>CATIUR010000004.1:90170336-92969502 GCA_949592205.1 Helichrysum umbraculigerum
ATATATATATATATCACGCATACATATTACATAAAGTACATACAATAGTCCTATCAAAACCTATGCATATATGTGTAAGTACAATCCAAATCAGAAATAGAGTAAGTGATCCATTTTTCTTTCTATATCAGGATGGCATTAGTTCTTCCATAAGCACCCGAACTCATGTATTGGAGTCAATGATTATGATAAGGGAGGTGATATTTAGATCACATGTTTACTTCAATTCGTACATATATTTGATACTCCATAGCCCAACTTCTTAATGAACAATATTTGAAACTCCATCCGTCCCAAAAAGAGTGTCCTCCAATAATTTTTCTTTGATTTATGATAAATTGATGAAATATCAGTTTTACTATTGTAATTAAAGCAAGTTTGATTTAAATAGTAATAGGGACATTCTTTTAGCAAGTGGACAATCTTTTAGGGACATATATAAATAGTAATGCGGACATTAATCTTTTTTAGACGGAGGGAGTATATGACATAAAACAATAGTGTAAATATCAAATCCCTAGCTTGTGATGTACATATATATGATCATGTATTAAGTTCAACACACAAGTATGGAACATTGGGTTCGAAATCTCCGCTTGGAAATGTTTGTTTTAGCCAATTAATAGTGTTTGTCGGCCAAGAAAAACATTGTAAAGTGGAGATAATGGCTTCAATGTTCAGCATACCTTAAGTCTTCTTGCAACGTCAGTTTCAAGCTCCACGTTAGTGTCTCAAGAAACGGAAACATGATGTTGAACCTCCAGTCCGAAAACATGAAGTCTAGATGTATCTTTAAAAGATGAAATGTCACTGTTCATAATTCTATCTAGGGTTTGCATGGCCATATGAAATGCCTGATCTTGGATACGTGCATGTAATGTAAAAGGAGTTGTACAAATCAATTGGGCCACAAGAAGACATCCTAGCTATTGTGCCCTAGAGCCCATGTTTCCATGTGAATTGGCAACTCATATTGATCTTGACTTGTACATAAGTTTAGACAACTTGGTAAAAAAGAAACAAAATGCACTCGAACTCAAACAATAATTGAAACGCGTGAAGACAAAAAGGGATAGTTTTGTCTTAATTAGTTTCACTAGATCGAGTTTAATACTTCTTCCCTCTCGAATGCATATCCATTGAGGACGTAAAAACACATAATTCAAGAACTTTGTAATCATTACATGGTACAACTAATATAATACTATGTATTACTACAACAAATATATCATATATCCACACTTTTTTCTCTACACTTTTTAAAAATGTGTGGAAATTATGTTAAATTATTCACACTTAAAAATGTGAAGAAAATTGTTACATCAATAAGTGTGGAAATCACCACAATCTTCATATATATAAGTGTGAGAAAAAAAGTTAACACTTAAAAGTGTGAAGAATTTACAACTTGTCAACATTTAAAAGTGTGAAAAACCATTTGAAACACCCAAATTATCCACACTTTCTCTTTTGTGGTAAAATTATGCGTTACAAAGTTTTTACCACATTTTTAAGTGTTGAAAAGTTGTAATTTCTCCACACTTTTAAGTGTAAGCTTTTATTTCTTACATATATATGTGTAGAAAATCATATCTTTTTCAATAATTTTTACACTCTTTCTAAAAGTGTGGAGAAAAAAGTGTGGTAAAATGATATATTTTTTGTAGTGTATATATTAGTTAAGTTCCTAAAAATGTAAATAACTAAGCGTTGACCGTGAAAATGCGAAAATTTTAAGTGAAACATAAGTTCGATCGCTAAATTTGGGGTTACCATCCATGTGTGAAGCTCAGCAAGTTGGGTTATGAGGACCTAGCTTGTGAATATGGTCCCAATCGTCCTATTTTGCCGACTTAATTAGTAACCATGTGAAAGCCATTACATTTTTTTCACTATTTAATGAAAAACTAGTTTTTTTATGATCTACGTACATATATATTTCCAACTAATTTCCAAGTATAATCTTGCATGGTCCCAAACCACGCAAAAGTGGTAATATATCTTTATTTTGTCATCAGAGACAACCTTTACAATTGGATATATTCACATGTGCATGGAAATTATATTTATAAATGAAATATTGTTATAGGTAAAAACCACGTACGCTGTATTATTTCTTTAGTTTGAATGTGATTTTTCTATTTTATTTTTCTTGACGGTAGAGAAATGTATAACTCACAAATTAAATGTTCACCTTTATATTTTTATTTTTCCCAAAATAAGTTGATACTTTAAATTATAATCATCCATTTTATTATACTACGTCAATATGAAATTTTATTGGAACATAGTGCTCGGATTTTGAAATTGAAAGTAGACCTTTCTATACTACGTCAATATGAAATCGGGTTTTCATAGTCTTCTTCATTTACTAATTACTCACCTTAAATTTCTTTTAGCATTAAACTTCAAAGACCCATCATCAGGAGGAATCCGTTGCAAACAATGAATATTTTTCTATACGGACATAAAGAGATTGAAAACAATATGAGTAAAATTAAGTTTAAAACCGAGTAAGAGGATCCCACATAATTAGCGTTCATCCAAAAACCAGTTCCGATCTTAATCAAATCCATCGTGTGAGATTAAGACACCTCCTTTTTAGAAAAGATGAGGTTATTCCTTGACACCCAAATGTTTCATAAATTCCGACGTCATCATCCAAACTTACTTGCAATCGCAAATGACAACCAGACCCACATCTTTCCACCAATCAACACTTTTATAGAAATCACCCATCCAACTAATCACCCATTTAACAAGAAATACATTAATGTTAGTTACATAATGTAAAGTCCATCACAGGCAGGAAATAAATAAATAATCGTTTGTTTCAGGCGCCATTTTGCATAAAGGACATACTACTTGGTCCTGAGAAATATAACCAATTTTTTAGCAAGGAGACTTCTATTATTAATTATACTCTCCATTCATGCTTAAGTGTTCACTTGTACCATGTATACAGTTTTTAAAATATACACCAATTACACTTTTTAAATAAAATCTTTACTCACTAAAATCTCTTTGGATTGGTTGTAATATTAGAAAAAACATTTATTTAGAATAACCCAAGATAGTAATATGGATATTCGTAGCAGGAGTGGCTCAACGTCTTTAGGAGCCTAAAGCGAACATAAAATTTGAGGTCTTATCGGTTTGACATAATCGACTATTTTTCTTCCCCTTTTATGTGAATTCAAAAAAAAAAAATTCGCTAAATTCTAGATAACATATATATATATATATATATATATATATATATATATATATATATATATATATATATATATATATATATATTCTAAATTTAAAAAAGACACATTATCCTTTCCCTTGTGATATAATTTGGCGACTTCAATACACTGTAACCGATTGAGTATGTTTTTGTAGAAAATAAAATAAAACTACTAAAACTGGTGTAATTTAAATTTGAAAAGAGATCATAGTTATTAACCAGTTGTAGACTCGGGGATTTACATTTTTTGCTCTTGGTTTATATAAAGGTTTTATCGAATTTTTTTGCTAACGATATAGTAATATAACAATACTTTAATATATTTTATCCGTAGTACCTATAAATACTATACTAATTTTAATTATATGTATATCATATATGTCGTCCTTTTTGTAAACATGATATATTAATGTCGAATTTTATGTGGCATTTAACAACCATATACTAAGTAAAACGTCATATTAAACTCTGTTGAGTCACTGGTCGCTGACCAATTCAATTCACTGATATACTCAGTCTCTGAAAATGATGAAGTCAAGCTCCTGTTACTGAGGGAAGAACTCGCTGCTATCATTTGTGCTTCTACAAATGATTGGCTGAATAAATAAAACTCAACTTGGTGTGTCGCTTGTCATCCTCATGACAACAAGAGTTTTATGCTACTCAAGCATTAATAAAGGCAGAAGTCACTGCCCTGTATAAAGGATAGTCACTGAAGAATGATAAGACTAGTCACTCTACAAGAGCACGTTATCTTTCAGTGAGTGAGGAAGAGTATTATTTCTTCAGCGACTAAATAAATAATAAATGTTTGCAATCAAGGCACAAGTCACTCTACAAACATACGTCAGTAAGTTCTCCTCGGATTAAAAATATCTTTCAAATGACATGTCAGCAAGTGATTGGTCAGGTCACAAGAGAGATATTCCCGATAACAGAATCAGGGCCCATACAATGTTTGTTAACCGACTCTCAAGAAGGAAGAACAGAGCCAATCATGCAGCGACACATGTCATTCCTAGATCCTATTTTATAGGAGATATTTACGGGAGCATCCAGCCTATATATAGAGTGTTATTTTGTACTTGGAAACTTGTCATTTGTGTGTTAATCACTTTTGTATAAGTGAGTAGTTTGTCTAAGCACATCAGCGAGCAGCTAGTAATAGTGTACGTTGTTTGTCAATTACTATTATCTCATTTGTAATAGGTTAGCTTAAGTGTTTAATTTGATTTAGCCTTGGCTAGATCATTCCACAATCAACACTTGGTGTAATTTGTTATCAATAAATTCACCCTTCAACTACTGTTATAATGTTCTTGCTTTGATTTTTGAACTGTTATAAACCACTCCCATAATTAAACTTTACATATTTTGATTACTATTCACTAAGTTATAGTGAATCAGGGACAAACAAACTCATTATGCAATTTAAACTTAATTCATCCTTGAGTCATATCTCAATGATTAACCTGGTAATTGGAAGAATATTATAAATGATAATACGTAAAAAGAATATTGGAGAGATCTATTGTATAACAAAAAGGATTAATGAAAACTTACTTTAGTGATAGAGGCATAAAAAATAGAACATCGAAACCTTTCTAATGAAAAACTTAGAACTAAGTGATAAAAAAAATACGCAAACCGTTTCTATCACTTAAAAGAGCCTAATATTTAACGAATTAATTAAAAGGCTTTATGGTGACGGTCTTTTCACATAACATGGATCGAATCTCTTATATCTTATTTTTTATGAGGCCTTAGAAAGTAAAAAAAAAAAAAAAAAAAACCTTGAAGATCGTTGTCTTTAGCCTATACTAATACATGACATGGAAAATTTTGGGACCTTACAAAAAAGCGCTAGCTTTACTAGCCTTACCCTCGAGCCACTCCTAAGCCACCCCTAATACGTAGTGAGACGGAAGGAGTATGACACTAGTCACCTAATATATTTTTTGTATCTATTTTGGTATAAATCTTCTAAGAGGGTGTTTGGGGTGACTTTTTGCTTTCATGCTTTTAGCTTTTTAGCTTATACCCTATTGTTGTAAAAAGCTAAAAGCCCCATTCTCTTGGTTTCAAGGAAATGAGTTTTTTTGTTGTCAAAAGCTAAAAGCTTGAAAAAGTGTTTGTATTGGCTTTAGTGCTTTTTTGTTGTAAAAAGCTTAAAAAGCTAACCCAAACACCCCCTAAGAAAATTCTATACCATTCGGTTAGAAACCAAGTAAACTGGTACAACTAGGGATATCATGTATGGCATAAAGCAGGAAGCATGCACATAATCTTCAACGAGAATGAGAATTCGTAAAGTGATTGTTTTACCTCAATGGCTCAATTATAAATAAAACACTCTCTTATGAGATAATGATGTGTGAATTCATATAGCAAGTTGAGAGCTTAGAATATTGTGAGATCTAGAATTTCAATAAATAGCTTTTAGAGTGTGTATTCAAATAGTTAGTGAGTATTAATGTGTCTTCAACAATTTGTAATTACGCTAAAACAAACTCTTTATGTGGAAAAGGAAAGTGAGACCTTACCTCTTTTTCCAGGCTTGTTTGGACATACGGTTGTTGATAATCAATAAGAATAAGTTAAATTTTAAATTAGGTGTTCTTCATATTATTTGCTTAATCTGATAATCTCTGCAACTTTTTGTTATTGTTAGTTTGGAACTAAGAATCATATCTAGAGTTTTCTTTTTCATCCTTGAGCTTCCACAATTTCACCACTCGAAATAGATTAAGGTTTAGTGCGTGTATATATATTTCATAGCATGATTATGTAGATGGACTAGGGTCCGTTAATATTTTATTTATGCTTGCACTCGATAAAATTTATTAATGTTAAAATGAATGCCATCGGTGTTTTCAATATTTAAAACAATATATGTAGTAATTCTACTTTCTTTTCTTTAGTTCTTTTACGCCCTCGAACATTGATCTTAGGTATACACTATATATAACGAGGAAAACTATTTATTGATACACATTAAGAATAAAGGATTTGAATCCTCGCAAGTTACCTTTCAACACGATGGACATGCGTGTGATTTGAGAGAGATATATATACGACTTTATATATATGTATTTTTTTTCATACTAATTATGCGATAACTTTGTTCAAAGGAGTGGGTCATCTTATCATGAATGTTTTGAGATCAATATACACCTTTGATGTACGAGTTCAATCAATGGGATATATATATATGGAAATATACATATACATTAATTACGAAGTATTATTATTCCTATATATTGTAACACTTTGTATTTGTAACCCTAACACCTCCGAAAATTAATAAGATATCTCACTAGATTATACCCCACAAACAACAAACGGATCAAACACAAAGCAAACACGATAAAGATTTATGCGAGAATATAAACGAACACGCGAATATAAAGTGGTTATATCCAATCTACTCGATTGGTTTAATCCACGGCCAAACTAGAGAGATATCTTATTAATTTTTGGAGGTGTTAGGGTTACAAATACAAAGGGTTACAATATATATGAATAATAATACTTCGTACAAAAGAAATCGCAAGCCAACTTAAAAGTTTTTTGCCGACTTCAATTGACTTTCCATATATTCACATTTCACATGACATCCATCAAGTCACAATAAATATTATTCCTAACAATCTCCCACTTGAAGATTAAATCAACCCAACTCCAGTAACCCATAACCAAACGCCACTTTAATAGAACCCGTTCAAACCTATACCGCCGAAACTTATAGGGACACGCCGCACGACCACACCGAGTCGGAAGACTTTCGATACCAATTACCAGAACTCCACTATTAAACTGTAACCAAGACCTCTCTCTAGTTTTTCACCTCCTCATTAGTTCATGAGAAGATCGGTTGAAGCCCGGCATGGCTCCAACATTCTCGTTGCACAAGCAAACCATCCATACAGCCTTTCGTCTACTCGATCTACCTTTCAAACAAAGATGAGACCACACGGTAGAACCACCACGTGAATATAACCATCAAGGCAGCCGTGTGAAAATACCTTCACACCCTTGATCATCCACTTAAACACCCTCGCTTTCACCATTGGATCACCGACCACAAACATGCGCATGAATCTCGGCCACATCTTTCCCCAACGAATCAACTCCCACTGTACGGATGTATTATCAAACGTGACTCTCGGAAAAGTATGTTGCTCACCCCTCTCGGTCAGTCGCAACCTAGTTGCCATTGGAGAAGATCTAACCCAAGACTTGAAAACACTAGTAGGTCCGAGATGACAAACCGTATCCATAGAAACCCCAAGACTCCCACTCAACGCCAATCTCCTACTAGTTTCAACTCTTCCCGAACTCCCACTCGTTCCAGACCTCTCAACAATCTCGTGAAGCTCAAGCCGACTAGGACTTTCAACACCTACCTCACCACCTAGTCATTCCTTATTCGAAATCTCAACCATATTCAAGGTTCCCCGTTTACACCCGCGAGCAATTACCAAACTACCCTTGATAACCTTCCACCGTTGGTCGCCAAATCTAACATGGTACCGCTCATTATCCAACTGCCCAATCGAGATCAACCGCCTCTTGAGCTTGGGAATGAACCTCACATTATTGAGGACCCAATCTGTACCAAGGTGAGTTTTGAGGACAACATCCCCAATACCCGCAACTTTAAGCTTACTTCCATTCGCAAGACGAACCCTACCGGAATGAGACCTAAAATTCTTCATCTCTTCCATGCATGGGATCGCATGAAAATATGAACCTGAATCTAAAACTCAGGATTCCACAAGATTCTTCTCACAACAAAGTAACACATCTTCAGTCGTATCAACCGTCGTATTCACACTCGGTTTATCATTCGGACATTCATACCTAAAGTGCCTAGTTGCTTACAGTTCCAACACGTGATGTTCCTATTCTCCGATGGCTCTCTTCGCGATCTAGATCTACTCTTACTATGCCCCCTGCCAGTCACACTCAAAGCTGACAAACCCGAATACTCACCGGAATCTTTCCTTCTAATTCCCTCACCGAGTATTAAATCACGGATCCCCTCAAAAGTCAACTTAGTAGTTCCAGATGAACCACTAACAGCTATAACCATACCGGACCAACTTTCGGGCAACGAAGATAACAAGAAAAGTGCCTCCAACTCATCTTCAAACGTAACCCCTACAGATTTTAACCTAGTCAAAATCGAGTTAAACTCGTTCACATGATCCACTAGCGATGCACCTTCACCCATCTTCGCGTTCACCAACTGCCGAATCAAGAAGACCTTATTGAGTGCCGAGGGTTTCTCATACATGTTAGACAACGCCGTTAACAAACCCGCAGTCGTGGTTTCCCCCGCAATGTTGTAGGCGACATTCTTTGCCAGAGAAAGTCGAACTACTCCAAGTGTCTGACGATCTAACAACGCCCAGTCGGCATCACTCATACTTTCAGGTTTAATACCCGATAACGGTTGGTGTAACTTCTTCTCGTACAAAACGTCTTCGATTTACATCTTCCAAAACCCGAAATCGCTGCCATCAAATTTGCTAATCCTAATCTCGCTTTTATCCGCCATTGTCCCCAAAACACGAAAACCACGTGCTCTGATACCACTTTGTAAGGTTTTAGGACCCAACCAAGAACGTACAATCACTGAATTATACCCCACAAACAACAAACGGATCAAACACAAAGCAAACACGATAAAGATTAATGCGAGAATATAAACGAGCACGCGAATATAACGTGGTTAAATCCAATCTACTCGATTGGTTTAATCCACGGCCAAACTAGAGAGATATCTTATTAATTTTCGGAGGTGTTAGGGTTACAAATACAAAGGGTTACAATATATAGGAATAATAATACTTCGTACAAAAGAAATCGCAAGCCGACTTAAACGTATTTTGCCGACTTCAATTCACTTTCCATATATTCACATATCACGTGACATCCATCAAGTCACAATAAATATTTAATTAATCTTCATATATTCCTAACAATTAAGTGATTAAAAAGGAGTGGTATAGTATTTAGAAGAAGAATGATGATATGATAGTGATGATACAATACAAATTGAAGACGGACGGACACCTTGAAAGATTGATTGCACGTACACATGTATTGAAGGAAACGGTGTTTCCTTTTTGGTGGTGGGAACGGAACGCACATGCTTTCACATGCCTTCTTAATTCTTCGTTTCCAAATTTGATGTCCTTCACACCTTTTTTTCTTTTATGTACGTGGTGGTCCCGATTCCTATTCGTTTACCATTTCATGTAATTACTTATATCGATCGATCCATCGTCTTAACTTGGTATGATATTGTTTAAACAGTTACATTTCATTATTGAAAATTGACTTAAGCGGCTTGATTAACTGTTTGTAGTTGGATATTATTTTCTGTGTTTGAATGTGTCCACCGTATACGAAGAAAGTGTCAAAAATAACGCGTAAAAATGAGAACCTAAAAACATCGTGAAACGGACATCTTAGAAAGAAACTATGTCGTAATTAATTTACAATGAACTGACGCTCATTTTTATGCTGGTTAAGGATCCAATTTTTACACATAGCGTTCAATTTTTATGTTCTTCTAGGATAACATGGGCTTTTTTATAAATTAGTTTTGGTCATGGTATTCGCTTATTTGGGCTTGTACCGATAGTGGCCCATAAACAAAATGACCTTATATTCAAAATACTCATTTACTGGGCTGATTATTAAATACGCGGTTCATTATCGGGCTTAAGATCGGTGAGACCAACAATCATCATCATAAATTCATGATAAAACTAAAAAAAAAATCCTTTTTAAGAAAAAAATCCTAAACGAAAAATTCTTAGAAATATATAAATCAAAAGTTACGCGTACATGTTCAAAATCCGATTGCCCATAAATTTGAAATCTATATACACGACACACATGAATCAAATGTATAGAAAATTTGATTCCGCATCGATCAAAATCCGTTGTTGACATCAATACTCTTGAATTAGAAACTTATTCTGGAACAGATGGTCTTGATACATGAATGTATTAGACCCTAATATAGAGCAATTATTCCTTATGGAGGCGTCTTCTGATCCAGGACGGTGTGCATCAAGTCCTTGACAAGCCTTCATGGAGCACGTCGGCCAGTAGTAAGTATATATGTACGATGTAAGTAAATTTGCGTCCCGATTGATAAGTTATGGGCTTATGGCCTATGGGTGTGTTTTCATAGGCAATGAAAAGGAGATTTCAGGTCCTGGGTATGTCATTTAAAAAGAACTATTTGAACAAACACAAGGTCAGCAGTGTTTCATTGCAAGAAGAAAATAATATTAAGCAAACTCTCTTTTCAACCTAAACCAATTATTTAAAAAAAAATTTGCATACGTGGCCTATGGGTGTGTTTTCATAGGCAATGAAAAGGAGATTTCAGGTCCTGAGTATGTCATTTAAAAAGAACTATTTGAACAAACACCTGGTCAGCAGTGTTTTATTGCAAGAAGAAAATAATATTAAGCACTCTTTTCAAGTACCTAAACCAATTATTTAAAAAAAATTTTGCATACAACAGATGGCATAAGACCACTCCCATCGCTCAAATCGGTTGCAAACCGGTTGCTCCGCGGTGCCATTGGCCCAACCACTTTCAAAATGTTGCTTGAAATAAAGATCTCATCAAAATCAAAATTATATATAAATTGATAAAAAAAAATTATATATGTATTCTTGTATATAATATGATTATATTACATGCAATTTCAAGAATTAATATTTGGAGATTGAATAGTAATACTTCAAATATATGGATTGTATACGGCTCCTCTACAGAGGATGTAAACTAAATATTTGAAGAGAATGGCCATAGACATTGATCCTCCTAAAACCTCTATATGAATTTAATCAATTGGATGAAAATAATGAGTTGTATTTAAGGATGGTATATTATATGGTACAAAGAAGCCTTGAAAGATTGGATGGTAGTACCACTCCGCATGTGTGACCTATAAGTCAAGTTCGAATCCGTTCATCACCACATGTGGTTGATTTTTCAATATGTGATTTGTCCGATATTAGTGCTCATTGCGAGTGGGGCGGACACGTACCATCAAAATATGGTATGAGGGTCAGGGGAAAAGCATGTGGCACGTAGGTACTCATCCATCGTGAATAGGTAATTAAACCCGTAAAATAATCCGAGCGTGAATAATATAGCACTCATTGAGGGGTACGGTGTAAAACTAAGCCAGTTGACATAAACATGTGGAGTAGGTCAATAAAACCCGCGAGCGGCGGGTGGGTCGTGGGTTTGCAAATCCTGACCCGTCACTCATAGATGACATGTGACACCCGGTCAAAAAGGGGTCAAAATTAGGGGCCAATTTAAACCTTAATTACTCGTACTCGGTACGCGTTAAAACAAAAGTATCCGAATATTATATATGTATTTATATATATATAATACAATGAATAAGTAATAATCGCGTACAAACAAATCTAAAAGAACGCGCAAACTTAAATACGGACGTTGGTGAAAAACATTTTTAAATAATGTATTATTAACGAGAATAATAATTATTTACTTGATTGAAATTTTAAATACATTTTGTACACTGAAAACTATCCGTCAAAGTAAGTTGAAACAAAGTTATATTTTTATAACTCATTAAAAGTATTTTTACGAAATACTTCAATTGAAAACATATACGATTTTATAATTGTAAAATTATCATTTGAAAACATTATACTACATTACGATCGGGTAAACAAACACGGGTCTAAAATGACTAACTAACCTCAATAATTATATACTCCCACCCAACTCAAATAATTGAGCAGACTCAATTATTTGTTTCATTTTTCTTCTCCTTCTCCTCCCTGTGGTCGATCGACAGAAGCAGCAAGGAGCAAAGGCAGTAAGAGTTTCATCATCATCTTCTTCATCATCAGATCATCATCATCATCTCTGTATCATCATCATCTTCGCAGCATCATCGTCATCACCATAATAACATCATTGTGAGGAACCTCTTTTTACTTCAATTTCTTCTATAAAACTTGTAACATTATATAATGTGAAAGATCAAACTAGTAAAATAAAGAAGTTGGTGATGATAATTTTTGAACCCAAAAACTTAGTCTGTACAAATATTTTAGCATATGCATAGGTAAAATCAATGTATGAAATCACTTGAAGGAACACATGTAATGTAACCATAACACTTGTGAAAGATTTAAACTCGAAACATATAACGAAAACTTAGAAAAATTTCGATTGAAATCATTGACACAGACTGAATTACAGTACAGAGAAACCGAACCCGAACGGGTGAGGTGTCGCACCCCCAAATTATGATGCGGAAGCGGGTCGATTCGGGGCGCGACTAATCAAATATCAAGCACACAAGTTATACAATGAACGACTCTATATGCGTCGTTTTACAAAATACATTGATATTATAAAAGTTTTACAGTGTTATAATATAGTTTACAAAAGCTCTTGAGTCAAATGATAGAGATTCTATGGCATAACTAAATTATACAAAATATAGTAATGCATGACAATCTCTTGATGTCTGAATGCGACTCGAGCTAATGGGCATCCTGAATGGCAGACCTACTGCTGCTGAGAACCTGAGAATACACGCTAAAATGATCAGCTAAAAGCTGGTGAGCTCACAGGTTTAATGATAAAGTGTAATGTATGAACCGCAAGATTTAAGTATAAATATTTGTAATTAAACAAATAAGTAAATGATAAAAGATGTATATAACTGTCATGAGCACATAGTCTGAGCTTAACTGAGATGTCAGGATCACAATTAAGTGCCTGAGCGAGGGTGCCTCTATGCGTATGCCTAATCAACATACGTATGAACAAATGATAATGCGTCCGTTTGACCAGTCAGTGCTTGCTGACCCGGACGGGGATTGTCAGTCCCATATGGATCCATACACTAACATTCACGCTACCAAGTATTACCAAACTATGTTTGAGGACTTAAAATGATTAGATGAGTAACTCATACAGAATATAGTGATATTTGATACTTGCGTTCACATGTAAAATAAAACAGAGCATGTATCTCACCCCTAGGTAAAAGCATTTAAAATAGGGGCTATGAGACTCACCTGAGCCTAATGAGATGCTAACAAGCACAAATGATGGTTTACAAGAGAAATGATGTCGTTCAATCGACTGAAACCTGCAGGGCGTCTTTGACGCGCAAGGTTTTGATAAATGATTAGATTATTGAAACCTGCCAGGCATATTAAACGCGCAAGGTTAAATTGATTAGATGACACAACGGACCATCTATGCTAGTTATCCCATTAACTAGTTATGACCAAATACTTTGGTTAATGATTATGTTTGAGTTTGTGAAAATGTATACGGATCGTTGGTGATTGATTGAAATAATAATTCTTCAATTATTATTACTACTTTCATTTGTTGTGAACTTATAAAAGCATATTTGAAGTGTTTAAATGTTGTATCGTATAAGTATGAAATATGTCGCGATGTCCGACACTTAGTGTAAACCTTTAGTTTTAAGTTTATGGAAAAACGGGGGTCCGAAAACTAAAATATGCCATTTTCGACTCTTAGATAACTCCGGATGGCCTAAAACTGACTAGGCTAAGGTACTTAGCCTTGACCATTGGGTTGTTTTTGAATGACCGTGCGAATTTGAGCCCAATCCGTTACAATAAATTTTTCATCGAGAAGCAAATCTGTTCTGTTTTAACTAGAATTCGCCGGGCTAGTTTATTGATCCGTTGGATCATGAAATATAAAGGGGGATCTTCAATTTAAAGTACACGCCGTGTTCTTTGGTTTTAAAGGACGCGCCGCGTACGACTAGTACACGCCGTGTTCTTTGGTTTTGAAGGACGCGCCGCGTACGACTAGTACACGCCGTGTTCTTTGGTTTTGAAGGACGCGCCGCGTACGACTAGTACACGCCGTGTTCTTTGGTTTTGAAGGACGCGCCGCGTACGACTAGTACACGCCGTGTGGATCATGTTTTCTGGGTCTGTAACGAGTCTGTTCGATCCAAGCTTTACCCAAACCCATTTTAAATCCGCAACTAACCAACAAACACCTATTCTAACATAAATACATGATAATATATGCTAATTAAACTCGAAATTATAAGAAAATAGTTAGCGATTTCTTACGTATTAAAATGGAACCGAAAATGGAATTTGATGATGATGATGATGAATGATGAAGATGATCACGATGATGATGATGATTCTGCTTGATTGTTGTTGTTGTTAAATTGTTGTTGTTGTTTGATTTTTGAAACCGAGCGAGAGAGAGCCGAGAGATTGAGATGGAGAGTTTGAGAATGAAATGAAAATGAAACGAGGAAATGGTTTTGGGTCTGGCCGGCTCCAATAATTGGAGTCGGTTGGGCTCAAATCGCAGTACAAAATACCCGTGTTTTTGTACCCGATCGTAAAAGTAGTATAACGTTTTAAATTGATAAATTCCTAAAAATGAAATCGTACTTACTTTTATTGGAAGTATTTCATAAAAATACTTCTAGTGAGATAAAATAATATATCTTTGTTTTACGTTTGAGAGACGGATATTATTTGGACGATTTAGTCGTTTTTGAGAAAATGAAATAAAACGAATATGTTTTATTATAATCCAAGTCAATAATAATTATCATTTTTAATAATAATATATTATTTATAATTGTTGTCGCGAATGATTTGATTTTGTACGATACGAATACTTTACATATTATCAAAATAATATATAAAGAATAATGAGTTGTATTAAATAATAATTTCATATTACTTAATATTTGTTTTTCACCAACGCCGTATATATGAATCGGAAATTTGGCCGATTTGAAATTGCACGATTAAATATAATCGCGTACTGATATATATTCAACAATATATATATTGATACATACAATTAGCCTAATACTTAGCACTAATTACATGTATTTCTAAATGATTAGGAACTAAAAAAACTAGTCCTAATTTGACGGGTGTCACATGAGGAAACAAACCCGAACGGGTAAGGTTGCATACCCGATCGGGTATGGACCTATACCCGAACGGGTGATTCCCTAAACCCTGACGGGTGGGAATTGGCACCCATACGGGTGAGTTGAAAGACCCGAATGGGTATGTGTTAATCCTTGTTACTTACTTTCCTCATATGAAAATTTCCATAATTAGTAACTTTTATTAATGATATATTATTATTATAATTAATAGTAATATTAATTATTATTATTATTATTATTATTATTATTATTATTATTATTATTATTATTATTATTAATATTATTATTATTATTATTATTATCATTATTATTATAATTAATTTCATATATATATATATATATATATATATATATATATATATATATATATATATATATATATATATATATATAAATATACAACGACAAATAATACGGGTATAAATATATATAGATTCGGATAAATATATATCTACAACGAAACAACGAAATTATATACGATATAACTCGTACGTTTTATATATGAACTTTTTCAAAATATACAATGAAACGAGTATAAAAATAATATCTTTTTGAAAATTATTATTTCAAAATCATCACCAACAAATCGTACCCATTTTAACTCAAAGCAATCAAATTATTAACATAATTTCAAGTACTTATGTTAATATATCTTGCGTTTAGGACGCTAGAGGTTACTAGTCGGAGAACCTTATCGCTTAATTTCTGCTTTGCACGGCTAGACTCGGGTGAGTTTCACAGCCCCACTTTTACTGTTTTTAAACTTGGGGTGAGATACAATGCTTACTTGTTTTCGTAATCATATGTTATTTGATTAGTTAATTTGATTATTAACTCAGGGAATTAAATGATTATTTAATTCGGTTAACTATGTTAGTTACATTGTAACGTTACCATTATTGGTCTTGATTTTCATTGTTCGGGTGTTGCACGAGTGTTTTAATTCGGGAAAGTCCTCATCATTGCATGGTTCGTTAACTTAATAAGGGACGATTACTAAAGGATAGTACTATCATGGGAGTGACGTCCCCGTCCGGGTTGCTAGCTACAACCATGTACAAACGGGCACTTTAGTAGTTGTTATGGGTGTTGACACCGTTCGGGAGGCAGAAAATCGGGTTAGGCCTCGAACCATGGCTCAGTGCAATACAATGACATAGTCGGTATAATAAAGCATTGTTCGAAAACCTACGTTGGTTCCATCAATGTTCAGAACCATGATTTAAACAATATAATCAAACAATGATTTTTAACCAAATAAGGTCACCGAACAATGATTAAAACAATTAAGTTTTCAAAACAATGATTTAACCTATTAAGGTTACCGAACAATGATTAAAACAATTAAGTTTTCAAAACCATGATAGGTTAAATCATTGTTTTGAAAACTTAATTGTTTTAATCATTGTTCGGTAACCTTAATAGGTTAAATCATTGTTTTGAAAACTTAATTGTTTTAATCATTGTTCGGTGACCTTATTTGGTTAAAAATCATTGTTTGATTATATTGTTTAAATCATGGTTCGGTTATAACATTTTATTATCGTCGGATAATCTTGTTGATCACATCAATGTTTATGCTAAACCTGTGAGATTCACCGGCTTTATAGCTGACCTTTTAGTGTTGTATTCTCAGGTGAACAGCAATAGTAGGATGGCCCTCAGGATAAGCTATCTAATCACGAGTCGCATGCATCCATTTATACATGAAGATTTTCTTGCATTATATTTTGTATAATGGTTATGTATTAAAATCTTCGAAATCAATTGCGAACTTGTTATTATTGTAAACTCATATCTTGAAAACTTTGTAATACTTTTGAAATATTATAAACGTATCATATAGAGTCGTTTGCTTGTAATCTTGGTGTTTTGATATTTGATTAGCCACACCCAAATCATCGCTTCCGCAAATCATAAAAATTGGGGGTGTGATATGACATCCCTAATGGCAATTGATTGGACGTATGTATTGGAAATGGACTTAGTGTAGTGGCTTGATTAAGTGTTTGTTACATATTGTTTTCTCTTCCATACTACGTTTCCGGACTTTGAACAACTCTTTATTTCCTCGTACGGTTGACAATCAACATAGGATATTACAAACGTTGATGAGATAATTATGTTTGGTGCACGTTTAGGGATTTGAAAAACAACATATCAATTTGGAATTTAGAGTTAAGTGACACAAATAAGCCAGTAATATCAAATGGCAATTGATCTAGGCATCTAGCCATATGTAAGACTATTAATTAAGAGGTCGTTGGTTCTCAAATTTTGTGAGAGACAAATGTTTATGTGAGAACGGTGAGAACACATCATAGTCGTCCATCCTATTTGATCAAAATACCCCATTTTCAAGGTGGCCTTTTTGTAAATAACAACATTTCTAAAGTGGTTAATGTTTACTTTTTATTGTTTCACACAAGTTTGTGAAATATGAAGCTTAAAAACAAGGGAAATTAAGAAAAATGCCACTTTTTTCAAGATAATATATCGTTTTGCCCTTTCCGAAAAAAAGTTGACGATATACCACCCCCAATCGCAAAAGCAAATAAATTTTGCGACTGGGTTTCTTGCTTTTTGCGATTGCACTAGTAATCGAGTCGTTTGGCCGAGTAGCGGAAAAAAACTGAGATTTTGCGTTTGCACTTAGGCCCAGTCGCAAAAAGCAAAAAATACTTGCGATTTGCTTTTGCACCAGTAATCGAGTCGTTTGGCCGAGTAGCGGAAAAAAACTGAAATTTTGCGTTTGCACCTAGGCCCAGTCACAAAACGCAAAAAATATTTGCGTTTTGCGATTTGCTCTTGCATTACACTATGCTCGACAATCACTACCGATTTGCTCTTACGATTCTTTAATATTGTAATGCAAAAGCAAATCGCAAATATTTTTTGCTTTTTGCGACTGGGCCTAGGTGCAAACGCAAAATCTCAGTTTTTTTCCGCTACTCGGCCAAACGACTCGATTACTAGTGCAATCGCGAAAAGCAAGAAACCCAGTCGCAAAATTTATTTGCTTTTGCGATTGGGGGTGGTATATTGTCAACTTTTTTTCGGAAAGGGCAAAACGATATATTATCTTAAAAAAGTGGCATTTTTTTTAATTTCCCTAAAAACAATCATAAATTAAGCTTCACCATGTAGAAACTTTTGTGAACAAAAAAAAAAAAAAAGAACTTCACTCTTTATAAACTGATGTAAATGTCTCGTCTGAAGTTCAACTTAATTACAATGACACCTTGAAAATAGGTATTTTGATCAAATATGATGGATGACTAGGATGTGTTCTTAGCATTCTCACGTAATTTTTATTCTCACAAGAACTCAACCTTATAAAACATACATAGAACACAAAAAATTAAAAAGATCTCGATTCTCGAATGACTAAATGTCAAATTAATTTACATTGAACTAATGTTGGTTCACAATCCAGTATTCACACAGCCTTGCCTAATTGCCTTGGGTTCTTTGGGCTTCTACTATTAATTAAAGGCCCATAAACAAAATGACCTTGTATTCAAGTACTGATTCATTGGGCCAATTTTTGAAAACAAGGTTCATTATCGGGCTAAAGATAATTCTCTTATTTGGTGAAAGTACCAGCAATCATAATTGGGAAATTAAAAAAAATGCCACTTTTTTTAAGATAATATATCGTTTTGCCCTTTCCGAAAAAAAGTTGACAATATACCACCCCCAATCGCAAAAGCAAATAAATTTTGCGACTGGGTTTCTTGCTTTTCGCGATTGCACTAGTAATCGAGTCGTTTGGCCGAGTAGCGGAAAAAAACTGAGATTTTGCGTTTGCACCTAGGCCCAGTCGCAAAAAGCAAAAAATATTTGCGATTTGCTTTTGCATTACAATATTAAAGAATCGTAAGAGCAAATCGGTAGTGATTGTCGAGCATAGTGTAATGCAAGAGCAAATCGCAAAACGCAAATATTTTTTGCGTTTTGTGACTGGGCCTAGGTGCAAACGCAAAATTTCAGTTTTTTTCCGCTACTCGGCCAAACGACTCGATTACTGGTGCAAAAGCAAATCGCAAGTATTTTTTGCTTTTTGCGACTGGGCCTAAGTGCAAACGCAAAATCTCAGTTTTTTTCCGCTACTCGGCTAAACGACTCGATTACTAGTGCAATCGCAAAAAGCAAGAAACCCAGTCGCAAAATTTATTTGCTTTTGCGATTGGGGGTGGTATATCGTCAACTTTTTTTCGGAAAGGGCAAAACGATATATTATCTTGAAAAAAGTGGCATTTTTCTTAATTTCCCATCATAATTCATATATTAAAATCACCCAAACTCTTTTACGAAATAATCCCAAAAGAAAAAATTCATAAAAGAAATGCAGGAAACCGTAAATGAATTTTGATTGTTTTGTATAAAGGGTGACAAATAAATACTTGACTGATTCTTTCTAGAAATTGTTTCTTAGTCAGCCCAAGCTTCGGTTGGTTCGCGAATATGCATCCTCAATCCTGGACTGAAAAAAATAAAAAAATGGAAACCTGCCATGTAAATACAAAGAATTATTGAGCCTTGCACTCTGCAGGCATCACCTTATATCTCACGGTGTCTTTACAATACGAGTAATACATATGTTTACTCCTAACCCAATTCAAACCATCCATCTGTTGTTTAGATAGCTTTGCATACTCTTGTCCGTCCACAGGATCCAAGCTCGAAACTGTTGCAGTCTTGAAACATCCAGCAGTATTCGATGACGAATTTGTTTTCTGCATCGAGCATCCTACAATTTCTAGTTCTCCTAATGATGCTATAAATGGTGCGTACTTATAGTTCACAGGGTACTTTCCTCCATTAGTTGCCCACTCTGAAGCATCCCATATGGTCGTGTATAATGACATTGGCTTTGATGGGTACACATATGAAATGGCTTGATTGTAGATCACCTCTCTTACAGGTATGTTGTCTACTAGAAACCTGATCATATAATTAATTTAAAATTCTTCAGATACTGCTACAAATTTGCTAAATTGTACACACATAAAAAGTGCATACTGTAGAATAATAATTTGTTTAATTAGAAGAAATTGAGTAATTAATTAAGGATAAATAGTTTACACTTTAAAGCGTGAACATCTTTCTTTATAGTTGTATGTGTGAATTGAACTTCTCTTGGCATGTTATACTTTGATTTTCAGTCTTATATATGTGTATGTTTACAAAATTTGAAGTGTGAATGTTGCAAAAACTAGCCATTTTGGTCAGGTGGTTAACCAGGGTGCATCAAGAAGTTAAATTTTAAGAACTTACACAATGTGGTGGTTGTTCCAAAGGATGGTGTATTGATGAAAGTCTTGAGTGGGATCAAACCACAAGTAAACCTTTTCTTCTCTTCCAGTATGTACACTTCCATTTCCATACATATTTGTTTGAAGAACCCATTGCCTTCTTTTCGAATAGCCGAGCAACTCAAAGTCAACCTCATCATGGTTTTTTGGATATACATCTGCGTTCGACATCTGAACATGCATGCATGCCACAAAATCAAATGATGCCATCTTCTTAATTAATTAGATAAAATTACTACAGATTTACGGGTAAAAAAGACTCCAACTTAGAAACCAGTGTTTAATTTTCTAGTGAAGAATCAGTTGAGACTTACATAGAAAGCTAGCACTACTCCTGAAGTAAACCCTGCTGGCAACTTGATGGCAGCACTAAAGAATCCATGGTAGTATTTGTTCTTTGAAATCAATCCAGACCCTGATTATGTATAAAAAAAATATATTAAGAATCAACAAAACAAGCATATGTGTATACACAAAAACTTGTATATGTACTTTGAATAGTTATGGTCAGAAATATATCTTAAGAAGTACTATCTTCTGCTACTTTCTTAATTACCTGTGTTTTTGTCTAGAATGATATCAACATATGATCCATTGCTTTTAAGATGAACATTTGGTGCTCCAAATAATGTAGACATCCCTTGAGTAAATGGAATACTGTTGGATTAATCGGTTTATTAGTCACGTTAAAATGCATGGCATGAAGTTGCCTGGCTGAAAGTTTAATGAGTATTTTGTGATTTTATTAATTATGTTTTAATTAATAGTTTTATTAGTTTGAAATGGTACTAGCTTGACCGAATCTAATGCATATGTACGTTGGAGGTGTATGGGTCAAGTAGTTGACCGGTTCTTTAGGTGAACGTGGCTTTATTGGTTCTCTTCATGTACCCACGTTTTTGTCTTATAAGGCTGCTATATATATGCCTTATGTTATTAATAAAAGTAGAAGACAGATTACAATGTAGTCATACGTGGGTTTTTGTTGGCTGCATTTTGCAGCAGTTTGTTTTTCTCTGTGTAGTGTTTTTTCCTTTTACTTTTGTGAGTTAATTAAGTGTGAGAGTTGCTCTTTGTTTACCAACACTTGGTATCAGAGCGAGAAGATCTTTGAGGGACCGTAACAAAACAAAGGTTTGAAGAACTACAAACAACAACAACTTCTCTTGATCAATATGTTCCAGTTTGATAGAGACTAACCGGTGCGGGAAAAGACGAACGGTAGAGATCCGTCGAAACAGGGAGGTTTTGGATCTGATTCGTTTTGCAGGTGCAAGAAAAACGGGAAAGCGGGTTGCTAGTTTTCTTTGTAGGTGGAATAAGTCTCTCGGAACAGAGTTGATCGGAAGAGTTGAAGTTGTCTCAAAGTGAAAGGGGTGTTAGTCCAGTTCGACAGCAGGTTCCATTCTTGATCAAGTAGTTCTGTGTTGAATGGTGCCTAACCAGTAGTGAAGAATTCAAGCGGAAGAAATCAAAACCAGGTGGGTTGTTTGGTTTGGCTTGCTCGTGGGTAAAAGAAAACGGAAGAAGTGGGTGTAACTTTGTTTTTCTTGACTGGTGGAAGAGGAACCTCGGAACGGGTGATCGGAAAAAGGATGGGGAGGGCTGTCATAATAAGTATGAGGAGGATAGATTAACCGGTGATGCGTGAAACGAACGGAAAGGATCCGTCAAAGCAGGTGGTTTTGGATTTGGTTCGTTTCGCGGGTGAAGGAAAACGGGAAAGGTGGTTATGACCTTGTTTTCTTGAACGGTGGAAGAGGCTCTCAAAATGTTGCTCGGGAACAAAGAAGCTTCTAGCTATCAAGGAGTGTCGTCAACGGTGTGGGGCTGTCACAAAGGGATGGAAAGAAGACAGTCGGACCGAGACAAGGAAGAAAAACACGGATTGTAAACATTGTGGCTTTGGCGGTTCGCATCGGGAGACTTTGGACGTGACTGGGGAGAGGTCGGATTGTCCGGGAGAAGTCGGGATGGTGAAGAACGTGTCTGGGATAAAAGTCACGGGAGATGTTTCAAGTGTAGTGAACAAACCGATTAAGGGGGTGATTGTTGGATTAATCGGTTTATTAGTCACGTTAAAATGCATGGCATGAAGTTGCCTGGCTGAAAGTTTAATGAGTATTTTGTGATTTTATTAATTATGTTTTAATTAATAGTTTTATTAGTTTGAAATGGTACTAGCTTGACCGAATCTAATGCATATGTACGTTGGAGGTGTATGGGTCAAGTAGTTGACCGGTTCTTTAGGTGAACGTGGCTTTATTGGTTCTCTTCATGTACCCACGTTTTTGTCTTATAAGGCTGCTATATATATGCCTTATGTTATTAATAAAAGTAGAAGACAGATTACAATGTAGTCATACGTGGGTTTTTGTTGGCTGCATTTTGCAGCAGTTTGTTTTTCTCTGTGTAGTGTTTTTTCCTTTTACTTTTGTGAGTTAATTAAGTGTGAGAGTTGCTCTTTGTTTACCAACAAATACGAGGGAAACGGTTGGTTAACCGCTCCACGGTTGGTGGACGATAAACGGCACCTCGAGATGAAACAGAAAACAGTAAACTGCTAAAGATCACAAGACAAGATAGGAGAAACTTTTCTTGTAGAAAAGCCATGATAATATTAGAGGAACAAATATAATTAAGGCCGGAGAACAATTAGAGTGTGATTGTGTATATTTTGTAGGCCATTGAATTAGGTTTATATATAGTGGAATTATGGAAGTGTTTGTTAGTTGCTTGGCTGTTGTAAAGCTGGATGTATCTTTTTAAAGATAGTGCCAAAACATAGATGATCCCTGATTGATACATGTCGGATGATTGGCGGAGTAATAAATTTATAATTTATTTATATAATAATATATGATTATTATGATTATGATTATGATTATGATTATGGTTAATTACCAACAAACTGTCATGATCATAGTATATCCAAATTCTGCTGGTTACTTGGTATTCTATTTAAGCTAGATCTATGTGATGCGTTTAATATTTGTTCAAAAATTAAAAAAATCTGACGCGTTAATATAAAATTGGAGTACAAGAAAAAGAGAAATGATTGACTCCCAAAAAGTTTACAAATTTTTTTTACAAATGATATGGTCCAATAAGATGAAGAAAGAGAATTAGGAGAGAGACATAAAAAGTGAATTTGATTGGTACACTTATTATGTCACATCATTTTGTTAAAATGTTTTTGTAAACTCTTTGTGAATGTAGCATTTCTCCAAAAAGTCCATCGGTTTCTACATCACACAAAGTACAACATCTTTCATGTACGATTATGATTTACGATATACACATCATTTTCTATAATGTCCTAAGAGCACACCAACGTCACCGTCAGTTGACCGTCGGTTGAAACCGACGGAAACGACACCGATGGCACGGAGCTCTCGGTTTTGACCTTCGGTTATCCGATGCACCATCGGCTTGGGGTGTGGGGTCGTGTAAGGTCCGCGAGTTGAATGAGCCGTGATAAGAAAAAGAAAAAATTAAAAATTAAAAACCAACGGCTACAATGCCTTTTTTTATTTATTTTTTTTTAAAACCCACTTTTTCACTATAATAAACATCACCTTTTACCCATTATTCACACTACAATTTAAATATCTTTTAAACATTCCACACATTACAATTCTCACTACTTTTAACATTTTCATACACCTCCATTTCAAACACAAAAACACTGTAAATTCATACACTACACCACACTAGTACATAAATGGATATTTATGGCGGTGAAAAAGGCCATCTGAAGTGGTGATCTAATCGCCCCTGATGCCGACGACACGAAAGCCTGAACATCTTTTAAAGCGGTCAAACGACCGTTTCAAAGGCATGAATTTGAAGCGGTTAGTTTGCTTTAATAGAACGGTTGTTGGACAATAAATGAGATGTTTGTTGGGCTAATGAACCGCTTCAAAAGTCAAACGAAAATTCAAAAGAAATTCACTTTTACCCCCAAAAGCATATATTCATTTTTAGTTTCCCGCTAATTACCCAAATATATTCATTAGTTTTACTTCAACTTATACTTTAAATTCAAATTAATTTTCTTTCATGAAAAAAAAAGATTCCTTTTCAACTTATATAAATATACATACACAATAATTGAAATGAAAAATATCAACCTGTTTTAATCGAACAAAAAATTACATATATCTTAAATAAACATTCCAAATTACAATAAATCAAAAATACATAGATTTGAACATAGCAGTACTGTATTACAAGTCCTCAACCATATATTTATATAGGTAAAACTTCTTCAATTGCACTAGCGATACACTGTAACTCATCGCCCTTTCAGTAACCACTAGTCCACTCACTCATTTGTTTCTTGAGGATACTGCAATAGAAATAAACACACTATAAATTATATATTATTTTTATGTTTATTGTATCTACATATACATAGAAGAAACCTATGCTCACCACAACAACCGATTGAAGTACAACTAGATGTGAGCCATCACCACGGACGAGATCTGAACACAAATACAGATATGTAAGAACACAGATCTGATGAACCAAAAGACAGATCTAAAAAAAATATTAATTCATACTTTCTTTTAATCTTACATTAGATTACTGGTTTGCTGCCACCGTGACTCACTGTTATTCATCACCGGAAACACTTCAATCTATTTTCTATAGTGGGAAATAACTAAAATAAATCTTGCTTTTGTAAGTTAGTGGGTGGGTGCTGGAGATAATATGTGTGTGGTGGAGAAGATATGTGTGTATGTTTATTTATAAGTAAAATAAGAAAAGAAGAGCGGTTATTTGTTATTTTATAGCGCGGTTCTGAAACAACGTGTTATATAATTATTTTGGAGCGGTTCTTGTTATTTTATAGCGCGGTTCACATAGCGCGGTTCATGTGAACCGCGCTATAAAATATGGGGCGTTATTTTATAGCGCGGTTCATGTGAACCGAACTATAAAATACTTTTTATTATTTTATAGCGCGGTTCACAAAGAACGTGCTATATAATTATTTTATGGAGCGGTTCTTTGTTATTTTATAGCTCGGTTCACAAACTCATTTTTTTACTTTGGAAATAATCGCTCCATTTTATTCTATTTGAAACGGTTTTTTACTTAACCGTTCTTAAATTGTACTTTTTGAAGCGAGTTGTTTTAAACCGCCACAAATAATGGTACCTTTTGGAGCGGTGTTTACTAAACCGCTATAAATATAAGTAATTAGAGCGGGTTTTTTTAAACCGCTACAAGTAATGTCATTAAACCGTTTCAAAAAAAAATTTTGACCCACTTTTTATCTTTTATTGCGGTTTTCACGTAAAACCGCTATAACACTGCGCTCTAAATAGTCATTTTTGTACTAGTGTCATGTCTAAAAACCACAAATCCAAATCCTAACCAAATGAGCAGCAAAATATTGAAAAAGATATGTGGCAAAATTTGTTAAACAATCCGATAACAAACCAACCTCCACCTATGGGATCGTTCTCCTTTCAATCAAACTAGGCCTCCTCGTCTCAACCTACGGGATTTGCACAATTCGCACCATTTGCAAATCCTTAGTCCATTTCACTCGATGAACCGGGAAACAACTACCAACATCAAGGGTGATACCAACAATTTTCCCAAAACCAATGTTTTTAAAACCGAAAACCGGATCGAACCGGAAACGTCTCCAGGTCCGGTCGGACCGGGTGAACCGGCCGGCCGAACCGTTTTATCTTGAAAGGCTAAAAGCTGCCAAATACACATGGGATGATGGGAGCTGTTGCATGCATCGATGTACTATTCTTTTTGCTTTGACTTTTTTACATTGGGAATATATGCCAGCTGTATTCTTTTCACCTACCTAGCCTATAGCCTTCTTATTTTTCTTTTATTATTATTATTTTCTAAATAAAAATAGATATACATTTTATACGTACATCCTTTTTCAAAGACAACACAAGCCCTTCTCTCTCTAAAAACCACCTCTCAAATACTCTCTCTAAAACCTTCATTCTTCCCTTCAAAACCTTCATCATTCTACTCCCCATTTTTATCAAAGGGAAGTAACTTTACAAAAAAAAGTACAAACTTTACTTATACCCGCTAAAAATATTCCACTTTTTTGGTTTCTAATATCTCAAAAATGTTGTTACCTGCGAATTTTGATGGATATACCCACGATTTTGCCCGAAGAATGAAGAGGCGAGATGGTGGACGGAGATCTAGTTTGGTAGCGTAACTTTTAGTTTTGAAATTCTAAGTAGGTTGCTAGGAAAGATCCGGTTCAAAACGAGTCAGAAAACCGGTTCAACCGGGTTGGACCGGAAACTCGCCCGAGTCATTGACTAGTCAACTCTTGGCCATAACCGGTTTCTATCCGGCCGGATTTCACTAAAAAAGCGGTTGAACCGGTTGGACCGGTCCGGTCTGGCCGGTTTTAAAAACATTGCCCAAAACCCACATTGGTCACTAAACCCATAATTTTCACCGAACATTGGATTTTCATATTATTCACCAAACACACCAAACCCGAACTACCAACACGCTAACTTCTCCGTACCCGAAACACAACAATTACTAGAAAGTTCGGACGAGGCCGAAGGTGAACCTAAATCCGAAACCGAGACCCTAACCGACAAAAGGGGGAAATGGTTCAAGTTCGGTGGAGCGACGATGAGGCGGAAATATTGGCGGAACGGTGGATACATTGTTCCAAAAATGGCGTTCAAGGAAACACTCAATCAAACAAGAGTTTTTGGAATAAAGTCCAATCCGGTTACAATTCCATTGCGCCCATTAAATGTAACCTTAATTCACTCACGGGCAACTGGAATAAAATTTCCCACGACACAAAAGTATTCCAACCCATATACAAACAATTTGCCGAGGTTTGCCCTCAAAGTGGTGTCGAAGACAATGACGTTTTAGCCGCGGCCCGAAAAGGTTTTATGCAACAAATGGACAATCGTAAATTCATTTACGAGATTTGTTGGGATGTACTAAAAAAGTACCCAAAATTCTTTACCGAGCTGGGGGTCATGAGAAACATTCGTCAATTCCAACCCGAACCCGAAGCCACCGATCTTCACGCGAACGACTTCACGATGCCTTCGTCTCTTGAAGCAAATATGAGAACGTTGTTCCAAGACGACACAATACGTCGTCCACCGGGTCGAAAGTCGGCCAAAAGTTCGGATTCATCGGATGTCGGTTCGTCTTCAAGAATTAGTATACGTTCCGAAAAACTTGAAATCCTTGAAGCGGTTGAAAATACCGCCTTAATGTCACAAAAAATAATAACCACAATTACCGAGAACAATATCAAAAAAGCGGCCTACAAGGCGTCGAGCTTTCTTTGTAAAAAAATTGCAAAACGGGCCTCGAAAAAAGGACTCAAATAAATATCAAGACAAGTATGGGGGACAAGATTCGGACGAAGACGAGGTCGAAGATGCGAACGAAGCCGACGAATTGAGCTCGGATTGGACTACTTTTATTTTAATTCTATTGTTTTTATTTTATAATTGTAATGTTTTTTTTTTTACTTATTGATAATTATTTTGATGTTTTTTATTTTAATGAAATTAAATGTGTTTTGTTTTAATTATTGTGTTTTGTTTATTTAATTTATTAGTTATGGGTCCCTGGAAAAAAAAAGTGACGGAATACTGATGGCAGGGGCCTGTCAGTTTGTGGCAGTTTTGTGAAAAAGCTGACGTGACGCAGACGTAGCACGTTGGTTTCAGTCAGTTTCAAATTTCTGTTGGGAATGGTCTAATGTTACGTTGCATACTGTATACGCACCAATTTTTGTGATGTACACATCGTTTATGCTTGGTTAATTTAAACCCATTTCGTGTTTCATGATTTAACAAATATCTCGTTAATGAGTTCGAGCATGTCTATAAGTTTACAAGGTGTAAATAAATTAAATTTACTCCTATACATTATTCATGGTTAATCTGTTCTGTCTTATTTTATTTATATGATCTTCAAATAAACTGATAATCGATCTACGTATAATTAAGCATTTAACTTTGACATATCAAAGATTTATGCAAATTTAAATGTTTCTTATTAATATTGTATTATAATATATGTTTTTTATCGTCCTTAATATTGTATAGAATCAGTCTGAAATGGGCAAATTTGTATAGAATCAGTTTGAAATGGGCGAATTATGTGACGAAAAATGTCATCGCATTTTCGTCTAGGGAGTTAAGAAGACTAGTGGACAGTAAGATTCTTACGGAAGAAAGAAGTAGAGTGGAGACTGTTTGGTGTAAGGTAGCTCCAAGGAAAGTGTGCATTTTTATATGGAGGCTTAGGAATGGAAGAGTTCCGGTTCAGGAGGTTTTAGATAATTTAGGCATTGATATTCATAGTGTTCTTTCTCCAAGGTGTGAAGAGGAAGTTGAATCGATTGACCATTGTTTTGTTAAGTGTAAGTTTTCAAGAGATGTATGGGATAAAATGTTTAAGGGTAAAAGACAAAAATCGGCCACGTATTGCCAGTGGATACTCCAAGTATGCAACCTACTCTTTTTATTTTTCATGTATGTAACCAACCGGGTAATTTTGTGTTATAATTTTCACAAGTTCAATATTACCTTCTCATATTATAAAATGCTGATTTGGCGTACACGTCAGTTGCCACATAACCATTTTTGCCACGTCAGATGCACACGTCATCAATTTAGCTGAATATAATTAGGTTTCCCCTTCATTCTTTTAAGTAAAACAAACAAATATTTCATCCGGTATTCTTTAATCTTAATACACACATACTCATACGATTTACAACGAAGAAGATGCCAACGATTAATTTTCAGAGATGACGAAATCAAACCAAATATATACATAAACCGCTATCATTTTATCTTATAACGTCTCCGACATTCTTCTACTAACCTAGAAATCGTTCGTGGTTGTGTTGCGGCCGTTTCCGGCGGTGTAACGGCGGTTCTGTTCTGCAACTTGGTGTGGCGGTTGCGCGATTTTGGAACCCTAGATCTAGATATGATGATGGTCTGTAACGAAAACAAAATATTTGTTGGTCGTCGCTTTAGGCGCCACCGGAGGAAGGTTGAACCGGGGGCGGAGGTCAGGGATGACGATTGCAAACATTGAAAATGACGGTGTTGAGCTTAAAGACTCGAGTGCTCTATGATTGTTGTAGTCAGATTGAGAAATAGACACGAATTTTGTACAGTGGGATCATCGAGGGTAGCCGGAAAAAAAAATGGGGACGAGAAGGTTAAGGGATATGAACATTGTTAGATTGATGATTGGCTGGGTTTTTAAATTTTCAACGAAACATATATTTATTATGAGTTATTATTACTTAATTAAATTAATACTAATAATTGTATAAATTGAATTAAATATAGAAAGTAAGGGATATGAACATTATTACATAAATCTAACTAGTGTCCTTAGGGCATTAGTTAAGTAGCATTTAATGAAGTAAATTTTCCATAAATAATATAAATCATAATTAATATGCATGTATAATAGAAATTAGTGAGTTTAATAAAAGATTTTTGTGATATATTTGGAATGTTTTAGTAAATTTAATGAGGCTTAACATATGCCCTTAGGGCATAAGTTAGCCAATCCCTTATAATATCCATGTCAGAATTAATATCCAAGTGTCATTTATTATAAAACTAAAAATTATTTGAAAATCAAGTTGACCGGTCAAACCGGTAACCAGTTACCATATTGCGTACATAAGTAAAAGTTTATATGGTTGGTTGCATACATGAGAAATAAAAATGGTAGGTTGCATACTTGGAGTATCCGCTGGCAGTACGCGGCCGATTTTTGTCTTTTACCCAATGTTTAATTGGTGGGGGTTGGGTAATTGTAACATTGGGTCTATTGAAGAATTAGTTAATCATGAGGGTTTGGGTTCATTCACGAGTCAAAAGGTTTTAGCTTGGCGTGCATGTGTTTGGTCGGCATCATACTTGATTTGGAATCATAGAAATAGCAAAGTGTTTAAATCAAATGAGTATGCGGGTCCAGATTTATTTAAGGAAATACAAGTTAGATCTTTTGAGTGGTTTACAGGTAGAGCCAAAAACGTGCGAATGTCTTGGATTGAGTGGAGAAATCCCACTGTTGGTCACACTTATTTGCAGTCTGCATTGTTCAAGGTTCCTGGTTATGTCTCGTTGATGTTGCCGTCTTAATTTGGTGATGTGGAGTTTTGGCCTTCTGACTTTCTGGATTTGTTCTTTTTGTGTTGATAAAAATAGCTTCTGTCCTCTTTTGTTTTGTCATTTTCCCCAGGAAGGAAGTATATGGGTTTAGTTGGAGTTTTTGTGGGGCTTGTCTTCTGTTTCATGTTGATGTTGTATTTAGTTGTTTTGTCCCATTTTACTCCTTGTAAAGGGGCTTGGTTATGTAGTTATTTGTGACTCTGTTGGTTTGTTATTTGTTTTAAGGTAATATAAAAGTCTACTTATTCTAAAAAGGGTTAATGACGCAGATAGGTAACGAATTTTACATTTTTTACCGAGTTAAGGTACAAACCTAATTTATTATTTTGGTAAGTAGAAAACTTTCATATTTTGTGTTGATTTAGGTAACTAACTTTTTTTTATGACCGGTTTAAGTTATAAAATGATGAGGTGTCAAATAAAAACTTACACGTGACGGTTTATTGATGAAGTACGTGGCATTTTAAAAATTGAAAAATCAGCTAAAAAATCAAAATGACTGGTTGCTCGGGTCACCAAAAGGTATATTCCCTAACTCGAATTTATTTTTTGAAAATTCATTACCTATCAGAGTAATAATTTGGGTTCAGACCCTAACTCGGTAAAAAAGAGAAAGTTCGTTGGCGATATGTGCCATTAACCCTTCCAAAAATATCAACATTTTTCTAAAAATACTACTATATTTTGCACTTTACGAAAAAAGCGACCTAGGATTCTTAGACGTACGTGTTTTACTTTTAGGTCAACTTCTATGTGGACTATGACTCTATGAGACGATGTTTACCTGGATTTTCCTTATTCCACTGATTAGCCGAATCCAATTAAAAGTCATAAATAAAGATATCCGAATGTTGACAGTATACATTTGAATAAATTAATAGATTTAGCATCAACTATATTATAATTTTTTTTTAACAGCAATTTAAAGTGCTCAACCAGAAGCATAAAAAAACTTACATCGAAAGGAGAGGGTTTTTTATCCACTCGTCCCAAGTAAAACAAGATTTCTTATTCCTACTAGAAAACCAGAAAAAAGAATAGCTAACAATACTATCAAAAAGAAGGTTTTTTTCGGTTATTCTTGCGCGAGAATACTTCGTCATTCCGGAACTTCCAAATCAATCACCATCCGCAAAATGCAATAGTCTCCACAACGGATCTCTTGGCCAAAGAAACAAAACTGTCATCTATGTTGTCACACCCCCTATTTTATGATTTACGGAAGCGATGATTTGGGTGTGACTAATCAAATATCAAAACACCAAGATTACAACAAACTGTTGGAGGAAACCGTGTAATAGGGTAGAGATTTCAATGACCGGATATCCCTTTGAATCGTGTTATCACTTTCCGAAAACAACAATTCGACCCTATATGCCTTGGGTTACACGAATTTTGTTTTGGGATAAGACAAAGAGTGTTCTTGATTGAGGCAACAATTCAAGAACCATGTTGCTAGAGAGTGTTTATGTGTAGTGATTGATCCTCTCATGTGAATCCATTGTTGGAGTTATATAGCTCCCAACAATCAATGGAGTTAAATTGGTATTATATAACCAATTATGATCTCCATTAAGCTATTTCAGTTTCAAACCCTTTTGCATTCATGGATCATTAATGTATTAATGACCATAAAGTCCAGCAGGTAAGCCAATGAAGAGTCTCAACAAAACGGGTCAAATTTGCCACCTGACCCGTTTGGCAAAATCTACACTCAGGCTTCAAAATCATCCATCAGGTATCATGAATCAGCAACAAGGCCTTCATAATCAGCAATCAGGTTTCCTGTCTGGCAATAGGCTTCTGTCCGTGTTTAGGCCTCTGTCTAGAAGGAGGCTTATCAGCACTCAGGTCTAGAAAATCAGCCACATGGTTATGAAAATCAACCATCAGGACATTAAAATCAGCAATCAGGTATTTTGTCTAGAAATAGGCCTCCGTCTTAGACTAGGCCTATTTCAATAATACCATGAATTTCCGCAATAGCTTTTAACCAGGGATGTTATCGACTTGATGGGCGTACACTCCGTACCTCCTAACCCATTTCCAAGTCTAATAACCATATCCCACAATTACACCAAATTACTAACAATCCTCCCCAATTTAGTGTAATTCTTTTACATGAGATAAGCAAGCAAAACAAAACTTATGCATAAATGAAAATGTCTTGAAGATTGAATTTCCATCTTAGTACATTACACATTTCAAATATTCGAGAATCGGGGTGTTCTAAGAATTGAACCCTTCAACCCATTTGAATACCTGAAGATAATATACACACAAGTTTTCAAATACTCTAAAGCGATCTTGACACTATACAAGCCATGTGTCCATATCCATTCATGAATGTTACAAAGCTAAAAGTCCAAAGCTTTTTGAAGCGGCAAAACTTCACATTCACATAGGTAGTTCCTTTACTTCATGCACCTGCTTTTGCACTTTTTCAAAGGAGCTATTAAGAAGTAAACTTCAACCTAACCTCAGCAGGTCCGAGCACATAACCTTGGGATGACATGTATATAACAATGTGCTCCAATTTCTAAGTGTAAGCTTTCCACATTGAATTCAGCTCCTAATTCATATCAGGAGGGAATTGGGTGTCTTACCATTAGAAATTTATGTGGACTTTAAACCCATCCCTAATGCAGACTTATTAACCAAGTCTCTAGCTAATCCCTTCGTCAAGTGATCAGCTAAATTCTGTTGTGACCTCACAAACTCTACAGAAATCACCCCATTCATGATTAGTTCATGAATCATGCTATGTCTAACACCTAAGTGTCTAGACTTCCCATTGTACATTTGGCTATAAGCCTTTGCCAAAGTAGCAGCACTATCACAATGGATAGAAATAGGTGCAATAGGTTTAGGCCACAATGGAATCTCATAAATCAAGTTTCTTAGTCATTCCGCTTTTTTACCAGCAGCAGCTAATGCAACAAACTCAGATTCCATTGTCGAGTTGGTAATACATGTTTGCTTCTTGGAAGCCCATGAAATGGTACCTCCCCCAAGCAAGAACACCCAACCACTTGTTGAAGAATGATCTTCAGCATTGGATATCCAACTCGCATCAGAATAACCTTCTAAAACCGAAGGATATCCAACATAAGATAACTATAATCCATAGTTTTCTTTAAATACTTTAGTACCCACCTAATTGCTTGCCAATGATGAGCACTAGGATTACTTGTAAACCTACTCAATTTTCCCATAGCAAATGCAATATCCGGTCTTGTACTTGTCATGGCATACATTAAGCAACCAATCACCTTTGAATACTCAAGTTGTGATACAACATCACCTTTATTTGGTAAAAGTTTCACACTAGGATCCATAGGGGTACTTACAGGAGTACAATCAAAACAATTGAATTTCTTAAGTACCTTCTCAATGTAATGAGCTTGAGAAATTGAAATTCCATTGTTTTCACGTTTAATCCTAATACCAAGGATAACGTCAGCCTCCTCCAAATCTTTCATGGAGAATCTTGATGACAAAAACTCTTTTGTTGAGTCAACTTGATCTTGATTAGTCCCAAAGATCAACATGTCATCAACATATAGACAAATAATGACTCCTTTACATGATTCATCAAATTTGCTATATACACATTTGTCCGATTGGTTTAAATTATAACCACTTGACAAAACCACTTCATCAAACTTTTGATGCCATTGCTTAGGTGCTTGTTTCAATTCATACCATTCAAGAATGCAGTTTTCACATCCATTTGGTGAATCACAAGATTGTGTATTGCAGCTAAGGCAATCAACAATCTAATAGTGGAGATACGAGCAATCGGAGCATAAGTGTCAAAATAGTCAATTCCAGGTTTTTGTCTAAAACTTTGAATGACTAATCTTGCCTTGAACTTTTCAATAGTTCCATCTACCTTCATCTTCTTTTTGAAGATCCATTTGCAACCTAATGGCTTGCAACCAGGTGGTAGATCGGACAACACCCAAGTGTTGTTGCCCATGATGAAATCCATCTCATCATCGATTGCTTCCTTCCAAAAGGCAACATCTTGAGACTTCATTGCTTCATCAAGTGTTTTGGGATCATCATCAACACTAAAGCAATATGAATATTGGGTAGAAACCTCATCCCTTGAACCTTCAGTTAAGTATAGCTGAAAATCAGGCCCAAATGACTTAGGTTTCCTTTCTCTTTTGCTTTTCCTAAGTTCAAATGACTTATCTTGAGTCACATCCGAACTTACCTCCTTATTGGTTCCACTAGAGCTAGGGAACATATCCTTTGGTCGAGATATAGATGAGAAGCGATTCTCATCAAAGATTGCATCCCTTGATTCAACCACGGTGTTAACCGAAACAGAATCATTAGGTTCAATAACATAGAACCTATAGGCCTTGGAATGCTCGGCATATCCAATAAATATGCAATCTATACCTCGTTCACTCAAACTTTTCTTCTTAGGATCAGGGAGTCTTACAACAGCCCTACAACCCCATACCCGAAGATAGTTCAAATTCGGTTTTCATTTATACCAAACTTCATAAGGAGTAATTTTGTTCCTTTTATTAGGAACTCTATTTAAGCAAATAAAACAACAGTCTCATGAATTATACTCACGGATTGGAAATAAGTTAGATTAATAATTTCACCTCCCCTATCCGTTCTTAACATTTTGATCGATACATTTAGTAGTAAGTCAGCTTCAGTTTTGTATGTTTTAAACTTATCTAAAGTTTCATCTTTAGTATGTAATAAGTAAACATAACAAAACCTACAAGCATCATCAATAAATGTAACAAAGTATTTTTTTTATTACCCAATGATGGAGTCCCATACAAATCATACTCAAAATCAAAATCTCTCATGTTAAATATATAAGCACATTATAACTTTAACATATATACCCAACAACGAACATGCAATCACACTTGGTAAAGACACACCAAATAGTCACTTGATAATATATGAACACAAATGATTATATCATACCAAGTCAATCATATGTTAAAGCATATATACATCATACCATTCAATCATGTGTTATAACCACATAATCACATATTAGGCCAGGTATTAATATGATTACATATACATATATGAGCATATCATACCAAAGAATAATATCTTAAAGCATATAAGCATAACACGTAATCATATTTTATATTCTCATAAACAAATGATCCGCATATATATTAATATGATTATCACCTCAAGTGATACAAATGAATTTCAAATTTAAGAATAACATTTCATGCTCTTTATTCGAATATACATTTTTTAGTCAAGCATGTTAAGCATATTAATCATCATTCGAAACATATCATACAAATACAATTATGCATAATATAATCATATCGTAGTTCAGCATAAACATATAAGATCAAAACGACAAACACACCGGATTTTGATAATAAATATATATCAAATCCCAAAACTGCATGTACCACACTTGTTATAAAGACTTGTTCTTTAGATCTTTCGGTACACAAAACAATACTTGAAGTAATTGTTTCTCCATAAACAAACCCCAACAACAAATTTTCAACACCAAGGATAAAAGTGAATGATCATAATCATATGTGATTATAGCACATAATCATATATTATTATCATTACATAAGTATACCATGTAATAAGATCATCATTCCTTTTACAATAATATCATCCTTTATTTGTGTTTGCTTTATTGTTATGTTTGGCTTAACCAACAACAAAACAATATTACATGAAATAATATTTCATTCCAAATTTTCAGCAAATAACCGCCATTGAAATCCTTGAGATTTCTCTCAATATCATGGCACATGTTTTTGTCTATGTCATCTTCAATCATAATCATAAAAGGTTTTCCAGCAATTTCATTGTTCATTGGTTTATCATTTCCATGTGTTTTAAGAGATTACTCAATACACAAATGATTTTCCAATTGTACCAAAGTTAACCCACTCTTCTTATGTTTCAAGAAGGTGGTAACTTATCAATCATACCCCAAACCGAGAATGATTCAACCATGCAGTTTGTGTTATTTTAATTGCCCAAGAATTCTGTAAATCTTTGGCAAATCAACGTTTTGATAAATATCAAATAAGGAGTTAGACATACCATTGAGGATTAACCTCGAGCAATGTAGCCAATGTTCCCCACTTGATCCTTCTTGGATCATCATCACCATCATCTTCATGAAAAGGAGTTCTCAACGCATAGCCGTCATACACTTCAAAGTAGCCGCCATTGAAATAACCAAAATTGTTGTTTTCGATTGTTGGAGGAAACCGTGTAATAGGGTAGAGATTTCAATGACCGGATATCCCTTTGAATCGTGTTATCACTTTCCGAAAACAACAATTCGACCCTATATGCCTTGGGTTACACGAATTTTGTTTTGGGATAAGACAAAGAGTGTTCTTGATTGAGGCAACAATTCAAGAACCATGTTGCTAGAGAGTGTTTATGTGTAGTGATTGATCCTCTCATGTGAATCCATTGTTGGAGTTATATAGCTCCCAACAATCAATGGAGTTAAATTGGTATTATATAACCAATTATGATCTCCATTAAGCTATTTCAGTTTCAAACCCTTTTGCATTCATGGATCATTAATGTATTAATGACCATAAAGTCCAGCAGGTAAGCCAATGAAGAGTCTCAACAAAACGGGTCAAATTTGCCACCTGACCCGTTTGGCAAAATCTACACTCAGGCTTCAAAATCATCCATCAGGTATCATGAATCAGCAACAAGGCCTTCATAATCAGCAATCAGGTTTCCTGTCTGGCAATAGGCTTCTGTCCGTGTTTAGGCCTCTGTCTAGAAGGAGGCTTATCAGCACTCAGGTCTAGAAAATCAGCCACATGGTTATGAAAATCAACCATCAGGACATTAAAATCAGCAATCAGGTATTTTGTCTAGAAATAGGCCTCCGTCTTGGACTAGGCCTATTTCAATAATACCATGAATTTCCGCAATAGCTTTTAACCAGGGATGTTATCGACTCGATGGGCGTACACTCCGTACCTCCTAACCCATTTCCAAGTCTAATAACCATATCCCACAATTACACCAAATTACTAACACAAACGACTCTACATGAGACATTTATAAATATTTCAAAAGTAATACAAGGTCTAAGTCATAAGTTTACATTATAACGGTGAGTTCGCTAAAATGATTTCCGAAGATTTTAATGCATAACGTTTAACAAAATATGATGCAGGAAAATCTTCATCTGTTTGCAAGCATGCAACTCATACTAACTAACATATCCTGCGGGCCATCCTTACTGAGCAACCCTACTGTTGCTGTGTACCTGAGAATGCAACACTAAAAGGTCAGCTATAAAGCTGGTGAATCTCACAGGTTTAAAATAAACATTGATGTGATCAACATGATTATCCGACGATAATTAAACAATGTAAACCGAACAATGATAAGCAATATAACCGAACAATGATATAACCTATTAAGGTTTCCGAACCATGATATAACCGACACAAATATTGCACTGAGCTATGATTCAAAGCATAACCCGATCTTTGCTTCCCGTTTTGGTGATACACCCGTAACAATTACTAAAGTGCCCGTTTTTAACTTGGTTGTAGCTAGCAACCCGGACGGGGACGTCACTCCCATGATAATACTATCCTTTAGCAATCGCGCCTTATTAAGTTAATGAATCATACACTGATGAGGACTTTACCGAATTATAACACTCGTGCAATAACCGTACAATGAAAATCAATACCGACAATAATAACCGAAACAATGAACAAGTTAATAACTAAATTAACCAACCGAATAACTTGTGATCACTAAAACAATTTGTGTTGCATCTCCCCCGAATTTAAAAACAGTAAACGGTAAAAATGGGGCCGTGAAACTCACCTGAGAGTGCTATCGTTCCTAAACGCGCGTGATGTTCCAATATAACCTCCTAGTACCCTAAACACGTAAGTTCATATAAGTGATAGGATAATTTTAATAAACTATTCTTATTAATGTTTTTTTTATTTTTAATTATTATTTCAATTAGGCTCGAAGCATGACATTTGTATTTATGTTTAATATGTAATCCAATTAGTAACATTTTAAAATAATAATTCCCAATTATTATTACATACTTTGATTGATTGCATAAATTTGAAAACATAAATATTTCGTTTATATATCGTCTCGTATATAATAACCGGTTTTAAATTTGCGTTTTTGAGGTTTCGTTTTACCCATTGGGCTTTGGCCCAAAATATTTGGCCCAATAATCAATCCAAGTAGTTTGGCCCAATAACAAGGCCCATTAGGTGTGACCCAAATACGTTAACAAATTAATTTGGCCCATTAACAAAATTCAACCTTTGGCCCAACTGATATTCTTTAGTTTTACCTCAAATATAATCTAATAGTTTTGGCCCGTTTAGAAATGTGACTTATTTGGCTCGATTATCATTTAAACTATTCGGCCCAAAATAAAACTCACCCGATCCGACCCATTTGTTTAAGGTTCTATCAAAAAGTTTTAATGTTCAGTATTTATCGTTTGAGGCTCGTTTATATCGACTTCGTCAAACGTGCTCGGTTTGACCCAAAATTTTTACACTTCACTTAAATATGTTAATTGAGCTCGGAAAATTGTCGTTTCGTTTTATATTTAACCAAATGTGTCGTTATTAAAATGTACTAAAAACGGTCCACAAACTCATTTTTTTTTTCCAGATTTTTCGAGTTTTTTCTAGCTCGTTCTCGGGGGTCAAAACATGTCGAACAAGTCCGAAATTTTTACACGATGTTCCCACATATATCACCTACTTTCAGTATTATTTTCATGATTTTAGACATCAACAATATTTTTAAAAAAAATCGTGATAATGTCTTGCTGAAACTCGTTTTTCAGAAACTTACTCCACAAATCGGTTACTACACGAAAATCAGTACATTTCTGGGAAGGGCTAAAGAAGAACTTTTTGTATATCTTTTCAATATGCAACTTTTAAAAAAAAATTCGTTGTCTAACTCATCCTAAAACTCGAGATATGGACGTTTTCGTGGGACGATTTTATCGGGACAGAATCTGTCTTAATATATGTACATATGAAAAACGAGTTTAAGCTTTTAATTTGGACATTTCTTGGCTAGATGAACTACATAACATGTTTATAAGTTAAATATAAGTAAGATTAGTGGAAGAAAAGTGGATCTTACAAAGCTTTAAAGATGAGAAAGGATGAAGATGGTAGTAGTGCTTGTAACTTGTTTCTTCTTGTTGCTTGATCACCTCCTTTGCAAAATTTTATAGATGATGATGAGTATTATTGTTGGTGTGGTTGTTGTGTTCAACCGTGAGAGAGAGGAGAGCAAAAAGGAGGGGGTAATGTTAGGTGAGTGTGTAGTGTATGTGTATGTTGAAAAGTGAAAGAAATACAACAAATGAGGTATGGTACATAAGGGTGGTTTGGTCGGCTTTTTAAGTCAAAAAGGGAGGCATGGGTTTGCAAACTCATGTCTCCAATTAGTTGGGTTTAAGCCCGAGTTCCTTTACCCGATCGTTTATCGTTAAATCTTATTTTAGTCGGTTACGTTTGTAAATGTTATTTCGCGTTAATATGTTTCGAAGTATTATTCTAAATACTTTATTTTGAGTTATAAAAATATTACCTTTGACAAGTTTTGATTATTTGGTTTAATTTGTGCATTTTAAACGCGTAAACATTACGTTTATTATAAAACGTATAATCGTTTAATGTTTTATCGTTATGCAATAATGTTTAGCATAATATTTCAAGGTAAATATCTACTATAAATATAGTTTTACGATATTTATAAAATTTGTATGACCAACGTACACATTTGTTTTATCACGTACCAAGTACGAGTGATTAAGGTTTAAATTGGCCGCTAATTTTGATCCTTTTTAACCGGGTGTCACATATGTTTGCTGCCAATTCCCTAGGACTAAGAAACACTAATGGCCCAATATCAAGCCATTTAGAAATCGAAATCCACACTTTTGTAGCAATCAAGCAGTAAGAGAAGACATGACTAGTTGTTTCTACCTCGTTCAAACATGTTGGGCATAGTATAGACGGAATGTCAATACCCTTATGATATTATAATTCTTTTTAGTAATGTCAAATTTTATACAGTAATATTCATAGAAGTCAATAGTACGTATTATGCTTTGTAACAATAGAAATTGGTTCTTAGACCCCTCCCAATGGTTAAAGCCAACTGACGCATCAGTTGGTGCCACATCAGCGCCACATCAACTTTTTTCAAAACTGCACAAACTGACACTACCATGCCAACAGTGAACATCAGTTAACATCACTTCTCTTTTTTTGGGACCCACCCACTAATTTCTTTATTTATATAAAACACAAACTTAAATAAAATTATTTCATCAAAATAAAAAAAAAATAACTGAATTGGAAATAAAAATATCAATTAATGAAAATATAAACATTCAAATAATTAAAAAGTTAAAATAAAAATCCTATAATTTAAAGCCCATTTATTTATTATATAATAAAAAACTCATTACAATGCTAAAGAAATTGAGCCCATTTAACATAAAGCAACCCATTTAAAGCCATCTTTACCCAAAAAAAAAGCCCATTTAAAACCCAAATAATTAAATAACCCTAAATTCCCCTCCTCATCATCTTCATCGTTCTATCCCCTGCAACTGAAATCAAAACACAAACAAGGGAAAAAAAATACAGATAATACACATAAAAAAAGAAAGAAAATAAGCTGCTGTCCCCACTCCCCCCGCCGACGCTCTCCTCCTTTCCCGTCGCCAAACCGATGAACCAAACCGACGCCGGCCAACCGACGCCCCGTGCCAATGGCGTCGGTTGCTCCGAAGCTCTACACCGACGGACCGTTGGCAGGTGTACGTCTTAACAAAAACTTATTCACAATCTAATTCGTTCTAAAAGCATGCACAAATATCAGGGGCGAATCTATGTTGTCTCAAGGTGGGTGAATGGACCACCCTTAGATTTCAAAAAGCTTTAGAAAGTTTATGTTAATTTTCTTATGGACCCATCTTAAAATTGAGATTGGACCCACCTAAATTTTGAATCTTGAACTTAGTTATAAAAAGGGGGAAAAGTTCATGAATATGGACTTCTTGCTTTAACTAATTAATTAATTAATTGTATAAAGATCGAGTTTTTTATGGATGAAATTTGAAAGAAAAGTTTGGGTAAAGGACTTTGCATTGAAGTTGAAAGAGAAGAAGAGTGGAGGAAGAGAAAATGAGAGTGGAATTAAAAAGTTATTCTCTGTCCCATTACAAGTGTTATGTTTTGACTTTTTGAAGAAAAAAAATTCTTTTATTTGTATTATATAATACGTGATGAAAAATATATGAAAGTATTGGGTTTTTAATGTATTTTCATTGGTATAATTTTAATCAAGTATTATATAACATAAAAAAATATATTTAAGGTTAAAGTTGAAAAGGAAACATCGAAAAATCAACACATGACACTTATAATGGGACAGATGTAGTAGTAAATTAGTAAGCATATTTATTCTTACAGTACAAGTAACTATGCACATGAGTTTTGAAAAAAATTGTCTGTGTACAAATAACTATGCACATGAGTGTAAAACAAATTTTTTAACTCTTATGCAAAAAGAGCATATATAGGTACTTTTTTAATAATATAAATATTTATATTTATAATAAATACTAACTTATTTTGTATGGAGGTTATTTTTGATAAAGATTTTGTGTAAATTATTTATATTTAATTTAATATAATGATAATGAATTACTAGTTTAACTTCGATATTTAGTGAACGATAACTCCTGTAACTCTTATTATTCAAAATATAATAACTCTAATGGTACTCACAATTAAAATGCTTGAAACATTATAAATTTATTTATGATTATAACTTATTTTATCTTTTTCATAAATCTTTAAACACGAAAAACTATTTTCATATTATACTTTGTTCCGGTCTTTATAGTTTTTATAATATTCAAATTTTCAATCATGTCATTATTAAATTTATGAAACTATAATACTTAAAATTTTGATTCGAATTATGGTGTTGGGATTGAGCCATCGACTGTGGCAAATATTGCGACTAATGTTCATTATCCTCATGAATCATATCATGATGTTCTTCCTTTCTCATACTTGAGATTGCCGGTTGAAAAGAACATAGAATAAAGTGGCAAGTTGGAACGTTGTAATTGAGAGGTTCCTTAAAATAGATTTGGAAGTAAGCTGGTCTGAATCTAAAATCATGAATTCGGTTGGATATTTTTGAATACTGTGTTGATATTGTTCATAGCGTAATTCCGCTTAATTATTCTATTGGGATATTGGTGCTCGTCGGGAGGTAAGCGATGGATTGATTCCCGCGTTTATTTGCTATCAAAATTAATAAGGATTGCTTGGTAAATGATCGATGCATGGGTTCTTGCAAATGGTGTTTGGCTGGTAATTGGGACTCGATATCTCAATATTAACTCTAGATTGTTGTATTAGTTATAACCTTAAAAAATATACGTACTTCAATTTAAAACCTAATAATAACGACTTTGTTTTCTAATATGATTATATTATATGAATTGATTTGCAGATATAATTACGTGCCTTGAGATTGTGATCATATGAGCTAATATATTTAATTATTTAAATTATTCTTTTAAACAATTATTAGATTAGATTAGACTCGAAGAAACAAAATCAATACGTGAGTACATACATAATCACACTCAATTACGTAATTGATTATTTTTAATAAATAATAGGCATCACCATGCATGTTTAATACCATTTTTATTTATATTAAATCTCAATATTTGTTTGTTTTAATTATTTTATTTCTTTATCTGTTAAAGGATTTATATGTATGAGCATTTATTCTGCCATAAGTTCAACGTTATTTTCTTAATTAAGCATTATCAAAGACTAAATCATGATGCATCATATCTACAGTACATCTACAATCTACAATACAATAAAGATTGAGTCTTTGAATTATATGTGTTACAAATTCTAGCATCTTCCTTATGATTGATAATCTCTTAGAGCACACGGTGCGCACCTACGTGGCACCGGCGTTCCCCATCGAGAACGCTGAGACACAGCGTTTTACCACCCCGCCTCGCCGTTCCCAACGGCGTTCTCGTCAAATTTTTCTTCCGGCGTTTGCAGCAAGACGTCGAAATGTTCGATGTTCTCAGTTTTTTTTTCCCTTTTGGGTTTTCTTTCTCTTTTTTCCTTTTGGGTTCAAATAAAAAATGGATTATGTATATATTTATAGATAAGGATTTGGTCAGATTTTTTGTTTTGTTTTTGATCCTACCGGAGTTTCAAGGAGAAGTGGGGAAGAAAGACAAATGGGGAAGAAGGAAAGTGGGTGGGTACCACTATACTACATATATACTAATATAATTATAATAATAATTTAATAATAATAATAATAATAATAATAATAATAATAAAAGGAATGTGATAGGTGGAAAACTGGAAACCTTTCTAAACAATTGGGATGCCAATTTTTTGGATTTGTATATTTTTTATATTTTGTTTTAATGATTTATATGTTGTTTTATTATATTTATTTGTTTTTTATGTATTAATTTATGTATTAATTTTATTAAAAAAATCAAATAAAACAAATAATAAAAAATCCAGAACGCTGTCCAGAACACTGTGAATTCATTTTCACCACACCACAAAATCCTCACTTTCAACATTCTCCAGAACACTGTCCAAAACACCGTTCCCCACACCTTGTGCTCTTAGATATGGTGAAGACAATTTTGAATCTGATATCGAAGTTGAGGAAGGACTAGCACAAGTAAAACAAAATGTAGATAAAAGCCCCAGACCTTATGCTTTTCTCCTTTCTAATGGTAGTGAAGGCCGTTAACCAAGAGATTATGGTTCAAGTCTCGGTAGAGACACATAGGGGCTGTTTACCTTTTTTTTTTTTTTTTTGCATTAAGTGCTGTTTGGATATATGATCTGTTTGAATACATCTATCTGTTTAGAACAAGTGTTATTTAAGTAAATATCGTTTCTTTTTTGCTCTGAATTAGCCATCTTAATAACACAAATGACAATTTTACCCTTTTGTATAAATTTGTACTAAATAACAGCAGTGTTAGGGTAAGAGGCCATGGCGGCGGCGCCGAAAAGGCCGGCCGCCGGTGGTGACGACATCAAGAAGGCCGATGATGATGACTGAAAATAACGTTGAGTGAACGTAAAGAGATTAGTGAAGGGGTGACTGGATTGCAAAGTGAAAGGGAGAATGGGAAAAGGGGTATTTTTGTCATGTGAAGGTTTTGTGTGGGAAAGAGTGAAGGACCATCTTTTTCTACCCCTTTAACAGACATTACTTTTAGGTTAAGTGGAAAAGAAACATCATTTTATCTAGTTTGGATTAAGGTCCACATGGAAACAGACCATTAAGTGCTAAAGAAATAGGGCCTATAATGTATATATTATGTGGATTATACATATATGTAGTTCACGTCATTCTAAAAAAATTAATGCCAATCCATTAGGACATGTCACCTCGACCCACTCATTTCAAAAAAGATAGTAGAGTTAGAACCCGTGCATTTATTCAATGCATGAGAAATGAAGGAATGTAAAACGATTTCACCGTCAATTTGTGAGTTGTAAGGCGTGGAGTTCACCATTACGAAATTCTTTATTTTTACAGAAAAAAAAACTCTATTTAATGTATTGAGTGATTAATCAAAACATTTACTATTTACCATCATTTTAGTTATATATCATCTTTTATCATTATTTAGTATGATTGTTAATTATTCATAATTACTCAAGTATTCGATCTTTATTGTATTGTATTGTAGATAAAAACTATATTCAATGTATTGAGTAATTAATTAAAATATTGATTATATATCATTATTTAGTATAGTCAATGTTTTTAAAACCGAAAACTGGATCGGATCGGATAGGCTTTCGGTTCCGGTCGGACCGGTCCGGCAGAACCGGCTCAAAACCGGTAAAAACGTGATTTAAAAAGAAGAAGGGTAAATTACATTGTGTAACCCTATGGTTTTTCATTTTATCGGTGCATGCCCCTCCCAACTTTTTATTACACTGCCTACCCTTGTGGTTAGTTTTTTGTCCCAAGTTTGTCCCTCCTTCGTTAAATCTAACGGATTAACCGTTAGCTTGTGAGAAAATGACTAAGATATCCTTGTCTTCATTGTGTTTCTCTCTATGCTTTTCTTTAAAAACACACTTCGTAGTCATATAATAAAATGAAATGATTAAAATACGCTACCTAAAGATAATGTCATTATTAAATCTCCTACACCATAAATCTTCCTTGGATTATTATGTTGGAGAATATATACGAACACATAGTTAATCATCCATCCATCTTTACTCGACATCGAAAGGTTTATTGATAATATCCGTAACACATATTCAATTCATGGACTTATGTCTACATCACAATCATATTCTTTTAAGTAAGGGTTTCAATTCATCTTCAAGACTGAGCCATGATAACTTCTTGAATATCAATGTTATTGTTTGGTACAGTATTGGGCTTTGATCTTAGAATTCCAATTCCAATTCGGCGAGTTTTAGTAAGGGTGTTGATATATCCAACATTAAAATTGATAGATCCACCAAATATATGCATTAACAGACTGTACAGTACAATCTGTTAATGCATATATTTGGTGGATATATCAATTTTAATAGTGGATATATCATTAGCCTTTTAATAAACCCATCTATATTTATGGATTAAAAATTTAAAACCCAAATCAATAACCGTAGCCAAACACCTCCTAAATCTATAACCTCGATTTAAGTAGCAGCATTTTAGGCTTTTACCCTCCTCCCTCTTCCTTCTACTACACTCACACCTCAATTTCAGACAGAAAAAAGTAAAAAAATTCAAAAATGGAAAACTCAATCGTAGAGGATAACTTCGACTCCCTGTTACTACCTACAGTTACTTTCGAGGATGAAGGATTTGATCCTTACCTAACGTACAAAACTGACCTTGAAATTATCAAGTTTATTGCCGACCACGACCAAAAGAAATATCAAAAAGTGTACGATAGGATGCCTGATAGAGGTGATAAGCTCAAAGAACATGTCCGAAGCCACGAGGCCGAACTTGAACGAAGAAAGAAACTTAAATTACGCCAGGTTTGTGCTTTGTTTGCCTTAATCTATGTCAATGCTAATCGGATATACATATAGCACATATATGCGTTGATCGATCGATTGATTAGCATTTATATCTAATGTTTGGAAATTAGGGTTTGATTTTTGTGCATTTTGTTTTTCATGTTTATATGATGGAAATTGTCACTGACACTGAGAATGTGTGCTTGATATTCATGTACTGATGATGTATAATGTGAGTTAGTATTTGATCATTGGTTTACTGTCAATCCACTCGAAAAGTATTTGAATAATGATTAGAGTGTTATCGAACCTGTATTTTTGTTTGTAGGTAGGATATGAGGCTGGTCGATTCCCTGAGAACCGCTGGGAGAGGCAGGCGCCGGTGGCTCGTGATGTAGAGGTAAATGTGCTTAACTTATTATCTTGATGATGATGTTGATAATAAGATATATTTGGAAACTGTTTTGTAAATAGACTAAAATTACATATTTACTATTTCGGTTGATTGTGAACATTTGAAAGCTTGGAAAATTTGTAAACTAGTAAAAGTAGCTGCCCGCAAGCGTGTTGTATCGGTGTTTCGAATGAATACATTTTTTTAAACTGGAATTTGATACAAAGCAGCTCGAATAATAAAGCTAGACTAGTTAATGTCTGAGAGGTTGTACCAGCTCTCTCGGTTGGTTTATTTTCTAGAGGTATGTCGCACTTCCAATGATATGGAATTTATTAGCATTCTCGATAACCTAATCACAATCCTAGAGCACAATCTATACTTAAAAAGTATTGTAAGCTACTAAGCTTGCCATAATATGAATTATATGACATCTTAAGATTACCATAATACTAACGTTAATAATTGTAACTAAATATTATGAACATTAGTTTCTAATACTAATCTTAGTCGTATCATTTCTCCGGTCCTCAAGAAACACCTTGTCCTCAAGGTGTTTCTTCAAACATTCTTGATTCTGTTATCTCATACTTCCCTCTTGTAAGTATCATAATCTGGCTCGAAACTCGAAAGCAGGTCCAAAGACATCCCACAGCTGGTTATACAAAAAATATATGACATGCCCTTCTCGCTTCTCGAAAAGTGGACCAACAGTATGTCCGTATAGTAGGTTTAATTTAGCACCACAATTAAGGCCTTTGATGTAGCATGTTTCTAAGATTAGAATTGATTCCCTCATTGTTCACTATTCCTGGTCCGGATATTGGTCCTTAAAATGGACCAGAATCGTTTTATTAAATCCCCAGCTGAGGTGTAACCCAAAGGAGGTTTTGGAGATGAGGGCACCGATCCCCTTTTCTTGTCACCATCAAAGAACAACTCACCTGCATTGTGCTGCCTCCTTGCTGCACCAAACCGTTGTCCCTGCTGACAGGTTGATTTGGAGTTGCTCTGTTTGGTATTATTTGATTTCTTCATCAATATCGAATGCATCATCTTTCCTTATTTGATGTTTGCCTTTACTAATTTGAGAATATCGGGTTGCGATCTAAGGTGAGAATCAGCCAGCCCTATGTATACTAAAAGATATCTCAAACTTACCATAATACGGTATCAAAAACGTATTATACTACTAACACTAATAATGGTATATGCATATTATTAATATTATTTCCCAGTACTAATTTCAGTCGTATCAGAATACTAGGTTTCTGTTAGGCCGTGCATATACGCAGCCTATGACCAGTGTCAAATTTTTATTAAGCTACAAGAATGATTATCTGTCCGTAATAGAAAAAAGTTAATTACAGATATCAAATTCCAAGAGAATTAGAATCTAATTATCAAGTTTATAGATATTACTAACAACAATATTACCTATCATCACCAATTCATCAATTAAATATCAAATGTACACCAGTAATCAAGCTCTTACAAATTATTCATGCATTTATGCATGGAAAGCAAAAGAAAAAGGATTTGGACCGATCAATCATTTCCTCAAATATTCACTCATTGCAAATTGTTGTGTCACCAAAGCAAATGCTTTAGACCTTGCATATTGGTGTTCAGTTCTAAAAATTTATACATAATTATAGAGATCATTGTTGAATATAACTTGCAGTCTTGGCAATTTCGTGAAGAAACACCTATAAATGTAGCGCTCTGATCAAAACTTGAATAATAAAATCTTGTTCCAGCACCCAACAAAAAGAATATTCAAGCATATATAACAAATTAGGAGTAACAATGATCGAAGCAAAGTTATAACAACAGATATTTAGAATAAAAAGATAGACCATCTTTTCCCAAAAGCCACTCTTTAATTTTTAAACCAAGTAACATCCTCTGAACTTTGTACATGCTTAATAAATTGATGATAAATCACTGCGAAGTGGTTTAATAATTTTTATTCTTCATAGATATTTGCAATTGTTTTTTTTAGACAAGTAGATCATATTATCTTTCCGGAATATTCTTAGTGTTAAGCTGCTTGCTGGCATCTTTTCTCATCCCAAAGGTTCACCGTACTTAAACTTGCATCCCAAATAACCAGTACATAACATGATAACAGTTCACATTTGAGAAAATAAAGCTTAAATAGCACCTGTAAAATAGTGGATATAAAATTCAATGTGCAATACTTTGTAGATGAAGATCAATATTCAATACATATTGATCATCTCTTGAGCTAAGTTATTGGTTAGTCATAGGTAGCATGTCCGACCATGTTTAGCTGTCATCAGTTACAAGAGGGTTTATGCTCATGTGTAACAGCCGTGATGCTTCAGTACTTTTTTATAAAACTGGATTATGATACAAAACAGCTCAAATAATTGAATAAAGACAAACAAAACATTGAATGAAATGAAAAGATAGACTGGTTGACGCTCAAGAGGTTCTACTGGCTCTCTCGGTTGGCTCTTTCAAGAGGTAAGCCACTCTCCTAATGATATGGAATCGCTTTTATTACAATAGACCATAATCAAATCACAACCCTATAGCCTTATGGCTATTTATACCGAAAGTATCCTAAACTTGCCATAATATGATCTTAAGATTACCATCATACTAACACTACTTATAGTAACTTAATATTTAAACTTAGTCATATCATTTCTCCGCTTCCCAAGAAACATCTTGTGCTCAATGTATTTTCTCAAACATTCTTGATTCCGTTATCCCATATTTTACTCTTGCAAGCATTATAATGTGGCTCGAACACGGGTCCAAAGATATCTCATGGCTGGTTATACGACAAATATATGACATACCCTTCTCACTTCTCGAAACGTGGACCAACAGTATGCACGTATAGTAGGTTTGATTTTAGCACTAGAATTAGTCCCCTGATTTAGTATGTTTCTAAGATAAGAATTGACTCGCTTGTTGTTCACTATTCCCTTCCCTGAAATTGGTCCTTTAATTGGACTAGAGTGATGATATCTAAATCCCAGCTGGGTTTAACCCAAAGGAGCTTTTTCTGTTGGATTGAGGATGAGGGCATCGATTTCCCTTTCCTTGTTATCGTCTAAAATCACCTGCGTTGTGCCGCCTCCCTCCTGCACCTAACCTTCGTCCCTGCTGACAGGTTGATTTGTAATATGCTCATACCACCTATTTGATTCATTTTGTTACTTAACCGCATCTGCCTTTAAATCAGCCAACACAGAGCTAAACTTTCCCCCAAGTCTGGAAACCAAGCTTCCACATCAGTTTGAAAATTAATGAAGTCTTCAATATTATTTCCTAATACTAATCTCAGTATTATCAGAATTACAGGTAATTCTTAGGCTGTGCATACACACAACCTATGACCAATGTCAAATGTTTTATTAAGATACATGATTGATTAGCGCTATGTAATGAAAAAAATTAATCACAGATGTCAAATACGAAGAGAACGAGAAACTACTGATCAAGTTTGTAGATATCAATAACAACAATATTTACCTATCATGATTCATTCATCAGATAGATATGAAATGGACACCACAAAAATGCATCACATATAGCAATCGAACTCTTCATGGACTCTCCTAGCTAGATGAATGGATATACAAGACCAATTAATCATTTCCCCAAATAATCGCTAAAGCAAATGCTTTAGAGCATGCAATAATGCAAATTGATGTTTAGTACTAAAAACTTATCATAATTAGGGAGACCATTGATGAAATTTCCTTGCCGCCTTAGGCAATTTCATGAAGAGACCTCTATAAATGTAGCTTCCTGACCAAAGCTTAAATAAAATCTCCTTCCAGCACCCTCTGATCTCACCATAACACAAACAAAATCCAAGCATATATAACACATAACGAGTAATAATGATCTAAGCAAAGTTATACCAACAGCTAATCAGAATAAAAAGACGGACCATCTTTTCCCAAAAAGCCACTCTTCTTTATATATACCAACCAAGATCATCTGGAGATTATACATATTCGATAAATTGATTACTAATCTTCAAAAACTTTTATTCTTCATAGATATTTGCAATTGGTTTTCGTGAGACAAGTTAGAACATGTTCTGTTTCTGTCATATCCTTAGTGTAATTTTGTATCACAAATAGCCATATAACAGTTGGCACAATTAAGCTTAAATAGCGCCAGTAAAATATTGGATAGAAATTTGATGTGCAATACTTTGTCTTACCGTGTTTAGCTGATCATCAATTACAAGAGAGATTATGCTCATGTGTCACAATTGTAGTGCTTCATTCATCCTGACTTCTCGACACCGACTCAAGAAATTGAAATTTTTAAGAACTGCCTGCTATCAAAATTTCATGAAGAAAAGCAATAGGCACATAGGTAATCTGTAAAAGTTGAATAAAAATATAAAATCATTAACTTTAAATATGGAAATGAATATTACAATAGAAGTGTTAAGAAAAAAGGTCTGCAACATGCAGGAAAAATATATATTATTGGAAAATTGACTAAATCGTAACAATGACAACGCGCTCCACCACCCCACTTACTCACATACGCCAAATTCAGATTTGCTTGCCTTTTTGGCACCAATAAAAATATTTTGTAAGAAAAAGGAAGCAAGTTTCAGCAATTCAAGGTTCGATTTCTTCTTTTTTTTCGAATTTTCTTATGTTCAATTTCGAATTGTGATTTTTTATGTTTAGTATCAATTACAAATTTTGTTATGTTATTTTGATTGTTTGGTTTTGTTCTTTAATTAGATAATGATTATATTGAATTATGTATGTCGTATATTGAATTATGTATGTTTTTTTCTTTTTTCTTAAGTCAGTAGCTAATTTTAATAGCTGTAGCAGAATAGCAGTAGCAGATAGCAGTAGCAGCAGATAGTTAAAAAAATAGAGTTAGATAATAATTGTTTGTTCTTGTTTACAGATTGTAATGGCAACATCATCAACCGTCCCATCCACGGAATCTACTGCGTGTAAGGTATTGAAAAGGAAATCGAAATCATTAGATGTTGGTTGGGACTATGGAGTTTTGGTTGATCCAAAGAATAAGGAAAAAATCAAATGTACATTGTGTGAAAAGGTTTTTACATGTGGAATTAATCGATTTAAACACCATATTGCGGGCGTAAAGGGAAATGTTGAGAAATGTTTTAAAGCTTCTCAAGAAGATATAGATAAATGTAAAAAAGCTCTTGATGATAATAAACTTAAAAAGAAGGGTAAAAAAGCCGATGATGAAACTTTGAGAGCGGACGTGAACATTGATAGTAATAGAATAATTGACGATGATATGGAAGCATTTATTGGAGAGATAATGTCACCACGTGTTCCTGGTCCTATGGATAGTTTTGCAACAAGTATGCCGGACAAGGGAAAGAGGGTTCAAAGCGATCTTGATAATGTTGTGAGAAAAGAACAATTGATTCGAGTGAAAGAGTATATTTGTAGGTGGGCTTATGAGTGTGCGATTCCATTTCATGCATTTGAGAAAGATAGTTTCAAATGCTTATTGGAGGCGGTTGGTAAATTTGGACCTAGAGCTCAACCTCCAAGTAGATATGAGATGGGAGAACCTTTTTTAAAGAAAGAAGTTGATCGAACAAAAGAGTTGTTGAAAAAGCATGAAGACGTATGGAAAGTAAATGGATGCTCGATTATGACTGGTGCATGGTCCAATAGAAAAAGGAGCATCATGAATTTGTGCGTGAATTCCAAGTTAGGTACCGTTTTCTTGTTTTCCAAAGAATCTTCCAATGAAGCTCACACAAGCGAGCACATCTTTGAGTATGTTGAAAGTTGTATTCAACAAGTTGGTCCCGAAAATGTTGTGCAAGTTGTGACCGATAATGCTTCTAATAATATGGGAGCGGCAAGGTTGTTGAAAGAAAAGAGGCCAACAATCTTTTGGACATCGTGTGCGGCGCATACGATTAATCTTATGCTTGAAGGTAATAAGTTTAATCGATCATGTTATTCTTTTCTTTTATGTTTATTTTATTCTATTCACTTTGTTGATACATGTGTTCATTTATTCTTGAAGCTATTGGTGGGATCCCTACGTATAAATCAACACTTGATATAGCAAAACAAATAACGATGTTTATTTATAGCCACCATAAGACATTGGCTTTGATGAGGCATTACACAAAGGGAGCGGATATTGTGAGACAGGGAGTCACAAGATTTGCTTCCGCTTTTCTCACTTTACAAAGTTTACTTGAAAAGAAAGAGGCATTACAACATATGTTTAGTAGTGATGAATGGGATGAGCGTAAGTTATCTAAGTCAATTAAAGGGAAAAAAGTTCAAGGAATGGTGATAGATTCTAAAACTTGGGATGGTGTGGTGTTATGTCTACATGTTTTTGAACCGTTAATCAAAGTTCTTCGCATGGTCGATGCCGATCGGAAACCTTCTATGGGTTTTTTACATGGTGAGCTTAAAAAGGCAATACAAGAAATCAAGAATGCTTTAAACAACCAAAAGAGCAAATGTGATCCTATTATGAATATCATTTCAACCAAGATGAATGGTAGACTTGATACGCCTTTACATTTGGCGGCATATCTTCTTAACCCGTATTATGTATATAACAACCTGGAAGTACTACAACATGATGCGGAAGCTAGTGAAGCGTTTGTTGAAGTTGTTGAGACTTTATATCCGGATGATTTTGAGATGCAAAAAACAATCGTGTGTGAGGAGATGCCTATTTACAAGAGTAAACAAGGAAAGTTTGATTGTGTACTTGCAATCAAAGGATGTGAGGTGAACGATGACAAATATGATCCGGGTAATGCAATTTATATATCATACATGTATGTATATTAGTATGTATATATATGTTAATATGTTTCTTTTGAATTTGTAGCAAATTGGTGGGCAAATTTTGGTGCCTCAACTCCCCATTTGAGAAGAATTGCTATGAGGATACTTTCTTTAAATACTAGTTCATCCGGATGTGAAAGAAATTGGAGCATGTTCGAAGCGGTTAGTGACTTTAAATGTCAAGTAATTTATTAATCTATTAAATACTAACTACTAAGTAATCTATTTTGTGTAAATGAACTATTTGTTGTTTAATTTTAACTTTATAGATACACCCAAAAAAGAGAAATCGATTAGGAACCACTAAGTTGAACAATCTTGTTTATGTTCAATTTAATGCAATTTTGATGGTGAAAAACAAGAAAAGAAGGGAGAGAGGTCGTGAAGTACTAGAAGCAAGTGATGCAAGTGAGGCTCAAGATTGGATTCTAGATGAATCGTTGACTTATGATGTGATTGGGGAGGCAATGGGTGTTGATGAATTTTAGCACCTCGGAGAAGTGCTAGAGTAACGAGAGAACTTTTTGAGGAAGATTTCGAGTCGGAGAGTGAGGATGAGGATGTAGATTACGATTTGGAGGAAGTTCAAATTATGGATGAGAATTAAGAACGAATCAAGTAACATCTATTTATGTTTTAAATATTTTGAGCAATCGAACTACTATGTTTATGTTTATTTATGTTTATCTTTATGGTTCTAATCTATATTTATTCATATATAATTTCGAAATTTATTTAAATGCTAAAAAAGTCAAAATCCGGCTAGTCTCCGACTAGTCCGTAAAATGTCCCGACCGGCTAATCCTCGACTTACGACTTTTTCAACCTTGCACCCTCTTATGGTATTATGTCAGTAAAAATTTTGGGGTGTTTATATATAAATAGTATCATATTATGTACCCATCTGGTGCTAGACCGTATACTGGTAAAGTGTAGTGTCTTCCTTTATCTTCCTTTAGCTTTTGCAAGTGTGATTTTGGTGAATCCCTTCCGCATAGTATTACGTAGTATATTTCTTTATTATCGAGATGGGACGGTTTATGAATGGGTCAAGTCTATACTAATTTTAATTTAATGGTTAAAACCTAATTAGTTTAACAAGTTAGCTTGATGAATCTTTACATTCATTCTCTTTTTGCACTTAATAGAGATGATAAAGTTTTAATTTTAACCATTTGTTTAGGGTTATGACATACTCCCTCCGTCCCAAGTGCATTTATTACTATTGACTATCAATAAAATTTCATTATTTACCATTTTCAAGCAATTTGATTGGTTGATTTTGGAAGAGGACAATTATTTTGGGATATATTAAAATGGAAAGGTGGACAAATAAATTGGGATGGAGGGAGTATACGACTATGGTTCAAATATAAGGCTGATTTGAGAGTTCCAAACCCAAATATATAGTGTACATGCTACTAAACCTATTGTTTCTATTCAAAAGGGTGATGGGTTTGTGGTCTGTGGAGCTAAAATGAAGCAATATATGCCTCTTTTGCAATATAAAAATTTTAACATGTCATATCTAATCTTCCTTTAGTTTAGATTTTCCGGATTATCTTAGCAATCTTGAAGCAACAAAATTTTACAAATGATATAAATGGTTTCACATAACCATCTAAACGATGTCTTACTTGTTGGCGTCCTAATATACTTACTAGAGACATCTGGTTCAAACTTCACTAGCTATAGATAATCTTAAGGTGGCAAGGAAAAAGGGTTGGAAAAAGTCATGGGGAATACCCTAGTTAAGTCGTATACATCTAAATAAATATATTCGCCTTTTGTTTAAACATGGTTTCATAGAGATCACGGATATTTTGATGATGAGGGTAAATTTTTAACCTACTGACACAAAAGAGTTTATTAAGTACTTTTTTTTTCCGTATAACCTTAAAACGGATTCTATTTTCGTAGGTTCTTTGTAATCTTTTGAAGTGGTCAAAAGTATTTTACCTTTTTCTCTACGTTATTTTCAGGTTGCATTAACATAACTTTAGGAATATTGTCCTGCAAACAATATATATGGATATTGTATTTTAACGAGGGGAGTAAGCCTTTGCGCTGAGACTGGACCGTTAAGCCAACTCTTGATTGAATCCGATATTAAAATCATCATTTATGGATTAACTTCTTTAAATAAGGTTAGACATTTTTTTCTATAATGTAGTGTCTTGCATAATACCGTAGAAATTAAAGATGCAGTTTGGAGTTGTGGAGGGGATAAATCATCTGGTCCGGATGGATTTTCTTATAAATTTATTAAAAGATATCGGGAGCTTTTAGCGATGATATCTTTTCATATGTGAAAGATTTTGAGAAGAGTGGGCTTATTTCGAGGGATTGTAATTCTTTCATTTATTTCCCTTGTTCCTAAAATTTAGGATCCTCTTTGCATTGGTGACTTTAGACCCATTAGTCTAATTGGTTGCCAATATAAGATTATTGCTAAGATTCTAGCTAATAGACTCTTGCAAGTCATCTCATCGGTGGTTAGTGATGTTCAAACGACATACATTAGTGGGCGTCAAATCAATAATGGGCCTTTAATCGTCAACGAAATTATCAATCGGGGAAAAAAGAGGAAAAAGAAGCTCATGTTTTTTAAAGTAGACTTTGAGAAGGCTTTTGACTCATTGAATTGGGTCTTTTTAGATTGCATAATGATGCAAATGGGTTTTAGTGATTTGTGGAGGAAATGGATAAAAGGGAGTCTATCTTCTGCTTATGCGTCGGTCCTTGATGTATCGCAAAAAGTCACGTTTTTACATACATTATTTATCTCATATTTGACTCTTTTCTAACAAATACATCTTAAAATCATTATTATTAACCAACTTTTGTTAGAAATGTATAATCTTGTCGGTATTTAGAAAATCATGCAAAAAGGTCAGAAAACTGACCTAAGGCACTATACTGAGCCTAACCCTAATTCCACTATAAACTCCATACCAGGGCCTCACAACTATCTTATTTTGTAGCCATGGAGATTACAAGAACGTGGATATAAAGATTGCTCAGATTGGATCAAGGATGAGAGAGATCAGCAACAAACAAGACCACCGAAGACTACGAGACGTATTATGGACACGCCTGGGCTCCACACCTCCAATTCCTTCCAAATTGGCATCATTAGAAGCGTAACGGAATTAAGAGACCGTAGGCAAAAGAATCAAGTCAAACGGACATGAAACGAAGAAGATACGGCCTTTCGAAACAACGCGAAAAGTCGAAAACAACACACGGGGCAGCACACGGCCTGCCTACAGCCGTGTACGGCCTTGGCATAGCCGTGTACGGCCTATACAGGGCTGTGTACGGCATGTATAGGGCCATGTATGGCCTCCAGCCCCCCATGTGTTCTTGTTTTGCTTCGTTTGCTTGTACGGTGGTGCTTGTGGACTTGTACTCTTGATTCCATAGCTTGCCTATAAATAGAGGACCTCATTTCACCAATTTCACACACTTTACACCTTCAACCCAATTACACCTCACATTTCATTTCTCACTTTCTCTCTCCAAGTAGTTTCTCTCTCTAGAAGTAGTTTAGTGTAGTTTCTCTCTCTAGTTTCTCTCTCTAGAGAACTAGAGAGATGTAGGCACGGTTCGAGTGGGGAAGATAGTTGTAGCTTGGGAATTTTATTGTAACGAAGTTTTCAAGACTCTGGCTTGTACTACTCAGTGTTACGCTGCTTAAATACTGGTTCTTACTTATTCATTTACTTACAGTTATTATGTTTTGTTTGCATGATTGATAAGCATCAAATAGATAGTATATTTTATATTAATTTATCCTTATATTTATATACATTTTATTGCATTTATATGATTTTATATACTTATTTTGTTAGAACAAGAACGAGACCATAACTAAAGAATTAAATAAAGATTAAAGACATTGAAGAAATGAAGACTAAAAGAGTTAAAATAAAGAATTGGGCCAAGAAAATAAAGAAGTCCGGTTATGAAAATTGAGAGTCCAAGAATTAAGCCCAAGCCCGAAAATGGAATATTCTGGTATTAACATTCAACCGGCGGTTGGATTAACCAACCGACGGTTGAGCTTTAGGGTTTAAGGCGGTGCAGACACGTGGAGTTGGACCCGGATTCAAATAACTCCAATCGGCGGTTGGAGTATCCAACCGACGGTTGGAAGGTCGGCCAGTAAAACTATAAATATAGGCTCAATTTAGCTTAAACCATATACGATTCAAGAATACTAAAACCGAAAGTTAGGGTTTTAGGACGACTTTAAGGTGCGATTTTGGAAGCAAAGGAGCTAGGGTTTGAAGGTTTTTAACCCTAGGAAAAGCTGGTTTGCTAATTGGTTCGGTTTCTTTATCCTTGTAACTTTATTAATCTTTTGGGTTATTTTGGATATTGTTTATTTGAATTAATTGTTTATTAGGTTTTCATTATGAATGTTTAAATGTATGTTTATTAGATTTATTATATGAATTATATGTTTATGTTGGAACTATATTATTGAATGCTTATTATACAAGAATTGTCTGTGTTATATAAATATTGATAACAGTTAATTGATTTATATAGATAGCTTTACTAATCTTGTGAGTTTTATAAATTAATTAATGATTGTCAATTATTAATGTTAAGTAACACTGTAATTCAACCTAATCTTGGAATTGTATTAATAAACTGCTGATAGATCTTAATAAATAGTAATACTTTACTTAATCTTTGGGAGTGTTGCTGTATGAAAATTATCTTAATCTTTGTGATTTTCTACATTAGTAATTCACCAATAATAATAGCCAACAAAGCAAATAGACATAAGTTGATATAATACGTTTAATAAATAATTGTTTAAATAGTTATAATCTTCTATCCAATTGAGTATACTTAAGTTGTTTCCTAAACTTATCTATTAGAATCTGTATCAAAAATATAAAAATAAATATGTTCGTTCGGAACTAAAACGTCCCCCTTATCTTGTAGATTATTGTAAATTGGATCCTTGCATTTAATTGTATTATAATTGTGAATATTTGTAAATAGAATAAATAGATAATTAGTTATAAATAAGACTAACGTTTCTTGTGTTCCTTGTGTTCGAATTTGGACTTACTTATTAAGCTATATTACATGAACGGGTCAATCTTGCCTGAATTGTGTGATAGTATTATTTAGTATTTCCTTAATTAAACTTGTTATTATAATTGCCTATACTTAGCACACATCAATGATATCTTTGTTTGTGCTGCGAATATTGCCATGCTATTTATGTAGTTTGATACTGTGATTGTTGAAATGTAGATATTAGGATTATGGATGATATTCAATTCATATTTAACATGCTATGATTGGTGATTGTATTGCTGTGTATCTGGTTGAGTTTTACATGAATATAGACTTAATCAAGTTTCCACCCTTTCCAGTCTTTCACGTGACTATTGCTTTAGGATAGGATCTGATCAACCCTAATAGTACGTAGATATAGTTATCTCATATTACAGTATGAAGCTATGAATATTCCGTAAAACGGCACAGTACTTCGTATAGCGTTGGAAACACCTCGTGTGGAGTACAAACACGTGGAAGCTAAGGAACTGCCGTAGGTCTATCTCATCGTGGAATACCTAGAAGTCACCCTTTTAGAATATGGGTCTAGCAACAATAAAGCCGTGGAAATGCTCGCTGCACCGTACACCGTTAGTACACCAAGGTTAAAATATAGCTGTGGAAATGCTCGCTGCACCGTACACCGTTAGTACACCAAGGTTAACATACAGCTATGGAACTACTTTAATGTACATTACACCGTTAGTATGCCTCGAGTCTGGAACACTGTGGATATGCCAAATGCAATGTACACCGTGAAGTATACCTTGAGTCTGAAACTCTGTGGATATGCCAATTGCACTGTACACCGTGAGTATTCCTAGGGATGAACGCCTGATAGCAAAGGAGGGTCTAATTCATGACGGAGTTAATTGTGCTTAAACCTGATATAAGAGAGTTCTGAAAAGAAAGCAAGTATTCGGCTATAATGCAAGATGCTTAAAACGCTTAAATCAACATAACCGACATCTCAACATACATAGCATACAATTGATACATACCTCGATAAACTCAGATAGATTTAGGTGTTAAGAAAGGTCATATATATAATTGCAGTTTGTTACCTTATGCCTACACCCATGATATATTATCCGTAGAGGTCGTTTAGTTCTTGTAGGACAAGTGAGGGGGGTTTAAACAACCTGTTTCTGATCAGAATCACGATAACCTAGGATTCAGTGACATATGTTTTTAGACTTTTAGACTAAAACGTAGGGTCCTAGTGTTTACACCGACTGTCTGTCTGATGATTTGCCCAAGGTAGTCTCCAATCATCTTTATAATGAATATCATCCAGAAACCCTAATTATCAAAGTTTCAGCAATCACGCTTTACCTGTTGCCTGCTCTCTGTTTTATTTTCTTCTTTTATTTAGTATTAGATAAACCAACCAAAACCTACCTACTTTTATAAAACCCATCCTATCATAAAGCTCGTTTATGGTAAGCCCTTTTTAGTTCCATTCGCTCCGATTTTAAGAACGACACTCGAGTTATACTTACTGCTTACTCCCCAAAAGTAGGTAGTACTTATAGTTTGAGCCCCAGCTCATATAAATTTAAAACCTAACACGTTCACTTGTTGCGTCGTTGTTTGCTGGACCGTTGTGCCCACCTTAAAACGACCGCAGCACAGTCAGCACTCTGACGACGCAACAGGTTTTTGGCACAGCTGCCGGGGATCGGTTGAGCGTAGTGAACTTTAGGTTACCGTAGGTAGTTGACTTTTAGGAGACTCTTCCTTAAGATTTTTATTACTTTAGGAAGTTAGTTGCTTTAGTAGTTAGTTAATTTAGAAAACCCTAAAAAAACCTTAATTCTCCTTCCAGTCTTATTTCTCCCATGGATGAGATAACGATTATGGACGATGCAGAATTCTTTGTTTCTTCTGACAAAGAGGTCCGTGTTAACCGGGAAGTTGAGAACAACAAATATTCATCCTTAAACCTAGGTTTTGATACATCTCAGCAGAAGATTCCACCTTCTGTCACTATTGAATTAAATGGTCAACCCACACTTGACCCTGAGATTTTATCAAACTTATCTAAGTACCCACATTATGTTAGACCTGCCACCCTACCAGAAGACATTCCTTTCGGCATTGAGGTGTTCTTCTATCCACCCGTACCTTGGGTAGATTTGAATGAATGACTTCATTGCTTAGATGAATACTTTAGGTATGAACTTCCAGATATATTGCGAGCCTACCCCACTACTCTTATCCAAAGTGTAGCATTGGATGAGCGTCTCCAGTATCTGGAGGATCCTGAACTAGAAACACCTACCCTACTGAACACTGAATCAAGTAATAACCCATTGGAATCAAGTAACGAACACCACTTAGGAAACTTTCACAAGCCCAGTAGGAGAATAGATATATGTGCTGATTTTCTTAGAAACCTTAAATTATCTGATTTTCCCTTTTCAACTGAGCAAAGAAAGACCTTTGCAGTAATTGATAGGATAATAACATGTTTACATGCTAATTACGATCAAAAAGACGAGTTATCGCTGAAATCAGAGTTAGACCTACTAATGGATCTAATAGCTAGCACCGAGTATCCATCTGTTTCACAGATTAGGATTAATCGTTATGTTGCTGCCCTGATTGACGGGCTCGAATTTTGGATTGAAAGAGCCCATATCACATATACTTTGATTCCAAGTGTTAAACTTTTCTTTGTTGATCCTGCAACTTATCTGATTAATGAACTGAGATCAATTTTCCCTGATTCTACTGAGAAAGCCATGGATTCTGCCTTCTTTCAAAAAAGAAAAGAAATCCATGTTAAGCTTACTCAGTTGTTACTAATATCTAAATTCTCTTTTACTGAGCAACAAAGGATCTACATCAAAGAGATTTCACAAGTAGTTCATTCTACTACTAGAAACCCTGATTCAGAAGAAGAAAAGGAATTTCAGTATGTCATTGGAGAATTGCTCTTTGATATATGTTATATAGATACAGGATTCAGGGATGGTATTTCAAATCCGAGGAAGGTAAGACGAGCATTTAACCAATTCATTGATGCGTTACTAGCATTAGGTCAAGAAAAGAAAGAATTCTTACGAGAATTTGAGCGTTATTAAATAAATCCCGCTGACCTAATTCATAGTATCATTAAAGCGCTTCAAGGTACGTTCGTTCTTCGCCACACTTTCTCGCATATTTCAGGCTTATTCGAAAGTGCCGTCACAAAGCACTGACATATAAATGGTGATGGTATGATGTAAAAGGTTTGAATATTTTGTTAATTAGGATAAAAATAATTTTAATTAGATTTTCTTTTAATTTACTTTTATAAAAACAAAGAAAACGTTCCAAACTTTTCAGAAATTTGACAAAGTTTTATTTCAAAATTTTGGAAAACTTATTTGGATTGGTCTTGAATTTTAAAGAACACACAAAAAGATTTAATAAAACGTATTTAAAAACGCAAATATTTTCGTACGCGAATTAATGTTACGTTTTTAAAATACGAATTTAAATACGAAAGTTTCGTACATATCTTGGACAATTTTCATAAAAATATTTTAACTTTAAAAACCCAAGTATACGTTTCGTTTCGTTCGCATTTAAATTAAATATGCAATTTAAAAAGTGCATAACGCAAAAGAAGCTTCCACTACCTAACTCAAAAAGTAAAAAGCAACTTTTTCCTCTTCTTCTTCCTCCTCCAAGCCATAACCCATCATCACCATAGCCATTCCTCCATTTTTCCATCATTTTTCTTGAAATTGAGCTTCAAATCTTCCAATTTTTCATCTTTTTCGCATTTAGATCACTTCTACAACAAGATTAAGGTATGATTCTAACCTAAAATCATTATTTTGAATGTTTTCATAAAGTTAGGGTTTATGCTTAAATCTTTGATTTTGATCATCAAGTTTCATGCTTTTTGCTTGAAAAGTGTTGTTTTCTTGATTGGTAACATGTTTGTGAAAGTATTTTGATGAATCCATGGTTAAATTTGATGTTTTGATTTTGAGTGTTGACTTTTTGCAAGCGTTTGAGCAATATTTGACTTTTTGATGATTATTTGCTTATGCTTGACTTTTTCGGTGATTTATTTGCACTTTAAATGATTAGTTTACATAAGTAATTGATTATTGAGGTTTAGAGGATTGATTAGAATTGCATGTTTATGAATTAAAGTAAGGCTTTTTATGTAAAATTATTTAAAAACCATTACTTTAATTAAAATCATTATCTTTTAAATGGTATTTATTTAAACTTGGTGTAATTTGCTTCATGAAAATGCAATTAGTAATATTTGAAGTAGCACTGCTTTAATCAATAAAGTTAGTGAGATTTCAAATTAATCATCCTCTAATTAAAAGTCTTATGCTTTACCAAAATGATGGATAATAAATGAAATCGCTTTTCTTGATTATTTTAAATCAAAGTAAGGTAATTATATGATTTATGATCGCTTACTTGATTATTTGATTGACTTAGCATGTTTAGCAATATTCATCTCTAAGTAAGCTTAGAAAATAGGAAAGTTGCGGTTTTGTTTGTTTGGTTGAATTGAGAATTGTTGATTGCGGTTTAGGTGAAATCATAGAAAAATAATGGGATAATTTTAAAATCTTAAGCCTACATTTCGAATTTTTTCTAAAAATTCGGGATAACTATTAGCTAATCCTATTTGTTTTGATATGACGTGTTTCCTTGTTTTTGTTAAACAGATGGATCCGATTCCACCCACGCTTGCTTACTTAGCCACGACTACACCGGGCAAGACTTTGATCCGAAAGTGGTTAAAGCGGACTTTTGGGGGTAATAGATACATTGTTTGGGAAGACATGGAAAAGCTGAGGATTGAAGATAGGTTGAGGCGGTTGATAGGTTACGAGGTACAAGGCCAAGAGTTCGGTGCCTGGATTCAGCTTTTCAGTATACAAGAGCCCATTTATCCCGAGGTGGTCACTGAGTTCTTGATGACCTTTGAGCTTAACCCGGAGTTGGAGATTAGTGATGATAAGAAGATAAGATTTAGATACCGAGGGAAGAGCTAGAGTTTATAGCGAGGCATCTTGGATTGTATTCAGCGGATCAGATTGGGACAGATTGGTTTCTACATAGTCATCACACGATTCCTCATCATCCCGAGAGGAATCATAGGGTCATATGGAGTGAGTTGACTGGCACTACCTATACTTGTGGTGCCAAGTCTTCATCTCTGATTCTACCTCAGTACCGTTTTCTTCACAAGTTGATCGTAAGTTCTATTATGGGAAAGAAGGAGACCGGGCCGGTGAATGGTGATGAGTTGTATATCATTGATGCTATCCTTAGCCGTCAGAATATCAATGTGGCTTGCATTGTTGCTGAGAGGATTAAGAAGGAAAAGAACTTGGACCTGACAAAGCATGTGTTTATGGGAGCCTGCATTACCAGATTATTGAGAGGGATGCGACTCTTGAAAAAGAGTCATGTGGCCGAGTATAGAGTGTCTTCCACTTCATTACCTTGTAATTTGGATTATTGCAACCAGATCCAGCTGATTACTGAGGATGCGGAGAGGCAGTGTTATTGGAAGGACACTAAGAAGCTTATTCCCAGATGCTTTATGACCAGGAAGAGGGTCAGAGAGGAGGACACAGAGACTCCGATTGTTGATAGAATGGATAGAGTACCGGTTGTGCCTAGGAGTACCAGGACACCAGTCAGGGATGCTGGAGTTGGGACATCAGGTCCCTGAGCTCAGATACATTATACAGATCCAGTCACTCCCATGACCCAGTACTTCACTTTGCACGCGTTGTCTGTCCACAACGCGCATCAGGCACTTATAGCTAGGGCTTTAGGTATTCCAGCTCTCGAGTCTCTTCTATACGAGTATGTGCCACTGCCACCATTTCCACCATCCACTACCATACCACCAACCACTACCATTCCACCATCTACTACCATACCACCTACCACTACCCACATACCACCTACTACTACCTTTCCACCCACATAGTCGGTTAAGCACTGCTTATCGGTTGATGCTGCATTTCCACATCCCACTACATCAGCCCGTAGAGCCCGTTCTTCTCAGCAGTCCGCAGGAGGAGAGGCTGTTGGATCTTACCGACCGGATGTTGTTCACCTGGGCACTGATCCTTTCACATTATCAGAGTTTGCAGGGTTGTTGGCATTGGACCCTGTTACCACCGCAACGGTCGTTTGCGCAGCAGCGATAACAGTGGGTTGTTTTAAATTTATAGAGCTGGGAAATCCTAAGCTAATACTACTTTCAGCCCTAATTAGGTTACTAGAGTAGTAAGCGGTATGTTGACTCAAGTGTCGTTCTTACACTACAACGGGCATGGGATCTTAGGCGTTCTAATTATCTTTTGTGATCTAGCTAGGGTTTAACTAATTTTGGTTTGGTTTTGGTTTTATAACTAATCTGTAAAAATAAATGCAGGAAAGGAAAGGGGGTTTGTACGGAGCCTCAAAGAGCAGTGGATACACGAGTGTTTACTAAGATGCCGGTATATATTTTGAGTGATTAGTTATGGGTGTTAAAGCCACTAGTTATGATGATTAATCCTTTGAACGATCGGAAACTCTAATCAATGCGAAGTATTATACCTACGGCAGTTCCTTAGCTTTCCCACGTATTTAAACGTTATACGAAGTACTGTGCCGTTTTATGGTTTTTCCGTAGCATTGACTCAAATTACCAAATCACTCATTGGATACAATGTAATCTTAATGATGTATAATTACGATCCTATCAAATATCCAACGTAAAGGTCTCTACAATCAGATAAATAATATGTCACATGGATAGCAATTATATAGTGTGAAATACACCGGAAGTTCTCCCAAATGTACTGATCAATTCAATTAACAGTTATTCTCTAATCCTATTCCCCAATTATTTCTAACAAATGTGTGTCGGTATCATGGCACGAATTGTTGAATAAACAATAATGTGAACATGAGTTACCCTACGGAATAGGTTGGATTAACTTGTCTAACGATCAATCAAATTGTTCATCATTAATCATACAAACCATCATAAGTATTACATGCACATTACTATACTGTATAAACTTCAACTTATATCTGAAAACCCTAATCATGTAGTTACATATAGTAATCAGGGAGACAGTGCTAGCATGCACATTCCTAAGGCAACAATCAAACAAGAACATGCAATAGAAGGGCACACAAACAACTACTCCTAATTCATACATTTCATGTAACCAGATGATTGGATCATAAATATCCCGAAAGGTCTCTCAAAGATATTTAACATATGAGCTTGAATCTAACCTATCTCTAATCCTATGCTCCGTATCTCTTATGATATAGTTTCAATCTAGAGAATACAGCCATGTCGAGTTCAAATGCTTCATCATACATAGAATAGGTAGAGGACGTACTACTAATAACTGGTCAGGTCTTAGCAGGAAGTTTCTAACCACAACATAAGTTGAATAGGTAAACAATAGAGATTCAGCTCACAAATTCAGATACAGTCTAAATTCATACAGGCAGAGTAACGGCATGTTATAAATTCATAACTACTCAAATATAACCATTATCATAACAAACACAGATTTGTCTAACCTAGCATGGCATCTCTAGGAAGCCATACAACGTAAACATAATATAAGCAAATCATATTCATGAAATAAAGATGAGAGATATAAATAAAACCTGAATAAGTATTACAGACAAATCTTCGTGACCCAAAGTCTCGAAGTGACTCCGTACAAATGCTACAACTACCGCTACGCTAACCTAGCTCGTCTACTAGCTTAACTCTAGAGAGAGAAAGCTAGAGAGAGACTCCAGAGAGAGAAAGAAAGAGTGTGTGTGAGAGAGAAGAGAGGAATGATAAGTGTGAGGCGTGTGAAATGATGAAATGAGCTCTTCTTTTTTTAGGCCACCAAGGATGCAAGAGTACAAGTCCACAAGCATGCACGTACAAGCAAACGAAGCAAAACGAGAGCACACAAGAAGGCAGGAGGCCATGTACGGCCCTGTAGAGGCCGTGTACGGCTATCTACAGGACGTGTATGGCTTGTGGGAGGCCGTGTACGGCCCTATGGTGGCCGTGTGCTAGGCCGTGTGCTTTTTTCGACTTTTCGCGTTGCTTCGAAAGGCCGTATCTTCTTTATTTCGCGTCCGTTTGACTTGATTTTTTCGTCTACGGTCTCGTAATTCCGTTACGCTTCTCATGATGCCAATTTGGTAGAAATTGGATGTGCGGAGCCCGGGCGTGTCCATAATACGCTTCGTAGTCTTCGGTTGTGCTATTTCTTGCATATCTTCTTCATCCTTGATCAATCTTGAGAAATCCTTATATCCACGTTCTCGTATTCTCCATAGCTACAAAATAAGATAACTATGAGGTCTTGGTATGGAGCTTACAGTAGATTTAGGGTGTGGCTCAATTTGGTGCCCATTTCAACGTATTTTCAGCCCTTTTCGTATAGTTTTGGAAAGTCCATCAAGTTTTCACCTTTATAACAAAATGTGATGAATAATGATGTTTTAAGAATGTTTTTGTTATAAAAGGCCTAAATATGGGGTCAATAATGTAGGTAAAAACGTGACTTTTTGCACTACATCAAATATCCCACACTTATAGTTTTGCTTGTCCTTAAGCAATTCCACCTGTTAACTATACCCAAAAACTTTTTCTAAAAATGGTCTTGAGGGAGTCGCAACTGTAAGTCAAAATAAGAAAATAATCAAATAATCCTTAGGGTATAACATAGGAGGCATGCACATGACGTATCCAACTTTTCAAAATGATTATCTTAGACTTGCTTTCAATTCTCGTGATCTTGGAATGTACATGACTGGGCGATTCCTCCCCAGGTGGTCACTCAATTCACACAAGTGTATTGGGTTTCCTAATAATCTAGATCAAATGAAATCGCTCATAATACCAATCATGCAGCATTTATCGTCATAGGCTTGATCGAGAATCGAATCTCCACCACTTAGACAGGGACGGCACTAATTATCCCAGTTTATTTGATTGGGTTGTATTTTGGGGGTAAAAAGGGAATATTTGAAAGGTTGGGTATGGTGATATGGGTATTTTTGGAAGGACTGATCTTGACTTCAGAAACTCTTATGGTTGTGAGAAACTTTTATTTGACTGAATCTTAAAGAAAGGTGAATCTACCGAGAATTTTCTTCTTTTTGGGTGATTCGTGAACTTCCCTGGATCTTTTATTTTTTTTCTTTTTGGTGTTTTTTCATTGAGGCATCTTTTCTTATTTTCTTTTCTTTTTCTTTTACTTTTTTAGATGCCTCATCCTCTTTTGCTTTTGCAGCTTCTTCAAGATAATTTTCACGGCTCCATGAATGATTCTTTTGGAGCTTCAGGTGATTTCTTTTGATTTTCTTCACTTGAAGTGCGTCACTAGGAATTTATGACTTGTGAGAGCAATTGCTCGAGTGGGTAAGGACATCCAAATAGTGGTTTCTCACTTCCTTAGAAATTTCTTTTATCAAGACGTTTTGGTGGTGAGTGGAAATGTGGTTTTAGGGTTTTGAAAGAAACGAATAGGTTTAAGCTCAACAGGGTTTTCTAAGGGATCTTCAACACTAAGAGTGTCGGAACAGGGTTGGCTTGAAAAGATATGAGAAAAGGGTTTATTCTTAAAAATGTCCAGGTCATCTAATTGCACCTATGCCACGTATGGCACCTGTCAATATGGTCTCGAAACGCATGTCAGGAGCAAGTTCTAATTCAAAATGCATGCACCGGTCACACACAACAAACGAAAAGTGAAGCATTAAAAATGAATGCTTTTGGGCTCAAGTTACCTCACCTCAAGTTTATAGGGTTGTATGTGCCAGTCATGTGATGCCCATCTTAGACTTTCATTAAGAAAAAGTTGGAATCTGACATGATTCTACCTCTTTCTGCTAACCTTTGAGTTTATTTTGAAAAATTTCGTAGTCTAAGATATATTCTTGACTCAAAAATTGTTTTGAAAGTTTAGGGTAGAGTAATGACTTGTCGGTTTCATATGAGTACAACTTGAAAAAATTGAGGACATTTTTGAAAAATTTTAAGCTCATTATACGAAGTAGGGTATATTGCTATCCCACACTTAAAAATAAACATTGTCCTCAATGTTTTTGCCACTAAGTAGGAAGAATCCCACACTTAAGGTTTTAATGATTTTGATGAACAATTTTTAATTTTTAAGTAGATTCTAAGAATGGGGTTGCTAATCCCACACTTAGGGTTTGAAATGGAGGTCATGGCAAATATTTAAAATGAAAATACTAAAAATGAACTTCCCAATAAATAGTGGTTACTGGAGTTGGACCAGGTTCGTGCAGAAGTGGTGCATGTAATTTCAGAAGTTTAGGCTCAGCCATTCCATACGAAGCTAGTTCTGCAGTAATCACAACCTCATCAGAGTATCACGTCTCAGTAATCAAAACAAAAGTACAGAGTAATACATAAAATAAGATAAAGAAAAGTAAACTAATAATCATCATCTAGAAAGTCATCGCTATCTGGATCAAACTCATCCTCTGCAGTCCTGTCATAGACTGGTGCAGGAGCTGGGCTCGAAACATCAAGCATGGCATAAAGCTGCTCACGAAGAACTGGATCCATAGGTGCAGAGGTCCCAGAGGCAGTAGGTTCAGCAGCAGGAGCAATAGGGTGCCCAGTAGATGGTCCAGCAGCAGGTCCAACAAAAGATCTAGCAGGAGGGAAGAAAGACTAGGGTGGTCGAGATGGTCCTGGGTCTGGTCCCAACCTGAAAGGTGGTTCTTCAGGTCTTGGCAATCCGGCTATCTCACACAAAGCTGAAAGGATCTGGTGACGTGCGGTGAAAGTCTGGAACAAGGCCCAAGTAGCAACGGGATCATACAAGGTAATGCCATACTCAAGAGTAGGTGGCTGTCTGATCGCTGGAGTAGTCTGTGGTGGCACAGGCTGGGCTGCAGGTGATGTGGCCTCCTCCTCGTGCTCTAGCTGAACATCTACGAGTTCCTCCTCAGGGATAGCAGGTAAAGCTCTCATGCGCCTGGGGTGTCTCCTCTGTCTGGGTCTGTTTCGTCTCCTCTGTCTAGGTTGCCTCTCAGCAACATGATCCTCAGTCTCGATCCGAGCGTCCAACCTGAAATAAACATAAAACGGGTAATGCTGGTAGAAAGTGAACAAATGCAGAAAGGACAGATGGAATGTCATCTGAACTTTTTGCACTTGTGTAAAAACTTATCTCAGATAAAGCTATTTGATTGTCTGATAAGTCGCATGCCTACATACATTAGATCAGTGATAACAGTACTAGATTAAAATAAACTAAGAAATAAAAAGGACAGGGAAAAGTAAGATAAGCTTGGGGTGCCTCCCAAGAGCGCTTTGTTTAACGAGTCTTTTAGCTCGACTCTTGTACCTTTCTGGCTGACTCATGGTGGTTCGAAGATAAAGACATCCTCACGAATGGGGAAGTCTTCGATGTAATGCTTTAACCGATGACCATTTACCTTAAAATTACCTTCTGGTGATTCGAGTTCGATTGCACCATAAGGAAATACCTTTGAGATTGTGAATGGTCTGGTCCACCTGATCTTGAATTTTCCAGAGAACTTTTTGAAGCGCGAATTAAAGAGAAGCACTTTATCTCCTGGTTTGAACCTTGAGAGTTTAAGTTTGGAATCATGAATCCTCTTGGTTCTATCTTTATAGTTCAGGGAGCTTTCATATGATTGATTTCTTAATTCGGCCAATTCATTTAATTGCATTCTCCGATGGGAACCTGTTACGGAAGTGTCCAGATTGCAGTTCTTCAACGCCCAGTATGCTTTGTATTCCAACTCCACTGGTAGGTGACATGCCTTGCCATAAACTAGACGATATGGTGTGGTACCTAAAGGTGTTTTGTAAGCAGATCTGAATGCCCACAACGCATCGTCTAATTTGTCAGCCCACTTATCCCCATGATTTTCGACTGTTCGTTCCAAGATTCTCTTTAAAGCTCTGTTTGTGATTTCAGCTTGTCCATTTGTTTGTGGATGATAGGCTGTGGACATTTTATGAGTGACGCCATACTGCTGCATAACCTTCATGAATTGAGTGTTGCAGAAGTGCGTGCCACGATCACTTATGATAGCTCTTGGAGTTCCGAATCGACAGAATAGTTGTTTGAGAAACTTTGTCACTACTCTGGCATCATTTGTAGGGAAAGCTTGTGCTTCGGCCCACCTGGAGACATAATCGACAGCAACCAAGATGTACTCTTTTCCATTAGACTTCGGGAAAGGTCCCATGAAATCTAACCCCCGGATATCAAAGATCTCACAAGCCTGGATATTAGTGAGTGGCATTTCGTTCCGTGATGACACATTGCCTTGTCTTTGGCAAATGTCGCATCGTTTGACCAGGTCATAAGTATCTCGATAGATGGTTGGCCAGTAAAAGGCAGAATCATACACCTTTCGTGCTGTTAGGTTAATTGTGTGATGTCTTCCAGTAGGTCCATGGTGGCTTTATCGAAGGATTTGTTCTGCTTCCTTCCCATCGACGCATCTTCTAATGATCTGATCATGGCAAACCTTAAAGAGGAAAGGATCGTCCTAATAGTAATTCTTTTATATCGCGGAAGAATCTTCGTCTCTGAGATGTCGGCATTCCTTTGGGTATTATGTTTCCCACCAGGAAATTAGCATGATCAGCATACGAAGGATCTTTGGATGTAGATCGTTGATGGTATTTGCCGATGTGCATGAGTTGTTCTTCAGGAAACTGATCTTGAATATCCCTTTTATTAAGCTGCTCTAGTGTAGGATTTTCTAATCAGCTTAGATGATCTGCTGCAACGTTTTCTGTTCCTTTCTTATCTCTGATCTCGATATCGAATTCTTGTAGGAGTAGAATTCATCTTAGCAGTCTAGGCTTTGCATCTTGCTGTTTGAAAAGATACTTCAAGGCTGAATGATCTGTATAGACGATAGTCTTGGACAACATAAGATAGGAACGAAATTTATCGAAAGCAAATACTACCGCAAGCAGCTCCTTTTCTGTGGTTGTATAATTCTCTTGAGCGTGTGTAAGCGTCTTGCTGGCATAGTATATTGGTTGAAAGTGCTTATCCTTCCTCTGTCCCAATACAGCTCCAACTTCAAAATCACTGGCGTCGCACATGATCTCAAATGGATGGCTCCAATTTAGGGCAATCATTATTGGTGCATGTACAAGCTGATCTTTCAGGTAGTTAAAAGCTTGGAGACATTTATCTGTAAAGGCAAACGGGGTATCCTTTTCAAGAAGATGAGTCATAGGTCAAGAGATCTTGGAGAAATCCTTGATGAAACGACGGTAGAATCCAGCATGACCCAGAAAACTTCGGATGGCTTTAACAGAAGTTGGTAGAGGAAGTTTTGAGATAGTTTCAACTTTAGCTTTGTCAACTTCAATTCCGGCTTTTGATATGCGGTGCCCTAAGACTATTCCTTATTTTACCATGAAATGACATTTTTCCCAGTTTAGAATGAGGTTTGATTCTTCACATCGGGGAAGCATCCTATCCAAGTTGGAAAGACAAGCAGAGAAATAATCTTTAAAGACGGAGAAGTCATCCATGAATACTTCCATGCATTGTTCGATCATGTCATGAAAAATTGCCACCATGCATCGCTGAAAGGTAGCAGGTGCATTACATAAACCAAATGGCATACGTCGGTAAGCAAAAGTTCCATATGGACATGTGAATGTTGTCTTTTCTTGGTCATTTGGATCGAGAGGAATCTGAAAATAACCGGAGAATCCATCAAGAAAACAGTAGAATTCATTTCCTGATAATCTTTCCAGCATCTGATCAATGAACGGTAGAGGGAAGTGATCTTTGCGAGTAGCTTCATTTAGTTTACGATAATCAATACACACCCTCCAACCGGTGACGGATCGTGTTGGAATTAATTCATTGTTTTCGTTAGCGATAACCGTCATTCCTCATTTCTTTGGGACAACTTGAACTGGGCTGACCCAAGGGGAATATGAAATATGGTAAATCAGGCCAGCATCGGAGTTTGATAACTTCCTTCTTAACCACTTCTTGGATCTTCGGGTTGACTCTCCTCTGCCTTTGAATTGATTGTCTGAAGTCATTTTCCATTAAGATCTTGTAAGTGCAATAGTTCGGACTGATCCCTTGTATGTCAGAAATTTTCCAAGCAATTGCTTTCTTATGTGACTTCAACACTTGAATAAGTTTTGCTTTCTCTTCCGGCTTCAGGTCTTTTGATATGATAACTGGTAAGTGTGAAGGTCCTTCGAGAAAAGCGTATTCAAGGTGTGAGGGTAGTTCCTTCAGCTCCAATTCTGGTGGTTCTTCTATGGAAGGTTTCATCCTTGCAATTTCGTCTCTTTTAAGCTCGTCGAACTTTGTTTGAAATTCTGAATCTTCTGCAGGGATCTCTGGACTGTTGGCTGATGCTATTTCAACCCATTCTGGTTTATCGGAGAACTCATCTTTTGTTAGCTCGTATTTTGCTTTTGAAGAGTGTGACACCCGTCGAATTAGAACTAGAAATTAGTTCCTAATCATTATGTAATACATGTAGTTAGTGCTATGTATTAGACTAATTGTATGTATCAAAAATATATATTGATGAATATATATATCAGTACTCGATTAGATTTAATCGTTCATTTTAAATCGGCCGAATTCCGATTCAATTATACGGCGTTGGTGAAAATCAAGTATTTAAATAATATGGAATTATTATTTAATACCCTCATAACTATTATATATTATTTTGATAATATATCAAGTATCTCGTATCGTACAAATCAAACGTCCACGACAAAACTATATATAAATAATGAATTATTATTGAAATTAATAATTATTATTTACATCAGATAAAATAAAACATATTTCGTTTTATACCATTTTACTCAAACGCGACGAAACCAATTGAATTCTATCCGTCTCTCAAACACAAAACAAAGATATATTTTATATCTCGTTAAATGTATTTTTATAAAATACTTCAAATGAAAATGCGTACGATATCATTTTTAGAAAATTATCGTTTTAAAACATTTCACTACTTTTCGATCGGGTACCGAAACACGGGTCAAAATACCACGAAAAGGATCGAAGCTCGGATCAACCACCTCCAATAATTGGAGATGGCCGATCCATTTCAATTCATTTCTATCTATCTCTCTGTTCTCTACTCCCTCTCGTTCCATTTTCATCTAACAACAACAACAACAAATTAACAATCACAACAACAACACAAGATCAATATCATCATCGTTGCTGGAATCATCATCATCATCGTGATCATCTTCTTCGTTTTTCATCATCATCGTCATCTCCTCACCATTTTAAATACGTAAGGAATCGTTAACCCAAACTTTGTAATTTCGTATTTAAATACCTTGTATTATCATATAGTAACGTTAGAATAGATGATTGTTGGTTAATTTGTGGATTAGATTTGGTTTGGGTGATTTTTGGAACGACAGACTCGAACCAGACCTCGGAATACGGTCGGATTCACGAGAATCCGGCGTATTCCCGTCCAGAAAACATGAACACGGCGTATTCAATGGAATACGGCGTATTCCCGTTGTTTGCCATGAATACGGTCGGATTCATGGGAATCCGGCGTATTCCCTCTATTTTTAATGAATACGGTCGTATTCAGACGAATACGGAGTATTTCCACCAAATGTCACCAATCCGGCGGATTCAAGGGAATCCGGCGGATTCCCCCTATATATTTCATGATCCAACGGATCAATAAACTAGCCCTGCGAATTCTAGCTAAAACAGAACATGTAAATTTTCGAAAACGTCGACGATTTCACAAGTTAAAACAGGGTAGCTTCTCGATGAAAAATTTATTATAACGGATTGAGCTCAAATTCGCACGGTTATTCGAAAACAGCCAAATGATCAAAGCTAAGTACCTTAGCCTAGTCGGTTTTAGGCCATCCGGGGTCGTTTAGGGCCCGAAAATGGCATATTACTGTTTTCAGACTCGTACCAAATTTTGTAAATTATGAAATAAAGTGTAACGGATATACTGAACTTGATTAACAACTAAACTTATACGATACGACTATTACTCTAAACACATATACTTTTCTAAGTACAACAAATCATGCAAAATAATAATAGTTTGAAATTATTATTACAAGCCGTCACCAACGACCCGTATACATTTTCAAAACTCAAACCTAATCGACAACCAAAGTATTTGGGCATAACTAGTTGAGGGAACAACTAGCATAGATGGTCCGTAGAGTCATCTAATCAATCAAAACCTTGCGCGTTTAATACGCCTGACAGGTTCAATATCTAATCATTATCAAAACCTTGCGCGTCTAAGACGCCCTACAGGTTCAGTCGTTGTAACGACATCAAATCATTGTGAATCATTATAATTGTTGGCTAACAATTCATCAGACTCAGGTGAGTCTCATAGCCCCTATTTTAAATGCTTTTACCTAGGGGTGAGATACATGCTCTGTTTTGTTTTACATGTGAACGCAAGTATCAAATTATCACGTATGCTGCATGAGATGTTTTTATCTAATCAATCAAAGTCCTCTAAAGCATAGTTCTGTTAATATGATTTAGCGTGAATGTTAGTGTATGGTACCATATGGGATTGACAATCCCCGTCCGAGTTAGCAAGCACTAACCTGTCAAACGGACGCATTATCATTTGTTCAAACGTATGTTGATTAGGCATACGCATAGAGGCACCCTCGATCAGGCACTTGATAGTGATCCTGACCCCTCAGTTAAGCTCAGACTATGTGCTCATGTTAGTTGTATCAATCTTTACTTATTTGTTTAATTACAAATATTCATGTGATACTCATTATCCAATTATTTACATGCTTTGTAAATCGAATCATTAAATCTTGCGGTTCACAAATCATATATTATCCTATCAAACCTGTGAGCTCACCAGCTTTATAGCTGACCTTTTAGCATGTTATCTCAGGTACTCAGCAGTAAGTTGGACCGCCCATCAGGATACTGTAGCTCGAGTCGCATGCAATCATATAAACATCAAGAGATTTCCCTGCATTTCTATATTTTGCTTAAATTAATATGTACTAGAATCTCTCAAGTAGCTATGCGAACTCATCTTTTGTAAACCATATGTAGACTCTTACGTTAATCAATGTATTTGTAAAACGACGCATGTAGTGGTCGTTCATTATGTATCTTATGTGCTTTGTGTATTGATTAGTAGCACCCCAATGTATGCTTCCGCGAACAGTAAATTTGGGGGTGTTACAAAGAGTGAGAGATTGCATTGTCTTCAGTGATTATGGTATCGTTGTTTTCTGTGAATGCAAATCTCTGAATTTGAGCAGAAGAAGATAAGCTGATAGTGATCTCTGGATTTGATCTTTCAGATTGTGAATAAGGTGGTTTAAGCATTGACTCCATCTCTTCGAGAGTCGTCAGAATTTGGTCTTTTGAGAGAGATGAATCGGGTACTTCAGGAGTAGGTTTTCTTCTTAAGAGAGTGACAGGTGTGCCGTATCCAAGCGGAGCAGCTGTGGTAGAACTGTTTGGCTGATTGCTGGATTTCTTTAATGGAAATAGCACTTCCTTAGATGCATTTGGTGGATCCGAGATAGCTGAGCATAGACCTCCATTTTCTTGGCAAAGTCTTCTGGTAGTGATGACCGTGTTTGGAAGAGAGTCAGTGCTGCTTACTGCGAGGATCTCTTCCAGGTGTTCTTCAATTATTTTCTGCATAAAGTCTACAAGACCAAGGTCTTCTCCCATAGGTTGTTTCATTAGTTTGTCAACATTGAAGGTGACCTCCTCAGTTCCAACTTGGAGTTTTAAAGATTTTTCATTTACGTCAATGACGGCCTTGACAGTGTTTAGGAAAGGTCTGCCAAGGATGAGTGGAACTTCGGTGTCTTCCTCAATGTCCATGACAACAAAATCCACAGGAAATACGAATTTATCAACACGAACCATAATATCTTCAGCAATTCCACGAGGGAGTTTAACTGATCTATCGGCTAATTGGATGGTCATACGAGTTGGTAAAAGTTCGTTTAACCCTAATTTCCTATAGAGGGAATATGGCATAAGGTTTACACTAGCTCCTAAGTCAACTAAGGCGTTGCTTATTTGAACATCCTATAGATAACAAGGTATAATGAAACGGCCAGTATCTCCTAGCTTTGGGGATAGTCCTTGTTGCATGATTAAAGAGCACTCTGCATCTAAAGGCAAGTTAACTATTTGTCTAAGTTTTTCTTTATTTGATAAGAGTTCTTTAAAGAATTTGGCACAACTAGGCATCTCAACTAAAGCATCTAAAAGTTTGACGTTTAAGTGTAAGCTTTTAAACATCTCTAGATATTTTCCAAACTGAGCTTCTTGTTTCTCTTTCTTAAGCCTACCAGGGAAAGGTATACATGTAGGAATAATAACTTCTGGGGCTTTAGAAGATGTTGGCTCAGGAGAAGTGACAGGAGTCTTAACTGGTACTGAGTCAGTGAGAGGTGAAGAAATAGAAGGTTCATTTGTCAGAATATCCATTGATTTCTCATTCTTAGTATCTTTTACTCCTCTAGTGACAACATGGATGTCATCATAATCATAAGATGAATGATGAATAGCTTTGCTAATCGCTTCTTCCCTTTGCTTCTCATCAACTTTTAAAAACAACCTTTTTACATTATCCTCCATGTTTTTAACTAAATCGTTTGAAATTCTAAGCAAACTATAAATTTGGTTTTGAAAATCAACAATTTGTTTATTAATATTATTTTGATCAACCATGAAGTTTTTGAAAATTTCGGTGTTTAGACAAGAAGTCAAATGAGAGGAAGTAGAGGGTGAAGAAAGAACTAACGATTGAGAAGAAGGTCGACTGGTTGGCCTCTGAATGAAAGATTTTGAATGATGTGCTTGATCAGAGGTTTCACCAGTAGTGGCGAGAATATCTTCTTTGAACCTTTGGCTTGAGAATAGCCTTTGAGGTTTCTTCTCGTGTTTGGGTTCAGAAGGTTCTTGCATATCCTTGACAACTTTAGTGATTGATTCAATTTGAGCTTTCAAGGTGTTCAAGGTATTAAAAGTACTTCTTTCCTCCGAAGTTGATTCATCTTGCTCCAAGTCATGTTGATGTATCATCATCGTCTCGATCAACCTCCAAGCTTCGTTTGAAGTATGTAGCATGAAATTTCCGGATGAAGTGGCATCGAGGGTTTGTTGATGATGAGGATCCAAACTATTGTAGGATGTGCAGACCAGATTCGTTTAAGCAAACTGATGATTCAGACATCTTCCGAGCAAATTCTTAAAGCGTTACCAAGTAGAGCTTAATGATTCATTATCTTTTTGGAGAAAGTTAGTGATATCATTCTTGAGCTTGGTTTGTAGGGATGGAGGGAAATATTTAGCCATGAATTCGGTAGCCATCTCCTCCCATGTATGAATCGAATTGGGTTCGAGTTCATAAAACGATATCTGTGTTCGAGAAGCTAAAGAACAGGGAAACATGTGAAGTCGGGTAACTTCATTACTGGATCCCGTTTGTTCGAAGGAGTCGGAAAGGTTGATGAATTTATTAAGATGAGAGTTTGGATTTTCAACCGAAAGACCATGAAATTGACACTGAGATTTAATCATTTTAATGAAGTGTGGCTTAATTTCAAGGTTTTCGTCAGCAGATGATACGATAGGTCCTCCTCGTCCCTCTAGCAGTGGCTTGATTGATGAGGCGAGAGTGATACGATTCGTCATAAAATGTGGTAGAAAGTAGAGTTTTGGAAAGGATAGTTTTAACTAATCTAAGAACGGAAAAGGAAATCTAACCTAAAGACAGGAAAAGGAACTTACGGATGATATTGATCTTCCGAAAGGATCGCTAAATAACTAAGATAACTAAAAACCTAAAATCGGTCGTTGTAGTCCCCGGCAGCGGTGCCAAAAATGTGTTACCACCGCAACGGTCGTTTGCGCAATAACGATAACAGTGGGTTGTTTTAAATTTATAGAGCTGGGAAAATCCTAAGCTAATACTACTTTTAGCCCTAATTAGGTTACTAGGGTAGTAAGCGGTATGTTGATTCAAGTGTCGTTCTTACATTACAACGGGCATGGGATCTTAGGCGTTCTAATTATCTTTTGTGATCTAGCTTGGGTTTAACTAATTTTGGTTTGGTTTTGGTTTTACAACTAATCTGTAAAAATAAATACAGGAAAGGAAAGGGGGTTTGTACGGAGGCTCAAAGAGCAGTGGATACACGAGTGTTTACTAAGATGCCGGTATATATTTTGAGTGATTAGTTATGGGTGTTAAAGCCACTAGTTATGATGAATAATCCTTTGAACGATTGGAAACTCTAATCAATGCGAAGTATTATACCTACGACAGTTCCTTAGCTTTCCCACGTATTTAAACGTTATACGAAGTACTGTGCCATTTTATGGTTTTTCCGTAGCATTGACTTAAATCACCAAATCACTCATTGGATACAATGTTATCTTAATGATGTATAATTATGATCCTATCAAATATCTAACGTAAAGGTCTCTATAATCAGATAAATAATATGTCACATGGATAGCAATTATATAGTGTCAAATACACCGGAAGTTCTCCCAAATGTACTGATCAATTCAATTAACAGTTATTCTCTAATCCTATTCCCCAATTTCTGACAAATGTGTGTTGGTATCATGGCATGAATTGTTGAATACACAATAATGTGAACAGGAGTTACCCTACGGAATAGGTTGGATTAACTTGTCTAACGGTCAATCAAATTGTTCATCATTAATCATACAAACCATCATAACTATTACATGCACATTACTCTACAGTATAAACTTCAACTTATATCTGAAAACCCTAATCATGCAGTTACATATAGTAATCAAGGAGACAGTGCTATCATGCAACATTCCTAAGGCAACAATCAAACAAGAACATGCAATAGAAGGGCACACAAACAACTACTCCTAATTCATACATTTCATGTAACCAGATGATTGGATCATAAATATCCCGAAAGGTCTCTCAAAGATATTTAACATATGAGCTTGAATCTAACTTATCTTTATTCCTATGCTCCGTATCTCTTATGTTATAGTTTCAATTTAGAGAATACAGCCATGTCGAGTTCAAATGCTTAATCATACATAAAATAGGTAGAGGACGTACTACTAATAACTGGCCAGGTCTTAGCAGGAAGTTTCTAACCACAACATAAGTTGAATAGGTAAACAATAGAGATTCAGCTCACAAATTCAGATACAGTTTAAATTCATACAGGCAGAGTAACGGCATGTTATAAAATCATAACTACTCAAATATAACCATTATCAAAGCAAACACAGATTTGTCTAACCTAGCATGTCATCTCTAGGAAGCAATACAACGTAAACATAATATAAGCAAATCATATTCACAAAATAAAGAAAAGAGATATAAATAAAACCTGAATAAGTATTACAGACAAATCTTCATGACCCAAAGTCTCGGAGTGACTCCGTACAAATGCTACAACTACCGCTACGCTAACCTAGCTCGTCTACTAGCTTAACTCTAGAGAGAGAAAGCTAGAGAGAGACTCCAGAGAGAGAAAGAAAGAGTGTGTGAGAGAGAGAAGAGAGGAATGATAAGTGTGAGGCGTGTGAAATGATGAAATGAGCTCTTCTTTTTATAGGCCACCAAGGATGCAAGAGTACAAGTCCACAAGCATGCACGTACAAGCAAATGAAGCAAAACGAGAGCACACAAGAAGGCAGGAGGCCATGTACGGCCCTGTAGAGGTCATGTACGGCTATCTACAGGCCGTGTACGGCTTGTGGGAGGCTGTGACACCCCCAAAATTTTTATGATTTGCGGAAGCTTGATTTGGGTGTCACTAATCAATATACAAAGCACATAAGATATAATGAACGACCACTATATGCGTCGTTTAAACTTGTATAGATAATGTAAATGTTTACATCAAAATATAGTTACATTAGCTCGATTCCTGAAATTGAGAGATTACATAGCATAATTACTTTTACAAAATATAATAATGCAGTCCAATCTCTAGTTGTATGTATGCTGACTCGAGCTAATAATTCCTGCTTGTGCAGCCAAACTACTGCTGGGTACCTGTGATAAATACTAAAATGGGTCAGCGAAAACGCTGGTGAGCTCACAGGTTTGTATGTCAATGTATAGTTGTCAGAACCGCAAGATTTATAATGAATTTAAAATGCAATTAAGCAAAATAAAAGTTATACTGTCCATGAGCACATAGTCTGAGCTTAACTGATTTGTTAGGCCCAATTAAGGAAACCTAACTTGGAGTGCCTCCTACGAGTGCCTAATCAACACTCGTCTTCCCAAATGCTAATACATCCGTTTGACCGATTAGTGCGTGCTAACCCGGATGAGGATTGTCAATCCCATATGATATCATATACTAACATTCACGCTATAAAATACTAGAGACTATGCTTATGGAGGACTTTAAATTGATTAGCTTGAAACTCATGTAGTATTTGAAGTTTGGCACTTGCGTTCTACTTGTAAAACAAAATCGAGTAGTAATATCACACCCCTAGTTGTAAAGCAGTGAAAATGGGGCTATGAAACTCACCTGAGTCTTGGAATGTTAAGCAATTAAACTTGAAGTAATTAGCAGTGTGTTGGTGTCCAAAGACTTGAAACCTGAATGTGTCCACGACACTTGAATTGTTATTAATTGTATTGGTATCTCGAAAGACTACCATTGAAATTGTTTGTCTAACTTAATGTCCAAATTACCCCGATTTGGTTGATTGTATTGTTACAAGTTACTACGACTTGTTTGCATAAATTATCTAAGTTACTATGACTTAGTTGATTCAATTGTGTATTTGAAAATGTGTACGGCCCGTTGGTGATTTAGTTGAAATAATAATAATTCTAAAATGTTGACTTTGCTACAGTACTGCTACAGTACTGCTACAGTAAATTTGACTTTTTTGAACAGTAACTTTGACTTCAAAATTTTGAGGTTTGAAGATTCTATTTTGTGCGACGTAGGGTGCTACGTCGCAGATCCGGACTGCGACGTTGGGCATGACGTCGCTATGTGCGACTTTCGCAATTTAATGCGACGTTGTACGTGACGTCGCTATAGGCGACGTAGTTGATTTCTGCGACGTAAGGGTCTGCGTCGCTAAGTGCGACGTTGGGGTTATAGTGCGACGTAGGTCGCTGCGTCGCTATATGCGACGTTGGGGATATAGTGCGACGTAGGTCGCTACGTCGCTATATGCTCCAGGCCAAATGCGACGTACGGAGTCTGATCGGAGTTTCAACTCCAAAAACGCGTTTTCCGGCCATCGATCGGCATAATATTTTTACCCAACCCATTTTAGGACATTACAAGGTTATACAAACAACTAGCAAGTTATAAAACTTAAAAACGAGAGTTTTCGGAGTTGTGTCGGAAACTTACAAATCGCCGAAATGAAATTCCGGAAAGATAGAAGTGTAGATCGTCGCGTGGTGGTCGTTTATTCTAAAGGGGCTTGAAGATCCGAGGTCGTTTGAGGTGTTTATTTTGCGATTTTCGTGTGGTGGTGGTGATGGAGTTTGTTGAGAGAAAATAGGGAGAAGAGAGAGAGAAAGAAGTTGAAAAATGAAGAAAAGAAAGATGAGGAGGTGATTATGGTGGGATCCCCACCATTTTCAGTCCACGCGCTTCGCTCCGTGCGGTGTTCGTTTTCTCCGTAGTTTAAACGTTAAATATTTATTTTATTTATTTAAGGATACATTTTAAATTATAAATTATTACATAATGTTTTATTGTAAAATTTTACCAATTATCTATTTATGATATTTAAAATGAAATTCGTTATATTTGTTTGCGCGTTTGTATTTTAATTATATATGTGTTATTTGTGAAATACGAATTGACCACGAAATATTACAATAAATAATATTCCTAATAAAATTGAGTTATTGAATAATGTTTGTATTACCTTAATAAATTTTACACCAACGTCCGTATTAATTGTATCGAAATTCATTCGATTTGAAACTCGTACGATTTAAACAAACCGCGTAATTGTAGATATATATTCAACAATATATATATAATAATTGATACATTAATTAGCCTAACACAGAACTAATTACATGTATTAAAACTTGATTAGGCACTAAATTCTAGTCCTAATTTGACGGGTGTCACAGAGGCCGTGTACGGCTCTGTGGTGGCCGTGTGCTAGGCCATGTGCTTTTTTCGACTTTTCGCGTTGCTTCGGAAGGCCTTATCTTCTTTGTTTCGCGTTCATTTGACTTGATTCTTTCACCTATGGTCTCGTAATTCCGTTACGTTTCTAATGGTGCCAATTTGGTAGAAATTGGATGTGTGGATCCCGGGCGTGTCCATAATACGTTTCGTAGTCTTCGGTTGTGCTGTTTCTTGCATATCTTCTTCATCCTTGATCCATCTTGAGAAATCCTTATATCCACGTTCTTGTAATCTCTATAGATACAAAATAAGATAACTATGAGGTCTTGTTATGGAGTTTACATTAGATTTAGGGTGTGGCTCAATTTGGTGCCCATTTCAACGTATTTTCAGCCCTTTTCGTATAGTTTTGGAAAGTCCATCAAGTTCTCACACTTATAAAAAAATGTGATGAATAATGATGTTTTAAGAATGTTTTTGTTATAAAAGGCCTAAATATGGGGTCAATAATATAGGTAAAAACGTGACTTTTTGCACTACATCAGACCCTATACCATATGATGAGGTTCCTACTGAGGAGATGCTCAGACAGATATACAGAGCTAAGATGGAGCATGAGGGGATGACTTTCGATGATTTTTGACAGTTAGCTTTAGAGGATCCGATGAAGCTCCCTGCCTGTGCCCTCGGAGATGCATTACAGCAGTACAGGCAGGTGAGGTCAGAAGAGAAGAGAGTCTCCAGTGGTCAGCAGTCAGTTGCCGGACCTTCCTCAGTTCCACCACCATCTCAGCCATCTGTTCAGGACTTCGGTCAGTGCTCACCAGCATTTACATACTTACTATTTCCTCATATTCATACTTTTGACTTATTTTGTGGTTGTGGAGTTTATTTTGTTATATTTTTGGGACATGAGCTGAGCAGACATAGTCAGATTGGTATCTTTTTTATCTATTAGTTATCAGTTATTTAGTTTACTTATTATGTTTTTATTTCTGTTTCTTTAGCTAGAATAAGTGAATTGTGTTTGTGCAAATGAGAATTGAGGAAAGGAGATACCGATCATTCACGAAGAAACTGCTTTCTTCATTGAATCAACCAAGAAACTTCAAACACCTGCAGATCGCCGCTTCTTTCTTTAAACCCATCTCCCCGTCTCTTTCGTAGGGAAGTTCCTTTCTTTTCTGTTATGATTTTCTCCATTACCAAACATCCTAATACGCCTAAATTCTAAGTGAGGGATTCCACCCCACCATTTTTCAGAAACACTTAAAATTGTATCACTGTTTCAAAACCTAAGTGTGGGATTTTTCCTGAAGAAAATCCTACGTCTTAGCGATGAACATTGAGGACAATGTTGTTTTAAGTGTGGGATACACGGTATATAAATACCACAAGTTTATATTTTCCTGTCCAAAGTAATACCTCCGTTTTCATTCAAACTTTTTTAAAAAAAATTTCGCAAAACCAACCTAAAAGGTTGAGATTTTTAATCACCAAAACATTCAAAAATCCAACCTCGACGGTGTCCGACATCCATTCGGTTGATTTCGAATATTTTTCAAAAGATTTTAGACTTAGAAGATTCTTCCAAAGAAATGAACTTTCTGTCAAAATATGTAAGTTGCTTTAGATAGTAAGATAAGGCAAAAGTAAGAACGTATCTTAAACTGAAATTGAGAAATCCTCTAGGCATCACATGACTTGGTGCATATAAAGCCTTTTGTTGTGAGGTACTTGAGCCCATTATAAGCATTCATTTTTAATGCTTCACTTTCATTTCGGAGTGTGCGCCGATGTATGTGTCTTTGAATTAGAACTTGCTCCTGTAATGCGTTTCGAGACCATACCAATGAGTACCGTACGCGGTATAGGTGCAATTCGAGGATCTTGGCATGTATTAGGATTAACCCCTTTTCTTTCATATCTTTTCAAGCCAACCCTTCCAACTTTCTTTCTAAGATTGTTGATGACCCGATTAGAAAACCCTTTGTGCCTTAGCCTATTTCATTTCTAAAACCTCAAAACCCTAAAAACTTTCCCACTACACAAACATTTCCCCACAAACACCATTCTAGTTCGTGAACTTCAAAGGTTATAAGTAAAGGATTGTTTAAGATATCTTTCTATTGGTGTCTCATCTTCAAACATCTCTCCGTACCTTTCAAGAGCCTAAAAGAAAAATCCAAAAAGAAAGATATGGTACAAAAAAAGTGAAGTTAGTACCCATCATGAAGATATTATCCGCAAAAGAAAGTACGAAAAATTGGTACTTGTCAAAAAAGAGAAGTAAAAGATTTCTCACTACATGAAGGTTCTCTAAGGTCATAAAAAAAAGAAAAAGAAAACAAAAAGAAAGACCTTGGAGAGCTCCTAGAAGACAATTCTCCGAAGAAGAAAAATCCATCAGATCCGAAAAGAAATATTATTTTAACAGAGATTATTCCTCAGGGAGATGAGTCTACTCTAGTGGTTATCTTAAGTAAAACTTTCCTTAAATGCTTGAAATTTCGAGTCTGAAGTTCCAAAACCCTAAAACCGTTGACCAAACCTACCCTTATCCATACACACCTTACCCTTATTCACACAACCTGATCAAAATGCCTTGAGATAATTAGCACTGTTCTCAAAGGAGTGGTGGAGATTCGATTCTCGACCAAGCCTATGACGATAAGCACTACATGAGTGGCATTGAGCGACGTTTCTATTAGATTATAGGTAACCCGATACACTTTTGAGTGAATTGAGTGACCCACTTGCGAGAATCGCCCTGTCATGTACATCTACGTTTCGAGAGTTGCAAAGTATGCCAAAAAGGGCTAATCAGTTTTATGATTAAGTATAGTTAATTTTTGTAGATGTTTACTTTCTGAAAAGATTTATCTAAATTGAAGAAAGTGACTTTCTGCAGGAGAATACTCTAAGCATCCAAAACAATTTTTCAAAAAAACTATTTTCCAAATGAGGTTTACTTGAGGACAAGCAAAAGCTTAAGTGTGAGATATTTGATGTATCGCAAAAAGTTACGTTTTTACATACATTATTTATCCCATATTTGGCTCTTTTCTAACAAATACATCTTAAAATCATTATTATTAACCAACTTTTGTTAGAAAGGTATAATCTTGCCGGTCTTTAGAAAATCATGCAAAAAGGTCAGAAAACTGACCTAAATAGGCACTATACTGAGCCTAACCCTAATTACACTATAAACTCCATACCAGGGCCTCATAACTATCTTATTTTGTAGCCATGGAGATTACAAGAACGTGGATATAAGGATTGCTCAGATTGGATCAAGGATGAGAGAGATAAGCAACAAACAAGACCACCGAAGACTATGAGACGTATTCTGGACACTCCTGGGCTCCACACCTCCAATTCATTCCAAATTGGCATCATTAGAAGTGTAACAGAATTACGAGACCGTAGGCGAAAGAATCAAGTCAAACGGAGGTGAAACGAAGAAGATACGGCCTTCCGAAACAACGTGAAAAGTCGAAAATAGCACACGGGGCAGCACATGGCCTGCCTACAGCCGTGTACGGCCTTGGCATAGCCGTGTATGGCCTCCAGCCCCCCATGTGTTCTTGTTTTGCTTTGTTTGCTTGTACGGTGACGCTTATGGACTTGTACTCTTGATTCCATGGCTTGCCTATAAATAGAGGACCTCATTTCACCAATTTCACACACTTTACACCTTCAACCCAATTACACCTCACATTTCATTTCTCACTTTCTCTCTCTAAGTATTTTCTCTCTCTAGAAGTAGTTTAGTGTAATTTCTCTCTCTAGAGAACTAGAGAGATGTAGGCACGGTTCGAGTGGGGAAGATAGCTGTAGCTTGGGAATTTTATTGTAATGAAGTTTTCAAGACTCTGGCTTGTACTACTCAGTGTTATGCTGCTTAAATACTGGTTCTTACTTATTCCTTTACTTACAGTTATTATGTTTTGTTTGCATGATATCTTTGTTTGTGTTGTGAATATTGCCATGCTATTTATGTAGTTTGATACTGTGATTGTTGAAATGTAGATATTAGGATTATGGATGATATTTAATTCATATTTAACATGCTATGATTGGTGATTGTATTGCTGTGTATCTGGTTGAGTTTTACATGAATATAGACTTAATCAAGTTTCCACCCTTTCCAGTCTTTCACGTGACTATTGCCTTAGGATATGATCTGATCAACCCTAATACTACGTAGATATAGTTATCTCATATTACAGTATGAAGCTATGAATATTCCGAAAAACGGCACAGTACTTCGTATAGCGTTGGAAACACCTCGTGTGGAGTACAAACACGTGGAAGCTAAGGAACTGCCGTAGGTCTATCTCATCGTGGAATACCTAGAAGTCACCCTTTTAGAATATGGGTCTATGAACAATAAAGCTGTGGAAATGCTCGATGCACCGTACACCGTTAGTACACCAAGGTTAAAATACAGCTGTGGAAATGCTCGCTGCACCATACACCGTTAGTACACCAAGGTTAACATTCAGCTATGGAACTACTTTAATGTACATTACACCGTTAGTATGCCTTGAGTCTGGAACACTGTGGATATGCCAAATGCACTGTACACCGTGAAGTATACCTTGAGTCTGAAACACTGTGGATATGCCAATTGCACTGTATACCGTGAGTATTCCTAGGGATGAACGCCTGATAGCAAAGGAGAGTCTAATTCATGACGGAGTTAATTGTTCTTAAACCTGATATAAGAGAGTTCTGAAAAGAAAGCAAGTATTCGGCTGTAATACAAGATGCTTAAAACGCTTAACTCAACATAACCGACAGCTCAACATACATAGCATACAATTGATACATACCTAGATAAAACCGGATAGATTTAGGTGTTAAGAAAGGTCAGATTTATAATTGCAGTTTGTTACCTTATGCCTACACCCAGGATATATCATCCATAGAGGTTGCTTAGTTCTTGTAGGACAAGTGAGGGGGGGTTTAAACAACCTGTTTCTGATCAGAATCACGATAACCTAGGATTTAGTGATATATGTTTTTAGACTTTTAGACTAAAACGTAGGGTCCTAGTGTTTACACCGACTGTATGTCTGATGATTTGCCCAAGGTAGTCTCCAATCATCTTTATAATGAATATCATCCAGAAACCCTAATTATCAAAGTTTCAGCAATCATGCTTTACCTGTTGCCTACTCTCTGTTTTATTTTCTTGTTTTATTTAGTATTAGATAAACCAACTGATCGCGCCTGAACGGTCGGGTTTTCTAGCTCACCTTTCTCACGAGGGAGGAACCGTCCTCGTCGTCGAAGGAGTTGCCCAAACAGGTCGGACGCGGAGGGTCAGTGGAGTTTTATATTATATATTTTGCTGGGCCTAAGTATACTAAAGCTATGGGTGAGTATAGCGATAGGTATGACCTAGGGTCGTTCTTCAAACTACAATGGGTATGAGATCTAGGTTTTCAATTATCCTTCGTAATTTAGGTGGGTTTTATCTAGAGTTGATAAGGGTTTTGTTTTGTTTTCTAATTAACTACCTACTTTAAAACTAAAATACTAAACTAAGGTAAGGGAGGTGAGGTGAGGTGGCTACGAGAACTACAGGTTAAACGCGTGTGTTTACTATGACAGTCATGTATGCTATTTAGGGGTAGTTATTTTGGTTAGGGCCTTAGTTATGATGACGGGTGTAGGATTTAGCAGACGTACTCGGAACAATTAATGAGGTGCAAAGTAATCTACCTACAACCTTTCCATGGCTTCCACGTGTTTGTACTACACCAGAGGTGTTTCCAACGCTATACCAGGTACTGGGCTGTTTTACGGTATTTCCGTTGCTTCAATTGAAAGGTCCTGTTTGTCTATCCTGGACAGATTATACTTCCTAATGAGACACAACTACTAGCCTATTATCTATCTAACGTAGACTTGTCCGCAATCAGATAAATAACATGTCACGAAGATAACAGCTATGGAATGTAAACTACACTGGAAGTTGTCCCAAATGTAGAAACCAATTTAACCAGCAACCATCCTCGAGTCTTGTTCCCCAATCTCGGACATTTGAGATATCCGAATCATGGCATGAATTCTTGAATAAACAAGAACATGAACAAGGGTTTCCCACCGGAACAAGTTGGGATGGTCGGGTCTAACGGCGAATTAATTTGTTCATCATTATTTCACATAAATCATCATAACTATTCTATGCGTGTTAAACTGGTGTATGCAATCAACATATATCTGAAAACCTAATCATATATCCAATAGCACAAGAGATACTAGCATGCAAACCCTAAAGCAACTAGGGGTGTCAAAAAACCCGACCCGACCCGCACCCGACCCGATCCGAACCCTATTAAGCCTATTAGGGTCGGGTTGAATAGGGTTTTAGAAATTAATCGGGTTATTCGGGTCAACCCGATTAACCCGAATACTTATTAGGGTCGGGTTACGGGTTAGTATGGTAAAACTTACTCGGGTATGGGTTAACCCGAATAACCCGATTAAACTCATAACTATTAATTCATTAGTTTATACGTAAATTAGTCAATAAAAAAATGTTTTAATACATGTCCAAAATACAAAATATTTTTAGTACATACTAATATCATAAATGTGTTTTGTAAAAAGACATGCTCATATGTTAGATGGACAAATGTAACTTACAGTAAGTTGTATATATAGTTGTCTCTTTATCGTAAGAAGATGAGTAAAGTTCTTTTTTTAATGACATGGAGTTGATATAGTAATTTATTGATGTTTTGTTACATATTGATTGCTCTTAAAAGCTTTATTACGAAAAGTTTTTAATGAACACTTTTTAGTGAATCGCATTTTGTACGAATGGTAATTCGTAGCCTATCATGTTAGTTATACGGGTAACCCGAAACCCGAATTAACCCGACCCGCTTAACCCGCTACCCGTTTAACCCGAACCCGAAAACCCGACTACATAATAGGGTCGGGTTGCGGGTAAGTTTTCATTTTCCAAAAACCCGACTAACCCGACCTGATTAACCCTTATTAGGGTCGGGTTAACCCGATTAACACCCCTAAAAGCAACAATCAAACAAGAACATGCAGCAGAGCAGCATACAGGGATCAGCTTATTTCATGCAGAGTATCTGGATGAATGTTTAAGTCACAAATGTTCTGAAAGTTCTCTCAAAAACATTTGTTATATGAGATGGATCTAATCTATCTCTAATCCTAAGCTCCATGTCTCCCTCCGGTCTTATTTCAACCAGGAGAACACCGGCCATGTCGAGTTCAACGATCATCAGACACAGAATAATTAGTGGCGTACCATTAGAAGTTGGCCAAGTTCTTAGTAGTAAGTTACTAACCACAAAATAAGTTGGATAGATAAACAATGGAGATTCATTTCATAAATTCTAATATATTCTAGCGGCATACAGACAGAGTAACGGCATGATTAAAGCATAACTACCCTAGCATAACGACTATCATAGCAAACACAGATTTGTTCAGCTCAGCATGGAAATAATACTAGCGAGCATTTCTAAATAAGCATGGCAATAGCACAACATATTTAAAAATAACAAGATAGAGAATTAAAATAAAACATGACAAAGCGTAATTACAAATCGTGCGTAACCGCAGTCTCGGAGCACCTCCGTTACAAGTAAGCTACTAATCTACTAGCTTAACTAACCTAATTAACTAACTAACTATTTTAGAGAGAGAGTAGTGAGAGAAAGAGAGAAATTGAGTGTGAAGTGTGTGTAAAATGGTGAGGAGGTGGTTGTATTTATAGGAAGCGCACAGCCGTATTCTTTAACCGTATTCCTACCCCCAAATGCACAACCGTATCGCACAGCCGTATAAAAATATGATTTTTATTGCCTGAACACGGAATACGGTTGGTTTTGGCCGTATACGGGTGGACTGGAGCAAATACGGGTGGGCACCAACCGTATACGGCTGGACTGGGCCGTATACGGCTGGGCACAAGCCGTATACGGTCTACACAGGTCGTATACGGTCTGTGTCCAGCCGTATTCGGTCCGTTGGTTCTTCGTTTCTTCGATTTGGCGTAACTTCTTCGTCGTTTATCCGTTTTGAGTGATTCTCGCGCTCACGGTTTCGTAATTTCCTAACGAAGAAAATGACATAAGTTAGAGGTCATAATTATTTGTGTAGCTCAAAAAGTACTAAAACGAGTGAACGAGAATGCTTATGATCGTATTCGTTAGATTTATCGTGTTTTTCGACCATTTTAATTGATTTTTGAAACGTAGTCTATATTTTGGCCCATGTTATGAGTTTTAATGATATAGTGCTTATTTCGGATGATTTCATCATAATTTGGGCCAAAAAGGTGAGATAATGACACTTAAAAACTTTTGACTTTTTGCGTGTCATCAAATATCCCACACTTAGAATTTTGCTTGTCCTCAAGCAAATCACAAACTTATCTGCCAAAATCTCCTATTTTAAGATGCTTTCTTGAGCCTCAAATAAGAATTTGTACAGATTGAAAACAAGTATTTTGCCTGTCGGATAAAGAAGAAGTGTTCACATGAAATATCCAAAGTTTTTCAAGATGATTCACTTAGGCAAACTTTCAATTCTCATAGATGTGGAATATACAAGACTGGGCGATCTCACTGGTGGTCACTCAATTCACTCAAGTGTATCAGGTTTCCTATTATCCTAAGCCAAATGAAAATCGCTCAATTACCTGTCCTGCAGTATTCGTCGTCATAGGCTTGCCCAAGGATCATATCTCCGCCACTTAGATGGGGACGGTACTAATTATCCCAAGACATTCAAGTGGGTTGTAATATTTGGTGAGGGTTAAAGGGTATGGATAAATGTGGTTTTTAAGGGTTAAGGGTGTTACTTATCTTAGGCCTTTTAAAACTTGATGAAAAACTCCATTTAGACATTCTTTTTAATGAAAACATAAACGGATAACGCTTAAAGGAAGATAGCTATTTTGACTTCTATCTTTTGAAAACACACGGATGATTCTACATTTTTAAGAATCGGAGTTTCCGGGAGATTGGAAGCACTTAGCTTTATTTTATTTTTGGGCTTAGAATTTCTTTGCAAGAGAGCTTCTAAGGGAGATTTTATTTTCTTTTATTTATTTTCTTGCCTTACGGGCAATCCTTTCTTACTTTTCATTTTTTCTAAAACCTTTGTCACTTTCGAATTTACTTGGTGCCAATTTTTCGCACCATCAGACTCTCGATTTCTTTTGAGTTTTAAATATGGAAGCACACATGAGAAACTTTAAGTAAACATGAACTTTTTGTGATTTTGGGGTAGAAAGCAAAAAGAATATCTAGATAGCGTTTTTCAAAAAGATTTTAAAAAATTCTAAGATAAGTTTTTGGTAGGTAAGGGGATAAGTGGGTTTAAAATATGGGTTGAAAGAAATGAAAAGGCTAAGGCTCAACAGGGTTATCTAGGCGGATCATCAACACTAAAGATAAGTGTTGGAAGGGTTTTGGGCTTGAAAGAGATATGTTGAAATGGGGTTTAATCCTAGGGAATGTCAAGGTCCTCTAATTGTACCTATGTCACGTATGACACCCATCAATGTGATCTTGACACGTATACCCGGGGCAAGTTCTAATTCAGAAATACATGCACCGGTCACACACAACAAACGAACAGTGAAGCATTTAAAATGAATGCTTATAAGGCTCAAAATTCCTCACCGCAAAAATGGGTTATATGTGTCCAGTCGTGCGATGCCGCTCTTAGATCCTCATCTTAAATTGTTTGGAATCTGACATGATTCGACCTCTTTTTACCAACTTTTGAATACTTGTAAAAAAAATCTGTACTCTTTCTTACATTGTGATTCAAAAAAGTTTAAAATTTTTGAAAATTTTGGCAAAAATAAGGGTTGTAAAAATCATTTGAGGACTTGCATGTCTCAAAATCAACTTTGACAGATAATTAGACGAGATATACTGCTATCCCACACTTAGAAATAAACATTGTCCCCAATGTTTCTACACTAAGCGGGGAGAATCCCACACTTAGGGTTTTGTTTTAGGAAAAATGTGAATTTAAAAGTTTTAAGTACGGAGGATCCCACACTTAGAGATTTAAGTGGGCATAAGCATATCTAAGTTACGCAGAAACTAGAAGAGTTTAGGAGAGGTACTTCCCTACAGTTAAAGAATACTGGATTTAGGACCAGATTCGTGAAGGAGTGGTGCTAGTGATCTGCTGGATTTGTGGACCATTCTCTGTTTAAAGCTCATCCATTCCACACGAAGCTAAGTTCTGCAAATACCATAAAATACAGTCATAGTACACCATTTCAACAACATATCAATCTCATAAATAAAGAACATAAAATAAACTAAAAGTCGTTTAGTAAATCATCCATACGGGCATATCTCCCAAACCGTAAAGAGTTAAGATGTGAAATTTTGTGTGCACATTCTTATGGTCAAAACGAAGACTTCCCTTTTTGCACTTTTCCAAATTTCTCGAAAATGCAAGATTTGGACTCATGGGTATTTTTCGGCTATTTTAATCACTTTTTGACAACCACTCAAATCACAAACCACTCACAACTGAATTCTACTCTTTTGCACACCTTCTTGACACTTTGAAACAAGTCTAACACCCTTGGTCAAACCCACATAACTACATTCTAACCCGATTGAACTCCTTTGACCCGTTTAGTGCCCATTTGGACACTTTTACCAAATCTACTACATAACACCACCACATTACCCAATACCACACATGTTTGACTCTTACAACATTGTTGACTATATGTCAACATCACATTTGACCAACCAATCACTAAGGACACTAAATCACTTTTCACCACTTTGACCCAATTCAAACCAATCATATGACTTCATACCCTTGACAACCACATACACTAGGCATCATAACTCGATTTGACTTTCAAAGTCAATTACTACACATTGACCAACAAATTTAATTCGAAAACTCTTTGTTTGGGCGATTTACACAATTGATTATCAAAACAACAATTCAAAAGAAGAAAGCATGTTCTAACCACAAGGATGCTCCATAATCCATATCAACATCACTTATACACCTTCTATCCACATGTCGCTAGCAAAACATAAACCTACAACATAAACACTGAAACGGGTAAGCACCACTGCTTAGTGAGTACACAGGCAATCAAACAAGCAAACTACATAACACTTAACATATATCAACACAATACATAAGCACAAAACCACTGGGCTCTGAACACTGAACACTAAACACTGAACACTGAACACTGTGTTAACCGCAGTTAACTTTCTGATCACTACCGAATCGTTACATATAATCATACCACATGATCTAACTAACAACAATCAAAACACTAATCAACACATCCTTTAACATAATCTAAAACACACATAAGAAATAAAACATATAACAAACAACCTTCACGTGATTGTATGATCCTCTAGCTCGGAAGCTATCCGGAAACACATACAATCAATTCATACACTGTTCCCTATATCATCACTATTTAATCCACATATGTCAACAATATATCTTCCACCCGATTGTGTAGTCTCTTACTCAACCGCAATCCGGATCCAACACAATCGAATCATATACTATTCTTCGCCAATTCTTTCCTTTACCTTTAATCTAGTGACTTGCTCATTACTTGGCTAACATCAAGCTAATGAGAAAATCACTACTTTTCTTACCAAATAACACTTAAACACATAACAATTAAGCACAATTAAATATAAACAAGTAATTTAACACAATAACTAAATTAAACAATTATAACAAATAACTTATTCTTTGATTGTGTAAACCTCTAGCCCGCAAGCTATACGGTACTACACAATCACATCACCTGTTTAACCCCCGTATCACTCACCACAATCTCTTAGACGATTTCACCATCTTGATCAACATAAGCATCCATGTCTCTAGTCACCTATTGCATAAACACATAATCATAACGACACTTTTAGACACTAATAATTATCGACTTCAATCATATTCAATCCCTCCCCCACTTTGATTACACTTACTTTGATTCTTTAATTAACTACACTAGACTTCATCATATGATCACTTATAAGTTTTCACTAATCAAACTCTTACCACATAGTATTCATCATCATAATCATACTCTATAAGTATCACTAATTTCATAATTAAACTCATTAACATAATCTTAACATAATACACATGAATCACCATGAACACTCTTTTAATAATTCATCACTTATCAACGTTACTACTTAGAATTCATATTCTATCTTCATAATTATACTCTATTAGCATTACTAATCATGTATTTAAACTTATTTCATCATTCCATACAATTTAGCATAAACCCTAGAATTTCTCATAAACACTAAATCATGATTCATCACTTTCAACATGTTATATAATTACCCATGATCATAGAAACACCTACTAACATCAAATCATTCAATTTAGAACCCTAATTTCGGATTAGAACCCTCAATTTTACAAAACCATCAAAATCTCATAAAACCCCAAAACCCTAGATTAAATACATGAAGAAATCAACTTACATATGGTTCATGATGATCAAAGATTGATAATTCCAATTTCTCTAGCTTCAATTTATGATTTAGAAACTGATTTTAATTTGCCCTAGCTCCTCCCACGTTTTCTTCCTCGCGTATGTGAAAGTCAGAGTGTTTTGGAACATTTTAGAAGGAACTGAATTAATTCAAGAAGCTGCACATACATATCTGTTAAATTTTATCCCCCTTTAAACTCTATTGTCTGGAACTAAGAAACTATTCTCGTATTCTATAATTTCGTATCATTTAAAACTATAACACTTTAAATAAATATATCCCCGTGCACTAAAATAAAACCTTTATATTTTTGGGGTGATACAACTCTCCCCCACTTATTTCATTCGTGTCCTCACGAATGGCACTCGTACTACTCAATCTTAACACTATCTCTGCTCATGCACAAACACCTAATCATCCTTAGAACACTTCACTTAATTCACTGGTTAAAGATAAACGCATACATCACTTAATTCTACTTAAGCGCGTTATTACTATTCTCAAAAATCAGGTACATTTTTAACACTAACTCTACAAGATCTTAATCATATGCCCTCTACATATTGGTTTCACATAATAAATGAAATACTTATCACTAAATACAGGTCTATTACTCCTACTTTCTCGATTATCTTTTTTTTTTTTTCATAACATCTAACACGTAATTCACCTGTTTTAAACACCTCTTCTCTTACACTCTATTCTAACAATCACATTAAATCACTTTGATATTTGATAACTCCAACAGTTCCATATGAACTAGCATAATATTACTACGGTGATCAGGCGTAGACATATTATGTTATACACACTTCATTCTCAAGCTATCTCATATCATCGTTTTTCAATGTGATTTCCACACAAGTACATAACACACAATTCATTTAACAGTTAACACACAATATCTAATTTAACAATTAAACACATAGTCAAAAACTACTTCACTATTCTATCCATTTTGAACACATGCACAAAACTGCAACTAATAACTCCTTATATACACTTACTCTTATCTCTGGCAACCATATCTGTACTCAATTATCCATTTATCATCGCAGAATCAGATTAATCCAAATAAATCACATTAAACATTAAACATAATCATAATCATAACAAATCAAACAACACATAATGGTTTAAGTTTAAGCAATTCTATCATGGATCACCTAACTCTCTTAAACCATTGCTCTGATACCAACTTAAAACGCCTCAAAATCAAGACCAATTTTTTTTTTTTTTTTACAATGTCCCATAGTAAATTAGGACTCGATCATATCATCACTAGGGCTTTTAAATCATTGAAAAGACTTTTGACTGGGTGGAGGCCCTCATATAAGACAAACATGAAAATCTGTAATATGGTTTAGGAAATCAGCCATATGGGTCAAAATCTGCAACATGGTCTCTAAAATCAGCACTCAGCTTTCTTGTCTGGAATTAGGCCCTTGTCTAAGACATTTTCAATTTGACTCAAAACAGGAACTTCGTACGGGCATATCTATCAAACCGTGAAGAGTTAAGATCTAAAATTTTGCGTGCACATTCATATGGTCAAAACGAAGACTTCCCCTTTTGCACTTTTCCAAATTTCTCGAAAACGCAAGATTTGGACTCATGGGTATTTTTCGGCTATTTTAATCACTTTTTGACAACCACTCAAATCACAAATCACTCACAACTGAATTCTACTCTTTTGCACACTTTCTTGACACTTTGAAACAAGTCTAACACCCTTGGTCAAACCCACATAACTACATTCTAACCCGATTGAACTCCTTTGACCCATTTAATGCCCATTTGGACACTTTTACCAAATCTACTACATAACACCACCACATTACCCAATACCACACATGTTTGACTCTTACAACATTGTTGACTATATGTCAACTTCACATTTGACCAACCAATCACTAAGGACACTAAATCACTTTTCACCACTTTGACCCAATTCAAACCAATCATATGACTTCATACCCTTGACAACCACATACACTAGACATCATAACTCGATTTGACTTTTAAAGTCAATTACTACACATTGACCAACAAATTTAATTCGAAAACTCTTTGTTTGGGCGATTTACACAATTGATTATCAAAACAACAATTCAAAAGAAGAAAGCATGTTCTAACCACAAGCATGCTCCATAATCCATATCAACATCACTTATACACCTTCTATCCACGTGTCGCTAGCAAAACATCAACCTACAACATAAACACTGAAACGGGTAAGCACCACTGCTTAGTGAGTACACAGGCAATCAAACAAGCAAACTACATAACACTTAACATATATCAACACAATACATAAGCACAAAACCACTGGGCTCTGAACACTGAACACTAAACACTGAACACTGAACACTGTGTTAACCGCAGTTAACTTTCTGATCACTACCGAATCATTACACATAATCATACCACATGATCTAACTAACAACAATCAAAACACTAATCAACACATCCTTTAACATAATCTAAAACACACATAAGAAATAAAACATATAACAAACAACCTTCACGTGATTGTATGATCCTCTAGCTCGGAAGCTATCCGGAAACACATACAATCAATTCATACACTGTTCCCTATATCATCACTATTTAATCCACATATGTCAACAATATATCTTCCACCCGATTGTGTAGTCTCTTACTCAACCGCAATCCGGATCCAACACAATCGAATCATATACTATTCTTCGCCAATTCTTTCCTTTACCTTTAATCTAGTGACTTGCTCATTACTTGGCTAACATCAAGCTAATGAGAAAATCACTACTTTTCTTACCAAATAACACTTAAACACATAACAATTAAGCACAATTAAATATAAATAAGTAATTTAACACAATAACTAAATTAAACAATTATAACAAATAACTTATTCTTTGATTGTGTAAACCTCTAGCCCGCAAGCTATACGGTACTACACAATCACATCACCAGTTTAACCCCCGTATCACTCACCACAATCTCTTAGACGATTTCACCATCTTGATCAACATAAGACTCCATGTCTCTAGTCACCTATTGCATAAACACATAATCATAACGACACTTTTAGACACTAATAATTATCGACTTCAATCATATTCAATCCCTCCCCCACTTTGATTACACTTACTTTGATTCTTTAATTAACTACACTAGACTTCATCATATGATCACTTAGTAAATTACGACTCGATCATATCATCACTAGGGCTTTTAAATCATTGAAAAGACTTTTGACTGGGTCGGTATGTATTCCTTGTTGCAAAACCCACCTTGCTTCCTAAAGCCTTTGGTTGGATGATAACGTTGTACTCTGGGCATGGAGGTGGGACAATGTCCATTAGTGTCTCCAATCTTGTAGCAACATTATCATCAAATACTTGGGTGTTTGTCTCCTCTAAGGTACTAGTGGAGTCAATTAGATCAGGAAGTGAATCAATCAAAGGGATTTTTGGGATACAGTCAACCACAACTGGTTGTGGGACGTGTTCAACCATATCAGTTTGAATGAGTTCACTACTCAGAGTCGGTATGTATTCCTTCAGTCCATGTGAAGCCGAGTCTTCTATGTAAATCTCCAAATTCGGGATTTCCATCTCGATCTCTTCGTCTACTTCGTCATCCTCGTCACTCCGGCCGGAACTTTGGAGTTGCAGTGGTTCAGAAAGTTCTTCTAGAGCAAACCCTCCGTCGATCTTTGACATTGATAGGTCGGGAATAGGTGAAATTGTAGGTTTAGAATATTGGGTTGGTGTGGGAGTCGAAGGGATATTGAAACCGAACTCATGAAAATGTAAATCTGTATCTAGTGTGCTAGATGTGGTGTGTGTGCGTCTCTCAACTTTTTTTTTCCTAGATTTGGCTCCAGCTTGATTCCTACTCTCCTCACTACTCTCTTGGGCTTGTGTTGGTAGTTCAGTAGAGAATTTAGACATATTATAAGTTTGACTTCTAAGTATGTCCTCTTGTTCTCTAATCATTTCTTCAAGTGATTCGGAAGGAGGTGAGAAAGCAGCATTACTGCTGGGACAGGCTAAGGGCATATCTCTCGAGTCAGGGTTCTCGTAGGGTTGTGGTAGACTTACAGGGTGAGGTGAGTGTGGGTAGATTTCAAATGGTTGGGGATAAAAAGGGAGGTATGTATGTGGTTGGGTAGCATGGGGGTCATATTGATATTGTATTTGAGGATCTAAGTACCCTATGTTATCCGAAAACATCATACTTTAGCTTTGGCATTCTCCATCTAAGTGGGTATTACCGCACATCCTACATCTATTTTCGATTGAATTAACAAGACTTTGCATTTGATCTAATCGTTCCCATTGATTTAACATATCCCAAGGGTCGATAACAGGTGGCATAGGGAGAAGGTTTCAGAATTAAAGTTGGGGGTGAGAAGGGAACTTAATCTAAAGTAATACTAAGGCAATCCTAACTACGCTAAACTACGTGCAAAATGTAACTTCTGATAAGGATGGTGAGTCCCAGTCAAAAGGATCTCTTAAAAACTAACTTATCTAAATAGGCTCCAAATCGTACTACCGTCCCCGGCAGCGGCGCCAAAAACTTGACGCGCCCTCAGCCGTCGGTGTCGTTGGTGTTGTTGTAAAGACCGAGGGTGCGATCAGGGTGTTTTAAAATTTATTTTGCTCGAGGCCTAAACCTCCGAACTACCTACTGGTACTAGGCACAAGTACCTGATACTAGTACGTGGTAAGGATGATCAGGGTCGTCTCCAGACGGTCGAATTTGAAACGGAGCTCGTTTGGATAATTCAGTCCTCAAGATTGGGTTCAGATAGTTGGTTTTGTTTGGTTTTTATCTAATTAAAATAACTAAAGCAATAAAACTAAAATGAGCTAGCTAGCATATAAGGAACAACTAAGGATAAGGAAGACGGGGTTTACCATGGCTTGGGATAGTATAATATCGGGATGGTGTTTATGATGGGGACACTTTCAGATTAATAGATTGACAGACTTTGGTGTAAACACTAGAACCCTACCAATTAAATTCCCGTTGGCATGTCACTAGGAACTAGGTTATCGTGATTTTGATCGGAGCAATACGCTAAACTTCCAATACTTACCTAGTTGAAAGATAAGCAACCTATTTTGGTGATTAACCGAGGTACATGAATAAAGCAGCATATCATCTCATAGGTCCGACCGTTCTTAACACCTAAGCTTATCTCTCGTTCTTCTAATAGTGTAACTAGTTATTACTTGTTATGTTTAAAGAGTCAAATATGTAAAGTCTAGGAGGTTGATATATCTAAATCACTTGGACTTTCCTCACTAGACCTTGTTAATACTTTTCTTAAGCTCCAATTACTTTTGATTTATGACCTAGACCTCTCATTTTCAAACAGTTATACATCTCCAGATTATACACAGTTTGTTTAAAACATGTTTCATATGAGGACCATGCCTTTCAGTAATAGACAGTGTACTTTACAGGGTAGTTCCACGGGTTCTTACGTCTAACATGCGGTCAAGAATAATTGACAGTGAGGGTGACACTCTAAACTAACTAAATGTAAAGCAGTGCAGAAATGTAAATCTAATATATACAACGAGTGGTTTCACTGTGTCTTACTTATTGCATGTCATGGGCACAGATAACTACTTACCACAATTAAGGTTCATGACTCCCTAATATCTAAATTGTAGTCATGTGGATAACTGGAAAGGGTACTCCATAAATTAGGTCTGGTGTCATATATTTAAACAATGACAAAGTACAATAATTCCCATTCATATAAGTTTCTTTTTATAAATTTAAACTATGTTGGAATGAGTTGTTTTTACGATCCTATCAGCTAACTAACGTAGAGTTGTCCGCAATCAGATAGAAGATATGTCACATGGATAGTATGTTGGGTTTTCTATTCCCAAACTAGATTATTATACACGCAGCGGAATAACAAAACTTTAAATAATGAAAGTCGAATTTTCGAAACCCTCCAAAATTCGTATGAAATTCGTATTGAATAAGGTATAGGTTTGACCCCTATTTATACTGGAGAGGAAAACCCCACGGTTTGACAGATTCGACATTTAGCCGCCGGCTAAAACCTTTAGCCGGCGGTCGGGTTAACTTACTACCCAAGAATCCGAGATCCGATCCGCATTTTCACCGACTTCAAATTTAGCCGCTGGCTAAACCATTTAGCCGCTGGCTAAATCGGTCTATCAGATTTTTCCATCTTTTCAATTACTTTTAATTTCTAATTTATAAATATTATTAATAAATCAACCAATTAATTATAATATTAATACTATTAATATTATCCTTCATTTTTCTCTTGACTGTTTATTGAGGGCAACCCAAAAAGGACTTTACCATTAATGATAGTCTCACCAATTAGTTATGATATTGGACACTATTCCAACAGTCTCTGTAACACCCGCCAAATTAGGACTAGTATTTAGTGCCTAATCAGATGTTAATACATGAAATTAGTTCCTTGTTAGGCTAATTAATGTATCGAATTATATATATTGTTGAATATATACGAAAATGCGATTTGGTTAAATCGTACGCAATTTAAATCGAATGTATTTCGATTCAATTTAATACGGACGTTGGTGACAAATTTTATTAAATAACGGGTTATGTCAAAAATATTATTATAATAATATTTCGTATTCATTCGTATCGTACAATCAGAAAGTTACAAAATTTAAAATGTAAAACCCTCAAACTAAATAGACCGACTTACATTTATAACTCAAACGTAATCTTATTTGTAAAATAATTAAATAAAATATCGCGTAATAATTTGTATTTAAAATGTACTTATTAATATTTAAAATGATTAATTAACGTTTAAACGACGGAGCAAACGAACACCGCACGGAGAGCGGGGATTGGAAGTTGGAGGTTAACACCCCCAACTCCCTCCTTTTTCTTTCATTTTCTTCTTTCTCTTTCTCTCTCTTTCTCTTTTTCTCTCAAATCTCACCAACCACACCACCTCCTAAAAACGCACTAAATCGCAAAATAAACATATCAAACGACTTCGGATCTTCAAGATTTTTAGAGATTCACGACCACCGCGACACGATCCATCATCCTATCTTTTCGGATTTTTAATCCGACACCTTGTAAGTTTCCGACAATTCTCGAAATCTCTCGTTTTTAAATGTTTTCACTTGTTAGTAGTTTGTAACAACTTATAATGTCCCTATAAGGGTTGGGTAAAAGTTTTGGACCGAACGGAAACCGAAAAACTCGTTTTCGACACATTTTCCGGCCAACAGACCGCTACGTCGCATTTGGCCCAGAATTTATGCGACGTCAGCTTCTACGTCGCAATACCCCTCGTGACGTCGCATAGTGCGACGTCAGTCACAACGTCGCATTAAATTGCGACGTCGCATATAGCGACGTCAGCCTTAACGTCGCCAATACCTCGCCACGTCGCACTTAGCGACGCAAGCCCCTACGTCGCAGAAATCACCTACGTCGCATTAGCGACGCAGCACCCTACGTCGCATTAAATTGCGAAACGTCGCCTTTAGCGACGTCATACTCAACGTCGCAGTCCTACCTGCGACGTCGCACCCAACGTCGCACAAACCAGAACCTCAAAAACACAGATTTTTACTAAGTGTCGAGACTCGAAATTTATCACTCGATTTTACCCAAATTCAGATCCAGATGCGTTTTTCGTCAAAGCAATATAGTAGAAATAAAAATTTTCCAAGCTGACCTGGCAGCTCGACCCCAGCCAGGGGCTCTGCCCCTTGGACCCCGCTACCAGGGGCGCTGCCCCCGGACCCCCGTACTTAGATTCCGTAACGGCTTCTAAAACACAATCAAAACACATTTTTCAAGTTAGACGCCACGAAATCAAAATAATAATAGTTGAGATTATTATTACAAATCCGTCACCAACGGGCCGTACACTTTTCAAATACTTAAACTTATCAACCAAATAGTGGAAATTTGGACATTATAGTTGAACGAACAACTACAAGGGTGATCTTTTGAGATACCCAATCATGATTATAACCATCGCGTGTCGTGGACACCCTCAGGTTACAAGTCTTTGGACTTCATACACGGTTAATCAACTTACGTTTGTTTAAACGCTTTCAGACTCAGGTGAGTCTCATAGCCCCTCTTTTACTGTTTTACTCAGGGGTGTGATATACTGCTCAACTTTTAACATGTGAACGCAAGTACCAACTTTTCATATACTACATGAGTTTTTCGAAACTAATCATTTTAAAGTCCTCCGTCAGCATAGTTGTTAATACGTTGTAGCGTGAATATTAGTATATGGTACCATATAGGATTGACCCTCCTCGTTCGGGTTAGCAAGCACTAACCGGGTAAACGAACGTACTAATATTTGGGAAGACGAATGTGGATTAGGCATTCGTGGAGGCACCTCGCCCGGAATTCTCTATAGGGGACCCGGCCCTCGAGTTAAGCTCAACTATGTGCTCATGGCTGTATACACGATGATTATCATTTAATTACTGGATGCAATTCATTATTTAATTGCTGGATGCAATTCATTATTTAATTGCTGGATGCAATTCATTATTTAAATCTTGCGGTTCATACAATATTACTTGATTTCAAACCTGTGAGCTCACCAGCTTTATAGCTGACCTTTTAGCATATATCGCAGGTACCCAGCAGTAGGATGTTTCTGCTTCAGGATTTAGCTCGAGTCAGCATACAGACGATTGAGATTTTCTTGCATTAGTATATTTTGTATAAGTACTTATGTACTGAAATCTCATTTTTATTTAACTCGAGCTATGTAAAACTTTAAACGTTGTAAACATTTCCGTTATCAATATATTTTGTTAAAACGACGCATATAGAGTCGTTTGCTATTTACCTTTGTGCTTTGTTATTGATTAGTAATACCCAAATCAAGCTTCCGCAAATCATCAAATTTGGGGGTGTTACAGATTGGTATCAGAGCCTAAGGTTATAGTGAACTAGGTTGCATTTAGTGAGCCTAGACTATGACCATTAGGCCGTATTCCTTATTAAGTATGACTGGTTCAGTGATTACAGCATACGAGTTTAATTTAACATAGCCTGATCAACTATGTACAATTAAGCAAAGATGATGTAAGACCTGAAAGTAGTTATGGCTGAACAGGGTACAATAGAAGACTCTGACCTCGAGAGAACTGAGACTTAAACATGTTTATGCTAGACACTCAATAGGCTATATTATATAGGAGCTATATGAATATAGGCCTCAATCTTACTAACGCTTTGTCTCAGAAATGGCAAACATTCCATCAAATTCATCTCGTTCTCGATCCGGGTCGCAGAACCCAAGGGTAGCAAGGAGGAACTCCAGGTTGCCTCGAGCTGGCCCGTACCCCACTCACTCCACCTTGCCGGCTTTAGCCGCTAGGGTGAATCAACACGAGCAACGACTTCGTACCATGGATGTCGTGTTGCAGGAAACCAACGAAAACTGGAGACTTACATCCCTTGAACGCATAGGACAAGTCTCCGACGATCTTGAAACCACTAACAACAACATGGATGTCCTTCGCAACCAAATAATAGAAATAAGGGTGGAAAATGCCCTTCTGCAACAAAGGATGGAAGAATGTGAGCAACGCTCACATGAAGCAGAAGAGTATGCGCGCGGACTAACACAACGACTTGCGCTAGCAGAAGACAACGCCCGACAAGCTAGCAGGCTTGCAAACACTGTGGACCGTCTTGTCACGATGATGGAACAAATTAATCTACGTCAAGACTAGTGTAGTCTTTGTCTTGTAATCTATCATGTAATCTAGTAACTATCTACGCGCTACTCTATAATTCAGTCGGATGTAACAATTCCCGACATCTTTTGTAATACATCTGTAGGATGTAACCTTTGAACTCGTATTAGCTATCAAATATTTCTTGTTGTTCCACTCATATTAATTGCCATAATTCTTTTTCATATTGATGTTATGTATTACCACCTTTATACATGTACATCTGAAATAAATACAATTTTCTTACAAAATCTCATGTATCTTCATTTCTTTTATTGAAGAATCATGCCGCCAAAGACACGACCTTACACAGATGCTCAGATCACGTCACTCATAACCCAGGCTGTTACTGAAGCCTTGGCTCGGAATACCCCACCCAACTCCACAAGAAACAGCGATACCGCTGGAACCTCTGCCGTCAAACCTTGTTCTTACAAGGACTTCCAAAGCTGCAAACCCTCGAGCTTCAAGGGTTCTGAAGGAGCCATCGGACTAATCAGATGGTTCGAGAAAATGGAAACTGTTTTCCGTGTTAGTAAATGCGCGGAGAACGACAAGGTAAACTTCGCCACCTGCTCTCTTGAAGATGATGCCCACTCTTGGTGGAATTCATATACCCAATCAGTGGGTGCTGACATTGCCTACCAACTCACTTGGGAGGAATTGAAGGCAAAACTCACTGCCAAATACTGCTCTATCGCCAAACTCCAAAAGCTGGATGAGGAGTTCTGGAACTTAAAGGTTCAGGGTGGTGATATCGATGGTTATACCACCAGGTTTCAACAACTAGCTGCCCTCCGCCCAGCTATGGTTAGCACTGAACCTGATAAAATCAGGAAGTACACCCTTGGTCTCCCTGATCCTGTTCGGGGACATGTCATCTCTTCAAAACCAACCACCATTGACGGTGCAATCCTATTGGCCCAAGACTTGATGTCAATGAGCCAAGATTCTGAACCACCCACTTCATCCTCTCACACCAACAAACGCAAGTGGTCTGACTACCACAACAACCACTCAAACCAACAAAACAAGAAACCCGACACCATCAGAGCTTACAACACCACCACTGACATCGTCCGGGGCTACACTGGGAGCAAACCCTATTGTTCCAAGTGCAGTCGCCACCATGAAGGTTCCTGTGGTCCCTTTTGCAACAACTGCAAGAGGTACGGCCACCTCACCAAAGACTGCCGCTCACCCACCAACAACAACTCCAACAACAACACCAGACCACCCAAAGTGTGCTTTGAGTGTGGGAAACCTGGGCATTTCAGGGACTCGTGCCCAAAATTGAAGAACAACAACAACAACCGCAACAACAACAACAATACCCGCAGCAGAGCTTTCGTCATCAAATCTGGGGACGCCCGCCAAGACCCGAATGTGGTCTCGGGTATGTTCCTCCTCAACAACTTAACTGCTTCTGTTCTATTTGATACTGGTGCTGATAGAAGCTTTATCTCCGATGATTTTTGCCCATTATTTGACATCACTCCTGTTGCCTTAGATGTTAAGTACACTGTAGAGCTAGCCAATGGAAAACTTGTAGAAACCACCAGTGTGATACCTAATTGCACTTTAAACCTAGCTGACGAAACCTTTTCGATCGACCTTATACCCATTGAAATCGGAAGTTTCGACGTCATCATTGGAATGGACTGGTTGTCCAAACATCGAGCTGAAATTGTTTGTCACGATAAAATCGTCCGTATCCCACTCGCTGTTGGTGGAACCTTGATCATACAGGGGGAGACCGGTGGGACGGGACTCAATATAATCTCCTGCTTAAAAACCCGAAAATTTCTGAGAAAGGGTTACCCTGCCATACTCGCACACATTACCGAGAAGAAGTCGGAGGAGAAGCGACTTGAGGATGTGCCGATTGTTAGAGACTTTCCCGAAGTCTTTCCAGAAGAACTACCTGGTCTACCTCCGCTTAGACAGGTTGAGTTCTCAATCGATCTCGTGCCGGGTGCCACACCGGTGGCCCGCGCCCCATACCGTTTTGCCCCATCTGAACTTCAGGAGTTGTCCTCTCAGTTACAGGAACTTCTGGATCGAGGATTCATTAGACCGAGTTCTTCACCTTGGGGAGCTCCGGTCTTATTTGTCAAAAAGAAGGACGGTTCATTCCGAATGTGCATCGACTATCGAGAGTTGAATAAATTGACCGTCAAGAACCGTTATCCTTTTCCTCGCATTGATGATCTATTCGACCAACTTCAGGGTTCAAGTTTCTACTCAAAAATTGACCTGCGATCAGGTTATCATCAGTTACGAGTTCGCGACACCGATATTCCAAAAACTGCTTTCAGAACTCGTTACGGGCACTACGAATTCCAAGTGATGCCCTTTGGTCTAACCAACACACCGGCTGTATTCATGGACCTCATGAACCGGGTGTGCAAACCTTACCTCGATAAGTTTGTCATTGCCTTTATCGATGACATACTCATTTACTCGCGCAACGAGCAAGAACATGCGCAACACCTCAGAACCATCCTTGAACTACTTAGACACGAGGAGCTTTATGCTAAATTCTCTAAGTGTGAATTCTGGATCCAAACCGTTCAATTTCTTGGGCACGTGATCGACAGTCAGGGAATTCACGTGGACCCATCAAAAATCGAGGCTATCAAAGACTGGCAAGCACCCACCTCTGCAACTGAAGTACGACAATTCTTGGGTCTTGCTGGGTACTATCGGCGATTTATCAAAAATTTCTCTAAAATAGCTCAGCCACTCACGGTACTGACACAGAAGGACAAAAGGTTCGTTTGGACCGAGAAACAAGAGTCAGCGTTCCAACTTCTGAAACAAAAGCTTTGCAGTGCTCCAATTCTATCACTACCCGAAGGCACCGATGACTTCGTGGTATACTGCGATGCTTCTCACCAAGGTCTCGGTTGCGTGTTGATGCAACGAGACAAGGTCATTGCTTATGCCTCACGACAGCTAAAAATTCACGAAAAGAACTACACCACTCATGATCTCGAACTTGGAGCTGTCGTTTTTGCTCTCAAAATCTGGAGACATTACCTCTACGGCACTAGGTGCACTATCTTTACCGATCATAAAAGTCTCCAACATATCTTCGATAAGAAGGATCTCAATATGAGGCAACGTCGATGGGTCGAGTTGCTTACCGATTACGATTGTGAGATCAAGTACCATCCAGGGAAGGCTAATGTTGTAGCCGATGCCCTCAGTCGAAAGGAACGACCTAAACCACTTCGAGTCCGAGCCCTCAGCATGACCATTCATAACGATCTTACCATTCAAATTCATACAGCTCAGATCGAAGCCCTGAAAGCTGAAAACATCAAAAATGAAGCCTTGCGGGGCATTGACAAACAATTCGAAATCAGACCTAACGGGATTAGGTGCTTCTCAAACCGAATCTGGTTGCCTAGTTTTGGGAACCTCCGAGACTTGGTGATGGACGAGGCTCACAAGTCTAAATATTCTATTCATCCGGGATCCGATAAGATGTACCACGGCATCAAGGAATTTTATTGGTGGCCAAACATGAAAGCCGAAATCGCCACTTATGTCAGCAAGTGTCTTACTTGCTCGAAAGTCAAAACAGAACATCAGAAACCTCCTGGTTTACTCCAACAACCTGAAATTCCTGAGTGGAAATGGGAACAAATTGCCATGGATTTCATAACCAATTTACCCAAGTCGTCGAGCGGTTGCGATACCATTTGGGTGATCGTCGATCGTCTCACCAAATCTGCTCATTTTCTGGCAATCAAGGAAAACGATAAAATGGAACGCCTTACACAAATCTACATCAAGGAAATCGTTTCTCATCACGGTGTTCCAATCTCGATCATCTCTGACAGGGATGCCCGTTTCACTTCTCACTTTTGGCAATCACTTCAGAAAGCTATGGGTACCCGTCTCGATATGAGTACCGCGTATCATCCTCAAACCGATGGCCAAAGTGAACGAACCATTCAAACACTGGAAGACATGCTACGAGCCTGCGTAGTTGATTTCGGTACAAACTGGGAAAGACATCTACCGTTGTGCGAATTTTCGTACAATAACAGTTATCACGCCAGCATTAAGGCTGCACCTTTTGAGGCACTGTACGGTCGTAAGTGCCGATCACCGATCTGTTGGACTGAGGTGGGAGATAGTCAACTCACTGGTCCTGAACTCATTCACGCCACCACTGAGAAAATTGTGGAAATCCAAAACAGACTCAAAGCCGCACGTGATCGTCAGAAAAGTTATGCTGACGTGAGACGCAAACCACTCGAGTTCCAAGTTGGGGATCGAGTTCTCTTAAAAGTATCGCCTTGAAAAGGCGTCATCCGTTTTGGCAAACGCGGGAAGTTAAATCCCAGATACATCGTGCCTTTTGAGATCCTCGAAAGGATTGGTCCTGTAGCTTATCGATTGCAGCTGCCATCCGAACTTAGCAGCGTGCACCCTACTTTTCATGTCTCAAACTTGAAGAAGTGTCTGTCTGATGAGACACTTATTATTCCACTAGATGAAATTCGTGTTGACGATAAACTTCACTTCGTTGAGGAACCCGCTGAAATCATGGACCGTGAGGTCAAACAACTGAAACAAAGTCGTATTCCCATCGTCAAGGTCAGATGGAATTCGCGGCGTGGTCCGGAATTCACCTGGGAACGGGAAGACCAAATGCGACTCAAATATCCTCAACTCTTCACTGATTCTACATCAAACACGACTTCGAGCTAAATTTTGGGACGAAATTCTTCTAACAGGGGGAGAATGTAACACCCGCCAAATTAGGACTAGTATTTAGTGCCTAATCAGATGTTAATACATGAAATTAGTTCCTTGTTAGGCTAATTAATGTATCGAATTATATATATTGTTGAATATATACGAAAATGCGATTTGGTTAAATCGTACGCAATTTAAATCGAATGTATTTCGATTCAATTTAATACGGACGTTGGTGACAAATTTTATTAAATAACGGGTTATGTCAAAAATATTATTATAATAATATTTCGTATTCATTCGTATCGTACAATCAGAAAGTTACAAAATTTAAAATGTAAAACCCGCAAACTAAATAGACCGACTTACATTTATAACTCAAACGTAATCTTATTTGTAAAATAATTAAATAAAATATCGCGTAATAATTTGTATTTAAAATGTACTTATTAATATTTAAAATGATTAATTAACGTTTAAACGACGGAGCAAACGAACACCGCACGGAGAGCGGGGATTGGAAGTTGGAGGTTAACACCCCCAACTCCCTCCTTTTTCTTTCATTTTCTTCTTTCTCTTTCTCTCTCTTTCTCTTTTTCTCTCAAATCTCACCAACCACACCACCTCCTAAAAACGCACTAAATCGCAAAATAAACATATCAAACGACTTCGGATCTTCAAGATTTTTAGAGATTCACGACCACCGCGACACGATCCATCATCCTATCTTTTCGGATTTTTAATCCGACACCTTGTAAGTTTCCGACAATTCTCGAAATCTCTCGTTTTTAAATGTTTTCACTTGTTAGTAGTTTGTAACAACTTATAATGTCCCTATAAGGGTTGGGTAAAAGTTTTGGACCGAACGGAAACCGAAAAACTCGTTTTCGACACATTTTCCGGCCAACAGACCTCTACGTCGCATTTGGCCCAGAATTTATGCGACGTCAGCTTCTACGTCGCAATACCCCTCGTGACGTCGCATAGTGCGACGTCAGTCACAACGTCGCATTAAATTGCGACGTCGCATATAGCGACGTCAGCCTTAACGTCGCCAATACCTCGCCACGTCGCACTTAGCGACGCAAGCCCCTACGTCGCAGAAATCACCTACGTCGCATTAGCGACGCAGCACCCTACGTCGCATTAAATTGCGAAACGTCGCCTTTAGCGACGTCATACTCAACGTCGCAGTCCTACCTGCGACGTCGCACCCAACGTCGCACAAACCAGAACCTCAAAAACACAGATTTTTACTAAGTGTCGAGACTCGAAATTTATCACTCGATTTTACCCAAATTCAGATCCAGATGCGTTTTTCGTCAAAGCAATATAGTAGAAATAAAAATTTTCCAAGCTGACCTGGCAGCTCGACCCCAGCCAGGGGCTCTGCCCCTTGGACCCCGCTACCAGGGGCGCTGCCCCCGGACCCCCGTACTTAGATTCCGTAACGGCTTCTAAAACACAATCAAAACACATTTTTCAAGTTAGACGCCACGAAATCAAAATAATAATAGTTGAGATTATTATTACAAATCCGTCACCAACGGGCCGTACACTTTTCAAATACTTAAACTTATCAACCAAATAGTGGAAATTTGGACATTATAGTTGAACGAACAACTACAAGGGTGATCTTTTGAGATACCCAATCATGATTATAACCATCGCGTGTCGTGGACACCCTCAGGTTACAAGTCTTTGGACTTCATACACGGTTAATCAACTTACGTTTGTTTAAACGCTTTCAGACTCAGGTGAGTCTCATAGCCCCTCTTTTACTGTTTTACTCAGGGGTGTGATATACTGCTCAACTTTTAACATGTGAACGCAAGTACCAACTTTTCATATACTACATGAGTTTTTCGAAACTAATCATTTTAAAGTCCTCCGTCAGCATAGTTGTTAATACGTTGTAGCGTGAATATTAGTATATGGTACCATATAGGATTGACCCTCCTCGTTCGGGTTAGCAAGCACTAACCGGGTAAACGAACGTACTAATATTTGGGAAGACGAATGTGGATTAGGCATTCGTGGAGGCACCTCGCCCGGAATTCTCTATAGGGGACCCGGCCCTCGAGTTAAGCTCAACTATGTGCTCATGGCTGTATACACGATGATTATCATTTAATTACTGGATGCAATTCATTATTTAATTGCTGGATGCAATTCATTATTTAATTGCTGGATGCAATTCATTATTTAAATCTTGCGGTTCATACAATATTACTTGATTTCAAACCTGTGAGCTCACCAGCTTTATAGCTGACCTTTTAGCATATATCGCAGGTACCCAGCAGTAGGATGTTTCTGCTTCAGGATTTAGCTCGAGTCAGCATACAGACGATTGAGATTTTCTTGCATTAGTATATTTTGTATAAGTACTTATGTACTGAAATCTCATTTTTATTTAACTCGAGCTATGTAAAACTTTAAACGTTGTAAACATTTCCGTTATCAATATATTTTGTTAAAACGACGCATATAGAGTCGTTTGCTATTTACCTTTGTGCTTTGTTATTGATTAGTAATACCCAAATCAAGCTTCCGCAAATCATCAAATTTGGGGGTGTTACAGTCTCCCACTTGGACAATTCATCAACTATTATTGGTCTAAGTCTATATCTTATTAACCATGTAAAGTGTGCCATCCATCGCAACTGCCTAACTCTGATTTAGAGTCAGTCCTTTAGATAAGTGATCATCCATTCCTTTGTTTCACGATATCGTATGAATCGAGACATGGATTATAATCAATCTCAAGATTCATATAAGTTTTCTGATTTCCGATTATATTGACTATATGAGACTACTGAACTATCACCCTAGTCTCGGCCAGGCCTAGCACTTTAGAGTCAAACTTTAATCATCAGAGGGCCCATGATATCTCTTTTCCATTTTAGGCAAAAGGAACAAATAAATATCGACTACATAGCATTAGTTAACTCATCGTATCATACCCATCTTACTCTTTATAACTGCCTTTTACGCACAGCGTTTGAATAGATTAAAGTATAACAGATTTGAAGAACTAGATACTCATGTATCTCCATTTTAAGAATAGAAGATATTATCATCTCAGAGTTACTTGTGATTTCAATCCATGAAGTAACTTCCATGAGTGCGGGTTTCTCCTATACTTAAATCCCCATTAAGTACCCATGAGTGTTGCAGCAATCTCCATGCCATGTCTATCTCCATAGTCATCTACTAACACTCCATGACAGTCTTAATTCACCACATACTTCCTATAGTGTGATCGACTAAGGAGGTTTGAGTAAGACTTTATTACTCTGGAAGTGGTGTCTAAACATGCAAAACTGAAACACAACGACAAACAATAGTAAATGGTAGAACTCCTTCCAATTAATAATCTCCATTACTTAATCACCAAGTCTATTACAGTTACCATCATTGTTTATAACGTTTCAAATTCAAACTAACTACTAAAACTTTACATTATCTTTTAAACCTATGCTCCTAGCATGTTCATCGTGCTTGGACTTTCCTAGTGGCTTTGTGAATGGATCAGCTGGATTCTCCTCTGATCTTATGCTCTTCACAATTACGTGTCCCTCTTCGACTTTACTTCGAACAAAATGGTATTTCCTTTCAATGTGCTTTGACTTTCCGTGATCCTTGGGTTCTCTACTCAAGGCTACTGCACTCTCATTATCACAGAATATAGCAATAGGATCTTGTACTGTTGGGACAACTCTAAGATCTCCAATGAAATTCCTCATCCAGATAGCTTCCTTTGCTGCTTTACTAGCCGCAATGTACTCAGACTCGCATGTAGAGTCTGCCACTGTATCTTGCTTAGAACTTTTCCATGTCACCGCTCCCCCATTTAGTAAGAACACCCAACCAGACTGTGAACGACAATCATCTCTGTCTGTTTGGAAACTAGCGTCACTATAACCCGTTACTCTTAGTTCCTCTTCTCCACCGTAAACCAAGAACCTGTCTTTAGTATTTCTCAAATACTTAAGAATATTCTTTACAGCTGTCCAATAACCTTCTCCAGGATTCTGCTGATGTCGACTCACTAAGCTCAAAGCAAATGAGACATCAGGCTTTGTACACGTCATGGCATACATGATCGATCCTATAGCCGAAGCATATGGGATTCGACTCATTCTGTCCAATTCTTGTTCTGACTTTGGACACAGATCCTTACTGATCTTTATGCCATGATTTAAGGGTAAGTTCCCTCTTTTAGAATTTTCCATAGTGAATCTTTTCAAGATTTTATCTAAGTACGTGTCCTGGCTGAGTCCTATGAGACGTTTTGTCCTATCTCTATAAATCTTTATAGCTAGGATATATGCTGGATCTCCAAGATCTTTTATAACGAAACATTTTCCCAACCATGCTTTTACACCTTGTAAAGTTGGGATATCATTTCCTATGAGCAGTATATCATCCACATACAATACTAAGAATACTACAATACTCCCACTGAACTTGACATATATACAGGACTCATCTTCACTTCTAGAAAAACCAAACTCTGTGACTTTCTCATGGAAGCAGAGATTCCAGCTACGTGAGGCTTGTTTAAGTCCATAAATAGCCTTTTCAAGCTTGCACACTCTATTAGGATACTTTGTATTTTCAAAACCTTCCGGTTGTGCCATGAACACATCCTCTGTTAGTTTCCCATTAAGGAAAGCGGTTTTGACATCCATCTGCCAAATTTCATAGTCATGAAACGCAGCTATGGCTAGCATAATCCTAATTAACTTAATCTTAGCTACTGGTGAGAAGGTTTCCTCATAATCAATCCCGTAGGTTTGAGTATAGCCCTTTGCTACCAATCTAGCTTTATAAGTATGCACGTTCCCATCCATGTCTGTCTTCTTCTTGAAGATCCACTTACATCCCACCTTCTTAAGACCGGGTGTAGTGTCAACTAAATTCCAAACTTGGTTGTCATACATGGACTGAATTTCACTTTTCATAGCTTCCTTCCACTTAGCAGCCTCAGGGCCTGCCATCGCTTCCTTGTAGTTAGCAGGCTCATATAATTCAGCCAGTGCACTATCACTTATGTTATCCCCTTCTTCTATTTGATAACCATAATAGAACTCAGGAGGATTGCTAACTCTACTAGATCTGCGAACGGGTAAGGATATGTCTTCAGGTTCAACAGGTGTTGCCACTTCAAGTTAAGTGTCAGTGTTTATTGTAGGTTCTTCATCGGTAGATTCTTGAATTTCTTCAAGATCAATTTTACTCCCACTGTCCTCTTTAGATATCATTTCTCTCTCAAGGAACACTCCTCTTCGAGCTACAAAGACCACATTATCCTTGGGTCTGTAGAATAAATATCCAAATGACATTTTTGGATAACCGACGAAAAGACACTTTTCAGATCTGGAGTCTAGTTTGTCCTGAGTTTCCCGTCTAACGTAAACTTCACAACCCCAGATTTTGATGTGACTAAGAGAAGGTTTCTTTCCCTTCCACATCTCATAAGGTGTCTTTGAAACTTTCTTAGTAGGTATTTGATTTACGATATGGGCGGCTGTTTCTAATGCATAACCCCAGAAACTTATTGGAAGTGTTGCTCGACTCATCATAGATCGAACCATGTCTAACAAAGTTCTGTTTCTCCTGTCAGCAACACCATTAAGCTGCGGTGTTCTAGGAGGAGTCAATTGTGAAACTATTTCACAGTTTCTAAGATGATCGAGAAACTCGATACTAAGGTACTCTCCTCCCCTATCGGATGGGAGAACCTTTATCTTTCTGCCCAGTTGATTCCTTACTTCGTTTTGATATCTTCTGAATACATCAAAAGTATCTGACTTATGTTTGATTAGATAAACATGTCCAAATCTGCTGAAGTCATCAGTAAATGTAACATAGTATCTATTTCCATCTTTTGTAGCACATCGGAATGGTCCACATGCATCTGTATGTACCAAATCCAATAATCCTTCACCTCTTTCACATGATCCTGTGAATGGTGATTTAGTCATCTTTCCTAATAAACAAGATTCGCATACATCATCCGATTTGAGGTCGAATGATTCCAACACTCCATCCTTCTGGAGTTGGGCAATGCGTTTCTTGTTTATGTGCCCTAGACGATAATGCCACAACTTGGATTTAACAATTTCATTAGACGAATCAACATTTAAAATAACATTGCTAACACATTCAACATTTTCATATATGCCTTTGTAAGGAGAAGCTTTAAAAATAAAACAATTATTTAAATGAACCAAAATATCTCCATTTCCATTATCAAAAGAAAAACGATAACCATCTTTATACAAAGCATAAAATGAAATAATGTTTCTAGTCATTTATGACGAATAATAGCAATTATTTAAATCTATCCTAACTCCAGAATTCAGCATGAGCTCAAATCTTCCAATCTTCGTCACAGGTACAATTCCCTTGTTTCCCATAACTAAGTTGAGCTCTCCATGCTTCACACTTCTACTTTCCTTTAGCCCCTGCAATACAGTGCAAATGTGATTACCACATCCTGTATCCAGAACCCACGAATTAGAAGTTGTTGTATTATGGAGTTCGATCATAAACATACCTGAGTGAATACTCTTCTCGACCTTTCCATCTTCAAGGTCCTTCAGGTACTTCGGACAGTTACGCTTCCAATGCCCCTTTGTGTTGCAGTAGAAGCACACTGCTTCCTTTGGGTCACTCACAGGCGCAATCTCAGAATCGGTCCCTTTCTTAGACTTGCGAACAGACTTTCCGTCAGCAGTCTTCCTTTTCCAATTATAATTTGACCTTTTTCTTTTCTTTGCACTTTGACCAACAGTCAACACAGGAGCTGCTGAGCCAGAGGATACATCATCTTTCTTGATTCCTTGCTCAGCAGTTTGCAGTAAATTGTGGAGTTCCATTATTGAGCCTTCCCTCTCATTCATATTCATCTGATATGACATTACAAACTGATTGTAGACAGCTGGCAAACTGGATAGAATTATGGCGATGGAAAACTCTATGTCAAATACCATGTTCAATGACTCCGACCTATCAAAGTACTTTTTCATCTCTAAGACGAAAGCACAGATAGAAACTCCAGGTTTGGGCTTGCAAGCCATGAGGGATTTCACCACATCAAGGCGTTCTTTGCTTGCCTTAGCCTGAAACATTTCTTTCAGCTGTTGGTTCATTTCATACGCCCATGTGTTTTCAAAAGTCTTTTGTAGTTCAGGGCTCATGAAAGATGCCATGATACAAGACACTTTATTCGCGTCATCATAATGTTTCCGGTGTGCCTCAATCTCCTCTTGGGTTGATTCTTCATCAATTACGGGAATCTGCTCATCAAGAACATACTCCTTGTTCTCGTACCTCAAGGTAAACCTTAGGTTACGCATCCAGTCCATATAATTTGGACCGGTCAGTCTTTCCCTCCCAGGAACCGAGAGTAGTGAGAAGTTCGAGTTATGTGCGGGATTGGGGACGGGAGGATTTGCACCATTTAAATTAGCCATCTATGAGAAAAAACAGTTTTAGTTAGTTTGAATATTCCTTAATTATTTACCCAATTTTCTAAATTAAGGCTAGGATCCATATTTTCAGTTTTATGAAAAAGGGTCGCCGTAATCATATAACTAAAATACCATTATCTATTTCATTTCTATGAAACTCCTAGATCTTTGAGATTCATTGATTTCTATCAATGGCATGTTAATCTCGGTTATGCACATCTACTATTCATGACTGGTATGCCGATGATCATGAACAAGATGGTGAATTAACCATGCAAACCCCGCGTGATCCCCGGCTCGAGTACGCTCGAGAATCGTGAGTCTCAATCATCTCTCATTATGTCCTCATATTAATGTGCCGGTAAACCACACACGCTCCATTAACAGTTCATACGAGAGATGTGTGGATTTCATGGGTTAGCATACTATTCATCATTTCCTATAGCTAAAACGGGATTTTGTTTTACTATTTTAAGTCTACTTTTAATCTTGACATCATCCTATCAAAAGTCCTCGGTAGCTCCATCGAACGCACAAAGAAGCGGAGAAGTAGGTCAGCGCGAAGCTTATTAAAAACCTGACTTCTTTAGGGAAGCAAAGCGACCCGCCTTATACCTCTCTTATAGTTTGTTCCTCATGGGTGAGCCGATTTATCAACTGACTGACGATGTATTTAGACTTTATTTATACATATATATAAATCATATCATACATATAATCTCTCTTGAAGTTTGGGGTTCTATTTTAAACCTTTTAAAATTAGTGGTCTATTTTAAACAATTTAAAATTATCAATATCTAAACTGTAAATACATATTACCTATTTAGATAATTTTCTTTCCAATTTATCTTTACCTACATACTATTGCAGATAATTGCATGCTACTATTTGTTAAGCTATGGCTCTGATACCACTGTTGGGTTTTCTATTCCCTAACTAGATTATTATACACGCAGCGGAATAACAAAACTTTAAATAATCTAAGGCAATTAGGAAACTAAAACCCTAAGGGATCTTTAACTTTAACAATATAGTACAATAAATAAATTAGACAAAGAAAGTAAGGAAAAACACTAACCTTAGAGAAAACCTATTTCTCACGCGCAGACTAACGAGCAGAGTTTCGTCACTTGGAGGCAAGTACCCAAAGTAGAATACCTCTAATGCTTCACACCCAAAAACCCAAGAGAAAGTCGAATTTTCGAAACCCTCCAAAATTCGTATGAAATTCGTATTGAATAAGGTATAGGTTTGACCCGTATTTATACTGGAGAGGAAAACCCCACGGTTTGACAGATTCGACGTCTAGCCGCCGGCTAAAACCTTTAGCCGGCGGTCGGGTTAACTTACTACCCAAGAATCCGAGATCCGATCCGCATTTTCACCGACTTCAAATTTAGCCGCTGGCTAAACCATTTAGCCGCTGGCTAAATCCGTCTATCAGATTTTTCCATCTTTTCAATTACTTTTGATTTCTAATTAATAAATATTATTAATAAATCAACCAATTAATTATAATATTAATACTATTAATATTATCCTTCATTTTTCTCTTGACTGTTTATTGAAGCAACCCAAAAATGACTTTACCATTAATGATAGTCTCACCAATTAGTTATGATATTGGACACTATTTCAACAGTCTCCCACTTGGACAATTCATCAACTATTATTGGTCTAAGTCTATATCTTATTAACCATGTAAAGTGTGCCATCCATCGCAACTGCCTAACTCTGATTTAGAGTCAGTCCATTAGATAAGTGATCATCCATTCCTTTGTTTCACGATATCGTATGAATCGAGACATGGATTATAATCAATCTCAAGATTCATATAAGTTTTCTGATTTCCTATTATATTGACTATATGAGACTACTGAACTATCACCCTAGTCTCGGCCAGGCCTAGCACTTTAGAGTCAAACTTTAATCATCAGAGGGCCCATGATATCTCTTTTCCATTTTAGGCAAAAGGAACAAATAAATATCGACTACATAGCATTAGTCAACTCATCGTATCATACCCATCATACTCTTTATAACTGCCTTTTACGCACAGCGTTTGAATAGATTAAAGTATAACAGATTTGAAGAACTAGATACTCATGTATCTCCATTTTAAGAATAGAAGATATTATCATCTCAGAGTTACTTGTGATTTCAATCCATGAAGTAACTTCCATGAGTGCGGGTTTCTCCTATACTTAAATCCCCATTAAGTACCCATGAGTGTTGCAGCAATCTCCATGCCATGTCTATCTCCATAGTCATCTACTAACACTCCATGACAGTCTTAATTCACCACATACTTCCTATAGTGTGATCGACTGAGGAGGTTTGAGTAAGACTTTATTACTCTGGAAGTGGTGTCTAAACATGCAAAACTGAAACACAACGACAAACAATAGTAAATGGTAAAACTCCTTCCAATTAATAATCTCCATTACTTAATCACCAAGTCTATTACAGTTACCATCATTGTTTATAACGTTTCAAATTCAAACTAACTACTAAAACTTTACATTATCTTTTAAACCTATGCTCCTAGCATGTTCATCGTGCTTGGACTTTCCTAGTGGCTTTGTGAATGGATCAGCTGGATTCTCCTCTGATCTTATGCTCTTCACAATTACGTGTCCCTCTTCGACTTTACTTCGAACAAAATGGTATTTCCTTTCAATGTGCTTTGACTTTCCGTGATCCTTGGGTTCTCTACTCAAGGCTACTGCACTCTCATTATCACAGAATATAGCAATAGGATCTTGTACTGTTGGGACAACTCTAAGATCTCCAATGAAATTCCTCATCCAGATAGCTTCCTTTGCTGCTTCACTAGTCGCAATGTACTCAGACCCGCAATGTACTCAGACTCACTGTATCTCTACTTAAACCATTTAGCCGCTGGCTAAACCTTTTAGCCGCTGGCTAAATCCGTCTATCACATTTTTCCATCTTTTCAATTACTTTTGATTTCTAATTAATAAATATTATTAATAAATCAACCAATTAATTATAATATTAATACTATTAATATTATCCTTCATTTTTCTCTTGACTGTGTATTGAGGGCAACCCAAAAAGGACTTTACCATTAATGATAGTCTCACCAATTACTTATGATATTGGACACTATTCCAACATAGTAAACACAAACAATTACAATACACCGGAAGTTCTCCCAAATGTACTGAACACATCGGCTAACAACTACCCTCGAATCCTATTCCCCAATATCGGTCGTCAGAGATGTCCATATCATGGCATGGTCTATTGAATAAATAGTCACATAAACAGGTTTTACCCTACCGGAATAAGTTGGGGCAGTCTGGTCATAAGCGGTTGGCCAAACATGCCATCATTCGTTCATAATGTTATAATTAAACTATAAACAGAAATTCATTTAGCACATTTAAATTATTGGTCCGTAATATAACTACCTTCGGCCGTTCTCAGACTTCCGTACGTTTGTACTACGCATAAAGCGTTTCCAGCACTATATCTGAGAACAGTTGAATAGGGGCCGTCATATTACTTCACAATATTTATTATCATCCCATTATAACTATCTAAATCATGGCAAACATATAAACAACTACTCGCATATCACGGCAATAGACATTTCCAATATTAATAAATCACAAACATCAAACAAGAACATTACAATTAATTAATAAAAGAAAAGGATAGATATTACCCGTAATTATTGCGAGCAAAACGATGCTTATATTACTTCCGAATATTCCAAAGCGTTACATTGCTAAGCTAGCTACTACTAATTACTACATAATTAATCTCCTACTTATCTCTCACCAAATTAATTAACTTAGGGAGAGAAAGTAGAAAGAAAAATAAAAGAAAGAATAAAAATAGAAACTAGAGAGAAGAAAGAAAGAAATATGCTTAATGTGTGTGCATATGGTGCAAGTTGAAATGAAGCCTTATGCCCTCTATTTATAGGAGAGATTTGGCTCACATTAGCATCAAGGGGTGCACATTAGCGCAATGTGGGTAAAAAGGTGCACCGGGTACTGTACAACGCGGAAAGTAGGCGCACCGGGTACCGTACAACGCGGAAAGTAGGCGCACCGGGTACCGTACAACGCGGAAAGTAGGCGCACCAGGTACGGGAATTAGCCAAAAAAGGAAAGTGGGATGGGGGGCTGCTGGCCGGCGCCTGGTGGCAGGTGGCCGGCGGCTGGTGGCTGCTGGCCGGCGGCTGGTGGCGGCCGCCCGCCCCGTTCGTCGTCTTTTGCTTCGTTTCTTAATTCGCGCGTATCTTCTTCGTTATACGTCCGTTTTCGTTGATTCTTTTTGCGTTGGATTCGTAATTCAAAAACGAAGACTTTGATGTAATAATATCCCAAAAATATGTCTCTAATCTTCAGATGTGTTGTGCGAATCGTTTGAATCTTCCGGTGTGCGTAGAATCTTCATTCTTAGTCCGTTTTTGTTGATTCTTCTTCTGTTGGATTCGTAATTTGAAAACGAACATCTTGGATGAGATGGATGATGGTGATGGGCACTTTTGTCTTGAAATCTCGTTTTGATGCCTTGAATCTTCAAACGCGTGTGGAATCTTCGTTTTTCATCCGTTTTGCTTGATTTTCATCGTGCAACCTTGTTTTGACCATCTTGGCATAATACTATTGATTTGTACTGTTTTTGAGTTTAAAATGCCAAGAGTAGTTCCAGAATGAGAGAGATATCGGTAGTAAAAACGTGACTTTTTACGCGATATCAGAGATATAAAAATATATCTTTGTTTTAAGTTTGGTTGACGGATATGGTTCGGATGGTTTCGTTGCGTTGAGTACAATTTGAATGAAACGTAATATGTTATAATTTTTATCCAGGTAAATAATAATTATTATTTTCAATAATAATACATTATTTATGAGTTTTGTCGTGATTGTTTTGATTTGTACGATACAAAATACTTTATATATTATCAAAATAATATATAATAAATAATGAGTGTATTAAATAATAATTCAATATTACTTAATACTTGTGTTCACCAACGCCCGTATAAATGAATCAGAAATTTGGCCGATTTTATTAATGCACGATTAAATTTAATCGCGTACTGATATATATAACAATATATATATTGATACATACAATTAGCCTAATACATAGCACTAATTACATGTATTACTAAATGATTAGGAACTAATAACTAGTCCTAATTTGATGTGTGTCACATATATACATGGGATGGGACAGAGGGAGTATGTGTTTTATATAAAACATATCGAAGTAAAAAGGTGCGTTAGACCAAAAGGTCATTGGCCTAACGAAATCGTATTGTCTTCCAACCAGGAGGTTGGGGTCAACTTCTGGACAAATGTAATTTGTGAATCGTGTCTTGGTTTCAAAATCTAATATGTTAGGGGATAATTTAGTCATTAAACAATGGATCGTGTCTAGGTTTCAAAAACTAGAATCATTGTTTAAATTATCGTTTTTTGGTTCCTAATGAAATTGTGGATGAATAACGCGTTGTGCATGAGATTTTGTACATTCTTTTAAAAACATTTTTTGACAATTTTTTTTAAAAAAACTTAGTTTCTGACGTTGACAAACCTCAATTTCTTACTTTAAATTATGTTATCTATACTACACAATCCCCCTGCGAATTCTAAGTGCCTTAATGCACGTCTGAGGGAGGTCTCGGCCCTTATAAAGGGTGTGCACATTTTCTTTATAAACTTACATTATTCAAGATGTGAAATGTCTATTATGCCCTTATATTTATTTAACTTTTTCTATTTATTTATTTCATCAATCAATCAATATATACTAATAAATCAATTACTACTAACACTTACTAATTGACTAAATAAATATGGAAATCTTAACTATTTACATAATATCGTACACTTATTTTATTCACTTTCTTTTTTTATGTCAAACATTTGACTTTATCAAATCGAACAATTGTTAAAACAAATTCTACTATTATTCACACAAAATAAAAAATAAACAATTGAGGCATCAAATCATGCAAAGATATTGTACAAATTCATTATTCATGATAAAACGTCACTGTTGATCACCGATGAATGTCAACATTGCTAACGATCACCGCCAACAATTATTACTGTCTCTTTCATTAACATTATTGTCAGTAATCATCACCGATCACTACTACATTTTTCTAATTTGTTACCGCTGCATTACGCGGGTAATTTACTAGTTTGTTAAAAAGAGTTTTATTTATAAAATTTTAAAGTGTAAAATTGTAGTAGAATTTCTTCAAATTTTATTTTTAATGGGTTTCGGATGGTTGCCCAAAGTACAGATCCAGCTAAATGGATCTCACTTATTGGTCGGGTCTAATTTTTGGTCCCATCGGATCATATAAATTACTAATTTAGACAGGCGGGTGAATCTAGATCAAATCTGCCTCCATTTGACACCCTCCACTACATGCCCCTTTTCCTTCTGCACTCATATGAACTAAAAAAATGGAAATCAAAATCGAAGTGGAAGAAGAAACTAATAACGGAATCAAAAGAAAGTACGATCAATGTAGTAATGAAGCTTACACTTACGAAAATCAAAAAGAGGACTTGGCACTAATGGCGAAAACTGACGATGAAATAAATGAGTTTATTGCTAGACAGAATAATATGCGATATATGTTTGATCGGTTGCCTGATGGAGGCAAAAGGCTCATAGAAACTCTCCAGCGATGCAAAGCCGAACTCGAACGAAGAAATAAAGTTAGATCGCTGCAGGTTAATTGTGCTTTGTTTGTTTGCCCTAATTTTTATATTAATGTAATGTAATGTAGGTGTATTTAGATGTTATAAATTGCTAATTGGACATACATATAGGATAAGATGAATATGCATTGAATGATTGATTGATTATTTGATTATCTTTTTTTATTCAGTGTTTGAAAATTAGGGCTTGATTTTTCTGCATGTTGATTTTTCATGTTTATATGATGGAAATTGTCAATGTATTTTGAGAATATATTCATGTAGTGATGATACGTTGGTTTGTTTATTTATATGTTGTTTTTAGCTGAAAGATTTAAAGATGGTCAATGTATCTGAAAAAGTGTTGTCTAACTAAATTCGTATTAAACCTGTATTTTCGTTTGTAGATGGGGAATGAGGCTGATCGATCCCATGACTACTGCACGGAGACGCAGAACCTGGTAGCTAGTAACGTACAGGTAAAGGTACATAACTTATTATCTTGTTGACGTTGATAATAAGATATATTCAGAAACTGTTTAATATAAATAGATCATATCATATGTGTTTAGGTTAATTGTGAATGTTTGAAGGTTTGGAAATATCTTAAACTAGTAAAAGTAGCAGCACATTTTAGCCCTGTTTTTTAGTTATCTATTTTTCTAGAACTGGAATATGCTATGGACTATGGACAACCTCAAATAATATGACAATAATAAAATTTTTTAAAAAAAGATAAAAAAAACGAGAATTTGAATAAAGCGATAGTATTGGATGTTCGATTGCTTGTATTGACTTTCTCTGTTGACTTACTTTTGAGGGCAAGTCGCTCTCCCAAATCCAATGGTATGAAATCACGTTTGTTAATTGTTTACCATAATGAAATCACCACCCTAGGCCCTGTATATACTAAGACATATCCTGAACTTACAAAATATGATATCTAAACGTACCATAAAACTAACACTAATAATAGTGAAAGTAAATATTATCAATATTATTTCCTAATACTAATCTCAGTAGTATCAGGGTATTAGGTAAGTCTCAAGCTGTGCGTAAGCTTAGCCTATGACCAATGCCAACATTTTATTAACATAAATGAAAGATTAGCAGCCTCTAATAGAAAAAACATATGATCACAAATATCAATTAGATACTAAGAGAAGAAGAACCTAATGGTAAAATTCCTGTAGATCACCACTTCACTAGCAAGATAGTTAATGTTGGTTTCACTCGTAGCTCTAAACACCCAAGAATTCTAGTTTACAAAGATCACTACAAGAATGATAGTTACCTATCAACACTCATCCATCAATTAGGTATCAAATGTACACAATAATAGCGATTATTTCTGAATTTACCTTACAGTCTAATCTTGTGAAGAAACCCCTATAAAGGTAGCTTCGTGATCAAAAATTGTCTTGTTCCTGCATCCTCCGATCTTGACTGCATCACTGAAACATATATAAAATAACGGTCAAAGTGAAGTTATAACATCATATATTCAGAATAAAAAGACTGACCATCTATTCCCAGACGCAGCTCAAAATATAAACCAACCAACATCCTTTGAAGATTATACATAACTTATTATCTTATTGACAATAAGGTGGTGTTTGGGGGGCTTATTTTCTAGCTGTAAGTTATATTCAGAAACTGTTTTTATAAATAGACCTAAACATATGTCTTTAGGTTAATTGTGTATATCTTAAAGGTTGGAAATGTCTTAAACTTGTAAAAGTAGTAGCACATTTAGCCCCGTCTTTTAATAATATATTTTTTTAGAACTGGAATATGATATGGAGTATGGACCACGTCAAATAATTTAATAATAATTTATTTAAAAAAACAAGAGATTGAATGAAGCGATAGTATTGGACGTTCGAGTGGTTCTATTGACTTTCTATGTTGACTTCATATTGAGGGCAAGTCGCTCTCCCAAATCCAATGGTATGAAATCACGTTTATTAATTGTTTACCATAATGCAATCACAACCCTAGGTCCTGTTTATACTAATTTCCTAAATATATAAAATATGATAGCATAAACGAACCATAAAACTAAAACTAATAATAGTGAGAGTAAATACTGTCAATATTATTTCCTAATTATATCTCAGTAGTATCAGGGTATTAGGTAACTCTCAGGCTGTGCATACGCTTAGCCCATGACCAATGCCAAATTTTTATTAACACAAATGAACAATTAGCAGCCTGTAATAGAAAAAAAATAAAAAAAATCACAGATTTCAAATATTAAGAGAAGAAGAAACTAATGGTAAATTCATATAGATCACTAGCAAGATAGGTAATGTTGATTTCACTCGTAGCTCTAAACACCTATCAAATTCATATAAATTATAAATCAAGTTTACAAAGATCACCATAAGAATGATAGTAACCTATCATCACTCATCCATCAATTAGGTATCAAATGTACACAATAATAGCAATTATTTATGAATCTACCTTACAATCTTGGGCAATCTTGTGAAGAAACCCTTATAAAGGTAGCTTCCTGATCAAAACTTCCAGATGTCTTGTTCCAGCATCCTCCGATCTGACCATATCACTGAAACATATATAAAAGAAGTGGTCTAAGCTAAGTTATAACATCTATTCTGAATAAAATGACTGACCATCTTTTTCCAATTAGCTGCACTTTAAATAAACCAACCAACATCCGTCGAAGGTTATACGTATGATAAATTGATTATGCATTATTGCAAAGCGGTTCTGGATTTTTTATTTTTTTATAGATATTTGCAGTTGGTTTTTTTAGACGAATAGATCATATTCTTTTTGTGGAATAACCTTATGAACAATGGTAAGCTGCTTGCTGCGCCTTTTCTCATCCCAAAGGTTCTCATGACATTTAAAGTTGTATCACAAATCACAAATAAAATAACCATATAACAGTTAGCACTAATGAGAAAATTAAGCTCAAATTGCACCAATATATTTCTTTGCAAACTACGATACTGGATAGGAATTTTATGTGCAATACTTTGTAGATGAAGAGCAATAAATGGTAACATCTTAATAGTGTAATATCGGTTATCTCTTAAGCTAAGTTATTGGTTTGTCATCGTAGCATGTCTTACCTTGTTTGACTGATCGTCAGTTACAAGAGAGCAGATGCTCATGTGTAATGTGCTTCAGTCATCCTGACATTGACTCAAGACACAAGACCAATCATAATAGCTAACAGTAACTTCTATATCCATCTTAGAAATGCTTTACAGCAAATGAAATATCGTTTTTATACAGATATAATATAATCTATATATTAGATTAATCTATTTACTTAATTTAAAATGGTTATTGCATAAGATTAATAAACAAACTTTTATGGACATCTATTTAACAGAAGCTCAAAAGAAAATTAGTTTACAGAGATTTAGTAGACATACGAAGACACATCCATGTTCAGAACCTCCTGCATTCAAAATATCATTAAGAAAAGCAAAAAGCACATAATCAATCTACAAAACTTAGATTTAGATATAAGTATTACAAAAGAAGTTTTAAGGCTACAGGTATGCAAGAAAATGTAGCAGCAGAGACTTGAGAGCCCAACCTAACAGAATTGAAACTACCAAAACAGAAATTTACTTTTTACACCGTGACATAGTAAAATTATATTATTGGAAAGCTGAGTAAATTACAACAATGATGGTGGTTGAGCGCCCTCCACCGCCCACTTACTCGCATACACCAATCACAGATTTGTTTGCATTTTCGGCACCAATTAAAAAATATATAGCCAACAAGTCTTCACTACATTGAAAAGGAAGCAAATCCTCCATAAAGTTTAGAGCGAGAGATCTCTACACACAATGAACAGTAATAAAAGTTTCTGTGAATATATATTAGAGTAATACGAATATGACATTTCAAAATATCTTCCTAAACTTATTTATTTTTGCAGGCACCTTTGGCGAAGCGACTTAGTCCAAGAACAACTATGAAAGGGCCCTTACAATATGCACCCTGGACGGACCCAAAATCTACTCCTTGTGATCCGTTGACCGATGAGAAGATGCAGAGACTTGTTAATGAGCTTGTTCGTGTTGGCGTATCTGAATTTGATGTTGGCAAGGCTGCTGAAGTTTGCTACAATGACCCTGTCAAAGTCAAAGTCCTGTTTGCTCTACCAAGTCATATGAGAAAATCTTATGTGTGTGGGTTCTTGCATCTACCTAGTTGAATCATGTTTTTTGGAGCTTACTTTCTCTAGTATCATGACTTTGTAACTGATTTTAGCTAAATTTAAGTTGGTATGTTTAGCATGCTATAGGTTTTTTTTCATAACCTGATGTTAACTGAAAGTACCCGCTAACATTATTGCGGTATTATACAAGTAAAATATTTTGGGGTGGGTATATATGTTTGCTATCATCTTTATGCACTCATCTGATGCTAGGCTGTATTCTGTAATGTGGAGTCAAAAGACGCTGATAAGCTTGACATTGCTTTTTAGGGTTGTTTTTGATCACCTGAGCACTCTTATTTTTTGTGTTGCTGATTACTTGATCCTTTTGTCCAGGTTAATTTGATTTCATGTTTGGTTTTCCTTTGTTTATTTTCCCTTCATTTTCCATTTCGAAACGGATTATACATATAGTTACAAATTTTGTCATTTCTGTCCTTAAATTGTTTATGTACATGTGTATAAAAAAAGGAAATCGATAAGGACAGTCTCATTCAATAAGAATATAGAATACCCGTTAATACATATATTTGTACCATAATAAACGCTCTGATCCCATGAACATTAGTTGATCCCCATAAATATCACTTGAAGTATAATCTAATTCCCTTATAAAGCATTTACCCCTTCAAGAATGTCATTTTTATTTTTGCTTTCTTTTGAATGTATGTATATAACATTATCCAATTCTATATACAATCATCATCATGTAAAACGAATAATTTAAAAATATGCAACTTCATAACGATTATCCAATTCAATTGCTATCATGCACCTATATCAATGTCTCATGTCGGTTTATTTCTTCAAAAGTGTGCCAAAAGACTTTCTTCAACAAGGTACAATTGGGATGAATATTAGTACCAAAATTCCAATACCGTACTCATACTATACCGGTCCCGTACCCGTACCATACCATGTCAAATGTTACGGTATTCGGTACTTATGAAACTTATTTTTTTGGATGCGGTACTTTCGGTATGGTACTGGTATTTTCCCGGTTTAGTACACGGTACCGGTATATAATATCCTATCTTTTTGCCACTATATAATTATACGATAATATTGTCTATTAAGAAGAAAAAAAACGGTTGCTGATAACACATGTTATATATACTGCGACCGATGAGTTTTTAACATTCACAAAACCTAAATTCTAATCATCATCAATTAATAAGGATCACAATCAACTACAATCATCATCATAATATGCAACCACCATCATCGTTATCATCATCATCAACAACAACAATAAAAACAACAACAAAGAATATGAAAGTACCTATATCCTTTATACGCAAACATATAAAATCCTATGGTTACAATTTATGGCACTCTGAATAATGAGAATCATCTTTTAGGATCATGTTTATTTTATTTGTTTAATATCATAATTGTCAACTTTATTTATTTATGTTATAATATGATCAATGTTGTTGTTGATAATTTGGTGCTTGATGAATTAATGTGACAATATTGACTATTGGGTACTTTATTTCGAAAATATAAACATGAAGATTCTTTGTCATTTTGTTTTTGTTTAAGTACCATACTTGGTCCAATTTGGTATTGAGGTGATAATGTTTTTGTGCTGTACCATTTATTACAACTGAATATTGTTCACTTTTGTATTTTTATATTTTCGGTACCAAACGGGTATAGTACCACTTTTTACAGTATCAGTACCCGTAGCGTATCAATACCTAATACCACTTCAATTGGAACGGTATTTGATACTCACATTATGGCCAAAAGGAAAAGCGGTACCAACCGATTTGGTACGGTACGGTATCAGTTCTATACCACGCTCAACCCTAAGGTACAACATGATATCTACAATATTATGAACAGTTGATTTCATTGTGCGTACTTTGTTTTTTTATGTAAAAGTGTGTGTAGTATTTAAGATTAACAATATTGGGTAAACGAGTGGATGACAGTATTGTAAAAATTTAACCCTTCGATCAAGCATTAAATCTGCAAATGTTGATTACGACAATTCGATGAATTTAAGATTGAACATAATAGGAAAAATATTATTACAGACTTATATTATCGAGAGAAGTATAATAGGGTGATAGGTCATTGATAGACAACAAACACAAATACATACATAATTGAATGTAATAAGATATATTAATGCTAAATAGACCTAAGTATATAAATATTTTGAGAATTTAATTATTTTGACAAAAATAATTTTTAATTTAATAAATATAATTACATATCCAATTATCATGAGAGAATGATTTTATGTAATAGGATGTAATACTAATATAAATTACGAGTAACGATAGATAGACCTACGTAAATAAATCTAAAAGTAGTTGATTGATTGAAATTTGTTTCTTTAATCTCATCCAAACAAATTTAATAACAAGAACAAACTGACGTCTATATTTAGTTGTTTATATTTAATTGTTTAGACTTACAAATTTAAGACTACCTATCATTTTTCTAAAATCACTTAAGCCAAAACACTGCCTTTGGAATTTGCATTATGATTTCCAATTTAACCCCTTTTTCAGACCCTGAATCACATTAGCCGTCTGCTGCCCCCTCTTGCTTCCGCCACGGCTACCACCACCACCGTCGATTTCACATTCACATTTCTCTATATTATTAAAAAAATATAATATTAAGAATTGAAATGGAAATCGATGAAGTAAAAAACGGTTGCAACGGAATCGAAGGGAGCAAACCCTTAACTCTTGACTGGGACAACCTGTTAGATTCCGGCGATGACGATCATCGACCGGAAATTATCGTTACATCGATTAAAAAGTCGGTGGAAGAAAAAAACGGTTGCAACGGAATCAAAGGGAGCAAACCCTTGACTCTTGACTGGGACCACCTGTTAGACTCCGGCGATGACGATCGTCCATCGGAAATTATCGTTACATCAATTGAAAAGTCGGTGGATGACAGCGGCGGTAGTACTGAAGCTGACACACTCGAAAATCAAGAACCGGATATTGAACTAATGACGAAAACTGACCGTGAAATCAACGACTTTATTTCCAGACAAAAAAATTTGGATAAAATATGTGATAAGTTGTCTGATAGAGGCGTAAAGCTTAAAGCAATTCTCAAGCGATACAAAGCCGAATTCGAACGAAGAAATAAAGCTAAATTGCAGAAGGTTTGTGGTTAGTTTTGCCCTAATTTTATGTCAATGTAATGTAGTACTTTTAGATGTTATAAGTGGATATACATTTAGGATAGAAATTTTATGTGTGCAATACTTTGTAGATGAAGAGCAATAAATGGTAACATCTTAATAGAGTAATATCGGTTAAATCTTAAGCTAAGTTATTGGTTAGTCATCGTAGCATGTCTTACCTTGTTTAACTGATCGTCAGTTACAAGAGAGCTGATGCTCGTGTGTAACAGTCATAGTGCTCCAATCATCCTGACATTGACTCAAGACACAGAAGACCAATCATAATAGCTATAGCTAACATATATGATAGAGATGAATATGTATTGATTGATTGATTAATTGATGAATTTTTTTTTTTTTTTTTTAATTCAGTGTTTGAAAATTAGGGTTTGGATTTTTCTGCATTTTGGGATTTCATGTTTATATGGTAGAAATTGTCAATGTATTTTGAGAATACATTCATGTGCTGATGAAATGTTGGTTTGTTTATAATTATGTTGTTTTTAGCTGAAAGATTTAAAGATGGTCAATGTATCTGAAAAAGTGTTGTCTAACTAAATTGTTATCGAACCTGTATTTTCGTTTGTAGATGGGAAATGAGGTTGATCGATCCCATGACTACCGCACGGAGACGCAGAACCTGGTAGCTAGTAACGTAGAGGTAAAGGTGCATAACTTATTATCTTGTTGACGTTGATAATAAGATATATTCAGAAACTGTTTTATACAAATAGATCATATCATATGTGTTTAGGTTGAATATCTTAAGGTTTGGAAATGTCTTAAACTAGTAAAAGTAGCAGCACATTTTTAGCCCTGTTTTTTAGTTCTCTATTTTCTAGAACTGGAATATGGTATGGAGTATGGACCACCTCAAATTATATAATAATAAATATTAAAAAAAAGAGAGGAAAAAAAACGAAGAAATAAAGCTAAATTGCAGAAGGTTTGTGCTTTGTTTTGCCCTAATTTATATCCGTCTTATAAAAGCTTTACAGCAAATGAAATATTGTTTTTATACGGATATAATGTAATCTATATGTTAGATTGATATATTTACTTAATGTAATGTTTTTATTGCGTAAGGCCAACAAACAAACTTTTATGGACATCTATCTAACAGAAGCTCAAAGGAAAATTAGTTTACAGAGATTTAGTAGACATACCAAGACACATCCATGTTCAGAACCTCATGCAATCAAAATATCAAAATATCATTAAGAGAAGAAAAAAGCACATAGTTAATCTACGAAATTTAGATATAAGTATTACAAAAGAAGTTTTAAGGCTAAAGGTATGCAAGAAACTGTAGCTGTTGAACCTAACAGAAATGAAACTACCAAAACAGAAAGTAACTTTTTACACCCTGACATAGTAAAATTAAATTATTGAAAAACTGAGTAAATTACAACAATGATGGTGGTGGAGCGCCCTCCACCGCCAACTTACTCGCATACACCAATCACAGATTTGTTTGCATTTTCGGTACCAATTAAAAAATATATAGCAAAACAAGTCTTCACTGCAATGAAAAGGAAGCAAATCCTCCACAAAGTTTAGAGCGAGAGATCTCTAAGGGCAATGAACAGCGATAAAAGTTTCTGTCAATGTATATACGAGTAATAGGAAAATGATATTTTCAAAATTACTAAACTTATTTTATTATCTTTGTAGGCACCTTTTGCGAAGCGACTTAGTCCAAGAAAAACTATGAAAGGGCCCTTACAATATGCACCTTGGACGAACCAAAAATCTACTCCTTGTGATCCGTTGACCGATGAGAAGATGCAAAGAATCGTTAATGAGCTTGTTCGTGTTGGCATACCTGAATTTGATGTTGGCAAGGCTGCTGAAGTTTGCTACAATGACCCTGTCAAAGTCAAAGTCCTGTTTGCTCTACCAAGTCATATGAGAAAATCTTATGTGTGTGGGTTTTTGCATCCACATAGTTGAATCATGTCTTTTGGAGCTTACTTTCTCTAGTATCATGACTTTCTAACTGATTTTTAGTTGGTATGTTCGCATCCTATAGGTTTTTTCCGTAAGAAGTTAACTGAAAGTACCCTCTAACATTATTGCGGTATTATATAAGTAAAATATTTTGGGGTGCATATATATGATTGCTATCATCTTTATGGACTCGTCTGGTGCTGGACCATATTCTGTAATGTGGAGTCAAAAGACGCTGATAAGCTTGACATAGCTTCTGAGAGCACAGGGTGTGGTACACGGTGTTCTGGACAGTGTTCTGAAGAATGTTCAAAGTGAAGATTTTGTGGTGTGGTAAAACTGAATTTACAGTGTTCTGGACAGTGTTCTTCAGTTTTTTATTATTTATCTTATTTGTTTTTTTTAATGATAATAATTGTATATATTGACATTTAAAAACAAATAAATAAAATAAAGCAACATTTAATTTATCAAACAAATAAATAATACTTGATAATAATAATAATAATAATAATAATAGTAGGACAAGTCAAACATATATACGTGTTTGAGTGTTTCTTTCACTTTTATATTCTTCTTTCACCTACTTTTTCATCCTATTTGTCATCTTCCTCAAGCGTCTTCTTTCTTCTTTCACCATACCTGCAAAAAACTGAAACACAAACATGAAAAACAAAAAACACACACTTGAAAAACACACAAATTAAACAAACACATATAATGAAAAAAGGAAAAGAAAAAGAAAGGAAGTGGAACGTTGCTCTTCTCGGTGTCTGAAATCGAACGTCGGCCCTTGAACGCCGTCAGGAACGTCGTCGGGAACGCCATCCCGGTGCGGCGGAACGCCGTCCGACGGTGTTCTCGTTGCTAAACGGTGATGAGAACGGTTCCACACCCTTTGCTCTTAGGGTTGGTTTTGATCACATGAGCACTCTTACTTTTGTGTTGTTGATTACTTGATCCTTCGTGTCCAGGTTAATTGATTTCATATTTTGTTATCCTTTGTTTATTTTCCCTCCATTTTCCATTTCGAAACAGATTATATATATATAGTTGCAAATTTGGTCAATTCTGACCTTAAATTGTTTATTTATATAAAAAAGAAATTGATAATGATAGTCTTATACTCTTATTCAATAAGAATTTAGAAGACACACTAATACTTGTACTCGTACAATAATAAACATTTTGACCCCTTAAATTTTTGTTGACCCCATAAATATCATTTGAAGTATAATGAAAAACCTTTATAAAGCATTCACCTCGCTCAAAAATGTCCCGGAGTGGCAGACAATTCCAGCCCTTGATTTTTTTGTTCTACAGCTCAAATTCATTGCGTTTCAACATCACTACATCTTAAAATCAGTACATCTTACTCAGTCTCAATAAGTCTCATACAACTTTGCCCAGCTATTTTGTCTGCCCTCCTTCGAGACCTGCCATCTGAACTTCGTCCTTTTTTTACAATGTATACTTGCATCTCTCACCGAAAGTAGAAATATCACAATATGGTCGATTCAAAAACTTTTATAAAGCATTTACCTAACCTTAATCCTTAATCCTTAATCCTTAAATACGTTAATCTAAAAATGCCATTGAAAATGTACACTCGCATCTGTTATCAAAAGTAGACATATCGGAGTTATAGACAATTTACCATATTACCTTTGCCACTCACTAAATGATATAAAAATTATAGGTAACAATTTATTGCTATATTAGAAATTCATGTGATTTTTTTTTTTGGAATCTTAGCCGAAAAGGTATTGAAGTAAGTTCTTTGACTTGCCCTATTTGCTTGAACTTCCCAGAAACTTCTCACCACCTTTTTTGGACATGTGAGCTAACAGCAAGCATTTGGGATCTTATTTTCAAATGGGTAGATCTTTACCCAACCTCGGTTAACTCCTTATCGGATGTGTATTCATGGCTTGATAATATGAATATTAGAAATTCATGGAAGCTGGTGTTAGATTCTATTTTTGGGGTCACTCTTTGGATTATTTGGAAGTTTCGAAATCAACTCGTCTTTGGAAAGAAGGACTGGCATCGGAGAGCTCTCTTTGATCACGTTATTAGTTATTCTTATCTTTGGTTTTCTAGTAGGAATAGAAAGACTCATGTGTCTTGGAATCAATGGATTCAAAATCCTTTGTTAGACAACATTTTGTAATCCTCTAGCTCCTTGCTAGTTTCTTTCTAATAAAATTTTCAGCTGTTCAAAAAAAAAAACAATTTATTGCTCAATCGAATCAAAAGATTTGTTATATATGGAAAGCATCTCCACTCATTCAATAAAAACATAAAACAAATTTTTTTACATCTAACTACAATTTTCGATAGACTTAAATGATCAAAAGAATTTAACAACATATTCCTGGTTTAAGTTATTTAGGATGAAAGTGTAAGAGCACAGGGTGTGGTAGACGGTGTTCTGGACAGTGTTCTGGAGAATGTTGAAAGTGAGGATTCTGTGGTGTGGTGAAACTGAATTCACAGTGTTCTGGAGTTTTTTATTATTTGTTTTATTTATTTTTTTAATGATGATAATTGTATATATTGATATATTTAAGAACAAATAAATGAAATAAAACAACATTTTAATATTACAGTATTCTGGACCCATTTTAATTTTTTCTAACCTAACACAAAACAAATTCAATGTCCCTATCAACTTTTTTTCCAGCCTTTCATTTTTCATTTTAATAATAAAAATAATATAATAATAATAATGATATATAAATAATAACAGCCATTAACCACTCATTTATCTCCTCCTTTGGTTTCTTCTTCTCCGTAGCTTCTGTATTTTTTTTCTCCATAGCTTCAAAAAGAAAACGAAAAAAACAAAGAAAAGAAAGAAAACGGTTAACGAAGCAGCGTTTGGAAGTGGACGGCGACACCTGAACGCCGACCAGGACGCCGTTCCGGTGCGGCTAAACGCCGTCCGACGGCGTTTTCGTCGGAAAACGGCGACGAAAACCTCCCCACACCGAGTGCTCTTAGAGCACGAGGTGTGGTAACCGATGTTCTGGACAGTGTTCTAAAGAATGTTGAAAGTGAGAATTTTGTGGTGTGGTGAAACTGAATTTACAGTGTTCTGGAGTTTTTTTATTATTTGTTTTATTTGATTTTTTAATAAAAATAATTGTATAAATTAATAGTTATTATTGTTCTGTTTTTTTTTTTTTTTAAAATAATCGTTACACAAAAGTTACTGTCAAAAGTGATTGTGGTATCTTTTATTTGGTGTCTATTCTCACGTGGAGTATTTTTTATAATAATAATAATAATAATAATAATAATAATAATAATAATAATAATAATATTAAAGAATGTTGAAAGTGAGAATTTTGTGGTGTGGTGAAACTGAATTCACAGTGTTCTGGACAGTGTTCTGGAGTTTTTTTATTATTTGTTTTATTTGATTTTTTAATAAAAATAATTGTATAAATTAATAGTTATTATTGTTTTGTTTTTTTTTTAAATAATCGTTACACAAAAGTTACTGTCAAAAGTGATTGTGGTATCTTTTATTTGGTGTCTATTCTCACGTGGAGTATTTTTTATAATAATAATAATAATAATAATAATAATAATAATAATATTAAAACTTATTATAATAAAAAATTAAAAATTATAAAAAGTTAGTACCTCATCCTCACCTACTTCATCTTCCTCCTCACTCTTCTTTCTTCTTTCACCATTGTTCTGCAAAAAACTCAAACACAATTATAAAAAAACACACCCGAAAAACACATAACTTTATACAAAATTAAATAAACACAAACAAAGAAAAAGGAAAATAAAAGAAAAAACGTGGAACGCTACTCTTCTCGGCGTCTGGATCTGGACGTTGCCGCCTGAACGCCGACATGAACGCCGGCACGGTGCGGCAGAATGCCGTCGCACGGCGTTCTCGTCGTTGAACACTGATGCCACATAAGCCCACACCGTGTGCTCTAAGGTTCAAATGAGAATGAGATTTTGTGTAAGAATGGAGAAACCACTCATAATGCGCCACGTGTCACAATAACCCATATCCCCCTTGTTTTTTAACATCAAATATCTCACAAACGGTAAGTCGAAAAATCATGAAAATTGCACCATATTTTTCAGCGTTTTATCCTCTTCGATTTGCCGTCTCTCAAGGCATACTTTCGAATTTTTTTTTTTGGGTTTTGTAAATGGTACAAAATTAGTATCACATGTGTTAGTAGTTGGTATCACATGTGTTACTCGCCGGTAACACATGTGTTACTTCATCGGTAACACATGTGTTAGTTGTTTTCAAAACCTACTACTCGACGGTAACACATGTGTTACTCAACGGTAACACATGTGTTAGTTGTTTTCAAAACCCACCGAAAAACGAAAAAAAAAGTTCGTCGAAATTATACCTTGTCACATCTGTAATTGAAGAGAATAAAACGCTGATTATTATGGTGCAATTTTTATGATTTTTCGACTTACCGTTTGAGAGATATTTAATTTTTAAAAATGTGGAGGAAAGAGAAAAAAATGACACATGGCATATTCTGATTGATTCCTCCATTCTCACTCAAAAATATTGTACACATTTGAACCTTCCTCTAGGATGAAAATAATGATAATAATAGAAAAAGAAAGTCATTGATTGATATATACTCCCTCCGTCCCAATTTAATTATCCCCAGACAAAAAACACGTAGTTTAAGAAAAACATCACCATCTCTCTTACTTTTTGGTAAGAAGACAATTTTACCCTTTACTTTTTACCTACATTTTTGTCTTACATATATAAATTAAGGGCATAAATGAACTTTATCTCATTATTCTTTTCTATTTATGGAAGTGGACAATTAAATTGGGACATCCCAAAAAACAATACTGGACAATAGAATCGGGACGGAGGGAGTATTAAAGAAGATATACACATGCGAGGTTTTTGACATGGCTAGAGTATAATGTTTCTATCTTCTTAACAATATAAAAATCATCTTTCCCTTTCTTTTAAATAGATTTAACAATGTTTAAAGATTAAATTGCCCTTTAAAATTCATTAATTATTCAATGTTCATGCTAATCATTGATTTATAATAATAATATTTATATTTATAACAATCTTCCATTTTAAACTTCTATATCCTCTTTGAAAATTTTGAAGATATCATTCCTTTGAAACTGTTATTTTTTGAGTAACATATATATATATAAGAATATGAAAATAGATCATTAAACACCATCACTTATATATTAAATCGAAATTTTTCACAAAGGTGTGCATCTATTCATCACCGTTGCAGTGCGCTGGTATATTGCTAGTACAAATATAATGTATAAACAAATTATTAGAAAAAGTCATTAATTTAGGTCTTAAAACTCTGTAATGGTCTCTTATTAATATTTTTTTATATATATACAAGGGCAAAGTTTGGACAAGTTGTGACCTTGTGTATATGATATTATCTATAGGTCCATTTGCAAGGTAAGTAATGGGGGGAGGGAATTAAAGGATGACAACACTTAGATTACATGAGTATTAGTCAAATGTGTGTCATCTTGAGGTGGTTAATGTAGGTAAAAATATACGTACCCGAATATAATTTAATTATTATTATTTACAAGAAGTATACAATAGAATTACTAATGTAGCTATTCTAATTTAATTACTACAACTACAAATATATATAATAATTAATAATAGAAAACGAATAATAAGAAACAATAAAACATATGAAATAAGTAAAAGAAACTTATCTTAAGAAGATCGGCACACCCCGAAAACTTATTTGAAGAAGACTGATGCCTGTGTTGGACACAGTTCCCTTAAAACATATTCGCCGTCTACACGTCGTCCGTTTCCCAGGGTACAATATCCGAAGTAGCTTGTACTGCTGGACTTGACTCACTGCCCGAGATTTTATCGGAGAATACTTGTATATCCTTTAATGAAAAAGGGTTGTGTTTTTGTGTGTTTATGAATAGAGCTTAGACACCCCTATTTATAGCTTAGTAGGAACATCCAAGTTTAGTCCACCACCAATGTGGGACAAAACCTTAAACCCACTCACTAATGTGGGACAAAACATTAAACCTACAAAACTATGCATCAAATGTCTAATTTTGGGAATCGATATCTTATTCACATTAGCTCCTATTTGGACACATATAACATATTACCTCATTACGAAGCTCTTATAAGTGAGAACACAAATACGTAAACTAACATTTATAAATACCACATGTACATGCAAAATTATGTGTCCAAAGTTAATGAAAACATATATGTTTCACTAAATTTTCCAACAATCCCCCACATGAATAGAGATCGATTGAAAACACACCAAATTTCCAATGAAATCTCAACGGTTGAATCATGCATAGGATAGGTAGGAGTTACCCTTTGAACCTTCCCTTGTGAAATGTACTTAGCCTCCTAGCTGTCAGTAGAACGCGATGTCTTTTAATTGATCTGCCGTTTGTGTAGACGACAATACATTTTCACACATGACTCTCCCTGACATGGTCAAGTCCTCATAGTCATGTCCTTTATGGTCCTGAACACTAGCCTGGTTCTGCAAGAGCTCTTAGGAATTGCGCCCCCATAATTCCCTTTCGAAGCGATCCCACTTCTCTCTCACATTGGTGATTCTTTATAATAACTTAAACCCTTGTAGTTATACAAAAATCATTAAAAGCCAAAAGCTTAGCCTTACGTCACTGCTATTTATTGGAATGGACTAGGAAGTTGAATAACTCCCTCACATGTTTTTGGAGGTTTAAGAACTCCCCCACAGTGACCCCCCTTTGTTCATACTTCATACAATTAGGTTGTCCTATTGAACCTAGATCTTGGGATCTCCAGTCAACTAGGTTAGGTTTCCTTCATATAAACCATCTTTTAATGGGCTTTAGTCTCATTCCACAACATGATCTCTTCTCAACCCTATGGTTGTCGGATCCGAAATTTATAATAGATAACCTACAAAGAGATCAGTTGTTCTAGTGGTATTATGTTGTCCATGACAACCTTAATTAGTCGTTACAATTCTCACTTGATTGTAAAATCTAATAAATCCGTTATCTCAACATATCTCCACTCTACACAACAAGTAAGCAAATTGAGTACTCTTATATATTTACTTTTCCAGTAAAAGTAATATTATCTTACCTTATATTTCTATGACTCTTTGTGTACTCTACTTGGTCATCATAGAAATTTTAGACTCTTCCGTCATGACCCTCGTATACTCCATCGGTCAATATAAAAGCATTCATCTTACATTATGACCTTTGTATACTTTATCCAATCAATTCTAATGATCATTGTGTGCAACACTTTATTAATTAGAATTCAAGTCTTCCCATATCAAAATGCAAGACACCCCAAAATTTTTATATTATTCTGGGAAATTTCTTCCCTTTTTATAAGAATGTCGAGTATGGGGTTTCGTACAGGAAGTATATCTATCTTGACTTCCCCCACATGTCTTGCATATTGTCATCTTTCTCATATATTCACAAATGATGCAACTTAATTGCCGTTAGAAAGTTAACTAAACTCTATATAAATATAGTTTAAAACTTTCTCATATTCAGAGCAATTCTTAGTTATACTCTAGGTTTGACCTAGAAACATAGAATTTAAGCATCTTAATAAAGATGAAACACTCGAATAAGTTCTCCTAAATCCGAGCTCTATTTAGGCAATTCAAATCCCGAAATAATATAACAAAATATATACATCTTTATGTCTAGTTATACTCTAGGTTTTAATATTTATAGTGATGGGAAGCCTAAGTTGCACTACTACTTACTTATAGAGTATGATTACTAAGGTAGTAAGCGGTAGGTATGACTCAGGTGTCGTTTTTCAAACCACAACGGACATGGGATCTTAGGAGAATTATTTATCTTTGGTAATTTAGCTGGGATTTTAAAACTTTTGAGAAGGTTTGTTTTCTAATTAATAAACTAAAGACAGTAAAATAAAAAAAGAGTGTGGTCGCTGAGAGATCTATGAATTACGCGAGTGTTTGCTATAATTTCACTATATATGCTAGTAGGGGTAGTTAAGATAATTAAGGGCTTTAATTATAATGAATCCTAGCAATGATAGATAACTTGGGGTCTCTGAACGATGTTCAACATAGTACTGTACCTACGGCCTTTTAGTGGCTTCCACACGTTTGTACTTCACCAGAGGTGGTTCCAGCGCTATACCAAGTACTGAGCCGTTTATGGTATTTTCGATGCCTTGCTCAGAGATCCCGTATCATCATTACTGTATATATCCTAATGGGCCATAACTACTATCCTATCATCTATCTAACGTAGAGTTATCCGCAATCAGATAAATAACATGTCACATGGATAACAGATGTTGACTACACCGGAAGTTCTCCCAAATGCAGTAACCAATTTAACCGACAACTATCCTTGAATCCTATTCCCCAGTCTCAGACATCTGAGACGTCCATATCGTGGCATGAATTGTTGAATAAACAATAACATGTATAGGAGTTACCCCGTGGAATAAGTTGGGAAAGTCAGTCTAACGATCGGTTAAATTGTTCAACATTATTACATATAGATCATTGTAATTATTCTAGCATGTTAAACTGGCGTATGCAATTATTCTATGTTTGAAAACCTAATCATATATCCAACAACCGCAATAGATAAAGAGATACTAGCATGCAAACCCTAAAGCAACAATCAAACAAGAACATGCAGTAGTGTAACATGAGTAGATATCAGGTTATTTCAGGCATAGTTTCTGGATAAATGGTTAAGTCACGAATACCCCGAAAGTTCTCTCAAAAGCATTCGATATGTGAAAATAACTCTATTCTATCTCTAATCCTACGCTCCATGTCTCCCTCCAATTTATTTCAATAAGGAGAACACTGGCCATGGCGAGTTCATCGAATCATTCAGACACAGAATAGTTGAGGGACCTATTTCTAGTAATTGGCCGGATTCTATTAATAGGTTTCAAACCACAACATAAGTTGGATAGATAAACATTGGAGAATTATTTCATAAATTCAAACATATCCTAATTTCATACGAGCAGAGTAACAACGTAATTTAAAGCATAACTACCCTAGCATAACGTCTATCATAGCAAACACAAATTTGTTTAGCCTAACATAGCAATAAATCTAGCATGCATTTCTAAATAACCATGGCAGAAGCACAATATATTTAAAAATAACAAGAAAAGATTATATAATAAAACCTGATAGGCGTACAAACAAATCTGCGTAACTGCAGTCTCGGAGCGACTCCGTACAAAGCTCGAAGCTTGCTACTCTACTCCTACTAGCTAACTAGTACTACTATTCTAGAGAGAGAAAGTATGTGTGAGAGAGAAAGAAAGAGTTGTGAAATGTGTGAGATGAGAGTGTGAGGTGTTGTGAAATGAGGAAGTGAATGACTCTATTTATAGGCCAATGTCACCAAGCTAGCTACCACAATTTGACACCTAATTCTTCCGAATTGCACTGAAATACCACCCCTAGCTCATAAATTCGGCACCAAAATAGGGGTATACGACACCAAAAAGGGCGTATACAGCACCAAAAGGGGGGGGGGGATACCACCTTTTAGGGGTAGTATACCACCCTTAGGGGGTAGTATATATATGGCCCTTAAAGGGGCATATACGACCCCTGTAGGGGTGGTATGCCCTGAGTTGTAGTCTCGTGTGCTGGATGGTAAGTCTTGGTCGCCTAGTCGTAGTTCTTGTGATCTTCGTTTGGCTCTAACTTCTTCGTTACCTGTCAGATTTGAACGATTCTTGCGCCCACATTCTCGTATTTTCCCGAGGATTCATATGACACTGATTATGCTAATTTTGCTTATTTACACGTCAGAATCACGGGTGAATCATTTTAGCTCTATTTTGTTCGTTATTTGAGCCTTTTTATTGATTTTCGAAAGGAAGTCTAAGTTTTAGCCCATTTTGTATTTTAAGTGTAAAAACATTGTTTATTGGATGTTTATTACAAGTTTTGGGTTAAAATGGGCATGATAATGTATGTAAAAACGTGACTTTTTGCGTTACATCAATTCCATATTAAGCATGAAAACAATCTTGCATCATTGTCTCATCAATTTGATTTCACAATATACCAAATCTTTCTGTTACTGAATGAAGATTTAATTTTATCTATACATAAATTCCATACAATGAAATGTTCACTGTTAATTGATCTCCGTAGAAGATCATAATTAACAAGTCCAAGTCTAGCATGCCATAGACTTAAAGACCTAAGCATAAGAACAGAAGATGTATCATTCTGATTCTTAATAGCTTTCTTATTATAAGAAATCTCGCATGTCCCTTGTCAATACTCACTCTTATTTTTAGACAAAAATCTACTAATGAGACTTAAATACCATCATAAATAATGACATTTAGGAGTGTCTCATATACGATATCTCATATTAATCATCCAGTTTTATTTCCTTCATAATCATAATGTGTATGCCTTTGATCTATGAAGTTCCGCTAATGCCCCTAAAGAGCTTTACCTTGGACTTATCCAATCCATACTTGTAACATCCCCAAATTGGGCCTAGGAGAAACAGGTAATTCTTTATGTTTAATTGTGATATTTATTTATATTTTGTGTTTGATTGTGAAATTTATAGGTAAATAAGCCTCAGGAAATATTGTGACTAGTGAAATATAGTTTGTTTTAAATAAACTTAGGTGACGGTAAAATAAAATAATTTCATCGCAATTGAAACTGAGGTTCCAGACAATAGGTCAAAAAGAGGTATAATATTACACTGGAGGTGAGTGAGGCGGTTTAATTGAAAAAAAAGGGGCCGACCTAAATTATTTCCCCAAACTTCTTGTGTGTTCTTCATTGGTGTTTCTCAACTCCCTTTCAAACAAAAACCTATAACCAATTGCTAGTGATCATTATACAAGAACTAATCAAGATTGAAGTTGCAATCTTAATCTATTATCATCATCATAGTCACCTCCTTGTTCTTAAATTTCAAGTAAGTTCTTCCATAACCTATATGATGAGATTGCTTAAATGATAGGAATTGAAGTTAATGATAGAATTGATAGTTGTTTGAAGGTACTATAGTTAGGTGATTGATAATAAACTGATTTGATGATGATTACATGAGTAAAATTGATAGATTTCTTGAATTTTGGGTTTGAATGTATATAAGTTAGGTTATATGCAATTTGAATGATTCTTGATGAATTGATGCTTGAACTATTGTTATATGATGTTAGTATGAGTTGTTGTGACCAAAGAAAGGTAAAAAGTCGAGTTTAGAGCTCAGTTTTATTGATTTGTGATTTTGGGTTCGTAGTTGCAAGTGTGCAGGAAATGGTAATGTGCAGGTCTGGAAGAAACTGGGAATACGGTCGGATTCCCCTGAATCCGGACGTATTCAAGGGAATACGGCGTATTCCCGGGGTGTATTCCCAACCGGATTCCTTAAATGGGTTCTGGTTGAAATTGAAGCTGAAATCACTGGGGAATACGGGCGTATTCACTGGAATACGGCCGGATTCATCTGAATACGGCCGGATTCCAAGGAATACGGCCGGATTCCCTTGGCTGGACAGTGATTTTCTAACTTAAGCTTATAATGTGATATTTGTTTGCATAATATGTTTATATGACTTAATACTTGTTTGATTGTTGATATTAAGTTATGTAAATATACTATGAGGATTGACTTGGAATTCTTTTGTATTTCAGATCCGACTACGACTCAATAAAATTAGATCTTTGAGTGGAGCTTGAAACGAGACAGGTGAGTGACTGATTCTCACAGTTTAAATTGGTGTTAATAATTTAGTTACATCAATTTTAAGTAGATTGATATTATTGAGTTATTGATAAGTTGATTGCGATTAAATGATTAATTGCTAGTGACTCATTCCATGATAGGTTGGAATGATAGAGGTCAATTTCGATTGGGTTTAGTTGCTATAGGTTAATCTTTATGGTATTGATGAACATTCGTTGTGAATTCGTCCATATTGATTAAAGATAGCAATGAACTATCGGTAAAATCTCTGTATTGGCCTGCAGTGGATTATAAGTGTTCTTGGTGGGCCATCCGCGGGCTGAGGGTACCTCAAGAACCACCAATCCTCTAATTTGATTGTTAATGTTAGTTGATTGTTGTGAATTGATTGTTTATGCTAAGTTAGATAGTTGGAATCGTTGTTCACTTAGCTTCGTGCTAATCCCCCACCTCACTTTTGCAGGTTAAGTTTGCTTATGCTCGGTTGAGAGGTTTTGGGTGAAATGTTTGACAAGCTGAGCACTCTTGATTACTTTTAGTTGGAAGTTAAACGTTTGTATAAATAACACCACTAGATTATGAGTTCGTAACAAAATAACTTAATGATAGTATGTGTAATAACTAACCTTTGATATTATGTATTATGTAAAGTTTGTTGAATGGGATAACGCTTCCAGGTTAAAAAAAAAAAATGTCTTGAAAATATGGGGTGTTATAAGTTGGTATCAGAGCGTAAGTTTATGGGAATGAACATTCTAGGTGTTCATACCTAAACTTATTTTCGTTGGTCAAACATTTCATGTTGTGGGGATTAGTTAGGAAGGGAAATTTAATTAGTTTGCTAGTACTAATGATTAACGAATTTTGAGATATGATGTGATTTCAGATATGGCGGATAATGAGCAACCTGTCCATACTCTTAACAATGCCTCTCAAATTGCTGCACCACCACCATAAAATCAGGAGCATAATGGAATATCTAATCTATAACACCCCTCGTTTCATTATAAACAATATTATAAAAATTTCGACTCGGAAGCGTATATTTAAAACATACTATCAATGTACTCAAAATGTCAATAACTTTTTCAAAGTCAAAGTACAAGACATTTCAACAACTGGGTGTTATATAATTCAAAACCTTTCTATAATTATCAAAATAACATCAGAGTTACAGCCTGTCAAACATTCCATCCAGTCAAACACTTCCTGCCCTGCCCAATATGTCCCATCTATTTCAACCTGCAGGAAGAACTGTGGTGGGGTTAGCATAAAGCTAAGTGAATGAAACTATAAGCAACAGTACAACCTAGCATAACAATCTGTTTACATCAAATAACAATAAACAGAAAATCAATCATTCACTCGACATCCAATCAATGTCAAGCTACACCAATCAAACATTATCAATCGTCATGAGGACCGGTGGCTCCTGAGATACCCTAATACCGGTTTGGTACTCAGGGAACCCTTATCCATCATCTGTATTGGCCTATACAGAATTACCGGTAACCAGTTGTTAATCACATACGACCTAGATCTCTAAACCAACATTTCAAGTTTGAAGATCTCCTGTCGTCTACAATAACAACCAAGTCCAACTGTCAATTCAAGTTGACCTCAGAATCTTACATACTAGCTCAAACAGCCAAGTAAGCCTATCACCAAACTAACATGGCAAAATATATATCAACAGATGCATCATATAAAAGTAATACTATAAATTACTTGTTGTAAATCAAATCATTACAACTAAATCACACTGAGGTTACAGATCCACTCACCGACTACCTCAGGCCTCCACTCAGTAGTCTAATATCACTGAGCCTTCTCCACATCTGAGAATCAATAATTCAAATATAAGTTAGTAATCCATATCAATATACTGAACTTATATTAACCATTTACATTAAGAACTTAACATAATCTACATCAAGATTACTAGTTCCTAATTATACACTAATGATTTACAACATAATCATTATCATATATTAACCTACAACAGATATCAATCACATTACGATTAACAATCAAACCAAAATGTGATATCAGCCTATCAAGCCGCCGGCTTTACCTATGGAGCCGCCGGCTTCATTACACTGCCCGCCGGCCTCACTACCCTGCCCGCCGGCTTCACCTATCCAACCGCCGGGCAAATTACCAAATGTGGTAACAGAAACAAAACACGTTTTAAAGCCTACAGAGGCCGCCGGGTCGAGTTTATACCCGCCGGGTCCTACAACGCAACACAAGCCGCCGGCTATAGCTTAGAAGCCGCCGGCTTCTCAATAATCATCACTAGCCGCCGGGCAAGGAAAATGCCCGCCGGGCAGTTCCTTCGTCCCCAAAATCCTACGACTGCCCAAACTCAAATCTACGGGTTTTTAACCCAAAACCCTCCAAACTCATTTTCAAACAATTATAAACCTCAAATAACATCACATAATCAATATGTAACACTTATAACATGTTTCTAACATCCAAATCTCTCAAATCATCAATTTACCCAAATTCAATCAAAATCAAATTCTTAAATACTCAAGAATACTTACTGATTGAAGAATCTAACGTTGGTAATCTGATGATTATGAAGTTTCACGAGAATCACAACTTCCTGATTTGATTTCTGGATTGATTTGGAAGTTTTCAGAGAGTTTCTATGAGTTTCTAAATGAAAATAAATAACTTTCCTAAATAGGAAAGGATATATATAAGTCGGCCTCACGAACCGCCTTCAATATACGGGTATAATTTAATACCCCATCTCAATCTATTGCCTGGAACCCGAAAACCATTTGCGAGTCCAAACATTTTATTGCACCGTCAACTATATTAATTTACAACAATTAATAATTCACTTATCACATTGGAATATTCTACTCCTATTCCAATTATTTCAACTATTTCAAACAATATTATTTCCAAACACATTTAAATACTATTTAAATCAAGAAATAATATAAAACAATTAGGTCCTTTTTTTGGGGATGTTACAACTCTTCCCCCCTTAAAGAGATTTCGTCCCGAAATCTGACCTCAATCAATCTGACTAATGTGATATAATCACATACATCTTATCATTCATTCATCCTCAATAGCAACTTACAACTATACTTAGACTGTTTGAATTCTTTCCACATGCACATATCCAAATGTACATGCTTCTATCTTTTCCTATGCACACATACAGTGCATCCCTCCAACATCTCATAGGAACCAATCATCTATCTAATTCCTTTATCACCAATCAGATAAAAGTTTAAAGCACCTAATCACTTTAACCAATAACAATAAGTGAAACCTAACATCACTTACTAGGTCTACACAATCAGAAATTTGCAACATGCTAAAGTCTTTAACCTATTCTCACTGTTCATCACTGTTAACAATAAAACAGCAGCAACAATATCACAACAACAGTGTTTATTAAACCCCAATGTACCTAGCAACATTGAAATATAATTCAGTCTACGACTAACAATCAGTCTAATATACAAATAACTATCTCAAATCTTTACTATCAAAGATTTAAAATTCAAATCTAGGTCAACTTTTCATCCAAAAGTTTCATACCTATACTCTTGTGAATAATCAATCATATTCACATATCACTATCACTATCATATGAAATTCTTAATAAGCAAAGCAGAGGTCATACTCAGTAGGTAAAACTACAATCAACAAGTACTTTGCTCAATCAACAATAGTACCACAATCAAATATTATCTACATTCAACCAACCTCTACATTGACTTATTTCTACTTGTAACTCCTTTCATTACAATCTATCAATTGTCAACAACAACAATTTACACATCCAATAATCACAACACTAATGATTATACACTACAGTATACCCATCAATACTTACTATGCATCTTCAAAGTCTAACTAACCATCAAGTTAGAACTTATTTATTACTTAAACTGGTAAGACATCAATAATCTTCTCTTAGCAACCAGTTATTTCAATTCAACTTTACAATCTTAAACTACTAATCACAAGCAATTAGAAATTATACAACTTTAATCACATAATCACTTAGTACTACATCCCATCAATATAGCAACTAAGTCAGTCTAACTCAATATTATAATACTACAACTCAAGTATCACAATATCACAATGTGCTACTTTCCAACACATTTCTAATACAATCTACATCAAGTTAATCACAATTAACTGACTTCCACATATCTTATGGCACATTTTAATTCATTCTATTAAAACTTGTCATGCCATTTACTTTCATGTATACTACACATATATACTTACACAATTTCAGATATTCTCTAAAATGGACACATACACAACAATTCCATTTCATTCTATATACTAGGCCATTCAGACTGTTAAAGTCTTTATCAAGCCTTCTCAATACTACTATTCATCACATATCCATACCACAGGACATGGAACAATCAATAACTCTATGTTTCACTTATATACTTATCAGCTAGTATATAACTTAAATAATTCAATCTAAACTTCCAAGAAAGTTTGGTGAATACAATCATCACCTATCAATTTCAAGGTTTCCCTTACTTCCTAACACATACAATTTCTTAAAATATGAACAGTCATTCAATTCATATTTCCTCAATTTATCAAACAAAGATCAACTAAATCTTTAACACCATCCAGCTCCAGATATACTTTCATATCATACCTTATTTGGATCTAATCCCAATCTACCACTTTATCACTTAATTCATTTGTATACAATCAACAAATAACTAAAGAATCCATTCAATTCTTTCAATACCTTGGTAACTCACCACGAGGTACCAAGTAACCTACACAATCATTAATAATAACTTTCAATTATTTCACTTCTCACATTCTTACCCAATCATGGCTGTCATCACAAGCCTCATACACTGGTAAGACTTTCTTGTCACAATTCTAATCAATGTGACTTATGTTACACCTCTCAACAAATTATATTTGTCATAACATACAATGACTTCATATCTATATCATTTCTTAACATGTATTCAGTTCAAATATTAAATATCACCTAACTGAATACTCAATTATACCTAACACTATTTCAATTACTTAATACTAGCTTTAAGTAATAACTCAAGTCTCACAAACTTAGACCATTCATCTATCTCCTTTGGATCTTACAAGACCCATCTCAACATAATTTGACTAATCAAGGAATTCAATCATATTCCTCACAATCATAACATTACAATCTATGTTATACTATTTCACACACACAGTTAACTACATGTCAACTCTGGTTTCAATCAACCAATCAATAAAATTCTCTAATTGCTTTTCTCAAGCTTGACCCAAACTCAAACCAATCACAAGCAATTAATTTTATACACAATTCCCTATTCATGGTTTGACTTTCAAAGTTAACATGCCATCAATATTAACTCACAACAAACCATATCGTCTTATATGCCCACTTTCAAGCATATATTCCAAATTATTACTTTCAATAGTTTTATCCATTCTTCATAAGGACAAGGTCAACTTACATCAATCTTGGCTCCCTACAAGCCATTTCATATTGTATGTTTACTTTCAAACATATACTTCACATTATTACATTCAATAATACTAGTAGTTTCTCAAGTAAAACAATACCAACCTATCTCAACTTTGGCTTCATACAAGCCAGATACAAAATAGTGATTCATTTAAACACTATCAAATCCTCCTACATGTAATCTATCACAATCAATCACAATTACTCATTCAACAAAATCAAATTAGTCACTTAGGTTTACCATCAAAACCCCCCCCCCCCCCCCCCCCCCCCATCAATGACTATTATCATTTACACTAGCACCTTTACAATCTAATGGTCACAGTCCTATCAACCAATTGTTTTCTTATCAAAACAACTATTTAACAACTTAGCATACTATCATGCTCAATTTTCCTAAATCACATTACATTTCTTTTATACCAAGTAGCCTCAACAAGTTCAAGTGACACAACATAATATAACAACGGTGATCAGGCGTTGCAAGATTATGTTCTTCACTATCCATTCTCAGGCTACTCTACATTATAATTATCCATGTGATCTACTCTCACCTAAACACATATCAAGCAATGTTCTGGTTTTTCAACACTACCAAAATGTTTACTAACTTTAACATCCACCTATGATATTCTATCAAACACAATTATCACACCCTTACGTGTAATACCACACACGTATAATTTATTACCAAAAATCAGTACAAAACACCATATCATGTACTAATTCACACTTCTTTGACTATCTAAGTCACATTCAATCATTTATACCAATCAATGTCCTTATTTACTCTAAAATTCAGGACACATCTTAATTAACTATCATCACTTTGACATATGCTATTCTGTCAAACATCACTGTCACAACAAGCCTACTCAATCATGTTACTATAAAACATTTCATTTCTTAATTCACAATTGACCAGAAAGATCCATCACTTCCCAAATCAATTTCACATTATCATACTCTACGTGTCCCATAAACCTATCCATCCTGGTTTAAATCAAGTGTTTAACTATAGTCAACACATATCATATAGTCACATAAACACATATTTTCTCAAATAGCAGTCATTATCAATTCAATGACACAACCTTCCTTAACAAGGATTTAGATCACACCTTATGATCAATCCATTAACATAATACTATCAATTATCTTGTCTCACCAATAAAGATACTCCTTAGGTTCCAACATCAATCTTGCTAAAACCTTAATAAATTCTTTTCTGCTTACTTAACCACATTTCTGCATTTTCAATTCAATCAGAAATACTCACAACAATGAACATCTCATTTAATACTTCTATCCTCATGTCAACCTATAGCAATCAATAGTTGACTCAAAACTGGGGAATCATAGCAGTCTGACTCAATTAACTTCACAACAATGCTTACTTAACATAACAAAGTAAACAGTTCAAGTTAATTTAAATTAACATAGGCTTATCGAAGATTACCTGGCAATCTTAAGCCCACTAGTGTTGAGGAAACATGAAATAAACCAATCAGTTACTCATGTCCCTCCGTCTCTGCATTCAAACAAGAACTTCACAACTTGTTATGGGTTAGTACATATTCAACTAATCACTTTTTCACACATTCACTAATCAACTAAACCCGCACCCACTGGAATGTTTGACTCAACTCTTTCAAAGTTTAGGATTGAACATTCTATCAAGTCCAATTCACCCAAACTATTGCTCTGATACCAACTTATAACACCCCTCGTTTCATTATAAACAATATTATAAAAATTTCGACTCGGAAGCGTATATTTAAAACATACTATCAATGTACCCAAAATGTCAATAACTTTTTCAAAGTCAAAGTACAAGACATTTCAACAACTGGGTGTTATATAATTCAAAACCTTTCTATAATTATCAAAATAACATCAGAGTTACAGCCTGTCAAACATTCCATCCAGTCAAACACTTCCTGCCCTGCCCAATATGTCCCATCTATTTCAACCTGCAGGAAGAACTGTGGTGGGGTTAGCATAAAGCTAAGTGAATGAAACTATAAGCAACAGTACAACCTAGCATAACAATCTGTTTACATCAAATAACAATAAACAGAAAATCAATCATTCACTCGACATCCAATCAATGTCAAGCTACACCAATCAAACATTATCAATCGTCATGAGGACCGGTGGCTCCTGAGATACCCTAATACCGGTTTGGTACTCAGGGAACCCTTATCCATCATCTGTATTGGCCTATACAGAATTACCGGTAACCAGTTGTTAATCACATACGACCTAGATCTCTAAACCAACATTTCAAGTTTCAAGATCTCCTGTCGTCTACAATAACAACCAAGTCCAACTGTCAATTCAAGTTGACCTCAGAATCTTACATACTAGCTCAAACAGCCAAGTAAGCCTATCACCAAACTAACATGGCAAAATATATATCAACAGATGCATCATATAAAAGTAATACTATAAATTACTTGTTGTAAATCAAATCATTACAACTAAATCACACTGAGGTTACAGATCCACTCACCGACTACCTCAGGCCTCCACTCAGTAGTCTAATATCACTGAGCCTTCTCCACATCTGAGAATCAATAATTCAAATATAAGTTAGTAATCCATATCAATATACTGAACTTATATTAACCATTTACATTAAGAACTTAACATAATCTACATCAAGATTACTAGTTCCTAATTATACACTAATGATTTACAACATAATCATTATCATATATTAACCTACAACAGATATCAATCACATTACGATTAACAATCAAACCAAAATGTGATATCAGCCTATCAAGCCGCCGGCTTTACCTATGGAGCCGCCGGCTTCATTACACTGCCCGCCGGCCTCACTACCCTGCCCGCCGGCTTCACCTATCCAACCGCCGGGCAAATTACCAAATGTGGTAACAGAAACAAAACACGTTTTAAAGCCTACAGAGGCCGCCGGGTCGAGTTTATACCCGCCGGGTCCTACAACGCAACACAAGCCGCCGGCTATAGCTTAGAAGCCGCCGGCTTCTCAATAATCATCACTAGCCGCCGGGCAAGGAAAATGCCCGCCGGGCAGTTCCTTCGTCCCCAAAATCCTACGACTGCCCAAACTCAAATCTACGGGTTTTTAACCCAAAACCCTCCAAACTCATTTTCAAACAATTATAAACCTCAAATAACATCACATAATCAATATGTAACACTTATAACATGTTTCTAACATCCAAATCTCTCAAATCATCAATTTACCCAAATTCAATCAAAATCAAATTCTTAAATACTCAAGAATACTTACTGATTGAAGAATCTAACGTTGGTAATCTGATGATTATGAAGTTTTACGAGAATCACAACTTCCTGATTTGATTTCTGGATTGATTTGGAAGTTTTCAGAGAGTTTCTATGAGTTTCTAAATGAAAATAAATAACTTTCCTAAATAGGAAAGGATATATATAAGTCGGCCTCACGAACCGCCTTCAATATACGGGTATAATTTAATACCCCATCTCAATCTATTGCCTGGAACCCGAAAACCATTTGCGAGTCCAAACATTTTATTGCACCGTCAACTATATTAATTTACAACAATTAATAATTCACTTATCACATTGGAATATTCTACTCCTATTCCAATTATTTCAACTATTTCAAACAATATTATTTCCAAACACATTTAAATACTATTTAAATCAAGAAATAATATAAAACAATTAGGTCCTTTTTTTGGGGATGTTACAACTCTTCCCCCCTTAAAGAGATTTCGTCCCGAAATCTGACCTCAATCAATCTGACTAATGTGATATAATCACATACATCTTATCATTCATTCATCCTCAATAGCAACTTACAACTATACTTAGACTGTTTGAATTCTTTCCACATGCACATATCCAAATGTACATGCTTCTATCTTTTCCTATGCACACATACAGTGCATCCCTCCAACATCTCATAGGAACCAATCATCTATCTAATTCCTTTATCACCAATCAGATAAAAGTTTAAAGCACCTAATCACTTTAACCAATAACAATAAGTGAAACCTAACATCACTTACTAGGTCTACACAATCAGAAATTTGCAACATGCTAAAGTCTTTAACCTATTCTCACTGTTCATCACTGTTAACAATAAAACAGCAGCAACAATATCACAACAACAGTGTTTATTAAACCCCAATGTACCTAGCAACATTGAAATATAATTCAGTCTACGACTAACAATCAGTCTAATATACAAATAACTATCTCAAATCTTTACTATCAAAGATTTAAAATTCAAATCTAGGTCAACTTTTCATCCAAAAGTTTCATACCTATACTCTTGTGAATAATCAATCATATTCACATATCACTATCACTATCATATGAAATTCTTAATAAGCAAAGCAGAGGTCATACTCAGTAGGTAAAACTACAATCAACAAGTACTTTGCTCAATCAACAATAGTACCACAATCAAATATTATCTACATTCAACCAACCTCTACATTGACTTATTTCTACTTGTAACTCCTTTCATTACAATCTATCAATTGTCAACAACAACAATTTACACATCCAATAATCACAACACTAATGATTATACACTACAGTATACCCATCAATACTTACTATGCATCTTCAAAGTCTAACTAACCATCAAGTTAGAACTTATTTATTACTTAAACTGGTAAGACATCAATAATCTTCTCTTAGCAACCAGTTATTTCAATTCAACTTTACAATCTTAAACTACTAATCACAAGCAATTAGAAATTATACAACTTTAATCACATAATCACTTAGTACTACATCCCATCAATATAGCAACTAAGTCAGTCTAACTCAATATTATAATACTACAACTCAAGTATCACAATATCACAATGTGCTACTTTCCAACACATTTCTAATACAATCTACATCAAGTTAATCACAATTAACTGACTTCCACATATCTTATGGCACATTTTAATTCATTCTATTAAAACTTGTCATGCCATTTACTTTCATGTATACTACACATATATACTTACACAATTTCAGATATTCTCTAAAATGGACACATACACAACAATTCCATTTCATTCTATATACTAGGCCATTCAGACTGTTAAAGTCTTTATCAAGCCTTCTCAATACTACTATTCATCACATATCCATACCACAGGACATGGAACAATCAATAACTCTATGTTTCACTTATATACTTATCAGCTAGTATATAACTTAAATAATTCAATCTAAACTTCCAAGAAAGTTTGGTGAATACAATCATCACCTATCAATTTCAAGGTTTCCCTTACTTCCTAACACATACAATTTCTTAAAATATGAACAGTCATTCAATTCATATTTCCTCAATTTATCAAACAAAGATCAACTAAATCTTTAACACCATCCAGCTCCAGATATACTTTCATATCATACCTTATTTGGATCTAATCCCAATCTACCACTTTATCACTTAATTCATTTGTATACAATCAACAAATAACTAAAGAATCCATTCAATTCTTTCAATACCTTGGTAACTCACCACGAGGTACCAAGTAACCTACACAATCATTAATAATAACTTTCAATTATTTCACTTCTCACATTCTTACCCAATCATGGCTGTCATCACAAGCCTCATACACTGGTAAGACTTTCTTGTCACAATTCTAATCAATGTGACTTATGTTACACCTCTCAACAAATTATATTTGTCATAACATACAATGACTTCATATCTATATCATTTCTTAACATGTATTCAGTTCAAATATTAAATATCACCTAACTGAATACTCAATTATACCTAACACTATTTCAATTACTTAATACTAGCTTTAAGTAATAACTCAAGTCTCACAAACTTAGACCATTCATCTATCTCCTTTGGATCTTACAAGACCCATCTCAACATAATTTGACTAATCAAGGAATTCAATCATATTCCTCACAATCATAACATTACAATCTATGTTATACTATTTCACACACACAGTTAACTACATGTCAACTCTGGTTTCAATCAACCAATCAATAAAATTCTCTAATTGCTTTTCTCAAGCTTGACCCAAACTCAAACCAATCACAAGCAATTAATTTTATACACAATTCCCTATTCATGGTTTGACTTTCAAAGTTAACATGCCATCAATATTAACTCACAACAAACCATATCGTCTTATATGCCCACTTTCAAGCATATATTCCAAATTATTACTTTCAATAGTTTTATCCATTCTTCATAAGGACAAGGTCAACCTACATCAATCTTGGCTCCCTACAAGCCATTTCATATTGTATGTTTACTTTCAAACATATACTTCACATTATTACATTCAATAATACTAGTAGTTTCTCAAGTAAAACAATACCAACCTATCTCAACTTTGGCTTCATACAAGCCAGATACAAAATAGTGATTCATTTAAACACTATCAAATCCTCCTACATGTAATCTATCACAATCAATCACAATTACTCATTCAACAAAATCAAATTAGTCACTTAGGTTTACCATCAAACCCCCCCCCCCCCCCCCCCCATCAATGACTATTATCATTTACACTAGCACCTTTACAATCTAATGGTCACAGTCCTATCAACCAATTGTTTTCTTATCAAAACAACTATTTAACAACTTAGCATACTATCATGCTCAATTTTCCTAAATCACATTACATTTCTTTTATACCAAGTAGCCTCAACAAGTTCAAGTGACACAACATAATATAACAACGGTGATCAGGCGTTGCAAGATTATGTTCTTCACTATCCATTCTCAGGCTACTCTACATTATAATTATCCATGTGATCTACTCTCACCTAAACACATATCAAGCAATGTTCTGGTTTTTCAACACTACCAAAATGTTTACTAACTTTAACATCCACCTATGATATTCTATCAAACACAATTATCACACCCTTACGTGTAATACCACACACGTATAATTTATTACCAAAAATCAGTACAAAACACCATATCATGTACTAATTCACACTTCTTTGACTATCTAAGTCACATTCAATCATTTATACCAATCAATGTCCTTATTTACTCTAAAATTCAGGACACATCTTAATTAACTATCATCACTTTGACATATGCTATTCTGTCAAACATCACTGTCACAACAAGCCTACTCAATCATGTTACTATAAAACATTTCATTTCTTAATTCACAATTGACCAGAAAGATCCATCACTTCCCAAATCAATTTCACATTATCATACTCTACGTGTCCCATAAACCTATCCATCCTGGTTTAAATCAAGTGTTTAACTATAGTCAACACATATCATATAGTCACATAAACACATATTTTCTCAAATAGCAGTCATTATCAATTCAATGACACAACCTTCCTTAACAAGGATTTAGATCACACCTTATGATCAATCCATTAACATAATACTATCAATTATCTTGTCTCACCAATAAAGATACTCCTTAGGTTCCAACATCAATCTTGCTAAAACCTTAATAAATTCTTTTCTGCTTACTTAACCACATTTCTGCATTTTCAATTCAATCAGAAATACTCACAACAATGAACATCTCATTTAATACTTCTATCCTCATGTCAACCTATAGCAATCAATAGTTGACTCAAAACTGGGGAATCATAGCAGTCTGACTCAATTAACTTCACAACAATGCTTACTTAACATAACAAAGTAAACAGTTCAAGTTAATTTAAATTAACATAGGCTTATCGAAGATTACCTGGCAATCTTAAGCCCACTAGTGTTGAGGAAACATGAAATAAACCAATCAGTTACTCATGTCCCTCCGTCTCTGCATTCAAACAAGAACTTCACAACTTGTTATGGGTTAGTACATATTCAACTAATCACTTTTTCACACATTCACTAATCAACTAAACCCGCACCCACTGGAATGTTTGACTCAACTCTTTCAAAGTTTAGGATTGAACATTCTATCAAGTCCAATTCACCCAAACTATTGCTCTGATACCAACTTATAACACCCCTCGTTTCATTATAAACAATATTATAAAAATTTCGACTCGGAAGCGTATATTTAAAACATACTATCAATGTACCCAAAATGTCAATAACTTTTTCAAAGTCAAAGTACAAGACATTTCAACAACTGGGTGTTATATAATTCAAAACCTTTCTATAATTATCAAAATAACATCAGAGTTACAGCCTGTCAAACATTCCATCCAGTCAAACACTTCCTGCCCTGCCCAATATGTCCCATCTATTTCAACCTGCAGGAAGAACTGTGGTGGGGTTAGCATAAAGCTAAGTGAATGAAACTATAAGCAACAGTACAACCTAGCATAACAATCTGTTTACATCAAATAACAATAAACAGAAAATCAATCATTCACTCGACATCCAATCAATGTCAAGCTACACCAATCAAACATTATCAATCGTCATGAGGACCGGTGGCTCCTGAGATACCCTAATACCGGTTTGGTACTCAGGGAACCCTTATCCATCATCTGTATTGGCCTATACAGAATTACCGGTAACCAGTTGTTAATCACATACGACCTAGATCTCTAAACCAACATTTCAAGTTTCAAGATCTCCTGTCGTCTACAATAACAACCAAGTCCAACTGTCAATTCAAGTTGACCTCAGAATCTTACATACTAGCTCAAACAGCCAAGTAAGCCTATCACCAAACTAACATGGCAAAATATATATCAACAGATGCATCATATAAAAGTAATACTATAAATTACTTGTTGTAAATCAAATCATTACAACTAAATCACACTGAGGTTACAGATCCACTCACCGACTACCTCAGGCCTCCACTCAGTAGTCTAATATCACTGAGCCTTCTCCACATCTGAGAATCAATAATTCAAATATAAGTTAGTAATCCATATCAATATACTGAACTTATATTAACCATTTACATTAAGAACTTAACATAATCTACATCAAGATTACTAGTTCCTAATTATACACTAATGATTTACAACATAATCATTATCATATATTAACCTACAACAGATATCAATCACATTACGATTAACAATCAAACCAAAATGTGATATCAGCCTATCAAGCCGCCGGCTTTACCTATGGAGCCGCCGGCTTCATTACACTGCCCGCCGGCCTCACTACCCTGCCCGCCGGCTTCACCTATCCAACCGCCGGGCAAATTACCAAATGTGGTAACAGAAACAAAACACGTTTTAAAGCCTACAGAGGCCGCCGGGTCGAGTTTATACCCGCCGGGTCCTACAACGCAACACAAGCCGCCGGCTATAGCTTAGAAGCCGCCGGCTTCTCAATAATCATCACTAGCCGCCGGGCAAGGAAAATGCCCGCCGGGCAGTTCCTTCGTCCCCAAAATCCTACGACTGCCCAAACTCAAATCTACGGGTTTTTAACCCAAAACCCTCCAAACTCATTTTCAAACAATTATAAACCTCAAATAACATCACATAATCAATATGTAACACTTATAACATGTTTCTAACATCCAAATCTCTCAAATCATCAATTTACCCAAATTCAATCAAAATCAAATTCTTAAATACTCAAGAATACTTACTGATTGAAGAATCTAACGTTGGTAATCTGATGATTATGAAGTTTCACGAGAATCACAACTTCCTGATTTGATTTCTGGATTGATTTGGAAGTTTTCAGAGAGTTTCTATGAGTTTCTAAATGAAAATAAATAACTTTCCTAAATAGGAAAGGATATATATAAGTCGGCCTCACGAATCGCCTTCAATATACTGGTATAATTTAATACCCCATCTCAATCTATTGCCTGGAACCCGAAAACCATTTGCGAGTCCAAACATTTTATTGCACCGTCAACTATATTAATTTACAACAATTAATAATTCACTTATCACATTGGAATATTCTACTCCTATTCCAATTATTTCAACTATTTCAAACAATATTATTTCCAAACACATTTAAATACTATTTAAATCAAGAAATAATATAAAACAATTAGGTCCTTTTTTTGGGGATGTTACATAATCCAAGAGGCGTGGAAACAGAAACTGATCAAGAGTACATTATGAGATTAGAGAATCGGGTCTTGGAATTACAGAATGAACAGGCTGGGTCTTCTCGACAGCCTATTCGTACTCAGCCGCCTGTTATAACTACTGCTCCTCCTGTTGTATCTTCTGAGCGGATTCCAGTATCTATACCTTTTGTTTCTCAGCAGCAGCAACAAGGTTATAGTTATCAAACTACTGTACCTTTTTCTTCTTCCGGTTTTCCTAATTACCAGATGCATGCGATTCCTCCATTTCAGCAGTTAAAAGTGGGTTGTTCACTTAAGACTTTTATGTCCACTAATCCTTCTTCATTCTCTGGAAGTACTAATCCTACTGACACTTTGGATTGGTTACGTGATGTAGAGCGAAAATTGGAAGTTTGCCATTGTGAAGAAAAAGATAAAGTACCATATGCGGTTCAGTTGTTAAAGGGTCAAGCAATGTCATGGTGGGATGCTATAACTGCACCATTGACATCGGAACAAATCAAAATGATTAGATGGTCAGACTTTCATGCTGAAGTTTGTAAGCAATTCTGTTCAGAGTACAATTTATCACGTATCAGACAAGAGTTTCTTGAATTGCAAAAGACGGATCAAATGTCGATTGAAGAGCTTATTAAGCAATTTTCTGATAAATTGCGATTTGTGAGACAGTGGGTTCCGACAGATAGAACTCAGATTGAGCATTTTGTGAAGACTTTGCCTCCAGATTATCGTACTTCAGTGAGATTAGCTGGTTCTCTTTCCCAATCATATGATTATGCTCGTTCGGTGGATGGTGATATTCAAGCTAAAAGGTTAATGAATAAGGAAAGGTATTCACAGAAACAAAGGGGAGATTCATCTAGTAAACAAAAGGGGCAAGGTGGTCAGCAGAACAGAAGATTTAATCCAATGGATAGTAATTACTGTAACAAATGTCGAGCTAGACATAATGGTCCTTGTACTCCCCAAACATCAAGATGTGTTAAGTGTGGAACTTTTGGACACGCTGCCAAGGATTGTACGTTTCCTAATAGCGTGTGTTGGAATTGTCAAAAAGAGGGGCATCGAGCTGGAGATTGTACAGAGGCTAAGAGACAGAGTATGGGTATGGCTAAGGGTTCCTCATCCTCCGGCCAAAAGAGAAAAGTACCACCAGTAGCTGCTAGTCGAGCTTTTCAAATGACAGTGAATGAAGCTGTCACTTCTGAGGATGTTATAACGGGTACATTTCTCATAAATTCTGTACCAGCTCGCGTATTATTTGATTCTGGTGCCAATTGTTCGTTTATATCTGTTAAATTTTGTGATAGACTGAAATTGATTCCTTCTTTGATTGTGAAACCTTTAGAAGTTGAAATTGCTGATGGTAAGGTAGTTCCTGTTACCACATCGGTAACTGGAGCAAGTATATTAATAGAGGGTCATAACTTTCTGATTTCATTTCTGTTAATGCCAATTCCGAGTTTCGATGCGGTTATCGGTATGGATTGGTTGAGCTTAAATAAAGCTAATATCGATTGTCATAGAAAGATTATAAAAATTCCCGTCTCTGATGAGTCTCACGTCGTGGCTCGAGGGGAACGGGAAAGGGGTAACATTCCGTTGATTTCTGTGATGAAGGCTAGAAAATCTTTAGCCAAGGGCTGTGATTTTATTTGTGTTATGTGGTTGATACTAAATTAGAAAAGAAATTTATTTCCGATATCCGGGTGGTTTCTGAATACCCGGAGGTGTTCCCTGATGAATTGCCTGGTTTGCCCCCTATAAGAGAAGTAGAATATCAGATTGATTTATTCCTGGTTCGACTCCAGTAGCTAAGTCTCCTTATAGATTAGCTCCAGCTGAAATTCGGGAAATGATGGGTCAGATTCAGGAATTGTTAGATCGAAATTTGAAATCCGAGATTTTGTTGAAAAGGAAAGATTTATTGGTTGATGATTCTCGTGGATTGAAAACTTTTCAGTCTCGGGTTTGGGTTCCATTGATTGGGGGACTACGGGATTTGATATTGACCGAAGTACACAAATCGAGGTTATCAGTACATCCAGGGAGTACGAAAATGTATAATGATTTGAAACCGTTATATTGGTGGCCAACGATGAAAACCGATGTTGCTAGAATGGTTGAAACTTGCCACATATGTTCCCAAGTAAAAGCAGAACATCAGAAACCTTATGGCACATTAAAACAGTTGGATATCCCTGAGTGGAAGTGGGAACATATTACTATGGATTTCGTTACTAAGTTGCCTCGTACTTTGAAGGGTAATAATATGATTTGAGTTATTGTAGATCGTTTGACTAAAAGTGCCCATTTTTTTGCCACCAGTGAGACTGCTTCTTTGACGCGGTTATCTCTTTTGTATATTAACGAGATTGTTGTGAGACATGGTATTCCTTTATCTATTGTGTCCGATCGAGATTCTCGGTTTGTTTCTGGTTTTTGGCAGAGTTTGCAGCGTGAGTTGGGTACCAGAATTAATCTCAGTACAGCTTATCATCCTCAGACGGATGGGCAGTCAGAACGTACTATTCAGACTCTAGAGGATATGTTAAGAGCTTGTGTACTTGAGTATGGCGGTTCTTGGGATTCACACTTGCCTTTGATAGAGTTTGCGTATAACAACTCTTATCATTCTAGTATTGGTATGCCACCATACGAAATGTTGTATGGCCGCCGTTGTAGAACTCCAACATGTTGGTTAGAAGCAGGAGAAAAGTAGTTTGCTGGCCCCGATATAGTACAAATTACAGCTGATAAAGTTAAGATTGCACGTGAGAAATTGAAAGCAGCTAGAGATAGGCAAAAACAGTATGCTGATCCACGTAGACGACCCGTTGTGTTTGTTGAAGGTGAACTTGTATATTTGAAAGTTTCTCCGTGGAAGGGTGTTATTAGATTTGGTAAGCGTGGAAAGTTAGCTCCTCGTTATATTGGTCCATTTAAAGTTCGGCAAGTAATTAATGACCAATCAGTTTCTTTGGAACTTCCTCCGGAATTAGCTGGTATTCATGATACGTTTAATATATGTTATTTAAGAAAGCGCAATGTGGAGGATCAATCCCAAATCCTTCCTTTGCAAGATCTTAGAGTTGACCCAGTAAGAAATTGGTGGAAGAACCTGTTGAGCTTTTAGATAGAAAAGTGACCAAGCTTCGTAGAAAGGAAATCCCGATGGTGTTGGTTAAATGGAAGCATAGCTTGGGTGCCGATTTAACATGGGAAACCGAAGAGAGTATGAGAACTAGATATCCTAGTTTGTTTATGTCTAGTGAGATTTCGGGGACGAAATCTTCCTAAGGAGGGAAGATTTGTAACATCCCCAAATTGAGCCTAGGAGAAACAGGTAATTCTTTATGTTTAATTGTGATATTTATTTATATTTTGTGTTTGATTGTGAAATTTATAGGTAAATAAGCCTCAGGAAATATTGTGACTAGTGAAATATAGTTTGTTTTAAATAAACTTAGGTGACGGTAAAATAAAATAATTTCATCGCAATTGAAACTGAGGTTCCAGACAATAGGTCAAAAAGAGGTATAATATTACACTGGAGGTGAGTGAGGCGGTTTAATTGAAAAAAAAGGGGCCGACCTAAATTATTTCCCCAAACTTCTTGTGTGTTCTTCATTGGTGTTTCTCAACTCCCTTTCAAACAAAAACCTATAACCAATTGCTAGTGATCATTATACAAGAACTAATCAAGATTGAAGTTGCAATCTTAATCTATTATCATCATCATAGTCACCTCCTTGTTCTTAAATTTCAAGTAAGTTCTTCCATAACCTATATGATGAGATTGCTTAAATGATAGGAATTGAAGTTAATGATAGAATTGATAGTTGTTTGAAGGTACTATAGTTAGGTGATTGATAATAAACTGATTTGATGATGATTACATGAGTAAAATTGATAGATTTCTTGAATTTTGGGTTTGAATGTATATAAGTTAGGTTATATGCAATTTGAATGATTCTTGATGAATTGATGCTTGAACTATTGTTATATGATGTTAGTATGAGTTGTTGTGACCAAAGAAAGGTAAAAAGTCGAGTTTAGAGCTCAGTTTTATTGATTTGTGATTTTGGGTTCGTAGTTGCAAGTGTGCAGGAAATGGTAATGTGCAGGTCTGGAAGAAACTGGGAATACGGTCGGATTCCCCTGAATCCGGACGTATTCAAGGGAATACGGCGTATTCCCGGGGTGTATTCCCAACCGGATTCCTTAAATTGGGTTCTGGTTGAAATTGAAGCTGAAATCACTGGGGAATACGGGCGTATTCACTGGAATACGGCCGGATTCATCTGAATACGGCCGGATTCCAAGGAATACGGCCGGATTCCCTTGGCTGGACAGTGATTTTCTAACTTAAGCTTATAATGTGATATTTTCTTGCATAATATGTTTATATGACTTAATACTTGTTTGATTGTTGATATTAAGTTATGTAAATATACTATGAGGATTGACTTGGAATTCTTTTGTATTTCAGATCCGACTACGACTCAATAAAATTAGATCTTTGAGTGGAGCTTGAAACGAGACAGGTGAGTGACTGATTCTCACAGTTTAAATTGGTGTTAATAATTTAGTTACATCAATTTTATGTAGATTGATATTATTGAGTTATTGATAAGTTGATTGCGATTAAATGATTGATTGCTAGTGACTCATTCCATGATAGGTTGGAATGATAGAGGTCAATTTCGATTGGGTTTAGTTGCTATAGGTTAATCTTTATGGTATTGATGAACATTCATTGTGAATTCATCCATATTGATTAAAGATAGCAATGAACTATCGGTAAAATCTCTGTATTGGCCTGCAGTGGATTATAAGTGTTCTTGGTGGGCCATCCGCGGGCTGAGGGTACCTCAAGAACCACCGATCCTCTAATTTGATTGTTAATGTTAGTTGATTGTTGTGAATTGATTGTTTATGCTAAGTTAGATTGTTGGAATCGTTGTTCACTTAGCTTCGTACTAATCCCCCACCTCACTTTTGCAGGTTAAGTTTGCTTATGCTCGGTTGAGAGGTTTTGGGTGAAATGTTTGACAAGCTGAGCACTCTTGATTACTTTTAGTTGGAAGTTAAACGTTTGTATAAATAACACCACTAGATTATGAGTTCGTAACAAAATAACTTAATGATAGTATGTGTAATAACTAACCTTTGATATTATGTATTATGTAAAGTTTGTTGAATGGGATAACGCTTCCAGGTTAAAAAAAAAAAAATGTCTTGAAAATATGGGGTGTTATAATACTACACAATTTGATTTGTAGCATACTTGTGATAAATAGAATTACTTCCAACGCCTAACCTTATGATGATTTTTTTTTCAAGAGATATATACATTTCTCTCTTTAGAATCTTGACTCCGTATTATCAAGTCATTTTGGATGTAATCCTGCCACTTATTCAACCTCATTTATGTATCAACAACAATGAGGTCGACAAGAATCAATACATGAATCTTGCTAGATTCAATATCTCAGTGTCATACGTTAAATTCATACTTGAATTTTCACATATTATGACATATCCGCAAGTCATGCCGTTATATATCACTAACATGTCTTCCAATTTCGTAAATTTGAGACCACATTCTAACATGATGTGTTCAAATTTATCTCTTTTCAATGAATTAACTAATTTAGATTTCAATTATTGTCATGACAAATATAACAATCCTCAGATCGTTATATACAAGGTTGAAAAAGTTGGAAGTCGGGGGCGAGTCAGTCGGGACCTCGGAAGGACTAGTCGGGGACTAGTCGGATTTGACTTTTGTTGACTTTTTAAGTTTATGTGTAAATATAGATATATTTTAAAGATAAGGGACTTAATTGTAAATTTTCTTTCACTTATTATTCAAGCTACAACCGTTCATTGTGAAAATAGTCCCTAAACCATTCTGTACTTCTATGTTGACTTTAATACCCTTTTTTATTATAGCCACTCCTTTTATGTATCCTATCTCCTAGAGTCCTATTTCCCCATCATTTTTTTGAACTCCAGTCAACCTTCCTCAGCTCCTGCCACCCATCTCGATCTCCGACCATCTTCCCCGATCTCCGGGCATCCTTCACGAACTCCGATCAGCCTTTTTGATCTGAGATCTGAGAGCTCATCTTCTTCTACATCTACATCTACTTCTACTTCTTCACCATCTTCATCATTTCCTACCCCTTCCCACCACATTTTCTTCTATTTTCTTTCATAGTTAGCAACAAAAAGCAATGGAGAAACAAATCCAAGCCATAGACGAATGATTCTGACCTGAGTTGACCGTCGTTGACCTACTTTTGGTAGCGATTTGGGGGTAGGTGAGTCGGGATGTCAATGGAGGCCGACTAAGCGGCGACTTGACGGCCGAGTCGGCCGACTTCTACAACCATGGTTATATACCAAAATCACCTTTTGTAAAATCCCGTTAAATTATAATTATAATATTGATTACATAAGTCAACTGTTTAAAAATCTTTCATGAAATGTACTAGTTTATACCCATAAAACCTTTTAGCTAATCCGCTAATTTACAACTATACATTATGTAATTCAACTAGAACATTTTTATCACAAGTTTTAATCAAACACAATAATTTAACAGACTCGTAAATTGCCATTATAAAATTTAAGAGAAATTAAAACATTATTAACGTTCTCATCATTTTCAATAGTAGATATGTCAATTGCATCAATCATCATCATCCCTTTCGAGTGATAATAGACAATGCTCCTACAAGTGTCCCAACCACAAGGAACAAAAGGAGGCTTTTCTCGTTCTCAAGCACGAGCTTATCACTAAGATTTATAGTACATTAATCCATAGTCAACTTGCTATTGGATGTTACCCTTTTAGAGATGTCGAGAACATGCATGTGAAGGGTTTAAATTGTAGATAACCTCAGTTCTACAATTTCAATTTCCTTTACCAATTTCCTATTATATTAATAAGTGGCACCCATCTACCGAGTGTCTCATAAGTCTTAAATAGGTTTCCACAAACATGTGGCATCCCCAATATTAGAGACCATCTCGAGTACTCAATTATATAGCGGAATTATACATCCACGATGTATAAATGAACCATATCCTTGATATAGTTCCCATAACGGTCATTTGTGGTCTATAGCCCCAAATTGGTGCTCTCGGTATCCACCAGCTCATATCCACGACTCAATATAAAACTTAGAACAATCAACAAACTCGTTCCTAAAGTTTTATTAAATAGTTAACAAAACTGCTTCTATCATGAGTAGTAGGCCATTAATAACACGTGTTAACTATTTTTCAAAAATTCAAAAAGGTATTAACCTTACAATTTGAATAAATAAATGGTTTCACTCAGTGCACTTTGTGACAACTGTCACCAAACCGTAATCGTAATTCAAGCTTTAAAAACTCATTTTTTTGTGTAAGACTTATTTCTGTAAGTCCCCTAGTTTTAGGATCGATAACTTCGTTATCTGTAGTATTAAGGTGCGGAATCCCTTAATACGGTGTTATCTTACTAACAACGAATATGTTCGTATTGCGTTTAATAAGACTTAGCTTTAAACGATAAATCGTCAAAGCCTAGTCGTTAGAATTAAGCTTTCTCTGAGTTTGTCGGATTCGCAGATCAGAAAATATGGCAAAAGTTATGTTTTTCATGGAGTAAAAAACATTATATACTATGGTCTCGGCTCGGCTCGCATGGGCCTGCGAGTTCGGTCCAACTCGCAGCCCAAGCCCAATAAAGGACTCGGCTCGCCAGACTCAACCTACGCGAGTTCAGATCTCACCTCACAGCTCGACTCGCTGCGACCTGAGATCTCGACTCGCTACGCATCAAACGTCTATTATTTATTTTGTATTTAATTATTCGTCTAACTTAACAAAACAATATGTTTAACGAATATCACTAACAAAACAAATATTCTTTTACAAATCCAAACCAATATACAAACATAATAATAATTACACTAGTCCTATTTCAAGCTAGATCTGTTGTCACACTCTATGTCCCAACAGACTCCCCCTTGACAATAGCTCTAGCGTCTTTATCTTCACGCTTGTCTTTGGTCTTCATTTGTAAATCTTACTGCCTGCGTAAATCTTCATCTTGATACACATCTTAACCATCATCTGATAATCTCGTCCTAAATCACCCCATGCGTCTGTTGTGAAGATTCTATTTTCATTCAACTTAATCAAATCTTTCTTCGACATGTTCATTAGGTGTCGATGGTCATAGACTCTGAAGATTTCTCGTTCACCACCGTCAACCTCATCATCAGCTTCAACCATAACAGCTTCTCCAGTTCCTGAATCTACATGCCATCTCTTCATATTACCCAGAATATCTTGTGGCATTGTCTTCAGTGGAATCTGCTGTATGCATCTAACAGCTGGATATATCTTCTTCCTTCTTCTTCCTCCTGTTCTTTGACTTCTCTCTTGTAATTTCACAGTTTTTCCCTTTCTTGGCTTAATCTGTACAAACTTATTCGTACCAACCTCATGTCTAATGATTCTTTCAACACGATCAGCATAATCATCACGACTTGGATTGTTAATCTCTAATCTAGCCAAATCACGTATTTCATAACGTGGTAGAGAACTAAAAACTGCAAGCTTTCTTTCAAAATATTGAACTCCGTCAAACCTTTTGATCGCAAAAAGCTTTAGTTCTGAGTCAAAGTACCAACCAATAATCCCTTTACGTGGTACACGCTTTTTCGTAACATCAACTTTAGAAATTCCAATCTTCTTCTTCTTCTTTGGAAGTTTCCTAAGTACAACAGCAGGATTTTTGGTTTGAACAAGAACTTCTTCTTCTTCATCAGAGGTTGAATCATCAATATCTTCATCTATATCGACAATTGTTGGACCTTGTTCATTTTCAATAACAACTTCTGTCCTAGATGGGCTCACATGGTGTTCATCAATGTTTGCATCTAGATCTACACCCATGTCTTGCACATTCTCAGGTACAGCAGTCCAATCTGTAGGTGGTTGGAATTCTCCATCCTCAAGATCATAATCAATATCTTCATCTATCTCATCAAAAATATCATCTTCCGAATCAGATAGATCAAGCATCTCTAATCCTAAGAAAAAACCACAAATACAAATAAATATTAATAATTAAAATTCTCTTATCAATTTCCCTGAATCAACCTAAGAATTTCTTTATTAATTCTTTTGTATATTTTAACCTAAAATATAAACGCAATTTACATATAACTTATAAAATCTTTTATTGATTACCCTGAATCAATCCAAAATTTCTTAAGTCTACTTAACAAATATTAATTAATTTTAAATTCTAATGCATTGTGAATAATCACCAAACATTTAAATTTACTATTAATTAACTTATATAATTTCCAAGTGTTAATTGATCTAATTCATTATCAATTTAACCTTTAAATTATATATCATTTGTCTAGTTAATACGAATACATTTTTAACTTGTTAATTACTTATATACCATACGGTCTTAAGTCCATAATCAAATCTAAAATGCATATGTTATCATAAAATTTTGACCGCCGAAATTAATCGGAACACGCCGCTCGACTACTCAATGAGTCGGAAGTCTTTCGATCACTATTTTATCTTAACATAATTATATAAACTTAAATTACCCAACATATTTTACTTAAAATAATAATAACCCTAAGCCAAATATATTTACACAATAATTAAGTTTACAATTGTTCACTACAAACTATTACAAATATTACAGTACTATGATAATACTAAGCTATCTTACCAGCTTCAGTATCACCCGGTACAGTCTTATCTGCACTTGTATCCACTCCAGAACCCACTAGCACCAGCACCAGACTCCCCCTGAATAGTAGCTTGCTCACCAGTCTTTGAAGGACCAGTCTGCTCACCACTCGGTGCATTGGGATCATCGTCCTTGTCTTGATCTCTCTTCCTCTTCAACTCATTTTCTCTGCAAGACTCCAGATATACCAATATCTCCCCCTGAGTAGACTGTCCTGAATGCGATCTCAAGACCAGACTCTCTAACGAAGATAACTTCAGTCTCTGTACGTTGAAGTCCGCAAGCAAAGTCTCATGAGTCTTCATCAACAGATTGTACGATTCACTTTGCTTGAGAATCTGCTGTGAAAGAAGAAGATTGCTCGACACCAGCTCTGGAATCTGAGAAGTAAGCTTCTCTAAATCCTTTACCCTCGACTCTAAGGATGTAATCCTTTCAGCATCAGTCGTCGGAGTAACAGGTATCGTTCTTGGTCCAGGCGGTGTAAGAGACTCAATATGCTAGTCTCTGGTAAGCGGTGTATGAGGTTGAGACAAAGCTTGCGTAAGCAAACTTGTCGCAAATCTAGCTGTTTTGTTTGTTGGAAAATTAGCTCCACGAACTAGATCAGCAACCTCATGCTGTAAAGTTAAACACAATTAAAATCAGTTATTGTTACAGATTACTCTGTCTCAAACTCTAATTAATTGCATAACACTCATAGTTATAGAACTTATATCTCATACCTGAAGCGGTAAAGATATCGATTCAGTAACCACCGGTGCATCCATCTCCACCTGTGGTGTATCCTGAGCAACTGTATACAGAATTAACTATCTCAGTTCAAATCCTGATAAACAACAAGTTAAGATTATTTAACTTTTATAATCAATACTAACCTTCTCGAATAGTAAGCGTTCTCGGACGCTTCATCAAAGGAATCTCAACTTCCTCAGTACCTTCCTCCAGAATACTCTTACCTTTTCTCTTCCTTTCAGAAGCAGATGGAGAAGGAGAAAGTGTATTCTCAGAATCTTCATCTGAAGCCGTCTCACCATCACGACCTCCAGATGATCTAACGGGATCCTAAAGTTTAAATATATTAAACATTTATGATTAGCGTAAGCTCGATCATACAAGTTCTATATATTTAAGATTAATCAGATATAATACCTCAGTCGGTACTTCAACTGATCTATCAAGCTGTATCTGCTCATCCTCAAGTAATATAACTTCGGGATTTGCAGCCTCAGCTTCAGCTTCCTGTTCGGTTAATGATATTTATATTTTAAAATCAGAAATAATATCCAATTTACTAAATATCTAATATCCATATAATAATATTATACATCTATGATTAATAAAAACAATCTATCAACTAAGCATCTATATTATTACATAAATAAAAGATTACCTCAGGTGGTGCTAAATAACTCTCAATATCTTGAAGCAAAGGATTGGTCGCATCGTCATTCTGCTCCAAAACCTCTTGCACAACCTGTGCAGCAACCTCTTGGTTCACTTGCTGATCAACCTGACCAACCTGAATAAGAACATCCTCAAGGAGCCCTTGTGGATCTTCAGGTTGAGCTTCCTCAGCTGCAGGTTCTGGTACAATATCAGCAATAGCAGCAACAGCAGGAACAACGTCCAACCACCCATGATTTGGCGGTGCAACGTAGTTGGGATCAACAATATATCTGAAAAGTGGTCTAACTTCAGGTTTCACCACTCCCTCCTTCCTGACCGTCTGCATGAACATGGCGTTATACCCACGATGGTCAATCGTATTAACCACTAGATGTGGTTCAGGTATAGCCAAATCCGGTAGACGCGCACGGATAATCAGCATGCAAAATCGCGGGTAAACCAAAAATCTTGATCTAACAGACCCCGATATCTGTTTCGCAATCTCACCAAAAAGATAATCACAAAAACTGTATGGTTTATTATAAACCAGTGACAGTGCAGCCGATAGAATCGCAGGGCTCAACTCATCAAAGCCACCTTTCTTCGCTGCGAAAACTATATTCATCACGTGCCAAAGAAACCTCCACTGACCAATGACCAGAGGCTTCTGGAACTGACGTCCACGTCTGTCTCCTATATATCCCATACGACCTATCGCACCCTCAATAAAATCCATAGGATACTCAATATCCCCATTTTCCTGTTCGACTGTACCAAGCTGCAAAATCTCACGAAGATTACCAGCCGAAAAGGTAACAGGTTGTCCACCAACCGTTGCTCGAATCTCAGGTGGGGTGACAGATTCGTCATATACTATATCTGTCCAAAAATCATTCAGAATAGCCTGAGAGATCGGAGGATTGGCCGTAATGGCGTATCTAATCCTTGATCGTGCTAGAAAACGTAGAATATCAGCAACCCTGTCAGCCCGCTTGGCCTCAAGGTTCAGATCAACCAAAATGTTGTGACCCTTATCAAATGCTCTAGCCATATCTGTAAAATAAACACAAACAACATATATAATTTAATGCACGATTAAAAATATTTAAACTATTACGTATTATGAATAGAGATTCATCAAACATCTTAGTTTAAAATTGAAATTATATATAACTTGTTACAAAAATAGTCTCAAGTCGTATATAAAAATTTAACTTATAACTAAAAAGTCTTAAGTCTAATTTAAATTAATTAAAATGTTTGTAAATTCCGGACTCGCATAAACTGGCCTAACGAGTTGAGGTCAACTCGTTTTGCTTATCAACTCGCTTTACTCATCAACTCGCTGCATTGATCAACTCGCTAAACTTATCAACTCGCTAAACTTATCAAGCAGCTATTGAAGTGAACTCGCTAATCTCATGGATTCGCTAGTCAACTCGCTGCGAGTTGAATCAAAATGTCAACTCGTTCGATGAACTGCCGTCGCGAATTTACACTTAAAATCGATTCATCTGTTGATTTTAACATGATCTATCGATTGATTTACGTTTATTAATGTTCGTTTAACATAAACCCTAAAGATCTATGTCCAATAACATCGTAATCGACTCAAATCGATTAAACTTTAAAACCGAAACCCTAAGTTTATAAAAACTTTCGATTTCGTGCAATTTAAACGGTGAAATCCGTTGATATATACCTCAAAATGTTCGTAATTTGAAGGTGTATAAAGTCTACGGATAAAAAAACTCGTTCCCGTACTCTAAAATTCGAAATCAAACGAAAAGTGAAAATCGCCTCGTTTCGCCTTTTGACGGATTCGCAAAGTGTAGTGAACTCGCGAAGTTTGTGTGAGTTCGGTGGGTTGGTTTGACTCGTTTGACCCCCTTTATACTATATATCCGATTCGCGAGATTTAAGTGGACTCGCAAGTTGATGCCAACTCGTAGAAACAATTAAAAACGCGAATGGAATGCTAAGTGTAAATAAAAACCCGATATTTTACAAGTCTAAATTAAAACGTAATTTTCACTTGTAAATTGTTACGTTTGTTCAACAATATATGAGACAGTTCAGTATAATTTAATTCCAAAGGGTAACACTTATTAAAATAAAATAAAATACTTAAACAAAAGCTAAAAGTAAATTAAAAACATATAGACAAACAGTGGTATCAAGTACCATTTTATTAATCACTTCTAAATAAAACAAATACATAAATAAAAGGATTAAGAATTTAACTGCTTAAGGATCATATTAGAAAGAACAAGCTATTAATTATTTATTAAAAAGTCTAAGTAGATTGGTAGTATACATACCTCATGAAATTCTAGTAAATTACTATAAAATTACAACTAAATTTATCTTTTATACATTTATATTTATAAAACTATATCTTAGGTACCTTTATCTACAAAGCATAATTAATAAATGCATTACTCACATAAAGTGAATATTTTAATTATAGACAGTCCAAGACGATTACCTGTATTATGATCCACATAAACAAATTAGACTCAATTTTCTAAGCAAACTCTTTATTGTTAGTATGAGTATTATCAAGTGCTTCCTATTATATGACATACTGAAGAATTCAAGTAAAACACATAACACTGCATCATTAAATTTTCAAGGTAGCGGTTACTAAATGATGTATCTTTTCGAAACATATAACATACACTTGAATTTTTTAAGGTTAGACAAATATCAAACATACTTTGAATATGCTATGTTATCTAAGTCTGTACGTAGTACAACAGAAGATCCCTTCTAGCATAATTCAAAATATATTCGAGAATATTAATTTAATTAAAGGTTTCAGTTCTGTACTTAGTACAACAAAGTTACCAGTAATTAAGTTAATACCCATATTGCTACTATTTGTCAATTCAAATTAATATGTATGATAACAGTGTATGGCAATACCATCATTCAACAATTAAGACTTAATGTCATACATCATAGAATAGTAACACAAAATAATAAGCAAGTAGTTAATTAACTTCTTAAGGCTTAGAAAATTTCATATAATTTGCCTACCAGTATATCATATGATGAAGCCATCTAAAGTTTTAATAGAAATAAACAAATTATAACTTGTGGATATAGGTGTATAATCAAATAAATATAAACACATACCTGATAGAACCGCTGTAGTTCTAAAGCAACTTTATTTGAACCTACTACCATATCATACTTAGGACTTAAGCGTATTATTGTGAAGCTTATTCTCCTAATGTACTATCATTTCCCTTAGTTTTTGCAAATAAAAACTTAAATGAAGGCGATTCCCCTTAGGTAACAAGCAAATGAATGCCATACGCCTTTTTTTTTTTTTTTTTTTTATGAACACAGAAATACTAACTATTACAAAAATACCCTTGGAAGACTAATCACTCTGGATTTCTCATTCCGTTTAGTTGAACCAACGTTTCAAATCTTGCTCTGTCGAACGCCTTTGTGTATAAGTCTGCTAAGTTATCCAATGATGGAACCTTAACTAACTTTATCAATTTCTTCTCAGCACAATCTCTAATAAAATGATGTCGAATATCAATATGCTTAGTTTTACTGTGCTTCACCGGATTATTGGTGATCGACATAGTAGATTCGTTATCAATCATCATAGGAGTATTGGTTATATTTAACCCGTAATCCCGCAGTTGCTGTTGAATCCAAAGTACTTGTGAGCAACAGCTGCCAGCTGCAACATACTCAGCTTCACATGTAGAAATGGCTACCGAGGTTTGCTTCTTGCACTGCCAGGATACTAATCTACCTCCTAGGAATTGACATCCTCCGGTCGTAGATTTCCTATTCTGATTGCATCCTCCATAATCCGAATCAGTATAAGCTACGAGATCTAAGTCTCCATCAATCGGATACCAAAGACCCAGCTTAGGTTTCCCTTTGAGGTAACGAAAGATCCGTTTAACAGCTTGCATGTGTGACTCTTTCGGATTAGCCTGATATCTTGCGCATAAACAAACAGCAAACATTATGTCAGGCCTAGAGGCTGTAAGATACATTAATGATCCGATCATGGCTCTATAAAGAGTTGGATCCACATCGCTATCACTCGATGTATCTGGACCTAGTCCATGATTGACTGGAATTGGAGTATTGTAGACCTTACGTTCATCCATCTTGAAGCGTTCTAATAGCTCATATGTATATTTAGATTGATGAATAAAGAATCCATCCTTCTTTTGATCAACTTGTAATTCTAAGAAGAAATTCAACTCTCCCATTGCAGACATTTCGAACCTTTTTCTCATGACTTTCTCAAATTCTTGACACATCTTTTCATCAGAAGATCCGAAGATAATATCATCAACATACACTTGCACTAGAAGAAAGTCTTTCTTTTTCCACTTCACAAACAGTGTACTATCAATTGATCCTCTTGTAAATCCATTCTCAAGTAGATACGTTGATAGTGTTCCATACCACATCCTTGGTGCTTGATGTAATCCATATAGAGCCTTATTCAAACGATATACTCTATCTGGATACTCAGGATCAGCAAACCCTGGCGGTTGTGAAACATACACCAATTCTTCCACTTTGCCATACAAAAAGGCACTCTTAACATCCAACTGATAAACCTTTATACCATAATATGATGCGAATGCTAAGAATACTCTAATTGCTTCTAGCCTAGCAACTGGTGCAAACACTTCATTGTAATCTATACCTTCTTGTTGATTAAAACCTTGAACTACCAGACGAGCTTTATTGCGAGTAACGATTCCTTTATCATCTCTCTTGCACATAAATACCCATCTAGTTCCAATTGGATATTCTCCCTTTGGTAGGTCAACCAACTCCCATACTTGTAATTTAGAGAACTGAGATAGTTCTTCTTGCATTGCTTCTACCCACGAACTTTCTTTTAAAGCCATTTGAACATTTTTAGGCTCGACTTGTGAGATAAAGCATGAATATAGACATTGATTAGGAATCCCTGTCTCTTTCATTGTAGTATACAAGCTTTGGTATTCAGAATTCTCAGACGTACTAGTTCTGGATTGATGCCTAGTTTGAACCGGAGTATTAATATCACCGATGATGTTTTCAACGGGATGATTCTTACTCGTTCTAGTTGTAGTAACTGGTTCAACCGGTATATCATCTTCTAAATTAGTACCAATCTCTTCCAATTCAGGTACATCTTCCGTACGTGCTGAAGATATCCTTAAATGTTTCAAAGGAGTAAGTATATCATCAAACTTTGTAGAAAGATCATCAGGATCTTCTGTTTCTTGAGACTTATCCTCTGAAGGTTGTTGTGACTCACTTGTGGAAGCTTTATCTGAGTCAACATTAGTCTTAATTCCAGACTGCTTAACACTTGATGTTGAAGCGGGACCAATATTCTCATCTTCAAACAATAAATGTTCAGCTATCTCTGAATCACTGACATAGTCACTAATAGGAACTTTAAATGATGCAAAAAGATCTAAATAATCAAATTGCCAATCTAAGCCCTTATGAACATCAGGTGAGTAGCTCGTAACCTCAATATTATAAACTACCTCCAAACGTCCTGTGACTTTATTAAAGACTCTCTTGTTTGGCGAATTGGGCATATATCCTAGGAAAAATCCTTCGTCAGCCTTCTCACCAAATTTTGCTTGATGTCCAGTCTTTAATATGGTGCACGAAACTCCAAAGGGTTCAAACCCTTTTAAGTTAGGTTTCTTATTGTTCAAAAGCTCATAACAAGTCTTGTTATGTCTCTTAACCGTAAGAACTCTATTAAGAACATAACATGCTGTATTCACTGCTTCTGCTCAAAAGATGACCGGAAGCTTTGAATCAGCAAGCATTGTTCTAGCAGCTTCAATCAACGTCCTATTTTTCCTTTCAGCAACACCATTCTGTTGAGGTTCATAAGGTGCACTGAATTGATGTAATATCCCTTTGCTTAAGCAATAGATATTCAACGTTGAATTCTTGAATTCTGTTCCATTGTCACTACGAATACGCTTAACTCTCTTTTTATAGACATTCTCTACTAGATCAAAGAACTCAATTAGAATTCCAGGAGTCTCATCCTTTGATCCCATAAAGAATACCCATGAGAATCTAGAATAATCATCTGTGACAACCAAATAGTACCATTTGCCACCTATACTTCTCTTGCTTATAGGGCCGAAGAGATCCATATGTAGCAATTCAAATGGCGAAGAGATAGAGTTTTCAGTCTTAGGTCTGTGTGGTTTCTTGTGCTGCTTTCCTTTCATGCAAGGAACACACTTATCCTCAGACTCGAAACGTTTTTGTGGTACACCTAGAACCAAACCATTTTTGGTTATATAATTCATCTTTCTCCAGTTCAGATGTGCCATTCTCCTATGCCATAACAATGCGTCTGTTTCCGAAGCCTTGGATAATAAACATGTAGACACCATTGAAGAGTTAGGAACACCCATGTTGATAGCATAGATGTCCTTCTTCCTTGGCGCCCTCATCAATATCCATTCATCAGGAATTTTAAAACCTGGCTTCAGGACTAAGGCCTCCTTTTCATTAAAATAAACTGGGTGACCTTTATCACAGACTTGGGAAACACTCACTAGGTTGTGAGTTAGTTCTTCAACATAGTTTACATCCTCAAGAGTCAAAGTTCCATTTGAAACTTTTCCTTTTCCCGAAATTACTCCTCCTTTATCTCCTGCAAAATTGACTTTTTGCTTGAGACTCTCCTTGAAGTCCTTCAGTAGACTTCGTTCTCCTGTCATGTGTCTTGAACATCCACTGTCTACATACCACCAGCTGTCCTTGTTCACAGCATGCTCCTGCACATAACACAAAATACGATCAGTTATCAAGAGGGACCCAAGCCATTACGGTCTTGGTTTGTCCCTTATCATCAACAAACTTAAGCTCTTTAAAATAACCATCCTTCCCATCAGGAGCTTTGGTCACTTTCGAAGTAGCTTGAGTTTGTGGACGATCAGCCTTAAGAGGTGAATTTGAGGAGAACCTCTTAGGCACATAATTATGAGCTCTATTATGATAATTATAATTAAACTCATGTGATCGTGAAGTAGTACCATTCTCATAATGATTATGGCCTCTTCTTGTAGTTCTAAACCTCGACGGTGTCACATCCCTAGACTTATAGACAGAACTATCACTTTGAGTATATGGCCGTTTAGGTTTAGGTGGGGAGACACTATGCTTTCCATCTCTTTTAAGAATGTTAACAGGTTTATTACCTAACTTAGGTTTGGTATCTAACCCGTCTACAGTCATACTAGAGTCGGTCTGTGTCTTTTCATCCATCACAAGCTTATGTGGTGTTTCAGGCTTTTTGTTAGGACAACACGAAGCCACGTGTCCCTTTTGATGACACTTGAAACATGACATCTGCTTGCATGATTTACTCACTTTTGCTTTCTCATCCGGAGTCTTAGGCACTAAAGGTTTAAACTGTTCCTTATCAACTTTATCATTAATCACTCCACCCGATACAAACTGTATTTTGGTGAACTGAGAAGCCTTGCCATTATCTAATGATACGTTCTTAATAACATCTTTCTGTGCCTCTGACTGTTCAGGTTTATCAGCTACTGAAATCTCAGGATTAACTTCAGTCATCTCAGAATCTTCAGGAATAGGAGTGTAATTGGCATTAAAAGGCGGGGATACATCATTGTAACCTAACCTAGTCTTGTCCTTTACACTTCTTTGAGCATCTAACATTTTATCCATTTGAGATGTTCTATAGTTCTCAAGTTTACTGTAACACCCCCAAATTTAACAGTTTGCGGAAGCGATGTTTTGGGTGTTACTAATCAATAATCACAAGCACAAAGGATACAGTGAACGACTCTAAATGAGACGTTCGAAAAGTTATTACATTAATACATAAGTTGTTTCAAAATACAAGCTCGAGTTCAAGTAATTTCCTAGAGATTCTAGTACATAACAGTAAGTACAAAAGTAATGTAGTAAAATCTCCAAGCTTGTAAATGCATGCGACTCGAGCTAAGTAAGCTTATCCTGCTGGGCATCCCTACTGATGCTGTGTACCTGAGAAGCATTACTAAAACGGTCAACCAAAAAGGTTGGTGAATCTCACAGGTTTATAAGTAAGTAAACAGTTTGAACACACAAGTATTATTTGTAAATCAGAGCTAGCCAGTATGTAACGATCACAAGTCATGCACATCGTTCACATAAGTTTTAATAAGTGGGTGGTCGCAAGTCATGCAAACCGTTTGATACAATCGCCATGAGCCACCATAGTTGAAGCTTAACGTACAGTAAATATAGGTACCCCCTCATGAATGTAATCCAAAACATTCATACGGAACGAGTAAGAAACGCCCGTTTCTACAGGAACGGTTCGTGGTAGTGCGTGCTACCCCGGGCGGGGATTGTCAGTCCCATATGGATCCATATACTAAAACTCGCGCTTATCACATAACTAACAACTATGATTCAGGAGGATTTCATTGGATTAGTCGTAAACTCATGCAATTGGCGTATCGTTACTCTCGTACAGTATGTAAATCATGGCAGCAAGTAAGTTTTGTGTGTTCATGTAAAACAGTAATGCATCTCACCCCTGAGTGTAAAACAGTAAAGTAGGGGCTGTGAGACTCACCTGAGTCTGGCAGACAATGCAGTAAGTAAGCAAGTAGTATTCCCGAACTAGCAACCCTTAGCGTCCTAATACGCATAAGGTTCAATAAGTAAATGGAATACTTGTAAAGTATCCATGCTAATTGTTCCCAAACTAGTTAATGTCCATTAGTTTGTTTGTAAGTTTGTAATCGTTTGTAAATCGTAGTTTGTATAAAAGTTATACGGTTCGTTTGTTATCGGTGTTATAATAATAATTCCATCCATTATTATTATATGTTCACAGTAGTTGTACAGTTGTAAAGTATACTCGTATGATCGTTTGTTTGTATTACAACATGTATCGTTTATGTACGTTCCAATGGGCTTAGTCCCCAAAGGGTACGAGTGAAACCTCGTAAGTATTCGTATGTAAGTTCGTATCAGTTAACGTGTAATCCAGCACGTAACTAGTGGGTGAACCTGTAAGTTCGTATCGGGTGCAATCCCGTGTAGTGTACAAGAGTAAATCCGTTGGAGTGTAATCTCCTAAGTATTTCGAGTGTAAACTCGTACGCGTGTGTGAGTGAAATCTCACGTTTAGTTTAGTATAGTCTTGTACGTATTCAGGTATCGTTGTATACTTTCAAAAGTATAGTATTTTCATGCATAAGTAACGCCGGGTAAAGTACGTTTGTGTTTTAAGTATATTCAATACTTATGTAAAAATGTGAAATGTTAACAGCCTGTTATAGCGTCACTTGTATGCGTCACTTATGTGTATCATGCGACACTAAGGTAGTGTCGTGTTATGTTATCTGTTTCAGTATGTATGCGACACTTAAGTAGTGTCGGTATTCGGATAGTGCGTCACTTAGTAAGTGACGTTAGAAAGTATCACATTTCATCAGTGCGTCACTATGTTAGTGACGGTATTAAGTGTCGTGTACAAACAGGGCGTCACTTATGGAGTGACGGTATAAGTGAGTAAATCAATTCATGGGGCGACACTCGACAAGTGTCGGTATATACATGTATGCGTCACTAATAAAGTGACGGTTTGAGTGTCGGTGACGTCATCAGTAGTAACCGGACGTCATTCGTTTCTACTGAAAGTGTTAAGTTTCTACCGATGATAGCGGCACTAGTGAAGTGTCGCTTGTTTCTGCTGAACGTTATATGGTAGCGTCACTAAAGGAAGTGCCGTAAGTTACTACTGATCGTTATATGATGGCGTCACTCAAGGAGTGACGCTCGTTTCTGCTGATAGTTATAGGGTAGCGTCACTATTGAGTGTCGTGTTGTTTCTGCCGAAAGTGTCTTGACTGCGTCACTTGTGAAGTGACGGTATAGTGTTTTAGCGGCACTTAAGAAGTGTCGCGTATAGACGGTTCGTGACATATGCGTCACTCAGACGTAGTGACGCATAACTGGCGTGAGCCATGCGACACTAGCGTCTGGCCATATTTTGATTTGAGTCGAAAACGTATTTAGCGAGTTCCGTTGGGTCTGAAACTTTTACACAAGTTATGTTATGTTATGATGAGTTCATAAAAATTGTTGGATGCCGTTTTAAATGTTCGAGGTGTCGTTTTATTTAAAATGACAAAAACCGACATTTTCGTAAACGTGTTCAAAAACGAGTTTAAGTTATATATTTGGACATTACTAAGCTAGGGGAACAATGTTCTAGCAAAATAAAAGTAATCGGAAAAGTTTCGGGTCGCCGGAAAACTTACAAAGTTGTCGAAACGAAAATCCGAAAAGATAGGATTGTAGCTCTCGTTCTCGTGATCCCTTTCCTCCAAATCGAGCCTAGCTTGCGAGGTGATCTTGTGGTGTTTTTATGGTGGTTTAGTGGTGGTAGTTTAGAGAGAGAGAAACCGATGGAGAGGGAGAGAAGAGAGAATGATGAGAGTGTGGGTGGGGTGGTGTGTGTAAGTGAGTAAAAGAGTGAGGGGGTTGAGGGGGGGTTTGTCCCCTTTGACCCTTGGGCCGGTTGGGTGGGGTCCACCAAGTGTGGATCTCACCCTTTTTCGTATCCTCGTGTTTGCGTTCCGTGCGGTGTTCGTTTCCCCGGTCGTTTAAACGTTAAAATAGTTTTATACGCGATTTAATATACGTTTGAAAATACGAAATAATATCCGATGATTAATTTGTAGTATTATACCCAAAATACTAGTTTTTAAGTTATAAAAATATAACTTTGTTTGTTTTGTCGGTTGGTCGAGTTTTCGGAGAGTTCGGTGACGTTTTGGTTAAAACGTACGTTTTTGTTATATTATAACCATAATATATGTAATAATCAAAGTAATTAAATAATTTCACATTATTTAATAATTGTTTTATCAGTGTACACAAGTTTGTACGATTGTAGTTTTATACGATATTGAACGAATCGTATACGCGTACATATACATATATTCCATCTATATATATATATATAGTAAGTAGATAATGTATATAATCCTATTTCATATTATATACAAGTAATAATCACGTAATTAGGAAAATTTTAAATTTACCCTAAATTTGGGGTTGTTACATTCTCCCCTTGTTAATAAAATTTCGTCCCGAAATTTGTTTGAAGTAGTAATCGGTAGTTCGATACTAGTCGGGTAGCTACAATGTGTACTAATAGCCTATTATGGTAGGGTAGGTCCTACAGTGTTCGTAATCAAGAAATCGTTAGGTGGTAACGTACCCTAATGTTTGTTGTCTGAAGGTAGTGGGCATTGGGCCTTGAGATGGCCAGCACTCCCACAGTTGAAGCAGAGTTTCACCTTAGAAGGGTTCGTGCTTTTAGGGTCAGCCTTGCATTGACTGGTGGGTGTGGTACACGGGTTGTCATGATGTCGAGTGCATCGAGCACAGTAAGGTCTATTTCCCCTGTAAACTTTCACCCTCTTTGCTGGAGGTGGTGTAAAATCAGCGTCGGTACCCTTTTCAGTAGGATTACTTTGTGAAGTTGGTGGTGGGGTAGGGTTTTCTAAGGCTATCAAACGTAGCTCGTACTCGCGCATATGTATGTCATTTTGGAAGACAATTCGTCGTAGATCATCAATATCTTCCTGTGCTTCAGTCAGTTGTTCGCGCAGAGAATCAATAGTTTGATTGAGGTGGCTGACTGCTTCAGCAGTCAAAGTTACATTAACTGGTGCTTTTGCAGCAGTTGGAGCAGCAGTAACAGCAGGTGCCATTTCTGATTCAGCGGAGTGTTCTGTATCACCCTCGAGTTCGAGAAGGTAAGGAAACATAGTTGGTTCCTCACTGAGCAGTTCATCATCCAAAGTAGGGTTGTTGGCGGAGGGAGTTGTCATTTCCTACGAAATTAATGGTCTTATTTAAAAATTTGCCTCAAGTAAGTGAAGTTATATTAGATTATCTGTTTAAAGTAACGAATAGCAAGTGAGTCCCCGGTCTCAACCAGTGTGAGAAAATTGGGAATGGAATTTGGTTACTTTGTATAGAGTGCCAGGCAAATTATGTTGTCGGGATTCTAAGTAGTCGGTCGTTTCCTAATCCTATTGTGTACTTAGGATCATAGAAAACACACAGAATGAAACACAGTTATACACAAATCATTAAGCGAGAGATTTATGAGAAAACAGATTCGGGTAGTCAAAGAACGAACGTACCCGGGTTGAGTAAATCACAAAGTCTAGGGTTCGGGTCATCCTCCCTAGCGTTAATCACATAAGCTCTACTCTTCGTGTAGTTGTTTCGGGGTTTCAGCTTTGGGCAGTCCTTCTTGAAGTGCCCGGTACCGTTGCACTCATAGCAAGTCTTGGGTGCGCTGGTGTTGGTACCAGTAGTGTTGGTTTGGCAGTCTTGGGCCAAGTGCCCGAATTTCTTGCATTTAGTGCAAGGACAGGAGCCGTTATGATGGCGGTTACATTTGGAGCAGTAAGGCTTGCTCCCCTTGTAAGCCTTTGGGTCATTGGCATTGACTGTTGCAGGCTTTTTGTCAGAAGTCGGGTTGGATGAGTGGGGAATCACTTCCCATTTACGTTTGTTATTTGCAGATGGGGTTGAAGTCGAGCCACGGCGGACAGAATTGGCCGTTAACTCATGTGCCATGCGAATGGCGCTCTGAATGGTTCCTGGTTTGGACGAAGTAACTAAGTCCTGTAGTCGCTCGGGAAGTCCATCAACATACTTTTCGATCCTTTTGTATTCAGGATCAACCATAGATGGGCACAGAAGTGCCAGCTGGTGAAATCGGTTGGTGTAACCGGTGATGTCTTCACCCTGCATCTTGTGATTCCAAAATTCTAACTCTAGTTGTTTCAGCTCATCTCTTGGGCAGTACTCGCCCCTCAGCATAAGTTTCAGTTCATCCCACTGTATTTTGTAAGCCTCAGCAACGCTCACCGTCTGCGCATATGTGTTCCACCAAGTAAGGGCGATGTCAGAAAAGGTACTGGTGGCGAACTTAACTTTATCCTCTTCCTTGCAGTTGCAGATGAGGAACACTGACTCGATTTTCTCGGTCCAACGAATCAGACCAATCGCTCCTTCAGTTCCTGCAAAGTTCAGCGGTTTGCAGTTATGGAAGTCTTTGTAGGTGCAGGTTTTGGGTTGTGGTCCATTGTTGGCAGTATCTTCGCTACCAGGAGCTGATGTTCGGGTAGCTAGAGCTTGAGCCACACTACGGGCAATAATACCCGCAACTTCGGCTTCAGTAAGGTTGAGTTGTCGTCGAGGAGGCATGTTCCTTGAAACAATAATAAAGAACATGTGAGGATTCGGATAAGAATTCTGACGGTAATGATTTGATAAGTTAAAAGAATTTCGTCAAAGGTTGAAATTTGTTCAAAGTCTGCGAGTTATAAATAAGTTTATATGATTTCGAAATTTTTGAAAACTTTATAAAAAGTTCTGTAAGAAATTTTGTAACATGCTTGATAAAAATATATTTGTTATAAATTTTTGGTAGTAAAAGTCGGTTGTATAATTTGAAGTCTATCGAAACATTGAGTTGAAAATGGTTTTATTAAGTTACCCCTAACGGTACAGTGAGGTACGTAAATTTGGTAGAATTAGCGAATAAAACAAGGTCTCGGTTTTCATATCGAAGGACGTTCAAGAAACTATGGTTGTTGGATACAATAGTGTGGAGATCTTCAGACGTATGTCGGTAGTGTGTATGGTTTTCGTGGATTCATAAAAGTTACATAAGGACAGAATGACGAGAATCAAGTTGTCGTTCGGTTAATGTAAGTTGAAAATAAATTTCGCAGCAGTCGAGAGAGAGTATCGTGTCGGGAAAGAGGCCTATGTACATATATATATATATATATATCACATAACCGCCTAGTTCGTGTCTAGCACAATCAAGTAAAAGTCCCGGTTCTCTCGAGGTCAGAGTCAGCTATTGCATTCCTGTTCAACATAACCCCTTTCAGAACTCACATCATCTTCATTTAATTGTACATAGTTGATCAGGCTATGTTAAATTAAACTTGTATGCTGTAATTCCTGAACCAGTTATACCTAATGAGGAATACTGCCTAACGGTCATAGTCTAGGCCCACTAAATGCAACCTAGTTCACTATAACCTTAGGCTCTGATACCAATCTGTAACACCCCCAAATTTAACAGTTTGCGGAAGCGATGTTTTGGGTGTTACTAATCAATAATCACAAGCACAAAGGATACAGTGAACGACTCTAAATGAGACGTTCGAAAAGTTATTACATTAATACATAAGTTGTTTCAAAATACAAGCTCGAGTTCAAGTAATTTCCTAGAGATTCTAGTACATAACAGTAAGTACAAAAGTAATGTAGTAAAATCTCCAAGCTTGTAAATGCATGCGACTCGAGCTAAGTAAGCTTATCCTGCTGGGCATCCCTACTGATGCTGTGTACCTGAGAAGCATTACTAAAACGGTCAACCAAAAAGGTTGGTGAATCTCACAGGTTTATAAGTAAGTAAACAGTTTGAACACACAAGTATTATTTGTAAATCAGAGCTAGCCAGTATGTAACGATCACAAGTCATGCACATCGTTCACATAAGTTTTAATAAGTGGGTGGTCGCAAGTCATGCAAACCGTTTGATACAATCGCCATGAGCCACCATAGTTGAAGCTTAACGTACAGTAAATATAGGTACCCCCTCATGAATGTAATCCAAAACATTCATACGGAACGAGTAAGAAACGCCCGTTTCTACAGGAACGGTTCGTGGTAGTGCGTGCTACCCCGGGCGGGGATTGTCAGTCCCATATGGATCCATATACTAAAACTCGCGCTTATCACATAACTAACAACTATGATTCAGGAGGATTTCATTGGATTAGTCGTAAACTCATGCAATTGGCGTATCGTTACTCTCGTACAGTATGTAAATCATGGCAGCAAGTAAGTTTTGTGTGTTCATGTAAAACAGTAATGCATCTCACCCCTGAGTGTAAAACAGTAAAGTAGGGGCTGTGAGACTCACCTGAGTCTGGCAGACAATGCAGTAAGTAAGCAAGTAGTATTCCCGAACTAGCAACCCTTAGCGTCCTAATACGCATAAGGTTCAATAAGTAAATGGAATACTTGTAAAGTATCCATGCTAATTGTTCCCAAACTAGTTAATGTCCATTAGTTTGTTTGTAAGTTTGTAATCGTTTGTAAATCGTAGTTTGTATAAAAGTTATACGGTTCGTTTGTTATCGGTGTTATAATAATAATTCCATCCATTATTATTATATGTTCACAGTAGTTGTACAGTTGTAAAGTATACTCGTATGATCGTTTGTTTGTATTACAACATGTATCGTTTATGTACGTTCCAATGGGCTTAGTCCCCAAAGGGTACGAGTGAAACCTCGTAAGTATTCGTATGTAAGTTCGTATCAGTTAACGTGTAATCCAGCACGTAACTAGTGGGTGAACCTGTAAGTTCGTATCGGGTGCAATCCCGTGTAGTGTACAAGAGTAAATCCGTTGGAGTGTAATCTCCTAAGTATTTCGAGTGTAAACTCGTACGCGTGTGTGAGTGAAATCTCACGTTTAGTTTAGTATAGTCTTGTACGTATTCAGGTATCGTTGTATACTTTCAAAAGTATAGTATTTTCATGCATAAGTAACGCCGGGTAAAGTACGTTTGTGTTTTAAGTATATTCAATACTTATGTAAAAATGTGAAATGTTAACAGCCTGTTATAGCGTCACTTGTATGCGTCACTTATGTGTATCATGCGACACTAAGGTAGTGTCGTGTTATGTTATCTGTTTCAGTATGTATGCGACACTTAAGTAGTGTCGGTATTCGGATAGTGCGTCACTTAGTAAGTGACGTTAGAAAGTATCACATTTCATCAGTGCGTCACTATGTTAGTGACGGTATTAAGTGTCGTGTACAAACAGGGCGTCACTTATGGAGTGACGGTATAAGTGAGTAAATCAATTCATGGGGCGACACTCGACAAGTGTCGGTATATACATGTATGCGTCACTAATAAAGTGACGGTTTGAGTGTCGGTGACGTCATCAGTAGTAACCGGACGTCATTCGTTTCTACTGAAAGTGTTAAGTTTCTACCGATGATAGCGGCACTAGTGAAGTGTCGCTTGTTTCTGCTGAACGTTATATGGTAGCGTCACTAAAGGAAGTGCCGTAAGTTACTACTGATCGTTATATGATGGCGTCACTCAAGGAGTGACGCTCGTTTCTGCTGATAGTTATAGGGTAGCGTCACTATTGAGTGTCGTGTTGTTTCTGCCGAAAGTGTCTTGACTGCGTCACTTGTGAAGTGACGGTATAGTGTTTTAGCGGCACTTAAGAAGTGTCGCGTATAGACGGTTCGTGACATATGCGTCACTCAGACGTAGTGACGCATAACTGGCGTGAGCCATGCGACACTAGCGTCTGGCCATATTTTGATTTGAGTCGAAAACGTATTTAGCGAGTTCCGTTGGGTCTGAAACTTTTACACAAGTTATGTTATGTTATGATGAGTTCATAAAAATTGTTGGATGCCGTTTTAAATGTTCGAGGTGTCGTTTTATTTAAAATGATCAAAACCGACATTTTCGTAAACGTGTTCAAAAACGAGTTTAAGTTATATATTTGGACATTACTAAGCTAGGGGAACAATGTTCTAGCAAAATAAAAGTAATCGGAAAAGTTTCGGGTCGCCGGAAAACTTACAAAGTTGTCGAAACGAAAATCCGAAAAGATAGGATTGTAGCTCTCGTTCTCGTGATCCCTTTCCTCCAAATCGAGCCTAGCTTGCGAGGTGATCTTGTGGTGTTTTTATGGTGGTTTAGTGGTGGTAGTTTAGAGAGAGAGAAACCGATGGAGAGGGAGAGAAGAGAGAATGATGAGAGTGTGGGTGGGGTGGTGTGTGTAAGTGAGTAAAAGAGTGAGGGGGTTGAGGGGGGGTTTGTCCCCTTTGACCCTTGGGCCGGTTGGGTGGGGTCCACCAAGTGTGGATCTCACCCTTTTTCGTATCCTCGTGTTTGCGTTCCGTGCGGTGTTCGTTTCCCCGGTCGTTTAAACGTTAAAATAGTTTTATACGCGATTTAATATACGTTTGAAAATACGAAATAATATCCGATGATTAATTTGTAGTATTATACCCAAAATACTAGTTTTTAAGTTATAAAAATATAACTTTGTTTGTTTTGTCGGTTGGTCGAGTTTTCGGAGAGTTCGGTGACGTTTTGGTTAAAACGTACGTTTTTGTTATATTATAACCATAATATATGTAATAATCAAAGTAATTAAATAATTTCACATTATTTAATAATTGTTTTATCAGTGTACACAAGTTTGTACGATTGTAGTTTTATACGATATTGAACGAATCGTATACGCGTACATATACATATATTCCATCCATATATATATATATAGTAAGTAGATAATGTATATAATCCTATTTCATATTATATACAAGTAATAATCACGTAATTAGGAAAATTTTAAATTTACCCTAAATTTGGGGTTGTTACATTTACGGTTTTGCTCAATTAACCTTAAGTTAAGGTTCACTATTTCCTGATCCTTACTAGCAATCGTCTCATTTAAGTCTTTGATATTCATATAGAGACCATCTATGACAACAGATTTTTCACTTATGGTATCTCTAAGTTTTGTTCTATCCGACGCATCAGACTTAATTTTATCTTTTAAGACCTGTTTATCATCACTTAATCTACGAATATCCATAATAGCTTGATCAAGTTCAGATCTAACAGTCTTATAGGATTCCTTATCCATATTTAATTGTGATGACAAATTACTATTTGACACAGTTAAGACACTATTCTGAGATTGTAAATCAGTAACTAAGTAACAAACATCAGCAAGATTAAGAATATCTAAACATACCTTCTTCTTATCAGTTTGTAATTCAGCCATGCGTGCCACGAATTCCTCAGGACTCATATCTGGAGTTGAATCCATATATTGCACGTCATCATCACTTGCCCTCACTTCAGACTTAGGCACCTCTACTCTCTGTTCCATATCAGTGGGCATGTAGGAAACTGATCCAGCAGTTGTTTCTTCGATCTCTGCCATCAAGGATTCCTCAGAATGAGCTTGCCAATCATAAGAGCCATCCAACTGCTTTACCACTAAGGCTTTGGAAGCAAGAGTACTTCCCGAACCTTTTTTCCTTGTGCTTCTACTTTAGGTCTTTGGCATTCTCTAGCAAAATGACCAATACCCTGACAGTTAAAGCATCTGACCTTGGTTTTATCAAACCCTGATCTATTGCCCAACACCTTTCTACCAGTTCTCTTGAGGAAATTCTTCACCTTTCTAGAAATCAACGCAAGTTGATCTTGAAGCTCCAATTCCTCAAGATAATCAGAATCTATCTGCTCATAATCCTCATCAAACAGAATAGGATCATTGATCTTTCCCTCTATGTAGTTCTCATATGATGCCACAAAGGAGGCAAGAACAGACAGTTGCTGTTCAGCAGATTTCACACTCATCGGCATCTTCTGATGCTCTTGAGGTGACTTCTCAGAATTCTTTCCCTTTGTCTCATCACCAGAGGAGAAAATAAAGCACAGATCTTCAGAAATCAGTTCTCCATTTTCACTAGTATCACCAACTAACAGTGCAGTGGTCGAACTAGATGACGCAGTCGAAAGACTTGACTTTCCATGATACAACCCAGGGTTCTGAACCTGATCAGAATCACTATCTCTTGACTTCTTGGAGAAATCATAACCTTTCAGCTTGTCAATGACTTGCTCTAGGGTCATAGTAGAATACCTAGTTTCGTTATCCTTAATCATAACACCATACATTTCCCATTTAGAAGGCAAACCCTCAAGAAACTTGTCGGTTTTAGATACTTCTTCTTCAACAATCTCATGGTATTCTAATTCACTTAGCAGATGGTAGAAACGCGTGACATAGGCATCAAGATCTTCTCATTTTAAAGCTTTAAACATAGTAAACTGCTTTTTAAGAAGACTCCTCTTGCCAACTCTCACCTGTGGACTTCCTTCACCTCTTTTCTCTAGAGCTTCCCAGAGCGTTCTAGCAGTATGAAAAGATTTCAGTTGATGAGCAATCTCTTTAGGAAGACACATCTTTATGCAAGAATGTGATTTATTTTCATTTCTGTAAGCTTCCTTCTCTTGATCACTCATGTTCGCATAGGTAAGAACTACAGTAGCATTTTGAACAGTTTGAGTAGGTGGGGTGTATCCACTCTTGATACACATCCAGATTGACAGGTCATGGAATCTACAGTAAGATTCAAATCTGTCCTTCCAATTGTAGTAATCCTTGATTCTTAACAACTTAGGTGGAACGTTTGACTTTCCCACCTCGTGGTCCATTTCGATCATTCTACTTAAGTCAGACATCTTAAAAACATAAAATTAAACTGTTTCAGCGAAATCAGAAAACTCAACTCGCAAGACTCAGCTCAACTCGCAATCTCAGCTCGACTCGCAGAATTCGTCGATTCGCAAGCCTCAGTTTGGATTGCTAAAAGATGTCGATTCGCAAGTGATGTCGATTCGCGAGGGATCTTGGTTCGACTCGCAAGCCTCAGTTCGACTCGCTAGTTCAACTCGGTTCGCAGGCGACGCTGGAACCCTAATCTCGACTCGCGAAACGGCTGTTAAACCCGAAAAAACGAATTTTTAAGGTATTTTTACGACTGAAACTTAAAATTTCGATCGTAAACAAACCCTAAAATGTCCAGAGAATGATTTTGATCGTTAGTATTGCAAGAATGCACGTAAAGACAACCCGAATAAAAAACGCAATAACACTAAAACTTATGAACACACTCGTATTTAGCCCGAAAGCTCTGATACCATATGTAAGTCCCCTAGTTTTAGGATCGATAACTTCGTTATCTGTAGTATTAAGGTGCGGAATCCCTTAATACGGTGTTATCTTACTAACAACGAATATGTTCGTATTGCGTTTAATAAGACTTAGCTTTAAACGATAAATCGTCAAAGCCTAGTCGTTAGAATTAAGCTTTCTCTGAGTTTGTCGGATTCGCAGATCAGAAAATATGGCAAAAGTTATGTTTTTCACGGAGTAAAAAACATTATATACTATGGTCTCGGCTCGGCTCGCATGGGCCTGCGAGTTCGGTCCAACTCGCAGCCCAAGCCCAATAAAGGACTCGGCTCGCCAGACTCAACCTACGCGAGTTCAGATCTCACCTCACAGCTCGACTCGCTGCGACCTGAGATCTCGACTCGCTACGCATCAAACGTCTATTATTTATTTTGTATTTAATTATTCGTCTAACTTAACAAAACAATATGTTTAACGAATATCACTAACAAAACAAATATTCTTTTACAAATCCAAACCAATATACAAACATAATAATAATTACACTAGTCGTATTTCAAGCTAGATCTGTTGTCACACTCTATGTCCCAACAATTTCATGGATTTTTTTTACATCAAAGTCTTCGTTTTTGAAAAACGAATCTAACGCAAAAAGAATCATCACAAACGGACATATAACGAAGGAGATACAAAGCAAAACGTAAAACAAACAAACGGTATCAATTATTTTTTGACCGTCTGACCCAAGTTTTTGTGTCTTCTTGTTTGGCCCAAAGAAAACCGACCCAAATTCCTCCTTGGAGGATCTGGCCGGCCCAACCCTTTTCCCAAACCCATTCAAACTCAAGTAACCCTAAAACTATAAATAAATAAAAAACTAAACCGAAAAGCTTTAGTTTATGCCGATTTAATTTCGCAGTCAACTTCAGAGGACGTTTTGACCTACTTAGAATCTTTTTCAGGATTCGTCCAAAACTAAAAAGTTGTAGATCTCGATGTTTTACATAAACTTTACAGGTTTCGGCCTCTGAAACAAATCAGATTATTTTATAAAAATTGTTTTGTAAACTGCTGCAGTGTATTACGAATTTTCTGAAACTTTTGGTTAATTTAGGTTCGTATATAAACGTGTATTAACTCCAAAAACGACTTGTAAACCCTAGAAATCGTATACCAGTTGATTCTAGGCCTCATCTATGATTTTCAAACCCTAAGAACTCAAACTTTTAACCTCTAATTCATTCTAATGATCGAGAACTCGCGTATTCATGTTTTTCGGTAAGTTTTCATGTTCTAAACTCTCATATCTTCGGATTCATTATGCATGATGTGTATGGATCCTCACGAAATGTCATTCTTACAGATTCAAGGAGTGGATCGTATTGTTGAACTCGTTTATTGGTATATTCTCTATTTTAATTCGATCTTTTATACGTATACTCGATCTATCGTTTATTATCAATCTTTCATATCATTCCATTGGTATCCCATCATTGTGATCATTTGAGGGTCTGTAAAACTAGTATAATATTTGATGGAATAGGTTTTGTAATCATATAATTGATGGGCGCCCGAGAGGTCGGTTGCGATTTTACTCGCGTCGTTGCGGGCCTTCCTCTGGGCGCACCGATCAGTGGGTTTTATATTTTATACTGGGCCTAAGTATACTAAAGCTATAGGTAAGTACAGCGATAGGTAAGACCTAGGGTCATTCTTCAAACTACAACGGGCATGGGATTAAGGATATCAATTATCTTTCGTAATTTAGCTGGTTTTCAAGAGTTGATAGGGATTTTGTTTTGTTTTCTTGCCTAACTAATTTAAAACTAAAGCTAAAGTAAAGTAAAGGTGGTGAGGTGGCTACGAGAATAATAGGTTAAACACGTGTGTTTATTATGACATTCGTTATGCTATTTAGGGGTAGTTATTGTAGTTAAGGCATTAGTTAAGATGGTTGATAACACGTAAAAAGTCATGTTTTTACGTACGTTATTTCCCGCATTTTAGACCTAAAGTTAACAAAACCACACCAATAATGTCAAATATTATGATATTTTGTTAACTAAGTCAAAACGGAAGTGATGTTTTAAAAACCATTGAAAATGACCTGAAAAACGTGAAAAACTGAGCATAAACGATTAACGAATCTCTAGTTCACGCATTTCAACACTTTTTGAGCTACACTTAGAATTATGATCTGTAACTTATGTCATTTTCTTCGTTAGGAAATTACGAACGCGTGGATATAAAGATCGTTCAAAACGGACGCACGATGAAGAAGTTACGCCCAAACGAAGAATCAAGGCAACCAAAGACCGAGATACGGGAGAGCCAAGCCGTATACGGCCAAGACTGACCGTATACGGCCAAGCCATGACCGTATATGGCCTGGCCAGGGCGTATATAGCTTGGTCTCAGCCGTATACGGCCAATCTCGCCCGTATTCGATGTCTTGCCCGTACAAGGAAGGATTTTTATACGGTTGGGAAATACGGCTGAGATTTTGGAGGTAGGAATACGGTTGGGGAATACGGTTGAGCCAAATCTATAAATACCTACCACCACCTCCTCATTCAACACACTTCAACATCAATTCTTCATTCCACACTTTACACTTCTCATTTACACTTTCATTTTCGTATTTAGCTTTTAGTTTTGGTTTCTCTCTCTAGAGTTTTCTCTCTCTAGAGAGATATATATGTTTAGTTAGTTAGAGGTAGAGAGAGAAAAGCTAGCTGTTGTAATCACGGTGTAAAAGCATTCTTGGTGCAAGACTACGCGTTTCTCAATATTACTTTGCTTAAATTCTGGTGATATCTATTCTTTCATACTTATACTATGTCCGAATTATTCCTGCCTGCCTGTGTGATGTATGTTATGTGTATTGCCATGATTACTGAGTAGTGTATTATTTGGGTTTTTGAAATGTAGATAATTAAACCTAGGGATGATGTTAAATTAATCTTTAATTAAATATGTAATTGAGAATTATTAAACTCTCTTATGTCTAAACTTTTCATGCATCTAGACTTAGTTTACGGATCACCCTTTCCAGTCATTCGCTTGACTGCTACTTAGGTTTAGAAATTGATTACCTCTAGATACGGTAGTTTGTTATCTGTGTTATCGTACGAATCAATGTTCGTTACTATAATTCAGATAAAGTACTGGGTATTGCGATGGAAACACCACTGGTGGAGTACAACCGTGGAAGCTCCGGAAAAGCCATTAGTACCGACATTGTGACCTACCTAGAAACCCTATAATATGGTCTAGGAACCGTAGAGCTGTGGAAATGCTAAGTATATCGTAAGTCTACCCCTGGTTACAAATCCATGGAAATACATTAACTGAAGTACACTGTAACTATGCCTAGGGTTAGTAAACATGTGGAAAAGTTATAGTACATCGTAGACCTACCTCTGGTTATGAAAGCTGTGGAAATGCTTCTAGCACTGTACACTGCTATCGTACCGAGGGTTAGTTAGCTATGGAACAGCTGCATTACACTGTAAATCTATCTCTGGTTACATGGGACTGTGGAAGACGGTTAGAAGTACTGTACATTGAAAAGTACCTAGGGTTAGCAAACTGTGGAAATAAATGCATTGTACACCGCTAGTGTACCTAGGGACGAATGACTGATCGCAAAGGAGAGTTCTAGATCATGACAGAAGTAATTGTGCTAATAAAACCTAAGGAATGAGTCTGGAGATGAAAGTCAAGCCCAGCAGTGGTTTAGGATTCTTAGAACCCGTAGACTCTACAAAACTGATAGTTTGGAATAACAAGTTAATACTTAGAACACGATTAGATAATAACAGTTGTATTTAGGTGTTAAGAAAGTCCAGAATAACCTGAGGGCAGTCTGTTACCTTATTCCTGCACCCTTTATGGGTCACTTGTCTTCACAAGACAGTGTGGGGGGTCGAGCAGCCTGTTCTGACCAGAATCTCGATAGCCTAGTTACTCGGTGACATACTTATTTAGGTTTAACTAAACAAGTAGGGTCCTAGTGTTTACACCTATAATTTATTTGTCTGTCAACTAATTGTGTCCCCAATTACCTTTATAATGAACATCATCCCAACAATTGATTATTGAAACTTCAACAGCCGCATTCTCTATCTATCTACCTAATTACCGATTCTCATCTCTATTTTACTTTTCTGCTGAGTCTGCCACATCAGATACAGATACATCCTCGGAGATGGACTCACCACAGTCAGGGCAGGGTTTGGATACTCATATGGAGCCAGTTCAGGAGCTTGAGGAGGATCAGATGCATGAGCTGATACAGGAGCAGATACAGACAGATTATGTGCCAGTTTTACCTACGGGACACACATCTTCCGGATTGACAGGTTTACTTGACACTACCCCTGTTCCATCCTCAGATTTGCCGCCGGTTCACTTGGCACAGGTTCTGCGTGACTACCCTCTCGGATCAGCTGACATAGGCGATATGGGCCTTGATTCAAACTTCCATCTGTATCCACTACATCCAAAGCAGCAGCGTGCCGCATCATCGGGGTCAGTATCCCGCATGGCGTCGAGTGGACAGCACTCCGTCACCCAGCTGGCAGCTCTCTTCCTACTCTCCAGGAGCCACCAGCGGATCAGGACCTTCCTCTTCCTTGATTCTACTAATTTATCACTCCTTATCTTATTATTATTACTTATGTTGGATTACTGTACTATCACTTGATATTTTGGATGACTGTACTGGTATTGTGACTGTGCGGATATATTTTCGACCAACCAGTGATCTGGTTGGATTTATCTGCTTTTATTTATCGTATTATCATCTTAGTTATTCTCGTTTACTAATATTATGTTTATTTTGCTTTTGAATAAGAAAGTTGTGAGTGTAATTGAAGTTCCCCAAGGAAACATAAGACGACGCGCAAATCACGCAAGATTTGGGCTGAATGACGCGGGATTCCCCGGTTGCTGTCAACACGCCCAAATTTATCAAACAAACGTCTCATTCTTTCTTAGGGGAGTTTTTCGTTCTTTTTTCTAGTGGTTATTAAATATCTCAATACATCATTACCGTTGTCCTTTATGCTTAATCTTTAAGTGTGGGATTTCAAACCCCATAAATCAAATCGACTTAGAAACAAAGTTCCAAAATATGATCAAACTTTAAGTGTGGGATTCTTCTCCAAAGAAGAATCTTTAGACTTAGTTTGTGAACATTAGGGACAATGTTCCTCTAAGTGTGGGATACACGGTATGATATACCGTATTTTGACTTTGATTGCTTGTCCAAAGTAAACAACAAATAAAAATAAGCTTAACCCCCATTAGGCTTAAATTTTTCATCAAAACCTCATTTTGGCTAAATTTTTAAAATTTTTGAATTAAATATTTTTTGCGAAAGGTCATTTGTCAGAAAATAAATAAATTACTTTGGAAAGTAAGATAAGTTAGGATACGAATTCCTTAGAAATGAAATGTTAATCCTAGAGCATCGCACGGCTAGGCACATACAACCCCTTTGTAGTGAGGCACTTGAGCCCAATAAGCATTTATCTTTAATGCTTCACTTTCGATTGATGTGTGTGTCGATGCTATTGCTTTGAATTAGAACTTGCTCTTGGTATACGTTTCGAGACCACACCGATGAGCGCCGTACGCGGTGTAGGTGCAATCAGAGGACCTCGACTTTTCCTAGGATTAAAACCATTTTTCACAAATATTTTCTAGCCCAAAACCCTTCCAACACTTATCTTTAGTGTTGATGATCCGCCTAGAAAACCCCTTTGCGCCTTAGCCTTTCGTTTCTGTCTTAAAACCCTAACAAAACAAACCCACTCAAAAATTCCCTTACCCCTCCAAAACTCTAGTTTAGAACTTTTGAGGTTATGAAAAGCGTCATTTAGACATCCTCGTTACTCTTGTCTCAAGGTTTTCAGCTACTATGCGTTTCTCTCAGAAAATCTTGCGTGTGTTCAAAAGTCAAAATCTCTGAAAGCAACACTTGGTGCAAAAAATTGGCACCTCTGTGAAAAACTCAGGAAAAAAAATGAAATGTCAAAAGACAAAGTGCCAAGGATCTCTCGAAAAGAAGGAAAAATGTGTCTGTGAAGAAAAGAAAAATAGAAAAAAGAAAGAAAGAAAGAAAGAAATACCTTCGAAAAAGTTTCACAAAAATAGAATAAAGCTTAGTGTTTCAAGTTTCGCAAAGAATGCCTGATCAGAATGCATACAAATTTACGTGTGTTCCCGAGAGTGATATCATCAAAGCTATCCTCCAAAAATAAAATTCATCCTCACATGTTTCGTTCCGTTCAAAGAGTGTCTAAATAATTCTTTTCATAGCTTTAGGATTTCTAAGCTTAAGTCAAAACCCATCAAACCCTAAACACCACCTTCCGAACCCCCTTAAACCTCACTTACCATTACACCCTTTTAAAATTTCTTGGGATGATTAGCTCTGTTCTCATCGAAGTGGTAGAGATCTGATTCTTGATCAAGCCTATAACGAGAAGCAGATACATGACTGGCTTTATGAGCGATTTCTTTGATTTAGAAAGATAGGAAACCCGATACATGCTGAGTGAATTGAGTAACCACCTAGTGAGATCGCCTAGTCATGTACAATATCCATCGAGGATTGTGAAAGTATGCCAGGGCTAACATTTCAAATCTAAGGGATGACTATCCTAACGATGCTTGCTTTCTAAAAAGATTTATTTAATGACTAACAAATGATTGATCTCAAAATATTTTATGTCAGAAACCTAAAACCATTATTTTCAAAATCTTTATAGCGAGTGAGGATTTTAAAGTTTGCTTGAGGACAAGCAAAGTTCTAAGTGTGGTATATTTGATAACACGTAAAAAATCATGTTTTTACATACGTTATTTCCCGCATTTTAGACCTAAAGTTAACAAAACCACACCAATAATGTCAAATATTATGATATTTTGTTAACTAAGTCAAAACGGAAGTGATGTTTTAAAAACCATTGAAAATGACAGGAAAAACGTGAAAAACTGAGCATAAACGATTAACGAATCTCTAGTTCACGCATTTCGACACTTTTTGAGCTACACTTAGAATTATGACCTCTAACTTATGTCATTTTCTTCGTTAGGAAATTACAAACGCGTGGATATAAAGATCATTTAAAACGGACGCACGATGAAGAAGTTACGCCCAAACGAAGAATCAAGGCAACCGAAGAACGAGATACGGGAGAGCCATGCCGTATACGGCCAAGACTGACCGTATATGGCCAATCCATGACCGTATATGGCCTGGTCTCAGCCGTATATGGCCAATCTCACCCGTATACGATTGGGTCTCTCCCGTATCGCCCCCATTATCTTCCGTATACGCCCAATCTCGCTCGTATTCGATGTCTTGCCCATACAAGGAAGGATTTTTATACGGTTGGGAAATACGGCTGAGATTTTGGAGGTAGCAATACGGTTGAGGAATATGGTTGAGCCAAATCTATAAATACCTACCACCACCTCCTCATTCAACACACTTCAACATCAATTCTTCATTCCACACTTCACACTTTTCATTTACACTTTCATTTTCATTTTTGTTTTCGTATTTAGCTTTTTGTTTTGGTTTCTCTCTCTAGAGTTTTCTCTCTCTAGAGATATAGATAGTTAGTTAGTTAGAGGCAGAGAGAGAAAAGCTAGCTATTGTAATCACGGTGTAAAAGCATTCTTGGTGCAAGACTACGCGTTTCTCAATATTACTCTGCTTAAATTATGGTGATATCTATTATTTCATACTTATACTATGTCCGAATTATTTCTGCCTGCCTGTATGATGTATGTTATGTGTATTGCCATGATTACTGAGTAGTGTATTATTGCGGTTGTTGAAATGTAGATAATTAAACGTAGGGATGATGTTAAATTAATCTTTAATTAAATATGTAATTGGGAATTATTAAACTCTGTTATGTCTAAACTTTTCATGCATCTGGACTTAGTTTACGGATCACCCTTTCCAGTCCTTCGCGTGACTGCTACTTAGGTTTAGAAATTGATCACCTCTAGATACGGTAGTTCGTTATCTGTGTTATCGTACGAATCAATGTTCGTTACTATAATTCGGCTAAAGTACTGGGTATAGCGATGGAAACACCACTGGTGGAGTACAACCATGGAAGCTCCGGAAAAGCCATTTGTACCGACATTGTGACCTACCTAGAAACCCTATAATATGGTCTAGGAACCGTAGAGCTGTGGAAATGCTAAGTACATCGTAAGTCTACCCATGGTTACAAATCCATGGAAATACATTAACTGAAGTACACTGTAACTATGCCTAGGGTTAGTAAACATGTGCAAAAGCTATCGTACATCGTAGACCTACCTCTGGTTATGAAAGCTGTGGAAATGCTTCTAGCACTGTACACTGCTATCGTACCTAGGGTTAGTTAGATATGGAACAGCTGTAGTACACTGTAAATCTATCTTTGGTTACATGGGACTGTGGAAGACGGTTAGAAGTACTGTACATTGAAAAGTACCTAGGGTTAGCAAACTATGGAAATAAATGCATTGTACACCACTAGTGTACCTAGGGACGAATGAATGATCGCAAAGGAGAGTTCTAGATCATGACAGAAGTAATTGTGCTAATAAAACCTAAGGAATGAGTCTGGAGATGAAAGTCAAGCCCAGCAGTGGTTCAGGATTCTTAGAACCCCTAGACTCTACATAACTGATAGTTTGGAATAACAAGTTAATACTTAGAACACGATTAGATAATAACAGTTGTATTTAGGTGTAAGAAAGGTCAAAATAACCTGAGGGCAGTCTGTTACCTTATTCCTGCACCCTTCATGGGTCACTTGTCTTCACAAGACAGTGTGGGGGGTCGAGTAGCCTGTTTTAACCAGAATCCCGATAGCCTAGGTACTCAGTGACATACTTATTTAGGTTTAACTAAATAAGTAGGGTCCTAGTGTTTACACCTATAATTCATCTGTCTGTCAACTAATTATGTCCCCAATTTCCTTTATAACGAACATCATCCCAACAATTGATTATTGAAACTTCAACAGCCGCATTCTCTATCTATCTACCTAATTAACGATTCTCATCTCTATTTTACTTTTCTGCACTTAGATAATTAGATAATTAGAAAACCAAAACCAACAAAACCTACCTGTCGCACCCCCAAATTCGTTAATTACAGTTTATCAGATGATTGCAGAATCATTAGATCGAGCGGGGGCGTCGACGTCAACATTGGACATTCATGTATCAGAGCGTATGATTATTGCTGAACAGTACATAGTTAAGTTGTCATCTTATTTCATCTTGGGTCTCCTAGTTCCATATGCATGCAGTCTTATATGCGTAGCTAATTCCTTGAAAAACATAGTAAAAAGTCAACAACAATGTTGAGTGAATTCACAGGATTTAAGTTTACAAATATAGTTGGTAATTCCAATACGTTCACAAATAGTTATTGCTATAAGAGTTAAATAGAGTTTTGCGGAATGTTATCCAAATACATGTTTTGTTGGGACGTTACCCAAAATACAGTTTTGGTGGGTCGTTCTCCAGTCTAACTCGGCCGGTCGTTCTCCAGCCTAAAACACTGCTGGTCGTTCTCCAGCGAAACATAGTACCGGTCGTTCTCTGGTGAAACACTGCCGGTCGTTCTCCGGCAAAACACGTGCTGGTCGTTCTCCAGCGAAACAAAACAATTTACCGGTCGTTCTCCGGTCTAAAACAGTGTTGGTCGTTCTCCAGCGAAACCAAAAATAGTTTACCGGTCGTTCTCCGGTTCATCAAATATAGTTTATCACGTTTGTAGCAGTTTGTAGTATGGAAATGCTATTTCATAAACACCAGTTTGTACAAAAGTTTAACAGTTCTTAGGTACTCTAGCTACCAATTAAAAACATGATCACAATCATTAATAATCAATAGTTGGGAGCAATCATCATATTAGCAATCATGAAATCAAAGCAAGTTATGGCAATCAGTAAAAGCAGTTGACTATGTTTTTCACCCCGAGTTGAAAGCAGTAAAACAGTAGAAAGTGGGGATGTGAACTCACCTGGTGAGCTGAAAGTGTGCGAGTGCTAGCAAAGCCTAAGCTCAAAAGTACTCCTAGTCGATAATCTCCTAAAGCCCTAAACGTATGAGATTATAAGTATAAGTATGTGGATGTCGTAATTGAGCATCCATGCTAGTGCTCATTCACTAGATATGTCCAAGTATTCGTTTGTCGTTTAGTTTTGTAGTTTTGAAAACATGTACGGCCTGTTGGTGACGGTTTTGTAATAATAATTCCCAAAGTGTTATTATTATGATTGTTTCGTTTATTTACTTGTAAAAGTATATGTTTTTATTTAAGTGTTTCAAAGCGTGTATCGTTATCCGTAAATATCATAACATCATTTTTGTTCAAGTCTTATAGTATAACAACTAAAATATTTGTTTAGATCCAAAATCTAAAGTTTTACATTTCGTTTCATGTTTTTCGTACCGAGGCTCGTTTCGGTTGACTTGGTCAAACGTGTTCGGTTTGACCCGAAACTTTTACAAAAGTCTTAAATATGTTAAATAAACCTTAGAAAATTATCGTTACGTTTTATAGTCGGTCCGAAGTGTCGGTTTTCATAAAAGTGTCAAAACAGTTCAAAAGTTGTGTTTTCGGTTTTGTCGGTTTGTTTCGCCACATATTTCAACTAGTTCTGTTCCAAATAAAGGTCAACAAATTTTACCAACTGATCTTCTACTATTCTAGTGTCTAACATAAAATTCCTAAGATTTATAGTGTCCATTTACATAGGTAAATAATTCCGCGTAACTACCGAACATATTTTTCGATAATTTCCAGACCAGTCTCAAAGATTAATTCGTAGCTAAAAATGAGTGCGTTTCTGGAAGGAGCTATAGAAGAACTTTTTTTAGATCTTTTCAATACGCAACTTTTGATATAAAATTCGTTGTCTAATTCTTAGTAGAACTCAAGATATGATAGTTTTAGTGAGCTGTATTTTCTGAGACATAATCTGTCTCTTTATATATGTGATACAAAAACGTGTTTTAGCTATGCTTTTGGACATAATCAAGTTATATGAACAATAAAACATGCATATAATCAACATGCATCAGAATCTAAAGAGAGAGATAGAGTTCCTCACAATGAATTAGTGGAGAAAATGAGGGTGATGATGAAGATGAAGTTCTTGAGCTATTCTCCTTTGCAAGAAGATGAAGTTGGTGGTGGTGGTTCTTGGTGGTTTAGGGTGGATGAATGGTGGTTCTTGGAAGTGTTGGTGGATTTTGAGGGCTGTTTTCTCCAGAAAATTTGAGAGAGAATGGAGAGGGAGTGAGAGTGAATAATGAGGAAATGCATGTAATTGGAGTGGAGTTGTAAGGGATTGTGATGATGATCATTTGCATGCAATTTTAGTGGAGGGAGAGGGTGGTGACCACATGGGGGAGGTGGCCAGCCACGGGGGCCCCTTTTGGGTGGGTTTTGTGATTTAATTTCGATTTCAAGACTGTGTTTACGTATTTTGGTCATTTACCCGTTATTCGTGTTAAAACGTTAAATCGCCTAACATTATTTTGAGTCGTTTTAATTCGTATTATATTTGGGGTAAATTTTCATTAAAGTATTCTTAAAATACTTTATTTTGAGTTACCGAAATATTTATCGAATTTCATTTAGTTGCGTAATTCGATTCGCGCATTTTTACTGCGTTTGTTACGTTTTAATCAAAAAGTCTAAGTTTTTAGTGTACTATTATATGAAAATAACAATATAGGATAAATAACTTCTGAAAATAGATTCAAGTTATTTATAGAAATGTTTTTACCAATGTTCGAATTTTTGTCGGGTTCATTCCGAATGTTTTGTACGTAATTATACTAATTACGAAATTTGTAATACTACGTGTATTAACTAGTTGGGCTTTGCTAGACTTACCTCTAAAATTTGTTGTGAATTCACTTAAGTAGGGAATTAGCCTAAAATGCAAATGTTTAGTGTACTTAATTGTATTCAAAATTGCGGGGTGTCACATTCTCCCCCTGTTAGAGAAATCTCGTCCCGAGATTTTCAAATCCATGTCGAAACGTCGGACGTATGTGTTTCCGAGAAGACGTGTTGTCACTATTGTGGCGTCGTAAGTTACCGCGTAACTCATAATGGTTTTTGGTATATATGTCGTATAGTTTAATAAGTTGTATGTTCAAAAGTAGTCCAAGTTCACTAAGCGCTAAATTCAAGAGGTTCGAATAATGTAACGTTAAGGAGTAGTAGGAGTTTACTTAGACGTATCGATGTTGACATAGGGATCCGGTTGTGTACCCTTTGATTTAAGAATGTTCGTGCGTCCAGGAGCTGTTGGAAGGGTAACGTTGCGGTTGTTGTTTAAAACGAACAAACAACTGTCAAACAGTTGGCAATTCGAAACGGTTAAATTGTTGTTCAAATCGTGGTCAAATCATGACAGAGTAGTTGTTTAAAACAGGTGATAAACTTACTTGTAAATCTTTTGTTGTTTAAATATAAACAAGTTATGTATAAATCGTTGACATTCAGTCGAAATAGTGATCAATTCGTATACGTTTTAGAAAATCATTTCAGTCTATAAAAAGTAGTGTTCGTTTGGAAATCAATCTGGTGAATAACTAGTAGGAAAACCTTCCAGTATAGTTGTTTTGTTGAAATAATCGTTTCAAAATATAATTTGTATGAAATTTGTTCTATAAGGTTTGCTATTCGTGGGAGAATTCGTTTCGCATATTACTTAACAAGGCTCGTTACTCCGATACGTATCGCAACCTCCATTTGTTTCATCCGTCCATTCGATTGATGAGTTGTCGGTCCCAATCGTTAAACGTTTAGTACGAGTTCGTTCAGTCCGTTTGAGAATAAGAGTTTGTTTGCACAATAGTCAAGCAGAATGGAGTAGTCGTTCAAATAGTAGTCAATGCCAAAGTAAGGAATGTGAAGAATGAAGTCTCACATGTTTCAGTTATCGAGCATTAAGAAGAATTAGTGATATCCCATCACGTATCTTACAACTATGAAACGCCCATATGTACTTAGTATGATATAATCACGTTGGCCAGGCGTCATTATATGATGCTAAATACATACTTCTTTTCATCAACCGCCTTAATACGATCAGGTTCATACGAATCAGCGAATTGGATGTAGTATGGTTCAAGGAATTCAAGGCGAAATCAACCATACAATAGAACAAGTAGAATAAGTGTACGATAGTATCGGTCGGTTGGTTTGCGTATGCCGATGTGTCGTAACAAATGTTGTCGTGTATCGAGTTAGACGTATGCAAATGAATGTGTATGCATGAGTGTCCTAGCAAAGGCTATAGTCTAGGTCTCTAAGGTCTCTAGGTCGCTTAAAGACTTTTAGTTCGCTATAACCAATGGCTCTGATACCAATCTGTCGCACCCCCAAATTCGTTAATTACAGTTTATCAGATGATAGCGGAATCATTAGATCTAGCGGGGGCGTCGACGTCAACATTGGACATTCATGCATCAGAGCGTATGATTATTGTTGAACAGTACATAGTTAAGTTGTCATCTTATTTCGTCTTGGGTCTCCTAGTTCCATATGCATGCAGTCTTATATGCGTAGCTAATTCCCTGAAAAACATAGTAAAAAGTCAACAACAATGTTGAAGTAATTCACAGGTTTTAAGTTTACAAATATAGTTGGTAATTCCAATACGTTCACAAATAGTTATTGCTATAAGAGTTAAATAGAGTTTTGCGGAATGTTATCCAAATACATGTTTTGTTGGGACGTTACCCAAAATACAGTTTAGGTGGGATGTCTGCCCAATATATAGTTTAGTTGGGATGTCTGCCCAAAAATACGGTTTAGTTGGGATGTCTGCCCAAAAATACAGTTTAAAATACTTTGCTGGTCGTTCTCCAGCGATTTTCAAAACAGTACCGGTCGTTCTCCGGTTTAACAAATACTGGTCGTTCTCCAGTCTAACTCGGCCGGTCGTTCTCCGGCCTAAAACACTGCTGGTCGTTCTCCAGCGAAACATAGTACCGGTCGTTCTCCGGTGAAACACTGCCGGTCGTTCTCTGGCAAAACACGTGCTGGTCATTCTCCAGCGAAACAAAACAGTTTACCGGTCGTTCTCCGGTCTAAAACAGTGTTGGTCGTTCTCCAGCGAAACCAAAAATAGTTTACCGGTCGTTCTCCGGTTCATCAAATATAGTTTATCACGTTTGTAGTAGTTTGTAGTATGGAAATGCTATTTCATAAACACCAGTTTGTACAAAAGTTTAACAGTTCTTAGGTACTCTAGCTACCAATTAAAAACATGATCACAATCATTAATAATCAATAGTTGGGAGCAATCATCATATTAGCAATCATGAAATCAAAGCAAGTTATGGCAATCAGTAAAAGCAGTTGACTATGTTTTTCACCCCAAGTTGAAAGCAGTAAAACAGTAGAAAGTGGGGATGTGAACTCACCTGGTGAGCTGAAAGTGTGCTAGTGCTAGCAAAGCCTAAGCTCAAAAGTACTCCTAGTCGATAATCTCCTAAAGCCCTAAACGTATGAGATTATAAGTATAAGTATGTGGATGTCGTAATTGAGCATCCATGCTAGTGCTCATTCACTAGATATGTCCAAGTATTCGTTTGTCGTTTAGTTTTGTAGTTTTGAAAACATGTACGGCCTGTTGGTGACGGTTTTGTAATAATAATTCCCAAAGTGTTATTATTATGTTTGTTTCGTTTATTTACTTGTAAAAGTATATGTTTTTATTTAAGTGTTTCAACGCGTGTATCGTTATCCGTAAATATCATAACATCATTTTTGTTCAAGTCTTATAGTATAACAACTAAAATATTTGTTTAGATCCAAAATCTAAAGTTTTACATTTCGTTTCATGTTTTTCGTACCGAGGCTCGTTTCGGTTGACTTGGTCAAACGTGTTCGGTTTGACCCGAAACTTTTACAAAAGTCTTAAATATGTTAAATAAACCTTAGAAAATTATCGTTACGTTTTATAGTCGGTCCGAAGTGTCGGTTTTCATAAAAGTGTCAAAACAGTTCAAAAGTTGTGTTTTCGGTTTTGTCGGTTTGTTTCGCCACATATTTCAACTAGTTCTGGTCCAAATAAAGGTCAACAAATTTTACCAACTGATCTTCTACTATTCTAGTGTCTAACATAAAATTCCTAAGATTTATAGTGTCCATTTACATAGGTAAATAATTCCGCGTAACTACCGAACATATTTTTCGATAATTTCTAGACCAGTCTCAAAGATTAATTCGTAGCTAAAAATGAGTGCGTTTCTGGAAGGAGCTATAGAAGAACTTTTTTTAGATATTTTCAATACTCAACTTTTGATATAAAATTCGTTGTCTAGTTCTTAGTAGAACTCAAGATATGATCGTTTTAGTGAGCTGTATTTTCTGAGACAGAATCTGTCTCTTTATATATGTGATACAAAAACGTGTTTTAGCTATGCTTTTAGACATAATCAAGTTATATGAACAACAAAACATGCATATAATCAACATGCATCAGAATCTAAAGAGAGAGATAGAGTTCCTCACAATGAATTAGTGGAGAAAATGAGGGTGATGATGAAGATGAAGTTCTTGAGCTATTCTCCTTTGCAAGAAGATGAAGTTGGTGGTGGTGGTTCTTGGTGGTTTAGGGTGGATGAATGGTGGTTCTTGGAAGTGTTGGTGGATTTTGAGGGCTGTTTTCTCCAGAAAATTTGAGAGAGAATGGAGAGGGAGTGAGAGTGAATAATGAGGAAATGCATGTAATTGGAGTGGAGTTGTAAGGGATTGTGATGATGATCATTTGCATGCAATTTTAGTGGAGGGAGAGGGTGGTGACCACATGGGGGAGGTGGCCAGCCACGGGGGCCCCTTTTGGGTGGGTTTTGTGATTTAATTTCGATTTCAAGACTGTGTTTACGTATTTTGGTCATTTACCCGTTATTCGTGTTAAAACGTTAAATCGCCTAACATTATTTTGAGTCGTTTTAATTCGTATTATATTTGGGGTAAATTTTCATTAAAGTATTCTTAAAATACTTTATTTTGAGTTACCGAAATATTTATCGAATTTCATTTAGTTGCGTAATTCGATTCGCGCATTTTTACTGCGTTTGTTACGTTTTAATCAAAAAGTCTAAGTTTTTAGTGTACTATTATATGAAAATAACAATATAGGATAAATAACTTCTGAAAATAGATTCAAGTTATTTATAGAAATGTTTTTACCAATGTTCGAATTTTTGTCGGGTTCATTCCGAATGTTTTGTACGTAATTATACTAATTACGAAATTTGTAATACTACGTGTATTAACTAGTTGGGCTTTGCTAGACTTACCTCTAAAATTTGTTGTGAATTCACTTAAGTAGGGAATTAGCCTAAAATGCAAATGTTTAGTGTACTTAATTGTATTCAAAATTGCGGGGTGTCACATTCTCCCCCTGTTAGAGAAATCTCGTCCCGAGATTTTCAAATCCATGTCGAAACGTCGGACGTATGTGTTTCCGAGAAGACGTGTTGTCACTATTGTGGCGTCGTAAGTTACCGCGTAACTCATAATGGTTTTTGGTATATATGTCGTATAGTTTAATAAGTTGTATGTTCAAAAGTAGTCCAAGTTCACTAAGCGCTAAATTCAAGAGGTTCGAATAATGTAACGTTAAGGAGTAGTAGGAGTTTACTTAGACGTATCGATGTTGACATAGGGATCCGGTTGTGTACCCTTTGATTTAAGAATGTTCGTGCGTCCAGGAGCTGTTGGAAGGGTAACGTTGCGGTTGTTGTTTAAAACGAACAAACAACTGTCAAACAGTTGGCAATTCGAAACGGTTAAATTGTTGTTCAAATCGTGGTCAAATCATGACAGAGTAGTTGTTTAAAACAGGTGATAAACTTACTTGTAAATCTTTTGTTGTTTAAATATAAACAAGTTATGTATAAATCGTTGACATTCAGTCGAAATAGTGATCAATTCGTATACGTTTTAGAAAATCATTTCAGTCTATAAAAAGTAGTGTTCGTTTGGAAATCAATCTGGTGAATAACTAGTAGGAAAACCTTCCAGTATAGTTGTTTTGTTGAAATAATCGTTTCAAAATATAATTTGTATGAAATTTGTTCTATAAGGTTTGCTATTCGTGGGAGAATTCGTTTCGCATATTACTTAACAAGGCTCGTTACTTCGATACGTATCGCAACCTCCATTTGTTTCATCCGTCCATTCGATTGATGAGTTGTCGGTCCCAATCGTTAAACGTTTAGTACGAGTTCGTTCAGTCCGTTTGAGAATAAGAGTTTGTTTGCACAATAGTCAAGCAGAATGGAGTAGTCGTTCAAATAGTAGTCAATGCCAAAGTAAGGAATGTGAAGAATGAAGTCTCACATGTTTCAGTTATCGAGCATTAAGAAGAATTAGTGATATCCCATCACGTATCTTACAACTATGAAACGCCCATATGTACTTAGTATGATATAATCACGTTGGCCAGGCGTCATTATATGATGCTAAATACATACTTCTTTTCATCAACCGCCTTAATACGATCAGGTTCATACGAATCAGCGAATTGGATGTAGTATGGTTCAAGGAATTCAAGGCGAAATCAACCATACAATAGAACAAGTAGAATAAGTGTACGATAGTATCGGTCGGTTGGTTTGCGTATGCCGATGTGTCGTAACAAATGTTGTCGTGTATCGAGTTAGACGTATGCAAATGAATGTGTATGCATGAGTGTCCTAGCAAAGGCTATAGTCTAGGTCTCTAAGGTCTCTAGGTCGCTTAAAGACTTTTAGTTCGCTATAACCAATGGCTCTGATACCAATCTGTCGCACCCCCAAATTCGTTAATTACAGTTTATCAGATGATAGCGGAATCATTAGATCTAGCGGGGGCGTCGACGTCAACATTGGACATTCATGCATCAGAGCGTATGATTATTGTTGAACAGTACATAGTTAAGTTGTCATCTTATTTCGTCTTGGGTCTCCTAGTTCCATATGCATGCAGTCTTATATGCGTAGCTAATTCCCTGAAAAACATAGTAAAAAGTCAACAACAATGTTGAAGTAATTCACAGGTTTTAAGTTTACAAATATAGTTGGTAATTCCAATACGTTCACAAATAGTTATTGCTATAAGAGTTAAATAGAGTTTTGCGGAATGTTATCCAAATACATGTTTTGTTGGGACGTTACCCAAAATACAGTTTAGGTGGGATGTCTGCCCAATATATAGTTTAGTTGGGATGTCTGCCCAAAAATACGGTTTAGTTGGGATGTCTGCCCAAAAATACAGTTTAAAATACTTTGCTGGTCGTTCTCCAGCGATTTTCAAAACAGTACCGGTCGTTCTCCGGTTTAACAAATACTGGTCGTTCTCCAGTCTAGCTCGGCCGGTCGTTCTCCGGCCTAAAACACTACTGGTCGTTCTCCAGCGAAACATAGTACCGGTCGTTCTCCGGTGAAACACTGCCGGTCGTTCTCTGGCAAAACACGTGCTGGTCATTCTCCAGCGAAACAAAACAGTTTACCGGTCGTTCTCCGGTCTAAAACAGTGTTGGTCGTTCTCCAGCGAAACCAAAAATAGTTTACCGGTCGTTCTCCGGTTCATCAAATATAGTTTATCACGTTTGTAGTAGTTTGTAGTATGGAAATGCTATTTCATAAACACCAGTTTGTACAAAAGTTTAACAGTTCTTAGGTACTCTAGCTACCAATTAAAAACATGATCACAATCATTAATAATCAATAGTTGGGAGCAATCATCATATTAGCAATCATGAAATCAAAGCAAGTTATGGCAATCAGTAAAAGCAGTTGACTATGTTTTTCACCCCAAGTTGAAAGCAGTAAAACAGTAGAAAGTGGGGATGTGAACTCACCTGGTGAGCTGAAAGTGTGCTAGTGCTAGCAAAGCCTAAGCTCAAAAGTACTCCTAGTCGATAATCTCCTAAAGCCCTAAACGTATGAGATTATAAGTATAAGTATGTGGTTGTCGTAATTGAGCATCCATGCTAGTGCTCATTCACTAGATATGTCCAAGTATTCGTTTGTCGTTTAGTTTTGTAGTTTTGAAAACATGTACGGCCTGTTGGTGACGGTTTTGTAATAATAATTCCCAAAGTGTTATTATTATGTTTGTTTCGTTTATTTACTTGTAAAAGTATATGTTTTTATTTAAGTGTTTCAACGCGTGTATCGTTATCCGTAAATATCATAACATCATTTTTGTTCAAGTCTTATAGTATAACAACTAAAATATTTGTTTAGATCCAAAATCTAAAGTTTTACATTTCGTTTCATGTTTTTCGTACCGAGGCTCGTTTCGGTTGACTTAGTCAAACGTGTTCGGTTTGACCCGAAACTTTTACAAAAGTCTTAAATATGTTAAATAAACCTTAGAAAATTATCGTTACGTTTTATAGTCGGTCCGAAGTGTCGGTTTTCATAAAAGTGTCAAAACAGTTCAAAAGTTGTGTTTTCGGTTTTGTCGGTTTGTTTCGCCACATATTTCAACTAGTTCTGGTCCAAATAAAGGTCAACAAATTTTACCAACTGATCTTCTACTATTCTAGTGTCTAACATAAAATTCCTAAGATTTATAGTGTCCATTTACATAGGTAAATAATTCCGCGTAACTACCGAACATATTTTTCGATAATTTCTAGACCAGTCTCAAAGATTAATTCGTAGCTAAAAATGAGTGCGTTTCTGGAAGGAGCTATAGAAGAACTTTTTTTAGATATTTTCAATACTCAACTTTTGATATAAAATTCGTTGTCTAGTTCTTAGTAGAACTCAAGATATGATCGTTTTAGTGAGCTGTATTTTCTGAGACAGAATCTGTCTCTTTATATATGTGATACAAAAACGTGTTTTAGCTATGCTTTTAGACATAATCAAGTTATATGAACAACAAAACATGCATATAATCAACATGCATCAGAATCTAAAGAGAGAGATAGAGTTCCTCACAATGAATTAGTGGAGAAAATGAGGGTGATGATGAAGATGAAGTTCTTGAGCTATTCTCCTTTGCAAGAAGATGAAGTTGGTGGTGGTGGTTCTTGGTGGTTTAGGGTGGATGAATGGTGGTTCTTGGAAGTGTTGGTGGATTTTGAGGGCTGTTTTCTCCAGAAAATTTGAGAGAGAATGGAGAGGGAGTGAGAGTGAATAATGAGGAAATGCATGTAATTGGAGTGGAGTTGTAAGGGATTGTGATGATGATCATTTGTTTGCAATTTTAGTGGAGGGAGAGGGTGGTGACCACATGGGGGAGGTGGCCAGCCATGGGGGCCCCTTTTGGGTGGGTTTTGTGATTTAATTTCAATTTCAAGACTGTGTTTACGTATTTTGGTCATTTACCCGTTATTCGTGTTAAAACGTTAAATCGCCTAACATTATTTTGAGTCGTTTTAATTCGTATTATATTTGGGCTAAATTTTCATTAAAGTATTCTTAAAATACTTTATTTTGAGTTACCGAAATATTTATCGAATTTCATTTGGTTGCCTAATTCGATTCGCGAGTTTTTACTGCGTTTGTTACGTTTTAATCAAAACGTCTAAGTTTTTAGTGTACTATTATATGAAAATAACAATATAGGATAAATAACTTCTAAAAATAGATTCAAGTTATTTATAGAAATGTTTTTACCAACGTCCGCATTTTTGTCGGGTTCATTCCGAATGTTTTGTACGTAATTATACTAATTACTAAATTTGTAATACTACGCGTATTAACTATTTGGGCTTTGCTAGACTTACCTCTAAAATTTGTTGTGAATTCACTTAAGTAGGGAATTAGCCTAAAATGTAAATGTTTAGTGTACTTAATTGTATTCAAAATTGCGGGGTGTCACACTACCTATCTACACAAACCCATCCTAATAGTGAACGTTATCTTTGGCCCAAGCTTCGTTTCAATTCACTCCGATTGAAGAACGACTTCGAGTTATGCTTGCTGCTTACTCACCCAGTGTAGTAAGTAGTATCTATAAGTTGAGCCCAGCTTATTACAAATTTTAAAACTCACCGATCGTAGCTCGGTACCGTCCGGTCAAGTCCTTAGACGACGAGGACAGCCCCCCTCTTCTCTTCTGAGAGAGGTGTGCTCAAACAAACCTGACCTATCGGGCGGCATCAATGGTACACACATGATTCAACAGGCGAACTCGGAACATCCAATGATAACAAAGTATTCTACCTACAACCTTTCCATGGCTTCCTCGTATTTGTACTATACCAGAGGTGTTTCCAACGCCATACCTGGTAGTCAGCTATTTTACGGTATTTCCGTTGCTATCCTGGACTAGTTATATATTTCCTAAAGAACTACAGCTCCTAGCCTATTATCTATCTAACGTAGAGTTGTCCGCAATCAGATAGATAACATGTTACATGGATAACAGCTATGGAATGTACACTACACCAGAAGTTGTTCCAAATGTAATGACCAATTTAACCAACAACCATCCTCGAGTCTTGTTCCCCAATCTCGAACATTTGAGATATCCGAATCATGGCATGAATTTTTGAATAAACAAAACCATGAACATGGGTTTCCCACTGAAACAAGTTGCGATGGCCTGGTCTAACGGCTAGTTAAATTCTTCATTATTATTTCATATAAATCATCGTAACTATTCTATACCTGTTAAACTGGTGTATGTAATCAATATATATCTGAAAACCTAATCATATATCCAACAGCACAATTGATACTAGCATGCAAACCCTGAAGCAACAATCAAACAAGAACATACAGTAGAGCAGCATAACAGAGATCAGTTTATTTCATGTAGAGTAACTGGGTAAATGGTCAAGTCACAAATGTTCTGAAAGTTCTCTCTAAAACATTTTTTATATGAAATGGATCTAATCTATCTCTAATCTTACGCTCCGTGTCTCCCTCCGGTATATCTCAACCAGGAGAACTCCGGCCATGTCAAGTTCAACGATCATCAGACACAGAATAATTAGCGGCATACCATTAGAAGTTGGCCAAGTTCTTAGTAATAGGTTACTAACCACAGCATAAGTTGGATAGATAAACATTGGAGATTCATTTCATAAATTCAAATATATTTTAATAGCATACAGACAGAGTAACGGTATGATTAAAGCATAACTACCCTAGCATAACGACTATCATAGCAAACACATATTTTTTTAGCTTAGCATGGCAATAAATCTAGCAAGCATTTCCAAATAGGCATAGCAACAGCACAACATATTTAAAAATAACAAGATAAAGATTATAATAAAACCTGACGATGAGTTATTACAAATCTTACGTAACCGCAGTCTCGGAGCACCTTCGTTACAACTAAGCTTGAACCTTCTAATCTACTAGCTTAACTATGCTAACCTAACTAATTTATTTCTAGAGAGAGAGTAGAGAGAGAAAGAAAGAAATTATGAGAAACAAGTGAGATATGATGAGAAATGGTGAGGGAGGTGGTGTATTTATAGTATTTGCTCGCCCGTATTTCCTCCTCTAAAATCCCAACCGTATTTCTTGATCGAGTAAATATCTTCAAAAATACGGGCAAAACACAAAATACGGGCCATCCGGACGTATTTCGGGTGAGATTTCAAAAATACGGGCGAGACCCAACCGTATTCGGGCAAGACAGGCCGTATACGGCTGGGATCAGGCCGTATACGGTTGGGATCAGGCTCTATACGCCCAAACCGGGGCATATATTGTCAGGTCTTGGCCGTATACGGTCAGTCTTGGCCGTATATGGCTTGGCTCGGCCGTATATTTGGTCTTCGGTTCTTCGTTTCTTCATTTGGGCTTAACTTTTGCGTCGTATATTTGTTTTAAGCGATTCTTGCTCCCACGATTTCGTAATTTCCTAACGAAGAAAATGACATAAGTTAGAGGTCATAATTCTAAGTGTAGCTCAAAAAGTGTTGAAACGAGTGAACGAGAATGCTTATGATCGTTTTTGTTAGATTTATCGTGTTTTTCGACCATTTTAGTTGATTTTTGAAACGTTGTCTATATTTTAGCCCATGTGATAAATATTAGTAATAAAGCGTTCATTTAGGATATTTTCATCATAAATTAGGCTAAAATAGTGAGAATAATGCACGTAAAAACTTGACTTTTTGTGTGCATCAAATATCCCACACTTAGACTTTTGCTTGTCCTCAAGCAAACTTACTATCTTATCAGCCAAAACTTCCTGTTAAGATTTTGATCTGAGCCTCAAAGAAGAAGTTATACAGATTGGAAACAAGTATTTCGCATGTTAGATAAAGAAGAGATGTTCACATGATGTATCCAAAGGTTTTCAAGATGATTCACTTAGGCAAACTTTCAATTCTCGCATTTTTGGAATATACACGACTGGGCGATCTCACCGGTGGTCACTCAATTCACACAAGTGTATCGGGTTTCCTATTATCCTAAGCCAAATGAAAAAAATCGCTCAAATACCAGTCGTGTAGCATTCGTCATCATAGGCTTGCCCAAGGATCATATCTCCACCACTTAGAGGGGAATGGTACTAATTATCCCAGGACATTCAAATGGGTTGTAATGTTTGGTGAGGGTTAAAGGGTACGGATAAGTGTGAATTTTTGGTTTTAAGGGTTCTGCTCATCTTAGGACCTTTAAGCTTATGAAAATTTTTATTTAGACATACTTTTTAATGAAAACGGAAATGGATAACGATAAGGGGAGAAGATAGCTATTTTGACTTCTAACTTTTGAAACCACACGCGGAATTTTACTTCTTTCAAGAACTGGAGTTTTCGGAAGATTTGAAGCACTTAGCTTTATTTCATACTACATATATTTTTTTCTTTTCTTTTTTTCTATTTTTGGCTTAGAACCTCTTTGCCAAGGAGTTTCTAAGGGATTTTTATTTTTATTGCCCTTTAGAAATGCTTTCTTACTTTCATTTTTTTAACCCTTTGTCAATTTCGAACTTTACTTAGTGCCAATTTTTCGCATCACAAGATTCTCGATTTTTGAGTATTAATCATGAAAACGCACACGAGAAGTTTTGAGTAAACACGAAATTTGTGATTTTAGAGTAGAAACAAAAAGGATATCCAAATAGCGTTTTTCAAAAATTTAAAAATACTAAGATAAGTTTTTGGTAGGTATGGGAGTGAGTGGGTTCAAAATGTGGGTTTAAAGAAATGAAAGACTAAGGCTCAACAGGGTTTTCTAGGCGGAGCATCAACACTAAATATAAGCATTGGAAGGGTTTTGGACTTGAAAAAGATATGTTGAAATGGGGGTTTAATCCTAAGGAATGTCAGGGTCCTCTAATTGCACCTATGTCACGTATGACACCTGTCAATGTGATCTCGACACGTATACCCGGGGCAAGTTCTAATTTAGAAATGCGTGCACCGGTCACACACAACAAACGAACATTGAAGCTTTTAAAATGAATTCTTATAAGGCTCAAAATTCCTCACCGTAAAAATAGGTTATATGTGTCCAGTCGTGCGATGCCCCTCTTAGATCCTCATCTTAAATTATTTGGAATCCGACATGATTCGACCTCTTTTTACCAACTTTTTAATACTTGTAAAAAAATCTGTACTCTTTCTTACATTGTGACTAAAAAAAGTTTAGAATTTTTGAAAATTTTGGAGAAAATAAGGATTGAAAAATCATTTAAGGACTTGCATGTTTCTAAATCAACTTTGACAGACAATTAGACGAGATACTGCTATCCCACACTTAGAAATAAACATTGTTCCCAATGTTTCTACACTAAGTAGGGAGAATCCCATGATTAGGGTTTTGCTTTAGGAAAAATGTGAATTTAAACGTTTTAAGCAAGGAGGATCCCACACTTAGAGATTTAAGTGGGCACAAGCATATCTAAGTTACGTAGAAGTTAGAAGAGTTAGGAGAGGTACTTCCCTACAGGTAGTGAGCACTGGATTCAGGACCAGATTCGTGAAGGAGTGGTGCTAGTGATTTGCTGGATTTATGGACCGGTCTTTGTTTAAAGCTTATCTACTCCTTACGAAGCTAAGTTCTGCAATCCCATAAATATAGTCACAATCACCAGTTCAACATCATAAAAGTCTAACATAAATAAAACATAAAGCAAATAAAATAAACTAAAAGTCGTCTAGCAAATCATCTATGTCTGGGTCAAATGCTGCAAGTGCATCACTGTCCGGAACGGAAGTAGGTGATGTGGTAACATTGGAACCATGCATCATGGATGCATCAGAGAGATCAAGAGGTGTCTCAGAATGCACTGGAGGTGCAACAGCAACAGCAGGAGGAGTAGGTTCTGTAGTGGTGGCAGCTGGGAAGAATGACCATGGCGGGTGAGATGGTCCAGGACCTTGACCAAGTCTGAAGGACTGGTCGGGAAGTCTCGGAAGTCTAACCATCTATTTAATGTCAAAGTGAGAGTCATGCTGGATGGAGAGCTCTCGGAGAATCGACCAACTCACAGCCGGATCAGCTGTGGTAATCCCATAGTCGAGTACTGGGGCAGATACCGGGGTAGTCGTAACATTTGTTGCATGCTCCTCTGGAACAATGGTCAACTTCTTCTTTCCTCTGCGATTCTTCTTCCGTTTCTGTTGAGTCTGAGCAGTGTGTCCTGAGGTGTCAGCTGAAGTGTCCATCCTGAAACATAAAGAAAAACAGATAATGCTACAGTTTATATGTTTATACAAATGCAATAGTATTAGATGACTTTTTAAATTTTTTTATAGGAAAGCTTGAGTCATCCGAACGTTTGCATTTGTATAAGCCATATAGCTTATCTCTGATGTATATGTGGTGTTGTCAGATATCTAGCTTATCCTGCAGTATTAGTTCAGAGATGATAGTACGAAACAAAAATAAAGTAAGAAATGAAAAATAAAGCTATTCTAAGATAAGCAATGAGGTGCCTCCCAAGAGCGCTTGTTTAGAGAGTCTCTAGCTTGACTCTTTTAGCAACTTGTCGGCTCAAGGGGGTTCAAAGATATAGACTTCCTCACTAGAAGGAAAGTCTTCGATGTAATGCTTTAAGCGGTGGCCATTGACTTTAAAATTACCGTCTGGTGCCTCTAGTTCGACTGCTCCGAAGGTAAAGACCTTTGATATCACAAATGGCCCGCTCCACCTTAATCTGAATTTGCCTGAGAATTTTTTGAAGCGCAAATTGTAGAGAAGAACTTTATCTCCAGGTTTGAAGTTAGAATACTTAAGTTTAGCATCATGGGTATTCTTGGTTCGCTCCTTGAAATGTAGAGAACTGTCGTATGCTTGGTCTCTCAATTCGGCTAGTTCATTCAGCTGCATCTTTCGATGTAATCTTTTTGTAGAAGGGTCTAGATTGCAGTCTCTCAACGCCCAATATGCCTTGTATTCCAACTCTATCGGCAAATGACACATTTTTCCATAGACTAGTCTGTAAGGCATGGTCCCTAATGGCAATTTGTATGCAGTTCTGAACGCCCACAAAGCATCGTCTAATTTTTCGGCCCATCTTTCCCTATGATTAACCATGGTTCGTTCTAAGATTCTTTTTATCGCTGTGTTCGTCTCTTCGGCTTGCCCATTCATCTGCGGGTGGTATGCCATTGATGTCTTATGGGTGACACCATAATACTATAATGTCTTCATAAACTGAGCACTATAGAAGTGTGTGCCCCGATCACCGATGATCACCTTTGGAGTTCTGAAACGAGAAAAGAGTTGCTTGAGGAACTTAATTACTACTCGGGAGTCATTAGTGGGAAATGCTTGTGCCTCGGCCCATCTGGAGACATAGTCGACAACTACTAGAATGTATTCTTTTCCAAAGGACTTCGGGAATGCTCCCATGAAATCCAATCCCCATATGTTGAAGATCTCGCAGGCTTGGATATTAGTAAGTGGCATTTCACTTCTCGCCGAGATACTTCCAAACCTTTGGCAAGCATCACAACGATTCACCAGGTCGTCAGCGTTTCTAAATATGGTTGGCCAATAGAAGCCGGAATCGTATACCTTCCTTGTGGTCATATTTGCTCCATGATGTCCTCCGGTGGGTCCGTGATGACTCTGGTGGAGAATGTTTCTTGCCTCCCTTGCACATCTTCTGATGATTTGGTCCGGACACACTTTAAACAAGTATGGATCGTCCTAATAGTAATTTTTAACGTCTCTGAAGAATTTGCGCTTTCTAGAGGTGGGCATTCCTTTTGGCACAATTCCTCCAACCAGATAATTTGCGTAGTCAGCGTACCAAGGGTTATGAGTGAATTGAGATCCATTCTGGTAGCCTCCGACATTCATGAGTTGTTCTTCAGGAAACTGATCTTGAATTTCTCTTTCATCAAGCTTTTCCATCGATGGATTTTCCAGTCGACTGAGATGATCTACTGCGACGTTTCTGCTCCCTTCTTATCTCTGATTTCTATGTCGAATTCTTGAAGATGCAGAATCCATCAAAGTAGTCTTGGTTTAGCGTCTTGCTTTTTGAAAAGATAATTCAAGGCTGAGTGATCTGTATAGACAATAGTTTTGGACAAGATTAAGTAAGAACGAAATTTATCAAAAGCAAATACTGCCGCAAGAAGCTCCTTTTCTGTATTAGTGTAATTCTCTTGAGCATCGGTGAGTGTCTTGCTGGCGTAGTATATTGGCTGAAACTGTTTCTCCTTCCTTTGCCCTAAGACAGCTCCAATTGCAAAGTCACTGGTATCGCACATGATCTCAAATGGAAGACTCCAGTCAGGAGCAACCATGATTGGTGCATGTGTGAGCTGATCTTTTAGAATATTGAAAGGTTTCGGTCAGTCATCTGAAAAGACAAACGGAGTGTCTGTAGGTTCACCTTATACCGGACCTTATCGAATCCTAATAACGAATCGAAGTGCAGAATCCAACGATTGATAATAAACACGTTAAAAGAATAAACTGAATCAAACACAAAGAGTAATATGTTGATAACAATAACCGATCAGATTATATTCACTAGAACACGTATAATATACTCTCTGAACTTACAAATTCGTCAACCTAACAAATGAGCCGAACTTGACTATTTATACCGAAAGCCTAATCTGTCTAGTGCGACACAAACTGTGTCGCCAAACCGACTAGTGCGACACAAGATGTGTCGCCAAGTTGACTATTGCGACACAAAGTCTTGTGTCGCACCTGCGACATTGACTGTGTCGCCTAATACAAATAATGTAATTACTTAATAAATACAAACGTTCAAACTATCGTAATTACATAACAAACACTTTACAGACTGAGATTAAATGAAGGACATACTAAGATGCATCAACAAACTCCCCCGTGTCTTCAGCTTGGTCTTTGAAAATATCTTCGATCAAACCCAGCCTGCAAGAAACATACCTCCAGCATGTATTCCATGTGTAACACAAACTGTCACGAATCTCTGAAACTGATTTGCCAGAATCTTATTCACTGCATTTCTTACGTTGTAGCGAATAGGATTATCAAACAATTTCCTCAAATCTTTTGGTGACAGGTTGATCAAGCTCATTGGATCAAAAACTCTGAAATATGCTTTCTTCAAGCCCCATAACGATCCATCATTCTCTGGCTCTGTCTCAGGTACAAAAACAAATACAGCTTCGCCAGTATGAGCATCAAGTTCCCAATAATGAAATCTTCGTAGAAAGTCAAAGGGAACAATTTCCAACGGAATCTCAATCATACAATCAGCCGGTGGATAATGAACTTTGGTAATCCGCTGCCTTGTAACTGGATCAAGCTTTTTCTAGAACGTGTATCTCGTTCCAAGCGTCGGTTTGATAAAGTTGTAACACTTGCTTTTAATCTCGCGACGCAAAACCGTCTGTATGTAATCAGCTCGACAATCTCTGGTCGGATTTACCAATTCCAGTTGAGCTAGACGGTTTATTTCTCCTTTCGGTAACGTGCTCAGTCGTTTGAATGATCTTTTGAAATACTGAACCCCGTCACTTCGCTTAATCAACAAGATTCCTCTACTTGTCTTCCAACTCGTAATGATCCCAGTATAATTCCCACTAACCTTATATGTTTTACAAGTAACCAGAACAGATTCAGCAGGACGATATCTAACATCAGTCTTTCCTTGAGCTGATGTCGAGGGATCGGAAGTCGAAGCAGCTTCAGGAGCCGGAACAGTTTCTGGAACGCTTTGAGAAGTTCCAGCCGGCTCAGCTTCATCCTCGGAAGAATCTGTCTCAATGGTAGGAGCATTGATGTGACCTAAAAAGTCATGTTTTTAAGTATATATTTCTGCACTTTTTGGACTATTATTTGGTGAAAACATTTCCAAACCATCATTATTTACTAAAAATCACCAAGGTAGTCTAAATATAGACGTTGCTGCAAAAATCGGTTAAAACGTCCAAATAACACACAAACCGAGGCAAAACTATCACCTTAAATATTTCCTTCTTGATTTTCTTATGTAATTAGATCTTAATATATATTTTATGATTCCATAGGAAAATACAAGACCAGAGGTGAAAGAATCAGAAGAAACGGACGAAGAACGTAGAAGATGTGCAGTCTGGAAGCCCGCCGATCGTCATCCGGAACACGCAAAAGTCAAACACTTCCAAATTTGGCAAACTCAGTGTCATTAGAAGCGTAACGGAAAAACGAAGCCAACGGCACAAGAATCAAGCAAATCGGAGCCCAAACGAAGAAGATACGGACGAACCAAGCAACCGAGAAGTCAACGGAGGCCAAACGGAGCACCAACCACTCCCCCTGGGCACCTAGGTACCGTATACGGTACCCTAGGTTCCGTATACGACCCTTAGGGTGCCGTATACGGGGGTGTTTGCCTTGTGAGGTGCTGTTTGACCCCCTTGTTCCGCTTGCCCCGTATGCTGCTTTGATGCTTGTATTTGATGCTTCAAAACTTGTACCATGGCTTTCACCCTTCTCCTATAAATACCAACCTCCATTTCATAATTTCACACACCTCTCATTCTTACAACTTCTCTTTCTCTCTCTAGAATTCTCTCTCTAGCACTACTCTTAGGAGTTAGAGGAGAATTGTTCTTGTAGTTAGTTCTTCTCTCTAGTTTCTCTCTCTAGCACTACTCTTAGGATTAGATCAATTATGTAGTTAATTAGTAGAGGCTAGCTTGTGTAATGCTTGGATATTAATGAAGAAGTACAAGTGTTATTCTGCTCGCAATTCCTATCGGTATTTTCTATCCTTTCTATTATTAATTTGTCATATTATTATTGTTTGATGTATGTGATTTATTAATATTAGAAATGTTTATTGTTATGCATTGCGAGTAATTACTTGTATATTTAACATGATTAATGAGTAGTTTGTGGTGATATATCTAATTGGGATAACACCATTATGAAACAACGGAGGTAACGTTATACGGCTTTCATTTGTATAGCGCCGGAATCATCACGAATGTGTGTAGTACGGAACGTGGATGCTATGAAAGTCGTGGGCACAATCTGTTGTGGAATAATGTTCCCAATTATTATATATTACAATTGTTTGTGAACTTATAAGCTGAACCTCTACCCGTTTATCTGTCCAACTTATGCTGTGGTTTGTATCCTCCTCCCTAGAACCTGACCAATTGCTAGAAGTAGGATTGCCAACTATTCTGTGTATGATGATCAATGAACTCAACATGATCGTTGTTCCCTTGATTGAAACATATCCGAGGGACATGAAGCATAGGATTAGAGATAGATTAGGTTCATGCTTGTCTGTTGTGTAGCTTTGGGACAACTTCCGGGGTACCCATGATGTAATCCTTAGGTCAGTACTGTGATGCTAGTATTCCGTCCTATTGCATGTTCTTGTTTGATTGTTGCTTAGGTACTGCATAATAGACATACAATAACACTATTGCTGCCTTAATGATTATGTTTTCATAAACATGATAAATGTAATACAGATAGGTTTGAAAACTTGTGGTGCTGTTTAACTATACATTTATGATTTTAAACTAAACTATCGCCTTTCCTCCAATAAACGTGGTTAGAACCTTTATGACAAGGAGTAGCTAACCATTGATCAAACGGTCACTACCTATCTATGTTTTCCGAAATAAACATGGTCTGATTCTGAAGCTGTGGAAATACTGCCTAACTTATCGTATAGTACACCGTGAATTAATCAGGGATTTATTGGGCTGGGATTTATAAAGTGAACGAGTTGTTTAGCTATCATAGATGGTTTTACTGTAATACAAGCTTAGATATATTGAGTTTAGATAGCCGTAAAGTATGTAATCCAGGATAAAGCCCTAAAACGTCCGAGTATCCGGTAAGCCGTGGAAAGGCCGTAGGCTGAACACTGTATTACATCCTGGCTGAGTCTGTGATCCAGGAAAGACTGTAAAACGGGTGAATAATGTAACCGTGGAAAACCTTTAAGTTGAAGACTGTCTCACAGCCGAATAATGCTGAACTCAATCACGACCATTAATGTATAAAGTTAGCAGTCACCACCTGTCTTAAATCTTAAATGCCTTGCCTAGCTTAGATATCTTTGTCTGTGTTAAAGAAAGATCAGTGGACAAATTGCGGACTGTCGCCTTATTCCTGCACCCCATCTGGAGGGTCACTTGGTCTCATCATAAGAGACGGTGAGGGGGGTTTCAAGACAGTCCGATCTGATCAGAATCTTGACAACCTAGTACTCAGTGACATACTGAACGGTTCACCTGATCAGTAGGGTACTAGTGTTTACACCACAGGGTATCTACGTGAACGCAAGACACAAATCTTTAAAAGACGTTTTCAAACTAAACTATCATCTCAGCTATTCTAAGTCATGGTGAACCACGTCTTTGTCATCCTTAAGTGTTATATATGTTAGTCTCCCTTTATTTTTATGCTTTGTTAATTTCAGTAGTTTAGTTTAATTAAATATAAAAACCAAAACAAAACCCTTCCAAGTCATTAAAACCCTATCTTAATTACTGATTAATCAGAACTAGCTCTGTTTCAATTCTGCCGTCGTGAGGAACGACCCTGGATCATCCTTACCGCTTACTCATATCAGGTATTCATACCAGTTCCAGTAGGTAGTACGGAGGATTAGGCTCCCCCCGACTATTACAAATATTAAAACTACCCTGCCGTGTGTCTCGGTGGCCGGACCAACGACCGGAGTAAAATCCGACCGACCGCTGGGGGCACGACAAGTTTTTGGCGCCGTTGCCGGGGACGGTTGTACGATTCGGAGCCTGTTTAGATAGATTAGTTTTTTAAACGATCCTTTTTGACTTGGATTCACCTTCCTTGTCAAAAGTTACTTTCCGTAGATTAGAGTAGTTAGCTTAGATTAGCTTAGAATAACTTCCCTCCATACTATAACTTTAAAAACCTTCTTCGTGTGCTGTCTTTACTGAAATCTTGGGAAATGGCAACTCAACAACAACTAAGAGATCAAATTGATAGTTTTGCTAAATCAATCCAAGATAGATGTAGGAGTAATGCCTATGTAGATAATGAATGTCAAAGGTATGGTATGAATTATCCGGAAAACATAGGGTACATAAATCCTCAATCACAACATTATAACCCTTATGACTTCCAACAACACTACCAACCATACTATCCTAAACCATTCAGAGTCTACCCACAACCATCTTACCCTGTATACGAACCACAATCATGCCAGAGTTCTAACTTGAGAGAAATGTCCATGGCTTATCCCAACAGCAATGTTACTTTCTCACCCTCTTTCACCCCATATGAACAACAAATAGCCGACATGCTTAGAAGATATACTGATAAGCTGTCAGAAATGGAAAAAAGAGTCCAAGAAAGTTGTGAGAGAATTAGGGATCATGTTACAACCATCTATAAAGTACAGGAAGATGAGAGGCATCCACACACCACATCTACTTCATTTGACACAGACTTTCATTCTCATGAGACTGATTGCAAAATTCCTTCCAACCCTTCACCTACACAATCTTCTAAATCCTCACTTCCACCCATTCTCAACCTATCTACGTCCAAAACCGATGAGGAGTTCATTCTAGAGGAACTTTCCGAGTCATTGCAACTTGAAACTCTTGACCGGAGTGACAGACGAAGAGATAGAAGTAGAGAGCCCGGAGATGGAGATCTACACAGAAGACCCAGCTTCAGAAGGACCGGAGGAATACGCACCGACTCTGAGAAGTGATCTCATTCCAATTCAAACCGTCGTGGTTGACAACATTCCGCAACAAGTTGTGGTTGACATTGTCCCATTTATCTTTCCGAATGAATCACCCATTGATCTAGTTGAACCCTCAATTGCCTTAGACCAAGTAGTCGATGAGAATGTTGCTACAAGATTGGAGACAAAAACGGATACTGTCCCACCTCCATGCCCAGAGTACAACATTATCATTGACAAAAAGACCATAGGAAGCAAGGTGGGTTCTGCGTCATGGTTTCCCTTCAAACCCTCTCTCAACCATATAATGTCCTATATATCATTTAGAGGTGAGGATTCCTTTGACCAACCCATTCTGACCAAGGAGGTAGTAGAAGTTGAGAGATTTGTGGTACCTCTGGTAAAACCATTCCCTCACTTCGAACCATCTCCTTATATTGGACATACCCTGGCCTTAATCTGCTGTAAACTTTTAGGTATGTACCAATACTACCCCTTGTGTCTACTGATGGATGCAAGGGAGCCCCTAGGATTGCCTGATAAGTAGTGCTAGAGTCAAGCTAGACACTCGAACAAAAACAAGCGCTTCTCGGGAGGCAACCCGTGTCTAACGTAGGTTTGGTAATAGTAGATAATTAGTATGCTAACCCAATAAGTAGAAAATGAAACCCTAAAATGAATGTTCCAAGTTTTCTATTTTTATGAACAAATAGGATGGTTTGCGAAATTACTCCCTTAAAAGTCAAATTTTTGTCAAACCTTAAAACTTCCTACTCCCACTTGTTTGAACTTTATCGCAATATCCATTTTTCACCATTATATAAGATCTCAAGTTCTTATGTCCCCTTCACTCACAAACTTTGGAAACCTACTAGAATGAGAATTAGGAGCCGTAGTCATCTTATACGCCCATTCACATATTTCGAGCATTGGAGGTACTTACATATATTTCTGTAAGCATACATATAAGATCCTTAAATGATTCATCTGAAAACCGTATTTGTATGCTAATATGTGTATTATGCTCGAACTCGTTTAAAAATATGTGCTTTGGAAATCTCTATACTTGGTTGCCTGATTTAAATGCTCGTGCTAGTGTTTCCATATCTGTTATTTGTACTGCGGTGAAATTATAGGCAACTAACACTTTTTGTGTGGGATTATACCCCAAGTCATACACTGGTTTGTTTCATCTACAAAGCACTTACTTTGATAGGTTTATTCGCAAATCAGTGAATCTATGATTTGGAGAATAATCATTCGTTTGTTAGATCACGTTTGTTTGTTCTATTTGTACAAATGCCTAACAGAAAGGGACTGATGCCTATGGATAAAGAATCTTCGAGAATAATGGAAAGAAGACAAAGGGAGCTTACAGTTTATTAAATTTGGGAACTTCTGGAGCATTGCTTTGCAGGATAAGAGATGACACTTCTAGACACGAAGATGATTTCTAGTTGTCTATGACTAGTTCATCAAGTTGTTCAGCTCAATACTCATCACATGCGCCCACAAATTCCAAATCCTATAGCTAAACCTTGCCACATAATGGAACCCAAAACCATCACTACCATCCACATCACCATATCCACCCACATTCACCCATCCATCCACCCCTTCACACGTACAACCATCACCAACAGGGACCATTCATATGAAGGAATAGAGACTGGATTAAAATGGAAAATGGAGATCTCTACCGATAAAGAACAACATCAAATGCATAACATCAGTTTGTCGGCAAAAAAATCTCGGGTGATAAGGATTTATGGTCATCGGATTCAGCACTTTCAGATCCTTAGGAGCAGTCGAGTTACATCAGCGACTCTTGATGATTAGGATCTTTGTCCAGTCACCTCTATCCAACATTTGGTGTTTATGGTTTGATTCTGCTTGTGTCCAGAGGGTGACATCACTTCGCTTCATTTTCTACAATCTATCCTTTTAGTCTTAGTTATTTTCGAGAGAATTTGGTGATTTGAGTGGATGTTGGATGACTGGAGGATCCAAGAGATGACGAGCATTCAAGGAAGAAACCGTGGAATCAAAGGCTAACAAACAAGCTCACACACCTGCGGACCACGGATCTTACATACATCTCTAAGGGAAGGAGCGTGGTCTATCTTCTTCCGAAACTCGCACGTGCCAAAGATCTAAGTGTGGGGTCTCAACCCGCACTGCAACCACTTAGCAAGAATCGTCTCTAAATATTTAAACACTAAAGTGTGGGATTCACCAAAAAGAATCTCCATTTACATGATGGAACGATTCTCTACTAAGTCTGGATACAAGGCATTGTGCACCAGATCGACATGTCCAAAGCTGAACCGTTCTTCATGGAATTAGAGGATCAAAGACCCACTTCATCTCCTCTCACTTATCGATCTCAACTTCATAACGATAATCGTCATCTGGGGAGTTTCTTAACCTTCACTCCGCTTCCATGATTTTTGCTTTGATAGCTGTTAAAATACAAAGTAATATATACTCTATCCTAAAGCTTATCACTAAGTGTGGGATTCCAGCCCATTACATAAACTTGAGCAACATTTTCTATATGTTCAAACTCTAAGTGTGGGATTATACTTTACTGTATAATCTCAACTCAAGAGAACATTAGGGACAATGTTCCTCTAAGTGTGGGATAGCAGGTATAGAATACCTTGGATTGGATGTTTACAGATTTTTATGTCCGAATAACTCAACTTAGAAAATGTTCCTCAAAATTTTCAAATGGGCCAAATCATTCGATTAGCTCTGCTATTTTTGAGTTAAAATATCTTTCAGGAGGAACCATTTCTAATATGAGTCAGTTATTCAGGAATATTAGGGAAATTAAGGTAGAAATTTCTTAAATAAGTAGTGATAATCTAAAAGGAGCATGGCTAGGTACATACAAACCCTATTTGCAGTGAGGTTTTGAGCCTTAAAAGCATCCATCTTAAATGCTACACTGTTCATTTCTTGTGTGTGCCGATGCTAGTATCTCTTAATTAGAACTTGTTCCTAACATACGTTTCGAGACCACATTGGTGAGTACCGTACGCGGTATAGGTGCAATTAAATGATCTCGACATTCCTTAGGATTTAACCCATTTTTACATACCTTTTCAAGCCCAAAACCATTCCGATACTCATTTTTAGTATCGATGATCCACCTAGAAAACCCTGTTGAGCCTAAACCTTTCGTTTCTTCAAAACCCTACATTTTTAACCCACTTATCCAAAACTTCCAACAACCTATCTTAGAATTTCTGAGGATTATGAAAAACATCTTGAAGAATCTTCTTCTGAATTGATCTACTCTTTCGTGTTCACCAAAAATTGAAGAAAATCAATGGTGCGAAAAATTGGCACCAAAGGAAAGACTCGAAGAAGTCCGTAGAAAAGATTTCCGAAAGAAAAATAAAGAAAAATATCCTTGGAAGTTCTCTAGCAAAGAAGTTCTGAAGAAAGAAAAAGAAAATAAAAAGCAGAAAAAGAAAGAAAAGAAAAAAGAAAATAAAATAAAGCTAAGTGCTTCAAAGTATCAACCATTCAAAGGAAGATCCGACAGAAGACGAGTAGCTATCTTCTTCGTTCTACAATAAGTTTTTCATGATTCTTAGGATGCCTAAGATAAGCAACCCTTTCAACCAAAAATCACCACTATCCATACCCCTTAACCTTCACAAACATTACAACCCACTTGAATATCTTGGGTTAATTAGCGCCGTCCTCGTCCTGAGTGGTGGAGATCCGATTCTCGACCAAGCTTATGATGATGAGTGCTGCATGACTGGCTATTTGAGCGATTTCAATTGTGCTAGATTGATAGGAAACCTGATACACTATGAGTGAATTGAGTGACCACCTTTAGTGAGATCGCCTAGTCATGTATACTCCAAGATCATGAGATTTGGAAAGTATGCCTGGGAAAGTCAGTACTTATTTCTGAAAAGATCATCTTAACTTTCCCTGTGTTCTCTAAATAATTTTCCCATATGACAAAGTGGTGACTTCTTGGAAATATTTTTAACTCACCCAAACTATTATAAAAATGTTTTCGCTGGACATAACTGAGTTGTTGCTTGAGGACAAGCAACTTCTAAGTGTGGGATACTTGATGTGACCTAAAAAGTCATGTTTTTAAGTATATATTTCTGCACTTTTTGGACTATTATTTGGTGAAAACATTTCCAAACCATCATTATTTACTAAAAATCACCAAGGTAGTCTAAATATAGACGTTGCTGCAAAAATCGGTTAAAACGTCCACATAACACACAAACCGATGCAAAACTATCACCTTAAATATTTCCTTCTTGATTTTCTTATGTAATTAGATCTTGATATATATTTTATGATTCCATAGTAAAATACAAGACCGGAGGTGAAAGAATCAGAAGAAACGGACGAAGAACGGAGAAGACGTGCAGTCTGGAAGCCCGCAGATCGTCATCCGGAACACGCAAAAGTCAAACACTTCCAAATTTGGCAAACTCAGTGTCATTAGAAGCGTAACGGAAAAACGAAGCCAACGGCGCAAGAATCAAGCAAATCGGAGCCCAAACGAAGAAGATACGGACGAACCAAGCAACCGAGAAGTGAACGGAGGCCAAACGGAGCACCAACCCCCCCTGGGCACCTAGGTACCGTATACGGTACCCTAGGTGCTGTATACGGCCCTTAGGGTGCCGTATACGGGGGTGTTTGCCTTGTGAGGTGCCGTTTGACCCCCATTGGTCCGCTTGCCCCGTATGCTGCTTTGATGCTTGTATTTGATGCTTCAAGACTTGTACCATGGCTTTCACCCTTCTCCTATAAATACCAACCTCCATTTCATAATTTCACACACCTCTCATTCTTACAACTTCTCTTTCTCTCTCTAGAATTCTCTCTCTAGCACTACTCTTAGGAGTTAGAGGAGAATTGTTCTTGTAGTTAGTTCTTCTCTCTAGTTTCTCTCTCTAGCACTACTCTTAGGAGTTAGAGGAGAACAAGAGAGAAGATTAGGATTAGGTTAATTATGTAGTTAATTAGTAGAGGCTAGCTTATGTAATGCTTGGATATTAATGAAGAAATACAAGTGTTGTTCTGCTCGCAATTCCTATCGGTATTTTCTATCCTTTCTATTATTAATTTGTCATATTGTTCTTGTTTGATGTATGTGATTTATTAATATTAGAAATGTTTATTGTTATGCATTGCGAGTAATTACTTGTATGTTTGCTATGATTAATGAGTAGTTTGTGGTGATATATCTAATTGGGATAACACCATTATGAAACAATGGAGGTAACGTTATACGGCTTTCATTTGTATAGCGCCGGAATCATCACGAATGTGTGTAGTACGGAACGTGGAAGCTATGAAAGTCGTGGGCACAATCCGTTGTGGAATAATGTTCCCAATTATTATATATTACAATTGTTTGTGAACTTATAAGCTGAACCTCTACCCGTTTATCTGTCCAACTTATGCTGTGGTTTGTATCCTCCTCCCTAGAACCTGACCAATTGCTAGAAGTAGGATTGGCAAATATTCTGTGTATGATGATCAATGAACTCAACATGGTCGTTGTTCCCTTGATTGAAACATATCCGAGGGACACGAAGCATAGGATTAGTGATAGATTAGGTTCATGCTTGTCTGTTGTGTATCTTTGGGACAACTTCCGGGGTACCCATGATGTAATCCTTAGGTCAGTACTGTGATGCTAGTATTCCGTCCTATTGCATGTTCTTGTTTGATTGTTGCTTAGGTACTGCATACTAGACATACAATAACACTGTTGCTGCCTTAATGATTATATTTTCATAAACATGATAAATGTAATACGAATAGGTTTGAAAACTTGTGGTGCTGTTTAACTATACATTTATGATTTTAAACTAAACTATCGCCTTTCCTCCAATAAACGTGGTTAGAACCTTTATGACAAGGAGTAGCTAACCATTGATCAAACGGTCACTACCTATCTATGTTTTCCTAAATAAACATGGTCTGATTTTGAAGCTGTGGAAATACTGCCTAACTTATCGTATAGTACACCGTGAATTAATCAGGGATTTATTGGGCTGGGATTTATAAAGTGAACGGGTTGTTTAGCTATCATAGATGGTTTTACTGTAATACAAGCTTAGATATATTGAGTTTAGATAGCCGTAAAGTATGTAATCCAGGAGAAAGCCCTAAAACGTCCGAGTATCCGGTAAGCCTTGGAAAGGCCGTAGGCTGAACACTGTATTACATCCTGGCTGAGTCTGTGTTCCAGGAAATACTGTAAAATGGGTGAATACACAATGTATCACAGCCGAATAATGATGAACTCAATCACGACCATTAATGTATAAAGTTAGCAGTCACCACCTGTCTTAAATCTTAAATGTCTTGCCTAGCTTAGATATCTTAGTATGTGTTAAAGAAAGATCAGTGGACAAATTGCGTACTGTCGCCTTATTCCTGCACCCCATCTGGAGGGTCACTTGGTCTCATCATAAGAGACGGTGAGGGGGGTTTCAAGACAGTCCGATCTGATCAGAATCTTGACAATCTTGTACTCAGTGACATACTGAACGGTTCACCTGATCAGTAGGGTACTAGTGTTTACACCACAGGGTATCTACGTGAACGCAAGACACAAATCTTTAAAAGACGTTTTCAAACTAAAATATCATCTCAGCTATTCTAAGTCATGGTGAACCACGTCTTTGTCATCCTTAAGTGTTATATATGCTAGTCTCCCTTTATTTTTATGCTTTGTTAATTTCAGTAGTTTAGTTTAATTAAATATAAAAACCAAAAAATAACCCTTCCAAGTCATTAAAACCCTAGCTTAATTACTGATTAATCAGAACTAGCTCTGTTTCAATTCTGCCATCGTGAGGAACGACCCTGGATCATCCTTACCGCTTACTCGTATCAGGTATTCATACCAGTTCCAGTAGGTAGTACGGAGGATTAGGCTCCCCCCGACTATTACAAATATTAAAACTACCCTGCCGTGTGTCTCGGTGGCCGGACCAACGACCGGAGTAAAATCCGACCGACCGCTGGGGGCACGACAAGCATCATCGTAATATTCATCAGAATGCATCTCCTCATCCTCAACTGATACATCATCATTGACTTCAAAGTCAAAATCATCATCAGGTACCGAACCACTTTCATTCATCATTCGCTGGATATATGATAGATCTGCATGAGAGTAATCCACAGCTAGCGGTCTCGGTTGACCTGGAATGTCATCAACATAAAAATAATCCAAAAGTAACATTTCATTAATATCAGAAGAAGGTACATCATCCGTTACATCATCTGTCTGAGTTCCGGCGGAGGTCCTAGGTGCTGTTTCCAAGGCACGCAGGCCTGACCCTCAAAAACATCAGCTAGGGACTCTAATTCTAGTACCCTAGACTCTAAACCCGAAACTTTGGACGCCTGAAGCTCTAAATCTTTTATCCGTGACACTTGAGCTTCCAAAATTTTCGCTTGACTCTAGATCAGAGAAGCCTGCGAGTCCAAGGTATGCCGCATCGTATCCAAATGCGTCATAAGTTCTTCAATAACAGTAGGGTGAGGTTGCACAGGTAGACCAACCCGTGGGGTCTCTACCTTGGCCTAATGATAGAAGAAGACGTAGCAGCAGCAGAAGAAGAAGAACGACGATGGTGTAGTGTAGGCTCCCAGTCCTCATCGGTCGGGTCATCGTCTCTAATACACTTTCCGGTATTAGGGCGTTGATGGACCATGCCTTGGCGCATACGGCACTGGATACGCTTATATCTGCGGGGATGGTGGCGACGAATGTTTTCTAATGTTGTCGCAGAAGGAACAACCCGTGGATAGTGAGGTGGAGTAGGACCACCATCAGAATCATCGTCACCAGCTGGTTCTGCTTGATGAGGTTGATTAGCCTGTTCATCAGCGGGTTCTTCAACGTGATCAAAATTGTCAATATTGATCAAAATATCATCCACTAGATCCTGAACAACAGGAACTTCAACAAAAACGTGCTCCGATTGTTGCGGAGCCGCAGCAGGAGCATCCAAATACCCGTCATTGGGCGGAGGGACGTAACCCTCGTTGATGACGTGCTCGAAATGTGGAAAATTGTCATTAGCACGATCCCCTTGGGCACAAACCGTCCAGATTCGGACGTTCATCGGGGTTTGGCGGAAACTAAGACGCACGTCCGCCGGAAGCCTAGGAAGTAGTTTATCAATAAACAGCTGAATGAAACGCGGATATAAATACCAGCGCTTGGTCCCCGCGTTCACGTTATCCACCATAGCTCGGAAAAACCGTTAAGAGATTTCTAATACATTACTGAATATACAAAATACAGCTAAATGCAATCTAATCTCTTGATGTTTGAAAACAATGCGACTCGAGCTAAGCTTTCCATTAGTTCCTACTGCGGCGGGTTACCTGAGAAATACATACTAAAAGGTCAACAAAAAGTTGGTGAGTTCATAGGTTTGTAAACAATCGTTTAGTTATGATCCACAAGATTTCAAGTTGTATCATTCAAAAATGACAGTTTAAAAAGTATCGCATCCAGCGATAAAAGTATTGCACGAATGCAATATTAGTATACCATTTGCCATGAGTCTCATAGTTCGAGCTTAACGTTGTTTGCCTCCGGTAAGTGTACTAATCCGATACACTTCTAAATCACAAATAATATTGCGCCTGTGGGTTGGCTAGAGCGACTAGCCCGGACGAGGTTTGGCAAACCATGAGAGATCTATATAATAGTATTCACGCACAAATTTTAACGAACTATGATGGGTAGAGGACTTTAGTGGATTATATCAAGTCTCATGCAATCCGTATAAAAAGTTGTTACAGTTGTTACAGTTACTTGTGATCATAAGAGCAGTTATAAAACAGTTGTATGTATTCTCACCCCAGTTAGAAAACAGTAAAAAGCGGCTATGAAACTCACCAGTGTTTAGCAGGTAGCTAGCAATAATCAAATAGCAAGCAATATGTGTCCCAAGGTGCAACCTTCTAACGTCCTAAACGTATAAGTTTGTGTAAGTAGATGTCTCATAAGACCATCTATAGCGATTGTATAAGAGGGGGTTAATGTCCACTTAAGCCAATCGTGTAGGTGGAGGGTTATTGTCCACCTAGAGCTAGTTCATCAATTAGTATGTCCAAATAAGTTGTTCAAGTTCGTTTATCAAAAACGTGTACGACCTGTTGGTGAAAGTTTGTAATAATAATAATCTTAAACCATTATTATTATGTGTTGTTTCATTGTATACTATTCAAGTATATGTTTCATGTGTTGTATCGTATACAAGTATTGAAGTTGTGTGAGTTCGACACTTAGTGTGAAAACTAGCTTTGTAGTTTCTGTTTTAGGCGTCACTTAGGAGCGACACTCGATTGGGTAGCGACACTTGGGAAGTGTCGCCGAATTCGATTTCTAAATACGTAGCGTCACTCAAGTAAGTGTCGCTATAGGCGACACTTGGTTGGTTAGCGGCACTAGGTTAAGTGACGTTAAATGTGATTTTTAAATCGGCAGCGACACTAGGGGTAAGTGTCGCTATAGGCGACATTTAGTTCAGGCGGCACTTGGTCAAGTGACGCTAAATAAGCAATTTGAATAATTGGGCGGCACTAAGGATAAGTGACGCTAGATTAGGCGTCACTTGGGTAAGTGTCGCTGGTTAGGCGACACTTGTGCCGGATCAGTTTCCCAATTTTTAATCCAAGTGTTCTAAGTGTCGGTTTTTCATTCGGGAAACTTTCTAAGTTTAGTTTTTGGTCCAAGTTACTAACTAAGTCACCCAAACCCATTTTTGTTACCACTTTCCAAAAATAGCAAGTTTTGTCATTTTTAGAAACCGTGCCGTTTTTGTTGACTTGGTCAAACCTACCCGGTTTGACCCGAAACTTTTACCCAACCCATACATCAGTTTATAGAGCCCATTAAATTTTTCGGTTTGTGTCGGAGTTCACCCAAAGTGTCGATTTTTAACATGCAACTTAAGATTTCAAGATTTCATATTTTCGACTTTTGTCGGTTTAGTTCGCCACTAGATTTTACCTACTTCTGGTCCAATTCTAAGTTCACAGTTTTTACCAACTAATATTCTATGTGTCTAGTTCATAACATAATTTTTCTGAGATTTATAATGTCCATTTACATATTTAATTTATTTCGCGTAAGAACCGTACATATATATCGAAAACTTTCAGGTCAGTCTCAAAGATCAGTTTATTCACAAAAATCCGTATAGATATGGTAAAAGTGTAAAACACGAAAGTTGTAGCACTTTTCAAGACGCAAATTTAAAAAAAAAATCATTGTCTAACTCTTAGTAGAACTCCAGATACGAAATTTTTTTTTGTAAACTGTGTTTTTATGGATAGATTATTGCATGTTTATGTTTGCTTTATAAAAACGATTTTTAGCAAATGTTTTGGACATATTCAAGTTAGATGAACAATATAACATGTAAATAAACATAGATGAAAGTTTAGTTTAGGTTCTTACAAAGAAATCGATGAGGAGATGGAAGTGATGATCTTGAGCTTATTGTTATTGCAAAAAGTTAAGTTTCTTTGTTGGTGGTTAATGGTGGTTGTCGCGATCCCAGCGGTCGGTCGGGTTTTACCCCGAATCGTTGCTCCGACGGCCACCGAGATGCGCGAGCGGTGAAAGTTTTAAAGATTTATATTTGTTGGGCTTAAACTATGCAAGCTACCTACCTTGTGGGTAAGGTGGCAAGTATAACTCGAGTGTCGTCCAAAATCGGAACGAATTGAATTGAATTGGAACCTACCAAAGATGATTTGACAATAGGATGGGTTTAGAAACAAGGTAGGTATGGGTTTTGGTTTTATCTAATCTAATCTAAAGACAAGAATTAAAATGCAGAAAAGTAAACGAGAATATAAGCAGCAGGTAGAGAGTGATTGCTGAAACTTCGACGATTAGGGTTTCGGGATGATATTATATTGATGATAGGTGATTACTCTAGCTAAGATCTTCTAAACGGTCGGTGTAAATCCTAGGACCCTACGTCTAGGTGTAACCCTAAAGCATATGTCACTGAATCCTAGGCTATCCTGATTCTGGTCAGATGGGACTGTCTTCACACCCACCTCACTGTCTCTTTTGGAGACCAAGCGACCCTCTGAATGGGGTTAAGGAACAAGGTGACAGTCCACAACACTAACTTATCTTAACACCTATGTCTATCCAATTTTAACAGAGTAATACTGGTTGTATGCTGAATAAGTTAAACTATCGGTTAAGTAGAGTTTAGGGGTTTTAAGCATCTGGGAACACAGCCGGCATCCTTGCTTTCATTTCCTAACTCATGTTTTATCTGTTTAAGTTCTAATACTTCCGTCATGGATTGGACCCTCCTTTGCCATCGGTCGTTCATCCCTAGGCATGCGTACAGTGTATAGTGTCCTTATTTTCCACAGTACTCTAACCCTAGGTATATCTACGGTGTTTTAAAGACCTAATGTATCTTTACACAGCTTTATAACCAGAGGTAGTTTAACGGTGTACTATAGCATTTTCACGGCTTAACAAGACCTAGACCCGTGTCTGGAAGGGTTGCTTCCAGGTAATCCACGGTGAGATAGACCACCGGCATTTCCTTGGCTTCCACGTATTTGTACTCTACCAGTGGTATTTCCAACGCTATATCAAGTATTCTGCCATATTACGGCGATCCTACAGTTTCATACAAACAGGAGATAACTGTGTATTCGTAGTTACGGTTGATCAGATCCTATCCAAAGGCAACAGTCACGTGAGAGACCAGAAAGGGTGATTAATTAAGTCTACATCCAGGATATGTCTAAACATGTATGCAGCATAACAACTACCGATCATATATAAGATATATTAATTAAACATCATCCCTAATCCTAACATCTACATTTCAACAATCACATATTAATCTAGCTAATCAACATGGCAATAATCATAGATCGTACTGAAATAACATACAAAGTAAACATTATAACAGTAAGAAAGTAAGATAATATCACCGGATTAGAAGAGTAATACTGAGGATTACAATAGTCTGACTTGAATTACCTTGCTACAGCTTGATTACCCAATTACAACTTTCCTCTAGCTCTAACTGCTAACTTATATCTCTCTAGTTCTCCTCCTAAGAGTAGTGCTAGAGAGAGAAACTAGAGAGAAGAACTAACTGCAAGAACAATTCTACTCTAACTCCTAAGAGTAGTGCTAGAGAGAGAATTCTAGAGAGAGAAAGAGAAGTATGTGAAGAATGGTGTGTTTGAAATGTAAAAATGGAGTCACTATTCATAGGAGAAGGGTGGTAGCCTTTGTACAAGTCTTGAAGCATAAGATACAAGCATCAAAACATCATACGGGGCAAGCGGACCAAGGGGGGGCAAACGGCACCCAACAAGGCAACACACCCCGTATACGGAACCCTAAGAGCCGTATACAGCACCTAGGGTACCGTATACGGTACCTAGGTGCCCAGGGGGGGGGTTGGTGTAACACCCCCAAATTTGATGATTTGCGGAAGCTTGATTTGGGTGTTACTAATCAATAACAAAGCACAAAGATATATAGTAAACGACTCTATATGCGTCGTTTTAACAAAATATATTGATAATAGAAATGTTTACAACATTTAAAGCTTTACATAGCTCGAGTTTAAATAAAATGAGATTTCAGTACATAAGTACTTGTACAAAATATACTAATGCAAGAAAATCTCAATCGTCTGTATGCTGACTCGAGCTAAAGTCCTGAAGCAGAAACATCCTACTGCTGGGTACCTGCGATATATGCTAAAAGGTCAGCTATAAAGCTGGTGAGCTCACAGGTTTGAAATCAGTTAATATAGTATGAACCGCAAGATTTAAAATAATGAATTGCATCCAGCAATTAAATAATGAATTGCATCCAGCAATTAAATAATGAATTGCATCCAGCAATTAAATGATAATCATCGTGTATACAGCCATGAGCACATAGTTGAGCTTAACTCGAGGGCCGGGTCCCCTATAGAGAATTCCGGGCGAGGTGCCTCCACGAATGCCTAATCCACATTCGTCTTCCCAAATATTAGTACGTCCGTTTACCCGGTTAGTGCTTGCTAACCCGGACGAGGAGGGTCAATCCTATATGGTACCATATACTAATATTCACGCTACAACGTATTAACAACTATGCTGACGGAGGACTTTAAATGATTAGTTTCGAAAAACTCATGTAGTATATGAAAAGTTGGTACTTGCGTTCACATGTTAAAAGTTGAGCCGTATATCACACCCCTGAGTAAAACAGTAAAAGAGGGGCTATGAGACTCACCTGAGTCTGAATGCGTTTAAACAAACGTAAGTTGATTAGCCGAATGTGAAGTCTAAAGACTTGTAACCTGAGGGTGTCCACGACACGCGATGGTTATAAATATGATTGGGTATCTCAAAAGATCACCCCTGCAGTTGTTCATCCAATTATAATGTCCAAATATCCACTATTTGGTTGATATGTTTAAGTGTTTGAAAAGTGTACGACCCGTTGGTGACGAGTTTGAAATAATAAACTTCAAGTATTATTATCAAGTTATTGATGTTTTGCACTTACAAAAGTGTCCCAAAGTGTTTTATAAGTCGTATCGTATAAGGAATTGAAGTTGTAAAAGTTCGACACTTAGTGAAATTTTAGTTAGAAAACCTGCTGTTTTATGCGACACTATAGGCGTCACTTATATGTTCTATGCGTCACTTGTGAAGTGTCGGGTATTGGTGTCTGTGCAAGGGTATGCGTCACTGAGATAGTGTCGTGTATCATCTTATGCGTCACTTAAGAAGTGACGGTTTCCGTAACATTGCGGCACTCAAGCAGTGTCGTATAAGAGAATGATTTTCTGACATTTAGGCGTCACTTAAGAAGTGACGTGTAGCATAGCGACACTTAAGAAGTGTCGGGTAAAAGAGTATGGCGGCACTAGAGAAGTGTCGTTATATAGTGTATGCGTCACTCTTGAAGTGACGGTATGAGGTTCGGGTGACGTCATCGGTAGTAACCGGATGTCACTTGTTTCTACCGAAGGCGTAAGCTTCTACGGGTAATAGCGGCACTTATGAAGTGTCGCATGGTTTCTGCTGAAAGTACGGGTTTCTACTGATGATAGCGACACTTACGAAGTGTCGCATGGTTTCTGCTGAAAGCTATAGGCTTGCGTCACTACCGAAGTGATGGTATGTGTATGATAGCGTCACTTAAGTGACGCTAGTACTGTTTTTGGCATTATAGCGACACTAAAGGCTGTTCGACGGATTTTGAGAAAAAACCGTGTTTTCGGGTTTCCGATCGGTCCAATATTTTTACCCAACCCTTATAGGGACATTATAAGTTGTTACAAACTACTAGAAAGTGAAAACACTTAAAAACGAGAGATTTCGGGATTTGTCGGAAACTTACAAAGTGTCGGATGAGAAATCCGAAAAGATAGCGTTGTAGATCGGGATGCGGTGGTCGTTTTCTTCCAAAAGAGTAGTATGTTTCGCGTGCGTTTAGTGGTAGTATTTGGTGTATTTCTGAGGTTTTTGGTGGTTCCAAATTTGAGAGAAAAGAGAGGAGGGAGTAGTAAGAGAGAGAGTGAGTGGAGAGAAATGAGAAGAAGAAAAGGGGAGTTGGGGGTTTAACCTCCAACTTTCAGTCCCCGCTCTCCGTGCGGTGTTCGTTTGCTCCGTCGTTTAAACGTTAAATAATTATTTTATATATTAATTGGTAAGTTTTAAGGTATAATTTATTACGCGATATTTTATTTAAATATTTTACAAATCATTTATATTTGAGTTATAAGTTGTAAATTTGTTTATTTAATTTGCGCGTTTTAAAGCTTTTAAATTGTGTAGGTTCAGTTTGTACGATACGAATGAATGCGAAATATTATCATAATAATATTTTTGACATAATAACGTTATTTAATAAAAATTGGTCACCAACGTTCGTATATAATTGAATCGAAATACATTCGATTTAAATTGCGTACGATTTAACCAAATCGCATATTCGTATATATTCAACAATATATATAATTCGATACATTAATTAGCCTATCAAGGAACTAATTACATGTATTAACATATGATTAGGCACTAATTACTAGTCCTAATTTGGCGGGTGTTACATTCTCCCCCTGTTAGAAGAATTTCGTCCTGAAATTTAGCTCGCGGTCGTGTTTGATGTAGAATCAGTGAAAAGTTGAGGATATTTGAGTCGCATTTGGTCTTCCCGTTCCCAGGTGAATTCCGGACCACGCCGCGAATTCCATCTGACCTTGACGATGGGAATACGACTTTGTTTCAGTTGTTTGACCTCACGGTCCATAATTTCAGCGGGTTCCTCAACGAAATGAAGTTTATCGTCAACACGAATTTCATCTAATGGAATAATAAGTGTCTCATCAGACAGACACTTCTTCAAATTTGAGATATGAAAAGTAGGGTGCACGCTGCTGAGTTCGGATGGCAGCTGCAATCGATAAGCTACGGGGCCAATCCGTTCAAGGATCTCAAAAGGCCCGATGTATCTGGGATTTAACTTCCCGCGTTTGCCAAAACGGATGACGCCCTTCCAAGGTGATACTTTTAAGAGAACTCGATCCCCAACTTGGAACTCGAGTGGTTTGCGTCTCACGTCAGCATAACTTTTCTGACGATCACGTGCGGCTTTGAGTCTGTTTTGGATTTCCACAATTTTCTCGGTGGTGGCGTGATTGAGTTCAGGACCAGTGAGTTGACTATCTCCCACCTCAGTCCAACAGATCGGTGATCGGCACTTACGACCGTACAGTGCCTCAAAAGGTGCAGCCTTAATGCTGGCATGATAACTGTTATTGTACGAGAATTCGCACAACGGTAAATGTCTTTCCCAGTTTGTACCGAAATCAACTACGCAGGCTCGTAGCATGTCTTCCAGTGTTTGAATGGTTCGTTCACTTTGGCCATCGGTTTGAGGATGCTACGCGGTACTCATATCGAGACGGGTACCCAATGCTTTCTGAAGTGATTGCCAAAAGTGAGAAGTGAAACGGGCATCTCTGTCAGAGATGATTGAGATTGGAACACCGTGATGAGAAACGATTTCCTTGATGTAGATTTGTGTAAGGCGTTCCATTTTATCGTTTTCTTTGATTGCCAGGAAATGAGCAGATTTAGTGAGGCGGTCAACGATCACCCAAATGGTATCGCAACCGTTCGACGACTTGGGAAGTTTGGTTATGAAATCCATGGCAATTTGATCCCATTTCCATTCAGGGATTTCAGGTTGTTGGAGTAAACCAGGAGGTTTCTGATGTTCGGTTTTGACTTTCGAGCAAGTAAGACACTTGCTGACATAAGTGGCGATTTCGGCTTTCATGTTTGGCCACCAATAAAATTCTTTGATACCGTGGTACATTTTATCGGATCCCGGATGAATAGAATATTTAGACTTGTGAGCCTCGTCCATCACCAAGTCTCTTAGGTTCCCAAAACTAGGCAACCAGATTCGGTTTGAGAAGTACCTAATCCCGTTAGGTTTGATTTCAAATTGTTTGTCGATGCCCCGCAAGGCTTCATTTTTGATGTTTTCAGATTTCAGGGCTTCGATCTGAGCGGTATGAATTTGAATGGTAAGATCGTTATGAATGGTCATACTGAGGGCTCGGACTCGAAGTGGTTTTGATCGTTCCTTTCGACTTAGGGCATCGGCTACAACATTAGCCTTCCCTAGATGGTACTTGATCTCGCAATCGTAATCGGTAAGCAACTCGACCCATCGACGTTGCCTCATATTGAGATCCTTCTGATCGAAGATATGTTGGAGACTTTTATGATCGGTAAAGATTGTGCACTTAGTGCCGTAGAGATAATGTCTCCATATTTTGAGAGCAAAAACGACATCTCCAAGTTCGAGATCATGAGTGGTGCAGTTCTTTTCGTGAATTTTTAGCTGTCGTGAGGCATAAGCAATGACCTTGTCTCGTTGCATCAGCACGCAACCAAGACCTTGGTGAGAAGCATCGCAGTATACCACGAAGTCATCGGTGCCTTCGGGTAATGATAGAATTGGAGCACTGCAAAGCTTTTGTTTCAGAAGTTGAAACGCTGACTCTTGTTTTTCGGTCCAATCGTACCTTTTGTCCTTTTGAGTCAGTACCGTGAGTGGTTGAGCTATTTTAGAGAAATTTTCGATAAATCGTCGATAATACCCAGCAAGACCCAAGAATTGTCGTACTTCAGTTGCAGAGGTGGGTGCTTGCCAGTCTTTGATAGCCTCGATCTTTGATGGGTCCACGTGAATTCCCCGACTGTCGATCACGTGACCAAGAAACTGAACGGTTTAAATCCAGAACTCACACTTAGAGAATTTCGTGTAAAACTCCTCGTGCCTAAGTAGTTCAAGGATGGTCTTAAGGTGTTGTGCATGTTCCTGCTCGTTGCGCGAGTAAATGAGTATGTCATCGATAAAGACAATGACAAACTTGTCGAGGTAAGGTTTGCACACCCGATTCATGAGGTCCATGAATACAGCCGGTGCGTTGGTTAGACCAAAGGGCATCACTTGGAATTCGTAGCGCCCGTAACGAGTTCTGAAAGCAGTTTTTGGAATATCGGCGTCGCGAACTCGTAACTGATGATAACCTGATCGCAGATCGATTTTTGAGTAGAAACTTGAACCCTGAAGTTGGTCGAATAGATCATCAATGCGAGGAAGTGGATAACGGTTCTTGACGGTCAATTTGTTCAATTCTCGGTAGTCGATGCACATTCGGAAAGAACCGTCCTTCTTTTTGACAAATAAGACCGGAGCTCCCCAAGGTGAAGAACTCGGTCTAATGAATCCTCGATCCAGAAGTTCCTGTAACTGAGAGGACAACTCCTGAAGTTCGGATGGGGCTAAACGGTACGGTGCGCGGGCCACCGATGCGGCACCCGGCACGAGATCGATTGAGAATTCAACCTGTCTAGGCGGAGGTAGACCAGGTAATTCTTCCGGAAAGACTTCGGGAAAGTCTCTAACAATTGGCACATCCTCAAGTCGCTTCTCCTTCGACTTCTTCTCCATGATGTGTGCGAGTATGGCAGGGTAACCCTTTCTCAGAAATTTTCGGGTTTTTAAGCAGGAGATTATATTGAGTCCCGTCCCACCGGTCTCCCCCTGTATGATCAAGGTTCCACCAACGGCGAGTGGGATACGGACGATTTTATCGTGACAAACGATTTCAGCTCGATGTTTGGACAACCAGTCCATTCCAATGATGACGTCGAAACTTCCGATTTCAATGGGTATAAGGTCGATCGAAAAGGTTTCGTCAGTTAGGTTTAAAGTGCAATTAGGTATCACACTGGTGATTTCTACAAGTTTTCCATTTGCTAGCTCTACAGTGTACTTAACATCTAAGGCAACAGGAGTGATGTCAAGTAATGGGCAAAAATCATCGGAGATAAAGCTTCTATCAGCACCAGTATCAAATAGAACAGAAGCAGTTAAGTTGTTGAGGAGGAACATACCCGAGACCACATTCGGGTCTTGGCGGGCGTCCCCAGATTTGATGACGAAAGCTCTGCTTCGGGTGTTGTTGTTGTTGTTGTTGCGGTTGTTGTTGTTGTTGTTCTTCAGTTTTGGGCACGAGTCCCTGAAATGCCCAGGTTTCCCACACTCAAAGCATACTTTGGGTGGTCTGGTGTTGTTGTTGGAATTGTTGTTGGAGGGAGAGCGGCAATCTTTGGTAAGGTGGCCGTACCTCTTGCAGTTGTTGTAAAAGGGACCACAGGAACCCTCATGATGTCGGCTGCACTTGGGACAATATGGTTTGCTCCCAGTGTAACCCCGGATGATGTCAGTGGTGGTGTTGTAAGCTTTGATGGTGTCGGGTTTCTTGTTTTGTTGGTTGGAGGGGTTGTTGTGGTAGTCAGACCACTTGCGTTTGTTGTTATGGGAGGATGAAGTGGGTTGTTCAGAATCTTGGCTCATTGACATCAGGTCTTGGGCCAATAAGATCGCACCGTCAATGGTGGTTGGTTTTGAAGAGATGACGTGTCCCCGAACAGGATCAGGGAGACCAAGGACGAATTTCCTGATTTTATCAGGTTCAGTGCTAACCATAGCTGGGCGGAGAGCAGCTAGTTGTTGAAACCTGGTGGTATAACCATCGATATCACCACCCTGAACCTTTAAGTTCCAGAACTCCTCATCTAGCTTTTGGAGTTTGGCGATAGAGCAGTATTTGGCAGTGAGTTTTGCCTTCAATTCCTCCCAAGTGAGTTGGTAGGCAATGTCAGCACCCACTGATTGGGTATATGAATTCCACCAAGAGTGGGCATCGTCTTCAAGAGAGCAGGTGGCAAAATTAACTTTGTCATTCTCCGCGCATTTACTGACACGGAAAACAGTTTCCATTTTCTCGAACCATCTGATCAGTCCGATGGCTCCTTCAGAACCCTTGAAGCTCGAGGGTTTGCAGCTTTGAAAGTCCTTGTAAGAACAAGGTTTAGCAGCAGGGGTTTCAGCGGCATCGCTGTTTCTTGTGGAGTTTGGTGGGGTATTCCGAGCCAAGGTTTCAGTAACAGCCTGGGTTATGAGTGACGTAATCTAAGCATCAGTGTAAGGTCTCGTCTTTGGCGGCATGATTCTTCAATAAAAGAAATGAAGATACATGAGATTTTGTAGGAAAGTTGTATTTGTTATAGATGTACATGTAGAAAGCAGTAATACATGACATCAACATGGAAAAATGACAATTAATATGAGTTGAACAACAAGGAAATATTTGATAGCTAATACAAGTTCAAAGGTTACACCCTACGGATGTATTACAAGAGGCGTCGGGAATTGTTACATCCGACCGAATTATAGAGTAGCGCGTAGATAGTTACTAGATTACAGGATAGATTACAAAACAAGGACTACACTAGTCTTAACGTAGATTAATTTGTTCCATCATCGTGACAAGACGGTCCACAGTATTTGCAAGCCTGCTGGCTTGTCGGGCGTTGTCTTCTGCGAGTGCTAGTCGTTGGGTTAGTCCACGCGCATACTCTTCTGCTTCATGTGAGCGTTGCTCACATTCATCCATCCTTTGTTGTAGAAGGGCATTTTCCACCCTTATTTCTATTATTTGGTTACGAAGGACATCCATGTTGTTGTTTGTGGTTTCAAGGTCGTCGGAGACTTGTTCGATGCGTTCAAGAGATGTAAGTCTCCAGTTTTCGTTTGTTTCCTGCAACACGACATCCATGGTGCGAAGTCGTTGCTCGTGTTGATTTACCCTAGCGGCTAAAGCTGGTAAGGCGATGTGAGTGGGATACGGGCCAGCTCGAGGCAACCTGTTGTTCCTCCTTGCTACCCTTGGGTTCTGCGACCCGGATTGAGAACGAGATGAATTTGATGGGATGTTTGCCATTTCTGAGACAAAGCGTTAGTAAGATTGAGGCCTATATTCATATAGCTCCTATATAATATAGCCTATTGAGTGTCTAGCATAAACATGTTTGAGTCTCGGTTCTCTCGAGGTCAGAGTCTTCTATTGTATCCTGTTCAGTCATAACTACTTTCAGATCTTACATCATCTTTGCTTAATTGTACATAGTTGATCAGGCTATGTTAAATTAAACTCGTATGCTGTAATCCCTGAACCAGTCACACCTAATAAGGAATACTGCCTAATGGTCATAGTCTAGGCTCACTAAATGCAACCTAGTTCACTATAACCTTAGGCTCTGATACCAATCTGTAACACCCCCAAATTTGATGATTTGCGGAAGCTTGATTTGGGTGTTACTAATCAATAACAAAGCACAAAGATATATAGTAAACGACTCTATATGCGTCGTTTTAACAAAATATATTGATAATAGAAATGTTTACAACATTTAAAGCTTTACATAGCTCGAGTTTAAATAAAATGAGATTTCAGTACATAAGTACTTGTACAAAATATACTAATGCAAGAAAATCTCAATCGTCTGTATGCTGACTCGAGCTAAAGTCCTGAAGCAGAAACATCCTACTGCTGGGTACCTGCGATATATGCTAAAAGGTCAGCTATAAAGCTGGTGAGCTCACAGGTTTGAAATCAGTTAATATAGTATGAACCGCAAGATTTAAAATAATGAATTGCATCCAGCAATTAAATAATGAATTGCATCCAGCAATTAAATAATGAATTACATCCAGCAATTAAATAATAATCATCGTGTATACTGCCATGAGCACATAGTTGAGCTTAACTCGAGGGCCGGGTCCCCTATAGAGAATTCCGGGCGAGGTGCCTCCACGAATGCCTAATCCACATTCGTCTTCCCAAATATTAGTACGTCCGTTCCTTTTACCCGGTTAGTGCTTGCTAACCCGGACGAGGAGGGTCAATCCTATATGGTACCATATACTAATATTCACGCTACAACGTATTAACAACTATGATGACGGAGGACTTTAAATGATTAGTTTCGAAAAACTCATGTAGTATATGAAAAGTTGGTACTTGCGTTCACATGTTAAAAGTTGAGCAGTATATCACACCCCTGAGTAAAACAGTAAAAGAGGGGCTATGAGACTCACCTGAGTCTGAATGCGTTTAAACAAACGTAAGTTGATTAGCCGAATGTGAAGTCCAAAGACTTGTAACCTGAGGGTGTCCACGACACGTGATGGTTATAAATATGATTGGGTATCTCAAAAGATCACCCCTGCAGTTGTTCGTCCAATTATAATGTCCAAATATCCACTATTTGGTTGATATGTTTAAGTGTTTGAAAAGTGTACGACCCGTTGATGACGAGTTTGAAATAATAAACTTCAAGTATTATTATCAAGTTATTGATGTTTTGCACTTACAAAAGTGTCCCAAAGTGTTTTATAAGTCGTATCTTATAAGGAATTGAAGTTGTAAAAGTTCGACACTTAGTGAAATTTTAGTTAGAAAACCTGCTGTTTTATGCGACACTATAGGCGTCACTTATATGTTCTATGCGTCACTTGTGAAGTGTCGGGTATTGGTGTCTGTGCAAGGGTATGCGTCACTGAGATAGTGTCGTGTATCATCTTATGCGTCACTTAAGAAGTGACGGTTTCCGTAACATTGCAGCACTCAAGCAGTGTCGTATAAGAGAATGATTTTCTGACATTTAGGCGTCACTTAAGAAGTGACGTGTAGCATAGCGACACTTAAGAAGTGTCGGGTAAAAGAGTATGGCGGCACTAAGGGAATGACGTTAAGTAGTGTCGGGTAACATAAAGGGCGGCACTAGAGAAGTGTCGTTATATAGTGTATGCGTCACTCTTGAAGTGACGATATGAGGTTCGGGTGACGTCATCGGTAGTAACCGGACGTCACTTGTTTCTACCGAAGGCGTAAGCTTCTACGGGTAATAGCGGCACTTATGAAGTGTCGCATGGTTTCTGCTGAAAGTACGGGTTTCTACTGATGATAGCGACACTTACGAAGTGTCGCATGGTTTCTGCTGAAAGCTATAGGCTTGCGTCACTACTGAAGTGACGGTATGTGTATGATAGCGTCACTTAAGTGACGCTAGTACTTTTTTTGGCATTATAGCGACACTAAAGGCTGTTCGACGGATTTTGAGAAAAAATCGTGTTTTCGGGTTTCCGATCGGTCCAATATTTTTACCCAACCCTTATAGGGACATTATAAGTTGTTACAAACTACTAGAAAGTGAAAACACTTAAAAACGAGAGATTTCGGGATTTGTCGGAAACTTACAAAGTGTCGGATGAGAAATCCAAAAAGATAGCGTTGTAGATCGGGATGCGGTGGTCGTTTTCTTCCAAAAGAGTAGTATGTTTCGCGTGCGTTTAGTGGTAGTATTTGGTGTATTTCTGAGGTTTTTGGTGGTTCCAAATTTGAGAGAAAAGAGAGGAGGGAGTAGTAAGAGAGAGAGTGAGTGGAGAGAAATGAGAAGAAGAAAAGGGGAGTTGGGGGGTTTAACCTCCAACTTTCAGTCCCCGCTCTCCGTGCGGTGTTCGTTTGCTCCGTCGTTTAAACGTTAAATAATTGTTTTATATATTAATTGGTAAGTTTTAAGGTATAATTTATTACGCGATATTTTATTTAAATATTTTACAAATCATTTATATTTGAGTTATAAGTTGTAAATTTGTTTATTTAATTTGCGCGTTTTAAAGCTTTTAAATTGTGTAGGTTCAGTTTGTACGATACGAATGAATGCGAAATATTATCATAATAATATTTTTGACATAATAACGTTATTTAATAAAATTGGTCACCAACGTTCGTATATAATTGAATCGAAATACATTCGATTTAAATTGCGTACGATTTAACCAAATCGCATATTCGTATATATTCAACAATATATATAATTCGATACATTAATTAGCCTATCAAGGAACTAATTACATGTATTAACATATGATTAGGCACTAATTATTAGTCCTAATTTGGCGGGTGTTACAGTTGGTGCTCCATTTAGCCTCCACTAATTTCTCGGTTGCTTGGTTCGTCCGTATCTTCTTCGTTTGGAGTCCGTTTTGCTTGATTCTTGTGCCGTTGGATTTTTTTTTCCGTTATGCTTCTATTCACACTAAGTTTGCCAATTTTGGAGGTGTTTGACTTTTGCGTGTTCCGGATGACGATTGGCGGGTTTCCAGACTGCACATCTTATTCGTTCTTTACCCGTTTCTCTTGATTCTTTCACCTCCGATCTTAGATTTTCCTATTGAATCATAAGATATGCATTAAGATCTAATTTGATAGGATAATCAAGAATGGAATATTTAAGGTGATTGTTTTTGCCTCGGTTTGCGTGCAAAATGGATGTTTTAACTGATTTTTGTAGCAACGCCCGTATTTAGACTACATTGGTGATTTTTGATGATAAATGATTGTTTTGAAATGTTTTCACCAAGGAATAGTCCAAAAAGTGTGGAAATAAGTACTTAAAAACATGACTTTTTGAGTCACATCGAGTATCCAACACTTAAGCGTTGCTTATCCTCAAGCAACACTCAGTTGTGTCCCGTGAAAACATTTTATAGAGTTTAGGTGAGTTATAGCACTTCCAAAAAGTTACCACTTTGTCATATGGGAAAATTATTTAGAGAACATAAGGAAAGCTAAGATGATCCTTTCAAAAATAAGTACTGACTTTCCCAGGCATACTTTCCAAATCTCGTGATCTTGGAGTATACATGACTAAGTGATCTCACTAAAGGTGGTCACTCAATTCACTCAGAGTGTATCGGGTTTCCTATCAATCTAGCACAATCGAAATCGCTCAAATAGCCAGTCATGCAGCACTCATCATCATAAGTTTGGTCGAGAATCGGATCTCCACCACTTAGGAAGAGGACGGTGCTAATTATCCCAAGACATTCGAGTGGGTTGTAATGTTTGTGAGGGTTAAGGGGTATGGATAGTGGTGATTTTTGGTTGTAAGGGGTTGTTTATCATAGGCATTCTAAGAATCGTGAAAAACTTATTGTAGAACGGAGAAGATAGCTACTCGTATTTCATTGGATCTTTCTTTGAAAGATTGATACTCTGAAGCACTTAGCTTTATTTTCTTTTCTTTTTTATTTTCTTTATTTTTCTGCCTTTTGTTTTCTTTTCTTTCTTCAGAACTTCTTTGCCAGAGAACTTCCAAGGATATTTTTTGTAACACCCCCAACTTTAATGATTTGCGGAAGCACGATTTGGGTGTTACTAATCAATAACAAAGCACAAAGATATATAGCAAACGACTCTATATGCGTCGTTTTAACAAAAAAATATATATATTGACATTGAAATGTTTACAACATTTATAGCTTTACATAGCTCGAGTTTAAATAAAAGGAGATTTCAGTACATAAGTACTTGTACAAAATATACTAATGCAAGAAAATCTCAAACGTCTGTATGCTGACTCGAGCTAAAAGTCCTGGAGCAGAAACAACCTACTGCTTGGTACCTGCGATACATGCTAGAATGGGTCAGCTAAAGCTGGTGAGCTCACAGGTTTGAAATCAAGTAATTATAGTATGAACCGCAAGATTTAAATAATTGAATTGCATCCAGCAATTGATAATGTATAAGTATACAGCCATGAGCACATAGTTGAGCTTAACTCGAGGGTCGGGTCCCCTAAAGAGAATTCCGGGCGAGGTGCCTCCACGAATGCCTAATCAACATTCGTCTTCCCAAATATTAGTACGTCCATTTACCCGGTTAGTGCTTGCTAACCCGAACGAGGAGGGTCAATCCTATATGGTACCATATACTAATATTCACGCTACAACGTATTAACAACTATGCTGACGGAGGGCTTTAAATGATTAGTGTGAAAAACTCATGTAGTATATGAAATGTTTGTACTTACGTTCACATGTTAAAATAAGCAATGTATCACACCCCTGAGTAAAACAGTAAAAAGAGGGGCTATGAGACTCACCTGAGTCTTGTGAGTTTAACTTAATAAACTTGAGTTGATTAGCCGAGTAATGAAGTCCAAAGACATGTAACCTGAGGGTGTCCACGACACGCGATGGTTATAAATACGATTGAGTATCTCAAAGGATAACTCTTGTAGTTGTTCGTTCAACTAGAATGTCCAAATTACTACGATTTGGTTGTTTGATTAACTTGTGTTTTGAAAACGTGTACGGACCGTCGGTGATTGTTTGTAATAATAATCTCGCCTTTTATTATCATATTCGTGTGGTTGTATACTTAACAAAGTACATATGTCTCGTGTATAAGTTGTATCATATCCGATTTGATTGGTATAAAATGTTTCAAGACTTAGAAAAATATTCCAACTTTTCTGTTTTTGGCGACACTTGGCTAGTGTCGCTATAGGAGACACTAGTTGGGCGACACTAGGGGAGTGTCGCTATAGGTGGTACTGGTTAGGCGACACTTAGAGAGTGTCGCTATACTTCTGATTTTTGACAAAGGTGCGACACTTGATTAGTGTCGCTATAGGCGACACTTATAAATTTAGGCGTCACTAAGGGAGTGTCACTAATCTAAATCCGGTTAAGTATTTCAGCGACACTTAAGTAGTGTCGCTATATGGGCGACACTTAGGCATAGCGACACTTAGCTAGTGTCGCTAGCACTGTTTTTGGCACACTAGCGACACTTCAAACTGATCGCCGGAAGTTGAGCAAAAATCGAGTTTTCGAGTTTCCGATCGGTCCAATATTTTTACCCAACCCTTTTATGGACATTATATGTTGTTACAAACCACTAACAAGCAAAAACACTTAAAAACGAGAGATTTCGGGATTTGTCGGAAACTTACAAAGTGTCGGATTGAAAATCCGAAAAGATAGCGTTGTAGATCGGGAAGTGGTGAACGTTTTTCTCCAAAGTAGTGATATGATCCGAGTGCGTTTTATGTTGTTATTTTGCGATTTTTGTGGATGGTGGGGGTTTGTGGTTTGAGAGAAAAAGGGAGGGAGAGAGAGAAAGAAAGATGAAAAATGAGAGAAAAGAAAGAGAGGTGGAGGTTGTAGGTGGAAGCCCACTTTTCAGCCTCCGTCTCCATGCTCCGTGCGGTGTTCGTTTTCTCCGTCTTTTAGCGTTTTAAATAAATATTTTGCGCGTTAATTACCCATTTTAAATTAAGAATTTTTGTTTAATAATCTAATTAAATTGTTTTACCAACTATCTACTAATTTAAAGATGTAAAGTGTGATTTAAATAATTTGTGTATTTTGTTTTTAATTACGTAAGTTTTAATTGTGCAAAACGGGACAACTCTGGGAATGTAATTTAAACATTAGTTTGGACCTAGTAATGTTTTCAGATAATGTTTTATACTTAAATATAAATTGTGTCACCAACGTCCGTATTTATGGAACCGAAATACATTCGATTTAAATTGCGTACGATTTAATCAAATCGCATTTTCGTATATATTCAACAATATATATTTTGATACATTAATTAGCCTAATACAAAACTAATTACATGCATTAACAGAGAATTAGGCACTAATTACTAGTCCTAATTTGGCGGGTGTTACATTCTCCCCCTGTTAGAAGAATTTCGTCCCGAAATTTAGCTCAAGTCGTGTTTGATGTAGAATCTGTGAAGAGTTGAGGATTCTTGAGTCGCATTTGGTCTTCCCGTTCCCAAGTGAATTCTGGACCACGCCGCGAATTCCATCTGACTTTGACGATGGGAATACGACTTTGTTTTAGTTGTTTGACCTCCCGGTCCATAATTTTAGCGGGTTCTTCAACGAAATGGAGTTTGTCGTCAACACGAATTTCATCGTGTGGGATAATAAGTGTCTCATCAGATAGACATTTCTTCAAGTTGGAAATGTGAAAGGTGGGGTGCACGCTGCTGAGTTCGGATGGCAACTGCAATCGATAAGCTACGGGGCCAATCCGTTCGAGAATCTCAAAAGCCTGGGATTTAATTTCCCGCGTTTGCCAAAACGGATGACGCCTTTCCAAGGCTATACTTTTAAGAGTACTCGATCCCCAACCTGGAACTCGAGTGGTTTGCGTCTCACGTCAGCATAACTTTTCTGATGATCACGTGCGGCTTTGATTCTGTTTTGGATTTCCACAATTTTCTCAGTGGTGGTGTGTATGAGTTCAGGACCAGTGAGTTGACTATCTCCCACTTCGGTCCAACAAATCGGTGATCGGCACTTACGACCGTACAGTGCCTCAAAAGGTGCAGCCTTAATGCTGGCGTGATAGCTGTTATTGTACGAGAATTCGCACAACGGTATGTGTTTTTCCCAGTTTGTACCGAAATCAACTACGCAGGCTCGTAACATGTCTTCCAGTGTTTGGATGGTTCGTTCACTTTGGCCATCGGTTTAAGGATGGTACGCGGTGCTCATATCGAGACGAGTACCCAATGCTTTTTGAAGTGACTGCCAAAAGTGAGAGGTGAAACGGGCATCTCTGTCGGAGATGATCGAGATTGGAACGCCATGTTGAGAAACGATTTCCTTGATGTAGATTTGTGCGAGGCGCTCCATTTTATCGTTTTCCTTGATTGCCAGGAAATGAGCAGATTTGGTGAGGCGGTCAACGATCACCCAAATGGTATCGCAACCGTTCGACGACTTGGGTAGTTTGGTTATGAAATCCATGGCAATTTGTTCCCATTTCCATTCTGGGATTTCAGGTTGTTGGAGTAAGCAGGAAGGTATCTGATGTTCTGTTTTGACTTTCGAGCAAGTAAGACACTTGCTGACATAAGTGGCGATTTCGGCTTTCATGTTCGGCCACCAATAAAATTCCTTGATGCCGTGATACATCTTATCGGATCCGGGATGGATAGAGTATTTAGACTTGTGAGCTTCATCCATCACCAAGTCTCGTAGGTTCCCGAAACTAGGCAACCAGATTCGGTTTGAGAAATACCTAATCCCATTAGATTTGGTTTCAAATTGTTTGTCAATACCCCGTAAGGCTTCGTTTTTGATGTTTTCAGGTTTCAGGGCTTCGATCTGAGCGGTATGAATCTGAATGGTAAGATCGTTGTGAATGGTCATACTGAGGGCTCGGACTCGAAGTGGTTTTGGTCGTTCCTTTCGACTGAGGGCATCGGCAACAACATTAGCCTTCCCTGGATGGTACTTGATCTCGCAATCGTAATCGGTAAGTAACTCGACCCATCTACGTTGCCTCATATTGAGATCCTTCTGATCGAATATATGTTGGAGGCTTTTATGATCGGTAAAGATTGTGCACTTAGTGCCGTAGAGATAATGTCTCCAGATTTTAAGAGCGAAAACGACAGCTCCAAGTTCGATGTCATGGGTGGTATAGTTCTTCCCGTGGATTTTGAGCTGTCGAGAAGCGTAAGCAATGACCTTGTCTTGTTGCATCAACACACAACCGAGACCTTGATGAGAAGCGTCGCAGTATACCACGAAGTCATCGGTGCCTTCGGGTAGTGATAGAATTGGAGCACTGCAAAGCTTTTGTTTCAGAAGCTGGAATGCTGACTCTTGTTTATCGGTCCAATCGAACTTTTTGTTCTTCTGAGTCAGTACCGTGAGTGGTTGAGCTATTTTGGAGAAATTTTCGATAAATCGCCGATAGTACCCAGCAAGACCCAAGAATTGACGTACTTCAGTTGCAGTGGTGGGTGCTTGCCAGTCTTTGATAGCCTCGATTTTTGATGGGTCAACGTGAATTCCCTGACTGTCGATCACGTGACCAAGGAATTGAACGGTTTTTATCCAGAACTCACACTTAGAGAATTTGGCGTAAAGCTCCTCATGTCTAAGTAGTTCTAGGATGGTTTTGAGGTGTTGCGCATGTTCTTGCTCGTTGCGCGAGTAAATGAGTATGTCATCGATAAATACAATGACAAACTTGTCGAGGTAAGGTTTACACACCCGGTTCATGAGGTCCATGAATACAGCCGGTGCGTTGGTTAAACCGAAGGGCATCACTTGGAATTCGTAGTGCCCGTAACGAGTTCTGAAAGCAATTTTTGGAATATCGTTGTCACGAACCCGTAATTGATGATATCCTGATCGCAGATCGATTTTTGAGTAGAAACTTGAACCCTGAAGTTGGTCGAATAGATCATCAATGCGAGGAAGTGGGTATCGGTTTTTGACGGTCAGTTTGTTCAATTCTCGATAGTCGATGCACATTCTGAATGAACCGTCCTTCTTTTTAACAAATAAGACTGGAGCTCCCCAAGGTGAAGAACTCGGTCTAATGAATCCTCTATCCAGGAGTTCCTGTAACTGGGTGGACAACTCTTGAAGTTCGGATGGGGCTAAACGGTACGGTGCGCGGGCCACCGGTGCGGCACCCAGCACGAGATCGATTGAGAACTCAACCTGTCTAGGTGGAGGTAGACCAGGTAGTTCTTCCGGAAAGACTTCGGGAAAGTCTCTAACAGTTGGCACATCCTCAAGTCACTTCTCCTCCGACTTCTTCTCGGTGATGTGTGCGAGTATTGCAGGGTAACCCTTTCTCAGAAATTTTTGGGTTTTTAAGCAGGAGATGATATTGAGTCTCGTCCCACCGGTCTCCCCCTGTATGATCAAGGTTCTACTGACGGCGAGTGGGATCCGGACGATCTTATCGTAACAAACGATTTCGGCTCGGTGTTTGGATAACCAGTCCATTCCAATGATGACGTCGAAACTTCTGATTTCAACGGGTACAAGATAGATTGAAAAGGTTTCGTCAGCTAGGTTTAGAGTGCAATTAGGTATCACAATATTGGTTTCTATAAGTTTCCCATTTGCTAGCTCTACAGTGTACTTAACATCTAAGGCAACAGGAGTGATGTCAAGTAGTGGGCAAAAGTCATCCGAGATAAAGCTTCTATCAGCACCAGTATCAAATAGAACAGAAGCAGTTAAGTTGTTGAGGAGGAACATACCCGAGACCACATTTGGGTCTTGGTGGGCATCCCCGGAGTTGATGACGAAGGCTCTACTTCGGGTGTTGTTGTTGTTGCTGTTGCGGTTGTTGCTGTTGTTGTTGTTGTTGTTGTTCTTCAGCTTTGGGCACGTGTCCCTGAAGTACCCAGGGTTCCCACACTCAAAGCAGACTTTGGGTGACCTGGTGTTGTTGGTAGGGGAACGGCAATCCTGGGTGAGGTGACCATACCTCTTGCAATTGCTGCAAAAGGAGCCACAAGAACCTTCGTGGTGGCGGCTGCACTTGTAACAATAGAGTTTGCTCCCAGTGTAGCCCCGTTTGATGTCTGTGGAGGTGTTGTAGGCTTTGATGGTGTCGGATTTCTTGTTTTGTTGGTTTGGGTGGTTGTTGTGGTAGTCGGACCACTTTCTTTTGTTGTTGTGGGAGGATGAAGTGGGTGGTTCAGAATCTTGGCTCATTGCCATCAGGTCTTGGGCCAGTAGGATTGTACCGCCAATGGTGGCTTGGTTTGAAGAGGCAACGTGTCCCCGAACAGGCTCAGGAAAACCAAGGATGTACTTCCTGATTTTATCAGGTTCTGTGCTTACCATGGCTGGGCGGAGGGCAGCGAGTTGCTGGAATCTGGTGGTGTAACCATCGATATTACTGCCCTGAACTTTTAGGTTCCAGAACTCCTCGTCCAGCTTTTGGAGTTTGTCGATCGAACAATACTTGGTAGTGAGTTTTGCTTTCAAGTCCTCCCAAGAGAGTTGGTAGGCAGTGTCAACACCCACGGATTGGGAATATGAGTTCCACCAAGAGTGGGCATCATCTTCGAGGGAGAAGGTGGCGAAATTAACTTTGTCGTTTTCCGCGCATTTGCTGACGCGGAAAATAGTTTCCATCTTTTCGAACCATCTGATTAGTCCGATAGCTCCCTCAGTACCCTTGAAGCTTGAGGGTTTGCAGCTCTGAAAGTCCTTGTAAGAACAAGGTTTAGTAGCGGGGGTTTCAGCGGCATCGCTGTTTCTCGCGGAATTCTGTGGAGTATTCCGAGCCAAGGCTTCAGTCACAGCCTGGGTTATGAGTGACGTAAGCTGAGCATCGGTGTATGGTCTTGTCTTTGGCGGCATGATTCTTCAATAAAAGAAATGAAGATACATGAGATTTTGTAAGAAAATTGTATTTATCTCAGATGTACATGTATAAAGGCGGTAATACATAACATCAATATGAAAAAGAATTGTGGCAATTAGTATAAGTAGAAACAGCAAGGAATATTTGATAGCAAATATGAATTCAAAGGTTACATCCCACGGAAGTATTACAAAAGGTGTCGGGAATTGTTACATCCGACTAATTCATAGAGTATCACTAGATAGTCATTAGATTACGAGATAGTTTACAAGACAAAGACTACTCTAGTCTCAATGTAGATTAATCTGTTCCATCATTCAATGAGGCGATCCACCGTATTTGCAAGTCTGCTAGCATGTCGGGCATTGTCTTCAGCCAATGCTAGTCGCTGTACCAATCCACAGGCATATTCTTCCGTTTCCCGTGAGCGTTGTTCACATTCTTCTAGCATGTGTTTCAAAAGGGCGGTTTCTACGCTTATCTCCACCACTTTGTTGAAAAGAATGTCTACATTGTTAACGGTGGTTTCGTGATCCTCGGAGACTTGTTCGATGCGCTCGAGGGATGTAAGTCTCCAGTTTTCGTTCGTTTCCTGCAACACGACATCCATGGTGCGAAGTCGCTGTTCATGTTGGTTCACCCTAGCGGCTAAGGCCGGCAAGGTGAGGTGAGTGGGGTACGGGCCAGCTCGAGGCAATATGACGTTTCTCCTTGCTACCCTTGGGTTCTTGGACCCGGATTGAGAGCGCGATGAATTGGGCAGTGTGTTTGTCATTGCTGAGACAAAGCGTTAGTAAAAGTGAGGCCTATGATCATATAGTTCCTATATAATATAGCCTATTGAGTGTCTAGCACAAACATGTTTAAGTCTCGGTCCTCTCGAGGTCAGAGTCTTCTAGTGTACCCTGTTCAGCCATAACTACTTTCAGATCTTGCATCATCTTTGCTTAATTGTACATAGTTGATCAGGCTATGTTAAATTAAACTCGTATGACGTAATCACTGAACCAGTTATACCTAATAAGGAATACTGCCTAATGGTCATAGTCTAGGCCCACTAAATGCACCCTAGTTCACTATAACCTTAGTCTCTGATACCAATCTGTAACACCCCCAACTTTAATGATTTGCGGAAGCACAATTTGGGTGTTACTAATCAATAACAAAGCACAAAGATATATAACAAACGACTCTATATGCGTCGTTTTAACAAAAAAAAAATATTGACATTGAAATGTTTACAACATTTATAGCTTTACATAAGTCGAGTTTAAATAAAAGGAGATTTCAGTACATAAGTACTTGTACAAAATATACTAATGCAAGAAAATCTCAAACGTCTGTATGCTGACTCGAGCTAAAAGTCCTGGAGCAGAAACAACCTACTGCTTGGTACCTGCGATACATGCTAGAATGGGTCAGCTAAAGCTGGTGAGCTCACAGGTTTGAAATCAAGTAATTATAGTATGAACCGCAAGATTTAAATAATTGAATTGCATCCAGCAATTGATAATGTATAAGTATACAGCCATGAGCACATAGTTGAGCTTAACTCGAGGGTCGGGTCCCCTAAAGAGAATTCCGGGCGAGGTGCCTCCACGAATGCCTAATCAACATTCGTCTTCCCAAATATTAGTACGTCCGTTTACCCGGTTAGTGCTTGCTAACCCGAACGAGGAGGGTCAATCCTATATGGTACCATATACTAATATTCACGGTACAACGTATTAACAACTATGCTGACGGAGGGCTTTAAATGATTAGTGTGAAAAACTCATGTAGTATATGAAATGTTTGTACTTGCGTTCACATGTAAAAATGAGCAATGTATCACACCCCTGAGTAAAACAGTAAAAAGAGGGGCTATGAGACTCACCTGAGTCTTGTGAGTTTAACTTAATAAACTTGAGTTGATTAGCCGAGTAATGAAGTCCAAAGACTTGTAACCTGAGGGTGTCCACGACACGCGATGGTTATAAATACGATTGAGTATCTCAAAGGATAACTCTTGTAGTTGTTCGTTCAACTAGAATGTCCAAATTACTACGATTTGGTTGTTTGATTAACTTGTGTTTTGAAAACGTGTACGGACCGTCGGTGATTGTTTGTAATAATAATCTCGCCTTTTATTATCATATTCGTGTGGTTGTATACTTAACAAAGTACATATGTCTCGTGTATAAGTTGTATCGTATCCGATTTGATTGGTATAAAATGTTTCAAGACTTAGAAAAATATTCCAACTGTTGGGTCAAAACTGTTTCAGGTCTGAGTTGAAGTTGTTGATGAGAAGACAGAGTACAAGTGATTAAAACTGTTTGTGTTGAAGGTTAAAACTGTCTTTACGAAGTTACAACTGATAGAAGAAAACTGAAGAGAAGACAAGTGTTACAACTGATTGAAGATAGATTACAACTGATAGTTATGTGTCTGTAAGTAGTTAAAACTGCTTATGTATTTGTAACTGTTAGTTATATATGTAGCAGTTAACACTGATTATATATTTGTACTTAGTCTTTTATTACAATTGAAACAGTTACCACTGGATGTGTAATAGTTACAACTGTTTACTTCAGAATGGTGGTTACAACTGTTTATGATTTTGTGATAAGTATGAGTCGGTTATGGAAGTTATTTTATTCCATATTCGTAGGAGATTGTATAGGACTCTATCTGTTATAAATAGAGATCCTTTAGACCTAGATAGGTTAAGATTTTGCGCAGCTTCAAGGTTTTCTGTAACCCTAATACATCAAGTGTATTCGTCTTATATCATTAATAAGATTGAAGCTTTCGGTATATTATTATGTTCGTCATATTAATTTATATTCGTTGATCTTCTTAATATTATTGAGTGTGATTCCGCAACTTCTCAATAATAAATTCAAGGCTTATTATATACGATTGTTTATAATGTTTATTAAGTTAACACTGTATACTTGTATTTTTGTTTGCATTAACACTGTAGGTTATATTGCTATGCCTTGGAGTTTAACTACTGCAGGTGTATATGTTGGTGTTTTACTGCTTGTTGGAGTTTACATTTCGGTAAAAAAAAAAAAAAAAAAAAAAAAAATTCAACCACTGCTTTGTTTATATGATTTTGCTAGATCTGAAGTACTGCTTGTATTAAGTTAGCACTGCCTTGGTCGGTTGGTACTGCTTGTACAAGTGAGCACTGCTAGCTTTATTATGTAAATGATGCATTTGAGAAACCAAGTGTTGATTACCACTGATGGTTATTTTCATAATTATCACTGAACGTGTTATTTTTCTTAATTAACACTGTTTTAGTTGTAATTGGGGATCTGATCAAATTAGGGCTTACAACTGATTTAATTTCAGTACTTAACTCTCAACACTTAGGGTTTTTCATTACGCTTTCAAAATTACACACACAAACCACTGCGCTAAGTCTCATAGATTCTCAATTCTGTAAAATCATCTTCGATTCTTTTCGATTTATTGATTTCTTATCATGGCATCGACTTCGTCTACTGTTCAACTACCTCTTGGAAAAGATCATAATATGCTCGCATTCTTGATGAAACCTGCTGAGGCAAACGAGTATGTGGAAATCATTGATTTTCTTCGTGCTTCACATATTCGTCATGCTCTTACTGTGGCACCTAGGATATCTCACGATCATATCAACAATTTCTGGGTGAATGCGACAATAGAAGAGGAACAGGGGATTAAAAGAATCGTTTCAGAAGTCATGGATACACGAGTTGTAGTTACAGAAGCTACTGTTAGAGCTTCATTGCAACTAGATGATGAGGCAGGTATAACCTCTTTAGATGATACTGTTATGTATGATACTTTACGATCGATGGGTTATGAGGGTTCTTTTGAAGTTTTTACTTTTCAGAAAACCTTATTTTCTCATCAGTGGAGGTTTTTGATACATACAATTTTACACTGCTTGTCATCTAAAAGATCATCTTTTGAACAGTTTGGAAGCAACATTGCTTATGCAATTGCTTGTCTTGCAACTGGTCAAAGGTTTAATTTTTCAAATCTGATATTTTCTTGTATGCTTAGAAACATTGAGCAGCCAAAGATTAAATTTTTGATGTATCCACGTTTTGTGCAGTTGTTCTTAAATGAACAGATTCCTGATTTAACTGCACTTGATAAAGTTATTGGTATTGTCTCTTTTAAACCCAAAGTTTTTGTAAATATGAAGAGAGATACTAAATTTTCTGGGAAGGTTACAGCATTATTTTCTACAATGCTTCCTGCACCTTCCACCACAGCATCAGTACCACCAACTGAAGCTGAACCAGCTACTGAGAGAATGGTTCCACCCACCACTTCTCAACCCACAGTAGCTGGGGGTATTAAGAGAAAACAAGGGACCACAACAGCTAAATCTTTTAAAGCCAAAAAGGCTAGAAAACAAGCATCTGAGGCTGCTGCTGCTCAGGTGTCTCAGTCAAGTGATTCATCACAGCAGATGATCAATGAGGAGGAGGTTGATCATTCTGAGAGGGCTGCTTCTACTGCTTCTAGCCCACTGGCAGAGCAGGACAGAAGTAACATTGATAAGACCCCATCAGAGGCAACACATGGACATGATTCTACACCTGTAGATGATCCTAGTGGTCCCAGTACCAAGAATCAAGGGGACTTTGATGATCATGCTAGGCATGAGTCAGAGTTTGATAATGTCAATGATTCACCAAAGGATTCACATCCTGAAGGTGTTGAGGCTAGAACTAACACTGAATTGACGGCAATGATTGATTATGTATGGTCTAAATTTGTCAAGGAGAGGAAGAAGAATAGAGCTAAGGATGAGATTGTAGCTCAGTTACAGAGGAGAGTGCAGCAGTTGGAATTGATTGTCATTGAGTGCTTGAAGAAAGGAAGAAAATATGTGGTTCATGATACTTCTGAACCTGAGGATGCTTAACAGTTTCCACAAAATACTTTCAAAAAGGGGGAGAAGGTCTGGACAAACTTGGGTGATAAAATGAATAAGAATGACAAGGTGGTGGATGATGATGAGAAGGTTGATGAAGAATTAGAGATGGAACAACCAGAAGATGATGAGTTTGTGCATACACCATCAACACCACCTACAGAGCCAGAAATAAATGAGTCAGTATATGAGACAGTGGAAACATAGATGAATGACCCAGTGGCAGATGACAATATATCTGAACATACTGAGGTTATTGGGTCAGTGGAGCAAACTGCAGAGGTTGATATGGGTGAAAAGACTGAGGAGCTAAAAATTGATGGTGATGATGGTGATGAGGTTAATAAACCTGAGATAGCAGTGGAAAAGGAAAAAGCAAAGACTGATGCTCAAACTGATGCTCAACAACAAGTTGAAAAGACTAGGAAAAAGAGCATTCCAGTTAAAACTGCTAAGATGACAGGAACAGGAAAGAAGGTTGAAACTCCAAAGAAGACATCTACACAACAACCATCTTTGCCTGGATTTCAGATCAGAGAACCTGCTGCAGCTCCTGTTCAACAGAAGAAAGAATTGCCAAAGATTGATCCAAAAGATAAGGGCAAGGGAAAACTGGTAGAAGAACCAAAGAAGAAAACGCAAAAACCAGTGCCACCTGAAGTAACTGCTCATGATACTGAATATGCACAAAGACTACAGGCTGAGCTCAATGCAGAGGACTTGATTGATGTTGAGATTGAGGAAGGAAAATTTGTGAAAATGACAAAGGAACAAGTGGCAGAATGGGATGAATATTTGTTGAAAGAGCAGAAGCAGGATGATATTGAGTATCTTGTTGATCAAATTAAGAAAAAGAAAGCAGAAGAGGCAAGAAAGAAAAAGGCTGCAAAACCACCAACAAAAGCTCAGATGAGGAAGAACTTGATTGCAAAGTTAAAAGGTGGGTATATTCCTTTGAATGCATTGAAACAGATGACTTTAGAGAGATTGCAGGAGTTATGGGATAAAGATGATATGAATCCTGATGTGATTGAGAAGAAAGAAAAAGCCACGTATAATGTTTCTAACATTGGTCAGAGGATAGAAAGAAAAAAGCTGAATTGAAAGAACGACATAAACAGCTGAGCAAAGGAAGAAAGAGGAAATTGAAAGAAAGAAAAGAGAGTTGGATGAAATTCCTGATAGAGAAAGGAATATTGATGAATTGAAGGAGTTTATTCTGTTACAACCAGTGGAATATGAGGTAATTAATGTTGATTTGCCTGGTATCATTGATTGGTCTATTGAGCAGTTTGTCAATCCTGTTAAGATTAACAAGATTAAACTTGAAAGAGCAGATGGAAATGTATCTTGGTGGAGATCTTTCAGGGATTTGATAAAGAGGATAAGTAGAACTGATTTGATCAGAATATATGAGATTGGAATGGAGAAAAACTTGGATTTAAAGTAGTTTGATAATTTGGTTGAGAAGGTTACATGGCACTGGATTAAAGCTATGTTGAACCAGAAGAGTTTCCATTACAGTTTACTACTTTAGCAAGGTCAGGAATTGGATTTATCATGCCAAACCAGGAGTACATCAGATTGTTATGGATGATGCAGTGTTTATGTGGTTGTTGACAGATAAATTTTATGATATAAATCTGAGATTTTTGATGAGCATGAGGAATGCAAGGTTACAAGCTGCAATTTTAGATGATGTAGCTCTGGAATTGGTGTATATGGTGCTGAATCAGATATATAAGAAGGAAGAGATAGATAGAAGGAAGAGAAGAAAAGACTAGCAGTTTTGAAAGAATTTTGTGAAGCTCATAATGGAGGATTAGAAGAAACTTAATGCTGTGAAGGACAGATTAAGTTTAGGGGGAGATTGTTGGGTCAAAACTGTTTCAGGTCTGAGTTGAAGTTGTTGATGAGAAGACAGAGTACAAGTGATTAAAACTGTTTGTGTTGAAGGTTAAAACTGTCTTTACGAAGTTACAACTGATAGAAGAAAACTGAAGAGAAGACAAGTGTTACAACTGATTGAAGATAGATTACAACTGATAGTTATGTGTCTGTAAGTAGTTAAAACTGCTTATGTATTTGTAACTGTTAGTTATATATGTAGCAGTTAACACTGATTATATATTTGTACTTAGTCTTTTATTACAATTGAAACAGTAACCACTGAATGTGTAATAGTTACAACTGTTTACTTCAGAATGGTGGTTACAACTGTTTATGATTTTGTGATAAGTATGAGTCGGTTATGGAAGTTATTTTATTCCATATTCGTAGGAGATTGTATAGGACTCTATCTGTTATAAATAGAGATCCTTTAGACCTAGATAGGTTAAGATTTTGCGCAGCTTCAAGGTTTTCTGTAACCCTAATACATCAAGTGTATTCGTCTTATATCATTAATAAGATTGAAGCTTTCGGTATATTATTGTGTTCGTCATATTAATTTATATTCGTTGATCTTCTTAATATTATTGAGTGTGATTCCGCAACTTCTCAATAATAAATTCAAGGCTTATTATATACGATTGTTTATTAAGTTAAACAGGGACTAGCACCAACTTTTCTGTTTTTGGCGACACTTGGCTAGTGTCGCTATAGGCGACACTAGTTGGGCGACACTAGGGGAGTGTCGCTATAGGTGGTACTGGTTAGGCGACACTTAGTGAGTGTCGCTATACTTCTGATTTTTGATAAAGGGGCGACACTTGATTAGTGTCGCTATAGGCGACACTTATAAATTTAGGCGTTACTAAGGGAGTGTCGCTAATCTAAATCCGGTTAAGTATTTCAGCGACACTTAAGTAGTGTCGCTATATGGGCGACACTTAGGCATAGCGACACTTAGCTAGTGTCTCTAGCACTGTTTTTGGCACACTAGCGACACTTCAAACTGATCGCCGGAAGTTGAGCAAAAATCGAGTTTTCGAGTTTCCGATCGGTCCAATATTTTTACCCAACCCTTTTGTGGACATTATATGTTGTTACAAACCACTAACAAGCAAAAACACTTAAAAACGAGAGATTTCGGGATTTGTCGGAAACTTACAAAGTGTCGGATTGAAAATCCGAAAAGATAACGTTGTAGATCGGGAAGTGGTGAACGTTTTTCTCCAAAGTAGTGATATGATCCGAGTGCGTTTTATGTTGTTATTTTGCGATTTTTGTGGATGGTGGGGGTTTGTGGTTTGAGAGAAAAAGGGAGGGAGAGAGAGAAAGAAAGATGAAAAATGAGAGAAAAGAAAGAGAGGTGGAGGTTGTAGGTGGAAGCCCACTTTTCAGCCTCCGTCTCCATGCTCCGTGCGGTGTTCGTTTTCTCCGTCTTTTAACGTTTTAAATAAATATTTTGCGCGTTAATTACCCATTTTAAATTACGAATTTTTGTTTAATAATCTAATTAAATTGTTTTACCAACTATCTACTAATTTAAAGATGTAAAATGTGATTTAAATAATTTGTGTATTTTGTTTTTAATTACGTAAGTTTTAATTGTGCAAAACGGGACAATTCTGGGAATGTAATTTAAACATTAGTTTGGACCTAGTAATGTTTTCAGATAATGTTTTATACTTAAATATAAATTGTGTCACCAACGTCCGTATTTATGGAACCGAAATACATTCGATTTAAATTGCGTACGATTTAATCAAATCGCATTTTCGTATATATTCAACAATATATATTTTGATACATTAATTAGACTAATACAAAACTAATTACATGCATTAACAGAGAATTAGGCACTAATTACTAGTCCTAATTTGGCGGGTGTTACATTTTTGCTTTTCTTTCGGAAATCTCTTCTTTCATATCACGGACAACTTCGAGTCTTTTCTTCTGGTGCCAGTTTTTCGCACCCTTGATTTTCTAATTTTGGTGAACACGGAGGAGTAGATCAATTTAGAAAGAGATTCTTCAAGATGTTTTTCATAACCTTAGAAATTCCAAGATAAGTTGTTGGGAATTTGGGAAGAGTGGTTAAAGATATAGGGTTTTGAAGAAACGAAAGGTTTAGGCTCAACAGGGTTTTCTAGGCGGATCATCGATACTAAAAATGAGTATCGGAAGGGTTTTGGGCTTGAAAGGGTATGTAAGAATGGGTTAAATCCTAAGGAATGTCGAGATCATCTAATTGCACCTATACCGCGTATGGTACTCTCCAATGTGGTCTCGAAACGTATGTCAGGAACGAGTTCTAATTTAGAGATACTAGCATCGGCACACACAAACAATGTAGCATTTAAAATGAATGCTTTTAAGGCTCAAAACCTCATTGCAAATTTGGGTTTGTATGTGCCTAGCCATGCTCCTTAGATTGTTAATACTTATTTAAGAAATTTCTACCTTAATTTCTCTAATATTCTTGAATAACTAACTCATATTAGAAATGGTTCCTCTTCGAAAGAAATCGTAACTCAAAAATAGTAGAGCTGATCGGATGATTTGGCTCATACTTTATTATTTTTGTTTAAAAAGTTTTGAAAATTTTGAAAATTTGAGGAACATTTCCTGAGTGAAGCTATTTGGACATTAAAATCTGTAAAACATCTAATTCAAGGTATTCTTTACCTGCTATCCCACACTTAGAGGGACATTGTCCCTAATGTTCTCTTGAGTTGAGATTATATTAAAAATATAATCCCACACTTAGAGTTTGAACATATAGAAAATATTTCTCAAGTGTTTGGTTTGGGCTGGAATCCCACACTTAGTGATAAGTTTAGGATATAGTATATATTACTTTGCATTCCTAAGCTAACAAAATGAATCAAGGTATGAAAACGAGGTGAAAGGTAAGAAACTCCCCAGATGACGATTTAACGTTTAGAGGCGAAAGCTGAGTATTTGAAGATCTTCATTAAGAGTGATTCAGCTCCGCATCTCTTTATCTGGTGCAAAGCGCTTCTCATTCATGCTTAGCTAAGAGTCGGTCCATAATGTAAGTGGAAATTCTTATTAGTGAATTTCACACTTTTGTGATTTAATATTTGGAAACGATTCTTGCTAAGATGTCTTGGAGTGTGGGTTGAGATCCCACACTTAGATCTTTGAAGAGTTTGCGGTGCATGTGCGAGTTTCAGAAGAAGATAGACCAAAGCTCTTCTCCCGAGATGTGTGTAAGTTCCGTGGTCCGCAGTTGTGTATTCCTTGGTTGTCTGCCTTTTACACCACAGTTTCTTCTTGTGAACGCTTGTCATCTCGTGCAGGCTCATTTCTCATTTATCACACATTCAATCACTTATTCTAAAATAAAGAAACAAACATAATAAGTAACTACGATAAACATAATAATAAAGCTCAACCATATAGGTCGAGAAATATCCCAAAAGTTCAACCAAGTGTAAGATAGAGATCACTGTAATCAATACAATACAGAAGTCAGTGATATGAAATATAAATCATAAGATAAGTAGTTTAGAATGGAGGATCCTCTGCTGGTATGTCATCAGGCTGAGTTGTGGGTCCTGCGACTAACTACTGTCCACTGGACACTCTCTGCTCATCTAGAGGGAGTAATCCTCTTTGAATCAATATCTGCCTGAGGGTCATCGCTGGAGGTGCCATCATATCATCATAACCCTGTGCGAGCATGTCCGCAGTGGTAACACATGTCGTCTGTAATATATCAAGGTAAAGCTGCCTGAGAGTGCTCTCAGTAGGAATCTGATCTGAGAAGATGGGGCCCAAATCCAAGTAAGGGCCGACGCTACCAGTGAATAATGCATCGGTGCCAATGTAGAGTAGATCTGGTCTATATGATGTGCTAGCCTATGGATGCTGGTCATGGGTAGGAATGGGTACAGTGGGACGAGGCAATGATGCCTGCTGACGGGCTGGTGATGGTATGTGAACTGAGTAGACTCTGGCCATATCAGATGTGGATCTGTGAGTGGGTAATGGTGCGGAGTAGGTGGTAGGTGTGTGATGGCGTCTATATGGATGTGGTGGCTGAGTGGTGGTATGTGGATGTGGTGGAGGGAAGGTGGTGTATGGGCGAGTGGTGGCATATGGGTAAGTGGCGGTATGGGTAGTGGGTGGTGGTGGTGGTCCACATGTGTATAGAAAGTGATTAGGCTCAGGGGTACGATGTCTCCTAGCTGTCAGAACTTGCTGATCACGGATAACCTGTAAAGCATGTAATAGATAGTACTGAGTAAGAGGAGTGACCGGATCCGTGTGATGCATAACGGCCTGTGTAGGCAGTACTGATGTGTCTGCTCCTCGTGTTGGCTCAGGTATCTCTGCTGCTACTGGTCTCTGTGGCTGGGGACCAACATCTCTATCCTCTGTAGTCACGCGCTTCCTGGTCATGAAGCATCCAGGAATGGGCTGCCGAGTATGATACCATAAGCACTATCTCTCAGGTCCCTCATCAATCATCCTGATCAACTTGCAGTACTCTAGATCAAACGGCTGCGAACTAGCGTGATGGGTTTAATCCTCACGGTGGCGGTCAGTGAGAATCCCCATGCCGACTAACAATCTCGTGATAATGGCTCCCATGAATACGTGAGGTTTATCCTCTCTCTTCTCCTTCCACAATCTATCCACGATGATGTATGCGACATTTATGTTCTGCTTCCTTATGATCGCATCCATGAATTTAAGCTCTTCTGATGTAGCAGGTCCAGCATCTCTCTTCCCAAAGATAGTACAGCACAGGAGCTTGTGAAGAATGTGGTGAACTGGTCGGGTCATGAGTGAAGCTTTCACTCCACTCCTGAAGGTTGTCCCCGTCAATCCTCTCCATATCTCCCTGTGATCCCGTGACGGTAAACTGGAGATAGACTGGAAACTGCTGGTGAACCAATCAGAACTGGCCTGTGACTGTGTGTAAAGGCCAAGGTATACCCCGAAATCTCCCACTGTCATAAGATACTTCTTCCCACGATACTGAAAAGCGATCTTCTTATCAGTGATCTCCAATCTCTCTCGGAACTCGTAAGTCATCATAAACTCAGTGACAACCTCTCGGTATATAGCCTCATCAATGGAGAAAATATGGAAAAACGCAGCATGTTCCTCGCCATCTTTATCATACTTAATCAATTCTTCCAACTCATCCATAATACCCAAGTGATAAACGCCAAAATGTACTAAATTATAGTACTAATTACCCCTTTGTTTGATAGGTTTCTAATGCATTTTGTATGAATAAGATACTTATTTCGTTCATATTTGCATTTAGGAGTATAAATGGAGCTTGGATCGAAAAAAAACGGAAAACGAGCTTATTTGGAAGAAAAGTTGCTAAAAGAATAAAACATTGGACAAGAGAAGATTGGATCGAAGAAAAGAAGTTAAGAGAGTGAAGATAGGCAAGATTGGATTGGATTTAAGTGTAAATGAAGCTCGAATCGGAAAAAGAATGAAAGATGAGTTGAAAATGGAGGAAGAATGTAAAAGCTGAGTTTTCAGACAGCTGTTAGTATTTTGACCATAACTTCTTCATACGAACTCCGATTGGGGTGATTCAACTTGGAGAATTTAGCTAACAGAGAGGGCTACAACTTTCGTTTTTTCCATTTTAGCTGAAAATGCATCCATACAGCGTATGGATGTCCATACGCCGTATGGATTGAAAACTGGGCTGAAACTTGTTATCGCGGGCTGGACTTTTTGGGCTTTTACATCCATATGCCGTATGGAATTCCATACACCGTATGGATCACTTTTTCAGCCATTTAAGTCCGATTTTAGGGTTTTCACTTCATAACTTCCACCACTTCGAACCATACGACCAGCAGAAGTTCCAGAGGGGTTTTTCCTCCATTTTGGGGGTGAAACAATGGCGATTTGGAGGCGGAAAAGCTAGGATCAATTCTTATTGATTCTAATTCATTCGGTTTATGATTCGGTTTGCTTATCTTGTTCCGATTTTAATTCAATCATGTCTATGTGTTTGTTTTGAGACTATGAATCTGATTTTGTATAATTGAATCATGGATTAGATTTATTGTTAATTGTTTAGTTGAATAACCTTTGATTTTGAATGTTTGAAAGTTATAATTGTGTTTTGAATCAATTGTCTGATTGAAGATTGTTATGTTATCCGTAGAACCTTGATTGTTGGTGGTTGTCAGTTACTACCGAACATGGTTGATGATGTCATTGAGATTGAGTTCCTTTGATGTTATTAATTATTGATTATTATGAATCTAGGTTTATAGTCATTGCTAAATATGTTGAGTCTGATAGGTTAAGAGACTAGTAACTAATCAATCTAAAATGAGCAAGCTAATAAGAGATTATTAGTAGGTATTGTTGAGTCATACCGAGAGGATTAATCATAACAAGTCGTGAATACTTAATGCACAATCTAGGGAAAGGCACACAATTGACTGATCATCTTGTGACATTAGATCGATGTTTCATGTTGGACCCTAGATTGTAGGAATTAGTTGGACACGGAAAGTTGGCTAGTTCACATTCAATTTAATATCATTGAAGAATTTGGTGTTGAATTGATATAAAAGAAATCACAATCAGACAATCAAAACACATGAACCGGATAATATGAATTTGAGGTGAAGACTCTAAGCAATTACATGTCTATCTCCAATTGTTTATCTTTTACTCTCTATCTTGTTTATGTTGTTTGGTTTAGTTAATTAGTTCATATTGAACGTTCGTACGGAACTAAAAGGAACCCCTATCTTACTGCTTTATTAGTTTAGTTAATAATTCCAATTTAACTGAATAACATCGTTCCTGTGTTCCTGTGATCGACCTGGACTTACCATAGCTATGCTATTCCGATCGGATATTCTTGCCTGATTGTGTGATAGTATTGATTGGTATTTCCTGTACTTTATAAATAATAAAACAAGACGCGCTTTCACACGCATCACCAAGCGTCTCATATCCGGCCACATGATGACTCTGTTTGACCCTAAGTATCGTCCCATCCATTTCTCAATATCGTCCATATTCTCGGGGGATGAAGCAAGCTTCCTCAACGAAGGGTTTGATAGATCCATCTGTTGACAAGAAAATGAGATGCATAAGTCATAACAAATTGCTAAGTACATTTCCAAATTTTAAACAAAAATTGGAAATGTAGGTTTTAAGATATGAATAAATCCGCAATTTATTTTAAACTAAACCTAGGCCTAACCAATCCTCAATCCGCAATTTTTCGCAACCATAAGTGTCTAACCTATTCCAAGGGTATTAAAGTAATAATAATACTAGCGTTTAATCTAAGTGAACTCGTCTTTTCATACAACTAGCAAATATTTTTACTTTCATTCATGGCAACTTAATCTAAGTGAGCATAAGGTTTGCAAAAACCATGTAATTACCTCAAATATATCAAGTAAACCAAAAAGAGCATAAACTAATTTATTCATGCAAATACCATGTGGTTAAAGACACATGCTAACTTATTCGGTTACTTTTAACAATTTTTTCAAGATTTAAAGATTTTGATAAATGAATGACGGTAGCTTACGTGTGATGGTCATATTAAATATTCAACACTTTATTAATTAAGGTGGTGAATAATTAAAATAATCAAGGACCAAAAGCTAACTAATGATTTATTGAAAATCTAAGAAACTTGCCATGACTTAATTAACACAAGCACCTTTTAAAAATTTGAAGATCTAAAAATAAAGTATGATACTTGGTTAATTCTAATCACAACATGCTTACTTTAACTTTCAATAATTCTAAAGATCATTCAAAATGAACTAGCAATCATGTAATCATGTTTATCAAGTCATACTAAGCATGAATTAATCAAAACAAGTCAAAACAAGCTACTATTTATCAAAAGTCAACAAATCAAGCAACTTTGACCACTTAAAGTCAACACTTGAAGATCAAAGTCACAAATTATCAAGTAATCTACTCAATCAAGCATGTAATCATGTTAAGCAACTATGCAAGAACACTTTTGAACCATAAAACACAAGATTTCACCATGAATTTCATAGATCAAAAGTTGAAACCCTAACTTTTAAAAAGTTAATGAAATTTAAAGATTTGAGTTAGGAATTACTTTGTAAGTGATGAAATGATGTTATGTATGCAAGAGAGATGATAAAATGAAGAACTTGAAGCTTTAAATCATCAAAAATGGTGGAGAAATGGAGGTTTTAGAAATGGAGATGGAGGCCGTAGGTTTTGGGGAAGAGGAAGGAGAGAAAATTTTGACTTTTTGACCTTTTGTTTGGTAGTGAATCCCTTCCTCTTGGTTTAAATACGTTTCGATTTAAAACGTGAAAGATACGATACGTACGATTGGTTTTCGAAAGGTTTTAAGATTTTTAATAAAGTAACCAAAAGTAAATACGAATCTTTGTAAAAAGTTTCCGCGAATTAAAATTGTGTTTTAAATTGCGCGCGAAAAGTTATTTGCGTTTAAACTGAAACGAGTTTATTTGAAAACGAAACAATATTTTTGTGTACTTTAAACTTTAAAACAAATCATAATTAATTTACCAAAATTTTAAAATTAAAACTTTGTCAAAAATTTTTTTGAAAAGTTCGAACTTACGCAAATCGCGCGAGTTTAAAGTTAAAAGGACGTTTTCTTGATTTTTAAACGAAACCTTTAAAACTAAAAATTAATTTAAACTAAAATTAACTAATATTAATTAACCTAGATAGGCTTGGGGTGCATCCCAAGAGCGCTTTGTTAAAGACGAAAGCTCGTCCATACCAGACTTACTGTTTTACCGGATAGTGTCCGAGACGACACTTTTGGATACGTTTGAAGCTTGAGACAAAGATAAGGTGTGGCGAGAGATAAACTTACCTCTAAGAGCTCGGATGACATTGTAAATTAAGTCGGCAGGATTAATATAGTATCGCTCAAATTCAGTTAAGAATTCTCTTTCTAATTGACCGAGTTGTAGCAATGCATCAACGAAACGGTTAAACTCTCGTTTTACCTTCTTTGGGTTCAAAATACCATCCCTGAATCCTGAGTCTATATAACAGAGATCAAAGAGAAATTTTCCTAAGACTTGTAGAAATTCCGTTTCTTCGTTAGAATCAGGGTTTCCATGGGTAGTGTGCACCACTTGCGAAAGTTCTCTGATATAAATATTTTGTTGCGCTGTAAATGGAAATATAGTCTGTTGGAATAACTGGATATGAAGCTCCTTCCTCTTTGTAAAGAAAGAAGATTCAATAGCTTCCTCAGTCGATTCAGGAAAAATAACTCGTAATTCGTTAGTTAAATAAGAAGCAAGATCAGCAAAGAATGGAATATCCACAGAAATTGAGGCAGGTTTAATAGGGTTTCTCTCTATCCTATATTCGAGTTCATCAATCAGGGCCGCAACATAACGATTTATCTTTGTTTGTGAAACAGGTGAATAATCGGTGCTGGCTAATAAATCCATTAAAAGATCTATCTCTGATTTTAATGATAACTCGTTTGTTCTGTTATAATCACTACGGAGAGATCTTAACATCCTATCAATTTCTACAAAGGTTTTTCTCTGTTCGTACGAAAAGGGGAAGTCGGATATCTTAAGATTTCCAAGAAAGTCAGCACATATATCCATTCTCCTATCGGGGTTTTGAGAAATTCCTAGGTGATGGCCAATCTCAGATTCTGGTTGATTATTCCAAAATTCAATGCTATTAGGGCTTGGTGTTTCTGTCCTAGGCTTAGTCTCGACCTGATATTGGAGACGCTCTTCCTCAACTACACTTGAATAAAGAGTAATGGGGTGGGCTAGCAAAATATCGGGGAGATCGTATTCAAAATATTCATCTAGGCAATGAAGAAGTTCATTCAAATCCATCCAGGGCATGGGTGGATAGAAGAATACTTCAATTCCAAAGGGTTCATCATCAGGTAAAGTAGCAGGTCTAATATAGTGTGGACACCTAGACAAAATTGATAGAATCTTAGGGTCAAGTGTGGGTTGACCAATTAAAGCAACAGTAACAGAAGCTGGAATCTTCTACTGAGATTCATCAATAGCTAAGTCTAAGCTCGATATTTTTGGGTTCTCAACTTCATGGTTAACACAGACCTCTCTAACGTCAGAGGAGTTTGACTCATACTCTGGACAGTCAAAGAATTCCGCAACTACCAAAGCCGTCATCTCATCCGTCATCATTTGATTGAGAGGAGAGATGGGGTTTGAAGGAGAATTAGGGTTTTTCATTTTCTAATTTTTATGTATTTTCTAGGGTTTAAGAACTAAGTTATCTAACTAATAAAGCAATTAACTTCCTAAGTAATGATAATCTTAAGGAAGGATCTCCTAAAGCTAATTATCAAAGGCAGAATTCAAATCTTGACGAAACCGATCGCCGACAATGGCGCCAAAAACTTGTCGTGCCCCTATCCCAGCGGTCGGTCGGGTTTTACCCCGAATCGTTGCTCCGACGGCCACCGAGATGCGCGAGCGGTGAAAGTTTTAAAATTTTATATTTGCTGGGCTCAAACTATGCAAGCTACTTACCTTGTGGGTAAGGTGGCAAGTATAACTCGAGTGTCGTCCAAAATCGGAAGGAATTGAATTGAATTGGAACCTACCAAAGATGATTTGACAATAGTATGGGTTTAGAAACAAGGTAGGTATGGGTTTTGGTTTTATCTAATCTAATCTAAAGACAAGAAATAAAATGCAGAAAAGTAAACGAGAATATAAGCAGCAGGTAGAGAGTGATTGCTGAAACTTCGACGTTTAGGGTTTTGGGATGATATTATATTGATGATAGGTGATTACTCTAGCTATGATCTTCTAAACAGTCAGTGTAAACACTAGGACCCTACGACTAGGTGTAACCCTAAAGCATATGTCACTGAATCCTAGGCTATCCTGATTCTGGTCAGATGGGACTGTCTTCACACCCACCTCACCGTCTCTTTCGGAGACCAAGCGACCCTCTGAATGGGGTTAAGGAATAAGGCGACAGTCCACAACACTGACTTATCTTAACACCTATGTCTATCCAATTTTAACAGAGTAATACTGGTTGTATGCTGAATAAGTTAAACTATTGGTTAAGTAGAGTTTAGGGGTTTTAAGCATCTGGGAACACAGCCGGCATCCTTGCTTTCATTTCCTAACTCATGTTTTATCTGTTTAAGTTCTAATACTTCCGTCATGGATTAGACCCTCTGATGTGACGCAAAAAGTCATGTTTTGTAGACCATTATTCCACACTTTTTGGGCACATCTTTAGTGAAAACATTCCAAAACAATCATTATTTACCAAAATTCACTAAAGTGCTCAAAATATAGGCGTTACTACAAAAATCAGTAAAAACATCCGAATAACGAGCAAAACAGAGCAAATAAGCAGCAACCAATTCTCGCACCATCATTTATCCTATGATAAACATATTCTAACCTTATGATATGATGTAATAGGTAAAATCGAGATGATAAAATCAAGAATCATGCAAAACAGACAAAGGACGGAAAAGACTGGACGGTTACAAACTCCTATAAAGTGATTTCGGCTATTCTAAAGTTGTACACATCCAATTCCAGTGATATTGGCACCATTAGAAGCGTAACGGAATTAGGAAGACACAGGCGAAAGAATCAGGTCAAATGGACGCATAACGAAGGAGATACGGACGTTTTAAGCAACGAACGAAATCAGACGGAAGCCGTATACGGCCTTGCACACCATATACGGCCCTTCATAGACCGTATACGGCCCTCTACACACCGTATACGGCCCTATGAAGGCCGTATAAGGCCCCTGCACCCCCATATGCTGCCCGTTTGTGCTTCGTTTGCTTGTACGTGTGTGCTTCGCGAGTTGTACGGCTGATTTCAAGCCTTGCCTATAAATAGGAGGCCACCCCTCCATCATTCAACACACTTCAACATTCCATTCATTTCTCCATTTCCACTTTCTCTCTCACACACTCTCTCTCTCTCTCTAAACTCTCTTTCTTTCTTTCTCTCTCTAGAAATTAGGGTTAGGTCTGGTTAGTTCTCAGTTAATATTTAACTGAAACTATCGGAGGGGCTACTTTTGTAATAGCATAGGGAATAGTCCAGGGGCTTTTATTGTAATATTGTCAAGGATATTGCGGAAGTTCTGCTTGTACTCTCTCTCTAAACGCTTATTCAATATACGCTTTATTAACGGTTACTTCTTTCCTTATCTGTTATAATGATAATTGCTATTGTTATTATGCTAGATTTAGGATCTGTTATTATGCGTAGTGAGTAGTTTCCTTATGTGTTTGTTATGATGTAGTTAGTTTATATATGTGTGGGGTGATGCTGCTTTAAACATATAATTGGAGAACATTATGAAATAATGGAGGTAACGTTATACGGCTTTCATTTGTATAGCGCCAGAATCATCACTTATGTGTGTAGTACGGAACGTGGAAGCTATAAAAGTCGTGGGCACAATCCGTTGTGGAAATAATGTTTCCAGTTATATTATATGAATGAAAACCGGTGATCTATTAATCTTGTATTTATGAATTTCTAAACCAAATCGCCGTTCCTCCAATTAAACGTGGTTAGAACCTTTATGACAAGGAGTCGCGAACCTTGATCAAACGGTCACTACCTATCTGTGTTTTCTAATACTATAAACTTGGTCTGAATTGCGTAGCTGTGGAAATACTGTTTTAAACCTTTCGTATAGTACACCGTGAATCAATCAGGGATTTATTGGGAAATAGTGAGGGCTGGTTTATATCATAGATGGTTGGGCTTTAATACAAACGTAGTTTAAACTAGTCTAGAGTAACCATAAAGTATGTGACCCCGGAAAGACCACGGTAAACGGCACTGTACTTCGTGTAACGTTGGAAACACCTTTGGTGAAGTACAAATACGTGGAGCTAAGGAAATGCCGGTGTTTGAAGACTGTGTCACATCCTGGTTTAACTTCAAAGCTGTGGAAATGTTTGATCGCACTGTACACCGTTAGTACACCTAAAGATCTGGAACACTGTGGAAATGCTCAATTGCACTGTACACCGTTAGTACATCTCGGGTCTGTAAAACTGTGGAAATGCATAGTCGCACTGTACACCGTGATGAAAGTTCGAGACTAAAATATAACCATTAATATAAAGTTAATAGTCACCAAACCAAGTCTTAATCTTAAATGCCTTAGTTGACTTCGTTGTCCCCGTAGTGTTAAGAAAGGTCGGAACCTTAGTGGGTATGTTACTCTATCTCATGCACCCAGGAACTAACATTCCAAGAAGGGTCGTTACTCCGTCACTGGATAACGTTGAAGAGTTGAGCATCCTCCTCCGATCAGACTCAATTTGGCCTAGTATTCATTGACATATTGATTGGTTTCCCCAATCAGTAGGGTACTAGTGTTTACACTACGAACAATTAAGCTCAGATAAGACACAAACCTTTAAAAGACGTTTTCATATAAAAAAACCCTAGCATCACCCCTGCATAAGCTAACGAAGTCATGACAAACACATCTCCTCCATACTGATTTCATCCCTATTTCTATTTTCCATTTATTTACTTTTTATTTAATTGCTTTAAATTACGGACCTAAGTAACAAAAACTCACTCAAACTCTGTTTTAAAATTCCCATCACTAAAATAAACAACCTGCCTTGATACTCTCGTTTCACAATACGATTAGCTTGAAGAATAACCCTAGGTCATACTGCTGCTATACAGCCGTAGTAAAACTTAGGTCCCCTGCTTTACAAATTTAAAACACTCCACTACCGTGTCCTCCTTCCGTTGCATTGACGACCGTGACCGATCGAGGTGACGACAAGTTTTTGACGCCGCTGCCGGGGAGTTAATCGTAAGACTCTGAAGCATCCAGACGAGTTTTCTATTTAGTGATACTTCTTTCCCATTCTTGTTTTCTTTTCCTTGTTCCAACCGACAATATCTTCCCATATCCCACAACGACACTCGACCAGATCATCCGGATCTGAATCTCTCATTTTCGTACCCGATCCTGAGTCGATTATCCGTACCATCCGCAAAGAAAGACGTTCCCGTTTTCCACAAATGGCCGCTCGTGTTACTCTCGCCGACAACACCAAACCATCCATCGAAGGACGAGGAGGACCGATTAGCTATCCAGTGATTGACGGACCTTCTTTTGAGCTTAAACACCACATCGTACAACTCATAAAAGATAACTGCCAATTCCACGGTCTACCCCGTGATGATCCCAACGCTCATATCGACAAATTCATTCAGGTTTCAAACTCCTATAAGCAGAATGGGGTTGAGCAGGATATCATCCGCTTATACTTGTTCCCCTATTCTCTCACTTTACATACTTCTACCTGGTTTGAGGGACTTGAGACCGGCTCAATCACCTCATGGACCAACATGGGTAATAAGTTTCTCGCTAGATACTTTCCCCCGTCCAACAAACTCAGGCAAAGAATGACATCGCAAACTTCCAACAAGCCCACGATGAATCTATCTACTCAGCATGGGAGCGATTCAAGAGTTTACTGAGGAAATGTCCAAACCACCAAATGACAAAGACTGACAAGGTGTGCACCTTCTACCGAGGTCTTGATCCTAACCATCGCATCAATCTTGACGCAACAGCTCAAGGAAACTTCATGAAACTCACTAATGATGAAGCATGGAGCTTGATTGAGGATATGACGATGCATCACCACGATTGGAAGTCTGATGAGCAATCCTCATCTTTACCCCTCTCCGCAAATAACACCTGCCAAACTGAAGCCATTAAGTCTCTGAGCGAACAAATTGAGACTCTGACAAAACAAATAGCAGATCTGAAGAAACAACCACAGCAGATCCACCAAGTTCAGGCTTGCCAGAAATGTACCAACCATCCCGCTGAAGAATACGAGGTTGAGTACGAAGATCCTACTGACGGTTCAGTTTACTATGCCCAGTTTCCTGTCAGACCTCAAAATCCGCCCGGTTTCGCTAGAACTTCACCACCCAGAACTCGAGGAAACCAATACCCTCCACGAAACAACCAACCCCCTTTCCAGCCCAGGTTTTAGCCACGATATCCGACGTACCCACAACAACCACAACTTCCATACAATCAACCACTTCCATTAACCGCCACTGAGGATACTCAGCCTGCTGAGCCTGCAAAGACCATCATTCCAGTCACGAGTACTGATGACAACCTCAACAAATTCATCCAAGGTCAAACCGCTTTCAACCAAAAGACTACGGCTCGACAAGACCAAACTGATCTATTCCTTCGAAATCAACTCTCGGTCCTGAAAAGCCTTGAGAACCAGATCGGTCAGTTAGCCCAACGTCTCGATACCCGACCGCAAGGGACCTTACCAAGCAATACTATTCAGAACCCCCACGTCGAGGAAGCCAAGACCCTAAACTCTGATAAACCAACTCCTTCTATGACTGCTTCTCCAAGGGAACATTCTCCTATCCCGCCGACAGTTGAGACCAAATCAATGCCCATGCCGAATCGTGAGGTTGAGATTCCTTTCCCTAACCGCCTGCACAAGAAGTACAACGCCAAGTCATTCAAACTTGATGGAAAGTTCTTAGACACCGTGTCTAGAATCCCTTCTAGTACAAAATACATCCGACGAATGATGGCAACTAAGGACAAGATTCCTTCCACTCCTAAAGTCTCCCTGAACGCCGAGTGTTCAGCCGTCATCCAGAATGCCTTACCAGAAAAACTAGTAGACACGGGTCAATTCACTTTGCCCTGTTCCATCTATCACTCAGGCACAATACGCTCCTTGGCCGATCTTGGAGGTAGTATCAATCTGATGCCTTACTCGCTCTACTCCAGATTAGAATTAGGACCTCTCCAGCCCACTAAAATGAGCGTCCAGCTTGCCGATCAATCGGTCCGATACCCGAAAGGCATTGCTGAGAATGTTATGGTAAAAGTTGACAGGTTCTATTTCCCCACTGACTTTGTAGTGATGGATATACAGGAGGACATTAACATACCCATTATCCTAGGTAGGCCATTCATGAATACTGCACGTGCTATTATTGATGTATACTCTCAGATTATCAGTCTACGAGCACATGGACAAACAATATCATACAAGATTGATCAGACCGACTGTTCAATAATGGATCATGCAGAGATATACGCAATATCCATGGGCAGAGTTACTTCGGATGATGACACTTCTGATTCAGAGCCAGAACCATACAGGCCATACGAGCATACTTGTCTTATCTCAGCTACTGAAGAGTCAGAATCAGGAGACGAGGAAATGAAAGAATCTGAACCAGAAGAAGAAATAGAAGAGGAGGAAGATTCGGAGCAGGATGAAGAAGAAGAGGAACAACCTGAAACAGAACCAGAGGAAGAAGAGATGGAAGAAACGGAACCAGAAGAAATGGAAGAATCCGAGGAAGAACATGAAGAATCAGAGCCCGAGGAAGTATATCAGTCCACACCACCTCATCAATACCTTCCTGACTCATATTTACCGACAGCAGAGATTATGCAAATCGAGAACCTTGAGAACTTCATCCCTCTGTCACAAGATGAATCAGATGAAGATACACCGACTGATTACTCTCACGATGCAGAATTTGGTCTCACCATGGAGAAACTCATTGCATCAGCTATTGATCCCACCAAACCTCTCGTGTCTCCCCGACTTGACGCTCTGCTAAATATTGAGAAGACTATAGCTTTATCCGCACAGCACCCGGAGCTTCGAGACAAACTCTTGAGAAAGATTGCAGCATATAAAGCATCCCGACTTCCCCAAAGGATTCAAACCTTTGACACATCTGCACCTCAAAGTCAGTTCGAGAAGGGAAGTACTTCCGGATCTAGCCGTGATTCTGATTCTCAGGAGGAAAAAGACATCGAGATGGATTCCTCTCAGCCGATATCTCAGATTACTGATGACTCCCTTCCACCATCCGATACTGTTGAGTTCCCTGATTTCCAGGCTAGGGATACTCCAGCTGAGGAGAGTGATGAAGATGACATCATCTATACTGATATTCCAATAGATATTCGGTCTGTCCGACTTCTTGCATCTTCGACTGTTCCCGCTTCTCCCCAAATTCCGACTATCTCCAACCATGAGGAAATGATAAGTGCTATTGAAGAATTCGAAAACGACATACCTATTATGACAAGCATTATCATTAACTCCACCAATGATTACACTCCACACCAAAGGAACCTGATTGAGGAAGTCATAGCCGAATCTGAGGTCAACCAAGCCGAGAATTCCCAAGATTACAGATTTTTCCACAACCGCCTAAATGCCTTTGCCGAAGACCTTGCTGCTCAGCTGCTACGAGAACACCACACTGCTGGACCAACACCTGAGGAGCTTGAGTTCTTTGAAGACCAAAGACGCATGTACAAGAAGATCTATGACACACTATTCAGATCTGCATTTCCATATTCTGCTGAACAACACGAGTTCTTAAATTCTTATCGCAGCAATATGTACAATGCTACTGGGAATCCCGACGCAGACATAGACATCCGGTTGATGAATGATCTTAGGGGACTTATATATTCTATGGCTAGGAATGATCATATCGACGAGACTTCTCCTCATCGGTTCTACATTGACTGCACCATCGAGTACCACGCTCACAAGATTGCCAAAGATCTCGAGTACGAGAGTTCTGATGAAAGGACGCGTGTCATCCCTTCTTCTATACCAGAAGGATCGATGGTTAACATCGCGAACTTCCTCACTGATCGAATCAAGGAAATCTTCGCTGAAGTACCTGATGAAGAGCATAGTCAAATATTCAACTACGGATTACGTGAGGTTTACGACATGATGAACAATACCTTTAAGAACTCCGACCTCACGTTTTCCCACTACCAGACCAGTCTCATCCAGAGTATTCATGAATCTATCCGAGAACTTGGAGTAAACTCCAGTATTGCATATCACGAGACTTTACACCTTCAGTTCTTTGGATTTATGGACTCGCTCAGACAATACCATCCTGAACGAGAGATGATTGAAGCTGATGGATTCTCTTTTGTAAATTCCCGTGGAATTATCTCCAGCACAGTAAAGGAGATTACTTGGGACCTGCTGCACATAAAAAAGATTACAGAGCAGCACCTGCAGAGCTTCCCCATATTTTCATCTGAGATTCCAAACATCGTCAACATCATCGCTCGCCATTTTCTGAGAATATACCCACGCAACCCCAGGATTCCACTACTGAGCACTTCCGGTCCTGGTGGTTCCAGCACCAACTAAATCTGAAGGAAGGCAAAGTCGAGCTCTCGACTCTAAAAGCAGCGCTTCTCGGGAGGCAACCCGTGCAATAAGACGTGTAGAAAGAACAGTGTCAATAAGTGAAGATATATCTCTGACTATCCTTCACACTTGGTCGTCACCAAAACACTTTTCTGATATTACAACTCATTTGCAAATAAAACACTCATCTCAGAAATAAAGAAATCAATTTGAAAAATGATAATTCATGTGTTTCGAGCATTTGAGGTACTTGCATACTACTTTTATGCATTATGCTCGAACTCGTTTAAAAACACATGTTTTATAAAAATGATTTGTACTAGAAAATATCTTTTCAAGCTCTGAGACAATGATTTATCTTTTCATTTGCAAATACTTTGAGTTTGTAAGATGGAATGACCAACGTGTTCACACTTACGAGATTGATTCACAAAAAGGAATAATGGATGGAGAAGAAAACCAAATAGCAAGACGCTTGAAGCTGTGCCGCTCTTCATGAATGCAGAAAAAGATCTTGGCAACATCTCTTTTCAACAAATTCAGATTCTCAGCTTCTTTGCTGCTCGCTATCTGGGGAGTGTCTTAACCTTTACTCTCTTTTGTTTATGATTATGTTTATTATTTGCTTTGTTAGTTTGTTAAAGTAGTCTATACTCTATCCTAAGCTTATCACTAAGTGTGGGATTCCAGCCCAAAACAAACACTTGAGAAACATTTTCTTACATGTTCAAACTCTAAGTGTGGGATTTTACTTCCAGTAAATCTCAACTAAAGAGAATATTAGGGACAATGTTCCTCTAAGTGTGGGATAGCAGGTATAGAATACCTTGGTTATTTTTCTTTGATTTTTAATGTCCGAAATAGTAAACTCAGAAAATGTTCCTCAAATTTTTCAAAAAATTTTCAAAAAAAAAAAAAAATTGAAAGTATGAGCTAAATCTATTGATTAACTCTACTAATTTTGAGCCGAAATATCTTTTGAGAGGAGCTATTTTCAGATGTGAGTAATATATTTCGGAGTCTAGGGAAGAAAAGGTAGAAATTGCTTAAACAAGAAATAATAATCTGATGGAAGCATGACGAAGCACATACAACCCTATTTGCAGTGAGGTATCTTGAGCCTAATAGCATTCATCTTTAATGCTTCACTAATCATTTCTTATGTGTGCCGATGCATGCATCTCTGAATTAGAACTTGCTCTTGACATACGCTTCAAGACCACATTGGTGTGTACCGTACGCGGTATAGGTGCAATTAGATGACCTTGACATTTCCTAGGATTTAAACCCCTTTTTACATATCTTTTCAAGCCCAAAACCCTTTTCCGATACTCACTTTTAGTATCGATGATCCGCCTAGTAAACCTTGTTGATCCTAAACCTTTCATTTCATAAAACCCTCATAAAACCCTATTTCCCAAAAATATTCCCCAAACTTATCTTAGAATTTCTGAGGTTATGAAGAACATCTTTTAGAATATCTTATCCTACCCCTTTCGTGCTCAAAAAAAGTTTGAAGAATCCTTGGTGTGCAAAATTGACACCGCGAAAAGACTCGAAATGTTCAAGATAAGGGATTTCTGAAAGAATCAAAAGAAGAAAAATATCCTTGGAAATTCTCTGGCAAAGAAATTCTGAAGAAGAAAAGAAAAATAGAAAAATATAAAAGCAGAAAAAGAAAATAAAAAGAAGAAAAAGAAGAAAAGAAAGAAAAATAGTTCCGCAAGAATAAAGCTTAAAGTCCTTTGAAGGATCATCCTCACAAGAAGATTCTGATAGAAGACCAAAAGCTACCTCTCTCTCCGTTCTGAAATAAAGTTGTTCATGATCTCAGTTGTTTTAAGATAAGCAACCTTTACAACCCAAAAATACCACTATCTATACCCTTTACCCCTCACCAAATACTACAACCCTCATGAATGTCTTGGGATAATTAGCACCGTCCTCACCTAAGTGGTGGAGATCCGATTCTCGACCAAGCCTATGACGATGAGTGCTGCATGACTGGCTATTTGAGCATTTTCTTCTGTTCTAGACTGATAGGAAACCCGAGACACTTTGAGTGAATTGAGTGACCACCTTTAGTGAGATCGCCTAGTCATGTGTACTCCAAGATTATGAGATTTGGATGTATGCCTTAGAGAATCTTTTCTTGTTTAAGGAAGGATCATCTTATCTTCCCCTAAATTCCTGAAACTATCTTATTTGCATTTGACAGTGGTAACTCTTAAAAATGTTGAAGCTCGCTCTAAAAATTGTTTTAAAATGTTTTCAAAAACTGAGTGTTGCTTGAGGACAAGCAACGTCTAAGTGTGGGATAACTTGTTGTGACGCAAAAAGTCATGTTTTGTAGACTATTATTCCACACTTTTTGGGCACATCTTTAGTGAAAACATTCCAAAACAATCATTATTTACCAAAATTCACTAAAGTGCTCAAAATATATGCGTTACTACAAAAATCAGTAAAAACATCCGAATAACGAGTAAAACAGAGCAAATAAGCAGCAACCAATTCTCACACCTTCATTTATCCTATGATAAACATATTCTAACCTTATGATATGATGTAATAGGTAAAATCGAGACGAGAAAATCAAGAATCATGCAAAACAGACAAAGGACGGAAAAGACTGGACGGTTACAAACTCCTATAAAGTGATTTCAGCTATGCTAAAGTTGTACACATCCAATTCCAGTGAGATTGGCACCATTAGAAGCGTAACGGAATTACGAAGACACAGGCGAAAGAATCAGGTCAAACGGACGCATAACAAAGGAGATACGGACGTTTTAAGCAACGAACAAAATCAGACGGAAGCCGTATACGGCCTTGCACACCGTATACGGCCCTTCATAGACCGTATGCGGCCCTCTACACACCGTATACGGCCCTATGAAGGCCGTATAAGGCCCCTGCACCCCCATATGCTGCCAGTTTGTGCTTCGTTTGCTTGTACGTGCATGCTTCGCGAGTTGTACGACTGATTTCAAGCCTTGCCTATAAATAGGAGGCCACCCCTCCATCATTCAACACACTTCAACATTCCATTTATTTCTCCATTTCCACTTTCTCTCTCACACACTCTCTCTCTTTCTAAACTCTCTTTCTTTCTTTCTCTCTCTAGAAATTAGGGTTAGGTCTGGTTAGTTCTCAGTTAATATTTAACTGAAACTAACGGAGGGGCTACTTTTGTAATAGCATAGGCAATAGTCCAGGGGCTTTTATTGTAATATTGTCAAGGATATTGCGGAAGTTCTGCTTGTACTCTCTCTCTAAACGCTTATTCAATCTACGCTTTATTAACGGTTACTTCTTTCCTTATCTGTTATAATGATAATTGCTATTGTTATTATGCTAGATTTAGGATCTGTTATTATGCGTAGTGAGTAGTTTCCTTATGTGTTTGTTATGATGTAGTTAGTTTATATATGTGTGGGGTGATGCTGCTTTAAACATATAATTGGAGAACATTATGAAATAATGGAGGTAACGTTATACGGCTTTCATTTGTATAGCGCCGGAATCATCACTTATGTGTGTAGTACGGAACGTGGAAGCTATGAAAGTCGTGGGCACAATCCGTTGTGGAAATAATGTTTCCAGTTATATTATATGAATGAAAACCGGTGATCTATTAATCTTGTATTTATGAATTTCTAAACCAAATCGCTTTTCCTCCAATTAAACGTGGTTAGAACCTTTATGACAAGGAGTCGCGAAACATGGTCTGAATTGCGTAGCTGTGGAAATACTGTTTAAAACCTTTTGTATAGTACACCGTGAATCAATCAGGGATTTATTGGGAAATAGTGAGGGCTGGTTTATATCATAGATGGTTGGGCTTTAATACAAACGTAGTTTAAACTAGTCTAGAGTAACCATAAAGTATGTCACCCCGGAAAGACCACGGTAAACGGCACTGTTCTTCGTGTAATGTTGGAAACACCTTTGGTGAAGTACAAATACGTGGAGCTAAGGAAATGCCGGTGGTTGAAGACTGTGTCACATCCTGGTTTAACTTCAAAGCTGTGGAAATGTTTGATCGCACTGTACACCGTTAGTACACCTAAAGATCTGGAACACTGTGGAAATGCTCAATTGCACTGTACACCGTTAGTACATCTCGGGTCTGGAAAACTGTGGAAATGCATAGTCGCGCTGTACACCGTGATGAAAGTTCGAGACTAAAATATAACCATTAATATAAAGTTAATAGTCACCAAACCAAGTCTTAATCTTAAATGCCTTAGTTGACTTCGTTGTCCCCGTAGTGTTAAGAAAGGTCGGAACCTTAGTGGGTATGTTACTCTATCTCATGCACCCAGGAACTAACATTCCAAGAAGGGTCGTTACTCCGTCACTGGATAACGTTGAAGAGTTGAGCATCCTCCTCCGATCAGACTCAATTTGACCTAGTATTCAGTGACATATTGATTGGTTTCCCTAATCAGTAGGGTACTAGTGTTTACACTACGAACAATTAAGCTCAGATAAGACACAAACCTTTAAAAGACGTTTTCATATAAAAAAAACCCTAGCATCACCCCTGCATAAGCTAACGAAGTCATGACAAACACATCTCCTCCATACTGATTTCATCCCTATTTCTATTTTCCATTTATTTACTTTTTATTTAATTGCTTTAAATTACGGACCTAAGTAACAAAAACTCACTCAAACTCTGTTTTAAAATTCCCATCACTAAAATAAACAACTTGCCTTGATACTCTCGTTTCACAATACGATTAGCTTGAAGAACGACCCTAGGTCATACTGCTGCTATACAGCCGTAATAAAACTTAGGTCCCCAGCTTTACAAATTTAAAACACTCCACTGCCGTGTCCTCCTTCCGTTGCGTTGACGACCATGACCGATCGAGGTGACGACACCCTCCTTTGCCATCGTTCGTTCATCCCAAGGCATGCGTACAGTGTATAGTGTCCTTATTTTCCACAGTACTCTAACCCTAGGTATATCTACGGTGTTTTAAAGACCTAATGTATCTTTACACAGCTTTATAACCAGAGGTAGTTTAACGGTGTACTATAGCATTTTCACGGCTTAACAAGACCTAGACCCGTGTCTGGAAGGGTTGCTTCCAGGTAATCCACGGTGAGATAGACCAATGGCATTTCCTTGGCTTCCAAGTATTTGTACTCTACCAGTGGTATTTCCAACGCTATACCAAGTATTCTGCCGTATTACGGCGATCCCACAGTTTCATACAAACAGGAGATAACTGTGTATTCGTAGTTAGGGTTGATTAGATCCTATCCTAAGGCAACAGTCACGTGAGAGACCAGAAAGGGTGATTAATTAAGTCTACATCCAGGATAAGTCTAAACATGTATGCAGCATAACAACTACCGATCGTATATAAGATATATTAATTAAACATCATCTCTAATCCTAACATCTACATTTCAACAATCACATATTAATCTAGCTAATCAACATGGCAATAATCATAGATCGTACTGAAATAACATACAAAGTAAACATTATAACAGTAAGAAAGTAAGATAATATCACCGGATTAGAAGAGTAATACTGAGGATTACAACAGTCTGACTTGAATAACCTTGCTACAGCTTGATTACCCAATTACAACTTTCCTCTAGCTCTAACCGCTAACTTATATCTCTCTAGTTCTCCTCTAACTGCTAAGAGTAGTGCTAGAGAGAGAAACTAGAGAGAAGAACTAACTACAAGAACAATTCTCCTCTAACTCCTAAGAGTAGTGCTAGAGAGAGAATTCTAGAGAGAGAAAGAGAAGTATGTGAAGAATGGTGTTTTTGAAATGTGAAAATGGAGTCACTATTTATAGGAGAAGGGTGGTAGCCTTTGTACATGTCTTGAAGCATAAGATACAAGCATCAAAACAGCATACGGGGCAAGCGGACCAAGGGGGGGCAAACGGCACCCAACAAGGCAACACACCCCGTATACGGCACCCTAAGGTCCGTATACGGCACCTAGGGTACCGTATACGGTACCTAGGTGCCCAGGGGGGGTTGGTGCTCCATTTAGCCTCCACTGATTTCTCGGTTGCTTGGTTCGTCCGTATCTTCTTCATTTGGAGTCCGTTTTGCTTGATTCTTGTGCCGTTGGATTCGTTTTTCCGTTACGCTTCTAATCACACTAAGTTTTCCAAATTTGGAGGTGTTTGACTTTTGCGTGTTCCGGATGACGATTGGCGGGTTTTCAGACTGCACATCTTCTTCGTTCTTTACCCGTTTCTCTTGATTCTTTTACCTCCGATCTTGGATTTTCCTATTGAATCATAAGATATGCATTAAGATATAATTTAATAGGATAATCAAGAATGGAATATTTAAGGTGATTGTTTTTGCCTCGGTTTGCGTGTAAAATGGATGTTTTAACTGATTTTTGTAGCAACACCCGTATTTAGACTACCTTGGTGATTTTTGATGATAAATGATTGTTTTGAAATGTTTTCACCAAATAATAGTCCAAAAAGTGCGGAAATAAGTACTTAAAAACATGGCTTTTTGAGTCACATCAGTGGTTTATGGTGGTGATTGTGGTGGTCCTTGGGTGGATTATGGTGGTTGTGGGGCGGTGTATGATGGCTGATTTCTTTAGCAACTTGAGAGAGAAAATTAGAAAGAAAGAGTGAAATGAAAGAATTGCATGTCTTTGGAATGGATGTGTAAGGAATAACAATAATGAGATATTGCATGATCTTTAAGTGGGTGAGGATGGTGGTGCACATGGGAGCCGGCCTAGGGGGCCCCACACAAGGGTATTTTGGTCATTTATCTTGTTCTCAATTTTAATTGTTACGTTTCCCGTTCGTTTACCCGATTGTTTTGACGTTTATTTATACGTTAAACGTTTAACACACTCGTTTAAGTAACGGTTTAAACTCCGATATTTTCACTTGAAATATTTTATCTAGATACTTGAAAATTATTTATATAAATGTTCCGTTAATTCGTCGGCCTCGATTTGCGTGTTAGTTCTACGGAGGTTCAATCGCGTAACGTTTTAAATAGACGTTTTTATTGACGAATCATTATACGATGTTTTCAATAAAAAATTCATACAAAATAATATATTTTAAATTATAAAAATATAATTTGACTTTCGTTCTGTTGTCGGGCGTGTTTTGCGCGTTTTCGTCGCGTTTATGTTACTTTATACGATATAATTAACGTGTTAAATATTATCAACATAATATTTACGAGTTTTTGAGCTTATTAAATAATTTCATATTATTTAATATTTGTTTCACCAACGTCCGTATTTATACTGTGTCGGACTCTGTCCGGTTGTTTCGCACAATTTCACCAAATTGCGTAAGCGTAATTACAACTAATTACGTAAGCGTAATATAAATCAATTACGGGAGTGTATATTCACATAAATATACAAATAGTTACAAGTAATTACAAGTATTTAGCCTAATACTAAACTAAACACACGTAATTAGGGTTTCCAAGTAGGTTAATTAATAACCCTAAATCGTCAGGTGTTACAGTCTTAACTGTTGAATAATAGTATTGCCATACACTGTTACTGTATAACTGCAAAAGGACAAATAGTTGTAATACGGGTATTAGTTTAACTAAGGGTAACTTTGATGTACTTTGTACAGACCTGAAGCCATTAGTTAGGTTAATATTCTCAAGTATATTTTGTTCATACTAAGGGTTTCTCTGTTGTACTAAGTACAGATCTGCGACCACTAGTATCTTCAAGGTATGTTTGATATTTGTCTAAACTTAAAATTCAAGTGTATGTTACAATATGTAACAACTACCTTGTCTTAAAATCAGTGTTATGTGTTTTACTTGAAATTCTTCAGTATGTCATATTATAGGAAGTATTTTATAATATTCATACTAACAATAATAAGTTTGCTTAGAAATTCGAGTATAATTTATTTATGTGGATCATAATATCGGTAATCGTCTTGAACTGTCTATTATGACAAATATTCACTTTTGTGAATTTTGTATTTTATAAATTATACTTTGTAATTAAGGGTACCTAAGATATAATTTTATGAATATAAATGAGTAAATGATAAAATAAGGTGTAGTTTTATTGTAATTTATTTGGACTTCATGAGGTATGAATACCAACAATCTACTTATACTTTTTAATAAATTTTCTAAATAGCTTGTTCTTTCTAATATGATCCATAAGCAGATACATTCTTATTTAGTTGATTTATGTATTGTCTTCTTTGTTTTGTTCAAGTGATTAATAAAATGGTACATGATACCACTGTTCGTATATGATTGTGTTTTTACTTTATTTAATTTTATTTTTAGCTTTATGTTTAACTAAAGTTTTTGTGTTTAATAAGTTTTTACCCTTTGGAATTAAATTATACTGCCATTTATTTTATCCGTGTTGAACAATCGTAACAAATACAAGTGAAAAATAATTTTATCTTAGACTTGTACAAATACATAAGCATTAATTTATACTAAGTGCTAAATTCGCGTTTTTGGTCACACTTGCGAGTTGACCAGTCAAAATCGCAAATCGAGTCAAAGGTATAAAAGGCTGCGGATCGACAAGTCAAACTCACACTTGCTTGCGAGTTGACTATTCTCTTGTGGATCGACGATACTGCGCGATTCGAACCGAGTATTCGTTTTGGCTTATTTTCAAAATTTTGAGAACGAGGAACGAATTTTTACTCCGTGGATTTTATTCATCTTTGTGTTGCGAACATTTTGAGGTAAAAATCAATGGATTTCACCGTCTAATTATCGAGATATCGACTAAATACTTATTCGAGGGTTTCGGTTTCAAATAACGATCGATTACATAAGATTTAGTGGCTATTTTAACAAGAAATCTTAGGGTTTATGTTAGTCGAGGATTAGATAACCGAAATACATTGATCGATTGTGTTAGAATTGACAAATTAATCGATTTCTAGTTTAAACTCGCGACGGCAGTTTGTCCTGCGAGTTGAGTTTCAACTCGATTCGCAGCAACTGATCTTGCGAGTTGAAATTTGTTGACTTGTTGACTTGTGGATCGAGTCGATCTGCGGATCGACTTGCGAGTTGACCTGCGGATTTACTTGGTTAGCGAATTGAACTAGTATGCGAATTGAGTTGAAAGTTGAAAATAGGCTGCGAGTTCAACAATTAGGCAATTTAAAAAAAAAAAAAAAAACTTGCGACTTGAACTTTTGATGTAATAAGTTATATAAGTATAATTTTCGACCTCAAAAGTTAATTTAATATATGTTTCGACGTGAGAATTATATATTAACACGTAATCACATATATTCTATATATATATACGACTTTCGATTATATAATTATATATATATATATATATATATATATATATATATATATATATATATATATATATACGCATTAAACTTGCGAATAATTAGTAATAAGTGAATATAAGACTAGAGACATTTATGTGACAAGTTATATATTATGTTTACTTATAGACAAAATATATAATTAACGAATATAATTGATAGTTAAGTTCTTCTACTTAATCGTTCAATTTATATACGTAGATTATATAAGTTTAATAATTTTAGAACTAAGATGTTTGATGAATATTGTTATTCATAATACATTATAGTTTAATGTTTATTATATGTCGTTAACTTGTACTTATTGTTTATGTCATTTGTGTGTATTTTACAGATACGGCGCGACAATTTGACAAGGGTCACAACGTGCTCGTTGATTTAGATCTTACAGCACGTGGAGCCAGTAAAGTGGCTCAAGTGCTTACGTTTTTGGCACGTTTTACGTATTCAATACGCCGTTACAGCATCACCACCTATCTCTCAGACGATACTGAATGATTTTTGGCAGGATATTCAGTTTGACGAGACGGTCAACCCACCGGTGATACGCGCATCGGTTAATCAGAGACCGGTTGTCTTTTCGGCTTCTGATTTACTCCAGATTTTGCATTTGGGTACTGTAGACCAGGAAGATGGTCCGACTGAGTACCCGAGTGATTTTATCGAGGGTGCGTTAGGGCGTATGAGTTATACGGGAGAGAGACGAGGACGCCAGTTCCTTAAGGCTCTTCTTATAGGAGAGTGGAAGTTTCTGTGGCATGTTATAGTCACAGTTTTTGGATCGAAGAAGGGTGGTTTCGATGAGTTGAGCCCTGCTCTTATATCGGCTGTACTGTTTATAACAAACCATACAGTTTTTGTGATTATATTTTTGGTGAGTTAGTGAGGCAGATTTTGGGTACTGTTAGATCACGTTTCCTGATCTACCCAAGGTTCTGCATGATGATTATTCGTCATCATCTTCCGGATCTTGTTATCCCTGAGCTGCATCTACGTGTTGATACTATCACGCTCAGAGGATACAATGCGATGTTTCAGAAGACCATCCGAAGGGAAGAGTTTGTCAAGCCGGAGATTCGTGATCTTTTTGGCTTTATTATTGATCCCTTGTATGTGACGCCACCGAACAATGGTTGGCTGGATGTTCCTGCTGCTGGTGCCGTGCCTGAGCCTGTAGCTGATGTTGTTAGACCTGAAGATCCACAAGAGCTCCTTGAGGATGTTTTGGAACAGGCTGGTCAGACTGGGGAACAAATTTACCCAGAGGTAGCTGCACATCTGGTGGAAGAGGTGCTAGGGCAGAATGATGATGCTCATAATCCACTTCTACAAGCGATTGAGCAATATGTTGCTGATGTACCTACACATGTATTATATTATATTATACTAATATAAATACTTAGTAGTTAGATTATAGTTTAATTTAAAGTATAAGTATTATTATAATTATAATGATATAGATATTTCGTTGATTAAGTTATTAACTAATCTTAAAATATAAATATAATTATATACAGGAACCTGAGGCTGCGAACCCAGAGGTTGCAAGACCTGAGGGTGAGCAGAGACAGGATGTTGGACTGGATGCTGGGACATCTGTTGAAAAGGGTCCTGAAGGGGGAGCAGACGGAGATACTGCTTCTAATTCAGATGATGATACTCCTGATGCTTTTCGACTTCCTGCTGGTATGATCAAGCAAGGATCGAGGCTTGTGTTTGATCCAGCTTTGAATCTGAAGCGTAAAGCTAATGATCCTGATCCTAATTTCAATATCATGGAAGAGGATTTTCTTGAGGAAGATGATTCTTTAGAGTCTCGGAGCCGCAAGAGAGCTAGAGCTTCAACCACACAGCTTACTCTTGATTACGTTTCTCAACTAGGTTAGTTTTATAAAGTTAAATAGTTTTAACTTGTTGTTGATTCGGGAGTTTCAAACTGAGACAGATGTTTCTGTAACAGTTGCTCAAGATAGACCACAAGTTAAAGTGGTGTCACAAGCTGAGACTGAACCAATATCAGTGCTTTCTGAGGTATGGATATATGTTTAGTAAAAGTTTATGATATTAAATCGGTTAGAGATTGAGACAGAGTAATCTGTGACAATTATTAATTATATTTGCTTAACTTAATAGGCAGAGATGATTGCTGCTATCATACGTCCTGAGACGTATTCGATGAACAAAGCTAGCAGAGCTGCAGCTCGACTGCTCTCTGATGTGGCTACTGCAGCAGCTCATATCATCACACCTCCGTCTCAACCAACAACTACTACTACTGCTACTACTCCACCTACGACTGATACTGACAAGGATACATCCTTAGAGTCTAGGGTTCGGGAGTTAGAGGCTTCCACCGCCACGTTGTCTTCACAGTTGTTGCTTCTCTCACAGCAGTTTATCACACAGGGTGAATCTTATAAGTTGTTGTTGAAGACAAATACTACTCTTGCTGAGGATAATGCTTCCAACAGACGAGAGATTGAACGACTTGATCGTCTTGTTGCTGATCTGAGAAAGGACAGGCCATCTCAAGGGGGAGTGGTCATACTAGATGAGTCCTGCAGAGGTGATGAGCTGGCAAAGAAGAGACGTGAAGATAGAGATGATGATCCCAGTGCACCAAAGGAAAGTGAGCTGGCCGGTCCTTCAACAACTGGTCAGCAGACTACACTTCAAGGGGAGTCTGCGGGTGTTGAAGCTAGTGGTTTGGGTGCTGGTACTGATACAAGTGTTGCGGGTACAAGTGAAGCTGGTAAGATAGCTTAAACTTGTGTAGATGTCTGTATTTAGTACTGTGTAAATTGTAATTGTAACTTAAAAGTATTTTGTAATATATTCGACTTGAAATTTTAAATTACAAGTTAAATATGTTTTAAATTATTTAAGTTATAATCATTAAATGTTAAGTAGAATAGTGATCGAAAGACTTCTGACTCATTGAGTAGTCATGCGGCGTGTTCTGATTAATATCGGCGGCCAAAATTTCTATGATAACATATACATTTTAGACTTGAGAGTTTTTATAACTGACAAGTTAATTATGTAATAATTTTTATAACTAGAAAAATGATATATAATTTAAAGAAATAAATGATAGTTAAGTTTTTAGCATATAACCGTACAATTAAATCTTGGAAATTATATAAGTTGATTAATTGTAAATTTGAATGTTTGGTGACATTGATTGTTCACAATACATTAGAGTTTAAATTTAATTAATGTTTGTTAAGTATAACTTATAAGACTTTTGAAATCTTAGATTGATTCAGGGTAATCAATAAAAGATTTATAACTAATATATAATGCGTTTATATTATGGATTATCTACACAAAAGATTTAATAAGGAAATTTTTAGATTGATTCGGGGAAATCAATAAAAGAATTTGTATTATTAATATATTATTTGTGTTTGTGTTTTTCTAGGAAAGGAAATGCTAGATCTATCAGACTCTGATGATGATTTCCTTGATGAGATCGATGAGGAAATCGATTATGATTTAGAAGAAGACGAATCCGTGCCTCCTGAAGATTGGACTTCTATTCCTGAACCTGAGATAGACGAAGGTGCTAATCCTGATGTAAATGTAGAAGAGCACGTCGTCAGTCCGTCAAAGACTGAATTTGTTTTTAGAAATGAAGACAGAGAATCGGTTATTGTTTTAGAAGAATTTGAAAATAATTTTACAGATTCAGAGGATGAAGTTAATGATGAGTTTGATGAAAAGCTTAAACATCTAGTTGGAAATCACATGTTTATTCAAGAGATGTTAAAGAAGAAAAAGGAAAAGAAGCCACGTGTGATGAAAGAAGTTGATATTATGGGAAAACGTGAGGTTAAGACTGGCATTATCGGTTGGTACTATGATTCAGAGTTAAAACTTTTTGCTATCAAGCGATATGATGGAGTCCAGTACTTTGAAAAGAAGTTAGTTGTATTTTGTTCTTTACCGAGATATGAAGTTCGAGACTTGGCTAGATTGGAGATGGTTAATCCCAGTGATTGTAACACCCGCCAAATTAGGACTAGTAATTAGTGCCTAATCATATGTTAATACATGTAATTAGTTCCTTGTTAGGCTAATTAATGTATCGAATTATATATATTGTGAATATATACGAATATGCGATTTGACTAAATCGTACGCAATTTAAATCGGAGGTATTTCGATTCAATATTTTACGGACGTTGGTGACTCATTTTATTAAATAACGCTTTTATGTCAAAAATATTATTTTGATAATATTTCGTATTCATTCGTATCGTACAAACCAAACTTACACGATTTAAAACATTAAACCGCGCAAACGAAATAAACTAATTTACGTTTTATAACACAAACATAAAATGATTTGTAAAATATTTAAATAATATATAAATAATATATCGCGTAATAAATCGTAATTTAAAACTTATAATTAAAATGTAAATAATTATTTAACGATTAAACGACGGAGTAAACGAACACCGCACAGAGCGGGAACGCGGGGCGAAAATGGGAGGATAACCTCCCATTCCCACCTTTTCTTTCTTCATTTCACCCATTACTTCTCTCTCTCTCTTTTCTTTCCTCTCTTTCACCAACACACCCAAAATCCACAAAACCGCAAAATACTACCACGAAACGCGACCGGATCACAAATATTTTTAGAGATTCACGACCACCTCGCAACGATCTACATTTCTACCTTTCCGGATTTTCATTTCGGCAAATTGTAAGTTTCCGACAAAATCCCGAAATCACTCGATTCTTAGTATTTTTCATTTGTGGTTGTTATTATAACTAGTATATGTCCATTACAATGAATAGAACACGAATTTATAGCTTGAAAACGGGTTAAAAATGGATTTTGGCCGGAAAATGTTGAACAGCCGGACTTTCTGGGCTGGTGTTCATCCATGCGACACAAGCATTGTGTCGCATGTTGTGTCGTATTTTGGCTTTAGTGTCGCATAAAATCCCTTGTGTCGTACCTTATGTCGTACCAAAGATTTAGTGTCGCAAGTCTTGCGACACAACCACTATGTCGCATACCCCATACGACACAATCACTATGTCGCTGTTGAATCAGCATCTCGCATCTATGCGACACAACCCTTGTGTCGCATAGACATTGTGTCGCATTTTTATGCGACACAATTCTTGTGTCGCATAACTAACCTTGTGTCGCATATTGTGTCGCAAAACACAGAAAACTCAGATTTTTACTAAGTGTCGAGACCTAAAATTTATCACTCGATTTTACCCGAATTCAGATCCCAGATGCGTTTTTCGTCAAAGCAATATAGTAGAAATAAAAATTTTCCAAGCTGACCTGGCAGCTCGACCCCGCCAGGGGCTGCCGCCCCTTGGACCCCGCTACCAGGGGCGCTGCCCCCGGACCCCCGTACTTAGATTCCGTAACGGCTTCTAAAACACAATCGAAACACATTTTTCAAAGTAAAACGCCACGAAATCACAATAATAATAGTTGAGATTATTATTACAAATCCATCACCAACGGGCCGTACATGTTTTCAAACACTTAACAAATCAACCAAATCGTAGTAATTTGGACATATATATAGTTGTGTAACGACTACAAGGGTGATCTTTTGAGATACCCAATCATGATTATAACCATCGCGTGTCGTCGACACCCTCAGGTTACAAGTCTTTGGACTTCATTTTCGGCTAATCAACTTACGTTTGTTTAAACGCATTCAGACTCAGGTGAGTCTCATAGCCCCTCTTTTTACTGTTTTACTCAGGGGTGTGATATACTGCTCAACTTTTAACATGTGAACGCAAGTACCAACTTTTCATATACTACATGAGATTTTCGAAACTAATCATTTAAAGTCCTCCGTCAGCATAGTTGTTAATACGTTGTAGCGTGAATATTAGTATATGGTACCATATAGGATTGACCCTCCTCGTCCGGGTTAGCAAGCACTAACCGGGTAAACGGACGTACTAATATTTGGGAAGACGAATGTTGATTAGGCATTCGTGGAGGCACCTCGCCCGGAATTCTCTATAGGGGACCCGACCCTCGAGTTAAGCTCAACTATGTGCTCATGGCTGTATACACAATGATTACCATCAAATTGCTGGATGCAATTCATATATTTAATTGCTGGATGCAATTCATTATTTTATTGCTGGATGCAATACCTTATTTAAATCTTGCGGTTCATACGATATTACTTGATTTCAAACCTGTGAGCTCACCAGCTTTATAGCTGACCTTTTAGCATATATCGCAGGTACCCAGCAGTAGGATGTTTCTGCTCAGGATTTAGCTCGAGTCAGCATACAGACGATTGAGATTTTCTTGCATTAGTATATTTTGTACAAGTACTTATGTACTGAAATCTCATTTTAATTAACTCGAGCTATGTAACGCTTTAAATGTTGTAAACATTTCAGTAATCAATATATTTTGTTAAAACGACGCATATAGAGTCGTTTGCTATTTATCTTTGTGCTTTGTTATTGATTAGTAACACCCAAATCAAGCTTCCGCAAATCATCAAATTTGGGGGTGTTACAGATTGGTATCAGAGCCTAAGGTTATAGTGAACTAGGTTGCATTTAGTGAGCCTAGACTATGACCATTAGGCAGTATTCCTTATTAGGTATGACTGGTTCAGGGATTACAGCATACGAGTTTAATTTAACATAGCCTGATCAACTATGTACAATTAAGCAAAGATGATGTAAGATCTGAAAGTAGTTATGGCTGAACAGGATACAATAGAAGACTCTGACCTCGAGAGAACCGAGACTTAAACATGTTTATGCTAGACACTCAATAAGCTATATTATATAGGAACTATATGAATATAGGCCTCAATCTTACTAACGCTTTGTCTCAGAAATGGCAAACATTCCATCAAATTCATCTCGTTCTCAATCCGGATCGCAGAACCCAAGGGTAGCAAGGAGGAACTCCAGGTTGCCTCGAGCTGGCCCGTATCCCACTCATTCCACCTTACCGGCCTTAGCCGCCAGGGTGAATCAACACGAGCAGCGACTTCGCACCATGGATGTCGTGTTGCAGGAAACAAAAGAAAACTGGAGACTTACATCCCTTGAACGCATCGAACAAGTCTCCGACGACCTTGAAACCACAAACAACAACATGGATGTCCTTCGCAATCAAATAATAGGGATAAGGGTGGAAAATGCCCTTCTACAACAAAGGATGGAAGAATGTGAGCAACGCTCACATGAAGCAGAAGAGTATGCGCGCGGACTAACACAACGACTTGCGCTAGCAGAAGACAACGCCCGACAAGCTAGCAGGCTTGCAAACACTGTGGACCGTCTTGTCACGATGATGGAACAAATTAATCTACGTCAAGACTAGTGTAGTCTTTGTCCTGTAATCTAGTAACTATCTACGCGCTACTCTATAATTCAGTCGGATGTAACAATTCCCGACATCTTTTGTAATACATCTGTAGGATGTAACCTTTGAACTCGTATTAGCTATCAAATATTTCTTGTTGTTCAACTCATATTAATTGCCATAATTCTTTTTCATATCGATGTTATGTATTACCACCTTTATACATGTACATCTGAAATAAATACAATTTTCTTACAAAATCTCATGTATCTTCATTTCTTTTATTGAAGAATCATGCCGCCAAAGACACGACCTTACACAGATGCTCAGATCACGTCACTCATAACCCAGGCTGTTACTGAAGCCTTGGCTCGGAATACCCCACCCAACTCCACAAGAAACAGCGATACCGCTGGAACCTCTGCCGTCAAACCTTGTTCTTACAAGGACTTCCAAAGCTGCAAACCCTCGAGTTTCAAGGGTTCTGAAGGAGCCATCGGACTGATCAGATGGTTCGAGAAAATGGAAACTGTTTTCCGTGTCAGCAAATGCGCGGAGAACGACAAAGTAAATTTCGCTACCTGCTCTCTTGAAGATGATGCCCACTCTTGGTGGAATTCATATACCCAATCAGTGGGTGCTGACATTGCCTACCAAATCACTTGGGAGGAATTGAAAGCCAAACTCACTGCCAAGTACTGCTCTATCGCCAAACTCCAGAAGCTAGATGAGGAGTTTTGGAATTTGAAGGTTCAGGGTGGTGACATCGATGGTTATACCACCAGATTTCAACAATTAGCTGCCCTCCGCCCAGCTATGGTAAGCACTGAACCTGATAAAATCAGGAAGTACGCCCTTGGTCTCCCTGATTTCGTTCGGGGACACGTCATCTCTTCAAAACCAACCACCATTGATGGTGCAATCTCATTGGCCCAAGATCTGATGTCTATGAGCCAAGATTCTGAACCACTCACTTCATCATCCCAAAACAACAAACGCAAGTGGTCTGATTTCCACAACAACCACTCCAACCAACAAAACAAGAAAACCGACACCATCAAAGCCTACAACACCACCACTGACATCATCCGGGGTTACACTGGGAGCAAACCATATTGTCCCAAGTGCAGCCGTCACCATGAGGGTTCCTGTGGTCCCTTTTGCAACAACTGCAAGAGGTACGGCCACCTCACCAAAGATTGCCGCTCACCCGCCAACAACAATTCCAACAACAACACCAGACCACCCAAAGTATGCTTTGAGTGTGGGAAACCTGGGCATTTCAGAGATTCGTGCCCAAAACTGAAGAGCAACAACAACAACAACCGCAACAACAACAACAACAACAACACTCGCAGCAGAGCTTTCGTCATCAAATCTGGGGACGCCCGCCAAGACCCGAATGTGGTCTCGGGTATGTTCCTCCTCAACAACTTAACTGCTTCTGTTCTATTTGATACTGGTGCTGATAGAAGCTTTATCTCTGATGACTTTTGCCCACTACTTGACATCAATCCAGTTGCCTTAGATGTTAAGTACACTGTAGAGCTAGCAAATGGGGAACTTATAGAAACCGATAGTGTGATACCTAATTGCACTTTAAACCTAGCTGATGAGACCTTTTCAATCGATCTTGTACCTGTTGAAATCGGAAGTTTCGACGTTATCATTGGAATGGACTGGTTGTCCAAACACCGAGCCGAAATCATTTGTTACGATAAGATCGTCCGCATTCCACTCGCTGCCGGTGGAACCTTGATCATACAGGGGGAGACCGGTGGGACGGGACTCAATATTATCTCTTGCCTAAAAACCCGAAAATTTCTGAGAAAGGGTTACCCCGCAATACTTGCACACATCACGGAGAAGAAGTCGGAGGGGAAGCGACTTGAGGATGTGCCGATTGTTAGAGACTTTCCCGAAGTCTTTCCAGAAGAACTACCTGGTCTACCTCCGCCTAGACAGGCTGAGTTCTCAATTGATCTCGTGCCGGGTGCCGCACCGGTGGCCCGCCCACCGTACCGTTTAGCCCCATCCGAACTTCAGGAGTTGTCCTCTCAGTTACAGGAACTGCTGGATCGAGGATTCATTAGACCGAGTTCTTCACCTTGGGGAGCTCCGGTCTTATTTGTCAAAAAGAAGGACGGTTCATTCCGAATGTGCATCGACTATCGAGAGTTGAATAAATTGACCGTCAAGAACCGTTATCCACTTCCTCGCATTGATGATCTATTCGACCAACTTCAGGGTTCAAGTTTCTACTCAAAAATCGACCTGCGATCAGGTTATCATCAGTTACGAGTTCGCGACACCGATATTCCAAAAACTGCTTTCCGAACTCGTTATGGGCACTACGAATTCCAAGTGATGCCCTTTGGTCTAACCAACGCACCGGCGGTATTCATGGACCTCATGAACCGGGTGTGCAAACCTTACCTCGATAAGTTTGTCATTGTCTTTATCGATGACATACTCATTTACTCGCGCAACGAGCAAGAACATGCGCAACACCTCAGAACCATCCTTGAACTACTTAGACACGAGGAGCTTTATGCTAAATTCTCTAAGTGTGAGTTCTGGATCCAAACCGTTCAATTTCTTGGTCACGTGATCGACAGTCAGGGAATTCACGTGGACCCATCAAAAATCGAGGCTATCAAAGACTGGCAAGCACCCACCTCTGCAACTGAAGTACGACAATTCTTGGGTCTTGCTGGGTACTATCGGCGATTTATCGAAAATTTCTCTAAAATAGCTCAGCCACTCACGGTACTGACACAGAAGGACAAAAGGTTCGATTGGACTGAGAAACAAGAGTCAGCGTTCCAACTTCTGAAACAAAAGCTTTGCAGTGCTCCAATTCTATCACTACCCGAAGGCACCGATGACTTCGTGGTATACTGCGATGCTTCTCACCAAGGTCTCGGTTGCGTGTTGATGCAACGAGACAAGGTCATTGCTTATGCCTCACGACAGCTAAAAATTCACGAAAAGAACTACACCACTCATGATCTCGAACTTGGGGCTGTCATTTTTGCTCTCAAAATCTGGAGACATTACCTCTACGGCACTAAGTGCACTATCTTTACCGATCATAAAAGTCTCCAACATATCTTCGATCAGAAGGATCTCAATATGAGGCAACGTCGATGGGTCGAGTTGCTTACCGATTACGATTGTGAGATCAAGTACCATCCAGGGAAGGCTAATGTTGTAGCCGATGCCCTCAGTCGAAAGGAACGACCTAAACCACTTCGAGTCCGAGCCCTCAGTATGAACATTCATAACGATCTTACCATTCAAATTCATACCGCTCAGATCGAAGCCCTGAAACCTGAAAACATCAAAAATGAAGCCTTGAGGGGCATTGACAAACAATTCGAAATCAGACCTAACGGAATTAGGTATTTCTCAAACCGAATCTGGTTGCCTAGTTTTGGGAACCTAAGAGACTTGGTGATGGACGAGGCTCACAAGTCTAAATATTCTATTCATCCTGGATCCGATAAGATGTACCACGGCATCAAGGAATTTTATTGGTGGCCAAACATGAAAGCCGAAATCGCCACTTATGTCAGCAAGTGTCTTACTTGCTCGAAAGTCAAAACCGAACATCAGAAACCTCCTGGTTTACTACAACAACCTGAAATCCCTGAATGGAAATGGGATCAAATTGCCATGGACTTCATAACCAAACTACCAAAGTCGTCGAGCGGTTGCGATACCATTTGGGTGATCGTCGATCGTCTCACCAAATCTGCTCATTTCCTGGCAATCAAAGAAAACGATAAAATGGAACGCCTTACACAAATCTACATCAAGGAAATCATTTCTCATCACGGTGTTCCAACTTCAATCATCTCTGACAGAGATGCCCGTTTCACCTCTCACTTTTGGCAATCACTTCAGAAAGCATTGGGTACCCGTCTCGATATGAGTACCGCATACCATCCTCAAACCGACGGCCAAAGTGAACGAACCATTCAAACCCTGGAAGACATGCTACGAGCCTGCGTAGTTGATTTCGGTACAAACTGGGAAAAACATCTACCGTTGTGCGAGTTTTCGTACAATAACAGTTATCATGCCAGCATTAAGACTGCACCTTTTGAGGCACTGTACGGTCGTAAGTGCCGATCACCGATCTGTTGGACTGAGGTGGGAGATAGTCAACTCACTGGTCCTGAACTCATACACGCCACCACTGAGAAAATTGTGGAAATCCAAAACAGACTCAAAGCCGCACGTGATCGTCAGAAAAGTTATGCTGACGTGAGACGCAAACCACTCGAGTTCCAAGTTGGGGATCGAGTACTCTTGAAAGTATCGCCTTGGAAAGGCGTCATCCGTTTTGGCAAACGCGGGAAGTTAAATCCCAGATACATCGGGCCTTTTGAGATCCTTGAACGGATTGGCCCCGTAGCTTATCGATTGCAGCTGCCATCCGAACTCAGCAGCGTGCACCCTACTTTTCATATTTCAAATTTGAAGAAGTGTCTGTCTGATGAGACACTTATCATTCCACTCGATGAAATTCGTGTTGACGATAAACTTCACTTCGTTGAGGAACCTGCTGAAATTATGGACCGTGAGGTCAAACAACTGAAACAAAGTCGTATTCCCATCGTCAAGGTCAGATGGAATTCGCGGCGTGGTCCGGAATTCACCTGGGAACGGGAAGACCAAATGCGACTCAAATATCCTCAACTCTTCACTGATTCTACATCAAACACGACTTCGAACTAAATTTCGGGACGAAATTCTTCTAACAGGGGGAGAATGTAACACCCGCCAAATTAGGACTAGTAATTAGTGCCTAATCATATGTTAATACATGTAATTAGTTCCTTGTTAGGCTAATTAATGTATCGAATTATATATATTGTGAATATATACGAATATGCGATTTGACTAAATCGTACGCAATTTAAATCGGAGGTATTTCGATTCAATATTTTACGGACGTTGGTGACTCATTTTATTAAATAACGCTTTTATGTCAAAAATATTATTTTGATAATATTTCGTATTCATTCGTATCGTACAAACCAAACTTACACGATTTAAAACATTAAACCGCGCAAACGAAATAAACTAATTTACGTTTTATAACACAAACATAAAATGATTTGTAAAATATTTAAATAATATATAAATAATATATCGCGTAATAAATCGTAATTTAAAACTTATAATTAAAATGTAAATAATTATTTAACGATTAAACGACGGAGCAAACGAACACCGCACAGAGCGGGAACGCGGGGCGAAAATGGGAGGATAACCTCCCATTCCCACCTTTTCTTTCTTCATTTCACCCATTACTTCTCTCTCTCTCTTTTCTTTCCTCTCTTTCACCAACACACCCAAAATCCACAAAACCGCAAAATACTACCACGAAACGCGACCGGATCACAAATATTTTTAGAGATTCACGACCACCTCGCAACGATCTACATTTCTACCTTTCCGGATTTTCATTTCGGCAAATTGTAAGTTTCCGACAAAATCCCGAAATCACTCGATTCTTAGTATTTTTCATTTGTGGTTGTTATTATAACTAGTATATGTCCATTACAATGAATAGATCACGAATTTATAGCTTGAAAACGGGTTAAAAACGGATTTTGGCCGGAAAATGTTGAACAGCCGGACTTTCTGGGCTGGTGTTCATCCATGCGACACAAGCATTGTGTCGCATGTTGTGTCGTATTTTGGCTTTAGTGTCGCATAAAATCCCTTGTGTCGTACCTTATGTCGTACCAAAGATTTAGTGTCGCAAGTCTTGCGACACAACCACTATGTCGCATACCCCATACGACACAATCACTATGTCGCTGTTGAATCAGCATCTCGCATCTATGCGACACAACCCTTGTGTCGCATAGACATTGTGTAGCATTTTTATGCGACACAATTCTTGTGTCGCATAACTAACCTTGTGTCGCATATTGTGTCGCAAAACACAGAAAACTCAGATTTTTACTAAGTGTCGAGACCTAAAATTTATCACTCGATTTTACCCGAATTCAGATCCCAGATGCGTTTTTCGTCAAAGCAATATAGTAGAAATAAAAATTTTCCAAGCTGACCTGGCAGCTCGACCCCGCCAGGGGCTGCCGCCCCTTGGACCCCGCTACCAGGGGCGCTGCCCCCGGACCCCCGTACTTAGATTTCGTAACGGCTTCTAAAACACAATCGAAACACATTTTTCAAAGTAAAACGCCACGAAATCACAATAATAATAGTTGAGATTATTATTACAAATCCATCACCAACGGGCCGTACATGTTTTCAAACACTTAACAAATCAACCAAATCGTAGTAATTTGGACATATATATAGTTGTGTAACGACTACAAGGGTGATCTTTTGAGATACCCAATCATGATTATAACCATCGCGTGTCGTGGACACCCTCAGGTTACAAGTCTTTGGACTTCATTTTCGGCTAATCAACTTACGTTTGTTTAAACGCATTCAGACTCAGGTGAGTCTCATAGCCCCTCTTTTTACTGTTTTACTCAGGGGTGTGATATACTGCTCAACTTTTAACATGTGAACGCAAGTACCAACTTTTCATATACTACATGAGTTTTTCGAAACTAATCATTTAAAGTCCTCCGTCAGCATAGTTGTTAATACGTTGTAGCGTGAATATTAGTATATGGTACCATATAGGATTGACCCTCCTCGTCCGGGTTAGCAAGCACTAACCGGGTAAACGGACGTACTAATATTTGGGAAGACGAATGTTGATTAGGCATTCGTGGAGGCACCTCGCCCGGAATTCTCTATAGGGGACCCGGCCCTCGAGTTAAGCTCAACTATGTGCTCATGGCTGTATACACAATGATTACCATCAAATTGCTGGATGCAATTCATATATTTAATTGCTGGATGCAATTCATTATTTTATTGCTGGATGCAATACCTTATTTAAATCTTGCGGTTCATACGATATTACTTGATTTCAAACCTGTGAGCTCACCAGCTTTATAGCTGACCTTTTAGCATATATCGCAGGTACCCAGCAGTAGGATGTTTCTGCTCAGGATTTAGCTCGAGTCAGCATACAGACGATTGAGATTTTCTTGCATTAGTATATTTTGTACAAGTACTTATGTACTGAAATCTCATTTTAATTAACTCGAGCTATGTAACGCTTTAAATGTTGTAAACATTTCAGTAATCAATATATTTTGTTAAAACGACGCATATAGAGTCGTTTGCTATTTATCTTTGTGCTTTGTTATTGATTAGTAACACCCAAATCAAGCTTCCGCAAATCATCAAATTTGGGGGTGTTACAGTGATGATGATTATGCAAAGTATGTTGAAAGAATTATTAGGACTGAGGGTAGAACAATGAAGTTTGATCGAATTAAGCCAAGAGTTGGACTAACTATTAAGCTAAAGGAAAAGAGTCAGCGAACTGGAAGGAGACGTAGACAGAAAGTCTATCCAGCTGTCAAGTGTATACAGCAGATTCCTGTGAAGACTATGCCTCAAAATATTTTGGGAAGTTTGAAAAGTTGGGGTGTAGATTCAGCAACGGGTGAAGCTTTTATGGTTGAGGCAGATGATGACTATCAGACTGGAGAAAAGGAGATCTTGCGTATATATGATAAAAGACACTTGATGAACCTCTCCAAGAGTGACTTGTTGATGTTATAAAAGAATAAGATTATGTCTACTTATGGATGGGGTGATGCAGCAAGAGATTATCAGAAGATGGTGAAGACTTGCATCAAATTGAAGATATACGCTGGAAGCAAGATTTACAAGTGAAGACCAAAGACAAGCGTGAAGATAATGACGCTAGAGCTATTGTCAAGGGGGAGTCTGTTGAGACTTAGTTTGTGACAACAGATCTAGCTTGTAATAGGACTGGTGTAATTATTGTCAAGTTTGTACATTGGTTTAGATTTGTAAATAAATGATATTAGATTGTTATTAAATATTTTTTAATATATATTATATTAAAGTGTTAGAACAAATATCGTATAATAACTAAAGTCTGAATAGCGAGTCGAGATCTCAAGTCGCAAGACTTGGTCTTGCGAGATGAGATCTGAACTCGCAATAGTGATAACGAACTGAAACGAGTCGAGTTGGGCTTGGGCCTGGACTGCGAGCTGAAGTCAACTCGCGAGCCCACTGGCTGCGAGTTGAGATGATTTAAAAGTGATTTTTCGGTTTGTAAAATTATAACTTTGGTATTCCTGATTTCCGTGCGAATCAAATTCGATCCAGAGCATCTAAAGGCTAGGTTTTGATTGTTTTATACTCGTAACAACTAAAGCAAAGCATATTAGTTGATAATCGTATTATAAACGTGATATTAATCGTTATATAATCATATAACACGTATTGAGGGATTCCGCACCTTAATACTATAGATAACCTCGTTATCGATCCAAGAACTAGGGACTTACACATAAAAGTCAACTAGTATATAACTTTGATCTGCGCATTTTGCTGTGTCATTATTACATCTCAAATACGCATGATCTGAAAATTCTCTCTCAATTCTTCGAAGCAACATCAAGTGTTTTTAACCAATTTTTACAAGTCACGTGATCTCTTGCACTCGAGTAAATCTTCTGGTAATCATATCTACTTTGATTAGATCACATTTTATTAATGAAATGTTTTGATTATATGTTCTTCATGTTTCTAAATTGATCGAATAATAATCTGAGTGTTTTTTTGTGTGTTTGTATGAGTCTGAATGATGCTAATATGATATCTTTCTCTTCTTTAAGTGATTAAAACATTTTACGATTGAATCTTTTGATTAAAATTGTTTGTATATGTTTAAAACCTGATCGGTCAAAGGATCTTGAGATAATTTGAGTTGCTGTGTATTTATCCATGATTTGTACATGTTTTTTTGTGATTTGATGATTGTTTTTAACATGTTTTTCGATTCTATCTTTGATTAAAATCGATTATTGTTTAAATTTCTAAATCAAAACGGGTCCGTATTTAGTTAATACGCATATACTGTAGCATGCGTATTTAGTTAAATACGTAGTTAGTGTTTCATACGCATCAACTCAAGTGCACACATGAGTAAATACGCATATATATGTCTAACACTTAGAAACTTTCTGCTGTAATTGTTATAACTCGTTTTATGTGTATATTTGGTTGGTTTTTGTTTCCAAATGTTGCAGAAAATGGACACAAAGAACATCCTTCATGCATTTAAAGGAAGAAATTAAAAATACAGAAGAAAGCGTGAAAAGCTCAAACATTCTGAACTTCTAAGTGTGGGATACTTGATCGGCTTAGACTTGTCTTCATTGGTGCTAACCAATGGGCATGCTCTAAATGCCAACCGGTTTCAAACCTATCTTTAGGTTTGATTCCGTTAACGAGTGAACATGCAATGAGCATGACATTCACTCGTTATTATATTATATGTGTACACGATGATGGCCAACTCGAGCTCACAATGTGTGAAAACTGCGCAAAGGGCAAGAGTTGCAACCGTCACTTTCATGTATGAGCCCAAGATTCACATTAATGATCAATCATTCAAAGCTCAGAAAGGAAGTACACAATATATACATATAGCACTTAAAATCAGAGAACTTGAAGCTGAAAAGATCAACTATCCAAGTTGTTGACATGGGGGAGTTTGTTGGTATAAGACTATGTCAAGCAACTTGGATAAACATTGATATTGTATTTTGTGTTTTGTAAATGTTTAGACTCGGTGATTTTGTAAAATGCTACGCGTATGTGTGTAAATGCGCATTTGACCAGGTGCGCATATGCGTACTTGATCAAATACGCATATGTGTATTTGTCAGGAAGTATATATAGGTGTTTGTATTTCGTTTTATATTAAGTCTTTGCAGCTGGTTTGTAAGCAAAGCATGATTCTCTGTAATATTCTCTGTTTGATATTAATAGAAAGAATCAGTTATTTAGCTTCGTATTCGTTGTGATTTGATTTGATAGATTGAGTAAAAAGCACAAAATCAATAGCTAATTTAAGATTCCACTAACAATTAGTTATAAGATTGAATTACTTAAAGATCGATTCGGCGACTTCACTCACTTAGATGTAGAATGTCAGAAACCTACGATGTTAGGCATAGGATACTTAGATTCCTAATATCATGCCAATAGCCCTGAACAACATCAACATTTCTATCCTTAACCATTCGATGTCTACCCACACTCATCTTACCCTGTACACGAGTCACTACCATTTGAAAGTTCTAACTTGAGAGATATGCACCTAACTTATCTCAGCAATAATGCTACTTTGTCACCCTCTTACAACCCACTTGAACAATTATTAAAAGAACAAGACGACATGCTTAGAAGATGTACTGATAAGTGATAACTGTCTGAAATACAAGCATTTGTCCAAGTGATTTGTAAGGGAACTAGGGATCAAGTTATAACCAACTGTAGGCTACAGGAAGTTGAGAGGCACACACACACCACATCCACTTCATGTGACACAGACTTTCATTCTCATGAGACTAGTTGAAAAATTCCTTCAACCCCTAAACCTACTCAATCTTCTAAATCTTCACTTCCACCCATTCTTAACCTATCTACGTCCAAGACCGATGAGCAGTTCGTTCTAGAAGAACTTTCCGAACCACTACAAGTCAAAACTACTAGTCAGGGTGACGAGTACGAATTGGTGAACGAAGAGATATAAATAGAGAACCCAGAAGAGGAGATTTACATAGAAGACTCAGCTTCAAAAGGATGAGAGGAATGCACACCGACTCTGAGTAGTGAACCCATCCATAGGAAATCGACGTGGTTGATAACATCCCGCAACAAGTTATGGTTGATGGTATCCACATATCTTTCCAAATGAATTACCCCCTAATATAGTTGAATCTTCAATTGCCTTACACAATTCAGTTACCCAAGTAGTTAATGAGAATGTTGCTACAAGATTAGAGACAGTAACGGACACTATCCCATCTCCATGCCCAAAGATCAACATTTTCAGCAACCGAAACACCGTAGGAAGTAAGGTGGGTTCTATGTCAAGCTTTCCCTACAAATCATCTCTCCACAACTTAATGATGTATACATCATGGAGTAGTAATGTGACACCTCCACGGTTGGATCATCCTGGGCCGGGGGTCCATCCCTGGTTGGATTACATCCTGGGCCAGAGTCGCCACCAGTTGAGGCCCAATGGGCTAGGTCTGCAGCCCAATGCACCCCAACCCATCACCTGTTGGATAAATCTTGGACAGGTAGGTTGTTGTGAGACTTGAACTCAAGACCTCACCTTAAATATCAAGTGTTTCCACTTGATATCAAGTGTTTCCACTCAAGACCACACCTTAAATATCAAGTGTTTCCAAGTGGAAACACTTGATATTTAAGGTGAGGTCTTGAGTTCAAGTCTCACAACAACCTACCTGTCCAGGATTTATCCAACAGGTGATGGGCTGGGGTGCATTGGGCTGCAGACCTAGCCCATTGGGCCTCAACTGGTGACGACTCTGGCCCAGGATGTAATCCAACCAGGGATGGACCCCCGGCCCAGGATGATCCAACCGTGGGGGTGTCACAGAAATCTGTAACACCCCCAAATTTATTGTTTAGCGGAAGCACGTTTTTAAAATGCGAATAAATCCCCGATAATTTGGTTGAAGTATTTTATCAAAATACTTTATGTTGTAGTTATAATCATAACTTAATCTCGTTTTGTTTTGTCGCGCGTGTTTATATTTTAGATCAAATAAATTGTTATTTATACGATACGGTTTAAACCGAAATATTATAAGAATAATATTCTTGAGATATAATAGTTTCATTAAATAATGTTATGTTATTTAATTAAATTGTTCACCAACGTCCGTATTTAATTGAACCGAATTATATTCGATTTGGAACTTGTACGATTTAATCAAATCGCATACTTGTATATATTCAATAATATATCAATTGATACATTAATTAACCTAACACAGAGCTAATTACATGTATTAAAACTTGATTAGGCACTAATTTCTAGTCCTAATTTGACGGGTGTCACATTCTCCCCCTGTTAGAAGAATTTCGTCCCGAAATTTAAGTCGAAGTTATGTTTGTTGTTGAATCAGTGAAGAGTTGAGGATACTTGAGTCGCATTTGGTCCTCCCGTTCCCAGGTGAATTCCGGACCGCGCCGCGAATTCCACCTAACCTTGACGATGGGAATGCAACTTTGTTTGAGCTGTTTGACCTCACGGTCCATGATTTCGGCAGGTTCTTCAACGAAGTGAAGCTTGTCGTCAACTCGAATCTCATCGAGTGGAATGATAAGTGTCTCATCAGACAGACACTTCTTCAAATTTGAAATGTGAAAAGTGGGATGCACACTGCTGAGCTCGGCTTGCAGCTGCAATCGATATGCCACTGGACCAATCCTCTCGAGGATCTCAAATGGTCCAATGTATCTGGGATTTAACTTCCCTCGTTTGCCGAATCGAATTACGCCTTTCCAAGGCGATACTTTAAGTAGTACTCGGTCCCCAATCTGGAACTCGAGTGGTTTGCGTCTCACGTCAGCATAACTTTTCTGACGATCACGTGCAGCCTTGAGTTTGTTTTGAATCTCGAAGATTTTCTCGGTTGTTTTGTGAATGATCTCCGGACCCGTGAGTTGGCTATCCCCAACTTCGGTCCAACAGATAGGTGAGCGGCACTTACGACCGTACAGTGCCTCGAATGGTGCAGCCTTGATGCTGGTATGATAACTATTGTTGTACGAAAACTCGCACAATGGTAGATGTCTTTCCCAGTTTACACCGAAGTCAACTACGCAAGCCCGTAGCATGTCTTCCAGTGTTTGAATTGTTCGTTCACTTTGGCCGTCGGTTTGAGGATGGTATGCGGTACTCATGTCAAGACGGGTACCCAATGACTTTTGAAGTGATTGCCAAAAGTGAGACGTGAAACGACTATCCCGGTCAGAGATAATCGAGATTGGAACACCGTGACGAGAAACAATTTCCTTGATGTAAATTCGTGTGAGGCGTTCCATTTTGTCGGTTTCCTTGATCGCCAGGAAATGAGCAGATTTGGTGAGACGATCGACGATCACCCAAATGGTATTGTAACCGCTCGAGGATTTGGGTAGTTTGGTTATGAAATCCATGGCGATTTGTTCCCATTTCCATTCAGGAATATCGGGTTGTTGAAGTAAGCCAGAAGGCTTTTGATATTCGGCCTTGACTTTTGAGCAAGTAAGGCACTTGCTGACGTATGTGGCGATTTCAGCTTTCATGTTTGGCCACCAGTAAAAATCCTTGATACCGTGATACATTTTGTCGGATCCCGGATGGATGGAATATTTAGACTTGTGAGCTTCATCCATCACCAAGTCTCGCAGGTTCCCAAAACTAGGCAACCAGATTCGGTTCGTGAAGCACCTAACTCCGTTAGGTTTGATTTCAAATTGTTTATCCATGCCTCGCAAGGCTTCGTTTTTTATGTTATCGGGTTTCAAGGCTTCGAGTTGAGCAGTGAGAATCCGAATGTTTAGATCATTGTGAATAGTCATACTGAGGGCTCGAACTCGAAGTGGTTTAGATCGCTCTTTTCGACTGAGGGCATCAGCAACAACATTTGCCTTCCCTGGATGGTATTTGATTTCGCAGTCGTAGTCGGTAAGCAACTCGACCCATCGACGTTGCCACATGTTGAGATCCTTTTGATCGAATAAGTGTTGGAGACTTTTGTGGTCGGTGAAGATTGTGCACTTAGTGCCATAGAGGTAATGTCTCCAGATTTTGAGAGCGAACACGACAGCTCCAAGCTCGAGGTCGTGAGTAGTGTAGTTCTTTTCGTGGATTTTGAGTTGTCGCGAGGCGTAAGCAATGACCTTGTCTCGTTGCATCAGCACGCAACCGAGACCTTGATGGGAAGCATCGCAGTATACCACGAAGTCATCGGTGCCTTCGGGTAGGGATAAGATTGGAGCACTGCAAAGCTTTTGTTTCAGAAGTTGAAATGCTGACTCTTGTTTTTCAGCCCAGTCGAACTTTTTGTCTTTCTGAGTCAGTGTCGTGAGTGGCAGGGCTATTTTTGAGAAGTTCTCGATGAATCGTCGATAGTACCCGGCCAGTCCTAAAAACTGCCGTACTTCTGTTGGAGTTGTCGGCGATTGCCAATTTTTGATAACCTCGATTTTTGAAGGATCTACATGAATTCCTTGACTGTCGATAACATGACCAAGGAATTGAACGGTTTGTATCCAGAACTCACACTTAGAAAATTTTGCATACAGCTCTTCGTGTCTAAGTAGTTCTAGGATGGTTTTGAGATGATGCGCGTGTTCCTGTTCGTTTTGCGAGTATATGAGGATGTCGTCAATGAAGACAATGACGAACTTGTCGAGATAAGGCTTGCACACCCGATTCATAAGGTCCATGAATACAGTCGGTGCGTTGGTTATTCCAAAGGGCATCACTTGGAATTCGTAGTGCCCGTAACGGGTTCTGAAAGCGGTTTTTGGAATATCAGTGTCGCGAACACGCAGTTGATGATAACCTGACCGAAGATCAATCTTTGAATAACAACTCGATCCTTGAAGTTGGTCGAACAGGTCGTCGATTCGAGGAAGTGGATATCGGTTCTTGACGGTCAATTTGTTTAACTCTCGATAGTCGATGCACATTCTGAAAGAACCATCTTTCTTTTTGATGAATAGGACCGGAGCACCCCAAGGTGAGGAACTCGGCCTAATGAATCCCTTTTCCAGGAGTTCCTGTAATTGGGTGGACAACTCCTGAAGTTCAGATGGTGCTAAACGGTATGGTGATCGGGCCACAGGTGCAGCACCTGGCACGAGATCGATTGAGAACTCAACCTGTCTTAGTGGTGGCAGACCAGGTAGTTCTTTGGGAAAGACTTCTGGAAAGTCTCGAACAATTGGCACATCCTCAAGTCGCTTCTCCTCCGACTTTTTCTCCATGATGTGCGCGAGGATTGCTGGATAACCCTTTCTCAAAAATTTTCGGGTTTTCAAACAAGAGATGATGTTTAGTCTCGTCCCACCGGTCTCCCCCTGTATGACCAAAGTTCTACCGACGGCGAGAGGGATTCGAACGACCTTGTCGTAGCAAACGATTTCAGCACGATGTTTGGACAACCAGTCCATACCAATGATGACGTCGAAACTTCCTATTTCAACCGGCATAAGATCGATTGAGAAGGTTTCGTCGGCTAGGTTTAAAGTGCAATTAGGTATCACACTATCGGTTTCTATGAGTTTACCATTTGCAAGTTCTACGGTGTACTTAACATCTAAGGCAACGGGAGTGATGTCAAGTAGTGGGCAAAACTCATCAGATATAAAGCTTCTATCAGCACCAGTATCAAAAAGAACATAAGCAGTTAAGTTATTGAGGAGGAACATACCCGTGACCACATTCGGGTCCTGACAGGCATCCCCGGAGTTGAGAACGAATGCTCTTCCCTTGGCATTGTTGTTGTTGTTGTTGTTGTTGCCCTTGTTCTTTCGTTTGGGACATGCATCCCTGAAATGCCCCATCTCTCCGCATACATAGCAGGATTTGGGTTGTTGGGTTTTGTTGTTGGAGGTGTTGTTGTTGGATTTGGGGGCTCGGCAGTCTTTGGTCAGATGCCCGTACCTCCTGCAGTTGTTGCAGGGAGTACTGCATGGACCGTCATGGTGGTAGTTACACTTGGAACAGTATGGTCTGTCTCCAGTGTAGCTACGTTTGGTTTCAGTATTGGTGTTGTAAACTTGAATGGTGTTGGTTTTCTTGTTTGGTTGGTTTTGGTGCTCAGAGGGTTTTCGTTTGTTGTTGGAGGAGGTATTGGATGTCTCACGGCTGACAACCAGCGCCATGAGCTCATGTGCCAGCCGGATAGCACTTTCAATAGTGGTTGGCTTAGATGAAGCGACATTCCCTTGAATGCTCTCAGGGAGGCCACGGATGTACCTCTTGATGCTCTTCTCCTCCGGATCGACCAGACCCGGGCATAACAACGCAAATTGCTGGAATTTGGTGGTGTATCCAGCGATGTCAGTTCCCTGCACCGTCAAATGCCAGAACTCTTCCTCTAGACGGTGCAGTTCTTCTTCGGGACATTACTTCTCTGTCAACTTTTTCTTCAGCTCGGCCCAACGTAGTTGATTTGCTATCTCAAGACCTGCAGAGTTGGCTTGGGTATTCCACCACGTGAGTGCACCTTCTTGAAAGGTGTAAGCAGAGAATTTGACCTTGTTTTCCTCTGTACAGTTGCAGAGGTTGAAGATGGATTCCATCCGTTCTATCCAACCGATTAGTCCAATGGCACCTTCCGTGCCCTTGAAGTAGAGTGGTTTGCAGCTGAGAAAATCCTTGTAAGAACAAGGCTTGATGACAGGGTTATTACTGGGAGCTTCACCAGTATTTCAGGAGTTTCGAGGCGAGTCCCGAGTAGCCAAGGCATCGGCCACAGCTCGAGAAACGATAGCAATGATTTCCGCATCACTGTAACTTTTCTTCTTGGGCGGCATGATTCTTCAAGAAAGAAAGAAACAAAAGGTACATAAGAAATTGTACCAGAATGAAAATTACAATAGATGCATATATGTAAAAGCGGTAACATACAACATCACAAAGTAAAATCAATAATATAGAATAATCGAGGGGAATTGTCAATTGATATTACGAGTTCAAAAGATAGTAGACAATTCCAAATTACGAGTTCCAAAAGTTACAGGATTAGATGTTTTACCGGGAATTGTTACTTCCGGTTGAATTGCATAGGTCCTACGAAAGCATATTAGGGTACAGATTCAGACTAAGCTAATTCTGACGTAAGTTGAGTTGTGGCAGCAGTGCAGTGAGATGATTCACAGACTCTGCAAGTCTGTTGGCAGTTCGGAGGGCGTCCTCGGTTTCCCTTAGACGTGTCTCGCACTGATGTAGCCATGATTGTAGGACATAGATTTCATTTCGGTTGCCAATCACTTGGTTGTGGACAACCTCCATGGTTTCGATTGTTTCTTCCACTTGATTTTGAAGAGTGTTCGTGGTGTTGACAGTGTGCTCGTGATCTTCGGAGACTTGTTCGATTCGTTCCATAACTGTGAGTCTCCAGATTTCACGAGTTTCTTGGAGTTCGATATCCATAGCGTTAAGTCGTTGCTCATGATGGTGTAGCCTAGCGGCTAAAACTGGTGGAGTAAGGTGAGTGGAATATGGGCTAGCTCGAGGCAACCTGGTGTCCCTCCTAGCTACCCTTGAGTTTTGTGATTCGTACGGATAAGAACGCGACGAACCGGGTGGTGTGTTTGCCATTCTGAGACAAAGCGTTAGAAAGAATGAGGCCTATATACATATAGTATATAATATAGCCTAAGATATTGAGCGGAAATGAGGCCTATCTATGTATACTTAGTATCACATAATAGCCTATTAGGTATCTAGCACAGACTTGTTTGAGTCTCGGTTCTCTCGAGGTCAGAGTCAACTAGTGTATTCCTGTTCAACATGATCGTTTCAGACCTTACATCATCTTTCCTTAATTGTACATAGTTGATTAGGCTATGTTAAATTAAAGTCGTATGCTGTAATTTCTGAACCAGTCATGCATAATGAGGAAATACTGCCTAACGGTCATATTCTAGATCCACTAAATGCAACCTAGTTCACTATAACCTTAGGCTCTGATACCAATCTGTAACACCCCCAAATTTATTGTTTAGCGGAAGCACGTTTTTAAAATGCGAATAAATCCCCGATAATTTGGTTGAAGTATTTTATCAAAATACTTTTTGTTGTAGTTATAATCATAACTTAATCTCATTTTGTTTTTCGCGCGTGTTTATATTTTAGATCAAATAAATTGTTATTTATACGATACGGTTTAAACCGAAATATTATAAGAATAATATTCTTGAGATATAATAGTTTCATTAACTAATGTTATGTTATTTAATTAAATTGTTCACCAACGTCCGTATTTAATTGAACCGAATTATATTCGATTTGGAACTTGTACGATTTAATCAAATCGCATACTTGTATATATTCAATAATATATCAATTGATACATTAATTAGCCTAACACAGAACTAATTACATGTATTAAAACTTGATTAGGCACTAATTTCTAGTCCTAATTTGACGGGTGTCACAAGTAAGGATTCCTTTGACAAACTCAATTTATCAATTCAAACCAAGGAGGTATTAAAAGTTGAGAGATTTGTTATACATCCGGTAAAACCGCTCCCTCACTTTGAACCATCTCCTTATAATGGACATACGTTAGCCGTAACTTTCCTTAGATATGTACCATTATTACCACTTGTGTCTACTAATGGATGCAAGGAAGCTACTAGGATCTCATGATATATAGTGCTAGAGTCAAGCTAATGACTCGAACAAAAACAAGCGCTTCTCGGGAGGCAACCCGTTTCTAACATAGTCAGTAGTATTAGTGGTAGTTAATTTAGGATAAGTAGCTAACCCCAATAAGTAGAAAATGAAACCCTAAATGAATGTTCAAAGTTTTCTTTATTTTTATGAACAATAAGGATGGTTTTCAAAATGACTTCATTGAAAGTCAAATTTCTATCAAAACCTTAAAATATTCCTTCTCCCACTTGTTAGAACTTTATTGAAAACATCTATTTTTCACCATTATCAAAGATCTCAAGTTCCTAATGTCCTTTCACTCACAAACATGGAAACCTACTAAAAGCTATAATATATAGGTACATTGGTCATCGTACACCCCCACTCACATATTTCGAGCATTTAAGGAACTCACATATATTTCTGCGAACATACGTAAGATCTATTGATGCCTTATCTAATAAATGAGTTTATGTCAATGTGTGTATTATGCTCGAACTCATTTAAAAATGTGTGCTTTGAAAATCTTTATACTTAGTTGCCTGATTTAACTGCTCATGCTAGGCAACCGACACTTTTAAGTGTGTGATTAGACTCCACGTCATACATTGGTTTGTTTCATCTTCATAGAACTCACTTTGAAAGTTTTTTCGCAAACGAATGAGTCTACGATTTGAAGAATAGTCACTTGTTTGTTAGATCTTGTTTGTTTGTTCTATTTGTACAAATTCCTAACAAATAGGGAATGACGCCTATGGATAAAGAATTTTCGAGTATAATGGAAAGACAACAAGGGGAGCTTAGAGTTCATTAAATTTGGGAACCTTTCGAGCATCGCTTTGCAAGAGAAGAGATAGTTTTATAGGATACAAAGATGATCACATTCCAGTTATCTCAGAATAGCTCATCAAGCAGATCACCTCAATATTCACCATATGTTCCCATATATTCCACATCCTAGAGTCGTGCTTTACTTACTAGCATAGAATTACACGGAACCCAGAACCATCACTACTATCCACCATCACCGTATCCACCCACATTCACCCATCCATCCACCCCTTCATACTTATCACCATCACCATCGGGGGCCATTCATTCTCAATAGTAATGTCATTGATAATTCAAAATCATTAGCTGGTTCAGACACTCACATACTTGTCGTTTAGCTAGAACTTCAACATCTACTTACAATGCTAGTAGTTTCTCCAGCCTACATCTTAGGAATAAAAGCTAATCGGAGAGTGGATACAAAGGAATAGATATAGGATTGACATGAAAAACAGAGATCTCTACCGATAAGAACACCAGATTCATTTCATTAGTTTGTCAGAGAAGATCTCGGGTGATAAAGATTTTTAGTCATTGGGTTCAGCATTTTCAGATCATTAGGAGCAGTTAAGTAACATCAACAGCTCTTGATGATTAGGATCCTCATCCATTATCTCTATCCAACATTTGGTGTTTCTTGGTTGACTCTGCCTGTATCCGGAGGATGGCATCACTTCACTTTTTTTTATACAATCTATTTTAGTATTAGGTATTTTTGTGAAAATGTTAGTGGATTGAACGGATGAAAAGTATGCTCGTGTGAGCTCGAGTGCACTTCATAGAGATTGACTTTCATCCAACAGACACTGGTGCAGACTCAGTCTACTTTCAGATCCTCAGCTCACCGCCATGTCAAGAATTGGGGAGTTTCTTCGTCCTTATACTTTTTTCATGATTATATTTCGCTTTGTTAGTTTGTTAATATAATTTATACCATATCCTAAACTTATCACTAACTGTAGGATTCCAACCGAAAGACAAATACTTGAGAAACATTTTCTTACATGTTTAAACTCTATGTATGAATTTAACTTCTACTATAATCTCTACTGAAGAGAACATTAAGGATAATGTTCTTCTAACTGTGGGATGACATGTATAAAATACATTAGATAGATTTTTATGTCCAAAATAGCAAGCTCATAAAATGTTCCTCAAATTTTTTAAATTTTTTGATGAAAGTAGAAAAGTTTGAGCTAAATCATTCGGTTAAACTCTACTCTTTATGAGTTTTAATATTTTCGAGAGGAATAATTTTCAAGTATGAGTAAGTTATTTTGGAATCTAGGAAAAATAAAGTGGAAATTTCTTAAGAAATAAATGATAATCTAAGAGAGGCATCGCATGACAAGGTACACACAACCCAATCTTATTCGCAGTGAGGTATTTTGAGCCTAACTGAAAAGCATTTATTTTAAATTTTTCACTATTTTATTTGTTGTGTGTGCCGATACATGTGCTTTTGAATTAGAATATGCTCCTGACATACGTTTCGAGACAACATTAGTGAATACCGTACGCGGTAAAGGTGCAATTAGAGGACCTTGACATTCCCAAGGATTTAAAACCCCATTTAGCCTACTCTTCAAGCCTAAACCGACTGATACTCATTTTCAGTATCAATGATTTGACTAGTAAAACCTTTTGAGCCTAACCGATATAACTTTTGATAAAAAAAAACCCCATCTTTTAATCCTACTTACCAAAAAATACCCCAAAACATATCTTAGAATTTCTGAGGTTATGAAAACATCTTTTAGAATATCCTTTTCATTTATCCTACACTTTCGTGTTCCCCAAAAGTTATATCTCTCGAAAAACCCTTGGTGCATAAAATTGGCCTCCTAAAAAGGGGAGAGAGCAATGGTGCGAAAAATTGGCACCCCAAAAAGACTCAAAATAGTCAAAATAATGAACATAGTTCTGAAAGGAATTTCTAACGGAAATATAAATATTCTTGGAAATTCTCTGGCAAAGAAATTCCATCCAAATTAACAACTCAATTTTCTAATGATATTTACTCATTAAGTTTCATTTTTTTCTTCACGTGCATATAGATGAATAGTTATCTCTAGAAACAACTTAAATTCACAATCTCTCATCAAAATCTCTTCATACATATATAAACCAACATCCAAATATTTGTAAATTTAACAAAACTCGTCTCCTTTTAGGTTTAAAATGCACAAATAAGTTCATTTACATTCAATTACAACAATACAAATATCTGTCGTTTTTTTGAAGGTTGCTTATTAATTTTTCAGGTCACATTAGCAATAATATATGTAATGTCTCGAATGGGAAGGGATAAACGTGGTGCAACGAAGTAGTTGAAAGTTTATCCCGAGGACTCTTACTTTTTTGACTTAGATGAGCATGGAATACCTTTGGAGTCAATAGTGGACGATTTGGATCATGGTTGCGAGTGAGGTGAAATCACGTGTACCTTATCACGTGGATTAGAATACTAAAGCGACAGAAGATATGGCTAGCTACAAAGACACACTGGAATATTCCAAAATATGTAGCTAAAGATGCAATGTTTAGAAAGCTAATGATGCATGGAGGAAAATAAAGACCACGCAAGTTGATTACAATTTTTTGTTAGACGACTGACATTGGGATCAATTCGTGGTTCTAAAAACACACCTGAGTTTATGATATGTGTGATTTTATACTTAATGTACTTATACACTATGTATGATTATTTTATTTTAGAGTTTTTACAACTAATTGTATTTGTTTTATTAAGGTGAGTGAAGCCAAGTGCTATGAACAACACAAATCATGCTAATGTGTTAAATCTAGTCGAAAATTATAAAAACACGATAAACTGACAACCACTAGAGACTAGCACACATATAGGCAAGAGGACCTATCGTATGTATAGTATAGTAGAGGTAAATTGTACCAAGGTAGATCTCGAAGGAACGATAGTTATGATTTTGATAATAAACACCAAATATTAATTATTTTACTATCAGTAGACAGACAATCAACTAAAGTAAACCAAAACACGTAGCAAAGATAATAATAGGATAGATACAAACACCTGGAATTAATTCCCTAACTCCGGATGATATATAAATATAAATATGATTTATTTCATCTAATATATTAATTGATATGACTACAACTTGTTATTCAATAGATTTAATGAAGACGCAACACCTCAGGAAACTACAGCTGATCGAATCAAGTATATGAGCGGAAATCAAATCTGTATACGTGTATAAAACGTGAATACGAATGAAGAAATCGAAATGCGAAAACTAGATAAAAGATGTGTTCTTTTATTAATTTGATCATGAAGCATACACAATCAGCTTGTTTTCTCTCACTCTCAAGCTCTCTCTCTCTAAAAGATATGGAAGTGAAAAACTTTTAGAAAAACAAAATGATACATGTATGTGGTATTTATTATACTTAACCACATACCCTTGTGCAAAACTCATTTAAGCAGGTTATGCAACCTGCGACAATTGCTAAAGTTTCGCAATATTAAGATGCGAAACTTTAATGAGTTTTGCAATACAAAATGTCATTTATTTAAAATCACTCTAAGCTAAATGTTCTATACAAACTATTGTCACAAAATGTTAGAACACTATGTTCTAACATTTATAGATAGGTAATGGTCTTCTTCATACGAACTCAAACTGTGATTCCTAACTAATAACCTAAACAATAGCAAATATATATATACTCTAAACACGTCACTGCGCAGTTAACACATAAGCTCGACGAGTAGTAGCTAGTTACTCGGCGAGTTGCTTTATCCAGAATATTATCTTAATACACTCTAATCACATAACATTGGATCCAAATATAACTTATTCGAACAATTAAACATAATAACCATCATGATAACTACCTAAATAATTAATGATAATTATTACCTATAACCGTTTCATTGAACCATTAAGTGTTACATGAAAATCATTTAATCACTTGCTATTAATTCTTATTTTAAAATAATAAAACTTGATAATTTAGATCATGATATAAACTCGCCGAGTATATTAATAACTCGTTGAGTAGATCCAATTTCCAGATCACGCAATTAATCAGTTACTGATTATTCAAGCAATAATATATAGCAATAGATTTGTAACACCCGCAAATTTAATGGTTTGCGGAAGCGAGTTTAGGTGTTACTAATCAATAATCAAAGCATATCAGATATAATGAACGACCACTATATGCGTCGTTTTACACTTGTATTGATTTAAACAAAAGTTTACATCCAAAATATAGTTTACATTAGCTCGGTTCGAAATTGAGAGATTTACATCACACAATTACTTGTACAAAATATAATAATGCAATTAAATCGCTAGTTGTATGAATGCTGACTCGAGCTAAAGATCCCTGCTTGTGCAGTCCAACCTACTGCTGTGTACCTGTGATACATGCTAAAATGGATCAGCGAAACGCTGGTGAGCTCACAGGTTTGTATGTCAACATATATTGTATGAACCGCAAGATTTATAATTGAATTTAAAGTGCAATTAAGCAAAATAAAAGTTATAAAGCCATGAGCACATAGTCTGAGCTTAACTTGAGTTGTCAGGTCCAATTAAGGAAACCTAACTTGAATGCCTCCTACGAGTGCCTAATCTACACTCGTTTTCCCAAATGCTAATACGTCCGTTTGACCAGTTAGTGCGTGCTAACCCGGACGAGGATTGTCAATCCTATATGATATCATATACTAACATTCACGCTACTACGTATTACCAGACTATGCTATGGAGGGCTTTAAATTGATTAGCTTGAAACTCATGTAGTCTTTGATTTGATTTGTACTTGCATTTGATTTGTACTTGCGTTCAACTTGTAAAACAAAACGAGCAATAATATCACACCCCTGATTGAAAAGCAGTAAAATAGGGGCCATGAGACTCACCTGAGTCTTGAAGCGTTTAAACAAATAAACTTGATTTGGCTTGACTTGTATTGATGTCCGAAGACTTGTAACCTGAGGGTGTCCATGACACGCGATGGTTATTAATTGTTTAGGCATCTCGAAAGACTACCTTTGTAATTGTTTTGTCCCAATTTACCCCGATTTGGTTGATTGACTTGTCCAAATTACTACGATTTGGTTGACCGTTGGTGATTGTTTTGTAATAATAATCTCAACATTATTATCTTGTTTTTCGAAGTCTTATGCTTGTATCATATATACCAATGTATTTCCGAAGTCGTGTAGTTTAAAAGTTTTTACTAGTCCAACACTTAGTGAAAATATGAGTTTTTAAACATCCTGTTTTATGTGACACAAGATGCGACATAAAAATTTGTCATGCGACACAAGGGTTGTGTCGCATAGAAGTGCGACACAAGAGCTTAGTGACACAAGGGTTGTGTCGCATAAGCGGATAATACTGATTTAACAGCGACATAATGATTGTGTCGCATGGTATTTGCGACATAAGGTACAACACAATATTGTATCGCAAAAGGTCCGTCATAACCGAGTTTTTACGACACAAAATACGACACATAGGGTTTTATACGACACAACCTGCGACACAAGGCTTGTGTCGCAAAGATGAACACCAGCCCAGTACCCAGCGACTGTCAAGATTTTCCAATCCAAAACTCAAATCTAACTCATTTTTAAGCTATAGAATCGTGTTTTCCCCTTTGTAATGGACATATATACACTTAAATAAACCATAAATGGGTAAAAATAAGCTAAAACGAGAGGTTTCAACTTTTGTCGGAAAACTTACGAAGTGTCGGGATGAAAATCCGAAAAGAAAGAATTGTAGATCGTTGCGAGGTGATTCCTTTTCTCTATTTATTTTGATGATCCGAGGTCGTTTGTGGTTGTTATTTGGTGATTTTTGGTGTGGGTTGTTTTTGAGAGAAAAGAGAAAGAAGAAAGAGAGTGGGAAAGTGAGAATGAGAAAGAGAAAGGAGGTGAGGAGGTGATGACCCTCACCTTGGCCGGTTTTGGTGGGGTCCACCAAGTGTGGGATTCACCGAATTTTTGCTCCGTGTAGTCGCGCTCCGTACGGTGTTCGTTTTCTCGATCGTTTGAACGTTTAAATGGTTTTATTTACGTTTATTTGTACGTTTTAAAATATTAATAATTATTCAATACTTTTGTTGAAGTATTTATCAAATACTTAATGATTTCGTCATAATATATAACGTTAACTTGTTTTGTTTGTTTGTGTGCTTAACATTAATCGCGTAATCATCGATTGTATGTTATGAATTGTGTACGAAATATTATAAAATAATATTTTTGGATCTAAGTGTATCTTTAAATAACATTGTATTATTTAAATTAAATTGTTCACCAACGTCCGTATTTAATTGATCGAAACACGTTCGGTTTGAAACTTGTACGATTTAATTAAATCGTATTCTTGTATATATTCAACAACATATATATTGATACATTAATTAGCCTAACACATAACTAATTACATTTATTAAAACTTGATTAGGCACTAATTACTAGTCCTAATTTGACGGGTGTCACATTCTCCCCCTGTTAGAAGAATTTCGTCCCGAAATTTAGTTTAAAGTCGTGTGTGAAGTAGCGTCAGCAAACAACTGAGGATACTTGAGTCTCATTTGATCTTCCCGTTCCCAGGTGAATTCCGGACCGCGCCGAGAATTCCACCTAACTTTGACGATGGGAATAAGACTTTGTTTGAGTTGTTTGACCTCACGGTCCATGATTTCGGCGGGTTCTTCAACAAAGTGAAGCTTGTCGTCAACTCGAATTTCATCGAGTGGAATGATAAGTGTCCCATCAGATAGACACTTCTTCAGATTTGAAATGTGAAAAGTGGGATGCACACTGCTAAGCTCGGCTGGCAGTTGCAATGGATATGCCACTGGACCTATCCTCTCGAGGATCTCAAAAGGTCCAATGTATCTTGGGTTCAGTTTACCGCGTTTGCCGAATCGAATGACATCTTTCCAAGGTGAAACTTTGAGAAGTACTCGATCTCCAACCTGGAACTCGAGTGGTTTGCGTCTCACGTCAGCATAACTTTTCTGACGATCACGTGCGGCTTTGAGCTTGTTTTGAATCTCGAAGATTTTCTCGGTTGTTTCGTGAATGATTTCCGGACCCGTGAGTTGGCTATCCCCAACTTCGGTCCAACAGATCGGTGATCGGCACTTACGACCGTACAGTGCCTCGAATGGTGCAGCCTTAATGCTGGAATGATAACTGTTGTTGTACGAAAACTCGCACAAAGGTAGATGTTGTTACCAGTTTACACCGAAGTCAACTACGCAGGCTCGTAGCATGTCTTCAAGTGTTTGAATTGTTCGTTCACTTTGGCCGTCTGTTTGTGGATGGTATGCAGTACTCATATCGAGATGGGTACCCAATGATTTTTGAAGTGATTGCCAAAAGCGAGATGTGAAATGGCTATCTCTGTCGGAGATAATCGAGATTGGAATACCGTTTCGGGAAACAACTTCTTTATATAGATTCGTGTGAGGCGTTCCATTTTATCGGTTTCCTTGATCGCCAGGAAATGAGCAGATTTGGTGAGACGATCGACGATCACCCAAATGGTATCGCAACTGCTCGATGACTTAGGTAGTTTGGTTATGAAATCCATGGCAATTTGTTCCCATTTCCATTCAGGAATGTCGGGCTGTTGAAGTAAACCAGAAGGTTTTTGATATTCGGCTTTGACTTTCGAGCAAGTAAGACACTTGCTGACATACGTGGCGATTTCGGCTTTCATGTTCGGCCACCAATAAAAATCCTTGATGCCGTGATACACTTTGTCGGATCCCGGGTGAATAGAGTATTTGGACTTGTGAGCTTCATTGACGCGCCACCAGCGGTCGGTTAGGAATTAACCTGTCGTTGCACCGACTACTGGCGACGTGTCAGTGGAGTTTTAAAATTTGTAAATGCTGGGGCCTAGGTTTACCAGTGCTAAAGGTGTACAGCAGCAAGTATGACCTAGGGTCGTTCTTTAAAACCAACGGTATTGTGAAACAGAGAAATCAAGATGTCCGAATCTAGCTAGTGAAGGTTGTTTTGAAAGCAGTTGAAGGTTTGTTTTTGTTTGTTTTCTAAATTATACTACTAATTAAACTACGCAATAAAATAAAATAAAGGGATAGCACTCAGGATAGAGGGGGTGTTTGTTGTGACTTCGTTAGCCTTGCATTGGGATGATGTTTTAGTTTAAGTTATGAAAACGTCTTTCTAAAGATTTGTATTTTATTTGTCTTAAGTATTTGTGGTGTAAGCACTAGCACCCTACGGATTGATTGCTCAATCAGTATGTCACTGAGTAACTAGGCTATCGTGATTCTGATCGGAGGAGGCTGCTCAACTCTCAACACTGCCCTGTTACGGAACAGTGACCTTTTTCTGGAATACGAAGATTCTTGGGCGCATGCATAGAGTAACAGACCCACTAACGGTCCGACCGTTCTTAACACCACAGTGATACTCAATTGAATAAAACATTTAGGTTTAAGACTTGGTTGGTGTTTGATTACTTTCCATCAATGGTTTTGTAGAATCCAGGGGTGATAGACAAATTTGGAATACTAGATGATTCCTCGTCTTCCTTTCTGGATTCATAAACTGAGTTTGTATTTTAGATTAGAGATCCCCCATTTATGATTTAAACCAGCCCTCGCTTGTATTTAACCTATAAATCCCTAGTTTATTCACAATGTACAATACTTGTTTAAAACAGCATTTCCACGGCTTCAAAACCAGACCATGTTATTTGAACACAAATATTTAATCAGAAGTTTATTCACGGTGTACAGTACGTATAAAGTATTTCCACAGATCCAAAACCAAAACACAGATAATTAATTACCCCCGATATGACGTCTTATCAAAAGGTTTTAACCACGTTTATTGGTGGAAAGGCGTTTAAAATCATAGATGGAACGCGTAATCAAAGCACCGAGTTTTCATTTATAATATAATAGTTGGGAACATTAATCCACAACAGATTGTGCCCACGACTTTCATAGCTTCCACGTTCCGTACTCCACACATTAGTGATGTTTCCGGCGCTATACAAATGAAAGCCGTATAACGTTACTTCCGTTGTTTCATAATGACATCATCCCAATTAACGACTAACTACATCACAACAAACACACAATATAACTACTCACTACGCATAATAACAGATCCTAAATCTAGCATAATAACAATAGCAATCATCATTATAATAGATAAGGAAAGAAGTAACCGTTAATAAAGCGTAGATTGAATAAACGTTAGAGAGAGAGTACAAGCAGAACCTCCGCAATATCTTCAACAATATTACAAATAAGCCCCTGAACTATTCCCTACGCTATTACAAAAGTAGTCCCTCCGTTAGTCCCAGTTAAATATTAACTGAGAACTATCTGATGCTAACCCTAATTCTAGAGAGAGAAAAAGAAGAGAGATAGAGTAGAGAGAGAGAGAGTGTGTGAGAGAGAAAGTGAGAGTGAGGAAATGAGTGGAATGAAGAATGGTGTGTCAAAATGTGGAGGAGGTGACTCCTATTTAAAGGCAAAGTCCCAAATCAGCCGTACAAGTTGCGAAGCACCAACGTACAAGCAAACGAAGCACAAACGAGCACCAATTGGGGTAGGGAGGGCCGTATACGGCCTTGCAGGGGCCGTATACGGTCTTGCAAGGGCCGTATACGGTCTTGGTAGGGCCGTATACGGTGTCCAGGGCCGTATACGGTCTCCGTCTGATTTCGTTCGTTGCTTAAAACGCCCGTATCTCCTTCGTTACATGTCCGTTTGACCTGATTCTTTCGCCCACGATCTCGTAATTCCGTTACGCTTTTAATGGTGTTAATTTCACAGAAATTGGATGTGTATATCTCAGGAATATCCGGAATGACTTTTAACGATCTGTAGAAGCCGTATCTCTTCCGTTCTTTATCCAATTTGCATGATTCTTGATTCTCCCGTCTCGTTTTTACCTATTACATCATACCATAAGGTTAGAATATGTTTATCATAAGGTAAATGAGGGTGTGAGAATTGGTTGTTGTTTATTCGCTCTGTTTTGCTCGTTATTTGGACGTTTTTAGTGATTTTTGCAGCAACGCCTATATTTGGAGCACTTTAGTGAATTTTAGTAAATAATGATTGTTTTGGAATGTTTTCACTAAAGATGTGCCCAAAAAGTGTGGAATATCGTACTTAAAAACATGACTTTTTGCGTCACATCATTCATCCATCACCAAGTCTTGCAGGTTCCCAAAACTAGGCAACCAGATTCGGTTTGAGAAACACCTAACTCCGTTAGGTTTGATTTCAAATTGTTTGTCCATGCCTCGCAAGGCTTCGTTTTTGATGTTATCAGGTTTCAAAGCTTCGAGTTGAGCAGTGAGAATCTGAATGTTCAGATCGTTATGAATTGTCATGCTGAGGGCTCGGACTCGAAGTGGTTTCGATCGTTCCTTTCGACTGAGGGCGTCGGCAACAACATTTGCCTTCCCCGGATGGTATTTGATTTCGCAGTCGTAATCGGTAAGCAACTCGACCCAGCGACGTTGCCTCATGTTGAGATCCTTTTGATCGAATATTTGTTGGAGAATTTTGTGGTCGGTGAAGATTGTGCACTTAGTGCCGTAAAGATAATGTCTCCAGATTTTGAGAGCAAAAATGACAGCTCCAAGTTCGAGGTCATGCGTAGTGTAGTTCTTTTCGTGAATTTTGAGTTGTCGCGAAGCGTAAGCAATGACCTTGTCTCGTTGCATCAACACGCAACCGAGACCTTGATGTGAAGCATCGCAGTATACCACGAAGTCATCGGTGCCTTCGGGTAATGATAGGATTGGAGCACTGCAAAGCTTTTGTTTAAGTAGTTGAAATGCTGACTCTTGTTTATCAGTCCAATCGAACTTCTTGTATTTCTGAGTCAGTGTCGTGAGTGGTTGAGCTATTTTTGAGAAATTTTCAATGAATCGACGATAATAGCCGGCCAGTCCTAAAAACTGCCGTACTTCTCTTGGAGTTGTCGGCGATTGCCAATTTTTGATAGCCTCGATTTTTGATGGATCGACATGGATTCCTTGACTGTCGATAACATGACCAAGGAAATGAACGGTTTGTATCCAGAACTCACACTTAGAAAATTTAGCATACAGCTCTTCGTGTCTAAGTAGTTCTAGGATGGTTTTGAGATGATGCGCGTGTTCTTGTTCGTTTCGCGAGTATATGAGGATGTCGTCAATGAAGACAATGATGAACTTGTCGAGATAAGGCTTGCACACCCGATTCATAAGGTCCATGAATACAGCCGGTGCATTGGTTAGACTGAATGGCATCACTTGGAATTCGTAATGCCCGTAACGGGTTCTGAAAGAGGTTTTCGGGATATCGGTGTCGCGAACACGCAATTGATAATAACCTGATCGAAGATCAATCTTTGAATAACAACTCGATTCTTGAAGTTGGTCGAACAGGTCATCGATTCGAGGAAGTGGGTATCGATTCTTGACGGTCAACTTGTTCAAATATCAGTAGTCGATACACATTCGGAAAGAACCATCTTTCTTTTTGATAAATAGGACCGGAGCTCCCCAAGGTGAAGAACTCGGCCTAATAAATCCTCTTTCCAGGAGCTCCTGTTACTGGGTGGACAACTCCTGAAGTTCAGATGAAGCTAAACGGTATGGTGCTCGGGCCACAGGTGCAGCACCTGGCACGAGATCGATTGAGAACTCAACATGTCGTGGTGGTGGTAGACCAGGTAGTTCTTCGGGAAAGACCTCTGGAAAGTCTCGAACGATTGGCACATCCTCAAGTCGCTTCTCCTCCGACTTTTTCTCCATGATGTGCGCGAGGATTGCTTGATAACCCTTTCTCAGAAATTTTCGGGTTTTCAAACAAGATATGATATTGAGTCTCGTCCTGCCGGTCTCCCCCTGTATGATTAAAGTTCCACCGGTGGCGAGGGGTATGCGAACGACTTTGTCATAACAAACGATTTTGGCTCGATGCTTGGACAACCAGTCCATACCCACAATGACGTCAAAACTTCCAATTTCGACAGGCATAAGATCGATTGAGAAGATTTCGTCGGCTAGGTTTAAAGTGCAATTAGGTATCACACTGTCGGTTTCTATGAGTTTGCCATTTGCTAGTTCTACGGTGTACTTAACATCTAAGGCCACGGGGGTGATGTCAAGTAGTGGATAAAACTCATCAGAAATAAAGCTCCTATCGGCACCAGTATCAAATAGAATAGAAGCAGCTAAGTTGTTGAGGAGGAACATACCCGTGACCACATTCGGGTCTTGACGGGCATCCCCGGAGTTGAGTACGAACGCTCTTCCCTTTGCATTGTTGTTGTTGTTGTTTTTGCCCTTGTTCCTTCGTTTAGGACATTCATTCCTGAAATGTCCGGCCTCCCCACATCCATAGCAGGATTTTGGTTGTTGGGTAATGCTGTTGGAGGCATTGTTGTTGGGTTTGGGGGCTCGGCAATCTCGGGTCAAATGCCCGTACCTCCTACAGTTGTTGCAGGGAGTACTGCATGGACCGTCATGGTGGTAGTTACACTTGGAACAGTATGGTCTGTCTCCAGTGTAGCTACGTTTGGTTTCAGTATTGGTGTTGTAAACTTGAATGGTGTTGGTTTTCTTGTTTGGTTGGTTTTGGCGCTCAGAGGGTTTTCGCTTGTTGTTGGAGGAGGTATTGGGTGTCTCACGGCTGACAACCAGCCCCATGAGCTCATGTGCTAGCCGAATGGCACTTTCCGTAGTGGTTGGCTTAGATGAAGCAACGTTCCCCTGGATATTCTCCAGGAGACCGCGAATGTATCTCTTGATGCTCTTCTCCTCCGGATCAACCAGTCCCGGGCATAACAAGGCGAATTGCTGAAATTTGGTGGTATACCCAGCAATATCAGTCCTGTTGTTGCTGAAAACAACGGGTGGTTTTTAATTTATAATTGCTGGGTTCTAAGTGTGACTTACTAGTACTGAACCAAAAGGTTAGTAGGCGGTAAGTTGGACCTAGAGTCGTTCTTAAAGAGAAACCTATATTGAAACGGAGGTGATCCAATCAATCTTTCTTTTCTAGTAAATGTTTTAAAAGAGTGCGTTGAGGGTTTTGGCTCAGTTAACTAATTAAACTAAATAAAGCGGATAAAATGTAATAGGATATCAGATATGCAAAGTAGTATTTGTTGTGAGTTCGTTAGTTAATAATTATGGGATGATAACTCTTACGGGAAAACGATTAACTAAATTGGGTTGCTTATGAGATTCATTAACTTATAGTATAACCAATAGATTCCTTATTAGTCGGTTATCAACTAATATGTCACGAGGAACTAAGGTATTGTAACACCCGCCAAATTAGGACTAGTAATTAGTGCCTAATCATATGTTAATACATGTAATTAGTTCCTGGTTAGGCTAATTAATGTATCGAATTATATATATTGTTGAATATATACGAATATACGATTTGATTAAATCGTACGCAATTTAAATCGGATGTATTTCGATTCAATATTATACGGACGTTGGTGACTTATTTTATTAAATAACGCCTTTATGTCAAAAATATTATTTTGATAATATTTCGTATTCATTCGTATCGTACAAACCAAACTTACACGATTTAAAACATTAAACCGCGCAAACGAAATAAACTAACTTACGTTTTATAACACAAATATAAAATGATTTGTAAAATATTTAGATAATATATCGCGTAATAAATCATAATTTAAAACTTATAATTAAAATGTAAATAATTAATTAACGCTTAAACGACGGAGCAAACGAACACCACACGGGACGCGGAGCGAAAACTGGAAAGTGGGGATAACCCCCACCTCCCATCTTTTTCTTCATTCCATCTTTCATTCTATCTCTCTCTCTTCTCTTTCTCTCTAAAAACAAACAAACCACCAATCCACCTAAATCGCAAAATACTACCACGAAACGCGACCGGATCATAAATATTTTTAGAGATTCACGACCACCTCGCAACGATCTACATTTCTACCTTTCCGGATTTTCATTTCGGCAAATTGTAAGTTTCCGACAAAATCCCGAAATCTCTTGATTCTTAGTATTTTTCATTTGTGGTTGTTTTTATAACTAGTATATGTCCATTTCAATGAATAGAACACGAATTTATAGCTTGAAAACGGGTTAAAAACGGATTTTTGGCCGGAAAATGTTGAACAGCCGGACTTTCTGGGCTGGTGTTCATCCATGCGACACAAGCCTTGTGTCGCATGTTGTGTCGCATAAAATCCCTTGTGTCGTACCTTATGTCGTACCAAAGATTTAGTGTCGCAAGTCTTGCGACACAACCACTATGTCGCATACCCCATACGACACAATCATTATGTCGCTGTTGAATCAGCATCCCGCATCTATGCGACACAACCCTTGTGTCGTATAGACATTGTGTCGCACTCCTATGCGACACAACCCTTGTGTCGCATAACATCTTTAGTGTCGCATATTGTGTCGCAAAACACAGAAAACTCGGATTTTCACTAAGTGTCGATACCTAAAATTTATCACTCGATTTTACCCGAATTCAGATCCCAGATGCGTTTTTCGTCAAAGCAATATAGTAGAAACAAAAATTTTCCAAGCTGACCTGGCAGCTCGACCCCAGCCAGGGGCTCTGCCCCTTGGACCCCGCCAGGGGCTGCCGCCCCTTGGACCCCGCTACCAGGGGCGCTGCCCCCGGACCCCCGTACTTAGATTCCGTAACGGCTTCTAAAACACAATCGAAACACATTTTTCAAAGTAAAACGCCACTAAATCACAATAATAATAGTTGAGATTATTATTACAAATCCATCACCAACGGGCCGTACATGTTTTCAAACACTTAACAAATCAACCAAATCGTAGTAATTTGGACATATATATAGTTGTGTAACAACTACAAGGGTGATCTTTTGAGATACCCAATCATGATTATAACCATCGCGTGTCGTGGACACCCTCAGGTTACAAGTCTTTGGACTTCATTTTCGGCTAATCAACTTACGTTTGTTTAAACGCATTCAGACTCAGGTGAGTCTCATAGCCCCATCTTTTACTGTTTTATTCAGGGGTGTGATATACTGCTCAAACTTTTAACATGTGAACGCAAGTACCAAACTTTTCATATACTACATGAGTTTTTCGAAACTAATCATTTTAAAGTCCTCCGTCAGCATAGTTGTTAATACGTTGTAGCGTGAATATTAGTATATGGTACCATATAGGATTGACCCACCTCGTCCGGGTTAGCAAGCACTAACCGGGTAAACGGACGTACTAATATTTGGGAAGACGAATGTTGATTAGGCATTCGTGGAGGCACCTCGCCCGGAATTCTCTATAGGGGACCCGGCCCTCGAGTTAAGCTCAACTATGTGCTCATGGCTGTATACACGATGATTATCATTAAATTGCTGGATGCAATTCATTATTTTATTGCTGGATGCAATACATTATTTAAAATCTTGCGGTTCATACGATATTTCTTGATTTCAAACCTGTGAGCTCACCAGCTTTATAGCTGACCTTTTAGCATATATCGCAGGTACCCAGCAGTAGGATGTGTCTGCTTCAGGATTTAGCTCGAGTCAGCATACAGAAGTTTGAGATTTTCTTGCATTAGTATATTTTGTAAAAGTACTTATGTACTGAAATCTCATTTTATTTAACTCGAGCTATGTAACGCTTTAAATGTTGTAAACATTTCAGTAATCAATATATTTTTGTTAAAACGACGCATATAGAGTCGTTTGCTATTTATCTTTGTGCTTTGTTATTGATTAGTAACACCCAAATCAAGCTTCCGCAAATCATCAAATTTGGGGGTGTTACAGATTGGTATCAGAGCCTAAGGTTATAGTGAACTAGGTTGCATTTAGTGAGCCTAGACTGTTGAGACCTGAGATACTGTTAGATTTGCTCAGAATACAAGTATCATGCCGCTGTTGGTATAAGACTTCAACCACTGTTAGAAGTCAACCACTGTTAGAAGAAGACAACCGCTGTTAGTACATTTGTCTAACAGGGCCACTGTTAGTATATAGTTTGTATTTTGTAAGTACTCAACCACTGTTGATAATATACGAGTACTACCCCTGTTAGTTATATACTCAACCGCTGTTGGTTAGTCGGTTAGAGATAATTATGGAATAGATAGGATTTCCATAATAGTTTGATTTTGTAAAGGACTCTATGTGTTATAAATAGAGATTCTGTAAAACCCTAGAACGTGTGAGATAGACGAATTCATTCTAGTTATTAGCTTCAAGGTTGTAAACCCTAACACAAATTGTGTGTTCGTATTATTAATAATATTGAAGCTTTTGGTTAAATATTCTGTTATATACAAGTTTGTTCTTCAAGTTATTAATAAACTATTCCGCAAGCTTATTAATAATCAATCAAAGTAATACATACTAAGATCTCTAGCTGGGATCATCAAGTGGTATCAGAGTTTGATATTACTTTGATCTTGAAGAAGGTAATTGAATTTCGCAGCTTTTTCAACAAATAACAAGATGTTTACTGAATCAATGGAAGGAATACAAGCTACAAAGATTCCCATGCTCAAACCTGATGAGTTTGAGTTATGGCAGACTAGGATTAGGCAATACATGTTGCTTACGGATTATATGATGTGGGAGGTGGTTACTAATGGACCAAACTATACTAAGGATGCAGATGGTAAAAAGGAAGAAAGACCACCACCAAAGTCTGATGCAGAGAGAAAAGAAAGAGCAACAGAGTGGAAGGCATTAAGTACTCTACTTTTGTCTATTCCTAATGAGTATCAAAGGAAGTTTGAAAACTGTGAAGATGCTCAGGTTCTTATGCAAGCAATTGTTAAGAGATTTGGTGGTAATGATAACACCAAGAAGAATAAGAGATCTCTTCTCAAACAACAGTTTGAAAACTTTGCAGGTGTAAAGTCTGAAACTCTGACTCAGACTTTTGATAGGTTTCAAAAACTTGTGGGTGATTTAGAAAATCACAATGTCAAGATTGATAAAGATGACTTGAACAGGAAGTTTCTAAGATCACTTGGTACAGATTGGAATATGTACACTGTGGGACTTAGACAAAGTCCAGATCTTGAAGAGAAAGAGATTGAAGACCTGTATAATGATCTGAGGAATTTTGAGCCTGAAGTTCTAGCATTGAAACAGTCCAATGGTAGCTCTAACAATGCTGCTTTTGTTTCTGTTGGTGAATCTGGTAGTTGTAGCACATCTGGTGCTAATGATAATGTATTGGAAGCATTCTTTGCAAGCCATGTGAATTCTTCATTAACTACAGAAGATTTGGAGCAGGTTAGTGAAGAGGACCTGGAAGAGATGGATTTAAGATGGCAAATGGCCATGATTACAATCAGGGCAAAGAGGTTTATGCAGAGGTCTGGGAACAGAAATTTTTCTTACAAGAGAGATGGTGTAGCTGGTTTTGACAAGAGCAAGGTGGAGTGTTTCAATTGTCACAAGATGGGACACTTTGCTAGAGAATGCAAGAGCACACAGGCTGAAGGATCTCAGAATGGTATTATGAGAAATAATTCTGCTCCACAAAGAAGATTGGTACCTGTTCAGAACACCACTTCAGATTCATTGGTTGCTCAAGATGGAATGGGAGGATTTGACTGGAGTGACCAAGAAGAGCTTGTAGTTCAGAATCAAGCTTTGATGGCTGTCACAGAAGAACCAGAGTCTTCAGACATTCCATATGAGGTACAATCTAAATTATGTTCTCCTGCATGTAAGAAAATGGTTAAATTTTATAGGGATCATAATATGGTTGTGTGTAATGAATTAAAAGCTTGTAAGGAAAAGAGTCAACATGCCACTTTAGCTATTGAAAACTTAGAAAATCAGATAAAAGCTTATGAAAAGAATGAATCTCAATTTCACTTAGATGTTAAGTATCTAAATTGGGAAAAGAAAGCTTTACAAACAAAAGTTGATATGCTAAGTGCTAAGTTGGCTGAGGCAATTTCTGATAAGGAGTCAATAAAATTGAAAGTTGATGAGTTGGAAAATGTTTCAAAAGGTGTTCAAAACTTAATCAAGTCTCAAATTCATGATAAATTAAAACTTGGATTAGGTTACAACCTTAATGCTGTTCCTCCACCTTATAATCATACTTATTTCCCACCTAAAAGTGATTTTATTTTAGAAACACTTAAGGAAGGTGTGTCTGAGGAGGTTAAAAAGGTAGATCCAGTTGTTAATTGTGATGATTATGTAAATTTTGATAAAGTTGAGGTATCTGATTGGACTGAGGAAGATGAGAGTGATAGTGATAGCACATCTAGTGGTAATTCTGTGGATAAATGTGTTAAGCCTATTACTGGTCTAGTTTCTGAACTAAATAGTACTAAACTAGAAGAGGGTAAAAAGATGTTTGTTGAGAAGGCAAAGGCTCAGTTAGATCAAGTCAGGAAAACCAACAAGGCTAGTTCAGGTTTAGGGAATGTACACAAAAAGGTTAATACTGAATCAAAAGACAAGTTAAAATCTGAATGTGATAAGTGTACATGTAAATCAAAGAAGTCTGAGTTACATACTGCAAGTAATGTGAATAAATCCATTCCCAGGGGTAATCAAAGAAATTGGAACCAATTGGTTTCACAAAGGTTGGGTAATGGGTTTGAATGTGTGAAAAGAAAGTCATGTTTTATTTGTGGTAGATATAATCATCTTCAACAGGACTGTTTCCACAATCCTAAAAATAATAGGAACAGTGGTACAGGTCATGTGTTGATAAATAAACCTAACAGAGGCAAGGCTGCAGCCCCTGTTAATGCTACAGCAGTGCCCCTGTCAACGGCTAACAGAGGCAAGACACGAACAGGGGAGGGTTTGACCACTGTCAGGCATGGTACCTCTGCTGGTATTAAACATTTCAAAAGAATGTATATACCAAGTAAAGCTACCACTGCCAGGGTAATCAATACAAACTTAAAGGTGACCACTGTCAGATCATTAACCCCTGTCAGGTCTAAAACAGATTGTTTTTGGAAACATAAAAATGAGTGTAAATCTGAAGTGTCCAAAACCAATGCAGCACTGAGATCAATCACTGTCAAAAGGGTTGATGTCAAAGGTGCTCATGGGAAACCCAAAGCCAAATTGGTTTGGGTTCCCAAGAAAAACTAATTGTTTTTCTTATATATGTGCAGGGCAAGCCACCAAGCTTATGGCATATTGATTCTGGCTGTTCAAGACACATGACTGGAGACAGGAAAAAGCTACAGGACTTTAAAGCATTTTCTGGAGGAGATGTAGCATTTGGAAGCAATCCTAAAGGAGGTAAAATCACAGGTAAAGGTAAGGTAAAAAGCAGTAAGCTCACTTTCAATGATGTTTATTATGTTGAGCAATTGAGATACAATTTGCTTAGTGTGAGTCAAATCACAGATAAGCAAAATCCTGTATATTTCACTGACACAGAATGCCTTATACTTTCTGAAAAACTCAAAATACCTGAAGATAAGATTTTAATGAGAGTTCCAAGAAAGGATAATGTATACTGTAGTGATTTAAACAAGATGGAATCTCAAAATGTTAACTGTCTCATTTCTAAAGCTACTGTATCTGAATCTGAACTATGGCATAGGAGGATGTGTCACTTGAATTTCAAGACCATGAATAAACTTGTTAGGAATAAGCTAGTGAGAGGCTTACCTGAAAAGTTATTTGAATGTAGTGACCACTGTGTAGCATGTCTCAAAGGCAAGCAACACAAGACCTCTTATAAGACCAAGGTTGTAAATACCAATACCACTCCCTTACACCTGTTACATATGGATTTGTTTGGCCCTACCAATGTAGCTAGTCAAGGGAAGAAATCTTACTGTTTGGCAATAACTGATGATTACTCTAGAATGAGTTGGGTGTTCTTTCTTAGGACTAAGGATGAGACAGGTGAAATACTTAGATCATTCATAACTAGGATTGAGAATTCAACTAATCAAAAGGTTAAGATCATCAGGTGTGATAATGGGTCAGAATTTAAGAATCATGAGATGAATAAGTTCTGTGAGGATAAAGGTATAGAAAGACAGTATAGTGCACCTAGGACTCCACAACAAAATGGAGTAGCTGAGAGGAGGAATAGGACACTAATTGAGGCTGCTAGAAGCATGCTAGCAGATGCTAAACTACCAATGTCCTTTTGGGCAGAGGCTGTTAGCACTGCTTGTTATGTTTTGAATAGGATTTTGATTATTAAACCTCATAACAAGACACCCTATGATTTATTCTTTAAGAGAAAACCTTTGGTTAGCTTTTTAAAACCATTTGGATGTCCTTGTACTGTCTTAAATACCAGAGATCATCTTGGTAAGTTTCAGAGTAAGGTAGATGAGGGTGTATTTGTTGGATACTCTATTCAAAGCAAGGCTTATAGAGTATTTAACAAAAGGACTAGGATCATAGAAGAGACCATGGATGTGACCTTTAATGAACATACATCAAATGTAGAAGGAAAAGGTCCAGAAGTTTTGTTTGATATTGATGCACTAACCCATGCTTTTAGATATCCAGATTTGTCTATTAGTGCAGGTACAGATGCAGGTACAGATGCAGGTAATGATGTAGGTACAGATGGGCATTCAATCTCAAGTCAAACTAAGAAGGATGACTTGAAGTATGTCTTGTTTCCTATTTGGACTCCAGATCCACCAGAAGTATTTCAACAGGATCAGGATCAACCAGAGAAAGATGCTTCTTCTGATGATTCAATTGGTTCACCTGGTAAAACTGGTGCAAGCAAGGGTCCAGATGATTCAACTTCACCAGATCATCAACCATACACTTCAAAGGGATCTCATACAGATCTACAGCATGAGTCAGAGGAAGAGCATGATTCTCCAAAATTTGTTGAACAAAGTCCTCCATTTCAAGTTTTGGAAAGGACTTCTTTGTCAGATTCTGAAGCAACTCCAAAGCCATCAAAGGAAAGAGAGGAAAGAGAGTCTTTTTCAGACTCTGAGATAGATAATCTTTTGGGTTCTAATTTGGAAAGAGAACTACTGGATACGTCTACCTCTAAATATGTGGTTCATAAAGATCATTCCTTGGATTTGATTATTGGTGATATTATGACTCCTGTTCAGACTAGACATCAAACCAAGGTAAGAGAAGAAGATGTACATACTTCATTATATGTATGTTTTCTTTCACAGATGGAACCAAAGAAGGCAGTGGAGGCTCTCAAAGATCCAAGCTGGATTGAATCTATGCAGGAAGAATTGTTGCAATTCAAACTGCAAGATGTGTGGGATTTGGTTGATCTTCCAAAAGGAAAGAAAGCTATAGGCACAAGATGGATCTTCAAGAACAAGAGAGATGAAAGAGGAATAGTGATCAAGAATAAGGCTCGATTGGTAGCACAGGGGTACACACAGGAAGAAGGCATAGATTATGATGATGTCTTTGCCCCTGTTGCTAGAATAGAAGCTATTAGATTATTTTTAGCTTATGCATCTCATCAGGATTTCAAAGTCTATCAAATGGATGTGAAGAGTGCTTTTCTTCATGGTCTAATTGATGATGAGGTGTATGTTTGCCAACCACCAGGGTTTGAAGATCCAACATATCCAGATAGAGTGTGCAGATTGAAGAAAGCATTGTATGGATTACATCAAGCTCCAAGAGCTTGGTATGATACTCTATCTGAGTACTTGCTCAAGAATGGATTCAAGAGAGGTACTATTGACAAGACATTGTTTACCAAGAGAGTTCAAAGAGATATATTGCTGGTACAGGTGTATGTTGATGATATTATATTCGGGTCTACAAGGGATTCGTTGTGCAAAGAGTTTGAGGATTTAATGCATAAGAAGTTCAAGATGAGTTCAATGGGTGAACTCACATTCTTTTTAGGACTGCAGGTCAAGCAGAAGTTAGATGGAATCTTTATTAACCAAGGGAAGTATGTGAAAGATATTTTGAATAAATTTGGTTATAAAGATGTGAAGGTAGCTAGCACTCCCATGGAGGCACATAAACATCTTAATTCTGATCCTGAGGGGGAGGAAGTAGATGTGCACTTATACAGGTCAATGATTGGTTCATTGATGTATTTAACTTCATCTAGACCTGATATAATGTTTGCAGTGTGTCTTTGTGCTAGATATCAGACCAATCCAAAGCAGTCACACATGTATGCTGTGAAGAGGATATTTAGATACTTAAAAGGTCAACCAGACTTGGGCCTTTGGTATGCTAAAGGATCAGATTTTGAGCTAAAGGCATTCACAGATAGTGACTATGGTGGTGAGAATATGGATAGGAAATCGACTAGTGGAGGATGTCAATTTCTTGGAAATAGGTTAGTGTCATGGCAATGCAAGAAGCAGACCACAGTTTCCACTTCTACAGCAGAAGCAGAATATGTTGCAGCATCAAGTTGCTGTGCACAGGTTCTTTGGATTCAGAATCAAATGCTGGATTATGGTTTGACTTTCATGAACACTCCTATTTATATTGATAATACTTCTGCTATTAGTATCATTCAGAATCCAGTTAAGCATTCAAAAACCAAACACATTGAGATCAGATATCATTTTATACGAGATTGTTATGATAAAAGATTGATTCATATTTTTAAAATTCATACTGATAATCAACTTGCAGATCTTTTTACAAAAGCATTTGATGTAGGAAGATTTACATTTTTGATAACTAATATTGGTATGATCAATCTCACGTAGTGTTTTGGTCTGGATTTGATACTAACAGGGGTAAAATATATTGTATATGACAGGGTCAGGTGCTGCCACTGTTAGCTTTATCATGATAACAGATGGTGCCACTGTTAGTTTACCTTTGCCACTGTCAATGTATTTTAAACCCCTGCTGTATATGTGTGTAATTTAACCTCTGCTAGTTGTTTTTCTTAGTTTAATATTGCAGGTTTCAGCCACTGTCAAGAGACATCACTTGAGCTGGAATTTAATGTTTTATTTGTTTCTTCTTATTTTATTTTGATTAAAAAAAAAAAAAAAAAAAAAAAAAAAAAAAATAAAAATTTTTTGTTGTCTAATTAAGCTAAGCTTATGCCCCTGTTAGTTCTAAGTTGGTGTTTCCTTGGTCGGATGCCCCTGCTAGACTATCAGCCGCTGCTAGCTTTGTTAGATGGTTAGAAAGGGTTGACTATAAATTGGTCAAGTGAAGTACCCCTGTTGGGTTTATTTGTAAATTGTGCCCCTGTTGGGTATAACCAGCATTGCCACTGCTAGTTCTATTTTTAGGGCTTGGCACTGTCATCAAATAAATACTCAAATACTTCACTTTTTCAATTACGCTTTCAAACTTTTCAAAACCCTTCAATATTCGCTCTCGATTTGAGTTGTTTATTGTAATTCACACTTCATTCGTTCATCAATTTCTTCAATGGCATCGTCATCTTCATCTGATTCTGGTACTTCTACGCTCAGTGTTCATTCTGAACACAACATGAGGGCTTTCTTGAATAAAGAACTTGCCGATGAGTATTTTCATCCTATCATCGATTTCTTAAGTAATTGTCCAGTTACTTATGCCCTTACTGTCGCTCCACGCTTGATTCGATCACATATTCAGGAGTTCTGGCAGAATGCAAAGGAGGGGAATGTTAATGGCATTACTCACATTCATTCCACTTTCAAGGGTCAGAAGGTAATGGTTACTGAGATTGTTCTAAGAGAACTATTACAGTTTGATGATGAAGGAGGAATTCTGGAATTATCGAGGGAAGATTTGTTTAAAGGCATAATGGATATGGGGTATGAAGGTTCAGGAAAGACAAGATCCGAATATACTTTCTTGAAGTCTTGGTTTTGTCCTCAATGGAAGTTCTACATTCATACTTTTCTGGTATGTTTGTCTCAAAAGAGAACTAGTTTTAATGAATTTAGTTCTACGATTGCATATCCTATTATCTGCTTGGCACAGGGTATTAAATTTAATATGTCTAGATTTATCTTAGATAATATGATTAGGAATGTAAAGGGTGATACATTCGTTATGTACCCTAGATTTGTTCAGCTTTTGTTAAATAATCAATTGTCAAATCTGCCAGCAGAGGATAGTGTCATTGTTAGTTCTACTCTATCTTTGAGGACTATTCAGGCTATGAATAAATATCAGAATGCTTTTTCTAAGAAGGAAACTGCATTGTTTTCTACAATGCTAGTTACTCCTTCTGCTACTGGTGGTGTATTACCAACACCATCTGGACCAAATGATGACAGACCAACAACACAAGTTGGTTCTGAACACACATCAAGAGGTGGCATCAAAAGAAAACAAGGGAACAAACAGCCTACCCAATCTAAAGCCAAGAAATCCAAGAAGGCTTCACAGGCTATGGAGATTCCTGTTTCTCCACAGTCTCAGTCAACTGTTCCAACACAACAGGTGAACATACTTGATGAAAATGTTCATTCTGGAAGGGCTGCCACTACTGTTTCTAGCCCACTGGCAGGGCAGGATAGTGGTAACATTAATCAGACCCAACCAGAGGCAACTATGTTTGATGAGCCTATGGGTGATGATTCAAATGTAGGTCCCAGTACCAATAACCAAGGGACATCTGCAGTGGCAGATGTGGGCAAGGATTCAACTAAGAGGTCACACTCTAATGTTGATGAGCCTAGTGATACTGATGAATTGACGATTTCCTATCTTGTACATGATGTCAATAAATTGTGGAGTAAATATGAGAGGGAAAGGGCTTACAGAAAAGAGGCTCAACAGAAAATTCAAGCTCAGGATGAGTTCATTGCTAAACAGAAGGAGCTCATTGATCATCAGAAGGAAGAATTGCTTGATATGCAGAATAGGTTGTTAGTGCTTGAGGGGGCTGTCAACAATATCCTTCTACCTGCAAATAGGTTAAAGGAATCTTCAGGCAAGGGGGAGAAGAAAGCAGATGATGATATTATGCCTGAAGATGATGGTTCAACAAAAGCAGGTGATGATGATGATGATGATTCATATGGACCTCATGATGATATGGGTGGAGCAATGATAAATGATGATGAGATGAATGATGATTCTGCAGCTACAGAGGTGCTTGAGCTTGATAATGAAACAGCTACAGAGGTGCTTGAGTTTGATGACAATACAGTTGAGATGAATATATGTGGTAGTGATAAGGCACAATCAGAAGAAACTGTGGAGTTAGTGTTTGATGATAAAGATGATGATTATGTGCAGAGCAGGGATAAGGCTGAGGAGGAGCTAAATGTATCTGATTATATGATACATGAAAGTATAGATGATGAGGTGGTTGATGGTGTAGGAGCAGAGCAGACTGATGAAACAGTTTATCAGGTATTTCCATTGAATAAAGGGTTGCCTGAGAAAGCTGCACTTAGATTATATGTTTGGGATGTGATGGGTGCTAACTTGGATGATAAGAAAAGAGTCAGTTTCAGTGATAGGCCAGTGTATGAGGTAGTTGATGATGTTGAAAAAGGAGAAGTTGAGGTTAAGGGGGAGCAATCAATTGCTGAAGAGAAGAAGTTGCAGACCTTTACAAGAAAGAAATCTATTCCCAGAAGAAAGCCAACTAAAACTTTATCCCCTGTTAAGACTTCTACCACTGTTGTCACAATTTCAACCTCTGTCAACACTAACCCAACCACTGTTACATCTACCCCTGTTAGTACACCAACTCCTACCACTGTTAATACACCAATCACCACTGCTGTCATGTCAACCCCTGCTACAACTACAACAACAACAAGACCAAGAGAGGTACCTGTTACAATCAGAGAACCAACTTCACCACTCAAACCTAAGTCTAAATTGCCTGTGATTGATGCAAAAGACAAAGGTAAAGGAAAGTTAAAAGAAAAATCAAAAGTGAAAGAAGTTAAAGAACCTCATATTGAGTCTCATGATATGATGAGGATGCAAGTAGAAGAAAGAGAGAGGTTGATAAGGAGAGCTGCAGAAGCTAAAGCTGAAGAAGAAGGAGATGATATGAGAATGATTTTGGATGATCTGAGTGTAGTGACTATTACACAGAAGGCTGCAGAGGTTGTTAGAGAAAAGACTGCACAAGGATTAAAGCTTCCTGCTCAGAAAGTTCATGATTATTTAAAGAAAAAGAAAGATAATGAAGAGGAAGAGTTATCTTCTGGATTTTTGTTGATGAAAAAGTCGAATGAGGAAAGAGCTAGGAAGAAAAAGCAAGATGAGTTAGCCAAGAAAAGGAGTAAACCTTTACCATATGCTGAAAGGAGAAGACAAATGATTAATGCTTTGTCTGAAAATTATGCTCCAGCTAAAATTGTTAGAGGATGGAATATGCAGAAGCTGCAACAGGCATATGATAGATATATGGGAAGAGATGAGGAGTGGACAAAGAAAATGGAAGAGAATAGGCATTTGAATGCGTTGATGAAGGAGAAGAAAGAAAAGGCAGATAAGGAAATGGCAAAGTTTTTAAAAGAAGAAGAAGAAAGAAAAGAAAAGGCAGCTGCTGAGGCAGCAGAGAAAGCCTTAGAGGATAAGCAGAATGAAGTTAGAAGAAATTCATGGAAAAATCAGATTTCTAAAGATAATGTTATTCCTGATATTCCAAGATTTGATCCAGAGCTGAAAAAGAGAATCAAGATTCTGACTGATAGCAAGGAGATTTCTGAAGGACCAAGAAAGGCTAGAATTATAAATTGGGAAGGAGTAGCAATTGATTATGGTTTCAGAAAAATGATCCTTGAGATCAAGATTGAAAGGGAAAGAGGATTTGATGATCATGTTGGAAGTATGGTTGATTTGCTCAGAATTTGTACAAGAGATGATCTTTTGGAATTGTATCAAGTGAGCAGAATCAGGAATAGAAAGAACTCTGAAGCAGTGATTGAAAGACAAATGATGGAGTTATTGCAGAGCCTGTTTGAACCAGCCAGCTTGTATCACTTATTCTTTCATTGTTATCAAAGGGTTATAACCTGGAGATATTTTGCCAGAGCTGGAGTACACATGATAGTATTCAACAATGGGCAGGTGATCTACATGTTTGATGATCGACATTATGTGCTGGGAACAGGGTTGCTGAATAGATTGATTGATTTGAAGTTATCTACAACCATCATTACTGAAGGAGTTTATAGAGCTTTATACATGGTGTTTAATCAACTGCATAAGCGGCAAACAATGAAGGAGAAAGAAGAAGAAAAGAAGGATTGAAACTTGAATCATTACTCTGAATGATCAAGTTTAGGGGGAGATTGTTGAGACCTGAGATACTGTTAGATTTGCTCAGAATACAAGTATCATGCCGCTGTTGGTATAAGACTTCAACCACTGTTAGAAGTCAACCACTGTTAGAAGAAGACAACCGCTGTTAGTACATTTGTCTAACAGGGCCACTGTTAGTATATAGTTTGTATTTTGTAAGTACTCAACCACTGTTGATAATATACGAGTACTACCCCTGTTAGTTATATACTCAACCGCTGTTGGTTAGTCGGTTAGAGATAATTATGGAATAGATAGGATTTCCATAATAGTTTGATTTTGTAAAGGACTCTATGTGTTATAAATAGAGATTCTGTAAAACCCTAGAACGTGTGAGATAGACGAATTCATTCTAGTTATTAGCTTCAAGGTTGTAAACCCTAACACAAATTGTGTGTTCGTATTATTAATAATATTGAAGCTTTTGGTTAAATATTCTGTTATATACAAGTTTGTTCTTCAAGTTATTAATAAACTATTCCGCAAGCTTATTAATAATCAATCAAAGTAATACATACTAAGATCTCTAGCTGGGATCATCATAGACTATGACCATTAGGCCGTATTCCTTATTAGGTATGACTGGTTCAGAGGTTACAGCATACGAGTTTAATTTAACATAGCCTGATCAACTATGTACAATTAAGCAAAGATGATGTAACATCTGAAAGTAGTTATGGCTGAACAGGATACAATAGAAGACTCTGACCTCGAGAGAACCGAGACTCAAACATGTTTATGCTAGACACTCAATAGGCTATATTATATAGGAGCTATATGAATATAGGCCTCAATCTTACTAACGCTTTGTCTCAGAAATGGCAAACATTCCATCAAATTCATCTCGTTCTCAATCCGGATCGCAGAACCCAAGGGTAGCAAGGAGGAACTCCAGGTTGCCTCGAGCTGGCCCGTATCCCACTCATTCCACCTTACCGGCCTTAGCCGCCAGGGTGAATCAACACGAGCAGCGACTTCGCACCATGGATGTCGTGTTGCAGGAAACAAACGAAAACTGGAGACTTACATCCCTTGAACGCATCGAACAAGTCTCCGACGACCTTGAAACCACAAACAACAACATGGATGTCCTTCGCAATCAAATAATAGGGATAAGGGTGGAAAATGCCCTTCTACAACAAAGGATGGAAGAATGTGAGCAACGCTCACATGAAGCAGAAGAGTATGCGCGCGGACTAACACAACGACTTGCGCTAGCAGAAGACAACGCCCGACAAGCTAGCAGGCTTGCAAACACTGTGGACCGTCTTGTCACGATGATGGAACAAATTAATCTACGTTAAGACTCGTGTAGTCTTTGTCTTGTAATCTATCCTGTAATCTAATAACTATCTACGCGCTACTCTATAATTCAGTCGGATGTAACAATTCCCGACATCTTTTGTAATACATCTGTAGGATGTAACCTTTGAACTCGTATTAGCTATCAAATATTTCTTGTTGTTCGACTCATATTAATTGCCATAATTCTTTTTCATATTGATGTTATGTATTACCACCTTCATACATGTACATCTGAAATAAATACAACTTTCTTGCAAAATCTCATGTATCTTCATTTCTTTTATTGAAGAATCATGCCACCAAAGACCAGACCTTACACCGATGCACAGATTACCTCGCTCATAACCCAGGCTGTTACTGAAGCCTTGGCTCGGAATACTCCACCCAACTCCACAAGAAACAGCGATACCGCTGGAACCTCTACCACCAAACCTTGTTCTTACAAGGACTTCCAAAGCTGCAAACCCTCGAGTTTCAAGGGTTCTGAAGGAGCCATCGGACTGATCAGATGGTTCGAGAAAATGGAAACTGTTTTCCGTGTTAGTAAATGCGCGGAGAATGACAAAGTAAACTTCGCCACCTGCTCTCTTGAAGATGATGCCCACTCTTGGTGGAATTCATATACCCAATCAGTGGGTGCTGACATTGCCTACCAAATCACTTGGGAGGAATTGAAAGCCAAACTCACTGCCAAGTACTGCTCTATCGCCAAACTCCAGAAGCTAGATGAGGAGTTTTGGAATTTGAAGGTTCAGGGTGGTGACATCGATGGTTATACCACCAGATTTCAACAATTAGCTGCCCTCCGCCCAGCTATGGTAAGCACTGAACCTGATAAAATCAGGAAGTACGCCCTTGGTCTCCCTGATTTTGTTCGGGGACACGTCATCTCTTCAAAACCAGCCACCATTGACGGTGCAATCTCATTGGCCCAAGACCTGATGTCTATGAGCCAAGATTCTGAACCACCCACTTCATCCTCCCAAAACAACAAACGCAAGTGGTCTGACTACCACAACAACCACTCCAACCAACAAAACAAGAAACCTGACACCATCAAAGCCTACAACACCACCACCGACATCATCCGGGGTTACACTGGGAGCAAGCCATATTGTCCCAAGTGCAACCATCACCATGAGGGTTCCTGTGGTTCCTTTTGCAACAACTGCAAGAGGTACGGCCACCTTACCAAAGATTGCCGCTCGCCTACCAACAACAACCCCAATAACACCAGACCACCCAAAGTATGTTTTGAGTGTGGAAACCCCGGGCATTTCAAGGATACGTGCCCAAAGCTGAAGAACCGCAGCAACAACAACAACAACAACCGCAGCAACAACAACAACAACAACACCCGCAGCAGAGCTTTTGTCATCAAATCTGGGGACGCCCGCCAGGACCCGAATGTGGTCTCGGGTATGTTCCTCCTCAACAACTTAACTGCTTCTGTTCTATTTGATACTGGTGCTGATAGAAGCTTTATCTCCGATGATTTTTGCCCACTACTTGACATCACTCCTGTTGCCTTAGATGTTAAGTACACTGTAGAGCTAGCAAATGGAAAACTCGTAGAAACCACCAGTGTGATACCTAATTGCATACTAAACCTAGCCGATGAGACCTTTTCGATCGATCTTATACCCATCGAAATTGGCAGTTTCGACGTCATTATTGGAATGGACTGGTTGTCCAAACATCGAGCTGAAATTGTTTGTCACGAGAAAATTGTCCGTATCCCACTCGCCGTTGGTGGAACCTTGATCATACAGGGGGAGACCGGTGGGACGGGGCTCAATATAATCTCCTGCTTAAAAACCCAAAAATTTCTGAGAAAGGGTTACCCTGCCATACTCGCACACATCATGGAGAAGAAGTCGGAGGAGAAGCGACTTGAAGATGTGCCAATTGTTAGAGACTTTCCCGAAGTCTTTCCGGAGGAATTACCTGGTCTACCTCCGCCTAGACAGGTTGAGTTCTCGATTGATCTTGTGCCGGGTGCCGCACCGGTGGCCCGCGCACCGTACCGTTTAGCCCCATCCGAACTTCAGGAGTTGTCCTCTCAGTTACAGGAACTTCTGGATCGAGGATTCATTAGACCGAGTTCTTCACCTTGGGGAGCTCCGGTCTTATTTGTCAAAAAGAAGGACGGTTCATTCCGAATGTGCATCGACTATCGAGAGTTGAATAAATTGACCGTCAAGAACCGTTATCCACTCCCTCGCATTGATGATTTATTCGACCAACTTCAGGGTTCAAGTTTCTACTCAAAAATCGACCTGCGATCAGGTTATCATCAGTTACGAGTTCGCGACACCGATATTCCAAAAACTGCTTTCAGAACTCGTTACGGGCACTACGAATTCCAAGTGATGCCCTTCGGTCTAACTAACGCACCGGCAGTATTCATGGACCTCATGAATCGGGTGTGCAAACCTTACCTCGATAAGTTTGTCATTGTCTTTATCGATGACATACTCATTTACTCACGCAACGAGCAAGAACATGCGCAACACCTCAGAACTATCCTGGAACTACTTAGACACGAGGAGCTTTATGCTAAATTCTCTAAGTGTGAGTTCTGGATCCAAACTGTTCAATTTCTTGGTCACGTGATCGACAGTCAGGGAATTCACGTGGACCCATCAAAAATCGAGGCTATCAAAGACTGGCAAGCACCCACCTCTGCAACTGAAGTACGACAATTCTTGGGTCTTGCTGGGTATTATCGACGATTTATTGAAAATTTCTCCAAAATAGCTCAATCACTCACGGTACTGACTCAGAAGGACAAAAGGTTCGATTGGACCGAGAAACAAGAGTCAGCGTTCCAACTTCTGAAACAAAAGCTTTGCAGTGCTCCGATCCTATCCTTACCCGAAGGCACCGATGACTTCGTGGTATACTGCGATGCTTCTCATCAAGGTCTTGGTTGCGTGTTGATGCAACGAGACAAGGTTATTGCTTATGCCTCACGACAGCTAAAAATTCACGAAAAGAACTACACCACTCATGATCTCGAGCTTGGAGCTGTCGTTTTTGCTCTCAAAATCTGGAGACATTATCTCTACGGCACTAAGTGCACAATCTTTACCGATCATAAAAGTCTCCAACACATCTTCGATCAGAAGGATCTCAATATGAGGCAACGTCGATGGGTCGAGTTGCTTACCGATTACGATTGTGAGATCAAGTACCATCCAGGGAAGGCTAATGTTGTAGCCGATGCCCTCAGTCGAAAGGAACGACCTAAACCACTTCGAGTCCGAGCCCTCAGTATGACCATTCATAACGATCTTACCATTCAAATTCATACCGCTCAGATCGAAGCCCTGAAACCTGAAAACATCAAAAATGAAGCCTTGAGGGGCATTGACAAACAATTCGAAATCAGACCTAACGGAATTAGGTATTTCTCAAACCGAATCTGGTTGCCTAGTTTTGGGAACCTAAGAGACTTGGTGATGGACGAGGCTCACAAGTCTAAATATTCTATTCATCCTGGATCCGATAAGATGTACCACGGCATCAAGGAATTTTATTGGTGGCCAAACATGAAAGCCGAAATCGCCACTTATGTCAGCAAGTGTCTTACTTGCTCGAAAGTCAAAACCGAACATCAGAAACCTCCTGGTTTACTACAACAACCTGAAATCCCTGAATGGAAATGGGATCAAATTGCCATGGACTTCATAACCAAACTACCAAAGTCGTCGAGCGGTTACGATACCATTTGGGTGATCGTCGATCGTCTCACCAAATCTGCTCATTTCCTGGCAATCAAAGAAAACGATAAAATGGAACGCCTTACACAAATCTACATCAAGGAAATCATTTCTCATCACGGTGTTCCAACTTCAATCATCTCTGACAGAGATGCCCGTTTCACCTCTCACTTTTGGCAATCACTTCAGAAAGCATTGGGTACCCGTCTCGATATGAGTACCGCATACCATCCTCAAACCGACGGCCAAAGTGAACGAACCATTCAAACCCTGGAAGACATGCTACGAGCCTGCGTAGTTGATTTCGGTACAAACTGGGAAAAACATCTACCGTTGTGCGAGTTTTCGTACAATAACAGTTATCATGCCAGCATTAAGACTGCACCTTTTGAGGCACTGTACGGTCGTAAGTGCCGATCACCGATCTGTTGGACCGAAGTGGGAGATAGTCAGCTCACTGGTCCTGAACTCATTCACGCCACCACTGAGAAAATTGTGGAAATCCAAAACAGACTCAAAACCGCACGTGATCGTCAGAAAAGTTATGCTGACGTGAGACGCAAACCACTCGAGTTCCAAATTGGGGATCGAGTTCTCTTAAAAGTATCGCCTTGGAAAGGCGTCATCCGTTTTGGCAAACGCGGGAAGTTGAATCCCCGGTACATCGGGCCTTTTGAAATCCTCGAACGGATTGGCCCCGTAGCTTATCGATTGCAGCTGCCATCCGAACTCAGCAGCGTGCACCCTACCTTTCATATTTCAAATTTGAAGAAGTGTCTGTCTGATGAGACACTTATTATTCCATTAGATGAAATTCGTGTTGATGATAAACTTCATTTCGTTGAGGAACCCGCTGAAATTATGGACCGTGAAGTCAAACAACTGAAACAAAGTCGTATTCCCATCGTCAAGGTCAGATGGAATTCGCGGCGTGGTCCGGAATTCACCTGGGAACGGGAAGACCAAATGCGACTCAAATATCCTCGACTATTCACTGATTCCACATCAAACACGACTTCGAGCTAAATTTCGGGACGAAATTCTTCTAACAGGGGGAGAATGTAACACCCGCCAAATTAGGACTAGTAATTAGTGCCTAATCATATGTTAATACATGTAATTAGTTCCTGGTTAGGCTAATTAATGTATCGAATTATATATATTGTTGAATATATACGAATATACGATTTGATTAAATCGTACGCAATTTAAATCGGATGTATTTCGATTCAATATTATACGGACGTTGGTGACTTATTTTATTAAATAACGCCTTTATGTCAAAAATATTATTTTGATAATATTTCGTATTCATTCGTATCGTACAAACCAAACTTACACGATTTAAAACATTAAACCGCGCAAACGAAATAAACTAACTTACGTTTTATAACACAAATATAAAATGATTTGTAAAATATTTAGATAATATATCGCGTAATAAATCATAATTTAAAACTTATAATTAAAATGTAAATAATTAATTAACGCTTAAACGACGGAGCAAACGAACACCACACGGGACGCGGAGCGAAAACTGGAAAGTGGGGATAACCCCCACCTCCCATCTTTTTCTTCATTCCATCTTTCATTCTATCTCTCTCTCTTCTCTTTCTCTCTAAAAACAAACAAACCACCAATCCACCTAAATCGCAAAATACTACCACGAAACGCGACCGGATCATAAATATTTTTAGAGATTCACGACCACCTCGCAACGATCTACATTTCTACCTTTCCGGATTTTCATTTCGGCAAATTGTAAGTTTCCGACAAAATCCCGAAATCTCTTGATTCTTAGTATTTTTCATTTGTGGTTGTTTTTATAACTAGTATATGTCCATTTCAATGAATAGAACACGAATTTATAGCTTGAAAACGGGTTAAAAACGGATTTTTGGCCGGAAAATGTTGAACAGCCGGACTTTCTGGGCTGGTGTTCATCCATGCGACACAAGCCTTGTGTCGCATGTTGTGTCGCATAAAATCCCTTGTGTCGTACCTTATGTCGTACCAAAGATTTAGTGTCGCAAGTCTTGCGACACAACCACTATGTCGCATACCCCATACGACACAATCATTATGTCGCTGTTGAATCAGCATCCCGCATCTATGCGACACAACCCTTGTGTCGTATAGACATTGTGTCGCACTCCTATGCGACACAACCCTTGTGTCGCATAACATCTTTAGTGTCGCATATTGTGTCGCAAAACACAGAAAACTCGGATTTTCACTAAGTGTCGATACCTAAAATTTATCACTCGATTTTACCCGAATTCAGATCCCAGATGCGTTTTTCGTCAAAGCAATATAGTAGAAACAAAAATTTTCCAAGCTGACCTGGCAGCTCGACCCCAGCCAGGGGCTCTGCCCCTTGGACCCCGCCAGGGGCTGCCGCCCCTTGGACCCCGCTACCAGGGGCGCTGCCCCCGGACCCCCGTACTTAGATTCCGTAACGGCTTCTAAAACACAATCGAAACACATTTTTCAAAGTAAAACGCCACTAAATCACAATAATAATAGTTGAGATTATTATTACAAATCCATCACCAACGGGCCGTACATGTTTTCAAACACTTAACAAATCAACCAAATCGTAGTAATTTGGACATATATATAGTTGTGTAACAACTACAAGGGTGATCTTTTGAGATACCCAATCATGATTATAACCATCGCGTGTCGTGGACACCCTCAGGTTACAAGTCTTTGGACTTCATTTTCGGCTAATCAACTTACGTTTGTTTAAACGCATTCAGACTCAGGTGAGTCTCATAGCCCCATCTTTTACTGTTTTATTCAGGGGTGTGATATACTGCTCAAACTTTTAACATGTGAACGCAAGTACCAAACTTTTCATATACTACATGAGTTTTTCGAAACTAATCATTTTAAAGTCCTCCGTCAGCATAGTTGTTAATACGTTGTAGCGTGAATATTAGTATATGGTACCATATAGGATTGACCCACCTCGTCCGGGTTAGCAAGCACTAACCGGGTAAACGGACGTACTAATATTTGGGAAGACGAATGTTGATTAGGCATTCGTGGAGGCACCTCGCCCGGAATTCTCTATAGGGGACCCGGCCCTCGAGTTAAGCTCAACTATGTGCTCATGGCTGTATACACGATGATTATCATTAAATTGCTGGATGCAATTCATTATTTTATTGCTGGATGCAATACATTATTTAAAATCTTGCGGTTCATACGATATTTCTTGATTTCAAACCTGTGAGCTCACCAGCTTTATAGCTGACCTTTTAGCATATATCGCAGGTACCCAGCAGTAGGATGTGTCTGCTTCAGGATTTAGCTCGAGTCAGCATACAGAAGTTTGAGATTTTCTTGCATTAGTATATTTTGTAAAAGTACTTATGTACTGAAATCTCATTTTATTTAACTCGAGCTATGTAACGCTTTAAATGTTGTAAACATTTCAGTAATCAATATATTTTTGTTAAAACGACGCATATAGAGTCGTTTGCTATTTATCTTTGTGCTTTGTTATTGATTAGTAACACCCAAATCAAGCTTCCGCAAATCATCAAATTTGGGGGTGTTACAGGTATCATGATTCTGACCAGACAGACAATGCTCAACTCTCCACACTCTCCTGTGACGGAGTCAGTGGCCCATATTATTGAACGTATTCGCTCGTGGGCGAAGGAATAGAGTAGCAAGTCCATAACATGTCTAGCCGTTCTTAATACCACAATAATTATGAATCCATTAAACAACTAACTTAGAACCTGTGTCCGGACTTATTTAATCAATTTCTGCCAATGAAACTTAAGCGTGATAAACGAGGGAAAGCATTTAGGTTTCTTGCGTACCGTACTTTAGGTTTCATGGTTTTAATAAAAAGTATCGGGTTAAGTTGGACTTTAAGCTTGCCTTTCTCAATACAATTAACAAATCCCTAGGTTTTCGTAAATGGTCATTTAGCCTTTTGCCTACCTAATCTAATCTAATCTAAAGTAAAACAACTAATTAAAACGCTGACGGCTTTTTACGTAAAGTCAAACCCAGACCATGTCGGAAAATACTATGGTGGCTCACAACGTATTGAATTGTTCACCAATGTTTTCGTTGTGAGTTTAATTGCTTCGCGATGTTTACATGATAAGTACATTGTGATTGGAAGTGTACAATACTCATGGCAAGTCCACGTAATCACATTGCATTTTATAATGCTTGCATGACGTTACAATTAAAAACATAGTTTTTACACAGATAACTATTGACCGAGTATTGAGGTTCGCGACTCCTCTTTACAAGGTTACAATCACGTTTGTTAATCGAAAGGCGAATATAAGTTTTAGGTTTAAAATCACAAGATAAGTCCGTTCACAAAGTTTCCCATTTTATAACGTCGATCAATAATACAACTACCTTCGGTCGTTACTGGCTTCCATATATTTGTACTATGCTCAAAAGCATTTCCAATACTATACCGAGTAATCAGTCGAATAGGGGCCGTCATATTATCTCACGACGTATTCAAAGTCATCCCACAATTATATACTAACTGCATCACAACAAATACAATAGTAATCTACTCGCTAATCATGGTAATAACGATCGTAAACATAATTAAAGCAAACATGTTTAATTAAGATAGATAAGGATAGAGATAACCGAGATTAATATGCGAGAAGGAATAGACTTGAATTAATGAGCGTAACTCCAAGCGTACACCAAAGATTACAACACGTTCCTAGCTTTCTTTCTACTCTAAACAAAATGCTAAACTAACCTAATGCTAATTTAAAGAAAGTAGAATGAGAAAGTGAGAAAGTAACTAGTGCATATGTGATATGTGAAGGTGTGTTACAAATGAACAAAGAGCCTCCTATTTATAGGTGAGCTTTGGCTCACATTAGCACAAGTTGGCCTTGAGGTGCATGTTAGAAAGCTTGCCAAAAGTGGTATGTACCATACGAAAAGTAGGCGAACCGGGTACCGTACAACACGAAAAGTGGCCGCACCAGGTACCAAAAGTTACCAAAAACGGAAACCGGGATGGGGGCATGGTGGCCGGCGCCGCCCTTGGTGTGGCCGGCGGCGGTGGTGGTGCTGCCGGCGCCGGTGGGCCCACCCCCGCCCCGTTGCGTTGTTTGTTGCTTCGTTTCTTGATTCGTTCGTGTTTTCTTCGTTATACGTCCGTTTGAGTTGATTCTTTTTTTGTTGGATTTGTAATTCAAAAACAAAGATTTTGACATAGGATAGGCCCTGAGATGAGGTCCCTAGCTCCAGATATTGCATATGGATCATTTGGATCTTCCGGCGGGCGCGAAATCTTCATTTTTTACCCGTTTCAGTTGATTCTTCTTCTGTTGGATCCGAATTTTGAAAAGAACATCTTGGAAATAATGGATGTTGGTGAAGGGCATTTTGGTCTTGAAATCTCGTTTTTATGCCTTGAATCTTCAAACGTGTGTGGAATCTTCGTTTCACATCCGTTTTACTTGATTTTTATCGTGCAACCTCGTTTTGACCTTCTTGGCATAATGTTACTGATTTGTGCTACAATGAGTTAATATGCCAAGAATCGTTCCAGAATGAGAGAGATATCGGTAGTAAAAACGTGACTTTTTACGCGATATCAAGTATCCCACACTTAGAACTTTGCTTGTCCTCAAGCAAACTAACGTTCAACATGGTTAAAGATAAGCAGATAATGAAATTATTTTAAGACGGGAACTTTTTACTAAGGGGGTTTCGGAAAAATAAAGATATTTGATATTTTAGAAAGCAGGGTTGTAATCTTTAGGAGCATGCTTTTGATCATTGATCGTTGATACATGACTAGGCGATCCTCTCAAGGTGGTCACTCCAATCACTCAAAGTGTTTAGGGTTTCCTATTCTATTATATCAATCGCTCAGAACGCCAGTCATGTATTGTTTATCGTCATAGGCTTGATCGAGTATCAAATCGTTACCTTTTTGGTGAGCGCGAAGTCGATCTAGCCACAATCATTCTAAGGGAAGTGATGTAGGGTTTTGGAGTGGAATGTTGGTGATGTGAGAGGGGTTTTGTTGGGTTTTCTTTTTGGTGGAGCTGAAAATTTTTGAATTTTTGGGAGGATTGACGCCTTCTTTCTATTTTGGTCGGAGTCTTCTTTCTCCTTTTGACTTTCTTTACTTCGAATTTTCTTGGGACTTTTTCTATCTTTTGACGTCATATCCTTAAAAAAAAATTTTTTTTTTTGGGAACTTTGTAGGAAGTTTGAGGGATGTTTTTGAGTGGGTAAAGGGATAACGTGCTTATTTTGGGTGTATGGATGGGTTCAAGAATGATGTGATTCGATCTCCTTTTGGACTCACAAGTTCGGATTCGAAATGCATAACAAGAGCAAGTTCTGATTCTAAACGCATACATCGGCACACTCAAGAATCGAAAAAGTGAAGCATTAAAAGTGAATGCTTTTCATATGGCTCAAGGTACCTCACGAATCGAAAGTTGGTTTGTTGTGTGCTTAGTCATGCGATGCTCTTTATGGGATTGTCAAACTTGTTTTTCAAAAGAACTTACATTTTATTTTTCTTTCTTCCCCAAAGTAAATCGTTCTTTTAAAAATTTTTCATTTTCTTCATATTTTTAACTTAGTTTTGAAAGATTTTGTTTACTTTTATGGAGAAGCAAGGTCTAATAAAGAGCAACGATTTAGAATCAAGCATATACCAATGTCCATTTAACAGTGCAACTACTGCTATCCCACACTTAAAGGAACATCGTCCTCGATGTTATACTAAGCTCTGAATGGGGTAAAATCCCACACTTAGGATTTTAAACATCTAAGACTCATTCTTCCAGTGTGTGTGTTGGGTTTGAATCCCACACTTAGTGATAAGCATAATGGATATTGTATATTTAAAACGAATGAAAGAAACGGTTTTTTAGAAATACTCCCCGGTGATTGTAGTGTCCTTTTGGTTGCATCTGCCGGTCTTTGTCTTCTTTGGTGCTTCTTGATCAAGTCCTCTTGTGATTAGTCTCGTAAGTGTGAACACGTCGGGTTTGCGATTCTTCAGGGTTTTATGCTTCCTTGCAGGCTGGAGCACTCTTTGCAAGATCCGAGTGTGAAAGATGGTCGGAGATGTCATCACTTCTTGGAAAGTAAAATAGCAGAAATAAAAACACGGGTTGCCTCCCGAGAAGCGCTCTTTTAAAGTCGAGAGCTCGACTTAGTCCTTTTTTTCTTCAGATGATGCTTGATGCATCAGTAGTGGTGGCGTGGTCATTGTGGTTCCTTGGTAGAGAGTATCGTGGTGGATAGTATTGCAGGAATTGCTCTATCATGTCAGCAATGAGAGTTGGTGGGTTGGTGGATAGCATTCTGAAGCTTTTGAAGTGATCGGTGGCGAGTCGGTCGAGGATTGCCATTCCATAGCAGATGTATCGAACTGCCCTTGTAACTGGTCCGTTAGGGTCAATGCGAGTGCAGGTGTAAGTTCGAACGATTTCACGCTGTGGATGGTTTCTTCCTATCGAGGCGATTAAAGCCATGAATTCGGTTTTCACTTCTTCAAAATCATTAGCCCAAGGGTCTCCTCCGAAGGATCTGGTTGCTTGGCACACTTGTCTGATTAGTTGATGTTGCTCGCGGTTGAAGGGAAAATCCGAGTCGGTGAAGATGCAAATTAACTTGCTGAATATCTCGCGATATCCGTTTCGGTAGACGTCGAGTTCTACGTCTTCTTCTTGGTACATTTCGCGCAGTCGGGTAGTCACATAAGTGGCTAAATTGATTTGTGACATGTGCGGGATGAATCTCGGTACCTCACGAGTTTCTTCTTCATAGGCTGGCTCGTTCAGCTCATCAATTATTAGTTCAATGTGGTGCCCAATGGTGGATTGAATGAAGATTCTGCAGTTCTCTGATGCTGTGAGGTGTTCTCCAGTTTCGACGAGATCTAGAAGAGTTCTAAGATCTCCCACCATTCTGATGTCGGCATAACTTCTTGGGTTCCCTGTGGCTCTTTCCAGATTGGTTCTCATTGATGCAAGAATAGCTTTTTGACTTGACGAGTACGGAAAAGCTGACCCGGCTAAGGCACAATATACTTTTTGGTATATTCGCCTTTGGTTTCCGTAGAATTCGATTTCTCCCATTGGGTAGTTGGGTCTTTCTCGCTATCGAGCTTCTCTGGTAAGTTGTTCTTGAAGTAGGTCAGAGAATGCTCGAATGTTTCTCCGAAGAGTGCTAGGTTCTGGTTCTTCATAATTGGCGAGGTATGAATCGTAGTCTCGTATGATTGCCCTTATCATGTGTCTCTGTGCAGTGTTGTAGTCGTTAGTTGACTCTTTGATAGCTTCTACGATGATTCGGACATCGTCGTATTCGTCAATCATCTCGATCATGTCTTGATGAGTATCTATCAGAGGAATTTCTAGTCTCTCTGTTGCGACAGCAGGGGAATTAGGGGGAGCAAGAGGAGATTGTGGAATAGAGCGTTCATCGAGAGTGATGTTGACGTAGTCGTCATCACATTCACAGTTGCAGTCGGAGTCCTTATCACGTGAATCGGGAAATTGGTGGAGTTCTTCGTCTGAGGGCGCGTTGTTGAAGGGTCGAGAACTATCGATTTCGATGGTTCGGACTTCGGTTGTTATGTCATGAATGTTCTCTTCGGCAAAGCTTCCTGGTTGACGTGCCTTATATGCCGAAATTCTCTGTAGTAGTTTGGCATACTGGTCTGGGTGTGGTGATGATCGGAGTCCTTCTTCAAAGATTTCTATGTCTCGGAGTCGAGTTCTGGTAAAGGGTTTTGATGGATCGAGATAGGAATTCAGGATGTTTCCCATTCTTTTAAGATGAGAGGATCTGAACTCTTGGCGGATGACTTTGTAATCAACTGATTCTTCTGATGAAGAGCAGTCATCACAATTTTGTATCCTCTTAACTTCGGCCATTTGTGGCGAATCAGTGTGATCTTCATCTTCTTCCATTTCTTCCTCTTCTGGGTCGTATTCAGTGTCAGAAATGAGAACTGCTGATCGGGTGAATTGCGGTTCCTCCTCTGGTTCTGATTCATCATCGGAACAGACTTTTCCTGTGGATATAGCACAACATTCATCCTCTTCTGGGGTGCATTCCGGTTGGTCGATCTTGTAAGTGATGCTTTCGCCATGCGATCGTAAAACAATCGTGTGGTTATACACATCAATCACTGCTCTAGCTGTGTTCATGAATGGTCTTCCAAGGATAATTGGGATGTTTATGTCCTCGTGGATGTCCATTACCACGAAATCCGTTGGAAAGAAAAATTTGTCAACTTGAACAAGGACATTCTCAGCTATTCCCTTGGGGTATCTAACAGATTGGTCGGCTAGCTGGACGGTCATCTTAGTGGGTTTCAAGTTTTCAAGTTCTAGCCTTTTAAATAGGGAGTAGGGCATAAGGTTAATGCTGGCTCCTAAGTCGGCTAAAGCGCTCATATTTCCGGAATTGTAGATAGAACAAGGGAGTGTAAATCTACCAGTATCTCCTAATTTTTCGGGAAGGCTATTTTTAAGTAGGGCTGAGGTTTCAGAACTAAGGGGAATGTTGTTCACTTCAGGCAATTTATCTTTGGTGGATAGCAGTTTTCTAATATACTTATTACGGCCAGGAACTCTAGACATGGTATCAAGGAATTTTCCATCTAACTTAAAGGATGACAGTTTCTTGGGTTGAACTTTAAGTCTAGCGGGGTAAGGGATTCTAACCTCTTTGTTCATGGTTTGAGTGGTTTCCACAGCTGGTGTCTTGACCTTTGGTTCTTCCTTTACTGGAACAGCAGCAGGTGGAGTAGTGGCTGCTTCCTTGGGTGTCGTAAGTTGCTTTGCTTCCTCAATATGTGGATTTTGAACCGTGTTGCTGGGCAAACTTCCTCGGGGTCTATTCTCAAGATGTTGTGCCAATTGTCCAATTTGAGCTTCCAAATTCTTTAGCACAGCCAATTGATTTCTCATGAAGAGGTAGGCTTGATCTTGTCTAGCGGACGTCTTTTGGTTGAGCAGGTGTTGACCTTGCATGAATTGGGTGAAGGCGTCGTCTGAACTTGAAGCTGGGGCATTTGTCTTGGTGGTTTGTTCAGTGGTTTGGTTTGTGTTGGAAATGGGTGCAGGAAGTGCAAGGGGTTGATTGTAAGGAAGTTGTGGCTGTTGTTGGTAAGGTGGATATCTAGGTAGGTATCGAGGTTGGTATGGTTGTTGGTTGTTTTTTGGCGGAAAGGGAGGTCCTCTAGGTTGGTTGTTGTTTTGGTTGAAACCGGGTGGTCGAGCTGGAAACTGAGCATAGTAGACGGTGCCATCTGCTTCTTCGTATTCAACTTGGTATTCGCCAGATGGTTGCGGGTTGGTGCAGTGTTGACAGACTTGCACTTGGTGTACTTGGTGCTGTTGTTTCTTAAGTTCTCCAAACTGTTTGACGAGCGAGTCCATTTTCTCTGTCAGTGTCTTAATTGCTTCGACTGGAATCGGGTTTGCAGCAGCGATATGTTTGGAAGATGTTAAGTGATCTCCAGAATTCCAATTGTGGTGGTGCATAGTCATGTTTTCGATAAGGTTCCATCCTTCTTCGTCGGTCTTTGCCATGAAGCTCCCTTGTGCAGCAGCATCGAGGGTAGTTCGGTGGTTAGGATCTAAACCATTGTAGAAAGTGCACAATTGTGCAGATTTATCGAGTCGGTGATTAGGGCATTTCTTCAAGGCTCCTTTGAATCGTTCCCATGCGGTATATAATGACTCATCGAAAGCTTGTCGAAAGTTCATGATGTCATTTCGGAGTTTGGTTTGTTTAGAGGGCAGAAAGTACTTGGTTAGAAACTTTGTCGCCATCATAGTCCATGAAGGGATAGAGCCGGTCTCTAAACCTTCAAACCATGTTTGGGCATGATGGGTGAGCGAATAAGGGAAAAGGTATAAACGGATTGTATCTTGGCCAATTCCGTTTTGCTTGTAGGAATTTGAGAGAGAGATGAACTTGTCGAGGTGAGAGTTTGGGTCATCACTGGGCAATCCGTGGAATTGACAGTGGTTTTGGATTAGTTGGATGATGTGGTGTTTAAGCTCGAAAGATTGACCAGGGGTTTCAGGGTAGAGAATTGGTCCTCCTCTTCCTTCGATAGAGGGTTTACAGTTATCAGCGAGAGTGATGCGTTCAGCCATTTCTTGCTTAAGTGCAGATTGCTTCTTTTCTCGTCGAATAGTGCGTATTATAAGTTCTGGATCAGGAAAGTTAAACAGTGGTGCAGATCTAGGGGAACAGGTCATAAACTAAAAGGAAAGACAATAAAAGAAAATAGACAATAAAGGAAATGTTTTTTTTTTTTTTGTAGGTTTTATCCTAAGGGTTTACTAGAATTGGGATTGGTTGGGCCTCTGGATCGGACAGTTAGTCTCCCCGGCAGCGGCGCCAAAAACTTGTTGTTGCTGAAAACAACGGGTGGTTTTTAATTTATAATTGCTGGGGTCTAAGTGTGACTTACTAGTACTGAACCAAAAGGTTAGTAGGCGGTAAGTTGGACCTAGAGTCGTTCTTAAAGAGAAACTGAATTGAAACGGAGGTGATCCAATCAATCTTTCTTTTCTAGTAAATGTTTTAAAAGAGTGCGTTGAGGGTTTTGGCTCAGTTAACTAATTAAACTAAATAAAGCGGATAAAATGTAATAGGATATCAGATATGCAAAGTAGTATTTGTTGTGAGTTCGTTAGTTAATAATTATGGGATGATAACTCTTACGGGAAAACGATTAACTAAATTGGGTTGCTTATGAGATTCATTAACTTATAGTATAACCAATAGATTCCTTATTAGTCGGTTATCAACTAATATGTCACGAGGAACTAAGGTATCATGATTCTGACCAGACAGACAATGCTCAACTCTCCACACTCTCCTGTGACGGAGTCAGTGGCCCATATTATTGAACGTATTCGCTCGTGGGCGAAGGAATAGAGTAGCAAGTCCATAACATGTCTAGCCGTTCTTAATACCACAATAATTATGAATCCATTAAACAACTAACTTAGAACCTGTGTCCGGACTTACTTAATCAATTTCTGCCAATGAAACTTAAGCGTGATAAACGAGGGAAAGCATTTAGGTTTCTTGCATACCGTACTTTAGGTTTCATGGTTTTAATAAAAAGTATCGGGTTAAGTTGGACTTTAAACTTGCCTTTCTCAATACAATTAACAAATCCCTAGGTTTTCGTAAATGGTCATTTAGCCTTTTGCCTACCTAATCTAATCTAATCTAAAGTAAAACAACTAATTAAAATGCTGACGGCTTTTTACGTAAAGTCAAACCCAGACCATGTCGGAGAATACTATGGTGGCTCACAACGTATTGAATTGTTCACCAATGTTTCCGTTGTGAGTTTAATTGCTTCTCGAAGTTTACATGATAAGTACATTGTGATCGGAAGTGTACAATACTCATGGCAAGTCCACGTAATCATATTGCATTTTATAATGCTTGCATGACGTTACAATTAAAAACATAGTTTTTACACAGATAACTATAGACCGAGTATTGAGGTTCGCGACTCCTCTTTACAAGGTTACAATCACGTTTGTTAATCGAAAGGCGAATGTAAGTTTTAGGTTTAAAATCACAAGATAAGTCCGTTCACAAAGTTTCCAATTTTATAACGTCGATCCATAATACAACTACCTTCGGTCGTTACCGGCTTCCATATATTTGTACTATGCTCAAAAGCATTTCCAATACTATACCGAGTAATCAGTCGAATAGGGGCCGTCGTATTATCTCACGACGTATTCAAAGTCATCCCACAATTATATATATACTAACTACATCACAACAAATACAATAGTAATCTACTCGCTAATCATGGCATAAACGATCGCAAACATAATTAAAGCAAACATGTTTAATTAAGATAGATAAGGATAGAGATAACCGAGATTAATATGCGAGAAGGAATAGACTTGAATTAATGAGCGTAACTCCAAGCGTACACCAAAGATTACAAAACGTTCCAAGCTTTCTTTCTACTCTAAACAAAATGCTAAACTAACCTAATGCTAATTTAAATAAATTAGAATGAGAAAGTGAGAAAGTAACTAGTGCATATGTGATATGTGAAGGTGTGTTACAAATGAACCAAGAGCCTCCTATTTATAGGTGAGCTTTGGCTCACATTAGCACAAGTTGGCCTTGAGGTGCATGTTAGAAAGCTTGCCAAAAGTGGTATGTACCATACGAAAAGTAGGCGAACCGGGTACCGTACAACACGAAAAGTGGCCGCACCAGGTACCAAAAGTTACCAAAAATGGAAACCGGGATGGGGGCAGGGTGGCCGGTGCTGCCCTTGGTGTGGCCGGCGGCGGTGGGCCCACCCCGCCCCGTTGCGTTGTTTGTTGCTTCGTTTCTTGATTCGTGCGTGTTTTCTTCATTATACGTCCGTTTAAGTTGATTCTTTTTTTGTTGGATTCGTAATTCAAAAACAAAGATTTTGACATAGGATAGGCCCTGAGATGAGGTTCCTAGCTCCAGATATTGCATATGGATCATTTGGATATTCCGGCGGGCGCAAAATCTTCATTTTTTACCCGGTCTCAGTTAATTCTTCTTCTGTTGGATCCGAATTTTGAAAACGAGCATCTTGGAAATAATGGATGTTGGTGAAGGGCATTTTGGTCTTGAAATCTCATTTTTATGCCTTGAATCTTCAAACGTGTGTGGAATCCTCGTTTCACATCCGTTTTACTTGATTTTTATCGTGCAACCTCGTTTTGACCTTCTTGGCATAATGTTACTGATTTGTGCTACAATTGAGTTAATATGCCAAGAATCGTTCCAGAATGAGAGAGATATCGGTAGTAAAAACGTGACTTTTTACGCGATATCAAGTCCCTCGCAGAGTCAGGTGCCAGAACTCTTCCTCTAGACGGTGCAGTTCTTCTTCAGGGCAGTATTTTTCTCTGACCTTTTTCTCCAGTTCAGCCCAGGGAAGTTGGTTTGCTATTTCGATGCCTACAGAGTTTGCGTGGGTGTTCCACCACGTAAGTGCACCTTCCTGAAAGGTGTAGGCAGAGAACTTGACCTTGTTTTCTTCAGCACATTTGCAGAGGTTGAAGACGGATTCCATACGTTCGATCCATCTGATTAGACCAATAGCATCTTCAGTGCCCTTGAAATAAAGTGGTTTGCAGCTAAGAAAATCCTTGTAGGAACAAGGTTTGACGACAGGGGTGGTGTCAACAGTCTGATCACTATTTCGTTGTGAGCTCCGAGCGGCCAGAGCATCGGCCACGGCTAGGGAGACAATGGCATTGATTTCTGCATCACTGTAACTTTTCTTCTTGGGTGGTATGATTCTTCAAGAAAGAACAAAAGGTACGTAAGAATTTGCACCATAATGAAAATTACAATAGATGCATATATGTAAAAGCGGTAACATACGACATCACAATGTAACTTTAATAATGTAGAATAATCGAGGGGAATTGTCAATTGATATTACGAGTTCAAGAGGTGATAGACCATTCCGAGTTGTGAGTTCCAAAAGTTACAGGATTAGATGTTTTTACAAAAAAACTATCGGGAATAGTTACATCCGATCGAATTACATAGGTCCTACAAAAGCATAATAGAATACAGATTTCAGCCTAAGCTAATTCTGACGTAGATTGAGTTGTGGCAACAGTGCAGTGAGGTGGTTCGCAGACTCTGCAAGTCTGTTGGCAGTTCGGAGGGCATCCTCGGTTTCCCTTAGACGTGTCTCGCACTGATGTAGCCTTGACTGTAGGGCAGAGATTTCATTTCAGTTGCCAATCACCTGGTTGTGGACAACCTCCATGGTTTTTATTGTTTCTACCACTTGATTTAGAAGAGTGTTCACGGTGTTGACAGTGTGCTCGTGATCTTCAGAGACTTGTTCGATTCATTCCATAGCTGTGAGTCTCCAGTTCTCGCGAGTTTCTTGTAGTTGGATATCCATAGCGTTAAATCGTTGCTCGTGATGGTGTAGTCGAGCGGCTAAAACCGGTAGAGTGAGGTGGGTGGAATATGGGCTAGCTTGAGGCAACCTGGTATCCCTCCTAGCTACCCTTGGGTTTCGTGATCCATGTGGATAAGAGCGTGATGAACTTGGTGGTGTGTTTGCCATTCTGAGACAAAGCGTTAGAAAGAATGAGGCCTATATCCATATAATACAATATAGCCTAGGGTGTCTAACACAGACATTTTTGAGTCTCGGTTCTCTCGAGGTCAGAGTCAACTAGTGTATTCCCGTTCAACATAACTACTACAGACCTTACATCATCTTTCTTTAATTGTACATAGTTGATCAGGCTATGTTAAGTTAAAGTCGTATGTTGTAATTCCTGAACCAGTCATGCCTAATAAGGAAATACTGCCTAATGGTCATAGTCTAGGCCCACTACATGCAACCTAGTTCACTATAACCTTAGGCTCTGATACCAATCTGTAACACCCGCAAATTTAATGGTTTGCGGAAGCGAGTTTGGGTGTTACTAATCAATAATCAAAGCACATCAGATATAATGAACGACCACTATATGCGTCGTTTTACACTTGTATTGATTTAAACAAAAGTTTACATCCAAAAATATAGTTTACATTAGCTCGGTTATAAAATTGAGAGATTTACATCACATAATTACTTGTATAAAATATAATAATGCAATTAAATCTCTAGTTGTATGAATGCTGACTCGAGCTAAAGATCCCTGCTTGTGCAGTCCAACCTACTGTTGTGTACCTGTGATACATGCTAAAATGGGTCAGCGAAACGCTGGTGAGGTCACAGGTTTGTATGTCAACATATATTGTATGAACCGCAAGATTTATAATTGAATTTAAAGTGCAATTAAGCAAAATAAAAGTTATACAGCCATGAGCACATAGTTTGAGCTTAACTTGAGTTGTCAGGTCCAATTAAGGAAACCTAACTTAAATGCCTCCTACGAGTGCCTAATCTACACTCGTCTTCCCAAATGCTAATACGTCCGTTTGACCAGTTAGTGCGTGCTAACCCGGACGAGGATTGTCAATCCTATATGATATCATATACTAACATTCACGCTACTACGTATTACCAGACTATGCTATGGAGGGCTTTAAATTGATTAGCTTGAAACTCATGTAGTATTTGATTTGATTTGTACTTGCGTTCAACTTGTAAAACAAAACGAGCAATAATATCACACCTCTGATTGAAAAGCAGTAAAATAGGGGCCATGAGACCCACATGAGTCTTGAAGCGTTTAAACAAATAAACTTGATTTGGCTTGACTTGTATTGATGTCCGAAGACTTGTAACCTGAGGGTGTCCATGACACGCGATGGTTATTAATTGTTTAGGCATCTCGAAATACTACCTTTGTAATTGTTTTGTCCCAATTTACCCCGTTGGTTGATTGACTTGTCCAAATTACTACGATTTGGTTGATTGTCTTGAATATTTGAAAACGGGTACGGCCCGTTGGTGATTGTTTTGTAATAATAATCTCAACATTATTATCTTGTTTTTCGAAGTCTTATGCTCGTATCATATATACCAATGTATTTCCGAAGTCGTGTGGTTTAAAAGTTTAAGGTTTTACTAGTCCAACACTTAGTGAAAATCTGAGTTTTTAAACATCCTGTTTTATGCGACACAAGATGCGGCATAAAAATTTGTCCTGCTACACAAGGGTTGTGTCGCATAGAAGTGCGACACAAGAGCTTAGCGACACAAGGGTTGTGTCGCATAAGCGGATAATGCTGATTTAACAGCGACATAATGATTGTGTCGCATGGTATTTGCGACATAAGGTACGACACAATATTGTGTCGCAAAAGGTCCGACATAACCGAGTTTTTACGACACAAAATACGACACAAAGGGTTTTATACGACACAACCTGCGACACAAGGCTTGTGTCGCAAAGATGAACACCAGCCAAGTACCCAGCGACTGTCGAGATTTTCCAATCCAAAACTCAAATCTAACTCATTTTTAAGCTATAGAATCGTGTTTTCCCCTTTGTAATGGACATATATACACTTAAATAAACCATAAATGGGTAAAAATAAGCTAAAACGAGAGGTTTTGACTTTTGTCGGAAAACTTACGAAGTGTCGGGATGAAAATCCGGAAAGATAGAATTGTAGATCGTTGCGAGGTGATTCCTTTTCTCTATTTATTTTGATGATCCGAGGTCGTTTGTGGTTGTTATTTGGTGATTTTTGGTGTGGGTTGTTTTTGAGAGAAAAGAGAAAGAAGAAAGAGAGTGGGAAAGTGAGAATGAGAAAGAGAAAGGAGGTGAGGGGGTGATGACCCTCACCTTGGCCGGTTTTGGTGAGGTCCACCAAGTGTGGGCTTCACCGAATTTTTGCTCCGTGTAGTCGCGCTCCGTACGGTGTTCGTTTTCCCGATCGTTTGAACGTTTAAATGGTTTTATTTACGTTTATTTGTACGTTTTAAAATATGAATAATTATTCAATACTTTTGTTGAAGTATTTATCAAATACTTAATGATTTCGTCATAAAATATAACGTTAACTTGTTTTGTTTGTTTGTATGCTTAACATTTTAATCGCGTAATCATCGATTGTATGTTATGAATTGTGTACGAAATATTATAAAATAACATTTTTGGATCTAAGTGTATCTTTAAATAACATTGTATTATTTAAATTAAATTGTTCACCAACGTCCGTATTTAATTGATCGAAACACGTTCGGTTTGAAACTTGTACGATTTAATTAAATCGTATTCTTCTATATATTCAACAACATATATATTGATACATTAATTAACCTAACACAGAACTAATTACATGTATTAAAACTTGATTAGACACTAATTACTAGTCCTAATTTGACGGGTGTCATAAGATTACTTAAACATATTATACTAATCAATATATCACAATATTAACATAACATTATAAGTAATCAACAATTGGATTAAGAACATAATCAATAAGACATAAACTCATCAAGTAAATAGATAATTCGTTGAGTTAATATTCGGTAAATCAAATAAACAAAAATACATAAATCATCCATCATCATTAGGTCATCTCTTCAAATTGTTTGGATGAGATTAGTTCATGTACAAACTAAAATCAAACAAAACAAAGGAAAAGAATGCAAACATAGCTATTGATCGATCGAATAGACAACGTAGATGTATTCCGGCTCCTTGAATCTTCCATCTTGGTGGTTGAATCGCCTCGAAGAACCCTAGATCTATTTTTCTGGCTAAGTGGCTCACCAAGTTCGGAAAACTCGCCGAGTTTCTCCACCCGAAAGTGGGAGAAAAAGAGGTTGGGAGAGATATTTGATAATTAAGAAAGGAACGAGGATTAATGAGGGTTTAGGGTCCTATTAATAAGTTTTAGAAGGAGATATTTTGGCCTAAATTTCGGAGCTGGAGGTTGAGATTTCATCCATATCTCTTCCAAAGTCAGTTTAAGGTTTGATCTTATCTGCTGCAGCATTTTCACGCTTGACTCGCCGAGTTCTTGGTTGGTACTCGGCGATTTTTTATCCAATTGGGCCGAATTTTTGATATGTTGTTGGGCTCTGAGTATAGAGAACGTTGGCTTTGGATTCAACTGATTTGGACTTCGTATGAAGAAGTAACCCAAATAGTGAAGTATTGTAGAAAATTCAGCATTCTTCAGTCTTGCGTATTTTCTTCTGATTTCGCTCCTTTAGCATAATTGACCTCCAAAACTATAATTTATCCAAATATAAGCATATAAGTACCATTTACTCCTCATTTTATCCATTAAACTAACTAAAATAGTATACAAAAACATATAGTAATTTGCACTTATCACCTGCCGGAGTAGGGCGAGCATGCTATGTTGGAAAGAAAGCAAAATGGAGGGAGTAGTAAAAAGAAAAAGTTCAACGGTACCAAGAACTAGCATTATTGAAGTCTCATCATTTGTTTGACTACATTATGGGTGGAATGCGATTAAACAAACTCACGGGCAAAGAGTTCTCCTTGAAACACTTAAAGAGTCGGTAAGACATATATGAACAAGTTTTAACAATTATGTCAATGACATAAACAGGCACAGAAGGAGCGTGAAATGCTTGCTGATGGCTGCTTCTATGAAGCAATATAAGATGCGTTATCGATTGTTGAAGGAAAAGAACATCTGGGAAGAACCAAAGATGTGTCAAGCATTGTGGGAATGAAGAATGGCTTAGGAGGGGGAATAATCGAAGAGTAGTAATTGAAGATATATATGCCTTCATGACTCATATAATGGAGAAAGTTAGGCCTGAAATGGCAGAATATAGGAATTAAAAATTAGAGAAAAACCGCGAGGAGATGGAAATTGTAAAGGCAACTTTGGTGGCTATTCAAGGAACCGTAGCCCGGTCCTTCGCAACTCTATTTGTGCATCTAAGGGATCTTCCAATGAATTTGATGAGATTGGGGCAATATTTACTTGTAAATATTATGATACAATCTATAACACATCTTAAATTATATGTATATTCTAAAAATGGTTTACGTTTCGCAGGAGCCCATGCCATGTGATATTGATGGTTCCTTACGGTAAATTTGATAAAATAGTAGGTGGAGGGGTCATATATCCTTCTAGGAGCGATGAGATACAGGAAGCAATACCGGTATACATATGTACATGTATATTCATCAATTATATATGACATGTGTAAAAAAATTATAATGTTTAATCTTTTTTCTAAATGTAGATTTATAAAGCAATGGCACTTCAGGATTCTGTGAGTCACCAGAATATCCGTACTATACCGGTTTTGAATTTGGTAGTGTATTTCTCTTGATATATATATATATACATATATATATATATATATATGTATATATATATATATATATATATATATATATGTATATATATATATGTATATATATATATAAAAAGCCTAGATTTTATATATACATATATATATATATATATATACATAGCCTAGATTTTATATATACATATATATATATATATATATATATATATATATATATATATACATATATATATATATATATATATATATATATATATATATATACATATATATATATACATATATATATATATACATATACATATATATATATACATATACATATATATATATACATATACATATATATATATATATATATATATATATATAATCAAATGACATTTTGATGTAGGTTGAACTACCAAGGGCATTACACCCCCATTAACTAATCCGTCCACAAGTGCACCTAGTTGCCATCAAATGTTAGTCTTTAAACAATTCTATTTAATAAACACATACACACATATGTATATATATACATGGATATATAGATTTTTAGTAAGGATTATATAATCATATGGTTTATTAATATAGGTTCAACCGATGTCGTCACAGGCCACACCACCTCGTGGAGTTTGAAAGAAACAAGCTCCAAAATGAAACTCATTAGGAAGAATCAGGGTTTTAAAAATCAAGTTTTCAAAAAGCCTAGATTTTATTCAACGACCAGCAAGCCAGTTCGAAGCATGCAAGTAATTAATAATTACTGTCACCCGAGGGTATGTACTTCAAGACCCATATTGAGCATATTAAATATGAGGCAAATTAGCTTGGATCGCGAATGACGGGCTTGATTTCACCTTATTACATTGATGGGCAATGTAAGTTCTTTATTACATGTTTTATTCATTTGTACGGTAACATAAATTTTAGTCATTATTCACTAAAATTGACTTTATCATTTTTATTGTCTTGATATTAGCTTCTATATGACTTGGTTGAACGTAAAGGTGGCAACAAATGTGCATTTTTTGACCCATCACTCACCCATTGACAACACTACTTGACAAACAATGGTGAGGATGTCATCAATCACATTGGTAATACTTTTCTAGCACACGACCAAAAATACATATTCGTTGCACCGTATTTGCAAAGGTATTCTATGTTTTCCTACTGTATGGTTTTAAGCACATGTACATGCATTATTTATACCAAAGTTCTTAAGCTTTTGTGTAGTGGTCATTGGGTGTTGTATGTGATTTTACCTTTAGAGCATAAGGGATACATATTGGATTCTCTCAACACGCATTAGAAGGACAAGGGACCGTATTATTACAATTTTTCAGAATTAGTAGAAAGGTAATAATCTTCTAATATATATTAACATTGAATTGACATTTGTTTTTAAAATAGTGAAACTTGACACGATTGCTTTTTTAGGTGTTGTGACAACAAATTTGACTGGACTTTTGTTGAGGTAAACCCGGTATTCGATACCTATATATGTATACACAAATTGATTTGGTTGTTGGAGTTGTGTAATAAATATTGGTTTTTATATTAGTGTAAGTTGGGAAGCGGAGACTACGTTATGAAGTGGATGATCAATATGCTAATTCACAAACAGCATACCTTCCCAAACAATAAAAGTTTTTGTATAATAATACAGCTTGTCTATTGGACTAAAGAATCTTATTTGCAGAATAATTAATTCTTTATTTAATTTGGTTATAGCTTTGGAATGATACATGTCCTGTGTTGGATGAAGAGTTGGATGAATGGGTATTTAGATCAGGAAAGAAGTTTTATGGCAAGGATGCCCGGGCAGATTGAGGTATCTATTTATGCCCAATATGTTACAAAAATGAACTGATTATGTTTGTTGAACACAAAGTTATTGTTTTATTGCAACGCTATCTTTTTTTTTTTGCCGTAATTAATTAGATACTTTTGTAGACTGGTTTTGAATCCATGTTTTGTACTTTTTTTTGTGTCTACTAGTTAAAATCTTTGCTATTATTATTGTGTTTCTCTTATAAATGTGTTACTATTTTGTACTCTCTCTCTTCTTTGATCTAGATTCACTAGAAGAGTCACTTTTTGCGGATGATAGTTTAATGTAACTTAAAACTCACTTGATGACAAATGATTAGTACTTCAACAATATTGCTAATCATAATGCATCGAATACTTAAATGTAACAATTAGTCCATATAGTGCTATTTAGTTTGTCTAGTGTCCACTGCTTGATATGATGTAACTAGATCACTCTAGATATGTTGAACCTTCAGAGTATTAAGGTAAAAACGGAGCCGAGTAAGCAATGTCATTTGGTGCACCCTACCTAGTGGTTTTAAGTTGCTATCTGCCTTAAGTATGTAAAAAACTTACGGGAAATGATAATGACAGCCCTAAGGGTTGTCAATAACTTAAATCAAATGCATTAAATAAAGTTGAAAATTTCCTTATTAGTTCAAAATTATATATAACTCATTTAATGTTTGCATTTAATTCACCAAAACTTTCCTTTTATTGTGGTGTATTAAATGAAATTATTGATTAAAAAGGAAACTTTAAGTTTAATAAATATCCGTACAACTTCTTATTGACAGCCCTAAGGGCTGTCGTTTTCATTTTCCAAAACTTAATATGATATGATTTTGCTATTAGCTATCACCAATAACTTAGCACTCTGTAATATTTATGATCTTAATGTGTGAATGTGTACGTGTAAGTCCCAAGTTCTTGGATCGATAACAAGGTTATCTATAGGTATTAAGGTGCGGAATCCCTTAATACTAGCTACACGATTGTATAACAATTAATAACGTTTATATTATCTAATTACTTTGCTTTATACGTAAAACGTCAAAGCCTAGCCGTTAGAATACTTAGGTTTTCTCTCTGGAATGAATTCGCAAGTCAGAATATCGAATGGCAAAAGTTATGTTTTTCACAAACTCAAAACATATATATAATTCGGTTCAACTCGCAGCCAATGGGCCTGCGAGTCCAGCTCAACTCGCAGCCCAAGCCCAGCTTGGCTTCGGTTCACTATCACTGTATATGAATTCAGATCTCATCTCGCAAGACCAAAACTTGCTACTTGAGATCTCGACTCGCTATTCAGTCTTTAGTTTGTTTCGATATTTATCTAACACTTTAACATAATAATATATTTAACAAATATTTAATAACAAACTAATATCATTTGTTTACAAATCTAAACCAATGTACAAACTTGATCACAATTACACCAGTTCTATTACAAGTTAGATCTGTTGTCACCATAACATGTCTCAACAGACTTCCCCTTGACAATAGCTCTAGCATCATTATCTTCACACTTGTCTTCAGTCTTTATTCGTAAATCTTGCTTCCAGCATGTATCTTCATTCTAATACAAGTCTTCACCATCATCTGATAATCTCGTGCTAAGTTACCCCATGGCACAGTCGTAAAAATCTTGTTCTCATTTAACTTCAACAGATCTTTTCTTGACATATTCATCAGGTGTCGATGGTCATAGACTCTGAAGATCTCATGCTCACCACCTTCAATCTCATCATCAGCTTCAACCATAACAGCTTCTCCAGTCTTTAAATCCACGTGCCAATTTTTCATATTTCCCAAAATATCCTGTGGCATTGTCTTCAGTGGAATCTGCTGTACACATTTGACAGCTGGATAGACTTTCTTTCTCAATCTCTTTTAGGTTCTTTGACTTCTCTCTTTTAACTTTATAGTTTTCCCTTTCCTTGGCATAATCTTGTCAAATTTTCCTGAACAAACCTCAGTCTTGATAATATGTTTAACATATCTTCCAATTATATCATTACTTGGGTTCTTCAGTGGTAATCTAGCCAGGTCATGTAACACCCCCAAATTTGATGATTTGCGGAAGCTTGATTTGGGTGTTACTAATCAATAACCAAGCACAAAGATAAATAGCAAACGACTCTATATGCGTCGTTTTAACAAAATATATTGATAACTGAAATGTTTACAACATTTAAAGCTTTACATAGCTCGAGTTAAATAAAATGAGATTTCAGTACATAAGTACTTATACAAAATATACTAATGCAAGAAAATCTCAATCGTCTGTATGCTGACTCGAGCTAAATCCTGAAGCAGAAACATCCTACTGCTGGGTACCTGCGATATATGCTAAAAGGTCAGCTATAAAGCTGGTGAGCTCACAGGTTTGAAATCAAGTAATATCGTATGAACCGCAAGATTTAAAAATGAATTGCATCCAGCAATTTAATAATGAATTGCATCCAGCAATTAAATAATGAATTGCATCCAGCAATTTAATGATAATCATCGTGTATACAGCCATGAGCACATAGTTGAGCTTAACTCGAGGGCCGGGTCCCCTATAGAGAATTCCGGGCGAGGTGCCTCCACGAATGCCTAATCAACATTCGTCTTCCCAAATATTAGTACGTTCGTTTACCCGGTTAGTGCTTGCTAACCCGAACGAGGAGGGTCAATCCTATATGGTACCATATACTAATATTCACGCTACAACGTATTAACAACTATGCTGACGGAGGACTTTAAAATGATTAGTTTCGAAAAACTCATGTAGTATATGAAAAGTTGGTACTTGCGTTCACATGTTAAAAGTTGAGCAGTATATCACACCCCTGAGTAAAACAGTAAAAGAGGGGCTATGAGACTCACCTGAGTCGTTGAGTTTATGAAAATAAACTGAGAATGATTAGCCGAGAATCGAAGTCCAAAGACTTGTAACCTGAGGGTGTCCACGACACGCGATGGTTATAATATGCGAAGGTATCTAATAAGACTACCTTGTAGTTGTTCGTCCAACTATAATGTCCAAATCTCCACTATTTGGTTGATACGTTTAAGTGTTTGAAAAGTGTACGGCCCGTTGGTGACTGATTTGTAATAATAATCTCAATTATTACCATTTTGATTTCGTGGCGTTTTACTTGAAAAATATGTTTTGATTGTGTTTTAGAAGCCGTTACGAAATCTAAGTACGGGGGTCCGGGGGCAGCGCCCCTGGTAGCGGGGTCCAAGGGGCGGCAGCCCCTGGCGGGGTCCAAGGGGCAGAGCCCCTGGCTGGGGTCGAGCTGCCAGGTCAGCTTGGAAAATTTTTATTTCTACTATATTGCTTTGACGAAAAACGCATCTGGAACCGAATTTGGGTAAAATCGAGTGATAAATTTTTGGTCTCGACACTTAGTTAAAATTTGAGTTTTCTGGTTTGTGCGACGTTGTGTGCGACGTCGCAGGTAGGATTGCGACGTTGAGCATGACGTCGCTAAAGGCGACGTTTCGCAATTTAATGCGACGTAGGGTGCTGCGTCGCTAATGCGACGTAGGTGATTTCTGCGACGTAGGGGCTTGCGTCGCTAAGTGCGACGTGGCGAGGTATTGGCGACGTTAAGGTTGACGTCGCTATATGCGACGTCGCAATTTAATGCGACGTTGTGACTGACGTCGCACTATGCGACGTCACGAGGGGTTTTGCGACGTAGACGCTGACGTCGCATAAATTCGGGGTCAACTGCGACGTAGCGGTCTGTTGGCCGGAAAATGTGTCGAAAACGAGTTTTTCGGTTTCCGTTTGGTCCAAAACTTTTACCCAACCCATATAGGGACATTATAAGTTGTTACAAACTACTAACAAGTGAAAACATTTAAAAACGAGAGATTTCGGGATTTGTCGGAAACTTACAAAGTGTCGGATGAGAAATCCGAAAAGATAGCGTTGTAGATCGGGATGCGGTGGTCGTTTTCTTCCAAAAGAGTAGTATGATTCGCGTGCGTTTAGTATGTTTATTTGTCGATTTTGTGAAGTTGGGGGTATTTGGTTGGTTGGTAGATTAGAGAGAAAAGAAAGGAGAAAGAGAAAGAGAATGAAAAAAGTGAGAGAAGAGAGTGGGAAATGGGAGGTTATCCTCCCATTTTTCGCCCCGCGTTCCCGCTCCGTGCGGTGTTCGTTTGCTCCGTCGTTTATACGTTAAATAATTATTTTAAATATTAAATGGTACATTTTAAATACAAATTTATTACGCGATGTTTTATTTAATTATTTTACAATTAAGTTTATATTTGAATTATAAGTGTAAGTTGGTTTATTCAGTTTGCGCGTTTTAACATTTTAAATTGTGAAACTTTCTGACTATACGATACGTATGAATACGAAATATTATTATAATAATATTTTTGACATAACAACGTTATTTAATAAAATTGGTCACCAACGTCCGTATTAAATTGAATCGAAATACATTCGATTTAAATTGCGTACGATTTAACCAAATCGCATTTTCGTATATATTCAACAATATATATAATTCGATACATTAATTAGCCTAACTAGGAACTAATTACATGTATTAACATATGATTAGGCACTAATTACTAGTCCTAATTTGGCGGGTGTTACAGGTCACGTATCTCATAACGTTGTAGAGAGCTGAACACTGCAAGCTTTTGCTCAAAATATTGAACTCCATCAAACCTTTTGATGTCAAACAACTTCATGTCAGAGTCAAAGTACCAACCGATAATTCCTTTACGCGCTTCGCGTTTACCAGTAATGTCAACTTCAGATATTCCAATCCTTTTCTTTTGCTTTGGAAGTTTCCAATACTTCACAGCTGGATTTGCTGTAGGAATCAGAATTTCATCTTCTGTATCGGTCGTATCATCTATATCAACAACTGTTGGACCTTGTTCATTTTCAATAACAACCTCTGTCCTAGATGGGCTCACATGGTGTTCATCAACATTTGCATCTAGATCTACACCAATGTCTTGCACAATCTCAGAAACAGCAGTCCAATCAGTAGGTGGTTTGAACTCTCCTTCTTCTAAATTATAATCGATTTCTTCATCTATCTCATCAAGAAAATTATCTTCAGAATCAGATAGATCTAACATCTCCATTCCTAGAAAACCAAAACACAAATAAAATATTAATAACCTAAAATCTTTCATCGATTTCCCTGAATCAATCTAACAATTCCACTATTAATCCTTTTGTGTAATCAATCCATAATATAAACACATTATATAACTTTTAAATCTTTTATTAATTACCCTGAATCAAACTAAGATTTCTAAAGTCTTATATCAAAAATACTTAGCAAATATTAATTAAACTTAAACTCTAATGTATTGTGAATAATCACCAAACATTCAAGTTTACAATTAATTAACTTATACCATTTCCAAGACTTAATTGAACAGTTATCTAAACAAAACTTAACTATCAATTATATCTTTAAGTTATATATCATTTACATAGTAATAAAAATATTACATAATTAACTTGTTAGTTAACACAACCTTCAAGTCTAAAATGCACAAGTTATAATAGATTTTGACCGCCGATATTAATCGGGACACGCCGCACGACTACTCAATGAGTCGGAAGACTTTCGATCAATCTTCTATTTAACTGTGACAACCGTCAGTTTAGGACTATAATTTAGTGCCTAATCAAGTCTTAATACATGTAATTAGTTCTGTGTTAGGCTAATTAATGTATCAATTATTATATATATTGTTGAATATATATCTACAATTATGCGGTTTGTTCAAATCGTACGAGTTTCAATAGAATGAATTTCGATACAATAAATACGGACGTTGGTGACCAACTTTTATTTAATAACGCTTCTATGTCAAAAGTATGATTATTTTAATAATTCATATTCGTTCGTACCGTACAAACAGAAAGTTACACAACTTAAAATGTAAAACGCGCAAACAAATTAACTTACCTTTTATAATTCAAATATTAAGTGGTTAGTAAAATATTTAAATAAAATATAACGTAATAAATTGTATTTTTTAAAAGTAACAACTAATATATAAAATAATTATTTAACGTTTTAACGACGGAGCAAACGAACACCGCACGGAGCGGGAACGCGGGGCGAAAATGGGGATTTAACCCCCACTTCCACCCACTTTCTTCCATTTTTTTTTTTTTCTCTATCTCTCTCCTCTCTATTTTCTCTCAACAAAACCCAAACCAAAAATCATCAAAATCGCAAAATAAACACCTCAAACGACCTCGGATCTTCAAACCCCTTTTACAATAAACGACCACCTCGCGACGATCTACACTTCTACCTTTCCGGAATTTCATTTCGGCGATTTGTAAGTTTCCGACACGACTCCGAAAACTCTCGTTTTTAAGTTTTATAACTTGCTAGTTGTTTGTATAACCTTGTAATGTCCTAAAATGGGTTGGGTAAAAATATTAGGCCGATCGATGGCCGGAAAACGCGTTTTTGGAGTTGAAACTCCGATCAGACCCCGTACGTCGCATTTGGTCTGGAGCAGATGCGACGTAGCGACCTACGTCGCATTATATCCCCAACGTCGCATACAGCGACGCAGCCTATTACGTCGCATTGACTTGCGAACGTCGCACATAGCGACGCAGACCTTAACGTCGCAAAAACGAACCTACGTCGCATGAGCGACGTAGCACCCTACGTCGCTATTGACTTAGCACTGTTGACCTTAGCGACGTAACCCTTTACGTCGCAAAACTCTTACGTCGCAGCCTACGTCGCAGGCTACGTCGCACAAAACAGAATCTTCAAACTCAAAATTTTCGAAGTCAAATTCACTGTAGCAACAATATAATAACCTTTTGAACTATTGTTACAACCGTCACCAACGGGCCGTACGCATTTTCAAAACATACTTCAACACTCAAACAAGTCGTTGTAACTTGTGTCAATTCAATCAAACAAGTCGTAGTAACTTGTAACAATACAATCAACCAAATCGGGGAAATTTGGACATTTAGTTAGACAAACAATTTCAATGGTAGTCTTTCGAGATACCAATACAATTAATAACAATTCAAGTGTCGTGGACACATTCAGGTTTCAAGTCTTTGGACACCAACACACTGCTAATTACTTCAAGTTTATTAAGTTAAACACATCAGGAATCAGGTGAGTTTCATAGCCCCATTTTCACTGCTTTACAACTAGGGGTGTGATATTACTACTCGATTTTGTTTTACAAGTAGAACGCAAGTGCCAAACTCCAAGTACTACATGAGTTTCAAGCTAATCAATTTAAAGTCCTCCATAAGCATAGTCTCTAGTATTTTATAGCGTGAATGTTAGTATATGATATCATATGGGATTGACAATCCTCATCCGGGTTAGCACGCACTAATCGGTCAAACGGATGTATTAGCATTTGGGAAGACGAGTGTTGATTAGGCACTCGTAGGAGGCAAATCATGTTAGGTTTCCTTAATTGGGCCTGACAAATCAGTTAAGCTCAGACTATGTGCTCATGGACAGTATAACTTTTATTTTGCTTAAGTGCATTTTAAATTCATTATAAATCTTGCGGTTCTGACAATTATACATTGACATACAAACCTGTGAGCTCACCAGCGTTTTCGCTGACCCATTTTAGTATATATCACAGGTACCCAGCAGTAGGTTGACTGCACAAGCAGGGATTTCTAGCTCGAGTCAGCATACATACAATTAGAGATTGGACTGCATTATTATATTTTGTAAAAGTAATTATGCCATGTAATCTCTCAATTTCAGGAACCGAGCTAGTGCAATATTATTTTTGATGTAAACGTTAACTTTATTAATACAAGTTTAAAACGACGCATATAGTGGTCGTTCATTATTATCTTTGTGCTTTGTATATTGATTAGTGGCACCCAAATCAAGCTTCCGCAAATCAGTAAATTTGGGGGTGTCACAGATTGGTATCAGAGCCTAAGGTTATAGTGAACTAGGTTGCATTTAGTGGGCCTAGACTATGACCGTTAGGCAGTATTCCTTATTAGTTATGACTAGTTCAGGGACTACATCATACGACTTTAATTTAACATAGCCTGATCAACTATGTACAGTTAAAGAAAGATGATGTGAAACCTGAAAGAGTTATGTTGAACAGGAATGCATTAGTTGACTCTGACCTCGAGAGAAACGGGACTCAAAAACACTTCTGTGCTAGACACTCAATAGGTTATTATGTGATATACATATATTTACATGAATAGACCTCATTACAACTTTAGGCTATATTATATTATATTATATGAATATAGGCCTCTTTCTTTCAAACGTTTTGTCTCGGAATGACAAACACACCACTAGTTCATCATACTCGGACTAGTATCTTATTTCATTTCCTTGTTCTTTCTTACTCAGCATCATGCCTCCACGTCGTCAAATTACCCTTAGCGAAGCTGAGATCGCGGGAATAATTGCCCGCAGTGTGACTGAAGCCTTGGCTACCCGAACACCACCTGGTAGTGAGGACACCGCAACCAATACTCCACCACCCAAACCCTGCTCCTATAAGGATTTCCTTAGCTGTAAACCACTATACTTCAAGGGCACGGAAGGTGCCATTGGCTTGATCCGTTGGATTGAGCGCATGGAATCTGTTTTCAGTCTCTGCGACTGCACTGAGAACAACAAGGTCAAATTTGCTGTTTACACCTTTCAGGAAGGTGCATCCACGTGGTGGAAAACCCACGCAAACTCTGTAGGCCTTGAGGTTGCAAACCGACTTCCTTGGGCCGAACTGAAGAAGAAGCTGACAGAAAAGTACTGTCCTGAAGAAGAATTGCATAGGCTGGAAGAAGAATTCTGGCATCTGGAGGTGCAGGGAAATGATGTCGCTGATTATACCACCAAGTTTCAGCAGTTTGCCTTATTATGCCCGGGTTTGGTCGAACCAGAAAGTAAGGGCATTAAGAAATACATTCGTGGACTTCCCGAGAACATCCAGGGAAACGTCGCCTCATCCAAACCAACCACTACTGAGAGTGCCATTCGATTGGCCCACGAACTCATGGCCCTAGTTGTCAGCCGTGAGACCTCCAACACCTCATCCTCCAACAAACGCAAATCCACTGAACACCACCACAACTCAAGCAAGAAAAACAACGCCATCCAAGTCTACACCTCCAACTCTGAAACCACCCACAGCTACACCGGGGGCAGACCTTATTGTCCCAAGTGTAACTACCACCATTTTGGACAGTGCGGTATTCCTTGCAACAACTGCAGGAGGCAAGGGCATTTGACTAAGGACTGCAGAGCCCCCAAATCCAACAACAACCTCTCTGACAGAAATACCCGACAACCTAAGTCCTGCTATGAATGTGGAAACCCAGGACACTTCAGGGATTCTTGCCCAAAGTTGAAGAATAAGGGCAACAACAACAACAACTCCCGCAACAACAACAACGCCAAAAGTACCGCTTTCGTGATCAACTCCGGGGACGCCCGTCTAGACCCGAATGTGGTCACGGGTATGTTCCTCCTCAACAATTTAACTGCTTCCATTCTGTTTGATACTGGTGCCGATAGGAGTTTTATTTCCGATGAATTTTGCCCTCTACTTGACATTACACCTGTTGCTTTAGACGCTAAGTACACCGTAGAGCTAGCAAATGGCAAGCTGATAGAAACCGATAGTGTGATACCTAATTGCACTTTAAATCTAGCCGACGAAACCTTCCCCATAGATCTTATGCCTATTGAGATAGGAAGTTTCGATGTCATCGTAGGCATGGACTGGTTATCCAAACATCGCGCCGAAATCATCTGCTATGACAAAATTGTTCGCATACCTCTCACTGTCGGCAGAACCCTAGTCATACAGGGGGAGACCGGAGGGACGAGGCTCAACCTCATATCTTGTTTAAAAACCCGAAAATTTCTGAGAAAGGGTTATCCTGCAATCCTCGCGCACATCATGGAGAAAAAGTCGGAGGAGAAGCGACTTGAGGATGTTCCAATTGTTCGAGACTTTCCAGAAGTCTTTCCTGAAGAACTACCTGGTCTACCACCACCAAGACAGGTTGAGTTCTCAATCGATCTTGTACCCGGTGCTGCGCCTGTGGCCCGAGCACCATACCGTTTAGCTCCATCCGAACTTCAGGAGTTGTCCACCCAGTTACAGGAACTCCTGGAACGAGGGTTTATCAGCCGAGTTCTTCACCTTGGGGAGCTCCGGTCCTATTCGTTAAGAAGAAAGATGGTTCCTTTCGAATGTGTATCGACTATCGAGAGTTGAACAAGTTAACTGTCAAGAACCGGTATCCACTTCCTCGAATCGATGATTTGTTCGACCAACTGCAAGGGTCGAGTTGTTATTCAAAGATTGATCTCCGATCCGGTTATCATCAATTGCGTGTTCGCGATGCCGATATTCCAAAAACCGCTTTCAGAACCCGTTACGGGCATTACGAATTCCAAGTGATGCCATTCGGCCTAACCAACGCACCGGCGGTATTCATGGATCTTATGAATCGGGTGTGCAAGCCTTATCTTGACAAATTTGTCATTGTCTTCATCGACGACATCCTTATATATTCACGAAACAAAGAAGAACATGCGCAACACCTCAAAACCATCCTTGAACTGCTTAAACACGAGGAGCTCTATGCCAAGTTCTCTAAGTGTGAGTTCTGGATCAAAACCGTTCAATTCCTTGGTCACGTGATTGACAGTCAGGGGATTCACGTTGACCCGTCGAAAATCGAAGCTATCAAAGATTGGAAATCGCCAACCACTCCAACCGAAGTACGGCAGTTTTTGGGACTTGCCGGGTACTATCGAAGATTCATTGAAAATTTCTCCAAGATAGCCATACCACTCACGACTCTAACCCAGAAAGACAAAAAGTTTGACTGGACTGAGAAACAAGAGTCGGCATTTCAACTCTTAAAGCAAAAGCTTTGCAGTGCTCCTATCCTATCATTACCCGAAGGCACCGATGATTTCGTGGTGTACTGCGATGCTTCTCATCAAGGTCTCGGTTGTGTGCTCATGCAACGAGACAAAGTCATAGCTTATGCTTCCCGACAGCTCAAGATTCATGAAAGGAATTACACCACCCACGACCTCGAGCTAGGAGCTGTCGTTTTTGCCCTCAAAATCTGGAGACATTACCTTTACGGTACCAGATGTACAATCTTCACCGACCATAAAAGCCTTCAACACATATTCGATCAGAAGGATCTCAACATGAGGCAACGTCGATGGGTCGAGTTGCTTACCGATTACGACTGTGAACTCAAATATCATCCAGGCAAAGCAAATATTGTTGCTGACGCCCTCAGTCGAAAAGAGCGAGTGAACCCACTTCGGGTTCGAGCCCTCAGTATAACCATTCACAACAATTTAAACATTCAAATTCTCACTGCTCAACTCGAAGCCTTAAAACCCGAACATGTCAAAGATGAAGCCTTGCGGGGCATGGATAAACAGCTTGAAATCAGACCTAACGGGATTAGGTATTTCTCAAACCGAATCTGGTTGCCTAGATTCGGGAACCTACGAGACTTGGTGATGGATGAAGCTCACAAGTCCAAATACTCTATCCATCCGGGATCCGATAAAATGTACCACGGTATCAAGGACTTTTACTGGTGGCCAAACATGAAATCTGAAATCGCCACCTATGTCAGCAAGTGCCTTACTTGCTCCAAAGTCAAAATCGAATATCAAAAACCTTCTGGTTTACTTCAGCAACCCAGTCTTCCTGAATGGAAATGGGAACAAATTTCCATGGACTTCATAACCAAACTACCCAAATCCTCGAACGGTTGCGATTCCATTTGGGTGATCGTGGATCGTCTCACAAAGTCTGCTCACTTCCTAGCAATCAAGGAATCCGACAAAATGGAACGCCTCACCAACATTTATCTGAAAGAAATCGTGACCAAACACGGTGTTCCAATCTCCATTATCTCCGATAGAGATAGTCGTTTCACTTCACAATTTTGGCAATCACTTCAAAAATCTCTGGGTACTCGACTTGATATGAGTACCGCATACCATCCTCAAACCGACGGCCAAAGTGAACGAACCATTCAAACACTGGAAGACATGCTACGGGCCTGCGTAGTAGACTTCGGTGTAAACTGGGAAAAACATCTACCATTGTGTGAGTTCTCGTACAACAACAGTTATCATACCAGCATCAAGGCTGCTCCCTTCGAGGCACTGTACGGTCGTAAGTGCCGTTCACCTATCTGTTGGACCGAAGTTGGGGATAGCCAACTCACGGGTCCAGAAATCATACACGAAACAACCGAGAGGATCGTCGAAATTCAAAACAAGCTCAAAGCCGCGCGTGATCGTCAGAAAAGTTATGCTGACGTGAGACGCAAACCACTCGAGTTCCAGGTTGGAGATCGAGTTCTACTCAAAGTATCGCCTTGGAAAGGCGTAATCCGATTTGGCAAACGAGGGAAGTTGAATCCCAGATACATTGGACCATTCGAGGTCCTCGAAAGGATTGGTCCAGTGGCTTATCGATTGCAGCTGCCATCTGAACTCAGCAGCGTGCATCCCACGTTTCATGTCTCAAATCTGAAGAAGTGTCTGTCTGATGAGACACTTATCATTCCACTCGATGAAATTCGAGTTGACGAGAAACTTCACTTTATTGAGGAACCCGCTGAAATCATGGACCGTGAGGTCAAACAACTTAAACAAAGTCGTATTCCCATTGTCAAGGTTAGGTGGAATTCGCGACGTGGTCCGGAATTCACCTGGGAACGGGAAGACCAAATGCGACTCAAGTATCCTCAACTCTTCACTGATTCAATGTCAAACACAACTTCAACATAAATTTCGGGACGAAATTCTTCTAACGGGGGGAGAATGTGACAACCGTCAGTTTAGGACTATAATTTAGTGCCTAATCAAGTCTTAATACATGTAATTAGTTCTGTGTTAGGCTAATTAATGTATCAATTATTATATATATTGTTGAATATATATCTACAATTATGCGGTTTGTTCAAATCGTACGAGTTTCAATAGAATGAATTTCGATACAATAAATACGGACGTTGGTGACCAACTTTTATTTAATAACGCTTCTATGTCAAAAGTATGATTATTTTAATAATTCATATTCGTTCGTACCGTACAAACAGAAAGTTACACAACTTAAAATGTAAAACGCGCAAACAAATTAACTTACCTTTTATAATTCAAATATTAAGTGGTTAGTAAAATATTTAAATAAAATATAACGTAATAAATTGTATTTTTTAAAAGTAACAACTAATATATAAAATAATTATTTAACGTTTTAACGACGGAGCAAACGAACACCGCACGGAGCGGGAACGCGGGGCGAAAATGGGGATTTAACCCCCACTTCCACCCACTTTCTTCCATTTTTTTTTTTTTTTCTCTATCTCTCTCCTCTCTATTTTCTCTCAACAAAACCCAAACCAAAAATCATCAAAATCGCAAAATAAACACCTCAAACGACCTCGGATCTTCAAACCCCTTTTACAATAAACGACCACCTCGCGACGATCTACACTTCTACCTTTCCGGAATTTCATTTCGGCGATTTGTAAGTTTCCGACACGACTCCGAAAACTCTCGTTTTTAAGTTTTATAACTTGCTAGTTGTTTGTATAACCTTGTAATGTCCTAAAATGGGTTGGGTAAAAATATTAGGCCGATCGATGGCCGGAAAACGCGTTTTTGGAGTTGAAACTCCGATCAGACCCCGTACGTCGCATTTGGTCTGGAGCAGATGCGACGTAGCGACCTACGTCGCATTATATCCCCAACGTCGCATACAGCGACGCAGCCTATTACGTCGCATTGACTTGCGAACGTCGCACATAGCGACGCAGACCTTAACGTCGCAAAAACGAACCTACGTCGCATGAGCGACGTAGCACCCTACGTCGCTATTGACTTAGCACTGTTGACCTTAGCGACGTAACCCTTTACGTCGCAAAACTCTTACGTCGCAGCCTACGTCGCAGGCTACGTCGCACAAAACAGAATCTTCAAACTCAAAATTTTCGAAGTCAAATTCACTGTAGCAACAATATAATAACCTTTTGAACTATTGTTACAACCGTCACCAACGGGCCGTACGCATTTTCAAAACATACTTCAACACTCAAACAAGTCGTTGTAACTTGTGTCAATTCAATCAAACAAGTCGTAGTAACTTGTAACAATACAATCAACCAAATCGGGGAAATTTGGACATTTAGTTAGACAAACAATTTCAATGGTAGTCTTTCGAGATACCAATACAATTAATAACAATTCAAGTGTCGTGGACACATTCAGGTTTCAAGTCTTTGGACACCAACACACTGCTAATTACTTCAAGTTTATTAAGTTAAACACATCAGGAATCAGGTGAGTTTCATAGCCCCATTTTCACTGCTTTACAACTAGGGGTGTGATATTACTACTCGATTTTGTTTTACAAGTAGAACGCAAGTGCCAAACTCCAAGTACTACATGAGTTTCAAGCTAATCAATTTAAAGTCCTCCATAAGCATAGTCTCTAGTATTTTATAGCGTGAATGTTAGTATATGATATCATATGGGATTGACAATCCTCATCCGGGTTAGCACGCACTAATCGGTCAAACGGATGTATTAGCATTTGGGAAGACGAGTGTTGATTAGGCACTCGTAGGAGGCAAATCATGTTAGGTTTCCTTAATTGGGCCTGACAAATCAGTTAAGCTCAGACTATGTGCTCATGGACAGTATAACTTTTATTTTGCTTAAGTGCATTTTAAATTCATTATAAATCTTGCGGTTCTGACAATTATACATTGACATACAAACCTGTGAGCTCACCAGCGTTTTCGCTGACCCATTTTAGTATATATCACAGGTACCCAGCAGTAGGTTGACTGCACAAGCAGGGATTTCTAGCTCGAGTCAGCATACATACAATTAGAGATTGGACTGCATTATTATATTTTGTAAAAGTAATTATGCCATGTAATCTCTCAATTTCAGGAACCGAGCTAGTGCAATATTATTTTTGATGTAAACGTTAACTTTATTAATACAAGTTTAAAACGACGCATATAGTGGTCGTTCATTATTATCTTTGTGCTTTGTATATTGATTAGTGGCACCCAAATCAAGCTTCCGCAAATCAGTAAATTTGGGGGTGTCACATTAACTGTTATTAAATTATAACTTAAATCATTTAAAACATATTTAACTTGTAATTACAAAAATCTCAAGTCGAATATATTACAAAATACTTTTAAGTTACAATTATAGTTTACACAAATACAAAATACAGTCTATACTAAAGTCAAGCTAATATCTCACCAGCTTCACCTTCAGTCTATATACTCTATCAGGATACTTACGATCAGTAAACCCTGGTGGTTGAGCAACATACACCAATTCTTCAACTTTGCCATACAAGAAGGCACTCTTAACATCCAACTGATAAACTATTATCTCTTTGAATTATGCAAATGCTAAGAATACCCTAATTGCTTCAAGCCTAGCAACTGGTGCAAACACTTCATTGTAATCTATACCTTCTTGTTGATTAAAACCTTGAACCACTAAACGAGCTTTATTGCGAGTCACGATTCCCCGATCGTCTCTCTTGCACTTAAAATCCCATCTAGTTCTAATTGGATATTCTCCCTTTAGTAGGTCAACCAACTCCTAAACTTGTAATTTTGAGAACTGAGACAGTTCTTCTTGCATGGCTTCTACCCACGAGCTTTCTTTTAGAGCCATTTGAACATTCTTAGGCTCAACTTGTGAGATAAAGCATGAATAAAGACATTGATTAGTTATCCCAGTCTCTTTCATTTCAGAATACAAGCTTTGGTTCTAAGAAGTATTAGCCTTAGCTTAACTTCTAGTGAACATAGGGATTTCAGGATCACCTATGATGTTATCAACTGGATGGTTCTTACTAGTCCGAGTTTCCGTTACCGGATCAACCTGTAACTCATCATCCAAATTAGTACCTATCTCCTCATAAGCACTATATTCTTCAGTGATATCTTCCAAATCTGGTACACCTTCTCTCGAAAGATGTAAGTTATCAATATCAGTAGATATGCTTAACTTCCTTAATGGAGTAAGGATGTCATCCACTAATTGTTGTGACAGCTCTTCTTCATCTAGAGGCATCTCTACTGTGGGTTGTTGAGATCCACTAGTAGATGCTTCATTTGGATCAACAGTTGTCTTGATTTCAGAAGATGAAACAGTTGATGTTGGAGTGTGGCCATTATCCTCAGTTCCAAACAACAAATGATCAGGTATCTCTGAATCACTGACATAATCACTGATTGGGACTTTAAATGACTCAAAGAGATTTGAATAGTCAAATTGCCAATCTAATCCCTTATGTATGTCATATGTGTATCTCGTAACTTCAATGTTATTAACTGTTTCCACACGTCCCGAAGATTTATTAAAGTCCCGTTTATTTGGAGAATTAGGAATATAACCTAGGAAGTATCCTTCGTCAGCCTTTTCTCCAAATTTTGGTTGTTTGTTAGTCTTTGAGAGGTACACGAAACTCTAAAGGGTTCAAACCCTTTTAAGTTTGGTTTCTTATTGTTCAAAAGCTCATAACAAGTCTTGTTCTGCTTTTTAACCGTAAGAACTTTATTTAGAACATGACATGCTGTATTCACCGCTTCTGCCCAAAAGATGACCGGAAGCTTTGAATCTGCAAGCATTGTTCTAGCTGCTTCAATCAACGTTTGATTTTTCCTTTCAGCTACACCGTTCTGTTGAGGTTCATAAGGTGCACTGAATTGATGTTGTATTCCTTTGCTTAAGCAATAGACATTGAACGTTGAATTCTTAAACTCCGTTCCATTATCACTAAGAATAGGCTTTACTCTCGTTTTATAGACATTCTCAATCAGATCAAAGAACTCCATAAGAATGCTAGAAGTTTCATCCTTAGATCCCAAAAAGAACACCCATGAGAATCTAGAGTAGTCGTCGGTGATAACCAAACAGTACCATTTGCCACCTAGACTTCTCTTGCTTATTGGGCTAAAGAGATCCATATGTAGCAATTCAAATGGTGAGGAAATAGAGTTTTTAGTTTTTGATTTGTGTGGTTTCTTATGTTGTTTTCCTTTCAAGCAAGGAACGCACCTATCTTCAAACTCGAAACGCTTTTGTGGTATACCTAGAACTAAAGCATTTTTGATTATGTAATTCATTTTTCTAGAGTTTAGGTGTGACATCCTCTTATGCCATAAGATTGAGTCTGCTTCAGAAGCATTGGATAATAGACATGTAGACGCCATTGAAGAGATAGGAACACCCACGTTTATAGCATGGATATCCTTCTTCCTTGGTGCCCACATTAATATCCATTTCTCGGGAATTACAAAACCCGGCTTCTGGACTAAAGCCTCCTTTTCATTAAAATGAACTGGACGACCTTTATCACAGACTTGAGAAACACTCACTAGGTTGTGAGTTAGTTCTTCAACAAAATTCACATCCTCTAGAGTCAAAGTTCCATTTAAAACTTTTCCTTTCCCGGTTATTACTCCTCCTTTGTCTCCAGCAAAGTTAACCCTTTGCTTTAGACCTTCTTTGAAGTCCTTCAGTAGACTTCTCTCTCCTGTCATGTGTCTTGAGCATCCATTGTCGACATACCACCAGCTATCCTTGTTCACAGTCTGCTCCTGCACATAACAAGTTGTACACAATTAGTTTTCAAGAGGGACCCAAGCCATTACGCTCTTGGTTTGTCCCTTATCATCAACAATCTGAACTTCTTTAAAGTAACTATAACTATTCCCATCGGGAGTCTTGGTAACTTTCATAGAAGTTTGAGTTTGTTGATGATCTGTAGTCTTATGCCTATGAGGAGAGTGAGTAGAAAACCTCTTAGGCACATAACTAGTTCCATGTGCACTTGAAGTAGAACCATATTCAAATTGACTATGATTTCTACTGGGAGTTCTAAACCTCGAAGGTGTCTTATCTCTAGGCTTATTGAAAGAATTGTTATTTTGAGTATAAGGCCTTTTAGGTTTAGGAGGAGAGACACTATGAGTACCATCTCTCTTCAAAATGTTTACAGGTTTGCTACCTAATCCTGGTTTAGTACCTAACCCGTCCACAATTGAACTAGAGTTTATCGATGTCTTCTCATTGTTCACTAACTTAAGTGATGCTTCCAACATCTTGTTAGGATAACAAGAAGCCACATGCCCCTTTTGGCGACATTTGAAGCAAGACATCTGTTTCTGTGACTTACTAGCTTTTGAATTTTCAGTCCGAGTCTTAGGCACTAAAGGATCAATCTTTTGTTCATTATTAATCTCATCATCTATCTTAGTATCAATCATCATTCCACTCGTGACGAACTGTACTTTAGTGAAAGGAATTTTCTTACTATTATCAGATGAAGTATTCATAATAACACTCTTCTGTGCCTCTGACTGTTCAGACTTATTAGTTACTTTAGTCTCAGGTTTTGCTTCAGTCATCTCAATGTCTACAGGAGTTTTAGTGTAATTTGAATTAAATGGAGGAGGTACATCAGTGTAACCTAGTTATCCTTTACACTACGTTGAGCATCAAGCATTTTGTCCATTTCAGACGTTCTATAGTTTTCAATCTTACGATTTTTCTCAACTAACTTCAACTTAAGATCAGCTAACTCCTTATCCTTATTAGCAATAGTTTGATTCAAGTCCTTTAGGTTCATATAGAGACCATCTATGATTATAGCTTTTTCACTTATGGTATCTCTAAGTGCAGTCTTATTAGAAACATCAGACTTAATCTTATCTTTTAAGGCTTGTTTATCCTCACTTAACCTACGCACATCCATCTTAGCTAGTTCAAGTTCAGATAACATTGTCTTATTAGATTCAGTAAAAACACTAACTTGAGATGACAGATTGTTGTTTGATACAGTTAAAACACTAACCTGTGACTGTAAATCAGTAACTAAATAACAAACATCAGCAAGAGTAAAAATATCAATACATACCCTTTTCTTGTCTGTTTGCACTTCAGCCATGCGTGCTACAAAGTCATCTGGATTCATGTCTTCAGTTGAATCCATATACAGCACGTCTTCATCACTTGCTTTTGCTTGAAGCTCAGGCACCTTCACTTGAAATTCGACATCAGTAGGCATATAAGTTGTGGACTCAGCAGTTTTCTCTTGATCATCTATCTTAGCCATGAGAGCTTGTTCAGACTGAGCAGACCAATCATAAGAACCATCAAGCTGCTTCACAACTACGGCTTTGGAAGCTAAAGTGTTTCCCGAGCCTTGTTTGCCATCTTTGGAATCCATCTTTGGTTGTTGACATTCTCGAACAAAGTGTCCAATACCATGACAGTTGAAACACTTAATCTTAGATTTGTCAAACCCTGATCGATTTCCCACCACTTTCTTACCAGTTTTCTTTAGGAAATTCTTTACTTTTCTGGATAGCATTGCTAATTGATCTTGAAGATCCAATTCTTTAACATAATCAGGATCAATCTGATCATTATCTTCATCAAACAGAATAGGATCATTGATTTTACCCTGAATATAGTTCTCATAAGAAGCAACAAAGGAAGCAAGAACAGACAGTTGATGTTCAGCAGATTTCACACTCATAGGCATCTTATGATGCCCTTGAGGTGACTTCTCAGATGGTTTCCCTTTTTCTTCTCCTCCAGATGATGTAAGGAAACACAGATCTTCTGTTAACATTTCACCTTTTTCATCAGTATCACCAACTAGCAATGCAGTGGTCGAACTAAAAGCAGTCGAGAGAGTTGTGACACCCGGTCAAAAAGGGCAAATTTTTACGCCCAATTTAAACCTCAAATACACGTATTATATACGCGTTACTACCAAAACATTTAAGTCTTATATATATAATTATATATATAACATAAAATGATTATTTAATAATCACTTATACATAAATCTGAAAGCACGTAGAACTACAAAAATTGGACGTTGGTGCAAAACATTTCTAAATAAAGTATTATTGTTGAAAATAATATTTATTTACTTGGATAAACTTTAAACATATTTAGTTCCATTTTAAAACGTATTCTATTCGATTAAGAGCGAAATTTAGTTATAAAACTTTATCCCAAACATTTTTTTTTTCCATGAAATGGTTCGACTCAAAAACATTTCGAAAGATATAAATGAATTTTATAAATTCAAAAATATTATTTATTATACGATCGGGTATATAAACACGGACTAAAATACCACAAAATAGAGGAGGCCGGCTCAATTATTGATCAATTATTGGAGCTGGACATAAGCTGATCCAAACCCCTCTCAGCTTCATTTCTTCTTTTTCATTTCTTTCACTCTCGATCTCTCTCTCTCTCTCGGCTTCACTTCAAGAACCACAACAACAACAACATTAACAATAACAAGATCAGCAGCAAGAAGAAACATCATCATCATCATCATCTAGCTTCATAATCATCATCATCTTCTTCGGTTGTCATCATCATCATCGGGTTCCACTTTGATTTGTAAGATACTATCCATTTTTCCTTTGTATTTCTAGTTTATAATACTTATATCATCATGTATAAGTGTTCTATCTATGAGGTTATGTCCAAAATCAAGTTAGAAAAACATTTTGTGGATTAATTGCACAAATAGCCCTGAGAAACTTACCCAATCGGGTGACACCATACCCGATTAGGTGAAACTTAAAAGTGAAGAAACAATAACCGATCGCGTATTTTAGTTCTAATTTGTTATAGAGATACGATTCAATGAACACAAAAGTTATACTTATAGATAAATATTTACACAACAAACGAAATCTATATAATTATAATTGTACGAAACAAATATGATTGTATTTTTGGAATATAATTTCAATCTACCACCAACGGGCCATATACTTTTATAAACTTCAAAAATAAATACAAACCGAATACTTTGGGCACAATTAACCGAATAAACACTTATGGATAGTTTATTTAAAACGCCCACTTACAAATATATAATCTCGCGTATTTAGGACGTCAAGGAATTACAACACGGATCATAAACTTACTTTTGGAATGCTAGCTCGTCAGGTGAGTTCATAGCACCACCATTCCACTATTTTATCAATTTTTGGGGGAGAATGCATACTCAATTAAATCTTTTCATTGCTTAATGAATACAAACCATTTACAGGATATCTATGACATAAACATTATGTTATCACATTATTAACTTTCCTCAATTATACTTAAGTGTGTTAAGTATACATATGATTGCTTTAGGGACCATAGTTTTTTTTTTCCCCACGTTTAAGTTTCACAATTACTATGCTTAGGCTGGTACATAAGAGAACAACATTAATAGACCTCAATATACTTGCTAGGCTGGAGGCTAGGAGTATACGATAGTGGCATACAATAGTATAGTACTATGTACTGTATCCAGACAATTAGGTGATGACTGTTCATACCTAGGTTCATTATGCTACACCCAATATCTAAGTGATGTTTGTACATACTTAGATACACTAAATCATTTTCATATAATATATGACAATTGTAGTTACCCTTGAGTAACTATATCAGTTTTACGTTAAACCCTAATCAATAACACCCTGCGTGTTGTATTTGTTAACTAAGTGTATATATATATATATATATATATATATATATATATATATATATATATATATATATGTGTGTGTGTGTGTGTGTGTGTGTGTGTGTGTGTGTGTGTGTGTGTGTGTGTGCGCGCGCGCGCTTACAGATATACTATCTCAAGCACTTGGTGCTATCTAAATCTATTTATGTATATTGTATACTTACACATATACATCCAAGACTCATCATTCGGGCCTGTCTTGATACACCCGATAACTCTATGCATACAGACTTACATGAATCATTGATCGCTATCATCTTGGATGATACAAAACGATACCACAGTTGGTGGTACAAAACGATACCATGGTGGGTGGTACAAATCGCTATCATCATGGATGATACAAAACGATATCACGGTGGGTGATACAAATCGCTATCACAGGTTGTGATACACATTATAAATCATTACGAGTTAATTCTCGTCATCATATCTACGAGTTGGCACTCGTCATCATTTAAAACACAATACGAGTTTATACTCGTCCATATCAAAATACATGCGAGATAATACTAGCCATCATTAGTATTAATGTAGGTTAATACTTACTCTTATTTGTATAACCTCGAGTTATTACTCGCCTTCATTAGTATTAAGGTAAGTTAATACTTGTCCTCATCAGTGTTACTACGAGTTGTACTCGTCGCATTAGAACACATTCGGGTTTATGCTCGCTTTCAAGATTACCACTATTAGTACCCTACTGGCTTAGAACTCTAGGTTTACTTAATGGATCACAATATTGCTCATGGGAGCAATCATTGCTTAACACTATAAACACATCATACAATTTACAAACTATTTTTGAAACTTATAATGTTTCATAACGTTACGATTTGTTTAATTAAACCTGTGAACTCACCAGCGTAAAGCTGACCATTTTAGTATGCTTTCTCAGGTACACCGCTAAGGTAGGATCAGCCCATCAGGATCCTAGCTCGAGTCGCACGCTTTCAAACATTTGGGACTATTCATGCATTACTTTTGTATTTTCAAATTATGTATTTGAAATTTACTTATAAACTCGTAACCTTGTAAAACTATATTTTGGAAATGTAATCTATATATTTTCAAACGTCTCATTTAGAGTCGCTCATTATGTATCTTTGTGCTTGTGATATTTGATTGGTAACACCCCGACCCGACCGCTTCCGCAACCCAAAATTTGGGGGTGTTACAAGAGTAGATTTTCCATGATATAGCCCAGTATTCTGAACCTGATCAGATTCAGTATCTCTCGATTTCTTAGTAAAATCGTAACCTCTAAGCTTGTCAATCGCCTGCTCTAAGGTCATTGCTGCATACCTCTCATCATTGTCCTTGAGCATTACACCATACATTTCCCACTTAGATGGTAAACCCTCAATAAATTTGTCGGTTTTCTCAGTCTCAGTAGTGACAATCTCATGGTTGTCTAGCTCACTCAGAAATGGTAGAATCTGGTGGTATATGCATCAAGATCTTCTCCCTTCATAGATTTAAACACAGTAAATTGCTTTTTGAGGAGGTTCCTCTTGCCAGCCTTGACCTGTGGACTACCCTCACATCTTTTCTCAAGTGTTTCCCAGAGTGCTCTAGCAGTATGAAAAGATTTCAGCTGATGATTGATCTCCTTTGGAAGACTCATTTGGTTGAAGAATGAGATCTATTCTCAACCTCAAACTCTTTCCTTTGGGTTTCATTCATGTGCTGATAGGATACAACCACAATAGCATTTTGAACAGTGGCAGTAGGTGCAGTGTATCCATTTTTGATACACATCCAGATAGACAGATCATGAAATCTACAGTAAGATTCAAATCTATCCCTCCAACTATAGTAATCTTCAATCCTTAACAATTTAGGTGGAACATTAGATTTTCCAACCTCGTGTTCCATCTCAATCATTTTACTTAGGTCAGACATCGTAACAGTTAAAAGTCAAACTGTTTTGCGAGTTCAGTAAATCTCAATTCACAAGATTCAACTCGCTTCGCAGATCTCAGCTCGGATTGCAAAACTCGGTTCGCAAGACTTAGTTCGGATCGCAGATGTCGAATCACAAGTGATCTCAGTTCGCAAGAGATCTCGGTTCGCAGCTCAGTTCGACTCGCAGAACCCAACTCGGTTCGCAAGTTCAACTCGGTTCGCAAGTTCAACTCGGTTCGCAGACGCGGCTGAAACCCTAATCTCAGTTCACAAAACGGCTGAAAAACCTGAAAACGAAAATTTTAGGTATTTTTACGATTAAAACTAGAAATTTCGACCGTAAACTAACCTAAAAACGTCCAGAGAATGATTTTGATTGATTTTAACACACTAATGCACGTTAAAACAACCCGAAATCAATCGTTATTATCACAATAACCTCGAACCTACTAGTATTTAGCCCGAAAGCTCTGATACCAATTGTAAGTCCCTAGTTCTTGGATCGTTAACGAGGTTATCTATATGTATTAAGGTGCGGAATCCCTTAATACTAGTTACACGATTGTATAACAATTAATAACGTTTATATTATCTAATTACTTTGCTTTATACGTAAAACGCCAAAACCTAGCCGTTAGAATACTTAGGTTTTCTCTCTGGAATGAATTCGCAAGTCAGAATATCGAATGGCAAAAGTTATGTTTTTCACAAACTCAAAACATATATATAATTCGGTTCAACTCGCAGCCAATGGGCCTGCGAGTCCAGCTCAACTCGCAGCCCAAGCCCAGCTTGGCTTCGGTTCACTATCACTGTATATGAATTCAGATCTCATCTCACAAGACCAAAACTTGCGACTTGAGATCTCAACTCGCTATTTAGTCTTTAGTTTGTTTCGATATTTATCTAACACTTTAACATAATAATATATTTAACAAATATTTAATAACAAACTAATATCATTTACTTACAAATCTAAACCAATGTACAAACTTGATCACAATTACACCAGTTCTATTACAAGCTATATCTGTTGTCACCATAACATGTCTCAACAGTACGTGATGCCTATTTATATTATGTATTAGGTTCATCCTCTTCAGGAAGTTGTAACCGACAACAAATTTAAGATCCTATATATATCGTGTGTCTGTGTGTTATATTTTCTCATCTTAAAATGTTGATATTTTTGGATGTAGTGGTACCAACGTTAGGTTGGTTTTCAATGAAGTGTGCAAGCTGAATCGTTTGTAATGGGTTTTATGGATGGATATGTAGTCACTGTTTTGTTTTTACCATGTCATATGGGTAAGTCTCTATGGTGGATTCAAGTATTTTCTATTTTGTATATGTAGCTAGATACATAAGCAGATTCTATTTTAAATTCCTAGGTATATGTATTTTAGTTACCAATCTCATGTTTAATTGAGATGTGAAAGAAAAATGCAATTTGAATTGGTTTGTATTGCTCTATGGTATATATTATGATGGTTTGCATATATCTCTAGTGTTGTTATTGGGTTTGAAATAAATCAACTCTGGGCTTAATAGAAATCAAATTAATGAAAACGAAAAATGATAATAGCTACATCTTTTAGATCGGTTCTGATAAGTTGTGACAGATAAAACATATTAAAACTAAAAAAATATATAATATTAAAAACTAAAAATAATATATATTGTTTGTTTATGAATTTTTTAGATCGGTTTTTTTGGATGTTCCAAAAGATCTCACGGCCGGATTTTTAAACTAATGTGTAGATCGGTTAAATAGAATGCTTCAAATAAAAGCATTTTTTAGAGCGGCTGTTTGACCGGGACAAAAAATCAACAAATTTTTAGAACCCAATTATTTAGCGTTTGTAGTAGTGCTAGTTATCTGTTTGCCAATTTAAGGACATCTTTGAAGATGAGGTGTGAGAGACTCTTGTGAAATAACCAATGCGGATCATCCGACTTAGAAAGAAAAAAAAAGTGTCATCTAAGGTGACAGTTGTAGACGTATATTTGATACATGTTCTTATGGCTCTATTTCGGATCATCTGAGTTTCAAAAAAAAAAGTGTCATCTAAGGTGACAGTTGTAGACGTATATTTGATACATGTTCTCATGGCTCTTGTCATTCAAGAATGACCTTCCTATCAAGTTAAACATATTTTATATCTATTTCAGAATTGTACAACATTTCTTCTATTTCAAATCTAGCATACGTAACTAGGTTGTGTTTTAATCCAACTACATACGCCTCATTCTTTGACGTCATATTCTCATTGCTCAAAATGCATGAACTCTTAATATATCCTCTTAAATGATCATCATATCAAACGTTACAACTAGATTATCGCATTATAGTCTAGTAGTATAGAATTACACCTGATCATATGCCTTGAATATATATACTATCCAAGTACCAAAAAAGATATATTTTTATTTATATCGTTAGACAAACACATGAGTATTAGTTTATTTTGGAAACCCTGCGTTCAAAATAACTAATTTCTATCTTTGGTGTTCTTTGTATTTCTTCGATCTAGGGGTAAGAACACTATAAATGATGTTCAAACATGTAAGTATGTAACGATATCAAATGTCAGCAAACAAACAAAAAACATGTAACGTGTGTCACGGCACTCTTACTATTCAATTCGACGGGTTGTGATATTTCCACCATGATTTTGATAAATCCACCATAATGTAGAACTATTTATTCATATGGTACAACTGCTTACTGCATATGCATGGTAGATCTATAAAAAATAATGTTGGAAATATCAATACCCTCTCCAATATAACGATTGATTGATACTTGTGGCCCATTCGAATTAAAGGAAGGATATATCAATAATGTGGTTATAAAGCGATTTAAGTAAAATTATCAGTCAAGTACGAATCGTTGGCTAACTAGTGTCATGAAAATTATCATTCCTTCCTTTAATTCGAAAGGACCACAATTATCAATCAATCGTCGGCCAACTAGTGTGATGAAAATTAAAGGATACATTTTGTGAAAATACGAAAATAAAAATAAAAATGGGGAGTAGGTGTGCAAGTAAACATTCACATTCATTTAATGATTTAGATTTTTTTTTTCTTATACATCAACGTGTTAGATATATCTCATCATTTTATACATCAATTATTTTTCGGCATTTAATACTCTCTCCATCCCAATATAATTGTCCACTAGTGAAATGCATACATTTTTACGAAAATATATTGATTATTGTGTCAATCAATAGTAATTAATATATATCCAATAAAACCTTTTCTGTTGGTTGAAATCAAAAGTGAATAATAATTTTGAAACATTCAAAATGAAATATTTAACAATTAAATTGGAATGGAGAAGTATTGTTTTGTTTGCATTATTAAAATAAAGGATCATTATGATGCAACGTCACACTATCCACACATTCCACACTATCACATATCGATAATAATATTCACTAGTACATAAATGGATATATATGACGGTGAAAAAGGTCATCTGAAGCAGTGATCTAACCGCCCCTGATACCGGCGATACAAAAGCCTGAACATCTTTTGAAACTGTCAAACGACCGTTTCAAAAGAATGAAATAGAAGCGGTTATTTTGCTTTAATCGAACGGTTGTTGGACAATACATGAGGTGGTTGTTAGGCTGATGAACTACTTCAAAAGTCAAACGAAAATTCAAAAGAAATTCACTTTTACGCCCAAAAGCATATATTCATTTCCAGTTTTCCGCTAATCACCCGAACATATTCATTATTCTTGCTTCAACTTACACTTCAAAATCAAATTAATTTTCTTTTATAAAAAAATTAGATTCCTTTTAAACTTATATAAATATACATACACAATAACTGAAATGATAAATATCAACTTGTTTAATAGCACAAAAAATTACATATCTTAAATAAACATACCAAATTACAACAAATCAAGAATACATGGAATTGAACATAGCAATACTATATTACAATAAGTAAAACTTTTTCAATTGCACTAACGATACACTGCAACTCATCGCCCTTTCAGTAACCACTAGTCCACTAACAATTTGTCATTTGTTTCTTGAGGATACTGCAATAGATATAAACACACTATAAATTATATATTATTTTTATGTTTATTGTATCTAGATATACATAAAAGATACATATGCTTATCACAACAACCGATGAAGTGCAACTAGATGTGAGCCGTCATCACGGACAAGATCTGAACACAAATACAAATATGTAAGAACACACATATGATGAACCAAAACACATATCTAAAAAAACAATTAATTCATAGTTTATTTTAATCTTACATTAATTTACTGGGTTGTTGCCACCGTGACTCACTGTTATTCATCACCTGACCAACACTTCAATTTATTTTCTATAGTGGGGAAAAACTTAAATAAATCTTGCTTGTGTAAGTTAGTTGGTAGGTGCTGGAGATAATATGTGTGTGGTGGAGAAGATATGTGTGTATGTTTATTTATAAGTAAAATGAGAAAAGAAGAGTCGTTATTTGTTATTTTATAGCGTGGTTCACAAACAACGTGCTATATAATTTTTTATTGAGCGGTTATATGTTATTTTATATCGCGGTCACAAACAACGTGCTATATAATTCTTTTATGGAGCGGTCCTTTATTATTTTATAGCGCCGGTTCACAAAGAACGCGCTATATAATTCTTTTATAGAGCGGTTCTTTGTTATTTTATAGCGCGGTTCACAAACTCATTTTTTTACTTTGAAAATAACCGCTCCATTTTATTCTATTTAAAACAGGTTTTTACTTAACCGTTCTAAAATTGCACTTTTTTGGAGCGGGTGGTTTTAAACCGCCACAAATAATGGTATTTTTTGGAGCGATGTTTACTAAACCGCTGCAAATATAAGTAATTAGAGCAGTTTTTTTTAAAACCGCTACAATTAATGCCATTAAACCGTTCCAAAAAAAATTTTGAACCCACTTTTTGCTTTTTGTAGCGGTTTTCACATAAAACCGCTATAACACTGCGCTTTAAATAGTCATTTGTATAATAGTGATTATTAGAGCAACAGATCAACAATGTTGTTATACAAAGGCTTAATACACAAATAGATTATTCTATATTATAAAAATTTCAAGTAAGTTATTGAAATATTAATTTGTTTGATTGAATTTAATAAATTATAATATATGAGTTACTTATGTTATAAATATAATTAGCACTCATGTCAGCTTTCTTAATTTATGAACTTAAATAAGTTATTGAACTTATAAATATCAAAACGTTAAAATGTTGTCATGTTAGACTACTCCTAATAGTATACAAACTGACGCATCACTTTTTTCCAAATCAGCACCACGTCAGCAGTTTTCAAAATTTACACAAAACTGACATTTCACCACCAAGAGTGAACATCGCTTCTCTTTTTTCTGTACCCCAAACACTACTAACTTTATTTATTTAAAATACACACTAAATAAAATATTTTCATTAAAATTAAAAACATTACATTTAATAAAAATAAAACATTACAATTCCTAAAAAAATACATTTATTGGAAAAAAAAATACAACTAGCTAACGCGATCGGAAATTTGGTGGGAGGGTCGCAATGTGTTGGATGAGAGCTTCGCGAAGTCGATGATGGACGTCACGGTCGCGTAATTCCTTATCCATACGCATTTGCGTTGCAACCTTTTCTTTCCACGATCGTTGAGGCATATTATCCGGGTTTACCGTATAGTCTTTCTCAAGTGGACACATATTTCGTCCATTGTCTTCGATTATCATTTGTGTAAAATCACACAAGAATACATGATTTGGCGTATTTTGTTGATGTTATATGGTCTAGCAGGGGTTTTGATGATTTGCCAACGGCCTTGAAGCACCCTGAATGCTTGTTGTACATCTTTTGTAGCAGATTCTTGATATCTCTAGAACCTCATCTCACTTTCTGTTATCGGATGCTTAAACGTCTTCACAAGCGTCACTCATTCTGGATATATTCCGTCAGCGAGATAATACCCTTGTTAAATTCTTGACCGGTGATAAACGCGCATAAGTACTATATTTGAGTAGTATTTTACCCCTGTTTTTGTATGTTTTGATTGCATTTACTTAAGTTTAGGTACTTATTTCGTATATATTTGCAATTAGATGTGGAGATAAGCTTTTTGGAGAAAAGGACGGAAAATCGTCAATAAATAAGTTAAATGCTGCATATTTGAAGAAATGAATAAAGCCGAAGGTTTGAAAGAAGATTAAAGGAAGAAAATATGAAATTCGGCTGGAAATTCAATCCATACGCCGTATGGAATATCCATACGCCGTATGGATGAGGCGGTGGAAGCCCAGTTTAACGCGCAGCTGGGCCGGACTCAAAATCAATCCATACGCCGTATGGAAATCCATACGCCGTACGGATCAATTTTCCAGAAACTATATAAACGTGTTTTTAACTCTAAAAACAGGAATTCAGCTAGGGTTTTTCTCCAGTCGATTATTTTCGGTTCTTAAAGTTTATTTACGAATTTTATTAGTAATTTGGAGGTACGTAGGCTCAAGATTGAAGATTACTAGTCCAAGTTCTTCGTAGATTGTCTTTTGATTCGGTATAACTTTCTTTTACTTAATATCATTGATGAATTTGATGTTATTTAATATGAGTTTTCTGTTTTTTATGATGAATTGAATATTAAAGTAGTTGTGTGATTAATTAAACTCGGATTATGATTATTGAACGATTATAATTGCATATTGAATAAGTTATTTAATTGAAAATGGTTATATTACTCGTGGATCCTTGTTTGTTGGTAATTAGTAATTATTATTGCTCAACGTGATTAATGATGTTAATGAGATTGATTTCTATTGATGTTATTAATTATTGATAGTTAATATCTTAGGGTTTTGACTATTGCTAAATATGTTGAGTCTGATAGGTTGAGAAAATAATAATTATATAGTTTAAAATGAATGAGACAATAAGAAATTATTGGGTATTGTTGAGTCATGCCACTAGAGTAATTATAATGAGTTGTGAATACGTAATGCTCAATTTAGGGAAAAGCACACAATTGACTGATCATCTTGTGACATTGAATCGATGTTTAATATTGGACCCTAAATTGTAGGAATTAGTTGGTGTAACATCCTCAAATTGGGCCTAGGAGTAATAGGTATTTCCAGACAATAATAAATACGGGGAACGAAAACTAACACTTATATGGTATATTATATGTTTGGGTCGGTTTTATCTCCCACAAATACATACATATGTACGTATGAACAAATGCACACACACATATGATCCAATCCACAAAATTATGAAGAAATCATCAAATTGAAGGTCACAAATTCGGATTCAAGCTTCTAGCATGAAGATTATCATCTTCTAATCCTTCTTTTCAACTTGTAAGTTCTTAATCTTTGAGTTATAAACCCTAGAAATTGGGGGTTTGATGTTCTTGAGTAAAAATCCGAATTTAGGGTTTGATTATGTGATATTTATGTTAGTTAAGCTTCAATAACAAGTATTAATCATTCTATTATCATTATAAACATGTTATAATTGTTAATTCATGATTTTCATGTTAACCTAGAAATGGGGTTTTGGATAATTGATTTTATTGGCATGATTAATCTTGTATCTAGGCTTGTAATGATCATATTATTGTTAATTGATAAGTAATTCTTGATTGTAAGTGAAACACTAACTTAGAAATGATGGACATTATATATGATCATTAATGGAGTTCATGTGTTTAGTTGATAATTCAAGAATTTGAGATTCTATGCTTAGAATAATGATGTATGATTTATAAGTATTGATTAAAGATGATGATTTACATTGGTTATGTTAAGAGTTGTGAAATTGATTAAGTGTTCATGAGAATTTTGATAATCATGATGAGTTTGATGGTTTATATGAAGAAAGTAGTATGATTTGCTAATAAGAACCCTTAATTGATAATTAAAGAGGACGGTGTGAAATTAGTTGGTTAAGTATTCATTAGATCAAATATTGATGTTTTGATGAATAATTGATGTGGAAAGTTAGTAATCTTGTTAATGGTTTCATTATATTAGTTAACAATGATGGAGATGAATGTTGGATTAATACAAGATTAATGATAAATGGTTTGATGTAATTACAATTGTATGATGTTATATCAATATTGAGGCAAGTGCCAAATGACTAACTTGTGTTGTGTTATTGTATTCTCAGATGTGGAGAAGACTCAGTGACATTAGACTACTGAGTGGACGACTATGATTGTCGGTGAGTGGATCTTGGACTTTCTGTCTAAGTTAGTTGTAACAACATGGTTACAACGGGTAAACTTGGTTTATTGCAATGATTGCATTAATATTAGATTGGCATGTTGGCTAAACCTTTGATTGATTATTGGCATCCATTGTGCTATGATAGTTGTGGACTATTTGATTTGGTGGGGGTCAACTAATGTGTTGGGTTTGGATACTATTACTAGGACTTCGCAAGTGCCTTGTACATGTGTTGGACACTGAAATTGCGTCGTGTGTAGTAATAGTACCAAACTATCGGTTTAACCTCTGATTTGGCCGTCAGTTGGTTTTAAGTGTTACTTGGGGAACCATCCGCGGCATGAGGGTACCTCAAGGACCACCGATCCTTCTATGTTGCTTGTGCATTGCTTGGTTATAGGCATGTGTTAAGCTGAGTTAGATTGATAGCTTGGGATCTATTCATTTAGCTTCGTGCTAACCCCTCATTATTTCTTGCAGGTTTACTTCTGTATGTGGGTGGGCAAGAAGTACATATGGAATGGAATGTTTGACAGGCTCACTCTGAAATGGATAATACGTTAATGATTTAACAACACATTGGGATTTCTATAACACCTAAACTTAATGTGTGTAATGATTAGAATAATCTAGTTTTAAAGGTTTGTATATAAGTGGATTGCTATTTGAAATGTATGTATGCAATCCACTGGTTTCTATTAATCATGCGCTTCCGATATGTTTAAAAAAAAAAAAATGTCCTTGTATTTAGCGGGTGTTATAAATTGGTATCAGAGCCTAGGTTTGGGTGAATTGGACATTGTATGGTGTTCAATCCCAAACTTAGGTTTGTGTCAAGTCCAACATTCCAGGGATGGGGTTTAGTGGTTGCTTGAGAAAGTTGCTATGAAATGTGTGCTAACCTATAAAAATATGCAATAGTGTTGTTTTGGATGCAGAGACGGAGGAACATGAGGAACCGTCTGGTATTCTCAATGATTCCTCAATACTCGTGGGTCTAGATGTGCCAGGTAATTTCTGATAAGCTTGATGAATTTTAATAAGCTTTGACTGTTTGCTTTACTATGATATGATTGTTAGTAAAGTAAATTGAATTATTGGTGAATAACGCTTGTTAATAAGTTGATAAATGCAAGGTGTGATTACAGATCCTTGCTAGGGAATTATTTGATAAATGATAAACTAAATTGATGTGACTTGATATGATGAAATTAATGGGATGTTGGTATTCTCCATTAATAGGTTTCGAGTCTTGTTGTTATGTGAATTATAAGGAGTCTAGTTATGGGAATATGTGTATTGACTTGGAAAAGTCAAAGTTGAATGTGGTCGTGTCAAACTGGATAATAACTATGTTACAAAGTGATGAATGTGACTAGATGTTTATGTGTTTAGCATTGATCATAATTGGGTTGAATGATGATCTTTGTATTGAAAGTGTTAAGATAGAAAATCAAAGTGGTCAACGAGTCCAAATGTGTGTTGACAAGTTGTGAAAAGTTAAAGCGATTATGAAATTGGAAAATTGTTGAAATTGATTTAAAAATGATGATTTTAATGTGGATTGGTGTTTTAGAGTTATAGCATAATACCAATATTGAAAATGGTTTTGTTTGACTTGGAATAGTCAACAAAGTGTGAATTGATTGTTTGTATAGTGGTTATATGGGTTGAAACCCAAATGGGTTGTTAAAGTACCCAAATGGGTCGGTTATTGGTCAAATGGTTAATATGCATGTGGGTTCGAAAATAATGAATGTTAAAGTGACTTTAAGTCATAAGTATAGTAACAAGGTGATGAAAATGATTTGGGTAGTCAATGTGATTATTTTCTTAAAAGTGCCCATTTGGACCCCTAAACGGGTCAACGTGTCAAAATAATGTAGAATGAGTGTTTGTAGGTGACGAATATGCCCACACGTCACTAATGTATATAGAAACATGTTGGTAAAAGGTGGAAGTCAGAAACCAAGTCGTTTGAAATATAGCGTGTCAATCAAAATGGTCGAAAATGGTCAAAAATGAGTCGTACGTCCGTTTTCTCGTAAAACGTGTAAATTGAAAAAGTGTAAAAAGGGAAAGTTTCATTTTGGCATAGTGGACGTGCCTGCAAAATTTTAGAGTCTAACTCTAAACGAGTAAAAAGTTATACGCGTTTGAAATTGGTTAAAAAAATATGATTTTCTGAACCTCAGATTTTCTGCTTGGGAACGCGATCCCAACCTGTTTTCAGGATCGCGTTCGTACGTGTTATTTTGGCTCAGATTATTTTTATGTTTGGGAACGCGATCCCAGCCATTTTCCAGGATCGCGTTTGTGTGTGTAAATTGTGTTCAGATGCGTTTTCTCTGGGGAACGCGATCCCGCTCACTTCTCCGGATCGCGTTTGTATGCCTAATTTGGTTACAGAATATTTTACACTAGGAAACGCGATCCTGACCTGTTTCCCGGATCGCGTTAGTATAAAAAAAAAAAAAAAAAAAAATTTTGCGACGTTCGACGTAATACTTGACGTAGGAAAATTTTAGAAAAAATTTTGGTGTCCGATTAAGATGAAATTTACAGGGTCACTCGGAAACGGCCCAACGGTCAAAGCTCATTGCTTTGCTATGAGCCCTGTCAGTTTTGGGCACTTCGGGATTGTTTGGGGCCCGAAAATGGCATTTTACTGTTTTTCGGGCTTTATTTTGAACTTTTAGCTCACGATTTGTATTGGGCTTTTGTTTCTTTGAGCCCAGGGATCATTCCTGTGACTATATGCAATATTAAATGTTGTTTTAAGAGGTCCTCATATTTTATTGAGTATAAGTTATTTTCAAGCTGTGTATTGGTCGTATTGTCGATTGTGGCCAACTGGTGTTGGTGGTGATTTAAATTCTTGAGTGATATGGACTAAGTGAAATAAGATGAAGTAAATGTGTCATCTAAAATATTGGAAATGGTTAAAATAAGTATTCTTAGAGATTGAAAGGAATACATGGGTCTATACTTATTGATATTTGAAGGTAGAGTAATAATTCGCATGTGTGGCATGAAAAGTTTTACTTATATTACAACTAAAGAGGTAAAGATTGGAGAGAACATATTGAATATTACATGTAGTATGGATGAAGTGTTTAGTACCAGATGTACAATTAATGTTGAGTGATGTAATTAGTAAATGACCTTGAATTAGGTAATAATGAAGTTGTTTGTAATAATGGTGTTAGACATTACACCTGAGTTAAGGATATAATAAAAAGAGGTATTGAATGTCTGTGTGGTGGTGTAAACTTGATGATATGTGTAATGTACATTCAAAATGATAAGTTGAAAACGGTAGTAAACTTATACTTGATGATATACCTGCTACTATGGGTAGTTATAATTGTGCAAATGGTTGATATCATGGTTATGATATAATTAAGGGTAAAGACTAATAAATTTTGAGAGATTAATGGTATGAACTAGCCTGAGGATAAAGTGTGACTGACATAATATGATGACGTCTGGCCAACGTATTCATATTATGCCATTTCACATGGAGTTGTTGAGGCTACTAAGTACCAAATGAAGTTAAATGATTTTAAATAACGGATGATATAGGTTGACCTGCGGTTATGAAATAGTTATTGATTGACTAAAATTGAGGTAGTAGTAAACTACTAAAACTATTGATTAATGTGATACCATTATAAAGGAAGAATTTTGGACTGTTTCTATTACTTGTTAAAACGTATAAGTGGTTATTCGGTGATGATAATTAAAGCTTGGTAAAGACTACCATAGTTGGATAGCCTATTGTAGGGAAAAAGTAAAATAGTCAGGAAAATAAAAGTTTACTTGTTGGATTGATAATCTTATTATAATTATGTGCGAATTACATATAATCCTTCGTATTTTTGCTTATCTAATGACGAGATAAAGTAGTAAATTGTAATTTGAAAAGTTATGTGATGAGAAAGTTAAGTAGAGGTCGGCTATTTGGATTATTGAGATGATATTGTTGAAAATGTGTTGATGATTAGCACATTTTGATAATGTGGTACGTGTGCTAGTATAGCAAGGTACCCATTGAACGAGATTTAGCATGTATCCAAATATAATTTGGTGCTAAGTGATTGTGTAACTATATGATAATGGTATTAACCATAGGATTTGACCTCTACTTTGCTTATTAATATGTGGTTAGTGTTACATGATTCCGAGATATTGTAATAAAAAAAATTGGGTTTCATGTACCTCTGTGATATGTGGATATTAGCGTGGATGCTAATTATAATTGAAAATTGAAATTCATTGATGATATGTGTATTGTGGTTTCCATAACCACTATTTTCGTTATTGAAAAAGATAGAATTCATATACTAATTTTAAAAGATCTAGCATGTCGCTAGATTCTGGATATGAGAGTATATTACTTTACTTAGTTAAGTGATTTACTTATGTTAAGTGATAACTTGTTTTAAAATGTTCATTGTGTATATGAAGATAAGATTAGGTACATTATATGTGCTGAAATGAGAAATTGAAGCATGTACATTGGATATGTGCATGTGTAATTAGGTTGAAAACATATATCTTAAAATGGATTAAATGTATACATATATTGTGTATGTGTGATTAGTGATTAAGATACGCATAGAGATGATACGCATAAGTAATTTAAATTGTACATATACCTTATGTGCATTTAGTGATAAATAATTATGTAGTTAGGGAATTGGAAGTAAAGTGTGAACCAAACTTCACACGAGGTATGATGTGATTAAATTCCCAAGATTTATTAAGGATGATTAGATTTCGAGGACGAAATCTCTTTAAGGGGGAGATATTTGTAACATCCTCAAATTGGGCCTAGGAGTAATAGGTATTTCCAGACAATAATAAATACGGGGAACGAAAACTAACACTTATATGGTATATTATATGTTTGGGTCGGTTTTATCTCCCACAAATACATACATATGTACGTATGAACAAATGCACACACACATATGATCCAATCCACAAAATTATGAAGAAATCATCAAATTGAAGGTCACAAATTCGGATTCAAGCTTCTAGCATGAAGATTATCATCTTCTAATCCTTCTTTTCAACTTGTAAGTTCTTAATCTTTGAGTTATAAACCCTAGAAATTGGGGGTTTGATGTTCTTGAGTAAAAATCCGAATTTAGGGTTTGATTATGTGATATTTATGTTAGTTAAGCTTCAATAACAAGTATTAATCATTCTATTATCATTATAAACATGTTATAATTGTTAATTCATGATTTTCATGTTAACCTAGAAATGGGGTTTTGGATAATTGATTTTATTGGCATGATTAATCTTGTATCTAGGCTTGTAATGATCATATTATTGTTAATTGATAAGTAATTCTTGATTGTAAGTGAAACACTAACTTAGAAATGATGGACATTATATATGATCATTAATGGAGTTCATGTGTTTAGTTGATAATTCAAGAATTTGAGATTCTATGCTTAGAATAATGATGTATGATTTATAAGTATTGATTAAAGATGATGATTTACATTGGTTATGTTAAGAGTTGTGAAATTGATTAAGTGTTCATGAGAATTTTGATAATCATGATGAGTTTGATGGTTTATATGAAGAAAGTAGTATGATTTGCTAATAAGAACCCTTAATTGATAATTAAAGAGGACGGTGTGAAATTAGTTGGTTAAGTATTCATTAGATCAAATATTGATGTTTTGATGAATAATTAATGTGGAAAGTTAGTAATCTTGTTAATGGTTTCATTATATTAGTTAACAATGATGGAGATGAATGTTGGATTAATACAAGATTAATGATAAATGGTTTGATGTAATTACAATTGTATGATGTTATATCAATATTGAGGCAAGTGCCAAATGACTAACTTGTGTTGTGTTATTGTATTCTCAGATGTGGAGAAGACTCAGTGACATTAGACTACTGAGTGGACGACTATGATTGTCGGTGAGTGGATCTTGGACTTTCTGTCTAAGTTAGTTGTAACAACATGGTTACAACAGGTAAACTTGGTTTATTGCAATGATTGCATTAATATTATATTGGCATGTTGGCTAAACCTTTGATTGATTATTGGCGTCCATTGTGCTATGATAGTTGTGGACTATTTGATTTGGTGGGGGTCAACTAATGTGTTGGGTTTGGATACTATTACTAGGACTTCGCAAGTGCCTTGTACATGTGTTGGACACTGAAATTGCGTCGTGTGTAGTAATAGTACCAAACTATCGGTTTAACCTCTGATTTGGCCGTCAGTTGGTTTTAAGTGTTACTTGGGGAACCATCCGCGGCATGAGGGTACCTCAAGGACCACCGATCCTTCTATGTTGCTTGTGCATTGCTTGGTTATAGGCATGTGTTAAGCTGAGTTAGATTGATAGCTTGGGATCTATTCATTTAGCTTCGTGCTAACCCCTCATTATTTCTTGCAGGTTTACTTCTGTATGTGGGTGGGCAAGAAGTACATATGGAATGGAATGTTTGACAGGCTCACTCTGAAATGGATAATACGTTAATGATTTAACAACACATTGGGATTTCTATAACACCTAAACTTAATATGTGTAATGATTAGAATAATCTAGTTTTAAAGGTTTGTATATAAGTGGATTGCTATTTGAAATGTATGTATGCAATCCACTGGTTTCTATTAATCATGCGCTTCCGATATGTTTAAAAAAAAAAAATGTCCTTGTATTTAGCGGGTGTTATAGTTGGACTCGGAAAGTTGGCTAATTTACATTTAATTTGGAAGCTTTGATTAGTGACTAAATTGATATAAAAGAAATCACAATTAGATAGTCAATACGTAATGAATCGCGATGTATGAATCTGAGTGAAGTTAATTATACAATTACTTATTCTTTCCTAGTGTTTCCTATCTGTCATTTAATTTTTAGTATTCTATTGTTTTATTTACTATTGCAATTAATATGTTCGCACGGAACTAAAACGCCCCCTATTTACTGCTTTTTCTTATTAATTAGTATTTTCTATTTATATATATACCACCGTTCCCTGTGATCGACTCGGACTTACTAAGTCTATACTTACATTCGATCAGGTATTCTTGCCTGGTTGTGTGAAAAGTATTTATTAGGTATTTCCATTTTTTAAATTATAAAACGAGACGTTTCACAACACATCAAGTTTTTGGAACCGCTGTCGGGGAACGGTTGCGTTGTTTATTTAAATAGGAATTAGTTATTGTAAACTTTTATATTTTAATTTTTGTTAAATAAATTTTTGTAAAGTTGTTAAATTAGTTTATTAAATTGTAATAATAAGTTTTGTTAATAAATTAGTTGAAACAAATTAACTTTATTTGGTTAAACCTTTTGGTAATTAGTTTCAACCGGCGGATGGAAGTCCATCCGCCGGTTGGAGTTTTAGTTGTAAATTTTTTTTATATGTTATTAATTTTATTTATTTATTTTGTGTGAACTAACTTTCTTTTCGTTAGTTGTGTTTGTATTTCAGAGTTAATTTTTATTTAGGTTTATAATCCAATGGCTAAGAGTTACGAGAGTGATGCAAACGACAACAATATGGTTAAGAGAGATGAGTCTGTTGGATCAGATCCGAGTTCTAAGGAGATAAACCCTTCGACTACCTATTTAGGGCGTAGACCTGTTCCTATTACTTCGTCTTGTCAGAGGTTGCTAGCTGCATTAGAAGAGTTTAGAGGGGATATTCCTTTCACTGCTGAAATAATAAGGAGATCCACCGTTGATTTTATTGGTAATCAATTGGTGATGATTAACGATGTGTTGGAAGCAGCGGTGATTGAGAGTCAGTACGGGTTTGATCAGAAATTTTATTCTGCTCTTACTGCTTTTGGAGAATCATTGGATGCTAGGATTAACGGAGAGAAGATATTTTTTGCTGCTCAGAAGAAGAGATGCACTGAGATTTATGAGGCTTTGATTCATTCTTCTTCTCCTTTTTCAGCTAATCAGGCGTCATGTCTTTATCGTATGTTGACGGCAGTGTATCAGATGACCGGACATCCTAGTTCCGAGGTAGACAAGGAGTTTATGAGTGGTTTGCGAGATTTGATTAGATTGATACAGTCAGACGACCACCTTAGAGACCCGACACCTCACCGATTCCTAGTAACTCATACTCTTCATTATTACCTTCATAGGATGTTAATAAAAGTGGATGATCTTGCCAAGGAGGAAGCAGAGAGACTACACCCTGATTTTATCCATCCTCACAGTGAAATTGATTTGGCTAGTTATTTGGCAATTCATTTAAATGTTCTGATTGACATGAGTAAGGTTTTACTCCTTGGGAGCATTTCCATCATGGAATGGTGGAGATTTACACTAAGCTGGTTGATATTTTCAAACATTCACTACTACAAAAAGTATTATTTAGAACGGATTTTTTTAGAACGATTAAAGTAAATCGTGCTATTTAATTCATTTACATATCGGTTCACAAAATACGCACTAGTTGATTATTTTTTAGAACACATTGAATATGAACCGATCTATTTAGTGTTTTATAGATCATTCATTGGAACCGCGCTATATTCTCCGTACATTATGATGATAACTAAAATCTTGTGATAAGGCTTATCACTTTGGGCTCTTCTACAGAACAGTTATCAAAACCCGTGTTATTAATCTTTGTTGTTGACCTCATCGTCCCCACTGCCCCAAATTCATGTGAACACCGTAACCACTCAAAAACCATCAAAAAAAGGTTATAAATCCGTCCATTGAAAGCTTCCACCATTAACAACCGTATAAAAGTTAGGGTTTCGGATTTGAAGTTCTGCATTCAATCTTGAGGGGTTGTTCTTATATACTTTATTTGTGTTATACATGTATAATTTAAATGTAGTTATTTTTCGATTTATTAACTGTTGTATATTTTTATATTTATGTATAATACGAACTGACTTTTATGGTATCGTTAATTGTTAATTTGTTAAATCTTTAATAGACAAAGTGTTTTTTTTCGTATGTATATGGTTATTTGTTGTATATCGATGGAACTTCAATGACCTTCTTGATTAATTATTTATGTTAATATAATTGTACATGCGAAGCAATTATGGACTTTTCTTGGTTTGATTTTAATCGGCATATATGGATAAAGGAACTTAATTGTGGAGTAAAAAAGGGGAGATTTGGATCATGGTTTGCGAATGAGGTGAAATCAGGTATATATTATTATTTGGATTGGAATTCAAAAGGGGAACAATGTTGGATCAATTATAGCTTGGATGGCGAATGACTTGCCTGATGCTACCATTGGTAGTGATGTAAGTTCGATAGTGATGTAAGTTCGTTAATGCATGACATATATTTTTTGTACACTTAGTTAATCTATTATCTACTGCAATTAAGCTTATAATTGTTATTGTTTTGGTTCGATAGTGATGTAAGTTCGTTAATGCATGTAAGTTCGTTAATGCACCATTGGTAGTGATGTAAGTTCGATAGTGATGTAAGTTCGTTAATGCATGACATATATTTTTTGTACACTTAGTTAATCTATTATCTACTGCAATTAAGCTTATAATTGTTATTGTTTTGGTTTAGCCATCTTTTTGCCATGGTTAAAAAAAACCGTGGCAACAAGTGCGCGTTTTAAACCCGTCACTTTTCTAATAGCAACAATGCTTGACTGAAGAAGGTGTGGATGTCATCAACCACATGGCCTTTAGCACACCAGGACACAATTATATTCATAGCATCTTATTTGCAAGGTACTAAATATATTTATGCTTGTTATATGGCTTTTAAGTTTGCATACATGTACAGTTTATACGGAGTAAATTGTTTAGACTTTTATGTAGTTGTCATTGGATGTTGATTTACACTCTCGAGAATAAAGGATTCATATTGGATTCTTTTAGCAAGGAAGGACAAGAGACTAGATAGTTACTATTTGCCGAAATTAGTTACAACGTAAGAATTTGGTAAAATTTAATAGTCATTTGACATTTCATTTTCTATAATATTGTAATTGTAACTTGATGGTATTTCTTTTTTAGGTGTTGTGATATCATTTGACTAGAAGTTTGTTGAGGTAATAAATCATCTAAACGTATATACTTGTAAAATCTATGAGCTAATCGATTTGGTTGTTGCACCAATGTAATAATTCTTGGTACTTAAATTTAGTGTAACCAACAACGAGGAGGTTGGGAACGCGGATGAAGTGGATTTTGTTAGTCAAACAGAAAAACCTCCCAAACAATGTAAGTATTTGTTAAATATTCATACATTTTTTCGATTGCAATAAACATTCTTATTTCAGTAATAATAAACATTCTTTTTAATTTGGTTATAGCTTTGGAATGATAGAAGTCCACAATCAGCTCAAGAGTTTAACGTTTTATGAAAATTATGTCGCTCGGGCAAATCGAGGTTTCTATTTTTACCCAACTTTGTGTATATAGATGATGCATCAGTTTTGAAATTATTTACATGTATGCTCATTCCATCTTATTTTTGTCTCCTACGCAGGTTGTACGTGGATATGATTTGTGTGGTTGCTTGACCATTGATTGTTGAAAATGGATTATATTTATGAGAGGAAGGTGGTAGTAGCTTTTTATGTATGTTCTAGGTGCATTGATTAGAATATATAAGTGTATATATTCCCGACTTTTAACATTTTCATTAGTTTTTGGGACCTTGATAATTTCATATTGTTAATGAAAACTTTCAATGTGTCGTTGAAATATGAATGCTAACAGTGCAATTGTTGATGAAATTCGAATTGTGTTCCAGAAGTTTATTAAATTAAATTGTACAGCTAAATTAATTAGAATGATATGAATGCCATGTCTAATGAAGTTTGAATTGTATTGATGCAATTTATTATCGGTTCAAGCATTTTTGTTAGTAAATTTTTTTTAGATCGGTTGTTTTAGCTGCTACAAAAGCTTTTTTCCTTTTTTGAAAAATCATTTTTTAGATCAATTGTATGTAACCGAACTAAAAAATAATATTTTTTACATCGGTTAGATGACCGAACCAAAAAAGGGGCCATCTTTTAGAACACGGTTATATAGCACGGTTGTAAAACCGATCTAACTAGCAATTTTAACCGATCTAAAAAACCCCGTTTCTAGTAGTGATTTGGGGCCAGACTTCAGCAAGAGACAAGAGAAAGTTCTTCAAAAGGTTGAAAGAAGGATTAGGGTTTTGAAAAAGGATCAACTGATGAGCAAGCATCATGAGATAGTGGAAACTTTGTTAGAGTTTATGAGTGAACTTGAAGAAAACAATCCTGATCGGGAAGTTAAGTTAGTAGGGGATAAGGTAGTCTTGGCTGAAGAAGGAAAGGTAAATAGGGCGGTCCAAGAAATTGGTTGGAGCTTAGTTTATTTGCAACCTGTAACACCCCCAAATTTAGTGATTTGCGGAAGCATACTTGGGTGTTACTAATCAATATACAAAGCACAAGATATACAGCAAACGACCTCTAAATGAGACGTTTTGTAAAATAGTTACATTCCATAAATTAATCGTTTGAAAACATATAGTTTTCTTTACAAAAATATGTAAGCCTAGAGTCCGCGTATGTGGCGGGAGATTCTATTACATAACCATAGCTACAAAAGATAATGCCAAAGAATCTCCGTTAAATGCAGTTTGGAAATCATGCGACTCTAGCTAGTGATCCTGGAGTGATCCTACTCCGTAAGTGTACCTGAGAATACATGCTAAAAATGGTCAACCAAAAGGTTGGTGAATCTCACAGGTTTATCAGTAAATAATCAGTTTGAACACAAGATTTCATCAGTAGTGCCCGCAGGCGTATATCAAGTATTTGCAAATCCAGCAAAAGTAAAGTAATTAAGTTATACCATTGCCATGAGGCTCATAATCGAAGCTTAACCCGTAAATAATCAGTTGCTCCCGTGACATGCTCGTAATTGAGCAAGCATAAGTAACGAAATAATAGTCGCCCGTTTATACAGAACGGTTCGTGGTAGCGCTACTACCCCGGGCGGGGAGGGTCATTTCCCTAATGGATCCATTAACTAGTGTTCGCGCTTAAGTCCATAACTAACGATATATGATGGAGAGACTTCTGTAAGTAGTAAACAACTCATGCAATTCCGTTTGGTATAGTAAACAGTTTTAGTACTTGTGTTCAAGAAAAGCAAGCAATGTATCTCACCCCGTATATAAACAGTAAAAGTGGGGCTGTAAGACTCACCTGAGCCTAGTAGTAAGCAGTTGAAAACTGTAAGTAGCGTGTAGGTTCTCCGAACCCGTAACCTTTAAATGCCTAAACATGTAAGGTTAAGTAAGTAGATGTCTCGCAAGACCATCTAGGCTAGTTGTCCATACAACCCGTTGTCCAAATGTTGGTTCGTTATCGTTTGTAATAAAGTGTTCGGCCCGTTGGTGATTCGTTATGATTAAAGTTTTATCACTTATAACGCGATTTAGAGTGATTGCACTTGAAAAGTATGTTCTATTATGTTCGATAATTCGTATTGTATAAGTATTTGAAATTGTACAAGTTTGACACTTGGTGAGAAATGTGCTTATGGAATCTAAGTACGGGGGTCCGGGGGCAGAGCCCCTGGCTGGGGTCGAGCTGCCAGGTCAGCTTGGAAAATTTTTATTTCTACTATATTGCTTTGGTGAAAAACGCATCTGGGATCTGAATTTGGGTAAAATCGAGTGATAAATTTCGAGTCTCGACACTTAGTAAAAATCTGTGTTTTTGAGGTTCTGGTTTGTGCGACGTTGGGTGCGACGTCGCAGATCCTGACTGCGACGTTGAGCATGACGTCGCTATGTGCGACTTTCGCAATTTAATGCGACGTTGTACGTGGCGTCGCTATATGCGACGCTGTTGATTTCTGCGACGTAAGGGTTTGCGTCGCTCAGTGCGGCGTTCGCAAGTCAATGCGACGTTGGGGATGACGTCGCTATATGCGACGTTGTGAGGGTATTGCGACGTTTTTGACTACATCGCAGAGAGCCCAGCGTCTCTGCGACGTTACGGTCTGATCGGAGGTTGGTGGCCGGAAAATCGGTCGGAAAGCTTCCGTTTGGTCCAAATCTTTTACCCAACCCATTTTTGGACATTTTAAGCATATATAAACTATAAAAACGTAAAAATGAGTAAAAACGGAGAGTTTCGGGTTTTGTCGGAAACTTACGAAATGGCGAAATGAAAATCCGGAAAGATGAAGTTGTAGATCGTAACGCGGTGGTTCTTTTATTCCAAAGGAGTGGTATGATTCGGCGTCGTTTCGTGATGTTATTTTGTGATTTTGTAAGGTGGTGGTGGTTTTGTTAATTGAGAGAAAAGAAAGAGAAGAAAGAGAAAGAGATGGAGAAAATGAGGAAAAAGAAAGGAGGTGGGAGGTTTAACCTCCCATTTTCAGCCTCCGTCTCCGTGCCCCGTGCGGCGTTCGTTTTCTCCGTTGTTTAAGCGTTAAATATTTATTTTTTTCGCGTAATTATTCATTTAAAAATACTAATCTTTGTTAGATAATTTAATAACATCATTTTGTCAAATCTTTAACAGTTTGTTTATATTTGAATTTAAATTGTGCGTTTAATATTTTAATTGTGTTGACGTTTATTTGTACGATACATTACCTACTTGAAATGTATTCAAAACAATATTTGAAAAATGATCGCGTTATTAAACAAAATGTTTCACCAACGTCCGTAATGTTTGAATCGAATTACATTCGATTTAAATTGCGTACGATTTAATCAAATCGCATAATCGTATATATTCACCAATATATAATTTGTTACATTAATTAGCCTAACACAGAACTAATTACATGTATTTACAGAGGATTAGGCACTAATTACTAGTCCTAATTTGGCGGTTGTTACATTCTCCCCCTGTTAAAAGAATTTCGTCCTGAAATTTAAGTCGAAGTCGCGTTCGGGGTAGAATCAGTGAATAAGTGGGGATACTTGAGTCGCATTTGGTCTTCCCGTTCCCAAGTGAATTCCGGACCACGCCGCGAATTCCACCTGACTTTGACGATGGGAATACGACTTTGTTTCAGTTGTTTGACCTCACGGTCCATAATTTCGGCGGGTTCCTCAACGAAATGAAGTTTGTCATCGATGCGGATCTCGTCAAGGGGTATGATAAGTGTCTCGTCGGACAGACATTTCTTCAAGTTAGAAATGTGAAACGTAGGGTGCACGCTGCTGAGTTCGGAAGGCAGCTGCAATCGATATGCCACGGGGCCAATCCGTTCGAGGATCTCAAAAGGCCCAATGTACCTAGGATTTAATTTCCCGCGTTTACCAAACCGGATTACGCCTTTCCAAGGCGATACTTTTAAGAGTACTCGGTCCCCAACTTGGAACTCGAGTGGCTTGTGTCTCACGTCAGCATAACTTTTCTGACGATCACGCGCGGCTTTGAGTCGGTTCTGGATTTCGAAAATTTTCTCGGTGGTTTCTTGTATGGGTTCAGGACCAGTGAGTTGACTATCTCCCACTTCAGTCCAACAGATCGGTGATCAGCACTTACGACCGTACAGTGCCTCAAAAGGTGCAGCCTTAATGCTGGCGTGATAACTGTTATTGTAGGAAAACTCACATAACGGTAGGTGTCTTTCCCAGTTGGTACCGAAATCAACTACGCAGGCTCGTAGCATATCTTCCAGTGTCTGTATAGTTCGTTCGCTCTGGCCATCGGTCTGAGGGTGGTACGCGGTACTCATATCGAGACGGGTACCCAGTGATTTTTGGAGTGATTGCCAGAAGCGAGATGTTAAACGAGCATCCCTGTCAGAGATGATCGAGATAGGGACACCATGTTAACAAACGATTTCTTTGATGTAAATTTGTGTGAGGCGTTCCATTTTGTCGGTTTCTTTGATTGCCAAGAAATGAGCCGATTTGGTGAGACGATCGACGATCACCCAAATGGTATCGCAACCGCTTGACGACTTAGGAAGTTTGGTTATGAAATCCATGGCAATCTGTTCCCATTTCCATTCAGGAATGTCAGGTTTTGGAGTAAGCCGGAAGGTTTCTGGTATTCGGCTTTGACCTTGGAACAAGTTAAGCATTTGCTGACGTACAAGGCAATGTCAGCTTTCATGTTCGGCCACCAGTAAAACTCCTTGATGCCGTGATACATTTTGTCGGATCCCGGGTGGATAGAATACTTGGACTTGTGAGCTTCATCCATTACCAAGTCCCGAAGGTTCCCGAAACTAGGCAACCAGATTCGGTTAGAGAAGTACCTAACTCCGTTGGGTCTGATTTTGAACTGTTTATCCATGCCTCGTAAGGCCTCGTTTTTGACATTATCGGGTTTGAGAGCTTCGAGTTGAGCGGTGAGAATCTGGATATTCAAATCGTTGTGAATGGTCATACTGAGGGCCCGGACTAGAAGCGGTTTTGTTCGTTCCTTACGACTGAGAGCATCGGCAACCACGTTTGCCTTACCCGGATGATATTTGATCTCACAGTCGTAATCGGTGAGCAACTCGATCCATCGACGTTGCCTCATGTTAAGATCTTTTTGGTCGAAGATGTGTTGGAGACTTTTGTGGTCTGTAAATACAGTACTTCGGGTACCATAAAGGTAGTGTCTCCAGATTTTGAGAGCGAATACCACGGCCCCTAACTCGAGGTCGTGAGTTGTGTAGTTCTTCTCGTGAACTTTAAGTTGTCGGGAGGCGTAAGCAATGACCTTGTCTCGTTGCATCAACACGCAACCGAGACCTTGGTGAGAAGCATCGCAGTATACCACGAAGTCATCGGTGCCTTCGGGTAAGGATAGAATGGGTGCACTACAAAGCTTTAGTTTCAACAGCTGAAATGCTGACTCTTGTTTATCAGTCCAATCGAACTTTTTGTCTTTCTGAGTCAGTGTCGTGAGTGGTATGGCTATTTTTGAGAAGTTTTCAATGAATCGGCGATAATACCCCGCCAATCCCAAGAATTGGCGTACTTCGGTAGGAGTGGTTGGCGCCTGCCAGTTCTTGATGGCCTCGATTTTTGATGGGTCTACATGAATTCCCTGACTATCAATCACATGCCCAAGGAATTGAACGGTTTTTATCCAGAACTCACACTTAGAGAATTTGGCGTAAAGCTCCTCGTGTCTAAGTAGTTCTAGGATGGTTCTGAGGTGTTGTGCGTGTTCTTGTTCGTTTCGTGAGTATATGAGGATGTCATCGATGAACACAATGACAAACTTGTCGAGATAAGGTTTACACACCCGATTCATAAGGTCCATGAATACAGCCGGTGCGTTGGTTAGACCAAAGGGCATCACTTGGAACTCGTAGTGCCCGTAACGGGTTCTGAATGCGGTTTTTGGGATGTCGGCATCACGAACACGCAATTGGTGATAACCCGATCGAAGGTCAATCTTTGAATAACAGCTTGATCCTTGAAGTTGATCGAACAGATCGTCGATTCGAGGAAGTGGGTATCGGTTCTTGTCGGTTAGTTTGTTCAACTCTCGGTAGTCAATACACATTCGAAATGAACCGTCTTTCTTTTTGACAAACAAGACCGGAGCTCCCCAAGGTGAAGAACTCGATCTGATGAATCCTCTATCCAGAAGTTCCTGTAACTGAGTGGACAGCTCTTGAAGTTCGGATGGGGCTAGGCGGTACGGTGCTCGGGCCACCGGTGCGGCACCCGGCACGAGATCAATCGAGAACTCGACCTGTCTAGGTGGAGGTAAACCAGGTAGTTCTTCTGGAAAGACTTCGGGAAAGTCTCTAACGATTGGCACATCTTCAAGTCGCTTCTCCTCCGACTTTTTCTCAGTGATGTGCGCGAGAATTGCTGGGTAACCCTTTCTCAGAAATTTTCGGGTTTTTAAATAGGTGATTAAGTTTAGTCTCGACCCACCGGTCTCCCCCTGTATGATCAAGGTACTACCGGCGGCGAGAGGAATTCGGACGATCTTATCATGGCAAACAATTTCGGCCCGATGCTTGGACAACCAGTCCATACCCACGATGACATCGAAACTTCCTAGTTCAACAGGCATTAGATCGATTGAGAAGGTTTCGTTTGCGAGGTTTAAAGTGCAATTAGGTATCACACTATTGGTTTCTATGAGTTTACCATTTGCGAGTTCTACGGTGTACTTAACATCTAAGGCCGAAGGGGTGATATTAAGTAGTGGGCAAAACTCATCAGATATGAAACTTCTATCAGCACAGGTATCAAATAATACTGAAGCAGTAAGATCGTTGAGAAGAAACGTACCCGTTACAACATTCGGGTCTTCTCTAGCTTCCCCAGCTTTGATGACAAATGCTCTGCTACGAGCAGGGTTGTTGTTCCGTTTGTTGTGGTTGTTGTTGTTGTTGTTGTTTCTCTGCTTAGGGCAATTATTCTGAAAGTGCCCAGGACTTCCGCACCCATAACAAGTCTTTGGGGCACTGGTGTTTCGACAATCTTTGGCTAGATGCCCAAAACGTTTGCAGTTTGTGCAAGGGCAGGAACCGTCATGGTGACGATTGCATTTGGGGCAGTAGGGCTTGCTTCCAATGTACCCTTTCTTTTCTGAAGAGCCGGATGAATAAACCCTAAGGGGCTCAGGCTTTCGGTTGGTGATTTGGTTGGATGAGTTGGGGTTTCCTTCCCAGTTTCGTTTGTTGTTTGTAGGTGGGGCTGAGGTTGTGTTACGGCGGACAGCGTTTGCCGTAAGTTCATGGGCCATACGGATGGCGTTCTGGATAGTACCTGGTTTGGATGAAGTCACCAGGTCCTGGAGTTTCTCGGGCAGTCCATCAACATATTTCTCGATCCTCTTGTATTCAGGATCGACCATGGATGGGCACAGAAGTGCCAGTTGGTGGAAACGGTTGGTGTACCGGGTGATATCATCACCTTGCATCTTGTGGTTCCAAAATTCCAGCTCCAGTTGTTTCAGTTCATCCCTGGGGCAATACTCACCCCTTAACATCTCCTTCAACTCCTCCCACGGGAGTTTATAAGCATTGGCAACGCCCATAGTTTGGGCATAGGTGTTCCACCACGTGAGTGCGGTGTCAGTAAAAGTACTAATAGAGAACTTAACCTTGTCCCCCTCCGCACAGTTGCAGATAAGGAATACCGATTCAACTTTCTCAATCCAACGTATTAGACCGATTGCTCCCTCAGTACCTGCAAAGTTCAGAGGTTTGCAGTTTTGGAAGTCCTTATATGAGCAGGGCTTGGGTTGTGGTCCATTGTTAGCGGTATCTTCGCTACCAGGAGCTGAAGTCCGGGTAGCTAGGGCTTGGGCCACGCTACGGGCAATCAGACCCGCAACTTCGGCTTCAGTGAGGGTGATTTGTCGACGAGGAGGCATGCTGCTGATCAAGGAAAGAACAAGGAAAGTGGAATAAGTTATTTGCGTGAAACTATGATATATCACAAGTGTATATAATGAGATGCACGATAACAGTACGAGGTGATAATCATATTCCATTTAGGTAAACAAGTTGGATACAAAGTTCGGGTTTTCCAAAAGATTACAGAGTAGTAGTAGTAGTACAAAAGTACCGGGAATGGTTACATCCGGTTGAATTACATAGGTCCTAATTAAGTAGTTAACTGGTTACAAGTTACAGACTGTTCTAATCTTGATGCAGATTAATCTGCTCCATCAGCGCGACAAGGCGGTCCACGGTTTCTGCTAGTCTGTTGGCTTGTCTGGCGTTGTCTTCGACCAAGGCTAGTCGCTGTACTAGTGCTCGAGAGTGGTCCTCAGTCTCCTGTGAACGCTGTTCACACTCCTCTAGTAAGTTTCTTACGAGTTCACCCGCGCCTAATTCAGCGGTCATTGAATCCTGAATTATGCTTATAGAGAGGTTTGTGTCCTCTTGTTCTTGCTGGAGTTGGGATATGTGATCAAGAGCTTGGCAAAGCAGGTAGATCATTCGGTGTTGTTCCCGTTCGAGATTTTCAAGCCTTTGCTCCTGACGGCGGAGTTGGGTAGCCAACACTGGCACCGTGAGATGTGCCGAGTCCTGAGAGTTATGACCAGGATAGGGGTTGCTTCGAGGTGACCTAGTGATCCTCCTGGCTATTCGCGGGTTTCGAGATCCTTGCGGATGAGAGCGTGATGAATTGGGTGATGTGTTTGCCATTCCTGAGGCAGAGTGTAAGTAAGACGAGGCTAATATATATAAGTATATAATATCCAGCCTAGTGTCTAGCACGTATCAAGTAATGGTCTGGTTCTCTCGTGGTCAGAGTCAACTAACGCATTCCTGTTCAACATAACCATTTCATACCTCACATCATCTTTCCTTAATTGTACATAGTTGATCAGGCTATGTTAAATTAAAGTCGTATGATGAAATTCCTGAACCAATCATGCCTAGTAAGGAAATACTGCCTAATGGTCATAGTCTAGGCCCACTAAATGCAACCTAGTTCACTATAACCTTAGGCTCTGATACCAATCTGTAACACCCCCAAATTTAGTGATTTGCGGAAGCATACTTGGGTGTTACTAATCAATATACAAAGCACAAGATATAGAGCAAACGACCTCTAAATGAGACGTTTTGTAAAATAGTTACATTCCATAAATTAATCGTTTGAAAACATATAGTTTTCTTTACAAAAATATGTAAGCCTAGAGTCCGCGTATGTGGCGGGAGATTCTATTACATAACCATAGCTACAAAAGATAATGCCAAAGAATCTCCGTTAAATGCAGTTTGGAAATCATGCGACTCTTGCTAGTGATCCTGGAGTGATCCTACTCCGTAAGTGTACCTGAGAATACATGCTAAAAATGGTCAACCAAAAGGTTGGTGAATCTCACAGGTTTATCAGTAAATAATCAGTTTGAACACAAGATTTCATCAGTAGTGCCCGCATGCGTATATCAAGTATTTGCAAATCCAGCAAAAGTAAAGTAATTTAGTTATACCGTTGCCATGAGGCTCATAATCGAAGCTTAACCCGTAAATAATCAGTTGCTCCCGTGACATGCTCGTAATTGAGCAAGCATAAGTAACGAAATAATAGTCGCCCGTTTATACAGAGCGGTTCGTGGTAGCGCTACTACCCCGGGCGGGGAGGGTCATTTCCCTAATGGATCCATTAACTAGTGTTTGCGCTTAAGTCCATAACTAACGATATATGATGGAGAGACTTCTGTAAGTAGTAAACAACTCATGCAATTCCGTTTGGTATAGTAAACAGTTTTAGTACTTGTGTTCAAGAAAAGCAAGCAATGTATCTCACCCCGTATATAAACAGTAAAAGTGGGGCTGTAAGACTCACCTGAGCCTAGTAGTAAGCAGTTGAAAACTGTAAGTAGCGTGTAGGTTCTCCGAACCCGTAACCTTTAAATGCCTAAACATGTAAGGTTAAGTAAGTAGATGTCTCGCAAGACCATCTAGGCTAGTTGTCCATATAACCCGTTGTCCAAATGTTGGTTCGTTATCATTTGTAATAAAGTGTTCGGCCCGTTGGTGATTCGTTATGATTAAAGTTTTATCACTTATAACGCGATTTAGAGTGATTGCACTTGAAAAGTATGTTCTATTATGTTCGATAATTCGTATTGTATAAGTATTTGAAATTGTACAAGTTTGACACTTGGTGAGAAATGTGCTTATGGAATCTAAGTACGGGGGTCCGGGGGCAGAGCCCCTGGCTGGGGTCGAGCTGCCAGGTCAGCTTGGAAAATTTTTATTTCTACTATATTGCTTTGGTGAAAAACGCATCTGGGATCTGAATTTGGGTAAAATCGAGTGATAAATTTCGAGTCTCGACACTTAGTAAAAATCTGTGTTTTTGAGGTTCTGATTTGTGCGACGTTGGGTGCGACGTCGCAGATCCTGACTGCGACGTTGAGCATGACGTCGCTATGTGCGACTTTCGCAATTTAATGTGACGTTGTACGTGGCGTCGCTATATGCGACGCTGTTGATTTCTGCGACGTAAGGGTTTGCGTCGCTAAGTGCGACGTTCGCAAGTCAATGCGACGTTGGGGATGACGTCACTATATGCGACGTTGTGAGGGTATTGCGACGTTTTTGACTACGTCGCAGAGAGCCCAGCGTCTCTGCGACGTTACGGTCTGATCGGAGGTTGGTGGCCGGAAAATCGGTCGGAAAGCTTCCGTTTGGTCCAAATCTTTTACCCAACCCATTTTTGGACATTTTAAGCATATATAAACTATAAAAACGTAAAAATGAGTAAAAACGGAGAGTTTCGGGTTTTGTCGGAAACTTACAAAATGGAGAATTGAAAATCCGGAAAGATGAAGTTGTAGATCGTAACGCGGTGGTTCTTTTATTCCAAAGGAGTGGTATGATTCGGCGTCGTTTCGTGATGTTATTTTGTGATTTTGTAAGGTGGTGGTGGTTTTGTTAATTGAGAGAAAAGAAAGAGAAGAAAGAGAAAGAGATGGAGAAAATGAGGAAAAAGAAAGGAGGTGGGAGGTTTATCCTCCCATTTTCAGCCTCCGTCTCCGTGCCCCGTGCGGCGTTCGTTTTCTCCGTTGTTTAAGCGTTAAATATTTATTTTTTTCGCGTAATTATTCATTTAAAAATACTAATCTTTGTTAGATAATTTAATAACATCATTTTGTCAAATCTTTAACAGTTTGTTTATATTTGAATTTAAATTGTGCGTTTAATATTTTAATTGTATTGACGTTTATTTGTACGATACATTACCTACTTGAAATGTATTCAAAACAATATTTGAAAAATGATCGCGTTATTAAACAAAATGTTTCACCAACGTCCGTAATGTTTGAATCGAATTACATTCGATTTAAATTGCGTACGATTTAATCAAATCGCATAATCGTATATATTCACCAATATATAATTTGTTACATTAATTAGCCTAACACAGAACTAATTACATGTATTTACAGAGGATTAGGCACTAATTACTAGTCCTAATTTGGCGGTTGTTACACAACCTGTGGCTACGGAGCATTTGAGAAATTTCCAGTCTTTTGGTGATGGTGTGGAAAAGGTTGCTGCAAGGATGATGGAGCGTTTCTTGGCTCTATATCCTTTCCATTAGTTCTCATTTTATTATATAACACTTATTTCATTGGATTATGTTTTGACATTATTATTTATTTTTGTTTTAAGTATTATTTATGTGATTGAATTTTGAATATTTATTTTGAGTGTGAATGAAGTTTATGCATTTTTATTTAAGGTTGTTAATTTATATTGTTTATTTGTATAGTTTGGAATTAAGAAGCTAGGAAGTCACTGTGATCCTCCAGGTATGTGTTAATTTTAAAAGAATTGGTGTCGAGTAAGCAGCAAGTGGTGAAAAATCGATTTTGAAAAAATTCTGAATTTTTAATCCATACGCCGTATGGAAATCCATACGCCGTATGGATTGGTTTGGGCCGTTGGGCTGTTGACTGGGCTTAAGTAACTTTTGACCTGGGCCTATTTTAAATCCATACGCCGTATGGAATTCCATACGCCGTATGGATCAAAAATGAATAAGCCGTATGTAGCCCTTCTTCTTCCCCATTTTTGAAACTAAAAACCACCACCACCACTTACGGCTGCTACCTGCCACCACCCAACCACCATCATTCCGGCCACGCTTCACTAGTATTTTTGCATATTCTTCATTCTCGCAACTTCCCCTACAAAGGTATACTCGTATTTTACGATTTTATTGGTTACATTGCGAGATTTGCAAGTTAGGGTTTGTGAATGTGATTTGGGTATTCCGAATTTTAGCATGTTTTTAGGCATTGATGGTTTGCATTATGTTTGGTAATGATTGTATGATGTAATGCCATGCTAGTTTTTGTAATATGTTACCTATCACGTGCTATTCGAATTATTCGTTCATATTAATGTAATGTGGTTGATATATATTGCTTACTGATAACATCAAATAGTACTATATTTATATACTAATATTCCCTAGTTTTTGTATACTTTTGTTGCAATTACTTAATAAAATATAGTTATTTCGTTCATATTTACAAAATAGGTAGAATTAGAGTTTAAATTAGAAAATGAATAAAAATAGAGTAAAAAAGGTAATTTTTGTATAAATGTTAGTTGTACCTAAATATGATTGGGACAAAGTAGTTAAAAGATTGGAGAAAATAAATTAAGTTTGTACATATTTGAGTTCTAAAAGTTAAATGGATTAAGCGAAAATAATTAGATTGTATATTTATTGGAGTTTATGGGTTGAACCAAATAATTAGTTAGACTAAATAATGAATATAATAATATAATTAATATAAGTAGTACGTTAGTACTTAGTAGTAGTAATAATATAAGTTAGTTTTAATATAATTAAGTTAATATAATAACAACTAATATAATAAGGTTAGTAATACTCCCTCCGTCCCAAAATTATTGTCCACCAACAAAAAACACACAGTTTAATAAAAGTGGGACCACAACAGTTTTCAACCACTCAAATAGAATCTGCACCACTAAACTCTCTTCTTATTGGTTGAAATGTGAAGTGGACAATTATTTTGGGACGTCCCAAAAAGGAAAGATGGACTATAATTTTGGGACGGAGGTAGTATATAGTAATAATAAATAATAAAGTAATAATGATGATTGTGATGTCTTGTTGTAGGAAGGTCACGTGAAGGCCAAAACAAAGTCCACAAAAACGATTCATGCAATTAACATATGGGCCCCACGCCAAGTCAAAACAGAGCTCAAGTCAACATCACCTTTTAAATATTAGGGAACGGAGGAAGACATGTGGAGAGTCGGTGGAGGCGGCTTGCTTTAACTTGCACAGTACGAAATTTTGATCCATACGGCGGATCAATATCCATACGCCGTATGGATCTCAGCCCCAGCGACTATATAAAGGCAGCCTCTGTTCACGAATGAGAAGGACTTTTACCATTTTTTCATTCTATATTATTATTTTAGGGTTTTAATATTTCGTTTAGGATTTGTATAATACGCATTTTGGGGTTACTTTGGAGGCACGAGGGATCAAGATTGAAGCATATTCATTCTAGTTCTTCGTGATTCATTATCTGGTTTGTTATTACTTTCATTTATTTAATATCATTGATGATTTTGGTATTTATAAATATGAGTTTTATTTATCCTATGATGATTTGAATATTTTATGTAGTTGTATAATTGATGTAGCCCGGATTATGATTATTGAACGATTATAATTGCGTATTGACTAAGTTATTTAATTGAAAACTATTATATTGCTCGTAGATCCTTGTTTATTGGTAACTAGTAATTATTGTTGCTCAACGTGGTTAATAAGATTAATGAGATTGAGTTCCTTTAATGTTATTAATTATTGATGGTCATAACTTTAGGGTTTTGGTCATTGCTAAATAGATTGAGTTTGATAGGTTGAGTAAATGATAATTATCTACTTTAAAATGAACAAGACAATAAGTGATTATTGGGCATTGTTGAGTCATGCCACTAGAGTCAATTATAATTAGTTGTGAACGTTTAATGCATGATTTAGGGAAAGACACACAATTGATTGATCATCTTGTGACATTGGAACCAGTGTTTTATGTTGGACCCTAGATTGTAGTAATTAGTTGGACCCGAAACGTTGGCTAGTTCACATTCAATTTAATATTCATTGAAGAATTTGGTATTAAGTTGATATAAAAGAATCACAATTAGATAATCAATACGTAATAAATCAGGATATATGAATCTGAGTGAAGTTAATTATACAATTACTTATTCCTTCCTATTGTTCTCTATTTATTATTTTATTATTTTAATTTTACTTTTATTTAGTTTTAATTATTATTTACAATCTTATGTTCGAACGGAACTAAAACGTCCCCCTTTCTTTACTGTTTTCTTAGTTAATAGTTATTTCTTATTTTAATTAATAAACCACTATTCCTGTGTTCCTGAGATCGACCTGGACTTACCATAGCTATACTATTCCGATCGGGTATTCTTGCCTGGTTTTGTGATAGTAGAGATTGGTATATCATGTACTTAATAAATAATAAAACGAGACGCTTTCACACGCATCAAGTTTTTGGCGCCGCTGCCGGGGACTCTTAACTGGTTGAACTATTCTGCCGGGGAACACTTAACCGGTTGGACTTTTGTTCTACCGGGGAACGATGTTGTTTATTATTTAAATTGGAAATTTATTTTAGTTAAAAAAAATATATATATATTGGAAATTTTTTTTAGTTAGTTTTTATTTTATTTTTATTATTTTCTACTCTTTTTCTTTTTATTTTATTTAGACAGGTATGTCTCAGAACATGAATAATGTTCCTGTGAATTTTCAAAACTTGAGAAACGTTCGCATGTTGACTAAAGAGGAATTGAAGAAATCTTTAGATGAGATGATAGCATATTGGAATAAGGATCTAATTTTAGAGGATATGGAAAGCGACAAGGTGGAAAATTTTGACAAACCAAAAGATGAATGATATAAGGAAAAACCAAATTTAAAAAAATATACGCCTTCACCTTTATCGGAAGAAATTATTAAAAAATACACACATCCACCTCCATATCCAGCTGCTTTGTATAGAAAGTACAATGAAGTTGAAGGATCAATTATTCCAAAGCTTAAGAAAGGTAAAGTTAAAAGCTTATCTCGTCCAGTGATTGTGAAAGCTACGCAATCTATGGAGACATCAAGTGAAAGAGTGGAAGAAACGAAGACTATTGGCCACAGTCAAGGAGATTCCATTCAACAACTTGAAGAGATGGTTCAAACAGATAAGTATTCTCAATCCTCTGACTCCTTATTTTCTAACGAAATTTTTAGTGAAATTAAACAGGAAGAAGATATGGAGGTAGATTGGTTGCCTTTGCCAAAATTTGATCACTATGATTCTGATGAAGAAATACTCTCGTTACTTAATTGTGATGATGAGAAAATTCTTGAATTAAGAAACCAAGATGGGGTTATGGCAGAAGAAGAATTAGTAGCTATTATGGATCCAACTATTGATGAAACTCTGTCATTGCATCCGGATGTTGAACTATTGGAAGAAGGTGATCGAACAATGGTAAGGATTGGAGGAGAAATCGAAAACACAACTTGCGGTAATGAGATAGCAACCGAACCAGTTGAAATTCAAATGGTGGTTAAGTCGACGCAACCAACAATTGAAGTGTCTGTAAGCACAAGTTCATTCTTCTACCAGTATGAAGATCCTTTTTGGCAATTCAATCGGAAGGAAAGTTTCTCTCAACTTTTGGAAAATCATGGAGCATCAAGGAATGGATCAATGCCTGCCGTAAATGATAAGTATTTATTTTCTTTAATTTCTTTAAATTTACATTTTTTGATTACTTATCGATATTACCATCCATGCTTAATTTTAAGTGTGGGGAAAGTCAAGAGATTTTTTGGTAAGTAAGGTTGGAGTCAAGCTAGTGACTCGAACAAAAACAAGCGCTTCTCGGGAGGCAACCCGTGCTTGTACATTTTGTATAATTTTTATTTTCCGTTTTTGGTATTTTATTTTTATACGTTTAATGTTCTTTGCTACTTTTTGAAGTTGGCAACCATTTCAGTTGAAATTGGAATTTTTGGAAAATAAAAGAACTTTGTGGGTGTGTTACCTGGAAACCCTCACGAGACTATAACTCGTCCACTTAGGATACCGAGGGGTTTAAAGGCTTATTGCATATGCTAAATGCAATCGTGATTAACTACGAAAGTGTGTGCTGTTGTATATTTTTTAAATAAAGATCGGAAGATGACCCATTACTCCAAACCAGATAATCGCGCCATATTCAGGGGAGTTTTTCGTTCTAATTTCTTTTCTTCCTTTTCTCACTTTTATTTTTACTTGTTTATATACAATGAGGACATTGTATAATTTAAGTGTGAGGATGGGGTCGGTAGAAAAGAAATTTTACTTGTCCTTATATTATAATTTGGTTAAATTTTCATCAATTTTAAAATTTTTGAGTTAAAAACTATGTATTTATTAGTTAGAATACTTTTTGTTAAAAGTTTTGTTTTATATTTAAAGGTTTAGACTTTAATGTGGATTAACTGTTTTGTACATATAACGTAAGAAACATAATAATAAGTGATATATAGTTACATGATATGATGTGCTAATAGGCAATCTATATGAAGATTTCTGAATTTTAAGAATTTTAAAAAAATAATTTGTATATTATTTTATGATACATAATATGATGTATGACATAAAAGTCTTAATTCTTATATTTATCATGCAATAATTTTATATGTCTTTATACTTATATGAATACATTTGGGGGTATATATTGATGGTTTCCTCTGTTATACGGAAGTATAGACCTGGTCTCTATTAATATATACTTAACATTAAGCAAACACAAGTCAAAAGTACTTGAAAAGTCTTAAAAATAAAAGATACCTAATGAGGTCGCCAAAATGGTTTGACCAAGTCTGGTTTTGCTTAAACCTGAATCAAGTTATGTCGCTTTGTTGCATGGAAATGCAGACCTGTCACCAATGTCTTGATTCTTAAAAATGGATTTCATATATTTATTTTGAATATAGAAGTAAATTGCATGATTAAGTTTAAGAGTATATCATATGTGGAAATCATAAGTAATATACATACTAATAATAAAGGTGTATTCAGAAATATGAGTATAGATTGTTTAAAGTGGACAAATATATTAGTAATCATTCATGGACTATATGTTGCACTAATAATAATAATTTTTATTTGTACTTTATAGTTATCCATGTTAATTAAATTGTTTAAAGTTTTAACTTATGAAACAAGATTTTTAATTTGAGTATTTTGATTCTTAAATATTAGTTTGATGCTTATCAGTTTTAGATGATGAAAATGTATTCTACTTTAGGACAAGCAGAACTTAAGTGTGAGGATATTTGATAACATCAAATAGTACTATATTTATATACTAATATTCCCTAGTTTTTGTATACTTTTGTTGCAATTACTTAATAAAATATAGTTATTTCGTTCATATTTACAAAATAGGTAGAATTAGAGTTTAAATTAGAAAATGAATAAAAATAGAGTAAAAAAAGGTAATTTTTGTATAAATGTTAGTTGTACCAAAATATGATTGGGACAAAGTAGTTAAAAGATTGGAGAAAATAAATTAAGTTTGTACATATTTGAGTTCTAAAAGTTAAATGGATTAAGCGAAAATAATTAGATTGTATATTTATTGGAGTTTATGGGTTGAACCAAATAATTAGTTAGACTAAATAATGAATATAATAATATAATTAATATAAGTAGTACGTTAGTACTTAGTAGTAGTAATAATATAAGTTAGTTTTAATATAATTAAGTTAATATAATAACAACTAATATAATAAGGTTAGTAATATATAGTAATAATAAATAATAAAGTAATAATGATTGTGATGTCTTGTTGTAGGAAGGTCACGTGAAGGCCAAAACAAAGTCCACAAAAACGATTCATGCAATTAACATATGGGCCTCACGCCAAGTCAAAACAGAGCTCAAGTCAACATCACCTTTTAAATATTGGGAACGGAGGAAGACATGTGGAGAGTCGGTGGAGGCGGCTTGCTTTAACTTGCACAGTACGAAATTTTGATCCATACGGCGGATCAATATCCATACGCCGTATGGATCTCAGCCCCAGCGACTATATAAAGGCAGCCTCTGTTCACGAATGAGAAGGACTTTTACCATTTTTTCTTAGTATATTATTATTTTAGGGTTTTTATATTTCGTTTAGGGTTTGTATAATACGCATTTTGGGGTTACTTTGGAGGCACGAGGGATCAAGATTGAAGCATATTCATTCTAGTTCTTCGTGATTCATTATTTGGTTTGTTATTACTTTCATTTATTTAATATCATTGATGATTTTGGTATTTATAAATCTGAGTTTTATTTATCCTATGATGATTTGAATATTTTATGTAGTTGTATAATTGATGTAGCTCGGATTATGATTATTGAACGATTATAATTGCGTATTGACTAAGTTATTTGATTGAAAACTATTATATTGCTCGTAGATCCTTGTTTATTGGTAACTAGTAATTATTGTTGCTTAACGTGGTTAATAAGATTAATGAGATTGAGTTCCTTTAATGTTATTAATTATTGATGGTCATAACTTTAGGGTTTTGGTCATTGCTAAATAGATTGAGTTTGATAGGTTGAGTAAATGATAATTATCTACTTTAAAATGAACAAGACAATAAGTGATTATTGGGCATTGTTGAGTCATGCCACTAGAGTCAATTATAATTAGTTGTGAACGTTTAATGCATGATTTAGGGAAAGGCACACAATTGATTGATCATCTTGTGACATTGGAACCAGTGTTTTATGTTGGACCCTAGATTGTAGGAATTAGTTGGACCCGAAACGTTGGCTAGTTCACATTCAATTTAATATTCATTGAAGAATTTGGTATTAAGTTGATATAAAAGAATCACAATTAGATAATCAATACGTAATAAATCAGGATATATGAATCTGAGTGAAGTTAATTATACAATTACTTATTCCTTCCTATTGTTCTCTATTTATTATTTTATTATTTTAATTTTACTTTTATTTAGTTTTAATTATTATTTACAATCTTATGTTCGAACGGAACTAAAACGTCCCCATTTCTTTACTGTTTTCTTAGTTAATAGTTATTTCTTATTTTAATTAATAAACCACTATTCCTGTGTTCCTGAGATCGACCTGGACTTACCATAGCTATACTATTCCGATCGGGTATTCTTACCTGGTTGTGTGATAGTAGTGATTGGTATATCCTGTACTTTATAAATAATAAAACGAGACGCTTTCACACGCATCACTTACTCAATTGTTATGGCATTGATTTAAGCTTATTAAATTTCTGAACACACGATAATTAATGCAAATGTTTGTTTGGTACACAATTATTTGTGATTACGGTTGTGTGACAATTTGTCGTTTCTAGAATTTATATCAATTGCATTTTATGATAATTCATTGTGAGATTGTATGGATTATTGCTAGTTGCTAATGCTCGAGTTTAGTAATTGTGCAAATTCGTATGTTCATAGTGGTACCAAGTTATTATATTGCATTTGATTCGACAAATTTCATGAATATTGTATAAGTTTATATATTTTTAGCAAATTGAGTAATTTTGGTTCATAATGCGAATATAGGGTATATGAAATTATGTTTGTTGCGGTAGTTTAGGCTAAACCTTAATGGTGGATTGTTTCATATTAAACCGAAATGCTGCCGAAATTTCTTTTAGTACCTTATTTGTATTTCCTGTTTTATTAATAATTGTCTTTCTTAGCAGTAATGGCTAGCAGGAGAACTCGAGGTGGTCAGGCTTTGGGAAATCCCTTGATCAGAACTCACATATATCTTACTTTTCATGGTTCATATTCAGAGACCATCATATATCAGTTTACTGAGCGTTTGGCTGAGAATATTGATCAGCCAATTGAGGTTTTTTAGGCAGTGGATTTGAATGCTTTGGAGCATGTTATGGAGAGAAACGGGTTTGCCACTAGGCACGAGACGATTAGGAACTTACTTTCCGTCCCTATAGACTTCAGGACGGGAACATTGGGTTTGTTTCTTATGCCTGGTACAGGATGTTCAGCATTAAGGAGCAGATATATAGAGAGTTGGTGGTGGAGTTTTATAGTACATTTAGGTTCAATCACAGGTCGACCGACTGGACTGCTGATACTATTTCATTCCAGCTTGGGGGTCGGCCGAGACAGATGTCCCTTGTTGCGTTTGCTCTTGGAATTGGACTGTATGAGCCTAATGAGGTCCATAACCCACACTGTCTGGATCATATTTCAGCTGGTGTTATAACGAAGCTTACTGACTTGGAGATTGAGGAGGAATGACAGTTTATTGCCCGGGGTCACTATGGGGATACCACTCCTTCTTATAGAGCTATTCGAGATCCTCGTCACCGTCTCATTCACCGTTTGTTGACATTTACCATCGTTGGCCGTCGAGAGGGACCGGAGAAGGTTTCTAAGCCTGATCTTTTCTATCTGAGTGCGATTGTGAGGAAGAGGCTAGTTAATGTGCCTTAGAGACTGGCTAGATGGATGTCTAAGAGAGCTACTGGTACTAGGAGTTCAAGTAGTTTATGCGGTGGTCATTTCGTTACGAGATTGGCGAGACCTTTTGGGTTGGAGACTCAGGATGAGATGGGTACATGTATTGTTGTGCAGCTTGGTATGGAGTGGTTGACAACACGGAGATTAGAGGCTTTGGATCTTATTGAGCCGTGCAATATATATGGTGGTGATGCTGAGCTGTATTATTGGGTTCCCACCACTCCGATGGGGCAGGATTTTCAGCCTCGATAGGCTAGGGTTGCTTTAGCTAGAGGAGATGGAGGTAGAGGTCGAGGAGCGGCTCGTGGCCGCAACAGAGGTTATGCTGCTGAGTTTGATCAGTTACAGCAGCAGCTTGCGCAGATGGACCTCCACCATACCCAGAGATTTGACCAGATTGAGCTTATGCAGAGGCAGCACTTCCATCAGACTAGTGCTCATTTGGATTATCAGGATGGCCTGTTTCAGCAGCTGTTTGGACAGTATCCAGCTGATCTTACCTATCAGCCTTTTGATAACACGTAAAAAGTCATGTTTTTACTTACGTTATTTCCCGCATTTTAGACTCAAAGTTAGCAAAACCACACCAATAATGTCAAATATTATGATATTTTGTTAACTAAGTTAAAACGGAAGTGATATTTATAAAACCATTGAAATTGTTATGAAAATTGTGAAAAACGGAGCATAAACGGTCAACGAATCTTTAGTTCACGCGTTTCAACACTTTTTGAGCAAAACTAAGAATTATGACCTCTAATTTATGTCATTATGTTCGTTAGGAAAAGACGATCGCGTGGATATAAAGAACGTTGAAAACGGATGCACGATGAAGAAGATACGCCCAAACGAAGATCACAAGCAACCGACGGATCACGATACGGGAGAGACAAGCCGGATACGGCCAAGCCCAACCGTATACGGCCAAGACCAAGCCGTATACGGCCTGTCCCAACCATATACGGCCAAGTACCAGCCGTATACGGCCAATCTCCCCCGTATCCGGCCTTGTCTGTAACACCCCCAAATTTTGATGAGTTGCGGAAGCTTGATTTGGGTGTTACTAATCAATAACAAAGCACAAAGATAAATAGCAAACGACTCTATATGCGTCGTTTTAACAAAATATATTGATAACTGAAATGTTTACAACATTTAAAGCTTTACATAGCTCGAGTTAAATAAAATGAGATTTCAGTACATAAGTACTTGTACAAAATATACTAATGCAAGAAAATCTCAATCGTCTGTATGCTGACTTGTAACACCCCCAAATTTAACAGTTTGCGGAAGCGATGTTTTGGGTGTTACTAATCAATAATCACAAGCACAAAGGATACAGTGAACGACTCTAAATGAGACGTTCGAAAAGTTATTACATTAATACATAAGTTGTTTCAAAATACAAGCTCGAGTTCAAGTAATTTCCTAGAGATTCTAGTACATAACAGTAAGTACAAAAGTAATGTAGTAAAATCTCCAAGCTTGTAAATGCATGCGACTCGAGCTAAGTAAGCTTATCCTGCTGGGCATCCCTACTGATGCTGTGTACCTGAGAAGCATTACTAAAACGGTCAACCAAAAAGGTTGGTGAATCTCACAGGTTTATAAGTAAGTAAACAGTTTGAACACACAAGTATTATTTGTAAATCAGAGCTAGCCAGTATGTAACGATCACAAGTCATGCACATCGTTCACATAAGTTTTAATAAGTGGGTGGTCGCAAGTCATGCAAACCGTTTGATACAATCGCCATGAGCCACCATAGTTGAAGCTTAACGTACAGTAAATATAGGTACCCCCTCATGAATGTAATCCAAAACATTCATACGGAACGAGTAAGAAACGCCCGTTTCTACAGGAACGGTTCGTGGTAGTGCGTGCTACCCCGGGCGGGGATTGTCAGTCCCATATGGATCCATATACTAAAACTCGCGCTTATCACATAACTAACAACTATGATTCAGGAGGATTTCATTGGATTAGTCGTAAACTCATGCAATTGGCGTATCGTTACTCTCGTACAGTATGTAAATCATGGCAGCAAGTAAGTTTTGTGTGTTCATGTAAAACAGTAATGCATCTCACCCCTGAGTGTAAAACAGTAAAGTAGGGGCTGTGAGACTCACCTGAGTCTGGCAGACAATGCAGTAAGTAAGCAAGTAGTATTCCCGAACTAGCAACCCTTAGCGTCCTAATACGCATAAGGTTCAGTAAGTAAATGGAATACTTGTAAAGTATCCATGCTAGTTGTTCCCAAACTAGTTAATGTCCATTAGTTTGTTTGTAAGTTTGTAATCGTTTGTAAATCGTAGTTTGTATAAAAGTTATACGGTTCGTTTGTTATCGGTGTTATAATAATAATTCCATCCATTATTATTATATGTTCACAGTAGTTGTACAGTTGTAAAGTATACTCGTATGATCGTTTGTTTGTATTACAACATGTATCGTTTATGTACGTTCCAATGGGCTTAGTCCCCAAAGGGTACGAGTGAAACCTCGTAAGTATTCGTATGTAAGTTCGTATCAGTTAACGTGTAATCCAGCACGTAACTAGTGGGTGAACCTGTAAGTTCGTATCGGGTGCAATCCCGTGTAGTGTACAAGAGTAAATCCGTTGGAGTGTAATCTCCTAAGTATTTCGAGTGTAAACTCGTACGCGTGTGTGAGTGAAATCTCACGTTTAGTTTAGTATAGTCTTGTACGTATTCAGGTATCGTTGTATACTTTCAAAAGTATAGTATTTTCATGCATAAGTAACGCCGGGTAAAGTACGTTTGTGTTTTAAGTATATTCAATACTTATGTAAAAATGTGAAATGTTAACAGCCTGTTATAGCGTCACTTGTATGCGTCACTTATGTGTATCATGCGACACTAAGGTAGTGTCGTGTTATGTTATCTGTTTCAGTATGTATGCGACACTTAAGTAGTGTCGGTATTCGGATAGTGCGTCACTTAGTAAGTGACGTTAGAAAGTATCACATTTCATCAGTGCGTCACTATGTTAGTGACGGTATTAAGTGTCGTGTACAAACAGGGCGTCACTTATGGAGTGACGGTATAAGTGAGTAAATCAATTCATGGGGCGACACTCGACAAGTGTCGGTATATACATGTATGCGTCACTAATAAAGTGACGGTTTGAGTGTCGGTGACGTCATCAGTAGTAACCGGACGTCATTCGTTTCTACTGAAAGTGTTAAGTTTCTACCGATGATAGCGGCACTAGTGAAGTGTTGCTTGTTTCTGCTGAACGTTATATGGTAGCGTCACTAAAGGAAGTGCCGTAAGTTACTACTGATCGTTATATGATGGCGTCACTCAAGGAGTGACGCTCGTTTCTGCTGATAGTTATAGGGTAGCGTCACTATTGAGTGTCGTGTTGTTTCTGCCGAAAGTGTCTTGACTGCGTCACTTGTGAAGTGACGGTATAGTGTTTTAGCGGCACTTAAGAAGTGTCGCGTATAGACAGTTCGTGACATATGCGTCACTCAGACGTAGTGACGCATAACTGGCGTGAGCCATGCGACACTAGCGTCTGGCCATATTTTGATTTGAGTCGAAAACGTATTTAGCGAGTTCCGTTGGGTCTGAAACTTTTACACAAGTTATGTTATGTTATGATGAGTTCATAAAAATTGTTGGATGCCGTTTTAAATGTTCGAGGTGTCGTTTTATTTAAAATGACCAAAACCGACATTTTCGTAAACGTGTTCAAAAACGAGTTTAAGTTATATATTTGGACATTACTAAGCTAGGGGAACAATGTTCTAGCAAAATAAAAGTAATCGGAAAAGTTTCGGGTCGCCGGAAAACTTACAAAGTTGTCGAAACGAAAATCCGAAAAGATAGGATTGTAGCTCTCGTTCTCGTGATCCCTTTCCTCCAAATCGAGCCTAGCTTGCGAGGTGATCTTGTGGTGTTTTTATGGTGGTTTAGTGGTGGTAGTTTAGAGAGAGAGAAACCGATGGAGAGGGAGAGAAGAGAGAATGATGAGAGTGTGGGTGGTGTGGTGTGTGTAAGTGAGTAAAAGAGTGAGGGGGTTGAGGGGGGTTTGTCCCCTTTGACCCTTGGGCCGGTTGGGTGGGGTCCACCAAGTGTGGATCTCACCCTTTTTCGTATCCTCGTGTTTGCGTTCCGTGCGGTGTTCGTTTCCCCGGTCGTTTAAACGTTAAAATAGTTTTATACGCGATTTAATATACGTTTGAAAATACGAAATAATATCCGATGATTAATTTGTAGTATTATACCCAAAATACTAGTTTTTAAGTTATAAAAATATAACTTTGTTTGTTTTGTCGGTTGGTCGAGTTTTCGGAGAGTTCGGTGACGTTTTGGTTAAAACGTACGTTTTTGTTATATTATAACCATAATATATGTAATAATCAAAGTAATTAAATAATTTCACATTATTTAATAATTGTTTTATCAGTGTACACAAGTTTGTACGATTGTAGTTTTATACGATATTGAACGAATCGTATACGCGTATATATACATATATTCCATCCATATATATATATATAGTAAGTAGATAATGTATATAATCCTATTTCATATTATATACAAGTAATAATCACGTAATTAGGAAAATTTTAAATTTACCCTAAATTTGGGGTTGTTACATTCTCCCCTTGTTAATAAAATTTCGTCCCGAAATTTGTTTGAAGTAGTAATCGGTAGTTCGATACTAGTCGGGTAGCTACAATGTGTACTAATAGCCTATTATGGTAGGGTAGGTCCTACAGTGTTCGTAATCAAGAAATCGTTAGGTGGTAACGTACCCTAATGTTTGTTGTCTGAAGGTAGTGGGCATTGGGCCTTGAGATGGCCAGCACTCCCACAGTTGAAGCAGAGTTTCACCTTAGGAGGGTTCGTGCTTTTAGGGTCAGCCTTGCATTGACTGGTGGGTGTGGTACACGGGTTGTCATGATGTCGAGTGCATCGAGCACAGTAAGGTCTATTTCCCCTGTAAACTTTCACCCTCTTTGCTGGAGGTGGTGTAAAATCAGCGTCGGTACCCTTTTCAGTAGGATTACTTTGTGAAGTTGGTGGTGGGGTAGGGTTTTCTAAGGCTATCAAACGTAGCTCGTACTCGCGCATATGTATGTCATTTTGGAAGACAATTCGTCGTAGATCATCAATATCTTCCTGTGCTTCAGTCAGTTGTTCGCGCAGAGAATCAATAGTTTGATTGAGGTGGCTGACTGCTTCAGCAGTCAAAGTTACATTAACTGGTGCTTTTGCAGCAGTTGGAGCAGCAGTAACAGCAGGTGCCATTTCTGATTCAGCGGAGTGTTCTGTATCACCCTCGAGTTCGAGAAGGTAAGGAAACATAGTTGGTTCCTCACTGAGCAGTTCATCATCCAAAGTAGGGTTGTTGGCGGAGGGAGTTGTCATTTCCTACGAAATTAATGGTCTTATTTAAAAATTTGCCTCAAGTAAGTTAAGTTATATTAGATTATCTGTTTAAAGTAACGAATAGCAAGTGAGTCCCCGGTCTCAACCAGTGTGAGAAAATTGGGAATGGAATTTGGTTACTTTGTATAGAGTGCCAGGCAAATTATGTTGTCGGGATTCTAAGTAGTCGGTCGTTTCCTAATCCTATTGTGTACTTAGGATCATAGAAAACACACAGAATGAAACACAGTTATACACAAATCATTAAGCGAGAGATTTATGAGAAAACAGATTCGGGTAGTCAAAGAACGAACGTACCCGGGTTGAGTAAATCACAAAGTCTAGGGTTCGGGTCATCCTCCCTAGCGTTAATCACATAAGCTCTACTCTTCGTGTAGTTGTTTCGGGGTTTCAGCTTTGGGCAGTCCTTCTTGAAGTGCCCGGTACCGTTGCACTCATAGCAAGTCTTGGGTGCGCTGGTGTTGGTACCAGTAGTGTTGGTTTGGCAGTCTTGGGCCAAGTGCCCGAATTTCTTGCATTTAGTGCAAGGACAGGAGCCGTTATGATGGCGGTTACATTTGGAGCAGTAAGGCTTGCTCCCCTTGTAAGCCTTTGGGTCATTGGCATTGACTGTTGCATGCTTTTTGTCAGAAGTCGGGTTGGATGAGTGGGGAATCACTTCCCATTTACGTTTGTTATTTGCAGATGGGGTTGAAGTCGAGCCACGGCGGACAGAATTGGCCGTTAACTCATGTGCCATGCGAATGGCGCTCTGAATGGTTCCTGGTTTGGACGAAGTAACTAAGTCCTGTAGTCGCTCGGGAAGTCCATCAACATACTTTTCGATCCTTTTGTATTCAGGATCAACCATAGATGGGCACAGAAGTGCCAGCTGGTGAAATCGGTTGGTGTAACCGGTGATGTCTTCACCCTGCATCTTGTGATTCCAAAATTCTAACTCTAGTTGTTTCAGCTCATCTCTTGGGCAGTACTCGCCCCTCAGCATAAGTTTCAGTTCATCCCACTGTATTTTGTAAGCCTCAGCAACGCTCACCGTCTGCGCATATGTGTTCCACCAAGTAAGGGCGATGTCAGAAAAGGTACTGGTGGCGAACTTAACTTTATCCTCTTCCTTGCAGTTGCAGATGAGGAACACTGACTCGATTTTCTCGGTCCAACGAATCAGACCAATCGCTCCTTCAGTTCCTGCAAAGTTCAGCGGTTTGCAGTTATGGAAGTCTTTGTAGGTGCAGGTTTTGGGTTGTGGTCCATTGTTGGCAGTATCTTCGCTACCAGGAGCTGATGTTCGGGTAGCTAGAGCTTGAGCCACACTACGGGCAATAATACCCGCAACTTCGGCTTCAGTAAGGTTGAGTTGTCGTCGAGGAGGCATGTTCCTTGAAACAATAATAAAGAACATGTGAGGATTCGGATAAGAATTCTGACGGTAATGATTTGATAAGTTAAAAGAATTTCGTCAAAGGTTGAAATTTGTTCAAAGTCTGCGAGTTATAAATAAGTTTATATGATTTCGAAATTTTTGAAAACTTTATAAAAAGTTCTGTAAGAAATTTTGTAACATGCTTGATAAAAATATATTTGTTATAAATTTTTGGTAGTAAAAGTCGGTTGTATAATTTGAAGTCTATCGAAACATTGAGTTGAAAATGGTTTTATTAAGTTACCCCTAACGGTACAGTGAGGTACGTAAATTTGGTAGAATTAGCGAATAAAACAAGGTCTCGGTTTTCATATCGAAGGACGTTCAAGAAACTATGGTTGTTGGATACAATAGTGTGGAGATCTTCAGACGTATGTCGGTAGTGTGTATGGTTTTCGTGGATTCATAAAAGTTACATAAGGACAGAATGACGAGAATCAAGTTGTCGTTCGGTTAATGTAAGTTGAAAATAAATTTCGCAGCAGTCGAGAGAGAGTATCGTGTCGGGAAAGAGGCCTATGTACATATATATATATATATATCACATAACCGCCTAGTTCGTGTCTAGCACAATCAAGTAAAAGTCCCGGTTCTCTCGAGGTCAGAGTCAGCTATTGCATTCCTGTTCAACATAACCCCTTTCAGAACTCACATCATCTTCATTTAATTGTACATAGTTGATCAGGCTATGTTAAATTAAACTTGTATGCTGTAATTCCTGAACCAGTTATACCTAATGAGGAATACTGCCTAACGGTCATAGTCTAGGCCCACTAAATGCAACCTAGTTCACTATAACCTTAGGCTCTGATACCAATCTGTAACACCCCCAAATTTAACAGTTTGCGGAAGCGATGTTTTGGGTGTTACTAATCAATAATCACAAGCACAAAGGATACAGTGAACGACTCTAAATGAGACGTTCGAAAAGTTATTACATTAATACATAAGTTGTTTCAAAATACAAGCTCGAGTTCAAGTAATTTCCTAGAGATTCTAGTACATAACAGTAAGTACAAAAGTAATGTAGTAAAATCTCCAAGCTTGTAAATGCATGCGACTCGAGCTAAGTAAGCTTATCCTGCTGGGCATCCCTACTGATGCTGTGTACCTGAGAAGCATTACTAAAACGGTCAACCAAAAAGGTTGGTGAATCTCACAGGTTTATAAGTAAGTAAACAGTTTGAACACACAAGTATTATTTGTAAATCAGAGCTAGCCAGTATGTAACGATCACAAGTCATGCACATCGTTCACATAAGTTTTAATAAGTGGGTGGTCGCAAGTCATGCAAACCGTTTGATACAATCGCCATGAGCCACCATAGTTGAAGCTTAACGTACAGTAAATATAGGTACCCCCTCATGAATGTAATCCAAAACATTCATACGGAACGAGTAAGAAACGCCCGTTTCTACAGGAACGGTTCGTGGTAGTGCGTGCTACCCCGGGCGGGGATTGTCAGTCCCATATGGATCCATATACTAAAACTCGCGCTTATCACATAACTAACAACTATGATTCAGGAGGATTTCATTGGATTAGTCGTAAACTCATGCAATTGGCGTATCGTTACTCTCGTACAGTATGTAAATCATGGCAGCAAGTAAGTTTTGTGTGTTCATGTAAAACAGTAATGCATCTCACCCCTGAGTGTAAAACAGTAAAGTAGGGGCTGTGAGACTCACCTGAGTCTGGCAGACAATGCAGTAAGTAAGCAAGTAGTATTCCCGAACTAGCAACCCTTAGCGTCCTAATACGCATAAGGTTCAGTAAGTAAATGGAATACTTGTAAAGTATCCATGCTAGTTGTTCCCAAACTAGTTAATGTCCATTAGTTTGTTTGTAAGTTTGTAATCGTTTGTAAATCGTAGTTTGTATAAAAGTTATACGGTTCGTTTGTTATCGGTGTTATAATAATAATTCCATCCATTATTATTATATGTTCACAGTAGTTGTACAGTTGTAAAGTATACTCGTATGATCGTTTGTTTGTATTACAACATGTATCGTTTATGTACGTTCCAATGGGCTTAGTCCCCAAAGGGTACGAGTGAAACCTCGTAAGTATTCGTATGTAAGTTCGTATCAGTTAACGTGTAATCCAGCACGTAACTAGTGGGTGAACCTGTAAGTTCGTATCGGGTGCAATCCCGTGTAGTGTACAAGAGTAAATCCGTTGGAGTGTAATCTCCTAAGTATTTCGAGTGTAAACTCGTACGCTTGTGTGAGTGAAATCTCACGTTTAGTTTAGTATAGTCTTGTACGTATTCAGGTATCGTTGTATACTTTCAAAAGTATAGTATTTTCATGCATAAGTAACGCCGGGTAAAGTACGTTTGTGTTTTAAGTATATTCAATACTTATGTAAAAATGTGAAATGTTAACAGCCTGTTATAGCGTCACTTGTATGCGTCACTTATGTGTATCATGCGACACTAAGGTAGTGTCGTGTTATGTTATCTGTTTCAGTATGTATGCGACACTTAAGTAGTGTCGGTATTCGGATAGTGCGTCACTTAGTAAGTGACGTTAGAAAGTATCACATTTCATCAGTGCGTCACTATGTTAGTGACGGTATTAAGTGTCGTGTACAAACAGGGCGTCACTTATGGAGTGACGGTATAAGTGAGTAAATCAATTCATGGGGCGACACTCGACAAGTGTCGGTATATACATGTATGCGTCACTAATAAAGTGACGGTTTGAGTGTCGGTGACGTCATCAGTAGTAACCGGACGTCATTCGTTTCTACTGAAAGTGTTAAGTTTCTACCGATGATAGCGGCACTAGTGAAGTGTCGCTTGTTTCTGCTGAACGTTATATGGTAGCGTCACTAAAGGAAGTGCCGTAAGTTACTACTGATCGTTATATGATGGCGTCACTCAAGGAGTGACGCTCGTTTCTGCTGATAGTTATAGGGTAGCGTCACTATTGAGTGTCGTGTTGTTTCTGCCGAAAGTGTCTTGACTGCGTCACTTGTGAAGTGACGGTATAGTGTTTTAGCGGCACTTAAGAAGTGTCGCGTATAGACAGTTCGTGACATATGCGTCACTCAGACGTAGTGACGCATAACTGGCGTGAGCCATGCGACACTAGCGTCTGGCCATATTTTGATTTGAGTCGAAAACGTATTTAGCGAGTTCCGTTGGGTCTGAAACTTTTACACAAGTTATGTTATGTTATGATGAGTTCATAAAAATTGTTGGATGCCGTTTTAAATGTTCGAGGTGTCGTTTTATTTAAAATGACCAAAACCGACATTTTCGTAAACGTGTTCAAAAACGAGTTTAAGTTATATATTTGGACATTACTAAGCTAGGGGAACAATGTTCTAGCAAAATAAAAGTAATCGGAAAAGTTTCGGGTCGCCGGAAAACTTACAAAGTTGTCGAAACGAAAATCCGAAAAGATAGGATTGTAGCTCTCGTTCTCGTGATCCCTTTCCTCCAAATCGAGCCTAGCTTGCGAGGTGATCTTGTGGTGTTTTTATGGTGGTTTAGTGGTGGTAGTTTAGAGAGAGAGAAACCGATGGAGAGGGAGAGAAGAGAGAATGATGAGAGTGTGGGTGGTGTGGTGTGTGTAAGTGAGTAAAAGAGTGAGGGGGTTGAGGGGGGTTTGTCCCCTTTGACCCTTGGGCCGGTTGGGTGGGGTCCACCAAGTGTGGATCTCACCCTTTTTCGTATCCTCGTGTTTGCGTTCCGTGCGGTGTTCGTTTCCCCGGTCGTTTAAACGTTAAAATAGTTTTATACGCGATTTAATATACGTTTGAAAATACGAAATAATATCCGATGATTAATTTGTAGTATTATACCCAAAATACTAGTTTTTAAGTTATAAAAATATAACTTTGTTTGTTTTGTCGGTTGGTCGAGTTTTCGGAGAGTTCGGTGACGTTTTGGTTAAAACGTACGTTTTTGTTATATTATAACCATAATATATGTAATAATCAAAGTAATTAAATAATTTCACATTATTTAATAATTGTTTTATCAGTGTACACAAGTTTGTACGATTGTAGTTTTATACGATATTGAACGAATCGTATACGCGTATATATACATATATTCCATCCATATATATATATATAGTAAGTAGATAATGTATATAATCCTATTTCATATTATATACAAGTAATAATCACGTAATTAGGAAAATTTTAAATTTACCCTAAATTTGGGGTTGTTACATGACTCGAGCTAAATCCTGAAGCAGAAACATCCTACTGCTGGGTACCTGCGATATATGCTAAAGGGTCAGCTATAAAGCTGGTGAGCTCACAGGTTTGAAATCAAGTAATATCGTATGAACCGCAAGATTTAAATAATGAATTGCATCCAGCAATTAAATAATGAATTGCATCCAGCAATTAAATAGTGAATTGCATCCAGCAATTTAATGATAATCATCGTGTATACAGCCATGAGCACATAGTTGAGCTTAACTCGAGGGCCGGGTCCCCTATAGAGAATTCCGGGCGAGGTGCCTCCACGAATGCCTAATCAACATTCGTCTTCCCAAATATTAGTACGTCCGTTTACCCGGTTAGTGCTTGCTAACCCGGACGAGGAGGGTCAATCCTATATGGTACCATATACTAATATTCACGCTACAACGTATTAACAACTATGCTGACGGAGGACTTTCAAATGATTAGTTTCGAAAAACTCATGTAGTATATGAAAAGTTTGGTACTTGCGTTCACATGTTAAAAGTTTGAGCAGTATATCACACCCCTGAGTAAAACAGTAAAAAGAGGGGCTATGAGACTCACCTGAGTCTGAATGCGTTTAAACAAACGTAAGTTGATTAGCCGAAATGAAGTCCAAAGACTTGTAACCTGAGGGTGTCCACGACACGCGATGGTTATAAATATGATTGGGTATCTTAAAAGATCACCCCTGCAGTTGTTCGTCCAACTATAATGTCCAAATATCCACTATTTGGTTGATATGTTTTAGTGTTTGAAAAGTGTACGACCCGTTGGTGACGAGTTTGAAATAATAACTTCAAGTATTATTATCAAGTTATCGATGTTTTGCACTTACAAAAGTGTCCCAAAGTGTTTTATAAGTCATATCGTATAAAGATTTGAGGTTGTAAAAGTTCGACACTTAGTGAAATTTAAGTTAGAAAATCTGCTGTTTTATGCGACACTATATGCGTCACTTACATGTTCTATGCGTCACTTGTGAAGTGTCGGGTATTGGTGTCAGTGTAAGGGTATGCGTCACTGAGATAGTGTCGTGTAACATATTTATGCGTCACTTAGAAAGTGACGGGTTCCGTAACATAGCGGCACTCCAGGAGTGTCGTGTAAGAGAATGGTTTTCTGACATTTAGGCGTCACTTAAGAAGTGACGTGCAATATAGCGACACTTAAGAAGTGTCGTGTAAAAGAGTATGGCGGCACTAAGGGAGTGACGTTAAGTAGTGTCGGGTAACATAAAGGGCGGCACTAGAGAAGTGTCGTTAAATAGTTTATGCGTCACTATGGAAGTGACGGTATGAGGTTCGAGTGACGTCACCGGACGTCACTTGTTTCTACCGAAAGTGTAAGCTTCTACGGGTAATAGAGGCACTTATGAAGTGTCGCATGGTTTCTGCTGAAAGTTATAGGCTCGCGTCACTACCGAAGTGACGGTATGTGTGTGATAGCGGCACTTAAGTGACGCATGTACTGTTTTTGGCATTCATGCGACATTAAGGCCTGTTCGACGGATTTCGAGCAAAAATCATGTTTTCGGGTTTCCGATCGTTCCAATATTTTTACCCAACCCTTATAGGGACATTATAAGTTGTTACAAACTACTAGAAAGTGAAAACACTTAAAAACGAGAGATTTCGGGATTTGTCGGAAACTTACAAATTGTCGGATGAGAAATCCGAAAAGATAGGATGATAGATCGTGATGCGGTGGTCGTTTATTTCCAAAAGAGTAGTATGATCCAAGTGCGTTTAGTGGTAGTATTTGTCGATTTTGTGGAGTTGTGGGTTTTGAGTTGGTTGGTGGGTTTGAGAGAAAAGAGAGGAGAAAGAGAAAGAGAGTTGAAAGAAATGAGAAGAAAGAAAAGGAGGGTGGGAGGTTATCTCCCATTTTCCTGTCCCCGTTCTCCGTGCGGTGTTCGTTTGCTCCGTTGTTTATACGTTAAATAATTATTTTTCATATTCATTAGTACATTTTAAATACAAATTATTACGCGATATTTTATTTAATTATTTTACAAATAAGTTTACGTTTGAGTTATAAAGGTAAGTTGGTTTATTTAGTTTGCGCGTTTTACATTTTAAATTGTGTAGGTTCTGTTTGTACGATACGAATGGATACGAAATATTATCATAATAATATTTTTGACATAAAACGTTATTTAATAAAAAATTAGTCACCAACGTCCGTATTAAATTGAATCGAAATACATCCGATTTAAATTGCGTACGATTTAACCAAATCGCATATTCGTATATATTCAACAATATATATAATTCGATACATTAATTAGCCTAACCAGGAACTAATTACATGTATTAACATATGATTAGGCACTAATTACTAGTCCTAATTTGGCGGGTGTTACATTGTCCCTCCCCCGATACGGACAATCTCTCCCGTATACGGCCAAATTCAACCGTATCGTATGTTTTGGTCATCCAAGGTGCAATCTTGATACGGGTGGGAAATACGGCTGAGATTTTGGAGGTGGAAATACTGTTGAGGAATACGGTTAAGACAAATCTATAAATACTAACCACCACCTCCTCATTTCAAACAATTCTCAACATTCTACACTTTATTCCTCCAATTCTCTTTCACACTTCTCTTTTATTTTATTTTTCGGTTTTTATTTTTAGCTTGTAGTTTTGGTTTCTCTCTCTAGAGTTTTCTCTCTCTAGAGAGAAGTAGATAGTTAGTTAGTTAAAGGTAGAGAAGAGAAAAGCAAGGCGTTGTAATCACGGTGTAAAAGCATTCTTGGTGCAAAACTACGCGTTTCTCAATATTACTCTGCTCGAATTTCTGGTGATATCTATCCTCTCATACTTATACTATGTTTGAATTATTTCTGCTTATTTGTATGATGTGTTCTATGTGTATTGCCATGATTACTGAGTAGTGTACTATTGCGGTTGTTGAAATGTAGATAATTAGATGTAGGGATGATGTTAAATTAATTTTTATTTAAAATATGTGATTGGGAATTATTAAACTTTATTATGTTCAAACTTATCATGCATCTAGACTTAGTTATGGATCACCCTTTCCAGTCCTTCGCGTGACTGCTGCTTAGGTTTAAAAACTGGTCACCTCTAGATACGGTAGTTTGTTATCTGTGTTATCGTACGAAGCCGTGTCTGTTACTGTAATTCGGCTAAAGTACTGGGTATAGCGATGGAAACACCACTGGTGGAGTACAACCGTGGAAGCCTGAGGAAAAGCCGTTGGTACCATCACTGTGGACTACCTAGAAACCCTAGAATATGGTCTAGACATCATAAAGCTGTGGAAATGCCAAGTACATCGTAGGCCTACCTCTGGTTATGAACAAGCTGTGGAAATACAGTAACTAAAGTACACCGTGTCTATAGTTAAAATTGGTTAACATGTGGAAAAATAGTTATACGCGGTGAGATCAATTTTGGTTATAAAGCCGTGGAAATGCTGTAAGCATTGTACACTGTAATAGTATCTAGAATTGGTTGAACCGTGGGACTGTTGGAGTACACGGTAGACTGATCTCCGATTATACGGCATTGTGGAAAATGGTAACAGTACTGTACACCGTAATAGTACTCAGGGTTAGCAACCGCTGTGGAAAAGTGCACCGTACCCCGTTAAGTGTGTCTAGGGACGAATGACTGATCGCAAAGGAGAGTTCTAGATCATGACAGAAGTAATTAAGCTTATAAAACCTAAGGCATGAGTCTAGAGATGAAAGTCAAGCCCAGCAGTGGTTCAAGATTCTTAAAACCCCTAGACTCTACAAAACTGATAGTTTGAAATAATAGGTTTATAATTAGTACATGGTTAAATAATAGCAGTTGTAGTTAGGTGTTAAGAAAGGTCGGAATAACCCAATGGGCAGCCTGTCACCTTATTCCTGCACCCTTCAAGGGTCGCTGTCTCTACAAAGACATGTGTGGGGGGTCGGATAGTCTGTTCTGATCAGAATCACGATAACCTAGGTACTCAGTGACATACTTATGTAGGTCTGACCGAAACAAGTAGGGTCCTAGCGTTTACACCTGTAATACATCTGTCTGTTAATTAATTAAGTCCCTAATCACCTTTATAATGAACATCATCCCAACAACTAATTATTGAAACTTCAACAGCCGCATTCTCTATCCATCTAACTAATTACCGATTCTCATCTCTATTTTACTTTTCTGCATTTAGTTAATTAATTTACTAGAAAACCAAACAAACAAAATCTACCTATCTACACAACCCAACCTAATAGTAAACCTTATCTTTGGCATAAGCTTCGTTTCAATTCGCTCCGATTAAAGAACGACCTCGAGTTATACTTGCTGCTTACTCACCCAGTGTAGTAGGTAGTACCTATAAGTTGAGCACAGCATATTATAAATTTTAAAACTTACCCACGTCGCCCGCCTGATTTGTCCGGACGAGTCCTTTGACGACGAGGACGGTTCACTCACGTGAGCTAAAACGAACCTGACTTATCGGGCGACGTCAAGTTTTTGGCGCCGCTGCCGGGGATCGTAGAGCGTTACGATTCTGAAGCCGCCTTAGATAAATTAGCTGTTAGGAGATCCTTTTCGTTTAGGTTCACTTAGACTTATCCGAAAGTTACTTACCTGCCTTAGAATAATTTAGTAATATAAAATGAAAAATTCAAAAATATCTTTCTACGATTCGCCGCCTTCAAGCCCCGTTTCTCCAATCGCCCACAAGACGACCGAAGAAATGATGGCCACGGACGACGATGAGTTCTTCGACTGCCTAGAACAAGAGTTTGAATCCGAATTCTACTCTTCATCTTCAACTACATCCGAAGAAATCTCCGTTAGTCCAGATGACGATTCTAGAACCATAGGGCAATTCTTAGATCTTGACTTAGGACCCAATGAATCTCAGCAGAAGATTTCAACTTCTGTCTCTAGCATTCCAAGCTATCAGGTCATACCTGAACCTGAGATCTCATTTCCCTTAGAAAATTTCTCGCAATTCCCTGATTTTGCTGGAACTTCTGAGAATCTTCAAACCTTCCGTTTTCCACCCGCTGAAGAACGCATCCCCATAAGGAATGAAGATGCTTACGAATATCCTCCAAAATCACCAATTTTTATAAACCTCATACCAGAACCTGCGTACACCATATACCGTGTCGTTGATAGAGATATACTTGACCAGTCTGATGAAGAAGTCCGCTATGTTGGGTACTCTCTTGATCCTGACAGGAGGTTAGCTGTTTGTAGGGCATTTGTCAGACATCTCAAAACATCAGACTTTCCTTTCTCAGTCGATCAAAGAATAGTCATTAGTAGGATTGATAATCAGATCAGTACTCTCCACTGTCTTCCAAACCAAAAGAAAGATGGTATCTTCACACGATATAGGGTGGAAGAACAAAAGCTTATATCCATAATAGACCTGCTAATGGACCTATTTGCCAGCACTAAATATCACTCGGAGTCACAAACCCTGATTGATCGTTATGTTGCGGCTATGATATATGAGCTTGAGTTCTGGATCTCAAAAGATCCCGCAATACCTATATGATCAAAACGTTGTTAGAGATATTTCCTGGAGCTGCTGACGATAAGAGAAAAGTCCCTTTCTTCGCTAAAAGAAAGAATATTCACGTTGAACTCACTTTACTTTTCGATCAGTCTAAATATCCTTTCACTTTGTCTCAAAGATCGTTGATCATGGATATCACCGAAGCAGTTCACGCTACAACCGGAGATCCTGATTCAGAGGAAGAACAGAAATTTCAGAATACTCTAGATAAACTTCTCCACGACCTTAATCATATAGACAAAGGAACACGAGTAGGAATTTCAAGTCCGAAGAGAGTTAGGAAAGAATTTTATAAGTTTATTGGCAATCTTCTAGACTTAGGCAAAAAGGAACGTAAGTTTCTCAGTGAATTCGAAATATTTTTTCTAAATCCTGCAGATCTAGTCGACTCTGTCATTAAAACCATTATGATTAAATTCATTCCTCTCCATACTCTTCTGCACCCAAGAACACCGAATGCTTTTAAGCATTTGATCTTGATTAATTAAAAATGTTTTGGAAAGTCGGGCTAAAGACTTTAAACCAAGCGCTTATTGGGAGGCAACCCAATTTTATAAGTTTTAAATTAGTTAGTTTCCTTTAGTTACAAAAAACTTCTAAAAACTTTGGTTTTCGCAAAATCTGCGCAGTTTCTAAAATTTAAAATTTTTTATAATCTTTAAATTTTTAAAATTGTTAATATTTCAAGAACCCAAAATTTTTAGACCAAAAATAAGTTCCCTTTATTTTTAGCATTATCTTTCGCGTTTTAAATAAAACAACTTTTTATCTGCGCACAATACTACGCAAACTTTGAAAATTTTTGCTAAAATTATTTAACTTAAGTTTTTAAAGTTTTCATCCAAAATAATTTAAAACATAAGTAATTAAAATATAAAAGGGAGGTGGAAGTATTTAGGGATTTTTGGGATTTAAGAAATAACAAAAAAATCACAAAATTCAAATCTCTCTCTCTCTCTTCCCCTTCTTCTTCCTTGCGCCGGCCTCACCCCAACCCACCATCATCTCCATTTTTTCCACCATTTTCAAACCAAATCAAGCTCAAAACCTTGCTCCATTTAGTGATTATGTAGTCTCTAACTCATTTACATCGAGATTAAGGTAAGATTCAAGCCCTAATTCTCAAAATTCTCTAACTTTAAAAACCTAGGGTTTCAAGTTATTAGGTGATTATTGCTAGTTAAAATTTCGAATTTGAGCAATGATTCTTGCTTAGTAGTGATATAAGATGATGTAGGAGCTTGCATTTCATGAATTTAATGGAGAATTACGAGTTTGAGTTTTTAAAGTTAGTTATTTTGCCCTAATTGTTCATATTTGGTTAGTGATTGTTATATACTTAGAATAGTATAAGTAACTTGTGCATTTGCTTTGTTCTTAATCAAACATGATTATGGTTGCACTTTGAGAATTCAAGTAAGCTTGAAAATCGGTTTTTGCTAAGTGTCACATTTTGAAATAAAATCTTTACTTAGAAATGATACTTGTGCTTGATTGCATGTTTTAAGCCTACTTTGATTCTTGAAAGCACTTAAAATGAATTAACGAATGAATCAAGATTTCTAAGTGGCGCTACTTTGGTAAAACAAAGTTAGTGAAGCTTATAAGTTATGATTTGTTCCGACATTCAAGTAACCATTTCCATTTAAAACAATTTGATTTGTGATAAAGGTTTGAACTTAGAAGTAAGTATGGTCTATTTTGTTCTAATGCATCGCGACTTTAATTGACTACTTTTAAAAACCAACGTGATGCTTGCACCAAAATTGCCACACCTACTTTAAAGAACATTCTTAAATCATAAAACGGCAATAATGAGTTAACTTGAACTTTGATTGCTTACTTGCTCGGCATGATCATAAAACGTTCACTTTAAAATGCCATGTTAGTTTGCTAGTTTGTGTAAGTAAGTTGCTTTCGCCACTTTAAGGTAATTAGATGGCCTAGAACAAACTTGCATATTACATGTTGTAAAATTCTAGGTACTTGATGCTTATGTGGTTGAAAATTGGAACTAGTCTCAATTTCTCGAGTTACTTTAATTTGATAAAGTCCACTTGGGAATTTGTTGCAAATAGTTCATCATAGCTTCTTACATAAATCAAAGTTCGTTTAGATGGTTGAAAAGTGAGATTTTGATTATTATTGGTCATTACAGGTTTATGGATTATCCACTTTTTAAAGCCCTCATTTCGAATTTTTTCCAAAAATTCTAGGGTTTAATATAATCCGTGTGCTTGTAATTGATTTAATATAACCTACTATGATGTTTGTTTTTCTCTTATTTCAGATGGCCAAGACTTCACTTCCTTCATACATTAAAGACTCAATTAAAGACGATGAGAAAAGAAAGCTTTATAGGAAATGGCTATCTCATGAGTTAGGAGTTAACAGATACATAGTATGGGAGGATTTGGCTAAGATTGGGTTAGCGACAGGATTTAGGGAGTTGATTGAATTTAAAGTGGGAAAACGACATCTTCGGGCATGGACTAGTTTGTTTGACTTAAAAGAGAAAGTTTATCAAGAACTTGTGGCAGAATTCATGGTTACCTTCAAGTTTGATAAATCGGTATCTAAATTGGACGATGCTTCGATGATCAAGTTTAACTTTCAGGGAAAAAGTTACAGCATGTCCTTAGCCACTTTTGCAGTTCATTTAGAGCTTTATAGTGAACATCAAGTGACCACCAAGTTCTTCCTCGACTCAGAGTGCAGTCCAAAACAGAGAGATCACACGGCTATTTGGTCTCAGTATGCATCAGGACGGTTTCATTCAAATGTCAAAGCTCGAGTTTTTTAGGATAGATATCACAATGTGCTTCATAATCTTCTTGCTTGTTGTATTCGAGGTAAAAGGAAGACAAAAGGAGCTGTTGGCCAGAAAGACTTGTTGATCATCAAGAGTATCATTGAGAATGAGCATGTGAATGTTGCCTACTTGGTTGCTGATCGTCTTCTCACTGAGTCTGCTTATTCTGAGTCTGAGACTGTTTACATGGGAGCTATCATTACAAAGCTAGTTAGAAAGATGGGGCTTTTGACTAGTGATGTGATTAGCAGATTGACAGAGATGGAGGGCAAGGAGTCGCAGCCATATGATATGAACTACATGATAAAAGTTTGGATATTGGAAAAAGATCTGAATGGTGATATCCGCTGGAAAGATGGTCAGCTGATTCTGGGAGTTTCTATGAGACCTCCGAAGAGTAAGAGAGCTAGGATTGAGTTTGATGATAGCACGGTGCATAGCGAGCAAAGGAATGAGGTCCATCATGAACCTGAGACAGGAGAGACATCAGTTCCCGATGTGGAGGTTCAGAGTACACCTGCTCCTCAGCCCAGAGTGCTTCACTGGGGAGATCCACCATCATCTGAGCTTTTCTATGGTATGCTACACATGCTTCAGCAAAGACACACTATGGATACATACCTAGCTCATGAGTTTGGATTTCCTACACCAGCTCCACCGACTTGGATCTGCGGTCCACTACCACCCGACTTCACCACATCACCACTCCATACATTCACCATGACTCCATTTACCACCACCATACCCACCATCACATCACCTCACCTCACTACCGCTATCACACTTACTACCACCACAGGGATTCCACCTAGGGCTCGCCGATCTTCATGTATACCCACACCTGAGCCGGTATTCTCTGTTCACACCACCACCACACGTGAGCCGCATGATCCACAGATTATCCTACAGCCATCTTCACGGGTTGTCACCCGTCCGCGACCAGCCGAGTCTGCTGCATCAGATATAGATACATCTTCAGAGACAGATTCACTGCAGTCAGGGCAGGGTTTGGATATTCAGATGGAGCCAGTACATGAGCATGAGGAGGATCAGACACATGAGCAGATACAGGAACAGATGCAGACAGACTATGTGCCAGCCTTCACTACTGGACCTACAGATTCTGGATTGACAGGGTTACTTGACACCACCCCTGTTCCATCCTCAGATTTGCCACCGGTTCACTTGGCACATGTTCTGCGTGACTTCCCTCTCGGATCAGCTGACATAGGAGATATGGGCCTTGATTCAAACTTCCATTTGTATCCACTACATCCAGAGCAGCCATGTGCCACATCATCGGGGTCACTATCCCGCATGGCGTCGAGTGGACAGCACTCCGTCACCCAGCAGGCAGCAGGCAGCTCTCTTCCTACTCTCCATGAGTCACCACCGGATCAGGACCCTCCTTTTCCTTGATTCCACTTATCTATCACTCTTTATCTTATTATTACTTATGTTGGATGACTGTACTATCACTTGATATTTTGGATGACTGTATTAGTATTGTGATTCGGCGGATATATTTTGGGACCAACCAATCATTTGGTTGGATTTATCTGCTTTTATTTATCGTATTATCTTAGTTTATTTACTAATGTTGTGTTTATTTTGCTTTTGAATAAAGAAAAAATGCAAATAAAATTGAAGTTCTCCGAGGATATATAAGACAACGCGCAAATCACGCAAGATTCGGGTTGAACGACGCTAGATTCTCCAACTGCTGTCTACACGCCCAAATCTATCAAACAACCGTCTCATTCTATCTTAGGGGAGTTTTTCGTTCTTTTCCCTAGTGGTTATTAAATATCATAATATATCTATACCGTTGTCCTTTATGCTTAATTCTTAAGTGTGGGATTATAAAATCCCATAAATCAAATCAACTTAGAAACAAAATTCCAAAATATAATCAAGCTTTAAGTATGGGATTCTTCTCCAAAGAAGAATTTTATGCTTAGTTTGTGAACATTAGGGACAATGTTCCTCTAAGTGTGGGATACACGGTATGATATACCGTATTTTGGCTTTGATTGCTTGTCCAAAGTAAGCTACAAATAAAAATAAGCTTAAAACCCATTAAGCTTAAATTTTTCATCAAAACCTCATTTCTGCTAAAATTTTTAAATTTTTTTTTGACTTAAAATATTTTTTGCGAAAGGTTATTTGTCAGAAATTAAATAAATTGCTTTGGAAAGTAAGATAAGTTAGAATACGAATTCCTTAGAAATGAAATGTTAATCCATGAGCATCGCACGGCTAGGCACATACACCCTTTTTGCAGTGAGGTACTTGAGCCCAATAAGCATTCATCTTTAATGCTTCACTTTCGATTGATGTGTGTGCCGATGCTTTTGCTTTGAATTAGAACTTGCTCTTGGTATACGTTTCGAGACCACACCGATGAGCGTCGTACGCGGTGTAGGTGCAATCAGATGACCTTGACATTCCCTAGGATTAACCCCTTTTTCTTTAAAACCTTCTCTTCAAGCCCAAAACCCTTCCAACACTCATTTTTAGTGTTGATGATCCACCTAGAAAACCCTGTTGAGCCCTAGCCTTTTCGTTTCTTTAAAACCCAAACTTTCAACCCATTCACTTTCACACCCACCAAAACCTTATCTTAGAAATTTTTTAAAAAAATTTGAAAAATGATATTTAGGTATTCTTTTTGCTTTCACTCCAAATCCACAAATTCGTGTTTACTCATAACTTCTCGCGTGCGTTTCCATATAAATACTCAAAAATCGAGAGTCTTATGGTGTGTAAAATTGGCACCAAGTAAATTCGAAATTGTCAAAAGTGTGAAAAATGAAAGTCAGAAAAGATCTCAAAAAAGGGACAGTGAATAAATTTGAAAATTCCTTAGAAATTCCTTGGCAAAGAAATTCTAAGCCAAAAATATAGAAAAGTAGAAAAGAAAAGAAACGAAAAAATATATATAATAAAGCTAAGTGCTTCGAATTCTCCCGAAACTTTGCTCTCTTAAAATTCCAAAAGTCTTCCGTGTGTTTCCAAGAGATAGAAGTCAAAATAGCTATCTCGCTCCCTTATCGTTATCCGTTTCCGTTTTCATTAAAAAGTTTATCTAAATAAAATTTTTCATAAGTTTAAAAATGCCTAAGATAAGCAAAACCCTTTTTATTTAAAACCAATTCCCCTTCTATACCATTCCCTTTAAACCTCACCAAACATTACAACCCATTTGGATGTCCTGGGATGATTAGCACCGTTCTCATCGAAGTGGTGGAGATCCGATTCTCGATCAAGCCTATGACGAGAAGCAAATGCATGACTGGCTTTATGAGCGATTTCGTTTGTTTAGAATGATAGGTAACCCGAAATACTTCTGAGTGAATTGAGTGACCACCTAGTGAGATCGCCTAGTCATGTACAATATCCATCGAGAATTGTGAAAGTATGCCAGGGCTAACATTTCAAATCTAAGGGGTGACTGTTCTAATGATACTTGCTTTCTGAAAAGATTTATCCAATGGCTGACAAATGACTAATCTCAAAGTATTTTATGTCAAAAGTCTAAAACTATTATTTTTAAAAACTCTTAGCAGGTGAGAATTTTCAAGTTTGCTTGAGGACAAGCAAAGTTCTAAGTGTGGGATATTTGATAACACGTAAAAAGTCATGTTTTTACTTACGTTATTTCCCGCATTTTAGACTCAAAGTTAGCAAAACCACACCAATAATGTCAAATATTATGATATTTTGTTAACTAAGTTAAAACGGAAGTGATATTTATAAAACCATTGAAAATGTTACGAAAATTGTGAAAAACGGAGCATAAACGGTCAACGAATCTTTAGTTCACGCGTTTCAACACTTTTTGAGCAAAACTAAGAATTATGACCTCTAATTTATGTCATTATGTTCGTTAGGAAAAGACGATCGCGTGGATATAAAGAACGTTGAAAACGGATGCACGATGAAGAAGATACGCCCAAACGAAGATCACAAGCAACCGACGGATCACGATACGGGAGAGACAAGCCGGATACGGCCAAGCCCAACCGTATACGGCCAAGACCAAGCCGTATACGGCCTGTCCCAACCGTATACGGCCAAGGACCAGCCGTATACGGCCAATCTCCCCCGTATCCGGCCTTGTCCCTCCCCCGATACGGCCAATCTCTCCCGTATACGGCCAAATTCAACCGTATCGTGTGTTTTGGTCATCCAAGGTGCAATCTTGATACGGGTGGGAAATACGGCTGAGATTTTGGAGGTGGAAATACGGTTGAGGAATACGGTTAAGACAAATCTATAAATACTAACCACCACCTCCTCATTTCAAACAATTCTCAACATTCTACACTTTATTCCTCCAATTCTCTTTCACACTTCTCTTTTATTTTATTTTTCGGTTTTTATTTTTAGCTTGTAGTTTTGGTTTCTCTCTCTAGAGTTTTCTCTCTCTAGAGAGAAGTAGATAGTTAGTTAGTTAAAGGTAGAGAAGAGAAAAGCAAGGCGTTGTAATCACGGTGTAAAAGCATTCTTGGTGCAAAACTACGCGTTTCTCAATATTACTCTGCTCGAATTTCTGGTGATATCTATCCTCTCATACTTATACTATGTTTGAATTATTTCTGCTTATTTGTATGATGTGTTCTATGTGTATTGCCATGATTACTGAGTAGTGTACTATTGCGGTTGTTGAAATGTAGATAATTAGATGTAGGGATGATGTTAAATTAATCTTTATTTAAAATATGTGATTGGGAATTATTAAACTTTATTATGTTCAAACTTATCATGCATCTAGACTTAGTTATGGATCACCCTTTCCAGTCCTTCGCGTGACTGCTGCTTAGGTTTAGAAACTGATCACCTCTAGATAAGGTAGTTTGTTATATGTGTTATCGTACGAAGCCGTGTCTGTTACTGTAATTCGGCTAAAGTACTGGGTACAGCGATGGAAACACCACTGGTGGAGTACAACCGTGGAAGCCTGAGGAAAAGTCGTTGGTACCATCACTGTGGACTACCTAGAAACCCTAGAATATGGTCTAGACATCATAAAGCTGTGGAAATGCCAAGTACACCGTAGGCCTACCTCTGGTTACGAACACGCTGTGGAAATACAGTAACTAAAGTACACCGTGTCTATAGTTAGAATTGGTTAACATGTGGAAAAATAGTTATACGCGGTGAGATCAATTCTGGTTATAAAGCCGTGGAAATGCTGTAAGCATTGTACACTGTAATAGTATCTAGAATTGGTTGAACCGTGGGACTGTTGGAGTACACGGTAGACTGATCTCCGATTATACGGCATTGTGGAAAATGGTAATAGTACTGTACACCGTAATAGTACTCAGGGTTAGCAACCGCTGTGGAAAAGTGCACTGTACCCCGTTAAGTGTAACACCCCCAAATTCGTTGAGCGGAAGCATTTAGTTTAAGTACTGGGGTGTCACAATAATAAAGCATGCATACGTATCAGAGCTTATGATTACAACAGAACAATATATATTAAGATGCCAAAAGTATTAATTACATGTTTACGATTCATCAAATCGTATAAGTTAAAAGTAGTAAGTTTACAAAAGTAGATTTCTGAAATATGACTAAAACAATTCAGTTATACTAAAGAAATCCATATGTTTTTCCAAAAGTTGGCATCCTAAAGCTTCACGGGTCGCCTAATTCTCCATGTGTTGGCGATTCTTACATGCGCAGCTAATTCCCTGAAAAACATAGTAAAAGTCAACAACTAGGTTGAGTGAATTCACAGATTTTATGTTTACAAGTTCAGTTGTGATAAACCACTGTTGTTTGTAACGTATCGTTGGGATGTCACCCAAAAGTATAGTTCATGAAATCAGATATGTTCCAAATTAGTTGTTTGTAGGAATGTTCGTATCCTAGTAGTTGTAGGAAATCAGTATCCCGTGTTCAAGTAAGTTTTGTAGGATTATACCTATCCTAATCGTAGATATGTTTCGTTGGGATATTGCCCAAAAATATAGTTCAAGTTATAGTAGGAATGTAAGTATCCTATTAGTTGTTCGTAGGTGTAACACTCCCCTAAGACCCGTATCTGGACCACGTACGGCAGTGTTACGATCCTAGTCGTTTGGTGGGTCCATGTTAGTAGGAAACCCATTGTTTTCAGTAGTGGTGCCCATGTCAAGTAGGGACTTTTGTATAGTATTGCCCATGTCAGGTAGGGACTTTTCAATAGTGTTGCCCATGTCAGGTAGGGACTTTTCGATTGTGTTGCCCATGTCAAGTAGGGACTTTTCAATAGTATTGCCCATGTCAAGTAGGGACTTTTCAATAGTGTTGCCCATGTCAAGTAGGGACTTTTCAGTAGTGTTGCCCATGTCAAGTAGGGACTTTTAGTTACCCAGTCCGTTATATAAAGTGTTGCTGGTTATCCTCCAGCGTTCTCGAAAACGTGTTCATGCGTTTACAGCGTTGGCAGTATGAAAGTAATATGTAACACTTCCCCTAAGACCCGTATATGGACCACGTGCGGGCAGTATTACATATTAAGTTGAAATCGTCAGTTTGTTTATCAGTTTACTAGTTCCATGTACTCCACTTGTTTGAGTAAAATAGTATACAACCATGTTTGTATAAAAGTGCTTGACTATGTTTTCCACCCCTGTTCAAAGCAGTTAAAACAGTAAAAGTAGGGGCTGTGAACTCACCTGTTGAGTTAAGTAGTGCGAGTGCTAGCAAACCTAAGCCCAAGTATAGTCCGAATCTCCTAACGTCCTAAACGTACGAGATTTAATAAGTATGTGGATGTCTAAGTTAATCATCCATGCTAGTGTTCGTACAACCAAGTCACGTCCAAATCGTTCATTTAAATGTTTATGTTTGTATTTCGTATTCGTGAAAATGTATACGATTCGTTGGTGATAGTTTGAAATCCTAATTTCGGTAAAATAAGTGTGTTTGTATTGTTTGTAAAGCTCGTGAATCGTATCGTATAAAGATATGCCTTTCCGGTTAGTTCGACACTTAGTGAAAACTAGTTTTTTTAAACTTCCTGTTTTTAGCGACGCAGGGTGCGACGCTGGGTTGTTATGCGACGTAGGGTGCGACGTCGCGTGCGACGTAGGCGCTTATGTCGCTATATGCGACGTCAGGGTCTAGTGCGACGTAGGGACTGGCGTCGCTATGTGTGATTTCGCAATTTAATGCGACGTTAACGGTGACGTCGCAGTATGCGACGTAGTGAGATGTTCTGCGACGTAGGGGCTGACGTCGCATTTAGCCCAAGCCAGATGCGACGTAGCGGACTGTTCGACGAACAATTCGGGAAAAACGAGTTTTGGGTCGATTTCGGACGTTTTCGGTTGTATAAAACACTAAAACATGTAAATCTAAGTATATTAAACACTAAATAGCAATTATAACTTTGAAATCTAAAGATTTGCGGGATTTGTCGGAAACTTACGGTTGTCGGATTTGAAATCCGAAAAGGTAGAAATGTAGATCGGGGTCTCGTGGTCGTTTTATTCCAAAGGAGCTATATGATTCTTCGAGTTTTGGTGTTAGTTTTCTTCGATTTTGTGTGATTTTTGGTTGGTGGTGATGAAAGAGAGAAAAGAGAGAAAGTAAGAGAGAAAAGAGAAAGAAAAATGGAAATGAGAAAAAGGAGGTGGGAGTGGGGTTTTGTCCCCATTTTCTGCCTCCGTGTTTGCACTCCGTGTTTGTTTACCCGATCGTTAAATGTTACTTTATTTTAACTAATATGTTTTTAATTAAATTTTTCATTATATTTTTAATTAGAATCTTTTTATGAAACTAACTTAATTTAGTTATAAAATTTTAAACTTTGTTTTATTTAAATTGTACGAATTAAACGTTTTGCGTTATAAAATGATTTGTAAATATTATCGACATAATATTTAATTGTTTTCTGCGTTATTTAATAATTTCGTTTTATTAAATAATTTTGTTCACCAAGAGTCGCGTATTTTGTTGCGTCTGTTTTCAGATTGTTCAGTACGTAATTACTACTAATTACGAATACGTAATACTACGCGTATTATCTAGTTGGGCTATGCTAGACTTACCTCTAAATTGTGTTGTGAATTCACTCAAGTAGGGAATTAACCTAATAATGCAGGTGATTAACTTAATTAATCGTGTTTAGATTTGCGGGGTGTTACATTCTCCCCATGTTAGAGAAATCTCGTCCCGAGATTTAAAATCAAGTCGGATCGCCCGCGGCGTATGTTCTCCGATAAGTCACGTTGTTAACAATAGTTTGCGTGGCGTTCAATTGTTTCCATAGTAGTTAAATCAGTTTAAGTATGCTCGCGGCATAGTTCAATATGTTGTGTGTTTCGTTTCGTGTTCAGAGTTTACCAAGTGTTGTGTTCGAATCGACATTCGAGTAAAACGTATGTTAAATCGTAGCAATAGTTGCTAAAACGTACCGTGCTAGTTGAGATCCGCGACCGTTTCTGGTGCACGGAGGATATATGCTCGGCTACGCCCCGGTGGGATAGTTGCGATGCGGTTGTTGTTGTTTTGATTGTTGTTCCCGGGGTTGTTCTGGTTGTTGTTATTATGATTGTTGTTGAGTTGGGGGCACTGATTTCGGTAGTGTCCCGGGTCACCACATCGGAAACAGCCAGTGTTTCGTTGTTCGTTGTTCGTGGGGTGAGTTCTACAAGCTTCGGTTCTGTGTCCGAAACGGTTGCATTTATCACAGAAGAAACAATCTCCTTCATGATGTTTTCCGCACTTCCCACACTTGGGTCTGTTACCAAGGTAGGGTTTCTGTTCAGTGTTGGTGATCGCAGCAAAGGCTCGGGTGTTTCCCGGGTTTCTGTTTTGTTGACCCTGACGGTCGTTACCCTCGCTGTTCCATTTGCGTTTGTGGGTTCCAGAGTCGCCCGCATCAGTACGGGTAGGTTCAGTTTTCCCTGTGATAGCTTTCAGGGTTCCAATCTCGACCGCGTCGTCGGTTAAGCTGTGAGCCAGATCCACTGCGCTCCTAAAAGTGGCGGGTTTGGAGGACATAACCATGCCTCGGATCTATGGTGCCAAACCCCTGTTGTAACGCTCAATGCGTTTGCTCTCGGGGGTTACCATGTGAGGCACAAGACGTGCAAGCTCCTGAAATCTAGTTGTATAACCGGAAATATCAGCGCCGATCATTTGGATGTTCCAGAATTCGGTTTCAAGTTTTTGCATCTCGTTGGGAGGGCAAAATTCCTCCATCAGCATTCGTTTCAGTGTCTCCCATGAGATGGAGTAAGCAGCTGGGCGTCCCATGATTTGCACCTGAGCGTTCCACCATGTTAGCGCTTTGTCGGCTAAAGTTGTAACACCCCCAAATTTAACGATTTGCGGAAGCACACATTGGGTGTTACTAATCAATATACAAAGCACAAGATTAATAGCAAACGACCTCTAAATGAGACGTTTGTAAAATAGTTACATTTCATAATTAATAATCGTTTGAAAACCGAAGGTTTTCGTATACAAAATGTAATTCCCTAGAGCCCACGCGTATAGCGGGAGATTCTATTACATAACCATAGTTACAAAAGATAATGCCAAAGAATCTCCGTTAAATGCAGTTGGTAAAATCATGCGACTCTAGCTAGTAATCCTGGAGTGACCCTACTCCGTAAGTGTACCTGAGATACAAAGCTAAAAAGTGTCAACCAAAAAGGTTGGTGAATCTCACAGGTTTAGTAATAAGTAAGTGTTATGAACCACAAGTATGTACCCGTATTGCTATCAAGCAAAGTAAGTAAATCAGTAAATCAGTACAGTGCCATGAGCTCATAAGTTGAAGCTTAACCGTGTAGTGTGAATATATCACGTACCCCCGTGAGTGCTATCCGCACACTCATATGTAACAAATACTAATCTGTCTGTTTCTACGTGTAATTCAGTACGTGGTGGCGCTACCACCCCAGACAGGGATTGTCAGTCCCAAATGGATCCATCTACTAGTACTCGCGCTTAAGACCATAACTAACAACTTACGATTAGGAGGCTTTCAGTGGATAAAAGTAACTCATGCGTTTGTTTGTAATCAGTAATGTTTTCAGTTCAGTACATTGTGTTCATACGTAAAACAGTTGCTAAGTATCTCACCCCAAAGTATAAAACAGTAAAAGTGGGGCTGTAAGACTCACCTGAGTCGAGCAGTGGTAATTAGCAAATAGTAGTAAAGCAAATAGGTTCTCCGAACCCGTAACCTTCTAGTGCCTAAACACATAAGGTTAAGTAAGTAGATGTCTCGCAAGACCATCTAGGCTAGTTGTTCATACAACCCGTTGTGTTTAAATGTTGGTTTGTTCGCGTTTGTTTCAAGAGATATACGGCCCGTTGGTGATTTGTTACAATTAAAGTTTATCATTTGTAACGCAATTTAGTGCAATTGTAATAGAAAGTATGTTTTATTATGTTTGTTAAGTCGTATGGTATAAGTATTTGATGTTGTATAAGTTCGACACTTAGTGTAAAAATGGTTGAAAAGCTGCTGTTTTATGCGACACTTCATAGCGTCACTCAGGTTGATCGTGCGACACTAAGACAGTGTCGGGTGAAGTGTCGGGTATTCAGGTCATGCGTCACTAACGAAGTGTCGTGTAACATATTGTGCGTCACTTAAGAAGTGACGGGTTCCGTAACAATAGTGGCACTCAAGCAGTGTCGGTATTAGGATAGCTGCGGCACTAGATTAGTGTCGTATAAGTGGTAGTTTCAATAATATGCGACACTTCGGAAGTGTCGGGTAATAAGGTCTAGCGGCACTAAGGAAGTGTCGGTAAGTATAAGTATAGGCGTCACTATCATAGTGACGGGTAAAGATCACAAAAGGTAACAGGCGACACTTAAGTAGTGTCGGGTAGATAGTATAGCGACACTAAGGAAGTGTCGCTATAAGTGACGCATATCTGGGTTCATCTATGCGACACTATCGGCTGATCGACGGATTTCGAGCCAAAAACATGTTTTCGGGTTTCCGTTTGGTCTGATTCTTTTACCCAACCCTCATATGAACATATTAAGCCTATATAAACCATAAACTAGTAAAAATGATCAAAAACGAGAGATGTCGGGATTTGTCGGAAACTTACAAAGTGTCGGATTGAGAATCCGAAAAGATAGGAATGTAGATCGTGTGATGGTGAACGTTTTCTTCCAAATGAGTAGTGCAATCCAAGGTCGTTTAGTATGTTTATTTGTCGATTTAGTGAGGTTTTTGGAGTTGGTGGTTATGAGAGAAAAAGGAAAAGAGAGAGGAAGGAGAGAGAGTGAGTGGAAGAGAATGAAAGAAAAGGGAAGGGAGGTGGGGGTTTTACCTCTACTTTTCAGTCCCCGCTCCCCGTGCGGTGTTCGTTTGCTCCGTCGTTTACGCATTAAATATTTATTTCACGCGTTTAATTATATTTATAAAATCACAAATCTTGTTTAAATAATTTATTTAAATTATTTCCTTAAATCTTTAATAGTTTAAATTAAATTTAATTACTTTTGTTATTAAATCGTGTAATACGAGGCAGTTACTAATTGTTATAAAATAGCATTTCGGTCATAGTTGTGTTATTTTAGTTTATAAACCTTTGTTCACCAACGTCCGTGTTAACCGAATAGAATTTCATTTTATTTAAGTTGCGTACGATTTAAGCCAAATCGCAAGGTTGTATATATTCACCAATATATAATCCGATACATAAATTAGCCTAACACAGAACTAATTACATGTATTTACAAAGAATTAGGCACTAATTCTAGTCCTAATTTGCCGGTTGTTACATTCTCCCCTTGTTAAAAGAATTTCGTCCCGAAATTAGCTCGATGCGTTGTCTGGGAAGAGATGTGGGTATTTCTGTCGCATTTGGTCTTCCCGTTCCCAGGTGAATTCAGGACCACGTCTAGAATTCCACCTGACTTTAACGATGGGAATACGACTCTGTTTTAGTTGTTTGACCTCGCGGTCCATGATTTCCATAGGTTCCTCGACAAAATGAAGTTTATCATCGATCTGAATTTCATCGAGCGGTATAATCAGTGTCTCGTCAGACAGACATTTCTTCAGATTAGAAATGTGGAAGGTGTTGTGAACGCTGCTAAGCTCAGCAGGAAGTTGCAGGCGGTATGCCACTGGACCAATCTTTTCAAGGATTTCGAATGGTCCGATGTATCTAGGGTTTAGTTTGCCTCGTTTTCCGAATCGAATGACACCTTTCCACGGTGCCACTTTGAGAAGTGTAACAACCCCAAATTTAGGGTAAATTTAAAATTTTCCTAATTACGTGTTTATTACTTGTATATAATATGAAATAGGATTATATACATTACTTGCTTATATATATGTATATGGATGGAATATATGTATATATATACGCGTATACGATTAGTACAAATATCGTATAAAACAACAACTGTACAAACTTGCGTACACTGATAAAACAAATATTAAATAATGTGAAATTATTTAATTACTTTGACTATTACTTTATATTATGTTTATAATATAACGGAAAACGTACGTTTTAATTAAAACGTCACCGAACTCTCCGAAAACTCGACCAACCGACAAAACAAAACAAAGTTAGGTTTTATAACTTAAAAAGCTAGTATTTTGATAAATACTTCAACTTAAATATCGAATAATATTTCGTATTTTAAAACGTATATTTAATCGCGTATAAAAATCATTTTAACGTTTAAACGACCGGGGAAACGAACACGGGTATATACGCAAACTTGGGAGAACAATTTAACCCACCCACATGGGGTGGGGCCCAGCAGAAAATCAGTCAAGGGGGGGGATATGGCACCCCATACCCTTGACTCTTACACCACCACCTTACTACCTCACTTCCATTTCCATTTCACTCCACCTCCCATCTCCTCTCCTCCCTCTCTCTACTCGGTTCTCTCTCTCTCTAAAAACCTCCCAAAACCGCCACCATCATCCACCAAATAACACCACTAAATCACCTCGGATCGTGACACGGTTTGGAGCAAAAACGATCACCACGCGAGCCTTTACGTTTCTATCTTTTCGGAATTTTAATCCGACTCTTGTAAGTAAACAACACCCTAAAACTCTTTTAAATACTTTTATTTACTACTCTAGTTGATAATCTAGCTAGTTAATGTCCAAATCATAATCTAAAACTCGTTTTTGGAACTCGAAAACTTAAACCGAGAACCACCACTGAAAACAGTCCACTTCCGGAATTTTTATAAAATCGTGTGTTCAAAATCAACGAAAACTTTCTAAATAAGAAATCTTCGTCTCTTCGTCGCCTACGACTTTCATGAAGGGCGTTTTGCCCAGAAATACACCCATCTCCGGCTAATACTAGAACTTTGGACTTAGTTCTGTTTGGAACCAAATCTGACCACACTTCACTTTTATTTTTGTTTAAAATAGTAAACGGACATAAGAAAATACCATAAAATGCAGAAATGAACTTTAGATATATTAGAATATGTGTGATTTTTCGTTAGGCTTGAAATGGACTACAAATGGGTTAAATCGAGGGTTGGAACCGAGCCAAGAATCTGAAACAGGAAACCACTAAACTGAGATCAGTCCACTTCTCGAATTTTTATAAAATCATACGTTTGAAACTAGCGAAAACTTTCTAAACATAAAATCTTCGTCTTTTCGTCGGCTACAACTTTCGTGAAGAAGGTTTAGCCCAGAAACGCCCTCGTTTTGCTATAAAAATCAATTTACAAACATATATATTTTGTGTCAAAACTTTGGAAAAGATTAACTAAAAACCGACACCTCGAGGACCTCTAGAACCGAAAACTCAGTTGATAAAGTGATTATTAGCCATAATATGACTTAGGTAAAAGCCTCGGGTCAAGACTCGAACGTTTGACCTCAAAACCGAGCAAACACCAAAACAGCCCCTTTGTGTCGCATCTGGACACATCTTTATGCGACACTACCATAGTGTCGCATGGTTGTGTCGTACCCGTCGCTTGACTGCGACACAGCTCTTATGTCGCACCTTGTTTCCACGACACTTCTCTTGTGTCGCATATTTTCGCTTGATTGCGACACTACGACTATGTCGTATACAGTGTCGTACCCATGTCTGCGACACAGCCCTTGTGTCGCATAAACTCCAAACCAGAACCAAGTCATACGACACTTCCCTTGTGTCGCATATTGTCTGCGACACTACCCTAGTGTCGCATTATAGTGTCGCATAATGCCCAGAACAGAAAACTAAATATTTTCTAAGTGTTGGAACCACTTTTCAATTACTAAAACGAATACGATACGACTTATACATGAAAACAATATAATTTTGAAAGTATACAACGATACCCGAATACGTACAAGACTATACTAAACTAAACGTGAGATTTCACTCACACACGCGTACGGGATTACACTTGGAAATACTTAGGAGATTACACTCCAACGAACATACACTTGTACATTACACGGGATTGCATCCGATACAACTTACAAGTTCACTCACTAGTTACGTGCTGGATTACACGTTAACTGATACGAACATACATACGAATACTTACGAGGTTTCACTCGTACCCTTGGGGTCTAAGCCCATTGGAACGTACACAAACGATACAGGTTGTAATACAAACAAACGATCATACGAGTATACTTTACAACTGTACCACTACTATGAATACATAATAATAATGGATGGAATTATTATTATACACCGATAACAAACGGACAGTACAACTTTTATACAAACTACGATTTACAAACGAGTACAAACGTACAAACAAACTAACGGACATTAACTAGTTTGGGAACAACTAGCATGGATACTTTACAAGTATTCCATTTACTTACTAAACCTTATGCGTATTAGGACGCTAAGGGTTACTAGTTCGGATACTACTTGCTTGCTTTACTGCATCGTCTACTCGACTCAGGTGAGTCTTACAGCCCCTACTTTACTGTTTTATACTCAGGGGTGAGATGCATTACTGTTTTACATGAACACACAAAACTTACTTGCTGCCATGATTTACTTACTGTACGAGATTAACGATACGCCAACTGCATGGGTTTACGACTAATCCAATGAAATCCTCCTGAACCATAGTTGTTAGTTATGTGATAAGCGCGAGTTTTAGTATATGGATCCATATGGGACTGACAATCCCCGCCCGGGGTAGCAAGCACTACCACGAACCGTTTCTGTAGAAACGGGCGTTTCTTACTCGTTCCGTATGAATGTTTTGGATTACATTCATGAGGGGGTACCGATATTTACTGTACGTTAAGCATCAACTATGGGGGCTCATGGCGATTGTATCAAACGGTTTGCATGACTTGCGACCACCCACTTATTAAAACTTATGTGAACGATGTGCAAGACTTGTGATCGTTACATACTGGCTGGCTGTGCTTTACAAATACTACTTGTGTGTTCAAACTGTTTACTTATTTACAAACCTGTGTGTAACATCTCGCAAATTTGAACACGATTAATAACATTAATCACTTGCATTATTAGGCTAATTCCCTACTTGAGTGAATTCACAACACATTTTAGAGGTAAGTCTAGCATAGCCCAACTAGTTAGTACGCTTAGTATTACGTAGTCGTAATTACGTACAGATCAATTTGAAAACAAACGCGACAAAAATGTACGACTGTTGGTGAACAAAAATTATTTATTAAAACGAAATTATTAAATAACGTAGTTAACAATTAAATATTATGTCGATAATATTTACATATTTTTATAACGCAAAACGTAAACTTGTAAAAATTAAGATAAAACAAAGTTGAAATTTGTAAAATTTATTAATTTAGTTTCACAAAAAGATCCTAATTAAAATATAATGAAAAATGAAATTTAAAAACATATTAGTTAAAATAAAGTAACATTTAACGATCGGGCAAACAAACACGGGACTAAAACACGGAGGCAGAAAATGGGGACAAAACCCCACTCCCACCTCCACTTTTCTCATTCTCCATCTTTCTCTTCTCTTTCATCACTCTCTTTTCTCTCTAAACTCACCACCAAAAATCACACCAAAACAACAAAAACTACTACAAAAACGCACCGAATCATATAGCTTCTTTGGAATAAAGTGACCACGAGACCCCGATCTACATTTCCATCTTTTCGGATTTCAAATCCGACACCCGTAAGTTTCCGACAAATCCCGCAAATCTTTAGATTTCAAACTTATAATTGCTATTTAGTGTTTAATATACTTAGATTTACATGTTTTAGTGTTTTATACAACCGAAAACGTCCGAAATCGACCCAAAACTCGTCATTTTCGATCTGTTCGTCGAACAGGCGACTACGTCGCATTGGGACCGAAAACAGTACTGCGACGTAGGCCTTTACGTCGCATTACCCTTCCTTACGTCGCACATAGCGACGCAGACCACTACGTCGCATTAAATTGCGAACGTCGCCTATGCGACGTAACCCATGACGTCGCAAAACCTGAATGCGACGTAGACCCGTACGTCGCACCCTACGTCGCATAACCACTCAGCGTCGCACCTTACGTCGCTAAAAACAGGAAGTTTAAAAACTTATTTTCACTAAGTGTCGAACTAACCGGAAACGCATATCTTTATACAAATTCGATTCACGAGACTTACAAACAATTCAAACATACTTGATTTATCGAAATGTTGATTTCAAACTTTCACCAACGAGTCGTATACATTTTCACAAACAACGAAATACAAACATAAACATTAAACAAACGATTTGGACGTGACTTGGTTGTACAAACACTAGCATGGATGATTAGTTTAGACATCCACATACTTATCAAATCTCATACGTTAGGGCGTTAGGAGATTTCAGACTGTACTTGGGCTTAGGTTTGCTAGCACTCGCACAACTACTTAAACTCAACAGGTGAGTTCACAGCCCCTACTTTTATTGATTTAACTGCTTTTGAACAGGGGTGGAAAACATAGTCAACTGTTTTACTTATTGCCATAATTGCTTTTACTTATATGATTGTTTATCATACGTGTTTTACTCAAACTATTAGAGTACTTTGAACTATTAAACTGTTGAACAAACTGGTGTTTACGAATTAACATTTACACATTGATACACTGAACAAATGGGATAACTTATTCGACAAACTGTTTTAACTAGACCGGAGAACGACCGGTAAACTGTTTTGCAAACGACTGAAAACTCTTAAACTTGTTTGGTATACCGGAGAACGACCGGTACTTTTGTGTAAATGCTGGAGAACGACCAGCTACGTATTTTAGTGCCAGAGAACGACTGGCCACTGGACGGGAGAACGACCCGTGCGTCTTTGGATGGGAGAACGACCCATGCGTATTAACCGGAGAACGACCGGTACTGTATTTCGCTGGAGAACGACCAGCAGTGTTTGGACGGGAGAACGACCCGTGCGTATTAACCGGAGAACGACCGGTACTGTTTGTAAATCGCTGGAGAACGACCAGCACATGTTTAACCTGACATTTTGGGCGAACAACCCACTAAACTTATACTTTGGGCGAACAACCCACTAAACTGGTACTTTGGGCGAACAACCCACTAAACTTGCATTTGGATAACATTCCACTAAACTTATTCTCGACTATTATGGCAATACTATTTACGAACGGATCTGGATAACAACTGTACTACAAACTTGATATAACTTGTGTAAACATAAAAACCTGTGAATTCACTCAACCTAGTTGTTGACTTTTACTATGTTTTTCAGGGAATTAGCTGCGCATGTAAGAATCGCCAACACATGGAGAACTAGGCGACCCTTGAAGTTAGGATGCCAACTTTTTGGAAACACATGGATTTCTTTAGTATAACTGAAATGTTTTAGTCATATTTCAGAAATCTACTTTTGTAAACTTATTACTTTTAACTTGTACGATTCGTTGAATCGTAAACATTGTAATTAATACTTTTGGCATCTTAATATATTATGTTCTGTTGTAATCATAAGCTCTGATACGTATGCATGCACTTTGTTATTGTGGCACCCCCGTACTTAAACTAAAACGCTTCCGCTAAACGAATTTTTGGGGGTGTTACAGATTGGTATCAGAGCCATTGGTTATAGCGAACTAGGAAACTTTAGGCGACTTAGCAACCTAGAGACCTAGACTATAGCCTTGGCTAGAACGTACATGCATACATACATTTGCATACACCTAAACTATCGTTACGATATCTCGATACGCGTGAACTGTTCACCACATTCGACTCGTTCATTGTACTCTGATCTCATATGAACCTGATCGTGATTAAACGGTTGATGAAAAGAAGTATGCATTTGGCATCATATAATGACGCCTGGCCAACGTGATTATATAATACTGAGTACATATGGGTGTTTCATAGTCGTAAGATACGTGATGGGGATTCGACAATTTTCTTGATACTCGAAAACTTGAAATATGTGAAACTTTATTCCTCACATATTTTTCATTGGCATTGACTTCTGCATCTTTTCATCGCAGAACGTCAGCATGCCGCCTAAACAAAGAAAGACTCGAAACAGTCGACGAAATTCTCCACCTGTACCTCCAGAAACAACCGAACAAATCATCGAACGCCGCGTGGCTGAGGCTATTGCTCAGTACGAGGCTAGCAGAAATCGTGAAAACCCAACCAACAACAGTGGAGCTACCCCCGTCAACAGCGAAACTCCAACTAATACCCAGCAGGGGTGTTCCTACAAAACCTTTCAGTCTTGTAAACCCAGCACCTTCACCGGGACCGAAGGGGCCATTGGCCTGGTCCACTGGATTGAAAAGATGGAATCAGTCATCGACATCAGCGACTGCGCCAACGACAAGATCGTGAAATACGCCACCTGCACTTTAGCCGACAAAGCGCTAACCTGGTGGAACGCTCAAGTCCAGATTATGGGACGCCCAGCTGCTCATTCCATGACCTGGGTAACTCTGAAACAGATGATGATGGAGGAATTTTGCCCTCCCAACGAGATGCAGAAACTGGAAAACGAATTCTGGAACATTCAGATGATCGGAACTGACATTTCCGGTTATACAACTAGATTCCAGGAGCTTGCACGTCTTGTGCCTCACATGGTAACCCCCGAGAGCAAACGCATTGAGCGTTACAACAGGGGTTTGGCACCACAAATCCGAGGCATGGTTATGTCCTCCAAACCCGCCACTTTTAGGAGCGCAGTGGATCTGGCTCACAGCTTAACCGACGACGCGGTCGAGATTGGAACCCTGAAAGCTATCACAGGGAAAACTGAACTTACCCGTACTGATGCGGGCGACTCTGGAACCCACAAACGTAAATGGAACAATGATGGTAACGACCGTCAGGGTCAACAAAACAGAAACCCGGGAAACACCCGAGCCTTTGCCGCAATCACCAACTCTGGACCCAAAACCTATCTTGGCAACAAACCAAAATGCGACAAGTGCGGGATGCATCATAATGGCAACTGTGCTTTCTGCCAAGACTGCAAAAACTGGGGTCATTTGGCCCAAAACTGTAAAACCAACCCTCCCCCTCGATCAAACGCGTGTTACGAGTGCGGTGAATCCGGACATTTTCGAAACCAATGTCCGAAACTGAACAACAACCAGAACAACCCCGGAAACAACAATCAAAACAACAACAACCACATCGCAACCATCCCACCGGCTCGTGGCCGCGCATACATCCTCCGTGCACCGGAAACTGTTGCGGACTATGGCAAACACGGTATGTCTTACCAACTCTTGCTACGATTTAACGTTTCTTTCATTCGAATGTCAATTCGAACACACCACTTGGTAAACGCTAACCACGAAACGAACTTGAACTATCAAACTATACCGCGAGTATACTAAACAGTTAAAACTATATTGGCAAACATAGATCACTACACAAACTATTACTATTATTGTAACGACATGACTTATCGGAGAACATACGCCGCGGGCGATCCGACTTGATTCAAATCTCGGGACGAGATTTCTCTAACATGGGGAGAATGTAACATCTCGCAAATTTGAACACGATTAATAACATTAATCACTTGCATTATTAGGCTAATTCCCTACTTGAGTGAATTCACAACACATTTTAGAGGTAAGTCTAGCATAGCCCAACTAGTTAGTACGCTTAGTATTACGTAGTCGTAATTACGTACAGATCAATTTGAAAACAAACGCGACAAAAATGTACGACTGTTGGTGAACAAAAATTATTTATTAAAACGAAATTATTAAATAACGTAGTTAACAATTAAATATTATGTCGATAATATTTACATATTTTTATAACGCAAAACGTAAACTTGTAAAAATTAAGATAAAACAAAGTTGAAATTTGTAAAATTTATTAATTTAGTTTCACAAAAAGATCCTAATTAAAATATAATGAAAAATGAAATTTAAAAACATATTAGTTAAAATAAAGTAACATTTAACGATCGGGCAAACAAACACGGGACTAAAACACGGAGGCAGAAAATGGGGACAAAACCCCACTCCCACCTCCACTTTTCTCATTCTCCATCTTTCTCTTCTCTTTCATCACTCTCTTTTCTCTCTAAACTCACCACCAAAAATCACACCAAAACAACAAAAACTACTACAAAAACGCACCGAATCATATAGCTTCTTTGGAATAAAGTGACCACGAGACCCCGATCTACATTTCCATCTTTTCGGATTTCAAATCCGACACCCGTAAGTTTCCGACAAATCCCGCAAATCTTTAGATTTCAAACTTATAATTGCTATTTAGTGTTTAATATACTTAGATTTACATGTTTTAGTGTTTTATACAACCGAAAACGTCCGAAATCGACCCAAAACTCGTCATTTTCGATCTGTTCGTCGAACAGGCGACTACGTCGCATTGGGACCGAAAACAGTACTGCGACGTAGGCCTTTACGTCGCATTACCCTTCCTTACGTCGCACATAGCGACGCAGACCACTACGTCGCATTAAATTGCGAACGTCGCCTATGCGACGTAACCCATGACGTCGCAAAACCTGAATGCGACGTAGACCCGTACGTCGCACCCTACGTCGCATAACCACTCAGCGTCGCACCTTACGTCGCTAAAAACAGGAAGTTTAAAAACTTATTTTCACTAAGTGTCGAACTAACCGGAAACGCATATCTTTATACAAATTCGATTCACGAGACTTACAAACAATTCAAACATACTTGATTTATCGAAATGTTGATTTCAAACTTTCACCAACGAGTCGTATACATTTTCACAAACAACGAAATACAAACATAAACATTAAACAAACGATTTGGACGTGACTTGGTTGTACAAACACTAGCATGGATGATTAGTTTAGACATCCACATACTTATCAAATCTCATACGTTAGGGCGTTAGGAGATTTCAGACTGTACTTGGGCTTAGGTTTGCTAGCACTCGCACAACTACTTAAACTCAACAGGTGAGTTCACAGCCCCTACTTTTATTGATTTAACTGCTTTTGAACAGGGGTGGAAAACATAGTCAACTGTTTTACTTATTGCCATAATTGCTTTTACTTATATGATTGTTTATCATACGTGTTTTACTCAAACTATTAGAGTACTTTGAACTATTAAACTGTTGAACAAACTGGTGTTTACGAATTAACATTTACACATTGATACACTGAACAAATGGGATAACTTATTCGACAAACTGTTTTAACTAGACCGGAGAACGACCGGTAAACTGTTTTGCAAACGACTGAAAACTCTTAAACTTGTTTGGTATACCGGAGAACGACCGGTACTTTTGTGTAAATGCTGGAGAACGACCAGCTACGTATTTTAGTGCCAGAGAACGACTGGCCACTGGACGGGAGAACGACCCGTGCGTCTTTGGATGGGAGAACGACCCATGCGTATTAACCGGAGAACGACCGGTACTGTATTTCGCTGGAGAACGACCAGCAGTGTTTGGACGGGAGAACGACCCGTGCGTATTAACCGGAGAACGACCGGTACTGTTTGTAAATCGCTGGAGAACGACCAGCACATGTTTAACCTGACATTTTGGGCGAACAACCCACTAAACTTATACTTTGGGCGAACAACCCACTAAACTGGTACTTTGGGCGAACAACCCACTAAACTTGCATTTGGATAACATTCCACTAAACTTATTCTCGACTATTATGGCAATACTATTTGCGAACGGATCTGGATAACAACTGTACTACAAACTTGATATAACTTGTGTAAACATAAAAACCTGTGAATTCACTCAACCTAGTTGTTGACTTTTACTATGTTTTTCAGGGAATTAGCTGCGCATGTAAGAATCGCCAACACATGGAGAACTAGGCGACCCTTGAAGTTAGGATGCCAACTTTTTGGAAACACATGGATTTCTTTAGTATAACTGAAATGTTTTAGTCATATTTCAGAAATCTACTTTTGTAAACTTATTACTTTTAACTTGTACGATTCGTTGAATCGTAAACATTGTAATTAATACTTTTGGCATCTTAATATATTATGTTCTGTTGTAATCATAAGCTCTGATACGTATGCATGCACTTTGTTATTGTGGCACCCCCGTACTTAAACTAAAACGCTTCCGCTAAACGAATTTTTGGGGGTGTTACACTGTGAGATTCACCAACCTTTTGGTTGACCGTTTTAGTAATGCTTCTCAGGTACTCAGCATCAGTAGGGATGCCCAGCAGGATAAGCTTACTTAGCTCGAGTCGTATGCATTTACAAGCTTGGAGATTTTTATACATTACTTTTGTACTAGTTGTTATGTATTAGAATCTCTAGGAATTTACGGAACTCGAGCTTGTATTTTGAAACTACTTATGTATTAATGTTATAACTTTTCGAACGTCTCATTTAGAGTCGTTCACCGTATCCTTTGTGCTTGTGATTATTGATTAGTAACACCCAAAACATCGCCTCCGCAAACTGTTAAATTTGGGGGTGTTACAGATTGGTATCAGAGCCTAAGGTTATAGTGAACTAGGTTGCATTTAGTGGGCCTAGACTATGACCGTTAGGCAGTATTCCTCATTAGGTATAACTGGTTCAGGAATTACAGCATACGAGTTTAATTTAACATAGCCTGATCAACTATGTACAATTAAATGAAGATGATGTGAGTTCTGAAAGGGGTTATGTTGAACCGGAATGCATTAGCTGACTCTGACCTCGAGAGAACCGGGACTTTTACTTGATTGTGCTAGACACACACTAGGCGGTTATGTGTTATATATATATATACATAGGCCTCTTTCCCCGATACAATACTCTCTCTCGACTACTACGAAATTCACTTTCAAATTTTATCAAACAAACGACAACTCGATTCTCGTCGTTTCGTCCTTATTCGACTTTTTACGAATTCACGACTACCGGCTTACGTCCGAAGACTTCTACACCGTTATAACTGACAACCATAGTTACTTGAACGTTCTTCGATAAAAAGATCGAGACCTTGTTTCCATTTGCTATTCTTACCTAATTCGACGTTTATAACATTCTACAACGTACCCCACCGCACCGATAGACATATAATACTAAAAATCATTTTCAACTCAAGTCTCCGTCAGATTTCAAATTATACAATCGACTTTTACTATCAAAGTTTTATAACAAATGTATTTTTATCAAACATGTTACAAAATTCCTTACAAAATGTTTTATAAAATTTTCAAAATTTCGAAATTGTATAAACTTTAAACAAATTACAATCCTTGACGAAATTTCTTTGAACTTACTAAATCACCACCGTCATAATTCTTATTCAAATCCTCACATGTTCTTTATTATTGTTTCAAGGAACATGCCTCCTCGACGACAAATCATGCTTACTGAAGCCGAAGTTGCGGGTATTATTGCCCGTAGTGTGGCTCAAGCCCTAGCTACCCGAACATCAGCTCCTGGTAGCGAAGATACTGCCAACAATGGACCACAACCCAAAACCTGCACCTACAAAGACTTCCATAACTGCAAACCGCTGAACTTTGCAGGAACTGAAGGAGCGATTGGTCTGATTCGTTGGACCGAGAAAATCGAGTCAGTGTTCCTCATCTGCAACTGTAAGGAAGAGGATAAAGTTAAGTTCGCCACCAGTACCTTTTCTGACATCGCCCTTACTTGGTGGAACACATATGCACAGACGGTGAGCGTTGCTGAGGCTTACAAAATACAGTGGGATGAACTGAAACTTATGCTGAGGGGCGAGTACTGCCCAAGAGATGAGCTGAAACAGCTAGAAATGGAATTCTGGAATCACAAGATGCAGGGTGATGACATAACCGGATACACCAACCGCTTTCACCAGCTGGCACTTCTGTGCCCATCCATGGTTGATCCTGAGTATAAAAGGATCGAAAAGTACGTTGATGGACTTCCTGAGCGAATTCAAGACTTAGTAACTTCGTCCAAGCCGGGAACCATTCAAAGCGCCATTCGTATGGCTCATGAGTTAACGGCAAATTCTGTTCGCCGTGGCTCGACTTCGACCCCACCTGCGAATAACAAACGTAAATGGGAAGTGAGTCCTCACTCATCCAACTCTACCTCTGACAAAAAGCCTTCAACTGTCAATGCCAATGACTCAAAGGCTTACAAGGGGAGCAAGCCTTACTGCTCCAAATGTAGTCGTCATCATAACGGCTCCTGTCCCTGCACTAAGTGCAAGAAATTCGGGCACCTGGCCCAAGATTGCCGAACCAACCCCACTGGTACTGAAGCTCCTGCACCCAAAACTTGCTATGAGTGCAATGGTACCGGGCACTTCAGGAAGGACTGCCCAAAACTGAAACTCCGAACCAACAATACAAGGAGTAGAGCTTATGTAATCAACGCTAGGGAGGATGACCCAAACCCGAGACTTTGTGATTTGCTTAACCCGGGTACGCTCATTCTTTGATTACCCGAAACCGTTTTTCTCATAAATCTCTCGCTTAATGACTTATGTATAACTGTATTTTATTCTGTGTGTTTTCTTTGATCCTAAGTACACAATAGGATTAGGAAACGACCGACTACTTAAATCCCGACAACACAATTTGCCTTACACTTTAGATACAGTAACCCAAACTCCCCTCCCAATTATCTCACACTGGTTGAGACCGGGAGCTCGTATGCTATTCGTTACTTTAAACAGATAAATTAATATAACTTCACTTACTTGAGGCAAATTCTTAAATAGAACACTTATTTCGTAGGAAATGACAACTTACTCCGTCAACAACCCTACCTTGGATGATGAACTGCTCAGTGAGGAACCAACTATGTTTCCTTACCTTCTCGAACTCGAGTGTGATACAGAACACTCCGCTGAATCAGAAATGGCACCTGCTGTTCCTGCTGCTCCAACTGCTGCAAAAGCATCAGTTGATGAGACCTTGACTGCTGAATCAGTCAGCCACCGTAACCAAACTATTGATTCGCTGCGAAAACAACTTACTGAAGCACGGGAAGACATTGATGACCTACGACGAATTGCTTTCCAAAATGACATACGTATGCGTGAGTACGAGCTACGTTTGATAGCTTTAGAAAACCCTACTCCACCACCAACTTCACAAAGTAATCCTACTAAAAAGGATACCGACGCTGATTTTACACCACCTCCAGCAAAAAGGGTGAAAGTTTACAGGGGAAATAGACCTTACTGTGCTCGATGCACTCGACATCATGACAACCCGTGTACCACACCCACCAGTCGATGCAAGTCCGACCCAAAAAGTACGAACCCTCCCAAAGCGAAACTCTGCTTCAACTGTGGGAGTGCTGGCCATCTCAAGGCCCAATGCCCACTACCATCAGGCAACAAAATTTAGGGTACGTTACCACCTGACGATTACTTGATTTCAAACACTGTAGGACCTACCCTACTACCGTAGGCTGCTAGTACGTATTGTAGCTACCTAACGAATATCAAACTACCGATTACCACTTCGAACAAATTTCGGGACGAAATTTAATTAACAAGGGGAGAATGTAACAACCCCAAATTTAGGGTAAATTTAAAATTTTCCTAATTACGTGTTTATTACTTGTATATAATATGAAATAGGATTATATACATTACTTGCTTATATATATGTATATGGATGGAATATATGTATATATATACGCGTATACGATTAGTACAAATATCGTATAAAACAACAACTGTACAAACTTGCGTACACTGATAAAACAAATATTAAATAATGTGAAATTATTTAATTACTTTGACTATTACTTTATATTATGTTTATAATATAACGGAAAACGTACGTTTTAATTAAAACGTCACCGAACTCTCCGAAAACTCGACCAACCGACAAAACAAAACAAAGTTAGGTTTTATAACTTAAAAAGCTAGTATTTTGATAAATACTTCAACTTAAATATCGAATAATATTTCGTATTTTAAAACGTATATTTAATCGCGTATAAAAATCATTTTAACGTTTAAACGACCGGGGAAACGAACACGGGTATATACGCAAACTTGGGAGAACAATTTAACCCACCCACATGGGGTGGGGCCCAGCAGAAAATCAGTCAAGGGGGGGGATATGGCACCCCATACCCTTGACTCTTACACCACCACCTTACCACCTCACTTCCATTTCCATTTCACTCCACCTCCCATCTCCTCTCCTCCCTCTCTCTACTCGGTTCTCTCTCTCTCTAAAAACCTCCCAAAACCGCCACCATCATCCACCAAATAACACCACTAAATCACCTCGGATCGTGACACGGTTTGGAGCAAAAACGATCACCACGCGAGCCTTTACGTTTCTATCTTTTCGGAATTTTAATCCGACTCTTGTAAGTAAACAACACCCTAAAACTCTTTTAAATACTTTTATTTACTACTCTAGTTGATAATCTAGCTAGTTAATGTCCAAATCATAATCTAAAACTCGTTTTTGGAACTCGAAAACTTAAACCGAGAACCACCACTGAAAACAGTCCACTTCCGGAATTTTTATAAAATCGTGTGTTCAAAATCAACGAAAACTTTCTAAATAAGAAATCTTCGTCTCTTCGTCGCCTACGACTTTCATGAAGGGCGTTTTGCCCAGAAATACACCCATCTCCGGCTAATACTAGAACTTTGGACTTAGTTCTGTTTGGAACCAAATCTGACCACACTTCACTTTTATTTTTGTTTAAAATAGTAAACGGACATAAGAAAATACCATAAAATGCAGAAATGAACTTTAGATATATGAGAATATGTGTGATTTTTCGTTAGGCTTGAAATGGACTACAAATGGGTTAAATCGAGGGTTGGAACCGAGCCAAGAATCTGAAACAGGAAACCACTAAACTGAGATCAGTCCACTTCTCGAATTTTTATAAAATCATACGTTTGAAACTAGCGAAAACTTTCTAAACATAAAATCTTCGTCTTTTCGTCGGCTACAACTTTCGTGAAGAAGGTTTAGCCCAGAAACGCCCTCGTTTTGCTATAAAAATCAATTTACAAACATATATATTTTGTGTCAAAACTTTGGAAAAGATTAACTAAAAACCGACACCTCGAGGACCTCTAGAACCGAAAACTCAGTTGATAAAGTGATTATTAGCCATAATATGACTTAGGTAAAAGCCTCGGGTCAAGACTCGAACGTTTGACCTCAAAACCGAGCAAACACCAAAACAGCCCCTTTGTGTCGCATCTGGACACATCTTTATGCGACACTACCATAGTGTCGCATGGTTGTGTCGTACCCGTCGCTTGACTGCGACACAGCTCTTATGTCGCACCTTGTTTCCACGACACTTCTCTTGTGTCGCATATTTTCGCTTGATTGCGACACTACGACTATGTCGTATACAGTGTCGTACCCATGTCTGCGACACAGCCCTTGTGTCGCATAAACTCCAAACCAGAACCAAGTCATACGACACTTCCCTTGTGTCGCATATTGTCTGCGACACTACCCTAGTGTCGCATTATAGTGTCGCATAATGCCCAGAACAGAAAACTAAATATTTTCTAAGTGTTGGAACCACTTTTCAATTACTAAAACGAATACGATACGACTTATACATGAAAACAATATAATTTTGAAAGTATACAACGATACCCGAATACGTACAAGACTATACTAAACTAAACGTGAGATTTCACTCACACACGCGTACGGGATTACACTTGGAAATACTTAGGAGATTACACTCCAACGAACATACACTTGTACATTACACGGGATTGCATCCGATACAACTTACAAGTTCACTCACTAGTTACGTGCTGGATTACACGTTAACTGATACGAACATACATACGAATACTTACGAGGTTTCACTCGTACCCTTGGGGTCTAAGCCCATTGGAACGTACACAAACGATACAGGTTGTAATACAAACAAACGATCATACGAGTATACTTTACAACTGTACCACTACTATGAATACATAATAATAATGGATGGAATTATTATTATACACCGATAACAAACGGACAGTACAACTTTTATACAAACTACGATTTACAAACGAGTACAAACGTACAAACAAACTAACGGACATTAACTAGTTTGGGAACAACTAGCATGGATACTTTACAAGTATTCCATTTACTTACTAAACCTTATGCGTATTAGGACGCTAAGGGTTACTAGTTCGGATACTACTTGCTTGCTTTACTGCATCGTCTACTCGACTCAGGTGAGTCTTACAGCCCCTACTTTACTGTTTTATACTCAGGGGTGAGATGCATTACTGTTTTACATGAACACACAAAACTTACTTGCTGCCATGATTTACTTACTGTACGAGATTAACGATACGCCAACTGCATGGGTTTACGACTAATCCAATGAAATCCTCCTGAACCATAGTTGTTAGTTATGTGATAAGCGCGAGTTTTAGTATATGGATCCATATGGGACTGACAATCCCCGCCCGGGGTAGCAAGCACTACCACGAACCGTTTCTGTAGAAACGGGCGTTTCTTACTCGTTCCGTATGAATGTTTTGGATTACATTCATGAGGGGGTACCGATATTTACTGTACGTTAAGCATCAACTATGGGGGCTCATGGCGATTGTATCAAACGGTTTGCATGACTTGCGACCACCCACTTATTAAAACTTATGTGAACGATGTGCAAGACTTGTGATCGTTACATACTGGCTGGCTGTGCTTTACAAATACTACTTGTGTGTTCAAACTGTTTACTTATTTACAAACCTGTGAGATTCACCAACCTTTTGGTTGACCGTTTTAGTAATGCTTCTCAGGTACTCAGCATCAGTAGGGATGCCCAGCAGGATAAGCTTACTTAGCTCGAGTCGTATGCATTTACAAGCTTGGAGATTTTTATACATTACTTTTGTACTAGTTGTTATGTATTAGAATCTCTAGGAATTTACGGAACTCGAGCTTGTATTTTGAAACTACTTATGTATTAATGTTATAACTTTTCGAACGTCTCATTTAGAGTCGTTCACCGTATCCTTTGTGCTTGTGATTATTGATTAGTAACACCCAAAACATCGCTTCCGCAAACTGTTAAATTTGGGGGTGTTACAAGAAGTACCTTGTCCCCTACTTGGAACTCAAGGTGTTTGCGCCGCACGTCAGCATAGCTTTTCTGACGATCACGCGTGGCTTTTAGTCGGTTTTGTATGCCGACGATCTTTTCAGTTGTTTCATGTATGATTTCTGGACCGGTGAGTTGTGTATCCCCCACCTCAGTCCAACAGATAGGTGACCGGTACTTACGACCGTACAGTGCCTCGAAGGGTGCAGCCTTTATGCTGGTGTGATAACTGTTGTTGTACGAGAATTCGCACAACGGTAAGTGATTTTCCCAGTTTTTACCGAAGTCAACTACGCAGGCTCGTAGCATGTCCTCCAGTGTTTGTATGGTTCGTTCGCTCTGGCCGTCGGTTTGAGGATGGTAAGCCGTACTCATATCCAGACGAGTACCAAGAGATTTTTGCAGTGACTGCCAGAAGCGAGAAGTAAATCGAGCATCTCGGTCGGAGATGATTGAGATGGGTACTCCGTGTCTTGACACGATTTCTTTCAGGTAGATCCGTGTCAAACGTTCCATCTTGTCAGTTTCCTTGATGGCTAGGAAATGAGCAGATTTAGTGAGTCGGTCAACGATCAACCAAATGGTATCGCAACCGTTAGAAGTTTTCGGGAGTTTAGTAATGAAATCCATGGTGATCTGCTCCCATTTCCATTGTGGTATTTCGGGTTGTTGTAGCAAACCGGAGGGTTTCTGGTGTTCAGCTTTAACTTTGGAACAAGTAAGACACTTGCCAACATAGGTTGCAATGTCAGCTTTCATGTTGGGCCACCAATACATTTCCTTGATGTCGTGATACATTTTGTCGGCACCGGGGTGTATCGAGTATTTAGACTTGTGAGCTTCATCCATCACCAAGTCTCGCAGGTTCCCAAAACTTGGCAACCAGATTCGATTCGAGAAGTATTTGGCCCCGTTAGGTTTGGTTTCAAATTGTTTGTCCATGCCCCGCAAGGCCTCGTTTATCAAGTTTTCTGGTTTGAGTGCTTCGAGTTGAGCGATGAGAGTTTGATTGATGAGGTCGTTGTGAATGGTCATACCGAGAGCTCGAACTCGAAGTGGTTTCACTCGTTCTTTTCTGCTTAAGGCATCGGCAACAACATTTGCCTTGCCCGGATGATAGCGGATTTCGCAGTCGTAATCAGTAAGCAACTCGACCCATCGACGTTGCCTCATGTTGAGATCCTTTTGATCAAAGATATGTTGGAGACTTTTATGGTCAGTAAAGATTGTACATTTGGTACCGTATAAGTAGTGTCTCCAGATTTTCAGAGCGAATACAACAGCTCCCAACTCTAGGTCATGAGTTGTGTAATTCTTTTCGTGGACCTTGAGTTGTCGAGAGGCGTAAGCGATGACTTTGTCCCGTTGCATCAGTACGCAACCAAGACCTTGGTGTGAAGCATCACAGTATACCACGAAGTCATCGTTGCCTTCGGGTAAAGATAAGATAGGTGCACTGCAGAGTTTCTGTTTTAGTAGCTGAAAAGCTGACTCCTGTTTGTCAGTCCAATCGAACTTCTTTTCTTTTTGAGTTAGTGTAGTGAGAGGTAGGGCTATTTTTGAAAAATTCTCAATGAACCGCCTGTAGTATCCGGCGAGTCCTAAGAATTGGCGTACCTCGGTTGGTGTTGTAGGTGCTTGCCAACACTTGATAGCCTCGATTTTTGAAGGATCGACATGAATCCCTTGATTGTCAATGACGTGTCCAAGGAATTGAACGGTTTGCATCCAAAACTCACACTTAGAGAATTTGGCGTATAACTCTTCGTGTTTGAGCAGCTCTAGGATAGTTTTCAGGTGTTGTGCGTGTTCCAGTTCGTTTCGCGAATAGATAAGGATGTCATCGATAAAAACAATGACAAACTTGTCGAGGTAAGGTTTGCACACCCTATTCATAAGGTCCATGAATACAGCCGGTGCGTTGGTTAAGCCGAATGGCATCACTTGGAATTCATAATGCCCGTATCAAGTTCGGAAAGCAGTTTTTGGGATGTCATCATCACGAACTCGGAGTTGGTGATAACCTGACCGTAGATCGATCTTTGAGTAGAAACTCGACCCCTGAAGTTGGTCGAACAGGTCATCGATGCGAGGAAGTGGGTAACGGTTCTTGACAGTTAATTTGTTGAGTTCACGGTAGTCGATGCACATACGGAAAGAACCGTCTTTCTTTTTCACAAACAGGACCGGAGCTCCCCAAGGTGAGGAACTTGGTCGAATAAATCCCTTGTCCAGGAGTTCCTGTAACTGAGTAGACAACTCCTGAAGTTCGGATGGGGATAGTCGGTAAGGGGCTCGTGCCACGGGTGCAGCGCCGGGCACAAGATCAATACAGAATTCGACTTGTCTAGTTGGCGGTAGGCCAGGCAAGTCTTCAGGAAAGACTTCTGGGAAGTCTCGAACAATAGGCACATCCTCAAGTCGCTTCTCCACCGACTTTTTCTCCATAATGTGCGCGAGGATTGCTTGGTACCCTTTTCTCAAGTATTTTCGGGTTTTCATGCAAGAAATGATGTTTATTCTCGTCTCACCGGTCTCCCCTTGTATGCTCAAAGTCCCACCGGTGACGAGAGGAATGCGTACAAGTTTCTCAAAACAAACGATTTCGGCTCGGTGCTTAGACAACCAATCCATGCCGACGATGATGTCAAAGCTGCCGATTTCGACAGGTATCAAGTCAATGGAAAAGAGCACGTTAGCTAGGTTTAGAGTGCAATTAGGTATCACACTGTCGGCCTCAATAAGTTTTCCGTTTGCCAATTCTACAGTGTACTTAGAATCTAAGGCAATAGGTGTGGTGTCAAGTAGTGGATAAAACTCATCAGAAATAAAGCTCTTATCGGCACCAGTATCAAATAATACAGATGCAGTCAAGTTGTTGAGAAGAAACGTACCCGTGACCACATTCGGGTCTTGACGGGCTTCCCCAGATTTCAGCACAAAAGCTCTTCCTCGAGCATTGTTGTTGTTCTTGTTGTTGTTGTTGTTCAGTTTCGGGCAGTCTTTCTTGAAATGCCCCGTACCGTTGCACCCATAACAAGTCTTTGGTGCAGAGGTGTTGGTGTCAGTGGTGTTTGATCTACAGTCCTTAGCCAAGTGTCCAAACCTCTTACACTTGCTACAGGGACACGAACCATAGTGGTGTCGTTGACACTTTGAGCAATAGGGCTTGGTTCCCTTGTACGCTCCCTTGTCATCAGAACTGGAGGTGTAGGCTTTAATGGTCTCAGGTTTCTTGGTTTGGTGGTTGTTGTGGTTGTCGGACCATTTTCGTTTATTGCTGTTGGAGGATGGAGTGGGTAGTTCTGGGTCCTCGTTCATAGCTAGAAGTTCATGGGCCAACCGAATGGCACCATGAAGAGTGGTTTGGTTTGATGAGGCGACATTTCCCCGGACGGGTTCCGGGAGGCCGCGGATGTATTTCTTAATCTTGTCGGGCCCAGTACCTGCCATAGCTGGGCGAAGAACGGTGAGTTGTTGGAATCTGGTGGTGTATCCAACGATATCAGTTCCTTGCACTTTTAAGTTCCAGAACTCTTCGTCCAGCTTGTGAAGTTGTTCGGACGGGCAATACTCATCAGTGAGTATTTTCTTCAGATCCTCCCAAGGGAGTAGATAAGCGGTGTCAATCCCCACGGACTGGGTATAGGAATTCCACCACGAGAGGGCACCATCTTCGAGGGTGCAGGTGGAGAATTTGACTTTGTCGTCCTCCGCACATTTGCTGATGCGGAAAACGGATTCCATCTTTTCGAACCATCTGATAAGTCCGATGGCTCCTTCGGTCCCCTTGAAGCTCAAGGGTTTGCAGTTTTGAAAATCCTTGTATGAACAAGGTTTAGCAGCAGAGGTTTCAGCGGCATCGCTGTTTCTTGTGGAACCTGGTGGAGTATTCCGAGCCAAGGCTTCAGTAACAGCCTGGGTTATGAGTGACGTGATCTGAGCATCAGTATAAGGTCTTGACTTTGGCGGCATGACTCTTCAATAAAAGAAATGAAGATACATGAGATTTTGTAAGAAAGTTGTATTTATTTCAGATGTACATGTATAAAGGTGGTAATACATAACATCATTATGAAAAGAATTATGGCAATTAATATGAGTCGAAGCAGCAAGTAATATTTGATAGATGATGCGAGTTCAAAGGTTACATCCTACGGATGTATTACAAAAGACATCGGGAATTGTTACATCCGACTGGAACATAGAGTAGTGCTTAGATAGTTACTAGATTACAGGATAGTTTACAAAACAAAGACTAAGCTAGTCTTAATGTAGGTTAATCTGCTCCATCATTTCGATGAGACGATCCACAGTATTTGCAAGTCTGCTGGCTTGTCGAGCATTGTCTTCAGCTAATGCTAGTCGCTGTACCAATCCGCGGGTATATTCTTCCGTTTCCCGTGAGCGTTGTTCACACTCATCAAGTCTGTGTTTCAAAAGAGTGGTTTCCACGCTTATCTCCACCACTTTGTTGAGAAGAACGTCCACATTATTAACGGTGGTTTCGTGATCCTCAGAGACTTGTTCGATGCGCTCAAGTGCTGTAAGTCTCCAGTTTTCGTTTGTTTCCTGCAACACGACATCCATGGTGCGAAGTCGTTGCTCGTGTTGGTTCACCCTAGCAGCTAAGGCCGGCAAGGTGAAGTGAGTGGAGTACGGGCCAGCTCGAGGCAACCTGTTGTTCCTCCTTGCTACCCTTGGGTTCTGCGACCCGGATTGAGAACGAGATGAATAGGATGGGATGTTTGCCATTTCTGAGACAAAGCGTTAGTAAGATTGAGGCCTATATTCATATAGTCCCTATATAATATAGCCTATTGAGTGTCTAGCATAAACATGTTTAAGTCTCGGTTCTCTCGAAGTCAGAGTCTTCTATTGTACCCTGTTCAGCCATAACCCCTTTCAGATCTTACATCGTCTTTGCTTAATTGTACATAGTTGATCAGGCTATGTTAAATTAAACTCGTATGATGTAATCACTGAACCGGTTATACCTAATAAGGGATACTGCCTAATGGTCATAGTCTAGGCTCACTAAATGCAACCTAGTTCACTACAACCTTAGGCTCTGATACCAATCTGTAACACCCCCAAATTTAACGATTTGCGGAAGCATACATTGGGTGTTACTAATCAATATACAAAGCACAAGATTAATAGCAAACGACCTCTAAATGAGACGTTTGTAAAATAGTTACATTTCATAATTAATAATCGTTTGAAAACCGAAGGTTTTCGTATACAAAATGTAATTCCCTAGAGCCCACGCGTATAGCGGGAGATTCTATTACATAACCATAGTTACAAAAGATAATGCCAAAGAATCTCCGTTAAATGCAGTTGGTAAAATCATGCGACTCTAGCTAGTAATCCTGGAGTGACCCTACTCCGTAAGTGTACCTGAGATACAAAGCTAAAAAGTGTCAACCAAAAAGGTTGGTGAATCTCACAGGTTTAGTAATAAGTAAGTGTTATGAACCACAAGTATGTACCCGTATTGCTATCAAGCAAAGTAAGTAAATCAGTAAATCAGTACAGTGCCATGAGCTCATAAGTTGAAGCTTAACCGTGTAGTGTGAATATATCACGTACCCCCGTGAGTGCTATCCGCACACTCATATGTAACAAATACTAATATGTATGTTTCTACGTGTAATTCAGTACGTGGTGGCGCTACCACCCCAGACAGGGATTGTCAGTCCCAAATGGATCCATCTACTAGTACTCGCGCTTAAGACCATAACTAACAACTTACGATTAGGAGGCTTTCAGTGGATAAAAGTAACTCATGCGTTTGTTTGTAATCAGTAATGTTTTCAGTTCAGTACATTGTGTTCATACGTAAAACAGTTGCTAAGTATCTCACCCCAAAGTATAAAACAGTAAAAGTGGGGCTGTAAGACTCACCTGAGTCGAGCAGTGGTAATTAGCAAATAGTAGTAAAGCAAGTAGGTTCTCCGAACCCGTAACCTTCTAGTGCCTAAACACATAAGGTTAAGTAAGTAGATGTCTCACAAGACCATCTAGGCTAGTTGTTCATACAACCCGTTGTGTTTAAATGTTGGTTTGTTCGCGTTTGTTTCAAGAGATATACGGCCCGTTGGTGATTTGTTACAATTAAAGTTTATCATTTGTAACGCAATTTAGTGCAATTGTAATAGAAAGTATGTTTTATTATGTTTGTTAAGTCGTATGGTATAAGTATTTGATGTTGTATAAGTTCGACACTTAGTGTAAAAATGGTTGAAAAGCTGCTGTTTTATGCGACACTTCATAGCGTCACTCAGGTTGATCGTGCGACACTAAGACATTGTCGGGTGAAGTGTCGGGTATTCAGGTCATGCGTCACTAACGAAGTGTCGTGTAACATATTGTGCGTCACTTAAGAAGTGACGGGTTCCGTAACAATAGCGGCACTCAAGCAGTGTCGGTATTAGGATAGCTGCGGCACTAGATTAGTGTCGTATAAGTGGTAGTTTCAATAATATGCGACACTTCGGAAGTGTCGGGTAATAAGGTCTAGCGGCACTAAGGAAGTGTCGGTAAGTATAAGTATAGGCGTCACTATCATAGTGACGGGTAAAGATCACAAAAGGTAACAGGCGACACTTAAGTAGTGTCGGGTAGATAGTATAGCGACACTAAGGAAGTGTCGCTATAAGTGACGCATATCTGGGTTCATCTATGCGACACTATCGGCTGATCGACGGATTTCGAGCCAAAAACATGTTTTCGGGTTTCCGTTTGGTCTGATTCTTTTACCCAACCCTCATATGAACATATTAAGCCTATATAAACCATAAACTAGTAAAAATGATCAAAAACGAGAGATGTCGGGATTTGTCGGAAACTTACAAAGTGTCGGATTGAGAATCCGAAAAGATAGGAATGTAGATCGTGTGATGGTGAACGTTTTCTTCCAAATGAGTAGTGCAATCCAAGGTCGTTTAGTATGTTTATTTGTCGATTTAGTGAGGTTTTTGGAGTTGGTGGTTATGAGAGAAAAAGGAAAAGAGAGAGGAAGGAGAGAGAGTGAGTGGAAGAGAATGAAAGAAAAGGGAAGGGAGGTGGGGGTTTTACCTCCACTTTTCAGTCCCCGCTCCCCGTGCGGTGTTCGTTTGCTCCGTCGTTTACGCATTAAATATTTATTTCACGCGTTTAATTATATTTATAAAATCACAAATCTTGTTTAAATAATTTATTTAAATTATTTCCTTAAATCTTTAATAGTTTAAATTAAATTTAATTACTTTTGTTATTAAATCGTGTAATACGAGGCAGTTACTAATTGTTATAAAATAGCATTTCGGTCATAGTTGTGTTATTTTAGTTTATAAACCTTTGTTCACCAACGTCCGTGTTAACCGAATAGAATTTCATTTTATTTAAGTTGCGTACGATTTAAGCCAAATCGCAAGGTTGTATATATTCACCAATATATAATCCGATACATAAATTAGCCTAACACAGAACTAATTACATGTATTTACAAAGAATTAGGCACTAATTCTAGTCCTAATTTGCCGGTTGTTACAAAAGTGCAGGTGGCATATTTCACAATTTTGTCGGTGGCGCAGTCGCTGATGTCGATGACTGATTCCGTTTTCTCAATCCAGTGGACCAGGCCGATGGCCCCTTCGGTCCCGGTGAAGGTGCTGGGTTTACAAGACTGAAAGGTTTTGTAGGAACACCCCTGCTGGGTATTGTTTGGGGTTTCGCTGTTGACTGGAGTGGCTCCGCTATTGTTGGTCAGGTTTTCACGATTGCGGCTAGCCTCGTATTGTGCGATGGCTTCAGCCACGCGGCGTTCGATAATCTGTTCGGTTGTTTCTGGAGGCGGTGGTGGAGGAGGAACATTTCGTCGACTGTTTCGAGTATTTCTTTGTTTAGGCGGCATGCTGACGTTCTGCGATGAAAAGATGCAGAAGTCAATGCCGATGAAAAATATGTGAGGAGTAAAGTTTCACATATTTCAAGTTTTCGAATATCAAGAAAAATTGTTGAATCCCCATCACGTATCTTACGACTATGAAACACCCATATGTACTTAGTATAATATAATCACGTTGGCCAGGCGCCATTATATGATGCCAAATACATACTTCTTTTCATCAACCGTTTAATCACGATCAGGTTCATATGAGATCAGAGTACAATGAACGAGTCGAATGTGGTGAACAGTTCACGCGTATCGAGGTATCGTAACGATAGTTTAGATGTATGCAAATGTATGTATGCATGTGCGTTCTAGCCAAGGCTATAGTCTAGGTCTCTAGGTCGCTAAGTCACCTAAAGTTTCCTAGTTCGCTATAACCATTGGCTCTGATACCAATCTGTAACACCCCCAAATTCGTTGAGCGGAAGCATTTAGTTTAAGTACTGGGGTGTCACAATAATAAAGCATGCATACGTATCAGAGCTTATGATTACAACAGAACAATATATATTAAGATGCCAAAAGTATTAATTACATGTTTACGATTCATCAAATCGTATAAGTTAAAAGTAGTAAGTTTACAAAAGTAGATTTCTGAAATATGACTAAAACAATTCAGTTATACTAAAGAAATCCATATGTTTTTCCAAAAGTTGGCATCCTAAAGCTTCACGGGTCGCCTAATTCTCCATGTGTTGGCGATTCTTACATGCGCAGCTAATTCCCTGAAAAACATAGTAAAAGTCAACAACTAGGTTGAGTGAATTCACAGATTTTATGTTTACAAGTTCAGTTGTGATAAACCACTGTTGTTTGTAACGTATCGTTGGGATGTCACCCAAAAGTATAGTTCATGAAATCAGATATGTTCCAAATTAGTTGTTTGTAGGAATGTTCGTATCCTAGTAGTTGTAGGAAATCAGTATCCCGTGTTCAAGTAAGTTTTGTAGGATTATACGTATCCTAATCGTAGATATGTTTCGTTGGGATATTGCCCAAAAATATAGTTCAAGTTATAGTAGGAATGTAAGTATCCTATTAGTTGTTCGTAGGTGTAACACTCCCCTAAGACCCGTATCTGGACCACGTACGGCAGTGTTACGATCCTAGTTGTTTGGTGGGTCCATGTTAGTAGGAAACCCATTGTTTTCAGTAGTGGTGCCCATGTCAAGTAGGGACTTTTGTATAGTATTGCCCATGTCAGGTAGGGACTTTTCAATAGTGTTGCCCATGTCAGGTAGGGACTTTTCGATTGTGTTGCCCATGTCAAGTAGGGACTTTTCAATAGTATTGCCCATGTCAAGTAGGGACTTTTCAATAGTGTTGCCCATGTCAAGTAGGGACTTTTCAGTAGTGTTGCCCATGTCAAGTAGGGACTTTTAGTTACCCAGTCCGTTATATAAAGTGTTGCTGGTTATCCTCCAGCGTTCTCGAAAACGTGTTCATGCGTTTACAGCGTTGGCAGTATGAAAGTAATATGTAACACTTCCCCTAAGACCCGTATATGGACCACGTGCGGGCAGTATTACATATTAAGTTGAAATCGTCAGTTTGTTTATCAGTTTACTAGTTCCATGTACTCCACTTGTTTGAGTAAAATAGTATACAACCATGTTTGTATAAAAGTGCTTGACTATGTTTTCCACCCCTGTTCAAAGCAGTTAAAACAGTAAAAGTAGGGGCTGTGAACTCACCTGTTGAGTTAAGTAGTGCGAGTGCTAGCAAACCTAAGCCCAAGTATAGTCCGAATCTCCTAACGTCCTAAACGTACGAGATTTAATAAGTATGTGGATGTCTAAGTTAATCATCCATGCTAGTGTTCGTACAACCAAGTCACGTCCAAATCGTTCGTTTAAATGTTTATGTTTGTATTTCGTATTCGTGAAAATGTATACGATTCGTTGGTGATAGTTTGAAATCCTAATTTCTGTAAAATAAGTGTGTTTGTATTGTTTGTAAAGCTCGTGAATCGTATCGTATAAAGATATGCGTTTCCGGTTAGTTCGACACTTAGTGAAAACTAGTTTTTTTAAACTTCCTGTTTTTAGCGACGCAGGGTGCGACGCTGGGTTGTTATGCGACGTAGGGTGCGACGTCGCGTGCGACGTAGGCGCTTATGTCGCTATATGCGACGTCAGGGTCTAGTGCGACGTAGGGACTGGCGTCGCTATGTGTGATTTCGCAATTTAATGCGACGTTAACGGTGACGTCGCAGTATGCGACGTAGTGAGATGTTCTGCGACGTAGGGGCTGACGTCGCATTTAGCCCAAGCCAGATGCGACGTAGCGGACTGTTCGACGAACAATTCGGGAAAAACGAGTTTTGGGTCGATTTCGGACGTTTTCGGTTGTATAAAACACTAAAACATGTAAATCTAAGTATATTAAACACTAAATAGCAATTATAACTTTGAAATCTAAAGATTTGCGGGATTTGTCGGAAACTTACGGTTGTCGGATTTGAAATCCGAAAAGGTAGAAATGTAGATCGGGGTCTCGTGGTCGTTTTATTCCAAAGGAGCTATATGATTCTTCGAGTTTTGGTGTTAGTTTTCTTCGATTTTGTGTGATTTTTGGTTGGTGGTGATGAAAGAGAGAAAAGAGAGAAAGTAAGAGAGAAAAGAGAAAGAAAAATGGAAATGAGAAAAAGGAGGTGGGAGTGGGGTTTTGTCCCCATTTTCTGTCTCCGTGTTTGCACTCCGTGTTTGTTTACCCGATCGTTAAATGTTACTTTATTTTAACTAATATGTTTTTAATTACATTTTTCATTATATTTTTAATTAGAATCTTTTTATGAAACTAACTTAATTTAGTTATAAAATTTTAAACTTTGTTTTATTTAAATTGTACGAATTAAACGTTTTGCGTTATAAAATGATTTGTAAATATTATCGACATAATATTTAATTGTTTTCTGCGTTATTTAATAATTTCGTTTTATTAAATAATTTTGTTCACCAAGAGTCGCGTATTTTGTTGCGTCTGTTTTCAGATTGTTCAGTACGTAATTACTACTAATTACGAATACGTAATACTACGCGTATTATCTAGTTGGGCTATGCTAGACTTACCTCTAAATTGTGTTGTGAATTCACTCAAGTAGGGAATTAACCTAATAATGCAAGTGATTAACTTAATTAATCGTGTTTAGATTTGCGGGGTGTTACATTAAGTGTGTCTAGGGACGAATGACTGATCGCAAAGGAGAGTTCTAGATCATGACAGAAGTAATTAAGCTTATAAAACCTAAGGCATGAGTCTAGAGATGAAAGTCAAGCCCAGCAGTGGTTCAAGATTCTTAAAACCCCTAGACTCTACAAAACTGATAGTTTGAAATAATAGGTTTATAATTAGTACATGGTTAAATAATAGCAGTTGTAGTTAGGTGTTAAGAAAGGTCGGAATAACCCAATGGGCAGCTTGTCACCTTATTCCTGCACCCTTCAAGGGTCGATGTCTCTACAAAGACATGTGTGGGGGGTCGGATAGTCTGTTCTGATCAGAATCACGATAACCTAGGTACTCAGTGACATACTTATGTAGGTCTGACCGAAACAAGTAGGGTCCTAGCGTTTACACCTGTAATGCATATGTCTGTTAATTAATTAAGTCCCTAATCACCTTTATAATGAACATCATCCCAACAACTGATTATTGAAACTTCAACAGCCGCATTCTCTGTCTATCTAACTAATTACCGATTCTCATCTCTATTTTACTTTTCTGGATTTAGTTAATTAATTTACTAGAAAACCAAACAAACAAAATCTACCTATCTACACAACCCAACCTAATAGTAAACCTTATCTTCGGCCTAAGCTTCGTTTCAATTCGCTCCGATTAAAGAACGACCTCGAGTTATACTTGCTGCTTACTCACCCAGTGTAGTAGGTAGTACCTATAAGTTGAGCCCCGCATATTATAAATTTTAAAACTTACCCACGACGCCCGCCTGATTTTTCCGGACGAGTCCTTTGACGACGAGGACGGTTCACTAGCGTGAGCTAAAACGAACCTGACTTATCGGGCGACGTCACCTTTCCAGTACCATATGCCGCAGGAGTTTATGCGACCACCACCACCACAACCAGATCAGGCCGGACCGTCTTATACATATCAGCAGCCGGAGCCATCCCATCAGTACCGGAGCATGGATGATCAGGAGGAGGACAGTGATTTGGATTATATGCTTCCTATTTGGTTGTTGATTCCAGACATTTTTATTATTATTATTTTTATTTTTAGTAGTTTAATTTTGTTTGGATATTATGGTATTTTGCATTTGGTTTATTTATGTTTATGTTTGATTAGGATGTTTAGAAATTGGTATTGTTTAATCTTGTTTGTTGATGATCCTTCAGAATTTGTTGTGTGCACGTGAGATGCTGGCAGTAAGTTCAGCGAAATGAATCAAGGCATTGTGATGAATATCCTATCGGCCTTGTTTTATCAATAATTCACACACTATTCCAGGGGAGTTTTTCTGTCTAATTTCTTTTCTCTTTTTCCCGTTTTAGCAATTCATTATTTGTACAATGAGGGCATTGTACAGCTTTAAGTGGGGGATGGGAGAGAAAAGAGTTAAGTTTCCACATACTTGTCCTGTTAAATAAGTAGAGAATGTTGTAATTTGGTTAGCTGTTATCTTATTAAGATAAGTAACTAGGAGGTTGTGAGTTGCCCATTTTTCAACCAAATTTTTAAATTTAAAATTTTTGTTTTTTAGAGATAATTATTTTGTAACAATGTAGGTTAATTTTAAAATTTTCTACACTTTTAATTAAATATTTAATTGTGAAAAATTTTATTTAGTTTCATCATATGATGTATTGAGAGTCAATTTATATAAGAATTTTTGAGCTTTTAAATGAAAATAAAGGAGTTGATGATACTTTTAAATGAACTTTAGCTATGTATGACGTATGTCTTAATTTTCATATGAGTAGTGTGCGATATGCCATAATTTTGGAATTTAATTAATATCATTTAGGGATATACTAGGTGTAGTTTCCTCTGTTGTACGAAAGTACAGACCTGGTCTCCGCCATTATATTTGATGAAAAAGAGCAAAATGAGTTTAAACGAACTCAAGATATTAAAATGTAGTCAAATTAAGTCGCTTTGTTGTACTAAGGTACAGACCTGCTACCAATGGTTTGACTAAAAATTTTATAAACCAAAATCAAATTATGTCGCTTTGTTGTGTTGAGGCACAGACCTGTCACCTATGTCTTGATTTGAAAATTGATTGTTTTGATTAAAATTTCAAAATATGTAATATTGGCATGTTATGAGTTTGGGAGTATATAGCTAATGGGAGTTTAAGGGAACATCTATGTGAATAATAATGAGTTGAGCTCAATTATTTAAATATAGATTGTTTAAGTGGATAACAATATCAGTAATCATTGTGAACAATTTGATGTTTTTAGAATAATAACATTATGTGTAGATTATTTTTGTAATCTCATAGTTTCTTAATAATTGTTTTTAGTATTAACAGATTTTTAAATTTAAATGTTTGAGTAGAAGGTGGGTGATGTTGTGTAATTCCTTTGTTAGTTATTTAGGTTAATGGAGATGACTGTTTTCTTAAGATTTTGATTTTTGAATCGATAGTCTACTTGAGGACAAGTAAGATTCAAGTGGGGGATGTTTGATAAACGCGCATAAGTACTATATTTGAGTAGTATTTTACCATTGTTTTTGTATGTTTTGATTGCATTTATTTAAGTTTAGGTACTTATTTCGTTTATATTTGCAATTAGATGTGGAGATAAGCTTTTTGGAGAAAAGGACGGAAAACCGTCAATAAATAAGTTAAATGATGCATATTTGAAGAAATGAATAAAGCCGAAGGTTTGAAAGAAGATTAAAGGAAGAAAATATGAAATTCGGCTGGAAATTCAATCCATACGCCGTATGGATGAGGCGGTGGAAGCCCAGTTTAACGCGCAGCTGGGCCAGGCTCAAAATCAATCCATACACCGTATGGAAATCCATACGCCGTATGGATCAATTTTCCAGAAACTATATAAACGCGTTTTAACCCTAAAAACAGGAGTTCAGCTAGGGTTTTTTTCCAGTCGATTATTTTCGGTTCTTAAAGTTTATTTACGAATTTTATTAGTAATTTGGAGGTACGAAGACTCAAGATTGAAGATTACTCGTCTAAGTTCTTCGTAGTTTGTCTTTTGATTTGGTATAACTTTCTTTTACTTAATATCACTGATGAATTTGATGTTATTTAATCTGAGTTTTCTGTTTTTTATGATGAATTGAATATTAAAGTAGTTGTGTGATTAATTAAACTCGGATTATGATTATTGAACGATTATAATTGCGTATTAAATAAGTTATTTAATTGAAAACGGTTATATTACTCGTGGATCCTTGTTTGTTGGTAATTAGTAATTATTATTGCTCAACGTGATTAATGATGTTAATGAGATTGATTTCTATTGATGTTATTAATTATTGATAGTTAATATCTTAGGGTTTTGACTATTGCTAAATATGTTGAGTCTGATAGGTTGAGAAAATAATAATTATATAGTTTAAAATGAATGAGACAATAAGAAATTATTGGGTATTGTTGAGTCATGCCACTAGAGTAATTATAATGAGTTGTGAATACGTAATGCTCAATTTAGGGAAAAACACACAATTGATTGATCATCTTGTGACATTGAATCGATGTTTAATGTTGGACCCTAAATTGTAGGAATTAGTTGGACTCGGAAAGTTGGCTAATTTACATTTAATTTGGAAGCTTTGATTAGTGACTAAATTGATATAAAAGAAATCACAATTAGATAATCAATACGTAATGAATCAGGATGTATGAATCTGGGTGAAGTTAATTATACAATTACTTATTCCTTCCTAGTGTTTCCTATCTGTCATTTAATTTTAAGTATTCTATTGTTTTATTTACTATTTCAATTAATATGTTCGCACGGAACGAAAACGCCCCCCCTATTTACTTCTTTTTCTTAATAATAGTATTTTCTATTTACATAAATACCACCGTTCCCTGTGATCGACTCGGACTTACTAAGTCTATACTTACATTCGATCAGGTATTCTTGCCTGGTTGTGTGAAAAGTATTTATTAGGTATTTGCATTTTTAAATTATAAAACGAGACGTTTCACAACACATCAACCAGCAATATTAAACATAACTTCGGGAGCTCTATCTAGTAGTAAGTCTTTGAATAAATCGGATTCATTAAGAATGTTGAGGTCGTTGCTCGATCCCGCAGGGCCAAAGTAAACGTGCCAAATCTACAAATTGTAAGAGGCAACCGCTTCGAGCTTGATCGTTGGATGGCCATGATCACCTCGGGTGTATTGACCTTGCCATGTCACTGGGCAATTTCTCCAAGGCCAGTGCATGCAATCGATACTTCCGAGCATACCCGAAAAACCATGTAACTCCGCATGACGTTGATGTAAAGTTGCACATCTTGGAGTGTTGGTCTTCTTAAGCACTCATTTGAATATAGATGAAAAATACATTTACAAAAGTTTTTCAAACAATCGTACGCTGTTTGTTGACCCACATGTAAATATTCATCAAATGCGTCTGTGGCACAACCGTATGCCAATTGGCGTAAGGAGGATATGACTTTTTGGAAAACTTTGAAACCAAATCTACCGGTTACATCTTGACTTTGATAAAAATAAGCAAAGTAATCGGATAATGGAAGATGAGTGTACGATAATAAACCTTGACATATACGGATTAACAATGGTTGACTCATCCGAAAACGTCGCCGAAAGTAATCTAGAAGGAATGTTGAGTGCTCGACAAAGTAGTCTTGATATAAACGATGTATAACACCCCCAAATTCATTGTTTAGCGGAAGCAAGCTTTGGGTGTTACTAATCAAAAATTAAGCACCAAAGTAAAGCAAATGACATCTATATGCAACGTCGTACAATAGTACAAAAGTATTACATTGTTAAATCAGGATAACGAGTATCGAGTTCGAAAATAGTTTCCTAGAGATTCTAATACATAACTGATAAACAAAGAGTAATGCAAAAGAATCTTCACAAGTTTGTATGCATGCGACTCGAGCTATCAGTCCTGAGGGTGTGCAGTCCTACTGCTGCTGTAAACCTGAGATAAATGCTAAGAAGTGTCAACCAAAAGGTTGGTGAATCTTACAGGTTTAGTAAAGTAAATCATGTATGAACCACAAGTAAGTACCAGTATGCCCTCGAGCAAAGTAAGTAGTTTAGTAGCACAGTAAGACAATAAGTCGACACAATTACCATGAGCTCACAAGTTGAAGCTTAACAGTGTAGTGTGAATGGTACAATCAAGTACAGTATCACATACCCCCGTGAGTGCTATCCGAACACTCATATGTAACAAATACTAATATGCCTGTTTCTACGGTGAAATCCGTGGTAGCGCTACTACCCTAGGCAGGGATTGTCAGTCCTAAATGGATCCATCTACTAGTAATCGGCTTAAGTCCATAACTAACAACTTATGATAGGAGGCTTTCAGTGGATAAAAGTAACTCATGTAATGCATGTAAAAGTAGTGTAAATAGTTCAGTACTTGTGTTCATACGTAAACGGTAGCAAATATCTCACCCCAAAGTAGAAAACAGTAAAAGTGGGGCTGTAAGACTCACCTGAGTCTAGCAAGTATGATACTTTCGTGTAATCGAATAAGTATCCCGGATGTAATTCCGTAGTGTCGAATGTAATTCCGTAAGTTGGTTCTCCGAACCCTGCAACCTTCTGGCGTCCGAAACGCACAAGGTTGTAAGCAAGTAAGTAAGTAAGTTGGTGTCACGAAGGATCACCTATGCTAGTTGTCCACTCAACTAGGAAATGTCGAAGTGTTTTGTTTGTACGTTTGTAATTGTTCGCAATTAAGTGTGGCCCGTTGGTGACGGAGGTGTAATAATAATTCAAATATTATCATTATGTAAATCACAGTGTTGTATACCTTGTAATGTATATACATTAGTTAATCGTTTGTATCGTGATGTGTAATCGTTGTTCGGGTGTAAGTCCGTGCGAGTGTAAACTCGTAAGCAAATGTAACTCACGTGAAATCAAGTGTAGCATATACTTATAAGGTATATTTAAAGTGTTTAGAGGTTGTAGGTGTTAAACACTTAGTGTGAAAACTAGTTTTGAAGTTTCTGTTTTACGCGACACTCTATGCGTCACTTCGTAATTGTTGGCGACACTTAGGCAAGTGTCGCATAGAATGGTAAGTTCAGAGTTATTAGCGACATTCGGTGAAGTGTCGCAAAAGGCGTCACTAGGTTGCGGCACTTAGATAAGTGTCACGAATTATGATTTAATAATTAATGCGTCACTCAATAGTAGTGTCGCATATAGCGACATTTGGATTTATGCGTCATTTAGTTTAGTGTCGCAGAAGGCGACATTCGAAGGTTGCGTCACTTAAGGTCAGTGCCGCATAAAATAGAATTCACATACTATTGCGACACTCGGGTGAGTGTCGCAGATAATTTGGTCCCTATGCGACACTAAGGTCTGATCAGTTTTAACATTGACGAGAACGTGGACAAACGACCTCGGTTTGACCCGAAACTTTTAGGGAAGTCTTAAATATGTTAGATGAGGTTTATAAAATTGTCGTTACGTTTTATGGTTGACCCGAAGTGTCGGTTTTGTGAAATGACAAAAACAGTCCTTTATTTAAGTTTTCGGTTTTGTCGGTTGGTTTCGCCTCTAGCTTTTGATGGTTTCAATCTAAATCAAGTCCCACAAAAATTACCACAGGTTCTACTAGATCTCTAGTACCTTACCTAATTTTTCCAAGAATTATAATGTCCATTTAGTTAGTTAAATAAAAATCAAAAGGTACCGGGTCCGAAATCCGGCCAAAACAGTGATAGTCGTACAAATCGGGTTTTCTGGGAGAATTGGTGTATTTCTAAGCTTTGAGCAAAACACGAAAGTTGTAGACAACGAAAATACAAAGATTTTTCCGTTGGTTTCATGTATTTATCTTATGTACACGATTTTATACGAATTTTTCCGTGAGACTGTTTTCTGGAACAATTTTGGTACATGTATATATGTGTTTAAAAGAAAACAAGTTTTAGCACTCGATTCGGATATTTGCTAGTTGTATGAGCATAATAACATGTATATGAATGTAATCCAAGTATATTTAGTAAGAGTTTGAGAATTCTCACAAGAAAATGAAGATATGAAGAAGATGATGATGGACTCGGTTTAGCTCCTTCCTTGCTCCCTTTTCCTTCACAATTTATGGTGATTGTTGTGATGAATTTTTGGTGGTTTGGGGCTGGAAAAATCGACCAAGAAAGAGAGTAGAGAGAAGAGATTGAGTGATGGAGTGAAATGTAAATGAAAATGGAAATGGAAGTGGGTAAAATGATGGAGGTGTTTGTGTGCATTTTACTCCAAGAAAAACATGGTCAAGGGATGGCTTAGCCATGCCCTTGGCCGGCCATGCTGAGGCCCCACCAAGGTGTGGTGTGCTAACTTTTTTTTCCCCAATCACGTGCTCCGTGCGGTGTTCATTCACCCGTTCCTATTACGTTTTAATTAATCATATAACGTTTTATTTGATACGTTTTTGTTAACGATTTTAAACACAACATTTTTAAATAAATTTTTACTCAAGTAGCATATTTTAAGTTACTAAAATAATATTCGAGTTTTCGTTCGGTCGTCGGTTGCGAATTGTACGTTTATTCGAATCGTTTAACGTTTTCAAACGTTATTTTTGTACGCGTACAATCGCGATACTTTTAGCTGAAGTATTTTATCAAAATACTTATTATGAAGTTATAAAAATATAACTTAAGGTTATTTCGTGTGTCGGGAGCGTTTCGTACGTTTTTGTCGAGTACGGAGTGTTTTATACGATATTTAATACATGTAATATATTCTCGTAATATATTAAGGTAAATAATATTTGTTTGGATAATTCCACACTATTTTAACAGTTTGTCACCAACGTCCATAGTAAATAGTGTCGGACCTCGTCCGGTTCATAAGTGTACGATTTAAACAAATCGTATATCGTGTATGTAATTACACAAAAGGTTACATATATTTAGATTAATATAAGCTAAATACACATAATTACAAGTAGTTTAGGCACTAATCATAGTCCTAAATTAGCGGGTGTCATATTCTCCCCTTGTTAGGAAAATTTCGTCCCGAAATTAGCTCGTAGTCGCGGTGTGAGTAGAGTTTGTGAACAAGTGTGGATGTTTCAGTCGCATTTGGTCTTCCCGTTCCCAAGTGAATTTAGGACTACGCCTCGAATTCCACCGGACTTTAACAATGGGAATACGACTCTGTTTCAGGCGTTTGACCTCACGGTCCATAATTTCCACGGGTTCCTCGACAAAGTGTAGTTTGTCGTCAACATGTATCTCATCGAGAGGTATAATCAGTGTCTCATCAGACAGACATTTCTTCAAGTTAGAAATGTGAAAAGTAAGGTGCACGCTACTGAGTTCAGAAGGTAGCTGCAGTCTGTATGCCACTGGACCAATCCTTTCAAGGATCTCGAACGGTCCAATGTACCTGGGATTCAGTTTCCCACGTTTGCCAAAACGGATAACGCTTTTCCAAGGCGATACTTTCAGAAGTACTCGATCTCCAACCTGGAACTCGAGGTGTTTGCGTCTCACGTCAGCATAGCTTTTCTGACGATCGCTGTAACACCTGCTTAATTAGGATAATTAATTATGCCTAATTATTTGTAACTAGTTGTAATTAGTATGTAATAGGACTAATTGCAGACTCTATTTGTATATATAAGGTGATTTATATATATGTACGCATGCGATTTGATTAAATCGTAGGAATTAACCGGACGGAGTCCGATACATTTTACTTGGACGCTGGTGACAAAACTTACTAAAATAATGAGAACGTATTTTACTGTGTAATTACATATTCGAACGGACGCTATTAGATTAGTGCGACCACATTATAAGGATATTAACAAAAACGTATTAAACGCGAACCAAATAATTTAAATAACTCGGCAAATGTTTTTATAATTAATTTCAAGGTATTTTATTAAAATACTTCCGTCACATTTTAAGAATATAACTGCTTGGTCAAATATTAAAAACGAAGGATTAAACGATTAGGACACGGAGTAAACCCTGTGTTTTAGGGAGCGTTTCCCCTCCCTTGTCTCTTTGGAACCAGCCAACACCCACCACCCCCTCACTTTTTCCCCTCATTTTTCATTTTATCAAACACACACACCAACTCAAAACTCTCTCTAAAAATTCTTACCAAATTTCGGATCTACAAATCGACCCACGAAATTTACATTTTCGGAATCACCATCAAGGGAAGAACAAGATTAACAAACACATCATCATCATTTTCGGCCTCCATCTCTCTCGATTTACAATTGTAAGAAATTTCTAAAATCTTAGATTTACTCATTTTGGTGTAATATTTTGATGTTATAATTTTTACACAACTTAGTATGGTCCATATGTATGAATAAAACACGATTTTACGGCTTAAAAATACGTTAGATTTGCGTTTTGGTCGGAAAAATCCCGACATCCGAAACTTTCTGGGCTGGTGTTCATCTTTGCGACACAACGCTTGTGTCGCAAGTTGTGTCGCATAAATCCATTTGCGTCGTATTTTGTGTCGTACGTTATGTCGCACCTTGTGTCGCAGACTCCATACGACACAACCCTTATGTCGCTGTTGAATCAGCATCGCAAGCTTTGGCGACACAACCACTGTGTCGCAGAGCTCTTGTGTCGCATTCCTATGCGACACAACCCTTGTGTCGCATTCCTATGCGACACAACCCTTGTGTCGCATACAAATCCTTGTGTCGCAAATTATGTCTCAGAAAACAGAAAACTTGGAAATTTTGAAGGATTTTCACTATAGCAAAGTCAATGTTACTGTAGCAAAGTCAAATTTTACTGTAGCAATTCACTGTAGCAAAGTTACTGTAACAAAAATCAACATTTTAGAATTATTGATACAAACCGTCACCAACGGGCCAAACATGTTTTCCAACAAACAAACAATTACAGACATACGGACAAACATTGGATATACTAGTTGTGTACAACTAAACGAAACGTCTCGCGAGACACATACTTACATACCTCATATGTTTAGGCATTTGAAGGTTACGGGTTCGGAGAACCTACTTGCTTTACTTACTACTTGCTAATTGCTGCTGATTACTACAAGACTCAGGTGAGTCTTACAGCCCCACTTTTACTGTTTTATACTTACGGGGTGAGATACAATGCTTACTGATTTTCTTTGAACACAAGTACTAAAAACTGTTTACTATACCAAACGGAATTGCATGAGTTGTTTACTATTTACAGAAGTCTCTCCATCATATATCGTTAGTTATGGACTTAAGCGAACACTAGTTAATTGATCCATTAGGGAAATGACCCTCCCCGCCCGGGGTAGTAGCGCTACCACGAACCGTTATGTATAAACGGGCGACTATTATTCGTTACTGATGCTTGCTCATTTAAGAGCATGTCACGGGAGCAAGCTTATTACTTACGGGTTAAGCTTCGATTATGAGCCTCATGGCAACGGTATAAACTACTTATTCACATTTGCTGGATTGCAAATACTGGTTTTACATTTGCTGGTTTGCAAATACTGATTTTACGCCTACGGGCACTACTGATGAAATCTTGTGTTTCAAAACTGATGTTACTTACAAACCTGTGAGATTCACCAACATTCGTGTTGACCTTTTTAGCATGTATTCTCAGGTACACCGACGGAGTAGGATTACTCCAGGACATAGCTAGAGTCGCATGATTTCAACTAAACTGCATTAATGGAGATTCTCAGCATTATCTTTTGTATATGTTGATTATGTAATAGAATCTCCTGCTATACGCGTGGACTCTAGGAAACTACATTTTTGTATACGAAAACACTAAGTTTTCAAACATTATATATATGGAATGTAACTAATTTACAAACGTTGCATATAGATGTCGTTTGTTTTATCTTTGTGCTGTGATATTTGATTAGTAGCACCCCAAACCTTGCTTCTGCCAAACAGTGAATTTGGGGGTGTTACAATCGCGCACGGCTTTCAGTCGGTTTTGTATACCGACGATCTTTTCGGTTGTTTCGTGTATGATTTCTGGACCGGTGAGTTGTGTATCCCCCACCTCAGTCCAACAAAGGGGCGACCGGCACTTATGACCGTACAGTGTCTCGAAGGATGCAGCCTTGATGCTGGTGTGGTAGCTGTTGTTGTAAGAAAACTCACACAAAGGTAAGTGATTTTCCCAGTTTTTACCGAAGTCAACTACGCAGGCTCGTAGCATATCCTCCAGTGTTTGTACGGTTCGTTCACTTTGGCCGTCAGTTTGAGGGTGGTAAGCTGTACTCATATCCATACGAGTGCCGAGAGATTTTTGTAAAGATTGCCAAAAGTGAGAAGTAAATCGACTATCTCTATCAGAGGTAATTGAGATGGGCACGCCGTGTCTTGACACAATCTCTTTCAGGTAGATTCGTGTCAAACGTTCCATCTTGTCAATTTCTTTGATAGCCAGAAAATGAGTAGATTTAGTGAGTCGGTCTACGATCACCCAAATGGTATCGCAACCGCTAGATGTTTTCGGAAGTTTAGTAATGAAATCCATAGTAATCTGCTCCCATTTCCATTGTGGAATTTCTGGTTGTTGCAGTAAACCGGAAGGTTTCTAGTATTCAGCTTTAACCTTGGAACAAGTAAGACACTTGCTCACATAGGTTGCAATGTCAGCTTTCATATTGGGCCACCAATACAACTCTTTGATGTCATGATACATTTTGTCGGTGCCAGGGTGAATAGAGTATCTAGACTTGTGAGCTTCATCCATCACCAAGTCTCGCAGGTTTCCAAAACTTGGTAACCAGATTCTGTTAGAAAAGTATTTGGCCCTATTTGGTTTGGTTTCAAACTGTTTATCCATGCCACGCAAAGCCTCGTGTTTGACATTTTCAGGTTTGAGTGCTTCGAGTTGAGCGGTAAGAATTTGAATTATAAGGTCGTTGTGAATTGTCATACCGAGGGCTCGAACTCGAAGGGGTTTCACTCGTTCTTTTCGGCTTAAGGCATCGGCAACTGATATCGCGTAAAAAATCATGTTTTTACTGCCGATATCTCTCTCATTCTGGAACAATTCTTGGCATTTTAACTCAAATATAGCACAAATCAGTAACATTATGCCAAGCTGGTCAAAACAAGGTTACACGAGAAAAATCGAGCAAAACGGATGTAAAATGAAGATTCCACACACGTTTGAAAATTCAAGGCACCAAAACGAGATTTCAAGACTAAAGTGCCCATCACCAAGATCCATCCTATCCAAGATGTTCGTTTTCAAAATACGAATCCAACAGAAGAAGAATCGACAAAAACGGATAAAGAATGAAGATTCTACGCCCGCCGGAAGATTCAAATGATTCGTACGCAATATCTGGAGTTAGGGACCTCACCTCAGGGACTATCTTATGTCAAAATCTTCGTTTTTGAATTACGAATCCAACGCAAAAAGAATTGACTCAGACGGGCGCATAACGAAGAAAACACGCACGAATCAAGAAACGAAGCAAAAGACGGCGAAAAGGGGCGGGTGGTAGCCACCAGCCGCCGGCCTACCACCAGCCACCGCCGGCCTACGGGTGGGCGGCGCCGGCCTGTTGTCCACCGCCCCGGTTTCCTTTTTGGCTAATTCTCGTACCTGGTGCGCCTACTTTCCACGTTATACAATACCCGGTGCACCACCTTTCCGCGTTGTACAGTACCTGGTGCACCTTTTTACCCACATTGCGCTAATGTGCACCCCTTGATGCTAATGTGAGCCAAACCTCTCCTATAAATAGGAGGCTTGAGTTCATTTGCAAGACACACCTTCCATACTTTGGAAAAACTCTTTCTTTCTTACTTTCTCACTAGAAAATCTCTTGTAGTCTTTTAGTCTTTCTCATTCTAGGATTATTGTAATTAGTCTACGGACTAACATAGAAGCTAGGGCGAATGCTAGAGATTCGGAGATCAATCTTTGTACGTGCGAAAGAGTTTGTCAATTATAATAATACGCTGATACGCATTTAATTCCGGGTGATATCTAAACTTTTATTATACTTGTCTCATTTCATATTTTGAATATGTATTATTGCCTGGCATGTGATTTATTTGTTGCCATGAATTGCGAGTAGTTTATTATTGTGATTGCTGATGATGTAGATAATTATAAGTAAGGATGTCATTACATAATCAGTGCACGATAATCGTAAAATGATATAACGGCCCCTATTCAACTGTTTATTCGGTATAGTGCTGGAAATGCTTTAGGCAAAGTACAAACGTACGGAAGCCGGTAAAACGACCGAAGGTAGTTATATCATTGGAATCAACTCTGGTTTAAAAGTTGGAACTCCGGAAGGATAATACAACTACACAACTAACTGGTGTATCCTACGAGAGTCAATGCATTATAAAATAATGTTCGTAAAACACGTTCAGATAAAATAGGAGATAATAATCCTTGTACTATTAGGACTTTATGAATTTAAGTTTAATTTATGGAGTACCCTTTCCAGTTATCCACGTGACTGCAACCTAGTAATTTGGACCTGATCAACCTTAATTATGGTAAGTAGTTATCTGTGCCCATGACATGCAATAAGTAAGACACAATGAAACCACTCGTTGTATATATTAGGTTTACATTTCTGCACTGCTTTACATTTAATTAGATAGAGTGTCACTTTCACTGTCAATTACTCTCGACCGCGTGTTGGATATAAGTAGCCGTGGAATTCTCATGTAAAGTACACTGTCTATTATTGAAAGGCATGGTCCTCATATGAAACATGTTTTAACAAACTGCGAATAATCTGGAGATGTATAACTGTTTGAAAAGGAGAACTTAAACCATAAGTCGAAGTAACTAGAGCTTAATCGAGTAAAAACAAGACTTAGGAATAAGAGTAAAGTCCTAGTGACCTTGAACCCTTAAAACACTAAGCCTTACACAATCGACGGTCCAAGCATACAAAGTTATTAATCTGCATGCTAATAAAGTAGTAAACTACCTTAGGGGTTAAGAAAGGTCGGACCTATGAGACGATACGCTACTGATTCATGCACCTCGGTATAAAACCAAAATAGGTTGCTCATCTTTCAACTAGATGAGTATTGGAAGTTTACGTATTGCTCCATCAGAATCACGATAACCTAGTTCCAAGTGACACGCCAATGGGAAATTGAGTTGGTAGGGTTCTAGTGTTTACACCTAGTAGTTTATTGCCACATTAAGTATCAACCCTATTTGTTCTGTCATCCTGAAATATTAATTATCGAAATCTCAGCAATCACATCTTTATCTTTATCTGCTTTTCCTGTACTTTAATTTACTGCAATTTACTTTCCTGCATTTTAATTATCTGTCTTTAAATCCCAAACCTACCTACTTTGTTCCATCCTAAATATTTCCCTACCGAAAGTGTCAATTTTAATCGCCCACACGTTTGGATTCATAGAATGATCTTGGGTTATACTTACCGCTTACTAACCAGAGTAGGTAGTACGGTTAATTTAAGCCCCGCAAAATATAAATTTAAAACCCCTGTTGCGCTCGCATCATCATTTGAAAAAAAAACAACGACACGGTGTGAGCTCAACAAGTTTTTGGCGCCGCTGCCGGGAATCACAAACGTAGATTTAAAACCACCTTAAGTAATAAGTATTTAGGAGACCCTTCCGAACGAAACCTTTTCGGGTATCTTTCGAAAGTTAATTTAAGTAATTTAGTTAATTTAGTTAATTAGGATAATATTAGTTTGAAAATGACAACTCGAAAACCCACTTCTTGCCTCATTTCAAAAGACGAACTGATGGCGATGGACGATACAAAATTCTTTGACTACTTAGTAGGAGAATTAGGATATGATTTCTTTTCACCTTCCTCCTCTAAAGCTAAAGAAACTTCCGAAACCCTAGAAGAATTTAGGACCTCACCTTCTATTCCAAAACATTGCCTGGACTTTGATAATACGGATCAGTTACCTGACCTAGCATCATCTCCAGAAGATCACTCTACAACTTTGCAATTGCTTGAATTACCAAATTATGTCCACTTCGATTATCTTCCCGAAGAAAATCATGAAGTAGAACCTCCGAAAATCTGTGACCTAATTACCCTCATTCCTGAAACTTCAGTGTATGGAAACACTTTGTCAAATTCTCATAATGACGGCATCTCTCCATTCTTTTCATATGGACACAAGTACACCATCTATCGAGTGGTGGACAAAGTTCCATCAGTCGAGCCAGAAAAGCCTTGTTCTGAAGAACGCCTCCTGGGCGCATCTTTCAATCCTTCTCGTAGAGTAGACGTTTATAGGACATTCGTTAGGAAATTAAACTTCATACGAACAACGAGAAAAGATCACCGATCTTAACGAACAACTAAAATTTCTATTTCGCCTGTCAAATCATGAATGTGAAAGCACTCTCACCAATTTCAGAGACCAAGAGCTAAAGTTTATAGCGGATTTAGATCCACTTTTTGAATCATTTGCCGACATGGATTTCCTTCCAATATCCATAATATTAATCCATCACAACGTCACAGCAATGATCAATGAACTCGAGCTCTGGATAGAATGGGACCCGATGATTCCTATCATCATCCCTGGTAAAATTCCATTCTTTGTTGACCCCGCTTCCTACTTGATCTCAAAATTGCGAGACGTTTTTCCTGATCCCACTAAGAAAAGAACCGATACAGCCCTCCTCACCAAGAGAAAAGACCTTCACGTCAAGCTTGTTCGAATCTTCTCCTTCACCAAATATCCTTTCACTTCCTCACAAAAAGCACTAATCAGCAACCTCTTCAAGATGGTAGATTCTACAACCGGAGACCCTGATTCGCCGGAAGAGAAAGCATTTCTGGAAGTCATCGATAAACTCACTCACAATCTCAATTATAAAGACCAAGGACCACGCAACGGTTTGTCAAACCCTAAAAAGATAAGAAAGGCATATAATAGGTTAATTAGCGATCTTGTCAATTTAGGATACGAAGAACGAGAAGTCCTAGGGAACATAGAGAACAGTCATTTCCATTTAATTTACAATGTCATCTTGGAACTTTCAAAATGTTTTGTGCCTAACCATGTTCACTTAAGGGAGCAAATATCATAAAACCATTCTCTCCGAAATGGTCGAGGCTCGCTACTTTAAATGAGCATATTTTAATACATATATATATATAATAAATTTTTGAAAGTTTCCCCTAATAGAAAACATTTTTAAATTATTGTTTGAAGACATACGCGTCTAAAAGAACGTACACCTCCTAAAGCATTTTGCCTAAATAGTTGTACATTCTATAAACCCGCGTCAGACAAAGATTTTTAAACACCAAAAATATCTTAAGTTTAATATTTTAGGTTGATTTTAATTGTTCCGCAAAAGTTTGCGCGTTTCTTAAATTGTTTATAACGTAACAAGAAACTGACAAGTAACTAGTTACAGGTAATACATTTAAGACTCATCACCATTATTAGTGGGACATTAGAAATTAACCTAGGACATTAATACTTGCCAATTAAATTGCATTTGGGACCATAAGTAAGTACCATGGTACTTAGGACAGGTACATGTACCCTAAAGGACCACAAACCTTCCTTAACTCCCCATAATTCAAAAACAAGAAGTAAACTTCTTCTTCCTCCCCTCTCCCTCTCATAAATCGGCCACACCATGACCACCATGAATCCACCATCAAAACTTCGTCAAATCATGTAATTTTGGGTCCTTTCGAGCTCCTTGTTGCATATACTTCTCGGTTGTACTTTCGTTTTTGCATTTCATTCACTAAAAGCAAGGTATGATCACAAAACCCATGTTAAATATGAAAGAACTTGTTCCTTGTAGTTATCTAAGTTAGTAGCTAGGAATTAGAGCCTTTCTTGGTTAGATGCTTAGGAACTACATGCTACTACCACTTATCCATGCTAATTCACACATGTTTGACTTTCTCAAAAGGGTAAACTTTGATTTAGTCTAGAGCCTTGCTTGATAAAGTGTTAGTCACTAAGTATTTAAGTAATTGTAGTGTTTTAAATGATTGCTCTATGTTAATTGCGTTATGTGAACAACTTAGGGTTAGCAATTTTGACTTTTGAAAGTCAACAAAAAGTTGGCTAGCTTGCATGAATAATATGATAGGTTGAAAATTGCACGACCATGCTTGTACTTGTTTTACTAGTCAAACTAGGCAATATAACCAGAGAATCATCATTTTTTTAAATAAAAAGTCTTGGACTACACCAAATACATGGGCATGATAACTTTTTTTTTTGTGCATAACCTAGTTTGTTTATAAATCAGGAGATGTTTGAAATAGTTTAGATCATGTATGCATGAATAGGTTAAAATTGTGGCATGCGGATACTTGAAAACACCATTTGAGGAAAGCTTTGACCTAAAAAGTCAACTTGAAGTATTGAAATTTTAAGACAAAACATTTTATTCAAAAACCTTACTTCAACTTGCACTCCCAAAGTCAAACCCCTTTCAGTAATGATGTTAGCATTAATTGTGAATTCTTGACATTTCAAACTTGGTTAACGCCAAACTTTGCGAATGACAATACTTCACAATAAAATAGTTGCCATTTCAACACTATGTTTTTCTGAATGATGATATTACCTTGTTAAATTTAATTGTTTGTTACTTGAGAACATTATATGTTCAATGTAATCTTTAGATTGTCTAGAAATTAAAGCCCTCACTTCGAAATTCATCGAAGCGTGCTTAAAATTTCTCTTTCTTAAAAGATCCATTACTTTAAATGTTCTCATGTACAATGTGTTGCGCCCCGATAGGTCGGTGTCGTTAACGTTAACTATCTGGTTACAACAGTGGGTTTTAAATTTATAAGGTTGGGGCCTAGGGTTACTATTATTGCTAATCTAAGGGCTAGCAAGGATAAGTATGACCTAGGATCGTTCTTCAAAGCGCGACGAATTGAAACTAGGAGAATTTAGAGACTTTTATGAATTTAGCTAGGGCGGAAGAGAGTTGGTTTGGATTTTGGGTTTTCTATTCTAAGATTAAACTAAATTAAATCAGAAATGGAGATGGAGGTTACTTCGGGCGTTCAGCAGTTAAAAGCGATTGTCTACTATGAAGTGGTTCAGGTGATATTAAGGCGTGAAGAGTTCTAATGAGGATAAGTCATAAGTTAATGTGAGTTATTGCTACAATCCTACTATCGGGCTAACGCGGAGGTGTCCACAATCAGGCAAATAGAATGTCACGTGGGTTGCAGAATACATTAAAACATACACCGAAAGTTCTCTCAAATGCATGTCCATATTATCTGACAGTTAATCTCGAATCCTATTCCCCAATCTCGGTCATCGTAGACGTCCGAATCATGGCACAGTTTGCTGAATAAACAATCTTGTAAACGGGTTTTACCCTCGTCGGAATAAGTTGGAAGAACTGGTCTAAGCGGTCAGATAAGATGTCATCACTTATTCGTATGAATTATCAACATTACTCAAGTATGTAACAAGACAGGGGTGGTTTATATTACAAATAGAAACTTAAGTAATACGTTTGTTAATTGATCCATAACACAACTACCTTCGGTCGTTCTCGACTTCCATACGTTTGTACTTTGCCATAAGCATTTCCAGTACTATATCGAAGAACAGTTGAACAGGGGCCGTCATGTTATTTCACAATAATTAAGGCTAGGTGTATTTTACTAGTACGATAATCCTAAGGCAACAATCAAACAAGAACATGCAATAAGACAATCAAGACAATAGTTAAACCTAAGCATACAAATGTATTAATTAAATCGAGGATATTCCAAAAGTTGTCTCAAAAATACCATATGTCCGAATTAAATCTTAATCTACCACTATTCCCTTATTCCGTGTCTCTTGGATCCTAATTTGGTCTAGAGAACACCGGCCATGCCGAGCTCAATGATTCAATCAAACATAGTATAACTAAGTGACCTGTACCCTATGAGTTAGCTACGTTCATTTTTGGATAAGGTTTTAGTCACAACATGAGTTGGGTAGATAATCGATAAAGATTTGATTCCTACATCTATTCATAATACACAACACCCGCAATCTCATAGCATACAATATAATCACATATTTACATCTCTCCTAAACAACTATCATAGCAGACAATTGAGTTATTTAGCTAATCATGGCAATTCTAGCATACATATTTAAATTTATTAAAGAAAGAACGAACATAATTAAATATGGAAGATAGATTAAAACCTGATAAAGAAATACAATAACTCGTAGCTACAAATGCGTCCCGGAGCACCTCCGTACAAGTCTTCCTTGACTAGTTAATTAGCTAGTCTAATTAACCAAGAAAGTATTACAATAAAGAAATAAAAGAATGGATGGTGAGAAAGTGTGAAATATGCTAGAATGTGTGCATATATTGGTGTGTTTTACAAATGAACCTAGGCAACCTATTTATAGGTGAGCTTTGGGTCACATTAGCACCATGAGGTGCATGTTAGAAAGCTTTCCAAAAATGGTGTGTACAAGACGAAAAGTAGGCGCACCGGGTACCGTACAACACGAAAAGTAGGCGCACCAGGTACCAAAAGTTACCAAAAACGGAAACCGGGGCAGGGCAATGGTGGCTGGCGGCGGTGGGGGTCCAGCCGGCGGCGGCTGGCTGGTGGCCGGCGGCGGTGGGCCCACCCCCGCCCCGTTGCGTCTTTTGTTGCTTCGTTTCTTGATTCGTGCGTGTTTTCCTCGTTATACGTCCGTTTGAGTTGATTCTTTTTTTGTTGGATTCGTAATTCAAAAACGAAGATTTTGTCATAATATATGCCTTGAAATGAGGTCCCTAGCTCCAGATATTGCGTACGGATCATTTGGATCTTCCGACGGGCGCGAAATCTTCATTTTTCACCCGTTTTGGTTGATTCTTCTTCTGTTGGACTCGAATTTTAAAAACGAACATCTTGGAAATATTGGATGTTGATGGAGGGAACTTTAGTCTTGAAATCTCATTTTAAGCCTTGAATCTTCAAACGTATGTGGAATCTTCGTTTCTCTGCTGTTTTGCTTGATTTTTATCATGCGACCTTGTTTTGATCTTCTTAACATATTATCATTGATTTGCGCGTTGTTTGAGTTCAAATGCCAAGTATTTGCTCCAGAATGAGAGAGATATCGGTAATAAAAACGTGACTTTTTACACGATATCAAGTATCCCACACTTAGAATTTTGCTTGTCCTCAAGCAAGTCTTCATCAAATCTGGAAAAAGCTAGATTGGTGTCTTCGTATTTCGGAGAACTTTGGTTCCTGCAGGGTTGGTAAAAAGATTTCGGACGAAGTTCCATCCCTCGATGTTCCCCCAAACTTTTGGTTCTAGCAAGCTTTCTTTTCAATCTTCATAAATGTAAGATATACATGACTGGGGCCCTCACAGGTGGTCACTCAATTCACTCAAGTGTATCGGGTTTCCTAACTTCTAAATCACTCAGGGTCAGTCATGTAGCTCTTCCGTTGTCATAAGCGTGATCGAGAATCAAATCTACAATACTTAAGTGAGGACGGTGCTAATTATCCCTAGACATTCGTAAGAGGGTGAAGACGGTGTATGGGATAAGGACTTTGGTAGGTGGTTTGAATTGGAGTTTAATATAGCCTAAGAGTTGTCTGTAATGACTTGTCTTTGACGTTTTTTAGATAGTACCTCTTTCTGGATATCTCTCTTTGAGAGCCTTTTCGTAACTTTTTTCTTCTTTGAGTAACATTTTCCTCGGCTTTAAATGATCCTTGGGTCTTGTAGCTTTTTGATTTCTTTGGCAGCTTTGTCTGCTTTCCTTGGAGTCCTTCTGTGGATGACGTTCTTTTGGGGATTCCTTTTATAACTTTTCCTCTTGTAGTGGTTTTGCTGACAGAACAGACACTTAGGCTATGGCCAAAAGATGTAAAAAGAGAGGGTTGTTTTTGAAGTGAGTATTTGAAATGAAAAGGCTGAGGCTCAACAGGTTTTCTAAATGATCTTCAATGCCGAAAATGGACATTGGCAGGGTTAGTCTTGAAAACGGGGGTTTCACGAGAGGGTTCTATCCTAGTGAATGTCAAGATCCTCTAATTGCACCTTCGTCACGTATGACGCTCACTTTTGTAGTTTCGAATTGCATTCATCGAGCAAGTTCTGACTCAAGAAGGCATACATCGGCACACTCACAAACGAATAAGTGAAGCATTAAAGTGAATGCTTTTGTATGGCTCAAAATTCCTCACTTAATTTTGGTGGTTTTGTGCCTAGTCATGCGATTGCTTGTTTGAAACTCAGTTTGGAAATTTATCAAAGAGTTTTACCTGTCGTAGTCGATTTGCCAAACCATTCGTTGACCGAAAATACCCCTTTTTTGGGCTTCCCATGATTCAAAAATTTTGAAAATTTTGCTAAAAAATATGAGTTTTGCTAAAAAGCTTGATCAAAAGTTTATGTTGCAATACAATAGTGAATACTACTGCTATCTCACACTTAAAAGAACATTGTCCCTAATGTTCTCTACCTCTAAGTTAGGTTAATCCCACACTTAGATTTTGAATACGGGTCAATATTTTCAAAGTTGTTCTCTATTTGTGAGTAATAATCCCACACTTAGAGTTTTTCTTAAAATTCTTGTGTGGTTCAAGCAAAGTAAGGTTAGAAGAGACACTTCCTTGTGCTGCGTGTGAAGCCACTGGATTTAATGGACCAGGTTCAAGTGTGTGAATTCGCTGGAAATGGACCAGGCTCATTAAAAATGAACTTGTTCCATAAATTTTACTTCGAATTCTGCATAGTACACATCCTTCATAAGACACAAATGTTAATACGAGTTAATACTAAACATAAATAATAATAACTAAAAGTAGCTAATCCGTGTCAGCATAGAGCGCCTCCTAGTCGGTGAAGTCATCATCCATAAAGATCGTGTTTTCCACGATCGATGTAGGAGATGCTGACCCCTCGATGGTATAGACAGGAGATGCAGTACCATCCTCTGGATCCTAGATCCAAGCGTCCAGTGTAGCAGCCTCCTCCTCTAATGGGGCCATAAAAATGGGGTGGTCCTGCGCAGTCAAGCTCCAAGATGGGAATAAATCCCATGGTGGAATGTGCGGAGCGGGATCAGGTCCCATCTGAAAGGGGCACACAGGTGTTGAGGTAAAGCCTAAAGCAGTGTGGATCTCAGAGATGGCGGTGTGCTGGACCTCAAGGGCTCTCAGTATAGACCAAGCGACAGCAGGGTCCGCAGTAGTAACCCCATGCTCGAAGATGGGTACTCTGGAGGTCCCTGCGGTCTGTCCCGCTGGTCGGTGAGGTGAAGGTAACCTGGCCTGGATGGGACGTAACCGGAATGACTCCTGAACGTGCACCTCCACCAAGTCTACCGAGATCTCATCCAAACTAGGAGGTGGTGACTGGGATCCTCTGACAGTCCTCATGCTACTACCCGGTGATGAACTCCGGGAGTGGTGCATGGTATGCGAGCGTCTCTGTCTGGGGGCTCGTGCTCTGTCTGACTGATAACTCATCCGGCAAAATATAAAAGGTTAATGGTCTAAGATCATTAGTCCTTCATGAGGTACTGCATAGAAAATTGGATTAGCTTAAACACAACAGTAAAAGAAAATTAATGCTGAAAACATAAGATAGGCTTGGGGTGCCTCCCAAGAGCGCTTTGTTTATCGAGTCTCGTAGCTTGACTCTTTTACCTTTAATTGTTTGTCAGGGTGCTTTGCAACCGTAGACTTCCTCGTATGGGGGAAAGTCTTGTAAGTAATGTTTTAAACGATGACCGTTTACCTTGAAATTTCCGCCTGGAGGCTCGAGTTCAATGGCGCCATAAGGAAAAACCTTAGAGATTGTAAATGGGCCGCTCCATCTAGTTTTGAATTTACCGGAAAAATTCTTAAATCGAGAGTTAAAGAGTAGAACTTTATCACCTTGATTGAAGCGTGTGGGGCATAGTTTTGCATCGTGGAGCAACTTAGTTCTTTCCTTGAACTTATAGGAGCTCTCGTATGCTTGATCTCTTAGTTCTCCTAACTCATTTAGTTGCATTTTCCGGTGTGCTCCCGTTACTGTGGGATCTAAGCTGCAATTCTTTAGTGCCCAGTAAGCTTTGTATTCGAGTTCGATCGGAAGATGACATGCTTTTCCATATATGAGCCTATAGGGGGTTGTTCCTAAGGGTGTTTTGTAGGCTGTCCGGAATGCCCTTAATGCATCATCTAGCTTGTCTGCCCAGTTTTCCTTGTGTTGACCAACTGTTCGTTCCAAAATTCTTTTTAGCGCTCGGTTTGTTATTTCTGTTTGCCCATTTGTCTGCGGGTGGTAGGCCGTAGATGTCTTATGAGTAACACCATATTGTTGCAATATCTTCATAAACTGAGTATTGCAAAAGTGTGTGCCGCGGTCACTGATGATCGCTCGAGGTGTTCCAAACCGACAGAATAGCTGCTTTAAGAACTTGGTTACGACTCTCGAGTCATTTGTTGGGAAGGCCTGAGCTTCGGCCCATCTGGATACGTAGTCGACAGCTACTAGAATGTATTCCTTTCCGTAAGATTTCGGAAATGGTCCCATGAAATCTAATCCCCATATATCGAATATTTCACATTCTTGGATATTCGTTAACGGCATTTCGTTACGCGTTGTGATATTTCCAAACCTTTGGCAAATATCACAGCATTTCACCAAGTCTTGTGCGTCTCTGAAAATAGTTGGCCAATAGAATCCTGAGTCGTATACTTTCTTTGCTGTCAAATTGGCTGCGTGATGTCCTCCTGTGGGTCCGTGATGACTTTGATGGAGGATGTGTTCGGCTTCCATTCCATCGACACATCTTCTTATAATCTGGTCGGGACAGACCTTAAACAAATATGGATCATCCCAAAAGTAGTGCTTGACATCGCGGAAGAACCTTTGTCTTCGTGATAACGGCATTCCTTTTCTTGTGATCCCTCCGACTACGAAATTGGCGTTGTCTGCAAACCAAGGATCATCCGTGAATTGTGATCCTTGCAATTGTCCTCCTAAACTCATTAACTGCTCTTCTGGAAATCGATCTTTGATGTCCCCTTCTGCAAGTTGTTCCATTCATGGATTTTCAAGTCGACTCAGATGGTCTGCAGCGACATTCTCGGCTCCCTTTTTATCTTTTATTTCAATGTCAAATTCTTGTAACAGTAGAATCCATCGTAACAGTCTTGGTTTTGTGTCTTGCTTCTTGAAGAGGTATTTCAGAGCTGAGTGATCCGTGTACACTATTGTCTTTGACAATATCAGGTAGGATTGAAATTTATCAAAGGCGAATACTACAGCCAGCAGCTCCTTTTCGGTGGTTGTATAATTCTCTTGAGCATCTGTGAGAGTTTTGCTAGTGTAGTAGATTGGTCGAAAGTGATTATCCTTCCTTTGACCTAGAACTGCCCCTACAGCGAAGTCGCTTGCGTCGCACATGATTTCAAATGGAAGGCTCCAGTCTGGAGCAACCATGATTGGTGCGTTGGTTAGTTCTTTCTTTAGGTAGTCAAAGGCCTTCATACATCTTTCGTCAAATGCGAATTTGATGTCTTTTCCTAACAGGTGGGTAATCGGTCGAGAGATCTTGGAGAAGTCCTTGATAAAACGATGGTAGAACCCAGCGTTACCTAGAAAAATTCGAATGGCTTTAACGTTGGTGGGTGGTGGGAGTTTCGCAATAGTTTTGACTTTGGCTTTGTCTACTTCGATTCCTGACTTTGATATTCTATGTCCTAAGACTATTCCTTCCTTTACCATAAAGTGGCATTTTTCCCAATTCAAGACGAGATTCGATTCTTCACACTTGGCGAGCATCCTATTGAGGTTGGATAAACATGATGCGAAAGAGTCTCCGAAGACCGAGAAGTCATCCATAAAGACTTCCATGCATTGTTCAATCATGTCATGGAAGATTGCAACCATGCATCTCTGAAATGTTGCAGGCGCGTTGCATAATCCAAATGGCATTCGTCGATATGCGAATGTTCCATAAGGGCATGTAAACGTTGTCTTCTCCTGGTCTTTTGGATCGAGCGGAATTTGGAAGTAACCGGAGAATCCATCAAGGAAACAGTAGAATTCGTTTCCCGACAGCCTCTCGAGCATTTGGTCAATAAACGGAAGTGGAAAGTGATCCTTGCGAGTTGCTTCGTTTAACTTCCGGTAGTCAATACAAACCCTCCAACCGGTGACGGTCCGAGTTGGTATGAGCTCATTTCCTTCGTTTGTAATGACCGTCGTTCCTCCTTTCATTGGGACGACTTGAACAGGGCTAACCCAAGGTGAGTCAGATTTTGGGTATATTAGTCCAGCATCCAAGAGTTTGATAACCTCTTGTTTCACTACGTCTTGAATTTTAGGGTTTACTCGTCTCTGCCTTTGAACGGATGGTTTGAAATCGTTCTCCATCAGGATCTTATGCGTGCAATAGTTAGGACTAATTCCGTGTATGTCAGAAATTTTCCATGCGATTGCCTTCTTGTGTGATTTCAACACATCAACTAGCTGGGCTTTCTCTTTTGGTTTCAACTTCTTTGAGATTATCACCGGGAGTTGGGAGGTTCCTTGGAGGTAAGCGTATTGAAGGTGAGGTGGTAATTCCTTTAATTCCAAGTTTGGTGGTTCCTCAATAGACGGCTTCATTCTAGCTATTTCGTCTCTATTCAGCTTCTCATATTCAGCTTGGAAGGGTGCCTCGTCTATCTCAGGTTCGGATGTAGAGATTGATGCGATTTCGACCCATTCGGTTTGGTTTGAGAATTCTGTTGGCACCCGAACAGATCGGTGTCGTTAACGATAACTATCCGGGCACCAGCAGTGGGTTTTAAATTTATAAGGCTGGGGCCTAGGGTTACTATTATTGCTAATCTAAGGGCTAGCAAGGATAAGTATGACCTAGGATCGTTCTTCAAAGCGCGACGAATTGAAACTAGGAGAATTTAGAGACTTTTATGAATTTAGCTAGGGCGAAAGAGAGTTGGTTTGGATTTTGGGTTTTCTATTCTAAGATTAAACTAAATTAAATCAGGAATGGAGATGGAGGTTACTTCGGGCGTTCAGCAGTTAAAAGCGATTGTCTACTATGAAGTGGTTCAGGTCATATTAAAGCGTGAAGAGTTCTAATGAGGATAAGTTCATAAGTTAATGTGAGTTATTACTACAATCCTACTATCGGGCTAACGCGGAGGTGTCCACAATCAGGCAAATAGAATGTCACGTGGGTTGTAGAATACATTAAAACATACACCGAAAGTTCTCTCAAATGCATGTCCATATTATCTGACAGTTAATCTCGAATCCTATTCCCCAATCTCGGTCATCGTAGACGTCCGAATCATGGCACAGTTTGCTGAATAAATAATCTTGTAAACGGGTTTTACCCTCGTCGGAATAAGTTGGAAGAACTGGTCTAAGCGGTCAGATAAGATGTCATCACTTATTCGTATGAATTATCAACATTACTCAAGTATGCAACAAGACAGGGGTGGTTTATATTACAAATAGAAACTTAAGTAATACGTTTGTTAATCCATAACACAACTACCTTCGGTCGTTCTCGACTTCCATACGTTTGTACTTTGCCATAAGCATTTCCAGTACTATATCGAAGAACAGTCGAATCGGGGCCGTCATATTATTTCACAATAATTAAGGCTAGGTGTATTTTACTAGTACGATAATCCTAAGGCAACAATCAAACAAGAACATGCAATAAGACAATCAAGACAATAGTTAAACCTAATCATACAAATGTATTAATTAAATCGAGGATATTCCAAAAGTTGTCTCAAAAATACCGTCTGTCCGAATTAAATCTTAATCTACCTCTATTCCCATATTCCGTGTCTCTTGGATCCGAATTTGGTCTAGAGAACACCGGCCATGCCGAGCTCAATGATTCAATCAAACATAGTATAACTAAGTGACCTGTACCCTATGAGTTAGCTACGTTCATTTTTGGATAAGGTTTTAGTCATAACATGAGTTGGGCTGATAAACGATAAAGATTCGATTCCTACATCTATTCATAATACACAACACCCGCAATCTCATAGCATACAATAATCACATATTTAAATCTCTCCTAAACGACTATCATAGCAGACAATTGAGTTATTTAGCTAATCATGGCAATTCTAGCATACATATTTAAATTTATTAAAGAAGGAACGAACATAATTAAATATGGAAGATAGATTAAAACCTGATAAAGAAATACAATAACTCGTAGCTACAAATGCGTCCCGGAGCACCTCCGTACAAATCTTCCTTGACTAGTTAATTAGCTAGTCTAATTAATCAAGGAAGTATTACAATAAAGAAAGAAAAGAATGGATGGTGAGAAAGTATGAAATATGCTAGAATGTGTGCATATGTTAGTGTGTCTTACAAATGAACCTAAGCATCCTATTTATAGGTGAGCTTTGGCTCATTTTAGCATAAGTTGACCTTGAGGTGCATGTTAGAAAGATTAGCCAAAAGTGGTGTGTACAACACGAAAAGTAAGCACACCGGGTACTGTACAACGCGAAAAGTAGGCGCACCAGGTACCAAAACTTGCCAAAAACGGAAACCGGGACGGGGGTAGGGTGCCCGGCGGCCGCTGGCTTGTGGCCGGCGGCGGTGGGCCCCACCACGCCCCGTTGCGCGATCTTTTGCTTCGTTTCTTGATTTGTGCGTGTTTTCTTCGTTATACGTCCGTTTGAGTTGATTCTTTTTTTGTTGGATTCGTAATTCAAAAATGAAGATTTTGACATAGGATATGCCTTAAAATGAGGTTCCTAGCTCCAGATATTGCGTACGGATTATTTGGATCTTCCGGTGGGCGCTAAATCTTCATTTTTCACCCGTTTTGGTTGATTCATCTTCTGTTGGATTCGAATTTTAAAAACGAACATCTTGCAAATATTGGATGTTGATGGAGGGCACTTTGGTCTTGAAATCTCGTTTTTAAGCCCTGAATCTTCAAACGTATGTGGAATCTTCGTTTCTCGGCCGTTTTGCTCGATTTTTATCGTGCAACCTTGTTTTGACCATCTTGGCATAATGATACTGATTTGTGCTGTTTTTGAGTTAATATGCAGAGAATCGTTCCAGAATGAGAGAGATATCGGTAGTAAAAACGTGACTTTTTACGCGATATCAAGTATCCCACACTTAGACTTTTGCTTGTCCTCAAGCAAATCTTCATTAAATATGGAAAAAGCTGGAGGGGTGTCTTCGTACTTCGGAGAACTTTGGTTCCTGCAGGGTTGGTAAAAAGATTTCGGACGAAGTTTCATCCCTCGATGTTCCCCCAAACTCTTGGTTCTAGCAAGCTTTCTTTTCAATCTTCATAAATGTAAGATATACATGACTGGGGCCCTCACAGGTGGTCACTCAATTTACTCAAGTGTGTCGGGTTTCCTAACTTCTAAATCACTCAGGGCCAGTCATGTAGCTCTTCCGTTGTCATAAGCTTGATCGAGAATCAAATCTACAATACTTAAGTGAGGACGGTGCTAATTATCCCTAGGCATTCGTAAGAGGGTGAAGACGGTGTATGGGATAAGGACTTTGGTAGGTGGTTTGAAATGGAGTTTAATATAGCCTAAGAGTTGTCTGTAATGACTTGTCTTTGACGTTTTTATGATAGTACCTCTTTATGAATTTCTCTCTTTGAGAGCCTCCTTTTCGTAATTCTTTCTTGTTTTGAATAACATTCCCCTCGGCTTTAAATGATCCTTGGGTCTTTTAGCTTTTTGATTTCTTCGGCAGCTTTGTTTGTGCTTTCTTTGGAGTCCTTGTAGAACTTCGTCTCTTACAATGTTTTGCTGACATAACAGAAACTTAGGCTATGGCCAAGAGATGTAAAGAAAGGGTTGGTTTTTGAAGTGAGTACAGGTTTTCTAAATGATCCTCGATGCCGAAAATGGGCATTGGCAGGGTTAGTCTTGAAAACGGGGGTTTTACGAGAGGGTTCTATCCTAGTGAATGTCGAGATCCTTTAATTGCACCTTCGTCACGTATGACGCTCACTTTTGTAGTTTCGAATTGCATTCATCGAGCAAGTTCTGACTCAAGAAGGCATACATCGGCACACTCACAAACGAATAAGTGAAGCATTAAAGTGAATGCTTTTGTATGGCTCAAAATTCCTCACTTAATTTTGGTGGTTTTGTGCCTAGTCATGCGATTGCTTGTTTGAAACTCAGTTTGGAAATTTATCAAAGAGTTTTACCTGTCGTAGTCGATTTGCCAAACCATTCGGATTTTTGTTGACCGAAAATACCCTTTTTGGGCTTTCCATGAAAAATTTTGAAAATTTTTGCTGAAAATATGAGTTTTTGCTAAGAGGTTTGATCAAACGTTTATGTTGCAATACAGTAGTAAATGCTACTGCTATCCCACACTTAAAAGAACATTGTCCCTAATGTTCTCTAAGTTAGGTTAATCCCACACTTAGATTTTTAATACGGGTCAATATTTTCAAAGTTATTCTCTATTTGTGAGTATTAATCCCACACTTAGAGTTTTTCTTAAAATTCTTGTGTGGTTCAAGCAAAGTACGGTTAGAAGAGATACTTCCTTGCGCTACGTGTGATGCCACTGGATTTAAAGGACCAGGTTCAAGTGTATGTGAATTTGCTGGAGATGGACCAGGCTCATTAAGAATGAACTTGTTCCGCAAATTCTATTTTCAATTCTGCATAGTACACATCCTTCATAAGACACAAATGTTAATACGAGTTAATACTAAACATAAATAATAACTAAAAGTAGCTAATCCGTGTCAGCATAGAGCGCCTCCCATTCGGTGAAGTCATCATCCATAAAGATCGTGATTTCCACGATCGATGTAGGAGATGCTGACTCCTCAATGGTATAGACAGGAGATGCAGCACCATCCTCTGGATCCTGGATCCAAGTGTCCAGTGCAGCAGTCTCCTCCTCTAGTGGGACCATAAAAGTAGGGTGGTCCTGCGCAGTCAAGCTCCAAGATGGGAATAAATCCCATGGTGGAATGTGCGGAGCGGGATCAGGTCCCATCTGAAAGGGGCACACAGGTGTAGAGGTAAAGCCTAAAGCAGTGTGGATCTCAGAGATGGCGATGTGCTGGACCTCAAGGGCTCTCAGTATAGACTAAGTGACAACAGGGTCCGCAGTAGTAACCCCATTCTCGAAGATGGGTACTCTGGAGGTCCCTGCGGTCTGTCCCGCTGGTTGGTGAGATGAAGGTAACCTGGCCTGGATGGGACGTAACAGGAATGACTCCTGAACGTACACCTCCACCAAGTCTGCCGAGATCTCATCCAAACTAGGAGGTGGTGACTGGGGTCCTCTGACGGTCCTCATGCTACTACCCGCTGATGAACTCCGGGAGTGGTGCATGGTATGCGAGCATCTCTGTCTGGGGGCTCGTGCTCTGTCTGACTGCGAACTCATCCTGCAAAATATGAAAGGTTAATGGTCTAAGATCATTAGTCCTTTATGAGGTACTGCATAGAAAATGGGATTAGCTTTAAACACAACAGAAAGATAAAATTAATGCTGAAAACATAAGATAGGCTTGGGGTGCCTCCCAAGAGCGCTTCGTTTATCGAGTCTCGTAGCTTGACTTTTTGATAACTACTAATATATTAAGATGATTCGTAGTTGTAGACTTCCTCAGTTGAGGGAAGGTCTTCTACGTAGTGTTTTAATCGGTGACCGTTTACTTTGAAATTTCCATCTGGAGCCTCTAGTTCTATGGCACCATAAGGAAATACTTTAGAGATTGTAAAAGGGCCGCTCCACCGTGTTTTAAACTTACCAGAAAACTTTTTAAATCGGGAGTTAAAGAGTAGAACTTTATCACCTGGATTGAAGCGTGTGGGGCGGAGTTTGGAATCGTGAAAAAGTTTGGTTCTTTCCTTAAATTTGTAGGAACTTTCATAGGCTTGATCCCGTAACTCCGCTAGTTCATTCAGTTGCATTCTTCGGTGTGTTCCCGTTATCGTAGGATCTAAACTACAGTTTTTCAATGCCCAGTAAGCTTTGTATTCGAGTTCAATCGGGAGATGACATGCTTTACCATACACGAGCCTATAGGGAGTTGTTCCTAAGGGTGTTTTGTAGGCTGTCCGGAATGCCCATAAAGCATCATCTAGCTTATCTACCCATCTTTCCTTGTGTTGACCTACTGTTCGTTCCAAGATTCTTTTTAGTGCTCGGTTTGTAATTTCTGCTTGTCCATTCGTCTGTGGGTGGTAGGCTGTAGTGGTCTTGTGAGTAACACCATAGTGTTGCAATAATTTCATAAACTGAGTATTGCAAAAGGGCGTGCCTCGATCACTGATGATCGCCCGAGGTGTTCCAAACCGACAGAACAGCTGCTTTAAGAACTTGGTCACTACTCTTGAGTCATTTGTTGGAAAGGCTTGAGCTTCTGCCCATCTTGACACGTAATCGACAGCTACTAGAATGTATTCTTTTCCGTAAGATTTCGAAAATGGTCCCATGAAATCTAATCCCCATATGTCAAATATTTCACATGCTTGGATATTCGTTAACGGCATTTCGTTACGCGTTGTGATATTTCCAAACCTTTGGCAAATATCGCAGCGTTTCACCAAGTCTTGTGCGTCTCTAAAAATAGTTGGCCAATAGAATCCAGAGTCTTATACTTTCTTTGCTGTCAAGTTGGCTGCGTGGTGTCCTCCGGTGGGTCCATGATGGCTTTGATGAAGAATGTGTTCGGTTTCCTTTCCGCTGACACATCTTCTTATAATCTGGTCGGGACAGACCTTAAACAAATATGGATCATCCCAAAAGTAGTGCTTGACATCGCGGAAGAACCTTTGTCTTTGTGATGACGGCATTCCTTTTCTTGTGATCCCTCCAACTACGAAATTGGCGATGTCTGCAAACCAAGGATCATCCGTAAATTGTGATCCTTGCAATTGTCCTCCTAAACTCATTAACTGCTCTTCTGGAAATCGAGCTTTGATGTCCCCTTCTGCAAGTTGTTCCATTGATGGATTTTCAAGTCGACTCAGATGGTCTGCAGCGACATTCTCGGCTCCCTTTTTATCTTTTATTTCAATGTCAAATTCTTGTAGGAGCAGAATCCATCGTAACAGTCTTGGTTTTGCGTCTTGCTTCTTGAAGAGGTATTTCAGAGCTGAGTGATCCGTGTACACTATTGTCTTTGACAATATCAGGTAAGATCAAAATTTATCAAAGGCGAATACTACAGCTAGCAGCTCCTTCTCGGTGGTTGTATAATTTTCTTGAGCATCTGTGAGAGTTTTGCTAGCGTAGTAGATTGGTCGAAAGTGGTTATCCTTCCGTTGCCCGAGAACTGCCCCTACAGCGAAACCGCTTGCATCGCACATGATTTCAAATGGAAGGCTCCAGTCCGGAGCGACCATGATCGGTGCATTAGTTAGCTCTTTCTTTAGGTATTCAAAGGCTTTCATACAACTTTCGTCAAATGCGAATTTGATATCTTTTCCTAAAAGGTGGGTGATAGGTCGAGAGATCTTGGAGAAGTCCTTGATAAAACAACGGTAGAACCCAGCGTGGCCTAGGAAACTTCGAATGCCTTTAACATTGGTGAGTGGTGGGAGTTTCGCAATAGTTTCGACTTTGGCTTTGTCTACTTCGATTCCTAACTTTGATATTCTATGTCCTAAGACTATTCCTTTCTTTACCATAAAGTGACATTTTTCCCAATTCAAAACGAGATTCGATTCTTCACACTTGGCGAGCATCCTATCGAGGTTGGACAAACAAGATGCAAAAGAGTTTCCAAAGACAGAGAAGTCATCCATGAAGACTTCCATGCACTGTTCGATCATGTCATGGAAAATGGCAACCATGCATCTCTGAAATGTAGCAGGTGCATTGCATAATCCAAATGGCATTCGTCGATATGCAAATGTTCCATACGGGCATGTAAACGTTGTCTTCTCCTGGTCTTTTGGGTCGAGCGGAATTTGAAAGTAACCGGAGAATCCATCAAGGAAACAGTAGAATTCGTTTCCTGACAGCCTCTCGAGCATTTGGTCAATGAACGGAAGTGGAAAGTGATCCTTGCGAGTTGCTTCATTTAACTTCCGGTAGTCAATACAAACCCTCCAACCGGTGACGGTCCGAGTTGGTATGAGCTCATTTACTTCGTTTGTAATGACCGTCATTCCTCCTTTCTTCGGGACGACTTGAACAGGGCTAACCCAAGGTGAGTCAGATATTGGGTATATTAGTCCAGCATCCAAGAGTTTGATAACCTCTTGTTTCACTACGTCTTGAATTTTAGGGTTTACTCGTCTCTGCCTTTGAACGGATGGTTTGAAATCGTTCTCCATCAGGATCTTATGCGTGCAATAGTTAGGACTAATTCCTTGTATGTCAGAAATTTTCCATGCGATTGCCTTCTTGTGTGATTTCAACACATCAACTAGCTGGGCTTTCTCTTTTGGTTTCAACTCCTTTGAGATTATCACCGGGAGTTGGGAGGTTCCTTGGAGGTAAGCGTATTCAAGGTGAGGTGGTAATTCCTTTAATTCCAAATTTGGTGGTTCCTCAATAGACGGCTTCATTCTAGCTATTTCGTCTCTATTCAGCTTCTTGTATTCAGCTTGGAAAGGTGCCTCGTCTATCTCAGGTTCGGATGTAGAGATTGATGCGATTTCGACCCATTCGGTTTGGTTTGAGAATTCGTTCATTTTTAGCTCGTATTTGTTGACTGATGATGAGGACACTTCGTCATTTCGGGTGAGAATAATTTGTCCGTCGTCGGTGAATTGGAATTCTTGAAATTGAGCGGTTGAGGATTGGTTTATGGTTAATTCAGGGTTTGGAAATGATAGAGGTTCGGGTTGGTTGATTAATTGAGATTCAAATGGTGGTGGCTCAATACTCATCCCCTTGAAGGAATCCAGGATTTCTTTAATTGAAGGAGCTGGATTCGGGGCATCGAGTGTGGATGTATCTCTTTTTAGCCAAGGTATTGGTGTACCGCATCCCAATGAGACGGCTATCATTTTGCCATTGGTGCAAGATAGCTTCTTTTCAAACAAGGGAAATAGAAGTTCTTCAGAATTTGCTGGCGAAGTGATTGCGGACTGCAGCCCAGGATCCTCGTCATATAATCTTCGAACGGTGACTACTGTGGTAGGTATCGGGTTCTGGCTGGATAGTGCCAACACTTCGTGGAGATGTTCATCAAAGATGTCCTGCATAGTATCGCACAAACCAAGGTCCTCTTCCAGGGGTTGCTTCATTAATCGATCGACATTAAAGGTGACCTCCTCTTTCCCGACTCTTAGTTTTAAAGATTTTTCGTTTACGTCGATTACGGCCTTGGCAGTATTTAAGAACGGTCTGCCAAGGATGAGTGGGATGTGGGTGTCTTCCTCTATATCCATGATGATGAAGTCTACTGGAAAGACGAATTTATCGACCTTGACCATGACATCTTCAGCAATTCCTCGAGGGAGTTTAACTGATCTGTCAGCTAATTGAATGGTCATACGAGTAGGCAGTAGGTTATTTAATCCTAATTTCTTATAAAGGGAATAAGGCATAAGATTAACACTAGCACCTAGGTCAGCTAAAGCATTACTAATTTGGATATCTTGGAGAAAACAAGGTATTGTAAAACGTCCAGTGTCTCCTAACTTAGGTGGAAGACCATGTTGTACAATTAAAGAGCATTCAGCATCTAAGGGTAAACTAACTATTTGCCTAAGTTTTTCTTTGTTTGAAAGAAGTTCTTTAAAGAATTTGGCACATGTGGGCATTTCTACTAAAGCATCTAATAGTCTAACGTTCAAGTGCAAGCTTTTAAACATTTCTAGATATTTACCGAATTGGGCTTCTTGCTTTTCCTTTTTAAGTCTACCGGGATAAGGTATTATTGTGCGAGGTAAATTACCCGGAGTTTTGGTTGGTGATGGGTCAGGTGTTGTGACAGGGATGTCAATGGACACATGTTCACTCGGTGTAGGTGTGGGCGAAGAAGTGTTTTCGGGGGTGTTATCTGGTGGTGGTGGATCAACTTTGGTTACTTTTCCTCCCCTTGTGACGATTAACACATCATTGGGTTGAATGGTAGTTGCCGACGTACTTTCCTCAATAAAGTTCAAGTTTTCCAAAATAGACTCCATGTTAGAAATTAATTTGTTGAAAATTTTTATCATGGCATCAATGTTGTCTTGAAACTCGTCATTCCTTTTGTTTACAAGATTTTGTTCAAGAATAAAAAGTGGTAAAAGTTGTTTTGAGGAAGGTAAGCGTTTAATAGGTGAAGGAACAGCCAAAAGTTGGGTCCAATCAGGATAGGGTGTTGACATAATTGGTTAAAGTTGGTTAGCTAAACTAATCCTAAACTAATCCTAAGGGTAAAAAGGTAACTCTTGATCGATGTTAATCTTTCAAAAGGATCGCTAAATATTAAAGTTACTAAATTCCTAAAATCGATCGCCGGCGCTCCCCGACAGCGGCGCCAAAAACTTGTTGGCACCCGAACAGATCGGTGTCGTTAACGATAACTATCCGGGCACCAGCAGTGGGTTTTAAATTTATAAGGCTGGGGCCTAGGGTTACTATTATTGCTAATCTAAGGGCTAGCAAGGATAAGTATAACCTAGGATCGTTCTTCAAAGCGCGACGAATTGAAACTAGGAGAATTTAGAGACTTTTATGAATTTAGCTAGGGCGGAAGAGAGTTGGTTTGGATTTTGGGTTTTATATTCTAAGATTAAACTAAATTAAATCAGAAATGGAGATGGAAGTTACTTCGGGCGTTCAGCAGTTAAAAGCGATTGTCTACTATGAAGTGGTTCAGGTGATATTAAAGCGTGAAGAGTTCTAATGAGGATAAGTCATAAGTTAATGTGAGTTATTGCTACAATCCTACTATCGGGCTAACGCGGAGGTGTCCACAATCAGGCAAATAGAATGTCACGTGGGTTGCAGAATATATTAAAACATACACCGAAAGTTCTCTCAAATGCATGTCCATATTATCTGACAGTTAATCTCGAATCCTATTCCCCAATCTCGGTCATCGTAGACGTCCGAATCATGGCACAGTTTGCTGAATAAACAATCTTGTAAACGGGTTTTACCCTCGTCGGAATAAGTTGGAAGAACTGGTCTAAGCGGTCAGATAAGATGTCATCACTTATTCGTATGAATTATCAACATTACTCAAGTATGCAACAAGACAGGGGTGGTTTATATTACAAATAGAAATTTAAGTAATACGTTTGTTAATTGATCCATAACACAACTACCTTCGGTCGTTCTCGACTTCCATACGTTTGTACTTTGCCATAAGCATTTCCAGTACTATATCGAAGAACAGTCGAATCGGGGCCGTCATATTATTTCACAATAATTAAGGCTAGGTGTATTTTACTAGTACGATAATCCTAAGGCAACAATCAAACAAGAACATGCAATAAGACAATCAAGACAATAGTTAAACCTAAGCATACAAATGTATTAATTAAATCGAGGATATTCCGAAAGTTGTCTCAAAAATACCGTCTGTCCGAATTAAATCTTAATCTACCTCTATTCCCATATTCCGTGTCTCTTGGATCCTAATTTGGTCTAGAGAACACCGGCCATGCCGAGCTCAATGATTCAATCAAACATAGTATAACTAAGTGACCTGTACCCTATGAGTTAGCTACGTTCATTTTTGGATAAGGTTTTAGTCATAACATGAGTTGGGCAGATAAACGATAAAGATTCGATTCCTACATCTATTCATAATACACAACACCCGCAATCTCATAGCATACAATAATCACATATTTAAATCTCTCCTAAACGACTATCATAGCAGACAATTGAGTTATTTAGCTAATCATGGCAATTCTAGCATACATATTTAAATTTATTAAAGAAGGAACGAACATAATTAAATATGGAAGATAGATTAAAACCTGATAAAGAAATACAATAACTTGTAGCTACAAATGCGTCCCGGAGCACCTCCGTACAAATCTTCCTTGACTAGTTAATTAGCTAGTCTAATTAACCAAGGAAGTATTACAATAAAGAAAGAAAAGAATGGATGGTGAGAAAGTATGAAATATGCTAGAATGTGTGCATATGTTGGTGTGTCTTACAAATGAACCTAAGCATCCTATTTATAGGTGAGCTTTGGCTCATTTTAGCGTAAGTTGACCTTGAGGTGCATGTTAGAAATACTAGCCAAAAGTGGTGTGTACAACACGAAAAGTAGACGCACCGGGTACTGTACAACGCGAAAAGTAGGCGCACCAGGTACCAAAACTTGCCAAACACGGAAACCGGGACGGGGGTAGGGTGGCCCGCGGTGCCAGCCAGGTGGCCGGCGGCGGCTGGCAGGTGGCCGGTGGCGGCTGGCTTGTGGCCGGCGGCGGCTGGCTTGTGGCCTGCGGCGGTGGGCCCCACCCCGCCCCGTTGCGCGATCTTTTGCTTCGTTTCTTGATTTGTGCGTGTTTTCTTCGTTATACCTCCGTTTGAGTTGATTCTTTTTTTGTTGGATTCGTAATTCAAAAACGAAGATTTTGACATAGGATATGCCTTAAAATGAGGTCCCTAGCTCCAGATATTGCGTACGGATCATTTGGATCTTCCGGTGGGCGCGAAATCTTCATTTTTCACCCGTTTTGGTTGATTCTTCTTCTGTTGGATTCGAATTTTAAAAACGAACATCTTGGAAATATTGGATGTTGATGGAGGGCACTTTGGTCTTGAAATCTCGTTTTTAAGCCCTGAATCTTCAAACGTATGTGGAATCTTCGTTTCTCGGTCGTTTTGCTCGATTTTTATCGTGCAACCTTGTTTTGACCATCTTGGCATAATGTTACTGATTTGTGCTGTTTTTGAGTTTATATGCCGAGAATCGTTCCAGAATGAGAGAGATATCGGTAGTAAAAACGTGACTTTTTACGCGATATCAAATTCGTTCGTTTTTAGCTCGTATTTGTTGACCGATGATGAGGACACTTCGTCATTTTGGGTGAGAATAATTTCTCCGTCGTCGGTGAATTGGAATTCTTGAAATTGAGCGGTTAAGGATTGGTTTATGGTTAATTCAGGGTTTGGAAATGATAGAGGTTCGGGTTGGTTGATTAATTGAGATTCAAATGGTGGTGGCTCAATACTCATCCCTTTGAAGGAATCCAGGATTTCTTTAATTGAAGGAGCTGGATTCGGGGCATCGAGTGTGGATGTATCTCTTTTTAGCCAAGGTATCGGTGTACCGCATCCCAATGGGACGGCTATCGTTTTGCCATTGGTGCAAGATAGCTTCTTTTCAAACAAGGGAAATAGAAGTTCTTCAGAATTTGCTGGCGAAGTGATTGCGGACTGCAGCCCAGGATCCTCGTTATATAATCTTCGAACGGTGACTACCGTGGTAGGTATCGGGTTCTGGCTGGATAGTGCCAACACTTCGTGGAGATGTTCATCAAAAATGTCCTGCATAGTATCGCACAAACCAAGGTCCTCTTCCAGAGGTTGCTTCATTAATCGATCGACATTAAAGGTGACCTCCTCTTTCCCGACTCTTAGTTTTAAAGATTTTTTGTTTACGTCGATTACGGCCTTGGCAGTATTTAAGAAAGGTCTGCCAAGGATGAGTGGGATGTGGGTGTCTTCCTCTATATCCATGATGATGAAGTCTACTGGAAAGACGAACTTATCGACCTTGACCATGACATCTTCAGCAATTCCTCGAGGGAGTTTAACTGATCTGTCTGCTAATTGAATGGTCATACGAGTAGGCAGTAGGTTATCTAATCCTAATTTCTTATAGAGGGAATAAGGCATAAGATTAACACTAGCACCTAGGTCAGCTAGAGCATTACTAATTTGGATATCTTGGAGAAAACAAGGTATTGTAAAAAGTCCAGTGTCTCCTAACTTAGGTGGAAGACCATGTTGTACAATTAAAGAGCATTCAGCATCTAAGGGTAAACTAACTATTTGCCTAAGTTTTTCTTTGTTTGAAAGGAGTTCTTTAAAGAATTTGGCACATGTGGGCATTTCTACTAAAGCATCTAATAGTCTAACATTCAAGTGCAAGCTTTTAAACATTTCCAGATATTTACCGAATTGGGCTTCTTGCTTTTCCTTTTTAAGTCTACCGGGATAAGGTATTCTCGTGCGAGGTACATTATCCGGAGTTTTGGTTGGTGATGGGTCAGGTGTTGTGACAGGGATGTCAATGGACACATGTTCACTTGGTGTAGGTGTGGGCGAAGAAGTGTTTTCGGGGGTGTTATCTGGTGGTGGTGGATCAACTCTGGTTATTTTTCCTCCCCTTGTGACGATTAACACATCATTGGGTTGAATGGTAGTCGCTGACGTACTTTCCTCAATAAAATTCAAGTTTTCCAAAATAGACTCCATGTTAGAAATTAATTTGTCAGAAATTTTTATCATAGCGTCAATGTTGTCTTGAAATCCGGCTATCCTATTGTTTATGACATTTTGTTCTAGTATAAAGTCAGATAAAAGTTGTTTTGAGGAATGTAAGTGGGTTATTGGTGAAGGAATGGCCAAAAGTTGGTTTAAGGATCCACTTGGTGTAAGGTTTGTTAAATTAAAATAAGGGGTTGACATGGTTGGTTAATAAAATAAAACTAATCTAAACTAATCCTAAGGGCAAAAAGTGTAACTTTCGATTGTTAATCTTTCAAAAGGATCGCTAAATACTAAAGTTACTAAATTTCCTAAAATCGGTCGCCGACGCTTCCCGACAGCGGCGCCAAAAACTTGTTGCGCCCCGATAGGTCGGTGTCGTTAACGATAACTATCTGGTTATAACAGTGGGTTTTAAATTTATAAGGCTGGGGCCTAGGGTTACTATTATTGCTAATCTAAGGGTTAGCAAGGATAAGTATAACCTAGGATCGTTCTTCAAAGCGCGACGAATTGAAACTAGGAGAATTTAGAGACTTTTATGAATTTAGCTAGGGCGGAAGAGAGTTGGTTTGGATTTTGGGTTTTATATTCTAAGATTAAACTAAATTAAATCAGAAATGGAGATGGAAGTTACTTCGGGCGTTCAGCAGTTAAAAGCGATTGTCTACTATGAAGTGGTTAAGGTGATATTAAAGCGTGAAGAGTTCTAATGAGGATAAGTCATAAGTTAATGTGAGTTATTGCTACAATCCTACTATCGGGCTAACGCGGAGGTGTCCACAATCAGGCAAATAGAATGTCACGTGGGTTGCAGAATATATTAAAACATACACCGAAAGTTCTCTCAAATGCATGTCCATATTATCTGACAGTTAATCTCGAATCCTATTCCCCAATCTCGGTCATCGTAGACGTCCGAATCATGGCACAGTTTGCTGAATAAACAATCTTGTAAACGGGTTTTACCCTCGTCGGAATAAGTTGGAAGAACTGGTCTAAGCGGTCAGATAAGATGTCATCACTTATTCGTATGAATTATCAACATTACTCAAGTATGTAACAAGACAAGGGTGGTTTATATTACAAATAGAAACTTAAGTAATACGTTTGTTAATTGATCCATAACACAACTACCTTCGGTCGTTCTCGACTTCCATACGTTTGTACTTTGCCATAAGCATTTCCAGTACTATATCGAAGAACAGTTGAATAGGGGCCGTCATGTTATTTCACAATAATTAAGGCTAGGTGTATTTTACTAGTACGATAATCCTAAGGCAACATTCAAACAAGAACATGCAACAAGAAAATCAAGACAATAGTTAAACCTAAGCATACAAATGTATTAATTAAATCGAGGATATTCCGAAAGTTGTCTCAAAAATACCATCTGTCCGAATTAAATCTTAATCTACCTCTATTCCCATATTCCGTGTCTCTTGGATCCTAATTTGGTCTAGAGAACACCGGCCATGAAAGCTCAATTATTCAATCAAACATAGTATAACTAAGTGACCTGTACCCTATGAGTTAGCTACGTTCATTTTTGGATAAGGTTTTAGTCACAACATGAGTTGGGTAGATAATCGATAAAGATTTGATTCCTACATCTATTCATAATACACAACACCCGCAATCTCATAGCATACAATATAATCACATATTTACATCTCTCCTAAATAACTATCATAGCAGACAATTGAGTTATTTAGCTAATCATGGCAATTCTAGCATACATATTTAAATTTATTAAAGAAAGAACGAACATAATTAAATATGGAAGATAGATTAAAACCTGATAAAGAAATACAATAACTCGTAGCTACAAATGCGTCCTGGAGCACCTCCGTACAAGTCTTCCTTGACTAGTTAATTAGCTAGTCTAATTAACCAAGGAAGTATTACAATAAAGAAAGAAAAGAATTGATGGTGAGAAAGTGTGAAATATGCTAGAATGTGTGCATATATTGGTGTGTTTTACAAATGAACCTAGGCAACCTATTTATAGGTGAGCTTTGGCTCACATTAGCACCATGAGTTGCATGTTAGAAAGCTTTCCAAAAATGGTGTGTACAACACGAAAAGTAGGCGCACCGGGTACCGTACAACACGAAAAGTAGGCGCACCAGGTACCAAAAGTTACCAAAAACGGAAACCGGGGCAGGGAAATGGTGGCCGGCGGCGGCTGGCTGGTGGCCGGCGGCGGTGGGCCCACCCCCGTCCCGTTGCGTCGTTTGTTGCTTCGTTTCTTGATTCGTGCGTGTTTTCTTCGTTATATGTCCGTTTGAGTTGATTCTTTTTTTGTTGGATTCGTAATTCAAAAACGAAAATTTTGACATAATATAGGCCTTGAAATGAGGTCCCTAGCTCCAGATATTGCGTACGGATCATTTGGATCTTCCGGCGGGCGCGAAATCTTCATTTTTCACCCGTATTGGTTGATTCTTCTTCTGTTGGATTCGAATTTTAAAAACGAACATCTTGGAAATATTGGATGTTGATGGAGGGAACTTTAGTCTTGAAATCTCGTTTTTAAGCCTTGAATCTTCAAACGTATGTGGAATCTTCGTTTCTCGGCTGTTTTGCTTGATTTTTATCGTGCAACCTTGTTTTGATCTTCTTAACATATTATCATTGATTTGCGCGTTGTTTGAGTTCAAATGCCAAGTATTTGCTCCAGAATGAGAGAGATATCGGTTGTAAAAACGTGAATTTTTACACGATATCACAATGCCACCAAAGAAGCAATTAAACCCAGCACGACCCCTTGCAGGATCTTTAGCGTGTCTGAGTGCCACACCAGCTTACGCAAAATGGCACGTATCTGGAGAGATAAGAAATTTGGGCATCTCAGATATATTGATTGGGATATTATGCAAGCATTGGGATTCAAGCAAAGACTCGAGAGCATACTTAGTTACACGGTTGATGGACGGCAATTCGAGTCATTCAAGAGATTATTTAGTATTGATGAGCCTGTATACGTGGAGACGGTTACCGAGTTTATGGCTACCTACAAATTTCAGAAAAAGCGGAGAGTTGGAGATTGTTCCATCTCATTCCAATACATGGGCAGCTTGCACACCTTGTCACTTGCCCAGCTCTCACAACACCTAGATTTGTACACACCAGAAGAAATTCAATCCCCTCTGTTCACTAATGGAGCCACCTCTGTTTCTATCGCGACAACACACGCTGAAGCATGGAGTCAATGGTCACCTACACCATACTTCTCGGGTATTAAGGCAACCCGACTCAGAGACCAGTCCTACAGATCCTACACAAGCTCATAGATTGCTCATTTGACGGGAAGCATACGAATAGCGGTCGAGTTTCTAGATTTGATGTCGCTCTTATGGCATGTATCCTCGAAAAGAGAAACATGCAGGTTGCCCATCTAGTTGCCCAGCGACTTCTAGAAGAAAAAGGTTTTGGTAAGAAAAGATCGTATTTGGGCTCGGTGATTACCAGATTGATCCGAAAAATGGGATTACTTCGGACATCGGATGTCGAGAAATTTAAATCAGGATGGAGTTCTAAGCCATTAGACTACTATTTTCTTAAGAGTATGGAAATACTCCAGATCACGAAAGATGGCGTTGTTTATATCAAAGCACGAGCAGTGGATCCTGACAGTGTTGACACATCGGTACCAAACCTGGTTCTGCCAAAGGAAACAAGGAAAAGGAAGCATCCGCAAGAACCTAATGATTCGGATACAGGTGGTGGTGATGAGGATGATGATGATAACATCCCACCACCACCACCAGCAATGCCACCACATACTAGGGCGGGACCCTCTACTCCTGCCCCCAGAAAATGAGTGCCCGCATACATCTGCCATTACGGGACACCTCCGGGCTCAGATTATTGGTATTGGCTGATGCAGATGCAGGTTAGGTGCTATACAGCCATCAGACAGCAGACAGCTGGGATGCCCGTGAGCCCTCTCCCGGACATACCATGTGGGATGGGCCGAGCACCACTACACATATATCCACGTGCAGTCCCTACTCCAGCACCTCGACCGCAGCCAGGCCGTGGACATGTTATACCACCTCGGATTGTTATTGCTAGAGCACAGCCACCCCCAGTGCAGGTACCCATCACGAGACAGACTGTTCCGTCAGTTGTTGGATCTTTCAGAGTACACACATCGAGAGGCAGCAGGACATCTAGAGTCTCTGCACGGACTGTCACCATTCAGAGTCCCAGGACTGGCAGACATACCATCCCTTCAGCTACTGTACCTGTACCAGTTTCTTCTCATAGACAAACAGACCTCTTCCAAGACAACACACACTAAGGATCAGCCATGTTCCCGCTCGACAGCTTCGAAATACCATCAAGGCCACTAATCGATCAGCTGATACACCAAGGAGCTTTTACACTAGGAGAAGAAGCTATCCATGATGCATCAAACGAAGGCACCAACGATCAGCATGATGACTCTTCATCAGACGAGACTTCTCCTTGACCTACCGCATCTACAGCAGCAGCATGATCATCAGCAGAGCAATGGATTGCTCCACCTTCTGACTCCTCTCTACTTTCTACCAAAACATTATTCGCTACTTTATTATTGTCTGTATTGATGTACGATTGATGCCTCAACATCACACATATCTATTTACTGCTTTATTATGCTTTCACTTTATTTTTCTTATTAGCAGCTATTATTTGATTGTTGAGTGAATTGTGTGTTTGACCAAACGACTATTTATCGAAGACCGGATCAAAGGAGGCATTAGACCCCACGGTGGAGAATTCTGGAGCCATAAGCTACAAGCTGCGGACAAGCAAACTCTTAACAGTTAGCAAACAACGAGCACAGCAAAAGTGGTACACCGTTCCAAAACCCTCTATCCGTTTAAAGCTTCGATTATCTCACCCAATATTCCAAAACTAAGTGTGGGATCCTTAATACCACACAACACTTATGAAACTATCCAAAGATAAGTAGAATTTCTGAGTGTGGGATACTTCGACAAGAGGTGTTCAACAAATAGATTCGAACATTAGGGACAATGTTCCTCTAAGTGTGGGATATTCGGTCTACAACCGCAAGTTTTACCTCTTGTCCGTAAGCCAAACAATATTTTCATCAAAAGGCTAAAAATGGAAAAATTTTCAAAAAAAAAAAAAAAAAAAAACATCGCTCTTTAGAAATCCTATCTTTCAAAACTATGAATTACAGCGAGAAACGAGTTTTAACAAAGAAACAAAACTGTTTTAGAATAAGATACGGACGAAAAAGGCAACACATGGCTAGACACATACTAACCAAAACATTCGATTCGTGAGGATTGAGCCCATAATTAGCATTCATCTTTAATGCTTCACTTTTCGTTTCATGTGTGTGCCGATGTATGCATTTGAATTAGAACTTGCTCTTGTAATGCATTTCGAGATCACATCGATGAGTGCCACACGTGGCATAGGTACAACCTATCTTGATAGCTTCGAAGGAATCCAAAACACCTTTCCACCATCAAACATCCACCCACTCAACACCCACTCTTCACACCCAATAAAGATCTCCTGTCATTTATCCCGAACCTACAGAAGTCTCATCAACCCACAAACCTTCGGAGACACTCCCAAATTCCTAAGACCTTTGCAAGAAAAGCCAACATAACCCAAAATCATTAGAAACCTTCCAGGCCACGAAGTACATTATTAAGATCGACAGAGTAGAAAAAAAGGAATCGAAAGAATCACGCCGGCACAATCATGAAAAGGGCCAAGAAAAAGGAAGAATCCAAAGAAAACAAAAAAAAGGCTATGTAGTCCTTTCAAAAAGCTAAGGAATTTCAAAGAAAAGCTTCAAGAAAATACAAGGAAAATCATCACACCCATCACCACTTACCTTCTTCAAACCAAAAAAACCCAATTCCTTCCAAGATATCTCGAAAGGTTAGTATCGTCCTCATCAAAAGTGATGGAGATTTGATTCTCGATCAAGCCTATGACGAGAATGCTGCATGACTGGCTATCCGAGTGATTGACACTAGTAAGTAGGAAACCCTAAACACTTGAGTGATTTGAGTGACCCACTTGTGAGGATTTCCTAGTCATGATCACCATATAAGTTGCCCGAAGAATGTATCAAGTTCTATAAACCCTTAGTTTCCAGTAAAAAAACTCTTTCATAACCATAGTTTTACATTTTTTGAAAATAGTATTTCTAGCAACTGATGCAATTAGAATCCTTCCAGAAGCTTTTTATGAATGAGTTTTCTTGAGGACAAGCAAAGTTCTAAGTGTGGGATACTTGATATCGCGTAAAAAGTCATGTTTTTACTACCGATATCTCTCTCATTCTGGAACGATTCTTGGCATTTTAACTCAAATATAGCACAAATCAGTAACATTATGCCAAGCTGGTCAAAACAAGGTTGCACGAGAAAAATCGAGCAAAACGGATGTAAAATGAAGATTCCACACACGTTTGAAAATTCAAGGCACCAAAACGAGATTTCAAGACTAAAGTGCCCATCACCAAGATCCATCCTATCCAAGATGTTCGTTTTCAAAATACGAATCCAACAGAAGAAGAATAGACTAAAACGGATAAAGAATGAAGATTCTACGCCCGCCGGAAGATTCAAATGATTCGTACGCAATATCTGGAGTTAGGGACCTCACCTCAGGGACTATTTAGGTCAAAATCTTCGTTTTTGAATTACGAATCCAACGCAAAAAGAATCGACTCATACGGGCGCATAACGAAGAAAACACGCACGAATCAAGAAACGAAGCAAACGACGGCGAAAAGGGGCGGGTGGCAGCCACCAGCTGCCGGCCTACCACCAACCGCCGCCGGCCTACTGGTGGGCGGCGCCGGCCTGCTGTCCACCGCCCCGGTTTCCTTTTTTGGCTAATTCTCGTACACGATGCGCCTACTTTCCGCGTTGTACAGTACCCGGTGCACCACCTTTCCGCGTTGTACAGTACCTGGTGCACCTTTTTACCCACACAGCGCTAATGTGCACCCCTTGATGCTAATGTGAGCCAAACCTCTCCTATAAATAGGAGGCTTGAGTTCATTTGCAAGACACACCTTCCATACTTTGGAAAAACTCTTTCTTTCTTACTTTCACTCTAGAAAATCTCTTGTAGTCTTTTAATCTTTCTCATTCTAGGATTATTGTAATTAGTCTACGGACTAACATAGAAGCTAGGGCGAACGCTAGAGATTCGGAGATCAATCTTTGTACGTGCGAAAGAGTTTGTCAATTATAATAATACGCTGCTACGCATTTAATTCCGGGTGATATCTAAACTTTTATTATACTTGTCTCATTTCATATTTTGAATATGTATTATTGCCTGGTATGTGATTTATTTGTTGCCATGAATTGCGAGTAGTTTATTATTGTGATTGCTGATGATGTAGATAATTATAAGTAAGGATGTCATTACATAATCAGTGCACGATAATCGTAAAATGATATAAAGGCCCCTATTCAACTTTTTATTCGGTATAGTGCTGGAAATGCTTTAGGTAAAGTACAAATGTACGGAAGCTGGTAAAACGACCGAAGGTAGTTATATCATTGGAATCAGCTCTGGTTTAAAAGTTGGAACTCCGGAAGGATAATACAACTACACAACTAACTGGTGTATCCTACGAGAGTCAATGCATTATAAAATAATGTTCGTAAAACACGTACAGATAAAATAAGAGATAATAATCCTTGTATTATTAGGACTTTATGAATTTAAGTTTAATTTATGGAGTACCCTTTCCGGTTATCCACGTGACTGCAACCTAGTAATTAGGACCTGATCAACCTTAATTATGGTAAGTAGTTATCTGTGCCCATTACATTTAATAAGTAAGACACAATGAAACCACTCATTGTATATATTAGGTTTACATTTCTGCACTGCTTTACATTTAATTAGATAGAGTGTCACTTTCACTGTCAATTACTCTCGACCGCGTGTTGGATATAAGAAGCCGTGGAATTCTCATGAAAAGTACACTGTCTATTATTGAAAGGCATGGTCCTCATATGAAACATGTTTTAACAAACTGCGAATAATCTGGAGATGTATAACTGTTTGAAAAGGAGAACTTAAACCATAAGTCGAAGTAACTAGAGCTTAATCGAGTGAAAACAAGACTTAGGAATAAGAGTAAAGTCCTAGTGACCTTGAACCCTTAAAACACTAAGCCTTACACAATCAACGGTCCAAGCATACAAAGTTATTAATCTGCATGCTAATAAAGTAGTAAACTACTGATGACACGCAAAAAGTCAAGTTTTTATGTGTCATTATCTCACCTTTTTAGCCCAAATCATGATGAATATATCTAAAATCAATACTTTATCATTAAAACTCATCACTTGGTAGAAAAACACGATAAATATAACGAAAACGATCATAAGCATTCTCGTTCACGCTTTTAAGCACTTTTTAAGTTCCGCTAAGAATTATGACCTCTAACTTATGTCATTTTCTTCGCTGGAAAATACGATCGCGTGGATATAAGAACGCTGAAAACGGACATCCGAGTCAAAAGTTATGCCCAAACGAAGAATCCAAGCAACCGGAGAAGACCAATACGGGCAAACCAAGCCGGATACGGGCGGAACAAGCCGTATACGGCCATGCACTGACCGTATATGGCCTGGCATGACCGTATACGGCCTTGTCCAGCCGTATATGGTTGGTGTTCTCCCGTATACGGCCTCGTTCTCCCGTATTCAGCCCGTGTTCGCCCGTATCGTGCAATTTCTACCCGAAATACGAGAGGTCCCCCCGTATCGTCCTCCCCTCCAGTACAAAATGTGATTGTGATACGGCTGAGCGATACGGTTGAGCATTTGGAAGTAGGAATACGGCTGGACGATACGGCTGAGCAACTACTATATATATGGGATCATTTCACCTCATTTTCATCATTCATAACTCATTCATCATTCAACTTCACTTCCTCTCTCTACTCTCTCTCTAGAAATAATTAGATTAGGTTAGTGTAATTAAGCTAGTAGATTAGCTTCTAGCTTGGTTGTAACGGAGGTCCTCCGAGAATGCAATTGCGCAAGATTTATAATTACGCTTTGTCAGGTTTTATTATAATCTCTATCTCTTTATTTTAAATATGTTGTGTTGCTGTCATAATTATTTAGAATTGCTTGCTAGAATTATTGCCATGCTTAGCTAAACAAATCTGTGTTTGCTATGATAGTCGTTATGCTAGGGTAGTTATAATTTAATATACAATTGGGATGCACCATTATGAAACAACGGAGGTAACGTTATACGGCTTTCATTTGTATAGCGCCGGAACCATCATGAATGTGTGTAGTACGGAACGTGAAAGCTATGAAAGTCGTGGGCACAATCCGTTGTGGAAATAATGATTCCAATTATAATACGCCGTTACTCTGTCCGTATGCTGTTGATATATATTTGAATCTATGAATTGAGTCTTCAATGTTTATCTATCCAACTTATGCTGTGGTTTGTAACTTACTGCTGGTCCTTAACTGGTGGTATGCCGCTTATTATTCTGTGTCTGATGATCGTTGAACTCGACATGGCCGGTGTTCTCCTGGTTGAAATACACCGGAGGGAGACACGGAGCGTAGGATTAGAGATAGGTTAGATTCATTTCATATAACACATATTTTAGAGAGAACTTTCGGAATATTTGTGACTTGATTAATTGTCCAGTTACTCTACACGTATAAACTTATCCTTGTATGCTGCTCTGCTGCATGTTCTTGTTTGATTGTTGCTTTAGGGTTTGCATGCTAGTATCACCTGTGCTATTGGATATATGATTAGGTTTTTTGAATATAAATTGACTGCATACACCAGTTTAACATGCGTAGAATAGTTATGATGATGTATATAAAATAATGATGAACAATTTAATCAGCCATTAGACCAGATCATCCCAACTTGTTCCGGTGGGAAACCCCTGTTCATGTTTTTGTTTATTCAACAATTCATGCCATGATTCGGATATCTCGGATGTCCGAGATTGGGGAACAGGATTCGAGGATGGTTGTTGGTTAAATTGGTTGTTGCATTTGGGAGAACTTCCGGTGTAGTTTACATTTCAGAGCTGCTATCTTCGTGACATGTTATTTATCTGATTACGGACAACTCTACGTTAGATAGATAATAGGCTAGTAGTTATGGCTCATTAGGATATATAACTCAGGATAGATAACAAGGACCTTTTAATGTTATAACGGAAATATCGTAAAACAGCTGAATACTGGTATGAGCGTTGACAAATACGTGGGAGCTAAGGAAAGGCTATAGGTAGAATACTTTGCTATCATTGATTGTTCCAAGTACGTCTGTTGAATCCTGACTTCGTCATCATAACTAATACTTTAACTAAAATAACTACCCCTAAAATAGCATAAAGATTGCCATAGCAAGCACTCACGTTAATCTGTAGTTCTCGTAGCCACCTCACCTCCCATATCTTAAGTTTAGTTTTAAATTAGTTGGCTAGAATAGAAAAGAAACAAAACCCCCTATCAACCTCTTGATAAATCAGCTAAATTATGAAAGATAATCAAAAGACCTAGATCCTATGCCCGTTGTAGTTTAAAGAACGACCCTAGGTCATACTTACTACTGTATTTCCAATAGTTTTAAGTATACTTAGGCCTAGCAAAACATAAATTTAAAACCCACTGATCGGCGCGCCAGGAGGAAGGCCCGCAACGACGCGAGTCAAATCGCAACCGACCTCTCGGCGCCCATCAACTACCTTAGGGGTTAAGAATGGTCGGACCTATGAGACGATACGCTACTGATTCATGTACCTCAGTCCAAAATAGGTTGCTCATCTTTCAACTAGATGAGTATTGGAAGTTTGCATATTGCTCCAATCAGAATCACGATAACCTAGTTCCAAGTGACACGCCAATGGGAAATTGAGTTGGTAGGGTTCTAGAGTTTACACCTAGTAGTTTATTGCCACATTAAGTATCAACCCTATTTGTTCTGTCATCCTGAAATATTAATTATCGAAATCTCAACAATCACATCTTTATCTTTATCTGCTTTTCCTGTACTTTAATTTACTGCAATTTACTTTCCTGGATTTTAATTATCTGTCTTTAAATCCCAAACCTACCTACTTTGTTCCATCATAAATATTTCCCTACCGAAAGTGTCAATTTTAATCGCCCACACGTTTGGATTCATAGAACGATCTTAGGTTATACTTACCGCTTACTAACCATAGTAGGTAGTACGGTTAATTTAAGCCCCGCAAAATATAAATTTAAAACCCCTACTGCGCTCGCATCATCATTTGAAAAAAAAACAACGACACGGTGTGAGCACAACAGCAACAATGTTTGCCTTGCCCGGATGATAGCGAATCTCGCAGTCGTAATCAGTAAGTAATTCGACCCAACGGCGTTGTCTCATGTTTAGGTCTTTTTGGTCGAAGATGTGTTGGAGACTTTTGTGGTCGGTGAAGATTGTACACTTGGTACCGTACAAGTAGTGTCTCCAGATTTTTAGAGCGAATACAACTGCCCCCAACTCTAGGTCATGAGTTGTGTAATTCTTTTCGTGGACCTTGAGTTGTCATTAGGCGTAAGCAATGACTTTGTCCCGTTGCATCTGTACGCAACCAAGACCTTGGTGTGAAGCGTCACAGTATACCACGAAGTCATCATTGCCTTCGGGTAAGGATAAGATAGGTGCACTGTAGAGTTTCTGTTTGAGCAGCTGGAAGGCTGACTCTTGTTTGTCAGTCTAATCGAACTTCTTTTCTTTTTTACTTAGTGCAGTGAGAGGTTAAGTTATTTTCGAAAAATTCTCAATGAATCGCCTGTAGTATCTGGCGAGTCCTAAGAATTGGCGTACTTCGGTGGGTCTAGTGGGTGCTTGCCAACACTTGTTGGCCTTAATTTTCGAAGGATCAACACGAATTCCTTGACTGTCAATGACGTGTCCAAGGAATTGAACGGTTTGCATCCAGAACTCACACTTGGAGAATTTGGCATATAACTCCTCGTGCTTGAGTAGTTCTAGAATGGTTTTCAGGTATTGCGCGTGTTCTTGTTCATTGCGCGAGTAAATCAGAATATCATCGATAAAGACCATGACAAACTTGTCAAGGTAAGGCTTACACATCCGATTCATAAGGTTCATGAATACCGCCGGTGCGTTGGTTAGCCGAATGGCATCACTTGGAAGTCGTAATGCCCGTAACGAGTTCGGAAAGCTATTTTTGGAATGTCGGTGTCACGAACTCGTAGTTAGTGATAACCTAATCGTAGATCGATCTTTGAGTAAAAACTCGACCCTTGGAGTTGGTCAAACAGGTCATCAATGCGAGGTAATGGGTAACGGTTCTTGACGGTTGTTGAGTTCACGGTAATCGATGCACATGCGGAAAGAACCGTCTTTCTTTTTCACAAACAGGACTGGGGCTCCCCAGGGTGAGGAACTCGGTCGAATGAATCCCTTATCTAGGAGTTCCTGTAACTGAGTGGACAACTCCTGAAGTTCGGATGGGGCTAAGTGATAAGGTGCTCGTGCCACAGGTGCAGCACTTGGCATGAGTTCGATTGAGAACTCAACCTGCCTAGGTGGCGGAAGGCCATGTAGTTCTTCCGGAAAGACTTCTGGAAAGTCTCGGACGATGGGCACATCCTCAAGTCGCTTCTCCTCCGACTTTTTCTCCATGACGTGTGCGAGGATTTCCTGATACCCTTTTCTAAGGTATTTGCGGGTTTTCATACACGATATGATATTCAATCAGGTCCCACCGGTCTCCCCTTGTATGATTAAGGTACTACCGGTGACGAGAGGAATACGGACGATTTTATCGTAACAGATGATTTCAGCTCGATGCTTGGACAACCAGTCCATGCCAACAATGATGTCGAAACTTTCGTTCTCGACAAGAATTCCGATCAATACAAAGGAGCTCGTTGGTGAGGTTCAAAGTGCAATCATGCACAAGGTATAATTAATTAAAATGTATGTACAAGGAAGTAATATACAACAGTACAAGTGGCAATTAGGTTCATTAGATGATAAGATTTTTATACCATTCAAGGTAATGAGTTCAAAAAATACTCAGCATAGAGTTTACAAACGTTTCCGGGAATTTGTTACATCCGGACGAATACAAATGGTTCATACAAAATGTGATGGTGTTACTATAGACCCATCGAATTAGAGGGTTCCAGGTACTACCTACTAGTTACATAGTTCTGCTAAACAAGATGGTTATAGTTATCGTGGATCTATTCTAGATGTAAGTCGTGAGGGTAGTAACGAGCTTCGAGTATGTCCCTGTATCGTAGAGGTGCAGGGTAGTTCAAAGCATCATCGATTGCTTGTTGGTACATCCACTTGATCCAGGTTGCGGTCCTGTGACTCAGGTTAGAAGTCACTTCCCTCCAGTAGTGGATCCGATCTCGGATTCGTTCGAGAATGGATCTTTTTAGGATTTTCAGTTCTTGCTCGTAGGTTTTGCATTTGAGCTTAAGTTCCCAGTTTCGGCCATCTAGGTCTTCGGCCTGATCACGTACCCTTTCGTATTCTTCGATGTGAACTACTCCAAAGTTCAGGTTTTCGATTTCCTCGTTTATGATTTCTTCCGTCGGGGCTATCTCTTCATCGAGATATGTGTACTGAATTTGTTCCTCATTAATCTGTTCGTTGTCAGACTGTAGTCGTCCACTGTGAAGTTTGCCATTTCCATGCGAGCGATTTCTATAGAAAATGATAGAAAAGTATTTTAGTCTTTGAGAATATTTTGCGAGTGTTAAGTGTGTTTTGAATGTTGTGCTTGAATCTCTAAATAGAAAGAGCAACAGGCAGCCAGCCCCATTGATGGGTGGCTGTCCTTTGGCGTGTTCCATGTATAGTGAAATTGACAATGTGTATGAGTTAAGGTCTAGCTCGAGGAGACCTAGTAGTTTCCTCTAGTAGTGCGTCTCAAACGTGATCCCGAAGGATAAGAGTGGTAGGAAGGACACAAGGCAGTATCTTTCCCATGAGTGGTAAGTAGTACAGCGGAACATGTTGTCATCCTCGATGGCAGGGTAATAATGAGTAAGTAAGGCCTATTCGCACATATTCGATATACAATAGTCCAGAGATTAGTACGTGTGTGAGAATTTCACATGTCTATGATAAGAGTGGAAAGTAGTAGCACGAAGGCTAAAAGTCGTGAGATTTTCGGATGTGGCATAAGGGCCAGAAGTTAATGTAAATCATATGATTTCCGAGTGTAGCACTAATTGCCAAGGATGAGTAATAAATTGTGTGTTTTCAAATGTGTCCAAATGCAGCACCAAGTGCCGTGAATGCAGTACCCGAAGTACCGTAATGCAGTACCAATGTACTGTGACTGGTGGCACTCGAAGTGCCGAAATGAAGGTATCGCGTCTGGGTGACGAATCTTTCGTGGAATTATAGTTTCGTTGCTCGTTACAGCTGGGTGAGCGGTTATTGTGATGGCCTCTATCACGGTAGATAAGGCTTCGGTTTCGTTTTCTAAATCGGTTGGTACAACGATAGGAACGTCTGCCATTTCCGTGGCAAGAACGTTGAGTAACGTGAGGCCTATGTATGTATATACGCATATATCACATAATAGCCTAGTGTGTCTAGCATAACAAGTAATGGTCCCGTTTCTCTCGTGGTCAGAGTCAACTAGTGTATTCCTGTTCAACATAACCATTTCAGACCTCACATCATCTTTCCTTAATTGTACATAGTTAATCAGGCTATGTTAAATTAAAGTCGTATGATGAAATTTCTGAACCAGTCATACCTAATAAGGAAATACTGCCTAACGGTCATAGTCTCGAACCACTAATGCAACCTAGTTCGCTATAACCTTAGGCTCTGATACCAATCTGTAACACCCCCAAATTCATTGTTTAGCGGAAGCAAGCTTTGGGTGTTACTAATCAATAATCAAGCACCAAAGTAAAGCAAATGACATCTATATGCAACGTCGTACAATAGTACAAAAGTATTACATTGTTAAATCAGGATAACGAGTATCGAGTTCGAAAATAGTTTCCTAGAGATTCTAATACATAACTGATGTACAAAGAGTAATGCAAAAGAATCTCCACAAGTTTGTATGCATGCGACTCGAGCTAACAGTCCTGAGGGTGTGCAGTCCTACTGCTGCTGTAAACCTGAGATAGATGCTAAAAAGTGTCAACCAAAAGGTTGGTGAATCTTACAGGTTTAGTAAAGTAAATCATGTATGAACCACAAGTAAGTACCAGTATGCCCTCGAGCAAAGTAAGTAGTTTAGTAGCACAGTAAGACAATAAGTCGACACAATTACCATGAGCTCACAAGTTGAAGCTTAACAGTGTAGTGTGAATGATACAATCAAGTACAGTATCACGTACCCCCTTGAGTGCTATCCGAACACTCATATGTAAAAAATACTAATATGCCTGTTTCTACGGTGAAATCCTTGGTAGCGCTACTACCCCAGGCAGGGATTGTCAGTCCCAAATGGATCCATCTACTAGTAATCGTGCTTAAGTCCATAACTAACAACTTATGATAGGAGGCTTTCAGTGGATAAAAGTAACTCATGTAATGCATGTAAAAGTAGTGTAAACAGTTTAGTACTTGTGTTCATATGTAAACGGTAGCAAATATCTCACCCCAAAGTAGAAAACAATAAAAGTAGGGCTGTAAGACTCACCTGAGTCTAGCAAGTATGATACTTTCGTGTAATCGAATAAGTATCCCGGATGTAATTCCGTAGTGTCGGATGTAATTCTGTAAGATGGATCTCCGAACCCTGCAACCTTCTAGCGTCCGAAACGCACAAGGTTGTAAGCAAGTAAGTAAGTAAGTTGGTGTCACGAAGGATCACCCATGCTAATTGTCCACTCAACTAGGAAATGTCCAAGTGTTTTGTTTGTACATTTGTAATTGTTCGCAATTAAGTGTGGCCCGTTGGTGACAGAGGTGTAATAATAATTCAAATATTATCATTATGTAAATCACAGTGTTGTATACCTTGTAATGTATATACATTAGTTAATCGTTTGTATCGTGACGTGTAATCGTTGTTCGGGTGTAAGTCCGTGCCAGTGTAAACTCGTAAGCAAATGTAACTCACATGAAATCAAGTGTAGCGTATACTTATAACGTATATTTAAAGTGTTTAGAGGTTGTAGGTGTTAAACACTTAGTGTGAAAACTAGTTTTGAAGTTTCTGTTTTACGCGACACTCTATGCGTCACTTCGTAATTGTTGGCGACACTTAGGCAAGTGTCGCATAGAATGGTAAGTTCAGAGTTATTAGCGACATTCGGTGAAGTGTCGCAAAAGGCGTCACTAGGTTGCGGCACTTAGATAAGTGTCGCGAATTATGATTTAATAATTAATGCGTCACTCAATAATAGTGTCGCAGATAGCGACATTTGGATTTATGCGTCATTTAGTTCAGTTTCGCAGAAGGCTACATTCGAAGGTTGCGTCACTTAAGATCAGTGCCGCATAAAATAGAATTCACATACTATTGCGACACTCGGGTGAGTCTCGCAGATAATTTGGTCCCTATGCGACACTAAGGTCTGATCAGTTTTAACATTGACGAGAACGTGGACAAACGACCTCGGTTTGACCCGAAACTTTTAGGGAAGTCCTAAATATGTTAGATGAGCTTTATAAAATTATCGTTACGTTTTATGGTTGACCCGAAGTGTCGGTTTTGTGAAATGACAAAAACAGACCTTTATTTAAGTTTTCGGTTTTGTCGGTTGGTTTCGCCTCTAGCTTTTGATGGTTTCAATCTAAATCAAGTCCCACAAAAATTACCACATGTTCTACTAGATCTCTAGTACCTTACCTAATTTTTCCAAGAATTATAATGTCCATTTAGTTAGTTAAATAAAAATCAAAAGGTACCGGGTCCGAAATCCGGCCAAAACAGTGATAGTCGTACAAATCGGGTTTTCTGGGAGAATTGGTGTACTTCTAAGCTTCGAGCAAAACACGAAAGTTGTAGATAACGAAAATACGAAGATTTTTCCGTTGTTTTCATGTATTTATCTTATGTACACGATTTTATACGAATTTTTCCGTGAGACTGTTTTCTGGAACAGTTTTGGTACATGTATATATGTGTTTAAAAAAAACAAGTTTTAGCACTCGATTTGGACATTTACTAGTTGTATGAGCATAATAACATGTATATGAATGTAATCCAAGTATATTTAGTAAGAGTTTGAGAATTCTCACAAGAAAATGAAGATATGAAGAAGATGATGATGGACTCGGTTTAGCTCCTTCCTTGCTCCCTTTTCCTTCACAATTTATGGTGATTGTTGTGATGAATTTTTGGTGGTTTGGGGCTGGAAAAATCGACCAAGCAAGAGAGTAGAGAGAAGAGATTGAGTGATGGAGTGAAATGTAAATGAAAATGGAAATGGAAGTGGGTAAAATGATGGAGGTGTTTGTGTGCATTTTACTCCAAGAAAAACATGGTCAAGGGATGGCTTAGCCATGCCCTTGGCCGGCCATGCTAAGGCCCCACCAAGGTGTGGTGTGCCAACTTTTTGTTCCCCAATCACGTGCTCCGTGTGGTGTTCGTTTACCCGTTTGTTTTACGTTTTAATTAATCATATAATGTTTGATTTGATACGTTTTTGTTAACGATTTTAAACACAACATTTTTAAATAAAGTTTTACTCAAGTAGCATATTTTAAGTTACTAAAATAATATTCGAGTTTTCGTTCGGTCGTCGGTTGCGAATCGTACGTTTATTCGAATCGTTTAACGTTTTCAAACGTTATTTTTGTACGCGTGCAATTGCGATATTTTTAGCCGAAGTATTTTATCAAAATACTTATTATGAAGTTATAAAAATATAACTTAAGAATTTTTCGTGTGTCGGGCGCGTTTCGTACGTTTTTGTCGAGTACGGAGTGTTTTATACGATATTTAATACGTGTAATATATTCTCGTAATATATTAAGGTAAATAATGTTTGTTTGGATAATTCCACATTATTTTAACAGTTTGTCACCAACGTCCATAGTAAATAGTGTCGGACCTCGTCCGGTTCATAAGTGTACGATTTAAACAAATCGTATATCGTGTATGTAATTACACAAAAGGTTACATATATTTAGATTAATATAAACTAAATACACGTAATTACAAGTAGTTTATGCACTAATCATAGTCCTAAATTAGCGGGTGCCACACGTTGTCCGGCACTTTCTCGATTTCTAGGTAATATTTCATCTTGGTGCTCGAGGAATACGAAATGTAAATTCGGTATCATCATCCGAATCTGAATTTTTCGCGTCAAGCTTATTGAGCCTAGCGATCGGATCGAAAATTGCCTTGACGGCATCAAATTCTTCCTTATCGGAATCCGACGACATTATAATTTTAGAGTAATTTTTAGAAAGTGTATGGAATTTTTAGATAGTCTATGAAAGTTGTTTGTTTATTTGAGTTAATGTGAATGTGTATTTATAGTGTGTCTGGGTTTGGAAAAAAAATATTTTTTTTATCAACGGTCATATGACCGTTTTAATTTTTTTATTATTATTATTTTTATTTTACAACGGTTATAAACAAAAAAAATAATAAATAATGCTTAGGCACCACTCCACACCCCCTCTCCTCCGTCGCCAAACCGCAGCACACAACCAATGGCCTGCAATCGACGGTCCGTGCCAATGGTGTCGGTTCCGTCGGTTGCACCGACGCCCGGATCCGACGTCCGTTGGGACGAGTCTTATTGTCATGCATAGATATATCTCATCTCGTCCAATCGTATATCTATAATTATGTTGTTTAGTACTCTCTCTGTTTTTGACTTTTCTTAATCTTTCTTTTTCAACTTTGACCTTAAATATTTTTTGTTTGTGTTATATAATATTTGATGAAAATGATACCAATGAAATACATTTAAAACTCAATCCATTGATATAATTTGCATCAAATATTATATAACAAAAAAATTTATTTAAAGTCAAAATTGAAAATAAAATACTTTAAAAAGTCAAAACAAGTTACTTGTAAGGGGATGAAGTAAGTATTATTTAGTCCAATCGTATACCTATAATCATGTTGTTTAGAAATTAAAAAAAAATAGATGACAGCGTAACCGAAAACAGTATTAATGTTTATTGTTGAGATCAAAATAGTAAAGTGTTGTTGATATTAGATACATAGTTTGTTACTCCCTCCATCCTAAAATAATTATTTAGTCATGACTTTTTATATTTTTTTTATCAACTTTGACCTTAAATATTTTTGTTTATGTTATATAATATTTGATGAAAATTATACCAATGAACATACATTCAAAACCCAATCCATTCATATATTTTGCATCACGTATTATATAATACAAACAAAAATATTTAAGGTCAAAGTTGAAGAGGAAAGAATTCAAAAAGTCAAAAGTACACAATTATTTTGAAAGAATGTAGTATAATTTAGGGTAAATATATTTTGTCGGCATCGTACCCCCCCTATTTGTTCCGAGTTAAGCAACCTACCATTAAAACTCCCATTGTCTACAGTAAACTGGTTAATGTTGTATCGATATCGGCAATATGGTAACCGGTTACCGGGAGAACCGATAAAATTAATTACGTGTCATTTTTTAGGCCACATGGTGTGGCTGCCTAGTCATCATTTTGTATATTGTAACATGTAAAAAGATAGTTTGCAAAGATTGTAGCACATAAATAACCGGTTTGTTGTAGACAATGGGAGTTTTAATGGTAGGTTGCTTAACTTAGAACAAATAGAGGGGGTACGATGCCGACAAAATGTACTTACCCTATAATTTATACTTTGACTGTCAAATTTTTTCAATTATACACGATCAACCCCTAATATTAAGGTAATAATAGAACGTAAGTTCTTAAACTTAGGTGGTGTTAGATCACTCCCAACTGTCAGCAGTTTTCAAAACTGATACAAAACCTATACAATACTGCCAACGGTAACACATCACTCGGTTTTTCTGGACCTCACACATTATTTAATTTACTTTATATTAAAATACAATATTAAATAAAACACTTTACAAAAATTAAAAGCTAATACATTAATTAATGATAAAATATTACATGATTTTTTTAAAAACACTACATTTGTAAAAAGATACAGCTTATGATGAGGGTGAGTTTTAACATTAAAATAAGGGAAATAAACCGTGCCATAAAACTGCACAAACGAATTGTGCAGTTAGTTATAAAGGATGGACCATTTATGTAAATATTAAAAACTTGAAGGACCAAAAATGTAAATATTTAAATAGTGATCGGTCAATAGCACAATTTATTTGTGTTGTCAACATTACAATTACTTTCCCCTTAAAATAGATGAGAGACCATAAATGTAACAGCCTTACATAAAACCATAAAAGGGAGAATTTTAAATAATCAAAAATAGACAAGATACTATAAATGTAACTTAAGATGGATCAAAATATATGATAGATTAAAACATATTGTCTTCTTCATCCCAACCCACCATCACTGCCATTTTTTAACAGGAAAAAATGCTAAAAAAAAGTTCATTTGAAAAAAACATTTTTAATGTTGGACCCCACCCTCCCCTTCATTGACACGATCTCCTCTCTCGTCATTTATGCGCAGTGGCGAATCTAGGAATTGAATATGAGGTTGGGTATGCATAAAAACATTAGCTAGAATGGACGGTTTTGTTATTTTTATTTTTTTAGCAGGAAAGTTATAGCTGTTTACCAGGTCGAGTTTCGGTTCTTCGATTCTAATTTTCGGTTAATTTTTTTTTTTAACTCGTTAATCAAATTGAACTAAATCACTTTTAAAGAAACAAACACCTAAAATCAAATTTGTTTTAGAACTTCAAAATTATAATCCTAATATCAGTTCACAGTCCTTAAGACTATTAATTATACTATAAATTAGTATAAAAAGGAAATCTATTGTTTCAAAATCTATTAAATTTTACACCTTTTATTATCATATGAAACGATATTTCAGAATTCCTATAATAATTATTAAGTTCTGAAAACTTTATTGTAAGGATTTAACTTATTATCTTCGTATGTATAAAACTTAAAATGAAAAAAAGTTATAATGTAGGAAACAAAAGAAAAAAAAAAGCAGAGGTGCGGTCCGGAGAGTGGGACGATGCAAAAATATGATTACAAAACTTTCATATGTACAATATATATTTTCAAAGTTCGGATCATGGAATACCAACAATATTGTACTAATATTCTGTACCCTTGGATATTGATTAATTATTACTCCATCCGTCGCATTTATATTGTACACCTTACTATTTTTATTTGTCCAAAAAATAACTATAAAAATCATTAAATTATCTAATCTATGCTCATTTATTACTCTCATTCATTAATTTGTTATAAATTTCCAGTCAAACTTGCATTGAATATAAGGGTATAATTGACATTTGTCTAATCTATCTTATATCAAACAAAAAAAAATTAGTGGACAATATAATTGCGACGAAGGGAGTAATAAACAAGCCAGTTACAATCAATGGAAGTCATAGTTTGGTTGACTTGTCACCTGCTGTATATTTACAATGTATTTTTGAGATAATTGATAAAGTATAGGGTGTTCACCTCTTTTTTAGGGGTATACATTTTCTAAAAACTCTAGTAATCATATATTTTTACACTACACATAACAACTCAAGGGTATTCATTTGCATACCCTTAATTACATACACATCCCCCCTGCTTATGCAACGGTTCAAAATGACTCAACCAAACCGACCGTGCCATTGAGAGTGGTGTACTTATTATTTGTTTTTCACTCAAGAAGGGGATAGACAAAAATATCTATACATTGACCCTGACAAGTGGTGTACTTATTATTTGTTTTCACGCAAGAAGGGGATAGACAAATATGGTAGGGTTCAAATGAGAATAGGAATTTGTGTAAGAATGAAGGAACCAATAATATTGTGCCATGTGTACAAATAGAATGCTTCACATGTACAAAATCCATTTACCCCAAAAATCAATTATCTCACAAACGACAAATCGAAAATTGCATCATTAAATTCAGCGTTTTATCCTCTTCGATTTGCCATCCCTCAAGGCATATATTCGACGAGTTTTTTTTCCATCTTTTTTGGTGGGTTTCACATTTACTAACACATGTGTTAAAGTGTTGCGTTTAGGGTTTGGGGTTTAGGGGTTAAGGTTTAGGGTTGGGGGTTTGGGGTTTCGGGCGAAACCCCAAACCCCCAACCCTAAACCCTAACCCCTAAACCCCAAACCCTAAACATTTTACAAAACTCTAAACCCTAAATCATACTAAACCCTAAACCCTAAACCCTGCTAAACCCTAACCCTATATCCTAAACATTAAACCCTAGCCCTAAACCCTAACCCTAACCACAAATCAAATGTACAACCAATCACTAACACAAGTGTTACTAATTTGTAAAACCTACCAAAAAATGGAAAAAAAAAAGTTGTCAAAAGTATGCCTTGAGGGACGGCAAATCGAAGAGGAGAAAACGCTGAATTTTTTGGTGCAATTTTCATTATTTTTCGACTTACCGTTTGTGAGATATTTGAGTTTCAAAAATGTGGGGAAAATGGGTATTTGATGAAAATGAGTGGTTGAGATTGATTTCCCTATTCTCACTCAAAATTGATGTACTCATTTGAACCCTACTCTGGACAGGTATCTATACATTGACCCTGACGTTGACCTTTCATGTTGACTCATATCATCCGGTACCTAACCCTTTTTCTCTATATATCCATCTACAAATACACTTAATAACATAATTCCGAACACCATAAACACACATTTGTTTCCAATCATACAAACTCAACATCATGGATAACAATCACGTAACTATTACCAACCTCCCCATTCACAAAGCTGCATTAAACGACGACTGGGAATCCGTTGCTCATATCTTCGAAAAAGAACCCGAACTGATGACCAAACCAATTAATTACTTAGGAGAAACCCCGTTAATAATAGCAGTGGGAACGAACAACTCCCATAATTTCGTGAAACAGTTAGTGGAACGCATAATTGCCATAGGCGCGACCGATCAGCTGTTTGTATCAACTCCTGGTGGAGATAGCCCGCTTCATCGTGCTGCCATGATTGGGAATACAGTAGATGCAATGCTTTTGGTGGAGCAAAACCGAGATATGACTCAAGTTCGGAATGGTAATGGTTATACACCGTTAATTTTGGCAGCATGGCATGGGAATAAGAGAACGCTTCGGTATTTGTTAAAAGTGACTAGAGAATTACTTCCCGAAGAGGAAGGGAGTCGTAGTTTGTTTACTGGAATTGCTGGTGGTGATCTTATTAATCTCACAATTCAGGCCGGATTCCTAGGTATATATACTTTTGTGAAACACTAAATATGCACATTTAACGCTCAGCTTAGTCTTGAACTCACGACCTATTAGTTTATTAGCTGATGCATGATGGTACACTTAGATCCATACCGTTAAACAAAAGGCGGTATTATAAATTATAGTTGTTCATTAGTTGATTAGATTTAAATTTTTAATGTCCACCATACATATATGCAGATATTGCATTGGAAATAATTAACCTGCATCCGGACATTGTGCTAGAAGAGGACGGGGTGTCTAGAACGGCTTTGGAAGTTTTAGGTAGAAACCCGAAATTGTTTCTTAGTGGAAACACACTCGGAATATGGAGTCGTCTTATTTACATATGTAAGTCTTTGTCGATCCCTCTCTACGATCAGTTACTTAATCAAGTATCAAATTAATGTATTTCAAATACCTATACTAGTTTACTCTATGCAACTTGTTACTTACTTTACTTATAACATGTTTTACTACACTGATCGAGTAAAGGAGCATAACATTATATGTCGATAAGCAACTGTTTATTGAATAAACGAGAATTACTTTGCAAACTGGGTACAGGACATCTGGTTTTGATTATAGTGCAATTCAGAAACTGGGTTGGGCAACCCCTGTCTCTCCTTCTACTATTTAAAGGTTTCAAGAGTTTTGAAAAGCACCGGAAAAAGCTATAGTTCTAATAATTAGTTTCATAAAAGCTATAATTCATGAAAAAATTCAGAAGGATCGACACACTGGGTTTAATCTAGATTTTGCTTTCTGGTTAATTAAAGTGATACCAATGAACAAGAGGAGTCAAGAAGAAACTCAGGTCAACATTATTTCAAAGGTTTACAAAGCCGTAAGTCTGCATCTCTAGTTTTATACTTATCATATACCATGAGCCGTATATCGGAGATTAAATATCTTCTTCTACAGTTTGCTACTGGATTTTGGGGGGTCCTTCGGTATCTTGGTATGATTATTTGAGTTTCATCGTTTTTTGTTATCTTTTGTTAAATGTTGTTTATCAAATCTAATGTTTTTTCACTCTAGCTCCTTCGATTAAGGACATTCATGATATCAAAGTAAAAGATTACCTGGGGAAGCTACTCACAAAACGTATATGCACACGAGTTATAGCAAAAGTTGATCATGACTTAACTTGGAAGATTTTAGGATCTGCGACATCTGCTTCAGTTCAATATGGTACTCCAGAGGTCATCCAGGAGTGCATATTAGCTTATCCAGATATAATCTGGTACACGGGTAAAGGGTTTCACTTGTCTCTTGAAGCTATTACGCAACGTCAGGAACAAGTGTATAACGTTATATGGCAATCATCTATTCACAATGTATCACAAGCTAATTTGATTGATCAAGAAGAAAAAGAGAACTCGTTACATAAGGCCGCAAAGTTGGCCCCTCCTCATCGACTGAACATTGTGACTGGAGCGGCTTTACAAATGCAACGTGAGCTTCAATGGTTCAAGGTAATCATATATACTAAACCTCTTTTAGTTAACGATATATGTCTAATTATAAAGAGTACTGATATATAAGCTTAATGGTAGATTAACCTTAATTTATTGAATGTGTCAGGGTCTTCTTGTTAGAACCAATTTTAGGCCTATTTATTAGTAACTCAATTATAAATATTTATCATTTTCGATAAAAATTTAAGAGAATTGTGCACAGGATATTAAATTTATTCTTTAGTTCTTTGTGTCAAAGCTCCTTCTCACTTTTTTCTTAATGTGAAAATCTTGACAAATTTATAAGTGACTTTTGAGACATTTTTATTTACCCGATTCATGCAGGAAGTTGAAAATATTGTAGAGCCATCGTATCAACAAGCTTTAAACAAAAACAAGAAAACCCCAAAAGTGGTTTTTATTGAGGAACATAAGGAGTTACTTGATGAAGCTCAACAATGGATGAAAGACACTGCGTCTTCATGTACCGTCGTAGCAGCACTTATAATCACAATGGCATTTGCAGGTGCATTTACGCTTCCAGGTGGGAACGTAGAAGATGGAAAACCATTGTTCTTAAACAAAGCAACGTTTATGCTTTTTATCGTATCAGATGCCATTGCGTTATTTTCTTCAACTGCTTCAGTGCTGATGTTCTTAGGCATACTTACTGCGCGTTTTGCACATGATGATTTCCTGTACAACCTACCAAAGAGAATGACTATTGGACTTGTTTCCTTTTTTGTGTCACTAGCAGCTACTATGATAGCGTTTAGTGCAACTCTTGTGCTCGTGCTTGAACACAAAGTGTCATGGATTGCAGCTCCACTTGTTGTTGTTACATGTATTCCTGTGGGTCTGTTTGCCTGGTTGCAGTTTCCGTTACTCACAGAGCTCGTTTTCTCGACATATGGACCAAGCATTTTTCGTCAAAAGAAAGATGAGTCGATCTCTTAGATACATCACGATTTAATTGTATATTTGTAGTGCAGTATTGTACCCCCAGTGATTATTTCAGAGTTTATGATTTACTATGTTACAAGTGTGAGTATAAAACATGTAAAATAATACTCCGGATTGTTTAAGCATTATAGGTGGAATTTTTAAATATATTTGTTTCTCCCAAAATAATTGTCTACTTATTAAAAATAAGAAAATCTGCTAATTTATCTTAATTTTTCACTGTCAATCATTTATTTCATAAAAAACTTTCAATCAAACTTGTGTCGAATATAAAAATAAAATTGACATTCATCTAATATATCTTAGATCCAACTAAATTTGCTAGAGAATACTACTAGTTAAAATTCAACCCTTCAATAAAGCATTAAATCTGCAATTGTTGTTTAATCACAATCTCTTATAATTAGTACGACAATTCGATGAATTTAAGATTGAACTTAATGGGAAAATCATTGTTTAAGAATTTTGTTCTAAAGAGAAGTATAGTAGGATCTGGGGTAAAGTCACACAACAAACACAAATATTTAATTGAATGTAATATAATATACAAATAAGTAAAAAACTTCATTACATCAACTCTTTATTTTATTATAAAAATTTAATTATTTTGACAAAAATAATATTTACTAAAAACAATGAATAATTTTGAGTAATATAACGTAATATTTACATAAAATCAATGCAAAATATGTCTACTTACGTATTTATCCAAAAGTATGACCTCTTTTGATTAGTTAAATTTTTTTTTCCTTTTAATTTTATCCAATCAATTTTTCAAATCAATCGATTAATATATATATTTAATTCTACATGGGGCTACCAATTATTTTCCTTAAATCGCTCTGACAAAACACTTTGTTTGGAATTTGTATCATGATTTCCAATTTAGGGTGTGTTTGGTGAAAGTAGCTGTTAGCTGGAGCTGGAGCTTATATTTAAAACTACAAGCTTGAGCTTATCTTTTTTGTAATGTTTGGATAAAACTAGCTGGAGCTTGAGCTTAAAATATGTAAATTGACATAAAAGGACAAACAAATATATAATAGATAATTATATAAAAGGTATTTATGTAATTTTTCATTACATAAGTTACTAGCTTAATTTAAAAGCCAGTTCTACTGGCTTCTTTTGTAAGAGCTTATTTTTTAGCTCTTAATATTTTGTCGGTCAAATAAAGGTAAAGGTTAAAACCGGAAAAATAAGTTTAAGCTCCCGTAAATCCCAATCACAGCGTTAGCCCCTTTTTCAGACCCTGAATCTCATTAGCCGTCTGCCGCCCCTCTTCCTTCCGTCACCGCCACCGCAACAACAACCACCGTCTATTTCACATTCACATTTTTCTATATTGCTAAAAACTATAATTATATAAATAAAAATGGAAATGGAAATCGATGAAGAACAAAAAGGTTGCAACGGAATCAAAGGGGGGAAACCCTTGACTCTTGACTGGGACAACCTGTTAGATTCCGGCGATGACGATCGTCCACCGGAAATTATCGTTACATCAATTAAAAAACCGGTGGATGACAGCGGCGGTAGTACTGAAGCTGACACACTCGAAAATCAAGAACCGGATGTTGAACTAATGACGAAAACTGACCGTGAAATCAACGACTTTATTTCCAGACAAAAAAATTTGGATAAAATATGTGATAAGTTGTCTGATAAAGGCGAAAAGCTTAAAGCAACTCTCAAGCGATACAAAGCTGAATTCGAACGAAGAAATAGAGCTAAATTGCAGAAGGTAGTGCTTTGTTTTGCCCTAATTTATGTCAATGTAATGTAGTACTCTTAGATGTTATAAGTAGATATACATTCAGGACTAAAATGCATTGATTGATTGATCGATGATCATTGCTGAAATTAGGGTTTGTTTTTTGTGCATTTTGTTTTTTCTTGTTTTTGTGATCGAAATTGAGCTATGATATGATTAAGCTCATAAGTCTCACTATTAAAATTAGTACATTGATGTATTGATGATGTATGTGAGTTCGTATCTGATCGGTTTTGTTATCGTGTTATCTTAACAGGTGGAGAATGGAAGTAAGGACACAATACAAGTTTCTGATCATAGTGATGACGGTAAAATTAACTGCCTGCTGTTTTTTTCAACTTTAAATGTATTTACATGTATCATATATATAACTTACATCAACTGTTGAATGTATAGGATACGGAGGTGGCATATTTTAGTATTTGTTTTGTTGGACTGCATTTTGTACCAATTGCTCATTTTGAAGCATCGTGTCAATGCGTCATTCTGAATTGTTTTTCTGTAGGTGATTCGTGTGGCAAAAAGAAAAGTGGTCAGAAATCTATGTCTGCATCAAAATTCACCAAAATTTTACTAAATAAGCTGGAAGACGTATGATCCTCTACCATATCTAAAATTATTTGTTTTTCCTTTTGTTCTGGTACTTAGTGACGGAGAGAGTACATACACTTCTATCTGTTTATTTATTAACAGAAAGATTCTAGGACTGTCAATGCATTTGAAAAAGAATTGTGTGTCATCAATCCTTGTCAAGGGAGAAAAGTGAAGCTAAAGACTCAGCGCTTGGGTAAGGGAGGATCCAAAACAAAATTACTTTCAGATCTTTCGAAGACTCATCCGGTAGATAGTAAGAAACAGATAATTTCCGACGATGATGATAAAAATGATGGTGATTCTACTATCTCTGTTTCAGAGTAAGAAAAGTTTTTCTCAATCTAAATTTTGTTATAATCTGTGGTTAACATTTCCTTTTCTTGGAGTTGTTTTTCATCATCTATTTACTTGTTTTGTAATTCATTGTCAAAGTAGAAGCAATCAAAAAATTTAAGGGCAATTTTTTTTTTTTTTGGTTATCTTTTTCCGTTATCATATGGACTAGCAATATGATTTTTTTATTCATCTTTTAGCTGTTCATTACCTTTTACAGGCCAAACTCTCCAAAAGATACACCTTCAAGAAATTTAAGGCCCAGACAAGTAAGTTATTTTCATATTCTTTAATTGTTTTATTGGTTTCCCTTTTTTGCTTTAATTGCTTATATATTATTCACCCTCCCTTGTCTGCCTAGTTGCTTAGATATTCAGTCTTCTTGCTTAAAGCATTTGGATTAGAGATGCGTTGCCATAGTTACATGACCTTTTTTTCATGTATACTTGGACAAAGAAATTAACCATGAGAAGAAACAATCTTAAGAGTTAGGATTGCATATAGCTTTAAATAAATGAAGTTGGCCTTTGGAAGCAAACCTATAAATTAGGCATGTTATCAGTTTGGTTCTAGTACGTCACGTCAGTCTATAATATACGTTACTTTAAGACCGTACAATGTGGGGCTCAAATGCTCTGTAATGGTCATTGAGTTATCATCAGCGTCAGGAAGTTTTTAGAAGTTTTAAAATTTGAATGTTCCTCAGCAGACCTGCTACAGAACACTTCAAGGATTAGACGATCCACAAAAACTCACCGAACTAAGACACCACATATAAAAAAATCGAAATTAATGTAATTTTGGTCACACACTCTTGCTTTAAACCTCGCAAAGATTAGACAGTCATCAATTTATAGGCAAACTAATAATGATTAATGAATGTATTGGTTCCATAACAGTAAATCATATTTTTTAATCAACTTCATATTCCAAAAGAAGTGATAGTAGAAGGTATCACGAGACAGCCCGAGGCGGAGAGAAAAATACCTATTGTGTTGTATTAATACAGTTGTTAAGCTTAAATTATGCTGTAGCTGCTGTATATGTAAAAAAAATGCAAACATCACTTCAGTGTTTAGCATTCTATTAGTATGCAAATAAGATGGTCACTGCTATGGTAACAATAAATACTAATTTACATATACTAGCCCATTGTATGAGGTCATGTTGAGGGTATCTTTATGATTTCTGCTCTTAAGCTCCAGTAATGTCCTTAATTTGACAGAAACGGACTTATCATTTAGTGGATGAGGATATTCAGACAACGTTACAGTATGTGGAAAAATTGGATCCAAGGTAACTAATACCATTTCTTCCATCTCTTTGCTTATGCTTAATGACCTGAAAAATAGCAACATTTGAAATTTTGATGTTCAAATTGCAGCATGAAAGATGTTAAAGTCTACTACCCATCGAGGTACACAATTGCCTTCACATATATATTTTGGATGATTTTATCACTCCTGGAATTTTTCATGCCTACATATTTAGTTTTACTTTGGTCTCCTTCCCTGCTTTGATTGTGAGTTTACAGGGATGATCCTGATTCAGTTGAAGTTAATTTTGATGACATGGAATGCCTTTTGCCTGAAGCATGTCTTTCGTCCACTATAATGAATTTTTATATACGGTTAGTGTTATTTTTGCAAGAGTTTCATATGCTTTTACCATTGTTTGAGACTCCAAATGAATTTATTTGATGGTTACATTGTTCTTTATCTTTTGAACAGATACCTTCAGCAGCCCACATCTTCGTCTGAGAATGCCACAAGCAATTATCATTTCTTCAACACATACTTTTATAACAAGTTGGCAAAGGTATATGAATTTTCTAATTTTGTATTAGACTTTAACTTTCTTTCCAATGGCAAATAACTTTATATTGTTTCTAATAGCTGAGCTACAAGGAAGATTCGTTTCTTAAGTTCAGAAAGTGGTGGAAAGGTGTCAGCATATTTGAGAAAGCCTTCATAGTTCTCCCAGTACATGAAAAGTAAGAATCCCACTCATATATAAGATGTTAGATGTGTTAAGATCATGCGTGATGTTTTGCTTAATTGTACAGTGCTCATTGGAGTTTGGTGATAATATGTGTACCTACGAAAGCAGATGAGCTAGGGCCAATTTTGCTTCATTTTGACTCACTTGGGCTACATGACAGTACATCACTTTTTGATAACATAAAAAGGTATAGTGTATAGCCTTCAATTGAACTACATCATTAATAGATACAAGTAATGGAAAATACGGGTAATAGGTATCCGATGATGTGATGTCAATGGCACATATGTTGACAACAATTTGGAACCATGTGATCTGCCTTTCAGGCAATATCTAGTTCTAACATTCACGTTTTGTGAGATTTATAAATTAAACTTAATTGTAGATTTTTGAAAGAAGAGTGGAGCTACCTAAGAAAATCTGAGGCTCCTTTGGGTCTTCCCATTGCAGATGAAATTTGGGAGAATGTTGACCGTAGAATGGATCACAAAAGGGTTATGGTAATAGTTTGTGCTTTTACATCGTTATAAGTTTATTATTTTTTTCATAAGAATATCTTATAAGTTTGATATCACGATGTCATTTTCTATTACTCAGGTTCCACAGCAGAAGAATGAATATGACTGTGGGCTGTTTGTTTTGTTCTATTTGGAACGTTTTATCAAAGGAGCTCCTGAGAGGCTTAGGAAAAAAGATTTATCAATGGTACATATCTTTACAGTCTCCCTTCATGTGTGATTTTGAATATACGTGTTATTGTTGAGTTATGTCAATAGTTACGACTCACTTGCTAATTGTTGTATTTTGATGATCAGTTTGGTAAGCAATGGTTTCGCGCTCAAGAAGCATCCAACTTAAGAGTAAAAATTTATGATATACTTGTACAAGAGTTCAAGAAAGCTAAAAAATCGAATGAATCCCCCTCGTCTCCCGAGTGTTAGGCACAGTTCAAGTGCTAAAGGCAACGTTTAGGAACTTATGGTAAATCATGATCGATTTAGTTTAGGAAGCACCATCTTAAAAGTTGCCTTTGTAGATGTAAATCCATTATCAAAAAGCTATCTTTAGCTGTATATACATTTGTATAGGAAGGATTAAAAGTAGAAAAACTAAAAAGTAGTAATGGATTAAGGTAGAGTTGCCCCATGTTTTGACAACTTGGTTGAAGAAATAATCCGTGCAATTCGAAGAAATGTCTAATGTAACTTGGTGACTGATTGACATGAAATGCAAGATTTGACCAAGTAGTACTGTACTAGTTTCATGTTGATGCTTGACAACAAAGTAGTTTTCACATTTACAAACTAAGTGTGTTTGCTAGTACTACTAGAGTTGAAAATATGTTTTTCAACCCTGGTGATGGTTCGGGTATGGTTTTTCAGTTTGTTCCAGAGTATTATTTAGAAACAGATTTGCGCCTTTGCGGGGTCACGTTTTTTGTTTGGCTCGTTATCAGGGTTTAGGTGGAACCAAGAGTCCAAGATATTATAAGCGCTTAGTGTAATTTCGAGATATCAGGTGTTTCTGAATTTCGGTCAAACCCATAATTAGAATTTCAGTAAGGAATCTTTTTTGTAATGTTATTTTTATTTTTAAGTTAGGCTAACATCATCGAGGGCATCTACAATGAGCAAAGCTATAAAAGCGTAGAAAGCTTTGCACCTCATTTGAGAAAATCATTTTTAGGATGAGAAAATTGTCCGTTTCGTCCATGCGTTAGTCCAAAAAATCACTGGCAGTCCTTGAATTCACGAAATGCCATTAGTGATCCTTATATATGTTTTTACTAGTACTATTGCCCGTGCGATGCACGGTTGAATTGATTGTATTACTTAATTATTGGAAATTCATTATTACAAAAGAAATAATAGATTCACTTTTTTTGTGAACATGCTATAATTGATCTTTTGATTAAACATTAGGAATAGGTTTAGATTTGTAGACTTTATCGTAGTAAAGATAAAAGGCATGGTACCAAATAACTTAATAAAATGGTCCCAAAAAGCCGAATCTTAAATAGTAAATTTAAGATGGTAACACTTTTGCATCTTGACATTCAAATAATTTTCAAATTGCCGAGTATAGGTTTTCAACAAATACACAAAATATATGATGAAACTATCAACATTGTTCAGTCATCTTTCATGTGGATATTTTCCGTCTTGATTGTCTAAAACTTGAAAAAGGCTTTGTTATATAGAAAGTGCCGAACATTTTGAAATATCTTGGGAAAAAAAAAAAGTTAAGCTTATAAGGTTTAGAAATTTTATTGAATTGGAGGTGTGTTATTTGAGAAATCATAGACTCACAAAAACTTTTCAAAATCATTTTTACACAATGATATATATCAATTTGATACACTTTTGCGGTGGATTTATCAATTTTCATGGTGGGAATATCATCGCCCTATATCAATCGCATAATAAGAGGGAAGCAAGAGAGATAAAACTTAAACAATTTTGATTGGTCCACTTATTTTTTCTCATCATTTTTTGGATATTTATTCGGAAATTTTTTGAGTCTAATAAAAAGTAAACATATTTGTTTTCTAACTTTCAGTTATAAAGTGGATTTTTGATTTTCTTGAAAAACTTTTTGAAGGAACTCTCAATTTGAACGATTTTGATGATTTTAAAAAAAAAAAATTTGTGTTGTTGTGGATGCTCTTGTAATAATTGTAAATATAGAAGTAACACGATAAGTAGGTCGAGTTGATTTGCAGAAATAAATCAATACAATGTATTATTGTAACCAGTAAAAAAACGTAAATTCAAATTCTTAAGATGTAAATGCTATAGAAAATCCTAGTGTTTTGTAACGAAAAATTGCACACTAAGGTTATCTTTAGTTACGGAGAAACTCTTCCAGTTTTCTAGAATTTTTTCTATGAAAACCTAAAAAATGAAAAATGTGTTCAAGTAGAGTTTTTCTGAAGAAAATTTCTAAGAAAACGGAAGTTATGATTTATGATTTCCTACCTTACTTATTTTGTAAAATGAAAACTACATCCTTTACATTTGAACGTGTTTTTTTAAGTTTCATTTTAGTTTTTGCGGGACACAAAACTTTAGAAAAATGAAGATATTTTTTCGAAACTAAACGGCGTTATAAATCTCTAAATATGATGATGATTTATATAGTGTAAAAGAAAATGTATAGGAAAATTTTTTTTAATATTTGGACGTAAATGGAGTAAAAGGTATTAAAAATAAATTAAAAAAATAAAAAGTGATGATTTGATAGTTTATTTGAGGAATAATGAAAAACAAAATAAAATTTGGGGATAAGAAAATGGTAGAGATCAGAGGAACACAGGGAATAAGGTGGAGGGACCTTTTTGCAATTTTGATAAATGTGTGAAAAGGAGGAGGGACTTTTTTGCAATTTTGACAAATTTGTAAAAATGATGAACTTTTTTGTAATTTTAACAAAATTATGGATTAAATTATAAAATTTCTTGAAAAAAATCTTAAAAATTATCAAAAAAATTGTTCAATCATAAAATTATTTAATATGCAAAATTCAGTCAAAAAATAATAAAAAAACGTAATATGCAGTGATAAATATATAAGATGCAGTGATAAATATATAAGATGCAGTAACACATATAAAAAAGATGCAGTAACAATAAAATACATGATGCAGTAACAAAATATACAAGATGCAGTAATAAATATACAAAAGACGTAGTAACAAAAAAAATATAAGATGCGGTAACAAATATATAAAAGATGCAGTAACAAATATACAGGATGCTGTAAACTAAGTAATACTAATTTTCTAAATTCAAAAATAAAATTAAAGATTTACAAATACATCAAAATGTTAAAAACTACATAAGATGCAGTAAAAATATACAAAAGATGCAGTAAAAAGTACTCATAGTTTTTTATAGATCTAAGAAATACGACGTAGTAATGTAAGATGTAGTAAAAAAATGTAAGATTCTTTATTTTTTTCAGATCTAAAAAATAGATTTAGATCAATATTACTATGAGTACTTAAAAAGATGTAGTAAAAGTATTTCATCTTAACATATAGTTTGTGTAAAAAAATTCATGATTCACTAATAAAAGTACATCACTGCATCTTAAAAGCATTTTATATTAACATCACCGCATCTTAAAAGGATACGGTAAATAAGTACTACTCCGTATTAGTTTTTTCAAAACTAAAAATGTAAGATACAGTAGAAAATGTACGATACAATAAAAAAAATGCAAGATGCAGTTGTTTTTTCTCATATCTAGAAATTAGATATAGATCTATTTAACTTTTAAACCAAACACCCATTACTTTACACAACTTCTCTTCAAATTTCACCTTCACTCCAGTCTACTATCATTTCCACATATAGATACACAATATGTACGTATATCTCACTCACTCAAATCGCTTAACCAGTAACCACTCAATTTCAAGATCCTTAACTGAAACACCTAGGGTTTACATTTCCCCCAATTTAATTTCAAGTTCTAGTGCAACGTATATCTCAATTGTTCGTTACGATTTTTGTTCCGATTCCACTCCCACTGTCGCAAACTGCCGACAAATAAAACGGAACATTCAAATTCTATAAATATCTTGGGGAAAAATTACAATTGAGATACTAAATGACAAGATATCGTGTATCATAATCGATCAACGATTAACTATGTATACGTGATTACGTATACGTATGTATGTATATGTATAGGCTAAAATTTCACATAAAAGTCAAATTGTACCTTCTTGATCATGCTGAAGTTGAGTGCCGGATCTTATATCCCGAAAATTAATTGATACATATAGTAGAATCATCAACTGCTTAACTCTAACCATAATGTGTGAATATGTCACTGTGCGTGTGAGCGAGCGAGCGAACGGCCGGAGAGCGACGGGCGAACAGTAGAGCGGTGATTACAAGCAGCCGGAGTAAAGCCGGCGGGAAGATGGACGGCGGTTACAGTTGGGTTCGAGGGAAAAGTGCAGTGGATCAAAAACTAAAATGGCAAGTGATTGTTATTTGTAACAGATAAATAGCGTTAAATTTTTGAGAAATTGCAAATTAGTCCTTTGCCCTCTCCAAAATGGTCATTGCTCTATGATCCTGAATCTAAGAAAATAAGATTGTAGAATGGTGGACATATATAATAAAAGAGAGAGATATGAGTGTTTATATATAAATTAAGTCAAGTTATTTTAGTTATTATATTATATTATAATAAAATAATAAATGAAGTTGAGTAAATTCAAATTTGATTGAATATGGATAATAGATTAAATAAGAACCGTTTAAACCATCGTACCAATCGAATAATTTTGTAAACGGTTAATTACTTAATTTGTAAACGTAATTAAGGTGACACATGGAGGCATATTACTAACTATCCACTTTAATTGTATTTAGATTACTCACTAATCATCCTTGGTCACAACGTCGTCATTAATAATACCTGTTAAATTTTATCACGTGACACACATTTGATGGGTATTTTAGTCTTTTCCAGCTGTCCCCACCTTCTCTCATTTTATTTCTCCCTTTGTAACCAAAACCCTCATTTACTCGGTACAGATACTAACTTTTACGCAAAAACCCTCATACCCAGTTTGCGATAAAATCAAAATTCTCATGTTATTTGCAACCAATTAAGTGTAAATAAGCTAAAGAATGTATGATCGAAAGAAGATTCGGATTGAGGAGGTTGATCTCAACAAGTTGAAGCGGATGTATGGTAAGTAATAAGAACTCAAACTCAAAGCTTATTTTTTTTAAGTTCGAGTTGCATGTTCATGTAAGTAATATGAAGTGAATGTGAAAGTTAATTAAGCCTTTTTTTTGAATTATTATTATTATTATTATTATTATTATTATTATTATTATTATTATTATTATTATTATTATTATTATTATTATTATTATTATTTTTATTATTATTATTATTATTAATTATTATTATTATTATTATTATTATTATTATTATTATTATTAGGGTTAATAATGATTTAATACCCAAACTTTCAACTTTTTTTCGTTTTAACACCTCAACTTTTTATTTAACGTTTTAACATTCCAACTTACAGTTTGACCAATACTTAATACCCAAACTTTCAACTTTTTTTCGTTTTAATACTTAAACTTCCTTTTTAACATTTTAACGCTCCAACTTATAGTTTGACCACAGTTTAATCTCTTTAGTTTGTTTGGCCGTTTAAAATTAAACTTCTGGATTTTTTTATACGTACATATATATGATTTAAATGCTTATAAATTAATTGTAACGTGTCATCACAATTAATTTTATAATGTTTTATTTAGATAGCGATATATTTTTATAATGTTTTCGTGTATAATATTTCTAGCTATATGAAAAGCTATTTATAATGAATGTATGTTGCTAAAAAAATGATAAATGGGTATTTCTAGTCAATTATTTCAACATTACCTATTCAGCAGGTTACCGGTTATAAATACCTTGATTAAAATCTAACCAGGTAATAAGTTAGAATTATAACAATAATAAACTATAATTAACAGGATAATAACATTCGAGATCACGAGGTTAGCTAAACATTCGAGATCCCGAGGTTAGCTAATCTTAGTATTCTTTGAAGGATTAATAGAATACATATTAAATAGACAACACATAAGAAGAATTTCTAGTGTATTCAAATCGAATCTTGATTATTTCAAACTAAAGAGTTAACAAAAAAAATCCAGAAGTGTAATTTTAAACGGACAAACAAACTAAAGGGATTAAATTGTGGTCAAACTATAAGTTGGAGTGTTAAAACGTTAAAAAATAAGTTGAGGTGTTAAAACGAAAAAAATTTGAAAGTTTGGGTATTAAGTTTTGGTCAAACTATAAGTTGGAGTGTTAAAACGTTAAAAAAGAAGTTGATGTGTTAAAACGAAAAAAATTTGAAAGTTTGGGTATTAAACTATTATTAACCCTTATTATTATTATTATTATTATTATTATTATTATTATTATTGTTATTATTATTATTATTATTATTATTATTATTCATTTAGAACAAAACATGGCATTTTCCAACTTACATCATAAACCCATATTAAAACTACCTAAATTACATCCAACTTCAAACTTCCAACTTCCAATTGCATACAAACAACTAATTCTTGGAAACAAAAAACATACAAATCAAAAAATACCCAGCTACAAACTAGATATATCGTCAACGCCGTTTCTCTTCTTCAAGTATGTTTCTTGCTCTTAATACACCTGGAATGATTTGTATTGCACGTTCGCACATGGGTGTGTCATTTCTTTGATAGGCACGCGATTGCATACCCCCTACGCGATCGCGTACTTGTCATGAAGTGCTAAAACTCATATTTCCCCCCAACTCTGGATGCACCTAACCTCTTACTCGATGCGAGTTAGAACGTGAAACTTGGTGGACACCTCCACAATAGCAACACGAATATTTTCCTTTTTACACTTTTTCAAATTTCACAAAAATGAAGGATTTGGACGTGTGGCTAAATAACGGCCATTTTGGGCCATTTTTGATGACGACCAAGATCACAAACCATATACAATCTGGTTGGGACATTATGAACACTTTACAAATGTCACACCCCCGATTTCATGATTTGCGGAAGCTATTATTTGGGTGTGACTAATCAATAATCAAAGCGCAGAGGTACAAGAAAACGACTCTACATGAGACGTTTATACATTTTACAAAAGTAATACATAGTTTAGGTAATGAGTTCGAAAAATTAGGTCCCGAAGATTTTAATACATAACCATTATACAAAATATAATGCAAGAAAATCTTCATGTTTATATAGATGCATGCGACTCGTACTAGCTAGCAAATCCTACAGGGCGTCCTACTGTTGCTAATCAATTAAGGTTTCCAAACAATGATTAAACCAATTAAGGTTTCCGAACAATGATTAAACCAATTAAGGTTTCCGAATTAAATATACCGACACTGATATTGCACTGAGCTATGGTTCAAGGCCTAACCCGATTTTCTGCCTCCCGAACGGTGTCAACACCCATAACAATTACTAAAATGCCCATTTGTACATGGTTGTAGCTAGCAACCCGGACGGGGACGTCACTCCCATGATAGATCTATCTTTTAGTAATTGCGCATTATTAAGTTAATGAACCATACACTGATGAGGACTTTACCGAATTAAAACACTCATGCAATAACCGAACAAAATCAATACCGACAATGATAACCGAATATAATAACCGAGTTAAAATCAATTTAACTAACCGAATAACTGTGATCACGAAAACAAGTAAGCATTGTATCTCACCCCGAGTTTAAAATAGTACAACAGAAAATGGGGCCGTGAGACTCACCTGAGTCGCCGAGCAATCAAATATCCGATGTGGAATGGACAGTCCGAATCCACCTAACGCCCTAATCATATAAGGTTATATATAAGTGAACGTCTATATAGATCACTCCCGATGTGTTTCCATTCATTCGTTAATGTGTGGTGTCCGAATATATCATTAAAACCGTTGAAGTTTGTGGTTTATAAAAGTGGTACGGCCCGTTGGTGACGGAATTGAAATCATATTTCAAAATACAACTTTTGTTCATTTCGTAAAGATATACTTTATATGTTTTCGTATCGTATAATAATATTTGTTGTCGAATAAGTTTGATACTTTTTTGAAGAAAAAGAAGTATTTGTCCTCAGATGATCATCTGAAAAAGCATAGCCTATCATCTGAAAAATCTTAGCCTATCATCTGAAAAATCATAGCCTATCATCTGACAAATCTTAGCCTATCATCTGAAAAATCATAGCCTATCATCTGAAAAATCATAGCCGATTATCTGAATTTTTATAGCCGATCATCTGAGTTTTTATAGCCGATCATCTGAGTTTACTGAGCCGTACGGCTCAAACTTTCCAGCCGATCGGTTCTCTATACTTAGTAGATCGGCTATCACCATCTAGCCGTTCGGCTACATGAACCCAGCCGATCGGGTATCGTGTTCAGGCTCTATTCGTGCAGTTCATCCCAAAACCAGTTTATAACATAATTTTTCGGATATAATACATAGATATAACTTTAATACATGATAATATATGTTGTAAAACACGAATTTAAAGAAAAGTTAAAGTTTTCCTTACAAATTAAAAATGGAGTTGGATAGATGATGATGAACCGGATGATGATGATGATGATGATGATGACGAAGAAGATGATGATGATGATTATGTTGCTGTGGTTGTTGATCTTGTTGTTGTTTATATTATTGTTGTTGTTGAGATAGAGACCGAGAGTAGAGAAAGAGATTGTGAAAAATTGATGAAGATGATAATGAAAATGGGAAGGGTGCGTTTGGTATAGTCGACCGGCTCCATTTATTGGAGTTGGTTGACTCCCGTTTACAGTATAAAATACCCGTGTTTTTGTACCCGATCGTTAAGTAGTATAGTATTTTCAAATGATAATTTTCTAAATATTAAATCGTATATATTTTTAATCGAAGTATTTTATAAAAATACTTTTAATGAGATATAAAATTATATCTTTGTTTCACTTTGGTTTGACGGATAGTTTTCAATGCACAAAATGTGTTTGAACTTTCAACCGAGTAAATAATTATTATTATCATCAATAATACATTATTTAGAAATGTTTTGCACCAACGTCCGTATTTGAGTTTGCGCGTTCTTTCATATTTGTTTGTGAATGATTATTAAATAATCATTTAATGTAATATATATATATGTATATATATAATATCCGAATACTTTCGTCTTAACACGTACCAAGTACGAATGATTACGGTTTAAATTGGCCGCTAATTTTGCCCTTTTTGACCGGGTGTCACATTCTTCCCTTGTTAGGAGAATTTCGTCCTGAAATTTAACCGAAATTGAGGTCCGCGTGTTTCTAAGGTCGACTTTGTAATATGTATAATTCTAAGACATCTGACTTATCCGAGTCTTCTCCCCTTGTTAGGCTTAAGCCTAGGGATGGCAATGATCACCCGATCCAGTGGATATCCATCCGATCCATCCACTTAATGATGGATATGGATGATCTAAATGGATGAATAGTGGATATGGATATGGATGTGGATGAATAGTGGATCGGATATGGATGACAAGTTATCACCCATGAATTTATCCATTAACCCGAAATACATATACATATACGTATAGGTATATACACATATAAATTTACATATCCACATACATATAAACCATAAACTATTAATGTGTTATTGAATATATAAAGTCGTAAATTTTAAAAATTTAATGTATACTTGATGGGTTTTTTTTTGTATTATTGATGTATATAGCAAATTGAAATGCATAAATCTATCGCGTTGAGCCAAGTTTTACTTCCGACCATATAGTGAAGTCACAATCCACGATAGATGACAATCAAAACATGTGTGATTAACCGATAAACATAGAGATATATTTGTTAAAATATATGTTTACTTATTATTGTAACCAATTATGCTTCATTGACGATAATTGTAACACGCTCTTGTGAATAGATTTCAGTATGTTACGTTATATATATTTTTTTGTTACAATATTTGTTGGTTTCATTTCATCTTAAGAAATTTTTTAACGTTTTTTCCCGCTTAATCTATCGGATATGGATATGGATGGATGAATTGAAATTAAATGGATACGGATATGGATTTGACAAAAATATTTAAATGGATCTGGATGTGGATATGGCATCATCCGATCCATATCCGATCCATTGCCATCCCTACTTAAGCCTACCGATCACTGAAGAAATGAGGGAGAATTCCTATTTCTACATGACCGTTATGTCTATGTGACAAGGTCGGTCCGCATTGACAAGTATTACCATGAATTGGATTTATAATCCACCGAATTTTGTAAGTCCTACCGTTTTCCTAGAGTTTAGAATAACTACCGCTACCGTATTGGGTTCTATAACCGTTCCATATTAAATAATATAGATTTCCGATACCTAAACCGAACTATATCACCGAAGTGATAACCGAATTAAATCACCGAAGTGATACCCGAATTATATCACCGAAGTGATACCCGAATCATAGCACACACTAATACTGATTTATCCGTGATTAGGAAAACTATTAGTTTCCTCCGAATGAATGATTCCAACAAGATGACCGATTTACCGATATGTATTAATAATGATATCCTAGTTACCGATCTCAACAGATATGAGATAAACATAATGGAGTTCTAGCCGTTGAATTTAAAGTGCAATTATGTATTACACTGCCGGACTCGACTAACTGTCGTTTGCCAAACCGATTGTACCCTCACCGTCAAAGGAAAATAGAATGAACGTTATGTAGTATGTTAAAATTCATGAAGTATGTAATACGGAAGTGATTTTTGTCACGCGACAAGGTACGTACCCGTGTCAGGGTCTGGGTGAGTGTTCCTAGCATTCAGCACAAAGAACCTTCCTTTAGCAGTGTTGTTATTTTTCATCTTAGGACAGTCATTTCGGTAGTGTCCTACGGTGCCACACTCGTAACAAGCTTTTACTAGGCAATCTTTAGCAAGATGACCATAACGCTTGCACTTGTCATAGGGGGTTCCACAAGGCCCGTCATGGTGGCGTTTGCATTTTGAGCAGAAGGGTTTGGTTCCAGTGTACTCCTTGTTGTTTTCAGATCCAGAGGGTCTGACCTTGATAGTCGCAGGCTTTTTATTGGTTTGGCCTTGGTTATCAAGGTTTCCATCAGCTTTTCGTTTGTTGTCCTTCCCTTCACGAACAACCTGTGCCATGAGGTTGTGAGCCATACGAACAGCACTTTGGATAGTCCCCGGTTTGGATGCAGTTACCATCCCTTTGATGCTTGTGGGAAGTCCCCAGATATACCTCTCGACCTTTTTGTATTCAGGATTGACCATAGTTGGACACAAGAGAGCTAGTTGGTGAAAACGGGTGGTGTATCCAGCTATGTCGTTGCCGTTGATAGTGTGATTCCAGAATTTAGTCTCCAGCTGTTGTATTTCCTCTCTAAGACAATACTCCTCGGTCATCATCTTTTTCAAATCATCCCAAGGTAGTTTATAAGCAACATCGAGACCCACAGTCTGGGCGTGAGTGTTCCACCAAGTGAGTGCACCTTTCATCAGTGTGCAGATAGAGTACTTGACCTTACAGTCATCTGGGCAGTTGCAGATGCGGAAGACGGATTCCATCTTCTCAATCCACTGTAGTAGGCCGATGGCTCCTTCCGTGCCCTTGAAGTTCAAGGGTTTGCAGTTGAGGAAGTCTTTGTAAGAGCAGAATTTGGTTGGTGGGGTGTTGTTCGGAGTTTCATCGCTTTCCGGGTTTAGGCCTGATTCGGTGTTGGGAGGAGTTTATCGAGCGGCTAGAGCTTCAGCTACTCGCTGAGTGATTAGCTGTTCAAGTTCAGCAGGAGTGAAGGATTGTCATCTCGGAGGCATGTTCCTTCAATAACAAGATAAAGGACATGTCAGAGTTTTGAATCGAAGAAAGTGATTGTCACAATTGTATGAATACTGAACAGTAAATTGATGCATGATGCGTCAATTGAGAGAAATAGAAGATAATATGATTGTAATCATTTAACAAGCGTGTCCAAAAGATTGCAAGAGTTGGAGTTTACAAAAGTGCCGAAAATTATCACATCCGGAGGGATATTTGAGAATTTGTTTGTTATCCGATGTGTGACCATCCGTTGTGGGGTTTGCCGTTTCTGTTCGAATGAACTTGATAGAATTGATAGGAAAAATTTCAGTTTTTAAAGGAATACCGATTTCCGACTGTTATAAATGATAGCGAGTGAAGGGCGATTTGCCGATAATCAATGTGCCGACTACTACGTCGAAATTTTCTAACTCTACCGGGGTAAGTCTATCTCGAAGAGATGACCTTCCAAAGCTAGGGTACATCCCAGTACTATTTTTCCTGATTCAATCAACTTACAACCGGTAAGTCCTATGATGTATCCGAACAGTGAGTATGTTACCAAATATCCTAGGTATAATAGCATATATACTAAGTATATTTCCGAATGTCCGTGACCTATGTATATATATATATATATATATATATATATATATATATATATATATATATATATATATATATATATACACAATATATATTTATATATATACCGAGTATTTTAAAGATTATCCGAGGCCTAATCATATATATACAATATATATAATAGCCTAATCGTATATGTATATACCATATATACATATATATCCACCTAGTTGTGTCTAGCACGAAACAATTATGAGTCCCGGTTCTCTCGTGGTCAGAGTCAACTAGTGCATTCCTGTTCAATATAACCCCTTTCAGATCTCACATCATCTTTATTTAATTGTACATAGTTAGCTAGGCTATGTTAAATTAAACTCGTATGATGTAATTCCTGAACCAATTATACCTAATGAGGAATACCTAACGGTCATAGTCTAGGTCCACTAAATGCAACCTAGTTCGCTATAACCTTATGCTCTAATACCAATCTGTCACACCCCCGATTTCATGATTTGCGGAAGCGATGATTTGGGTGTGACTAATCAAAAATCAAAGTGCAGAGGTACAAGCAAACGACTCTACATGAGACGTTTATACATTTTACAAAAGTAATACATAGTTTAGGTCATAAGTTTTACAACATTAATGAGTTCGCAAAATTAGGTCCCGAAGATTTTAATATATAACCATTATACAAAATATAATGTAATTAAGCCTTTTTTTTGGAATTATTATTATTATTATTATTATTATTATTATTATTATTATTATTATTATTATTATTATTATTATTATTATTATTATTATTATTATTATTATTATTATTCATTTAGAACAAAACATGGCATTTTTCAACTTACATCATAAACCCATATTAAAACTACCTAAATTACATCCAACTTCAAACTTCCAACTTCCAATTGAATACAAACAACAAATTCTTGGAAACAAAAAACATACAAATCAAAAAATACCCAGCTACAAACTAGATATATCTTCAACGCTATTTCTCTTCTTCAAGTATGTTTCTTGCTCTTAATACACCTGGAATGATTTGTATTGCACGTTCGCACATGGGTGTGTCATTTCTTTGATAGGTACGCGATTGCATACCCCCTACGCGATCGCGTACTTGTCATGAAGTGCTAAAACTCAGATTTTCCCCCCAACTCCGGACGCACCTAACCTCTTACTCGATGCGAGTTAGAACGTTAAACTTGGTGGACACCTCCACAATACCAACACGAATGTTTTCCTTTTTACATTTTTTCAAATTTCACAAAATGACGGATTTGGACGTGTGGCTAAATAACGGCCATTTTGGGCCATTTTTTATGACGACCAAGATCACAAACCATATACAATCTGGTTGGGACCTTTTGCAAACTTTACAAATGTCACACCCCCGATTTCATGATTTGCGGAAGCGATCATTTGGGTGTGACTAATCAATAAACAAAGCGCAGAGGTACAAGCAAACGAATCTACATGAGACGTTTATACATTTTACAAAAGTAATACATACTTTAGGTCATAAGTTTTACAACATTAATGAGTTTGCAAAATTAGGTCCCGAAGATTTTAATACATAACCATTATACAAAATTATAATGCAAGAAAATCTTCATGTTTATATAGATGCATGCGACTCGTACTAGCTAGCAAATCCTGCAGGGCGTCCTACTGTTGCTAATCACCTGAGAATACAACACTAAAAGGTCAGCTATAAAGCTGGTGAATCTCACAGGTTTAACATAAAACATGATGTGATCAACATGATTATCCGACGATTTAATACCAACAATGATTAAACAGCATAACCGAACAATGATAAACCAATTAAGGTTTCCGAACAATGATTAAACAGCATAACCGAACAATGATAAACCAATTAAGGTTTCCGAATAATGATTAAATCAATTAAGGTTTCCGAATTAAATATACCGACACTGATTTTGCACTGAGCTATGGTTCAAGGCATAACCTGATTTTCTGCCTCCCGAACGGTGTCAACACCCATAACAATTACTAAAATGCCCATTTGTACATGGTTGTAGCTAGCAACCCGGATGGGGACGTCACTCCCATGATAGATCTATCTTTTAGTAATCGCGCCTTATTAAGTTAATGAACCATACACTGATGAGGACTTTACCGAATTAATACACTCATGCAATAACCGAACAAAATCAATACCGACAATGATAACTGAATATAATAACCGAGTTAAAATCAATTTAACTAACCGAATACTGTGATCACGAAAACAAGTAAGCATTGTATCTCACCCCGAGTTTAAAATAGTACAACAGTAAAATGGGGCCGTGCGACTCACCTGAGTCGCCGAGCAATCAAATATCCGATGTGGAATGGACAGTCCGAATCCACCTAATGCCCTAATCATATAAGGTTATATATAAGTGAACGTCTATATAGATCACTCCCGATGTGTGTCCATTCATTCGTTAATGTGTGGTGTCCGAATATATCTTTAAAACCGTTTAAGTTTGTGGTTTATAAAAGTGGTACGGCCCGTTGGTGACGGAATTGAAATCATATTTCAAAATACAATTTTTGTTCATTTCGTAAAGATATACTTTATATGTTTTCGTATCGTATAATAATATTTGTTGTCGAATAAGTTTGATACTTTTTGGAAGAAAAAGATGTATTTGTCCTCAGATGATCATTTGAAAAAGCATAGCCTATCATCTGAAAAATCTTAGCCTATCATCTGAAAAATCATAGCCTATCATCTGAAAAATCATAGCCTATCATCTGAAAAATCTTAGCCTATCATCTGAAAAATCTTAGCCTATCATCTGAAAAATCTTAGCCTATCATCTGAAAAATCATAGCCGATCATTTGAGTTTTTATAGCCGATCATCTGAGTTTACTGAGCCGTACGGCTCAAACTTTCCAGCCAATCGGTTCTCTATACTTAGTAGATCGGCTATCACCATCTAGCCGTTCGGCTACATGAACCCAGCCGATCGAGTATCGTGTTCAGGCTCTGTTCGTGCAGTTCATCCCCAAACCAGTTTATAACATAATTTTTCGGATATAATACATAGATATAACTTTAATACATGATAATATATGTTTGTAAAACACGAATTTAAAGAAAAGTTAAAGTTTTCCTTATAAATTAAAAATGGAGTTAGATTGATGATGATGAACCGGATGATGATGATGATGACGAAGAAGATGATAATGATTATGTTGCTGTGGTTGTTGATCTTGTTGTTGTTTATATTATTGTTGTTGTTGAGATAGAGACCGAGAGTAGAGAAAGAGATTGAGAAAAATTGATGAAGATGATAATGAAAATGGGAAGGGTGCGTTTGGTATAGTCGACTGGCTTCAATTATTGGAGTTGGTTGACTCCCGTTTACAGTATAAAATACTCGTGTTTTTGTACCCGATCGTTAAGTAGTATAGTATTTTCAAATGATAATTTTCTAAATATTAAATCGTATATATTTTTAATCGAAGTATTTTATAAAAATAATGTTAATGAGATATAAAATTATATCTTAGTTTCACTTTGGTTTGAAGGATAGTTTTCAATGTACAAAATGTGTTTAAACTTTCAACCGAGTAAATAATTATTACTATCATCAATATTACATTATTTAGAAATGTTTTGCACCAACGTCCGTATTTGAGTTTGCGCGTTCTTTCAGATTTATTTGTGAATGATTATTAAATAATCATTTAATGTAATATATATATATATATATATATATATATATATATATATATATATATATATATATATAATATCCGAATACTTTTGTTTTAACACGTACCAAGTTCGAATGATTACGGTTTAAATTGGCCGCTAAATTTGCCCTTTTTGACCGGGATTCACAACAAACAACTCAAATGGAGTTTAAAACTCGCAACATATCAACCATACCACAATTTCAACTCGATTTAACATAAGTGCCAAATTACGGCCCATATGGACCCTTTTTGACCCGTTTCACAATTTAACTCTTTCAACACTAAACTCTCATTACAATCAAACTCTTGATTAATATACATGCCCCAACAATGATAATACTCAATAATATTCACATATCAAATTATGATAACTCAATAACAAAGAATGGTAACTACTCAAAGTTACACAATACAACATTTACATATTATAATCTCATTACTCAACTCTTTTACTAATGGATTCAACCTCATGGTATCAAGGCATGATCATTGAGGTTTCTCAAGTCTCAAGACCACCCTTGAATTTCACTTTTAAAGATTCACACATTGAGCACTCTCACGTGCCTCAATGCCAATACTCAATTATGCTCATTTGCATTCTCTTTAATCTTATCACACAAGGCACTAATTAACTATACTCATCATTTAGTCTCATACAAGACACAATTATATGTATCAAGCTCAGGGAACCATTACTTACCTCGAATTCGATTCGAATCATGATTAGCAAGCTTTCCAACTCTTTTAGCACCTAATCAATAATCATACACATACATGGTTACTAACTACTCAAAGTGATTAATCAAAACAAGCCAACACTCTCATTCATCACCAACTCATCCTCACATTTTAAGATGAACACGTATAATCATTTCAATGGCACACCATTTATTTAAACTCATTACTAGTTCTAAATTATCAAAACTCATCAAACTCAATCATTAATTACCAATTCAAATGTGGTGACTCAAACAACGTTTTTCTCAATTAGTCACTTATACTCGTTTCTCATATTAACTCTTGTGTTTTCACCAAAACGACACTAACACACAATCAAAACTCCATATTTCAACTCATAAACATCAAGAGTACTCCAACTAGAAATTATTCACGTTTTCTCAATCAAATTCTCATACATAATTAACATGAGTCCTCTTTTCATCACATTAACACAATAATATTATCAATCAGTACTCAAAGTGATTTCTCATTATTAATCAATCTCTTGATTCTCATGTTTTTAAACACATAACTAGCTAGTTTAATCACATACTAACAATAACATCTCACTAACACTATAACATCCTCATCATTTCTATCTCAATTCTCTTCAAAGTTTAAGCAACTTATCATAACTCAAAACTACAACAAAATTAGTATGTAATCAATTAAACAAGATCATTTATACACACTAATTACCCCCAAATGCTTCTGGTTATGAAAATCATCATTTTCCTCAAAAACCCAAAAAATGGATTTTATCTCAAGATCACTAAATCACAAAATTGAAAGTGAATATGTGTAGAGTTTACCTCGTAGATCACGAATATGTAAAAATCTAGTTAAAGCTTCCAAGAATCGAGGCCCGATCGAACCGTTTTCTCCTTGTTATTCCTTCCTCTCTCTCGTTCTCTCTTTCTCTCTATTTTCTCACGAGCCAGCACCAAACACCCTCTCAAATAATTGAGGTGGGGTTTTTTTTAGGTGTATCGACTTGGACTATTGTCCTAATACACTCCTCTAGTTTCGGTATTAAAGTTTTGAATCATAAAGCTCGTTTTCTAAATTTAAAACTCTTTACTCAAATAAAATGTAAATAATCAATATAAAATAATATTAATAGTTTAACTCTTTAAACTTTTAAAAAATTCCGAACTTATAAAATTTGAGATGTTACAGTTTTTATTACCATTATAAAAATTGAATAGTCCAAATTAACCAAATAGTAATATTATTTGGTAATATTTTCAAAATGTGTACAAATTAATTAAGTTAATCACCCAATATTATGTCTATTGATGTCATTATTAACTTTATTCATCATTTATCACAAAGTCTCAACTATATCGTAGTTTTGTCTTACAAATTATTTAACTTTTGTCAAAAACTTACAAAATTTGCTAATTAATTTTGTTTAATATTCAAGTTTTTTGATTTTGTTCGAATAATTTTATTATTAATATATGAAAGCATAAACCGAATAGTAAAAACTGAATAAACCGTATAGTAATTCGGTTTGGTTCGGTTTGGTTTTTTATTTGTTTAGTTCGGTTCGGTTGTAATTTTTCAAAACTGGAAACCAATCGATTTTATCTATAGGTTTGGTTTAAACCGAATGAATACCCCTAGTGATACTTCCTCTAACAATGTCCACTTACTAACTTGAAACGTCCCAAATTTTTTTTTTTATACAAGTGTCCAAATGACTATATAAAACTACACAACCTTTATAACGAAACTTGTATTCAATACCGGACTCAACACAACACAACCAAAAACTGTGAAATAAAAGAAGTCCCAAAAGTGTTACTAAAAGAGGTCTCAAAAGTACTACTATATACTTATGCATTTTCAGAATTTGCACATCAAGAAGTCCACTGTACAAAATTTAGACTAACATACGCGATCTATGTACCAGGATCGCGTACTTTGTCTGGAAAACCGACTGTAACCGTTTTTGCCTATAATACGCGATCCCACCATGTACCCCTGATTGCGTACTCATGTACCCAGGCCCTACACACTTTGATACAAAAACACAAACTTTGGACGCGCATAACTTTTAAAATGTTGAGAGTTAGGACCTGAAATTTTGCGGACACCTCCACTATACCAAAATGAAGGTTTCCCTTTTTGCATTTTTTTTTCAAATTTCACAAAAACAAAGAATATGGACATGTCACTAATTTGTGGCCTTTTTGACCACTTTTTGGTGACAAGTCAAAACACAAACACTATACAATCTGACCATGACTTTTTGCACACTTCTTTAGTATGCCAAGACAAGTCTAAGGCATGCAACAAATAGACTATAACTCTAATTCATTCTAAGTTAGCAAACTCACACTTGAACGGCCCATTTGGGCACTTTTTGACCCGTTTACCATATTAACCATATTACCACCAAAACTCTACCCAATTCAACACATGTTTGACTATTTCAATATGGTTGACTACATGTCAACTTCAAATTCAACTAACCATTACATTTCAACACTTTAAGATATTTCAATCAATCTTAACAAAACAACACTATTCCAATTCACATTAACTTTAAGTTTTCATAACAACAAATATGTAACACTTTACATCATAGTTGACTTTCAAAGTCAACGTACTATAAAACCAAAACTATATATGTTGTGTTTGACTTCTAAAACATGAACTTTTGGGCGATTTGTTCAAGTGATACATAACGATAAGCAAAAGAGAAAGAAGCTTGCACTCACACATAAGCAAGCCTAATCAACGCTACTCCTTTTTAATCTCTTTGCCTTCTCTTCGCCCACTATCACCTACAACATAATACACTTAAAAGAGTAAGCAATAATGATTAGTGAGCTTATAGGCAATCAATTAAGTAATCCACAACATTATACACACAATCACTAAAATACACAATAAACAACATATAATCTTAAGCAAATAACTACTTGAAGGACATGTAGAGATTTAAACACTATGCGGATTCGATATCAATATCAACACTCTAACTTAGAACCATATCACGTCGATATGCATACTAAGTTTAATAACACTATGCTAGCAAAGTTAGCCAATCTCTACACCATTGTCCAATCCACATATTTCAACAACATAATCAATAATTGGAAACAAAACAAGTTACCAATAACACATTACTTGATTGTGCAAACCTCTTGCTCGGAAGCAATCCGGAATACACAATCATTACTTAATTAATCCCCATAACACTCACCTTAGTATTGAAATGATGATTACAAGATATGATCAACCAAGGTGTTCCAAGCCTTTAACACCTATTCAATAACACATAAGAAATAATAACACATTTAGAATCTAAAGCTCATGACAACTAGCTAGTAATCATATTTCACCCTCCCCCACTTTGATTAGTTTAGCTAGACCATTAACTAACTAACCAAAGTTAAACCTTCAATAATCGTAATCAATTCTATTATCAATTTACTAACATTCTCCAATTGAATTCTTGTGCTATTATCATTTTCACCCTCAATTTACACTACTAGTCATACTTTTAGTTGATTAACATACATACATAAGGATTTAACAAAAGCTATGAAATCACACAAAAAATAATTAGTGATTTCATCACTTACTTGGTGTAATATAGTTATCACTCATAACTAAAACATTAATTTCATCAAATTAAAACCCTAATTTCATATCTGATTCCATCAATCATACAAAACCCACTAGACCTACTTTCTAGGTTAAGATTTCGAAGAAAATCACTTACAAGGGATTGAAGATGATGAAGAAGAAGATGAATTGAGAATTATGAGCTTGAATCAAAGATTGGAAATAGATGATTTGATGAGGTAATAAGCTTCTGCGATTTTGTTCTTCATGTAATGAGGTTCCAGAACTTTTTAGAAATAAAATGGGATAAGAATAAAGCTGTATACGTGTATGTATATTAAAATTCATTCCCTTTAATTTGTACAGTCTGAAACTGAGAAATCATTTATGATTTCTAGTATTTTATATTACTTCAATAATAATACTTTAAAATAATTATATTTTGGTGTACTAAAATAATACCTCGAAATTTGGGGTGTTACATAATCGTCATCTTAACTTTGAAACTTTAACACATGGGAATATCAAGGTTCATGGTCTATTAGAGAAGATTAGTAAATGACACATCTTAGTTAGATAAAGTAAAATTTAGGAAGATCAGTCAATTGTAGTTAAATACATCATCAGGTGTGGTTCCTAGGAGAAGAGGTAAAAGTGAGGGAAGAGTTATAAGCAAATGAGGAGGTGACAAGTGTCTTCTTATTTCTCCATCTTTTTTATCCAATTCCCATCCCCTTTCTCATTTCTCAACATTTTTTATCCAATTCTCCCCCTTTCTTTATTTCTCCACTTTTTTTTTCTTTTAATTTATTTTTGTTAAAAAATTTTACTATATAAAAAACATTTTAAACATAAAAAAAAGTTAATTTTTCTTAACTTGTAAAAACTTCAATAACACTTTTATAAAAAAATTATATATAACGATGCAAATGAATATAAAAAACAAGATGCAATAAAAGTAAATTATTATTGTGTTCACTAACATTATAACTATGATACACTGATTTTCTCTGAATATGATGCATCGAGTGTTAAATATCATGCATCGACTTTCAAAATATACTATCATACATAGTTATTGAATTAAAAAGTGGTGCACCATAGTTATAAAACATGGTGCATCAGAGTTATAAAATATGGTGCATCATAGTTATAAAATATGACGCTCCGACTTTTAGATATACGATAAACATCATTAGTGTATAAATCTTGGTGCATCCAGTTATAGATTGTGCATCACAATTTTAACTTTACGGTGCATTAAAGTTATAATATTGTTATACCAAATTCAATTTATTCAAGGTATAAATATGGTACATCACATAAATATTTTTTGTAATACTTCGTATAAAATTGTAATTAAATGTAACAACTCGAGGTAAAACAACATAAAAAATGTTGAAAACGCAAAAAAAATAAAAACAAATGATAAAAAAGTCATGAAAAATGTTAAATGAAAAGGTTGAAAAACGAAAAAAAAATCCGATAATAAGAACTTAAAAAAAACGCAAACAGAAAAAAATAAAAAAAAAATGAAAAATAATAATAATAATAATAACAAAAAATAAAATAGGGAAGAAAATTAGAAAAAAAATAGTGGAGAACTGAGAAGGGTGAAGAAATGAAAAGGGTGGAGAAATGGGGGAGGACACTTGTTACCTTCTCATTTTCTTCTCTCCATTTTCTCATAAGCCCCTTCCTCACATAAACCACTACCTACATCATTTTACTTTAGTTTTTATTAGCATTTGACCCACCGGGATTTGACCTTTACATTCAAAGGTTAGCCTCATAAATTTAATGGCTCCATATATATGTATGTGTATATATACTTAGTATAAATATGTTAATACAATTATTTGTTAAGTAAACATGCATTTTCTTAAGACTTTAAACTACCCTACCAAATTATTAAGGCCCGATTTTTTATAATATTACCTTGCAATATATGTATGTGTATATATACTTAGTGTAAATATGTTAATACAATTATTTGTTAAGTAAACATGCATTTTCTTAAGACTTTAAACTACCCTACCAAATTATTAAGGCCCGATTTTTTATAATATTACCTTGCAAAGTCTATATGACTATCTTTTTAGCCCTTTAAGGTCATTTATAACCATGTACTCTTAATACAGAGGATGTATGAGTCATATTTAAAAATTATTATACTCTAAAGTTAATTAATCTATAACCATATATACTCTATAAATAGAGTATAACGAAAATTATGGAGTACATAAATAGTGATACTCTATTTTTTGAGTAAAATTGTCAATCCTTCAAATATGGAGTATATTATTGGAGTTGGTTGGAGATGATTTATACTCCAAATATGCTAATGGATCAAAATTGACAGTTCATCTTCAATTTTTTTTATTTAAAAAAACTTCTTCGGCAATCTCCATTTATAATAAAAAAATCGATCATCAAACTCAAAGTTACTAATCTTCTTGCCTTCTTATTTTTTTGCTTTCACATTTCACTAATCACTAACTATCTAATTACACATAGTCTCAATTACATTACCTTTTTTTTTTTTTTGCACAAAATCAATCACTAAGTGAGGCTTGAAGCAATCACTGATTAAGAATTATGTTAACCATTCCCGTAAAGTAACAGTTGTTTCATCTGAAAGAAGATTTTCAAAGCTTAAAATTGTGAAAAGAATAGTTAAGTTCAACAATGACACAAGAAATGTTAAATGGATTAACAACTTTATCAATTGAAAAGCAGTTAGTCAACGAAACTGATTTTAATGACGTAATTAGAGTTTTTCCAAAATAAAATTGGGAAAAATAAGCTTTATATAAGATATTATAGGCTAAAATTTATAATAAAGAAAGCTCCATTTTAAAAGTTCGTTTTAGACCTCAAATACGCTCGAGCTACTTTTGGCCTTTATATCAAAGAATAATATGATAACAAAATGTTCAAAGTCTAGTAGTAGATAAAATATATGATATGCTAAATGGCAATTCAAAATTCATAGGCTTAATACAGATGTTAGTTAGACCACTTAGACCACCTGCAATGGTGATGGGCAAAACTGGACGTTCTGGGCGTCACGTCAGCGTCAACATCACGTCAGCGCTTGCAGTGGTAAACCCAGAACGCCCAGAACATCCTGTTTTGCCCCTAGGACCCACCAATTTAATTTAATTTTTATTTATTTAACAAAAACAAATACATTTCATTAATTAATTAAAATACAATACAATAATTAAACAAACTACACTTAAATAAAAATAAAGTACTTAATTAAAAAAAAATACTTAAAAATAAAAACAACATAAATAATTAAGCGGGAGGTAAAGGTAAGCTGTAAAAGTTTGGTGGAAGCGTCCAAATGTGCTCAGTGAGATCAGCCCGTAGTTGGTGATGTACCTCTTTGTCACGTATTTCTTTTATTCTTGCTTCTCGGTCTTTTACACGTTGCCTAAAATCCCAACGAGGCCGGTTAGTAGGGTCATCGAACATCTCTTGCTCGATTGAAAATAGTGCGAATCCGTTATCCTCTTGTATCATGTTATGCAATATGATACAAGTATACATTTGTCTTCGCCTCTTGTTGACACTCATAGCTCGTCCCGCAATCTTTAAAATTGCAAACCTACCTTGAAGGACACCAAAAGTTCGTTCGACATCTTTTCATGTCTTTTCTTGAAATCTTTTGAACTTGGCTCGTTTCTCGTCAATAGGACACGTAATTCCTTTGACAAGAGTGACCCAATTCGGATAAATACCATCAGCAAGGTAATACCCTTTTGTGTAGTGATGTCCATTGACATCAAATGCTGCAGGTGGACCAGTGTCATTTTTTATGGAATCGAACAACTGAGAGTGGTTTAAAACGTTAATGTCGTTGTTCGAACCCGCCATTCCTGAAACGCCCCAAAAATTTTTTTTTTTTTTTTTTTTTTTATTTTACCTTATGCGATCCTGGAAACCCCCATGGGATCGCATACTTAAGCTAAATTTGTTTTGTAACCAATTCCTTGCATACTACGCGGTCTGGTAATCCTCATGCGATCGCGTAAGAAACTACCATACGCGATCCTATCAAAAGCACCAGATCGCATATTTACGCATAAAAATCCACTGTGACCATTTCTTGGGTTAATACACGATCCTATAGTCCTTACGGGATCGCGTATCACCTGATTTCTGCTGAAAGATGAACCAAACTCAAATTTTAAAACCAAATTCGGAAGCGCATAACTTTTAACTCGTTAAGAGTTAAGACCTGAAAATTTGCAGACATGTTCATATATACAAAACAAATGTTTCTCAATTTACACTTTTTCAAAATTCACACAAACGCTAGATTTTGACTTATAACCGAAATTGAACCATTTTGATCATGTTTAAGAGTCAATTTCCAACACAATGAACATATTTCCAAATTTTTCTTTCTAACATACTCTATTACCTATTTAAACTCAATGACCAATACAAAAACCATTCAAACACTTATTTTGACCCGTTTTAATACCTTGATCCATTCGACCTCTCATAATGACCCTATAACCAAACCAACCACATTTTGACCGTTTGACCTCAAGTTCCGCATTCTTTTCTCAATTTCAATATAATCATCCTTTCTTTACTATTAAAGTCAACCAAAACTCAACTTAGACATATATTCAAAATCACCAAGTTAGCACACTTATGTTTACATATCTTCATACCAATCCAAAATGACCTCCATACATACACTTACATTCCAAGACCACTAGTTTACCAATTTCTCTTTGACCTTACAAAATCAAAGCAACATTTTACCACTATTAACAACCTTCACTTTTAAACCGATGATAATTTCAAAAGATGTTGTTTTGGGCAAATTATACAAGTAATATAAAACGATAATTATAGAGAGAAGAGACTTGCTACTCATATGCTAGCAAGTCAATCCACGCTAATCCTTTATAATTGCTTTCCCCTCCATTTGCTCACTTGAACCTACAACATACAACAACAAAAGGGTAAGGTTATAGCTTAATGAGTATATTGGCAATTAATTAAGTAATTCACCAAAACAATCAACAATTAGAAACCAACAACAATAATCACATAATCTTAAACAAATAACTACTGAGCAACATGTAGAGATCAAATTCGCTATGCGGATCCGTGGCCAATAATCACTTAGCACCGTACCACAACGATACACATACTAAAGCAACATCATGTGCTATGCACATATTCAACAACAAAACAATGCTAACAAAGTTAGCTAATCTTTACAAAATTGCCCATTCCACATTATTTCACAACAAGCATCAATTAACCACGATAATCAACAAGAAACAACAATGTAAGATACAAGCAATACTCCACTTGATTGTATGAACCTCTTGCACGGATGCAATACGGAATCACATAATCATTACCCAATTAACCCCCATATTACTCACCTTGATATTTTTGGAAATTAAGCGATTCAATGATCAATTGAGGTTGCCACGTCTTTAACACCTAACATATAATACATAACAACCTAACAACATATTTAGAATATAATCATCGAATTCAACTAACAATCATCTTCAACCCTCCCCCACTTTGGTTTGACTTAGTTTGACTATTAACCAAACTGATATAACCACCCTTTCTATGATCATAAGCACTTCTAGTGTTTTATTACTTGAATTTCCATTTTAATTCTTATTCAAACATTAAATTTTCAACATAATCACACTTCTAACTCTACTTTAAGCCAATTAACATAAGCTTACAAGAGTTTGGTACAACCGTAAGAATCAATAAGAACACCCTCTTGTGATTCTTCATTTTTATCATATACAAGATTAATATCAACCATTATAACACTAACTAACATCAATTCAAACAATTACTAACCCTAATTTCGTATTAAAATCACTACCCAATAAAACCTTTCAAAAACCCAAACCCTAGGTTAAAGGAAATGAAAACTGAACTCACTTAGGGTTAGGATTGATCAAGAAGGAAGGAATTATGTTACTAGAACTTTGATTTGAAGATTGAAAGTTGAATTCTTGCACTTGGTGAGCTCCTGGGATTTTTATCTTCTTCCTTTGGCTTCTGGAATGATTTTTGGGAATTGAATTGGATATGGATAAAGTGTAATTTAGTATATGTTTTAATTAGTTTTATTCCCCTTACTTCTTATTGTCTGAAACTTAGAAACCATTCGCAGTTTCTATTATTCAATATCACTTACAATAACAATAATATAAAATGATTATTTATTTATTTATCAAAATAATACCTTAAAATTTGGGGTGTTACAATTCCAAAAAAGGAATGTCATATCCACATGTCGTATGAAGCAACATCATCAAACATAATGGTCGGGTGTCCGTGATCACCCCTAGTATATTGGCATTTCCATAAATTCGGAAAAGTCTTCCATCGCCAATGCATACAGTCAATGCTTCCAAGCATTTCTTTAAACCCATGTTTCTATTCGTGTGCTCTATATATCCGAGCAATATCTGTAGCAGTCAGCTTTCTCAAATACTCCCCCGAGTATAAGTTGAATACACACTTACAAAAGTTGTTAACACAGTCGTTTGACATTCGTTCACCCATTTGTAAGTATTCATCGAACATATCGCCTGACGTTCCATACGCCAATTGACATATGGAGATCGTGCACTTTTGTAGAGGGGTAAAACCAAGCCTACCAAGTGCATCCGGCTTTTGCTTAAAATATTTAAAGTGGTCGGGCATAGGTTCAATAGAGTATTCAGATATACCTTGTACGATTCGAATAAATAATTCCTGACGCATACGTAAACCTCTTTTAAACAAGTTTGGAGGATACTTTGGATTCTCTTGAAAGTAGTCTTCCCATAAACGTTGTTGTGCGTGCACTTTCACGATCCCTTGGAATATAGATTCGATTACGTGGTGGTCTCGAACTCTCACCGGCCTCACTCGCTTGCTCTTTGGCGTAGTGTTGCATAACTTGCATGAGAAGTTCATCTTCCGAAGAAAAATAAAAAAGAAAATTGATTGAATCTATTTTTGTGTGTTTTTGGTATAAATTGTATGAATTGTTGTGTGTTTTTGAGGTTGGAATGGTGTGGTATTTATAGATAAGATTAGAATTAAAAATAAAAATAAAAAATAGCCGTTGATTTCCCAATGGTTTAAGGAAAAAAAAAGAATATATATATATATATATATATATATATATATATATATATATATATATATATATATATATATTCACCCCCAACGGTTAGATTTTTTTTTTAAAAAAAAAACTTTTTTTTAAATATTGAATTAAAGTTGGAAAGAAAAGGAAAAAAAAATTGAAGTGGGTCCCACAGAACGCTCCTATCCTTTCCCGTGCTCCCCTCCACGACGCCCCTCCCAGAACGCCCCGTTACCGGCATTCTGGGCGTTCTCCGACCAAAAATGCCTCCATGTCGGGCGCGTTACAACTGGTCTTAAAGTGATGAGTGCTCCTATGTGTAGGTGTCACGTCCGCACGATTGAATTTTGACAAATGTATATGAGTGCAATGGTTATTTTCACGACTAAATGTCGTAGTGAAATTGGTAACACAAATTAATTTAATTTTTGTTTTATCAATCAAATAAAAAAAGATAAATAGACAAATATGTTACTAACCTTATAAAAATATTCTGATAGGTTATTAGACTATTAATTTGTTCAATTTAATTACTGAATAATTTTCATATTTAAATTAGAATTTTTTACGTTTTAATATTTTTGAATTTAGTAACTCAATTAAAGTCTTAAGTAAACTAACTTCGTTGTTAATATTTATAAGAGAAGTAACTTGTAATTTATTAAATTACAAATAAAGCTAGTAACAACTTTAACATTATCGGAATGTATAGTAACACATTTTCTATTAACCCAATTAAAACACTAATTACAAACAATTTGATAAATTATACAAAATAAAAAAAAAAAAAACATTTGAATATTAACATTTAATAAATTTAGCGGTTTAGCCCAAATATTAATTTTTAGAAACTTACATTTTAGCCCAATAACCAAAGTAAAGAACACAATGATAAGTAAATGATGGGTCTCATCAAACAATTAGGTACTGCAAGTGAGCAAGGCCTCAAATTCAACTAATGGATCGGAGTGGACGTCTTTTTTTTGGAAGACTTGTTTTTTTTAGGGCTTCATGGCTTCTCTATTGTATTTTATTCAAGGAGCATTAAAGAGTTCAAATTTTTAGCATTGTTGGCAGAGCAAATATGGACATGGTGCGGCTGTTCAAGGAGGATTGTTAGTTGTCTAAGCACCTTAACTACGTCTGTTTTATTAGCTTCAAAAAGGAGTGTTCACGGGCAGTTTATCGTCCGAGTTAGGTCTATGCATCGATTGATGTATGTATGTGCAATTGTATTTGTATTCTCTCTTCAACTTTGTTGAAGGTTCCATTTTAATATATATATTTATCTTTTTTTGCCAAAAAAAAAAAATATTCTCAAAGCAAAAAGTAAGCCACAATAGTTTTGTTAGGGTTTTATATATCCCCTTTCGTCTTCTTTCACACATTTAAATATTCCGTAACTTGTACAAGTAACTAGATAGAAAGAAATAAACATCGTTTTTTTTTTCTTTTTGTTAAAAATACCTCAGAAATGTATAATATTAAAGAAAAGAAAAATGAAAAAGAGATTGGAAGTGCACCCACAGAATTGCATCGTGAGGTTTATCATTGTATTTACATATAACAACGTGAGGTAAAACAACATAAAAAAAGTTGAAAACGCGAAAAAAACAAAAAGTAATGATAAACAAGTCGTGAAAAAGGTTAAATGAAAAGGTTGAAAAACGTAAAATGTATATGTATATGTATATGTGTGTGTGTGTATATATATATATATATATATATATATATATATATATATATATATATATAACAAGAACTTTAAAAAATGCAAAAAAAAATATAAAAAGTTAAAAAAAGCGAAAAAATTAATAATCCGAAAAAAATTAATATAAAAAAATAAAACACTGAAAAAAAATTAAGAAAAAAAGTGGAGGAGAAATGAAGAATGTGTGGAAATGAAGGAGGTGGAGAAATAGAGGAGGACACTTGTCACCTTTCCATTTGCTTCTCTCCATCCCCACAAGAACCGATATCATAAAAATATAGTATAAAATCATATGGAGGCATAAAATTAGAACTTACTAAACCTGTACCGGGTACTAAAACGGGAATATACCGGTACCATACCGAAAGTACCGCATTCAAAACAATTATATATTTGAGTACCAAGTACCGTACCTAGTTGAAGATGGTTGGTACCGGTACGGTATGAGTACAGTATTGATATTTCGGTTCTAATGCTCATCTCTAGTTGGGACATTTGATCTAATTTTAACATTTTATACCCTTTCCGAATAAATATGACGTTCTCATTATTATACCACGTGTCAAGGATTCTACTCCATACGGTTTGAAATTTTAATTAGAGTAAATTGCATGAATGGTCCCTGTGGTTTACACACATTCTCACTACTAGTCTCTATACTTTGTTTGTTGCTTAGACATTTCAAAAAAATTTATAATTGTTGCACGATTAGTCACTTATCTACCGAAAATGACTAAAATAACCTTGACGGTACTATCTATATTGCTCAGCCAAAGACGGATATTTTAGTCGTTTTAGGTAGAAGAGGGACTAAGGGTGCAACAATTTTTGTATTGTTGGAATGTCCACGCAACAAACAAAGTATAGGGACTAACGGTGAGAATGTGTGTAAACCACAGGGACCGTTCATGCAATTAACTCTTTTAATTTTTATACATACAATAATAATAATAATAATAATAATAATAATAATAATAATAATAATAATAATAATGATAATAATTTGTATTCGTGCTAATGTTTGTTTAAGTTCTATAAATCATTGTTTAATGTTTAATGGTTATCTTATGCGTGACAAAGCTAAACTGAATGATAGTGGATTAATATTAATTAATATAGTGGTATGAAAATTAAAATTTGATATAAAACCACACATATATAAATTATATCGTGGGAAACACTTGTCAAGTCACAAACTACATCAAACCGGCCTCTTAAAACCTTCATGCACAGCAACCTCAAAAGTAGTCGATCAACGTAATATTAACCTTCAAACACCTTTGTTTCGATTAATACATTAATATCAAATTAACAATCTCGTAATCACGTTCAACACTAAATCAACAAGAAATATAATGGAAGAAGATTGGCACGATACTATCAATCATCGTAAGCTAGTTCTTGGTAAAGTTATCGACCGTGGAACTTTCGGTGTTGTTCATAAGGGATCATACCACGGTCAAACTGTTGCAGGTAATTATTGATTTTGTTATATTTAAAACTATTCGATCACATGTTTTATTTGTTATATATGTGTCTTGTTTTTGATTAATAGGTTTTATTTATTTTGTGTTTCAGTGAAAGTTCTTGATTTAAGCGATGAAGGGATTAGTAAAGATGATAAGGAAAACCTGAAGAATGATTTTAAAAAAGAAGTTGGTTTATGGCAAAATCTTGATCACCCAAATATAACCAAGGTATGTGATACGTTAATTAGGATTAATTAATTGTACAAGATATATATGTACAATACACAAGATATAATATATTCATATCGTTGTAACCAAATTGATAATCACAAATTTGTTGGTAATTTCTTATTTTCTTTAAACAAATAAAAAATAAAGTTACGTGTGTAATTTATTTACTAATAGAAAGCCAAGGTGAATAAGTATCAGAACTTATCAACAACCTAAAACAAATGTTGATAATTTGTATGTTGTCTAGTCGAACAAACATTAACTAAACTACATGCATAAAAGAGTAGTTAGTCTGCCCTCCATGCATACAAAATTATAAATAAGTATATGTGTATATGGATGAATCTTACGATTGATTATTTGTGATCGAAAATTTCAGATGATCGGAGCAACCATGTCCATGAATACAGATTCCGGGCACAAGAACAAGAAAACGATAGCCGAAAGCAACTTTTGTATCGTCTCCGAATATATAAAACGAGGCTCACTAAGATCTTACTTAAACAAGCACCAAGACAGAAAGCTTCATATGAAAATCGTCATTCGATTTGCACTTGATGTCGCTAAGGGGTAAGCAACGACAACACCTTGACTAGGTTCTAGATTATATACTCCGTATATACTTCACATATTAAACACTAAATCATTTGATTTTATTTCTAGGTTGAGTTACTTACATTCGAAGAAAATAATTCACCGTGATGTGAAGCCAAGGAACATGCTAATCGACAAGCATCATAAGATCAAGCTTATTGATTTTGGAGAATCGATTTTTCATCCATATGAAACGGAGCTGATGAGCCGTCAAATAGGGACTCTTGGATATATGGCTCCCGAGGTATTTGTAATCCCCTTATGATGACTTGCTAATTCGTACTTACTCCTGATGATTTCGTTTACATTTCAAACTTAATAAGAAATTTGGGTAATCAATTGCAGGTTATGAGCAAGAGACCATATGGGCCTAAATGCGATGTGTATTCTTTTGGAATATGCTTATGGGATATATATTGTTGCGATCGGGTGTTAATTGCATATAGTATAGACAACAACATTACAGCTGAGAAATATCAGGTATATAAATCTTGATATATATATATTCATGTTTTGGGGTATTATATATATTTTATCAGTTTCTGCTGGATGCTGATATATTAATTGTGTTCTTCTGTTATAGAAACTGAGACCAAGGATACCGGGGGACTGTCCAATACAACTAGCACGATTAATGAAATGCTGCTGGGACACAGATCCGAGGAAAAGGCCAAACATGGAGGATGTGGTCGTTGAATTAGAAGAAATTCAGCTTAGTATTCCTGTTTCTGGTTGCTTCAGTTCGTTTGGCCAATGAAGATAACAATGTTAATGAAGAAATACGAACATTATACAACTGAAGGAAGGCAGGGAATGAATGTTAGAGTCTTTCCAAGTGCCTGATTCATTGTTAGGATGATCAAAATGAAACTAAGTACGTATCACATATACAAACTAAGAAAGATGAATCAGAAGATCTGGATGTGTACTTAAATGTAGCCTGTAGGCGCATGTTAGTGTAAATAGAGGACCATTGTATGTACGTATGATAAAGTTTGTGCTTAAGCTGTAAATAATTATTTTACTATTTTTAGCTTTAACATTATCGAGCTTAATTAGGTAATGTTAACATTACCCATGTAACCATGTTATTCCATACCGTTGAAGTAATAGACATCAATACATGTATTTCAACCCTTTACTGATAATTATATAAACGTTACTTTCAATTCGAAAGTTCTTATAGCATACAAACATTGTAGATGCATGAAACTTTTTAAAGCTATTGCACTTATTTAACTAATCATGTTGGTGTCAATGATAGTTATTTTTTAATTTTGTGACAACATAATAAGTTTGAAATACAGTTATGTACAAAGTGTCATGTGCTGTGACACAAGTCAACTTGTATGTCTCGCTTGGTGTAGACATTTTTAGAAAGAGTTTGCTTTAGCATCGGTGGAACTATTGACTTGATCGCGGCGCAACATGTCTTTTAACAATTGCATTGGAAAAGATTGTTACTCTTCTTAATTGCACTCGATTCAGAAAAAGATGTTCAGAAAATTGAAGATTGTGCAAAAGGGAAGGATAAAAGTAATGATGCATCCTAAGGTAACTTGTCTAAAACTATTGAGAAGAAAACGAGTAAATCTAGACGTTTCATTCGAGCAATAGATGAAAAGTGATGTAGAATTATCACCTGATTGATCCTACTACTTTGGAACAATTTGTTTGGTGATGATGATACTACTACACAAACCGGAAATCACCCCAAAAAAAAAGAAAAGTAGTAGAAAAACTTGTCAATATGAAAAATAAAGAAAGCAAGATGGCAAACTCTGAAGATTGTTCAGTATTCTAGTAGCTTTCTGTACGTTCTGAATAATAAGATGATGCTTTTTTTTTCCATACGTGACGATATTATGATGCGAAAGGACATGTGAGATTTTAAGAGTCTTGTGTTGCATATCTTCAATGGCCAATTAGCTCAAATTAAGATAGTTGTGCAATGGTTTCAATTATGAATATGATTTACTTCAATATAGGTGATGGTTTCTAAATGGTAGATTGCTGAGAATAGAACAACAACTGACTCACATTTCGTGGGATATCAACTAGTTTTTTATGTTTAAACATCATCGCTAATATAAAATCACGCATTAAAGGATATATATATGGTCGAATTTATATACGCGAATCTACTTTTCTACAATTTACCTTTCTAATTAACTCAAGTGGCATTATTTGTTTTTGGAAGTGTCTTTACATTTTGTCTTAGTTCATAATGTTATTTTTGTTATGTGACAAATTGCTTATTTTTATATTCTTCGTTATAAAATGATAATGATAGCTCTAATGACTGTCAATAAGATAGATAAATTGCATTAAATGAAGTTAAAACTTTCTATATTAATTCAAAATTATATATAATTAATTTAGGGTGTGTTTGGCAACCATATTTGAGGGGATTATGGGAGATTCTAGGAGATTGAGATTCTCATTTTAAGAAATTCAATCCCTTGTAAATTGATAATCCCTGTTTGGCATGAAAACTAGAAAAAAAAACTTCTTTAAAAAAGAATCCCTTAAATTAGAAGCTACTAAAACTACCTTATTATTGAGAGAATCCTCATCCCCTCTTTATTAAATTACTACATTACCCTTTTTATAATTATTAAAATTTTAAAGTTATAATATATGATGTCCTTTTATATCATTTTACATAAATAAATTTCATATTTAGCTAGTTTGTCAAACACTTATTGGAAAATAAAAACTCTCATCTCCAGCCCTAAACAACACACCCAGCTCTAGCTTTTAACTTTCAGCTCCATCTCTAGCTCCATCTCCAGCTAATTTTGTCAAACACACTCTTAATGTTTGTGTTTAATGCATTGAAATTTTCCTTGTATATGTGATACATTAAATGAAATATTTAATTAAAATGAAAACTTTAACTTTAATTAATTTCCGTAAAGTTTCTTATTGAGAGCCATAAGGGCTATTATTATCATTTTCCTTCTTCATTACCTCTGAAAAGGGTTCTATTTAATTCCTATGTTCCAACATTATTGTCACCATATAAAAAACATAAAAATTAATAAAAGTACATATATTTATTACCATTGACCATCAATAAAATTTCAACCTTTTCATATTAAAACATTTTAATTAATTAATTAATTGATTTTGAAAACGGATAATTATTTTGAGACATACTAAAATAAATTTGTGAACAATAATACTTGGATGTAGAGAGTAATTTTCCTTAGCTTTTATCTTTTATCTATACTTCTATAGTATCATATTGATAAGAGTAGTCAATTATCATTAAAGAAAATAACTATTCTTACAAAACCCATTGATAGATCTAAGTCAATTAATATATTTGAATAGTTTTTTTTTTTTTTGGCGAAAAACTTAAAATATATAAATAAATAGTCTCTTCATCAATAAGTTGAAGAGAACTAAACGAAATACATTTGTCGAACTATATTTGAATTGTTTGCTTATCGTGTTCTTGAAGTTAGGGGTGTACATAAATGGTCTGGAATCATCAGAACCGATAAACCGAGCCGGGACCAGACCAGAACCGAACCAACCCGAAGCATAACGGTCTGGTTCTCGATTTTATTTTTTTAACCTTAATGGTTCGCGGTCCAGTGCGGTTCTATAACCGGTAAAAATGGTTCGAACAGTTGGAACCGTTTATATAGGAAAAGAGAAATATATACTTGATATGTGTATCTTTTAATATCAACATAAATTCAGTTATATTATTAGATTTATTAAAACTGTAATATTAATTATAAGTATATATGTCTTTTTTATCTTTTATACTCCATACACCCAAAAATTTTAACTTACAATTTATTTATCTCCTTCGCCGTCCACACACAAGTAACAATTTAGATACTTTCGCACACTTTCCCGAGTATGATTTTTGATAATTTGTTAACACTTGATCCATTCAGTAATTTTTTTTGGAAACATGATCTACTATATTCTTTTGTAATCTACATAGTTTGAAAAAAAAAACATAGATGCGTCCTCCTTATGTTTGAATTGCAGCAACGTTTTAGTTCTGATTATTAGACGATTGTATATTTTTTCTGATTCCTTAAGTCTTATATTCAATCTGATAACTACATGTTTTTACACATCTTCTTCTTTATAACATATAAGCGTGCATATTATTTAGTTTGCGGTTTTGAACCAAAACCACAAGAACCAAACCAGTATCAGACCGGACCGGAACCGAATTACATGGTGTGGTTCATGGTTCTTGATATTTTATTTAGTGGTTCGCGGTCCGGTGCGATTATGGTCCGGTATGATGCGGTTTTTAGACCATGTACACCCCTACTTGAAGTTGGGGTTAGAGATTTTTGTAATTTTTATTTTGTTTTATTATGATAATAAAAGTCTACATATTCCAAAAAAATTCAGATTTTATCTTTGATAGTTAATAAATTTAAAATTTATTTATGGATTTCGGTTCGTAGAGGAATGGGACAATTTTTGGACAATTTTTGAGTTTTTTTTTAGGCAATTTTTCGAACATGTCCCCAACTTTATTAAAATTGCAAAATAGTCTCTCATCTCTTCCCCATTCTCCTCTTATCCATTCCTTTATTTATGAATATTATTATTATTGTTGGTACATCTTAGGGTATGTTTGGCAAAACTAGCTTGTAGCTGGAGCTGAAGCTTATAGCTAGAGCTGGTAGCTGGAGCTTATATTATAAGTTAGAAGCTGAAGCTTATGTGTTTACAAGTGTTTGGTAAAACTAGCTGGAGCTTATTGAAGTAAATTGACATAAAAGGACAAAAAATATATGATAAATAATGATATAAGGGATATATATGTAATTTCTACTTTGATAAGCTTGTAGCTTATTTTTATAGGGTGTGTTTGGCACACGAGCTTATGGGAGCTTGTTGGAGCTTAAGCTTATTTTTTTTCACAAGCTTAAACTTTTAGCATCGTTTGGTTGACAAAACTTTAGTAGCTTATTGAAAAAATAAGCCCTGAAAAAAGAAGCTACTTGACGTAGCTTATAAAAATAAGCTCCAAGCTTATAAAATGAGAAATAACATAAATACCCCTTATATCTTTATTTATCATATATTTTTTGTCCTTTTAGGTCAATTTACATCAATAAGCTCCAGCTAGTTTTACCAAACACTTGTAAACACATAAGTTTCGGCTTCTGACTTATAATATAAGTTCCAACTACCAGCTCTAGCTATAAGTTTCCAGCTCTAGCTAACAGCTAGTTTTGCCAAACACACCCATAAGCTACTTCCATTAGTTTTTTTTTCCAGAGCTTATTTTTTCAATAAGCTACCAAAAATTTTTCTACCAAACAAAGCTTGTAACTTAAGCTTGTTAAAAAAATAAGTTTAAGCTCCAATAAACTCTCATAAGCTAGGTTACCAAACATACCCTTAACTAACCATTTAATTAATCTCAGATGTTCACGCTCTGTGTAACAAAAATTACCCTAAAAATCACCCAAAACTTCATCAAATTTGAACACCAAATAAATCGAAATATTAATTTATGTATACTTACACCACGTGTCAAACAGTAAAAAAGATTTTAAATTAGATTCAAAGTTTCTGACTTTACACACACGCAAAAAATATCATTTGAACAGAATTTAAGAAAATGAAATAAGTTTAACATATATATACATTTTTTAAATAGTTTTTTAAAGTTGTGATTAAACCATATATAATAAAATAAATAAATAAATAAACGAAATAAGCGGACGGAAACAAACTTCAGATATGCATATAAATAAATTAACATGACAAACACTTTGTTAATTGACGTTCACAGATTACTTACATTAAACCTATTCAAACCATAATCATGGAGAATCCCCTGAAACCAGTCGACGTCATCAAGGCTCGCAACCATTATTTGTTACGCTCATGTAATACTCAGCAACATTACGTAGTTCAACACCAACAAGATCAACAAACACAACAACAATGGGGGGATACAATCGATCCGCTTAAGATTGTTCTTGGAGAAGTTATCGGCCGTGGAACGTTTGGTGTTGTTCGTAAGGGATCTTACAACGGTCAAACGGTTGCAGGTTCGTAATGTTATAGATTGACGTTTGTATAACAATATGTTTGATTGTTTCTTTATATATATTTTTTATATTATGGACGTTTTTGTGTTTATGATTAATAGGGTTTTATTTTGTGTTTTTAGTGAAAGTTCTTGATTTAAGCGACAAGAAGATTACAGAAGTGCAAAAGGGTATTATGAAGGATGATTTCAAAAAAGAGGCTGGTTTATGGCAAAATCTTGATCATCCAAATATAACTAAGGTATGTAATATGTTTTAGGTTATTTGTTACAAAGCATTAATTCAATACTAACAAAACATTATCTAGCAATAAACATACTTACTACTTACTAATTTTTGTTAAAACAATATTGTTGATTTGTTTTAACAATGATACCCAAGAAAATAAATATCACAATTTAGTCAACTTATTTGAATGCAACTAGTAAAAACTATATATGCATATGTATGAATCATACTAATAATTATTGTGTTAAAACTCAGATGATTGGAGCAACCATGTCCATGAAGACAGATTCCGGGCACAAGAACAAGAAAACGATAGCCGAAAGCAATTTTTGTATTGTCTCCGAATACTTAAAAGGAGGCTCGCTAAGATCTTACTTAACCAAGAACCAAACCAAGAAGCTTCCTATGAAGAACGTCGTTCAGTTTGCACTTGATATCGCTAAAGGGTAAGCAATATAATTGACACCTTGCTTAATACTCAAACTTGGATTAGGATTTTGACAAGTTAAATTTTCTCTCGAGTTATTAAATTGTGGGAGGAAACAAAACAATGCCTCTTAGGTCCATATTATGTTTTAATTAATACGTTTAATTTGACTGCATGCATCAACCTTTAATCTATTTAATTCAACTTCATAAATTAAACAGTACTTATTATCTAATCTGGTTTTTTTTTTCTAGGTTGAGCTATCTTCATTCCAAGAATATAATTCATTGTGACGTGAAGCCGGAGAACATGCTTATCGACAAGCATCATACGATCAAACTTACTGATTTTGGAGAATCAACTTTCATGAAGCCATCACAATTTATCTTAATTGGTAGTCAAAACGGGACTCTTGGGTATATGGCTCCTGAGGTATAGTATATACAGTCTCAATTATAACTACCTAGCTTGTTAGTATATACTCTGATACTCATGTAGTTTCAATTTCATAACTAATCTATACTTATGATTGATTAATTGTAGGTTATGAGCAAAAAACCATACGGGTCAAAAAGTGACGTCTACGCCTTTGGGATATGCTTGTGGGAGATATACTGTTGCGATATGGCGTATACGTATGATTTGGAAAACATGCCATCAGAGATATATAATGTACGTATAGATGTATATAACTTTTGTATAGATTGATGTATGCATATATATATATATATATATATATATATATATATATATATATATATATTTATATATATTATGATATCGTTTTTGGTAAGTTGATTAATTGTGTTTTTTTTACTACGCGCAGAATATGAGACCAAGCATACCGGTGGATTGTCCAAAATGGTTGGCTCGATTAATGGAACAATGTTGGAACACTGATCCGAGGAAGAGGCCGGAGATGAAGGATGTGGTCGTCGAATTGGAAGGAATTCTGAAATCTGAAGAGCCGCAAATGATGTCAAGAAATCGCCAGGGTGTTTTTAGTTTTGGTTGCTTTGGGGGGCATGAACGATAGCATCAGGAGTGTGGATGAACTTGACCAAGAGATGAACATCATCTGAAAGAAGAAAATATGTACATACAATTAGGACGAAATTTTGGGATATTGTAAAGTATACAGTTCGTATGATCGGATGATGAAACGAAAACATGTACCTCATACAAAGGATGGGTTTTTCAATCAAATGATGATGGATGTTTTAAATGTTGTAGTTGTTGGGGTTCCGGTATCTTGAAGAGTTTTGTTGAACGGTTATGTGTGTGTCTATTAAGTGTTTAGACATTTGTATATAGTGTTTATTGCAGAGCTCATTCCATTAAACTTTACACCTCCCATTAATCTAATTAAGATCGAATTGGTGACCAAATATGCCAGAATTAACACTGAGTCGATCAGTTTGTTAACAACAGAAAGGTTTAGAGACCACCCTCCAGCGATCTGTCTTCGTTAACAAAGGTTATGTCAAGTGTAAGAGAACTTATAGTAAAGGATTTTATATATTAGCTATACTATTAAGAACAAGATCTAAACTTACACCCTATACTATGCACTGCAATATGCCAATATGTACAATTAAATTAATATATTACATATACATTATCTTCAATAAAATTCAAACTCATATTATAAGCCGAAGATGTAAATGTAGTTAGACCACTGTCAACGGACTTCATCGATCGAAAACCGATGCGCGTCTGCCGACTGATGTTGTTGGCACGGGCTCGTCTGTTAAGCTCGTCACTTGGTCCTCGTTGGTATACCGACGCACGGGGAGACGAGGGAGTGGGGCCAAGCTCGATCAATATTAAATGTTTTTTAATTTATTAATTAGAAATTAATGTATATTGGTAAATGTGGAGCTCAAAAATTGAAGTGACACAGTCATTGTTGGCAGTATTGTGTCGATTGTAAATATTTAATTTGAAACGAAAAGGGTATTATTTATTTTAATAAATGATCATAAAATTCCCATTACTACCTATGATGTTAGTTCAATTAAAATTGGGAGCTTTGACCCCTCTAGGCTTTAACTATAACGTGCCACATTCCTTTGGTTTCACATAGCATCATTTTGATGTCATATACATATAGTTTGTCGTATCACATAATTAAACAATAGTATCTAACAAGAAATTAGCCTATACTTAATCCACAAGTATTGTTACCATTTATTTATTATATAATTAATATAAGATAATATAATACAATATAATATAATTTAAATCGAGCTATAATCTGAAATAAAAGTTATCTAATTTATTTTCTATAGAAATTTAAATGCGGATTCTTTTGAATTTTCTTTCACCAACTTGGGACATTTGATAGTTAAAATAATCGTTTAAAACTAAAGGTTGTGATAAAGGCATAAAGCTACATTGACTTATTCAGAAAAATAGTATAATATAATAATTTAAAAACAACAGAAGCTAGCGGCAGAATGGCAGATATAACCCAAATAACTGTTTAAATAATAATTCAACCTGTACATATAAATAAGATGTTAAACACTTGTCAACTCTTAAACTTTATACATTAAGCCTCTTGAAACCTTCGTGCACGCAATTATGAATGAACCCCAGATAGAATTCGACGAGATCAACCTTGAAAATCCACCGCAATCTCCTGATCTCATCGTTCAATGTCAGCAACAAGATGATCAACAACAAGAACAATGGGAGGATACTGTAGGATATCAAAGAGTATAAATTGAAAATAAACTAGCGAGAAAAGTTACGGAGAGAAGCAAATCGTGGAGCAAGTTTTCTGTGTTATTAAATCTCATAGAAAGTACACTATTTAAAGAAAATAAAACTAACAACTAAACAAACGTGGATAACCACCTCTCCAAGATCACTTATCCAATTCAACATCAATCCTAATAAATTGGTAAACTAAAACATTATCTTTAAAACCATAAAGACTTATTAAACTAAAACTCTATCCATGCATACGTGACCCATTAACCATGAACCGACCCGACCCGTAAACAAGACCCGATTAATCCAACAATCACCCCTTAATCGGTTTGTTCACCGCACTTGTAACATCTACCATGGCTTCCCGTTGAGAGGTTCATTAACATCACGACTTTTCCCGGATCCACGATCTCCTCCTCGGTCACATCCAAAGCCACCCGATTTGAACTTCCACCGCCATAATTATTACACCCCCGTGCAATTTCTGTCAGCCTCACACCGGATAACTCGTCGGGATCAAACCGGAACATGCTACGCCATCAAGCCACCTCTCTTTTTCTTTTTTTTTTTTCCTTTTTTTTCAGCTTCACCCTTTTCTGATCACACCCGTTCCACGAGCACTCCTCCACCGACCAAGAAAACAATCTTTCGAGATCCACCGTTGTGACAACCGGTCAAAAAGTCAAATTTTCGCGCCCAATTTTAATTTCAAACAATCGTACTTAGTACGCAATTATAACAATGTATTCGAAAACTTCATATATATATATATTTATGTATATATAATACACAATGATTATTTAGTAATCACATTTGAAAGGATCTGAAGGAACGCAGAATATCGCATCCGAATTTCGGTGACAAAATTTATTAAATTTTTTTATATTATATAGATTTAACATTATACATTTGGGGAAAAATATTAAACGCTCGAAAATGTAAGTCATTTTAATTAAAAACGCAATCTAGTTATCCGAAACCGCGCGAAAACAAACTATTAAACTTTTGTTCCAAAATAGTATTTTTATAAAATACTTTCACTCGAAAACATTTCTAAAGAATGTAAATAAATTTTTAGGATTTGAAATATTAATTTATTTTACGATCGGGTACAAAAACACGGGCATTTTGTACTGTAGTTGGAAACCACAGTCTCCAAATTTGGGATCTGGGATTAGATAAGCCGATCCATCCCACCCCTTTCCATTTTATTTTCTTCTTCATTTTCTTTCAACTTCTTCATCTATCTATCTCTTTCTCTTTTCTCTCAATCTCACCAACAACAACCACCAACATAATAACAACAAAATTGGCATCACCAATTTTCGGAATCATCATCATAAGCAAGGAAAGAAGCAACATCATCATCTTCATCTTCATCTCCCTCATCATCATCTCCATTCATCCTCATTTTCAAAAAAGTAAGAAATCACTCTCTCTCTCTCTCTCTAGAATCCATTTCTCTCACTAGAAATTACTTAGATTTTATGTTTATACATGTTAGAAGCTTTCTATAACATCAAAATGCCCAAAAATCGAACCAAAACTCGTTTGAAGCTTGAAATCCCGTAACAGACAGAGAGTGTTGCTAGAGGGCCAAAAACAGTGTTAGCGACACTCGTCAAGTGTCGCTACAATTCTAAGTGTCGCTGCCAGCAACACTCCATAGAGTGTCGCCAACTAAATAAAATCAGTTTTAGGCGACACTAACCGAGTGTCGCCAGATTTCTTAACTTTTTGGAACGAGCGACACTATTTCAGTGTCGCCAACTAAAACTAAGTGTCGCCATAGCGACACTAGCAAAGTGTCGCTACAAACAGAAGGATGAAATTTTAGAAAGCGTTTTCACTACAGCAACATAGAAGAAATAAAAATTTTCCAAGCTGATCTGGCAGCTCGACCCCAGCCAGGGGCTCTGCCCCTTGGACCCCGCCAGGGGTTGCCACCCCTTGGACCCCGCTACCAGGGGCGCTGCCCCCGGACCCCCGTACACGGTTTCTGTCACACCCCCAAATCGATAATCGTGTTTATTAACAGTTTAGCGGAAGCATTTAGTTAATTAGTCGAAGCATTTTAATAATAGTTAAGCATCGGGGGCGGACATATTCGATAGTGCATTCACGATGTCAGAGCATATGATCATACAGAACATAATTATATTTAAGATGCCATAAGTTTAAAGTTATTACAAAAGATACGACTTCGTAAAGTCGTACATAAGTAGGGTTGTCAAAGACAACTTAAGTATTTGAAAATACAAGTTTAATAAAGAGGGATTTCATAAGTATAACCAATGGAATTGATAATTCAAAGGAAATTCAAGTGTCCCAAAAGTGGCATCATAAATAGTCAGGTAGCCTACGTCCTTTATGCATGCAGATGTACCTGAGTCCTAATTCCCTGAAAAACATAGTAAACCGTCAACATTGAATGTTGAGTGAATTCACAGGTTTAAGTTTTGTATAAATCATTCATGTACACAAACATAATATTTATATATAAAGTAGGAAACACAAGTATTCTAATTAAAGAAGACATTTCCTAAATATGTAAGAATGTCATTCTTACAACTAGAAATAATAGTGTAGGAAACACAAGTTTAATCATAAACATTTCCTAATAAGTAGTCGCAGGATATACAGGTTTATCAAATAAGTAAACATATCCATTTCAATAGTTAAGGAAAATCAGGTTTAGCAGTCAAGCAAACATTTTCCAACAGATAGTTAACAGGAACTCAAGTTTAACAATAAGATAAACATTCCAATAATAAACGTTGCAGGAAACACAGGTTTAACATTTAAGTAAACATTTCCTATAAGTAGTTATTTTGTGGGAAACCAAGTTCAACCGTTAAAGGTAAACGTTTCCTAAAAATAGTCTCTCAAGGAACACCTGTCCTATTAGTCATCACAGGGAATACCCTTCCCAAATCAAGTTGTTGTTTAGTTGTTTAGTTGTATGGGAAATTTAGACTATAATCCCTCCAAGGTGAGCTAAACCTTTAGAGTTAAAGTAACGACACTAGTACTATAACCAAACCACGACTAGTTGTTTTGTTGTTGCCTCAGTAACACCTTAAGTATACACTCCTCGTTACGACTATCGTCGATGTGGTTGGAATGACCAACGAGTAATATCCTGGGAGGGTTGTCAAATCGATAGTACTATCTGTATACTCAGTGGCTAGAGTCACCTAGCTAATGGTTATAGGTTGCAAGCACTGGGACTTATGTGCACTACAACTACCTCGCGTAAACCTAGGATCGTACCAAGATCTGCTGTCTTATTCCCAAAATGTTGTGAAAACGTTTCATATAATTAATTCAAGTTAATTCAATATGAAAACATTTTATAGAAACAGTTCAAGTTTGATAGCATGAAAGAAATCATGTTAATCAGTTTCACATAATAGCATGCAGTGCCATACATAAATCATATAGCATGTTATATCACGTTGTTCTATGTTTTCCACCCCTGGTTTTAAAAGCATTTAAAACAATAAAAGATAGGGGCTGTGAACTCACGGTTTTGCAAGTCTTCAGCAAAAATAGCGAGCAAACAATTCAAAAGCGTCGCTCAAATACCTAGACGCAAATAATAATACTTGTATAAGTATGCGAATTATTTGTTAAGTTGAAATGTTTGTAACATTTTAATTGTTGGTAACGTTTTCGTTCATATAATCGTTGAGTTCAAGTATGTATATTTATATACATTTTAGTTGAATATATATATTCTATTATATATATTAGTTGTTATCATTGTTAATATCCATATATACATAGATATAAATGTAGTTGTCGTTGTTGTCGATTATGTTTTCAAAACATAATTATAATAGTTATCAATAACTTTGTTATATCGTTTATATATGTCGTTTGTTAACTGTCGCTAATAAAACTTAGTTGTCGTTTATATTATCAAAACATAGCTTGGTTAGTTATACAAAATATAACTTGTTTTCGTTTTTCGTATATAGTTTGTACTAGATAAATTAAATCGTTTCATTTATACGTTTCGATATATATATATATATATATATATATATATATATATATATATATATATATATATATATATATATATATGGTCCATTAGTTTGTATATATATATATATATAAATTGTATTTGTCCCATAACGATTGTCCGTATTGATTTGTCTCAATATTGTGTCCATCTAATTACTAAGTCCCTTGTCGTAGTAATTTATTTCATTATTCGTACAATCCATACATATTGTATAATGTTTATTAGTTTGCACATTTTATAAAAATACAAGTCAGTGGCCAAAAATGATCGGGGATCCGCCGGATCCATGGCGGATCCGCCGGATCTAAACCAAGGTCTTTGGATCCTACGGATCTAGTTTTAAAGTTCACCGGATCATGTCAAAATATAGTGGATCCGCCGGATCTTACAAGGATCCGCCGGATCATTCGATTTTTGGCTTGAGGATCCGCCGGATCTAAAGGGAATCCGCCGGATCTGGTTACAATTTGGTGGATCCGCCGGATCACATAGTGATCCGCCGGATCTGGCTTGTCTTTTACTCGTGTATCGTACTTGTTCACAGGTTCATGTGCGTGTGAAGTTTGAGGATCCGCCGGATCCTACATGGATCCGCCGGATCTTGAGTGTCTTTTACCCGTTCACCGGTCTAAGTGATCAAGTCATGTGCGAGTCGTTTAAAGGTGATCCGCCGGATCATATAGTGATCCGCCGGATCTTGTATGTTTTTGGCTAAGGATCCGCCGGATCCAGAGGTGATCCGCCGGATCTAAATGGTTTCCAGGTTCTGTTCGTTCTCTGTTATAACATATATATATATAGATTTTGATTTTTATCTTCGTTTTTAACATGATCAAACATCATTATATGTTATATAAACTCATTTTAACTTGTTTTTAACAATTTATAACCACAATCATCAACCAAATTCATAATTTAAGGAAATTATATAAATGAGTAAAAATGAAGAAATTATCCTCACAATGATTTAGATGAAGATGATGATGATTCTGAGATGATGATGATGATTACGAACGATGATGATGAAGATGATCAAGAAACCATTTTGTTGTGTTTGATTTTGGTGTATGTAAGTTTGATTTTGAAGAGGAAGATGAAGGTTTGAAGATGATGTTGCTTCTTCATGTTGCTACACCTTTGTTGCTACTTGTTGTTTCCAGTACACACACACGCACATACCAGGGTGAAGATATGTTTGGTGAATGTGAATTATTGGAGATGAAGAGTATAAGAAAAGTTTTAGTTCCAAAATTTCAAACGGGCGTATGGAGCGAGTTTCAATCTGTCGCCCAGATATTTTGTTTAGTGTTATATTGGTAGTTTTTAGCCCGTTAATTTCGTGTACGGGTATAATTTGTGGTACTTTAGTTATAATAAAATTACGCGTTATGTTTCCGTATATCTCAAACTTAGTAGTTTGAAATCGAAATACGTAATACTTTGTTAAGAGTAGAATTAAAATTAATTACAGTAATATTACTGTATAGTTAAAAACACGTGCCAGATTTCAGTCAAATTTGAAAATCATATTTTGAAGTAATATTCTACACATTAAAACAGTAACTTACGAAATAATACTTTTATTATTTGGATCCTCTAAGCGCGTTTTAAAATTGTTTCTGTTCGTATTACGCTTAACAAAAGTCGTCTAGATGTTTCGTTTTCTTTTCGTTATAATACTTTTATATAATAATTTCAAACTAAAAATCATTCAAAAGTATTTTTGAAGTTCATTTCGGAACTTTATTATTCGCGATTAATACGTTTATTATAAAACGTATACTTTATTATATTATCTCAATAATATAATTATATAATAGTTGTAATTAATAATTTTCGAATTATTAATTATTTTGTATCACCAGCATTACTACGTTTAGTTTAGTCGAGTATAATATGTTTATTTCATACGTAATTATATATATATACACATAATTACAATCAAATATATCACGTATCACATAGTAAGTTTATCAAAAACTTAACACAAAAGTTGTTTTGAATTTACTAATCAGGGAATTACTCTAGGTAATGCATGAAATTAGGTTAAGTAAATACCCTAATTGGAGGATTGTCACAGTTTCCAAACCTGAACGACAAATAAATAATTACACAACTCGCTTAGACAAACGGATTTGTCTCATACTTATATGACCTCACGTGTTTAGGACACTAAGAGGTTACCTATCGGACGACGCGCGTATCATAGGATCGCCGACAACTCACAGGTGAGTTCATAGCCCCACTCTTTCAACTGTTTTACTGCTTTCGGGGTGAGACACATGCACAATTACTGTTTTCGAATTATAATGATAAACTTTTATAATTCACAATTATCTATATTACTGTATGTCATACAAATGTGTAATACTTAGAAATTACACATGTCATATTGTTATAGAACAATATCATAGCTTAACCGTGATAGGCTACCACTATTGAAAACCAACTACCATTACATGACTTGATTAAGTCATCACTACCTATTGAACATATTGTCGCGGGACAATACTATTGCATCCACTAGAACTGGTTAGTTCTACTTACACCGTACAACATCTAGACTCTTACAGGATTAGTTTTCCTTTTAGGAACTAAGACTGCCTATACATTCCAGGACTTCTATATTGGATTGTACGCAAGTAAACATTAACCACGGACCTCAATATACTCGCTAAGCTGAGGCTAGGAGTATCAGTTAGTATCGTACGTTAGCATAGACTTTTTATACTAATACGAAACCACTTGGTGATGATTTTTCCTCTCTAGGCTCATTGTGTTACAACAAATATGTAAGTATTGTATACACATATTTAGGTACAATAAATTACTATCATGTGTTACATGATACCCAATTAGATGTGTTTGTTGATTCGACTTATACATATATATATTTATATATATACACATACTCGTACTCCAACTCGAGCACTTGGTGCAACATACAACTTACATATGTATATTGATATACATACACTTATACAAACACCACTACTCAAGTCAGGCATGTGGTAGTACTGCTGGCTCAATTATTCCAAGTCGGGCATGTCGTAGTACTGCCAGCTCAATTACATACATTGCTTGTGGGCAACACTATTCGAGATCACGGTAAAGTGATTCAAATCCATATCACGGTTTGGTGATACAAATCCATATTTCAGGTTGGTGATCCAAAATCATATCTCAACCTGGTGATACACCTCATATCAAGGTTCGGTGATACAAACCCATATCTCAGGTTGGTGATCCAAAATCATATCTCAACCTGGTGATACACATCATATCACGGTTTGGTGATACAAATCATATCTCAGGCTGGTGATCCAAAATCATATCTCAGTCTGGTGATACAAAACGATGCCACGGTAAAGTGGGCACAAAACGATGCCACGGTAAAGTGGGCACAAAACGATGCCACGGTTAGAGTGGGCACAAGTACGATATCGCGGTAAAGCAATACAATCGAGGGATCAGCGAGTTTACAATCGGGATTCACACTCATTCACGGATGGGCGAGCTTATGCTCGTGTTCCGCACTCATTCACGGATCGGCGAGTTTACACTCGAGGTTCGCATTAGTTAACGGATCGGTGAGCTTTCACGCGAGGTCGTTAACTCAGTATTTGATTAAATACTCAATCATAGTTCTGCGGGACTACAATTACATGTTGCTGGAGGCAACACAATGTGCCAGGTGGCATACCAGTTATTACTTGATATCATATGACGTGGTCATACAGTTACCCGATTCATACTCAGGCAAGTATTGCCTCACATTGGTAGTTTTACTCATACCTGATAGGTATCTAGGTATGGACTGCCACTTTCTCTATGTACTTAGGTACATACTACGGATACTTAGGTAATAGATATCTCGACTATTGTATACACGTTTCTGTTACAATACTATAACAATACAAATCAAGATCGTAGATCTTGAACTATTTTTCAAACATACAAGGTTATACTTTATGTTTCAACTAACAATCCTATGAACTCACCAGCTTTATAGCTGACTCGTTTTAGCATGTGTTCTCAGGTGCCCAGCAGGATTAGGATTCCTACAAGATATGCTAGCTCGAGTCGCATGTTTTCAAACAACTGGATTTCTCTGCATAACTTTTGTATTACAAATTATGTATTGAAATTATTTTGCGAACTCGCAACTTGTATACACTTTTATTTTGGAAATGTATGATTATTTTCAAACGTTTCATTTAGAGTCGTTCATTATTTATCTTTGTGCTTGTGATATTTTATTTAGTAACACCCGACCCGACCGCTTCCGCAACCCGAAATTTGAGGGTGTTACAACCGTCTTCTTGCACTTGCACAACGAACCAATTCCAAAGCCTCCCTGCTTTAACAGAACTTTTTCGTTCGTTTCCCGCAACTCCCCGGTTGGTCTCTTACACGGAACAAACTTTGATCAAGGATAATGACCGCAACTTTCTGACCCGCTATCAAAACGGAATTACACGCCTTGAACCGAACGAGACTCGCTTCAAGACAAAACCCGGTTCCCTGAAACTTGTACCGAAAACACTCTTCCACCGATCAAGAAAACAAGGTCACCAACACCTTTACCGTCTTCTATAAACTGCAACACGAACCGAATTCAAAGTCACCTACTTTGATTTCCTTCCACTCTTCTGTTCCGCGGCTTCGGTTAGTCTCCCGCTTTCATTGGAACAAGCCCGATCAGGAGGGGCTACACACCTTCTTGAAACCGACTCTCAAACCGGCCTTCTATATCTTCACGAGACTCTGATACCAAATGTAGGATATCAAAGAGTATAAATTGAAAATAAACTAGCGAGAAAAGTTATGGAGAGAAGCAAATCGTGGAGCAAGTTTTCTGTGTTATTAAATCTCATAGAAAGTACACTATTTAAAGAGAATAAAACTAACAGCTAAACAAACGTGGATAACCACCTCTCCAAGATCACTTATCCAATTCAACATCAATCCTAATAAATTGGTAAACTAAAACATTATCTTTAAAACCATAAAGACTTATTAAACTAAAACTCTATCCATGCATACGTGACCCATTAACCATGAACCGACCCGACCCGTGAACAAGACCCGATTAATCCAACAGATACTATCGACCAATCTAGTCTTTTTCCGATCTAGTCTTTTGTAGGACCGGTTCCAGTCCGGTTTAGGACCAGTTTTAGTTTTAGACTGTTTTGCTCATCTCTATATAGAAGTTGTCATCCTCAAACAAATTTACCGTACAATATCAATTCTAAAAATCATAACCTTTACAATGTGAAACATACAACCTTTGCATTTAATCATCATAAAATAATGCTGTTTTATAGATTTGGTACCGCCGCATCGCGCGGGTACTCTACTAGTTTTAATAAATGATCATAAAATTCCCATTACTATCTATGATGTTAGTTCATTTAAATTTGGGAACTTTGACCCGTGTAGGCTTGAACTATAACGTGCCACATTCCTTTGGTTTCACATGGCTGTTGTAGCATCATTTTGATGTCATATACATATAATTTGTCGTGTCACATAATTAAACAATAGTATCTAACAAGAAATTAGCCTATACTTAATCCACAAGTATTGTTACCATATCATTTATCTATTTATTATTATTATTTTATTTTTTTTCAAAAGGGTATTCCCGTTTATAACAGGTTCCCCGGGTTGGCCAAGCTTATGCTTGTGATGTACGCGACTTAACCGTTGCCGTGGCCGTTTCCGAACCTTTCCGTTATTTATTTATTATAAAATATAATATTAATATAATATAAATCGAGCTATAATCAGAAATCAAAGTTATCTAATTTATTTTCTATAGAAGGCATATAGAAATTTAAATGCGGATTCTTTTGAATTTTCTTTCACCAACCGGGGACATTTGATAGTTAAAATGATCGTTTAAAACTTTGAAGGTTGTGATAAAGGCATAAAGCTACATTGACTTATTCAGAAAAATAGTATAATACAATAATTTAAAAACAACAGAAGCGGCAGAATGGCAGATATAACCCAAATAACTGTTTAAATAATAATTCAACCTGTACATATAAATAAGATGTTAAACACTTGTCAACTCTTAAACTTTATACATTAAGCCTCTTGAAACCTTCGTGCACGCAATCATGAATGAACCCCAGATAGAATTCGACGAGATCAACCTTGAAAATCCACCGCAATCTCCTGATCTCGTCGTTCAACATCCGCAACAAGATGATCAACAACAATGGGAGGATACTATAGATCCGCTTAAAATATATCTTGACGAAGTTATCGGTCATGGGGCATTTGGTGCTGTTCATAAGGGCTCGTACGATGGTCAAACAGTTGCAGGCAATGTTCTTGACTGTTGATTAGTTATATGTTTTGTCGATGCTTATTATATGCATTTCTTGTTTTTGTGGTTATCATTAATAGTGTTTTATTTAGTTTTTTAGTGAAAGTTCTTGATTTACGTGACAAGAAGATTACAAAGGTGCAAAAGGAAATCTTGAAGGCTGATTTCAAAAATGAAGCTAGTTTATGGCAAAATCTTGATCACCCAAACATAACTAAGGTATGCGTGCATGTAATATGTTTAAGGTTACAATGTGTGACATGTAACAAAATTATTATGGGATAATAATTGGTGCAGCTAACAGCAGCTAAAGTTAGGTTTTGTTAGGCTAATAATTATGGAGAATTGAATATGCATATATGAGAAAATGGATTGAGTACTAATATAATTATCACTAAACCCGGTAATGATTTTCATTTTCTTAGAATATTGTTGGTTTTGTGTTTTAAGTATGGACATTATCAGCGAAATTACCATCAACCTGAAAATGTCATTTAGGAATTAGTTAAGTTGGCATATACGGATGTGCATATGTATGTACGTGTGAATCTTACCCTTAATACTTTTGCTATTTCAGATGATCGGAGCATCCATGTCCATGAAGACAGATTCAGGACACAAAAACAAGAAAACGATAGCCGAAAGCAACTTTTGTATTGTCTCTGAATATGTAAAAGGAGGCACCCTAAGATCTTACTTGAAAAAGAACCAAAACAAAAGGCTTCCTATGAAAGTCATTATTCAATTTGCTCTTGATATTGCTGAAGGGCAAGCAAACGAAACCTTAATACTTAATCTTTATATTGAAACTATATAATCAAACACTTATAAATCCACTGATTTTATTTCTAGGTTGAGTTATCTTCATTCCAAGAAAATTATTCACTGTGACGTGAAGCCAGAGAACATGCTTCTTGACGAGCATCAAATGATCAAACTTGCTGACTTTGGAGAATCGCTTTTGCAGAGATCGGAAAATGAGCTGATGAGCATTCACAGTGGGACTCTTGGGTATATGGCTCCTGAGGTATATATAATTTTAAAAGGGAGAATTACATATCTACCCCTCAAAAACCACATAAATTTTCAAAATTAACTTGTTAATTAAGTTGTACATACTCATGTCGTTTAGGTTTCAGAATTGATAGTATTAGGGGTGAGTGTAGGTTGTAAGCAGAGAACCATACCGGCCTAAATGCGATGTCTATGCCTTTGGAATATGCTTGTGGGAGATATATTGTTGCGATATGGCGTATACATACGATTTAGAGAACATCCCAGAAGGGATATACAAGGTGTGTCTGTGTTTGTGTGTCTATATGGATTGGATGTTGTAAAACAAAAGTTAATGTAAAACATATAAAATTTATTATGGAATGACACCTGGCAATTTGTGCATCAATGTTCATATATACTGTGATGCACAAATTTTGATGCGCCACTTCCATTTCTATCTTATTTGTGTACGTTAATGTTTATTTCACATACGTGGTCTCAACATATATCATATATTATAATTATAACTATTATATTATTGTATTCATGTTTTGGGTATTTATAGGTTTTTGTTGACATGTTGAGTGTGTTTTTTTAATGCAGCATATCAGACCGAACATACCGGTGGGTTGTCCAAGATGGCTGGCTCTATTAATGGAACGATGCTGGGACACAGACCCGATGAATAGGCCAGAGATGAAGGAATTGGTTGTTGAATTGGAAAAAATTCGTAAATCTGAAGAGCGGCAAATGAAGTTAGAAAATCGGGCAGGGTGTTTTTGTTGTCAGTTTCTTCGGGTCATTCGGGCAAGAAAGATAGCATCACGAGTTTTGTGAATGTTGAGAGGAAAATACGTACACAGAGACAGAATGTTAGTATCGTTTATGGCATACAATTTGTGCAAAAGGATGGTCAAATAAAACCATGTACCCCTGCCATCGGGGTCTGAATAGCTCATGTTTTTCCACCTCGTGTCTTCTTTTTTAGTTCAAGCTTACTAAATGAGCATCCTTCCTCGGTTCAGTGTTATTCGTTTCAAGCAATGGCCAATTCGACCATTTTTTCAAGTGTCATCTTAGTCTTCAACTTTTATATTCATGAATCTGAACTCTGTTTATTGTCCATGTCGTTAAGGCCTCAAAATCTCCTTGTCTAGATGGAATTGTTGCCTTTCTGAATTCTTGTCTATATTTATTTGCAAGCGAGCTTCGGGTATTAATGTTCAAAAAGTAGTCAGTCAAGTGTACACCTTTAAGGTTCAAGAGTTGCTTTGATGATCAAGTCTCAAGGTCCATGACTTGGTGTGATTGTTGCACTTCAAGGTTCAAGAGTTGGTGTGATGGATAAGATTCAAGGTTCAAGAATTTGGTCAAGTTAATAAGGTTCATGAGTTGTCAAGTTTTCAAGGTACGAGTTGGTATGTTTGATGATGAAGCTTAGAGGTTAAAATTTTGGTCAAGTTTTCAAGATTCAAGAGTTGGTCATGTATACAAGGTACTTCGGTTTAAGTTTGCAGAGTTTTAAATTTTCATGATCAAGAGTAGAAGTGTATAAAGTTGGTTGAATTGAATGGAAAAATATTTATACTTCTTTCATTCCAATTTAATTGTCGACTACAAATATGCACACACTTTTAAAAAAATACAATTATTACTACTCTGCTAACCGGTAAAACTTTCACTACTAATTTTTCGCTTAAACACTGTCTGATCAGTTGAAAATAAAAGAGGACAATAGTTGTGCCAAAGAACAGGAAAATAAAATATTTTCCATTCTTATTTATATTATCAACATTTCACTTTTTGTTTGACTTTAAAAGAATGCAACCTTGTACTATAACAAAGAAAGTTACTTAACACGATTAGGTTTAAACCAATAATAAAACGTTCAATTACAATCTTCTCTACACGCTGCAGTATTAAAACAGTGATTCTGACAGCCTGGCAAAACGCAACTAAGCACGTATTAAAACAGTGATTCTCCAATGATCTCAGAGGTCCATAAACCAGCAATTAATACGTATTCCTCTCTAAAATTTAGGAAGAATAGTTAGATGACATACTTATTCTCCAAAGATCAAAACAGTGATTCAAAAAAGTGATTCTGGCAGCCTGGTTACACTGGCAGCCTGGCAGGTGAGGTTACAAAACATAATAGATAGTATCGTATGCTGCAACATAATTAAGAATTTTGTCAAACTCAACCCTTATAATCTGCAAAAAACATACAAGAGATGATAGAAGTTCAAGTACAATATAAGTTATCTATTCCTATAACATGCCTCAGCTATACTAATGATACAGGTCATAGCATACCACTTTGATATATAGGACCATCACTGTTTGGCAGCAGAAACATCATCAATGTGACTGAAGAAGACTCTGGATTTCCTTTTACAGCTTGTGTGTCGGTAAGCTCTAACCATCCAGCACTACAGTTTTAGTTGTACAGCAAGCGAAAAGGGAACGACAACTGCTAGTAGTACATCAGCCAAATAAACTAGTCCCTGCAAACCACAAATAAATTTGAGTTAAATTCTTGTTCAGTTAACTTCTCTGCATATGCGAATTGACTGAGAACTTCAAGCTACTTTTACTTGGATGTTTCCAAAGATAAATACAGAAAGAAAATACCACTACGACTTTTATGTCACAAATAGTCACAAGTTTCTTGAGATAAGAAGCAAACAGGTTATTTCAAAATTTAGGAGTAAGGCCCTTGTATATACATTTTGAAGATTTGGAACTATAGTAGAGAATTTCTACTCAATATGACAGAATGACAAATTTAACTAGGAAATGAAGGGATCATCTAAATAATGTGAAGGCTGGAACGGAGTTACATGAAATCACACTATCTAATAGTGATGATAGAAGATAAGTGCAACTTGCATTAAACTCTACTAGAACACCCCCTAGAATCACCCTAACAAGAGTTGCAATGTGAACTGAGATATGTTTCTTATACCAATTGCATTTCTACATGACTAAAGCATACACACTGCCAACAAAAAAAAGAAGTATGACATTACGTCCTGTATGCCATAGGCATACAAGACAGCAGCCTAACGTGGCTCATTCTTAGTCCACTACGCTACTATAGAGTAAGCTTTTAGTTCTCATACATTATGACGCAATTAATCACTCTAATTATCTTTGTACAATGTGATTTAACGTTTACAATTTTCTTTGTCATAATCCCAGCAATACAACATATGTTAGCAAGTTGTAACGAAGCCCTGGGGATCCTTGAATCTTTCTGCTGCATAAAACCAAATGCCTAGAGAGTTGCTTTCAGAAATTACCATTAAAATTATTACAACTATACATGTACTAGCCTTTTTAGGTTTTTCTCCAGGTTTTAAGTTAAACCAAAACTTGTAGCATCATAGAAATGTTAGTCCTATATACGAATTCTAGTTCTAATGAACACACCTAGTGTAGCCCTTTATAGCCAAACTCCAAAGAAACTACAAGCCATAACATGTCAATTTTAATTTTAGATACTGAATGTTTGTAGCTAAAATAAGTATAATTGATAAGCAAGAACGATGATTCTTACCAGTACTTGATCAAGCCATCCCATCCACACGTAGCAACTTTACTTTGTTCCAAAGGATGCCACTCAGCACCAATACACACTCCATCATGACACTTGAGTGTTTTAAAGACTTTGCAAGTCTTCCAATCCCAAAACCAGCATTTACCTTCACCGTCCCCAGACATAACAAATCGACCATCTGGTGAGAAATTCACTTGACATGCATACCCAGCTGCGATATGCCCAGCAAACCTCTTTTTCTTATTAAGCTGAAACCTCTCCCTGGTGCTATAGATTAAAATCTGATTATCCAAACTTTGTGCTGCCAACCAATTCCCATTAGGATGAAGCGAAATTGCTGGCATCGAGTGCATATGAGGTTCACTTATATACTTTATAACAACAGGTATACCAAACTCCCATACACGAAGCGATTTATCATCACTAGAAGTGACAAACCTTCTATTATTATCAACAAACGTTATTGTATTCACTGCACCCAAATGTTGATCATACTCCTGGGTGATTTGCCCCGTATTAATATCCCACTGAACAATCTTCTTATCACTCATGCCCGCCAAAAGAATATTTTGCTTATCATCATCCGGATTCAACTTTACGACATACGGTACCTTGCCTGTCGAAAAAGTCGATATCACCTGACCCGTTTCAGTATCCCAATACTTGATATTCTTATCATACCCAGCAGTTAAAAACTTAGACCCATCATTAGAAAACGATATATCACGAACTGCCTTAGAATGCCCCATATATGTCCTCATACATTTCCCTGAATTAACCACATCCCAAATTTTCACCTTACAATCCATCCCAGCTGACAAAATCAAGTGACCATGTTTAGGGAAAAACCTAATTGCAGAAACACCCTTCGTATGACCACTCCACGTATGCACCAATCTTTTCGGTATATAACAATGATCATTCGTTGCTTTTGCATCTTTAGGTGGCGCAATCCAAGACCTACCTTGATAATCCTTCTCTTCTTTCCCATGAAACGTACTTTTATCCGATAAAACCTCACCTTTATCTTTATTCCCATCTCGTTCTTCACCTTTCTTTTTCGCATACTCTTCAGCGTATTTCTTCTGTTCTTCACTCAATTCACCCTGCAAACCCTCCTTCTTCCCTGCCCATGGACTCTTTCGATTCTTAATCAACCACGCATCACTCGCCGGATTCTCGACCTCTTCCTTATCCACATCTTCACCCTCACCTCCTTCTTTCTCCGAAGCCTCCTTCTTTTTCTCAAGCTTCCGTTTTTTCTGTTCGTGTTGCGGTATATTATACACAGAAATCGCATCGTGTTGCTTCAAAGCATCCAAATCCCCAACGTAATTATATCCAGCCGAAGCAGACGGATCAGCAGCATAACCGTATTTATAAAAAGTATTATATTGTTCATCAAACACAAACGTATCAATTGAAGCGTTTTCTACAAACCCTAATTTATGATTACGCATACCTTGAGCGATGCCGTCTTTAGCGTACGGATGTGCAGGGCCTTGAATTGGTGCCCAGAGCTGATCGTAGGTAGGATTGAAGGAAACAATATGTTGCGTGGGATCCAGAGGTTTGGTTAGGGTTTTGTTGGCGATTGCGTCGGCGACGGTGAGAGAAAGCATGGTGTCGTCGACTTTAGGGGCGGCGGATTTTGGGGCAATTGAGAGACGCGGTGGTGATGAGTCCGGTGAGGAGTTGTCGGACATCCGGTGATCGGAACCATCGTCGGCATCTTTGTCTTTGTATGCTTGCAATAGATCCATGATTTTGTGTGACAGTGAACGATAGAAACCCTAGAAATTTAAATGTGATGAATCTTCACAAACACCGCGATGTTTGTTTATTGTTTTAGCTTTTGATTTCTTTTTTTTTTTTTTTTTTGTTTGGATATAAAAGTAATGTTTAAACTTAAATAATTTAATTTAAGAGTAAGGTTCAAATGACTACACCAACTTTGAGTGAGAATGAGGAACCAACAGATTTCTGCCATGTGTCACTTATTCTCTCTCCTCTACATTTTTAAAAATTAAATATCTCACAAACGGTAAGTCGAAAAATCATGAAAATTGCACCATAAAATTCAGCGTTTTCTCCTCTTCGATTTTCCGTCCCTCGAGGCATACTTTCGACAACTTTTTTTCCTTCCATTTTTTAGTGGGTTTTACAAATTAGTAACACATGTGTTAGTTATTGGTTATACATTTAATTTGAGGTTAATGTTAGGGTTTAGGGTTAGGGTTTAGTAGGGTTTAGGGTTTAGTAGAGTTTAGGGTTTAGGGTTTAGTAAGGTTTAGGGTTTAGTATGGTTTAAGGTTTAGGGTTTAGTATGATTTAGGGTTTAGAGCTTTGTAAAACGTTTAGGGTTTGGGTTAAGATTTAGGGTTTAGGGTTTGGGGTTAGGGTTTAGGGTTTAAGGTTTGAGCTTTGTAAAGCGTTTAGGGTTTACTAAAGGTCTCTCTAAGATATGGAAATGAAAAGCTTACATCAAATGACACATGTATGTGGTATTTATAAAAATAAACGTTATTTTAACTGTGAATATAAAAATTTATAGATTCTCTAGGGTTTAGTGAACGTTTATTTTTATTAGATCCCACAAGTTATTTTAACTGCCAATTTTAAATTTATAGATTCTCTATTTATGAAAGTTGTAAACCCAAAAAAGAAAAAGAAAAAAGAAAAAAAAGACTAAAGTTAATTAGTGTGAATGAGAAGAGTTCAAATGAGTCCATCCATTTCTTGTGAGAATGGGGGAACAAATTTGGGCCATTGGATCCAGCAAATCAAGGGCTTATATTAATTCTCCATTATTTTATTAAAAAATCAGAAAAATAAGATTTTGGGCGAAGGGACAAAATGGTCATTTCACCAACCAATTAAATATTGTTTTTCACTTTATTTCAAACACACAAAATAAAAAACACACACAACTCAACGTTTCCTCTCTCCCGCTTCTTTCTCCGTGCGTTTCCTGTACCTAAAACCCTAGATTACCAAAATTCTTCAAATAATCAACTGATCTTTGTAGCTTTTTTGGAGAAATCATCGTTTTATCATCTATATCCTTCGATTAAACTATCGATCCGTTCAATTTTTACTGCGTGTCCGTTTTTTAGAAACCCCAGTTTGAAGAATCGTTCAAAATCGAAGTAGGAAGTATTTGTGTAACCCTAGTAACTTTGTAAATGGATATTCGTAAAGAGATTCCGGCAACAAAAACTACATCAAGTCCAATTGATGCTCGACATATCAATACCGTACCATCACGTTAGTTTGTTTTCGATTTATATTTTTTAGTCTTGTTTACGTTTAATACGTTAATGTTTTGCGTTATAGTGTTTACGTGCTATATGTGTAATTATGCTTTGTTTGAAATTAGGGTTTGTGTAACACAAGTGTTACACTTATATTAGGGTTTTGCAAATGGTTAAGAATGATTTCGGATTGTATTTACACACGTGATAATTATGTTCTTGGTTTCTATTTTTATGATTTTGTTGCTGTATTGAAATTGTTGTTGTGTTTGGTGTTGGTTTAGTTTTTTTATAGTAACACAAGTGTTAGGTGTGTTTAGCTGTTTATATATGTTGTGCATTTGTTGTTATGTATGACGTGCTTTGAATTTACACAGATGTTATGTATTTTTTATGTGATGTATAGGTACTGTACATTTAGCGTAAAAGATATTTGTATTTTTTGTATAGTATCACTATCATGTGTGCTTTTTTTTCCATTTTTATTTAAAGTATTTTTGGGTGCTTGTTTTTATTTGATAGCTATACATATCGGAGATCGCATCGTTTTAGAAAATGATCCAGACGTTTTGTCATCACTAGAAGGTTTAAATTTGTTATTCAATAGTTTTATTTGTTTATGAACCATACATGATAGTTATATGTGTTTCAAGTTTTTATGTGTGTTATGTTGTGTTTGTTTAATTTTCAGTTGTGACGTCGTTACCCTTTTTGGATGCAAATGCTTTAAAGGTTTATAATAGAAAAAGGGCCAAAAAAACAAAAAAATAGTCATGTTGATCACGAAGGTAAATGTCCTTTTTAACAATCACATGTTTTAGTGTAGTTTTTAACTGTTGGTATCATATTTTTATCCCTATTTTTGCATATGATTGTTGTTTTTTTGTCTGTTTTGTTGTTTTTGTTTCATTATCACATGTGTTAGTAATATTTATCACATGTATTAGGTGTACACTCTTTTTCATCCTTGTATGTTTCTATTCTTAGTTATGCTAATTTAAATTTAGACATTCTTATTTTATTTTATTTTTGTCAGGGAATAACCTTCCTTCACCTAATCCAACTATTGCTGATATTTTAAATCAAAAACAAAAAGAAGGCAGAAAGTTGACTCGTGAAGCTAAAGCTGCCAAGTCTGACTCGACAAGTGTTGGTCCACCAAAGGCTCTGCTCACTAAATCAACTGCTGCTCGTGTAGTTACAAAGGCAACTAGTCAAGAAAAAAATCTGGCTCAAGATAGTAAAGTTGATGAAGGAGCGAAACAGACCAATGATGATGTGGCGCAGAAAAGAGCAAATGATGCCAAAGAGGAGGCAGCTAATAAGAAAGATGTGGATGAGGCAGCTAAGAAGAAAGCCGAACTTGAACAGAAGAAGAAAATGAAAGCGGACAAAGATCTTAGAAAAAAGAAACAAGCTAACGAGAAGAAGAAAAAAAAAGGCTGAGGAGGATTATAATAGGAGGATGGCTAATCTTGAAGCTGAGCTTGAATGGAAGAGGGCTGCGGCAGCAAAGAAACAAAAGGTAGCAGAAGATAAGGCGAAGAAAGCTGAAAAAAGAAAGAAAGAAGATATCAATAAAAAGCCGAGAGATGATGATTTGGAGGACGATGGAAAGAAGACTTCCGGGAAAAAAGATGTTGTTATGTCTGTAACTGGTACAAAAGCTGCTGTGAAGCGCAAATTGCAAGTTAAGGATGAGGATGAGGATGAGAAGAAGGAAGTAAAGCGTAAGAAGGTTGTTAAAGAAGATGTAGGGGCGGGAAATGCGAAGGTTCCGTCCATTAGGGTCCGGACTACACTGAAACATCTGTTTGAGGCTGGGAGCACGTTGTCGTATGAGCAGAAAGAATGTTTGAGGGACATTGGGTTTTGTGCTTTCATCGAGCTCCCCATAAGTGTTCTTCCAGGTAATTTTCATGATTTAATGTTGTTATATGATTATTTTTATATCACTAACACATGTGTTACTTAATCACTAACACATGTGTTACTGGGGTGAGATGACATGTGTTATTTGATTACTTATTTTACGTTTATATATATTCTGTATCACTAAAACAGGTTAACTTGGGTATTTTGTGGTTGATCATTTTGACCACGAGGCTATGGAAATAAGATTTGGCAATTCATGCATCAAAGTTACTCCCGATACCGTACATGATGTTTTCGGAATACCCAATGCTGGAACCACAATAATGGAACTACCGGATGTCAACCATGATGATCCATGTATTGTACAGTTTTTGACTGAGTGTCCACAGTTTGTGAATGGGTACATGAGTGCGACATATATGGTTGAGAAGATTGTCAAAGATAAAGATCCCGGTTTTTGCTTCAAGTTAAAATTCCTACTGCTTTTTGTGAATACAATGGGTAGGTGTTTGAGCAACGGAAAGTTGGTGCAACATTTTCTCTACAAGTTTACTGAAGATATGGATTTGAAGAAGCTTGACTGGTGCGGGTTTGTGATTGATTGTTTGAAGTACCCGACTAGCAGTTGGCAACATGATAGAAACACTCATTATTATGGCCCAATCACATTTCTAACTGTAAGTTAATTATCTTTTGTTATTTTTAATATATAAATCTATATAAATTATAACTTCTTTTTTTTTATATTTTTGGTGAGTTGTTAGTGAATGTTTTTATTTTTCAAATGTTGTAGTTGCTGTATCTTGATTCTGTTAAGCCCACCTCTTGTTATGTTGTTCGTCAACGTCCGATCATTTCTAGTTGGAGTAACACGCTCATGAAACGTGTTCAAGAGGAGGAGATTTCTAATGGATCATTTGGATGTTTGCCACTTGCTGGTAAGTATGATCCAGATGCTGCGTACGAAGAAGAAGGTTTTGTGAAGCTAACAAAAGGAAAGGACTGTGGTGCAAGTGTAAGTATTGATATTCTGTTTTGATTACACATGTGTTACCAATTGGTTCCACAGTTGTTAACTGATTCTATCACTTGTGTTAGCTCGTGATACCACATGTGTTACACCCTGATTGTATCACATGTGTTATATTGACTGTTAACAAATGTTTTTTGTTTTCATTTGTGTTTTTTATATATACAGGATTGCATTGATAACATATTGAAGATGATTGATTTTGTCAAGAAGACGCAATTGCTTATCGAAAAGAAAATGCATGATGGAATCAAGAAATTTCCCGGTGACAATCGTTTTGAGGAAGTTGGTTTGAAGTTTGATGAAATTTTTAAGAGTCGTGTTTATAAGCCAGAGGTTGCTGCTGCTGATTACAAGGAATCCGATTGTGGTGGAGATAACCAAGAAAGTAAAGGTAAAGGAGATGGTGCAGAAGGTAACGGTGAGGACAATGTTCTTGGTGGAAAAAGAAATTCAGAAGGTAATAGGGAAGATGGAGGTGGCAAGAAGATTGAAGGTGATAAAACTGATGATTGCAACGTTATTGATAGTTTGAAGAATTACTTCATGATGGAAGACGAGATAGTTGAGGTTTTTGACATGATTACCTTTTTCTTTTTTCATCCTTCACAATTTCCAGTTGCAGACCCTCCTGTATCACCTATTTTACCTACATCTGTTGACTTACCTACCTCAATAGCCTTACCTAGTTCCAAAATTCCTAATTTTTCACTTGGTCTAACTCAGGAGTTTGAGAAGGGTGTAGCTGACGTTGATGGTGATGCTAGTCTCGGAGTTGGTGATACGTTTAAGCCGTCTGTGTTTGATTTTTCACCATATATGAACAAGAAAACTGAGATAACTACCAATATTACAGTGCGCGAATACAGACTTTCTAACTGGCTTTTTGCGATGACAGGGGACAGCTCGTAAGTTTACTTGGTTATTTTTTTTGTATATAAATAATTAATTGCATTTTTGTTTTTGACACGTTACATTTTTTTTAGTGAAACAATTTTTGAAAATGAATTGGAGATGAAGGTTTCTCGTGAAGATTTTGAGACTCTTGCTCCGGGTTTGTGGGTCAGCGGTAACACAGTTGATATTTGGGCATCTATTCTTAATCATGAAGAAAAGTCTACTAATCCTGAAGCTACAAAAAGACTTTTTTTTTCACATTCAGTTTTTGTAAGTTATTTTTAAAAGTTCTATTTATCCAGTTTTCATTAATTATCTGTTTTTCATTGTGATAATCTATTTTGTTTTCATTTTAAAACATTTAGCCTGAGAACATGTTTAGACTTACCAAAGAACAGAAAGCTGAGACTTTTAAAGCATCTTTGTCTGCTTGGTTGCGATGATCAGCTGTTGTCGTTGAAAAACATCGAAATGGTGAGCTTATTTCTGTTTATTGTTTTGTACAGTATCACACGTGGTACAGATCAAGTAACACATGTGGTACCATTAAATAACACATGTGTTACCTTATAAGTAACACATGTGTTAGCATACAGTAACACATGTGGTATCTTGTAAGTTACACATGTGGTACCATTTAAGTAACACATTTGTTACCATTTAAGTAACACATGTGGTAGTGTTCAAAATTGTCATTTTTGCATAAGTGTATGTTATACTTACTTAATTTGTTGACAGGTTTTCTTTCCTATCTTTCGGTCGAATCACTTCTATGTGCTTGTTTTCAATTTGAAGAAAAAAAAACCTTCCAGGTTCTCGACAACACAGCTGAGTTTGATTACGATTTGAAGTACAAGGAAACATGCAATTTGGCTGTGAGTCACCATGGACGTATATAATTTTTTCGTTATTGTTTATAATATAACACATGTGTTATTAGAAACTAACACATGTGGTACTAGTAAAGTAACACATGTGTTATTTAAATGCTACAACATGTGTTATTTAAATGTTACTTGACTGTACCACAAGTCTTACTTGTTTAGTACCACATGTGTTACTATCTAATAACACATGTGTTACTTTATTGGTACCAGATGTGTTACTTCTACTAACACATGTGTTACCTTTTAATAACACATGTGTTACTTGACTGTTCATATTATATCAAATGGTGTCTCTGTTTTATTTGTAGAAATCTCTATTTGTGCAACATCTCAAAGATGTTAACCATCCAGCATACGAGAAGCTAAGAAAGGTGGATTGGGCTATAGTCATGCAATTGAAGTGGAAGACTCGTGAAAACCACTGTGATTGCAGTGTGTCGCACCCCCAAATTCAGGTTGAGGAAACGAATTGGCTTTGGGCGCGACTAATCAATCATCAAAACACACAAGGTATATAATGAACGATATCTACATGCGTCGTTTACAAAAATACATTGATTGTAATAAAGTTTACAATAGTTAATAAGTTACAAAAGCTCGGTAACCTATCCGAGAGATTCTATCGCATTACTACTTTTACAAAATATAATAATGCATGAAAATCTCTTGATGTTTGCATGCGACTCGAGCTATGTTGTCCTGAGCAGACCTACTGCTGTTGTGTACCTGAGAATACATGCTAAAAGGGTCAGCTAACGCTGGTGAGCTAACAGGTGTAATGATGAAACAACAATGTATGAACCACAAGATTTAGTATAATGATTTGAAATCAATCAAATAAATGTGTATATTACTGCCATGAGCTCATAGTTTGAGCTTAACTGAGGTGTCAGGATCACAATCAAGTGCCTGATCGAGTTTGCCTCCTGCATGTGTCTAATCATACACACGTGTGAACAAATAATAATGCGTCCGTTCGACCGCACTCGTGGTAGCGTGACTACCCCGGACGGGGATTGTCAATCCCATATGGTACCATACACTAACACTCATGCTAAATCCATACTAACAAACTATGATGTGGAGGGCTTCATGATTAGTAAGAACAACTCATGCAGTCAATATATCGAGTTTTGTACTTGTGATCACATGTAAATAAAACTGAGCATGTATTCCCACCCCTGGGTTAAAACATTAAAATGAGGGGCTATGAGACTCACCTGAGTCTGAAGTATTGCAATGAAGCAAGTATGATGTGGTACAATGTGGTGTCCGAAGACTGTAACCTGCTGGGCGTTTACAACGCGCAAGGTTAGTATAATGTGTAGGTGTCTCGAGAGGTCACCTATGCAAGTTGTTCATCCAACTAGTAATGTCCAAATGATTTGATTTGGTTTGTTTGTTTGTGTTTTGAAAACGTGTACGGCCCGTTGGTGACGGTTTGTAATAATATTTCTAAGGTATCATTATTATATGTTTCTTTGTATACTTATATAAGTATATGTGTTTTCGTGTACCAGTGGTGTCATATAAGATTTGATTATTGTAAGTGTTCGACACTTAGTGAAATTTGTGTTTTCAAGATTCTGTCATCTGCGACATTGGGTGCGACACTGGTTTGCGACGCAAGGGTTGTGTCGCATAAATCAGAAATCATGTCTTATGCGACATGTGGATTTGTGTCGCTTTATGTGACGTCCGCAATTTAATGCGACATAGAGGATTGTGTCGCTATAGGCGACATTCGGTTCAGTGTGACATAAGTGCTTACGTCGCTAAGTGCGACATTGAAATTTGTTGCGACGGAATTGTTGCGTCGCAGATTGCGACGTAGTTACAATTTAGCGACATAATGGCTTGTGTCGCAGTCGGGTTGGTCCTGATGCGACACAAGTGGCTGAGATGATTTTCAAGTGTCGGGTTTGTGGTCAAACGACCTCGGTTTGACCCGAGACTTTTACAAAAGTCTTAAAATGGTCCAATAAGTTCATAAAAATTAGTGGTTCGTGTCGGGGTTCACCTGAAGTGTCGGTTTTTAAAAATTACCAAAACAGCCCTTAGTCTCAACGTTTTCATATTTTGTCCCGGCAAATCTCTCGTTTTCTCTAACTTTTAGTCCTAACCAAGTCTAACCAAAAATCACACATGTTCTCCTAGGTGTCTAGTGTAAATCTGCATTTTATGATAATTTTACAAGTTCATCTACTATTTTAAACGAAAATAAACATGAAGAGTGGTCGGTTTTGGTCTAAAACAGACCTTCACTCAAAGATCTGGTTATTCACAAAAATCCTTGTATTTCTGGAAATGGTCACAGAAGAACTTTTTGTAGAGGACATCCATACGGATATTTTGGTATAAGATTCATGTGTTGATTCATCCTAGAACGCAAGTTATAGTCATTTTCGTGAGACGATTTTTAAGGACAGAAAACTGTGATATATATATATATATATATATATATATATATATATATATATATATATATATATATATATTTGTGTAAAACGTTTTTCAAGCTTTTGTTTGGACATTTTCTTGTCAAATGATCAACTAGACATGTTAAACAACATTAGGCAAGTAGATCTAGTGAAAAGTTTTGAGAATTTCTTACAAGAATAGACCATCTAGAGACGAAACGAGAGAGTGTTGCTCGGTTGTGCTTCCTTGATGCTTTCTCCTCGTTTTCTTGCCAAAAGGTGGTGCACAAAGATGATGATGGTGCCGTGAATGAGAGAAAGAGGAAGAGGATGAATGTGTGTGTTTTTAGAGAGAGATTAGAGAGTGGAAATGGTGATGCATAAATGAGGAAGTAAAAAGGGGTGTTAGGGTTAAATGGTCAAAAGGGGGAAAACAAGATCCACAAAATGTGGGTCTTGTTTTGGGGCTGAAATTCGTCCCAATGGGGCCCACCAAAGGTGGTGATTGACTCAAATTTTGTTCTCCGAGTTTGCGCTCCGTGCGGTGTTCGTTTCCCCGGTCGTTTAAACGTTCGTTTGTAATTTAAACGTTATACGTACTTGTTTTAAATAACTTTTGAATTTCGATATGTTTAAATTGAAGTATTGTTTATAATACTTGGAAAACATTTCTTAAAAATATTTGGTTATAGTGTCGGTATTGGTTTACGTGCTCGTGTTTCGATTGTTAAATCGTGTAACATTTAAATTAAACGTTTTTGTTATCGTCATCAAATACGATAATTATAATGAAGTATTTTATCAAAATACTTTTTAATGAGTTATAAAAATATAATTTTTACAAATTTCGTTTGTCGGGCGCATTTCGCGCATTTTCGTTGCATCCGTACAGTGTTGGCGCACCAGGTACCAAAAGTTACCAAAAACGGAAACCGAGACGGGGCCAGGGTGGCCGGCGCCGACCATGGTGTGGCCGGCGGCGGCTGGCCCACCCCCGCCCCTGTTCGCCGTCTTTTGCTTTGTTTCTCGATTCGTGCGTGTTTTCTTCGTTATGCGTCCGTTTGCGTTGATTCTTTTTTTGTTGTATTCGTAATTCAAAAACGAAGATTTTGACATAGGATAGGCCCTGAGATGAGGTTTCTAGCTCCAGATATTGCGTGCGAATCATTTGGATCTTCCAGCGGGCGTAGAATCTTCATTCTTTATCCGTTTTAGTTGATTCTTCTTCTGTTGGATTCGTATTTTGAAAACGAATATCTTGGATAGAATGGATGTTGGTGAAGGGTATTTTAGTCTTGAAATATTGTTTTGATGTCTTGAATATTCAAACGTGTGTGGAATCTTCGTTTCTCATCCGTTTTGCTTGATTTTTATCGTGCAACCTTGTTTTGACAATCTTGGCATAATGTTATTGATTTGTACAGTATTTGAATTAAAATGCCAAGAATCGTTCCAGAATGAGAGAGATATCGGTAGTAAAAACATGACTTTTTACGCGATATCAAGCATCCCACACTTAGAATTTTGCTTGTCCTCAAGCAAACTCATTCATAAAAACTTCTGGAAGGATTCTAATTGCATCATTTGCTAGAAATACTATTTTCAGAAAATATAAAATTATGGTTATGAAAGAGTTTTTTACTGAAAACTAAGGGTTTATAGAACTTGATACCTTCTTCGGGCAACTTATAAGGTGATCATGACTAGGCAATCCTCACAAGTGGGTCACTCAAATCAATCGAGTGTCTAGGGTTTCCTACTTACTAGTGTCAATCACTCGGATAGCCAGTCATGCAGCATTCTCGTCACAGGCTTGATCGAGAATCAAATCTCCATCACTTTTGATGAGGATGATACTAACCTTTCGAGATATCTTGGAAGGAATCGGGTTTTTGGGTTGAAGAAGGTAAGTGGTGAGGTGTGTGATGGTTTTTTCCTTGTATTTTCTTGAAGCTTTTCTTTGAAATTCCTTAGGTTTTTGAAAGGACTACATAGCCTTTCTTCTTTGGACTCTGATTGTTTTGTGCTAGACATCCTAGGCTATTATATGTACTGTAGGTATATATTAATAGGCCTTACATGTATACTACTTCTATGTATCAAATATATACTGGGTATGTACAACTCAATTCCGCTGTACTACCATTTACTCATGAAGGGGCACATCGCCGTCTTCCTCACCATCACGACTCGACACTTTCTCCATATGTACACACAGGAGAGTACCAACTCATCACTGAACCTCGGGAAGGAGGTGAAAACGTTATTTATTGGGATGGAAACCCACACATGCTAAAACTAATCAAATCTTTAGACTTTGACCATACGGTTAACTATCGGATTAGTGTGGACCAAGTCCGCAAAATCACCTCAAACACAACCTGATCATTTAGATCAATCACTTCAAAACTTTAGTGTAACATCCTCGAAATGGACCTAGTTGTTTATATATTATTTCTTGATTTAAATTAGTATTTAAATGTGTTTGGAAATAATATTGTCGGAATTAGTTGAAATAATTGGAATAGGAGTCGAATATTCCAATGTGATAAGTGAATTATTAATTGTTGTAAATTAATATAGTTGACGGTGCAGTAAAATGTTTGGACTCGCAAATGGTTTTCGGGTTCCAGACAATAGATTGGGATGGGGTATTAAATTATACCCGTATATTGAAGGCGGTTTAAGTTGAACCGACTATTTATTTAACTTTCCCTTTTTGGAAAGTTTATTTCAATTCTTCAAATCCTCTCAAAAACCTTATGAAACTCAAATCAAAACCATAAATTGAATCTGGAGCTGTGATCTTGAGTTAGTTTCATCATAATCATGGTGTTCTTCATTCAAATTTGTAAGTAAGTTTGATTTAATTGGATTATGATTGAAATATTAGAAATTATTGATTTGATGTGAAATCAATGTTAGAAACATGCTAGAAGTGTTACATATTGATTACCTGAGGTTTCTAGTGGTTTAAATCGATTTGAAATCGAGTTTTGAGTGTTTTGGGTTAAAACCCGTAGGTTAGGGTTTGATCAGGGATGAAGATGAGCTGAAAAAGGCTCAAACGCGATCCCAGAACCCTAGCCAGGATCGCGTTCGTTAGTTATAAAAGGAATCGGACGAGTTTTGTTCTTGGGAACGCGATCCCAAGAATTTGTCCGGATCGCGTTGCCAAGTGTAAAACGGTGACAGAACTTTTTCTGAGGGTGAACGCGATCCAGCCATTACTACCCGGATCGCGTTTGCATGAGAAAAAGTTTGAAGGATTTTGCAAATTTTGAAAGTGCATCAGTGTTTAGTAGTGATTTTTGCCACGGAAAAATTGACAAATTGTCTTTAAACTTTGATTGGGCTGAAATTTGCATGGTCACTCGGAAACGGCCCACTGATCAAAGCTATACATTATAGCCTAGTCAGTTTTTGGCTATTCGGGGTCGTTTAGGGGTCGAATATGGCATTTTACAGTTTTTGGACCTTATTTCGGGACTTTTGATTTTGTTCCGAATTGAACTGTTGTTTGCTGTGATCTTAGAGATCATTGGATTCATGTAATTATGTTATGATTGTGTAACGATGTTAATTACATAAGTATTATCAGTTGATACAAGTTACTAACTCATTGTTTATTGATTGTATTCTCAGATGTGGAGAAGGCTCAGTAATATTAGACTTCTGAGCTTGCGGCTGAGGTAGTCAGTGAGTGGATCTGTAACCTCAGTGTGATTTAGTTGTAATGATTTGATTTACAACCGGGAATTTATAGTATTACTTTGATATGATACATCTGTAGAGATATCTTGCCATGATAGTTTAAATTAGTTGCTTACTTGGCTGATTGTGCTAGTATGTAAGATTTTGAGGTCAACTTGATTTGATGGTTGGACTTGTTGTTGTTGTAGACGACAGGAGATCTCGGAAACTTGAAATGTTGGTTTAGAGATCTAGGTCGTGTGTGATTGACAACAAGTTATCGGTAGTTCTGTATGGGCCAATACAGATGATTGATAAGAGTTCCTTGAGTACCAAACCGGTATTAGGGTGTCTCAGGGACCACCGATCCTCATGATGTTGCGTGTATGACATTGTTTGGATGTTGAGTGATTGATTGATTTTCTGTTTATTGTTAATTGATGTAAACAGATTGTTATGCTAGGTTGTACTGTTGCTTATAGTTTCATTCACTTAGCTTTATGCTAACCCCACCACAGTTCTTCCTGCAGGTTGAAATAGATGTGACATATTGGGCAGGGCAGGAAGTGTTTTGACTGGATGGAATGTTTGACAGGCTGTTACTCTGATTTAATTTTGATAATCAAAGAAGTATTTGTATTATATAACACCGAGTTTGTTGAAATGTCATGTATTGGATTTGAAAAAGTTTATCGACATTTTGAGTACGTTGATAGTATGTTTTAAATATACGCTTCCGAGTCGCAAATATTATATTAAATGTTTATAATTAACGAGGGGTGTTATAAGTTGGTATCAGAGCAATAGTTTGGGTGAATTGGACTTGATAGAATGTTCAATCCTAAACTTTGATTGAGTTGAGTCAGACATTCCAGTGGGTGCGGGTTTAGTTGATTAGTGAATGTGTGAGAAAGTGATTGGTTGAATATGTACTAACTCTTAACAGGTTGTGAAGTTGTTGTTTGATTGCAGAGACAGAGGAACATGAGTATTAGATTGGTATATTTCATGTTTCCTCAACACTCGTGGGCTTAAGATTGCCAGGTAATCTTCGATAAGCCTGTGTTAATTTAAATTAACTTGAATTGTTTACTCTGTTATGTTGAGTAAGCTTTGTTGTGAAGTTAATTGAGTCAGACTGATATGATTCCCCAGTTTTGAGTCAACTAATGATTGCTATAGGTTGACATGAGGATAGCAATATTGAATGAGATGTTCATTGTTGTGGTTATTTCTGATTGAATTGTAAATGCAGAAATATGTTTAAGTAGACAGAGAGTTGATTAAGGTTTAACAAGATTGATGTTAGAACCTAAGAGTGTCTTTATTAGTGATACAAAATAATTGATAGTATTATGTTAATGGATTAATCACTAGGTGTGATCTAAATCCTTGTTAAGGAAGGTTGTGTCATTTGATTTGAGGATAACTGCTAATTGAGAAAATATGTGGTTATGTGACTACATGATATGTTTTGATTGTAGTTAAACACTTGAGTTAAACCAAGATGAATAAGTTTATGAGGAAAATAACTTATGATAAAGCTAAATTGAATGAGAAAATGATAGGTCTTTCTAGTCAATTGTGAATTAGTAAATGAAATGTTTATAGTAACATGATTGAGTAGGCTTGTTGTGACAGTGATGCTTGATAGTAAAGCATATGTCAAAGTAATGATAATTAATTAAGATGTGTCCTGAATTTTGTAGTAAGTAGGGACATTGAATTGTGTTAAGTATTGAAATTATGATGATAGGTTATCATATGTTTGAGGTTTCAGACCAGTAGATATACTGAGTAATTCAGTTGTTGAAAATAAATTATGTGAGATGGCTTGCATATGTAAGGTTGAATATGTAAGTAGTAAGCTGATTTTGAGTATGTATCAGCTGTTAAAAACTATTAAATGAATTTTGATTGATTTGAAATCATATGAGATGAGAATAGATCACATTGATAATTATAATGTAAAGTAGCCTGAGAATGGATTGTGAAGAACATAATCTTGCAACGCCTGATCACCGTTGTTATATTATGTTGTGTCACATGAACTTGTTGAGGCTACTTGGTATAAAAGAAATGTAATGTGATTTTGGAAATGGAGCATAATAGTATGCTAAGTTGTTTAATAGTTGTTTTGATAAGAAAACAATCAGTTGATAGAACTGTGACCTTTAGACTGTAAAGGTGAGAGTGTAAATGATAGTTGTCATTGATAGAGGCTTTGATGATAAACCTAAGTGACTAATTTGATTGTGTTGAATATGTAATTGTGATTGATTGTGATAGATTACATGTAGGCGAATTTGATAGTGTTTAAATGAGTCACTATTTTGTATTTGGCTTGTATGAAGCCAAAGTTGAAATAGGTTGATATTGTCTTGCTTGAGGGATTTCTAGTATTATTGAATGTAATAATTTGAAGTATATGTTTAAAAGTAAACATACAATATGAAATGGCTTGTATGGAGCCAGGATTGATGTAGGTTGACCTTGTCCTTGTAAAAGATTGATAAGATTATTGAAAGTAATAATTTAAAATGTATGTTTGAAGGTGAACATATAAGATGAAATGGTTTGTTGTGAGTTAATATGGATGGTATGTTAACTTTGAAAGTCAAACCATGAATAGAGAACTGTGTATAAAATTAATTGCTTGTGATTGGTTTGAGGATAGGTCAAACTTGAGAAAAAGCAGTTAGAGGATTTTATTGATTGGTTGATTTAAATCAAAGTTGACATTTAGTCAACTGTGTGTGTTGAAATAGTCTAACATAGATTGAAATGTTATGATTGTATGGAATATGATTGAATTCCTAGATTTGCTTAAATTATGTTGAAGGGGGTCATTTAAGATCCAGAGGAGATAGATGAATTGTCTAAGTTTGTGAAACTTGATTCATTACTTAAGGCTAGTATTAAGTAATTGAAATAGTGTTAAGTATAATTGAGTATTCAGTTAAGTAATATTTGATATTTGAACTGAATATGTGTTAAAGAATTATACGAATATAAAGCCATTGTTTGATATGACAGTTATAATTTGCTAAGATATGTTAGAATAATTAAATCACATTGATTAGAATTGTGATAGGAAAATCTTACTAGTGTGTGAAGCTTGTGATGATAGCTTTGATTGGGTAAGAAGGTGAGATAAGAAATAATTGAAAGTTATTATTAATAGTTGTCTAGGTTGATTTGTACCTTATGGTGAATTACTTAAGTATTGAAAGAATTGGATGAATTCTTTAGTTATTTGTTGATAGTATACAAGTAAAGTAAGTGATAAAGTGGAAAAACTGGGATTAGATCCAAATAAGGTATGATATGAAAGTATATCTGGAATTGGATGGTGTTAAAGATTTAGTTGATCTTTGTTTGATAAATTGAGGAAATATGAATTGAATGATTGTTCATATTTTAAGAAATTGTATGTGTTAGAGAGTAAGAGAAACCTTGAAATTGTGTAGGTATGTAAGTGTGGTATACATGATAATAAATGGCATGATAAGTTTTAATAGAATGAATTAAAATATGCCATAAGATATGTGGAGGTTAGTTAATTGTGATTAACTTGATGTAGATTTTGTTGAAAATGTGTTGGAAAGTAGCACATTTTGATAATTTGATATTGTGATGCTTGACCTGTAGTATCATAATATGTGGATTAAGATTGACTTAGTTGCTAGATTGACGGGATCTAGTGTTGAATGATTGGGTGGTTAAAGTTGTATAATTTTCTAATGGTTTGTGATTAGTAGTTTATGATTGTAAGGTTAAATTGAAATAACTGGTTGCTAAGATAAGATTCTGGATGTCTTACCAGTTTAAGTATTATATATAGGAATTCTAACTGATGATAAGACAAATATTAAGTACTGATAAGTGTACTTGAATGTATAATCACTGGTATTATGATTATTGTTTATGTAATTATTGTTGTTGAAAATTGATAGGTTGTAATAAAAGGAATTACAAGTGGAAATAAGTCAATGTAGAGATTGGTTGATTGTAGGTAAGATTGATTGTAGTACTTTTGTTGATTGAGCAAAGTACTTGTTGATTGTAGTTTTACCTACTGAGTGTGACCTCTGCTTTGCTTATTAAGGTGATATGAATCTGGATTACTTTTAAGTAAAGAATTTCATATGATTGAAATGATATGTGAACATTATAGGTTGTACAAAAGAGCATAGGTATGAAACTTTTGGATGAAAAGCTGACCTAGATTTGAATTTCAGATCTTTGATGGTAAAGATTTAAGATTGTTATCTGTTATTAGACTGATTGTAAGTCGTGAGCTGAATTTTTATTTCAGTGTAACTAGATACATTGTAGTTTAATGACCACTGTTGTGATAATGTGACTGCTGTTTTATTGATAACAGTGATAAATAGTGGTAATAGGTTAAAGATTTTAGCATGTTGCTAATTTCTGGTTATATAAACCTATTAAGTAATGTTAAGTTTTATTTGTTGATTAAGTGATTGTAGGTTTCACTTGTTAAAGTAAGTGTTTGTTTATAAAATATATCTGATTGATGATATTGATTAGATGCACTGAATGTGTGCGTACGAAAAGACAGAAGCATGTTCATGGGAACATGTGCATGTGGAAAGAATTCAAATAGTCTAAGTATAGTGGTAAGTTGCTATTGAGGATTCATGTATGCTAAGAGGTATGTGATAATATTACATTAGTTAGACTGATTGAGTGAGGTTAGATTTCGGGGACGAAATCTCTTTAAGGGGGGGAGAGTTGTAACATCCTCGAAATGGACCTAGTTGTTTATATATTATTTCTTGATTTAAATTAGTATTTAAATGTGTTTGGAAATAATATTGTCAGAATTAGTTGAAATAATTGGAATAGGAGTCGAATATTCCAATGTGATAAGTGAATTATTAATTGTTGTAAATTAATATAGTTGACGGTGCAGTAAAATGTTTGGACTCGCAAATGGTTTTCGGGTTCCAGACAATAGATTGGGATGGGGTATTAAATTATACCCGTATATTGAAGGCGGTTTAAGTTGAACCGACTATTTATTTAACTTTCCCTTTTTGGAAAGTTTATTTCAATTCTTCAAATCCTCTCAAAAACCTTATGAAACTCAAATCAAAACCATAAATTGAATCTGGAGCTGTGATCTTGAGTTAGTTTCATCATAATCATGGTGTTCTTCATTCAAATTTGTAAGTAAGTTTGATTTAATTGGATTATGATTGAAATATTAGAAATTATTGATTTGATGTGAAATCAATGTTAGAAACATGCTAGAAGTGTTACATATTGATTACCTGAGGTTTCTAGTGGTTTAAATCGATTTGAAATCGAGTTTTGAGTGTTTTGGGTTAAAACCCGTAGGTTAGGGTTTGATCAGGGATGAAGATGAGCTGAAAAAGGCTCAAACGCGATCCCAGAACCCTAGCCAGGATCGCGTTCGTTAGTTATAAAAGGAATCGGACGAGTTTTGTTCTTGGGAACGCGATCCCAAGAATTTGTCCGGATCGCGTTGCCAAGTGTAAAACGGTGACAGAACTTTTTCTGAGGGTGAACGCGATCCAGCCATTACTACCCGGATCGCGTTTGCATGAGAAAAAGTTTGAAGGATTTTGCAAATTTTGAAAGTGCATAAGTGTTTAGTTGTGATTTTTGCCACGGAAAAATTGACAAATTGTCTTTAAACTTTGATTGGGCTGAAATTTGTATGGTCACTCGGAAACGGCCCACTGATCAAAGCTATATACTATAGCCTAGTCAGTTTTTGGCTATTCGGGGTCGTTTAGGGGTCGAATATGGCATTTTACAGTTTTTGGACCTTATTTCGGGACTTTTGATTTTGTTCCGAATTGAACTGTTGTTTGCTGTGATCTTAGAGATCATTGGATTCATGTAATTATGTTATGATTGTGTAACGATGTTAATTACATAAGTATTATCAGTTGATACAAGTTACTAACTCATTGTTTATTGATTGTATTCTCAGATGTGGAGAAGGCTCAGTAATATTAGACTTCTGAGCTTGCGGCTGAGGTAGTCAGTGAGTGGATCTGTAACCTCAGTGTGATTTAGTTGTAATGATTTGATTTACAACCGGGAATTTATAGTATTACTTTGATATGATACATCTGTAGAGATATCTTGCCATGATAGTTTAAATTAGTTGCTTACTTGGCTGATTGTGCTAGTATGTAAGATTTTGAGGTCAACTTGATTTGATGGTTGGACTTGTTGTTGTTGTAGACGACAGGAGATCTCGGAAACTTGAAATGTTGGTTTAGAGATCTAGGTCGTGTGTGATTGACAACAAGTTATCGGTAGTTCTGTATGGGCCAATACAGATGATTGATAAGAGTTCCTTGAGTACCAAACCGGTATTAGGGTGTCTCAGGGACCACCGATCCTCATGATGTTGCGTGTATGACATTGATTGGATGTTGAGTGATTGATTGATTTTCTGTTTATTGTTAATTGATGTAAACAGATTGTTATGCTAGGTTGTACTGTTGCTTATAGTTTCATTCACTTAGCTTTATGCTAACCCCACCACAGTTTTTCCTGCAGGTTGAAATAGATGGGACATATTGGGCAGGGCAGGAAGTGTTTTGACTGGATGGAATGTTTGACAGGCTGTTACTCTGATTTAATTTTGATAATCAAAGAAGTATTTGAATTATATAACACCGAGTTTGTTGAAATGTCATGTATTGGATTTGAAAAAGTTTATCGACATTTTGAGTACGTTGATAGTATGTTTTAAATATACGCTTCCGAGTCGCAAATATTATATTAAATGTTTATAATTAACAAGGGGTGTTATATTTAGCGCCTTGGCACTCACATTCTAGCCTCTGTGCTACATTCAAGAAATCACATAATTACAACATATTTTGGCCGTAGGGCTACAATTAAACAACTCATGACACGTGGTGTCACATGGTGCTTTGGGCACAACACACAGCACGTGGTGCTGCAACTACACAGTATGTTTATACTGCATTTGGCACATTAGTGCTACATTCACAGTACTTGGGTACTGCAATTACGGTGCCGCGGGCACTTCATTACGGCACGTAGTGCTGCATTTCATAGTACTTCGGTACTACAATCACAATACATTAGTATTTCAATTACTGTGCTGATAGCACTGCATTACAGTACGTTGTTACTACACTCCAGTGCTTTAGGCACTGCATTTCAGCACTAGGTGCTACTCTCAATATGCATGTAGACTTGTTATAGTTACATGTACAATTTATATATATACATATACACTTACTTAACGGGGCACGAGGTGCCACACCTGACTTTTATTATGCACGTATACTTGTATAGTTACGTGTACACCATATATGTATATATGACTACCCTACTGGACACGAGGTGTCCCACTTGATTACTTTACATATGAACACTCGCTGTAGGCACTTGTACACTTATACGCATACGCGATTACCTTACTGGGCACGAAGTGCCACACCACAACTATTAAGGCATGTGATGCCTCATTCGATGAATGCACTCTAATTCATTAGGATTACATCCATAATACTTTAGTAATAAATTATAGTCTGATAGACTACGACAATACTATGGTTCTGGTCAAACTACATATAAAATACAACAGGTCGTCTGTATGACTACACAATTAAACATCAAAGTCCAAGAACTTTCAAACAGACACCTTAAGTGGTTTCTGGATAACTATCACTTTTACATCTGAGTATACAACTATAAAAGTCAAAATCTTTGAATAAAGATCTCATATCTTGTTGTTTCATTCTTGTTGAAGAATCATGCCACCGAAGACGAGAACTTCCTCTGATGCTCAGCTTGCCTCCATCGTTTCTCAAGCCGTAGCTGAGACTTTGACTCGGTATCTTCCACATAACTATATGAGAAATAGCGATACGGCTGAAACCACTGCCCCCAGGCCCTGTTCCTACAAGGACTTCTTAAACTGTCAACCACTGAACTTCAAGGGCACGGAAGGTGCTATTGGATTGCTCAGGTGGGTTGAGAAAATGGAATATGTGTTCCACATCAGCAAGTATGCGGAGGAAGACAAAGTCAAGTTCTCTATTGGCACCCTCGCAGACGGTGCTCTCTCATGGTGGAATTCCTATGCCCAGTCTGTGGGTACCGACACCGCCTATCTGCTCTCTTGGGAGGACTTAAAGAAAATGCTCACGGATGCGTACTGCCCGATCGAACAACTTCACAAACTAGATGAAGAGTTCTGGAGCCTAAGGGTTCTGGGAACCGACATTACCAGGTACACCACCAGGTTCCAACAACTAGCTCTTTTGCGTCCCGCCATGGTTAGTACGGAATTTGATCGAATCAGGAAATACATCAGCGGCCTTCCGGAACCTGTCCGAGGGAACGTCACATCGTCAAACCGAACCACTCTTCAGAGTACCATTCGACTGGCTCACGAACTCATGGCCATGAATAATGACCAGGAATCGCCCACCCCACCGAATAGTAATAACAACAAGAGAAAATGGAATATAAACCCTAGTGAAAACTATGGTCAAACCAGCGAACCCGAACCCGAACCCGAAAGGTTCTATACTACCGGACCCAAGGAAAAACGAGGCTATGCGGGAATTAAACCTTTTTGCCATGGGTGTTATCGTCATCACGAAGGCCCATGCGGTACACCGTGTGAGAGGTGCCAGAAATTCGGACATAAAATCTGGGACTGCAAAATTCCCGCAAATCCTGACGCGCAAAAGACATGCTATAAATGCAACGAGCCCGGACATTTCAAGAAGGATTGCCCAAAAATGAAACGCAAGGTCACCTGATCGACAGATCCCCGATAAAGATGTAGGTACATTCTTACTTGAAACATAACTCCCCAATTATAGATTCGCTAAGCGAGTACTTTATCTCCCTGATACCACTTTTATTAATTTAATGCCGAGTGCGTCTTAGGGCTAGTTGACCTAGGCCCACATAAAACTCAACGTTTGCTTTTAGCAGACTAACCGACTGAACGTTCACCAACTACTTAGTCCTAATAGGACTATTCACAAAACGGTCACTATGTGACGACTATCTAGTCCCGAATGGACTACGACGTAAACGGTTAACTAGTAACCACAAATTAATCATACCTCGAACAAACAATATAGTCAGAATGCGACTACGACAATAAACATCGACACAGTCATGGATTGACTGCTCCTCAACCCGTCATGGACGCGGTATGTCTACTATCTACTCGATAAACGCCTCATACGTACATTGCTCCCCAAACCCCACGCGACCACGACTTCACATGAAATTTCGGGACGAAATTTTATTAACAGGGGGAGAATGTAACACCTCGTCAAAAAGTCAATTTTCGCGCCAAATTTAAACTTTAATTATTCGTATTTAATACGCTCCAAACCCCTAGTATTCAATAATTATATATAAATATATATATATAATAATAATTTGGTCCAAATAACGTAATTAACGTGTCCAAATTTCGGTGTCAAAATTTCATAACTAATATTTTATTAGTTACAATAAACATCATACTTTTGAACGAAAATATTAATTATTCAAAAATGTCATTCCATTTTAAGTTAAAACGAAACCCGTTTTGCGCGACAACCTAAAATAAGTTATAAAACTTTTGTCCCAAAAATATTTCGAAACTATTTCGGAACCTACCAAATAAGTTATAAAAACAAAATATTAAATTTATTTTGCAATCGGGCACAAAAACACGGGCATTTTGTACTGTGGTTGGAGACCACAGTCCCCGCATTGGGGATCTGAGTTTGGATAAAACCCAAATCCCCTCCCCATTTTCTTCTCATTCTCACCTCCTCACTTCTCTCTCTTCTTCTCTTTTCTTTCTTTTCTCTCTCAAACACCAAACAAACACCACCACCATAATTCGCAAAATAACACACCAAAACGACGCCGGATCATACCCCTCCTTTGGAATAAAAGAACCACGGCACCACGATCTACGTTCCTATCTTTCCGGATTTTTTTATTTCGACACTTTGTAAGTTTCCGACAAATCCCGACATCTCTCGTTTTTGATCATTTTTACTAGTTTATGGTTTCTATAGGCTTATTATGTTCATATAAGGATTGGGTAAAAGAATCGGACCAAACGGAAACCCGAAAACATGTTTTTGGCTCGAAACCCGTCGAACAGGCCCAAGTGTCGCAGAGGCCAAAAACAGTGTATGAGTCACTAGCGAAGTGACGCTATTAAGTGACTCATACCCCTATAGAGTCACTAGCGAAGTGACGCTATTAAGTGACTCATACCCCTATAGAGTCACTAGCGAAGTGACGCTATTAAGTGACTCATACCCCAATAGAGTCACTAGCGAAGTGACGCATATGAGTCACTAGATAGAGTCACTAGCGAAGTGACGCATAAAAACCTGAATTTCCCTATCTTTTGAGTCACTAGCCTAGTGACGCTATAAACTCCTAAGTGACGCATGAAGTGTCGCTAAAATCAGATTTTAAGCTAAAAACTCACTTTTAAAGTGCCAAACTTATCCGGAAACATATACGCAATTATATACGAACCGAAACGCGTTCACACGCACTTTATTATACAAAAACAACATAATTATATTTTCGAAATATAATTTCAGTATGCGACAAACGAAACGTATTTACTTTACGATATTCAAACGTAAACACTTAGCAAACCCATTGAGTACAATATAACCGAACGAACAACAAATTGGATAGTTTTACTTAAACGTCCACTCACTCATACGAAATCTCACGTGTTTAGGACATTAGGAGACTACTATCGGTACGACTCGCTACATTAGGACGCTAGCTCCTCAGGTGAGTTTCATAGCCCCACTCTTTCAACTGTTTTACTGTTTTTGGGGTGAAACACATGCCCAATAACTGCTTTCGAATTATATTAATAATCTTTTATAATTCACAACTATTTATATTACTGTTATGTAATACGAATTGTGTAACGCTTAGGATTACACACACCTTACGACTTTAGATCCATACCAATAATTAACCTAGATAGGTTACAATTATGATTCGATACGTCATGAGCACGGACCATCACTTTATAATCTAATTTGGGTTATCAATTTAGTTGACTACATTGTCGTGGGACAAATCTTACCAAACATATTAGAACCGGTTAGTTCTACTCACACTGGACAACACTTAAACCATTACAGGATTAGTTCCCCTTTTAGGAGCTGACGCTGCCTATACGAATCATGGATCTCAATATACTTGCTAGACTGAGACTAGTGACATACAATGGTAACATACGAAACAACTAGGTGATGATTAGTCACACCTAGGCTTATAGTGATACTACAAATGGATAAGAACTATAATACATACTTAGCTACAGTCAATTAATTTCATGTGCTACATGATACACTATCTCATTGTGTTTGCTGACTCGACTTATATATACACATACTTGTAATTCATCTCGCATTTGGTACTACTTACAACTTACTTATGTATATTGATATACATATGCTATTACAAACACAATCTCAAATCGGGCATGTCATAGTACTGCTGGCTCAATTACATTATTGCTTGCGAGCAATCCGGACGATGCCTGATTAGGCACAAAACGATATCACGGTTGGTGATACAAAACGATATCACGGTTGGTGATACAAAACGATATCACGGTTGGTGATACAAAATGATATCACGGTTGGTGATACAAAACGATACCATGGTTGGTGGTACAAAACGATATCACGGTTGGTGATACAAAACGACACCACGGTCGGTGGTACACATCCATATCACAATTGGTGATACATAAACCCACGAGTTAATACTCAATCATAGTCCGCGGGACTACATTTACTCGTTGCTGGATGCAACACGTTACCAACTATTACTCAAACATCATATGACGTGGTCATACATTACTTGATTTCAAACTTAGGCATGTATTGCCTCATATTAGTAACCCTACTTATACCTGATAGGTATCCAGGCATGGAATGCCTCATTTTCCTTATGTACTTAGGTATACACAGCTACTTTAGAGTAGGAAATACCTAGTGAAACGTATACACATTGGTGTTACATCTTTTATACGATACAAACCAAAATACTGGGATTTCGAACTACTTTTCAAAGCATACAGGATTTAAACTTTATGTTTTCAACTAACAAACCTATGAACTCACCAGCTTTATAGCTGACCTGTTTTAGCATGTGTTCTCAGGTGCCCAGCAGGATTAGGATTTCTACAAGATTTGGCTAGCTCGAGTCGCATATTTTCAAACATCAGGACCACTCTGCGGCGTTGTATTATTGTAAGTTCCCTGTTCCAAACATTTCCTTCAAGTAGACGACAAGTCTTAAATCTTAATGCAGGCATTCCTTTCTCGTATGTATTTGCAACAGATTCTTACTAAGACCGGTAATCCCCATAGACACGGCCATTCTTGGCATCTTCACTGTTGCCCCTCTTCTCAAAGCCCTTCTCAAGGAAGATGCATGTCAATGTGCCATTTTCTTCTTTCCCCCGGATAACATTATCTTTCTATCACCTCTGCAGACACAATATCTTGAGTACCTATGCTGGTGACCTACTACCTACGCCTTTCCAACAAGAGCTCAAAATTGCTCAGCGCCCTCAAAACGCGTCGATAGGGCATACTTTGCCGTGTGCCCAGTTCGTTTATCTGGTTCACGTAGGCCGTGTAAGTCCGGGGACTTAAGAGTCTCCCATGTGGTGCGTGAATAATGCCCCGGATATCCGTGTACCGATCCATAATTGAATCAGCACGCCAGCCGTCTTGCAGCAAGGCCTGCTCAATATTCTGTTCAATTAGAACTTGAGAGGAGATGATACTCACTAGTCGACCTAGATCACCAGGATCCCCTACCCCAAAATCGAGGGCAAGGTACCTTTGATAAAGGATGTGGTTCCTCACTTGCTGCGGAATCAACGGCTCCGGAACTGGTGCTGCTGGGGGCGGCGGGGACTCCGGCAATTCTTGAGCCGGAGCTGCAGCAGGGCTGTTCGGCCCGCTAAAGGCGTCCCTGTGGTCACAATATGCCACTTTTATTCCCAGCAGTCGGCCTATCTTTCCGGGCGCACGCATAAAGGCATGATTAGTTCCACAAATCTCACTGCACTGACCATAGTAAACTCCTTCTCGTTGTACCGAAATAGAGGTTTGATTTAAACGACCAGGTACAGCATCACATTTTACACCTGAGGAAGGTACAGCCCAACTATGAAGTACATCAGCAGATGTTACAATAATACGTAGATGACTTTTGGCTGGTACAACCACTCGATTGTCCACTTCTAATAAACGTAATTGACCCAATTCTAGATCATCTTCTGGAATCGTATAACTGTCAAAAGTGAGTGACTGTTCATCGGAACTGTTATAGTCCGAATACTCATAAGGTTGGGTCGACGCCCGTCTCCCCCCAAACTGTACTTGCAAGTTTCCCAGCAAAAAGCTCTCCACGCCTACTCTTAGAAAGAAGACTCTTTTTCTTTAGTTAGTACCGACCGTAAGACCCTTTATGAGTAAGGGGAATCGAAGGCCGGGGAAAGTTTATTGGCAACAGGGAACCCTTTCTCACCCAGTCCTACCTACCCTATGTATTCGAGGGGGGGCTGGAACCGAAAAAGACCAGGTTCCACACATATGAGACAGGCAGTGTTCGCGCTGTCCCACCATTATGCGGTGTGGTTAGCTGCAGAACTTTCGGGCATCAAAGGGTGTTTTCGTGAGTATGTGGTTCTTGGGGATGATGTGGTGATTGCACACCTTCTGGTTGCTCTATCGTATGAGAAACTTTTGGCTCTTCTCGGGAAGGGCTGGTCTGCTTGGGTAGCTCAATTCCAAAGCGTAGCTGAAGCACCTTTTCGGGGCTAGGCATAAAAGCTTCCGCGGAATAGGAATAGCGAATGCAGGCACAAGAGAAAGGGTAATTTACCTTCAGGGATGAATTCTGACAGCTCTTGCCGGGACGTTTTCTAACTGTAGGAGCACACATTGGCTAATTCCATCGAGTAGGTCTTTTGTCTAGATCTTCTCTTTATCTTTCTCGCCCATACCACCCTATTTAGATTTAAGTGCACCGCTTCCTTTATAGATAGATAGTAGCAGACCGAATGACCGCATTTACTTTGTATTTTCAAATTATGTATTTGAAATTGACCACGATCTCGCAACTATTTAAACCTTTATTTTGGAAATGTAATAACTATTTTCAAACGTCTCATTTAGAGTCGTTCATTATATGTCTTATGCTGTTATATTTAATTTGGTAACACCCGACCCGACCGCTTTCGCAACCCGAGATTTGAGGGTGTTACAGGTGTGAAGAGTGGGTGTTGAGTGGGTGAATGTTTGATGGTGGAAAGGTGTTTTGGATTCCTTGGAAGCTATCAAGATAGGTTGTACCTATGCCACGTGTGGCATTCATCGATGTGATCTCGAAATGCATTACAAGAGCAAGTTCTAATTCAAATGCATACATCGGCACACACATGAAACGAAAAGTGAAGCATTAAAGATGAATGTTAATTATGGGCTCAATCCTCACGAATCGAATGTTTTGGTTAGTATGTGCCTAGCCATGTGTTGCCTTTTTCGTCCGTATCTTATTCTAAAACAGTTTTGTTTCTTTGTTAAAACTCGTTTCTCACTGTAATTCATAGTTTTGAAAGATAGGATTTCTAAAGAGATGTTTTTGAATCCGAAAAATTTGAAAATTTGTCCATTTTTAGCCTTTTGATGAAAATATTGTTTGGCTTATGGACAAGAGGTAAAACTTGCGGTTGTAGACCGAATATCCCACACTTAGAGGAACATTGTCCCTAATGTTCGCATCTATTTGTTGAACACCTCTTGACGAAGTATCCCACACTTTAGAGATTCTACTTATCTTTGGGTTGTTTCATAAGTGTTGTGTGGCATGAAGGATCCCACACTTAGTGTTGGAATATCGGGTGAGATAATCGAAGCTTTAAACGGATAGAGGGTTTTGGAACGGTGTACCACTTTTGCTGTATGCGTTGTCTACTGATTGCCAGGAGTTTGCTAGTCTGCGGCTTGTAGCTTATGGCTCCAGAATTCTCCACCGTGGGGGTCTATTGCTTCCTTTGATCTGGTCTTCGATAAATAGTCGTTTGGTCAAACAAACAATCCATTCAACAATCAAATAATAGCTGCTAATAAGAAAAATAAAGTGAAAGCATAATAAAATAGTAAATAGATAGATGTGATGTCGAAGCATCAATCGTACATCAATACAGACAATAATAATATAGTAAATAGAGTTTTAGTAGAAAGTAGAGAGAAGTCAGAAAGTGGAGCAATTCATTGCTCTGCTGATGATCATGCTGCTACAGTAGATGTGGTAGGTCCAGGAGAAGTCTCGTCTGATGAAGAGTCATCATGCTGATCGTTGGTGCCTTCGTTTGATGCATCATGGATAGCTTCTTCGTCTGGCATACCGATTGTAAAAGCTCCTTGATCTACTAGCTGATCGATTAGTGGCCCGGATGGTATTTCGAAGCTGTCGAATGGGAACATGGCTGATCCTTGGTGTGTGTTGTCTTGGAAGAGATCTGTCTGTCTGTGAGATGAGACCGGCATAGGTATAGTAGCTGAAGGGATGGTATGTCTGCCAGTCCTGGGGCTTTGAATTGTGACAGTCCGTGCAGATACTCTAGATGTTCTGCTGCCTCTCGATGTGTGTACTCTAAATGACCCAACAACTGACGGAATAGTCTGTCTAGTGACTGGGATCTGCACTGGAGGTGGCTGTGGTCTAGGAATGATGATCCGAGGTGGTATAACATGCCCACGGCCTGGCGGTGGTCGAGGTGCTGGAGTAGGGATTACAGGTGGATATAGGTGTGGTGGTGCTCGGCCCATCCCACATGGTAAGTGTGGTAGTGGAGTCATGGGCATCCCAGCTGCCTGCTGTCTCATGGCTGTATAGATCCTAATCTGCATCTGCATAGACCAATACCAATAATCTAGACCTGGAGGTGCCCCGTAGTGGTAGATGTATGCGGGCACTCGCGGTCTTTGGGCAGGAGTAGAAGGTCCTGTCTTAGTATGTGGTGGCACCACTGGTGGTGGTTGTGGGATGTCATCATTATCATCATCATCCTTATCATCGTCATCCTCGTCATCAGTATCATCGTCATCCGTATCTGAATCACTAGATCCTTGCTGGCGTTTCCTTTTCTTTGTTTCCTTTGGCAGAATCAGGTCTGGTATCAGTGTGTCAACACTTTCAGGATCTGCTGCCCGTGCTTTGATGTAAACAACACCATCTTTCGTGATCCAGAGTATTTCCATACTCCTAAGAAATTGGTAGTCGAGTGGCTTAGAGCTCCATCCTGATTTAAATTTCTCGACATCTGTTGTCCGAAGTAATCCCATCTTTTGTATCAATCTGGTGATTACTGAGCCCAAGTACGATCTTTTCTTTCCAAAGCCTTTTTCTTCTAAAAGTCGCTGAGCAACTAAATAAGCAACATGTATGTTTCTCTTGTCGAGAATACATGCCATAAGAGCGACATCAAATCCAGAAAATCGACCGCTAGTCGTATGTTTCCCGTCAAATGAACAAGCTATGAGCTTGTGTAGGATCTGTAGGACTGGGTCTCTGAGTCGGGTTGCCTTAATACCCGAGAAGTATGGTGCAGGTGACCATTGACTCCATGCTTCAGCGTGTGTTGTCGCGATGGAAACAGAGGTGGCTCCAGTGATGAACAGAGGTGATTGTATCTCTTCTGGTGTGTACAAATCTAGATGGAGCGAGAACTGGGCGAGTGATAAAGTGTGCGGGCTGCCCATGTACTGAAATGAGATCGAACATTCTTTAATTCTCTCATTCTTCTGAAATTTGAAGGTGGCCATAAATTCAGTAACCATCTCCACATATACTGGCTCATCGATACTGAATAATCTCTTGAATGATTCAAACTGCTGCCCATCTACTGTATAGGTAAGTATGCTTTCAAGTCTTTGCTTAAACCCTAATGCTTGCATAATATTCCAGTCAATGTGACTGAGACAACCAAACTTCTTGTCTCTCCAGATACGTGCCATCTTATCGTAAGCTGGTGTGGCACTCAGGTATGCTAAGGATCCTGCAAGGGGTCGTGCGGGGTTTAATTTCTTCTTTCGTGCCATTATACCTGAGAACATTTAAAGTAATGGATCCTTTGAGAAAGAGAAATTCAAAGCACGCTCCGAAGAATTTCGGAGTGAGGGCTTTAATTTCTAGACAATCTAAAGATTACATTAAACGTAAAATGCTCTCATGCAGCAAATAGTCAATTATTTATCAAGGCAATATCGTCATTTAGAAAAATATAGTCATGGAATGGCAGTTGTCTTATTGTGAAGTACTGTTATTTACAAAGTTTGGTGCAAGCCAAGTTGGAAACGACAGGAATTCACAATTCATGGTAATATCATTATCGGTAGGGTTTGACTTTAAGAGTGCAGGCTGAAGTAAGGTTTTTTTTTTTGAATAAAGTAGTTTGTCTTAAAAATTCAATACTTCAGTTTGACTTTTCAAGTCAAAGCTTTCTTCAAGTGATATTTTCAAATGTCCGCATGCCATAATTTTAACCTATGCATGCATGCATGTTCTAAGTCATTTTAAGCATTTTCCTAATTGATAAGCAAACCAGGTTGTGCATTAAAAGTTGTTATGTTCATGTATTTGGTGTGGTCCAAGACTTTTTATTTAAAAGTGATGATTCTCTAGGTACATTGCCTAGTTTGACTAGTCAAGTAAGTACAAGTGTGGTCATGCAATTTTCAACCCATCATGTTGTTCATGCAAGCTAGCCAATTTGTTGTTAACTTTCAAAAGTCAAAAATTGCTAACCCTAAGTTGTTCACATAATGCTATTAACATAGAGTAATCATACAAAACACCATAATTACTAAGATACTTAGCATACTAACACTTAATTAAGCAAAGTTCTAAGCTAAATCAATGGGTCAAAGTTATTCCTATTGAAAAAGTCGAACATATTGCTAAGTGGTAGGAACATGTAGTAACTAAGTATTTGATCGAGAAAAACTATATTTCCTAGTTATTAACCTAGCTATCTTCAAGAAACAAGCTTTATCAAGTTCAAAGTGGGTTTTGTGATCATACCTTGCTTTTAGTGAATGAAATGCAAAAACGAAAGTACAACCGCGAAGTATATGCAACAAGGAGCTTGAAAGGACAAGAGATTATGTAATTTGGTGGAGTTTTGATGGTGGATTCATGGGGATCATGGTGTGGCCAATTTTTTTAGAGGGAGGAGGGAGGAAGATGAAGTTTGTTAGATGATTTGAATTATGGGGAATTAAGGAGGTTCATAGTGGTCCTTTAGGGTACATGTACTCACCCTAAGTACTATGGTACTCATATGGTCCCTAAGGTGAATTGAATATCAAGTATTAATGTCTTGGATTAATTTACAATGTCCCACTAATAATGATAAGGAATCTTAAACGTGTTACTTGTAACTAGTTACTTGTTAGTCTCTTGTTACGTTGTAAATAATTTAAGAAATGCGCAAATTTTTGCGGAACAATCAAAATCAACTTTAAACATTAAACTCGCGCTATTTTTGGTGTTTAAAAATCTTTGTCTGACGCGGGCTTATAGAATGTACTACTGTTTCGGCAGAATGCTAAAAAGGTGTACGTTCTTTTAGACGTGCGTGCGTTTTCAGACAATAATTAAGAAACGTTTTCTATTAAAGGGAACTTTCAAAAATTTATTATATATAAATATGCTCATTTAAAGTCGTGAGCCTTGACCGTTTTGGAAAGGAATTGCTTTAAGATTCGTTCCGCTTCCTCCACAGGGAAAGGGTCGAGATTTGCTCCCTTAATTGAACATTTTTAGGTACAAAACATTTCGATAGCTCCCAGATGACATTGTAAACTAGAAAATGATGATCCTCTAAACCTCCTAGGATCTCTCGTTCCTCATACCCTAAATTAACAAGATCATCAATCAATTTATCATACGCCTTCCTTATCTTCTTGGGATTTGATAGACCGTCGCGTTCTCCTTTGTTTTTGTAGTTCAGATTGTGAGTAAGTTTATTTACAGCTTCCATAAACGCATTCTCTTCCGGCGAATCAGGTTCTCCGGTTGTAAGTTTAACTAGCTTACAGAATTCACTAATTTCGGCTTTTTGTGTGGAAGTGAAAGGGTATTTGGTGAAGGTGAAGATTCAAACAAGCTTGACGTGGAGGTCTTTTCTTTTTTCAAAGAAGTTTGTGTCAATTCTTTCCTTTGTGGAATTAGGAAAAACTTCTCGCAATTTTGAGATTAGGTAAGAAGCGGGGTCAACAAAGAACGGAATTTTACCAAGAGATGTGATAGGAATCATCGGGTTTTGTTCTATCCAGAACTCAAGTTTGTTGATCATTGTGGCGACATTGTGATTTATTAATATCATAGATACTGGAAGGTAATCCATGTCGGCAAATGATTCGAAGAGAAGATCTAAATCTTCTACAAACTTCAGTTCTTGGTCCTCGAAATTTGTGCACTAGTACAAAATGAGGCTTTGGTCACACATGCTCGAAATCAGATAGTCACACATTCGAACATTTGTGTGACTATAGGTACGAAAATAAAAAGCACGTTATTATTTAGTCACACACGTTCGAACATTTATGTGGCGAAAGGGATCTGCTATTTTTTGCTGATTATTTAGTCACATATGAATTTGGAATGCGTGACAAATGAAGAGTAAGTTCGATGAATTAGTCACATTATACAAATTAAACGTGACGAATCTTTGTCACACTCTTGAACACTGTGACCAAATGCCACTATATGGTCACATGAAGCAATTGTTTATGTGACTAAATCATGTAGTCGAGTTTGTCACACATAATTTCAGTGTAACCAAAATCAGGAACATATGGTCACATAACTTTTTATGTGACCATATGTGCAGTGTGTGTTAGAATTTGGAAAAGTTGGTGTGTATAGTCACAGTATTTTGTAGCAAGATCATGTGACTATATGGCTTTACAATAGCCACACCATTTCACAAATGTGTAACCAAATGATGTTTATGGTCACGTTTAAGCTGATTGTATGTGACGAATATATTCACAACAGTCACTTTGTGAAATATTCATGTGGCTATTTTTTAGAGCCAAAATGGACATCAATTATCATTAAGTTTTATATTGGTCACGTACAATGTTATTTTGTGTGTCTAAATCATATGCCACTATATGGTTACTTGAAGTAATTGTTTATGTGACTAAATCATGTAGTCGAGTTTGTCACACATGATTTCAGTGTAGCCAAAACCAGGTACATATGGTCACACATATGGCTTTACAATAGCCACACCATTTCACAAATGTGTAACCAAATGATGTTTATGGTCACGTTTAAGTTGATTTTATGTGACGAATATATTCACAACAGTCACTTTGTGAAATATTCATGTGGCTATTTTTTAGAGCCAAAATGGACATCAATTATCATTAAGTTTTATATTGGTCACATACAATGTTATTTTGTGTGTCTAAATCATATGCCACTATATGGTCACTTGAAGTAATTGTTTATGTGACTAAATCATGTAGTCGAGTTTGTCACACATGATTTCAGTGTAGCCAAAACCAGGTACATATGGTCACACATATGGCTTTACAATAGCCACACCATTTCACAAATGTGTAACCAAATGATGTTTATGGTCACGTTTAAGTTGATTTTATGTGACGAATATATTCACAACAGTCACTTTGTGAAATATTCATGTGGCTATTTTTTAGAGCTAAAATGGACATCAATTATCATTAAGTTTTATATTGGTCACATACAATGTTATTTTGTGTGTCTAAATCATATGCCACTATATGGTCACTTGAAGTAATTGTTTATGGCCACATGTTAGGTGATTTTATGTGATCAATATATTCACAATAGTCACATTGTGAAATATTCACGTGGCTATTATTTAAAAGAGGACTCGATATACATTTCTAATATTATTTCTACTATATGAGATATAAAAAACACAAAACAAGATTACAAATAATCTTTTACTTCTAACAAGAATTGTTAATCATTTAGTACAACGATAATACATATACATGTTACATACGATTGATCAAATTAATTTTACTAGTACAATTGAAACAATCAATTACGTTCCTGCTCTTCAATCTGCCGTTCTCTCTCTCATTGCCTGTAAAAAAGAAAAACAAAAAACAAAACTCACTTAAGTTTTTAAGATACCATACAGATCAATTTGATAATATTAGTGCATATATTGTATAAGGTACTCTAGTGTTATTATATATCGTATAAGGAGGAAAAGTGTTATTCATGATACCGACAAATGTGAAAATCATAATAACACTACTACATATCTATCAAATATTTGCTACTCCTTTTTGATCTGCTACATCCTTAGCCTTACAATTTAGAAACATAAACAATAGTATACTACAAACCTCATGAAATTTAAACTGGAAATTGTGTAGGATTACTAACACGGCCACCTTTATAAATTCTCTCAGTAAAACTATTGTTGGAACTTGCAAAAATAACTCAAAACAACATTGATGACAACAACTATACCTACTATTGATTTAGACGTTTCAACAACCTAACCAGACTTGCTAGCAAGGTTACAAGCTACCTATTCAAACTACACTGATCTTACTAATAACAAAACAAAAAAATAACAGTTTGTGCTATAACTTTACCTTGGAAATGAAGAGAACTGACTTTAATTACTCGTACAAGCATGGTAAATGGCTAGCCATGTCTACATACATATAAGTCATTTGGACAACAAAGAAAATACATGTCTATCCCTACACAATCAATAAACCAACCAGAAATGAGCTCTTGTCAATAATTATGATGAGCAGAAATTGCACACATATCATGACAACAAAAGAATGAAACATTTTATCTAGCAAGTGGGGTGCAACAAAACTTGAAAGATGAATTTTGGTCTTATTGTAAATTGTTGATGTAGCCTCAGTTTCAAAGGTAAAAAAGAGTTTGTAGTCGATCTATAAAAAATAATATTAAACCACCATTGTGGCAAAGCATGTAAACTGCATCTTAAGTACAACGTGAAGTCTTATATACGAAATGAACTCTTTTGATACTACGTACATTCAAGGATATGTTTACAAGTCCACATACTAATATCTACATATATGTATACATACACACAGACACACAAATGACATTTATATGATCCAAAAACTACCTAAGCTTAGTTATATACAGATGACAATAAGAATCCATGCTACCAGTTAATATAAGAACAAAAAGGCAAATTGTTCCTCGGGGATTTATCAATTAACAAGTAAGAATGAATCATATAACATTCTGAGGTAAACAACAGTTTTCTAAAATACAAACTACAAGTACCTTCAATTCGACGCCAAGCTCGCCCATGAATCCTTAAAGCATCAATAAAATTATTGTGTTCTTCTTCAGTCCACCTTTCCCTTTGATTCGTGATGGTATACGGTTTCCTGTCCTATTTAACATCAGAAGCAACAACTTTAGAGCTCAAAATCAACAAAGTTGCAATAACCAAACGGGTCATTCTTAACAATCGCAATAACCAAACAGGTCGTTCTTAACGGTATTCGACACAGAGCATACACTACGATCCTACATTTATCAAAAGGCAAAACATCAAGATATAACAATTAAACTAAATATGGCACTTGCGTGTGAAACAAAGTTCAATCATATCAAAAACTTCCGTTTCTATTACAATTAATTATTAACTAATAGCTAATAATTTGAGCAACTAATTACTGTAAAAAATTAAATAAATAAAGGTACTAAAATAAATAGGAGCAGGTTGCCCACTGCTGTAATTAAGCTACAAAACTAAGGACAATATGTGTCACAAAATGTACATCTTTATTGAGCAACAATCATGTACAAGGAGAAAGACTATACGTCATAGTATTCGACATAACCTTAAATCACATAGGCACAATGGCACACAAGTACTGATAATGCAATAAATGGGTTATTTTTGCCACCTAAACACATTAGCAATATTGCACAGGTAGATATTAACTAAAAAAAATGCAAACACATGTTAATGTTATACCTTCTAGCCTCTTGTGGAACGATAAGAATAAGGAGCTTGGGTTTAAACATCAGAGCATGGTCAATAAATTACATTTGCTAAAGATGCTAGCTTGGACTCCAAACAGAGAATCAGTCCAATTTCATCTTGCATTGCCTCATACCATAAAATGCCACTGTTGCTCCATTGACATGAAGCAGTGCTGCTGATGGCCTAAAGGCACTTCGGGCCGAAGGAAATGAAGGGCACTTCAGGTTGGTACGGCATGAAGGGCACTTTAGGTTGGCAGGGGATGAAAGGCACTTCAGGTTGGTGCGGCATGAAGGGCACTTTAGGTTGGCAGGGGATGAAGGGCACTTCAGGTTGGTGCGGCATGAAGGGTACTTCAGGCCGAAGGGGAATGAAGGGTACTTCAGGCCGGTGCGGCATGAAGGGTACTTCAGACCGAAGGGGAATAAAGGGTACTTCAGGCCGAAGGGTACTTCAGGCCGAAGGGGAATGAAGGGTACTTCAGGCCGGTGCGGCATGAAGGGTACTTCAGGCCGAAGGGGAATAAAGGGTACTTCAGGCCGAAGGGTACTTCAGGCCGAAGGGGAATAAAGGGTACTTCAGGCCGAAGGGTACTTCAGGCCGAAGGGGAATAAAGGGTACTTCAGGCCGAAGGGTACTTCAGGCCGAAGGGGATGAATGACACTTCAGGTCGGTAGAGGATGAAAGGTACCTACGGGCTGAAGGTTACTTACGGACTGAAGTTCACCTATGGGTTGAACCTATAGGCCGAACCCACATGCTGAAGGTCATTTTGGGTGTTTAGGTACTTGCGGGTAGAAAGGCACTTCGAGGGGTCCTGAACCGAAGGGCTATTAAGCCTTCGGCTGGCGGTTCCCAACTGGTAACCCGAACCACCCTTAGGTAGGTGCGGGCTGTACGCCACGAATGTCAGAAATCCCCTTTAGGTAGCAGAGCTAATAGAGAGAGAAAGTTAGAGAGAGACTATCCCCTTTCAAGTGTGAGATGTGAGTCCTATTTATAGGACTCACTTTGGGTAAAAGGGTGCTTCATACCCATTGGATAGAAGGGGGCTTCATACCCATTGGATAGAAGGGTGCTTCATGCCAGTCGGGTAGAAGGGTGCTTCATACCCATTGGATAGAAGGGTGCTTCATGCCAGTCGGGTAGAAGGGTGCTTCCTGCCAGTCGGGTAGAAGGGTGCTTCATGCCAGTCGGGTAGAAGGGTGCTTCCGATGACCAACACATCCAAATGACTAGTGGAAATTAGCATGTATATCTTATCACTAGGTACGTCATCAGCCCCCCAATCTAGTCGATGATGCTTTCGTAAGCGCATCGTACTAGATTCATAAGTCGTGTTTTTACGGGTCCATCAGTTTTTTGAGTGCATACCTTTGGTAATTCTCAAACAAGCAATCGAAATTGTAGCTTCAGTTGGTATGAAATTAGTGTTTGGTAGTTCGGTTGATGAGGTCGAAATGTGGGTTATTTTCGAGGAGCTACGTATTGTCGAAAGGAAGCGATACAAGGTTACTAAAAATTGAATTCTCTCAAGCTTGCTGGTCATTATGGGTGGTTTGGTGAATGTTCAGTATCCGTATTTATCAAACTCAGGGTAATAGTACATTATTACATAACTGTAGCTGTTATGATTTTTCTTTTGTTTCGATGTAGTTATATGATGGGTCGAATGATCATTGATGATTTGTTTCTCGGTTGCATGATTGTTTTTGTTTGTAATTTCACTTTCGGCACTTGATTTAGCCGTATTTCCTTTGTCATGGGCCGGAGGCTATTGACAAGTTTTGTAATTTCCTTTTCGGCATTTAATTTAGCCGTAATTCTTGTCATGGGCCGAAGGCTATTGACAATCTTTGTAAGGGGCCGAAGGCTATTGACAATTTTTGTCAGGGGCCGAAGGCTATTGACAATTTTTGTCAGGGGCCGAAGGCTATTGACAATTTTTGTTGGTCAGTGTGATCGTTAGGCAAAGCGTCCTTTGCAGATTTCTGTGACCTTGTAACCTTGGTTGATCATTTGCAACCTTCGGTTTCGGTACACCAACTTATGTCAGTGTACAGGAGCATATTAGAGAGGTGTGCTCAACCTATTAATGTCCAAAGGTGTTACCGAGAATACACGAGTGTATTATAGAGGTGTGCTCACCCCCTGAATGTCCAAAGGTGGTGCCGAGAATTTACGAGCGCATTATAGAGGTGTGCTCACCCCCTGAATGTCCAAAGGTGGTACCGAGAATATACGAGCGTATTATAGAGGTGTGCTCACCCCCTGAATGTCCAAAGGTGGTACCGAGAATATACGAGCGTATTATAGAGGTGTGCTCAACCCCTTAGAAGGATGTACCCTCGTATAAAAATTTTTCTTCGTCAACACTTTCTTGCAAAATAAAAGAACTTTCTTGCCAGTAGTTCTCATTAATATCATATGTACCCTTGGTATACATGATTGGTTCTTTGCCGAATACATGAACCTAGTCAACACTTTCATTCATTAAGGAAATTAAGTGTGCAAATGTTGAAGATTATAAATCAATCATGTTGTAAATCGAGCTATTTAGAAAAGTTACTCAACCTTCATATTTTTGTACTTCATGTATGATCTCATCCGTCGATTGGAGATTGTTCGACCCAAAGTAATTTTTAAAGGAGTTTATTAACTCCTCGTTACAATTTTATTTTATAGGTCCTTGACAAGGACCTATTCAAACAAATAAGACATTTTATTTATGAGCAATCCTATAACAATATAGGCCCCATGAAAGCAAATTTTTAGTGAGGGTATAATCTCTAACTTCCAACACAGCTTTTTTACTTCTGTTTCCGTTTTATTATTCAACGTTAAGATTTAGAACTACTTCCAGTTTCGTTCATCGGAGACTTACTAATAAGAATGATTTTCGCATATATTATTGGATGAATTTTGTAATCATGTGGAATCAATGGTCTAGTTTCAAGATTTATATTTTAACAATTATTCCACTCATCGTTATCATCATTACTGTATTTAGTATAAATATATATATATATATATATATATATATATATATATATATATATATATATATATATATATATATATATATTTTAAAGACGACGGAATGTCACCGCATGATGTGTTTCTTTCAGATGGAAATGACCCGTAGACAGGTGTAGCTATTGGGTTATATATGCATCTTTACTACATTCATGAATATTATTGGGTTCCATGTCAAGTCGTAGAGATTATGACATTGTCATGTTCATGATAATAATTTTTTTTTTTTTTTTGAAAGTAACCCATGTGAATTTTCTAATGAAAGTAACACATGATTAAATCCGAAGGTTAGTATAGAGTAGAGAAGGAATTAATATTTATGTCGGACAAGGAAAGTGTCTTTGTACATTGTGCAATACAACACACATGTTTTATATAAATAGTGATATAACCTCAGTTTTAGCTTGGCAAATGTCATCAAGTCTTTATGGTATTATCTTTCCCTTCCCTCTTCTTATTCGTGCAAATAAGGGTATGTAATCATTTTGCACAACTTTAATGCGCGTAATAATTTAGAATGATTATTTTACATGATTTTGTTTTGTTTATTTTGGGAGAAAAAGAATTAAACACCTTTTCGGTCATCGCGTGTTTTTTCTACTTGTCATTACATGCATGAACAAGATTTACTTGAGAATGAGAGGAGGAAGTATGGTATTATTATGAATAAAATCATTCAATGCAGATGTTAAGTAATTGCATGAGTAAAATATTGAAGATTAGCATCGGACTGCTAGACATTCGACTTTCTCAAATATTGAAGATGTGAATCTCATTTATCAAAGGAAGCTCATAGGTTTAAATGCCAAGTGTATAACAAGCAGCGAAAGTTATTGATAGGCAAATACTATTTAACCTTTTGTATCATATATGTGAGACGGTACATAAGTATAATTTATTTTTTCCTTTCCTATACTTCTTATCCACTCAACAATGTAATTTGGAATAGATTACTCATGTAACTTAAGTTCTTTTTCCTTTTTTTTTTATTATTACTTGAATAACCTTTGTTGTTTGTCATGTACATTCATATTTGTAATTTCCTGTTTTGACCTATGTGCCATATACATGCATGCAAGTGCACTCTCTTATATCAAAACCATGAGGCTATAATTGTCACGAAAGCTGTTCAGCTGTTATCCTTATAGTTTTAGAGTAGTATAATAGAGGAGACAAACCATAAACCACGAAATAGTACGAGTGGTTATGTTAAGACGCGTAGTTTATGGGTGATTCGTCACTTATGCATGACTTCATCTTGAAGCTAAATTGAGACGAAGCTCGATTTTCGAAGGTAAGATAATTCATAAAAGAGGTCACTACCGAAGGTGGGTGGTGAAGGTCCACATCCGAAGAACGGGAGGTAGCTGACGGAGATCGTCATTCAAAGATACGCATCCGAAAGTGGTTACCCTCGGAGACATTGTCATCCGAAGATTGGTGGCTTTAGATTCCGTTATGAAGTTATGAAGGAAAGCTCGTAATTAAGTCGATGTAAACCATGTAGCTACTCATTTGTATGTATTTCGGGAGAAAGGTAACGGGTTTCGGTGTTTCCCAAACTGCATATAATAGGGATTGTACTTCGTAATGACGCTGAGTTATCAAAAAGGATATCTTGAAAGACGAAGGATGTTAATCGACACTGATGGCCTGAAGGTGGGGCACCGATTAAAGTTGGTCGCTAGAGGGTGGCGACTTGCTGAAACTGCCGTGGTGATTGGTTGGAACCGGCGATCCGAGTGTAGTGGACCGAAGGTGATCATAGGAGGGTGTGAGCTCCAGTTGATTGGACATACGAGCTTCTGATTGAGCTCCGGCCAGTACAAGCTTCGGTTAAGGTGTAGCGCCGGGAAAAACAACTTTCGGCTGGGACAAGTTCCACAGTGAGAGATGAGAGATAAAGTGAGGATTGAATCAATGAATACAAGCTCTGGAATGAGCTTAATTTGGTTAAGAAAACTCCATGTTAAGTTGTTTGTGAAATTGTTTTTCTATTACTTCAATCTACGTAATTCATGACCTTCGGATAGTATGTTGCGTCATTTAGGAGCTTCATCATGAGAGCTTCAGATGATAAATTTTGTCAATAACGGCCTTCGTACCGCGACCATCGACATGTAGACGTAGTTTATTTTTCTTATATCGCAAAGACGAAGAGGGTCCTTTTATTGAATATTATGATATTCTTTATAGATAAAATCAACAGGAGTTGATACCTGTATGTTGTGCTTTACAACTTGTAATTAAAATCAACAGGAGTTGATACTTGTACGTTGTTCATGCATCTCTATTTCTATTTACTTTTATATGATGACTTAAATTAAAAGTATGTATGCAGGAGGTCCTTTGCGTGCAAATTTCCGTTTTTTTTTATTCTTCTACGGGATACCGATTGGTATACCCTGAAGACGAATGAGTGAATTCTTATCACTTTTTCATACTTTGTTAAATTTTTTAAAATAAACACTATACGTGCTCCATCGGTTTTTCATAAAAACAATCAATAAGGTTCATCTATATAGAAAAATTTCCTAAGAACCATCATATTCATAATGTCTCATTATGTATCTCTCTGTCCATTTTTTTTCTTTTCTTTTTATAAGTAGGCATAAACATGTGTGTTTATGCATTTTCAAGAAAATCCAAAGAACGTACATGGATATCACCAGCACACTTGTAGAGACCATCGTATAATGTTACAAGATTTCTGAATATTTGAAGGTGGTAAACAAAGATTGGTGACTCGAAGGTGGTGAACCGAAGGTGGTCCCGGAGGTTGTGGCCGGAAGGCCTCGATGTGGTTACCTCGGCCACTATCACTCAGTTATGAGGTACGTCTTCCACAACGTTTGTATGTATGTAACCTTCGGCTTAGTGTGAGACGAGCTTCAGAGCAAGCTCCGGACAAGACGAGCTCAAGCTGATTAAGATGTAACTCCGGCAAGGACGTATCTCTTTTTAAGCGGCCGGATGTGATTACGGTGGAAATGGCGAACCGAAAGTACTGTTCTTCGTCAGTAGCAGGTTTCAAAATCAAAAAGGGCTTATCGGATGTTTTTGTGCCGAAGGGGATAGACGGAGGTCAATACCTAGAAGGTGGCTAGCAGGACGTCGAAAAGGTTCAGAAGTGGACTTTCTGATGGTCCCGAAATGTATAGATGGTTCGACCCAAAGGTTTAGAACCGAAGACAGTGATCTGGAGGGGACACTTTCTTAAACTTTATGTTATTGTATTTTATATTGGAAAGTAATGTAGTAAAGATATGTACATCATCTACAGGAAGACAGCTAGCAATTAAGGGGATAAACTGTATCCTATAAAGTCATGCTTAATTGTACTTGTGTCAGGTACATAGCTATAATTAGGAATACCAATATTGTTATTATACTTTTACTTTTGTTATACTTGGAGTTTGGACCTACCCTTTCTTACCTTTTCTTCTTAGTCAAAGACTAAGATATAAACATGTATTTGTACGTTGTGTTCTAAAGCTGGTACGTAACCTTACGAAGCACGAGGCCACTAAATATTTCTAAAACGGCAAGGCATTTTCTATCCGATCATCGTATGTCCGTGTTTAGAAATGGAGAAAATGAATTGTTTACCTTGTTTATTCACAGCTTTAATAGCCGAAGATGGAGCTGTAGATATGATACGGACTATAATTTATTCACAGCTAAAGGTTATTAAACACAAATAGTAAAGTACGTAGTGCATGTTTAAGAACCAGAACCTGTAGATATGAATCGAAAGGGAGTTCAGGGAACACGTAAGCTAGTTGTTACATGTCCCACGGATGGCGCCAAATGTTGCTCCATTGACATGAAGCAGTGCTGCTGATGGCCTAAAGGCACTTCGGGCCGAAGGAGATGAAGGGCACTTCAGGTTGGTACGGCATGAAGGGCACTTTAGGTTGGCAGGGGATGAAAGGCACTTCAGGTTGGTGCGGCATGAAGGGCACTTTAGGTTGGCAGGGGATGAAGGGCACTTCAGGTTGGTGCGGCATGAAGGGTACTTCAGGCCGAAGGGGAATGAAGGGTACTTCAGGCCGGTGCAGCATGAAGGGTACTTCAGGCCGAAGGGGAATAAAGGGTACTTCAGGCCGAAGGGTACTTCAGGCCGAAGGGGAATAAAGGGTACTTCAGGCCGAAGGGTACTTCAGGCCGAAGGGGAATGAAGGGTACTTCAGGCCGGTGCGGCATGAAGGGTACTTCAGGCCGAAGGGGAATAAAGGGTACTTCAGGCCGAAGGGGATGAATGACACTTCAGGTCGGTAGAGGATGAAAGGTACCTACGGGCTGAAGGTTACTTACGGACTGAAGTTCACCTATGGGTTGAACCTATAGGCCGAACCCACATGCCGAAGGTCATTTTGGGTGTTTAGGTACTTACGGGTAGAAAGGCACTTCGAGGGGTCCTGAACCGAAGGGCTATTAAGCCTTCGGCTGGCGGTTCCCAACTGGTAACCCGAACCACCCTTAGGTAGGTGCGGGCTGTACGCCATTAATGTCAGAAATCCCCTTTAGGTAGCAGAGCTAATAGAGAGAGAAAGTTAGAGAGAGACTATCCCCTTTCAAGTGTGAGATGTGAGTCCTATTTATAGGACTCACTTTGGGTAAAAGGGTGCTTCATACCCATTGGATAGAAGGGTGCTTCATACCCATTGGATAGAAGGGTGCTTCATGCCAGTCGGGTAGAAGGGTGCTTCATACCCATTGGATAGAAGAGTGCTTCATGCCAGTCGGGTAGAAGGGTGCTTCCTGCCAGTCGGGTAGAAGGGTGCTTCATGCCAGTCGGGTAGAAGGGTGCTTCCGAAGACCAACACATCCAAATGACTAGTGGAAATTAGCATGTATATCTTATCACTAGGTACGTCATCAGCCACCATGGTTTGTTTGAATTTTGAGTTCAAGAACAACTTTTATAGTACCTCGGGGGTTCCTGTTTTCACACAAGAAACTATTTCCATAGATAATTAAGAGAGCCAAACATAATTGAAAGTGAGTATTAAAATACAGAGCACTTAACATATTAACCTATTTCACCACAGTCCAATATCATCAACAAATCCAATACTCAATTGAAAAGAATTAGTAAAAAATGCCTCGACATTGCAGATAGAAATCAAGCACTTAAAAGGCCATTAGTCCCAATATATGTGTTCTTTCAAAATAGATTTCAACATTGGCCAATATTTTAATACGATAATATTAATCAAACAACTTTAAAAAAAAGGAATGAATGGATATAATTAGGAATGTTATTCTCACAGCCAATCTCAAGAGGTAATAGCAGAGACTCCATTCGCCAAGGTGATAGGATGTGATAAGTCCCTTATCTCGTGCAACGGCATCTACAAACCCTCAAAAAGACTTCGCCCCAAACATATATCTGTAAACCGTCGTAGCAATTAATCAAATCAAAGATTGTGATACGATATCAGTAACTACTAATTCAAACAATACACACACAAACAGAGCTGGAATAGGTAAGAAGTTTATGTTAAGTGGTGAAGTTAGGGTTATACGATGAAGAGAATGAAAAATCAAATTGAAATCCAAGTGACATCCACAAAGCTAACAATAAACTTACAAACTCGAAATCCAAGTGAAAATGATAAGTAATAAACTTACAGATCCATTTTACCAACAAAAGAACCGATCCCAGTAGAGGCTCAAGAATGACTTAGGATCAGTATCACCTGTGAAGGTGCAGGGGAGAAGGTGAAGAAGGTTAAGGATTGTCGGTCGATGAGATACCAGAGGTGAAAAGAAGATCGAGATGATAGTCTATATGAGAGAATGGTGGGATGACAGCTGCAGAGTGAGTGAGATGTGGTATTGCTAGGGTTTTAATTTTGGGGGAAATTAGAGGCGGGAAATTAAAAATCAATGAAAAATTTAGGGGGGAATGAATCTGTATTTTGGAATTCTTATTTTTAATAAACATACATAAATACATAATAGAAATAATCAATTATAGAAAGTTTTTTTTAGAATGTCTAAGTAGTCGCACACCCACGAATATTAATATTAATCTACGAATATATACAATTTTCTAATCCAAATTGTCTAATCCGACGCGAGATCGAGCTTACAAATTTCATAGTTGATCTGTGGGTACTCGAGCCACAATAATCATAACCACTAGTTCGGATCCCCGGTCATGGTTGATCTGTGGGCATAAAAAACATTAAACTTAGGATAAAATTAATTCTTCATTTGGGCATACATGACATTATCTTAAGTTTAATAATGGAATATATGATATATTATATGACATTACTAATATCACATATGCCACTATTAAACTTAGGATTAAATTAATTCATCATTTTGGCATACATGACATTATCTTAAGTTTAATAATAGAATATATAATATATGACATTACTAATATCACATATGCCACTATTAAACTTATGATAAAATTAATTCATCATTTGAACATATATGACATTATCACAAGTTTAATAATGGAATATATGATATCACAAGTTTAAAATTGATTTTTATTATTGATATGTTACTTGTAAATAAATATAAAATAATTTTATAAGTTAAAAAGCAATTTTTATATAAAATTTCGATCTTTCGAACTAAACTCGAGCCATTCTAAAACATTTTCGAGCCGAACTCGAGCCTGCATCGTGAAAGCTCGTCATGCAATCGAGCTGAGCTCGAGCTTACCCTAAATGACTATAGCCGAGATCGGGCCCTGTCAAGCTCGAGCTCAGATCGACTAAGATATAGCCCTACTTGCACTAAAGTTGAAGCCTAAAAGCAATACTCAAATAATGCCAATATTAAACTTAAGATAAAATTAATTCATCATTTTGAAATATTTGATGTTATCCTAAGTTTTATAATGGAGTATATCATATATGACATTACCAATATCACATATGCCACTATGAAACTTAGGATAAAATTAATTCGTAATTTTGGAATATATTACATTATCCTAAGTTTAATAATTGAATATATGATATTACCAGTATCACATATCAATAATGAAATATATGATATATGACATTACCAATATCACATATGCCACTATTAGACTTAGGATAAAATTAATTCATCATTTTGGGATATATGATGTTATCCTAAGTTTAATAATAAAATATATGATATATGACATTACCAATATCACATATGCCACTATTAGACTTAGGATAAAATTAATTCATCATTTTGGAATATATGATGTTATCCTAAGTTTAATAATGGAATATATGATATATGACATTACCAATATCATATATGTCACTATTAGACTTAGGATAAAATTAATTCATCATTTTAAAATATATGACATTATCCTAAGTTTAATAATGGAATATATGATATATGACATTACCAATATCACATATGTCACTATTAAACTTTAGGATAAAATTAATTCATCATTTTGAAATATATGACTTTATCCTAAGTTTAATAATGGAATATATGATATATGACATTACCAATATCACATATGCCACTATGAAACTTAGGATAAAATTAATTTGTAATTTTGAAATATATGACATTATCCTAAGTTTATTAATTAAATATATGATATATGACATATTCCACAATTAAATTTATGATAAAATTAATTTATCATTTTGGAATATATGATGTTATCCTAAGTTTAATAATGGAATATATGATATATGATATATGACATTACAAATATCACATATGCCAATATTAAACCTAGGATAAAATTAATTCATCATTTTGAAATATATGACATTATCCTAAGTTTAATAATGGAATATATGATATATGACATCATCAATATCACATATGACACTATTAAACTTAGGATAAAATTAATTCACCATTTTGAAATATATGACATTATCCTAAGTTTAATAATGGAATATATGATATATGACATTACCAATATCACATATGTCACTATTAAACTTTAGGATAAAATTAATTCATCATTTTGAAATATATGACTTTATCCTAAGTTTAATAATGGAATATATGATATATGACATTACCAATATCACATATGCCACTATGAAACTTAGGATAAAATTAATTTGTAATTTTAGAATATATGACATTATCCTAAGTTTAATAATTAAATATATGATATATGACATATTCCACTATTAAATTAATGATAAAATTAATTTATCATTTTGGAATATATGATGTTATCCTAAGTTTAATAATGGAATATATGATATATGATATATGACATTACAAATATCACATATGCCAATATTAAACCTAGGATAAAATTAATTCATCATTTTGAAATATATGACATTATCCTAAGTTTAATAATGGAATATATGATATATGACATCATCAATATCACATATGACACTATTAAACTTAGGATAAAATTAATTCATCATTTTGAAATATATAACATTATCTTAAGTTTAATAATAGAATATATGATACTCCCTCCGTCCCATTTTATTTGTCCATCTTTCCATTTTGGTATGTCCCAAAATATTTGTCCTCTTTCAAATTCAACCAATCAAAATGCTTAAAAATGGAAAAGATGAAATTCTATTGGTGGTCAACAGTAATAAATGCACTTTTCTTAAACTGTGTGTTTTTTATCTAGTGACAAATAATTTGGGACGGAGGGAGTATGTGACATTACCATTATCACATATGACACTCTTAAACTTAGAATAAATTAATTCATCATTTTGAAATATATGACATTATCCTAAGTTTAATAATGAAATATATGATATATGATATCACCAACATCACATATGCCACTGTTAAGTCATATACAGTATTGATAGTCGATATACTCACATATTTAAAGTTCTAATATATACAATTTTCTTATATAAACTCTACTCGTTTAACTCAAATTATTCGTTTGACTCGGAACATAACGAGGTTTCGAAAGAGTCGAGTTGAACATCATTTTTTTATACACGACTCGTGAAATTAATTGAATTAAATTTTTCGTTCGAGCTTGATTTGTGTTCAAATATTATCAAACTCGAATTCGAGTTAAACGAAATTGTACTCGAGTAGGTCGTTATTGATCGACTTGTTAACATCCCTAAATTTAAATATTAGCAAATTAAAAATGGTATGTACTTTTCAATTATAAATTACGTGAATAAAATTTTAATTGACCTTTCTTTGTTGAAACTTGAAAGGATGAAAGCTAACCATCTAAGTTAAAATTTTTCAATCTCCCCCCAAAAATTTTTCACATTCCCCCAATTTATTTCATCTATCCCTCTGAGAGATCTCATCTCCTAACCCCTTTTTTTTTTTTTTTTTTTTTTTCATTCCCCCCTTTCCAATTTCATCGCCGCTATATGCTCCTTGAACAAACATCGCCGCTGCAATTCACTCCACGGCTCTAGCATCGCATCATAGACACCAAGGAACCGTCGCATCCTCATCACCCTCCCTCCGTCTCTGTTTTCTGGTGTAAGTACTTTTGTGATGTATTTTATAAATATAATTTCTTTATATATGGAACTAAATAGTTAGGGCACAAAATAGCTTTAATTTTGCTTCTTGAAATTTTTTCTTTTTGTTTACTTTTAAGACAAGAACTTTAACTCCTAAAACTCCTTTGCCCAAAGCAGAATAATTGAAGAAGTGTTAGTGTGGGTTTAAGATGGTGCTGTTGAGCATAATTCGGAAGATCAACCGGAAAAAAAGAAGAAGCAATCTTATGGTGTGTTACCCATTTCGTTTCCTTTACTCCCAATGTATAAATTATATATCCATTTTGTTTGTTACCTTTTTACTCTTAAGTACTACTCCTAATATTTTAATATAAGAATGTTTATGTTTATTGACTGTGCTTAGGGAGGTTGCATTATTTAATCTTGTGATTTTGTTTTATTGGGCTCTCCGGGAATGTGCAATTGCCATTTAAAATGATACTAATGTGTTTTGGAATACTTAGTTTGGATAAGCTAATTTCAATATGGTTTTTCATAAAAACACTATTAAAGTGATTACCTGCGATTTGGAAGTGCAATAATCATATAATTAGCTTGTGACAGTAATCCTAACATGAGTAATAAAAAGATTTCTTTTTTTTATCTGTTCAGACAGTTACTTGATTTTATATATTTGGGATGATATTGGATCAATTCCACCACATCTTGATATAGATCTATGGAAGGAGGCTAGTGGAAGGATTAAAAAGGGAAGGTTGTTCGAGGTGACAAAAGATGTTTTGCATCTATGTTCATCAAGTACGTCGGGTGCGGGTTCATCTTCAGCTCCTACGTCTAAGGCTGATGAGGTTAGCTCAATATCTGTCAAGATGTCAAAATGTGTATAGTAGAGACGTGTAGATATATATGTGTATATATTTTAAAGGTAAAAAAGTGGAAAAGTCGGGTTGATTTATGCTTGCTGCTGGACTGGTCTTGATTAAGCTTTGGGTGGGATGTTACGAACCTCTTGGTTGGGCTATAATTGGTCTAACATGGCAAAATAAATTTGGTATAGACATGTGTATTCATACGTGTACACAAATTTGTACTAGTCACAATATATATGGTAAGCAGTAGCCTTGTTTTGTCAGATCAGAACCAAAAACTTAAATTGGCTACATGAGTCATACATATCAAATTATTTCATTTTAACTTTTGTTACTTATTGTTAATCATCTAAAATATTGATGATGTGTTTTTTCTTAATCTCACTTCCATGATGTATACCATTGATATGGGGAACTGGAACCTGTTGATGGAGTCCTTTGGTTATGCAACTTATGTCGTCCTAGGGCACCTGAGATTTCCCCACCTGCTGCCTTTGTCCAGTTACAGGTACTTGTATACATCATATTCAAGGTGTAGGATTTATATATTCAGGCCCGTAAAATATAGTAGCAGCTATGTATAGCAAAAAGAAGCAATTCAAAGTGTTTGTGTTGGGCTATAATGAACCCAACTAAAATCTATTGTATTAACTCACTGTTTTTCTAGGAGGTGCAATGAAACCTACAACAGATGGACGGTGGGCTCATCTTGCATGTGCAATGTGGATACTAGGTTCTATTCCTGCTATATAATGTCCTGGTGTTTTAAATATTATAGTCAGATTTATTAATATCTTTTATCCTTTAGAAACTTGTTTATCTGATATCAAGAAAACGGAGCCAGTTGATGGTCTGAATAGAGTTAGGCAGTTAGTAAGGTAGTTCCTTCTTCCAGAAAATACCTGCTTCATTTTACTCATAGTTCATAGTTCGTTTGCCTCTTTCTTGAAGAATAGATTCATGATATGCTAAAGAGAACTCATTCACAATACAGATACATAGATATATTTTTAGCTTGCATCGCTCGTAGAAATATAATTTTTGTAATGAGACTCTTAAATGATTATATATTTTCTTGTCTATTTAGGACCGTTGGAAGCTTTTGTGTAGTATCAGTGGTGTCCCTTATGGAGCTTGTATCCAGGTAACTGCTTGTTATTACTTTGGACTGTGTGATTTATGCGTTAATGTGTTACTGTAACGTATCTATTGCAAGTTATGCTCTGTAGTATTTGTCCCTTGTCAGTTTAAATGCTGAATGTTGGATGTGGCTTAAGACAGTTAACCTTAAAATAAAAGTATCTTTCCTGTTGTAGGTTTAATATTATGCCACTATTCTAACCCAATGACATATTTTGGGCTGCTAATGCAGTGTTCAAACAATGACTGTTATGTTGCATATCATCCTCTTTGTGCTCGTGCTGCTGGCTTTTGCGCTGAGGTAATCGCTATCAATTTTGTTACTTGTTAAAGATACTTAGTTTCATTTGCAATGTAATAAGTGGTTTCTGTGTTTGTGTCTTCAACTAAAATATCAACTACTTTTTATTTGGCTGAGTGACAAGTAAGCACATTGAATTGTTCTTTCTCAACCAGTTATTTATTTTTTTCTTATCGGCCTACATATGTATAATTCTTCATATTTAATTTAAGGTTTGATCCATGTGCACCTTTTGTCTCGTACAGGCAACACCACTAACTTCTGGACAAAAGGTTGGTGACAAGAACAAAACTGCACCAGAAGTATCAAAGAAAAAGCTCAAAACAATGGTTTTTGTATCTAGTGATGCCGTGCAAAAGCAAGCGAAGAGCAAATTTAAGAGTCAAAAGTCCTTAAAACTGTGATGTATAATTAGTTTTTTTCTTTTGATATTTAAGTAATTACTTACGGATGTTATTATGTAAAATGTTTCAATTTTAGTTTGAGTACATGCAATTAATTATGTACATTGAAAGTTATATAATTCAAATTGTTACACAAATTATTGATCTGTTGTATGTGACTAAAAGATGTAGTCACATAATATGGTCACACATTGTGGTCACTGTTTGATTAATTATGTGTGACTAAATACTGTAAAACGCCACACAAACATTCAATTCAAGTGGCCATTGGGTGAAAAATGGTCACACTTTTTATCACCTACGGCCACTTTTGATTTAATTTTATGTGACCAAATCCAAGAATAAATCACTTTCTGTGTGACTAAATGATACAAAACGCCACACAAACATAAAAATAAAGTGGCCATTGGATGGCAATAGTCACACAAAATACAAGTTTAGTTGACATTAAAGAGCATATGGTCACACTTATTATCACCTACGGCTACTTTTGATCTAATTTTATGTGACCAAATCTCAGAATAAATCACTATTTGAGTGACTAAATGATACAAAACGCCACACAAACATAAAAATAAAGTGGCCATTGGATGACAATAGTTACACAAAATACAAGTTTACTTGACATTGCAGCCCATATGGTCACACTTTTTATCACCTACGACCACTTTTGATCTAATTTTATGTGACCAAATCCCACAATAAATCACTCGTTGTGTGACTAAATGATACAAAACGTCACACAAACATAAAAATAAATTGGCCATTGGGTGGACAATAGTCACACAAAAAACAAGTTTACTTGACATTACAGAGCATATGGTCACACTTTTTATCACCTACGGCCACTTTTGATTTAATTTTATGTGACCAAATGCAAGAATAAATCACTTTCTGTGTGACTTATTTATACAAAACGTCACACAAACATAAAAATAAAGTGGCCATTGGATGGACAATAGTCACACAAAATACAAGTTTACTTGACATTACAGAGCATATAGTCACACTTATTACCACCTACGGCCACTTTTGGCTTAATTTTATATGACCAAATCCCAGAATAAATCACTACTTGTGTGACTAAATGATACAAAACGTCACACAAATATGAAAATAAAGTGGCCATTAGATGGACAACAGTTACACAAAATACATGTTTTACTTGACATTAATGAGCATATGGTCACACAAAATACAAGTTTATCTTACTTTAAAGATCATATGGTCACACTTATTAACACTTTTGGTCACATTTGGCTTAAATTTATGTAACCAAATCCCAAAATAAAGAACTTGTTGTGTGACTAAATGTTACAAATGGTCACACAAACATACAACTCAAGTGACCATTGGATGGAAAATAGTCACACAAAATACACTTTCACTTGATTTTAAAGAGCTTATGGTCACACATTTTATGGTTTTGGTTACTCTTTTTAAATGGATACGGCCACTAACCAGCTAGTGTGACCGTATGGACCCCTTTGGTGGCGCGACCTTTAGTCACACACAAGGTGAAAAAACGAGTGTGACCATATGGTTTTAGTCACGCTTTTCTGGTGTGACCAAATCGCAGATCTGTACTAGTGGTGGAGTGGCTTTCTGTGACACCCGTCAAATTAGGACTAGTGATTAGTACCTAATCAACTGTTAATACATGTAATTAGTTTTGGGTTAGGCTAATTAATGTATCAATCAATATATATTGTTGAATATATATACAAGTATTATGCGATTGATGAAATCGTACAAGTTTCAAATCGAATGTAATTCGGTTCAATTAAATACGGACGTTGGTGAATAATTTTATTAAATAATGTAACATTATTTAATAGCACATTTATATCAAAAATATTATTTTGATAATATTTCGTATTTAATTCGTATCTTAAAAACAACATTTACGCGATTAAAATGTAAACGCGCAAACAAACGAAACAAGCACATTTTATAACATAATTATTAAGTATTTAGCAAAATACTTCAACAAAAATATTGAATAAATATTCGTATTTCAAAACGCATATTTTTGTGCATAAAATAAATAATTAACGTTTAAACGATCGGGAAAACGAACACCGCACGGAGCGCAAACACGGAGTTAAATGGTGGAGACCCACACCTCGGTGGGCCCCCACCGAAAATCAGCCAAAGGTGGGGGAACCCCACCCTTATCCTCATTCATCACCATCATCTCATCTTTCTTTTCTCTCTCTCTTTCATTTCTCTTTCAAAATAACCATCACCACCATCACCTTCATTTGCAAAATAACATCATCAAACGACCTTAATTTTCGGAGCTCCTTTAGGGAATAACGACCACCACGCAACGATCTACACTTCTATCTTTCCGGAATTTCATTTCGACACCGCGTAAGTTTTCGACAAAAACCCGAAACTCTCCGTTTTCACTTATTTTTACTTGTTTGCGGTTTGTTTAAGTGTATAATGTCCTTATATGGGTTGGGTAAAAGTTTTGGATCAAACGGAAACCGGAAAACTCGTTTTCGACACAAATTCCGGCCAACAGACCGTAACGTCGCATTTGGGCCAGACTTTATGCGATGTCAGTTGCGACATCGCAAAACCTTCCACAACGTCGCATATAGCGACGTCAGCCCCAACGTCGCCTTAATTGGCAGAAGTCGCAATTAGCGACGCAAGCCCTTACGTCGCCGAAATCAACAACGTCGCATATAGCGACGCCACGCACAACGTCGCATTAAATTGCGAAAGTCGCACATAGCGACGCCATGCTCAACGTCGCAGTCAGGACCTGCGACGTCGCATCCAACGTCGCACAAACCAGAAAACACAGATTTTCACTAAGTGTCGAGACCCAAAATTTTATCACTTGATTTCACCCAAATTCAAGTCCAGATGCGTTTTTCCTTAAAGCAATATAGTAGAAATAAAAATTTTCCAAGCTGACCCGGCAGCTTGACCCCAGACAGGGGCTGCCGCCCCTTGGACCCCGCTAACCAGGGGCGCTGCCCCCGGACCCCCGTACTTAGATTCCGTAAGCACATTTTTCACCAAGTGTCGAACTTATAAAACTTCAAACTACTATACGATATGACTTCTCAAATACGTTGGAACATACTTTTCAAGGATAACCCTTCGAATCATAATAAGATCATTGAAATCTTTAATTTCCAATAATCACCAACGGCCCGCACGCGTTTTCAAAACATAATTCAAAATCAAACAAGTCGTTGTAGCTTGTATCAATTAAATCAAACAAGTCGTAGTAACTTGTAACAATACAATCAACCAAATCGGGGTAATTTGGACATCAAGTTAAACCAACAATTTCAATGGTAGTCTTTCTAGATACCGGTACAATTAATAACAATTCAAGTGTCGTGGACACATTCAGGTTTCAAGACTTTGGACACCAATTCACAGCTAATTACTTCAAGTTTATTAAATTAAACACTTCAAGACTCAGGTGAGTTTCATAGCCCCATTTTCACTACTTTTACTAGGGGTGTGATATTACTACTTCATTTTGTTTTACAAGTAGAACGCAAGTGCCAAACTTTAAATACTACATGAGTTTCAAGCTAATCAATTTAAAGTCCTCCATAGCATAGTCTCTAGTATTTATAGCGTGAATGTTAGTATATGATATCATATGGGATTGACAATCCTCATTCGGGTTAGCACACACTAACCGGTCAAACGGATGTATTAGCATTTGGGAAGACGAGTGTGGATTAGACACTCGTAGGAGGCAAATCAGTTAGGTTTCCTTAATTGGACCTAGCGCTCAAGTTAAGCTCAGACTATGTGCTCATGGATTGTATAACTTTTATTTTGCTTAATTGCATTTTAAATTCAATATAAATCTTGCGGTTCTGACAACTATACATTGACATACAAACCTGTGAGCTCACCAGCGTTTTCGCTGACCCATTTTAGTATTTATCACAGGTACCCAGCAGTAGGTTGGCTGCACAAGCAGGGATTATTAGTTCGAGTCAGCATACATACAACTAGAGATTTGATTGCATTATTATATTTTGTAAAAGTAATTATGCCATGTAATCTCTCAATTTCAGGAACCGAGCTAATGTACCATTGTTTTGATGTAAACGTTTACTTTATTAATACAAGTTTAAAACGACGCATATAGTGGTCGTTCATTATTATCTTATGTGCTTTGTATATTGATTAGTGACACCCAAATCGAGCTTCCGCAAATCAATCAAATTTGGGGGTGTCACAGATTGGTATCAGAGCCTAAGGTTATAGTGAACTAGGTTGCATTTAGTGGACCTAGACTATGACCGTTAGGCAGTATCCCCTATTAGGTATAACCAGTTCAGGGATTACAGCATTCGAATTTAATTTAACATAGCTTGATCAACTATGTACAATTAAATAAAGATGATGTAAGATCTGAAGGAAGTTATGACTGAACAGGATACACTAGATGACTCTGACCTCGAGAGAAACGGGACTTAAAACTTATCTGTGTTAGACATTCAATAGGCAGTTATGTGATATATCTATATACATAAGTAAGCCTCAATTCAAGCTTAGGCTATATTATATACGTATTATATGAACATAGGCCTCACATTTGCTAACGTTCTGTCTCAGAATGGCAAACACACCACCCAACTCATCCCGTTCCCATCCGTACGAATCACAAAGTTCAAGGGTAGCTAGGAGGAATCCCAGGTTGCCTCGAGCGGGCCCATACCCCAATCAATTCACACTAACGGATTTGTCCGCTAGGCTACACCGTCACGAGCAACAACTGCGTGACATGGACATCGAGTTACAAGAGACCCGAGAAAACTGGACACTCACCCTAATGGGACAAGTTGCTCAGGTCTCTGAAGACCATGTTAACACTATCAACAACATGGACGTTCTCGAAAATCGAGTGGGTGAAACCATCGAGACCATGGAGATCGTCCACAATCAAGTGACTGACAATCACAACGAAATCACTGTCCTGCGATCAAGGTTGACTCAGTGTGAGACACGCCTGAGGGAAACCGAGGAGGCACTCAGAATGGTTAGCCGACTTGCAGAGTCCGTTGACCGTCTCACTGCCTTAATACCACAACTCAATCTTCGTCAGAATTAGCTTAGGCTGAATCTGCACTTCATAACGCTTTCGTAGGACTAATGTAAATTGACCGGATGAAACAATTCCCGGAACTTTTGGCACAATATCTAAGTTTGTAACTTTTGAATTCTCAAACTCGAAATTGTCTGTAATCGTTTAACAACGTAGTATCAATTGACAATTTCTTTCGATATAAATCTATATTATGAAACTATTACACTTGTGATGTGTACATTGTCGCTTTAATACATACATCTACCACAATTATCATTCTGGTACAATTTCTTACGTACCTATTGTTTCTTTTCTTGAAGAATCATGCCACCGAAGAAAAAGAGTTACAGTGAAGCCGAACTCGCTGCTGCCGTTAATCGGGCCGTAGCCGACGCCTTGGCCGCTCGGGATCCAATCCGAACGTCCGAGGAAACAGCCGATACCACCGCCACCACTCATACTGTCAAGCCTTGTTCCTACAAGGACTTTCTCAGCTGTAAACCCCTATATTTCAAGGGCACAGAAGGTGCCATTGGCCTGATCCGCTGGATTGAGCGTATGGAATCCGTTTTCAGTCTCTGCGACTGCACTGAGAACAACAAAGTCAAATTCGCTACTTACACCTTCCAGGAAGGTGCACTCACGTGGTGGAAAACCCACGCAAACTCTGTAGGCCTTGAGGTTGCAAATCGACTTCCTTGGGCCGAACTGAAAAAGAAGCTGACAGAAAAATACTATCCTGAAGAAGAGCTGCACAGACTGGAGGAGGAATTCTGGCACCTGACGGTGCAGGGAAATGATGTTGCTGAATATACCACCAAATTCCAGCAGTTTGCTTTACTATGCCCGAGTTTGGTTGAACCGGAAAGTAAGGGCATCAAAAGATACATCCGCGGACTCCCTGAGAGCATCCAGGGAAATGTCGCCTCATCCAAACCAACCACCACTGAGAGTGCCATTAGATTGGCCCACGAACTCATGGCCCTAGTTGTCAGCCGTGAGACCTCCAACAACAACAAACGCAAATCCACTGAACACCACCACCACTCAAACAAGAAAAACAACGCCATCCAAGTTTACACTACCAACTCTGAATCCAACCGCAGCTACACCGGGGACAGGCCTTATTGTCCAAAGTGTAACTATCACCACTTTGGTCAGTGCAGGACCCCTTGCAACAACTGCAGGAGGTACGGGCATTTGACTAAGGATTGCCGAGCCCCCAAATCCAACAACAACCCCTCTAACAAAAAAGCCCAACAACCTAAGTCCTGCTATGAATGTGGGAACCCAGGACACTTTAGGGATACGTGCCCAAAATTGAAGAATAAGGGCAACAACAACAACAACCGCAACAACAACAACAATGCCAAAAGTAGCGCCTTTGTGATCAACTCAGGGGACGCCCGTCAAGACCCGAATGTGGTCACGGGTATGTTCCTCCTCAACAATTTAACTGCTTCTATTCTGTTTGATACTGGTGCCGATAAAAGTTTTATTTCCGATGAATTTTGCCCTCTACTTGACATCACACCTGTTGCTTTAGACGTTAAGTACACCGTAGAGCTAGCAAATGGCAAATTGATAGAAACCGATAGTGTTATACCAAATTGCACTTTAAATCTAGCCGACGAAATCTTCTCCATAGATCTTATGCCTATTGAGATAGGAAGTTTCGATGTCATCGTAGGCATGGACTGGTTATCCAAACATCGCGCCGAAATCATTTGCTATGACAAAATTGTTCGCATACCTCTCGCCGTCGGTAGAACCTTGGTCATACAGGGGGAGACCGGTGGGACGAGGCTTAACCTCATATCTTGCCTAAAAACCCGGAAATTTCTGAGAAAGGGTTATCCAGCAATCCTCGCGCACATCATGGAGAAAAAGTCGGAGGAGAAGCGACTTGAGGATGTTCCAATTGTTCGAGACTTTCCAGAAGTCTTTCCCGAAGAACTACCTGGTCTACCACCACCAAGAAAGGTTGAGTTCTCAATCGATCTTGTACCAGGTGCTGCGCCTGTGGCCCGAGCACCATACCGTTTAGCTCCATCCGAACTTCAGGAGTTGTCCACCCAATTACAGGAACTCCTGGAACGAGGATTTATCAGGCCGAGTTCTTCACCTTGGGGAGCTCCGGTCCTATTTGTCAAGAAGAAAGACGGTTCTTTTCGAATGTGTATCGACTATCGAGAGTTGAACAAGTTGACCGTCAAGAACCGATACCCATTACCTCGAATCGATGATTTGTTCGACCAACTACAAGGATCGAGTTGTTATTCAAAGATTGATCTTCGATCCGGTTATCACCAATTGCGTGTTCGCGATGCCGACATTCCAAAATCCGCTTTCCGAACCCGCTATGGGCATTACGAATTCCAAGTGATGCCATTCGGCCTAACCAACGCACCGGCGGTATTCATGGACCTTATGAATCGGGTGTGTAAACCTTACCTTGATAAATTTGTCATTGTCTTCATCGATGACATCCTCATATATTCACGAAACAAAGAAGAACACGCGCAACACCTCAAAACCATCTTGGAATTACTTAAACACGAGGAGCTATATGCAAAATTTTCTAAGTGTGAGTTCTGGATTCAAACTGTCCAATTCCTTGGTCACGTGATCGACAGTCAGGGAATTCACGTTGACCCATCAAAAATTGAAGCTATCAAAGACTGGCAAACACCCACCACTCCGACTGAAGTACGTCAATTCTTGGGTCTTGCCGGGTATTACCGACGATTCATTGAAAATTTCTCAAAAATAGCTCAACCACTCACGGTATTGACTCAAAAGGACAAAAGGTTCGATTGGACCGATAAACAAGAGTCAGCGTTCCAACTTCTGAAACAAAAGCTTTGCAGTGCTCCAATTCTATCCTTACCCGAAGGCACCGATGACTTCGTGGTATACTGCGATGCTTCTCATCAAGGTCTCGGTTGCGTGCTTATGCAACGAGACAAAGTCATAGCTTATGCTTCCCGACAGCTCAAGATTCATGAAAAGAATTACACCACCCACGACCTCGAGTTAGGAGCCGTCGTTTTTGCCCTCAAAATTTGGAGACATTACCTCTACGGCACTAGGTGCACAATTTTTACAGACCACAAAAGTCTCCAACACATATTCGATCAGAAAGATCTCAACATGAGACAACGTCGATGGGTCGAGTTGCTTACCGATTACGACTGCGAGCTCAAATATCATCCAGGCAAAGCAAATGTCGTTGCTGATGCCCTCAGTCGGAAGGAGTGAGTGAAACTACTTCGGGTTCGAGCCCTCAGTATGACCATTCACAACAATTTAAACATTCAAATTCTCACTGCTCAACTCGAAGCCTTAAAACCTGAGAATGTCAAAGATGAAGCCTTGCGAGGCATGGATAAACAATTCGAAGTCAAACCTAACGGGATTAGGTATTTCTCAAACCGAATATGGTTGCCTAAATTTGGGAACCTACGAGACTTGGTGATGGATGAAGCTCACAAGTCCAAATATTCTATCCATCCGGGATCCGACAAAATGTATCACGGTATCAAGGACTTCTACTGGTGGCCGAACATGAAAGCCGAAATCGCCACCTATGTCAGCAAGTGCCTTACTTGCTCCAAGGTCAAAATCGAATATCAAAAACCTTCTGGTTTACTTCAACAACCCAGTCTTCCCGAATGGAAATGGGAACAAATCGCCATGGACTTCATAACCAAACTACCCAAGTCAGCGAACGGTTGCGATACCATTTGGGTGATCGTGGATCGTCTCACAAAGTCCGCTCATTTCCTGGCAATTAAAGAATCCGACAAAACGGAACGCCTCACCAGAATCTACCTGAAGGAAATCGTGACCAAACACGGTGTTCCAATCTCAATTATCTCTGATAGAGATAGTCGCTTCACTTCACAATTTTGGCAATCACTTCAAAAATCCCTGGGTACTCGACTTGATATAAGTACCGCATACCATCCTCAAACCGACGGCCAAAGTGAACGAACCATTCAAACACTAGAAGACATGCTACGGGCCTGCGTAGTAGACTTCGGTGTAAACTGGGAGAAACACCTACCATTGTGCGAGTTCTCGTACAACAACAGTTATCATACCAGCATTAAGGCTGCTCCCTTCGAGGCACTGTACGGTCGTAAGTGCCGGTCACCTATCTGTTGGACCGAAGTTGGGGATAGCCAACTCACGGGTCCAGAAATCATCCACGAGACGACCGAAAGAATCGTCGAAATTCAAAACAAGCTCAAGGCCGCGCGTGATCGTCAGAAAAGTTATGCTGACGTGAGACGCAAACCACTCGAGTTCCAAGTTGGGGATCGAGTACTACTCAAAGTATCGCCTTGGAAAGGCGTAATCCGGTTTGGAAAACGAGGGAAGTTAAACCCTAGATACATTGGACCATTCGAGATCCTTGAGAGAATTGGCCCAGTAGCATATCGATTGCAGCTGCCATCCGAACTCAGCAGCGTGCATCCCACATTTCATGTTTCAAATCTGAAGAAGTGTCTGTCTGATGAGACACTTATCATTCCACTCGATGAAATTCGAGTTGACGAGAAACTTCACTTTGTTGAGGAACCCGCCGAAATCATGGACCGTGAGGTCAAACAACTTAAACAAAGTCGTATTCCCATTGTCAAGGTTAGGTGGAATTCGCGGCGTGGTCCGGAATTTACCTGGGAACGGGAGGACCAAATGAGACTCAAGTATCCTCAACTCTTCACTGACTCTACTCCAATCACGACTTCGACTTAAATTTCGGGATGAAATTCTTCTAACAGGGGGAGAATGTGACACCCATCAAATTAGGACTAGTGATTAGTATCTAATCAACTGTTAATACATGTAATTAGTTTTGGGTTAGGCTAATTAATGTATCAATCAATATATATTGTTGAATATATATACAAGTATTATGCGATTGATGAAATCGTACAAGTTTCAAATCGAATGTAATTCGGTTCAATTAAATACGGACGTTGGTGAATAATTTTATTAAATAATGTAACATTATTTAATAGCACATTTATATCAAAAATATTATTTTGATAATATTTCGTATTTAATTCGTATCGTAAAAACAACATTTACGCGATTAAAATGTAAACGGGCAAACAAACGAAACAAGCACATTTTATAACATAATTATTAAGTATTTAGCAAAATACTTCAACAAAAATATTGAATAAATATTCGTATTTCAAAACGCATATTTTTGTGCATAAAATAAATAATTAACGTTTAAACGATCGGGAAAACGAACACCGCACGGAGCGCAAACACGGAGTTAAATGGTGGAGACCCACACCTCGGTGGGCCCCCACCGAAAATCAGCCAAAGGTGGGGGAACCCCACCCTTATCCTCATTCATCACCATCATCTCATCTTTCTTTTCTCTCTCTCTTTCATTTCTCTTTCAAAATAACCATCACCACCATCACCTTCATTTGCAAAATAACATCATCAAACGACCTTAATTTTCGGAGCTCCTTTAGGGAATAACGACCACCACGCAACGATCTACACTTCTATCTTTCCGGAATTTCATTTCGACACCGCGTAAGTTTCCGACAAAAACCCGAAACTCTCCGTTTTCACTTATTTTTACTTGTTTGCGGTTTGTTTAAGTGTATAATGTCCTTATATGGGTTGGGTAAAAGTTTTGGATCAAACGGAAACCGGAAAACTCGTTTTCGACACAAATTCCGGTCAACAGACCGTAACGTCGCATTTGGGCCAGACTTTATGCGACGTTAGTTGCGACGTCGCAAAACCTTCCACAACGTCGCATATAGCGACGTCAGCCCCAACGTTGCCTTAATTGGCAGAAGTCGCAATTAGCGACGTAAGCCCTTACGTCGCCGAAATCAACAACGTCGCATATAGCGACGCCACGCACAACGTCGCATTAAATTGCGAAAGTCGCACATAGCGACGCCATGCTCAACGTCGCAGTCAGGACCTGCGACGTCGCATCCAACGTCGCACAAACCAGAAAACAAAGATTTTCACTAAGTGTCGAGACCCAAAATTTTATCACTTGATTTCACACAAATTCAAGTCCAGATGCGTTTTTCCTTAAAGCAATATAGTAGAAATAAAAATTTTCCAAGCTGACCTGGCAGCTCGACCCCAGCCAGGGGCTACCGCCCCTTGGACCCCACTAACCAGGGGCGCTGCCCCCGGACCCCCGTACTTAGATTCCGTAAGCACATTTTTCACCAAGTGTCGAACTTATAAAACTTCAAACTACTATACGATATGACTTCTCAAATACGTTGGAACATACTTTTCAAGGATAACCCTTCGAATCATAATAAGATCATTGAAATCTTTAATTTCCAATAATCACCAACGGCCCGCACGCGTTTTCAAAACATAATTCAAAATCAAACAAGTCGTTGTAACTTGTATCAATTAAATCAAACAAGTCGTAGTAACTTGTAACAATACAATCAACCAAATCGGGGTAATTTGGACATCAAGTTAAACCAACAATTTCAATGGTAGTCTTTCTAGATACCGGTACAATTAATAACAATTCAAGTGTCGTGGACATATTCAGGTTTCAAGACTTTGGACACCAATTCACAGCTAATTACTTCAAGTTTATTAAATTAAACACTTCAAGACTCAGGTGAGTTTCATAGCCCCATTTTCACTACATTTACTAGGGGTGTGATATTACTACTTCATTTTGTTTTACAAGTAGAACGCAAGTGCCAAACTTCAAATACTACATGAGTTTCAAGCTAATCAATTTAAAGTCCTCCATAGCATAGTCTCTAGTATTTATAGCGTGAATGTTAGTATATGATATCATATGGGATTGACAATCCTCATCCGGGTTAGCACGCACTAACCGGTCAAACGGATGTATTAGCATTTGGGAAGACGAGTGTGGATTAGACACTCGTAGGAGGCAAATCAGTTAGGTTTCCTTAATTGGACCTAGCGCTCAAGTTAAGCTCAGACTATGTGCTCATGGATTGTATAACTTTTATTTTGCTTAATTGCATTTTAAATTCAATATAAATCTTGCGGTTCTGACAACTATACATTGACATACAAACCTGTGAGCTCACCAGCGTTTTCGCTGACCCATTTTAGTATTTATCACAGGTACCCAGCAGTAGGTTGGCTGCACAAGCAGGGATTATTAGTTCGAGTCAGCATACATACAACTAGAGATTTGATTGCATTATTATATTTTGTAAAAGTAATTATGCCATGTAATCTCTCAATTTCAGGAACCGAGCTAATGTAACATTGTTTTGATGTAAACGTTTACTTTATTAATACAAGTTTAAAACGACGCATATAGTGGTCGTTCATTATTATCTTATGTGCTTTGTATATTGATTAGTGACACCCAAATCGAGCTTCCGCAAATCAATCAAATTTGGGGGTGTCACACTTTCGTATTCTTGATTTGACAGACGAAGAAGAAGGTTTACTTGTTTTTCTAATCCAGCAATCGTTTCTCGTTGGTTGAAGGAAAACGGGAGATTGGCATAGGTCAATTGTATGACGAATGCTTTATAGACGTCCGCCCTTCGGGAAGGATCAAAAGAAGCACCAAGGTGGCGTTCTTTAAAACAAGGTTGTTCTGTTTCGACGGATGGAACCTTATCCACCACTTGGTATATGGTATTATTTAGGTTCGTATGAAGAGAATGGAAAGACCGTCATTGTGAGAATCAGATATAGTTTGGGCATATACCGATATCTCAGGAATGAGGGTAATTTGGTCACACGTTTTCGGAGGCTTTACTTCATGATTTTCTTTGGGAAGATAATCGAAGTGGACAGAATTTGACACTTCAGGCATTTGCAAAGTTGGAGAGTGATCTTCTGGAGATGATGCCAGGTCAGGTAGCTGATCCGTGACATCAAAGTCCAGGAAATGGTTTGGAATGGAATGTGGGATCCTAAATTCTTCTAGGGAAGCATATAATGCATCCTTTGAAGTACAAATAGAAGTGGGTTTTTTAGATGTCATGTTTAAACTAATATTATCCTAATTAACACTAAATTAACATCAAATTAAATTAAAACTGCTTAAAGTAACTTTCGAGAGATTTCTAAGAAGGAATCAATCGGAAGGATCTCCTAAATACTACTAATTAAGGTGGCTTGAATCTACGTTTGTGATTCCCCGGCAGCGGCGCCAAAAACTTGTTGTGCTCACACCGTGTCGTTGTTTTTCAAATGATGATGCGAGCGCAGCAGGGGTTTTAAATTTATATTTTGCGGGGCTTAAATTAACCGTACTACCTACTTGATTAGTAAGCGGTAAGTATAACCTAAGATCGTTCTATGAATCCAAACGTGTGGGCGATTAAAGTTGACACTTTCAGTAGAGAAATATTTAGGATGGCATAAAGTAGGTAGGTTTGGGATTTAAAGACAGATAACTAAGATACAAGAAAGTAAATTGCAGGAAATTAAAATGCAGGAAAGCAGATAAAGATAAAGATGTGATTGTTGAGATTTCGATAATTAATATTTCAGGATGACAGAACAAATAGGGTTGATACTTAATATGGCAGTTAAACTACTAGGTGTAAACTCTAGAACCCTACCAACTCAGTTTCCCATTGACGTGTCACTTGGAACTAGGTTATCGTGATTCTGATCGGAGCAATACGCAAACTTCCAATACTCATCTAGTTGAAAGATGAGCAACCTATTTTGGTGTTATACCGAGGTGCATGAATCAGTAGCGTATCGTCTCATAGGTCCGACCGTTCTTAACCCCTAAGGTAGTTTACTACTCTATTAGCACGAAGATTAATAGCTTTGTATGTTTGGACCGCCGATTATGTAAGACTTAGTGTTTTATGAACTCTAGGTAACTAGGACTTTGTTCTATTCCTAAGTCTCGTCTTTGTCTAATTAAGTTCTAATTACTTCGACTTATGACTTAAGTTCTCATTTTCAAACAGTTATACATCTCCAGATTATCCGCAGTTTTCATAAAACGTGTTTCATATGAGGACCATGCCTTTCAATAATAGACAGTGTACTTTACATGAGATTTCCACTGCTTCTTATATCCAACATGCGGTCAAGAGTAATTGACATTGAAAGTGACACTCTAACTAATTAAATGTAAAACAGTGCAGAAAAGTAAACCTAATATATACAACGAGTGATTTCATTGTGTCTTACTTATTGCATGTCATGGGCACAGATAACTACTTACCATAATGTAACACCCTCAAATTTCGGGTTGCGGAAGCGGTCGGGTCGGGTGTTACCAATCAAATATCACAAGCACAAAGGTACATAATGAACGACTCTAAATGAGACGTTTGAAAATAGTTATACATTTCCCAAAATAAAATGTATACATGTTGCGAGTTCGCAAAAATAATTTCATTACATAATTGTAATACAAAAGTTATGCAAGAAATCCATTTGTTGAAAGCATGCGACTCGAGCTAGGATCCTGACGGGCCGATCCTACTAAAGCTGTACCTGAAATGCATACTAAAATACATCAGCGATAAGCTGGTGAGTCCATAGGTTTAGTTGACAAGGATTAAAGTATAAGATTATAATCCTATGCTGGAAGTACACCCCTGTGTACAGTGTTGAATTCCTGAGCTTCTTAGATTGAGTGATGAACTCAATTGAGGTGATTTTTGAACTATTTCCTTGATCTAAGCAGTTCACACAATAATAACACAAATAATAATATCACAGAGTAGCAATTAACACGTATCAATTAATTCAAATAAATAGCACATATCACATAAGGAAAGTAAAGCGCAAGTATGTTCTTGAAAATCTTGTTTACTGATCTTGTCCTTGAAAATCTTGATCTTGAAAACCTTGTTTTATTGATCTTGAGAACCTTGAATTCTTGACCTTGCACATAGTTCTTGATCTTGCAAATAAGTTCTTGACCTAGCACATAATCCTTGATCTAATCTTGTTTTCTAGTTTCTTGATTCTTGTATGTTCTTGTATTCTTGACCTTGAATTCTTGTTCTTGATCTTATAAATTCTTGTTTTCTAGACCTTGGGTTCTTGTTCTTGATTCTAGTGTTTTCTTGTATTCTAAGTTTGATGTACTCTAGCCTAGAGTACAATGATTTCAATTGTTCCCGTGTCGTACAGTGTTAGCCTATAACTATTAATGTTCTTGAAACCTGAGTGATGTGTAAGGATAATCCATATTATCCATAAATGTTCGTGTTCATGAAACCTATCTCATATAAGTTTTTCATTGGCGACTAGTGCCCTAGTCTAGTACGAGTTGTAATAAATAATTTACAATGATTGATTTCATAAATAGATTTTGAATAATAATCGACGAGTATGCATTCCACCCCAAAACAGTATAACAGTTTGAAAGGAGGGGCTATGGAAACTCACCTTTGGGTGCTAGCGTTTCTAAACGTACAGTTGATCCAACAGAAATCTCCCCGTGTCCTAAACACGCGAGATTCTAATGAGTATATTTGATTGTCTATTATTTACTCGTATTAATATATATCCGATCATATTATATCCAAATGTTTTAACCTTGTATTTCCCGTTTGAATTTTTTGGAAAAGCGGGGGTCCGAAAACTAAAATACGCCATTTTCGACCATTTTGCTGTTTTTGAATGACCGAGCGAATTTGAGCCCAATCCGTTAAAATAAATTTTTCATCGAGAAGCTACCCTGTTTTAAGTTGTTAAATCGTTGACGTTTTCGAAAATTTACTTGTTCTGTTTTAGCTAGAATTCGCAGGGCTAGTTTATTGATCCGTTGGATCATGAAATATAACGGGGGAACTGCCATTTAAAGGACGCGCCGTGTGCATGAGGACGCGCCGCGTCCAATATGATTTTATGAGGTACACGCCGTGTACTACATGTACACGCCGTGTACTTTGTTTTAAGAAGAACGCGCCGCGTTCTAGAGGACGCACCGCGTTCTTTGGTTTTTCAAAAGGACCCGCCGCGTACAGAAGTACACGCCGCGTGGATCATGTTTTCCTGGGCGTCTGTTCATTCCAAAATCACCCAAACCCATATCTAAATCGTTTTCGTATACAATCTACTTATTAGAATGATAATACATGATAATATAAGTATTATAACCACAATTTATAGTGAGGTTTAAAGTTTCCTTACAAAGTTTGAAATCGAAACCGAGATGAAGGATGACGATGATATCCACGATGATGATGATGATCAAGTTGAAGAGGATGATGATTTTGATGATGGTGGTGTTGATTGTTATTGTTGTTGGTGTTGGTTTGTTGTTGTTGCAATGAACCGAGAGAGGGAGAGATGAGACCGAGAGTGATGAAAGAAATGGGAAGAAAAGGGTCGGCCATCTCCAATAATTGGAGGTGGTTGGCCCCGGTCCTCTCCGTCTCGTGGTATTTTGACCCGTGTTTTGGTACCCGATTGTAAAATAAATAATATTTTTAAGTTTTATAATTTTGTTGATACGAAATCGTTTGTGTTTTTATGCGAAGTATTTTATAAAAATACTTTAATTGAGTTATAAAAATATAACTTAGTTTTAAGTTTGATTAACGAATAGAGTTCGATTGATTTCCTTGCGTTCGAGTAAAATGAAATAAAACGAAATGTGTTTTATTTTAACCCACGTAAATAGTTATTATCATTTTCAATGATACATTATTTGTTAGTTTTGTAGCGAATGATTTACTTGTACACGATAAATGATTAATCGTTTCGTGTTATGATTATATAATACCTTATATAATACTTAAGCACCTGATAATATTTGTATTGGATATGTGAATAGAAAGTTTAAATTGGACCCGGATTTTGGTCATTTTTGTCAGTTGTTACACATAATTAAGGTTGATCAGGTCCTAATTACTAGGTTGCAGTTACGTGGATAACTGGAAAGGGTGCTCCATAAATTAAACTTAAATTCATAAAGTCTTAACAGTACAAGGGTTATTATCTCCTATTTTATCTGAACGTGTTTTACGAACATTATTTTATAATGCATTGATTCTCGTAGGATACACCAGTTAGTTGTGAAGTTGTATTATCCTTTCGGAGTTCCAACTTTTGAACCATAGCTGATTCCAATGATATAACTACCTTCGGTCGTTTACCGGCTTCCGTACGTTTGTACTTTGCATATACGCATTCCCAGCACTATAACGAATAAACAGTTGAATAGGGGCCGTTATATCATTTTACGATTATCGTGCATTGATTGTGTAATGACATCCTTACTTATAATTATCTACATCATCAGCAATCACAATAATAAACTACTCGCAAATCATGGCAACAAATAAATCACATACCAGGCAATAATACATATTCAAAATATGAAATAAAACAAGTATAATAAAAGTTTAGATATCACCCGGAATTAAATGCGTAGCAGCGTATTATTATAATTGATAAACTCTTTCACACTTACAAAGATTGATCTCCGAATCTCTAGCGTTCGCCTTAGCTTCTACGTTAGTCCGTGGACTAATTACAATATTCCTAGAATGAGAAAGACTAAAAGACTACGAAAGATTTTCTAGTGAGAAAGAAAGAGTGAAATATGCTAGAATGTGTGCATATGTGGTGTGTGTTTCAAATGAACCTAAGCCTCCTATTTATAGGTGAGCTTTGGCTCACATTAGCACCAAGAGGTGCATGTTAGAAAAAGATGGCCAAAAGGGTGCACCAGGTACCGTACAACACGAAAAGTAGGCGCACCAGGTACTGTACAACACGAAAAGTAGGCGCACTAGGTACAAAAAGTTACCAAAAACAGAAACCGAGACAGGGCCAGGGTGGCTGGCGCCGCCCATGGTGTGGCCGGCGGCGGTGGTGTGGTGGCCGGCGGCGGCTGGCCCACCCCCGCCCCGGTTCGCTGTCTTTTGCTTTGTTTCTCGATTCGTGCGTGTTTTCTTCGTTATGCGTCCGTTTGCGTTGATTCTTTTTTTGTTGGATTCGTAATTCAAAAACGAAGATTTTGACATAGGATAGGCCCTGAGATGAGGTTCCTAGTTCCAGATATTGCATGCGAATCATTTGGATCTTCTGACGGGCGTAGAATCTTCATTCTTTATCCGTTTTAGTTGATTCTTCTTCTGTTGGATTCGTATTTTGAAAACGAACATCTTGGATAGAATGGATGTTGGTGAAGGGCATTTTAGTCTTGAAATCTTGTTTTGATGTCTTGAATCTTCAAACGTGTGTGGAATCTTCGTTTCTCATCCGTTTTGCTTGATTTTTATCGTGCAACCTTGTTTTGACCATCTTGGCATAATGTTATTGATTTGTACAGTATTTGAATTAAAATGCCAAGAATCGTTCCAGAATGAGAGAGATATCGGTAGTAAAAACATGACTTTTTACGCGATATCAAGTATCCCACACTGAGAACTTTGCTTGTCCTCAAGCAAACTCATTCATAAAAACTTCTGGAAGGATTCTAATTGCATCATTTGCTAGAAATACTATTTTCAGAAAATATAAAATTATGGTTATGAAAGAGTTTTTTACTGGAAACTAAGGGTTTATAGAACTTGATACCTTCTTCGGGCAACTTATAAGGTGATCATGACTAGGCAATCCTCAAAAGTGGGTCACTCAAATCAATCGAGTGTCTAGGGTTTCCTACTTACTAGTGTCAATCACTCGGATAGCCAGTCATGCAGCATTCTCGTCACAGGCTTGATCGAGAATCAAATCTCCATCACTTTTGATGAGGATGATACTAACCTTTCAAGATATCTTGGAAGGAATCGGGTTTTTGGGTTGAATGTAACAACCCCAAAATATGGGTCAATTTAAAATTTTCCTAATTAAGTGCTTATTACGTGTATTTAATATGAAATAGGATTAAATACGATAATTACTTACTATATATATATATATATATATATATATATATATATATATATATATATATATATATATATATATATATATATATATATATATAGGTGATATATATATACACGTATACGATTCGTTCAGATCGTATAAGACTACAATTGTACAAACATACGGACGTTGGTAAAACAATTATTAAATAATGTGGAATTATATAATTACATCAACTACTACTTTATATTATGTTTATAATATAACAAACACGTACGTTTTATTTAAAAACGTCACCGAACTCTCCGAAAACTCGACCAACCGACAAAACAAAACAAAGTTATGTTTTATAACTTAAAAACAAGTATTTTGATAAAATACTCCAACAAAATATCGAGTAACATTTCGTATTTTAAAACGTATATTAAACCGCGTATAAAACGATTTTCACGATTAAACGACCGGGGAAACGAACACCACACGGAGCGCGTACACGAGGAAACAAAAATTGGTGAGATCCACACATGGTGGACCCCACCCCAACCGGCCCAAGGTGAGGGGGCATTAAGCCCTCACCATTTTCCCACTCAATCACTCAACCTCACTCTCACACTCCATCTCCCTCTCCTCTCTCTCTCTCACGGTTTCTCTCTCTCTCTAAACCGCCACCCTCAAACCACCATAAAAACACCACAAAACCACCTCTAAAAGCTAGGCTCATTTGGAGTAAAGTGATCACGAGAACGAGGGCTACAAACCTATCTTTTCGGATTTTCGTTTCGACTGCTTTGTAAGTTTTCCGGCGACTCGCAACTTTTCCGATTACATTTATTTTACTTCTATGTTGTTCCCCTAGCTAAATGATGTACGAATATGTAATTAAAACTCGTTTTGGAACACGTTAACGGAAAAGTCGGTTTTGGTCCCTTTTAAGAAAATGACACCTCAAACATTAAAAATGACAACCAACAATTTTTATGAACTCTACTTAACATAATAAAGCTTGTGTAAAAGTTTCAGACCCAACGGAACTCGTTAAACCCGTTTTCGACACAAACCGAAACTCATCAGACGTAAGTGTCGCATGGCTCACGCCAGTTATGCGTCACTTCGTCTAAGTGACGCATAGGTCACGAATCGTCCATATGCGACACTTCCTAAGTGCCGCTAAAACACTTATACCGTCACTTCGCTAGTGACGCAATCATATAATCATCAGCAGAAACATGCGACACTTCACAAGTGTCGCTATCATCAGTAGAAACCAATGACTATCAGTAGTAACATACGACACTTCCTTAGTGACGCTAATGACATATACCGACACTTCAGCTAGTGACGCCTATGATTGAATCCGACACTTAATACCGTCACTTACTTAGAGACGCACCATCTGAATACCGACGCTACCTTAGTGACGCACAAACCTTATGCGGCACTTCCCTAAGTGACGCACACATTATTAAACACACACCTAATGCGACACTACCTAAGTGTCGCATGCCACCCATAAGTGACGCACACAAGTGACGCTAAAACCTGCTGTTTAACAAATACATTTCGTACAAGTATAGAATATACTTAAAACGTGAACATACTTTACTCGGCAATACTTATACATGAAAATACTATACTTTTGGAAGTATACACCAATACTTAAATACGTACAAGATTATACTAAAATGGAACGTGAGATTTCACTCACGCACACACTCGAAATTTCACTCGAAGATACTTAGGAGATTACACTCCAACAAGCTTACACTTGTACACATACACGGGACTGCACCCGATACGAACTTATGAGTTCACTCCAAATACTTACGCGTGGGATTACACGCTAACTGACACGAACGATACACGATTGCTATACGAATGTACTTGATAACTAAACAGTTACCATGAATACATAATAGTAATGGATGGAATTATTATTACGCGCCGATACCAACGGGCCGTACACATTTTCTACCAACCACAAATTACAAACAATTACAAACGTACAAACAACTAATGGACATTAACTAGTTCGGGAACAACTAGCATGGATACTTTACAAGTATTCCATTTACTTACTAAACCTTATGCGTATTAGGACGCTAAGGGTTGCTAGTTCGGGATACTACTTTGCTTGCTTACTGCATTGTCTGCTAGACTCAGGTGAGTCTCACAGCCCCTATTTTACTGTTTTCACTCAGGGGTGAGATGCATTACTATTTTACATGAACACACGTACTTACTTGCTGGCATGATTTACTTACTTTACTGAATTACGGATACGCCAATTGCATGAGTTTTGACTAATCCAATGAAAGCCTCCTAATCATAGTTGTTAGTTATGGGATAAGCGTGAGTTTTAGTATATGGATCCATATGGGACTGACAATCCCCGCCCGGGGTAGCACGCACTACCACGAACCGTTACTGTAGAAACGGGCGTTTCTTACTCGTTTCATATGAATGTTTTTGGATTAACATTCACGGGGGTACTATATTTACTGTACGTTAAGCTTCAACTATGGTGGCTCATGGAAAGGGTATCAAACGGTTAGCATGACCTACAACCACCACTTACTTACTGGCTGGCTAATGATTTACAAATACAACTGTTACTTGTGTGTTCAAACTATTTACTTACAAACCTGTGAGATTCACCAACCTTTTGGTTGACCGTTTTAGTAATGCATTCTCAGGTACACAGCTCTAGATGGATTGGCCAGCAGGATATGCTTACTTAGCTCGAGTCGCATGAATTTACAAGCTTGGAGATTTTTATACATTACTTTTGTACTAGTTGTTATGTATTAGAATCTCTAGGAAGCTTACTCGAACTCGAGCTTGTATTTTCAACAACTTATGTATTAATGTAATAACTTTTCGAACGTCTCATTTAGAGTCGTTCACTGTATCCTTTGTGCTTGTGATTATTGATAAGTAACACCCAAAACTCGCTTCCGCAAACTGTTAAATTGGGGGTGTTACATTGAAGAAGGTAAGTGGTGAGGGGTGTGATGGTTTTTTCCTTGTATTTTCTTGAAGCTTTTCTTTGAAATTCCTTAGGTTTTTGAAAGGACTACATAGCCTTTCTTCTTTGGATTCTTCCTTTTTCTTGGCCCTTTTCATGATTGTGTCGGTGTGATTCTTTCGATTTTTTTTATTCTGCCGATCTTAATAATGTACTTCGTGGCCTGGAAGGTTTTTAATGATTTGGGTTATGTTGGCTTTTCTTGCAAAGGTCTTAGGAATTCGGGAGTGTCTCTGAAGGTTTGCGGGTTGATGAGACTTCTGTAGGTTCGGGATAAATGACAGGAGATCTTTATTGGGTGTGAAGAATGGGTGTTGAGTGGGTGAATGTTTGATGGTGGAAAGGTGTTTTTGATTCCTTGGAAGCTATCAAGATAGGTTGTACCTATGCCACGTGTGGCATTCATCGATGTGATCTCGAAATGCATTACAAGAGCAAGTTCTAATTCAAATGCATACATCGGCACACACATGAAACGAAAAGTGAAGCATTAAAGATGAATGCTAATTATGGGCTCAATCTTCACGAATCGAATGTTTTGGTTAGTATGTGCCTAGCCATGTGTTGCCTTTTCGTCCGTATCTTATTCTAAAACAGTTTTGTTTCTTTATTAAAACTCGTTTCTCGCTATAATTCATAGTTTTGAAAGATAGGATTTCTAAAGAGATGTTTTTGAATCCGAAAAATTTGAAAATTTGTCCATTTTTAGCCTTTTGATGAAAATATTGTTTGGCTTACGGACAAGAGGTAAAACTTGCGGTTGTAGACCGAATATCCCACACTTAGAGGAACATTGTCCCTAATGTTCGCATCTATTTGTTGAACACCTCTTGACGAAGTATCCCACACTTTAGAGATTCTACTTATCTTTGGGTTGTTTCATAAGTGTTGTGTGGTATGAAGGATCCCACACTTAGTGTTGGAATATCGGGTGAGATAATCGAAGCTTTAAACGGATAGAGGGTTTTGGAACGGTGTACCACTTTTGCTGTATGCGTTGTCTACTGATTGCCAGGAGTTTGCTAGTCTGCGGCTTGTAGCTTATGGCTCCAGAATTCTCCACCGTGGGGGTCTATTGCTTCCTTTGATCTGATCTTCGATAAATAGTCGTTTGGTCAAACAAACAATCCATTTAACAATCAAATAATAGCTGCTAATAAGAAAAATAAAGTGAAAGCATAATAAAATAGTAAATAGATAGATGTGATGTCGAAGCATCAATCGTACATCAATACAGACAATAATAATATAGTAAATAGAGTTTTAGTAGAAAGTAGAGAGAAGTCAGAAAGTGGAGCAATTCATTGCTCTGCTGATGATCATGCTGCTACAGTAGATGTGGTAGGTCCAGGAGAAGTCTCGTCTGATGAAGAGTCATCATGCTGATCGTTGGTGCCTTCGTTTGATGCATCATGGATAGCTTCTTCGTCTGGCATACCGATTGTAAAAGCTCCTTGATCTACTAGCTGATCGATTAGTGGCCCGGATGGTATTTCGAAGCTGTCGAATGGGAACATGGCTGATCCTTGGTGTGTGTTGTCTTGGAAGAGATCTGTCTGTCTGTGAGATGAGACCGGCATAGGTATAGTAGCTGAAGGAATGGTATGTCTGCCAGTCCTGGGGCTTTGAATTGTGACAGTCCGTGCAGATACTCTAGATGTTCTGCTGCCTCTCGATGTGTGTACTCTAAATGACCCAACAACTGACGGAATAGTCTGTCTAGTGACTGGGATATGCACTGGAGGTGGCTGTGGTCTAGGAATGATGATCCGAGGTGGTATAACATGCCCACGGCCTGGCGGTGGTCGAGGTGCTGGAGTAGGGATTAAAGGTGGATATAGGTGTGGTGGTGCTCGGCCCATCCCACATGGTAAGTGTGGTATTGGAGTCATGGGCATCCCAGCTGCCTGCTGTCTCATGGCTGTATAGATCTGCATCTGCATCTGCCTAGACCAATACCAATAATCTGGACCTGGAGGTGCCCCGTAGTGATAGATGTATGCGGGCACTCGCGGTCTTTGGGAAGGAGTAGAAGGTCCTGTCTTAGTATGTGGTGGCACCACTGGTGGTGGTTGTGGGATGTCATCATTATCATCATCATCCTTATCATCGTCATCCTCGTCATTAGTATCATCGTCATCCGTATCTGAATCACTAGGTCCTTGCTGGCGTTTCCTTTTCTTTGTTTCCTTTGGCAGAATCAGGTCTGGTATTAGTGTGTCAACACTTTCAGGATCTGCTGCCCGTGCTTTGATGTAAACAGCACCAACTTTCGTGATCCGGAGTATTTCCATACTCCTAAGAAATTGGTAGTCGAGTGGCTTAGAGCTCCATCCTGATTTAAATTTCTCGACATCTGTTGTCCGAAGTAATCCCATCTTTCGTATCAATCTGGTGATTACTGAGCCCAAGTACGATCTTTTCTTTCCAAAGCCTTTTTCTTCTAAAAGTCGATGAGCAACTAAATAAGCAACCTGTATGTTTCTCTTGTCGAGAATACATGCCATAAGAGCGACATCAAATCCAGAAAATCGACTGCTAGTCGTATGTTTCCCGTCAAATGAACAAGCTATGAGCTTGTGTAGGATCTGTAGGACTGGGTCTCTGAATCTGGTTGCCTTAATACCCGAGAAGTATGGTGCAGGTGACCATTGACTCTATGCTTCAGCGTGTGTTGTTGCGATGGAAACAGAGGTGGCTCCAGTGATGAACAGAGGTGATTGTATCTCTTCTGGGGTGTACAAATCTAGATGGAGCAAGAACTGGGCGAGTGATAAAGTGTGCGGGCTGCCCATGTACTGAAATGAAATCGAACATTCTTTAATTCTCTCCTTCTTCTGAAATTTGAAGTGGCCATAAATTCAGTAACCATCTCCACATATACTGGCTCATCGATACTGAATAATCTCTTGAATGATTCAAACTGCTGCCCATCTACTGTATAGGTAAGTATGCTTTCAAGTCTTTGCTTAAACCCTAATGCTTGCATAATATTCCAGTCAATGTGCCTGAGACAACCAAACTTCTTGTCTCTCCAGATACGTGCCATCTTGTCGTAAGCTGGTGTGGCACTCAGGTATGCTAACGATCCTGCAAGGGGTCGTGCGGGGTTTAATTTCTTCTTTCGTGCCATTGTACCTGAGAACATTTAAAGTAATGGATCCTTTGAGAAAGAGAAATTCAAAGCAAGCTCCGAAGAATTTCGGAGTGAGGGCTTTAATTTCTAGACAATCTAAAGATTACATTAAACGTAAAATGCTCTCATGCAGCAAATAGTCAATTATTTATCAAGGCAATATCGTCATTTAGAAAAATATAGTCATGGAATGGCAGTTGTTTTATTGTGAAGTACTGTTATTTACAAAGTTTGGTGCAAACCAAGTTGGAAATGACAGGAATTCACAATTCATGGTAATATCATTATCGGTAGGGTTTGATTTTAAGAGTGCAGGCTGAAGTAAGGTTTTTTTTTGAATAAAGTAGTTTGTCTTTAAAATTTAATACTTCAGGTTGACTTTTCAAGTCAAAGCTTTCTTCAAGTGATATTTTCAAATGTCCGCATGCCATAATTTTAACCTATGCATGCATGCATGTTCTAAGTCATTTTAAGCATTTTCCTAATTGATAAGCAAACCAGGTTGTGCATTAAAAGTTGTTATGTTCATGTATTTGGTGTGGTCCAAGACTTTTTATTTAAAAGTGATGATTCTCTAGGTACATTGCCTAGTTTGACTAGTCAAGTAAGTACAAGTGTGGTCATGCAATTTTCAACCCATCATGTTGTTCATGCAAGCTAGCCAATTTGTTGTTAACTTTCAAAAGTCAAAAATTGCTAACCCTAAGTTGTTCACATAATGCTATTAACATAGAGTAATCATACAAAACACCATAATTACTAAGATACTTAGCATACTAACACTTAATTAAGCAAAGTTCTAAGCTAAATCAATGGGTCAAAGTTATTCCTATTGAAAAAGTCGAACATATTGCTAAGTGGTAGGAACATGTAGTAACTAAGTATTTGATCGAGAAAAACTATATTTCCTAGTTATTAACCTAGCTATCTTCAAGAAACAAGCTTTATCAAGTTCAAAGTGGGTTTTGTGATCATACCTTGCTTTTAGTGAATGAAATGCAAAAACGAAAGTACAACCGCGAAGTATATGCAACAAGGAGCTTGAAAGGACAAGAGATTATGTAATTTGGTGGAGTTTTGATGGTGGATTCATGGGGATCATGGTGTGGCCAATTTTTTTAGAGGGAGGAGGGAGGAAGATGAAGTTTGTTAGATGATTTGAATTATGGGGAATTAAGGAGGTTCATAGTGGTCCTTTAGGGTACATGTACTCACCCTAAGTACTATGGTACTCATATGGTCCCTAAGGTGAATTGAATATCAAGTATTAATGTCTTGGATTAATTTACAATGTCCCACTAATAATGATAAGGAATCTTAAACGTGTTACTTGTAACTAGTTACTTGTTAGTCTCTTGTTACGTTGTAAATAATTTAAGAAACGCGCAAATTTTTGCGGAACAATCAAAATCAACTTTAAACATTAAACTCGCGCTATTTTTGGTGTTTAAAAATCTTTGTCTGACGCGGGCTTATAGAATGTACTACTGTTTCGGCAGAATGCTAAAAAGGTGTACGTTCTTTTAGACGTGCGTGCGTTTTCAGACAATAATTAAGAAACGTTTTCTATTAAAGGGAACTTTCAAAAATTTATTATATATAAATATGCTCATTTAAAGTCGCGAGCCTTGACCGTTTTGGAAAGGAATTGCTTTAAGATTCGTTCCGCTTCCTCCATAGGGAAAGGGTCGAGATTTGCTCCCTTAATTGAACATTTTTCGGTACAAAACATTTCGATAGCTCCCAGATGACATTGTAAACTAGAAAATGACGATCCTCTAAACCTCCTAGGATCTCTCGTTCCTCATACCCTAAATTAACAAGATCATCAATCAATTTATCATACGCCTTCCTTTTTATCTTGGGATTTGATAGACCGTCGCGTTCTCCTTTGTTTTTGTAGTTCAGATTGTGAGTAAGTTTATTTACAGCTTCCATAAACGCATTCTCTTCTGGCGAATCAGGTTCTCCGGTTGTAAGTTTAACTAGCTTACAGAGTTCACTAATTTTGGCTTTTTGTGTGGAAGTGAAGGGGTATTTGGTGAAGGTGAAGATTCGAACAAGCTTGACGTGGAGGTCTTTTCTTTTTTCAAAGAAGTTTATGTCGATTCTTTCCTTTGTGGAATTAGGAAAAACTTCTCGCAATTTTGAGATTAGGTAAGAAGCGGGGTCAACAAAGAACGGAATTTTACCAAGAGATGTGATAGGAATCCTCGGGTTTTGTTCTATCCAGAACTCAAGTTTGTTGATCATTGTGGCGACATTGTGATTTATTAATATCATAGATACTGGAAGGTAATCCATGTCGGCAAATGATTCGAAGAGAAGATCTAAATCTTCTACAAACTTCAGTTCTTGGTCCTCGAAATTTGTGGAGTGGCTTTCGCATTCTTGATTTGACAGACGAAGAAGAAGGTTTACTTGTTTTTCTAATCCAGCAATCGTTTCTCGTTGGTTGAAGGAAAACGGGAGATTGGCATAGGTCAATTGTATGAAGAATGCTTTATAGACGTCCGCCCTTCGGGAAGGATCGAAAGAAGCACCAAGGTGGCGTTCTTTAAAACAAGGTTGTTCTGTTTCGACGGATAGAACCTTATCCACCACTTGGTATATGGTATATTTAGGTTAGTATGAAGAGAATGGAAAGATACCGTCATTGTGAGAATCGGATATGGTTTGGGCATATACCGATATCTCAGGAATGAGGGTAATTTGGTCACACGTTTTCGGAGGCTTTACTTCATGATTTTCTTTGGGAAGATAATCGAAGTGGACAGAATTTGACACTTTAGGCATTTGCAAAGTTGGAGAGTGATCTTCTGGAGATGATGCCAGGTCAGGTAGCTGATCCGTGACATCAAAGTCCAGGAAATGGTTTGGAATGGAATGTGGGATCCTAAATTCTTCTAGGGAAGCATATAATGCATCCTTTGAAGTACAAATAGAAGTGGGTTTTTTAGATGTCATGTTTAAACTAATATTATCCTAATTAACACTAAATTAACAACAAATTAAATTAAAACTGCTTAAAGTAACTTTCGAGAGATTTCTAAGAAGGAATCAATCGGAAGGATCTCCTAAATACTACTAATTAAGGTGGCTTGAATCTATGTTTGTGATTCCCCGGAAGCGGCGCCAAAAACTTGTTGTGCTCACACCATGTCATTGTTTTTCAAATGATGATGCGAGCGCAGCAGGGGCTTTAAATTTATATTTTGCGGGGCTTAAATTAACCGTACTACCTACTTGATTAGTAAGCGGTAAGTATAACCTAAGATCGTTCTATGAATCCAAATGTGTGGGCGATTAAAGTTGACACTTTCAGTAGAGAAATATTTAGGATGGCATAAAGTAGGCAGGTTTGGGATTTAAAGACAGATAACTAAGATACAAGAAAGTAAATTGCCGGAAATTAAAATGCAGGAAAGCAGATAAAGATAAAGATGTGATTGCTGAGATTTCGATAATTAAGATTTCAGGATGACAGAACAAATAGGGTTGATACTTAATATGGCAGTTAAACTACTAGGTGTAAACTCTAGAACCCTACCAACTCAGTTTCCCATTGGCGTGTCACTTGGAACTAGGTTATCGTGATTCTGATCGGAGCAATACGCAAACTTCCAATACTCATCTAGTTGAAAGATGAGCAACCTATTTTGGTGTTATACCGAGGTGCATGAATCAGTAGCGTATCGTCTCATATGTCCGACCGTTCTTAACCCCTAAGGTAGTTTACTACTCTATTAGCACGAAGATTAATAGCTTTGTATGTTTGGACCGCCGATTATGTAAGACTTAGTGTTTTATGAACTCTAGGTAACTAGGACTTTGTTCTATTCCTAAGTCTCGTCTTTGTCTAATTAAGTTCTAATTACTTTGACTTATGACTTAAGTTCTCCTTTTCAAACAGTTATACATCTCCAGATTATCCGCAGTTTTGATAAAACGTGTTTCATATGAGGACCATGCCTTTCAATAATAGACAGTGTACTTTACATGAGATTTCCACTGCTTCTTATATCCAACACGCGGTCAAGAGTAATTGACATTGAAAGTGACACTCTAACTAATTAAATGTAAAACAGTGCAGAAAAGTAAACCTAATATATACAACGAGTGATTTCATTGTGTCTTACTTATTGCATGTCATGGGCACAGATAACTACTTACCATAATTAAGGTTGATCAGGTCCTAATTACTAGGTTGCAGTCACGTGGATAACTAGAAAGGGTGCTCCATAAATTAAACTTAAATTCATAAAGTCTTAACAGTACAAGGGTTATTATCTCCTATTTTATCTGAACGTGTTTTACGAACATTATTTTATTATGCATTGATTCTCGTAGGATACACCAGTTAGTTGTGAAGTTGTATTATCCTTTCGGAGTTCCAACTTTTGAACCATAGCTGATTCCAATGATATAACTACCTTCGGTCGTTTACCGGCTTCCGTACGTTTGTACTTTGCATATACGCATTCCCAGCACTATAACGAATAAACAGTTGAATAGGGGCCGTTATATCATTTTACGATTATCGTGCATTGATTGTGTAATGACATCCTTACTTATAATTATCTACATCATCAGCAATCACAATAATAAACTACTCGCAAATCATGGCAACAAATAAATCACATACCAGGCAATAATACATATTCAAAATATGAAATGAAACAAGTATAATAAAAGTTTAAATATCACCCAAAATTAAATGCGTAGCAGCGTTTTATTATAATTGACAAACTCTTTCACACGTACAAAGATTGATCTCCGAATCTCTAGCGTTCGCCCTAGCTTCTACGTTAGTCCGTGGACTAATTACAATATTCCTAGAATGAGAAAGACTAAAAGACTACGAAAGATTTTCTAGTGAGAAAGAAAGAGTGAAATATGCTAGAATGTGTGCATATGTGGTGTGTGTTTCAAATGAACCTAAGCCTCCTATTTATAGGTGAGCTTTGGCTCACATTAGCACCAAGAGGTGCATGTTAGAAAAAGATGGCCAAAAGGGTGCACCAGGTACCATACAACACGAAAAGTAGGCGAACCTGGTACTGTACAACACGAAAAGTAGGCGCACCAGGTACCAAAAGTTACCAAAAACGGAAACCGAGATGGGGCCAGGGTGGCCGGCTCCGCCCATGGTGTGGCCGGCGGCGGTGGTGTGGTGGCCGGCGGAGGCCCGCCCACCCCCGCCCCGGTTCGCCGTCTTTTGCTTCGTTTCTCGATTCGTGCGTGTTTTCTTCGTTATGCGTCCGTTTGCATTGATTCTTTTTTTGTTGGATTCGTAATTCAAAAACAAAGATTTTGACATAGGATAGGCCCTGAGATGAGGTCCCTAGCTCCAGATATTGCGTGCGAATCATTTGGACCTTCCGGTGGGCGTAGGATCTTCATTCTTTATCCGTTTTAGTTGATTCTTCTTCTGTTGGATTCGTATTTTGAAAAAGAACATCTTGGATAGAATGGATGTTGGTGAAGGGAATTTTAGTCTTGAAATCTTGTTATGATGTCTTGAATCTTCAAACGTGTGTGGAATCTTCGTTTCTCATACGTTTTGCTTGATTTTTATCGTGCAACCTTGTTTTGACCATCTTGGCATAATGTTATTGATTTGTACTGTATTTGAATTAAAATGCCAAGAATTGTTCCAGAATGAGAGAGATATCGGTAGTAAAAACATGACTTTTTACGCGATATCATACCCCTCCTGTGATTTCGTGTGACTCGTGCCTCTCTAGTGATATAGTAGAGAGGTTCAGGAGAAGTTCGTGTCGGTGAGACAGGTAACGCGGTTACCTCCTCAGTAGTTGGTAGAGTTTGAGTCTCGTCGTTTGTGTCAACATGGTGCTAGATGAGTAATGTCTGCCATGTCTGTGGCAAGAGCGTTTAGTGAATATCGTGAAGCCTATATATATATATATATATATATATATATATATATATATATATATATATATATATATATATATATATATATATATCATATAATATAGCCTAGTGTGTCTAGCACAAACATGTATAGGTCCAGTTTCTCTCGTGGTCAGAGTCAACTAGTGTATTCCTGTTCAACATAACCGTTTCAGACCTCACATCATCTTTCCTTAATTGTACATAGTTGATTAGGCTATGTTAAATTAAAGTCGTATGATGTAATTCCTGAACTAGTCATACCTATTAAGGAAATACTGCCTAACGGTCATAGTCTAGGCCCACTAAATGCAACCTAGTTCACAATAACCTAATGCTCTGATACCAATATGTCGCACCCCCAAATTCGGGTTGCGGAAGCGAATCGGGTCGGGGCGCGACTAATCAATCATTAAAACACACAAGGTATATAATGAACGACATCTACATGCGTTGTTTACAAAAATACATTGATTGTAATAAAGTTTACAATAGTTTATAAGTTACAAAAGCTCGGTAACCTATCCGAGAGATTCTATGGCATTACTACTTTTACAAAATATAATAATGCAGGAAAATCTCTTGATGTTTACATGCGACTCGAGCTATGTTGTCCTGAGCAGACCTACTGCTGTTGTGTACCTGAGAATACATGCTAAAAGGGTCAGCTAACGCTGGTGAGCTCACAGGTGCAATGATGAAACAACAATGTATGAACCACAAGATTTAGTATAATGATTTGAAATCAATCAAATAAATGTGTATATTACTGCCATGAGCTCATAGTTTGAGCTTAACTGAGGTGTCAGGATCACAATCAAGTGCCTGATCGAGTTTGCCTCCTGCATGTGCCTAATCATACACACGTGTGAACAAATGATAATGCGTTCGTTCGACCGCAGTCGTGGTAGAGCGACTACCCTGGACGGGGATTGTCAATCCCATATGGTACCATACACTAACACTCACCCTAAATCCATACTAACAAACTATGATGTGGAGGGCTTCATGATTAGTAAGAACAACTCATGCAGTCAACATATCGAGTTTTGTACTTGTATTCACATGTAAATAAAACTGAGCATGTATTCCCACCCCTGGGTTTAAAACATTAAAATGAGGGGCTATGAGACTCACCTGAGTCTGAAGTATTGCAATGAAGCAAGTATGATGTGGTACAATGTGGTGTCCGAAGACTGTAACCTGCCGGGCGTTTACAACGCACAAGGTTAGTATAATGTGTAGGTGTCTCGAGAGGTCACCTATGCTAGTTGTTCATCCAACTAGTAATGTCCAAATGATTTGATTTGGTTTGTTTGTTTGTGTTTTGAAAACGTGTACGGCCCGTTGGTGACGGTTTGTAATAATATTTCCAAGGTATCATTATTATATGTTTCTTTGTATACTTATATAAGTATATGTGTTTTCGTGTACCAGTGGTGTCATATAAGATTTGATTATTGTAAGTGTTCGACACTTAGTGAAATTTGTGTTTTCAAGATTCTGTCATCTGCGACACTGGGTGTGACACTGGTTTGCGACGCAAGGGTTGTGTCGCATAAATCAGAAATCATGTCTTATGCGACATGTGGATTTGTGTCGCTTTATGCGACGTCCGCAATTTAATGCGACATAGAAGATTGTGTCGCTATAGGCGACATTCGGTTCAGTGCGACATAAGTGCTTACGTCGCTAAGTGCGACATTGAAATTTGTTGCGATGAAATTTTTGCGTCGCAGATTGCGACGTAGTTACAATTTAGCGACATAATGACTTGTGTCGCAGTAGGGTTGGTCCTGATGCGACACAAGTGGCTGAGATGATTTTCAAGTGTCGAGTTTGTGGTCAAACGACCTCGGTTTGACCCGAGATTTTTACACAAGTCTTAAAATGGTCCAATAAGTTCATAAAAATTAGTGATTCGTGTCGGGGTTCACCCGAAGTGTCGGTTTTCTAAAATTACCAAAACATCCCTTAGTCTCAATGTTTTCAGATTTTGTCCCGACAAATCTCTCGTTTTATCTAACTTTTAGTCCAAACCAAGTCTAACCAAAAATCACACATGTTCTCCTAGGTGTCTAGTGTAAATCTGCATTTTATGATAATTTTACAAGTTCATTTACTTTTTTAAACGAAAATAAACATGAAGAGTGGTCGGTTTTGGTCTAAAACAGACCTTCACTCAAAGATCTGGTTATTCACAAAAATCCGTGTATTTCTGGAAATGGTCACAGAAGAACTTTTTGTAGAGGACATCCATACGAAGATTTTGGTATAAGATTCATGTGTTGATTCATCCTAGAACTCAAGTTATAGTCATTTTCGTGAGACGATTTTTATGGACAAAAAACTGTGATATATATATATATATATATATATATATATATATATATATATATTTGTGTAAAACATTTTTCAAGCTTTTGTTTGGACATTTCCTTGTCAAATGATCAACTAGACATGTTAAAAAACATTAGGCAAGTAGATCTAGTGAAAAGTTTTGAGAATTTCTTACAAGATTAGACGATCTAGAGACGAAACGAGAGAGTGTTGCTCGGTTGTGCTTCCTTGATGCTTTCTCCTCGTTTTCTTGCCAAAAGGTGGTGCACAAAGATGATGATGGTGCTGTGAATGAGAGAAAGAGGAAGAGGATGAATGTGTGTGTTTTTAGAGAGAGATTAGAGAGTGGAAATGGTGATACATAAATGAGGAAGTAAAAAGGGGTGTTAGGGTTAAATGGTCAAAAGGGGGAAAACAAGATCCACAAAATGTGGGTCTTGTTTTTGGGCTGAAATTCGGCCCAATGGGGCCCACCAAAGGTGGTGATTGACTCAAATTTTGTTCCCCGAGTTTGCGCTCCGTGCGGTGTTCGTTTCCCCGGTCGTTTAAACGTTCGTTTGTAATTTAAACGTTATACATACGTGTTTTAAATAACGTTTGAATTTCGATATGTTTAAATTGAAGTATTGTTTATAATACTTGGAAAACATTTAATAAAAATGTTTGGTTATAGTGTCGGTATTGGTTTACGTGCTAGTGTTTCGATTGTTAAATCGTGTAACGTTTAAATCACACGTTTTTGTTATCGTCATCAAATACGATAATTATAATGAAGTATTTTATCAAAATACTTTTTAATGAGTTATAAAAATATAATTTTTACAAATTTCGTTTGTCGGGTGCGTTTCGCGCATTTTTGTCGCATCCGGTTACGTTTTAAACAAACGTATGTTCGATATATTATAAACATAATATAAAGTAATTATCAATGGTATTAAATAATTTCATGTTATTTAATAAATGTTTCACCAACGTCCGTATTATTGTATCGGGATCCGCCCGATATGAAAATGCACGATTCAAATAAATCGCGTACGTGTATATATTCTCAAATATATATAATGATACACATAATTAGCCTATTACAAAACTAATTACACGTATTAACAAGCTGATTAGGCACTGATACAAGTCCTAATTTGGCGGGTGTCACACGGTGTGTTCTCGATGATGCATATGGACCAGTTTTCAGGCCAGACTTCCTCAAAATTTGCATGTGGTCTTGATCTCGAGGGTCGTGTTCAGAACTTGCAGCTTATCCGTCTTCGCATCAAGTATGCATCAAAGATGTTGCTGCACGAGGTAAACATTCTAAGCAATCATGTTCACACCCTTGTTGATCAGTTTATGCATTTGCGAACACGTGAGGTGGTTGAGAAGGAAATCAAAGCTGCCATCATAAAGCGCCAGAAGGAAGACAAGGAGCGTAAAAATGCAGAAGAAAACAAGGTTGTTCAAAAGTAAAGATTGATGATGTGATTAACTGTAACTGCTATTACAGTTTCTTTTGTATGCCGATGTAATGGATATATCGTAATCACTGGTACTGTTTTTTGAATGTTAATCTGATGGAATGGATTATTAACAGTTTTGTAGATGGATATTTTGTAATGGATTATTTTGTAACTGTGGTAAGAAAGTTATGGCTTTAACTACCTCTTTGTTTTATTGTAGTTTAGTTTTGTTTTTATGGAATGTTTAATCTGTGTTTTTTTCAAATGGTTACTTACACAGGTAACACATGTGGTACTAGTCAAGTAACACATGTGTTAAAAGTAAAGTAACACATGTGGTAATAGTAAAGTAGCATGTGTGGTACTAAACAAGTAAGACTTGTGGCTTCAAATCTAGTAACACTTGTGTTAACACTTTACACAGGTAACACATGTGGTACTAGTCAAGTAACACATGTGTTACCGTCAATTAACACATGTGTTATTAGAAAGTAACACATGTGGTAATAGTAAAGTAATACATGTTGTTATAGTAAAGTAGCATGTGTGGTACTAAACAAATAAGACTTGTGGCTTCAAATCTAGTAACACTTGGGTTAACACTTTACACATTGGTAACACGCACTAACACTTGTGGTAACTATTAATAACACTTGTTTTTCACTATACTCACACTTGTGTACTGTGTTACATACCACTAAAAGATATTTCACATGTGTAAAAGTAAAGTTTCCGTGATTGTCATAGTAACATATACATTACTTAAGAAAAAAGATATACGTGTGTTGTACATTTTAGTATACGTCTTAGCATTCATTAACACATGTGGTAATAGTTAACTAGCACAAGTAATACTAAACGAGTAAAACATATGGCTCCAAACAATTAATTGCCATGTTCCATGTCTTAATATAATTTGTTACAAAACAACTAAAGCATGTGTTACAATCATTCATATAGACAACTAACATGTAAAGAATTAAACAAGTATACAGTAACATATGTGTTAGCATATAACAAAGTTACACATGTGTTAGAAAACCAGCAACAAACATATTATTTAAAAATAAGAAATTATCATATCAAAAATGAGTATCAAAAATATAACATTCAACAATAAGTATCAAAAATATAAACATTCAACAATGAGTATCAAAAATGTAAACCAAAATTTTAAGTCACCAACTTTTATATCATCCACTAACACATGTGATACAAAACATGTAACACATGTGTTAGCATTCACTGTCCACTTTATGTAGTCTGCTTTTCTGCTATCATCCTTACATGTGCTTCCTCTTTCTCCCTCTCTCTAGCTTCTGCTTTCGCCTTAGCTTCTGCAGTCTTTCTTTCACATGACGTTGCGTTATGGCCTGGTTTTCCACACTTTCCACAATTATTTTTCCTCTTTCCTGCAGCCTTAATTGCTTTTTCTTTTTCGCTCATTAAACGTTTGTCCCTCCCGCATCCTTTGTATCTTAATACATCTGGATTTTGAATTTCAACTGCATCCAGTTTCTTAATCCCATGTAGTTCTTCAATTACGTCATTCTTACTTTGAGGTTGAGGCTCGGATGTTAAAGCATCGATATCCATCTTCATCTTCTTCAACTTTGTAACAAAATCAGCCATTTTTTGTTGATTTTTTCCTATGAGCTGCAAACATTCTTCAAAGCAGGAAGCCGCCTCGCTTGACAGTTGCTCACACTCTGTTGCTATTCGTATTCGTTTACGAACTTCAATAGGAATCAAATTCTTCATCCATCTTCTTAAAATATACCGGCTTGGTATCTCATCAATATTACGGTTTTTGAGCACACAAAAAATGTGCCTACATAAGAATCCACGCCTTGTGAACTTCCTGCAGTTACAATCCACGGTTCCATCCTTGAACCCGTAAAGCACCTTAAATTAAATTAAACCAAAATAGAGGTAGTAGTTAGTATCACGTGTGTAACTAGTTCGCGGACTGGTTCCTAACACATGTGTTATTATGCAGTACTACACTGGATAGCATCTTTAACACAAGTGTTAGTTTTTAAAATCACATGTGTTATTAGGCAGTACTACACTGGATAGCAACTTTAACACATGTGTTAGTCATTAATATCACATGTGTTATTAGGCAGTAATACACTGGATAGCAACTTTAACACATGTATTAGTCATCACTATCACATGTGTTAGTAAAGACAGAATTACAGAACCACGTAAACAAAATTTTACAGACTTTTAATTATTTAGATCCCATACCTTGTAGTCATATGTTCGTGTCTTTTTATCTTCAGGCCAAAATTTCAATTCCCAGTCTTCATTTGAAGCTCTTTCATCGTCCGTATATATCCTCGTTTCCTTGATTATATATTCTTGGAAAGCATCTTCACTACTTAAACCTTCTACTGAGCACTCCCATAGTGATTTCACTATCTCTATCTGCACGAGATTAAAAATTGTTCTCGTGTACACCTTTGCCGCGTGTTTTTCAATCTTAAGTTTTGTCTTGTACTTTGGAGTCGTTTGCGTGGTTTGGTGGTCAAGTACATCCTGATTGTACCTCTGTTTTTCCATTGCATTCTCAAAACACAACATAAAATTCACTAGAGTTGATCTTTTGTTATTGAAGTTCCCGAAGAATGAATTCTCACTTTCTAATCTCGAAGTTGTCCTCATTAGCCCACACAGTTCAAATTCTGCAAAGTTAGCCGGTATCCACATAGACCTAATATCATATATCTTTTTGAGCCATTTGTGGTTTTGTGTGCTATACTCGTCCATTAGCTTTGACCACTCTTCCTCAAACTGCTTCGGCGTAATCCACATGTTCCATATAATATTATTGAACTTTTTCTTGAACTCTTTGTCATCAGGTACATCATAAAGAATCTGCAAGCACAAAGACATTCAGTAGCATATGTGTTAGCTTAAAGTAACACATGTGTTAGCAATCTATAACACATGTGTTAGCAATCTATAACACATGTGTTAGCATACTGTCACACATGTGTTAGCATACTGTCACACATGTGTTAGCATACTGTAACACATGTGTTACCAATCTGTAACACATGTGTTAGCATACAAGAACACATGTGTTAGCATACAAGAACATATAGTAATAGCATATAGTTATTTTCTAACACATGTGACATACTGTTGCATACAGAGTGTTATTCTCTAATAGTACATAAAAATTGTAACACCCCAAATACTTGTAAGTTCACATTTAACTAAAAGAAATTAATTTAATACCATTACTATATATATATAGTTAGTATGGTTAAGTTAAAGGTTCATATTGTTAAGTGTAAGGTTGAAGGTCAAGTTTAGCAAAACTGTAAGTAAAGGGACTAAAATTGTAAATATATTAAATAAGACTCCATACTTGGAAAAAAATCAGATTCTTCCATCTGATTTGTGTGTGAGTGTCGATACATACAAGTAAAAGGAGAGGAAGAACACCAACTCAAAATCTTCAAAATTAGAGCTTTAATCTTATGTGTTAAGGCTTGCAATCAAAGGTTTAAACCATCTCCAAGGTAAGGTTCATACCCTAGTTCTTTAATTTAGTTAATTGAGGATTTTGTGATGAACCCTAAAATGAGTTATTGAAGAATGTTAAAATTTATGGTTGATATATGTTATGTAGATGATAATAATCACTACTATGTAAGTTGTTCATGTGAAAACTGAAAGTTTGAAAGAAATTAGGGTTTGATGGTGTTAACTAAATTAAGAAAGTTCATGGATGATGATATGTTTAAGTTAGTAAGTTGTTGATAAGTTGCAAGTATCATTTTTAGCTATTGCATGCTAAATTATAAAGGAAATGAGAAAGTAATGTAAGATTTTATGAAGAATTAACGAGAAAGCTAAGTTGTAAATAGAATGTAAGTGTATTCAAGTACAAGTGGTGTCTTGAATGATGGTGAATTGGTTATCTTGAATGAGAAATCTTTGTGTATAAGGTTATCACTTTGATTAGTGTATGACCTCATTTATGTGTAATGTGTATAGGTGAACATTGACTAAAATTGGAAAGCTTGAGATTTTAAAAACTTCAACTTCAATATAATACAAGGTAAGTAATGGGGGATGGAATGGGAAAGTAAGGCTTATACCTTTGGGAAAGCAAGGCTTATGCCTTGAATGGAATGTAAGGCTTATGCCTTAAATGGAATGTGTGGCATTTATGCCCAAATGTAAGCTAAAGTAACGGATCCTTACTTGTAAGATTAGTGCTTCACTACATGAACACTAAGAAATGTTGAAAGTTTTAGTAAAGTTAATACACTTGTAACACCCTCAAATTTAACAATTTACGGAAGCATACATTTGGTGTTACTAATCAATATACAAAGCGCAAGATTAATAGTAAACGACCTCTAAATGAGACGTTTCGAAAATGTTTCATAAACAATAATCGTTTGAAAACCGTAGGTTTTCGTATACAAAAATGTAGTTTTCTAGAGTCCGCGCGTATAGCGGGAGATTCTATTACATAATCATAATATACAAAAGATAATGCTAAGAATCTCCGTTAAATGCAAGGTAGAAATCATGCGACTCTAGCTAGTGTCCAAGGGTGGTCCTACTCCGTCTGTGTACCTGAGATACAAAGCTAAAAAGTGTCAACCAAAAAGGTTGGTGAATCTTACAGGTTAGAATTAAGTAAGTGTTATGAACCACAAGTATGTACCCGTATTGCTATCAAGCAAAGTAAGTAAATCAGTAAATCAGTACAGTGCCATGAGCTCATAAGTTGAAGCTTAACCGTGTAGTGTGAATATATCACGTACCCCCGTGAGTGCTATCCGCACACTCATATGTAACAAATACTAATATGCCTGTTTCTACGTGTAAATCAGTACGTGGTGGCGCTACCACCCCAGGCAGGGATTGTCAGTCCCAAATGGATCCATCTACTAGTAATCGCGCTTAAGTCCATAACTAACAACTTACGAATAGGAGGCTTTCAGTGGATAAAAGTAACTCATGTGTTTGTTTGTAAACAGTATGGTAATCAGTTCAGTACATTGTGTTCATATGTAAAACAGTTGCTAAGTATCTCACCCCAAAGTATAAAAACAGTAAAAGTGGGGCTGTAAGACTCACCTGAGTCGAGCAGTGGTAAATAGCAAGTAGTAGTAAAGCAAGTAGGTTCTCCGAACCCGTAACCTCCTAGTGCCTAAACACGTAAGGTTAAGTAAGTAGATGTCTCGCAAGACCATCTAGGCTAGTTGTTCATACAACCCGTTGTGTTTAAATGTTGGTTCGTTCGCGTTTGTATCAAAATATATACGGCCCGTTGGTGATTTGTTATAATTAAAGTTTATCATTTATAACGCAATTTAGTGCAATTGTAATAGAAAGTATGTTCTATGATGTTTGTTAAGTCGTATGGCATAAGTATTTGAAGTTGTATAAGTTCGACACTTAGTGTAAAAAGAGTTGGAAAGCTGCTGTTTTATGCGACACTTATATGCGTCACTTACATGTTCTATGCGTCACTTATGGAGTGTCCGGTATTGGTGTCAGTATACATGTATGCGTCACTAGGATAGTGTCGTGTATCATATCATGCGTCACTTAAGAAGTGACGGGTTCCGTATCATGGCGGCACTTAAGGAGTGTCGTGTAAAATAGGTATTTCCAGAAATCAGGCGTCACTTAAGGAGTGACGTGTAGTATAGCGACACTAAAGAAGTGTCGGGTAAAATAGCATGGCGGCACTAAGGGAGTGTCGTTAGATAGTTTCGGTTAACATAGAGGGCGGCACTAGGGAAGTGTCGTTAAGTAGTGTATGCGTCACTATTGAAGTGACGGTATGAGGTGCGGGTGACGTCATCAGTAGTAACCTGACGTCATTTGTTTCTACTGAAAGTGATGGGCTTCTACGGATGATAGCGACACTTACGAAGTGTCGCATGTTTCTGCTGATAGTTATATGCTTGCGTCACTATAGGAGTGGCGGTATAAATGTTTTAGCGGCACTTAGGTAGTGTCGCTATATGGGCGACACTTAGGCATAGCGACACTATAGTGTCGCTAGCACTGTTTTTGGCATTCTAGCGACACTTCAAACTGTTCGACGGATTTCGAGCCAAAAACATGTTTTCGGGTTTCCGTTTGGTCCGATTCTTTTACCCAACCCTCATATGAACATATCAAGCCTATTTAAACTGTAAACTAGTAAAAATGATCAAAAACGAGAGATGTCGGGATTTGTCGGAAACTTACAAGGTGTCGGATTGAAAATCCGAAAAGATAGGAATGTAGATCGGGTAGTGGTGAACGTTTTTCTCCAAAGTGATGATGACATCCAAGGTCGTTTAGTACGTTTATTTGTCGATTTTGTGAGGTTTTTGGAGGTGGTGGTGATTAGAGAAAAAGAAAAAGAGAGAGGAAGGAGAGAGAGTGAGTGGGAGAGAATGAAAAGAAAAGGAAAGGGAGGTGGGGGTTTTACCTCCACTTTTCAGTCCCCGCTCCCCGTGCGGTGTTCGTTTGCTCCGTCGTTTAACGTTAAATAATTATTTTACATTTTAAATGGTAGGTTTTAAATATAAATTATTACGCGACATTTTTATTTAAATATTTTACAAATAAGTTTGAATACTTTTGTTTTTAAATCGTGTAAACTTTGATCGAGCGATACGAGATAATTACAAATTATTATAAAATGTTGTTTCGTTCATAATTGCGTTATTTTAGTTTATAAACATTTGTTCACCAACGTCCGTATTAACCGAATAGAATTTCATTCTATTTAAATTGCGTACGATTTAAGTCAAATCGCAAAGTTGTATATATTTACCAACATATAATCCGATACATAAATTAGCCTAACACAGAACTAATTACATGTATTAACAAAGAATTAGGTGCTAATACTAGCCCTAATTTGGCGGTTGTTACATTCTCCCCTAGTTAAAAGAATTTCGTCCCGAAATTAGCTCGATTGCACGGTCGGTGCGTTGTCTGGGAAGAGATGTGGGTATTTCTGTCGCATTTGGTCTTCCCGTTCCCAGGTGAATTCTGGACCACGTCTAGAATTCCACCTGACTTTTACGATGGGAATACGACTCTGTTTTAGTTGTTTGACCTCGCGGTCCATGATTTCCATAGGTTCCTCGACAAAATGAAGTTTATCATCGATTTGAATTTCGTCGAGCGGTATAATCAGTGTCTCGTCAGACAAACATTTCTTCAGATTAGAAATGTGGAATGTATTGTGAACGCTGCTAAGCTCAGCAGGAAGTTGCAGGCGGTATGCCACTGGGCCAATCCTTTCAAGGATTTCGAATGGTCCAATGTATCTAGGATTTAGTTTGCCTCGTTTTCCGAAACGAATAACGCCTTTCCAAGGTGAGACTTTCAGAAGTACTCTATCCCCAACCTGGAATTCGAGGTGTTTGTGTCTCACGTCAGCATAGCTTTTCTGATGATCACGCACGGCTTTTAGTCGGTTTTGTATGCCGACGATCTTTTCAGTTGTTTCATGTATGATTTCTGGACCGGTGAGTTGTGTATCCCCCACCTCAGTCCAACAGATAGGTGACCGGCACTTACGACCGTACAGTGCCTCGAAGGGTGCAGCCTTTATGCTGGTGTGATAACTGTTGTTGTACGAGAACTCGCACAACGGTAAGTGATTTTCCCAGTCTTTACCGAAGTCAACTACGCAGGCTCGTAGCATGTCTTCCAGTGTTTGTATGGTTCGTTCGCTCTGGCCGTCGGTTTGAGGATGGTAAGCCGTACTCATATCCAGACGAGTACCAAGAGATTTTTGCAGTGATTGCCAGAAGCGAGAAGTAAATCGAGCATCTCGGTCGGAGATGATTGAGATGGGCACGCCGTGTCTTGACACAATCTCTTTCAGGTAGATCCGTGTCAAACGTTCCATCTTATCAGTTTCCTTGATGGCTAGGAAATGAGCAGATTTAGTGAGTCGGTCGACGATCACCCAAATGGTATCGCAACCGCTAGAAGTTTTCGGGAGTTTAGTAATGAAATCCATGGTAATCTGCTCCCATTTCCATTGTGGTATTTCAGGTTGTTTTAGCAAACCGGAGGGTTTCTGATGTTCAGCTTTAACTTTGGAACAAGTGAGGCACTTGCTAACATAGGTTGCAATGTCAGCTTTCATGTTGGGCCACCAATACTTTTCCTTGATGTCGTGATACATTTTGTCGGCACCGGGGTGTATAGAGTATTTAGACTTGTGAGCTTCATCCATCACCAAGTCTCGCAGGTTCCCAAAACTTGGTAACCAGATTCGATTCGAGAAGTATTTGGCCCCGTTAGGTTTGGTTTCAAATTGTTTGTCCATGCCCCGCAAGCCCTCGTTTATCAAGTTTTCTGGTTTGAGTGCTTCGAGTTGAGCGGTGAGAGTTTGATTGATGAGGTCGTTGTGAATGGTCATACTGAGAGCTCGAACTCGAAGTGGTTTCACTCGTTCTTTTCGGCTTAAAGCATCGGCGACAACATTCGCCTTGCCTGGATGATAGCGAATTTCGCAATCGTAATCAGTAAGCAACTCGACCCATCGACGTTGCCTCATGTTGAGATCCTTTTGATCGAAGATATGTTGGAGACTTTTATGGTCAGTAAAGATTGTACACTTGGTACCGTATAAGTAGTGTCTCCAGATTTTTAGAGCGAATACAACAGCCCCCAACTCTAGGTCATGAGTTGTGTAATTCTTTTCGTGGACCTTGAGTTGTCGAGAGGCGTAAGCGATGACTTTGTCTCGTTGCATCAACACACAACCAAGACCTTGGTGCGAAGCATCGCAGTATACCACGAAGTCATCGTTGCCTTCGGGTAAAGATAAGATGGGTGCACTGCAGAGTTTCTGTTTTAATAGCTGAAAAGCTGACTCCTGTTTGTCAGTCCAATCGAACTTCTGTTCTTTTTGAGTCAGTGCAGTGAGAGGTAGGGCTATTTTTGAAAAATTCTCAATGAACCGCCTGTAGTATCCAGCGAGTCCTAAGAATTGGCGTACCTCGGTCGGTGTTGTAGGTGCTTGCCAACACTTGATAGCCTCTATTTTTGAAGGATCGACATGAATCCCTTGATTGTCAATGACGTGTCCAAGGAATTGAACGGTTTGCATCCAGAACTCACACTGAGAGAATTTGGCGTATAACTCTTCGTGTTTGAGCAGCTCTAGGATGGTTTTCAGGTGTTGCGCGTGTTCTTGTTTAGTGCGCGAGTAAATCAGGATGTCATCGATAAAAACGATAACAAACTTGTCAAGGTAAGGTTTGCACACCCGATTCATAAGGTCCATGAATACAGCCGGTGCGTTGGTTAAGCCGAATGGCATCACTTGGAATTCATAATGCCCGTAGCGAGTTCGGAAAGCAGTTTTTGGGATGTCATCGTCACGAACTCGGAGTTGATGATAACCTGACCGTAGATCGATCTTTGAGTAGAAACTCGACCCCTGAAGTTGGTCGAACAGGTCATCGATGCGAGGAAGAGGGTAACGATTCTTGACAGTTAATTTGTTGAGTTCTCGGTAGTCGATGCACATGCGGAAAGAACCGTCTTTCTTTTTCACAAACAGGACCGGAGCTCCCCAAGGTGAGGAACTTGGTCGAATAAATCCCTTGTCCAGGAGTTCTTGTAACTGAGTGGACAACTCCTGAAGTTCGGATGGGGTTAGTCGGTAAGGTGCTCGTGCCACGGGTGCTGCACCGGGCACAAGATCAATAGAAAATTCAACTTGTCTAGGTGGCGGAAGGCCAGGCAAGTCTTCAGGAAAGATTTCTGGGAAGTCTCGAACAATAGGCACATCCTCAAGTCGCTTCTCCACCGACTTTTTCTCCACAACGTGCGCGAGGATTGCCTGGTATCCTTTTCTCAAGTATTTTCGGGTTTTCATACAAAAAATGACATTTATTCTCGTCCCACCGGTCTCCCCTTGTATGCTCAAAGTTCCACCGGTGACGAGAGGAATGCGTACAATTTTCTCGAAACAAACGATTTCGGCTCGGTGCTTTGACAACCAATCCATACCGATAATAATGTCGAAGCTGCCGATTTCGACGAGTATCAAGTCAATGGAAAAGAGCTCATTAGCTAAGTTTAGAGTGCAATTAGGTATTACACTGTCGGCCTCAATAAGTTTTCCATTTGCCAATTCTACAGTGTACTTAGAATCTAAGGCAATAGGTGTAGTGTCAAATAGTGGATAAAACTCATCAGAAATAAAGCTCTTATCAGCACCAGTATCAAATAATACTGAAGCAGTCAAGTTGTTGAGATGGAACGTACCTGTGACCACATTCGGGTCTTGACGGGCTTCTCCAGATTTCAGCACAAAAGACCTTCCTCGAGCATTGTTGTTGTTGTTGTTCAGCTTCGGGCAGTCTTTCTTGAAATGCCCCGTACCGTTGCACCCAAAACAGGTCTTTGGTGCAGGGGTGTTGGTGCCAGTGGTGTTTGATCTACAATCCTTAGCCAAGTGTCCAAATCTCTTACACTTGCTACAGGGACACGAACCATGGTGGTGTCGTTGGCACTTTGAGCAATAGGGCTTGGTTCCCTTGTACGCTCCCTTGTCATCAGAACCGGAGGTGTAGGATTTAATGGTTTCGGGTTTCTTGTTTTGGTGGTTGTTGTGGTTGTCGGACCATTTTCTTTTATTGCTGTTGGAGGATGGAGTGGGTGGTTCTGGGTCCTCGTTCATAGCTAAAAGTTCATGGGCCAACCGGATGGCACCGTGAAGTGTGGTTTGGTTTGATGAGGCGACATTTCCCCGGACAGGTTCCGGGAGGCCGCGGATGTACTTCTTAATCTTTTCGGGTTCAGTACCTGCCATGGCTGGGCGAAGGACGGTGAGTTGTTGGAATCTGGTGGTGTATCCAACGATATCGGTTCCTTGCACTTTCAAGTTACAGAACTCTTCATCCAGCTTGTGAAGTTGTTCGGATGGGCAATACTCATCCGTGAGCATTTTCTTCAGATCCCCCCAAGGGAGTAGATAAGCGGTGTCAATCCCCACGGACTGTGTATAGGAATTCCACCACGAGAGGGCACCATCTTCAAGGGTGCAGGTGGAGAATTTGACTTTGTCGTCCTCCGCACATTTACTGATGCGGAAAACGGATTCCATCTTTTCGAACCATCTAATAAGTCCGATGGCTCCTTCGGTCCCCTTGAAGCTCAAGGGTTTGCAGTTTTGAAAGTCCTTGTATGAACAAGGTTTAGCAGCAGAGGTTTCAGCGGCATCGCTGTTTCTTGTGGAGTTTGGTGGAGTATTCCGAGCCAAGGCTTCAGTAACAGCCTGGGTTATGAGTGACGTAATCTGAGCATCAGTGTAAGGTCTTGACTTTGGCGGCATAATTCTTCAATAAAAGAAATGAAGATACATGAGATTTGGTAAGAAAGTTGCATTTATTTCAGATGTACATGTATAAAGGTGGTAATACATAACATCAATATGAAAAAGAATTATGGCAATTAATATGAGTCGAAACAGCAAGAAATATTTGATAGATGATACGAGTTCAAAGGTTACATCCTACGGATGTATTACAAAAGGTGTCGGGAATTGTTACATCCAACTGAAACATAGAGTAGTGCTTAGATAGTTACTAGATTACATGATAGTTTACAAAACAAGGACTACACTAATCTTAATGTAGGTTAATCTGCTCCATCATTTCAATGAGACGATCCACAGTGTTGGCAAGTCTGCTGGCTTGTCGAGCATTGTCTTCAGCTAATGCTAGTCGCTGTACCAATCCACGGGTATATTCTTCCGTTTCCCGTGAGCGTTGTTCACACTCATCAAGTCTGTGTTTCAAAAGAGCGGTTTTCACGCTTATCTCCACCACTTTGTTGAAAAGAACGTCCACATTATTAACGGTGGTTTCGTGATCCTCGGTGACTTGTTCGATGCGTTCAAGAGATGTAATTCGCCAGTTTTCGTTGGTTTCTTGCAACACGACATCCATGGTGCGAAGTCGTTGCTCGTGTTGGCTCACCCTAGCAGCTAAGGCCGGCAAGGTGAAGTGAGTGGGGTATGGGCCAGCTCGAGGCAACCTGTTGTTCCTCCTTGCTACCCTTGGGTTCTACGACCCGGATTGAGAACGAGATGAATTGGATGGGATGTTTGCCATTTCTGAGACAAAGCGTTAGTAAGATTGAGGCCTATATTCATATAGTTCCTATATAATATAGCCTATTGAGTGTCTAGCATAAACATGTTTAAGTCTCGGTTCTCTCGAGGTCAGAGTCTTCTATTGTACCCTGTTCAGCCATAACTACATTCAGGTCTTACATCATCTTTGCTTAATTGTACATAGTTGATCAGGCTATGTTAAATTAAACTCGTATGATGTAATCACTGAACCAGTTATACCTAATAAGGAATACTGCCTAATGGTCATAGTCTAGGCTCACTAAATGCAACCTAGTTCACTATAACCTTAGGCTCTGATACCAATCTGTAACACCCTCAAATTTAACAATTTGCGGAAGCATACATTTGGTGTTACTAATCAATATACAAAGCGCAAGATTAATAGTAAACGACCTCTAAATGAGACGTTTCGAAAAGGTTTCATAAACAATAATCGTTTGAAAACCGTAGGTTTTCGTATACAAAAATGTAGTTTTCTAGAGTCCGCGCGTATAGCGGGAGATTCTATTACATAATCATAATATACAAAAGATAATGCTAAGAATCTCCGTTAAATGCAAGGCAGAAATCATGCGACTCTAGCTAGTGTCCAAGGGTGGTCCTACTCCGTCTGTATACCTGAGATACAAAGCTAAAAAGTGTCAACCAAAAAGGTTGGTGAATCTTACAGGTTAGAATTAAGTAAGTGTTATGAACCACAAGTATGTACCCGTATTGCTATCAAGCAAAGTAAGTAAATCAGTAAATCAGTACAGTGCCATGAGCTCATAAGTTGAAGCTTAACCGTGTAGTGTGAATATATCACGTACCCCCGTGAGTGCTATCTGCACACTCATATGTAACAAATACTAATATGCCTGTTTCTACGTGTAAATCAGTACGTGGTGGCGCTACCACCCCAGGCAGGGATTGTCAGTCCCAAATGGATCCATCTACTAGTAATCGCGCTTAAGTCCATAACTAACAACTTACGAATAGGAGGCTTTCAGTGGATAAAAGTAACTCATGCGTTTGTTTGTAAACAGTATGGTAATCAGTTCAGTACATTGTGTTCATATGTAAAACAGTTGCTAAGTATCTCACCCCAAAGTATAAAAACAGTAAAAGTGGGGCTGTAAGACTCACCTGAGTCGAGCAGTGGTAAATAGCAAGTAGTAGTAAAGCAAGTAGGTTCTCCGAACCCGTAACCTCCTAGTGCCTAAACACGTAAGGTTAAGTAAGTAGATGTCTCGCAAGACCATCTAGGCTAGTTGTTCATACAACCCGTTGTGTTTAAATGTTGGTTCGTTCGTGTTTGTATCAAAATATATACGGCCCGTTGGTGATTTGTTATAATTAAAGTTTATCATTTATAACGCAATTTAGTGCAATTGTAATAGAAAGTATGTTCTATGATGTTTGTTAAGTCGTATGGCATAAGTATTTGAAGTTGTATAAGTTCGACACTTAGTGTAAAAAGAGTTGGAAAGCTGCTGTTTTATGCGACACTTATATGCGTCACTTACATGTTCTATGCGTCACTTATGGAGTGTCCGGTATTGGTGTCAGTATACATGTATGCGTCACTAGGATAGTGTCGTGTATCATATCATGCGTCACTTAAGAAGTGACGGGTTCCGTATCATGGCGGCACTTAAGGAGTGTCGTGTAAAATAGGTATTTCCAGAAATCAGGCGTCACTTAAGGAGTGACGTGTAGTATAGCGACACTAAAGAAGTGTCGGGTAAAATAGCATGGCGGCACTAAGGGAGTGTCGTTAGATAGTTTCGGTTAACATAGAGGGCGGCACTAGGGAAGTGTCGTTAAGTAGTGTATGTGTCACTATTGAAGTGACGGTATGAGGTGCGGGTGACGTCATCAGTAGTAACCTGACGTCATTTGTTTCTACTGAAAGTGATGGGCTTCTACGGATGATAGCGACACTTACGAAGTGTCGCATGTTTCTGCTGATAGTTATATGCTTGCGTCACTATAGGAGTGGCGGTATAAATGTTTTAGCGGCACTTAGGTAGTGTCGCTATATGGGCGACACTTAGGCATAGCGACACTATAGTGTCGCTAGCACTGTTTTTGGCATTCTAGCGACACTTCAAACTGTTCGACGGATTTCGAGCCAAAAACATGTTTTCGGGTTTCCGTTTGGTCCGATTCTTTTACCCAACCCTCATATGAACATATCAAGCCTATTTAAACCGTAAACTAGTAAAAATGATCAAAAACGAGAGATGTCGGGATTTGTCGGAAACTTACAAGGTGTCGGATTGAAAATCCGAATAGATAGGAATGTAGATCGGGTAGTGGTGAACGTTTTTCTCCAAAGTGATGATGAGATCCAAGGTCGTTTAGTACGTTTATTTGTCGATTTTGTGAGGTTTTTGGAGGTGGTGGTGATTAGAGAAAAAGAAAAAGAGAGAGGAAGGAGAGAGAGTGAGTGGGAGAGAATGAAAAGAAAAGGAAAGGGAGGTGGGGGTTTTACCTCCACTTTTCAGTCCCCGCTCCCCGTGCGGTGTTCGTTTGCTCCGTCGTTTAACGTTAAATAATTATTTTACATTTTAAATGGTAGGTTTTAAATATAAATTATTACGCGACATTTTTATTTAAATATTTTACAAATAAGTTTGAATACTTTTGTTTTTAAATCGTGTAAACTTTGATCGAGCGATACGAGATAATTACAAATTATTATAAAATGGTGTTTTGGTCATAATTGCGTTATTTTAGTTTATAAACATTTGTTCACCAACGTCCGTATTAACCGAATAGAATTTCATTCTATTTAAATTGCGTACGATTTAAGTCAAATCGCAAAGTTGTATATATTTACCAACATATAATCCGATACATAAATTAGCCTAACACAGAACTAATTACATGTATTAACAAAGAATTAGGCGCTAATACTAGCCCTAATTTGGCGGTTGTTACAACACTCCCTATTACTTACTAAGTATTTCATACTTACCCCATTTATGATGTTATATGGTAGATTGTCCAAGTGGCTCGAGGGGAAATTTGGGTAAGGAACCAAGCTCAAGCTAGTGGTGGGACTTGCTTTCTTAGTAAGTCAATCCCTTTTTGTAAATCAAGCTCTTGGTGAACTATGGAATGCCCCCTTTTTGTAAAGAATGATGTTTAACCAAATTGGGTAAGCTTTTGGAATGATGGAACATGTTGTAATGATCTTAATCTGGAAGTTTCGAATGTTTATGTAATGAATGTGAAGTTTGAATGTTAACAATGCTCATGAAAGTCTGAATGGGTTGTTTTGGTGTCAAAACGGGTAATGAATGTGCTTACGTGTAAAAGATGAGTTAGAGTTTGAATGGATTGATTGGGACTTGTTGTTAGAGTCAAATTGATGTTAGAAAAGAGCTATGAAAATGCTTAGGTCTGAATATGGGCGAATTGTGTTTTGAGTTGTCATTTAAAAGTGTTGAAATGGCCCTAACTTGGTGACGTATCCAAAATGGTAATTTATGTGAAATTTGAAAAAGGGTCAAAAAGGAAAGTTTTATATTGTTATAGTGAATGTGTGTGCGGAATTTTAGGTCATAACTCTCAACGAGTCAATAGTTATGCATGTTTAAAGGTCGATAGTTTTGAGAAAATGGGGCAGTTTTGGAAGGCAGTTTTGAGTCAAAGGGCCAGTTTTGGGGGCAGGTTTGAGGCTCAAGAAGCAGTTTTGAAGGGAAAGTGTAAACACGGAAAACCTTTATCTTGTTGTAGTGAAGGTGCCTACAAAATTTGGTTGTCTAATTATTAATGAGTAAAAAGTTATATGTATTTGAAAAGGCAGTTTAGGGCTAAAAAGGTAGTTTTGAAAATGGGTAGATTTGCCCATAACGTATGTTGGTCAGTTAACTTGTGTAGCCTTTGGTACGTAATCGCATATCATATTTTTAGTTGACTGTTGGGACCTAAACAAGAGTAATTCAGTAAAAAAAATAAAAAATCGGGGCGTTTCAAGTTGGTATCAGAGTAGTGGTTTAAGGGATTTGGGTATCCACCAATAGTGGATACTTGGACTTAGACATAGCTTTTAGTTGTTTGAGCATGATTAGTAGTAGTTTACTATAATTGAATGTTTTATGTAGTAAGAATAAATTTATTAGTGCTTGTAAGTCGAGGCCTAATGTGATGACTTTGGTGAATTGCGGTGTGATGAGATAAATATTGTGTCTGGCCAACAGAATAATTACCACATCACATCGTGGCATTCCACGGAAGTCACATGACGCCAAGACGAACAATGTAGATGATTCTTTTATGTGTAGAGTTAAGTAAGTTAAAAATCATCATATTGAAGTATGGAATGTTATTGATTATAAGGTTGTTAATCTTATTATAGTAAGGAGCTAGAGAAACTTCGTTATGTCAAGGGAGACTGTTGGTACATGTTTGTGTCTGTCAGTTGGTCTAGCTCGTAGTTTGTAATTAGAATTGAGTTTCCTGATTCCTGCGACGTTGGCTGTAACGTCGCAGGTGCGACGTCAGGTATTGGGCCTGCGACGTAGTCAATGTCGCATGGGCTTGGGCCCGCGACGTCGTGTGCGACATCGCAGGTGCCAGATTTTGTATATAAACGTTTTACGTTTTCTGTTTTAGGGTTGACGAAACCCTAAACGCAATTAGTCGAATCCACCTGTAATCTGATCGGTTATAATCAATATACATGCGTTTTGTTCTTATTCTATTGTGTTTGATTATTCATTGTGTTCGTGTGATAACTTAATCGTTGATTCCGCAAACGATTGAGTGACTCGGTTCGTATAGATCCAAGGTTAGGGACAAACAACTGGTATCAGAGCAGAAAGTGCTCTTTTTTGGCGATTCGGATCGAGTTCGGGATTAAAAGGACGTGATATTCATTGTGTTTTCATGATTATTACGTTTGTTTTATGTTTTTACAGGTTTTCGATCAATATTACTGGGAAAGTTGAAGGTTTCCGTCGTTCGACATTCGTGGTTTTCGTTTAGGGTTAAAATCTTCGTTTTTAGGGTTTGTGGCCGCAGCTCAACGCGTTTTGCGACGTTACCTGCGACCTCAGCTGCGACGTCGCTTGCGACGTAGTGATTTGGACTTTAATTAGTCTGTGCGACGTACTGTTGCGACGTCATCCGCGACGTCGCTATTTTGACTTTAATTAGTCTTTGCGACCTTGTGTTGCTACGTCTTGTTGCGACGCCGTGTGACTCTGCGACGTCCTCTGCGACGTCATCTGCGACGTACCTTTCAACGTCGCATATTTCTGATTCTTAATTGAATCCTTTGCTTTTTGCGACGTCACCATCGCCGTCGCATAATCTTTGTGCGACGTTATCATCTACGTCGCTAAGATCAGAAGATTTTTTTTTTTTCGATTAAGTAATTACAATGGAAGCTGATAAAGAGGATATTAGAGGATTGAGAGAAATGATTAAACAAAGTAATGACATAGGTTCAAGTAATAAATCTCCACTATTTACTGCGGACATGGATTACGTGTACTGGAGAGACCGAGTTGAGCAATACATTGATTTTCATTGTCCAGAATTATGGGGACCATTACGTGAGCGTTATGTACCTCCATTAGCTGAAGGGGAATACCGTGGTATTCGTCCTGCTAAGACTTATAAAGCAATGTCTCCTGAGGAGAAGAAAGATTTTGATACTGAGAGAAAGTCATTTTCGATGATTAAAATGTGTTTAACCAAAGATGTTCTATGGCTTTTCAGAACTCATGAAACAGCATTTGATTTATGGAAGGCAATTGAAACTCGTTGTGGAGGAAATGATAAGTATAAGGAAGCCAAGCTCGAACTAATTAAGAAACACTACGATATCTTTGACATCCTTCCTAATGAAGACACAACTTCTTTATTCACTAGGTACTCACGGTTAGTTGGTGAGTTGTTTGAAGGGGGTTATACTTTTCCTTCAATTGAAGTCAATAAGAAGCTACTGGATGTGTTGCCGAGTTCTTGGGATGTTAAAGTTCAATTTTTAAAAGAAAATGAAGAACTTGCAAACATGTCTTTGGATACGTTGATAGGGGATCTTCAAGCTCACGCGATGGAGATTAAGAAAAAAGAAACAAGGTCTGGTGCTGCTGTTCAGAATCCTAGTGTGTATGGTGTTCAACTTAACTCTGGAAAGACTTATGGATCTGGAGTCGCCTTCGTGACAAATTGTAACACCCCCAAATTTACTGTTCGCGGAAGCATACATTGGGGTGCTACTAATCAATACACAAAGCACATAAGATACATAATGAACGACCACTACATGCGTCGTTTTACAAATACATTGATTAACGTAAGAGTCTACATATGGTTTACAAAAGATGAGTTCGCATAGCTACTTGAGAGATTCTAGTACATATCTAATTTAAGCAAAATATAGAAATGCAGGGAAATCTCTTGATGTTTATATGATTGCATGCGACTCGAGCTACAGTATCCTGATGGGCAGTCCAACTTACTGCTGAGTACCTGAGATAACATGCTAAAAGGTCAGCTATAAAGCTGGTGAGCTCACAGGTTTGATAGGATAATATATGATTTGTGAACCGTAAGATTTAATGATTCGATTTACAAAGCATGTAAATAATTGGATAATGAGTATCACATGAATATTTGTAATTAAACAAATAAGTAAAGATTGATACAACTACCATGAGCACATAGTCTGAGCTTAACTGAGGGGTCAGGATCACAATCAAGTGCCTGATCGAGGGTGCCTCTATGCGTATGCCTAATCAACATACGTTTGAACAAATGATAATGCGTCCGTTTGACAGGTTAGTGCTTGCTAACTCGGACGGGGATTGTCAATCCCATATGGTACCATACACTAACATTCACGCTAAATCATATTAACAGAACTATGCTTCAGAGGACTTTGATTGATTAGATGAAAACAACTCATGCAGCATACGTGATAATTTGATACTTGCGTTCACATGTAAAACAAAACAGAGCATGTATCTCACCCCTAGGTAAAAGCATTTAAAATAGGGGCTATGAGACTCACCTGAGTCTGATGAATTGTTAGCCAACAATTATAATGATTCACAATGATTTGATGTCGTTACAACGACTGAACCTGCAGGGCGTCTTAGACGCGCAAGGTTTTGATAATGATTAGATATTGAACCTGTCAGGCGTATTAAACGTGCAAGGTTTTGATTGATTAGATGACTCTACGGACCATCTATGCTAGTTGTTCCCTCAACTAGTTATGCCCAAATACTTTGGTTGTCGATTAGGTTTGAGTTTTGAAAATGTATACGGGTCGTTGGTGACGGCTTGTAATAATAATTTCAAACTATTATTATTTTGCATGATTTGTTGTACTTAGAAAAGTATATGTGTTTAGAGTAATAGTCGTATCGTATAAGTTTAGTTGTTAATCAAGTTCAGTATATCCGTTACACTTTATTTCATAATTTACAAAATTTGGTACGAGTCTGAAAACAGTAATATGCCATTTTCGGGCCCTAAACGACCCCGGATGGCCTAAAACCGACTAGGCTAAGGTACTTAGCTTTGATCATTTGGCTGTTTTCGAATAACCGTGCGAATTTGAGCTCAATCCGTTGTAATAAATTTTTCATCGAGAAGCTACCCTGTTTTATCTTGTGAAATCGTCGACGTTTTCGAAAATTTACATGTTCTGTTTTAGCTAGAATTCGCAGGGCTAGTTTATTGATCCGTTGGATCATGAAATATATTGGGGGAATCCGCCGGATTCCCTTGAATCCGCCGGATTGGTGACATTTGGTGGGAATACGCCGTATTCGTCTGAATACGACCGTATTCATTAAAAATAGAGGGAATACGCCGGATTCCCATGAATCCGACCGTATTCATGGCAAACAACGGGAATACGCCGTATTCCATTGAATACGCCGTGTTCATGTTTTCTGGGCGGGAATACGCCGGATTCCCGTGAATCCGACCGTATTCCGAGGTCTGGTCATGGTCTGTTCGTTCCAAAAATCACCCAAACCCATATTAATCCGCAATCTAACCAACAATCATCTATCCTATCATCAATACATGGTAGTATATGCTATTTAAATACGAAATTACAAAGTTTAAGTTAACAATTTTCCTTACAATGATTTATGATTGAAAACGAAGATGATGAACGGATGATGAACGGATGATGATGATTATGCTTGATGCTTCCGATTTTGTTGTTGTTAATGTTGTTGTTGTTTGTGGATTTAGAGAGAGATCCGAGAGAGAGCTAGAGAGTTTGAGATGGAGGAATGAAAATGGGAAATGAAGGCAAAGGGTGTGTTGGGTTGGTATAGCCGGCTAACTCAATTATTTGAGTTAGTTGGCCTAATTTCGTAGTACAAAATACCCGTGTTTTTGTATCCGATCGAAAAGTAGTATAATGTTTTATATTTATAAATTTCTAAATATAATTTCGGATATGATTTCAATTGAAGTATTTTACAAAAATACTTTTAATGAGATATAAAAATATATCTTTGTTTTATGTTCGAGAGAGGGATATAATTTAATTGATTTCGTCGCGTTGGAGTAAAAGGTTATAAAACGAAATATGTTTTATTATAACAGAATGTAAATAATAATTATTATCTTCCATAATAATACATTATTTATAAATTTTGTCGTGTACGGTTGATTTGTACGATACGAATACTTTATATATATTATCAAAATAATATATAAGAAATAACGAGTTGTATTAAATAATATTTCCTATATTACTTAATATTGTTTTTCACCAACGCCGTATATATACATGAATCGGAAATTCGGCCGATTTGAAATTGAACGATTAAACTTAATCGCATATTGATATATATTTGCCAATATATAATTTGATACACACAATTAGCCTAATACATAGCACTAACTACATGTATTACAAAATGATTAGGAACTAAAAATCTAGTCCTAATTTGACGGGTGTCACATTCTCCCCTTGTTAAGAGAATTTCGTCCCGAAATTTAACTCTGAGTTGGCGTGTGAGTGGAGTCTGAGAATAGATGTGGATATTTGAGTCGCATCTGGTCTTCCCGTTCCCAGGTGAATTCCGGACCACGCCGCGAATTCCACCGAACTTTGACTATAGGGATACGACTTTGCTTGAGCTGTTTGACCTCACGGTCCATGACCTCCACTGGTGTCTCGACAAAATGAAGTTTGTCGTCGATTTGAATTTCCTCGAGTGGGATAATGAGTGTCTCGTCGGATAGACATTTCTTCAGGTTAGAAATGTGAAATGTGGGATGCACGCTACTGAGCTCTGGAGGTAGCTGCAATCGATATGCGACTGGACCAATCCTTTCAAGGATCTCAAAAGGTCCGATGTATCTAGGGTTTAACTTCCCACGTTTACCAAAACGGATGACACCTTTCCAAGGTGATACTTTGAGCAATACTCGATCCCCAACCTGGAACTCGAGATGCTTTCGTCTCACGTCAGCATAACTCTTCTGACGATCACGTGCGGCCTTCAGCCGTTGCTGGATACCAACGATCTTTTCGGTGGTTTCATGAATGATTTCAGGACCAGTGAGTTGACTATCTCCAACTTCGGTCCAACAGATAGGCGATCGGCACTTACGACCGTACAGTGCCTCAAAAGGTGCAGCTCCAATACTGGTGTGGTAGCTGTTGTTGTATGAGAATTCACACAATGGTAAATGCTGTTCCCAATTCGCACCGAAGTCAATTACGCAGGCGCGTAACATATCTTCCAGTGTTTGAATTGTCCTTTCACTTTGGCCATCGGTTTGTGGATGATAGGCTGTACTCATATCTAAACGAGTACCCAATGACTTTTGCAATGATTGCCAAAAGTTAGATGTGAATCGGCTGTCTCTATCAGAGATAATTGAGATTGGAACGCCGTGCCTTGTTACGATCTCTTTCATATAGATTCGCGTGAGACGTTCCATTTTGTCGGTTTCCTTCATAGCAATGAAGTGAGCAGATTTGGTTAGACGATCAACTATTACTCATATAGTATCGCAACCACTTAATGTTTTCGGGAGTTTAGTGATGAAATCCATGGAGATTTGCTCCCATTTCCATTGAGGAATTTCCGGTTGCTGGAGCAAGCCGGAGGGTTTCTGATATTCGGCTTTAACCTTGGAACATGTGAGGCATTTGCTGACGTACGTGGCAATCTCTGCTTTCATGTTTGGCCACCAGTACAGTCCCTTGATGCCATGATACATCTTGTCCGATCCAGGATGTATAGAGTACTTGGACTTGTGAGCTTCATCCATCACAAAGTCTCGAAGATTCCCAAACTTGGGTAACCAGATTCGGTTTGCGAAGTACTTGACCCCATTGGGTTTGGTTTCAAATTGATTCTCCATATTTCGCAAGGCCTCTTCCTTGATGTTTTCAGGTTTCAATGCTTCGAGTTGAGCAGTGAGAATTTGAATAATTAAATCATTATGAATGGTAATACTGAGGGCTCGGACTCGAAGAGGTTTGGTGCGCTCTTTTCGACTTAGGGCATCGGCAACTACATTTGCTTTACCCGGATGATACTTGATCTCGCAGTCATAATCGGTGAGCAACTAGACCCAACGACGTTGCCTCATGTTGAGATCCTTCTGATCGAATATATGCTGGAGGCTCTTATGATCAGTGAAGATGGTACATTTCGTGCCATACAGATAATGTCTCCAGATTTTGAGAGCGAACACTACGGCTCCTAATTCGAGATCATGGGTTGTGTAGTTCTTCTCGTGAACTTTGAGTTGTCGGGAGGCGTAAGCTATGACTTTCTCTCGTTGCATCAACACGCAACCAAGTCCCTGATGAGAAGCATCGCAGTATACCACGAAGTCCTCGTTACCTTCGGGTAGTGATAGGATAGGCGCACTGCAAAGCTTTTGCTTTAATAAGTGAAATGCTGACTCTTGCTTATCAGTCCAATTGAACTTCTTCTCTTTCTGAGTCAGTGTCGTGAGTGGTTGTGCTATTTTGGAGAAATTCTCAATGAAGCGCCGATAATAACCAGCCAGTCCTAAGAATTGGCGTACTTCGGTCGGTGTTGTCGGTGTTTGCCAGCACTTGATAGCCTCGATCTTTGAGGGATCTACATGAATTCCCTGACTGTCAATCACATGACCAAGGAATTGAACGGTCTGAATCCAGAACTCACACTTGGAGAACTTAGCATATAACTCTTCGTGTCTGAGAAGTTCTAGAATGGTTTTGAGATGCTGCTCGTGCTCTTGCTCGTTGCGTGAGTAGATAAGAATGTCGTCTATGAAGACAATGACAAACTTGTCAAGATATGGTTTGCACACCCGGTTCATAAGATCCATGAATACTGCCGGTGCGTTAGTCAAACCAAAGGCCATAACCTGAAACTCGTAATGACCATAGCGAGTTCGGAAGGCAGTTTTCGGAATATCTTCATCGCGAACTCGTAACTGATGATAACCCGATCGTAGATCTATTTTTGAATAGATGCTTGACCCTTGGAGTTGGTCGAACAGGTCATCAATACGAGGAAGTGGATAACGGTTCTTGATGGTTAATTTGTTCAACTCTCTGTAGTCGATACACATCCTGAATGAACCGTCCTTCTTTTTCACAAACAGGACCGGAGCTCCCCAGGGTGAAGAACTCGGTCTTATGAAACCCTTATCCAGAAGTTCCTGTAACTGAACAGACAACTCCTGAAGTTCTGAAGGGGCTAAACGATATGGTGCTCGTGCCACGGGTGCTGCCCCAGGCACAAGGTCTATTGAGAACTCAACTTGCCTTGGTGGTGGAAGACCAGGCAATTCTTCAGGAAAAACTTCTGGAAAGTCTCTAACGATGGGCACATACTCGAGTCGTTTCTCTTCCGACTTTTTCTCAATAACATGAGCGAGGATTGCCTGATAACCTTTCCCAAGGTACTTGCGAGTCTTCATGCAGGATATGATATTCAATCTCGTCCCACTGGTCTCCCCTTGTATGATCAAAGTACTACCAGTGACGAGAGGAATACGAACGATCTTGTCATGACATACAACTTCAGCTCGATGCTTGGATAGCCAATCCATGCCTACTACTATGTCAAAACTTCCAATCTCGATAGGTATGAGGTTTATGGGAAATAGTTCATTTGCGAGGTTTAGGGTGCAATTTGGTATTACACTATCGGCCTCGATCAATTTGCCATTAGCTAACTCTACAGTGTACTTAGCTTCTAAGGCAACAGGTGAAATGTCTAATAGTGGGCTAAATTCCTCAGATATAAAACTCTTATCAGCACCAGTATCAAACAAAATTGAAGCAGTTAAATTGTTGAGAAGAAACATACCCGTGACCACATTAGGGTCTTCACGGGCCTCTCCAGCATTCAGCACAAAAGCTCTGCCCCTAGCAACGTTGTTGTTGTTACCCTTGTTCTTTAGCTTCGGACACGCATTCCTGAAGTGTCCAGTGTTTCCACACTCATAGCATGCTCGGGGTTGGTTGTTGTTGGTGTTGGCGGTGGGGTTGGTTGCAGGTGTTCGACAGTCTTTGGTAAGATGTCCATACCTCTTGCAGTTGTTGCAGGGTGCACTACAAGGACCATCATGATGACGATTGCACTTTGAACAGTAGGGTTTACTTCCAGTGTACCCTTTCCTCTCTCCAGAACCTGATGTGTCATTCTTGACAGTCTCAGTCTTTTTGAAGGTCTGCTGGTTCTGATTCCCAGACCATTTTCTCTTGTTGTTGTTCCCAGAAGATGAGACAGGGTTTCCTGGGCTCTCTTGCATAGCCATGAGCTCATGAGATAATCGAATCACTCCCTGAATAGTGGTTTTGCCAGAAGAGGCGACGTTCCCCCGGACAGGTTCCGGAAGACCGCGAATGTACCTCTTAACTTTGTCGGTCTCAGTGCTTACTAGGGCTGGGCGAAGGGTTGCCAGTTGTTGGAACCTAGTGGTATAACCAATAATGTCGGTTCCTTGAATCTTGAGATGCCAGAACTCCTCATCTAGCTTCTGGAGTTCTTCAGATGGGCAATACTCCTCTGTGAGCATTTTCTTCAGATCTTCCCATGGAAGTAGATAGGCGGTATCTATACCCACAGACTGGGTATAAGAGTTCCACCAGGTGAGAGCACCGTCAGCAAGGGTGCATGTGGAAAACTGAACTCTATCCCCTTCCGCACATTTGCTAATGCGAAAGACGGATTCCATCTTCTCAACCCATCTGATTAGGCCGATGGCTCCTTCAGTTCCTTTAAAGCTTAGGGGTTTGCAGTTTTGGAAATCCTTGTAGGAACAAGGCTTGGCAGTGGGAGGGGTATTGGCAGTATCACTATGCCTTTCGGGGGTCGATGACGAATGTCGCGCCAAGGCTTCAGTCACAGCCTGAGAGATGATAGATGCCATCTGGGCATCAGTGTAAGTCCTTGACTTTGGCGGCATGATTTTCCTGAGATTAGAAGGATAAGGTTCGTGAGAGATTGTCCATAAATGATGATTATCATAGATGTACATATACAAATGCGGTAATATACAACATCACAAAATGACAATCAACATTATAGAACAATCAAGAGGGGTTGAATAACCATCTCTACTGACTAGCAATTACGTGCTAACTAGCCTGGTTATTTGAATTGTTTTGAGTTAGGTAAGGTCTCGCTCGAAGTGACTCGGTGGTCCTCCTAGCTACCTATGAGTTTCGTGATCCCAAAAGAAATTGTCGAGAGTGGGATGAATTAGAAGATGTTTCGGAGGTTGTGTTTGCTATCTCCATGACAAAGTGTTTGAATATGTGAGTGCCTATATATATATATAATATATAATAGACTAGCGTACAGTGCTTGAGCGATGACTATCTATGTATACATACATATATCACATAATAGTCTTATGAGTGTCTAGCACAACAATTATGAGTCCCGGTTTCTCTCGAGGTCAGAGTCAACTAATGTATTCCTATTCCAGCATAACCATTTCAAGCCTTACATCATCTTTATTTAATTGTACATAGTTGATCAAGCTATGTTAAATTAAACTTGTATGACGTAACTCTTGAACCAATCACACTTAACAGCAAATACTGCCTAACGGTCATAGTCTAGGCCCACTAATGCAACCTAGTTCACTATAACCTTAGGCTCTGATACCAATCTGTAACACCCCCAAATTTACTGTTCGCGGAAGCATACATTGGGGTGCTACTAATCAATACACAAAGCACATAAGATACATAATGAACGACCACTACATGCGTCGTTTTACAAATACATTGATTAACGTAAGAGTCTACATATGGTTTACAAAAGATGAGTTCGCATAGCTACTTGAGAGATTCTAGTACATATCTAATTTAAGCAAAATATAGAAATGCAGGGAAATCTCTTGATGTTTATATGATTGCATGCGACTCGAGCTACAGTATCCTGATGGGCAGTCCAACTTACTGCTGAGTACCTGAGATAACATGCTAAAAGGTCAGCTATAAAGCTGGTGAGCTCACAGGTTTGATAGGATAATATATGATTTGTGAACCGCAAGATTTAATGATTCGATTTACAAAGCATGTAAATAATTGGATAATGAGTATCACATGAATATTTGTAATTAAACAAATAAGTAAAGATTGATACAACTACCATGAGCACATAGTCTGAGCTTAACTGAGGGGTCAGGATCACAATCAAGTGCCTGATCGAGGGTGCCTCTATGCGTATGCCTAATCAACATACGTTTGAACAAATGATAATGCGTCCGTTTGACAGGTTAGTGCTTGCTAACTCGGACGGGGACTGTCAATCCCATATGGTACCATACACTAACATTCACGCTAAATCATATTAACAGAACTATGCTTCAGAGGACTTTGATTGATTAGATGAAAACAACTCATGCAGCATACGTGATAATTTGATACTTGCGTTCACATGTAAAACAAAACAGAGCATGTATCTCACCCCTAGGTAAAAGCATTTAAAATAGGGGCTATGAGACTCACCTGAGTCTGATGAATTGTTAGCCAACAATTATAATGATTCACAATGATTTGATGTCGTTACAACGACTGAACCTGCAGGGCGTCTTAGACGCGCAAGGTTTTGATAATGATTAGATATTGAACCTGTCAGGCGTATTAAACGCGCAAGGTTTTGATTGATTAGATGACTCTACGGACCATCTATGCTAGTTGTTCCCTCAACTAGTTATGCCCAAATACTTTGGTTGTCGATTAGGTTTGAGTTTTGAAAATGTATACGGGTCGTTGGTGACGGCTTGTAATAATAATTTCAAACTATTATTATTTTGCATGATTTGTTGTACTTAGAAAAGTATATGTGTTTAGAGTAATAGTCGTATCGTATAAGTTTAGTTGTTAATCAAGTTCAGTATATCCGTTACACTTTATTCCGAGGTCTGGTCATGGTCTGTTCGTTCCAAAAATCACCCAAACCCATATTAATCCGCAATCTAACCAACAATCATCTATCCTATCATCAATACATGGTAGTATATGCTATTTAAATACGAAATTACAAAGTTTAAGTTAACAATTTTCCTTACAATGATTTATGATTGAAAACGAAGATGATGAACGGATGATGAACGGATGATGATGATTATGCTTGATGCTTCCGATTTTGTTGTTGTTAATGTTGTTGTTGTTTGTGGATTTAGAGAGAGATCCGAGAGAGAGCTAGAGAGTTTGAGATGGAGGAATGAAAATGGGAAATGAAGGCAAAGGGTGTGTTGGGTTGGTATAGCCGGCTAACTCAATTATTTGAGTTAGTTGGCCTAATTTCGTAGTACAAAATACCCGTGTTTTTGTATCCGATCGAAAAGTAGTATAATGTTTTATATTTATAAATTTCTAAATATAATTTCGGATATGATTTCAATTGAAGTATTTTACAAAAATACTTTTAATGAGATATAAAAATATATCTTTGTTTTATGTTCGAGAGAGGGATATAATTTAATTGATTTCGTCGCGTTGGAGTAAAAGGTTATAAAACGAAATATGTTTTATTATAACAGAATGTAAATAATAATTATTATCTTCCATAATAATACATTATTTATAAATTTTGTCGCGTACGGTTGATTTGTACGATACGAATACTTTATATATATTATCAAAATAATATATAAGAAATAACGAGTTGTATTAAATAATATTTCCTATATTACTTAATATTGTTTTTCACCAACGCCGTATATATACATGAATCGGAAATTCGGCCGATTTGAAATTGAACGATTAAACTTAATCGCATATTGATATATATTTGCCAATATATAATTTGATACACACAATTAGCCTAATACATAGCACTAACTACATGTATTACAAAATGATTAGGAACTAAAAATCTAGTCCTAATTTGACGGGTGTCACACAAATACAAATGTTTCATCAACCTCTTCTTCTTCTTGCGATGGGATTCATTCTGTTTTCATGTCTGGACCTTCTTCAAATCAACAACAGGTTCAAGTCTCACCTGCTATTCAGGAGCAAGCTGCCATTTATACAGCTTTCTTAAGCTCATACAAGGATTTGGTTACTCAACCGAATCTTACTTTGGAGTTGACTACGGAAGACTATGCTCAGCTTGATGAAGATGATCTGGAGCAAATGGATCTAACTTGGAATGTGGCAATGATCACCCGAAGAATTCAAAAGTTCTTGCAGAGGACAGGGCGTAAAAGCTTGGAAGGTGACGGGAAGACTGGCTTCGGATTTAACAAGAGTAAGGTCCGGTGTTACAATTGTCAAAACTTGGGTCATTTCGCTAGGGAATGCGAGAAACCCAAAATGTCAGCATCGGGATTCACAACACCTTCTACTCCTCCAAAGGCCAAAGAAATGGAAGTTACCAAGAAAGGGCCTGCTGATAATGCCCTAATTGTTTTCGAGCCCACAAGTCAGGATTGGACGGCTGTCTCCCAGCAATACCAACAGTGTTTGATGGCTCACATTGTGAATGAGGTACATGATGAACCGTTAAATTGTATCTCATGCATTAAGTTAACTGAATCTCTAAAGGCATATCAAATAGACACCGTAGAGTTAAGAAAAAAGAATGAAAAACTAACCGAGTCAAATAATTTTTTAAAAGCTAATGAGAAACTTTATGAAAAACATCTTGAGGCTCATCGGTTAGATACTCAGAAATATAAATCTAAGGTTTTTAGTCAAGAAGATGCCATTAAAAGCTATCTTGTTGAAATTGAACTACTAAAGAAAGAACTTATAGATTTAAAAAATGAGTATGAGAATTATAAGAGTAAAATCTTGGGTTCAAATTCCTCAACGGTTGTCTTTAATGAAATTCTTAGCAAGCATGGTACTAGTGGGAAAAAGAATGAGGGATTGGGATACCACTCAGTTCCTCCTCCTACTAATCACTGTCCCCTGCCTGTTAAGGAAGGCTTTGAAGAGATTCCAGTTGATTGGTCAAAGCTTTATGGTTTAAAAGCTAAAGATGCTAAAGAGACCAAACACAACAAACCGGCAAAGGAGAAAACTAAGCGGCCAGAGTACCCCTTGCCAACGTTTGTTAAGTCTGTGCATGAATCTCCTGTTAGTGTTAAGGAGAGTGTTGAGCTAAAGAATGAATCTCCTGTTAGTGTTGAGGAGATTGTTGAGATTGAGGACATTACGGATCAGGAGTATCCTGAGGTTAAGAAAGTTGCAGTTAAACCTGAAAAAGTGATTTCAAAGGTTGAACCTGAAATTAAGGTTCAACCAAATAAGGGAAAAGCCAAGGTTTTAAATTCGAAACAACAAACTTTACAGTCACCTGTAAAGATTTTGCAACATAAAATAGTAAATGAAAGAGTTTCGTATGATAAACCTTCAACTTCAACCTCTCAACCAAAACAAACACTTTCTAAGACGTGTACGCAATGTTCATGTTCTAGAAATGTTTCTCCATCTCCTGTGGTAATTCCTCAGCCTCAACCGTTTGTTGAGACTCGTTCTTGTTTCTACTGCAAGAAACAAGGACATTTAATTCGTGAATGCCCAAAGCTGTCAAATCAGCGCTATGGGAGAGAGATGCCTAGGACATCTGTTTATAGAAATTCTTTTTCAAAATCTCCACCTAGGTGTCACTCAAACTCTCCCAAGCCTGTTTTAAAGCCAAGTAATGTTGAGCAAAAATCTTTGCCAATTCAAAAGCCCAACATTACTTCTAATACCAATTCCGAACCTTCTAAAGTTTGGAAACGAAAAGAGTCTGATGTTGACTCTTCAGTCGTCAACAATAACACATCAGATAAAAATTCTAATTTGTTTAAAGATAAAATCCTATCTGACGTGATTATTGTTGATGACCACGGTCGACCTAAGTCTGTAAAGGCTTGGGTCACCGTTTCTCACTAATCTCCTTCGTTTGTGTGTTGCAGCAGTCAGAACGTGTTAAAGATAGTGAATGGTATTTGGATAGCGGCTGCTCGCGACATGTGACAGGCGATGTATCTCTTCTTGTGGATATTAAACCATACGCAGGAGGATATGTTGCCTTTGCTGGAGATACTGGGGGAACCATTTCTGGAAGAGGAACGCTAACTAACGGCAATGTTAGTTTTGAAAATGTGAACTATGTGGAACAGCTTACGCACAACTTGTTAAGTGTTTCACAGGTCTGTGATAAGGATTATACTACTGCGTTCACAAAGACAGAGTGCGTGATACTGAAGCCTGGGTATGTCATTCCGGAAGAATGGGTGTTACTGCGAGCACCAAGAAAGAATGACACATACATTTTGAACATGAGAACTGTTGAGACCTCGAATGAGTATACGTGTCTCTTGTCTAAGGCTTCTGAAAAGGAATCACTGCTTTGGCACAGACGAATGGGACACATTCATTTCCGAAAAATGAATTTCTTGACTAAAAATGACCTAGTGCTAGGAGTTCCAAAACAGTCATTTGCTCTAAAGGATGACTGTATCTCCTGCCAAAAAGGAAAGCTACGTAAGAAGTCCCATAAGTCTAAGCAGGTGAATTCCATAAATGCACCATTGGAACTACTGCATATGGATCTTTTCTGTCCAGTCTCTACAAAGAGCATTGGTGGTCGGTCTTACTGCTTGGTAGTTACTGATGACTACTCAAGGTTTTTGTGGGTTTACTTTTTGACATCAAAGGGGGAGACTCCTGACATTCTGGTGCATTTGTTGGACAAGTTGGCAAATCTGTGCAACTTGAAGGTGAAAAGGATACGAAGCGACAATGGAACTGAATTCAAGAACTCAACTCTCGAATTGTTTTGTGCTACAAGAGGTATTGAGCATCAATTCAGTGCTCCGAGGACTCCACAACAGAATGGAGTTGCAGAAAGGAAGAACAGGACAATCATCGAGACAGCTCGGACTATGTTAGCTGACTCCAAGTTACCAATCATCTTCTGGGCTGAGGCAGTTAATACTGTCTGTTATGTTCTCAACAGAGTGCTCACGGTCAAGAAAAAGAACAAAACGTGTTATGAACTGTTTAATAACCGTAAGCCAAACCTTTAGTTCTTAGAACCATTTGGGTGTCCATGCATGATCATGATTACAAAAGATAAGGTCTCTAAGTTTGGTGATAAAGCTGTTGAAGGGATTTTTCTTGGATATTCAGTCAACTCTCCGAACAAAAGAGTCGTCAACAAATCAACGAATCAGATTGAGGAACAGTTTGAAGTGAAATGTTTAAGGTATACGGAACCTCCTCAAGGAACGGGTCCGGATTGGTTTTTCAACTATGGAAACCTCTTCAACTCTTTCAATATTCCGGAAGAGGATGATACGGAAGAATTGGTTTCTATACTTCATGAACTTGATCTTATTCAAGATACACCTGTTAATAATAAACCATCCGACCCATCTCCCAATGCAACACCCGCACCTCCACCGACTAATCCTACACCTCCACAAACTACACCTACACCTTCACAAACAACACCCACACAACCACAACCAACAACCAAATCACCACCAACTACACCATCTCCTACTCCACCATCTTCGGCTGCTCCTTTTAAAACAGTTTATAACTACACAAAGGAGCTTCCATATGATCCAAACATGCCTCCTTTAGAGGAACCTCAAGAAGAAGATGAATTGGAAGAAACAATGGCCTACTCTCACTTATATACTTCTGAACATGAAGGGGAAGAAGAAGAGTTAGCCTTTTCTGAGTCTGCTGCTACTCCCGAAACTGAGGGAGATTTGAACAATCTGGGTGTGGACGTTGTGCCAACTGCCATACCAGAAACTCGTATACATAAGGATCACCCCATTGATAATATCATTGGTGATCCTCATGCATCTGTTCAAACACGACAACAAGCAAAGCAGACTTCAGCTCAGCAGCTTTTGGGACTTATTGCTCATATCGATTCATGTCATTTGTCTCAAATTGAACCTAAAAAGGTTGAACAAGCCTTGAAGGATCCATCTTGGGTCGAGGCTATGCAGGAGGAACTACAGCAAATAAACAAAATGAATGTTTGGGAAATTGTTCCTCTACCCAAGGGTGCTCACTTGACGGGTACTCGTTGGGTTTACCGTAACAAAATGGATGATCGTGGGGCGGTTATTCGAAATAAAGCCCGTCTGGTAGTTCAAGGATATAGTCAACTAGAAGGTATTGACTATGATGAAGTTTTCGCTCCTGTCGCTCGTTTGGAATCAATTCGGAATTTTCTAGCCTATGCTTCTTTTAAAGGATTCCGCGTGTATCAACTTGACGTAAAGTGTGCTTTTCTATACGGAGATGTTGACGCAGTGATTTATGTGTCAGCCTCCTGGTTTTGAAGACCCAAAGCATCCTAATCATGTTTGCAAGCTGAAGAAAGCTTTGTATGGTCTTCATCAATCTCCTCGACTTTGGTATGAGCGACTTGCCAAGTACTTGCTGAAGAATGGTTTTGATAGAGGACAGATTGATAGCACGCTTTTCATCAAACGGGAAGGAGCGGATTTATTACTTGTGCAGGTCTATGTGGACGACATAATTTTTGGATCAACTAATGATCAGTTGTGCAAGGATTTTGAAAGACTGATGAAATCTGAGTTTGAAATGAGTGCTATGGGGGAACTCACGTTCTTTCTAGGACTACAGGTTGAGCAATCTGACAATGGAATTTATATACACTAGTCAAAATATGTCACTGACATGTTGAAGCGGTATGAATTGCTCAACTGTAAACACTACGGCACTCCAATTGAAGTGAAACACAATCTTATACCCAATGAGGACGATGAAGATTGCAAGGAGAAAGACTATCGCTCAATGATAGGCTCTCTCATGTACCTGACCGCCTCAAGACCAGATATTGTGTTTGCCGTTTCACTCTGCTCTCGATTTCAAGCAAATCTGAAGGTGTCTCATATGAAGGCAGTAAAACGCATTTTTGGATATCTCGCTTTTAGGCCATCTCTGGGTCTATGGTATTCAAACGAGAAAAACTTCGAGTTAACTGCCTATTCGGATTCGGATCTTGGTGGCTGCAAGGTAGATATGAAGTCAACCACTGGAGGATGTCAGTTCCTTGGATCGCGCTTAGTTTCTTGGCAGTGTAAAAAGCAGACTGCGGTTGCTATTTCCACAGCTGAAGCCGAGTATGTTGCTGCTGCCAGTTGCTGTTCTCAGGTTCTTTGGATTCAGCACCAGCTGCGCGATCACGGGTTCAATCTCTCTATGACTCCTATTTACATTGATAATACAGCTGCTATATCTATAACTCACAATCCCGTACAGCACTCTAAGACCAAACATATTGAACTTAGGTTCCACTTCATACGGGATTGCTTTGAGAAACACCTTATATGTGTCGTACATATAGAAACCCTTAAGCAGTGTGCGGACCTTTTCACAAAAGCCTTTTTGCGATCACGTTTTATTGAACTGGTCAATCTGATAGGTTCAAGGTTCTTTCAGTCAAAGTAATGATTTGTGACTTGGATTTTTAAGTTTTTAAATTCAATTTAAAAAAAAAAAAATGGCAACAGCCACTCTTTATACTCTTTAGTATTAAAGAAAACGCGAGGTTGCAACAATTTTAAAATAGACGTTGAAGTTGTGTCTGTAAACAACTTGGGATATGATAGTACATCGGATGACATGCACAAAATGGGATATGATTATCTTGGATGTGTCAGTAGGTTTATCTGACACACTTAAAACAGTTTCTATCTAGATTATCTTCATCACACAATGTATTGGTAGGCATGATACACACCGGTTTGTGAGTGAGTAAGAAGTAATATTAAAACTTGTCTATTACTTTGCGAAAAATGTTATATGATGTATGACATAAGTCTTAATTGATAAATGGAGGTACTGCCATACACTGTCATAATCATTATGTAAATGCAAAATGGCATATAGTAATTATATGATTATTCACCTAACTAATGGTGACTATTGTTGTACTCATGTACAGACCTGAATCCATTAGTTATGCAAATAGTCTCAAACTTGTTATGTTCATACTAAGGGACCCTCTGTTGTACTAAGTACAGATCTGGGGCCACTAGTATTTTCATAGTCGGTTTGATGTATGCCTAAATTTGAAGGGCAAGTGTATGTTACAAGAGAGCCGAGAAATCTTGGTCTTGTAATCTCTACCTTGCGTAAATATGCAGTGTTTTGTGTTTTACTAAAGTTTATCAGTATATCATATAATAGGTTTCTCAAAATTAATAGTCAAACTAACAATAATAGTTAGCTCACAAATACGGATGTAACATGTTTAGGTGGACAAACAATACCAATAATCGTCTTGAAATAATTTTTATAAAAGGTGTTTTAAATGTGCCACGTAAATTTAAAGTGGACAAATATACTGATGATCGAAATAACACTTACTATTCCTAATAAATGCATGTTATTCCTATATGATCCCTAATCAGACAAAACAACTCCGTCACCAAAAATAGAGTGTTAGTAATTTTATTTTGTCATATTTTTACTTTTTGTGATATTAAAGAAAATACCAAAAAGAATTTTTGGTTTACTTATTTCATTTTATGTTTTTTTTATTCTAAGTTATTTTTCCAAGTCATGAGTAATTTGGATATTATTTGCTAAAATAAAGAGTAAACGGTTCTTAAACAAATTCAAAATCGACTCAAATCACATCCTAACTGCATTATGCGACGTCTCACTCAACGTCGCCTGCGACGTCCCAGCCTACGTCGCACATAGGGTTAGACTATATATAGTCTCAACAGCGACGTAACGCGTCACACTATTCACTATTCACTTGCGACGTAGCCTGCGACGTACCATTGACGATTTGCGACGTAGCACTTCTTCGAGCATTTTCGTGATTTGTAGCCGTTTTCACTCCGATTCACTCTCTTAGTTTTCTTCTACTCGTTATTCCGCACACTTAGGTACCAATCTAACCTATTTTCACCGTGTAATTATGCGATAATTGCTATGTATATATTACGGTTTAAAGGGTTACGGGTTTTGGGATAAATTCGAAGGTGTATTGTATGATTTACTTGTTATAAATTATATTTTTGTGATCACCATTGTTAGCCGCACCTTTTAGTGCGTTTGATTTTGAAAACCCCTAAATTCGATGGTTAGGGTTTCTGGGTTGGGGACGAATGTTCGTCGGTGCGACGTACGCTGCGACGTCGTGGCCTACGTCGCTGCTTAATTAATATTAATGGTCTACGTCGCCCTTCCTTACGTAACCCAAACTCGACGTCCTACGCGATGTCCCGCACTACGTCGCTATTTTATTAATGTGATTAAATTCACAATAAATTGCAAAATGCGACGTACCTCTCGACGTCGCTCGAATTTTCTGCGACGTCAGGCGTTACGTCGCTTTTCAATTTTTTTCTGATTTTTGGCGACGTACTTTTCTACGTCGCTCTGTATTATGCGACGTCAGTGGCTACGTCGCTAGTTCCAGGAATTTTAAAAAGGTTTTACAAAAAAATGTAATTTTTTTTTTGCTAACCTTTTTCGAGTTGCAATCTGTTTTTGTTTTTGCAGATATGGCTCTTGTTTTCGAAGCGCGTCATAATACTGCTGCTTACCTTGATGATACTTCTGATAAAGCTGCACCGTATCGTCAGATGATTGCGTTTTTTAGGCGTTCAAGGGTATTCCACGCCATTTCGGATAACACTGTGGCTTTTGGAAATCTGATCAACCCTTTCTGGAGAAACGCAAATGTTGTTACTGATAACAACGTTCGAAGACTGGTTTCTACAGTTCTTGATACGGAAATCACTATTACAGAACAGAGTATTCGGGAACTTTTACAGCTGAACGATCAACCGAATATGCCAGTCGGTTTTGATCATATTTTCGTTACGGGGGCTATGCAAAGGATTGGATATCCTGGGATTCCCACTGATCAGTATAGGAAAGCGAACCTCACACGTGTTTGGAGATATCTGATGCATGTGATTATCGTTTGTTTGGGAAATAGGAAAGGCGGAACGGATGGTATGAGCCGAAGTCTGGCCTCTGCCATGTTAGCGTTAGTGTACAACAAGCCGTTTAACTTCTCGGGTTTTATATTCAAGGCTATGGTTGATAATGCGAATGCCGGGGATCAGAAATGGATCTTATATCCGAGATTTATTCAGTTGCACATCAATCGTCATCATCCAGATCTTCAAGCACAGGGTGATATCGATCAGCAATTAAAGATTTCACCGATGATGAGTCGGATCTTTACCATTTGTGCAGGTTTTGAGAAAGGGGTTGCGGCAGCAAGGGATGTTCCCTTGTTTGGTCATATTGTTGATGAGAATTACGTGCCGCCTCCGGAACCTCAGTATATGGACATTCCAGCACCACAGCAACCGCAGCAACCACTTGTGAACATTCTTGTTCAAGCTGCGGGGGAGCATGTGGAGGCTATTTTGGAGAACATCGAGCAGTTTGGCCATGTTGACTCGGATCATTCAGCATCTCATGACACGGTTGAAGGTTCTGATTCTGAAGCTACAGAAAATGTAGGTCCTCAGGATGGGGGTCCGACGCCTGAGCACTCGGACGGTACTGTTCCGTATCCCTCTGAAATGGAACATATCCGGCGTACCGATTCATTCAGATATTTGAGAATTCAGCGTCGGATCAGGGCAGGACGTAAGTATGTACCTCCAAGGGATACGGGGAAACGTACTCGCGGTGACGATGATTCTGCTGATGTGACTTATCGACCGAGTCATCGTGTTCGTCGTTCAACGTCAGCAACAGCTCCAGTCAACCCGTCCCCTCAAGATGCTTTTGAGATTCAACCGACACCAGCTTTTATGCAAAAGATGATGAATGATATCCAGAGTATGCAGCAAAGGATGATAGCTCAAGATGAAAAGATTGCTGAGCAAGCTGCGCTGATCGAGGTTCAATCTAAGGAGCTTGAGGAAACGAAGATTAGGGTTAATGTTTTGGAAGGCAGGTTACTTGCCTCGGGGGAGTCCGGGTCTGGGATACCCACTTTAGAGTCAAGTGAACCTGCGTCTGTAAATCCCAACCCTGTACTTGAAACTGTTAATGAAAATATTTCTGTTTTGGATTATTTTTGTGTTGATGATATTCCAGGGCAACCGAGACCGCTGGCTGTTGACTATTCATTCGCTGACTTATCGTTTATTCAGAGAATGGCCAGTGGAGTTGGCTCTGAGGAAGAAACGGAGAATGTTTTTGAAATGAATGAGAATGTTTCGATTGAAGAAGAACAGTTGAATTCAGATGAAACGTACGATGATGCACAATCTGCAGAAGCTTACGATGGTGCACCGATTATAGAATCTGATTCAAGTGACGATGAGAGACCTGCTAAAGCTCAACATGGAGAATCTAGTTCTGCTGCAACTCTAGCTCCAGAGACACAGGCACCGAACTCAGCAGTTCCTGAAACTGAATCTTCTGATGTTCCTAAGAAGAAATTAACTGCTGAAGAAAAGAGAGAAAGAAATAAGCAATGGTGGCCTAAGGGACGCAATCCAGTTCCTATTCCAGTTAAATGTCAAGTTTATCGAGTTAGTCGAAATTATACTGGAGTTATCAGAAGCTGGAAATGTCAGAGAAATTTGTTTATGATAAAGAGAAGAGATGGAGTTCAGTACTTCAGAATGCGTTTTGATATATTGAGCACGTTGCCGAAAGGAGAAATAAATCATTTAGCTCAATTGAATATGATCAATCCGTTTGAGAATGATTATGCTGAGTTTATTCAGAGAAATTTACGTCGGGAAGTGTTATCGAAGACATATTCTAAATTGAAACCGACGTTGGGCACTCGGTATACGTGGAAAAAGAAGATTGATCCAGTCACCAAGAAGCCTATGGTTAAAGTTCACTATCCGCCTGCAAAATGTTTGACTGAGATACCTCTGGAACCTGTTCCTTATTATTTTCTGCGAAGATTCGTTAAATGGGAACTTGATCCACAGACTGGTGAAGCGGTTATTACTTTTGTTCCAGATTCTGAACCGTGGCCAGTAGTTGGAGGTATATGGAATTTGAAGCATGCAACGTTTAGAATATATGATCCGATGAGTTTGATTAATCTTCATGAAAAAGATTTGAGAAAACTCTACGACAATCGGATTCGGGTCGGTGGAAAGAATGAATTCAATAAATGTTTAGCCGAACAGTTTTATAATGTGGTTACAGTTTGTGTGGCTAATGGAATTCACGCCGACGGCCAATTTCCTGCGGGCTGGGTATAAAGAAGATTTTTGAAGACCAAGCTGAAGACACGGGGGAGTTTGTTGGTACATGTTTGTGTCTGTCAGTTGGTCTAGCTCGTAGTTTGTAATTAGAATTGAGTTTCCTGATTCCTGCGACGTTGGCTGTAACGTCGCAGGTGCGACGTCAGGTATTGGGCCTGCGACGTAGTCAACGTCGCATGGGCTTGGGCCTGCGACGTCGCAGGTGCCAGATTTTGTATATAAACGTTTTACGTTTTCTGTTTTAGGGTTGATGAAACCCTAAACGCAATTAGTCGAATCCACCTGTAATCTGATCGGTTATAATCAATATACATGCGTTTTGTTCTTATTCTATTGTGTTTGATTATTCATTGTGTTCGTGTGATAACTTAATCGTTGATTCCGCAAATGATTGAGTGACTCGGTTCGTATAGATCCAAGGTTAGGGACAAACAGAGACATCTCCGGATCACCCGACTAGGTTAACAACAAAGGAACTTAAAGGTTGGATAACCAAAGAAGTAGCAAAGGCTCAAGAAAGGTCTCTACCGCTGTACTTGGAAAGAAAAACTGAAACAATAAAGGATGCGGTAGCCGAAGAATTTCAGAAAAAGGAGGAGGAGAATGCAGAAAATTTGCATAATAATGATAATGACAATGAGGATGAGGCACCCGTAGTCAATGCTCAGAATGATAAGCATAAGCTCACTTATAAGGATTTCATGGCGTGTAAACCGCCTTTGTATAAAGGAGAGACCGATCCAATCTTGTCTATGAGGTGGATCTCTGAAGTAGAAGGAGCTTTTGATGTTACTGATTTTCCCGATGAGCTCAAGGTAAGGTATGCAGCAAGTCTTCTCAGGTCTAGGGGTAAGTGTTGGTGGGACATGCAAAAACAAATGTTGGGGCCAGATGTTGCCAACGGAAAATCTTGGGAGGAGTTCAAGGAAATGCTTGAAAAAACCTTTTGTTTAGAGGCCGAATTGACTAAAATTAGGAGAGATTTCCTGCACATGAAGCAAACCACAGAAACAGTGAATGAACTCGCGGGTATATATTTGGAAAAGGCCCGTTTCTGTCCCGAGTATGTGGGAAACCCCAAGATGCTCATAAGCCATTTTCACGATATACTTAAGAAAGAAATCAAACAGTTTTGTCAACCGGGTAGATGGACGAGATTTGAGGATTATGTTAATGAAGCCCGAAACCGTGAAATCGAGTTGAATCGAGATGATGAAGTTTCACCGAATAAGAGGAAGTTCGAACAAAATAACGGGTCTTCCAAGAAGTTTAAGAATAGTGGTAGCGGTGGCGGTAAGGGAAATAGTGGTGGTAAAAAGGAGCTTCAACAATGTAAGAAATGTCACCGTAATCATTTGGGGGAGTGTTTAGCAGGGTCGAAAGCTTGCTATCAATGTGGGATGGAAGGGCATTTTGGGCGTGATTGCCCTAACCCCATTAAGGTGTGCTATGGTTGTTATGAACCGGGTCATGTTAAATCAGAATGCCCTAAGCTCAAGAATTAAAAGTCTGGTACCTCGCCATTAAAGACCTATGATAAGAAGCAAGGTGATTAAGCAAGGACTCGAAGTAGGTCCTTTCAACTCACCGCTGAAGAAGAAAAGAATACCCCTGATGTGCTTACAGGTACTTTCCTAGTTAATCATAAACCTGCTTATGTGCTCTTTGATTCTGGAGCATCACGCTCTTTTGTATCGGAAAGTTTCTCCCAAAGTTTTAATATTCCTTTGAATGCTTTAGACACCCCTTTAGATGTAGAAATCGCGGATGATCGTGTAGTATTTGTTTCAAGTGTCTATCGGGGGTGTCATCTTGTGATAGGTGATCAAGTATTTTCAATTAACCTTATACCTATGGGAAGTTTGATGTAGTGGTAGGAATGGATTGGCTTACTAAGCATAGAGCTATTATCCAATGTGAGATCAAAATTATTCGCATCACTTCGCCAAGTGGGAGAGAAATAAATATTTATGGAAAGAAGCCTAAATTGTTTCTTTATGTGTGCTCTTACGCTCGTGCTAAGAGGTATTTGACTCATGGTTGCCAAGCCTTCCTGGCACATGTTGTTGATACCCAAAAAATCTCACCTAAGTTAGAAGATATCCCGATTGTGAATGAATTTTCTGATGTTTTTCCCGAGGAGTTACCGGGTATTACGCCTGAAAGGCAAGTAGAATTCCGAATTGATATTGTGCCCGGGGCAACCCCTATTGCCAAAACTCCGTACCGTCTTGCACCATCCGAAATGCAGGAACTTATGAACCAAATCCAAGAGTTACTTGATAAGGGATTTATCCGCCCTAGTAGTTCTCCTTGGGGCGAACCAGTGTTATTTGTGAAGAAGAAAGATGGAAGTATGAGAATGTGTATAGATTATCGTGAGTTGAATAAGGTCACCATTAAGAATAGATACCCCTTACCTCGAATTGACGATTTATTTTATCAACTACAGGGAGCAAGTTACTTCTCAAAAATTGATCTCCGATCAGGGTATCATCAACTGAAGGTTCGTGAGGAAGATGTTTCCAAAACCGCGTTTAGAACTCGTTATGGGCATTATGAGTTTGTTGTCATGCCCTTTGGTTTAACCAATGCTCCCGCCACATTCATGGATCTCATGAACCGTGTGTGCCGTCCTATGTTAGATAAGTTTGTTATTGTATTCATCGACGACATCCTTATTTATTCCAAGACTGTAGAGGATCATGAGGCACACCTTAGACAGCTTCTTCAAACTTTGAGGAACGAAAAGTTATATGCTAAGTTCTCCAAATGTGAATTTTGGTTTCGCGAGGTACAGTTTCTTGGTCACGTTGTAAATGAGAATGGTATTAAAGTAGACCCTTCCAAGGTAGAGGCAGTGATGAAATGGGACTCCCCTAAGAGTCCAACTGAAGTACGTAGTTTTCTTGGCCTTGCGGGCTATTACCAAAGATTCATTCAAGATTTCTCTAAGATCGCCACACTTCTCACCAAATTCACGCGCAAGAATGTCCCTTTTGAATGGAGTGATCAACAAGAGCAAGCGTTCTCCACGCTAAAGGATAAGCTTAGTCATGCACCGATTCTTGTATTACCCGAAGGTACCGATGATCTTGTTGTATATTGTGATGCTTCACATAATGGGTTGGGTTGTGTCTTGATGCAAAGGGGGAAAGTCATTGCCTATGCCTCACGGCAATTAAAGGAACATGAAAGGAATTACCCGACTCACGATCTTGAATTGGCAGCGGTAGTCTTTTCACTTAAGATATGGCGTCATTACCTCTACGGGATTAAGTGTACTATTTACACCGACCATAAGAGTTTGAAGTATTTCTTTGACCAACGAGATTTGAACATGAGACAACGAAGGTGGTTGGATTTAGTAAAGGATTATGATTGTGAGATTCTCTATCACCCGGGGAAAACAAATGTAGTAGCCGACGCCCTTAGTAGGAAAGCTTCACACCACGTGATGACAGTTAAGTCCTTACGTATGATGGCTACTCCTAACCTTTTTGAAAGAATCAAAGAAGTGCAGCAACAAGCATGGTCTAAGGGCGATCTTAAGATAGAACGAATTAAGGGTCAAGACAAGGACCTTGTTGATGATTAACGTGGTTTAAAGACTCGATACGGAAGGATTTGGATTCCCAATTCGGTAGACCTAAAGAAAATGTTATTGGATGAGGCACACAAGTCTAAGTATTCAATCCACCCCGGTGCCACTAAGATGTACCACGATTTGAAAGCTGATTATTGGTGGCCGGGAATGAAAAGAGAAATTGTTAAGTATGTTGAACAATGTCTGACTTGTTTACAAGTTAAGGCAGGGCACCAAAAACCCTATGGTAAGATTCAACCATTAGATATTCCGGTATGGAAATGGGAACATATCACTATGGATTTTATCACCAAATTACCGAAAACCCTAAGAAAACATGACACAATATGGGTAATTGTAGACCGATTGACCAAAAGTGCCTTGTGTCTACCGATAAGAGAAACGTTTTCCTCTGAAAAGTTAGCCGACTTGTACATGAAGGAGGTAATAGCTAGACATGGAGTTCCGATATCCATTGTATCCGATAGGGATAGTCGGTTTACTACAAGATTCTGGAACAAGTTTCAGGAGGAATTGGGGACACGCCTCAATCTGAGCACGACTTTTCATCCCCAAACAGATGGACAAAGTGAAAGGACGATTCAAACGTTAGAAGATATGTTAAGGGCTTGTGCCATCGATTTTGGAGGTTATTGGGATGACCACTTACCATTGGTGGAATTCTCATATAATAATAGTTATCATGCTCGCATTGGTATGCCACCGTATGAAATGTTGTATGGAAGGAGGTGTAGAACTCCTATTTGTTGGGGTGAAATTGGACAAAGGGAATTAGCTAGCACCGACATTGTCTTGAAAACCACCGAAAAGATCGATCAAATTCGGGAGAGATTGAAAGCGGCTCAAGATAGGCAAAAGTCTTATGCAGATAAGCGAAGAAGGCCTATTGAATTTCAAGAATGTGATATGGTTATGCTTAAAGTGTCGCCATGGAAAGGGATCATTCGTTTTAGAAAGAGAGGAAAGCTTAGTCCAAGGTTTATCGGACCATTTAAAATCATAGCTAGAGTGGGAAAGGTGGCTTACCGCCTTGAATCACCGGAAGAATTGGCAGGAATTCACAACACCTTTCATGTATCACATTTGAGAAAATGTCTTGTTGATGAGGCAACATACGTGCCATTAGAAGAGATTGAGATAAGTGATAAGTTGAATTATGTCGAAGAGCCAATAGCAATTATTGATGAGATGGTTAAGAAACTAAAAAGAAGAGAAATCAAATTATTTAAAGTTCAATGGAGACACCGCAAGGGATCCGAGACTACTTGGGAACTTGAAGAGGATATGATACGGTATTGTCCGGCAATACACCAAGCTTGGATTGTGAGGACACAATCCTAATAAGAGGGGGAGAGTTGTAACACCCCAAATACTTGTAAGTTCACATTTAACTGAAAGAAATTAATTTAATACCATTACTATATATATATATAGTTAGTATGGTTAAGTTAAAGGTTCATATTGTTAAGTGTAAGGTTGAAGGTCAAGTTTAGCAAAACTGTAAGTAAAGGGACTAAAATTGTAAATATATTAAATAAGACTCCATACTTGGAAAAAAATCAGATTCTTCCATCTGATTTGGGTGTGTGAGTGTCGATACATACAAGTAAAAGGAGAGGAAGAACACCAACTCAAAATCTTCAAAATTAGAGCTTTAATCTTATGTGTTAAGGCTTGCAATCAAAGGTTTAAACCATCTCCAAGGTAAGGTTCATACTCTAGTTCTTTAATTTAGTTAATTGAGGATTTTGTGATGAACCTAAAATGAGTTATTGAAGAATGTTAAAATTTATGGTTGATATATGTTATGTAGATGATAATAATCACTACTATGTAAGTTGTTCATGTGAAAACTGAAAGTTTGAAAGAAATTAGGGTTTGATGGTGTTAACTAAATTGAGAAAGTTCATGGATGATGATATGTTTAAGTTAGTAAGTTGTTGATAAGTTACAAGTATCATTTTTAGCTATTGCATGCTAAATTATAAAGGAAATGAGAAAGTAATGTAAAATTTTATGAAGAATTAAAGAGAAAGCTAAGTTGTAAATAGAATGTAAATGTATTCAAGTACAAGTGGTGTCTTGAATGATGGTGAATTGGTTATCTTGAATGAGAAATCTTTGTGTATAAGGTTATCACTTTGATTAGTGTATGACCTCATTTATGTGTAATGTGTATAGGTGAACATTGACTAAAATTGGAAGGCTTGAGATTTTATAAACTTCAACTTCAACATAATACAAGGTAAGTAATAGGGGATGGGATGGGAAAGTAAGGCTTATGCCTTTAGGAAAGCAAGGCTTATGCCTTGAATGGAATGTAAGGCTTATTCCTTAAATGGAATGTGTGGCATTTATGCCCAAATGTAAGCTAAAGTAACGGATCCTTACTTGTAAGATTAGTGCTTCACTACATGAACACTAAGAAATGTTGAAAGTTTTTGTAAAGTTAATACACTCCCTATTACTTACTAAGTATTTCATACTTACCCCATTTATGATGTTATATTGTAGATTGTCCAAGTGGCTCGAGGGGAAATTTGGGTAAGGAACCAAGCTCAAGCTAGTGGTGGGACTTGCTTTCTTAGTAAGTCAATCCCTTTTTGTAAATCATGCTCTTTGTGAACTATGTAATGCCCCTTTTTTGTAAAGAATGATGTTTAACCAAATTGGGTAAGCTTTTGGAATGATGGAACATGTTGTAATGATCTTAATCTGGATGTTTCGAATGTTTATGTAATGAATGTGAAGTTTGAATGTTAACAATGCTCATGAAAGTGTGAATGGGTTGTTTTGGTGTCAAAACGGGTCATGAATGTGCTTACGTGTAAAAGATGAGTTAGGGTTTGAATGGATTGATTGGGACTTGTTGTTAGAGTCAAAATGATGTTAGAAAAGAGTTATGAAAATGCTTAGGTCTGAATATGGGGGAATTGTGTTTTGAGTTGTCATTTAAAAGTGTCGAAATGGCCCTAAGTTGGTGACGTATCCAAAATGGTAATTTATGTAAAATTTGAAAAAGGGTCAATAAGGAAAGTTTTATATTGTTATAGTGAATGTGTGTGCGGAATTTTAGGTCATAACTCTCAACGAGTCAATAGTTATGCATGTTTAAAGGTCGATAGTTTTTAGAAAATGGGGCAGTTTTGGAAGGCAGTTTTGAGTCAAAGGGCCAGTTTTGGGGGTAGGTTTGAGGCTCAAGAAGCAGTTTTGAAGGGAAAGTGTAAACACGGAAAACCTTTATCTTGTTGTAGTGAAGGTGTCTACAAAATTTGGTTGTCTAATTATTAACGAGTAAAAAGTTATATGTATTTGAAAAAGGCAGTTTTGGGTGAAAAAGGTAGTTTTGAAAATGGGTAGATTTGCCCATAACGTATGTTGGTCAGTTAACTTGTGTAGCCTTTGGTACGTAATCGCGTATCATATTTTTAGTTGACTGGTGGGACCTAAACAAGAATAATTCAGTAAAAAAAAAAAAATCGGGGCGTTTCAAAAATACCTTTCCTGGTAGCTTCTATGTGATGTGCCACATGCAAAGTTTGTGCTTTGATTCGGTTAGGACTGTTTCCACGACTTTTTTCATTGATTTGTCCTGATCTGTCACGATAATACTTGGCTGACCTCCAAACGTATTTACAAAGGCATTTATCAGCCAAATGTAACTGTCAGAAGTTTCATTGTTTAGCAAGCCTGCACCAAGTGTCACACTCCTCCTGTAGTTGTCTATTCCTGTGAAGGGTACGAACATCATTTTGTACATGTTGTAGAAAGTATGGTTAATGTTTTATTTCTATATGAGACCAATTCCAAATGTACACACGATATGAAACTGAGTTGTAACACACATGTTACTCACTTGTAACACACGTGTTACTAACGGTTAACACATGTGTTACTAACTGTTAACACATGTGTTACTAACGATTAATACATTCTCTGAAATGCTTTTTTATTTTGATTAATACGTACTTGTTGGTTGAGTTAGTGGCATCAAAAGAGACGATGTCACCAAATTCTCTGAAGTTAGCCTTAGCAACTTCATCAGCCCAAAACAAACATGCTAACTTTCCCTTTTCGACTTTGTACTCAAATGAGAAGTCGGCTATGTAAGCTTTTTTGTTAAGCATCTTTGTCACAAGGATTTGTGCGTCGCTGCCTCCCATAAACGTGTTCATATCTCTCCTAAAGTTCTTGAAGTCCACCACCGTTCCATTTGTGAAATCATAAGATCCTTTGAGAGTCTTGTATATGTGGTGTGCCTTAGTTGGTCCAATGTTCATCGTTTCGAGCTTGAAAATGAACTGTTCTTGCTGGAATGTTAGCTTCCTCGCCTTTTTCATCAGATATTCATGCTCCTTTTGGCACATCATATGATTGTGCGTCTCCATAAACGAGATTATTCTGAACTTTCCATCTTGAGTTCTCTTTAATATTATTTTTGCATTGCACCCGGTGACTGAGATGTTGGATACCCTATCTTTTCTTTTACCTTTTTTGCCTTTTTTTCCGATTCTTTCAACGTGTCTTCATCATTTCTCTCGGGGTATCCAGTCTTGTTGCATATATAACACTTCTCGTACACCAATTTATTCTTTAGTCTCTTTTGAGTAGAGCTTCTCACATCAAATCTCCCTTGAAACGCGTATCTTAGATAATACACGTAAGCATCGTCAAGCACATCAAAAACTTGCCCGATATGTGGCTTTACATCTTCTGCCACTTCTGGTATCCATAGGGTAGTCCCACCCGGTGTTTCAATCTCATTTGAAACAACTAGCAAGGTTTTTGGTGTACCGATTGATTCTGTAAAAGATTTCAGAGAAATGTAAGATTCTGTAACAAGCAGTAACACATGTGTTATTGAATAGTAACACACGTGTTAGTTGACAGTAACACACGTGTTAGTTGACAGTAACACACGTGCTAGTTGACAGTAACACATGCGGTAATCCACTAGTTGCACATGTGGTAATCAACTACTGATACATGTGTAACCAATTACTAACACATGTGTTAGTAACATATGTGGTAAGCAATTACTAACACATGTGGTAATCAATCAATAACACATGTGTTAATCAATTAATAACACATGTGCTAGTAACATATGTTATGTTTCCGTGTAAGTTTTTTTTACACTATCAAGTATGTTACTCACACATGTGTTATTAACATATATTGTTAACACATGTGCTACTACCACATGTGTTAGTAAATTTTATCATTAGATAGCATGTTTTATTAGATAGCATGTCTTAGTACCTGTAGCCTTTGAATCTGTCTGCTGTTCGACGTCACTAGCTTCTTTAAATTCTTGTACCACAGCCATCACGTCCGTACTGCACCATAATACGTTTCAAATTTATCAACTACCACATGTGTTAATGATTTTTTTACAAATCAACCAGATGAAGAAAAAAAAATTCAACTCTGTTTGACTGGTTTTGACAACTAACACGGGAAACGTAAGACTTACATAGAATATTGACATTAGCTACTAGTATCACAGGTGTTACCACAATTTCATTTTCATTGAGTAACACATGTGTTAACTAATTTAAAAAATCAACATCTGGAAAAAAAAAAAATTCAAGTCTTTTTGAGGATTTTTGACAACTTCTAACGAAACATACAATTCACAGGTATTGAAACGCTACTATTACCACATGTGTTAGTAACACAGAATTTGATAATCATGTTACGAGTTTTCTGCGCGATTATTGATAATGCCATTTTTTTAAAAATTGATTGTTGAATCAGCGAAAATCACACTGTTATTTCAGTTTTCGTCATTCAAATCGTAAATTAATGATGTTAAAATCGCGCAAAACACGATCGCATAAAACCGCGGTAACGTAAAACCTATTCGATTTTTCACATATCGACCGTTCGTTTGTAGAATTGAAGAAGTTTCGACTGGAAATAACCTAGTTCTTACATTCGATTACGATTTTTTGCGGCTATCAGAAACCCTGCGCGATCGATTGTTGTTCGTACGTAGCGTAGGTGTATGTATATATCTGCGTATATGTATCTATCGATATGTTATAATTTTGTTTTTTGATTAATTATTTAATTAGAATTAAATAAAATGTAATTTGACCAAAATACCCTCCCTCCCCAAAATGAAATGGTGCATTTTGATTGGTTCCCACAGTCTCACCTAAAATGGCAGTCTCATTTGAACATCACCCTACTGTGAATATAAAAATTTAACTATAATCCTTCAAAACTTTTGTGGAAAGAAAAAATATTCATAGTAATAGTGAACGGATGAATGTTAACTGAAGTTTTAGTTGTTACAAAAATATCACTTCCCTTCATAATTATGTTTCTTTTTATGAAAGATGGATGAATAAAATATGTTTCACAGTTCTAATTTTAACATCGTGTTCTTGTGAAATCCAACCCTATATCAATCCTAAAACTTTTGCTACAATTATCATTAAATTGCTTACTATTCCAATATATTTCCATTCGAAATGTTGTTCCGGCTCTGATACCAATTGAAAAACGTGTCTGTTCTCAGGAATCTACAGCTGATCGAATCAAATACACTAGCGGAAATAGTGTATTTTTATGTAAACGTGAATCAAATGAAGAAATCAGAATGCGAAGCGAGATGTAAATAAAAGTAGTGAACTTTTATTTCTTTATTGTGACACCCGGTCAAAAATGACCCAAAATTTGCTCCTAATTTAAAACTTTAATATTCGTACTCGGTACGAACCAAAAAAAAAGTATTCGAATATTATATATATAAGTATATATATAACTCAAAACGATTATTTAATAATCGCGAATGTACGAATCTGACAGAGCGCGAAAACTTAAAATGGACGTTGGTGCGAAACATTTACAAATAAAGTATTATTGTCAAGAATAATAATTATTTACTCCGGTAGAAATTTAAATACATTTTAGATACAGAAAACTCTCCGTCAAAACGAACTAAAACAAAGATACATTTTTATCACTTAGTTAAAAGCATTTTTATAAATTAATTCGATTAAAAATATAAACGATTATATTTTTAGAAATTTATTAATTGAAAACATTATTTTATAAAACGATCGGGTAAACAAAAACGGGTATATTATACTACAATTCAGGAGACACCAAACCACCCACTCTCCTCTTCTTGACTAAAAAGTGCAGACCAACACATCCCTTAAATTTTGGATCTTGTTTATTTGCCCTTTTGACCTACACAAACACATACACTTGATGACACGCAAAAATTCAAGTTTTTATGTGTCATTATCTCACATTTTTAGCCCAAATCATGATTAATATATCTAAAATCAATACTTTATCATTAAAACTCGTCACTTGGACTAAAATATAGACAACATTTCAAAAATCATCTAAAATGGTCGAAAAACACGATAAATATAACGAAAACGATCATGAGCATTCTCGTTCACGCTTTTAAGCAATTTTTAAGTTACACTAATAATTATGACCTCTAACTTATGTCATTTTCTTCGTTAGGAAAATACGATCGCGTGGATATAAAGAACGCTGAAAACGGACACCCGAGTCAAAAGTTATGCCCAAACGAAGAATCCAAGCAACCGGAGAAGACCAATACGGGCAAACCAAGCCGGATACGGGGGGAACAAGCCGTATTCGGCCATGCACTGACCGTATATGGCCTGGCATGACCGTATACGGCCTTGTCCAGCCGTATACGGCTGGTGTTCTCCCGTATACGGCCTCGTTCTCTCGTATTCAGCCCGTGTTCGCCCGTATCGTGCAATTTCCACCCGAAATACGAGAGGTCCCCCCGTATCGTCCTCCCGTCCCGTACAAAATGTGATTTTGATACGGCTGAGCGATACGGTTGAGCATTTGGAGGTAGAAATACGGCTGGACGATACGGCTGAGCAACTACTATATATATGGGATCATTTCACCTCAAAATCAAAAATTCATCATTCAACTTCACTTTCTCTCTCTACTCTCTCTCTAGAAATAATTAGATTAGGTTAGTGTAAATTAAGCTAGTAGATTAGCTTCTAGCTTGGTTGTAACAGAGGTGCTCCGAGACTGCGATTGCGCAAGATTTGTAATTAAGCTTTGTCAGGTTTTATTATAATCTCTATCTTGTTATTTTAAATATGTTGTGCTGCTGTCATAATTATTTAGAATTGCTTGCTAGAATTATTGCCATGCTTAGCTAAACAAATCTGTGTTTGCTATGATAGTCAGTATGCTAGGGTAGTTATACTCTAATATGCAATTGGGATGCACCATTATGAAACAACGGAGGTAACGTTATACGGCTTTCATTTGTATAGCGCCGAAAACATCACGAATGTGTTTAGTACGGAACGTGGAAGCTATGAAAGTCGTGGGCACAATCCGTTGTGGAAATAATGATTCCAATTGTAATACGCCGTTACTCTGTCCGTATGCTGTTGATATATATTTAAATCTATGAATTGAGTCTCCAATGTTTATCTATCCAACTTATGCTGTGGTTTGTAACTTACTGCTGGTCCTTACGAATCTGACAGAGCGCGAAAACTTAAAATGGACGTTGGTGCGAAACATTTCCAAATAAAGTATTATTGTCAAAAATAATAATTATTTACTCCGGTAGAAATTTAAATACATTTTAGATACAGAAAACTCTCCGTCAAAACGAACTAAAACAAAGATACATTTTTATCACTTAGTTAAAAGCATTTTTATAAAATAATTCGATTAAAAATATAAACGATTATATTTTTAGAAATTTATTAATTGAAAACATTATTTTATAAAACGATCGGGTAAACGAAAACGGGTATATTATACTACAATTCAGGAGACACCAAACCACCCACTCTCCTCTTGTTGACTAAAAAGTGCAGACCAACACATCCCTTAAATTTTGGATCTTGTTTATTTGCCCTTTTGACCTACACAAACACATACACTTGATGACACGCAAAAGTCAAGTTTTTATGTGTCATTATCTCACCTTTTATCAATACTTTATCATTAAAACTCAGCACTTGGGCTAAAATATAGGCAACATTTCAAAAATCATCTAAAATGGTCCAAAAACACGATAAATATAACGAAAACGATAATGAGCATTCTCGTTCACACTTTTAAGCAAATTTTTAGTTCCACAAAGAGTTATGACCTCTAAATTATGTCATTTTCTTCGTTAGGAAAATACGATCGCGTGGATATAAAGAACGCTGAAAACGGACACCCGAGTCAAAAGTTATGCCCAAACGAAGAATCCAAGCAACCGGAGAAGACCAATACGGGCAAACCAAGCCGGATACGGGGGGAACAAGCCGTATTCGGCCATGCACTGACCGTATATGGCCTGGCATGACCGTATACGGCCTTGTCCAGTCATATACGGCTGGTGTTCTCCCGTATACGGCCTCGTTCTCTCGTATTCAGCCCGTGTTCGCCCGTATCGTGCAATTTCCACCCGAAATACGAGAGGTCCCCCCGTATCGTCCTCCCCTCCCGTACAAAATGTGATTTTGATACGGCTGAGCGATACGGTTGAGCATTTGGAGGTAGGAATACGGCTGGACGATACGGCTGAGCAACTACTATATATATGGGATCATTTCACCTCAAAATCAAAAATTCATCATTCAACTTCACTTTCTCTCTCTACTCTCTCTCTATAAATAATTAGATTAGGTTAGTGTAAATTAAGCTAGTAGATTAGCTTCTAGCTTGGTTGTAACGGAGGTGCTCCGAGACTGCGATTGCGCAAGATTTGTAATTAAGCTTTGTCAGGTTTTATTATAATCTCCATCTTGTTATTTTAAATATGTTGTGCTGCTGTCATAATTATTTAGAATTGCTTGCTAGAATTGTTGCCATGCTTAGCTAAACAAATCTGTGTTTGCTATGATAGTCAGTATGCTAGGGTAGTTATACTTTAATATGCAATTGGGATGCACCATTATGAAACAACGGAGGTAACGTTATACGGCTTTCATTTGTATAGTGCCGAAACCATCACGAATGTGTGTAGTACGGAACGTGGAAGCTATGAAAGTCGTGGGCACAATCCGTTGTGGAAATAATGATTCCAATTGTAATACGCCGTTACTCTGTCCGTATGCTGTTGATATATATTTAAATCTATGAATTGAGTCTCCAATGTTTATCTATCCAACTTATGCTGTGGTTTGTAACTTACTGCTGGTCCTTACGAATCTGACAGAGCGCGAAAACTTAAAATGGACGTTGGTGCGAAACATTTCCAAATAAAGTATTATTGTCAAGAATAATAATTATTTACTCCGGTAGAAATTTAAATACATTTTAGATACAGAAAACTCTCCGTCAAAACGAACTAAAACAAAGATACATTTTTATCACTTAGTTAAAAGCATTTTTATAAAATAATTCGATCAAAAATATAAACGATTATATTTTTAGAAGTTTATTAATTGAAAACATTATTTTATAAAACGATCGGGTAAACGAAAACGGGTATATTATACTACAATTCAGGAGACACCAAACCACCCACTCTCCTCTTGTTGACTAAAAAGTGCAGACCAACACATCCCTTAAATTTTGGATCTTGTTTATTTGCCCTTTTGACCTACACAAACACATACACTTGATGACACGCAAAAAGTCAAGTTTTTTTATGTGTCATTATCTCACCTTTTTAGCCCAAATCATGATGAATATATCTAAAATCAATACTTTATCATTAAAACTCAGCACTTGGGCTAAAATATAGACAACATTTCAAAAATCATCTAAAATGGTCGAAAAACACGATAAATATAACGAAAACGATCATGAGCATTCTCGTTCACACTTTTAAGCAAATTTTAAGTTCCACTAAGAGTTATGACCTCTAACTTATGTCATTTTCTTCGTTAGGAAAATACGATCGCGTGGATATAAAGAACGCTGAAAACGGACACCCGAGTCAAAAGTTATGCCCAAACAAAGAATCCAAGCAACCGGAGAAGACCAATACGGGCAAACCAAGCCGGATACAGGGGGAACAAGCCGTATTCGGCCATGCACTGACCGTATATGGCCTGGCATGACCGTATACGGCCTTGTCCAGTCATATACGGCTGGTGTTCTCCCGTATACGTCCTCGTTCTCTCGTATTCAGCCCGTGTTCGCCCGTATCGTGCAATTTCCACCCGAAATACGAGAGGTCCCCCCGTATCGTCCTCCCCTCCCGTACAAAATGTGATTTTGATACGGCTGAGCGATACGGTTGAGCATTTGGAGGTAGGAATACGGCTGGACGATACGGCTGAGCAACTACTATATATATGGGATCATTTCACCTCAAAATCAAAAATTCATCATTCAACTTCACTTTCTCTCTCTACTCTCTCTCTAGAAATAATTAGATTAGGTTAGTGTAAATTAAGCTAGTAGATTAGCTTCTAGCTTGGTTGTAACGGAGGTGCCCCGAGACTGCGATTGCGCAAGATTTGTAATTAAGTTTGTCAGGTTTTATTATAATCTCTATCTTGTTATTTTAAATATGTTGTGCTGCTGTCATAATTATTTAGAATTGCTTGCTAGAATTGTTGCCATGCTTAGCTAAACAAATCTGTGTTTGCTATGATAGTCAGTATGCTAGGGTAGTTATACTTTAATATGCAATTGGGATGCACCATTATGAAACAACGGAGGTAACGTTATACGGCTTTCATTTGTATAGCGCCGAAACCATCACGAATGTTTGTAGTACGGAACGTGGAAGCTATGAAAGTCGTGGGCACAATCCGTTGTGGAAATAATGATTCCAATTGTAATATGCCGTTACTCTGTCCGTATGCTGTTGATATATATTTAAATCTATGAATTGAGTCTCCAATGTTTATCTATCCAACTTATGCTGTGGTTTGTAACTTACTGCTGGTCCTTACGAATCTGACAGAGCGCGAAAACTTAAAATGGACGTTGGTGCGAAACATTTCCAAATAAAGTATTATTGTCAAGAATAATAATTATTTACTCCGGTAGAAATTTAAATACATTTTAGATACAGAAAACTCTCCGTCAAAACGAACTAAAACAAAGATACATTTTTATCACTTAGTTAAAAGCATTTTTATAAAATAATTCGATTAAAAATATAAACGATTATATTTTTAGAAATTTATTAATTGAAAACATTATTTTATAAAACGATCGGGTAAACGAAAACGGGTATATTATACTACAATTCAGGAGAAACCAAACCACCCACTCTCCTCTTGTTGACTAAAAAGTGCAGAACAACACATCCCTTAAATTTGGGATCTTGTTTATTTGCCCTTTTGACCTACACAAACACATACACTTGATGACACGCAAAAAGTCAAGTTTTTATGTGTCATTATCTCACCTTTTTAGCCCAAATCATGATGAATATATCTAAAATCAATACTTTATCATTAAAACTCAGCACCTGGGCTAAAATATAGACAACATTTCAAAAATCATCTAAAATGGTCGAAAAACACGATAAATATAACGAAAACGATCATGAGCATTCTCGTTCACGCTTTTAAGCAAATTTTAAATTCCACTAAGAATTATGACCTCTAACTTATGTCATTTTCTTCGTTAGGAAAATACGATCGTGTGGATATAAAGAACGCTGAAAACGGACACCCGAGTCAAAAGTTATGCCCAAACAAAGAATCCAAGCAACCGGAGAAGACCAATACGGGCAAACCAAGCCGGATACGGGGGGAACAAGCCGTATTTGGCCATGCACTGACCGTATATGGCCTGGCATGACCGTATATGGCCTTGTCCAGCCATATACGGCTGGTGTTCTCCCGTATACGGCCTCGTTCTCTCGTATTCAGCCCGTGTTCGCCCGTATCGTGCAATTTCCACCCGAAATACGAGAGGTCCCCCCGTATCGTCCTCCCCTCCCGTACAAAATGTGATTTTGATACGGCTGAGCGATACGGTTGAGCATTTGGAGGTAGGAATACGGCTGGACGATACGGCTGAGCAACTACTATATATATGGGATCATTTCACCTCAAAATCAAAAATTCATCATTCAACTTCACTTTCTCTCTCTACTCTCTCTCTAGAAATAATTAGATTAGGTTAGTGTAAATTAAGCTAGTAGATTAGCTTCTAGCTTGGTTGTAACGGAGGTGCCCCGAGACTGCGATTGCGCAAGATTTGTAATTAAGTTTGTCAGGTTTTATTATAATCTCCATCTTGTTATTTTAAATATGTTGTGCTGCTGTCATAATTATTTAGAATTGCTTGCTAGAATTATTACCATGCTTAGCTAAACAAATATGTGTTTGCTATGATAGTCGTTATGCTAGGGTAGTTATACTTTAATATGCAATTGGGATGCACAATTATGAAACAACGGAGGTAACGTTATACGGCTTTCATTTGTATAGCGCCGAAACCATCACGAATGTGTGTAGTACGGAACGTGGAAGCTATGAAAGTCGTGGGCACAATCCGTTGTGGAAATAATGATTCCATTTGTAATACGCCGTTACTCTGTCCGTATGCTGTTGATATATATTTAAATCTATGAATTGAGTCTCCAATGTTTATCTATCCAACTTATGCTGTGGTTTGTAACTTACTGCTGGTCCTTACGAATCTGACAGAGCGCGAAAACTTAAAATGGACGTTGGTGCGAAACATTTCCAAATAAAGTATTATTGTCAAGAATAATAATTATTTACTCCGGTAGAAATTTAAATACATTTTAGATACAGAAAACTATCCGTCAAAACGAACTAAAACAAAGATACATTTTTATCACTTAGTTAAAAGCATTTTTATAAAATAATTCGATTAAAAATATAAACGATTATATTTTTAGAAATTTATTAATTGAAAACATTATTTTATAAAACGATCGGGTAAACGAAAACGGGTATATTATACTACAATTCAGGAGAAACCAAACCACCCACTCTCCTCTTGTTGACTAAAAAGTGCAGAACAACACATCCCTTAAATTTGGGATCTTGTTTATTTGCCCTTTTGACCTACACAAACACATACACTTGATGACACGCAAAAAGTCAAGTTTTTATGTGTCATTATCTCACCTTTTTAGCCCAAATCATGATGAATATATCTAAAATCAATACTTTATCATTAAAACTCGGCACTTGGGCTAAAATATAGACAACATTTCAAAAATCATCTAAAATGGTCGAAAAACACGATAAATATAACGAAAACGATCATGAGCATTCTCGTTCACGCTTTTAAGCAAATTTTAAGTTCCACAAAGAATTATGACCTCTAACTTATGTCATTTTCTTCGTTAGGAAAATACGATCGTGTGGATATAAAGAACGCTGAAAACGGACACCCGAGTCAAAAGTTATGCCCAAACAAAGAATCCAAGCAACCGGAGAAGACCAATACGGGCAAACCAAGCCGGATACGGGAGGAACAAGCCGTATTTGGCCATGCACTGACCGTATATGGCCTGGCATGACCGTATACGGCCTTTTCCAGCCATATACGGCTGGTGTTCTCCCGTATACGGCCTCGTTCTCTCGTATTCAGCCCGTGTTCGCCCGTATCGTGCAATTTCCACCCGAAATACAAGAGGTCCCCCCGTATCGTCCTCCCCTCCCGTACAAAATGTGATTTTGATACGGCTGAGCGATACGGTTGAGCATTTGGAGGTAGGAATACGGCTGGACGATACGGCTGAGCAACTACTATATATATGGGATCATTTCACCTCAAAATCAAAAATTCATCATTCAACTTCACTTTCTCTCTCTACTCTCTCTCTAGAAATAATTAGATTAGGTTAGTGTAAATTAAGCTAGTAGATTAGCTTCTAGCTTGGTTGTAACGGAGGTGCTCCGAGACTGCGATTGCGCAAGATTTGTAATTAAGTTTGTCCGGTTTTATTATAATCTCCATCTTGTTATTTTAAATATGTTGTGCTGCTGTCATAATTATTTAGAATTGCTTGCTAGAATTATTACCATGCTTAGCTAAACAAATATGTGTTTGCTATGATAGTCGTTATGCTAGGGTAGTTATACTTTAATATGCAATTGGGATGCACAATTATGAAACAACGGAGGTAACGTTATACGGCTTTCATTTGTATAGCGCCGAAACCATCACGAATGTGTGTAGTACGGAACGTGGAAGCTATGAAAGTCGTGGGCACAATCCGTTGTGGAAATAATGATTCCATTTGTAATACGCCGTTACTCTGTCCGTATGCTGTTGATATATATTTAAATCTATGAATTGAGTCTCCAATGTTTATCTATCCAACTTATGCTGTGGTTTGTAACTTACTGCTGGTCCTTACGAATCTGACAGAGCGCGAAAACTTAAAATGGACGTTGGTGCGAAACATTTCCAAATAAAGTATTATTGTCAAGAATAATAATTATTTACTCCGGTAGAAATTTAAATACATTTTAGATACAGAAAACTCTCCGTCAAAACGAACTAAAACAAAGATACATTTTTATCACTTAGTTAAAAGCATTTTTATAAAATAATTCGATTAAAAATATAAACGATTATATTTTTAGAAATTTATTAATTGAAAACATTATTTTATAAAACGATCGGGTAAACGAAAACGGGTATATTATACTACAATTCAGGAGAAACCAAACCACCCACTCTCCTCTTGTTGACTAAAAAGTGCAGACCAACAAATCCCTTAAATTTGGGATCTTGTTTATTTGCCCTTTTGACCTACACAAACACATACACTTGATGACACGCAAAAAGTCAAGTTTTTATGTGTCATTATCTCACATTTTTAGCCCAAATCATGATGAATATATCTAAAATCAATACTTTATCATTAAAACTCATCATTTGGGCTAAAATATAGACAACATTTCAAAAATCATCTAAAATGGTCGAAAAACACGATAAATATAACGAAAACGATCATGAGCATTCTCGTTCACGCTTTTAAGCAAATTTTAAGTTCCACTAAGAATTATGACCTCTAACTTAAGTCATTTTCTTCGTTAGGAAAATATGATCGTGTGGATATAAAGAACGCTGAAAACGGACACCCGAGTCAAAAGTTATGCCCAAACAAAGAATCCAAGCAACCGGAGAAGACCAATACGGGCAAACCAAGCCGGATACGGGGGGAACAAGCCGTATTTGGCCATGCACTGACCGTATATGGCCTGGCATGACCGTATATGGCCTTGTCCAGTCGTATACGGCTGGTGTTCTCCTGTATACGGCCTCGTTCTCTCGTATTCAGCCCGTGTTCGCCCGTATCGTGCAATTTCCACCCGAAATACGAGAGGTCCCCCCGTATCGTCCTCCCCTCCCGTACAAAATGTGATTTTGATACGGCTGAGCGATACGGTTGAGCATTTGGAGGTAGGAATACGGCTGGACGATACGGCTGAGCAACTACTATATATATGGGATCATTTCACCTCAAAATCAAAAATTCATCATTCAACTTCACTTTCTCTCTCTACTCTTTCTCTAGAAATAATTAGATTAGGTTAGTGTAAATTAAGCTAGTAGATTAGCTTCTAGCTTGGTTGTAACGGAGGTGCTCCGAGACTGCGATTGCGCAAGATTTGTAATTACGCTTTGTCAGGTTTTATTATAATCTCTATCTTGTTATTTTAAATATGTTGTGCTGCTGTCATAATTATTTAGAATTGCTTGCTAGAATTATTGCCATGCTTAGCTAAACAAATATGTGTTTGCTATGATAGTCGTTATGCTAGGGTAGTTATACTTTAATACGCAATTGGGATGCACCATTATGAAACAACGGAGGTAACGTTATACGGCTTTCATTTGTATAGCGCCGGAACCATCACGAATGTGTGTAGTACGGAACGTGGAAGCTATGAAAGTCGTGGGCAAAATCCGTTGTGGAAATAATGATTCCAATTGTAATACGCCGTTACTCTGTCCGTATGCTGTTGATATATATTTAAATCTATGAATTGAGTCTCCAATGTTTATCTATCCAACTTATGCTGTGGTTTGTAACTTACTGCTGGTCCTTAACTGGTGGTACGCCGCTTATTATTCTGTGTCCGATGATCGTTGAACTCAACATGGCCGGTGTTCTCCTGGTTGAAATACACTGGAGGGAGACACAGAGCGTAAGATTAGAGATAGGTTAGATTCATTTCATATAACACATATTTTAGAGAGAACTTTCGGAATATTTGTGACTTAACCAACTATCCAGTTACTCTGCACGTATAAACTGATCCTTGTGTGCTGCTCTGCTGCATGTTCTTGTTTGATTGTTGCTTTAGGGTTTGCATGCTAGTATCACCTGTGCTGTTGGATATGTGATTAGGTTTTCGAATATAAATTGACTGCATACACCAGTTTAACATGCGTAGAATAGTTATGACGACTTATATAAAATAATGATGAACAATTTAATCAGCCGTTAGACCAGACCATCCCAACTTGTTCCGGTAGAAAACCCCTGTTCATGTTTTTGTTTATTCAACAATTCATGCCATGATTCGGATATCTAGGATGTCCGAGATTGGGGAACAGGATTCGAGGATGGTCGTTGGTTGAATTGGTTGCTGCATTTGGGAGAACTTCCGGTGTAGTTTACATTCCATAGCTGCTATCTTCGTGACATGTTATTTATCTGATTGCGGACAACTCTACGTTAGATAGATAATAGGCTAGTAGTTATGGCTCATTAGGATATATAACTCAGGATAGATAACAAAGGACCTTTTAATGTTGCAACGGAAATACCGTAAAACAGCTGAATACTGGTATAAGCGTTGAATACAAATACGTGGGAGCTAAGGAAAGGCTGTAGGTAGAATACTTTGCTGTCATTGATTGTTCCAAGTACGTCTGTTGAATCCTGACTCCGTCATCATAACTAATACTTAATCTGTAGTTCTCGTAGCCACCTCACCTCCCCTATCTTTAGTTTAGTTTTTAAATTAGTTGGTTAGAATAGAAAAGAAACAAACACCCCTATCAAACTCTTGATAAAATCAGCTAAATTACGAAAGATAATCAAAAGACCTAAATCCTATGCCCGTTGTAGTTTGAAGAACGACCCTAGGTCATACTTACTACTATACTCCCATAGTTTTAAGTATACTTAGGCCCAGCAAAACATAAATTTTAAAACCCACTGATCGGCGCCAGGAGGAAGGCCCGCAACGACGCGAGTCAAATCGCAACCGACCTCTCGGCCACCATCAGGTTTTTGGCGCCGCTGCCGGGGACTACAACGACCGATTTAGGAATTTAGTTATCTTAGTTATTTAGCGATCCTTTCGGAAGATCAATATCATTCGAAAGTTACCTTTCCGTTCTTTCCTTTTCAGTACCCTTTCCTTTCCAAAACTCTCTTTTCTACCAAAACCCTCAAATTCTTCAGTCATGACGACTTGTCAACATGACTGTAAATTTGGAACAACTTTCAAAAGCCCTGAACCAAACTTTCAATCCACATCTTCTGTTCAGTGGCCAACCAAAACCCCTCTTGCTCAATCTCTATCTACTCTACCTTCCTTTCTATCCGATTCTTCCTTTAATTCTCAACAACACTATAACGAAACTTTGATTAACTTTATGATTGAACAAAATAACGTTAATAGACAACTAATAGCTTTTCAAGATAAAATTGACGCTCTACTTAGAATTTCTGAATATTTAATCAAAAACATAGAAGTTAGTCTTAGACAATTATTTTCAAAAGTTGAGGAGATTCAAAGAAAAATCGCGATCAGTAACGCTGTCTATCTCTCATCCTATGAGCATGATGACATCTTAGTTGTTACGAGAGGAGGTAAAGAAACCAGAATTGAACAAACCTCAGATAATTCTTCAAACGAACCTTCCACTTCTACTGGTCCAATGCCAAGTGACACCCCTGTCACTGCACCAGATCCAGTACCTTCTCAAGTTCCAGAAATCATTCCACGTACTCGAATTCCCTTTCCTGGTAGGCTTAAGAAGGAGAAGCAAGAAGCACAGTTTGGGAAATATCTTGAGATGTTTAAAAGCCTGCACTTAAACGTTAGATTACTAGATGCTTTAGTAGAAATGCCTAGTTGTGCAAAATTCTTCAAAGAACTTCTTTCAAATAAAGAAAAATTACGGCAATTAGTTAATATACCCTTAGATGCTGAATGCTCTGCAATCATGTTACATGGCCTTCCACTAAAACTAGGAGATACTGGCCGTTTCACTATTCCTTGTTACCTTCAAAATATCCAAGTTAGTAATGCCTTAGCTGACCTAGGTGCTAGTGTCAACCTTATGCCTTACTCACTATATGAGAAACTAGGATTAGGAGAACTGCTACCCACTCGTATGACCATCCAATTAGCTGATAGATCAGTTAAACTCCCTCGGGGGATTGCTGAAGATATTATGGTCCGAGTAGGTAAATTTATCTTCCCAGTTGACTTTGTCATTATAGATATTGAGGAAGACGCCCACGTCCCCCTCATCCTTGGCAGACCTTTCCTAAACACTGCCAAGGCTGTTATTGACGTAAACGAAAAATCTTTAAAATTGAAGGTTGGAGCGGAGGAGGTCACCTTTAATGTCGATAAATTGATGAAACAACCTGTGGGAGAAGATCTTGGTCTTGTGGATTCCATGCAGGAAGTATATGACGAGCATTTGGAAGAGATTCTAGCGGTTAGCAATCCCGATCCTCTTCCCAACACAGTCATCACTACGAGAAGACTTTGCCAGGACGATGTTGGACCCTGCTCAGCTATCTTCGACAAACTTGCACACTCTAAGGAGCTGCTATTTCCTTTATCTGAAAAGAAGTATCCTCTTGCACCGCCTGACAGCACTCCCACGAACAACTCTTTTGCTGCTGTTCCATTAGGCGAAGGCATTCCTCTACCAATCCTACAAAGGGGTCAAAGTTTTCATCTCCTTTAGTAGCTGAAATTCTCAAATCTTTTGAGGAGATGGAATCAGAAATCTCAGCTAAGCCGCAACTATCTGAAGGTTGTGCGCCACAAAATCCAGAAATCACCATAAGTACATCTTCAACAGCTCAATTTCAGAGGTTTGCATGTGCCGACAACAACAATATCATCTTTACAGAAGACAGTGAAACCTCCTCATCATCCATAAGTAAATACGAGCTGAAGAAGAATGCACTTCCTAATGAGACAAAGTTAATGGAAATAGCATCAGCCACTGCAGCAGACTCATCTCCAAATGAACCAGAGTTCCAAATGGAGTACGATGAGTTACGAAGAGACAAGATCGCTCGAATGAAACCTTCTATTGAAGAACCGCTAGAATTAGAGCTAAAGGAACTACCCTCTCATCTGGAGTATGCTTTTCTTGAAGGAACCTCGCATTTACCTGTCATAATTGCAAAAGGTCTTACACCCGAAGAGAAAGCAAGACTCATTCAAGTGTTGAAGTCACATAAGAAGGCGATTGCATGGAAAATCTCTGATATCCAAGGGATCAGTCCAAACTATTGCACTCACAAGATACTAATGGAGAACGACTTCAAACCTTCCGTACAGAGACAGAGGAGAGTTAACCCGAAGATTCAAGACGTGGTCAAGAAGGAGGTTATCAAACTATTGGATGATGGCTTGATCTATCCTATTTCAGATTCCCCGAGGGTCAGCCCAGTTCAGGTTGTCCCTAAGAAAGGAGGAATGACGGTTATCACAAACGAAGATAATGAAGTAATTCCTACACGGACCGTCACCGGTTGGAGGGTATGCATCGACTATCGGAAGCTAAACGAAGCCACTAGAAAAGATCATTTCCCTCTGCCGTTCATCGATCAAATGTTGGAGAGATTATCTGGGAACGAGTTCTACTGTTTTCTTGATGGTTTCTCTGGCTAATTTCAGATTCCTCTCGATCCTAAGGACCAGGAAAAGATGACCTTCACATGTCCTTACGGAACATTCGCTTACCGACGCATGCCTTTCGGGCTATGCAACGCACCTGCTACATTCCAGAGGTGTATGGTGGCGATATTCCACGATATGATCGAACAGTGCATGGAAGTATTCATGGACGACTTCTCAGTCTTTGGAAATTCCTTCACTTCTTGTCTTTCCAACCTTGAACGAATGTTAGCCCGATGCGAAGAATCAAATCTTGTCTTGAACTAGGAGAAGTGCCACTTTATGGTGAAGGAAGGAATAGTTCTAGGACACCGGATATCAAAGTCTGGAATTGAAGTTGACAAAGCTAAAGTTGAGACCATTGCCAAACCTCCGCCACCTACTTCTGTTAAAGCCATTCGCAGTTTTCTAGGTCACGCCGGATTCTACCGTCGCTTTATTAAGGATTTCTCTAAGATTTCTCGACCTATGACACAACTTCTCGTGAAGGACACTCCGTTTGTCTTTTCAGATGACTGCCTAAAAGCTTTCAACATTCTGAAGGATCAGCTCACGCATGCACCAATCATGGTTGCTCCTGACTAGAATCTTCCATTTGAAATCATGTACGACGCCAGTGATTTCACTGTTGGAGCTGTCTTAGGGCAAAGGAAGGACAAGCATTTTCAACCGATATACTTCGCAAGCAAGACACTCACCGATGCTCAAGAGAATTACACTACTACAGAAAAGGAGCTGCTTGCGGTAGTATTTGCTTTTGATAAATTTCGTTCTTACTTAATATTGTCCAAAACTATTGTCTATACAGATCACTCAGCCTTGAAGTATCTTTTCAAAAATCAAGACGCTAAACCAAGACTACTTCGATGGATTCTGCTTCTTCAAGAATTTGATATAGAAATCAAGGATAAAAAGGGAGCAGAAAATGTCGCAGCAGATCATCTCAGTCGATTGGAAAACCCATCGATGGAAAAGCTTAATGAAAAAGAATTTCAAGATCAGTTTCCTGAAGAACAACTCATGAATGTCGGAGGCCACCAGAAGGGTTCACAATTCAAATATGACCCTTGGTACACAGACTACGCTAATTATCTGGTTGGGGGAACTGTGCCAAAAGGAATGCCCACCTCTAGAACACGCAAATTCTTCTGAGACATTAAGAATTATTATTGGGACGATCCATACTTTTTCAAAGTATGTCCGGACCAAATCATCAGAAGATGCGCAGACGAGAGGGAAGCAAGGAACATTCTTCACCAGAGTCAACACGGACCTACTGGAGGACATCATGGAGCAAACATGACCGCAAGGAAGGTATACGATTCCGGCTTCTATTGGCCAACCATTTTCAGAGATGCTCACGACCTGGTAAAACGTTGTGATGCTTGCCAAAGGTTTGGAAGTATCTCACGGAGGAGTGAAATGCCACTTACTAACATCCAGGCCTGCGAAATCTTCGACATATGGGGTTTGGATTTCATGGGACCATTCCCAAAATCCTTCGGAAAAGAATACATTCTGGTAGCTGTTGACTGTGTCTCTAGATGGGCCGAGGCACAAGCATTTCCTATAAATGACTCACGAGTAGTGACCAAGTTCCTCAAGCAACTCTTTTCTCGTTTCGGAACTCCAAAGGCGATCATCAGTGATCGGGGCACGCACTTCTGTAATGCTCAGTTTATGAGGACATTACAGTATTATGGTGTCACCCATAAAACCTCTACGGCCTATCTCCCGCAGACGAATGGGCAAGCCGAAGTGACGAACAGAGCGCTCAAAAGGATCTTAGAACGAACAGTGATGAATCATAGGGAAAGATGGGCCGATAAATTAGACGATGCTCTGTAGGCGTTTAGAACTGCATATAAGTCACCATTAGGGACCATGCCTTACAGACTAGTCTATGGGAAAGCGTGTCATCTACCGATAGAGTTGGAATACAAGGCTTACTGGGCGCTGAGGGATTGCAATTTAGACCCTTCCACAATAGGATTACATCGCAAGATGCAGCTGAAGGAACTAGCCGAATTGAGAGACCAAGGCTATGATAGTTCTTTACATTTCAAGGAGTGAACCAAGACTATTCATGATGCCAAACTTAAGTATTCTAAGTTCAAACCTGGAGATAAAGTTCTTCTCTTCAATTCGCGTTTTAGAAAATTCTCAGGCAAATTCAGATCAAGGTGGAGCGGACCATTCGTGATATCAAAGGTTTTTACCTTCGGAGCAGTCGAATTGGAGGCACCGGACGGTAATTTTAAAGTCAATGGCCATCGCTTAAAACATTACATCGAAGACTTTCCTTCTAATAAGGAAGTCTACATCTTTGAACCACCTTGAGCCGACAAAGTAGGTAAAAGAGTCAAGCAAATGACTCGTTAAACAAGCGCTCTTGGGAGGCACCCCTTGCTTATCTTAGAATATTTTTTCATTTCTCAGTTTATTTTTGCTTAGTATTATCATCCCTGAACTAATAAATGCAGGATAAGCTAGATACCCGACAGCACCGCACTCTTACATTTACATCGGAGATAAGTTTTATTTGACTTATGCAAATGCAAACATTCAGATGATTTAAACTTCTAAAATGAAAATATTTCACAAAAGTCATCCGACTCTGTTGCATTTGTATAAACTTATAAACTTTGGCATTACCTGTTTTTCTTTATGTTTCAGGATAGACGCTTCAGCAGAGACCTCAGGACACACTGCTCAGACTCAAAAACAGAAGAAGAAGAGACACCACAGAGGAAAGAAGAAGCTGGCCATTGTTCCAGAGGAGCGTGCTACAGATGTGATGAGCCCTCCAGTCTTCGACTATGGGATTACCACTGCTGACCCAGCTGCGACTTGGGCGATTCTCCGAGAGCTCTCCATCCAGCATGACTCTCACTCTGACATCAGGGAGAGGGTTGGGCTCCCGAGACTTCCAGACCAGTCCTTCAGACTTGGTCAGGGTCCCAGACCACCTCTTCCACCATGGTCATTTTTCCCAGCTGCACCTACTACAGAGCCCACTCTTCCTGCTGATACTGAGATATCCTCTGATCTCCCTGTTATCCCCATGATGCCTGGTTCCACTGTTGCCACGTCACCTACTTCAGTTCCAGATTGTGACGCTCTTGCAGCATTTGACCCAGACATGGATGATTTGCTAGACGACCTTTAGTTTATTTTATTGCTTTATGTTTTATTTATGTTAAACTTTTAAGATGTTGAATTGTTGAAATGGTGTAGTATGACTTTATTTATGGTGTTGCAGAGCTTAGCTTCGTAAGGAATGGATGAGCTTTAAACAGAGTCTGGTCCACAAATCCAGCATATCACTAGCACCACTCCTTCACGAATCTGGTCCTGATTCCAGTGCTCACTAACCGTAGGGAAGTACCTCTCCTAAACTTTTCTAGTTTCTGCGTAACTTAGATATGCTTATGCCCACTTAAATCTCTAAGTGTGGGATCCTCCGTACTTAAAACTTTTAAATTCACATTTTTCCTAAAGACAAAACCCTAAGTGTGGGATTCCCCTAACTTAGTGCAGAAACATTGGGGACAATGTTTATTTTTAAGTGTGGGATAGCAGTAAATCTCTCGTCTAATATCCGTAATGATGATTCAGAAATACGCAAGTCCTCAAAACGATTTTCAATCCTTATTTTTGCCAAAATTTTCAAAAATTTAAACTTTTTTGAATCACAATTGTAAGAAAGAGTACATATTTTTTTTACAAGTATTCAAAAGTTGGTAAAAGAGGTCGAATCATGTCGGATTCCAAACAATTTAAGATAACGATCTAAGAGGGGCATCGCACGACTGGACACATATAACCTATTTTTGCGGTGAGGAATTTTGAGCCTTATAAGCATTCATTTTAAATGCTTCACTGTTCGTTTGTTGTGTGTGACCGGTGCATGCATTTCTGAATTAGAACTTGCCCCGGGTATGCGTGTCGAGATCACATTGACGGGTGTCATATGTGACATAGGTACAATTAGAGGACCTTGACATTCCCTAGGATTAAACCCCATTTCAACATATCTCTTTCAAGCCCAAAACCCTTCCAACACTCATTTTCAGTGTTGATGATCCGCCTAGAAAACCCTGTTGAGCCTTAACCTTTTCATTCCTTACAACCCAAATTTTTAAACCCACTCATCCCCATACCTATCCAAAGCTTATCTTAGAATTTTTAATATCCTTTTGAAAAATGCTAATTAGGTATGATTTTTTTCTACCCTAAAGTCACAAATATAGTGTTTACTTAAAGCTACTCGTGTGCGTTTACATGATCGATATTTAAAAGAATTCGAGAGCCTTATGGTGTGAAAAATTGACACCAAGAAAAACTCAAAAGTGAAAAAAGGGTTAGAAAAGCAAAAGATGAAAGAAAGAGAGGATGTCTTGTTTGTCCCTAACCTTGGATCTAGTACGAACCGAGTCAATCAATTGATGGCGGAAACAACAATTGACTAATCAAACAATCACACGAATAATCAATACTCAATGAATATCAAACGAAACGTATTATATTGTATTATAATCGATCAGATTACAGGGATTTCGACAAATAGCGTTTAGGGTTTCGTCAACCCTAAAAAGAAAACGTAAATACGTTTTTATACATAATCTGGCACCTGCGACGTCGCACGCTACGTCGCAGGCCCAAGCCCATGCGACGTTGGCTACGTCACAGGCCCAATACCTGACGTCGCACCTGCGACGTTACACGCTACGTCGCAGGAATCAGGAACTCTAATTCTAATTACAAACTACGAGCTAGACCAACTGACAGACACAAACATGTACCAACATGTCTGCAGGGAAAAAGTAAATAAAAGAAAATCCCTTAGAAGATCCCTGGCCAAGAAATTCTAAACAAAAAATAGAATAAAGCTAAGTGCTTAAATCTCTCGAAAACTCCGATTCTTCAAAAGCGTAAAATCTTCATGTGTTTTCAAAATATAGAAGACAAAATAGCTATCTTCTTCCCTTATAGATGTCCGTTTCCGTTTTCAATAAAAGTATGTCAAAATAGAATTTTTCATAAGTTTTAAAGGTCCTGAGATAAGTAAAACCCTTAAACCATTTTTACCCTTATCCATACCCTTTAAACCCTCACCATACATCAAAACCCATTTGAATGTCCTGGGATAATTAGTACCGTCCCCGTCTAAGTGATGGAGATACGATCCTTGGGCAAGCCTATGACGACGAATGCTGCACGACTGGTATTTGAGCAATTTTTCATTTGGCTTAGGATAATAGGAAACCCGATACACTTGAGTGAATTGAGTGACCACCAGTGAGATCGCCCAGTTGTGTATATTCCACATCCCGAGAATTAAAAGTTTGCCTAAGTGAACCATCTTTAAAATCTTTGGATACTTCATGTGAACATCTTTTCTTTATCTAACTAGCATAATACTTGTTTTTTATTCTGTATGACTTCTTCTTTGTGGCTTAAATAAAAATCTTAATAGGAAATTTCGGCAGGTAAGATTGAAGTTTGCTTGAGGACAAGCAAATGTCTAAGTGTGGAATATTTGATGACACGAAAGAAGTCAAGTTTTTATGTGTCATTATCTCACCTTTTTAGCCCAAATCATGTTGAATATATCTAAAATCAATACTTTATCATTAAAACTCATCACTTGGGCTAAAATATAGACAACATTTCAAAAATCATCTAAAATGGTCGAAAAACATGATAAATATAACGAAAACGATCATGAGCATTCTCGTTCATGCTTTTAAGCACTTTCTAAGTTCCACTAAGAATTATGACCTCTAACTTATGTCATTTTCTTCGTTAGGAAAATACGATCGCGTGGATATAAAGAACGCTGAAAACGGACACCCGAGTCAAAAGTTATGCCCACACGAAGAATCCAAGCAACCAGAGAAGACCAATACGGGCAAACCAAGCCGGATACGGGGGGAACAAGCCGTATACGGCCATGCACTGACCGTATACGGCCTGGCATGACCGTATACGGCCTTGTCCAGCCGTATACGGCTGGTGTTCTCCCGTATACGGCCTCGTTCTCCCTTATTCAGCCCGTGTTCGCCCGTATCATGCAATTTCCACCCGAAATACGAGAGGTCCCCCCGTATCGTCCTCCCCTCCCGTACAAAATGTGATTTTGATACGGCTGAGCGATACGGTTGAGCATTTGGAGGTAGGAACACGGCTGGACGATACGACTGAGCAACTACTATATATATGGGATCATTTCACCTCAAAATCAAAAATTCATCATTCAACTTCACTTTCTCTCTCTACTCTCTCTCTAGAAATAATTAGATTAGGTTAGTGTAAATTAAGCTAGTAGATTAGCTTCTAGCTTGGTTGTAACGGAGGTGCTCCGAGACTGCGATTGCGCAAGATTTGTAATTACGCTTTGTCATGTTTTATTATAATCTCTATCTTGTTATTTTAAATATGTTGTGCTGCTATCATAATTATTTAGAATTGCTTGCTAGAATTATTGCCATGCTTAGCAAAATAAATCTGTGTTTGCTATGATAGTCGTTATGCTAGGGTAGTTATACTTTAATACGCAATTGGGATGCACCATTATGAAACAACGGAGGTAACGTTATACGGCTTTCATTTGTATAGCGCCGGAACCATCACGAATGTGTGTAGTACGGAACGTGGAAGCTATGAAAGTCGTGGGCACAATCCGTTGTGGAAATAATGATTCCAATTGTAATACGCCGTTACTCTGTCCGTATGCTATTGATATATATTTAAATCTATGAATTGAGTCTCCAATGTTTATTTATCCAACTTATGCTGTGGTTTGTAACTTACTGTTGGTCCTTAACTGGTGGTACGCCGCTTATTATTCTGTGTCTGATGATAGTTGAACTCGACATGGCCGGTGTTCTCCTGGTTGAAATACACCGGAGGGAGACACGGAGCGTAAGATTAGAGATAGGTTAGATTCATTTCATATAACACATATTTTAGAGAGAACTTTCGGAATATTTGTGACTTAACCAACTATCCAGTTACTCTGCACGTATAAATTGATCCTTGTGTGCTGCTCTGCTGCATCTTCTTGTTTGATTGTTGCTTTAGGGTTTGCATGCTAGTATCACCTGTGCTGTTGGATATGTGATTAGGTTTTCGAATATAAATTGACTGCATACAACAGTTTAACATGCGTAGAATAGTTATGACGACTTATATAAAATAATGATGAACAATTTAATCAGCCGTTAGACCAGACCATCCCAACTTGTTCCGGTAGGAAACCCCTGTTCATGTTTTTGTTTATTCAACAATTCATGCCATGATTCGGATACCTCGGATGTCCGAGATTGGGGAACAGGATTCGAGGATGGTTGTTGGTTAAATTGGTTGCTGCATTTGGGAGAACTTCCGGTGTAGTTTACATTCCATAGCTGCTATCTTCGTGACATGTTATTTATCTGATTGCGGACAACTCTACGTTAGATAGATAATAGGCTAGTAGTTATGGCTCATTAGGATATATAACTCAGGATAGATAACAAAGGACCTTTTAATGTTGCAAATGAAATACCGTAAAACAGCTGAATACTGGTATAAGCGTTGAATACAAATACGTGGGAGCTAAGGAAAGGCTGTAGGTAGAATACTTTGCTGTCATTGATTGTTCCAAGTACGTCTGTTGAATCCTGACTCCGTCATCATAACTAATACTTAAACTGAAATAACTACCCCTAAAATAGCATATAAGATTGTCATAGCAAGCACTCGCGTTAATCTGTAGTTCTCGTAGCCACCTCACCTCCCCTATCTTAAGTTTAGTTTTTAAATTAGTTGGTTAGAATAGAAAAGAAACAAACACCCCTATCAAACTCTTGATAAAATCAGCTAAATTACGAAAGATAATCAAAAGACCTAAATCCTATGCCCGTTGTAGTTTGAAGAACGACCCTAGGTCATAATTACTACTATACTCCCATAGTTTTAAGTATACATAGGCCCAGCAAAACATGAATTTTAAAACCCACTGATCGGCGCGCCAGGAGGAAGGCCCGCAATGACGCGAGTCAAATCGCAACCGACCTCGTGGCCACCATCAACACTTATATCTCTATACCTCTCGGCTCTCTCCTCTACAACAACAAAAACCCCATCAACAAAATAACAGGATCACAACGTCATAATCAATAATCATCACCCTTTTGTTTCATCATTTGTGTTCATCATCAACATTTACCAATCTCGTTCTTCCTCCTCTCCTTGGCTCACCATCTTCGATCATCACCACCCGAGCACCACCGCCGACCACCACCATCTTCGGATCACCATCACTACCGAGACCACCATGACATTCGGACCATCACCATAATCGATCGAAGCAAGAAGGAACGAAAACAACAACAGCTTCTAATCATCATCATTCTTGTTCTTCATCATCGATCACCCACCACCTCCCTCTTCACCTCTCTCGGCTCGGCACCACAACCGAACCACCACCACTTTCGGACCACCCTCATCTTGCAGGAATCAACAACACAAACGAACAGCATCCGCAACAGTAGCTCATCACCATCGTTACCACTTCATAATCATCTTCTATTTCGCCATCATCATCATCGGCCATCAATTTCGACCCGTGAGCAATCTCTCATTTTTCTTTGATTAAATTCGGGTTTACAAGCTTGTAATCTTTTGTAGTAATGAATATAATCGATTATGATACATGAAATTAGGATTAGAACATGTTTTTTTGTGAATTAATTTTTGTGATTTGAAGCTGAAATCAGTGGGAAACCGGAGGGTCATGGTCCAACCCGGCGGGTCGACCCGCAAACAAGCGTAAACAAGCTGGAAACCTTAACTGTCGCTAATTATTTAGCGACACTTGAAAAGTAGTTGCTAGCCCTTCAATGACGCCAAAAATAAGCCATCTGCGACACTTCCTCAAGTGTCGCTAAAAACCGAAAATAACTACAAATAATTGTCGCTAAAATGCTGAAAATCTATATTTTCATATTTAATGAGTGTCACCTAAAATGGAGTTTTTAATAAAAATTACTTTTTTTTTGAAAAGTTCTAAATTTATAAATCGCAAATATACTTTTACAATACGATACAATAACAATACGAAATATTTTTATACGAAAACAAACGATGCTATTTTTATACGAAACGAACAAAAGTATGTTTTTAGAATATAATTTTAATACGTCACCAACGGACTTACACATTTACAAACTTAAACACAAATACAATTGGAATGCTTTGGGCATAAATTAAACGAGTAAACATTAACAAGGATGGTTTAATTAGAACATCCAATTACTTATACGATATTGCGTGTTTAGGGTACTAGGAGTTTCTATTGGAACATCACGCGCGTTTAGGAACGCTAGCACCCGAAGGTGAGTCTCACGGCCCCTTTTTACTGTCTTTACTTTGGGGGAGATGCATTACTTGTTTACTGAAATTACTTGTTAACTGAAATACGTGTACAAACTTACTGTTTTGCCGACTTATCTACTTATTGTTTTACTGTCATACCGACTCACCTACTTCACTATTTTACCGACCTTACTGGTTTACTTTACAAACTTACTATACGTACTTATTAATTCACCCACTATTAAACTTACTGTTTTACCGACATATTAAGTACTGTTTGACCGACTCATAAACTTACTTTGTTACCGACTTACAAACTCACTGTTTTACAAACTTACCGACTTACTATTTTACAAAATTACCGACTTACTATTTTACAAACTTATACTTTCAGACCGTACAACCACACTACTTTACAGACTTATAGACTTACTGTCTTACCGACCTACCTACTTTACTTTCTTACCGACTTATAAACATACTGCTTTACCGACTTATAAATTTACTGCTTGACAGACTTAGAAACTTACTGTTTTACTGACTTACAAACTCACTGTTTTGTAGACTTACTGATTTACAGACTTATTACTTTACAGACTTAATTACCTTACGGACTTACTACTTTATATATTTACAGTCTTACAGACTTATCGTCTTACGGACTTAAAATATTACAGACTTACAGTCTTACCGACTTATCGTCATACAGAGTTATGGTCTTACAAACTTACTACTATACAGACTTATAGACATACAGACTACAGACTTTCAGACTTTACAGACATACTACTTGACCGATTTACAGACTACAGACTTACAGACTTCTCGATATACTGAACTGCTTGAGTTACGTTTAATCCAATGAAGGCCTCTGAATCATAGTTGTTAGTTATGGGATAAGCGCGAGTTTTAGTTTATGGATCTATATGGGACTGACAATCCCCGTCCGGGGTGGTAGCGCCACCACGAACCGTACTCGTATAAACGGATGTTTTCTACTCGTTTCATATGAGTGTTTTTGGATTAGCACTCACGGGGGCAAATTAAAAACTTGTTAAGCTTCGACTATGATGCTCACAGCAATGTATATCAACTACCCTATTGCATTTTTGCAATGATTGATTACAGACTACTACCTGCTTACTACCTTATTGTATTTATGCAATGATTGATTACTGACCGATTACATACGTACAATCACCCTTACTGCTTTACTTAAATTGTACAAATACATTTATTACTTTGCTTTTGTGAAACTGTTGTACTAATATTGTGTTCAATTGATTTACTTACTACAAACCTGTGAGATTCAATAACCTTTTGGTTGACGCTTTTAGTAATGCATTCTCAGGTACATAACTTCGATAGGATTGGCCTTCAGGATCCTGGCTTGATGTGCTCATTATACCTTGTGCGATGATTACCGGATTAGTAACACCCAAAACTCGCTTCCGCAAATCATTAAATTTGGGGGTGTTACAGATTGGTATCAGAGCCTAAGGTTATAGTGAACTAGGTTGCATGTAGTGGGCCTAGACTATGACCGTTAGGCAGTATTCCTTATTACGTATGACTGGTTCAGGGATTACATCATACGAATTTAATTTAACATAGCGTAGCTAACTATGTACAATTAAACAAAGATGATGTAACATCTGAAAGGGGTTATATTGAACAGGAATGCATTAGCTGACTCTGACCACGAGAGAACCGGGACTGCTAATTGCTTTGTGCTAGACACGACTAGGTGGTTATATAGGTATATATGGTATATACATATATGATTAGGCTAATATGTGATGTAAATATATATACATACATAGGCCTCGGTTACATACTACGTTCCAGGCTATTATATATTGAAGATATATGAATAGGGCTTATACGATGATACTCTCGTTACTACTTACACCACCGAAAACGACAAATATAGCTACTCCAGCGTCCCTTAATATGAAGAACGGGACTTTGCAATTGCTTACTACCGCCTACCTAATTATACGTCTATAACATTTTACAACGTACTCCACTGTACCGTTAGGTGTTTCCTAGGAAAATTATTTTCAACAAATTTCAACAAACCTTTACCCCGAAATTTTTCATAACTCCTGTTTTCAACGGATTTTGTTAAACAAAATTTTCAAAGTCTTGTCGCTGACAAGAGTTTCAATCAAACTATTTATCGACTCAAGTTTTCAATGGATTTCCAGTTTCAACAGACTTTCACCACTATAATTTTCTAACAAATGTATTCCTAGCAAACATTTTACAAAAATCTATCACGAAAGGTTTTATAAAATTCTCAAAATTTCATAACCATGTCAACTTGCTGATAGTACACAACTTTATACTAATTTCAAACTCTGGATGGTCAACAAAAAATAAAATAAAATTTCATAGTAATCAATGATATACTCGTTCCTAATAAGAAAAATCTATCAAGACCCTAATGAGGACGTGGGTAGGGTCACTCATTAATAACATGACCGCCTTTATACTATTTACGTTAATAGATCTTACTTGCTGCCTGATCTCTTTTATGTTTTCCCTAGATTCTAAGTGCACGATAGGGTTAGGAAAAAATGACAAATTTAGTTTCTATAGTTTCTATATATGAGACGTGGTTTAGCTCACCTTTTAGGGAACATAGTCTAAGTATTTCCCACATATATATAGGAATAACATATCCTACACTGTTTTATACCGGAAGACATACCGGTTAACTCTTATATACTGGGTAACATCCCACATAAAACTAATTTATGCTAGACCACATAGTTTCTATATAAGACTGATAGAGTCTAAGTTATCCTACGACATTACTGACTGTTACAAACTGTATGAATACAGTGGAAGATTACTACTTTACTTTAGGCTACAAGTGAAAAATGTAGCTACACCTTAGCAGTTGACTGACTGACTGAACTTGCTTTCATAGACAAAATGGTTAACTACATCGAAATTCACTCCTCTATTCCTTTAGCCGCCAGTAGGGAAATAGTTCAACAAGGGGAGGAAGACAACCCTAGACTTACGAGTGTGTCACTCACAATGATTTCACAAACTTACTTCGGATATGCACCGACCAATACTTCGACACATCAATAATTACTACGAACGAATTTCGGGACGAAATTCTCCTAACAAGGGGAGAATGTGACACCCGGTCAAAAATGACCCAAATTTTGCTCCTAATTTAAAACTTTAATATTCGTACTCGGTACGAACCAAAACAAAAGTATTCGAATATTATATATATAAGTATATATATAACTCAAAACGATTATTTAATAATCGCGAATGTACGAATCTGACAGAGCGCGAAAACTTAAAATGGACGTTGGTGCGAAACATTTCCAAATAAAGTATTATTGTCAAGAATAATAATTATTTACTCCGGTAGAAATTTAAATACATTTTAGATACTGAACACTCTCCGTCAAAACGAACTAAAACAAAGATACATTTTTATCACTTAGTTAAAAACATTTTTGATATCGCGTAAAAAGTCACATTTTTACTACCAATATCTCTCTCATTCTGGAACGATTCTTGGCATATTAACTCAAATATAGCACAAATCAGTAACATTATGCCAAGATGGTCAAAACGAGGTTGCACGATAAAAATCAAGTAAAACGGATGTGAAACGAAGATTCCACACACGTTTGAAGATTCAAGGCATAAAAACGAGATTTCAAGACCAAAGTGCCCTTCACCAACATCCATTATTTCCAAGATGTTCATTTTCAAAATTCGGATCCAACAGAAGAAGAATCAACTGAAACGGGTAAAAAATGAAGATTTCGCGCCCGTCGGAAGATCCAAATGATCCGTACGCAATATCTGGAGCTAGGGACCTCATCTCAGGGCCTATCCTATGTCAAAATCTTCGTTTTTGAATTACGAATCCAACAAAAAAAGAATCAACGCAAACGGACGTATAACGAAGAAAACACGCACGAATCAAGAAACGGAGCAACAAACAACGTAACGGGGCGGGGGTGGGCCCACCGCCGCCGGCAGCACCACCACCGCCGCCGGCCACACCAAGGGCGGCGCCGGCCACCCTGCCCCCATCCCGGTTTCCGTTTTTGGTAACTTTTGGTACCTGGTGCGGCCACTTTTCGTGTTGTACGGTACCCGGTTCGCCTACTTTTCATATGGTACATACCACTTTTGGCAAGCTTTCTAACATGCACCTCAAGGCCAACTTGTGCTAATGTGAGCCAAAGCTCACCTATAAATTGGAGGCTCTTGGTTCATTTGAAACACACCTTCACATATCACATATGCACTAGTTACTTTCTCACTTTCTCATTCTACTTTCTTTAAATTAGCATTAGGTTAGTTTAGCATTTTGTTTAGAGTAGAAAGAAAGCTAGGAACGTGTTGTAATCTTTGGTGTACACTTGGAGTTACGCTCATTAATTCAAGTCTATTCCTTCTCGCATATTAATCTCGGTTATCTCTATCCTTATCTATCTTAATTAAACATGTTTGCTTTAATTATGTTTGCGATCGTTACTACCATGATTAGCGAGTAGATTACTATTGTATTTGTTGTGATGTAGTTAGTATATATAATTATGGGATAACTTTGAATACGTCGTGAGATAATATGACGGCCCCTATTCAACTGATTACTCGGTATAGTATTGGAAATGCTTTTAAGCATAGTACAAATATATGGAAGCCAGTAACGACCGAAGGTAGTTGTATTATTGATCGACGTTATAAAATGGGAAACTTTGTGAACGGACTTATCTTGTGATTTTAAACCTAAAACTTACATTCGCCTTTCGATTAACAAACGTGATTGTAACCCTGTAAAGAGGAGTCGCGAACCTCAATACTCGGTCAATAGTTATCTGTGTAGAAACTATGTTTTTAATTGTAACGTCATGCAAGCATTATAAAATGCAATGTGATTACGTGGACTTGCCATGAGTATTGTACACTTCTGATCACATCGTACTTATCATGTAAACATCGTGAAGCAATTAAACTCACAACGGAAACGTTGGTAAACAATTTAATACGTTGTGAACTACCATAGTATTTTCCGACATGGTCTGGGTTTAACTTTCTGTAAAAAGCCGTCAGCATTTTAATTAGTTGTTTTAGTTTAAATTAGATTAGATTAGGTAGGCTAAAGGCTAAATGACCATTTACGAAAACCTAGGGATTTGTTAATTGTATTGAGAAAGGCAAGTTTAAAATCCAACTTAACCCGATACTTTTTATTAAAACCATGAAACCTAAAGTACGGTACGCAAGAAATCTAAATGCTTTCCCTCGTTTATCACGCTTAAGTTTCGTCGGTAGAAATTGATTAAATAAGTCCGGACACAAGTTCTAAGTTAGTTGTTTAATGGATTCATAATCATCGTGGTATTAAGAACGGCTAGACATGTTATGGACTTGCTACTCTATTCCTTCGCCCACGAGCGAATACGTTCAATAATATGGGCCACTGACTCCGTCACAGGAGAGTGTGGAGAGTTGAGCATCGTCTGTCTGGTCAGAATCATGATACCTTAGTTCCTCGTGACATATTAGTTGATAACCACTAATAAGGAATCTATTGGTTATACCATAAGTTAATGAATCTCATAAGCAACCCAATTTAGTTAATCGTTTTCCCGTAAGGGTCATCATCCCATAATTATTAACTAACGAACTCACAACAAATACTACTTTGCATTATTTGATATACTATTACATTTTATCCGCTTTATTTAGTTTACTTAGTTAACTGAACCAAAACCCCCAACGCACTCTTTGAAAACATTTACTAGAAAAGAAAGATTGATTGGATCACCTCAGTTTTAATTCAGTTTCTCTTTAAGAACGACTCTAGGTCCAACTTACCGCCTACTAACCTTTTGGTTCAGTACTAGTAAGTCACACTTAGACCCCAGCAATTATAAATTATAAAACCACCCGTTGTTTTAAGAAGCAACAATTTTTATAAAATAATTCGATTAAAAATATAAACGATTATATTTTTAGAAATTTATTAATTGAAAACATTATTTTATAAAACGATCGGGTAAACGAAAATGGGTATATTATACTACAATTCAGGAGACACCAAACCACCCACTCTCCTCTTGTTGACTAAAAAGTGCAGACCAACACATCCCTTAAATTTTGGATCTTGTTTATTTGCCCTTTTGACCTACACAAACACATACACTTATATCTCTATACCTCTCGGCTCTCTCCTCTACAACAACAAAAACCCCATCAACAAAATAACAGGATCACAACGTCATAATCAATAATCATCACCCTTTTGTTTCATCATTTGTGTTCATCATCAACATTTACCAATCTCGTTCTTCCTCCTCTCCTTGGCTCACCATCTTCGATCATCACCACCCGAGCACCACCGCCGGCCACCACCATCTTTGGATCACCATCACAACCAAGACCACCATGACATTCGGACCATCACCATAATCGATCGAAGCAAGAAGGAACGAAAACAACAACAGCTTCTAATCATCATCATTCTTGTTCTTCATCATCGATCACCCACCACCTCCCTCTTCACCTCTCTCGGCTCGGCACCACAACCGAACCACCACCACTTTCGGACCACCCTCATCTTGCGGGAATCAACAACACAAACGAACAACATCCGCAACAGTAGCTCATCACCATCGTTACCACTTCATAATCATCTTCTATTTCGCCATCATCATCATCGGCCATCAATTTCGACCCGTGAGCAATCTCTCATTTTTCTTTGATTAAATTCGGGTTTACAAGCTTGTAATCTTTTGTAGTAATGAATATAATCGATTATGATACACGAAATTAGGATTAGAACTTGTTTTTTTGTGAATTAATTTTTGTGATTTGAAGCTGAAATCAGTGGGAAACCGGCGGATCATGGTCCAACCCGGCGGGTCGACCCGCAAACAAGCGCAAACAAGCTGGAAACCTTAACTGTCGCTAATTATTTAGCGACACTTGAAAAATAGTTGCTAGCCCTTCAATGACGCCAAAAATAAGCCATCTGCGACACTTCCTCAAGTGTCGCTAAAAACCGAAAATAACTAAAAATAATTGTCGCTACAATGCTGAAAATCTATATTTTCATATTTAATGAGTGTCACCTAAAATGGAGTTTTTAATAAAAATTACTTTTTTTTGAAAAGTTCTAAATATATAAATCGCAAATATACTTTTACAATACGATACGATAACAATACGATATATTTTTATACGAAAACAAACGATGCTATTTTTATACGAAACGAACAAAAGTATGTTTTTAGAATATAATTTTAATACGTCACCAACGGACTTACACATTTACAAACTTAAACACAAATACAATTGGAATGCTTTGGGCATAAATTAAACGAGTAAACATTAACAAGGATGGTTTAATTAGAACATCCAATTACTTATACGATATTGCGTGTTTAGGGTACTAGGAGTTTCTATTGGAACATCACGCGCGTTTAGGAACGCTAGCACCCGAAGGTGAGTCTCACGGCCCCTTTTTACTGTCTTTACTTTGGGGGAGATGCATTACTTGTTTACTGAAATTACTTGTTAACTGAAATACGTGTACAAACTTACTGTCTTGCCGACTTATCTACTTATTGTTTTACTGTCATACCGACTCACCTACTTCACTATTTTACCGACCTTACTGGTTTACTTTACAAACTTACTATACGTACTTATTAATTCACCCACTATTAAACTTACTGTTTTACCGACATATTAAGTACTGTTTGACCGACTCATAAACTTACTTTGTTACCGAATTACAAACTCACTGTTTTACAAACTTACCGACTTACTATTTTACAAACTTACCGACTTACTATTTTACAAACTTACCGACTTACTATTTTACAAACTTATACTTTCAGACCGTACAACCACACTACTTTACAGACTTATAGACTTACTGTCTTACCGACCTACCTACTTTACTTTCTTACCGACTTATAAACATACTGCTTTACCGACTTATAAATTTACTGCTTGACAGACTTACAAACTTACTGTTTTACTGACTTACAAACTCACTGTTTTGTAGACTTACTGATTTACAGACTTATTACTTTACAGACTTAATTACCTTACGGACTTACTACTTTATATATTTACAGTCTTACAGACTTATCGTCTTACGGACTTAAAATATTACAGACTTACAGTCTTACCGACTTATCGTCATACAGAGTTATGGTCTTACAAACTTACTACTATACAGACTTACAGACATACAGACTACAGACTTTCAGAATTTACAGACATACTACTTGACCAATTTACAGACTACAGACTTACAGACTTCTCGATATACTGAACTGCTTGAGTTACGTTTAATCCAATGAAGGCCTCTGAATCATAGTTGTTAGTTATGGGATAAGCGCGAGTTTTAGTTTATGGATCCATATGGGACTGACAATCCCCGTCCGGGGTGGTAGCGCCACCACGAACCGTACTCGTATAAACGGATGTTTTCTACTCGTTTCATATGAGTGTTTTTGGATTAGCACTCACGGGGGCAAATTAAAAACTTGTTAAGCTTCGACTATGATGCTCACAGCAATGTATATCAACTACCCTATTGCATTTTTGCAATGATTGATTACAGACTACTACCTGCTTACTACCTTATTAAATTTATGCAATGATTGATTACTGACTGATTACATACGTACAATCACTGTTACGCCCGAAATGGTCGTTATCGCAACGGGCGCAACTGGGTGAAGTTTTAAATTTATAAAACTTACAGAGGTAAGTATAACTCAGGGTCGTTCTTAAGATCAATCCTATTGTGAAGCGGAGTTGTCCAGACAAACTTATTCAAATTAGTGATGGGTTTTTGAAAAGAGTTTTTGATTTGGTTTTTAGGTCCGTTTAAACTAAACTAATAAAAGCAGAAAATAAACAAAACAGTAAATAAAAGCTAGATAGGGAATCAGTAATGGAGAATAGTGCTTGTTATGACTTCGTTAGCTTGTGTTATGGGGTGATGTCTGGGGTTATTTATGAAAACGTCTTTTAGAGATTTGTGTCTTGCTTTTGCCTGAGTGTTCGTAGTGTAAACACTAACACCCTACTGTTTGATTTTTCAGACAGTATGTCACTGGGTTGCTAGACTAGGGTGATTCTGATCAGAGGAGGCTGCTCAACTCTTCAACACTTTCCATCTAGTGGAATAGTAACCCTTTTTGGAATGGTATTCATGGGCGCATGAGATAGAGTAACAGACCCACTAAAAGTTCTGACCGTTCTTAACACCACAGAGATACTTAGGCTAGGCAAGGCATTTAAGATTAAGACTTGGTTTGGTGACTACTAACTTTGTATTAATGGTCTTTGTTTAGTCCAGAGCTGTGTGGTTCAACCAGGATGTGACACAGTATTCAACCGACGGCAGTTCCTTAGCTTTTCCCACGTATTTAAACGTTATACGAAGTACTGTGCCGATTTATGGTCTTTCTGGTGCTACATACTTTATGGTCACTCTGGACTGGTTTACTAAGTTTGTATTAAAGCTTGACCATCTATGATATAAACCCAACCCTCACTTATTTAAACAAATGCCAATAAATCCCTGATTGATTCACGGTGTACTATACGATAGGGTTGATAGTATTTCCACAGCTACACAATTCAGACCATGTTTGTATTTGAAAACATAGATAGGTAGGTACCGGTTGATCAAGGTTCGCGACTCCTTGTCATACAGGTTCTAACCACGTTTATTGGAGGAAAGGCGATTTTGGTTTAGAAATTCATAAATACAAAGTTGACAGTACACCGGTTTTCATTACGTAATAATTGGGAACATTATTCCACAACGGATTGTACCCACGACTTTCATAGCTTCCACGTTCCGTACTACACACATTCGTGATGATTCCGACGCTATACAAATGAAAGCCGTATAACGTTACTTCCGTTGTTTCATAACGATATTATCCCAATTGTATTTTTAAAATAACATCACCCCAATTAACAAGCTAACTACATCACAACAAGTACATAAGAGAACTACTCACTACGCATGGCAAACAATCCTAAATCTATCATAATAATAATAGCAATCATCATAATAGAAAAGGAACGAAATAACCGTAGATTATGCGTAGACAGAATAATGTTAGAAGAATACACGAACGGAACCTCCGCAATATCTTCGACAATATTACAAATAAGCCCCTCAGAATATTCCCAACACTATTACAAAAGTAGCCCCTCCGTTAGTCTAGGTTAAATATTAACCAAGAACTAACGAACTAAAACCCTAATCTATTTCTTCTCTAACTCCTAAGAGTAGTGCTAGAGAGAGAAAGCTAAACTAGAAAGAGAAAGAGTGTGTGAGAGAGAAAGTGAGAATTCTTGTTGAAGAATTGGTGTGTGGAATGAGGATGAAGAGCTCTCTATTTATAGGCAAGCCTTGGATGCAAGAGTACAAGTCCACAAGCACACGTACAAGCAAACGAAGCAACAACGAGGGGGTGTGAGACCAAAACAGGCCTTGTACGGCCATGATCAGGCCGTGTATGGCTAGAAACAGGCCATGTACGGCCTCCTCTAGGCCGTGTACTGCTAGGGGGTGGCCGTGTGGTAGGCCGTGTGATTTATCTGACTTTTCTCGTTGCTTCGGAAGGCCGTATCTTCTTCGTTTCTCGTCCGTTTGACTTGATTCTTTCGCCTGTGATCTCGTAATTCCGTTACGCTTCTAATGATGCCAAAAGTTACAAATTTGGATGTCTCTAGAGTTGGCGTGTGCGGAATGCCCTCGGTTTGCGTTCAGAAAGCTCTATCTTCCTCGTTCTTTACCCGATCTGCATGATTCTTGATTCTACAGTCTTGGAATAACCTGATACATCATATGAGATTATTTAAGGACTTGTATCATAATATGGTTAAAAGTCTGTAAGAATCAGTGTTTAAAATAATCTGCCTCGATTTGCGTGCCTTTTGAACGTTTTTAGCACTTTTTACAGCAATGTCTATAATTTGACCAACTTTGTGAAATTAAGTAAATAAACGTTTAATTCAAGTGTTTTCACCAAGAATTAGGCCAAATGTGCGGGAAATATGTGCCTGAAAACATTACTTTTTAGCACATATCAAATATCCCACACTTAGACATTGCTTGTCCTCAAGCAAAACTCAGTTTTATGAAAACGGTTTTAAGCAGATTTGGCAAATTCTAAAAATTCTTAAAAGCAATCACCCTGCATATCAGTAAACCATAATAGAAAATAAGGAGAAATAAGATAATCGTCCCAGAAACAAGGAATGACTTTCTTAGGCCTACTTCCAACTCTCGCGATCTTGGAGTATACATGACCGGGCAATTCCTCACAAGGTGGTCACTCAATTCACTCAAAGTGTATCGGGTTTCCTAACATTCTAGAACAAATGAAATCGCTCAAAAGCCAGTCGTGCAGCACTCATCGTCATAGGCTTGATCGAGAATCAGATCTCCACCACTTAAGTGAGGACGGTGCTAATTATCTCAAGACATTCATGAGGGTTGTAATGTTTGGTGAGGGTGAAAGGGTATGGATAATGGTTTGTTTTTCGGGTGTAAGGGTTTAGCTATACCTTAGAATTCTAAAGATCATGAAAAACTTTATTTACAATAGTGCAAATACGGAAAAGGAACCAGATAGCTATTTTGCTTCTATCAGATTTTTCTGGTGAGTGATACTACTGAAAGCACTTAGCTTTATTCTTAGACTAACTATTTTTCTTTTTTTTCTTCTTGAGAATTTCTCTGCCACAGAATTTCCAAGGGATTATTCTTTCATTTTTTTTATTTTTTTTATTATTTTTTTTTCTTTTTTTTTTTGGCTCCCTTAGAAATCCTTTCTAACTTAACTTTTTCATTCGTGACAGTCTTCTAGTGTCAATTTTTCACACCATGTTTTTCTCTCCTTCATATATAACTTTGATGATTTTTTGAGAGAGGGTTTGAGAAAGTGGAATGTTGAATCAAGCAAAAAGGATATTCTAAAAGGCGTTTTTCATAACCCTAGAAATTCTGTGGTAAGCTTTTGGGAATTTTTGGGAAAGTGGGTTTAAAATTAGGGTTTTATGAAATGAAAAGGTTTAGGCTCAACAGGGTTTACTAAGCGGATCATCGATGCTAAAAATGAGCATCGGAAGGGTTTTGGGCTTTGAAAAGATATGAGAAAAGGGGGTTAAATCCTAGGGAATGTCAAGATCATTTAATTGCACCTATACCGCGTACGGCACTCACTAATATGGTCTCGAAACGTATGTCAGGGGCAAGTTCTAATTCAGAGATGCATACATCGACACACACAATAAACGAAAAGTGAAGCATTAAAAATGAATGTTATAGGGCTCAAGATACCTCACTGCAAGTTTTTGGGTTATATGTGCCTAGTCATGCGATGCCCCTCTTAGATTATCATTTTTGTTTGAGAGATTCCTACCTTATTTTCCTTAGTTTCTAAAATAGCATACTCGTATACGGGAATGATTCCTCTTTTAGAACGTTTAGAATTCAAAATAGCAGAGTTACAAACTCATACTTTTTATTATTTTTGAAAAAAAATTTAAATTTGAGGAACATTTTCTGAGTTTACTATTTGGACAAAAAGGCGTAAAATCAATCCAAGGTATCTATACCTGCTATCCCACACTTAGAGGAACATTGTCCCTAATGTTCTCTTGAGTAGGGATTTTACAAGTAAAATCCCACACTTAGAGTTTGAACATGTAGAAAATGTTTCTCAAGTGTTGTTTTGGGCTGGAATCCCACACTTAGTGATAAGTTTAGGATAGGGCATAGATAACACACTAAAGAAAACAGATTATTTATTTATTGAAAAGTAAAGAAAGGATAAGGAAACTCCCCAAATAGCGAGATGCTCGGATGTTTATGATAAGAAAATTGCTGAAATGAGAAGCTGCCAGGATCCATTTCTGCATTTTCTTCTGGTTTTATCCTCGAGACTCTTGCTAGGGTTTTCTTGCACACTTCAAAACTTTAATTATTCATACTCTTCTCTTTGTGAAATGATCTTGTAGGTGTGAACACGTTGGGTATGCCTTTTTAACAAACTCATATATTTTGCAAATGGTAGTGAAATCACCGTCTCAGATTTTGAAGGAATGTTTTCTATGACAAATCATTTATAAAACATTGTTTTTAAACGAGTTTGAGCATAATGCATAGAAGTAGTATGCAAGTACCTCAAATGCTCAAAACAGTGAATTATTTATTTTATCTTCCTGCTGAGACGAGTGTTTTGCAAAATGAGTTGTTTTTGAGAAATAATTTTGAAAATTCTTTTAGGCATAACCAAGTGTGAAGGATAGTCGGAGATTCTGCTTCATTTATTGACACTCAATCTTCTCTTTTTATTGCACGGGTTGCCTCCCGAGAAGCGTTGCTATTAAAGTCGAGAGCTCGACTTTGCCTTCCTTCAGATTAATAAGAACTGGAACCACTTGGGCCGGAAGTGCGTGGTGCCCAAGTGTTGCGAGGGTAGATCCGTAGAAACTTGTGAGCGATGACCTTGATGATGTTTGGAGTGTGAGATGCAAAATCAGGGAAGCTGTCAAGGTGGTCTTCAGTGACTTTCTGCATATGCAGGAGATCCAAAGTGATGTCTTTTATGGTTGTGGAGATAACTCCACGGGGATAGATCACAAAGAATCCTGCTTCACTAGCTTCCATCAGCTCGCGTTCTGGATGGTCTTGTTTTAATGAGTCCATGAATCTGAGGAACATCTGATGGATGTTTACGTGATCAGCTCGGCTAGAGTTTCCTCTGATTTCCCTGATAGACTCGTGAATGCGATGGATGAGATTGGCCTGATGGGCGGAGAATGAGAGGGTAGAGTCACGAAAGATGTTGTTGACAATATCGTACACCTCTCGTAATCCGTAGTGAAAGATCTGGCGATACTCATCCGGGTGGACTTTACAGAAGATCTCCTTGATTCGGTCTGAGAGGAAGGTTGCGATGTTAACCATTGAGCCTTCGGGTATGGAAGAAGGGATGGTACGCGTTCTTTCGTCAAAAATCTCAAACTCGAGATCATGGATGATCTTGTAAGCATGGTACTCAATGGTACAATTGTAACACCCGGTCAAAAAGTCAACTTTCGCGCCAAATTTAAACTTCAAATAAATGTTACATGTTTGGAAAATATTTGACATTCGAAAATTTCATCCGTTTTGAGTTTAACACACGATTTTATTCAGTTGGGACAACGCAGGAACAAACATAAAGCTAAATTTTCAATAAAGTATTCATACAAAATACTTTCACTAGGAAACATTTCGAGATACAATAAATAAATTTTAGAATTTAAAATGCTATTTTAAATTTCGATCGAGTATAAATACACGGGTATTTTGTACTGCAATTTGGGAGACGGTGTCTCCACCGAGGCAGTCAAAAAGGAGGAAACCTCCTCCCCTTTTTTCATTTCCACCTCTTTCACTCTCTCTCTTCTCTAACTTTTCTCTCATCTCTCTCTCTAACACCACACCACCGCCACCTAAATCCGCCATTTAACACCACTAAACGACCTCCAATCTCGAAGCTCCTTTAGGGAAAAGCGATCACCACGCAACGATCTACACTCCTATCTTTTCGGATTCTCCTCGCGCGGATTTGTAAATTTCCGACAATTCTCGAAATCTCTCAAAACTTTGTTATTTTGCTTGTTTGCGGTTTAGATAAGCTTAAAATACTTAATTATGGGTTGGGTAAAAGAATCGGACTCAACGGAGGCCGGAAAACTCGTTTTCGGCTCAAACTCCGGCGATCAGTCCGTTACGTCGCAGGGACCAAAAACAGTGCTGCGACGTCGCAGTTAACGTCGCAGCCAACGTCGCAAAAAACCTCAACGTCGCATTTAGCGACGCAAGCTTTTACGTCGCATTAACTTGCGAATGTCGCACATAGCGACGCAGGACTCTACGTCGCCTCTGACGTCGCATCTGACGTCGCAGAACCTTAAAAACCTATGTTTTTCACTAAGTATTGACAACCAAATTTTACCAATCAATTTTACCAGAATTTGGATTTCGAATGCATTTTCTTTAAAGCAAAGTAGTAGAAATAAAAATTTTCCAAGCTGACCTGGCAGCTCGACCCCAGCCAGGGGCTCTACCCCTTGGACCCCGCTACCAGGGGCGCTGCCCCCGGACCCCCGTACACCATTCCTAGACTTCAACAACAAATGCATACATGAACAACTCGCTTAGACAAACTGATTTGTCTCATACTTATATAACCTCACGTGTTTAGGACACTAGAAGGTTACCATTCAGACGACGCGCGTATCATCGTATCGCTAACAACTCACAGGTGAGTTTCATAGCCCCACTCTTTCAACTGTTTTACTATTTTCGGGGTAAAACACATGCTCAATTTCTGTTTTCAAATCATATTAACAATCGTGTATAATTTACAATTATTTATATTACTTTATGTAATACGAAATGTGTAATACTTAGGAATTACACCCGTAATATTGTTTTAAGAACAATATCAATACTTAACCTAGATAGGTTTCAATCGTACCCTGTTAGGTCGTGGAAAACGATTACCAATACATAATTTGATTTAGTTATCACAATCCTTTGGCCATATTGTCGCGGGACAATATCATTGAATACATTAGAACTAGTTAGTTCTACCTACCCTGGACAACATCTATACTGTTACAAGTTTAGTTATTCTTTAAGAACTAAAACTGTCGACACACTTCATTATCACTAGAATGGGAACCGAACTTAAGTGAACATTTTCCCAAGACTCCGTTATATATACTTGCTAGGCTTTAGACTAGGAGTATACAATAGCATCACACGATTAGTACAGACTTCGTATATCAATACAACTCAACTGGTGACGACTCTGGCTCAGGATGTAATCCAACCAGGGATGGTCCCCCGGCCCAGGATGTAATCCAACCGTGGGGGTGTCACCTGATGAATATCTACATACTATTATACGATCTACTTAGTCAGGCATGTCGAGTACTGCTGGCTCTCAAACAACTTAGTCGGGCATGTTGTTGTACTGCCGGCTCAATCACAAATTGCTGCGAGCAATTCCAAAAACGATGCCGCGGTATTGCAGCGGGCACCAAACGATGCCACGGTAAAGTGGGCACAAAACGAAACCACGGTATTGCAGTGGACGAAATTTCAATCAATGGATCAGCGAGTGATACTCAGGATTCACAATAAGTTAACGGATCGGTGGTGCTGCCACGCGAGGCCGTTAGCTCAATTCAAGTCCGGGTTAGCTTATGCTAATCGGGTAAACGGACACGTTAAACGTTTTCAAACATAGATCTGCGGATCTATAATCATTTGTTGCTGGATGCAACACATCATATAATAAATCATAGTTCTGCGGGACTATAATTACTTGTTATCATACGACGCGATCATGAAATCAATTAATAGTTATAGGCAGGTATTGCCTTACGTTTATCGACACAACTACCTCTTAGGTATCAAGGCATGGAATGCCATATTTATTTATATGTACTTAGGTACATGACTCGAACACTTAGGTATGAGATACCTCGATTAGACGTATACACATTGGTGTTACAAACTTCAATATAATACTTATCAAGCTGGCTGAATTTGAAACGACTTTTCAAAACATACAGAGTTTTATTACATCATGATTTCAACTAACAATCCTATGAACTCACCAGCTTTATAGCTGACCTATTTTAGCATGTGTTCTCAGGTGCCCAGCAGGATTAGGATTACTACAAGATTATGCTAGCTCGAGTCGCATGATTTCAAACATTTGGGACAACTCTGCATTTACTTTTGTATTTTCAAATTATGTATTTGAAAATTCTAATAAACTTATAACGTTGTAAACGTTCTATTTGGTAAATGTATAATTATTTTCAAACGTCTCATTTAGAGTCGTTCATTATGTATCTTATGCTGTGATATTTAATTTGGTAACACCCGACCCGATCGCTTCCGCAAACCGAAATTTGAGGGTGTTACAACAATCAATATAGAACCTGTTGGAAGAAGTGTTGTCTATATGATCGTTCTCAGCCATCAGATTTATCAATCTTCGAAGGTCATTCGTTAGCCGGATATCAGCATCTGCATCAGGGTTCCCAGTAGCTTGGTATAAATTTCTCCGATATGAGCTCAAGTGTTCATGTTGTTGTGCAGAGTATGGGAACGCAGATCTGATCAGCACATCATGTATCTTTCGATACATGGCCCTCTGGTCCTCGAAGAACTCCAACTCCTCAAATGTAGGTTCAGCAGTCTGGTGTAGGAGTTGAGTGGTGAGATCTTCGGCGAAGGCATGCAGGCGGTTTTGAAATAACAGTGGGTCTCGGCTGCTGCTGGCTTGATAAACGTCATATTCGGCCTTGATTTCTTCTATCAGGTCCCTTTGGCGTGGTGTGTACTCATTGGTAGAACTCATGATAATGTTCATCATTGAGGGGAGGTCATTCTTGAATGCCTCGATAGCACTAATCATTTCTTCGTGATTAGAAACCATGGGGATAGCTGGAGGTTTTGGAAGTTGGATAGAGCGGATATCGATCGGTATATCGATGTATACAGTCTTATCCTGATCATCCTCTGCTGACGGAGTATCCATATCTTGAGAGTCTGGGAACTCGACAACATCAGAAGGTAACTGGATATCACTGGTGATCTGAGATATTGGCTGAGAAGAATCTATCTCTATGTCTTTCTCCTCAGAATCATGGCTAGATTCAGAAGTATCTCCCCATTCGAACAGAGTTCGAGGTGCAGAAGCATCGAAGGCTTGAATCCTTAGGGAAGGTAAGTCTGAATAAAGATCCAGTAGCATGGATTCTTTGTATGCCAGTATTTTCTTCAGGAGTTTGTCTCTAAGCTCTGGGTGTTGCTTTGAAAAAGTAATGGTTTTCTCAATGTTCAGCAGAGCGTTGAGTCGTAGTGAGACAAGAGGCTGGGAAGGATCCATGATAGATGCCAAGAGTTTCTCCATAGTAATACCAAATCCTGCATCATAATCAACATCTGATAGAGAGATAGAATCTTCAATCTTCATAATCTCAGCTGTCGGAAAGTGTGATTCTGGTAAGTGCTGATGCGGTGGTGTAGACTGGTATACATCCTCCTCTACTTCTTCGGGCTCTGAATCTTCTTCCTGTTCTTCCTCTGATTCCTCCATTTCCTCTGGTTCTGATTCTGGTGTTGTTTCTTCCTCTGATTCATCCATTTCCTCCTCTTATTCCTCTTCCTCCTCGGGTTCTGATTCCTCCATCTCTTCTGATTCTGATTCTGACTCCTCTGTTTCCGAGATGAGACAGGTGTGATCATCTGGTATGTATGGTTCTAGATCCGAGTCAGAAGTGTCATCATCTGAAATAACTTTGCCCATTGATATTGCGTAAATCTCTTCCTGTTCTGCTAGTGAACACTCCTCTTGATCAATTTTGAAAGATACAGTTTGTCCATGTGCTCGCAGACTTATGACCTGAGAATAAACATCAATAACAGCACGTGCAGTATTCATGAATGGCCTACCTAGGATAATAGGGATATTGATGTCTTCCTGAATATCCATCACTACGAAGTCGGTGGGAAACCAAAACTTATCAACTTTAACCATGACGTTTTCAGCTATGCCCTTTGGATATCGAATGGATTGGTCGGCAAGCTGGACACTCATCTTAGTGGGCTGGAGAGGTCCTATTTCTGGTCTGGTGTAAAGTGAATAGGGCATGAGATTGATGCTAGCTCCAAGATCGGCCAAGGAACGTATCATGCCTGAGTGATAGATAGAGCAGGGCAAGGTGAATCGTCCTGTGTCTCCTAGTTTTTCCGGTAGGGTATTCTGGATAACGGCTGAGCATTCAGCATTTAGAGAGATTTTGGGGGTTTCAGGAACCTTGTCTTTAGTAGCCAGTATTCGTCGGATATACTTAGTGCCGGAAGGGATTCTAGACATGGTGTCCATGAATTTTCCGTCAAGTTTGAATGACTTGGCATTGTACTTTTTCCATAGACGGTTCGGGAAAGGAACTCGCACTTCTCTAGTCGGAGTGGGTACGGATCTGGTCTCAACTGTCGGCGGGACAGGAGTATGTTCCTTTACTGGAGTGGAATTAGTAGGAGGTGAGCTCAGGTTTTTTGCTTTTTCAACGTGAGGATTCTGAATGGTGTTACTGGGTAGAGATCCTTGTGGTCGGGTATCGAGACGTTGGGCTAACTGACCAATCTGATTCTCAAGGCTTTTTAGGACCCAGGGTTGATTTCTGAGATATAGGTCCGTCTGGTCTTGTCTGACCGTAGTCTTCTGGTTGAAAGCAGTCTGTCCCTGGATGAACTTGTTAAGATTGTCGTCAGCACTGGTGATGGGTACGGTAGTCTTTGCAGGCTCAGTAGGCTGGACATCTTCGGGTGCAGTCAATGACAGAGGTTGGTTGTAAGGAAGTTGTGGTTGTTGTGGATATGTCGGATAGCGTGGCTGAAATCTCTGTGGATACGGTGGCTGGTTATTCAGTGGAGGATACTGGGTTCCTCGGTTTCTAGGTGGAGATGTTCTAGCGAAGCCAGGTGGATTTGGAGGTCTAGATGGAAACTGGGCATAATAGACAAAACCGTCAGTCGGGTCTTCGTACTTAACCTCATATTCTTCAGTAGGATGGTTGGTACAGTTCTGGCAAGCCTGAACTTGATGAACTCGCTGCGGCTGCTTCTTTAGTTCTCCAATCTGCTTCGTTAGGGTTTCGATCTGTTCCGTCAGAGATTTGATAGCTTCAGCTTGGATGGAGTTATGAGCGGAGAGAGGTGTTGATGAGGATTGCCCATTAGCTTTCCAGTCGTGGTGATGCATCGTCATGTCTTCGATCAAGCTCCATGCTTCATCATCGGTCATCTTCATAAAGTTACCTTGAGCAGCTGCGTCAAGAGTAATGCGGTGATTTGGATCGAGACCGTTGTAGAAGGTGCATAACTTGTCGGTTTTCATCATTTGGTGATTCGGACATTTCCTTATCAAACTTTTGAATCGCTCCCATGCTGAGTAGATTGATTCATCGTGAGCTTGTTCAAAGTGCGCGATGTCATTCTTGAGTTTGGTTTGTTTGGACGGAGGAAAGTATCTAGCAAGGAATTTGTTACCCATATCCGTCCATGAGGTGATTGAGCCGGTCTCAAGTCCCTCAAACCAAGAGAGTGCATGTAAAGCGAGAGAATAGGGGAACAAGTATAAGCGAACTATGTTCTGCTCGACCCCATTCTGCTTGTAGGAGTTTGATATGTGGATGAACTTGTCAATGTGAGCGTTAGGATCTTCGCGTGGTAGTCCGTGGCATTGACAGTTGTCCTTGATGAGTTGTACGATGTGATGCTTCAGCTCGAAGGAAGCTCCCTCTATCTCCAGATAGGTGATTGGTCCTCCTAGTCCTTCAATGGATGGCTTGGTGTTGTCAGCAAGAGTGACACGAGCGGCCATTTCGGGAAGATGGAAGCGCTTTTGTTTTCGGATAGTACGGATAATAGACTCAGGATCATGTACGAAAATGAGTGGTTCAGATTCGGACGATCTGGTCTGATATCGTTGTGTGTTGTGGGAAGTTATTTTTAGCTGGAACAAAGAAAGTAAATAGTAAAATACGAAAAATAAAGTTATCACTAAAAAGAAAAGGTTCGTCAGGACGCCTCTGGGTCTTACGATTGATTCCGCGGCAGCGGCGCCAAAAACTTGTTACGCCCGAAATGGTCGTTATCGCAACGGGCGCAACTGGGTGAAGTTTTAAATTTATAAAAGCTGGGGACCTAAATTCTACTTACAGAGGTAAGTATAACTCAGGGTCGTTCTTAAGATCAATCGTATTGTGAAGCGGAGTTGTCCAGACAAACTTATTCAAATTAGTGATGGGTTTTTGAAAAGAGTTTTTGATTTGGTTTTTAGGTCCGTTTAAACTAAACTAATAAAAGCAGAAAATAAACAAAACAGTAAATAAAAGCTAGATAGGGAATCAGTAATGGAGAATAGTGCTTGTTATGACTTCGTTAGCTTGTGTTATGGGGTGATGTCTGAGGTTATTTATGAAAACGCCTTTTAGAGATTTGTGTCTTGCTTTTGCCTGAGTGTTCGTAGTGTAAACACTAACACCCTACTGTTTGATTTTTCAGACAGTATGTCACTGGGTTGCTAGGCTATGGTGATTCTGATCAGAGGAGGCTGCTCAACTCTTCAACACTTTCATCTAGTGGAATAGTGACCCTTTTTGGAATGGTATTCCTGGGCGCATGAGATAGAGTAACAGACCCACTAAAAGTTCTGACCATTCTTAACACCACGGAGATACTAAGGCTAGGCAAGGCATTTAAGATTAAGACTTGGTTTGGTGACTACTAACTTTGTATTAATGGTCTTTGTTTAGTCCAGAGCTGTGTGGTTCAACCAGGATGTGACACAGTCTTCAACCGATGGCAGTTCCTTAGCTTTTCCCACGTATTTAAACGTTATACGAAGTACTGTGCCGATTTATGGTCTTTCCGGTGCCACATACTTTATGGTCACTCTGGACTGGTTTACTAAGTTTGTATTAAAGCTTGACCATCTATGATATAAACCCAACCCTCACTTATTTAAACGTTATACGAAGTATAACCATCTATGATATAAACCCAACCCTCACTTATTTATGATATAAACCCAACCCTCACTTATTTATGGCAGTTCCTTAGCTTTTCCCACGTATTTAAACGTTATACGAAGTACTGTGCCGATTTATGGTCTTTCCGGTGCCACATACTTTATGGTCACTCTGGACTGGTTTACTAAGTTTGTATTAAAGCTTGACCATCTATGATATAAACCCAACCCTCACTTATTTAAACAAATGCCAATAAATCCCTGACTGATTCACGGTGTACTATACGATAGGGTTGATAGTATTTCCACAGCTACACAATTCAGACCATGTTTGTATTTGAAAACATAGATAGGTAGTTACCGGTTGATCAAGGTTCGCGACTCCTTGTCATACAGGTTCTAACCACGTTTATTGGAGGAAAGGCGATTTTGGTTTAGAAATTCATAAATACAAAGTTGACAGTACACCGGTTTTCATTACGTAACAATTGAGAACATTATTCCACAACGGATTGTGCCCACGACTTTCATAGCTTCCACGTTCCGTACTACACACATTCGTGATGATTCCGGCGCTATACAAATGAAAGCCGTATAACGTTACTTCTGTTGTTTCATAACGATATTATCCCAATTGTATTTTTAAAATAACATCACCCCAATTAACAAGCTAACTACATCACAACAAGTACATAAGAGAACTACTCACTACGCATGGCAAACAATCCTAAATCTATCATAATAATAATAGCAATCATCATAATAGAAAAGGAACGAAATAACCGTAGATTATGCGTAGACAGAATAATGTTAGAAGAATACACGAACGGAACCTCCGCAATATCTTCGACAATATTACAAATAAGCCCCTCAGAATATTCCCTACACTATTACAAATGTAGCCCCTCCGTTAGTCTAGGTTAAATATTAACCAAGAACTAACGAACTAAAACCCTAATCTATTTCTTCTCTAACTCCTAAGAGTAGTGCTAGAGAGAGAAAGCTAAACTAGAAAGAGAAAGAGTGTGTGAGAGAGAAAGTGAGAATTCTTGTTGAAGAATTGGTGTGTGGAATGAGGATGGAGAGCTCTCTATTTATAGGCAAGCCTTGGATGCAAGAGTACAAGTCCACAAGCACACGTACAAGCAAACGAAGCAACAACGAGGGGGTGTGAGACCAAAACAGGCCTTGTACGGCCATGATCAGGCCGTGTATGGCTAGAAACAGGCCATGTACGGCCTCCTCTAGGCCGTGTACGGCTAGGGGGTGGCCGTGTGGTAGGCCGTGTGATTTATCTGACTTTTCTCGTTGCTTCGGAAGGCCGTATCTTCTTCGTTTCTCGTCCGTTTGACTTGATTCTTTCGCCTGTGATCTCGTAATTCCGTTACGCTTCTAATGATGCCAAAAGTTCCAAATTTGGATGTCTCTAGAGTTGGCGTGTGCGGAATGCCCTCGGTTTGCGTTCAGAAAGCTCTATCTTCCTCGTTCTTTACCCGATCTGCACGATTCTTGATTCTACAGTCTTGGAATAACCTGATACATCATATGAGATTATTTAAGGACTTGTATCATAATATGGTTAAAAGTATGTAAGAATCGGTGTTTAGAATAATCTGTCTCGATTTGCGTGCCTTTTGGACGTTTTTAGCACTTTTTACAGCAATGTCTATAATTTGACCAACTTTGTGAAATTAAGTAAATAAACGTTTAATTCAAGTGTTTTCACCAAGAATTAGGCCAAATGTGCGGGAAATATGTGCCTGAAAACATGACTTTTTAGCACATATCAATCACCCTTACTGCTTTACTTAAATTGTACAAATACATTTATTACTTTGCTTTTGTGAAACTGTTGTACTAATATTGTGTTCAATTGATTTATTTACTACAAACCTGTGAGATTCACCAACATTTTGGTTGATGCTTTTAGTAATGCATTCTCAGGTACACAACTTCGATAGGATTGGCCTTCAGGATCCTAGCTTGATGTGCTCACTATACCTTGTGCGATGATTACCGGATTAGTAACACCCAAAACTCGCTTCCGCAAATCATTAAATTTGGGGGTGTTACATTTATCAACAACATATGCAATATCAGCTTGTTTCTCTCTCACTAAAGGTCTCTCTAAGATATGGAAATGAAAAGCTTACATCAAATGACACATGTATGTGGTATTTATACTAAACCACACAATCTTATGCGAAACTCATCTAAGCAGGTTTCACCACCTGCGAGAGAATATTAATGTGAAACTTTAATGAGTTTCGTACAATACATAGTGTCATTTTTACAATCAATTTAACACTATGTTCTAACAAAAATCGCCAAAAGTTTAAAAAAAATGTTTTACAAAATGATGTAGGTTAATGATATATGTAGAGAGAAGCAAGAAAGGGAAATCAAAAGTGTTCATGATTGATCCATCTCATACTCTCCATATCAATGCGTAAATATGAATTGTTCTTTGGGAATTTTTTGTGAATCTACCATTTCTCATGCACTTTTTTAGTGCGCAACAAACACGGGATATATAATCAATAAGCACAACTTAATAAAATTCTCATTCTCATTAAAATTAAAACTATTTACACTTTTAAACCAAAATTTAGCAACAAATAGCCCCTATCATCACTATACTCTAAATAAACTAAATAAATCCGTTTCATCATCATGATGATCACCGCCACTATCATGCACATTCACATGCAAATTCAATAGCTAGCCCCAACTGATTCTCAAGGTAACTCTCTAACAAACTCACTTCCACCACCACCGCCACCACCTCTCCGGCCCCATCTTCCGCATCGGGCGGACAATCAGATTTCAACCGCCTTCGGCCGCAACAAAATTAGAAACAAACTCAACGATACAAAGAACCGGAATACTAACACATATAATCGGAATCACTATTGGAAAACATAAAGCTAGAATCAAGTAGCGTAATCGACGGCCGTGCAGCCACGATGTGATAATCAGAGCGATTGAAGCAGTTGGATATTGTAATTCGGTGTCATGATCGTCGTCTCTGATGGTTAATAAAATTTCGTGATGATCGTTTTCGTATTTTAATTTGGATTTAGAGGTGAAACAGGAGAAGATACAATCGCACATAATTTGATCACATGAAATATGCAGTTGATGATCTAAGCATATCGTGAAAGAAAGCGAGAGGTTGTTGGGTTTCAGGGAAGAGGTTAAATATTGGAATCTAATAAATCTATATTCTTAAATAAAAGGGTTGTATTTATGAGTTGCTATACACATGATACTCACATGGGATCCCCGTATGCCAACTAGGGGTGTTATTCGGACGGATTATTCGGATTTCGGATTATTCGGATTTTTGGCAATCTCAAGTTGATCCGTAATCCAATCCAAATAAGAAACGGATTAATCGGATAACGATTAAACGGTTTTGGATTGGTGTTCGGATTAAATGGATTCATCCGAATAAGCTCAAGTTGGGCGTGTGATATCGAGTAAGACTAATTTTACGTTTAAAACAATTATATAAACAAACATAATACGTAACGATAGATCATATTATAACATTTAAATTCCAATTTCAACTTCTAACATACAACTTAATCCAAAACAGATTCATAGTTCTAAATCAAATAAACTTCTAGATGGTACTTAACTATTACAAAGTGGTATATAGTGTAATAAAAGATTTTATTTGTAATTAATTCTTATATAGTAAACATTACGTAGTAATATATTATCAAAAATATATTATTTAATTACTTAATCCTTATTCGGATTATTCGGATATATCCAAACATTTTGATTTTGATCCGTTATCCTATCCGTGTAATCCATTTAAGCAATCCATAATCCGTTTAACCAATCCGTAATCCGAATAATCCTGTCCATTTAACCTAAATCGGATTGGATCGGATGGATTATTCGGATTCGGATAAAAGTGACACCCCTAATGCCAACTATGTTTCCATACTGGTACTAGTATATGACCATACTTACAATTGAAAATTGAATTTAATGTCTAGAAATGTATTCAATTTGTATCATATATGTATATGTATTATTATTATTATGTATATTCAACTTACGTTTGTTATTTATAATCTTGCAAACTTATTAAAAATTGGGTATTAATGTGTTTCGATAATGTGTCGACCTGTACTATTGCCAAGCGGTACCGTAAACGGGTGACACGTCATCAAAACACATTAAAACACACTTTTTGAAAAATTTGCAATATTAAAAATAGCATACGTAAATTGGGTACATACAATAAACATCTAGTAGAAGTTGAATGAAATCCCAAACGCTAATAATTTGAAAATATATTAAAAAAGTTGCGTAGTTTCTAATCACTTAAATGAAGAAATAAAATGATGCCAAAAATTTACATTGTAGGGGCCAACAATTATTAACTTAAGGTTTTTCAGATGAAAATCATAAATTAAAACTGGATTTTGCTAAATAAAGTCCTTAGAGCACACGGAGTGGATACTGTCGCACCCCCAAATTCGTTAATCACATTTATCAGATGTTTTGCGGAAGCATTAGATCGAGTGGGGGCGACGACGTATACAAAGTACATGCATACATATCAGAGCATATGATTACAACAAAACATATATATTAAGATGCCAAGAGTAATAGTTACAAGGTTTTACAATTCATCGAATCGTATAAGTGTAAAAAGTAGTTAAGTTGTACAAAAGTACATTTCGTAAATATGACTAAATCAGTTTAGTTATATAAAAGATATCCCATTGTTCAAAAATTGGCATCCTAAATTCGTCACGGGTCGCCTAGTTCCAGAAGTGCAGGCGGTCTTACATGCGCAGCTAATTCCCTGAAAAACATAGTAAAAGTCAACAACGGGGTTGAGTGAATTCACAGGTTTTAAGTTTACGTGTAAAGTTTTGTAACCAAATATGTTTGTAACGTTTTGCCATAACAATTTAAGTAGAGTTCATCAACGTGAAGTTTCGTTTGGGATGTCGCCCAAAAATATCGTTTGAAAAGTATTGTCCAAGAAGTAGGACCTATAAATGTTTGCCCAAGAAGTAGGGACTTTATATGTGTGTTTGCCCAAGTCGTAGGGACTTTCTGTGTATATTTGCCCAAGTCGTAGGGACTTTCTGTGTATATTTTCCCAAGTCATAGGGACTTTCTGTGTATGTTTGCCCAAGTCGTAGGGACTTTCTGTGTATGTTTATGAAAATGTTGTTTCATAAAAGTCAGTTTGTATAAAAGTCTAATAGCATTTCATGAACGGTTTGTAATATGGTATGAAATCTTTCATAAATACAGTTTAAAAGTACTCAAGCTGTAGAGTAAAACATGAATACGTTCGGAGTCAACAATCTACAAGTATAAAAGCATAAAAGCATTTTTATATAATCATGATAAGCTATGGCAATAGTAAAATAGTGACTATGTTTTTCACCCCTGTTCAAAAGTAGCAAAGCAGTAAAAATAGGGGCTGTGAACTCACCTGGTGAGTTAAATATGTTCGAGTGCTAGCAAAGCCTAAGCCCAACGTGCACCTAGTCGATAATCTCCTAACGCCCTACACGTATGAGATTATAAGTATGAGTATGTGGATGTCGTAGTTGACCATCCATGCTAGCGTTCACGGAACCAGATATGTCCAAACGGTTTGGTTGTTTGTTTGTGTTTTAAAAATGTATACGGCACGTTGGTGAGTTTTTGTAATAATAATTTCAAAGTATTATTATCAAGCGTTTCATTGTTCTGTGCATTTATAAGAGCACATACGAGTGCGAGGGTACGTACACCTTTACATAAATATTTCCAAGGTGTATATATATATATATATATATATATATATATATATATATATATATATATATATATATCTGAAAGTATTTCTTAGTCCGAAATTATATATGGTTCCGAAAGTTAGTGAGTCCGAACGTATTTACATATCTAAGTCCGAACTTTCTTTATCCAAAAGTATACTTATGTTTAGGTCCGAAAGTGGAGTCCGGAAGTGTAAATATTCAAGGTTTTGGGCCAAAAATACTATTCATCCGAATTTAGCAAAAGTCAACTCTGAAAGTTGACTTTCGGAGTCAAAATTACTGTTCATCCGAAGTTCAAATGGGTCAAAGTTTGGAGTTACTATTCATCCGAAAGTCAAAGTTCGGAGTGAAAGTCAGTCCGAATTTGTGATTTTTATTAAAAATAGCAATCGTTATCGAATCGTTCCGAACTTTTTACACGACGTTCCCACATATCTTATGTACTTCCTTCAATTTTTTATGAGTTTGGAGGACGTTTGATATTTTATAAAAAATTCGCAAAGGATCGGGGTCAGTTTAGTCCGAATTTTAAACCTTTGTTCACAAATCAATTTTTCTGGAAGAATTAGTGTATTTTTTGAATGAGCCAAAGAAGAACTTTTTGAGGACAACAAAATTTTTGAGATTTTGCCACTGGTCTCATACGTTTTAGTGGTCTAGAACTCAAGTTATGGTCTCGAGAAGTGGGCGGAAGTTTCCTTGCCGCCGGAACAGTACGTCTATGTCACCGGAGAAAAATATTTTCGGGTACTAATCGGAGTCAAAATTCTACGAAATAAATTTTTTTAGAAGGCTTACTTCTTGTACTTCATTTTAGACTTAATAAACGCATCATTTCATGGAGAAATGATTTTTCTAAAAATCGTTGAAGTGATAACAGAAATCTGGACAGGAAACAAAATTATATATTTCGAGTTTTAAAACGCGTTTTGGTTAATTATTTGGACATTTCTAGGTTACATGAACATCATAACATGTTATTAGATTAAAATTGTCCAAGATTAGTGAAGGTAAAGTAATTCTTACAAAGCTTTAAAGATGAAGAACAAAGAGACGATGATGTGGTCCTTGAAGCTAGTTTCCTTGCCTTCCTTTGCTAGAGGTTTCAAGATGATGATAGATGATGAAGATATTGATTATAGTGTTGATGTTGCTGCTTATTTAGTTGAGAGAGGGAGAGGAGGAGAGGGAATTAGAGTGAGGTGATGAATGATTGAGCATGGTGTAGGTGTTTGAAATGATGAAGTGTGGAAATGATCATACAAGTGAGGGGGGTATGGCTTAGTCAACTAGGCAGATTTTGTGGGGGTCCCACAAGGTGTGGGAGGTTAAAATCTTGTCCCAAATTTACGTTTAAGTCTCGTGGTCGTTTACCCGTTAATCGTGTATACGTTTTAAGCGGTAAACGTTAGTTTTGTTATTGGTTATTACGCGTTAATTTCTTTCGTAGTATTATTTCAAATATTATGTTTTGTGTTTCAAAAAAAAATATAATTTTTGACTCGTTTGGTTTTCGGGTTCATTTTGTATATATATCGCATTTGTTGCGTTTTGATTAAAATGTATAATTGTTTTAAGTTTAATTGTTGTGCAATATTGTTAGCATAACATTTTCGAGTAATTAACTATTATGCAAATAGTTTTATGTTATTTAAAATTTTGTATCACCAACGTACATATTTGTTTTGTCGGACTCGTCTCAAATTGTCTAGCGTGCCCGTAATAATAATTAACGTTAAAATACTATGCGTATTAACTAGTTGGGCTTTGCTAGACTTACCTCAAAAATTGTTGTGAATTCACTCAAGTAGGGAATTAGCCTAAAATGCAAATGTTTAGTGTACGTAATCGCGTTTAAATTTGCGGGGTGTCACAGACACCGTTCAGGCACCGTTTTCCGACGAGAACGCCGTCCAACGGCGTTTTGCCGCACCGGGACGCCGTTCTCGTCGCCGTTCAGCGTTCACCGTTCAAATCCGGACGTTGCTCACCTCGCCGTTTTCCTTTTTTTATTTCTTTTTCTTTTATTTTGTAAATAAATAGGTAATATTTTATCTGTGTATTTTTTGTACTGTGTATATATTTGGTTGAAGAAGAAGAAGCAGCAGGAAGATAGATCGAGTTTCTGAGTAGCTGGGTTACATAGTATATCAAAGGGGAAGGATTCAAACCGAATTGAAGATGTATGTAGAAGGTTTCTGATTGGAACCGAATTGAAGATGGGTGAAGATGGGTGTATTGAAGATGTATGCAGAGAGCCAGAGACGATTCAGAAAGGAGATAGAGAAAAAGAAGATAGAGAAATAAATTAAATTTAATGATGTATGTATATGTATCATCATCATGTATATATAATAATAATAAATTTATAATAATAGTCGGTTACTTTGTTTTATTTAATAGTAGTCGGCTTATATAAATGTTTTTTTAGTTTTTAAGACATGTAACTTTGTTTTATTTAATTTATTTATTTTTTATATATTAATTTATACAATTATCATCATTAAAAAAATAAATAAAACAAATAATAAAAAACTGAAGAACACTGTCCAGAACACTGTAAATTGAGTTTCACCACACCACAGAATCCTCACTTTCAACATTCTCCAGAACACCGTGTACCACACCCTGTGCTCTTAGGGGTCTTCTTAAGTCTTTCAGACATTCTTTAGAAGTTGTACTCAACTAATAACTAACAATCTCTCTCCTCCTGAATTTAGGTTGACCCTGAATTTTAATTTAAGGTACAAATAAGATATGCACGTTAATGAAAGCCTTTATGGCTTCATTTAGCAAAATCCATTAAAAATAAATGTAGTGTTTGTAATTCTTTTTCTTAAGAACAAGTTAACAATTTGTAGAAAGAGGGGCCGTTATAACCTTTTTCCCGTAAATGGGCTATTTTTTGGATGGGTCTGATTATCTAGGTTCGACTTTGTTAACAAACTACATGTAGTTCTGCTATCAAGCCCACCTACATGGGGCCTCTACACCCCTTCACAAGTTCACAGTACCAAATGTCTATAAGATCACTTCCAATCCTCCCTTCTTCCCTTACTTTTTCTACCAGCTTAGCGTCATGTCAGTACAATCAAAACTGATGAAAGACTGACAAAGCAATGTCAACCCTCCTTTCTTCAGTTTCATTTTCAGGACCCACTGACTATTAATTTAAGAGTAAATTATTTAAATCGTCCCTGTGGTTTTCAATTTGTTCCATAGGTCATCCCTCACTTCCAAAAATTATTTAAATCGTCCCTGTGATTTTCAATTTTGTTCAACGATAGTCTAAAATGGACTACTGGTGAACAAAACTTTCCAAAAATAAATTATTTAAATAGTCCATTTTGGACTATCGTTGTACAAAATTGAAAACCACAAGGATGATTTAAATAATTTTGGGAAGTGAGGGACGACCTATGGAACAAATTGAAAACCACATGGACGATTTAAATAATTTACTCTTAATTTAATTATTTAAACACAAACTAAATTAAAATTCTTTTATTAAAAATTAAAAACCATTATGTTAATAAATATAACATTACACTAAATAAATAAAAAAACATTACGATAATAAAAAAAAATATTATGATAATGAAAATAACACATTAAGATTGCGAACACAAACATTAGATAAACTATTTTTTTATTTTGTTCTATTTGGCGAAGAATTGATTTGTAGTATGTTTTGTAACACCCCCAAATTTACTGTTTAGCGGAAACATACTTTGGGTGTTATTAATCAATAATCAAAGCATAAAGATATATAGTAAACGACTCTATATGCGTCGTTTTAACAAAATATATAAATGTTAAAGTGTTTACAACATTTACAACTAATACATAGCTCGTGTTCGATTAAGTGAGAGATTTCAGTACATGAGTACTTGTACAAAATATACTAATGCAAGAAAATCTCTAATATCTGCATGCTGACTCGAGCTATATTAATCCCGAGGGCAATCCAATCACTGCTTAGTACCCGCGATACATGCTAAAATGGGTCAGCTAAAGCTGGTGAGCTCACAGGTTTGAATATCAAATAATGTTGTATGAACTGCAAGATTTAAGTAATTGAATTGCATCCCGCAATTGATAATGTAAGTGTACACAGCCATGAGCACATAGTTGAGCTTAACTCGTGGGTCAGGGTCACAGCCTGAGCGTTTTTGCCTCCACGAGTGCCTAATCTACACTCGTCTTCCCAAATATTAGTACGTCCGTTTACCCGGTTAGTGCTTGCTAACCCGGACGAGGAGGGTCAATCCTATATGGTACCATATACTAATATTCACGCTACAACATATTAACAACTATGCTGACGGAGGACTTTAAATGATTATTCGTGAGTAACTCACGTAGTATATGAAAAAGTTGTACTTGCGTTCACATGTTAAAAACGAGCATTGTATCACACCCCTGAGTAAAGCAGTAAAAAGAGGGGCCATGAGACTCACCCGAGTCTTGCGAGTTTAACTTAATAAACTTGAGTTGATTAGCCGAGTAATGAAGTCCAAAGACTTGTAACCTGAGGGTGTCCACGACACGCGATGGTTATAAACATGATTGGGTATCTCAAAAGATCACCCTTGTAGTTGTTCGTCCAACTAGAATGTCCAAATTACATTTGGTTTGATTGTTTGTTTTTGTTTTGAAAACATGTACGGCCCGTTGGTGACGGTTTGTAATAGTAATCTCAAAGTATTATTACATGTTTCGTTGTATTGTATTAGGTTTTGTTGCAGTAACTGTTCGACACTTAGATGGAAAAGTGATTACAACTTTCAATGACGGGGGTCCGGGGGAAGCGCCCCTGGTAAGCGGGGTTCCAGGGGTGGCAACCCCTGGCGGGGTCTAAGGGGGTGGCCCCTGGTTGGGGTCGAGGTGCCAAGTCAGCTCGAAAAATTTTTATTTCTACTATATTGCTTTGGTGAAAAACGCATCTAGGATTTGAATTTGGGTAAAATCAAGTGATAAATTTCGAGTCTCGACACTTAGTAAAAATTTGGGTTTTTGAGGTTCTGATCTGTGCGACATTAGGTGCGACGTAACGATTGATGTCGCAGGCCATTACTGCGACATTGATCATGGTGTCGCTAAGTGCGACATCCGCAATTTAATGCGACGTAAGATGTAATGTCGCTATATGCGACGATGTTGGTTCTCGCGACGTCGGGGTCGGCGTCGCTATACGCGACGTTAGCTAATTAATGCTACGTTGGGGTTGACGTCGCACCATGCGACATCGTGAGGGGTTTTGCGACGTTGTGGCTGATGTCGCAATGTCGTTGGGACAAATGCGACATCGGCGTCTGATGGCCGGAATTTATGTCGAAAACATGTTTTCCGGTTTCCGTTCGGTCCTATTATTTTACCCAACCCATAAATGGACATTACAAGTTATTACAAACAACAAACAAGTAAAAATACTAAGAATCGAGAGGTTTTGAGATTTTGTCGGAAACTTACAAAGTGTCGAATGGAAATTCCGAAAAGATGGAAACGTAGAGCTCGACACCGTGAACTTTTTTCACTTGATATCGCGTAAAAAGTCATGTTTTTACTACCGATATCTCTCTCATTCTGGAACGATTCTTGGCATTTTAACTCAAATATAGCACAAATCAGTAACATTATGCCAAGATGGTCAAAACAAGGTTGCACGAAAAAAATCAAGCAAAACAGATGAAAAACGAAGATTCCACACACGTTCGAAGATTCAAGGCATAAAAAACGAGATTTCAAGACTAAAGTGCCCTTCACCAACATCCATTATATCCAAGATGTTCGTTTTCAAAATACGAATCCAACAGAAGAAGAATCAACTAAAACGGATAGGGATTGAAGATTCTAAGCCCGCCGAAAGATCTAAATGATTCGTACGCAATATCTGGAGTTAGGGACCTCATCTTAGGGGGCTATCTTATGTTCTTCGTTTTTTGAATTACGAATACAACAAAAAAAGAATCGACTCAAACGGGCGCATAACAAAGAAAACACGCAGGAATCAAGAAACGAAGCAAAAGACGGCGAAACGGGGCGGGTGGCAGCCACCAGCCGCCGGCCAACCACCAGCCGCTGCCGGCCAACTGGTGGGCGGCTCCGGCCTGCCATCCCCCGCCCCAGTTTCCTTTTTTGGCTAATTCTCTGGTGCGCCTACTTTCCGCGTTGTACAGTACCCGGTGCGCCTACTTTCCGCGTGGTACAGTACCTGGTGCACCTATTTACCCACGTTACGCTAATGTGCACCCCTTGATGCTACTGTGAGCCAAAATTCACCTATAAATATAGGGCTTTAGTTCATTTGCAAAGCACACCTTCCATACTTTGGAAAAACTCTTTCTTTCTTACTTTCTCACTAGAAAATCTCTTGTAGTCTTTTAGTCTTTCTCATTCTAGGATTATTGTAATTAGTCTACGGACTAACATAGAAGCTAGGGCAAACGCTAAGGATTCGGAGATCAATCTTTGTACGTACGAAAGAGGTGTCAATTATAATAATACGCTGCTACGCATTTAAATTCCGGGTGATATGTAAACTTTTATTATACTTGTCTCATTTCATATTTTGAATATGTATTATTGCCTGGTATGTGATTTATTTGTTGCCATGAATTGCGAGTAGTTTATTATTGTGATTGCTGATGATGTAGATAATTATAAGTAAGGATGTCATTTCATAATCAGTGCACGATAATCGTAAAATGATATAACGGCCCCTATTCAACTGTTTATTCGGTATAGTGCTGGAAATGCTTTATGCAAAGTACAAACGTACGGAAGCCGGTAAACGACCGAAGGTAGTTATATCATTGGAATCAGCTCTGGTTTAAGAGTTGGAATTCCGGAAGGATAATACAACTACACAACTAACTGGTGTATCCTACGAGAATCAATGCATTACAAAATAATGTTCTTAAAACACGTTCAGATAAAATAGGAGATAATAACCCTTGTACTGTTAGGACTTTATGAATTTAAGTTTAATTTATGGAGTACCCTTTCCAGTTATCCACGTGATAGCAACCTAGTAATTAGGACCTGATCAACCTTAATTATGGTAAATAGTTATCTGTGCCCATGACATGCAATAAGTAAGACACAATGAAACCACTCGTTGTATATATTAGGTTTACATTTCTGCACTGCTTTACATTTAATTAGATAGAGTGTCACTTTCATTGTCAATTACTCTCGACCGCGTGTTGGATATAAGAAGTCGTGGAAATCTCATGTAAAGTACACTGTCTATTATTGAAAGGCATGGTCCTCATATGAAACATGTTTTAACAAACTGCGAATAATCTGGAGATGTATAACTGTTTGAAAAGGAGAACTTAAACCATAAGTCGAAGCAATTAGAGCTTAATCGAGGAAAAACAAGACTTAGGAATAAGAGTAAAGTCCTAGTGACCTAGAATCCCTAAAACACTAAGCCTTACACAATCGACGGTCCAAACATACAAAGTTATTAATCTGCGTGCTAATAAAGTAGTAAACTACCTAAGGGGTTAAAACGGTCGGACCTATGAGACGATACGCTACTGATTCATGCACCTAGGTATAAAACCAAAATAGGTTGCTCATCTTTCAACTAGATGAGTATTGGAAGTTTGCGTATTGCTCCGATTAGAATCACGATAACCTAGTTCCAAGTGACACGCCAATGGGAAATTGAGTTGGTAGGGTTCTAGAGTTTACACCTAGTAGTTTAACTGCCACATTAAGTATCAACCCTATTTGTTCTGTCATTCTGAAATATTAATTATCGAAATCTCAGCAATCACATCTTTATCTTTATCTGTTTTTCCTGTACTTTATTTTCCTTCAATTTACTTTCCTGCATTTTAATTATCTGTCTTTAAACCCCAAACCTACCTACTTTGTTCCATCCTAAATACGAAAGTGTCAATTTTAATCGCCCACACGTTTGGATTCATAGAACGATTTTAGGTTATACTTACCGCTTACTAATCAGAGTAGGTAGTACGGTTAATTTAAGCCCCGCAAAATATAAATTTAAACCCCTGCTGCGCTCGCATCATCATTTGAAAAACAACGACACGGTGTGAGCACAACAAGTTTTTGGCGCCGCTGCCGGGGAATCACAAACGTAGATTTAAAACCACCTTAAGTAATAAGTATTTAGGAGACCCTTCCGAACGAAACCTTTTCGGGTATCTTTCGAAAGTTAATTTAAGTAATTTAGTTAATTTAACGTTAATTTAGTTAATTAGGATAATATTAGTTCGAAAATGACAACTCGAAAACCCACTTCTTGCCTCATTTCAAAAGACGAACTGATGGCGATGGACGATACAAAATTCTTTGACTACTTAGTAGGAGAATTAGGATCTTATTTCTTTTCACCTTCCTCCTCTAAAGCTAAAGAAATTTCTGAAACCCTAGAAGAATTTAGGACCTTACCTTCTATTCCAAAACATTGCCTAGACTTTGATAATATGGATCAGTTACTTGACCTAGCATCATCTCCAGAAGATCACTCTCCAACTTTGCAATTGCCTGAATTACCAAATTCTGTCCACTTCGATTATCTTCCCAAAGAAAATCATGAAGTAAAACCTCCGAAAACGTGTGACCTAATTACCCTCATTCCTGAAACTTCAGTGTATGAAAACACTTTGTCAAATTCTCATAATGACGGCATCTCTCCATTCTTTTCATATGGACACAAGTACACCATTTATCGAGTGGTGGACAAAGTTCCATCAGTCGAGCCAGAAAACCCTTGTTCTGAAGAACGCCTCCTAGGCGCATCTTTCAATCCTTCTCGTAGAATAGACGTTTATAGGACATTCGTTAGGAAATTAAACTCCTCCGATCTTCCCTTTTCATAAGAACAACGAGAAAAGATCACCGATCTTAGCGAACAAGTAGAATTTCTATTTCGCTTGTCAAATCATGAATGTGAAAGCACTCTCACCAATTTCAGAGACCAAGAGCTAAAGTTTATAGCGGATTTAGATCCACTTTTTGAATCATTTGCCGACATGGATTTCCTTCCAATATCCATGATATTAATCCATCACAACGTCACCGCAATGATCAATGAACTTGAGCTCTGGATAGAACGGGACCCGATGATTCCTATCATCATCCCTGGTAAAATTCCATTCCTTGTTGACCCCGCTTCCTACTTGATCTCAAAATTGCGAGACGTTTTTCCTGACCCCACCAAGGAAAGAACCGACACAGCCCTCCTCTCCAAGAGAAAAGACCTTCCCGTCAAGCTTGTTCGAATCTTCTCCTTCACCAAATATCCTTTCACTTCCTCACAAAAAGCACTAATCAGCAACCTCTTCAAGATGGTAGATTCTACAACCGGAGACCCTGATTCGCAGGAAGAGAAAGCATTTCTGGAAGTCATCGATAAACTCACTCACAATCTCAATTATAAAGACCAAGGACCACGCGACGGTTTGTCAAACCCTAAAAAGATAAGAAAGGCATATAATAGGTTAATTAGTGATCTTGTCAATTTAGGATACGAAGAACGAGAAGTCCTAAGGAACATAGAGAACAGTCATTTCCATTTAATTTACAATGTCATCTTGGAACTTTCAAAATGTTTTGTGCCTAACCATGTTCACTTAAGGGAGCAAATCTCGACCCTTTCCCTTTGGAGGGATCAGAATGAATCATAAAACCATTCTCTCCGAAAAGGTCGAGGCTCGCGACTTTAAATGAGCATATTTTAATACATATATATATAATAAATTTTTGAAAGTTTCCCCTAATAGAAAACGTTTTTAAATTATTGTCTAAAGACACACGCGTCTAAAAGAATGTACACCTCTTAAAGCATTTTGCCTAAATAGTTGTACATTCTATAAACCCGCATCAGACAAAGATTTTTAAACACCAAAAATAGCTTAAGTTTAATATTTTAGGTTGATTTTAATTGTTCCGCAAAAATTTGCGCGTTTCTTAAATTGTTTATAACGTAACAAGAAACTGACAAGCAACTAGTTACAGGTAATACATTTAAGACTCATCACCATTATTTGTGGGACATTAGAAATTAACCTAGGACATTAATACTTGACATTTAATTTATTTTAGGGACCATATGAGTACCATAGTACTTAGGGTAAGTACTTGTACCCTTAGGGACCACTATGAGCCTCCTTAACTCCCCATAATTCAAATCAACCAACTAACATCTTCTTCCTCCCCTTTCCTCTCCAAAAAATCGGCCACCATGAGAGCTCCATGAGATCTCCATCAAAACTCCACCAAACTACATAATCTCTTGTCCTTTCGAGCTCCTTGTTGCATATACTTCTCGGTTGTACTTTCGTTTTTTCATTTCATTCACTAAAAGCAAGGTATGATCACAAAACCCACTTCAAATTTGAAAGAACTTGTTTCTTGTAGTTATCTAAGTTAGTAGCTAGGAAATAGAGATTTTCTTGATTAAATGCTTAGGTACTACATGTTCCTACCACTTACCCATGCGAATTCCTATATGTTTGACTTTTTCAATAGAAATAACTTTGATCAATTGATTTAGTCTAGAACTTTGCTTGACTAAGTGTTAGTATGCTAAGTATCTTAGTAATTATGGTGTTTTGTATAATCACTTTATGTTAATTGCTCTATGTGAACAAATTAGGGTTAGTAAGTTTGACTTTTGAAAGTCATCAACAAGTTGGCTAGCTTGCATAAAAAAGATGATAAGTTGAATTTGCTTGACCATCTTTGCTTACTAGGACACTTGTACTTGCTTGACTAGTCAAACTAGGCAATATAACTAGAGAACCATCATCTTTGAATATGAAGTCTTGGACCACACCAAATACATGGGCATGATAACTTTTTGTACACAACCTAGTTTGTTTACCAATTAAGGAATGCTTGAAATAAGTTAGATCATGTATAGGTTACAATCATGGCATGCGGATATTTGAAAATATCATTTGAAGAGAACTTTGACCTAAAAAGTCAACTTGAAGTATTGAAATTTTAAGACAAAATATTTATTCAAAAACCTTACTTCAACTTGCACTCCCAAAGTCGAACTTTACCAATAATGATGTTAGCATTAATTGTGAATTCTTGACATTTCAAACTTGGTTAACGCCAAGCTTTGCAATACTTCACAATAAAGCAGTTGCCATTTCATGACTATATTTTTCTGAATGATGACATTACCTTGTTAGATTTAATTGTTCGTTGCTTGAGAACATTATATGTTCAATGTTATCTTTAGATTGTCTAGAAATTAAAGCCCTCACTTCGAAATTCTTCGAAGCGTGCTAAAAATTTCTCTTTCTTAAAAGATCCATTACTTTAAATGTTCTCAGGTACAATGCCACCAAAGAAGCAATTAAACCCAGCACGACCCCTTGCAGGATCTTTAGCGTGTCTAAGTGCAACACCAGCTTACGACAAAATGGCACGTATCTGGAGAGATAAGAAATTTGGGCGTCTCAGATATATTGATTGGGATATTATGCAAGCATTGGGATTCAAGCAAAGACTCGAGAGCATACTTAGTTACACGGTTGATGGACGGTAGTTCGAGTCATTCAAGAGATTGTTTAGTATTGATGAGCCTGTATACGTGGAGATGGTTACCGAGTTTATGGCTACCTACAAATTTCAGAAAAAGCGGAGAGTTGAAGATTGTTCCATCTCATTCCAATACATGGGCAGCTTGCACACCTTGTCACTTGCCCAGTTCTCACAACACTTAGATTTGTACACGCCAGAAGAAATTCAATCCCCTCTGTTCACTAATGGAGCCACCTCTGTTTCTATCGCGACAACACACGCTGAAGCATGGAGTCAATGGTCACCTACACCATACTTCTCGGGTATTAAGGCAACCCGACTCAGAGACCCGGTCCTACAGATCCTACACAAGCTCATAGCTTGCTCATTTGACGGGAAGCATTCGACTAGCGGCCGAGTTTCTAGATTTGATGTCGCTCTTATATCATGTATCCTCGAAAAGAGAAACATGTAGGTTGCCCATCTAGTTGCCCAGCGACTTCTGGAAGAAAAAGGTTTTGGTAAGAAAAGATCGTATTTGGGCTCAGTGATTACCAGATTGATCCGAAAAATGGGATTACCTCGGACATTAGATGTCGAGAAATTTAAATCAGGATGGAGTTCTAAGCCATTAGACTACTATTTTCTTAAGAGTATGGAAATACTCCAGATCACAAGAGATGGCGCTGTTTATATCAAAGCACGAGCAGTGGATCCTGACAGTGTTGACACATTGGTACCAGACCTGGTTCTGCCAAAGGAAACAAGAAAAAGGAAGCATCCGCAGGAACCTAATGATTCGGATACAGGTGATGATGATGAGGATGATGATGATGATGATGATGATGATGATAACATCCCACCACCACCACCAGCAATGCCACCACATACTAGGGCGGGACCTTCTACTCCTGCCCCCAGACCACGAGTGCCCGCATACATCTACCATTACGGGACACCTCCGGGTTCAGATTATTGATATTGGCTGATGCAGATGCAGATTAGGTGCTATACAGCCGTCAGACAGCAGACAGCTGGGATGCCCGTGAGCCCTCTCCCGGACTTACCATGTGGGATGGGCCGAGCACCACCACACATATATCCACGTGCAGTCCCTACTCTAGCACCTCGACCACAGCCAGGCCGTGGACATGTTACACCACCTCGGATTGTCATTCCTAGAGCACAGCCAACCCCAGTGCAGGTACCCATCACAAGACTGACTGTTCCGTCAGTTGTTGGATCTTTCAGAGTACACACATCGAGAGGCAGCAGGACATCTAGAGTCTCTGCACGGACTGTCACCATTCAGAGTCCCAGGACTGGCAGACATACCATCCCTTCAGCTGCTGTACCTGTACCGGTTTCTTCTCATAGACAGACAGACCTCTTCCAAAACAACACACACCAAGGATCAGCCATGTTCCCGCTCGACAGCTTTGAAATACCATCAGGGCCACTAATCGATCAGCTTATACACCAAGAAGCCTTTACAATCGGTACACCAGAAGCAGAAGTCGTCCATGATGCATCAAACGAAGGAACAAACGATCAGCATGATGACTCCTCATCAGACGAGACTTCTCCTGGGCCTACCACATCTACCGCAGCAGCATGATCATCGGTAGAGCAATGGATTGCTCCACCTTCTGACTTCTCTCTACTTTCTACCAAAACACCATTTGCTATTTTATTATTGTCTGTATTGATGTACGATTGATGCCTCGACATCACACCTATCTATTTACTGCTTTATGCTTTCACTTTATTTTTCTTATTAGCAGCTATTATTTGATTGTTGAGTGGATTGTTTGTTTGACCAAACGACTATTTATCGAAGACCGGATCAAAAGAAGCAATGGACCCCACGGTGGAGAATTCTGGAGCCATAAAGCTACAAGCCACGGACCAACAAACTTCTAACAGTTAGCAAACAACGCGCACAACAAAAGTGGTACACCGTTCCAAAACCCTCTATCAGTAAAAAGCTTCGATTCTCTTACCCGATATTCCAAAACTAAGTGTGGGATCCTTAATACCACACAACACTTATGAAACAATCCAAAGATAAGTAGAATCTCTAAGTGTGGGATACTTCGACAAGAGGTGTTCAACAAATAGATTCGAACATTAGGGACAATGTTCCTCTAAGTGTGGGATATTCGGTCTACAACCGCAAGTTTTACCTCTTGTCCGTAAGCCAAACAATATTTTCATCAAAAGGCTAAAAATGGAAAAATTTTCAAATATTTTTTGGATTCAAAAACATCGCTCTTTAGAAATCCTATCTTTCAAAATTATGAATTACAGCGAGAAACGAGTTTTAACAAAGAAACAAAACTGTTTTAGAATAAGATACGGATGAAAAAGGCAACACATGGCTAGGCACATACTAACCAAAACATTCGATTCGTGAGGATTAAGCCCATAATTAGCATTCATCTTTAATGCTTCACTTTTCGTTTCATGTGTGTGCCGATGTATGCATTTGAATTAGAACTTGCTCTTGTAATGCATTTCGAGATCACATCGATGAGTGCCACACGTGGCATAGGTACAATCTATCTTGATAGCTTCCAAGGAATCCAAAACACCCTTCCACTATCAAACATCCACCCACTCAACACCCACTGTTCACACCCATTAAAGATCTCCTGTCATTTATCCCGAACCTACAAAAGTCTCATCAACCCACAAACCTTCGAAGACACTCCCAAATTCCTAAGACCTTTGCAAGAAAAGCCAACATAACCCAAAATCATTAGAAACCTTCCAGGCCACAAAGTACATTATTAAGATCGGCAGAGTAGAAAAAAAAAAAGAAATCAAAAGAATCACGCCGGCACAATCATGAAAAGGGCCAAGAAAAAGGAAGAATCCAAAGAGAAAAAAAAAGGGGGGGGGGGGGGGGGGGGGGGGCTATGTAGTCCTTTCAAAAAGCTAAGGAATTTCAAAGAAAAGCTTCAAGAAAATACAAGGAAAACCATCACACCCCTCACCACTTACCTCCTTCAAACCAAAAACCCGATTCCTTCCAAGATATCTCGAAAGGTTAGTATCGTCTTCATCGGTAGTGTTGGAGATTTGATTCTCGATCAAGCCTATGACGAGAATGCTGCATGACTGGCTATCCGAGTGATTGACACTAGTAAGTAGGAAACCCTAAACACTTGAGTGATTTGAGTGACCCACTTGTGAGGATTGCCTAGTCATGATCACCATATAAGTTGCCCGAAGAAGGTATCAAGTTCTATAAACCCTTAGTTTCTAGTAAAAACTCTTTCATAACCACAGTTCTATATTTTCTGAGAATAGTATTTCTAGCAACTGATGCAATTAGAATCCTTCCAGAAGCTTTTTATGAATGAGTTTGCTTGAGGACAAGCAAAGTTCTAAGTGTGGGATACTTGATATCGCGTAAAAAATCATGTTTTTACTACCAATATCTCTCTCATTCTGGAACGATTATTGGCATTTTAACTCAAATATAGCACAAATCAGTAACACTATGCCAAGATGGTCAAAACAAGGTTGCACGAGAAAAATCAAGCAAAACGGATGAAAAACGAAGATTCCACACACGTTCGAAGATTCAAGACATAAAAAATGAGATTTCAAGACTAAAATGCCCTTCACCAACATCCATTATATCCAAGATGTTCATTTTCAAAATACGAATCCAACAGAAGAAGAATCAACTAAAACGGATAAAGAATGAAGATTCTACGCCGGCCGGAAGATCCAAATGATTCGTACGCAATATCTGGAGTTAGGGACCTCATCTCAGGGGCTATCTTATGTCAAAATCTTCGTTTTTGAATTACGAATCCAACAAAAAAAATAATCGACTCAAACGGGCGCATAACGAAGAAAACACGCACGAATCAAGAAACGAAGCAAAAGACGGCGAAACGAGGCGGGTGGCAGCCACCAGCCGCCGGCCAACCACCAGCCGCCGCCGGCCAACTGGTGGGCGGCTCCGGCCTGCCGTCCCCCGCCCCGGTTTCCTTTTTTGGCTAATTCTGGTACCTGGTGTTCCTACTTTCCGCGTTGTACAGTACCTGGTGCGCCTTTTTACCCACGTTACGCTAATGTGCACCCCTTGATGCTAATGTAAGCCAAAACTCACCTATAAATATGGGGCTTTAGTTCATTTGCAAAACACACCTTCCATACTTTGGAAAAACTCTTTCTTTCTTACTTTCTCACTAGAAAATCTCTTGTAGTCTTTTAGTCTTTCTCATTCTAGGATTATTGTAATTAGTCTACGGACTAACATAGAAGCTAGGGCGAACGCTAAGGATTCGGAGATCAATATTTGTACTTACGAAAGAGGTGTCAATTATAATAATACGCTGCTACGCATTTAAATTCCGGGTGATATGTAAACTTTTATTCTACTTGTCTCATTTCATATTTTGAATATGTATTATTGCCTGGTATGTGATTTATTTGTTGCCATGAATTGCGAGTAGTTTATTATTGTGATTGCTGATGATGTAGATAATTATAAGTAAGGATGTCATTTCATAATCAGTGCACGATAACCGTAAAATGATATAACGGCTCCTATTCAACTGTTTATTCGGTATAGTGCTGGAAATGCTTTATGCAAAGTACAAACGTACGGAAGCCGGTAAACGACCGAAGATAGTTATATCATTGGAATCAGCTCTGGTTTAAGAGTTGGAATTCCGGAAGGATAATACAACTACACAACTAACTGGTGTATCCTACGAGAATCAATGCATTACAAAATAATGTTCGTAAAACACGTTCAGATAAAATAGGAGATAATAACCCTTGTACTGTTAGGACTTTATGAATTTAAGTTTAATTTATGGAGTACCCTTTCCAGTTATCCACGTGACTGCAACCTAGTAATTAGGACCTGATCAACCTTAATTATGGTAAGTAGTTATCTGTGCCCATGACATGCAATAAGTAAGACACAATGAAACCACTCGTTGTATATATTAGATTTACATTTATGCACTGCTTTACATTTAATTAGATAGAGTGTCACTTTCATTGTCAATTACTCTCGACCGCGTGTTGGATATAAGAAGCCGTGGAAATCTCATGTAAAGTACACTGTCTATTATTGAAAGGCATGGTCCTCATATGAAACATGTTTTAACAAACTGCGAATAATCTGGAGATGTATAACAGTTTGAAAAGGAGAACTTAAACCATAAGTCGAAGCAATTAGAGCTTAATCGAGCAAAAACAAGACTTAGGAATAAGAGTAAAGTCCTAGTGACCTAGAATCCTTAAAACACTAAGCCTTACACAATCGACGGTCCAAACATACAAAGTTATCAATCTGCGTGCTAATAAAGTAGTAAACTACCTTAGGGTTAAGAACGGTCGGACCTATGAGACGATACGCTACTGATTCATGCACCTCGGTATAAAACCAAAATAGGTTGCTCATCTTTCAACTAGATGAGTATTGGAAGTTTGCGTATTGCTCCGATCAGAATCACGATAACCTAGTTCCAAGTGACACGCCAATGGGAAATTGAGTTGGTAGGGTTCTAGAGTTTACACCTAGTACTTTAACTGCCACATTAAGTATCAACCCGATTTGTTCTGTCATCCTGAAATATTAATTATCGAAATCTCAGCAATCACATCTTTATCTTTATCTGCTTTTCCTGTACTTTATTTTCCTGCAATTTATTTTCCTGCATTTTAATTATCTGTCTTTAAACCCCAAACCTACCTACTTTGTTCCATCCTAAATACTTCCCAACCGAAAGTGTCAATTTTAATCGCCCACACGTTTGGATTCATAGAACGATCTTAGGTTATACTTACCGCTTACTAATCAGAGTAGGTAGTACGGTTAATTTAAGTCCCGCAAAATATAAATTTAAACCCCTAATGCGCTCGCATCATCATTTGAAAAACAACGACACGGTGTGAGCACAACATCTCTAAATAAGCTTGAAGATCCGAGGTCGTTTCGGTGGTGATTTGGGGCGTGGAAGTGGCGGTGGTGGTGGGTGGTTTTTGGAGAGAAAAAGAAGAGAGGAGAGAGATTTTGGTGAAAATGAGGAAGGAAGGAAAGGAGGTGGGGTTTTTGTAAAAGCCTCACCAACTTCTTAACCCCCGCATTCGCGCTCCGTGTTGTGTTCGTTTCCCCAGTTGTTTAAACGTTTAAATAATATTTTATGCGTTTAAAGACGTGATTTAAAGTACGAATCATTATTCGTTATTTTACTCGAAGTATTTCATCACATACTTTATAATTGGGTTATAGGAATATAACTTGGATTTATTTTGTTTTATTTGCGCGTTTACGTTTATATCCCGTAAGTTGTTAATTGTATTGTACAAAATGAATATGAAATATTATCAAAATAATATTTTGGATATAATAGTGTTATTAAATAATGTTATATTATTTAATAAAATTTGTTCACCAACGTCCGTATTTAATTGAACCGAATTACATTCGATTTGAATTGCGTACGATTTAATCAAATCGCATAATCGTATATATTCATCAATATATATTTCGATACATAAATTACCTTAATCAAAGGGCTAATTACATGTATTACAGAGAATTAGGCACTAATCACTAGTCCTAATTTGGCGGGTGTTACACGTTTCACCTCAATTCTGGAGTTCTAGTTTTGTTGTATGGTTTTCCAAAAACTTTTTGGCGTTCGTGAAGTTCCAATCGGATCATTTCGGGAAGCGTTCTCCTACTCTTCGATCAAGATGTTGACCTCGTTATTGGTTCATGGCACGGATGGTGGTGTTTGAATTGTTTGGAAATGATTTTGGAAAGAATTGCTGGGATGTTGTGACATTTTTGTGTGTTAATATTGATTTATAATGTGTGAATTATGTGAAATATTGTAGTAGTTGTTGTGTGTAAAAAATTGTGAGAATTATGTGTAAATTGAAGTTTGGTAAAAAAAAAATTTTTTTTTGAAAAAATTGTTATATAGCCGTTATATAATTTTTAATTTTTTTTAAACATTCAAACGGATAGATTTAAAAAAATAAATAAATAAAGTGAGTAGGCCCCACAAGACCTCATCTTCTTTCTTCCCCAAACTAATGAACCAAAAGAGAAGAAGCAAGGGAAGAGGGGGCGCCAATGGTGTCACTTTTGGCTCCTTTCTTCAGTTGCCAACCGATGAAAGGGTTGACATCGGTCTAACAGATCCCCGATCACTAAATGTATCTTATAACGTTGTATTATATAATGTTTGTCAATCAAAACTAATAGTGAATAGATAAAAAAATTAATAACAGGAGATACAAATTACCCCTACATTCTAACTATGTGAATTATGGATCTACCGTTTGAGCTTATATGTCATACACATTTTAATGGTATTTGAGCTAAGACAAAAGCAGTTTACTTCCAATTAGGGTAGCTCACCTGACCTTGGGCTCCTGGCTCACAACAAGTTCAACTAAAACACAAGACCTTGTCATTATAAGTTTGGGTCAATGCAATTTCAGATAAAAAGACAAAACTTTACTTAATGCACCGGCACGAATATTACACTAGTTCATTTATTATGCAATTTCAAATAAAAATCGAATTTTCAAATAAAAACCATCAATTATGCAATTTCAAATAAAAACCATCAATTATGCAATTTCAAATAAAAACAAAAACATAAAAATCGAATTTTCTAGTACCTCAAAAATATTTTATTTAAAAAAAAAATGATATAAAATCCACACCTTATAAAACCAGTAGAAAGGGTAACAAACACTATCATGAATCCGCCCATTTATCGGTACCAATACCAACAACAATAAATCTCCATCTCCGACCACCCAATAATGGAAGCTCTGCTGAGCTCCTCCACAACTCTCCATCTCCGACCACCACTATCTCTCTCTAAACCCTCACTTTCTCTCTCTACATTCACACCACCATCTTCCATCAACACCAAACAAAACTCTCATTTCTGCCGCAAAACTTCAAAATACAACCGGAAGATGAACTCAAGTTTACGAGTTTCCGCAAGCTCTTCTTCGAGTTCTGCAACTGAAACCGCAGTAGATTCTGCAACTGTTCCGTCTGAGATGAAAGCGTGGGTGTACGATGAATATGGTGGTGTGGATGTGTTGAAATTTTCGGCGAATGTAACGGTGCCTGATGTTAACGATGATCAGGTTTTGGTTAAAGTTGTTGCTGCTGCTCTTAATCCTGTTGATTTTAAAAGAAGATATGGTAAATTTCAGGCCACTGATTCTGCTCTGCCGGTAATGTTATATAAAACATCCGTTTAAATTGATGATAAATTTACTTTTTGTTTTTGTAGGTTTTGGTAATTGTGATATTCTAATTCGCAAAAAAAAAAATAATAATTAAATATTAGAATTTGCATTTATAATATGTATAAAAAAGGTAAATATTTGATTAAATTAACAAATACTAAATGAAAATTCTAATATATTTAAGAAAATTTCGAGTTCATTGATATAATTGAAGCCTTTAATGCTTGATACATGTGATAGTACACAGGGGCGGTACCGGAAGTTTTTCTAAGCGGAGGCAAACTTTAAAAGTATTTGTTACATCGCCTTAAAAATTGGGAATTTTTTTCCCTTAAGAAATATGGTAAACTAACCGCAACGTATGTTAAAATGAAGCCAACTGAAACGAAAACTTATTCATTTTGAATTCATATTTTTATGTAGTACCCTATTCGGATTTCTAGTTTTCGAAAGCAAAGGTTTAAAAGTCAATGCGAAACTAACAAACCTTGCGGTTTTTTTGTATTGTTTTGATTAGTTCATCTGTTTCAAAATTTGACATTTTTTTAACTCTAAATTGTTTGAGGATCACAAAGTTTTAAACTTAGATTAGAGAGAAAACTGAAATAAACTATCTTCACCATATATTTAATTATAAAGTTTGATAAATATTATTGTAACGGTAGCACCTTTTTTTTATAATTAGACATTAGGGAATACTATGCAGAAAGTAGGGGTGTTCAAAATAGTCCGAAACCGGAAAACCGAACCGAAAACCGATTGAATCGAACCGATTTTGAGTAAACCGAACCGATATTTTTCCGTTTTCCGGTTTCGGTTAACCGAACCGAATTTTTTTTGGTTTTTCGGTTTGGGTTTCGGTTCATGATTTTGAGATAGAAGTGATAAACGGTTAACCGAAAAAACCGAAAACTTTATATATACCTTATAATATATGTATATATATTGTATACATTAAGTTTATATATTGATATTTACACTTGTATTTTGATAAAATCATTTATATTTCTTTTTCACTCATTTTAATGTAATTTACTAACTTAATTTTGACTTAATACGCTAATTATTACTACTTAGTTCTAATTATATTCGAATGATTTACGTACGTATACATAAATACACAATTATAAAGAGTAAAATTGATATCGTTTGAAACTTTTATTGTCAAAATGTTTTAAAAATAGTGAACACTTAATAATAAATGTATATTTGTGTGTTATTAATTACTTTTTTAAAAATTCTAAGTAATAAACGGTTAATTTGGTTGACCGAACTGAAAAATCGGTTAACCGATTACAGGTTAACCGAATTTTTCAGTTTCGGTTTAGGTTCAAAAATATGTTGAATCGGGACTCCGGTTAACCGGTCTCCGGTTAACCGGTCTCCGGTTAACCGGTCTCCGGTTAACCGAGTCCTCGGTTAACCGTCCATGAAGACCCCTAGCAGAAAGAATAGAAGGGGAAGCTGTGGAAAATCGAATGACAAACAAAAATTAAATTAATAAATTAATGCTGTAATAAAGAGTAGAAGGTACGGAGTAATAAAAAGTGCAATGAAAATGGAATCGAACATGTGACATTTGGTTAGATGACAAAACACTCCACCACTAAACTATGAGGGCAAAACTTGATTATATTTCAACTTATTATATATTAACCCCAACTATAAATTCTTAGTGTCGGCAACAGCCCACAGTGCCCACAGCCTGGAACCGCCGGTGATAGTACAAATGAAACAACTTGGTATGTAGTACTTATTATTCTCTAAACCGATATGTGTTTTAAAAGTAAGCAATCCCAAAAGCTCCCTTTACGTATACAAATTGAATAGTAAGTATCTTAATGACGAGAACAGGCTAAAGGAAAAAAGTATATTGTTATTCGGACTTTTTCCTTTATGCACAACTGCATAAGTTGTATATGATTGTTTGTTGTTTGTGGTTTTGCTTGGTTGATTAGACATATGTTGAATGATTTGTTGTTATCGGTAACAGACAGTTCCAGGATATGATGTGGCGGGTGTGGTGGTTAAGGTAGGAAAGCAAATAAAGGGTTTGAAAGTAGGAGATGAGGTATATGGAGATGTACATGAGAAGGCATTGGATGGGCCTAAACAGTCAGGTTCTTTGGCTGAGTATGTTGCTGTCGAGGAAAAACTATTGGCTTTGAAACCGAAGAACTTAGATTTTATTCAGGCTGCTAGTCTACCCCTTGCAATCGAGACCGCGTATGAAGGTCTAGAGAAGGCTGGTTTCTCAGAAGGTAAATCAATCCTTATTTTGAACGGTGCTGGTGGAGTTGGATCGCTTGTGATTCAGGTATAACAAAATGAAAATGTTAAATAGCTGAAACAGGTAATGCTTGTGTATTCATTGATATGATTTTATTGACGCAGCTTGCGAAACAAGTATTTGGTGCTTCAAAAATAGCAGCCACATCTAGCACATCAAAACTCGAGTTGCTGAAAAGTTTAGGTGCTGATTTAGCAATCGATTACACTAAAGAGAACTTTGAAGAACTACCTGATAAATATGATGTTGTCTATGATGCAATTGGTAAGTGACTAAGTGGTTGATTGAAGTTTAATATAATCAAGAATCATAGGCAAAATTAAAGTGATACGTGATTACTGATCCTTGCGTTTTTTTAATGTATGGAATTGAGATCATTGACATTCGTTGGGTGCAGGGCAAGGGGAGAAAGCAGCGAAGGTGGTGAAAGAAGGTGGCAGTGTGGTGGTTCTAACGGGTGCAGTGACACCACCAGGGTTCAGGTTCGTTGTGACCTCTAATGGTTCAGTGTTGACAAAGCTGAACCCGTACTTGGAAAGTGGGAAGGTGAAGGCAGTGATTGACCAAAACGGCCCGTTTCCATTCGACAGGGTCAAAGAAGCTTTTGCTTACCTTGAAACTAATAGAGCTACTGGAAAGGTTGTTGTATATCCTATTTCTGAAGAATACATTTTGGAAAAGCTGGCAAAATAAATGTAAGCAAACATGTGGTGAGTGTGCAATATTAATGATTTTTTTAGGTTAGTTATATTGAGCCCTTTGTTCATGCTGTATCTTATGCATACCGCTTTATTTCATTCTTTCATGTCTCCACATTTCATCATATATAGACTATAAGTGTTGAAATTTGGTAAAACGAATAGGCTATTTTTTTAACCAACCACCACCACAAGGTAGCCTAGTGGTAAGGCGTCCTGACGTCCTCACAAGTGGTTTCCGGTTCCCAAGGTAACATGAGCCTATTAATTATCATCCGGTTTCATTACAAAAATGATAGACAAATTTGCTGCGCAGTACTAAAATGTCACTGAGGAAAAAACATTTCTCCCTATACATGGCTTTATATATGTTCATACATTTCATGGCTTATTTCATAATTTGTAAATGATTGGAACAGACAAAACATTTACTAATCTGTTGCAAGGCAACGAAAGACATCTTATACTTCTCCTATACATGTTATTCAAAACATAGAACATGTAGCTTGAACGGTTCCCAGTCTGCCTGTTAGACATAAACACTTCAGGGGTCATGGATTCAGGTTCCCTTATCTTTCCCCATATAAGTTATTATTGGAAACTTGTAAATAATACCATTGTGAATAAGAAAATGAACTCATACACCGACTGTTAGCGAGGGCGAAATACTATGATCAAGAAACCACATGTCAAAAGTACCACTGACAAAGTTGTAGTATCCTCCTTTCACAGAAAGTTGTTTTTTCAACACAGCTTCTTTAACATAAGGGTAAGTCAATAGGTTCCCCAGAGATACATTTACAGCTTCCTGCATTGTTTAAGTTTTGCAGATTTTATTAACTGAAAAAGATGCAGATTGTAACTTGATGTTAAATTACCTTCTCACACTTGCTGCATTGTTCTGCAAAATCCAAATTGCTGAATTCTGCTTTGACTTTGCTTTTAGCAGCAGAACATATCTTGACCCAATCCTCGATGAAGTCACTGTTCATATACAGAGGGCATATGCGTAAAAGATAATGCAAGGGCATATGTTCGAAGTTTTCCTACTACAATGACTTGAAGTTGCTAGAACATATGCTCAAAATATGTCTCAGGTCAAGAACAAATGATGATATTCATATAGAGTAGAGACACTATCACAATCAACTGATTGGGCATAACATATACATAAAAAGACATAGAATAGGAGATATACTTCAGATTTGCTTATTTGCGTGAAATTTTAATCGGTGAAAGGTAGTATTACTTACGAAGTAGTAGTCCCGTCTTCTGGGATAGACATGAGTCCTTTAATCCCACCACAGCAGCTGTGTCCAATTACTACAATATTCTCCACCTGAAGACCACATTTTTATTACTAAACTAAGAAGCTGTAACACTACTGTATATAACAGAAAAGCAAAAATAGTCATTGTACATTATCTATAAGACGACTATCAAGCAAGTAAAAATGAACAAATGGTCCATAAACTTAACGGGTATCTGGGTAACCCAGCACACGAAAGGTAGCGAGTTCATGTCTGGTTCAAGAAAAAATATGTAATTAACATGTGACAGTGGTTAAAGATGTGTATATTACTCTTTTAGAACACCTCCAATGAAGGGTTGATGTAAAGCTTTTTTTTTGCAAAAAAGTGTTTGGTAAAGCTTTACATCATTGGAGCAAAAGCTTTTTCGATCAAAAGCTTGACATTTCTGAAGTCTTTCACTAAAGACTTTTTTGAAAGTTTGTGTGTGTAGTTTTTGAAAATAAAAGGCTTTTTAAAGCTTTTTATTAATGGAGACAAAACTTTTTACAAAAGCTTTTTTGAACAAAAATGATGTGGCAACCAAAAAAGCTTTTAATAGCTTATTGTCGTTGTAGATGAATGGTTAATGTTAAATTGGTGTTTTGTATCAGATTGAAGAATTTATGGAGTGAGGTGACAGTGAGCATGTAACTAGGGGGTTGACCAATAGTACTCCAACACCATGAAACTTTCTTTATTAAAGAAGAAACTCAGTCCACTAAATATAATAATATAAAGTCCAAACATGAATGGTTATTATATTAAATAATAAATTATAATTATAATTTAATAATAAAAATAATAAAAGGGTTGGCTAATATCACCTTCAGATGCAAGACTGCATATTCAATAGCTGCCCCCACACTCGAGTATCTTGTCTGCACAAGGGAACAATTGTTAAGGGATGATCCAATGAAGACTCCAAAAATCATGTAAATCTTTTCTTTTGATTCATTTTCACTAACTGAACAGACACCACAAATACCATGTCTCTTTTATGAGTCATGTTCACTTTGTTAAATGCTTGCAACAGTAATATATTCTCGATCAAAAGGGTGCTCATCGCAATTAAGAGTTGTCGATTGATCCAAATTTCTAAATAAGTGAGTTGCATAAAAATAAAGATCACCTTATCAAATGGAGGGACCATGCTAGCGATGTTTCGGACCATAAAGGCTTCACCTGGCTGAAAATCTAGTATGTGTGATGGACAAACCCGAGAATCCGAGCAGGAAAATACCATGAACTGCAAAAACCCAAAAGAACCATGGTTAAATATCAGACAAGTAATATATGCTGCAAACCTTGACTTGTAGTTTAAACTAATTGGAGTGTCGGTTACTTATAACCTTGGGGCTTTGGCCATTTGCAAGCTCTTGAAATAAACCAGGATTCTTTCTGCAACAAATGAGAAGCAAAATCAACCACAATTCATGAACCTCATTGAAGTTATAGCTAGGTCCTAAAACTTGCTGTTTACGATATTTGCGTTTCGTTTTGTTCTTAAGTAAAATTGAGACGTGCCGAAATTGTTAAATCAATGGACAAACAAATAGTCATAAAAAATAAGAGGTTAATCAAAGTTGTAGTGTCATATATAGAAAATGCATGTGATGAGATTTATGGTACAAAAACGCACTCATATTTCTCGGCCTTAAAACGATCAAACCCGTTCTTGATCCTCTCAACAGGATTAACCCCCTTGACAGATGCTGCTTCCAAATCCGCGGTTAGTTGCTTGATCTTCGCTGCAGCTGCTGCTGCAACCACATTTTCAAGCTCTCCTTTCTCGCTGCAGAATAACACTTCCACTTGAATATAAAATATTTAAAATATAAAATAAATACGATTATAATAATATTATTGTTATAATTAGAAATAAAAATACACAAAATGATTAGAAAGAAATGGATACATGCCTGAGAAGCTTCTTGAGTCCTTCAATGGCGTTATCGCATAAATCTTTAGCCATGTCTGATTATATTAATTATATATCATCAACAATTAATACATACGATTATTATCAGATCATATAAATATACGTATAATATATAATTGATGATTGAGTGTACGTAATTGTGATTGTGAAGGATAATGATGATATGTGTATGTATTAGTGGGAGTTGTATTAAAAAACCTTGTACGACGTCGTTTGCCTGAAAATGAGATCAGCTGCTGATTAAGACGCGCGATGGTGAAAGTAAAGAATAGGCCAGGCCACACACGTTAGCACTTCTGTAACTACCCTATTTATAGCTACCTCCATCACCACCACTGTATAAATATCTTCTCTCTCTATATATTTTGGAACTTATTATTTTTCTTAAATATATCATTACAATATATGTATTTACTAGTTTATTGACCCGAGACAGCTCGAGCTAATACATTTGAGATTTAAAAGTTAACAACTAAATCTAAAAGAAATATAATGTACTACCTTCGTCCCATAATTATTGTTCAGTTTTGACTTTCTGAAGTCTTTATTTTTTAACTTTGACCTTAAATATTTTTGTTTGTGTTATATAATAACTAATGCAAAATATATGAATAGATTGGGTTTTATATGTATTTTCATTGGTATAATTTTAATCAAGTATTATATAACAAAAAAAAAAATTAAGGTCAAAGTTGGAAAAGAAATACTTCAGAAAGTCAAAACTGGATAATAATTTTGGGACGGAGGTAGTACAAAATGTTATATGTACATCGACTTATTGTGGAACGTTAGATCTTCACGTTGTTCACTATCAAACATATTTGATGAAAAATTTACACCTGTAAAATAAAATAAAGAAATAATAGACATGGTCTTTGATTTGAAAATTTGAATAGTCAAATGTAGGATAAGAAATCAGTTTTATATCAAAATCGAAGTTGTTTTTAGCAATGTTTTAAACACAACTTGTAGAAAAATAAAACCCATGAATCACAAAAAAGAAAATAGAAGAATGTTAATATGGTAGAATATGACATATGTTTGTGTATTGTTTAGCTCAATGTATATTAAGTATCAATTAAGGGATTATTAGTTACGAACCATAAATTATTTTAGTTACGACTTTAACGTATTCATCATATATATAAGATTGTACGACAATATGGATGACCAATATTTAGTGTCATGCTTTTGATAAAAAAAGAAAAGTCATGTTATTAATCAATATAGATCAAACTTTCAAATATTAAGTAGTGCCATGCTTTTAATAAAAAAAAGTGTCATGTTATTAATCAATATAGATAAAACTTTCAAATATTAAGGGTTTATTTATAAATTACCGGTTAAAACGTTATGATACTTAAACTATAAGGAATGAAAAGAATTAAAGAAATACTGAAAGTGCTAATTCTCAATAGTTGTGGCACACTTTTTAAAATATGAAAATAGGTGTAGGAAATAATTTTAGCCGTAGGATCTCTATGGATTGAACCCAATCTACGGTCTAAATTGCCACGTGGTATTTTGCTTTAATTATATAGATAGATTTATGACAATTTAACATTTATTTTAAAAGTGACAAAGGTAAATTAGTCAAAATGGAATCATAATTAGGTGACAAGTAAATTACTCCCTAATTTTTTTGTAAAAATCAGATTTTGTTTAAGAAAAATGGTTTAGGTCTAAACTTGTACACAACATCATGACCCCACATACTTACAAAAACCACACATTATGTACATCAGTGTTGTTGGATTTCTCAGGTACCACAAGATCAAAGGCCTTTTAGCGTTAAAGGCCTATTAGCGTTAACGTTTATTTTGTAATTAGAAAACTAAATTATAGTTATGTACAATGTTTGTTCAAGAATAAGTGTCAACTTTATAAATTAACAAACGTTTTAGAAATGTCTACTAATTACACTTTTCACCAATCACGTATTCACGTATCATCTTTACCTACTAAAGTGTTTTTTACTCGGCTGAACTATGAAGAGCACACTTAATTTAAAATGACAAAAAATAGAAATGCGGACACTTAATTGTAAAAAGGAGGGTTCTTAGTAATTACTCTCTCCGTTTTCATTTTTGTTTGTCCCAAATTAAGTGTCAACTTTCATTTTAGATCACACAAAAAACATCTAAAAGATTAATGCTGAAATCTTATTGGTTTATGTGGAATCCCTTGCACTTTTCTAAAACTGTGTGTCGTATCCTTAGTAGAGTTTTGTGATGGTGGGTATATATCTCCATGAAAAGGGGGCAACTTTCGTGTAGTTTGTAGTTGGATGAGAATATTATCAGTTTTTTTTTTCTTTTCTTTTTGAGAACAAGTCATTCTTTTAATAGTTCGCATCTTGTTTCTCAATGTACGAAGGATGTGACGTAGTATTACCGTAAGTACCGTGTTCCAATGATAGATGACAAGTCTTATATCTTAATAGGCATTCCTCAATGTACGAAGAATGCGACATAGTATTATTGTAAGTTCCGAGTTCCTAACATTTCCTATAATAGACGACAGGTCTTATATCTTAATGCAGACATTCCCCATAAACATGCTCATTCTCGGCATTTTCATTGCTGATCCACTCCTCGTAGCCCTTCTATGCATTGCACCCGATTTCTATTAGCCCTTTTTAGCACCAAACTGACATTTGCGTTTCGCTTGCTTAGGTCATCGAAAGTGCGCCAATACTAATCAAGCAAGCTGAGCGAATAAAAGGGCTCAACCCAGCTGAGGCACTATTCACCAAGTGGAATTAGATACCATCTTTACACTACAAAACTAATGCCATTTAATGACCGAACCATTTTCTTACTTAAGGAGACAATAGTCATTAAAAGTTTTAGTTCCACGCTATTCTTACAAAACTAATGTACATACGGTAGGTAAAATTAACTTTAAAATAGCTAATTAATAATAGTAGTTGACCAGTTGACATAATATTTTAGCACAAAATCTCGTTAAGAGGGGCAAGTCACGGAGAAATCATTTGTGCGAGCGATCTCGATTTCTCAAAGTCTGATAAACCATCGACGCCATCGTCGCCGCCATCGCCGCCGGTTGCTACAGGAACCGCAATTGTCGTTCTGTGCTAGGGCTCTGTGTTTTTCCTCGATCAATTAGGTAAGCTTTTACATCTATTACTTCAAATGAATCGATGAATTATGTGATATTACTCTTGCCCTAATTATTTGTATGAAGGTGTAATGATTTAACTCTATACGCATACATTTTCCGCTATATATCTTATATTGTATATGAGGTTAATTCAATCAGATCAACTTTTACCCTAATTATGTGATGATTTCATTTTGAAGGTGTACCGTTTTAATTTGTTATATTCCTACTTTCAGCTATGTATATAACTTGTATATACATGTTTTATCTATGTTATCTTTGCTTTGCTTTTACCTAGCAGATTTACTTATTATAGTGAAGGTCAAAACTATTGAAGGTCTTCTAGTAATTACTAAGCCCACTACCTCTTCCCCTGGCTGCTTCTCGCTCATCAAAGCGTACTTCGTTTCCCAGGATGGGCAGCTCCCTCTTTCATCCGGTAAGAAAGGAGTTTTTCCCTCAAAGTTACGTCAATACATTTTCCTATGCCCGATCTTGTCTATCTTTGCTAACACCTCCTAGCTCAAGATTGTTTATTGCTCTACAGGGTCCCCAAAAGTATATACCGAGCCTTTAACATCTGCTGAGAACCACACCGACCAACATGAAAGCTCCTACACATGCAAAAATGAGTCTCACTTCCATGCTCTAACAAGCTATTTATAATTGTTTGTTTGTAAGAGCTACTGCGCATAACTCAATTAGAGTCGTCATACAATTTCAACTCTGACTTTTCATAAAGATACAAAGAAATTACAAATTTTACTAACTATAATTAGTCTTCTACGAATACTTTTTTAAGTTTGGATTTATACAACACGTACAAATTTTGAGCACTAGTGCTAATTAACTTTAAAATTTCACTAAAAAGCTTGTATGATAACAAGTATATCTAAGAGAAAAAATGAATTTTAATAAGAAAGGACTAGGATCAATTCATACATCATCATCATGATTAGTTAGTAAGGATGCACATTTTTGCTTAAACCACCATTAACATTAGTAAAGAACCCCATAATTTCCGGCCGGTAAGGTAAGTAAGACCGCGGGCGTTCATCTTGTGTCTGCTCTTTCTTCTTCAAATAGACCTCGTGTGCAGATAAGTTGTTTCCATTTTGCATCTTCTTTTCTTTCTTAACACCTTTCATTTTTCCTCCACCAACAACATTGTTACCTTTCACAGCCGGCTTAGCCGACATCATCGTTTTCCTATCAGACTTTTTCAAAAATATAAATGCATCACGACCGTCGCTATTACTCCGACCTACTTTACCTCTAAGTCTCCATAGCTTAGAGAAACCAGTTGAGTTGCTCTTTTTATTCAGCTCATGATTGTCCTTTGCATGTTGTTTTGACCACGGGCGGTATGGTCCCATCGCTATATCTGTTGAATAAAAAAGCCATACAGGTGAGTTATCAATTGTCTTGCATAATGGGTCCAAGTTTGAAATCACAATGAGAACATCTGAAATAAAAAAAGCTTGTTGTATAAAAAGGGACAAAACTGAAAGTTCGTCGTATTTTTAGATAAATAACGCCTTTCTTAATGACTGCCACTCTTGTCTAAGAGTCTCCTACATGCTTATATATATATTGGTATTTCAACCACAAACTATCAACCACGCAAAAACTTTTAACTATAACGTCGCGGACGTTTTTTATGTCGTAATCAAAACTTATATAGTTGTTAATTCATAGTATTTAAACAAACCTCCAATCTCATCATATTGTGATGCAGAAGATGATGGCGCTCTGTAAGATGATTCAACAAACACCTTTTCTACAGGAGGTAGTTGACTTTTTATTTCGGTTGACAACAAATTTTGATCAAATAGCGGGAATACCGGTTGAATTTTGTTGTTTTCACATGCTTTATCGGCAGGAACAGGTGTATTATGATCATCTATATACATAAATGTAAAATTGTCATCATTTTCATGATGAAGATCATCTCCGTAATCCTCGCAATCTAAAAATTCTTCTTCGTCTTCCTCATTGTCTGCATGATTATCATTTTCATTAAGATGAAGAGATTGGTTGAATTTGAAGGTAATTGTAGCTGCCAATTGATCAAAAAAAGTATCAGGATGTGATTGTTGGTTAACGTAATCGGAAGCAGAAGAAGAACACGTTGGTTTATTTATTTGCATTGTGAATGGAATTAAATTGAAATAGATTTTGTGTTACGAATCTTAAAATGTTATATTATTGAAATGGATTCAAGTGTTTTGTTTCTGTTGGAGATTGTGTGGACAGTGGACACATGAAAACGAGGATTATTGTTGTGAAGATATCATCCTTTTTATTTAATTTATTTATAATTTATTTACATTTTACTACGGTTAAAAGCCAAAATAACCGATCAAAATATATGAGAGAGCATTTTGTAGGGCTGTGCATTTTATGGGAAGAACCGAGAACACCCGAGGATCGAGGAGAAACCGGACCGTAAATACCTGAGGATATATGGTACGATCCATGGTCCATAGTTTTTAAGATATTTGGGACTCGGTCCGGTCCTGGACCAAACATGAGAAAAACGGGAAATGGACCGAACTGAATATCCGTATATACATTCATTAGATATAGTATATAATTTCATATAACTTCCTTATGTATCGTAAAAAAAAAACTGCTCATCCAAATTCCTTGTTACCTATCTGGGACTCGGTTGGCTATTTGAATCATGTGTGTGTGTGTATATATATATATATATATATATATATATATATATGTTTTTACACATTCATTGCTTCATATTATTTCTCTTATAAATTTTATATCTCAATCTAAATTATATAATGGTCAACATAACCATCCCTATTGGCTGATATCTTGATACCCGATTATAAGAGGTCTCGAGTTCAAACTTCTATAATAGTACATCTTGGGATGGCTATTAAAAGCGTTGGATTGTTTATTTAACCAATGTGGTTTATTGTTTATTTCCTTTAAATCTTTATACTTGAATTTGTTAATGCACTTACTTCAAAATATATAACTCCTTTATTTAATTATAATTTTTCAAGCTTCAACCTTAGAGTGCTATTAATTTAGACTCTCTCACAACTGAAAAAATGAGATATGGAATGTTTCTATAGCTTTTTACCCCTTGAACATCATTCACAAATTACAATCATACACATGATATATGGCTTTAAAAGTAGGCCCCAAAAAAGGACCAAATACTTGAATCTAACAAATAATTCCCATGTAAATCGGTGATTAAATATTTCCCACGTTAACGGTTACTAAACATCGGTTAGATGCAAAATAATAATGAAATCATGCATAACTAATCGGGTCGATCTTTTGGACCGAACCGAGCAGGACCATTTTAAAACCGAACCGAACGAAACCGATGACATATGGTCCGGTCCTTGATCCAAGAATCTGCTACAAATCGGGTCTCGAGACCATGCACACACCTAGCATTTTGTATAGAATTTAGAATGCTAGTTTTTATCACTATTCACTATTATACAATGTTTTAAAACCCGGATCGACCCGGCTGGTTGACCCGGTTCAACCGTGACCTAGTGATATGAACAGGCCGAATGATGCCGATTTTGTAGGGGATTTTGACTTGGTTTTACCCGTGCGGATTACAAGTTCAACCGTTGACGTGGTGACACAGTACCCGGATAAAACCTATTACACAAAAATAAAAAATTGTTTTTCAAACCGAGAAGATTACGTTTGCCACTACAGTTTTTGTTTTGATTGTGAGAAAAGGTTAGATGAACTTGTGTTTCGATGGAGTGGTACCCGGAGTTGCAGATGCTCGATGAACTTGTAGTCAGAGTAAGTCACAAGTACCCGATGTAGTTGTAGTCGGAGTTGTATGTCCATAATCTTCAAAAATTGGGAGTTTGGAGATGGTGTGGCTACGCTTGTTGGTGGTTCTTGATACCTTGATAGTGTATATGTAATTAAAAGTGGTTGTAGATGATGGTAGTTGACGAATGTTAAAGTTTATGGGAATAATACAAAGTGTGTGGGAAAAGCATTGTTTATGGTTTAATCAATGGATACATATGTTTTTCAAAAAGTTATTGTGCTAGACTACTAAATGTACATATAGACCGCTGATGTATAACATAAATTAAACATAACAAAATGATCCAGATAGGTTGATTCGGCGGTTCAACAGGACCCAGCCCTTTGACCGGGTCAATTGAAAAACCGGGTTTGACAACATTGCTAATCTATATGAATCATTGATTTATGTGTTTTCCAATGCTTACAGTTAAAATAGGTGAGTACATTAATACAGTGAAGAAAGTATCTAAACGATTTGTTAACTGGAATTTCAAGTGTTAGATCTGTAAAACATGATTACCAATACAAGTAAAATGATCATAAGACATATAAGGCAAGAGAACTATTAAATATAAATCGTCACAAGGAATAAAACATCAACAATCTAATCTAATATATTTAAATTACACTACGAATGTAAGTAACATAGATGAGAACAACCGACAAAACATAGATGAATCAATACTTGTGACAATACTTGGCCAGTTAACTATAAAAACCAGTATTTATTCAATTCAACTTTAAAGCATTTACTTTTCTAATTTACCAATCAATCTCCTACCTCTCGGTGATTCAGATGATCGTGTGCAATAAAAAAACATTATAAAATATGTGTCTTCATAAATTAATAACAATTTAAAAATCATATCTAGAGAGTTCATGATAAAGGCCATTATAAATTATACGTAACTGTTTCAATAACAAAATATTACATTTATACATAATATTATAACTGCTTCATAGACATATTAGTTTAAAAAAAATAACTCAATTGATGAAACATAAGAGCACAGGGTGTGGTAACTGGTGTTCTGGACAGTGTTCTGGAGAATGTTGAAAGTGAGGATTCTGTGGTGCGGTGAAAAAGTATTCACAGTATTCTGGACAGTGTTCTGGTGCTTTTTATTATTTGTTTTATTTTAAAAAATGATAAGAAAAAAAAAAGAAGAAGAACACCGAAGTCGTTCAGCGTTTGGATTAGGACATTGACACCTGAACGCCGACGAGAACGCCGATGCGGTGTAGCTGAACGCCGAAAGTCGGCATCCTCGTCCTTGAACGTTGACGCCACGTGTACCCACTCCGTGTGCTCTAAGAGCACTGGGTGTGGTAACACTGTTTTCACAGTGTTCAGGACAGTGTTCTCGAGAATGTTGTGAGTCAGGATTCTGTGGTGTGGTGACAGTGTTCTGGAATATTTTATGAAATGTTTTATTTTTTTTAATGTAATTAAATGATTATATTTATATTTAAAAACATATAAATCAAATAAAACACATTTAAATCATTAAAAACAAATAATAAAAATTACAAGTCCTAAAAAAATAAAATACGTAATTTAAAGACATAATTTAAGAAATCCTAAAAATTAAAAATGCAATACAAGTAAAATCATTCATCGTCATCTTCATCTTCAACTTGAGCTCCCGTTCCCGATCCCGAAGAGTGCGCTTCATTCCACTTTTATTCACAATACCTCCAAAGATGCTCCACAAGGTCGGCTTGAAGTCCCTCGTGTGTTTCTTGATCACGTAGTTCCTTTGTTTTCCTCTCGTATGTATTACACGTCTCGATCCAAGAACTTTGTATGTTCCCAACAGGTACATAATATTCTTCATTCTCTGCAATGTTGAAACCGTTGTGTTGAGTCACTGGTCGCTGACCAACTCAACTATTAACTACTCGATGAAGAAATGGATTGTATCGAAGCTGCTGTTGCTGATGATAGGTTTCGCTGATCGTCATTCATTCTGCTTGATATACTGAGGAAGATTTAAAGTTCAACTTGGTGTGTCGCTGATCAACGTCAGCGAGAGCTTTACTTCTTCAAATCAATAAAGGCAAAAGTCACTGCCAGAATAACAGCTAGTCACTGAAGATCTCTAGTTCAAGTCATTCTACAAGAGCATGTTAGCTCGCAGTGAGTGAGGAGGATTAATGCATCTTCAGGGACTATTCAATAAAGCCTCTCAATCATCAAGTACTAAAAAGTACTGTACTTATCTATACATCAGCAAGAGTGTTCCAGTTTGAAGTATGTCCGAAAGATTACGTGGCAGCGAGTGATTGGTTTTAAGGTAACGAGATATTTGCGGTAACAGAATTGGGACCCGCAGAATGTCGGTTCATCAGAGTTCAAACCAATCAAGCAGCGACACGTGTCCTTCCAAGATCCTATTTTGTAGGCGATATTTTAGGAACTCTTGTAGTATAAATAGTTCAGTGTTTTGTACTGTAGAGGCTAGTCGTTCAATTCGTGTTAATCACTGTACATCAGTGAGTAGTTTGTCTAAGCACGATTTAGCGATTCATCGAGTGAACAGTCAGCGTGTTTGTCCACTGTTGTTCATCTCATTTGTAATAGATTAGCTAAGTGTTTGAATTGGATTAACTTTGGTTAATCCATTCCGCATTCAACACTTGTGAATTGTATGATCAATATAATTCATCATTTAGCTATCGTTACTTTGTTGCTTTGATATTTTCATATCCATAACTCGTTATACTGGGTTACTATTGCTTATACTCTGTTTCTGTGAATCAATTTAAAACTCATAAATTAACTTAGCCAAAATCTGAAAAAGTTTTAAATTGTATTCAACCCCCCTTCTACAATTAAACTTTACACTTTATGATTCCAAATCACTAACTGATAGTGATCACGGGACTCTCAATTGGTATCAGAGCAGAGTTGGTTTAAATTCAATTAACCAGATCTGCGATGGAATCAGTAAAGTACAGCTGTGTTGACTCTGATTATCAAAAGGGAAATGGTTCCACAACCAAACCTCCAGCTTTTGATCCATCAAGGATTGAAACTTGGATGTCCCGGATGATGATGTTTTTGGACTTAGTTGATGACCGTCTCTGTAATATCATAACCAATGGTCCACATATCCCAACTAATATTGTTCCTACTGTAATTGCAACAGCTACTACTCCAGCTATACCAGAAATGGTTTTACCTAAAAGAGAGGAACAATGGACTGATGAGGATAGACGATTGGTTAGACTTGATAAACAAGCTAAAATCTACATAGGCATGGCACTTCCTGATGAAGTGTTCGAATCAATCAGGCTTTGTAGAACTGCTAAAGACATGTGGGATACCCTTAGGAATATATATATTGGAACTCCTGATATTATTCGCTGCAGGGAAGTCAATCTCACTAGTGAATATGAGCTGTTCGCAATGGAACCAAATGAATCTCTGTCTTTCACTTACACCAGATACCAGTCACTGATGAACAAAATGGAGAAGGCTGGTATAGGCAAGGAACAGAGATTTGTTGTTGAAAAGTTTCTTGAGTTGCTGCCAAGAAAAATCTGGGGAACCATTGCAACATGTACCAGACAGAGAAATGATTATTCAACTCTGAATTTAACTCAGGTCTATGGTATTTTGCTCAACTAGGAGCAGTCAGAAAAGCAAGCTGATCAGAGTGAGCATATTCGTGCTACTCTTGGAAGTCAGAAGATATCCAATGCCCTTGTAGCAGAGCTTGATGAAATCGATCAGAGACAGAAGTCAAAAGTGTCTAAGAAAAGCTCGAAGTCACTGATAGCTGAAGAAGAAGGTGGTCAGAATGAAGAACAGTCAGAATATGAGTATGATGAAGGACTGGAGAAGCTTGAAAAAGATATGGCCATGATGGTTGCTAATTTCAGAAGGAACACCAGATCAAAAAGATTCGCCGGTGCTCCATCATCTGATAAATTTCAATCCAAAGGTGAATGCTACAAGTGTGGCAAACCTGGTCATTTTGCAGCTGAATGCAGATCAAAGTCAGTAAATCAAGTCCCTGAACCCGTGCCAGACTTCAGAAATGATAAGTACAACAAGTACAAGGCAAAATACAAGAAACTGAAGGCATTGGCTAAATCTGGAAAGAAGAAGAGAAAAGGTTTCGTCGCTGAAGAAGGTTCATTCAGTGATTCTGACTCCTCATCATCAGATGAAGAAGAAGCAATGATTTGTTTAGATAAGGAGTACTGTCTGATGGCTGATGACACTGAACTTCTTGAAGACATCAAAGAAGTCACTCCTAAATGTTCAGCATCTGAATGGGATCCTGAAACTCTTTACAAGGTGCATTGCTTTAAAACATATACAGCTGCTGAAAAAGATAATGTCTTTGAGTCTTTGATAGTTGACTTATCAAATGCTCATGATATTCAAAGAGGGCAGAAACGTAAAATCAGTGATTTACAATCCAAACTTAATGACCAAAATGAAAATGAGTCAAGAATGAAGAAATTAAAACTGGATCTTGATGCACAAACTTATGCAAATCAAGTATGTATTAAAGAAAAGGTTAAATTTGAAACACAATTTCAACAGCTTAAAAAGGTCATGGAATTTTGGTGTAAGTCAAATGATAAAGTCAATCACTGTGTAAATAATCAAATTCCAAAACAAGTCAAAGCTATTTTGGGAGGAGATTATGAATATGCTGCATCCCTCGCTGATTCAACAATGATTGACCCTGTTTTTGATCCCAAGGGTAATTTTTCAGAAGCTGTATTTGAACCTATCTCCATCTTCAGTGAGCCACGACCAAACTATTTTACTAAAAGCAAGTTGGTCACTGAATATACTGATATCTTAAATGACAATAATGAGATGAATGTTTTGAAAACTGTCAAATCATCAGTAACTTCACATCTCATCAAAACCATTGCTGATAATCAAACAATCATCAGCTACTTCACTGACACTGTATCAGTCACTGAGACAACCTCCATCAGTAACCTAAAGTCAAAGATGCAAGAAGTAACAATCAGCAAGAAAAGTTGTGTGATTGTGTCAGATCAGCAACTTAAAAAGAGGAAAGTCAAAAAGGCCGGCTATTTGAACAAAAAGTGTTATAAATGTGGCAACAGGCGACATGTGTCATCTGAATGTTCTGTTATACCTTTTGAAAAACAAAACATCATCAGTGAACATTCAGATACTGTTTATTCAAATCAGTGGAAGACAAAACCAACGCTTGGTCACTATGAACCTGTCTCTGGATGGGTTCATCAACTAAACTAATCATATTCCGGCATGATAAACTCCAATAAATAATTATACTCACTGAGTTTTTTTATTTATTGCTGTTTAAACATTTATATATATATATATATATATATATATATATATATATATATATATATATATATATATATATATATATATATAATAAATTGACTATTTAAAATATAACTTTAGAGAAACATAGTCACTGATACAATTATGTTTGAATCTTCAGATATAATAATCAGTTCACTATGCTTATCTAAAGTTATAGTTCATATAGTCTCATGAGTATTTATTATGTTGTCATATTAAGTTTTATATCAGTAACTTAATTTCTTCTAAGCTGATTTTGTTAGTATTCTAAGTTATAACTTAATCAGTGAAGAAGCAATCTAATGATGTGTTATACAACTTATATACAACATAATCTCTACTCATGATTTTTTTTTTTTAAAAAAAAAAAAAAAATCTTTCAACATAAATATTCAAGAATGATAAACTTTTCTCTTTATTTATGAAGTGATCACATTTCTATGGTTTATTTAGTATTCTAAGTTGTGTTTAAACCAGCGAGACTACATCCTTGCCTAAATAAAGAAATAATTTTATTTTGCTTGAAAGTTTATTTTTTTTGTGGTAAATCAAGAAATTGGTTATGTATCTTCAGTAACTTTCAAACTCACTGAAGATATCATTTAATGGTGATTTTCCAATCGACAAAACATTCGTTATATTTAGTACATTCTGTATTTAAATTAACGGATTTCAAAAATAAATGTTTTATGGTATATCGGAAAAATCGCGCGCTTCTGACACTCTCTCTCCTACGTCAGCGTACTTTTTCCGGCACACCACTCCCATCACCATTAATGCCACCACGCACCATCATCATAACCCTCTACCACCTCTTCCTCTTCCACCACGACTGTCCACGTTGTTTTCATCTCACCCACACGATCATTAGTAAAGTGTACTATTTAAACCTACAAATCAGTAACTTGTCATCTTTTACACTTTACTAATTTTCGAAAAACCCTTGGCATTCAAAAACCCTAAAATAAGTGTTTAATCAAAGATTTTCAAAGGTTCTGTAATGGCTAAATCAAAATATTTTCTCAACTCATACACTGCCACTGCAGATATCAAAGCTCTTCGAGCTCCTGCAGTTGGTGAAGATTATATCATTACAGTTCCAAAAGCAAATTATTTGGGTAATCTTTCATGCCCTAAACCAGAGTATGAAGAGATAATCAATTTGAAAAATCATTTTATTCTCCCTGCTCTAATGTTATCCCCTGGAAGGATTAATCCAGAATGGCTGAATGAGTTCTGGTATACCTGTACTCACTCAATCGTTAATAGTACATCACAACTCAAAGGTTTCATTGATAACGGTGGTCAAGAAATAATTATTTCTGCACACACCATCCGTACCATTTTACAACTACCTGAGCATGGTACTTACGACCCACTGCCTGACAAAGAAGATGCCAAAGCTGGCATAGTGAATCTCACTGGGATTGACTGCAAATACACTGTGGATAGCAATGGAAATTGTAAGTATACTACTGTTCATAAATCTAAAATGGATGGTGTGTGGAATTCCCTATTTTCAAACTTTATTCAATCTCTGGGCACAAAAACAGGGAGTTATGATCAATTCAACTCTCTAGAAGCACAGTTAAGCTGGTCACTGGTCAACTCTTTAAAAGTTGACTATGCAAGTGTGATCTTTGATGATATTGTTTTAAGAATCAGTGAAACTACCAGAGCAAAATCTGTTCCCTATCCTAGGTTTCTCTCACTGATCATTAAAAATCAGTTTGAAGCCTATGATAGACTTCCTTTCTCTGGTTTTGAACCTACTCTGATAGGAAATCAAATTTTTAGTAAAAATGCTACTGTGCTTCTCCCTGATTTTATGAAACCAAAAGGGGTTCTTGCACCCACGCCTTTACAAACAGTACATCCATCAGATCCTGCACCCCAATTGACCAAGTCACTGACCACACCCCCAGTGACCACTGTTGGTCAACCACCAAAGCAAAAACCACCAACTGCACCAAAGAAAATCTAGTTAAAGTCCCTGACATTAAAGGATCAGGGACAGAGTCTGAAAAAGACGTCTAAAGACGCCAAGAGTGGAACATCGACTGAACGTTCAGTCCCTACGGGCACTCTTGATCAACCCAAACCTACAGCTGCTTCACTGGACTCACAAAAGTCCAGTGACTCTATAAAGGGAAACCTACAGATAGCTACAATGGATCAACCCATTGTCAGCAGTGATTCGGGTGCAACCCACACCCCCCTATCGAGTCAACCCATCAGCCACTCATCATTCTCACAAAAGGATGATGTTTCAGTCAAAGGGCAAGTGCCATCAGCGGGTGATAACACACTCATTACTGATGACACATCACTGGCTACAGACCCGGGTCAACTCTCATCTTTCACTGCACCAACCGACAATGTCCCTCCCTAGTCACAGGGAGAGATACAGGTTGACATCTCTGTTTCTAATGATCCATCAGCTAAAACACAAGCTGATGATGTTGAGGAAGCCCAGCCTATGGACACATCTACATCTTCATCTGATAAGGATCAGCAACATCGATCCTATAATCTTATTCTTCCAACAGTGAATCAGCAACCAGATGATACTGATGTTTCATCTCTACCCTTCTCCACCATTCCTCTTGCTGATACCATAACTTCACCTATCCAGGAATTAGATGCAATGTCTCTTTCCAGTGACAACATCTCTCAACATGCTGATGATCAACCATCTCAACCAGATGTTGAAATTCAATCTCAATCACAACCAATTCCACCAATCTCCCATATCACTCAAAAATCACCATCAACCAACAAAGCATCAACCTCCACCATCTCACCAACAGATAAACTGCTGCTTGACTATATTTCCTCTTCTCAGCAACAAATTTGAATGCTCACTGAAGATAGAGAGACCTTGACAGGCCAACTAGCTGATCTCACTAGTAAGATTCTCTCTCTTGCAGCAGCTTATGAATCCATTCCAGATTGGAGTGATTCTATCAAAGAAAAGGTCAAACTAATTGCAAATGCTGAAATAGATCACTATCGACTTCTGGAAACTCATGCTAAGTCTCTTGCTGATTGATGTCGTGTAAACGGGGTTTTATTTTAAAATGGAAATTACCTGACTTACTACACACAACACAGGCAAGAATACCTGATCATATATAGTATAGCTCAGTAAGTCCGAGTCGAACACAGGGAACGGATGTTAATATTAACAATTTGGAAATCGATACAATTAATTAAAGCAGTAAAAAGTGGGGATGTTTTAGTTCCGGACGAACAAATAAGTAACAAGTATAAAAGGAATGATTAATTAAGGAAAACTAATTTATTAAAATAAAAGAATACTAAAATAGCTTAATTAAAATAAAAGGTTTAATTCAGATGGTAAAAGAAATGCATTTGCTTAGATTACTTTCCTTAAAATCTGGAAATCATGTTATTTAGAATGCTCACGTATGGGTTCTATCGTGCCCTTTCTAATATATCAACCCTCCTTACAAGATAAATTGAATTAAATACAATTAAGAAAGACACAAGGTTGTTTTCAACACATTAACAGTTCAATTTAACGTTGTCCACAAAATTGTATTCTAGATTAATTCAACACCGTTTATGTGACTTATTCTTTTGACTTGAATCAACAAAGTCTATAACTGATTAAAGTTATCTTGTCCATCAATGACCATTACTAACTATTAACCCTAGCCCGTCAAACTCAATATATTCGGCAATAATTATCAATTAAAATCAACAACTATCAATAACTCCACAACCAACAGGAAATCAATCTCAACTAATTATGAAACCACGCTAGGTAATCAGCAACAATCATCGAATATCCAAGGATTAACGAATAAACACATAAACATTGAATAAAATCCGATACGTTCGCATTTTCAATAATCAATCCATCAAATAAGTATTATCATCTAAGCAAATACATAAAAGACTTAGCCAATCATAATTTCACAAATAATCAGATTCAATATCATATCCATAATCATAATCGAATGAAAGATATAAAAGAAATCGAACCGAAATAATGAAATAACGAATGAACGAATGAAAACCCTTCAATCTTCTTGCTATTCCTCCTTCTAAATCTCTGGAATTAGAGGTTGGAATGAAAGAAAATCGTCTGGAACAAAGTGGTGGAGTGTTGTGCAAAAATGAGGCAAAAATGAGTTTTTTAGGTTTTCTGCCGAAACGATCCATACGCCGTATGGATTTCCATACGCCGTATGGATCACCAAGCCCATGGATCTGACCCACGACTTCTGGCGGCCCGGCTCAGCTGATCCATACGCCGTATGGATTCCATACGCCGTATGGATTGAAATTTCCAACTTCTCAGCCAATCGACCTCCATTCTTCAACCTTTATTCTTTTTTCGCTTCTTTTCTTCGATTCTCGCACGTTTTCAGCTTCTTTTCCGATTCAAGCTCCAGAAAATTCCTAAATGCAAATATGAACGAAATGAGTGTCGAATTCAAATCAAATGCATAAGAAATTAATCAAACTAAGGGGTAATTAGTACTATAAAATAGCACATTTTGGCGTTCATCAAACATCCCCCACTTGAATCCTACTTGTCCTCAAGTAGACTAGTGATTCAAAAATTCAAAACTTTAAATATGAACGGCAAACAATGGATAAAAGGACTTACAAACTACACAACATTCGACAAACCAAATTTTCATCTTAAAATCGATTCTTCCTTAAAACTCAGCAATCAAGAAACTCTACATGGGAAGCCATTCTAACAGATTATTGTTACCCATAAAAGATAATTCACTCAGATTACCGATATTGTTGTCCACTTGAACAATCTAAATTTCAGAAATTGAGCTTAACTTATTATTATTCTAGTAGGCCTTACCCTTGATTTTCAATAGCAAAATACTCTCATATAGATAACGCATCACAATTCTCCAAATAATGAACATCCAATTAAATCAATCATTTTTCAAACCAAGACATTGGTGACAGGTCTGTACCTCAGTACAACAGAGCGACATAACTTGGCTTTGGTTTTTCAATTTATGAGTCTTTTGTACTCATTTATTTTTATCTATTTTGATATTAAATATACTGACGGAAACCAAGTCTGTACTTTCGTACAACAGAGGAGACAACACCCAGTATATTCCCAAATGATGATTATTAGGATCCCAAAATTATGGATTATAACACGCTATCATACAAGAATTAAGACTACGGTCATACCTTGCTAAAAGATCCTCATAGGATAAATCCCTACTTAATTCATTACATTTCTTACTAGCTCAATAACCTTCATATAGATTGCCTATCGATACATCATAAGATGAACTATCTAATATTTAAAAATTAAATTTATTTCATTCTTTGCATTCCCAAACTGTGTTACAAGATTGCTAAATTTTGCAAAGAAACAATTTTAAAACAAAAATTCGGGCTGAAAAATGACTAACACATAGAATGCCTCTTAACCTCAATATTTTTCAATAGCTACCGTTCATAAATTAAGGACAATTAGACTTCTTTTCCCCCATCCCCCACTTAGAAACATGCAATGTCCTCATTGCAAAAGTAAATAAAAACAAAGGGAATAGAAAAGAAGTGAAACAGAAAACTCCCCTGATTTGAAGGCAATTTGCTTGAAGGAATTCATTCAGAAATAAAATACACAGCACACTTCCGTAGGCAACACGATTGCATTTAGCACATGCAATAAGCCTTTAAACCCCTCGGTATCCCGAGTGGACGAGTTGTAGTCTCGTGAGGGTTTCCAGAGAACACACCCACAAAGTTCAAACCTGCAAACAAAAACAATAAAACAGAAAACAAATTAACAAAATAACGGGTTGTCTCCCGAAAGCGCTTTTGTTTATCACGTCGGTAAGCTCGACATCTTACTTCACCACTTAATTCAAATCCATCTCCAAATCACGCTTGGAGTCCCTTATATCACCATAGTACTTCTTCACTCTACTTTCATTGACTTTGAAAGTTTTTCCAGAATATCCTTGCAAATCAACAGCTCCAAACGGATAAACCTTGTCAACAACAAAAGGGCCAGTCCAGCGTGTCTTTAACTTTCTTGGAAACAAATGTAATCTAGAACTATACAACAGAACTTTATCACCTTTCTCGAATGTATGGTTCGACTTAAGACGAGCATCATGCCATTTCTTAGTTCGCTCCTTGAACAATCTCGAATTGTCATAAGTTCTTAATTCATCTAACTCGTTTAGCTGTTCCATTCTTTCCTTTCCAGCTAACTTCTCATCAAGATTGCACTTTTGTAAAGCCCAATATGCTTTATGCTCTAACTCAAAAGGCAAATGACAAGCTTTTCCATAAACAAGGCGATAAGGCGTTGTTCCAACTGACGACTTAAATGTTGTTCGTGCCGCCCATAATGCATCATCCAACTTGTATGACCAATTCTTAGGGTTTCCTTCAACTGAACGTTCTAAAATACGCTTCAACCCTCTATTAGTCACTTCCACTTGACCACTCGTCTGAGGATGATAAGCAGTTGAAAACTTATGTCTAACTCCATACTTTCGCAACACTTTTTCCAATTGCAGATTTGTGAAATGTGTCTCTCGATCACTAATCAAAGCTTTTGGTGCTCCAAAGCGCGAAAATAACTGCTTAAGAAAATTTACCACAACGCGAGCATCATTCGTGGGTAATGCCTTTGCTTCGGCCCACTTAGAAACATAATCCACAACCACAATGATGTATTTGTTTCCATTGCTAGGTGGAAACGGGCTCATAAAGTCTATTCCCCAGACATCAAAAATCTCGCTTACCATAATTGGATTTTGCAACATTTCATCCTTCTTTGAAATTCTCCCAGTACATTGGCAGGCATCGCATTCCTTCACATACTTGAATGCATCCTCGTAAACTGTTGGCCAATAAAAACCTGCCTCAAACACCTTCCTTGCAGTGTAATTTGGACCATGATGTCCTCCAGCCGGACCATCATGACAGTGTTCTAAGATAATATCACATTCCTCTCCAGCTACACATCGTCGAACAATTCCATCAGCACACTGTCTGAACAGATATGGGTCTTCCCAAAAGTAATACCTTAAAGATGAGAAAAACCTCTTTCTTTGGTTGAAGTCCAATCCGGGTGGCAGATTCTTCGTAACTAGAAAGTTTGCAATATCCGCGAACCATGGAAATTCATTCAGAATTGCTTTCAACAAACTTTCATCTGGAAACTTATCTCGAATTTCCGTTTCATCCAACTTATCCAATTCTGGATTTTCCAGTCTTGACAGATGATCTGCAGCTAGATTTTCCGCTCCCTTCTTATCACGAATCTCAATGTCAAACTCCTGCAATAACAAAATCCATCGCAACAACCTCGGTTTTGCATCTTGTTTTCCAAACAAGTATCTTAATGCAGAGTGATCGGTAAAAATAACCGTTTTTGACAGAACCAGGTAAGAGCGAAACTTATCAAACGCAAAAACAACAGCAAGCAATTCCTTCTCAGTCGTAGTGTAATTCTCCTGTGCACTCGTCAAAGTCTTGCTTGCGTAATAAATAGGTTGAAACTTCTTATCAACCCTCTGACCTAAAACTGCTCCCACAGCGTAATCACTGGCGTCACACATCAATTCAAATGGAAGATTCAAATTCGGACTTATCATAATTGGTGCAGATACCAATTTTTCCTTTAAAATCTTGAACGCATCTTGGCACTCCTTCGAAAACTCGAACTTAGCTTCCTTTTCCAACAATTTGTTCATAGGACGTGCTATCTTTGAAAAATCCTTGATGAATCTCCTATAGAATCCAGCATGTCCTAAGAAACTTCGTATTCCTTTAACATTTGTCGGATGAGGTAGCTTTGCTATCGCCTCAATCTTCGCTTGATCAACTTCAATACCAGCTCTCGAAATTTTATGCCCCAACACAACTCCTTCTCGCACCATGAAATGAAACTTTTCCCAATTTAAAACGAGATTTGAACTCTCACACCTTTGCAACATCCTCTTCAGATTCATCAGACACTTATCAAAAGAATCTCCAAACACAGAGAAGTCATCCTTGAATATTTCCATACTGTCTTCTACCATATCATGGAATATTGCCATCATGCACCGTTGAAATGTGGCGGGCGCGTTACATAGACCGAAAGGCATTCTCCTATAAGCAAAAGTTCCGAATGGGCAGGTGAAAGTTGTCTTATCTTGGTCATTTGCATCAATTGGGATTTGGAAATACCCGGAGAATCCGTCTAGAAAGCAATAATACTCTTTTCCAGCTAGACGTTCCAGCATCTGATCAATGAATGGCAAAGGAAAGTGATCCTTGCGTGTTGCATCATTCAGCTTTCTATAATCGATGCAGACCCTCCATCCAGTAACAGTTCTTGTGGGAATCAATTCATTCTTCTCATTAGCAACCACTGTCATACCTCCTTTCTTAGGCACAACATGAATGGGGCTGACCCATGGACTATCAGAAATCGGGTATATCAATCCAGAGTCAAGCAATTTAATGATTTCCTTCCTCACAACATCCGTAACCTTAGGATTTAATCGTCTTAATGGTTGCACAACTGGTTTGAAATCGGACTCCATAAGGATCTTGTGCGTACAATATGATGGGCTAATTCCCTTGATGTCACTGATCGTCCATGCTATAGCATGCTTATGTTCCTTCAGAACTTTTAGCAGACTTTCTTTTTCATTTGCTGATAGCTTGGATGAAATGATAACTGGCAAATCCGACTCTCCTTGAAGGTATGCATATTCCAAATGGGTCGGTAAATCTTTCAACTCTAACCTTGGTGGTTCTTCGAAAGAAGATTTACATGCCAATACCTCTTCTCGTGAACAGGGAATCCCATGCATAGTGATGCGAGTCTCTTTCTTGACTAAAATACCATTAGTCTCAACCGATTCTTCAGTCTCAGTCGGCTGATCACCTTCTACTTCCTCATCACTCTCGAACTCTAACTCCTCAAGCATTTTATCGAATTCTTCGATATCTCTAATTGCTTTTATGCTTCCCGTCCATCCTTCCAGAATCATGGGATCTAGATCTTCATCTTCCATAAGACTTGAAGGAACTCTTCATCATCAGTCATTTCTCTTGCACTCACAAAGTAGCACATATCATCAACTGCAGCAGGATATCGCATTGATTTGTTGACATCAAACACTACTTCATCTTCTCCTAACCTCAAAGTGATTTTTCTATCATGAACATCAATCAATGCCCTTGCAGTGGCTAGAAAAGGTCTTCCCAAAATGATAGGTACCTTTTTATCTTCAACCATGTCCAGAATGATGAAATCACACGGAAAAACAAACCTATCCACCTTAACTAGCACATTCTCTACCATGCCCCTAGGATATTGAACCGAACGATCTGCTAACTCAATGCACATTCTAATTGGCTTTGGTTCCCCTAACTTAAGTCTGGCATACATAGTATAAGGCATTATTGATATGCTTGCCCCCAAGTCAGCCAATGCATGAGTAAGGTCTAAACTTCCAATTAGACAAGGAAGGGTAATACTCCCAGGGTCTTTCATTTTCGGTGGAAGTTTATTTTGCATAACTGCTGAACATCTCTCATTCATTGCCACCGTGGTTGCCTCTGCCAACTTGCTCTTATTAGTTAAAAGTTCCTTCAGATACTTTGCATACTTTGGCATTTGAGCAATGGCTTCCACGAATGGGATGTTAATGTGCAGTTGCTTCAGATTCTCTAGGAACTGGTGGTATTGAGCATCATCTTTCCCTCTTCTCAAAGCTGCTGGATAAGGTGGTGGCGGTGCATGCTCCATAGCATATTACTTATCTCTTGCAATTTGTTCAGCCTCAGTGTCCACCTTGGGACTTTCCACAACTTCTACTTCCTTCTCTTTCTGCGGTAGGGGTTGAGAAACAGGTTTCTTCATTGGAATAGGGTCTTCAAAACCCTTTCCACTCCGGGTGATCACTGCCTTCGCCTGATCCCGTGGATTGGTTTCAGTGTATCCAGGTAGGGTCCCAGGGAATCTTTCTTGAAGAACTTTGGCTATGTTGGAAACATTCCCTTCAATTTGCTTAATCGCAGCTCCTTGGTTCCTCAATGCAGCGTCGGTGGCATCCATTCTTTGTCCAGAGCTCGTAATGAATTTCTCATTGGACGTGAGAAACTTACCCATCATTTCTTCTAAATTAGCTTGCTTGTCTGAAGATGAGGCACCTGGCTGCTCCTTGGTGAAAAATCCAGGTTGAGTTTGGCGAAACGGTCGCCCTCCATCTTGGTATGGTCTTCTGAAGAAATTTCCACCGCCCTGACGATATGGTGCTTGAGCTTCTCCATACTTGACTTCTTCAGTCTGTTCTCCCGTTCTCATCTCGGTGCAATCCTTTACTAAATGGCTTCCTCCACAGTTGTCGCATCCCACTTGGATAGCATGGACAGTCTCAGTAACCTTCTTGATATCTCTGCCCATGTTATCTAGCTTAGCGGTGATGGCTGCAAATCCATCTTCATCATTCATAGACCTCTTCCGTCTAGAAGTGCCATCATCCCATAACTGAGAGTGTTTCGCTTGGTCGCGAATGGCAGTCAAAGCGTCACGAGGGACTTTATTGGGAATAGGCCCTTGAGAATCCAGTTGCTGTCTCGTGGCACGATCCACTCCTTTATAGAAAATACTCACGACTTGCTGATCGTTCAGATCGTGTTGCGGGCACTTATGCATCAGGTCCTTATATCTCTCCCAAGCTTGGTGTAGTGACTCATCCATTTCATGCTTGAAATTTCTGATCTCGTCAATCATCTTTGAAGTTTTGGAAGGAGGACAATACATCTTCAGAAACTTCGTGCGAAGGTCTTCCCATGTGGTTATGGATCCAGCTGGCTCGTTTTGAATCCATCTCTTAGCAGCTCCCTTGAGTGTGATTGGGAATACCCTGAGCATAACTTGATCGCGTGTGATGTTAGGAACGTTGAACATATCGGCTATCTCAACGATTTTCTCCACATGATCATTAGCATCCTCCCTTTCTTCTCCTCGGAAAGGGTTCTCCCTAAGCTCCTTGAGGAATTGTCCCTTGATTTCAAACTCCACATCTTGTGCAATCGCTGGCCTTACTACTCCAGTGCCACGGTCATTACGCATCCGACTCGAATACTCTTCGAGCGTTATGTTGGCGATATCTTCTGCCATTGTGTCTCTTGGGTCTGCTTGATTAATCAGAGGTTCGAATAAGGACCGAAGATACTCTCCAAAATCCCCTTCTAAATACGATGGAAGGTTGTGGTGTAAACTTGAGTTGGGTGGTACAGAAGCAAACCGTCTTCTCTGACGAAAAACTCTTTCAGGATCTTCAAAAGGATCAGCGAGATGAGGATTCCTTGATCGGGTCATAAACTTCCTGTGATATAATTCCCGAATCAGTAGAACAAGACCCTAATTGAACTATTTACTAAACAATCCTAAACACAAAAATATAATTCGAAAAAATAAATAAAGCTGAACTGAACTTAAATAACAATATACAAAGATCAAATTCCAATTTGTCAAATTAAAACAAACCGCTCCCCGGCAGCGGCGCCAAAAACTTGATGTCGTGTAAACGGGGTTTTATTTTAAAATGGAAATTACCTGACTTACTACACACAACACAGGCAAGAATACCTGATCATATATAGTATAGCTCAGTAAGTCCGAGTCGAACACAGGGAACGGATGTTAATATTAACAATTTGGAAATCGATACAATTAATTAAAGCAGTAAAAAGTGGGGACGTTTTAGTTCCGGACGAACAAATAAGTAACAAGTATAAAAGGAATGATTAATTAAGGAAAACTAATTTATTAAAATAAAAGAATACTAAAATAGCTTAATTAAAATAAAAGGTTTAATTCAGATGGTAAAAGAAATGCATTTGCTTAGATTACTTTCCTTAAAATCTGGAAATAATGTTATTTAGAATGCTCACGTATGGATTCTATCGTGCCCTTTCTAATATATCAACCCTTCTTACAAGATAAATTGAATTAAATACAATTAAGAAAGACACAAGGTTGTTTTCAACACATTAACAGTTCAATTTAACGTTGTCCACAAAATTGTATTCTAGATTAATTCAACACCGTTTATGTGACTTATTCTTTTGACTTGAATCAACAAAGTCTATAACTGATTAAAGTTATCTTGTCCATCAATGACCATTACTAACTATTAACCCTAGCCCGTCAAACTCAATATATTCGGCAATAATTATCAATTAAAATCAACAACTATCAATAACTCCACAACCAACAAGAAATCAATCTCAACTAATTATGAAACCACGCTAGGTAATCAGCAACAATCATCGAATATCCAAGGATTAACGAATAAACACATAAACATTGAATAAAATCCGATACGTTCGCATTTTCAATAATCAATCCATCAAATAAGTATTATCATCTAAGCAAATACATAAAAGACTTAGCCAATCATAATTTCACAAATAATCAGATTCAATATCATATCCATAATCATAATCGAATGAAAGATATAAAAGAAATCGAACCGAAATAATGAAATAACGAATGAACGAATGAAAACCCTTCAATCTTCTTGCTATTCCTCCTTCTAAATCTCTGGAATTAGAGGTTGGAATGAAAGAAAATCGTCTGGAACAAAGTGGTGGAGTGTTGTGCAAAAATGAGTTTTTTAGGTTTTCTGCCGAAACGATCCATACGCCGTATGGATTTCCATACGCCGTATGGATCACCAAGCCCATGGATCTGACCCACGACTTCTGGCGGCCCGGCTCAGCTGATCCATACGCCGTATGGATTCCATACGCCGTATGGATTGAAATTTCCAACTTCTCAGCCAATCGACCTCCATTCTTCAACCTTTATTCTTTTTTCGCTTCTTTTCTTCAATTCTCGCACGTTTTCAGCTTCTTTTCCGATTCAAGCTCCAGAAAATTCCTAAATGCAAATATGAACGAAATGAGTGTCGAATTCAAATCAAATGCATAAGAAATTAATCAAACTAAGGGGTATTTATTACTATAAAATAGCACATTTTGGCGTTCATCACTGATCTCGCCTCATTCACCAGAATCAGCCTCAAAACTCATGAAGATGCAATAATCTCTCTCAATGAAAATCAAAAAACGATGGCATCTTCTGTTGTGGATTATATCACTCATGCTGATAAAGTTATCAGCGAACTTCCAAAAATTGTCTCCAACCATCATGAGACCATCACAGGTCTAGAAACTATGCATGTTGATCATCAGAAAATCTGTAATCGACTTGAGGAGATCATTTATTTCGTTTCTGAGGCTGAGGGGGAGAATGAAGAAGATGATGATGCTAAGAATTACACCCCCTTTGATAATGATGCATCAGATATGGATGTCGCTGAAGAAAGAGATAATATGGGTGTTTTCCCTGAGTTTCATCTGGATGAACAAAGAGTGTATGATTATAAGGTTAGAGAATGAGCCGCTGATGAGAATGCACGAGTTATGGGGGAGTCAGCAAGCTTTGAGCTGATGAGGTGGGAATGGATGAATAGACAACAAGAAGATAATGTTGTCGATATGGATGAAGAAGATGATGATGATAATGATGATAATGATGGCAATGATGGAAATAATGCTGATAATGTGGAAAGTAAGAATGATTTGACTGATAAAATGGATGAAGGAGATGATAATGACGATGGTAAAAATAAAGATGATAATGTTGATGTGACTGATAATAAAGATACCGGCATTGAGGAAGAGAAAAATAAAGGAAACGTAGATGATAAAAAGGAAGAAGACACTGATGATCAAATGGAAGATCAGCTACCAATCTCTTCTATTCTGATTAAAAGAAAAAAGACCAGCAAGTCTCCTACATCAGAGTCCATTCCTTTCAAAAAGATAATCTTCTCTGAGGAAGAAATATCAGCCACCATGCACAATCTCAAAACCATCATGGAGCAACCTAAGTCCTTATCAGAAACGCCTCATACAGATACTGTCATATCTGAGGCATCCCCAGTAACAGTAATCATTCCACCAGCAACATCCCCAGCAACAACAATCATTCCACCAGCAACAATCCAACCAACAGCAATCATACCACCAACAAATCCACCAGCAACAATCCAACCAACGGCAATCATACCACCAACAAGTCCACCAGCAACATCAACAACACAACCAACAACTTCACCAGCTACCACATTCACAACCCCACCAACAACAAATCCAACAACAACAACTGCACCAGCTACCACAACCACAACAGTAACAACACAGATCACCCTCTCAATCCCCACTATCATTACACCAACAGAAGCAATAACTACTTCAACTTATCACCATTCACAACCAGAGATCACAAATTCAGATTCTTCTGTTCCTGCTCATCTTCTGTCATCAGTTTTAACTTCAGAAAGTTCTCATCCTGAAGAAACTGAAAAGCAGCGAATAAAAAGAAAAATAAGAGAGAGACAGAAGCATGAGAGGGAGATGCTCTTAAAGTTTCAAGCTGAGCAAGATGCGAAAGAAGAAGAAGAAAGAAAAAGAAAGCTGAAGGAACAATCTGATTCTGATCGAGCTTTTCTGTTGAAACCGAGTGGAGATGAAGCTATACAAAGAGAAAGAGAAATCTTCTTAAAGAAACAGCAAGAAGATGAAGATTTTAGGCTATCTAAACTCCTTCAAGATGTTGAAGAATCTGATCTTCAACAAGAGCTTTGTGCAGATAAAAAGGGCAGCAAGTTGAAAAAGAAAGGGGGAGCAAAGACATCAGCTGATAAAATGTTGGATGAGATTGACAGGAAGAAATATGTTGTCAGAATGGTTGGAAGATCAAACCCTGCTCCTATCGCCAAAGTCTACCTGAAAAAGCCTAAGAACAAGTCTCAAGCTCAGCTACTTATCCACAGAGGATTGGATACTCAAGCAATCAATCTTGATCAAGTCTGTAAACTTCGTAGAGAAGAATGGAATGAAATTAGACTTGCTATCAGTCACTGCTCAAGTGCTGCAAAAGAAGAAGTCTTGGCTGAGATTGACAGGTTGTTCAAGAAAATGGTGGATCTGCAGCTACTTAGACCAGAAGACACTGTCATATTTGGTGAGGAGATAGTGCAGCCACCAAGTCCAAGGTATAGGCCAGGTACCAACAGAATCATCAGAATTCTAAACACCAGCAAGCTGAATCTATCCATTCCTGATGGAGTGCCAAGGGTTGAGGGCACTGAAGTTACTGAAGGAGAGAAAGGGATTGTTTACAGGGACTTCAATGGAAAGTTGTGTTTCCAAAGAGAATCAGAACTTGAAAAGATAGATCATGAGCAGCTTGTTCATCTCATCAGAACAGTTAGTGTGCTTCCCAAAAACTCAATGATGAGAAAAGCAATCATGGAAGAAGGGCTTGCTAGACAGTACAGGTACCTGCCATCCAGTGACAAATATGAATTGCAGAATGAGTTGGGCATCATAAAAGAAGAAGAAGTTTGGGGCTGTTTAAATTGAAGCTTGTAATAGATTAGGTTTATTGTAACTAAAATTACTTTATGATTTACAGTTCAATAAAACCTAATTTTGCTTTTGAGAAAACCAAAGTGCAAAACTCAGATCATATCAAAGAATCCAAAAAGAAAAATGAATGGATCAAAGTATAAGTCACTGAATGTTTAAAATCTTAAACCCTGACTATAAACTTTTCTCAGCAACTAGTTTGTCTAGGGAGCTTCAATCACAATCATTTAGGGGGAGATTGTTGAGTCACTGGTCGCTGACCATGATGAAGTCACTGGTCGCTGACCAACTCAACTGTTCACTACTCGATGAAGAAATGGATTGTATCGAAGCTGCTGTTGCTGATGATAGGTTTCGCTGATCGTCATTCATTCTGCTTGATATACTGAGGAAGATTTAAAGTTCAACTTGTTGTGTCGCTGTTCAACGTCAGCGAGAGATTTACTTCTTCAAATCAATAAAGGCAAAAGTCACTGCCAGAATAACAGCTGGTCACTGAAGATCTCTAGTTCAAGTCATTCTACAAGAGCATGTTAGCTCGCAGTGAGTGAGGAGGATTAATGCATCTTCAGGGACTATTCAATAAAGCCTCTCAATCATCAAGTACTAAAAAGTACTGTACTTATCTATACATCAGCAAGAGTGTTCCAGTTTGAAGTATGTCCGAAAGATTACGTGGCAGCGAGTGATTGGTTTTAAGGTAACGAGATATTTACGGTAACAGAATTGGGACCCGCAGAATGTCGGTTCATCAGAGTTCAAACCAATCAAGCAGCGACACGTGTCCTTCCAAGATCCTATTTTGTAGGCGATATTTTAGGAACTCTTGTGGTATAAATAGTTCAGTGTTTTGTACTGTAGAGGCTAGTCGTTCAATTCGTGTTAATCACTGTACATCAGTGAGTAGTTTGTCTAAGCACGACTTAGCGATTCATCGAGTGAACAGTCAGCGTGTTTGTCCACTGCTGTTCATCTCATTTGTAATAGATTAGCTAAGTGTTTGAATTGGATTAACTTTGGTTAATCCATTCCGCATTCAACACTTGTGAATTGTATGATCAATATAATTCATCATTTAGCTATCGTTACTTTGTTGCTTTGATATTGTCATATCCATAACTCGTTATACTGGGTTACTATTGCTTATACTCTGTTTCTGTGAATCAATTTAAAACTCATAAATTAACTTAGCCAAAATCTGAAAAAGTTTTAAATTGTATTCAACCCCCCCCCCCCCCTTCTACAATTAAACTTTACACTTTGTGATTCCAAATCACTAACTGATAGTGATCACGGGACTCTCAAGTTGTCTTCAATTATCATGTTATGCACTATAATACAAGCATACATGATTCGTCTTATAGCGTTTACAGTATAACATCTTGCAGGTTGTTGTAGTATACGCCATCTTCCTTGTAAAACACCAAAAGTCCGTTCAACATCCTTTCGGGCGGCCGATTGTTTCCTACTGAAATAAACCCTCTTGTGATCAATCTCGCTTGAAAATCCCTTCACGAACGCTGCCCATGACGGGTATATCCCATCAGCAAGATAGTACCCTCTATCGTAATCCATATCGGCTACTGTATATGGAACTTGGGGAGCGGTGTCATTTAGCAAATTCCTAAACAAAGGAGACGTATTAAGAACATTTAAATCATTGTTGGAACCTGCAACCCCAAAGTAAGCATGCCATATCCAATCGTCGGATACCTATGATCGCCTCGTGTGTATTGCCCTTTCCATGCATTTGGACATTATGTCCAAGCCCAATGCATACAATCTATACTACCAAGCATGTCGGGAAACCCATGAAGCTCATGATGTTATCATACAAACGATGTATGTCTTCAGTTGTTGGTTCTCTCATGTACACATTTGAATATAAGTCCACGACGCACCTTGTGAAATGTTGTAAAGTTTCACGAGAAACTCTTTCCGACATTTGCAAGTATTCATCAAAGGCATCCGGAGATGTACCGTATGCCAATTGATGAATTGCAGAAGTGACTTTTTGTAGACAAGTAAAACCCAATACACCACGTGCATCGGGTCGTTGACGAAACCACAAAAAATGGTCGGGAAGTGGTTCAACGGAGTAAGAGCTAATATCCCCACAAATTTTGAGGAATAAACGACGACTCATTCGAAATCGACGTTTGAAATATTCATGAGGATATTTCGCGTTTTCGACAAAGTAATCGTTTAGTAACGTTTGCACCGCGGTTACTCGGTCACGATATATGAAACGACGTGACCAAGCCATGGAACTTTCGGCATCTTCTTGATCGTTACGATACTTAGAGGCAAGCAAAAGAAGTTTGTACGTGGTTTCGTCATCGGAGGATGAATCGGATGACATTTTAAGGTTAAAAATGTAGGTGTATTTTGTATAGAATTTGAGAGAAAGAAGAGATTGAGGTGTGAATTTTAGTGAGAAATATGTATGTTTATATAGAGATAGAGGTGTGTTTAAATTAAATAAAAATTATTTTTTTTAATAAATGAAAGAGCCGGTAGCTCATTTTGTTTTGAAAAAAAAAATTTCTTTTAAAATTTTTGAGCCGTTTAACGGCTGTATTTCAAAAAAAAAACTTTTTTTTAAAAGCGTTTGAAAACAGAAAAAGAAAAAAAAAAGTAAAACGTTGCATGGAGCGGCGTCGGGAATGGAACGGCGACAGGTGAACGCCGTCGAGAACGCCGTCAGGAACGTTGTCCCGAGGCGGCTGAACGTCGTCCGACGGCGTTCTCGGCCTTGAACGCCGACGAATATGGCTCGACACCGGATGCTCTAAGGTGAGGTTCAAGATAGAATGAGAATTTTGGTGAGAATGGAATAACCAATAAGAATGTACCACTTGTCACAAAACTCACTTTCTTCCATGTTTTTTTTAAATAATTATTTCAAGAGTGGCTCACCGAAAAATTATAAAAAATTGCACCATAAAAATCAGCATTTTTTTCTCTTCGATTAGACATCTTATAAGGTATACTTTAAAAGACTTCTTATCTTGGTTTTACAAATTGTACAATATTAGTATCACATGTGATACTCGTTGGTATCACACGTGTTGCTTGCTGGTATCACACGTGTTACTCGCTGGTATCACATGTGTTACTCGCTGGTATCACATGTAGTAGTTGTTTTCAAAACCCATCAAAAAATGAAAAAAATGTTCATCAAAAGTATACCTTATGAGATCTCTAATCGAAAAGAAAAAAATGCTGATTTTTATGGTGTAATTACTTACCGTTTGTGAGATATTTAATTTTAAAAAATGTAGGGGAAAGTGAGTTATGTGACACGTGGCGCTTCATTCTTACTAAATATTGTTGTACTCATTTGAACCTCAATCATGAAACATATTAAGGGTACCAAAAACTTGCAAACCGTAGTATAATTTCTTCAATCCAACAATTGAATTAAGGATAGGGACGTCATATGACATTATTTAAAATTAAGGATCAAACATGATTTTTTGGACAAATATAGTGATTGATATCACTCATTTTGTATATATTTATCTATAGCGATATCGGTTATTTTGTACTTGTTTTTCGTCAATTTCATGAACTTTCGATACTTATTAGGTTGGAAATTGATTTCAGAAACAAATGTTCAAGAAATGTTGATAAGAGCTCGAATGGTGAAGAAATGGAAATAAAACTCAGGATTTGCTGAAAAGAGGGAGTACGTGATCGCGTAAGGTCGCCAGGATCGCATATTATTGAAGAGTACATGATCGCGTAGGGGTTAGAAGTTCACGTACATATAACTAAAATTGTAACAGAAAGTCTCAATCACAGGGTACGCGATCGCGTGGAATCAACAGGTTCGCGAAATCTAGGAAGAGTACGCGATCGTGTACCACGGGTGGCCACCAGCTTTTCTTGTTTAAGTATAAATATGAACTTTATGTTACAAAACCTAACTTTTTGATACTCTAGACTTTGGCTACGAAATTTAGACCACTTTTTGAGGTTTTCATCATTCTTGAAGATCTGCATTTGCGTTTAATCATTTGGCTACGAGAAATCCTCATCACTCAATTGTAATCATTTCGTTAACGCTTTTATTTGATATAATTATTTTTTGGTTGATTTCAATTATTGATTGTGTTTGTTCTAGTTTGATTATGAGTAGCTAAATACCCTAACACTTGCTTGGATGAAATAACTAGTGATTACGGGTGTAATCTTTTGAGTTTATATTTATTTTATTTACGTTTAATCGAAACCCTTACGTATGTGAGTTTAATTACTTTTCAGTTATTTGTCTGTGAGTAATAGACCTTTGATTACGGACGCAGAATAGGAATAAGTTAGACAATTAAACTCAACCGTGTAAGATAGTGATTTTGGCTAATGTCTTTCACTAGATTAAATTGTAAGTTAGTAAATTGAAATTAAGGTGTAGGAAATAGCGAACGTTAATCCTAGCTTAAATGAGTTTACAAACGCAACGTTATATAAACTGGCTTTAATAAACACCCCAAAGTCATTAGTGAAATAATCCAAGTGTCGTCTTTAATATCTGAAAAAGTTATTTATCAACCGATTCTTCAGAATCCACTTTCCAGTAATTTAGTTTTAAGTATTTTGTTAAGTAATGTGACAATTCGGTCACAAAACCTCCACATTTAAATACATGTTTAGATTAATTACATTTTAGTTATAAGTCTTGAATTCACAATCCATGTGGAACGAACCTAGACTTACTGTAGCTATATTATACCCGATAGGGTATATGATGTAGTTTTGGTAGAGATTAGTATTCCATTTTAAAGTCTAAGGTCTATTTTTATAACACCCCCTATTTTACAACCATTTTTTTATAATAAAATTATACAATACATCGGAAGCGTAGGTCAGAACATACATTGTCAATTTACATTACATATTAGGTATATTTATATAAAGTCATACTATTTCAAAACATAATATATCCAGCTGGGTGTTATATAATTCAAAATACAACACACACTCATCCCAAACAAATATCAGAATAAGCAGGTAGTCAAACATCCCATCCAAATAAAAGCTTCATGCCCAGTCTGTTATATCAAAACTATAACCTGCAAGAAGTAGGGTGGTGGGATTAGCACAAAGCTAAGTGAGAGAATATATAACCAACAATCTAACTTAGCATAATAAATCTGTTTACATCAAATAACCGTAAACACATAACGTCAAAGGGGATCGGTGGTTCTTGAGGTGCCCTCATGCCGCGGTGGCCCTCCAAGAACACTTAAAACCAACTGGCAGGCCAATACAGAGGCTAACCGATAGCTAGTTGCTATCTTCACACAACACAAGTTTCTATAAACAACACATGTACAAAGCTCCCATGCCGGCCAAACAATAGCAACCAAGCCCAGCCAAAACTGACCTCTGAATAATACACAAAGTGCCCAAAGGCCAATTATCACATAACCAGATAATTATCATTTTAGACTAAACGGTCTATCAAGCAGTAGTACTATGTTTACCTGTTGTATCTAAACCGTTACAACTAAATCACACTGAGATTTACAGATCCACTCACCTGATATTCTCAGTCGCTAACTCAAAAGTCTTATATTATTGAGTCTTCTCCGGGTCTGAGAACAAAACAGAATGTAAGTTAGTAACCCATTTCATAATCTGTATAACTTATTTCAAACACATAAACAAAACACAAGTACTTAAGCTAAAAGAAAAGTCACAACAAAACACGTGTTACCCGCCGGGTAACAATGTACCCGCCGGGTACTTAAGCATTTCCAAACCTCACATTTGATCAGAATCAAATTGGTTTTATCCGCCCTTATTACCCGCCGTATAAAACTTTACCCGTACCCATTTTATCCATTTACCCACCGGGTAGGGATTTACCCGCCGGATACCCTATTAATTCAGTTTACCCGCAGGGTACTTTACCCTTTCCAGCGACCTGCACTTTCTGCATAAATTCAGAACCCGAAATTTTTAACCCAAAATCACACAACTCAAATTCTAACCAATCTACTACAGCAAATAACATCAACTTTTAAAGCTTCAATTTCATACATAATCATTAACCCACCTAATTTCTACCCTAATCAACAAAAAACCAAGTTTAGAGATGAATAAAGAAAGAATACAACTTACAATCAAGAAAAAGAGTAGGAATTAAGATGATGATGCTGATGAATCAAAACCACAAGGCTGATTATTTCTTCACTTCCGTTTCTTACTTTAGGTTTCTTTCTGTATATGGTTTTAGGAAAATGAAATGGGTAAGTTGGTATACACACCTGACCTACTCATCTATGTACTAAATTATAGTTCCCTTTTTGATCTATTGTCTGGAACCTAAAAACCATTCGCGATTTCAACTATTTTATTTTTCCTACAACTATATAAATTTAAAACAATCAATTATTTATCTATCACAATAACTCATTTGGCCTTCTACCTAACATTACTCAAATAAGCATAATAAAATTATTCCTAACACATTAAATAATTAATTTAAAGCTAGGAAATTACCAGGTTACCACTAGACCCCTAAGGTTGGTGTTACAAATCCCCCCCCCCCCCCCTTAAGGAGATTCCGTTCCCGAAATCTCTCCATGCTCAAATAAACTAGGGTAACGTGACCGCATACTATCCTTCGTCTCTCACATAAGGTTCGAGCCCAAACTATGTTTCCATTTCACTAACACCATAGGAATCTGTTTCTTGAGAAGTTTGGTCACCTTTCGATCCAAGAGCTCAACGTGTTCTTCCACCAATTTCTGACTCTGATCAACTCGCAAGTCTTGTAGCGGAAGGACTTGTGATTGATCTTCTGTATTACATTTTCTCAAATAACACACATTAAAAGTATCATGAATACCCGTGAGTTCAGACTGAAGATCAAGTGCCACTATCTGGTCATTAATCACTTGCCGAATTCTAAATGGACCAATGTATCTGGGAGCAAGTTTTCCTCGTTTTCCAAACACTTATAAAAATGTTCCGTTAATTTATCGGTCTCGATTTGCGTGCACATTTTATGGAGGTTTAATCGCGTAACGTTTTAATTGGACGTTTTTATTGACGAATTATTATACGATGTTTTCAGTAATAATTTCATACAAAATAATATATTTTAAATTATAATAATATATTTTGACTTTCGTTCGATTGTCGGGCGCGTTCTGCGCGTTTCTGTTGCGTTTGCGTTACTTTATACGGTATTAATGATTCGTTAAATATTATCACCATAATATTTGTAAGTTTTTGAGTTTATTAAATAATTTCATATTATTTAATGTTTTGTTCACCAACGTTCGTATTTATACAGTGTCGGACTCCGTCCGGTTGTTTCGCATAATTTCACCAAATTGCGTAAGCGAAATTACAACTAATCACGTAAGCGTAATATAAATCAATTACGGGAGTGTATATTCACATAAATATACAAATAGTTACAAGTAATTACAAGTATTTAGCCTAATACTAAACTAAACACACGTAATTAGGGTTTCTAGCAGGTTAATCAGTAACCCTAAATCGTCGGGTGTCACATTCTCCCCCTGTTAGGAGAATTTCGTCCCGAAATTAGTTTGTTGCCGCAGTCTGTGGGGTATCTAAGAATAGATGTGGATGTTTTAGTTGCATTTGGTCTTCCCGTTCACAAGTGAATTCAGGACCGCGCCTAGAATTCCACCGGACTTTAACGATGGGAATACGACTCTGTTTCAAGCGTTTGACCTCACGGTCCATGATTTCTATCGGTTCCTCGACGAAGTGGAGTTTATCCTCGATGTGGATTTCGTCGAGAGGGATAACAAGTGTCTCATCAGACAGGCATTTCTTCAAGTTAGAAATGTGGAATGTGTTGTGCACGCTACTGAGTTGTGGCAGTAGCTACAGTCGATATGCCACCGGACCAATTCTTTCAAGAATCTTAAAAGGTCCGATGTACCTAGGGTTTAGTTTACCGCATTTACAAAAACGAATGACACCTTTTCAAGGTGACACTTTTAGAAGTACTTTGTCCCCAACCTGAAATCCGAGGGGTTTGCGTCTCACGTCAGCGTAACTCTTCTGACTATCACGTGCGGCTTTCAGCCGGTTTTGAATGGTCACTATTTTCTCGGTCGTTTCATGGATGATTTCTGGACCAATGAGTTGGCTATCGCCCACTTCAGTCCAACAGACAGGTGATCGGCACTTTCTACCATAAAGTGCCTCGAAAGGTGCAGCATCAATGCTGGTGTGGTAACTGTTGTTGTAAGAGAACTCACACAAAGGTAGGTGGTTTTCCCAGTTGTTTCCGAAGTCAACTACGCAGGCGCGTAGCATGTCTTCTAAGGTTTGGATGGTTAAACCGAGGGCTCGAACTCGAAGGGGTTTCACTCGTTCTTTTCGGCTTAGGGCATCGGCCACAACGTTAGCCTTGCCCGGGTGGTATCGGATTTCGCAGTCGTAGTCGCTAAGTAGTTCAACCCAATGACGTTGTCTCATATTTAGGTCCTTCTGATCAAAGATATGTTGAAGGCTTTTGTGGTCAGTGAAGATAGTACATTTTGTACCATATAGGTAGTGTCTCCAGATTTTGAGTGCAAAAACTACATCTCCCAATTCGAGGTCATGGGTGGTGTAGTTCTTTTCGTGGATTTTCAGTTGTCGTGAGGCGTAGGCGATGACTTTTTCATGATGCATTAACACACAACCTAGTCCTTGGTGTGAGGCGTCGCAGTAAACTACGAAATCATCGGTGCCTTCGGGTAAGGACAGGATTGGTGCAATGCAGAGTTTCTGTTTCAGAAGTTGGAAAGCTGACCCTTGTTTATCGGTCCAGTCGAATTTCTTGTCTTTCTGAGTTAGGGAGGTTAATGGTTGAGCAATTTGGGAAAAGTTCAGATATGGTTTGCACACCCGATTCATAAGGTCCATGAATACAGCCGGTGCGTTGGTTAAGCCAAAAGGCATCACTTGGAATTCGTAATGCCCGTAGCGGGTTCAGAAGGCGGTTTTCGGGATATCAGCATCTCGAACGCGGAGTTGGTGATAACCAGACCGAAGGTCAATCTTTGAGTAAAAGCTTGAACCTTGGAGTTTGTCAAATAAGTCATCGATTCTAGGAAGTGGGTATCGGTTTTTGATGGTTGATTTGTTTAGTTCTCGGTCTACCGGTCTCCCCTTGTTTGATCAATGTTCCACTGGTAATGAAGGGAATACTAACGATTTTCTAGAGACAATTGATTTCGGCACCGTGTTTGGACAATCGGTCCATGCGTATGATGAATATCAAGGTTTCCGATTTTGACGGTTATGAGATCTATGAGGAAATGTTCACTTGCGATGGTGTAAAATCAGTCGATAAATTTCTATGATAATAGTTTGTTTGGAACTATTAAGTCCGTTGAAAACTTGAGTGAATCAAATATGTTGGAAAAAAAATCTGGTTGTCAATAAGACGTTGAAAATTTCTGTCTAGCCAATTTAATTGAACATTAGAAGTTGTAAATAGTTCCGGGTAGTTTGGTGATAATTCTTTGAAAACTTGAATTGGTAGAAATCTATTAAAAAATCTGTTGAAGACTCTTGTTATTGTAAAGTGTTGAAAGTTTTAGTTAATTCTTATAGTGGTGTCTCCTTAAAAGAAAGGGGGATAAAAGAATGAATGAGATTGGTATCAGAGCCTAAGGTTATAGTGAACTAGGATTGCGTTAGTGACCTAGACTATGACCGTTAGGTTAGTATTCCTTGTTTGGTATGACTGGATCAGCGAATGCATCAATTGAACTTAATTTAACATAGCCTGATCAATTATGTACAATTAAAGGAGATTAGATGCAAGACCTGAAACGGTTATGGTAAATGAGAATACAGTAGTAACGAAAACCGAGGATAGAACGGGACCAACCTTTATACGTGCTTATGTGCTAGGTTATTGTATTTATATATATATAACCTTAACCTTACGTATACGAAATTATTTGCCACTATTCACGGCAACCACTCCCACAGCTACGTCACCCAACTCTGAAAACGAGGCTCTAGCCTTACTCACTACTGTGGAGATTTCCACGGTACCCGCTTGCCCAACCGCATCTGGCAACGATATAATCGAATGGGACTCACTTGAGGAGAATCCACCAAAGGATTCGCCACCCAAATGAGTGACACCTACTTCACTCTCTCATTCCCGCTCGCAACTAAATCATTTGGGAACACGTATAGAACTTAAACCGTATGATACTCGCCTAGACGAACTACACTTACTTCCGTCACTTCGCACTCATCATTCCCACTTCTATCGTAGACCCATGGAGCGTGTGTCCTATACACAATTAGACCTTGTCCTATCCATACCACTACTACTGATACTCCAACCACTAGGACCCGTTGTCATACAGGGGTCCGCTGGTGAACTTGGTCAACCACAACACCTACGTAATGGAAGTAACTTTTAGAACAATTGCATGAATTTCCACGATCCACTTAACTCTTCACTTGATCATGATTGATCACTCTTTGACTTGTATGTCAACAATTCTTTCAAACACGAGACTTACTACATGATCATGTTTGGTCACCATTTCGACGCGTTTGTCAAACGAATTACTCATAACTTGATTCGCGACTTTGTCTGTTCCGAACATCACTGGATTAGTATTGTGAGGGATACTCACAACGACTAAGTCCATAAACTACTTCAAACTATTTCAAACTATGACTTGAACATTCTAATCACTACTGCAAGGACTATCCGCAACTACGAATTTATCAACTATCAACTATCTTCGCCAAACACCTTCACCAAGCATTTGTTCATTTCGAAACAACAATATAGTCATGACTGACTACTTTGAGAACACTACCCGGTCATTTTGTGACTACTCTTTGAAACTACGATATTGACTAAACCTTCTTGTTGTTGATTCATTGTCTTAATAGAACGCTCTCCCGAAAAAGATGGCAAACTCCCCTAAGAACAACTGCTCGTCAGATGACGACCTAATCTGCGAAGAACAGATTCAGTATACATATCTCGATGAGGAAATAGCACCTATGGAAGAAATCGTTATGGAGGAAAATGAGCATCACAATTTCGGAATGATTGGCATCGAGGAATACGAAAGAGTGCGAGATCAGGCTGAAGAATTAGATGGCCGCAATTGGGAGCTCAAGCTTAGGTGCAAGACCTACGAGCAAGAATCGAGGATTCTGAAAAGGTCTATTCCCGACCGAATCAGGGATAAGATTCACTACTGGAAGGAAATGGCCACTCATTTTAAGCAAATAACAAAAACGAGGATCAAAGGGATGTGCCAACACTCAACAGACAATATCTTACTCCACTCTGCACTCCCGCGATACAGTGACATGCTCGAAGCACGTTACTATCCACACGACCTGAACCTAGAATAGATTAGGAGTAGACTCGAACAACAGTGAACATTGCTAGTGTTAGCTCGATGAGCTATCGATGGGTGTATAAAACCCCGTCACATTTTGTATAAGACTTATGTATTCGTCCGGATGTAACGCTGCCCGACATGTTTTGTAAACTTTGAATTCTATAAGCTATCAACCTAAACCTTGCGCCTTGTTAGTTACAAATCATATTACCTTGTATTGATTTATCGTCGTACTATGAAGCCACATATTACTTTTAATCATGAATGTGATAATCTTGGCTCTCATATAAAGATCTCATTCATTCTTTTATCCCCTTTTCGTTTAAGGAGACACCACTATAAGAATCAACTAAAACTTTCAACACTTTAATATAACAAGAGTTTTCAACAGATTTTTCAATAGATTTCTACCAATTCAAGTTTTCAAAGAATTTTCACCAAACAACTACCCGGAAATATTTACAACTTCTAATGTTCAATTAAATTGGCTAGACAGAAATTTTCAACGTCTTATTGACAACCAGATTTTTTTTCCAACATATTTGATTCACTCAAGTTTTCAACGGACTTAATAGTTCCAAACAAACTATTATCATAGAAATTTATCGACTGTTTTTACACCATCGCAAGCGAACATTTCCTCATAGATCTCATAACCGTCAAAATCGGAAACCTTGATATTCATCATACGCATGGACCGATTGTCCAAACACGGTGCCGAAATCAATTGTCTCTAGAAAATCGTTAGTATTCCCTTCATTACAAGTGGAACCTTGATCAAACAAGGGGAGACCGGTAGACCGAGAACTAAACAAATCAACCATCAAAAACCGATACCCACTTCCTAGAATCGATGACTTATTTGACAAACTCCAAGGTTCAAGCTTTTACTCAAAGATCGACTTTCGGTCTGGTTATCACCAACTCCGCGTTCAAGACGCTGATATCCTGAAAACCGCCTTCCGAACCCGCTACGGGCATTACGAATTCCAAGTGATGCCTTTTGGCTTAACCAACGCACCGGTTGTATTCATGGACCTTATGAATAGGGTGTGCAAACCATATCTAGATAAGTTTGTCATCGTGTTCATCGACGACATCTTGATTTACTCTCGCAAGGAAACCGAACATGGCCAACACCTGAAAACTGTCTTGGAATTACTCAGACACGAGGAGTTATACGCCAAGTTCTCCAAGTGTGAGTTCTGGATGCAAACAGTACAGTTCCGAGGGCATGTCATCGACAGTCAGGGGATACGTGTTGATCCAGCCAAGATCGAGACCATCAAGTGCTGGAAAGCACCTACTGCTCCAACCGAGGTACGACAATTCTTAGGTCTCGCTAGGTATTACCGGCGATTCATCGAGAACTTTTCCCGAATTGCTCAACCATTAACCTCCCTAACTCAGAAAGACAAGAAATTCGACTGGACCGATAAACAAGGGTCAGCTTTCCAACTTCTGAAACAGAAACTCTGCAGTGCACCAATCATGTCCTTACCCGAAGGCACCGATGATTTCGTAGTTTACTGCGACGCATCACACCAAGGACTAGGTTGTGTGTTAATGCAACGTGAAAAAGTTATCGCCTACGCATCACGACAACTGAAAATCCACGAAAAGAACTACACCACCCATGACCTCGAATTGGGAGATGTAGTTTTTGCACTCAAAATCTGGAGACACTACCTGTATGGTACAAAATGTACTATCTTCACTGACCACAAAAGCCTTTAACATATCTTTGATAAGAAGGACCTAAACATGAGACAACGTCGTTGGGTTGAGCTACTTAGCGACTACGACTGCGAAATCCGATACCACCCGGGCAAGGCTAACGTTGTGACCGATGCCCTAAGCCGAAAAAAACGAGTGAAACCCCTTCGAGTTCAAGCCCTCGGTTTAACCATCCAAACCTTAGAAGACATGCTACGCGCCTACGTAGTTGACTTCGGAAACAACTGGGAAAACCACCTACCTTTGTGTGAGTTCTCCTATAACAAAAGTTACCACACCAGCATCGATGCTGCACCTTTCGAGGCACTTTATGGTAGAAAGTGCCGATCACCTGTCTGTTGGACTGAAGTGGGCGATAGCCAACTCATTGGTACATAAATCATCCATGAAACGACCGAGAAAATCGTGACCATTCAAAACCGGCTGAAAGCCGCACGTGATTGTCAGAAGAGTTACGCTGACGTGAGACGCAAACCCCTCGAATTTCAGGTCGGGGACAAAGTACTTCTAAAAGTGTCACCTTGGAAAGGTGTCATTCATTTTGGTAAACGCAATAAACTAAACTATAGGTACATTGGACCTTTTGAGATTCTTGAAAGAATTGGTCTGGTGGCATATCGACTGCAGCTACCGCCACAACTCAGTAGCGTGCACAACACATTCCACAGTTCTAACTTGAAGAAATGCCTGTCTGATGAGACACTTGTTATCCCTCTCAACTAAATCCACATCGAGGATAAACTCCATTTCGTCGAGGAACCGATAGAAATCATGGACCGTGAGGTTAAACGCTTGAAACAGAGTCGTATTCCCATCGTTAAAGTCCGGTGGAATTCTAGGCGCGGTCCTGAATTCACTTGGGAACGGGAAGACCAAATGCGACTAAAACATCCACATTTATTCTTAGATACCCCACAGACTGCGGTAACAAACTAATTTCGGGACGAAATTCTCCTAACAGGGGGAGAATGTTACACCCGACGATTTAGGGTTACTGATTAACCTGCTAGAAACCCTAATTGCGTGTGTTTAGTTTAGTATTAGGCTAAATACTTGTAATTACTTGTAACAATTTGTATATTTATGTGAATATACACTCTCGTAATTGATTTATATTATGCTTACGTGATTAGTTGTAATTACGCTTACGCAATTTGGTGAAATTGTGCGAAACAACCGGACGGAGTCCGACACTGTATAAATACGAACGTTGGTGAACAAAACATTAAATAATATGAAATTATTTAATAAACTCAAAAACTTACAAATATTATGGTGATAATATTTAACGAATCATTAATACCGTATAAAGTAACGCAACAGAAACGCGCGGAACGCGTCCGACAATCGAATGAAAGTCAAAATATATTATTATAATTTAAAATATATTATATTGTATGAAATTATTACTGAAAACATCGTATAATAATTCGTCAATAAAAACGTCCAATTAAAACGTTACGCAATTAAACCTCCGTAAAATGTGCACGCAAATCGAGACCGATAAACTAACGAAACATTTTTATAAGTGTTTTCAAGTATTCGTAAAATGTGCATGCAAATCGAGACCGATAAACTAACGAAACATTTTTATAAGTGTTTTCAAGTATCTATATTAAATGTTTCAAGTAAAAATATCAAAATTTAATTCGTCATTTAAATACGGGTATTAAACGTTTAATGTATAAATAAACGTCTAAACAATCGGGTAAACGAACGAGAAACGAAGCGAATTAAATTGGGAACAACAAATGACCAAAACACCCTTGGTGGGGCCGGCCACTCCCTCCCCCTTCCTCTTAGATTTCATGCAAAAATGATGATTACATATTTGATTCCCTTCCATTCATCATTCATGCAACAAACAAGTCCTACACTCAAACATACATCATTTCCTTTCATTTTCCCTCAAGACCAAAACTCTCTCCAAAATCTGAGAACTCGGCCCTTAAACACCACCATTCATCCACCATAAACCACCATCAACCACCAACAAAGAGAAGAAGAAGAAGGCAAGCTCAAGAACAAGATCATCACCATCATCCTTTCCTTCTTTCTTTCATCATCTCATTGTGAGGAAACCTACTTTCTCTCTCTAAAAATTTACTTACATAATGTATATTTAGATGTTATTATGTCCATCTAACTTGAATATGTCCCAATCAATGGTTAAAAATCGTTTTTATAAAGCAAACACCAACATGCATAAATCTGTCAAGAAAAATACAGTCCACTAAAATGACCATATCTAGAGTTCTAGAAAGAATTAGATAACTAATTTTTTTTTAAAAGTTGCGTATTAAAAAGGGCTACAACTTTCGTGTTTTGAACTTTTCTCAGATCTGTACGTATTGTTGTGAATAATCTGATCTTTAAGTCTGGTCTGGAAGTTTTCGAAAACCAAGTTCGGTTCCTTCGCGAATTTATTTAAATATGTAAATGGACTCTATAGTTTCTGTAAAAATTATATGTTAGACCAGAAACCTTGATAATCTGTGGGTAAAATTTGTGAGACTTGATTTGGACTAGAAGTGGTAAAAATTAAATGGCAAACCAAACAGACAAAAGTCGAAAACATGAGAAATTGAATTCTTAGGTTGCATGTTAGAAACCGACACTTTGGTTGAACTCCGTCATGAACCGACAAATTTTATGGACTCTATAAACTGATATAAGGGTTGGGTAAAAGTTTCGGGTCAAACCGGGTAGGTTTGACCAAGTCAACAAAAACGGCTCGGTTTCTAAAAACAACATAACTTACTATTTTTGGAAAGTGGTAACAAAAATGGGTTTGGGTGACTTAGTTAGTAACTTGGACCAAAAACTAAACTTAGAAAGTTTCCCGAATTAGAAACCGACATATAAATTGGAAGTGACTCTATAAATTGAGAAGTGACTCTATAAATTGGAAGTGACTCTATAAATTGAGAAGTGACTCTATAAATTGAGAAGTGACTCTATAAATTGGAAGTGACTCTATAAATTGAGAAGTGACTCTATAAATTAAAAAGTGACTCTATAAATTGGAAGTGACTCTATAAATTGAGAAGTGACTCTATAAATTGAGAAGTGACTCATAGTTTGACCAACCTTGACCAGGTTTGACTAGTTTGACCAGGTTTGACCAGTTTGACCAGGTTTGACCAACGAGTTGACCAACTTTGACCTACGGTTTAAGGCTTATACAAACTAAAATAATCTATTTGCAACCCACGATTTGTACTACTGAATAGTATACAACAAAACAAACTTGATAATAATGTCTAAATGAATTATTATTACAAACTTTCACCAACGGGTCATACACGTTTTTGATAAACGAACTTGAACAACTTATTTGGACATACTAGTTTATGAACTAGCTCTAGGTGGACATTAACCCTCCACCTACACGATTGGCTTAAGTGGACATTGACCCCCACTTATACAATCGCTATAGATGGTCTTATAAGACATCTACTTACACAACCTTATACGTTTAGGACGTTAGAAGGTTGCGCTTTGGACTTTGCTTGCTATTTGATTATTGCTTGCTACCTGCTTAACTCTGGTGAGTTTCATAGCCCCTTTTTACTATTTTCTAACTGGGGTGAGAATACATACAACTGTTTTATACAACTGCTTTTATGATCACAAGTACTGTAACAACTTTTTATACGGATTGCATGAGACTTGATTAATACACTAAAGTCCTCTACCCATCATAGTCGTTTAAATTGGTGCGTGAATATTATTGGATAGTACTATCGGGGATTGACAATTCCCATCCGGACTACTCGCGCTAGTCAACCCACGGATGCAATATTATTTGTGATTTAGAAGTGTATCGGATTAGTACACTTACCGGAGGAAAACAACGTTAAGCTCGACTATGAGACTCATTGCAAATGGTATACTTATATTGCTTTATGCAATACTTTTACTTATCGTTGGCTAACGATACTTTTAACTGTCATTTTTGAATGATACAACTTGAAATCTTGTGGATCATAACTAAACGATTGTTTACAAACCTATGAACTCACCAACTTTATGTTGACCTTTTAGTATGTAATTCTCAGGTAACCCGCCGCAGTAGGAAGCTATTAGATAGCTCGAGTCGCATTGTTTTCTAAACATCAAGAGATTAGATTGCATGTAGCTGTATTTTGTAAATTCAGTAATGTATTAGAAGTCTCTTAACGGTTTATGCGAAACTCCAGATATATTTTGTAAACATTTAAATTATGGTAATGAAAATATTTTCAAACGTCTCATATAGAGGTCGTTTGCTTTAATCTTTGTGTTGTGATATTTGATTTGGTCGGCGCCCCCATGACACCTCATGTTTCCGCTGCCACATGTTCTGGGGGTGCGACAGTACGCGATCGCGTGGAATCAACAGGTTCGCGAAATCTAGGAAGAGTACGCGATCGCGTACCACGGGTGGCCACCAACTTTTCTTGTCTAAGTATAAATATGAACTTTATGTTACAAAACCTAACTTTTTGATACTCTAGACTTTGGCTACGAATTTTAGACCACTTTTTGAGGTTTTCATCATTCTTGAAGATCTGCATTTGCGTTTAATCATTTGGCTACGAGAAATCCTCATCACTCAATTGTAATCATTCCGTTAACGCTTTTATTTGATATAATTATTTTTTGGTTGATTTCAATTATTGATTGTGTTTGTTTAAGTTTGATTATGAGTAGCTAAATACTCTAACACTTGTTTGGATGAAATAACTAGTGATTACGGGTGTAATCTTTTGATACCCTTACATATGTGAGTTTAATTACCTATTAATTATTTGTCTGTGAGTAATTGACCTTTGATTACGGACGCAGAATAGGAATAAGTTAGACAATTAAACTCAACCGTGTAAGATAGTGATTTTGGCTAATGTCTTTCACTAGATTAAATTGTAAGTTAGTAAATTGAAATTAAGTTGTAAGAAATAGCGAACGTTAATCCAAGCTTAAATGAGTTTACAAACGCAACGTTATATAAACTGGCTTTTATAAACACCCCGAAGTCATTAGTGAAATAATCCAAGTTAGTGTCGTCTTTAATATCTGAAAAAGTTATTTATCAACCGATTCTTTATATCCACTTTCCTGTAATTTAGTTTTAAGTATTCTGTTAAGTAATGTGACAATTCGGTCACAAAACCCCCACATTTAAATACATGTTTAGATTAATTACATTTTAATTATAAGTCTTGAATTCACAATCCATGTGGAACGAACCTAGACTTACTATAGCTATATTATACCCGATAGGGTATATGATGTAGTTTTGGTAGAGATTAGTATTCCATTTTAAAGTCTAAGGTCTATTTTTATAACACCCCCTATTTCACAACCATTTTTTTAAATAAAATTATACAATACATCGGAAGCGCAGGTCAGAACATACATTGTCAATTTACATTACATATTAGGTATATTTATATAAAGTCATACTATTTCAAAACATAATATATCCAGCTGGGTGTTATGTAATTCAAAATACAACATAGACTCATCCCAAATAAATATCAGAGTAAGCAGGTAGTCAAGCATCCCATCCAAATAAAAGCTTCCTGCCCAGTCTGTTATATCAAAACTATAACCTGCAAGAAGTAGGGTGGTGGGATTAGCACAAAGCTAAGTGAGAGAATATATAACCAACAATCTAACTTAGCATAATACATCGGTTTACATCAAATAACCGTAAACACATAACGTCAAAGGGGATCAGTGGTTCTTGAGGTGCCCTCATGCCTCGGTGGCCCTCCAAGAACACTTAAAACCAACTGGCAGGCCAATACAGAGGTTAACCGATAGCTAGTTGCTATCTTTACACAACACAGGTTTCTATAAACAACACATGTACAAAGCTCCCATGCCGGCCAAACAATAGCAACCAAGCCCAGCCAAAACTGACCTCTGAATAATACACAAAGTGCCCAAAGGTCAATTATCACATAACCAGATAATTATCATTTTAGACTAAACGGTCTATCAAGCAGTAGTACTATGTTTACCTGTTGTAACCAAACCGTTACAACTAAATCACACTGAGATTTACAGATCCACTCACCTGATATTCTCAGTCGCTAACTCAGAAGTCTTATATTACTGAGTCTTCTCCGGGTCTGTGAACAAAATAGAATATAAGTTAGTAACCCATTTCATAATCTGTATAACTTATTTCAAACACATAAACAAAACACAAGTACTTAAGCTAAAACAAAAGTGACAACAAAACACGTGTTACCCGTCGGGTAACAAAGTACCCGCCCGGTACTTAAGCATTTCCAAACCTCACATTTGATCGGAACCAAATTGGTTTTATCCGCCCTTATTACCCGCCGTATAAAACTTTACCCGTACCCATTTTATACATTTAACCACCGGGTAGGGATTTACCCGCCGGATACCCTATTAATTCAGTTTACCCGCCGGGTACTTTACCCTTTCCAGCGACCTGCACTTTCTGCATAAACTCAGAACCCAAAATTTTTAACCCAAAATCACACAACTCAAATTCTAACCAATCTACTACAGCAAATAACATCAACTTTTAAAGCTTCAATTTCATACATAATCATTAACCCACCTAATTTCTACCCTAATCAACAAAAACCAAGTTTAGAGATGAATAAAGAAAGAATACAACTTACAATCAAGAAAAAGAGTAGGAACTAAGATGATGATGCTGATGAATCAAAACAACAAGGCTGATTATTTCTTCACTTCCGTTTCTTACTTTAGGTTTCTTTCTGTATATGGTTTTAGGAAAATGAAATGGGTACTGGAACCTAAAAACCATTCACGATTTCAACTATTTTATTTTTCCTACAACTATATAAATTTAAAACAATCAATTATTTATCTATCACAATAACTCATTTGGCCTTCTACCTAACATTACTCAAATAAGCATAATAAAATTATTCCTAACACATTAAATAATTAATTTAAAGCTAGGAAATTACCAGGTTACCACTAGACCCCTAAGGTGGGTGTTACAAATCTCCCCCCCCCCCCCCCCCTTAAGGAGATTTCGTTCCCGAAATCTCGCCATGCTCTAATAAAATAGGTTAACGTGACCGCATACTATCCTCCGTCTCTCACATAAGGTTCGAGCCCAAAATATGTTTCCATTTCACTAACACCATAGGAATCTGTTTCTTGAGAAGTTTGGTCACCTTTCGATCCATGAGCTCAACGTGTTCTTCAACCAATTACTGACTCTGATCAACTCGCAAGTCTTGTAGCGGAAGGACTTGTGATTGATCTTCTATATTAAATTTTCTCAAATAACCCACATTAAAAGTATCACGAATACCCACGAGTTCAGACGGAAGATCAAGTGCCACTATCTGGTCATTAATCACTTTCCGAATTCTAAACGGACCAATGTGTTGTGGGTAGATTTTTACTAACCTTTGCAGGATCCTAATTAGCATTATACGTACACCTCGCAGGTATGAAAGTCGTTTATATTTTATATATGTAAAACAGGGTAATGATAGTTTGTAAATCTGTTTTCATGATCACAAATATAGATAAGGATCCTTGATATATCATTATTATTTATCTTGCAGGATCCTGGTCAGGATATATATATTTAACATAATAGTGCAGGATACTGAATAAGGAAGATCCTTGAATAAGGATCCTAAGTTTATTCTGGAGTATACATAGCTAAGGATCCTGAACCTGTATTAGTTCAAGATCATGCGTTGTTTAACGTGTTTATTTTCTTTGAGTATTGACCAGGTCTTATGAAGAACGCATTAGTGAGATAATCTCCGGATTATGTGACGAGGCTTTGATACAATTTTATGAAGACGAAGTCCGCTGCACATGTAAAATGAAGTCAAAAGAGACGTTGGTGGTCTTCATCCTTCATCGGAGGATCCCTGAAATCTCGGGAATATTGTTATACACTCTTAGTATTTAAACGAGGCATGGATGATCGTTTAGGTTAACGAATATTCACTATTTTCACCTGCAACTCACACAAACACTCTGCTATTTCTCTCATTTACGCTTATTTCTTCAACACTTAGCTAGATTCACACACAAATTCACTTAGCCGATCATCCTTGTGCTCTTAGTTTGTAATCGATTACTTTCATTTTTATAAGATTAACAAAGGCAAGGATCATTTGATCCTTCCCGAGGTTTTGTGCTGGCGATCAACCTTGATCAAGGGCTTTCCTCGTACATCACCGTGTCATTTTTGATTGTTTATCATTTACATTAATTTAATCGTATTCTTTTTACATTTTCATTGTCAAATTAGTATTATCCTCAATCTGTTCTTGTGCTTTGATATTAGAACATTTGTTCAACAAGGATCTACGTATTTAATCTATCTTTTCAAAATATTTACTTACTAATAGAGATAATCGTGTTTCTACGTAATTATCTTGAGAGTAAATTTTACACCTAACCTCACAAACTAAATTTGATCACTTAATTGCTTTTAGTAATTTTTGACCAAAACAATTTGGCGCCCACCGTGGGGCAATTGGTGTTTTGCTTAATCAAACTTTTGTTAAAATCCTTGTTGAGTCATCTTTTCCAAAGATTTCTGTCAAAAATGTCGAGCCAAGGACGATCTACATCATCTACCATGCCATCATCATCTTCTGCTAGAACCACTCTTCCTCCTGCACCACCTCTCACATCATCCCAACAACAGCCGCAAAATGTTTATGCGAGGCTACAGTCGGCTGGATCCACATCTTTGGGGGCTGGATCCCTATCGGATCCAGACCCTGTTATGATTGCTAACCGGGATATTGTGTCTATGTTTACACAGGTAAAAGAGCAGCTTCAACGAGTGGAGAGAAGCAACGAAATCCTGAGAAAGGATGTGGAGAATTTGAGGGCAAGAGATAGTACTCCCTCTACTCAAGTCACTACTCCTATCCGAGGCAGGATCCTTGATTTTGGCACTCCTCCGTCTACGGAACATCAAGGAGATTTCATATCCATGCAAAGGATCACTAGGATCCCAGATCCAATATTTGCTACAGGAGTTTCTACATTGTTGGGTCTGATCATACTGAGGTTGTTGGGTCAGTGGAGCAAACTACAGAGGTGATTTTGGATGATAAGACTGAGGAGTTAAAGATTGATGAGGATGATGGTGAAGAGGTGAGTAAACCTGAGATAGCAGTTGAAAAAGAAGAAGTGAAGACTGAAGTTAAAACTGATGCTCAACAAGTTGAAAAAACTAGAAAGAAGAGCATTCCAGTTAAAACTGCTAAGATGACTGGAACAGGAAAGAAGGTTGAAACTCCAAAGAAGAAATCTACACAACAACCATCTTTGCCTGGATTTCAAATTAGAGAACCTGCTGCTGCTCCTGTTCAACAGAAAGAATTGCCAAAGATTGATCCTAAAGATAAAGGCAAGGGAAAACTGGTAGAAGAACCAAAGAAGAAGAAGCAAAAACCAGTGCCACCAGAAGTAACTGCTCATGATACTGAATATGCAGAAAGATTACAGGCTGAGCTAAATGCAAAGGGCTTGATTGATGTTGAGGTTGAGGAAGGAAAATTTGTAAAAATGACAAAAGAGCAAGTGGCAGAATGGGATGAGTATTTGTTGAAAGAGCAGAGACAGGATGATATTGAATATCTAGTTGATCAGCTTAAGAAGAAGAAAGCAGAAGAAGCAAGAAAGAAGAAGGCTGCAAAACCACCAACAAAAGCTCAAATGAAGAAGAACTTGATTGCAAAATTGAAAGGTGGGTATATTCCTTTGAATGCTTTAAAACAGATGAGTTTAGAGAGATTGCAGGAGTTATGGGATAAAGATGAGTTGAATCCTGATGTAATTGAAAAGAAAGAAACAGAAAAGAAAGAAGCTGAGAAGAAAAAGCAGGAAGTTGAAAAGGAAAGGAAAAAGGCTGAAAAAGAAAGAAAATTGAAGGAAAAGGAAGAAAAAGAAAAAAGAGAAAAGATAGAAGCTGAGATGAGGAGGAAAGATGAGCTTGAGCAAAAGAAGAGAGAGTTAGATGAAATTCCTGATAGAGAAAGGAATATTGATGAATTGAAGGAGTTTATTCTATTACAGCCTATGGAATCTGAGGTAATTAATGTTGAATTACCTGGTATCATTGATTGGTCTATAGAGCAATTTGTCAATCCTGTTAAGATTCACAAGATTAAGGTTGAAAGAGCAGATGGAAATATATCTTGGTGGAGATCTTTTAGGGATTTGATAAAGAGGATTAGTAGGACTGATTTGGTGAGGATGTATGAGATTGGAATGGAAAAGAATTTAGATTTGAAAAGATTTGATAATCTGGTTGAAAAGGTTACATGGCATTGGATTAAAGCTATGTTTGAGCCAGAAGAGTTTCCATTTCAGTTTGCTACTTTTAGCAAGGTCAGAAATTGGATTTATCATGCTAAACCTGGAGTACATCAGATTGTTATGGAGGATGCAGTGTTTATGTGGTTATTGACAGATAGATTTTATGATATCAATCTGAGATTTTTGATGGGCTTGAGAAATGCAAGGTTACAAGCTGCAGTGTTAGATGATGTAGCTCTAGAACTGGTATATATGGTGTTAAATCAGATTCATAAGAAGGAAGAGATTGATAGGAGGAAGAGAAGAAAAGACTAACAGTTTTGAAAGAATTTTGTGAAGCTTATAATGGAGGATTAGAAGAAACTTAATGCTGTGAAGGACAGATTAAGTTTAGGGGGAGATTGTTGGGTCAAAACTGTTTCAGGTCTGAGTTGAAGTTCTGATGAGAAGACAGAGTACAAGTGATTAAAACTGTTTGCTTTGAAGGTTAAAACTGTCTTTATGAAGTTACAACTGATAGAAGAAAACTGAAGAGAAGACAAGTGTTACAACTGATTGAAGATAGATTACAACTGATAGTTATGTGTCTGTAAGTAGTTAAAACTGCTTATGTATTAGTAACTGTTAGTTATATATGAAACAGTTAACACTGATTATATATTTGTACTTAGTCGTATATTACAATTGAAGCAGTTACCACTGAATGTGTAACAGTTACAACTGTTTACATCAGAATGGTAGTTAAAACTGTTTATGATTTTGTGATAAGTATGAGTCGGTTATGGAAGTTATTTTATTCCATATTTGTAGGAGATTGTATAGGACTCTATATGTTATAAATAGAGATCCTTTAGACCTAGATAGGTTAATGATTTTTGCGCAGCTTCAAGGTTTTCTGTAACCCTAATACATCAAGTGTATTCGTCTTATATCATTAATAAGATTGAAGCTTCCGGTATATTATTGTGTTCATTAAATAATTAATATTCATTGATCTTCTTAATATTATTGAGTGTGATTCCGCAACTTCTCAATAATATATTCAAGGCTTATTAAGTAAGATTGTTTATTAAGTTAAACAGGGACTAACATACATCAAGGGGTCAACAATCTAATCCAGGATCCTCATACAGGACTCCTGACGGTGGTAACATGTTTAATAATTTTACTTCTAATAATACTGTTGGGACTAACAATTTTCAGGATCCTGGAGTTAGTCCTATGATGGCAAGGGAGATACAGAAACTGAAGGATATGATATCAAGTGTCCCTGGAGTTGTACAACCAATCCCTGAAGTCGCTCCAACAGCACATAGGATCTCAAAATTTGCACCACCTATCTGTGATGCTGAGATCCCGAAGGGATTTCAGACACCAAATATGAAGTTGTACGATGGAACAACGGATCCTGAGGAGCATATTGCGCAATACCGGGAAAGAATGGAGATCATCCCAATTCCTTCTGATCTTCAAGAAGCATGCTTATGCAAGGGCTTTGGCTCTACTCTCACAGGATCCGCACTGAAATGGCTATTAAACGTTCCCCCTTACTCTATTACTTCATTTGCTCATTTGGTTAATTTGTTTAATAATCAATTCTCTTGCAGTAGAACATTTGAAAAACTAACGACTGATTTATACAGAGTTGTTCAAAAAGCTAATGAGTCTCTTCGAGATTTTGTAGGGAGATTCGGGAGAGAATCTCTGAATATACCTAATTTGGATATGCCTACTGCTGTGCAAGCCTTTAAGATGGGGATCAAAAGGGATTCCCCATTTTATGAGGATCTTGTTATGAATCCTTGCAGGAACCTCGACGAAGTCAGAAACAGGGCTTTAAGGTTTATCAGGCTGGAAGAAGATGCGATGATACAGAAAAGGGTGGATACTCAATCAGCATATGATAGGCCCAACAGGAAATCGGACTCATCCTCATTTAGATCAAACAGAAGCAAACCTAATACCAGAAATGAGGATCGTCGTGTGAATACTATCGACGAAGATGATGAAGAGTATCCTAAAATAACTGATTATAATTTTTCTGTGGATACAACAGATATATTATGTGCCACGCAGGATCTAGGAGATAAGGCGAGATGGCCGAATAAGAGTGATAAATCTTATGCATGGAAGGATAAATCTAAATGGTGTGCGTACCATGAGGATTTCGGCCACTTAACAAAGAATTGCATAGCTCTCCGGAAAGAGATCAACCATTTGCTCAACAAAGGATACTTGAAGAATTTGCTTGGGAAAAAGAAGGATCACGCAAAGGATCATAACATAGTTCAGGATCCTGGGTCTCAGGATAATCGCAGGATCCCTACTAGAGCAGGATTCCCACCTTCAGATGCCAAGGTAATCAATTTTATTTCTGGTGGCTCTGATATATGTGGCACTTCTTATTCTGCAGCAAAGAGGCACGCAAGGGAATCCAAATCAGAAAAGCCATATAAACCAACAAGGACTTCCATGAAGAAAGATGAGAAGGTTATAGCATTTGATGAGGATGATTTGGAAGAAGTTCAGGATCCGCACCATGACGGTTTGGTTATTACTCTTTATGTTGCCAATCTTTTTGTACGAAGGATCCTGATCGATGGAGGAAGCTCAGTAAACATCATTCGTCTGGAGACCTTGAAAAGAATGGGTATTCCAGAATCGGAGATCACCTCAAGATCCACTGTATTGGTAGGATTCAGTGGAGAAGCAAAGAATACAGTTGGTGATATCAAGTTGCCAATTTACATTGAATTTTGTGTTATGGATTGTTTGTCAAGCTATAACATTATCCTAGGAAGGCCTTGGTTGCATGATATGAAAGCGGTACCATCAACGTATCATCAATGCGTCAAGTTACCAACTCCATGGGGAGTGGTCAAGATCAGTAGTGACCAACAAGAAGCGAAGGATTGTTATACAACATCAATGAAATCTACTACCAAGCCTCCGTCAGCATAGCAATTAAAGAATAAGGCATCGGATGTCTTGGATACAAAAGAACAAGATGTCAAAGAAATGCCGCTGAACTCTAAGGATCATGAGGAAAAGGTGCTAATAGGTTCAGGGATCCCGAAGGATCTTGAACAGGATCTGATGAAGTTTTTGAACCAGAGGAAATCAACTTTTTCCTGGAAGCCAGAAGATATGACAGGTATATCTAAGGACATTATTACTCATAAATTTGGAATTGATAATAGTTTCAGGCCGGTTCAACAAAAGAGAAGAAAGTTCGCGTCGGAAAGGAACGCTATTATCCAGGCGGACGTTGAAAGATTACTTGCTGCTGGAATGATAAGGGAAGTAAAGTTTCCAAGATGGTTAGCAAACGTGGTGGTGGTACAAAAGAAGAATGGGAAATGGAGAGTGTGTGTGGATTACACGGATCTCAATAAAGCCTGCCCAAAGGATCCTTTTCCATTGCCTCATATAGATTCAATGGTGGATGCTACAGCTGGGCATAAGATCCTAACCTTTATGGATGCTTCATCAGGATTTCAACAAATCCAGATGGAACCCGCAGACCAGGAAGACACAACCTTCATAACCCCCACAGGTATCTATTGTTATGTTGCTATGCCTTTTGGTCTTAAAAATGCAGGTGCAACATATCAAAGGCTAGTCAACATGATGTTCAAAGACCAATTGGGAAGCACAATGGAAGTATATATCGATGATATGGTAGTAAAGTAAAAGAAAACTGAAGATCATCTTCAGGATCTTAAGGTGGCCTTTGACATTCTGGATCAGTACAACATGAAGCTTAATCCTGCTAAATGCCACTTTGGAGTGGGGGCAGGAAAATTCTTGGGATATATGGTGACCAAGAGAGGGATAGAAGCTGTCGCACCCCCAAAACACGTGGCAGCGGAAGTATGAGGTGTCACGGGGGCGCCGACCAAATCAAATATCACAACACAAAGATTAAAGCAAACGACCTCTATATGAGACGTTTGAAAAATATTACATTACCATAATTCAAATGTTTACAAAATATCTGGAGTTCGCATAAACCGTTAGAGATTTCTAATACATAAATGTTGATACAAAATATCGTAATGCAATCTAATCTCTTGTTGTTTGTGAAAACATGCGACTCGAGCTAATGCTTTCCAAAAGCATCCTACTGCCTTGTTTCCTGTGGGAAGTCCTACTGCATCTGTGAACCTGAGAAATACATGCTAAAAGGTCAACATAAAGTTGGTGAGTTCATAGGTTTACGCAGTTAAAATCATAGTATGAATCACAAGATTTCTTAGTTGTCAAAGTTGCACGAATGCCAAAGTAAATCATAGTATACTATTGCCATGAGCTCATAGTCCGAAGCTTAACCGTAGTTGTTTACCCCCAGTGAGTGTGTAACCAGTACACTCGGTTGTACGAAATATTATGCATCCGTATAGTGGTTAGAGCGACTAACCCGGATGGCGGATTGTCAGGTCCCGATAGATCTATCCATAATGTTCGCGCTTAGTATTAACGTACTATGATATTTGTTAGGGGCCATCGTAGTTTGGTTTAGTTACTCATGCAATTAGTATAAGAGTTTTCGTTACTTGCGTTCATATGTAAAACAGTTTATAAAACAGAGCATGTATTCTCACCCCAAAGTAAAAAGCAGTAAAAAGTGGGGCTATGAAACTCACCTTAGATTAGCAAGTAGCAAGCAAATATCAAATAAGCAAGCAAGCCGGTGTGCAACCTTCTAACGTCCTAAAAACGTATAAGGTTGGGTATAAGTAGATGTCTCAAAAGACCATCTATAGCGATTGTATAAGTGGGGGTCAATGTCCACTTAAGCCAATCGTGTAGGTGGAGGGTTAATGTCCACCTAGAGCTAGTTCATCAACTAGTATGTCCAAATAAGTTGTTCAAGTTTGTTTATCAAAAACGTGTACGACCCGTTGGTGAAAGTTTGTAATAATAATTCGTTAAGACATTATTATTAGGATGATGTTATACTTTCATATGTATAGTATGTTTCATGAGTTATAGCATTGCATTGTATAAGTATTAACGTTACTTGAAGTTTAACACTTAGTGAGAAAACTAGTTTTTAAAGATTCTGTTTCATGCGACACTTAAGTCTGTCTCGATTTTGCTAAGTCCAAAAACGTGGTCAACTATGACGGTTTGACCCGAACTTTTTACCCAAGTCATATTTCAGTAAATAAAGCTTATAAAAGGTGTCGGTTCGTGTCGGAGTCATTCGAGATGTCGGTTTTTAATACGCATGTCAAAACTTAAGATTTTTATGTTTTCGGTTTTTGTCGGTTTACTTCGGCACTCGATTTTAACATGTTCTAATCTGAATTTGATTCCAAAATTTTTACCAGATGTTCATGAGTGTGTCTAGTTTATAACCTGATTTTTCCAAGATCTATAATGTCCATTTAGATAGATAATAATTTTACGAAAGAACCGTACTCGGTTTTCGGCAAATATCAGGCAGTCGCAAAGATCAGAATATATACAAAAATAAGTACGGATCTGGAAAAAGTGAAAAACACGAAAGTTGTAGCTCTTTTCAATACGCAACTTTTAAAAAAAAATTCGTTGTCTAACCCTTAACAGAGCTCGAGTTATGGCCGATTTTGTGGACTGATTTTCTGGAGACAGATTCTGTCACATTTTGCATGTTTTCGGTTTATGTCGGGTCATTACGCCAACTGATTTCACCTATCTATAGTCCAAATCAAACTTCCAAATTTTTACCAACTGATTTACTAAGTGTCTTAACTAACATATCAAATTTTCAGCTTCTAACAAGTCCATTAACATAGTTAAATAAAGCCGCGTAACAACCGAACACATTTTATCGAAAAACTTCCTGGTCAGTCTTATAAATTGGTTCGTATAGAAAAACGAGTACGTTTCTGGAAAAAGTACAAAACACGAAAGTTGTAGATCTTTTCGATACGCAAATTTTAAAAAAAAATGCATCTTCTAACTCTCAGTATTTGATTTTATACGAATATTTTTGTAAACTGTCGATTTTTTTTTTTTAGGCAGATTTCATGCATGTTCTTGTATGTGTTATAAAAACGATTTTTAACAACAATCTTGGACATATTCATGTTAGATGAACATTATAACATCATAATCAGTAGATTAAAAGTAAAATAAGTAAAAGGTTTGATGATTTATACCAAGCAAATGATGGAGAACAAAAGGAAGTGGAGGTGGTGATGATCTTGTGCTATGCTCCTTCTTTGATCTTGATTAATGGTGGTGGTTGTGGTGGTTTTAGGTGATTGTAGGTGGTTTTGGGCTGTGTTTTTCTCCAGATTTTTGAGAGGAATTGGTGGTGTTTTTCTTTTTGTAAATGAAAATGAAAAAGAGAGAGTGGGTTGCATGTATGAAGATTGGAAGTGTAAGGGAAACATAATCATGGCATTGCATGGTCAAGGATAGGGCATGAAGGGTGGTGACCACATGGGGTGGCCGGCCCTCATGGTGGCCCCACAAGGGGTATTTTGGTCATTTCACATTTCTAGCTTAAATCGTTGCGTTTTTCGTTCGTTTACCCGATTGTTTAAACGTTTATTCGTACGTTAAATGTTTAGTTGACGTTTTTATTTAACGATTTGAGTTTCGATATTTCTACTTGAAATATTTAATATAGTACTTGGAAACACTTATAAAAATGTTTCGTTAAATTATTGGCCTAGATTTGCGTGCACGTTCTACGGCGGTTTAATCGCGTAACGTTATTTTGAGTCGTTTAGATTAACGATATAATTTGGATAAATTTCCATTGAAGTATTATTTAAAATACTTAATTTAGGTTGTCAATTTAATTATTGACGTTCGTTTGGTCGTCGAAATAAATTCGCGCGTTATCGTTGCGTTTGAGACGTTTTAACCGAAACGTCTAGGTTTTTCGAGTATTATTTTAGCAAAATAATAAATAATGATAAATAACTTCTAAAAATAGATTATAGTTATTTATAGAAAGTTTTTCACCAACGTCCGTATTTATACTGTGTCGGACTCCGTCCGGTCGTTTTGCACAATTTCACCAAATTGCGTAAGCGTAATTACAACTAATTACGTAAGCGTAATATATATCAATTACGGGAGTGTATATTCACACAAATATACAAATAGTTACAAGTAATTACAAGTATTTAGCCTAATACTAAACTAAACACACGTAATTAGGGTTTCAAGTAGGATTATCAGTAACCCTAAATCGTCGGGTGTCACATTCTCCCCCTGTTAAGAGAATTTCGTCCCGAAATTAGTTTGTTGCCGCAGTTTGTGGGGTATCTAAAAATAGATGTGGGTGTTTCAGTCGCATTTGGTCTTCCCGTTCCCAAGTGAATTCAGGACCGCGCCTAGAATTCCACCGGACTTTAACGATGGGAATACGAATCTGTTTCAATCGTTTGACCTCACGGTCCATGATTTCTATCGGTTCCTCGACGAAATGGAGTCTATCGTCGATATGGATTTCGTCGAGAGGGATAACAAGTGTCTCATCAGACAGACATTTCTTCAGGTTAGAAATGTGAAAAGTGTTGTGCACGCTACTGAGTTGTGGTGGTAGCTGCAGTCGATATGCCACCGGGCCAATTCTTTCAAGAATTTCAAAAGGTCCGATGTACCTAGGGTTTAGTTTGCCGCGTTTACCAAAACGAATGACACCTTTCCAAGGTGACACTTTCAAGAGTACTCGGTCCCCAACCTGGAACTCGAGTGGTTTGCGTCTTACGTCAGCGTAACTCTTCTGACGATCACGTGCGGCTTTCAGCCGGTTTTGAATGGTCACGATTTTCTCGGTCGTTTCATGGATGATTTCAGGACCAGTGAGTTGGCTATCGCCGATTTCGGTCCAACAAATGGGTGATCGGCACTTTCTACCATAAAGTGCCTCGAAGGGTGCAGCACCAATGCTGGTGTGGTAACTGTTGTTGTAGGAGAACTCACACAGAGGTAGGTGGTTTTCCCAGGTGTTTCCGAAGTCGATTACACATTCTGAAGGATCCGTCCTTCTTTTTAACGAAGAGGACCGGAGCTCCCCAAGGTGAGGAACTTGGTCGAATGAATCCCTTGTCCAGGAGTTCCTGTAATTGAGTGGATAACTCCTGCAACTCGGATGGGGCTAATCTGTATGGGGCTCGTGCCACGGGTGCAGCACCGGGCACAAGGTTGATTTGGAATTCGACTTGTCTAGGCGGGGGAAGGCCTGGCAAGTCCTCGGGAAAGACCTCAGGAAAGTCTCGTACAATGGGTACATCTTCAAGTCGCTTTTCAGCCGACTTCTTTTCGGTTACGTGAGCAAGGATTGCCGGGTACCCTTTCCTCAGGTACTTTTGGGTTTTCATACAAGAGATGATGTTTAAGTTTCGCCTACCAGTCTCCCCCTGTATGATCAAGGTTCCACCGGTAGCGAGAGGTATACGCACAATCTTTTCGAAACAAACAATTTCAGTATGATGTTTGGACAACCAGTCCATGCCACGATGATACCAAGGTTTCAGGTTTTGACGGGTATGAGATCTATGTGGGAAATGTTCGCTTGCGATGGTGTAAAATCAGTTGATAAATTTCTATGAGAATAGTTTGTTTGGAACTATTAAGTCCGTTGAAAACTTGAGTAATTCAAAATATGTTGGAAAAATCTGGTTGTCAATAAGACGTTGAAAATTTCTGTCTAGCCAATTTAATTGAACGTTAGAAGTTGTAAATAGTTCCGGGTAGTTGTTTGGTGAAAATTCTTTGAAAACTTGAATCGGTAGAAATCTGTTGAAAAATCTCTTGAAAACTCTTGTTATTGTAAAGTGTTGAAAGTTTTAGTTGATTCTTATAGTGGTGTCTCCTTAAACGAAAGGGGGACAGAAGAATGAATTAGATCTTAGTATGAGAGCTAAGATTGTCACATTCATGATTAAGAGCAATATGTGGCTTCATAGTACGACGGTAAATCAGTACAATGTAATATGATTTGTAACTAATAAGGCGCAAGGTTAATAGGTTGATAGTTCATAGAATTCAAAGTTTACAAAACATGCCGGGCATCGTTACATCCGGACGAATACATAAGTCTTATACAAAATGTGATGGGGTTTTATACACCCATCGATAGATCATCGAGCTAACACTAGCTATGTTCACCGTTGTTCGAGTCTACTTCTAATCTATTCTAAGTTCAGGTCGTGTGGATAGTAACGTGCTTCGAGCATGTCACTGTATCGCGGGAGTGCAGAGTGGAGTAAGATATTGTCTGTTGAGTGTTGGCACATCCCTTTGATCCACGTTTTTGTTATTTGCTTAAAATGAGTGGCCACTTCCTTCCAGTAGTGAATCCTATCCCTGATTCGGTCGGGAATAGACCTTTTCAGAATCCTCAATTCTTGCTCGTAGGTCTTACACCTAAGCTTGAGCTCCCAATTGCGGCCATCTAAATCTTCGGCCTGATCTCTCACTCTTTCGTATTCCTCGATGCCAATCGTTCCGAAATTTGGTTGCTCATTTTCCTCCATCACGATTTCTCCCATTGGTGCTATTTCCTCATCGAGGTATGTGTACTGAATCTGTTCTTCGCAGATTAGGTAGTCGTCTGACGAGTAGTCGTTCTTAGGGGAGTTTGCCATCTCTTTCAGGAGGGCGTTCTATCAAGACAATGAATCAACAATAAGAAGGTTTAGTCAATGTCGTAGTTTCAAAGAGTAGTCACAAAAATGACAGGGTAGTGTTTTCAAAGTAGTCAACCATGACTATGTTGTTTTGAAATGAACAAATGCTTGGTGAAGGTGATTAGATAGTTGATAGATTCATAGTTGCGGGTAGTCCATGCAGTAGTGATTAGAATGTTCAAGTCATAGTTTGAAATAGTTTATAGATTTAGTCGTTGTAAGTATCCCTCGCAATACTAATCCAGTGATGTTTGGAACAGACAAAGTCGCGAATCAAGTTATGAGTAAATCGTTTGACAAACGTGTCAAAATGGTGACCAAACATGATCAAGTAGTAAGTCTCGTGTTTGAAAGGATTGTTGACATACAAGTCAAAGAGTGATCAATCATGATCAAGTAAAGAGTTGAGTGGATTGTTGAAGTTCATTCAATTGTTGGAAAAATCATTTCCGATAAGTAGGTGTGTCTGTTCCTCTAGTCGTGTGTAGCACGCATGCCTTATGGGTCTACGATATAAGTGGGAATGATGAGTGCGTACTAACAGGCGTAAGCTCGTTTAGGTGACGGAGTATCGTATGGTCTAAGTTCTACATCGTTTTCCCCGAGTGATTTAGTTGTGAGCGGAAAGAAGAAAGTGAAATAGGTGTCACTTGTTTGGGTGGCGAATCCAAAGGTGGATTCTCCCCAAGTGAGTTCGATTCGATTATATCGTTGCCCGATTCGGTTGAGCGAGTGGTACCGCGAAAGTCTCCACAGTGGTAAGTAAGGTTTGTGTTTCGTGTTCGATGTCACGCAACATAGTTGTGGGAGTGGTTGCCATATAGAGTGGCAAGGAGTTTAAGTATACGTAAGGTTAAGGTTATATATAAATACAATAACCTAGCACATAAGCACGTATAAGGTTGGTCCCGTTCTATCCTCGGTCAAAGCCTTCTAATGCATTCCCATCCACCATAACCATTTCAGGTCTTGCATCGATTCTTGTTTAATTGTACATAGTTGATCAAGCTATGTTAAATTAAATTCAAATGATGCAATTGCTGAACCAGTCATAACAAATGAGGAATACTAACCTAACGGTTATAGTCTAGGTCACTAATGCAATCCTAGTTCGCTATAACCTTAGGCTCTGATACCAATCTGTCGCACCCCCAAAACACGTGGCAGCGGAAGTATGAGGTGTCACGGGGGCGCCGACCAAATCAAATATCACAACACAAAGATTAAAGCAAACGACCTCTATATGAGACGTTTGAAAAATATTACATTACCATAATTCAAATGTTTACAAAATATCTGGAGTTCGCATAAACCGTTAGAGATTTCTAATACATAAATGTTGATACAAAATATCGTAATGCAATCTAATCTCTTGTTGTTTGTGAAAACATGCGACTCGAGCTAATGCTTTCCAAAAGCATCCTACTGCCTTGTTTCCTGTGGGAAGTCCTACTGCATCTGTGAACCTGAGAAATACATGCTAAAAGGTCAACATAAAGTTGGTGAGTTCATAGGTTTACGCAGTTAAAATCATAGTATGAATCACAAGATTTCTTAGTTGTCAAAGTTGCACGAATGCCAAAGTAAATCATAGTATACTATTGCCATGAGCTCATAGTCCGAAGCTTAACCGTAGTTGTTTACCCCCAGTGAGTGTGTAACCAGTACACTCGGTTGTACGAAATATTATGCATCCGTATAGTGGTTAGAGCGACTAACCCGGATGGCGGATTGTCAGGTCCCGATAGATCTATCCATAATGTTCGCGCTTAGTATTAACGTACTATGATATTTGTTAGGGGCCATCGTAGTTTGGTTTAGTTACTCATGCAATTAGTATAAGAGTTTTCGTTACTTGCGTTCATATGTAAAACAGTTTATAAAACAGAGCATGTATTCTCACCCCAAAGTAAAAAGCAGTAAAAAGTGGGGCTATGAAACTCACCTTAGATTAGCAAGTAGCAAGCAAATATCAAATAAGCAAGCAAGCCGGTGTGCAACCTTCTAACGTCCTAAAAACGTATAAGGTTGGGTATAAGTAGATGTCTCAAAAGACCATCTATAGCGATTGTATAAGTGGGGGTCAATGTCCACTTAAGCCAATCGTGTAGGTGGAGGGTTAATGTCCACCTAGAGCTAGTTCATCAACTAGTATGTCCAAATAAGTTGTTCAAGTTTGTTTATCAAAAACGTGTACGACCCGTTGGTGAAAGTTTGTAATAATAATTCGTTAAGACATTATTATTAGGATGATGTTATACTTTCATATGTATAGTATGTTTCATGAGTTATAGCATTGCATTGTATAAGTATTAACGTTACTTGAAGTTTAACACTTAGTGAGAAAACTAGTTTTTAAAGATTCTGTTTCATGCGACACTTAAGTCTGTCTCGATTTTGCTAAGTCCAAAAACGTGGTCAACTATGACGGTTTGACCCGAACTTTTTACCCAAGTCATATTTCAGTAAATAAAGCCTATAAAAGGTGTCGGTTCGTGTCGGAGTCATTCGAGATGTCGGTTTTTAATACGCATGTCAAAACTTAAGATTTTTATGTTTTCGGTTTTTGTCGGTTTACTTCGGCACTCGATTTTAACATGTTCTAATCTGAATTTGATTCCAAAATTTTTACCAGATGTTCATGAGTGTGTCTAGTTTATAACCTGATTTTTCCAAGATCTATAATGTCCATTTAGATAGATAATAATTTTACGAAAGAACCGTACTCGGTTTTCGGCAAATATCAGGCAGTCGCAAAGATCAGAATATATACAAAAATAAGTACGGATCTGGAAAAAGTGAAAAACACGAAAGTTGTAGCTCTTTCCAATACGCAACTTTTAAAAAAAAATTCGTTGTCTAACCCTTAACAGAGCTCGAGTTATGGCCGATTTTGTGGACTGATTTTCTGGAGACAGATTCTGTCACATTTTGCATGTTTTCGGTTTATGTCGGGTCATTACGCCAACTGATTTCACCTATCTATAGTCCAAATCAAACTTCCAAATTTTTACCAACTGATTTACTAAGTGTCTTAACTAACATATCAAATTTTCAGCTTCTAACAAGTCCATTAACATAGTTAAATAAAGCCGCGTAACAACCGAACACATTTTATCGAAAAACTTCCTGGTCAGTCTTATAAATTGGTTCGTATAGAAAAACGAGTACGTTTCTGGAAAAAGTACAAAACACGAAAGTTGTAGATCTTTTCGATACGCAAATTTTAAAAAAAAATGCATCTTCTAACTCTCAGTATTTGATTTTATACGAATATTTTTGTAAACTGTCGATTTTTTTTTTTTAGGCAGATTTCATGCATGTTCTTGTATGTGTTATAAAAACGATTTTTAACAACAATCTTGGACATATTCATGTTAGATGAACATTATAACATCATAATCAGTAGATTAAAAGTAAAATAAGTAAAAGGTTTGATGATTTATACCAAGCAAATGATGGAGAACAAAAGGAAGTGGAGGTGGTGATGATCTTGTGCTATGCTCCTTCTTTGATCTTGATTAATGGTGGTGGTTGTGGTGGTTTTAGGTGATTGTAGGTGGTTTTGGGCTGTGTTTTTCTCCAGATTTTTGAGAGGAATTGGTGGTGTTTTTCTTTTTGTAAATGAAAATGAAAAAGAGAGAGTGGGTTGCATGTATGAAGATTGGAAGTGTAAGGGAAACATAATCATGGCATTGCATGGTCAAGGATAGGGCATGAAGGGTGGTGACCACATGGGGTGGCCGGCCCTCATGGTGGCCCCACAAGGGGTATTTTGGTCATTTCACATTTCTAGCTTAAATCGTTGCGTTTTTCGTTCGTTTACCCGATTGTTTAAACGTTTATTCGTACGTTAAATGTTTAGTTGACGTTTTTATTTAACGATTTGAGTTTCGATATTTCTACTTGAAATATTTAATATAGTACTTGGAAACACTTATAAAAATGTTTCGTTAAATTATTGGCCTAGATTTGCGTGCACGTTCTACGGCGGTTTAATCGCGTAACGTTATTTTGAGTCGTTTAGATTAACGATATAATTTGGATAAATTTCCATTGAAGTATTATTTAAAATACTTAATTTAGGTTGTCAATTTAATTATTGACGTTCGTTTGGTCGTCGAAATAAATTCGCGCGTTATCGTTGCGTTTGAGACGTTTTAACCGAAACGTCTAGGTTTTTCGAGTATTATTTTAGCAAAATAATAAATAATGATAAATAACTTCTAAAAATAGATTATAGTTATTTATAGAAAGTTTTTCACCAACGTCCGTATTTATACTGTGTCGGACTCCGTCCGGTCGTTTTGCACAATTTCACCAAATTGCGTAAGCGTAATTACAACTAATTACGTAAGCGTAATATATATCAATTACGGGAGTGTATATTCACACAAATATACAAATAGTTACAAGTAATTACAAGTATTTAGCCTAATACTAAACTAAACACACGTAATTAGGGTTTCAAGTAGGATTATCAGTAACCCTAAATCGTCGGGTGTCACAGAAGCTAGCCCAGAACAGATAAAACTATTCTTAACCTAAAGTCTCCATCAAGTCCAAAGGATATACAAAGGTTAACGGGAAGGATAGCAGCTCTGAACCATTTTATTTCAAGATCCTCATACAGATGCAAGGAATTCTATGATATCCTCAAAAAGAACAAAAAGTTCGAGTGGGGAGAAAAGCATGAAGCTGCGTTTCAAGAACTTAAAGATTACTTGTCGTCATCTCCTTTATTGATGAAGACTGAGAATGGTGAACCACTATTCCTCTATCTATTGGTTTCTCGGAATGCTGTAAGTGCGGTACTAGTGAAGGATCATGAAGGACAGCAACATCTTGTTTACTATGTAAGTAAAAGTCTATTAGATGCTGAAACCAGGTATTCCCATCTCGAAAAACTTATACTTGCATTGGTCATGGCATCTACAAAACTTAGGCATTATTTCGAAACACACCCTATTCATGTTAGAACTAATTGTCCGATTAAGAATGTTTTAAGGAAACCAGAAATGTCAGGACGCTTAGCTAAATGGAGGGTTAAATTAAGTGCATATAACTTGATTTATGAACCCAGGAATGCAATTAAATCTCAAGCCTTAGCGGATTTTATTGCTGATTTTACTATTGACCTTCAAAATGAAGTAGATTTAGAAGTACAAGAACTAAATTAAATAACTGAAAGATGGACATTGTATACCGATGGTGCTTCTAATATAAAAGGAACTGGATTAGGAATTGTTTTAAAGTCACCTCAAGGTGATATTATGCCTCAAGCTATAAGATGTGAATTTCAGGCTACCAATAATGAGGCAGAATATGAAGCATTAATTGCAGGATTACAATTAGCTAAGGATATTGGTATAAAATATTTGAATGTGTATGTTGATTCATTGTTAATTGCTAATCATTATAATGGAACATAGACTGTAAAAGTGGATAGATTAACTTTGTATTTGGAGATTGTTAAGGATCTTGCAGGTAGCTTCGAGATCTTCGACATTCAACAAGTACCACGTGAGGATAACACTGAAGCGAATGCTCTAGCTAACCTGGGGTCAAGTCTGAGAATCCCACCAGATGTCAAAATACCGATTATACATATTGCAGCGCCTGCCATCGCTGATAAGGATAACAACGAAGAGCAAGTGTGTGAAGTTAAGGATCCTCAGCCTGGAGACAATTCAAATGCATCAGGTTCTGGGGGAAAGTCAGGATCATGGATGCAGCCGATCATGGAATATATACAACACGATGTGATCCCTAAGGATGAAAATAATCCTAAAGCTTTCAGATTAAAGGTATCCCATTTTACTATTGAAAATGGTATATTGTATAAAAAAATCACTTGCAGGACCATTATTACGATGCCTTGAGGATCCTGAAGCAAAGGTAGTTCTTAAGGATATACATGAAGGTGATTGTGGGAATCATTATGGGGGCAGAGCGTTATTTTCAAAAATATTGAGAACTGGATACTTCTGGCCTACTATGAAGAAGGATTCCATGGATTTTGCTTACAAATGTGATGCTTGTCAAAGGCACGGGAACATCCATCATCAACCAGCAGAACCGATGCATCCGATTATCTCACCATGGCCGTTTATGAAATGGGAAATGGATATTGTTGGAAAATTACCTGTTGCTCCAGGAGGAAAAGTGTTCAAGTTAAGGAAAAAGACGTTATCTCATTCATCAAGAGAAATATCCTTACAAGGTTTGGGATCCCGGCAGAAATAGTATGTGATAATGGATCTCAATATATTGGAAGAAGAATAACTAAGTTTTGTGAAAGTTGGGGAATCAAGATGATAACTTCAACACCAGTTCATCCTCAAGCCAATGGTCAGGCATAATCCAGCAACAAAATTATAATCAACAATCTTAAGAAGAGGTTGGTGCTAAGAAAGGAAGATGGGCTGAAGAATTGCCTTTTGTGCTATGGGCTGATAGGACCACTGAAAAGGAGGCAACTAAGCAAACTCCTTTTGCTTTGGTGTTTGGATCCGAGGCCATGATCCCGACAGAAATGGTGATCCCAACGGCAAGATCCCAGATTCAGACTTTGGAAGCAAACAAAGAAGCATTGATTCAGGATTTAGACACTGTGGATGAATTGAGGGATCGTGCTAAATTTAGGATTGCTGCATACCAACAGAGGATATCAAGATCCTACAACAAAAATGTTAGGATAAGAAGGTTTCGAGTAGGAGATTTGGTATTAAGGAAAGTATTTCAAAATACTAAGAATCATGCGGAAGGAAAGCTAGCACCGAAGTGGGAAGGTCCATATTTGATAGATTCGTATGCTGGAAAGGGGGCATATTGGTTGGCCAATATGGATGGCGAACTACTTCCAAGATCCTGGAATGCCATTCATTTGAAACTCTACCATGTGTAAGTTGAATGTTTTTATTCAACATAAAAGGTACTCCTGTGATCCTTAACTTTTCATTGATTTTAATACTTTTTACTATATATGTATGTGTGTATTATAATTATATATTGATATATGCATGAAAGTTTATTATGATTATTATTCTCATTGAATACTCTACTGACTTAAGCATCGGAGGGGTGTTAGGCAAACTAACACCCACCTTTACCCAAGATCTTGTATTTGTTGTAGTTCATACACTTAAGGATCATGGAATGAAGATTAGAGGTTGGCCACCTCTCCTCCGTTAAGGATCCCAGCGATTCTCTAAGGTTTAGAGGTTTCAGTATGGATAAACACCTCTCTACGAATAGGGTTTTGACACCTCGCCGGGTGCGCACGATGTTTGATTATAGTGCCATGGTTAGGGAATCGGTGATGCCTCTGGTACCCGACAACTTCATTTCTGTTGGCCTATGGATCAAGTGCTAACGAATGTCGATACTGATGTGCACTAAACGTATCGATCTAAAGTTTGTGTCGTTTTCACGTCACTCTAAGGTTTGTAATGTATTCACATTACCAATTGGTTAGGCATTTTCATGTCTCAAATGGCGTAGCCCCAAGAATCAAACGGTTTGTAATGTTTTCACATTACCTAATGATTTGGCATTTACATGTCACTTTTATAGTTTTCTTAAACTATCTAATGGTTATAATGTATTCACATTATCAAAATTTTCATTGGTTAAGTCTAATAAATAAATTTATTAGCTCTAATGTTTTCATGATTATCAAAAGCTGTTTTGATCTAAGGATCACAAATCTTTTTAAGATCACAACATTTTTCAAAAAATAAATTGTTTTCACAATTGTTTGACAAATTATCAACATTTACATGTTACAGGAAATACTCGTTGGGAGTTTATCATTGTTTACAATATATTTTAGGATCCTGAAATCTTAGGATCCTAAACTCACAGTTGATATGAAGTCCGAGTAAGGATCCTGGAATCTCAGGATCCTGAACTCAAGATTATTTCAGATCCAGTTAAGGATCCTTGAAACCTATAATGCTGAATGGATATTGAGAGAATCTTCTCATTATCCTGGATGTATCCTGAGAGAATCTCCTCAGGATCCTATTTCTAAGCAACTATCAAGCAAATATGTAAATACTGAGGGAATCTCCTCAGTATCCTGAAGACAGAAGACATAGATAATATTCTAATATTATTTATAGCAAAAGACCAAAGGATTATCCAAACCTTTGGGATAAGTTCAAAAGTGCAGGAAATGTAGAATTGTCTTGTGGCCAACATGAACCACATTCAACACAACCATAGTTGACCATGCCAGGTCTACCTCGCCCCAAATTAATTGTTTTGATTACAAACACAACCCTTGGAATCTAAAAACGTAAAAGCTAAACTGGGCTCCGGCTAGTTATATACCTTCCTTGCCCAGGGTTAAATCTGCATCTTCAGCAGGATCCTCTGGAGTCTCTGATGTTGGCACTGGATTCTCCATCTCGATGTCTTCGATATCGATTAGAACCTTCTGTGTTGAAGCGTTAGGAGTCTTCTTAACTGATGATCTGGTACCTTTACCACTAGCTTCATCGAGGAAATTTCCAACCTTTGGATTTTCGCCCTCCAATTTTGCTAACTTGTCCTGCCAGGCTTGGATATTCCAAAAGGAAATGTCAAGACCTTTAGCACTAGCTTCAGACGCCATCAGGATCCTGGCCTTGAGCACCGCAGCAGCTGCATCTTTCTTAACACCTACAACCATAACCTCGCATTCTTCATCAATTCTTTTTTGAGCTTCAACATCTTTTTGGGCAGCATAAGCTTTCATGTCTTCGATTTCTCTCTTTAGATAGGCATTTTCCTGAGAAGAAGTTTCTGCTGCAATGGCAGCTGACTTCTTGATGCTCTCAATTATCTCCAGTTTCTCCATATAATATTTGGAGGCTTGTTCCATGATCTAGAGAAGACATATATAATTAAAGTATAAAGTTGTATATACAGATGAAAGGTTGAACAAGGGTGATAAGATATACCTTGTCAAAATCAAGTGCGGGTTCATCAGGATCCTCATTGATGTTGGCTTTCCTCTTCTTGGTACTTGACCCAGAACGGAGGTTAGGGACTTTGGCCTTGCTGGATTCGGTAACTGATTTTTCTACCTTGGTCGGTACATCTTCATCATCAATATCCGACAAGGAGAAATAGGATGCTGTTTCAAAAAATTATCATATTAAAAAGCAGGAAAGAGGCATTCTTTGATAGAATTTAAGATTTACCTGTCGCAGTGGGAGTTGCTTTTTGTGGCTTCATGACTTCCGGTGAAGGGGAATATGAAAATGTTTCGTCACCCTCGGGAACTTGCAAAAAGATCTTTGTCAACTCTTCTATATCATGGAGAGGAGGAGCTAAATTTTTGAAGATGGCTGCAAAAGAAACAAGATAAGTCAGAAATAGAAATATGCGTAGAATGAAACCTCAAGATAATTTTGATCCTACCCTTTGTGAGCCAAACAGTAGGGATCAATTCTTCATCAGGAAGAGATTTGCGATCAACGAAGAAGAACCTCTCTTTCCAATTAGGATTGTTCTGAGTGGTACAAAGGACGAGGTGTTTACGTTTGGGCTTGATTTTGAAAAGAAAATAATTAGAGCCGTGCGAGCGAAGGTGATAGGTTCGGGCTACTTCAGGAATTCCTAGGTGAGAATGATGAGATTCATTGACAGAATGAATGACGAAAAGGGTGCGCCAAATCATAGGCATTGTTTGTGAATAACATAACCCTGTCATGCCAAAGAAGTCGCTGAAAATCTCCGGGAATGGATATTTGAGCCCTAGGGTAAAAGGAAACTCAGGGAAGCATATCCATCGATCTGATCGATGATCAGCATGGACATTAGGATCATAAGATCGGAAAATAGTGTTTTCAGGAAAAGCGCTTTGGAGCTTTTGTATATCGGAATCAAATAGTGAAGATGAAACAGGGTCGGAAATCATTTTTTGATCAATAAATTCAGGAAGGTCCGACTCGTTTCTAGTTGCAGGTTTCATTTTCAATACGAAAGGAAGTGAAAAACGAAGGAGAAGAGAAAGAAGTAATACCTGAGAATGAGCCGAGTAGAAGACGGAATAGAAGTTGAATGAGATACGATATGCGTCAGAATAGCTATAAATACTCGAACACGATAATCGATGCAACTACCTAACACGATTTAAGCGGTTACCCTGAGAAGTTACAACGTTTAAGGATCCTGAAAAACGTTATAACTTCGGGGGCAATTGTTGTGGGTAGATTTTTACTAACCTTTGCAGGATCCTAATTAGCATCATATGTACACCTCGCAGGTATGAAAGTCGTTTATATTTTATATGTGTATCTCAGGGTAATGATAGTTTGTAAATCTATTTTCAGGATCACAAATATAGATAAGGATCCTGGATATATCGTTATTAATTATCTTGCAGGATCCTGGTCAGGATATATTTATTTAACATAATAGTGCAGGATACTGAATAAGGAAGATCCTTGAATAAGGATCCTAAGTTTATTCTGGAGTATACATAGCTCAGGATCCTGAACCTGTATTAGTTCAAGATCATGCGCTGTTTAACGTGTTTATTTTCTTTGAGTATTGACCAGGTCTTATGAAGAACGCGTTAGTGAGATAATCTCCGGATTATGTGACGAGGCTTTGATACAATTTTATGAAGACGAAGTCCGCTGCACATGTAAAATGAAGTCAAAAGAGACGTTGGTGGTCTTCATCCTTCATCGGAGGATCCCTGAAATCTCGGGAATATTGTTATACACTCTTAGTATTTAAACGAGGCATGGATGATCGTTTAGGTTAACGAATATTCACTATTTTCACCTGCAACTCACACAAACACTCTGCTATTTCTCTCATTTACGCTTATTTCTTCAACACTTAGCTAGATTCACACACAAATTCACTTAGCCGATCATCCTTGTGCTCTTAGTTTGTAATCGATTACTTTCATCTTTATAAGATTAACAAAGGCAAGGATCATTTGATCCTTCCTGAGGTTTTGTGCCGGCGATCAACCTTGATCAAGGGCTTTCCTCGTACATCACCATGTCATTTTTGATTGTTTATCATTTACATTACTTTAATCGTATTCTTTTTACATTTTCATTGTCAAATTAGTATTATTCTCAATCTGTTCTTGTGCTTTGATATTAGAACATTTGTTCAACAAGGATCTACGTATTTAATCTATCTTTTTACACAAAATATTTGCTTACTAATAGAGATAATCGTGTTTCTACGTAATTATCTTGAAAGTAATTTTTACACCTAACCTCACAAACTAAATTTGATCACTTAATTGCTTTTAGTAATTTTTGACCAAAACACAATGTATCTGGGAGCAAGTTTTCCTCGTTTTCCAAACCGAATTACTCCCTTCCAAGGAGAAACTTTAAAATAGACCAACTCACCCTCAACAAAAGAAATGGGCCTACGACGCGGGTCTGCATATTGTTTCTGTCTATCCCGGGCTGCTTTCAATTTCTCTCGAGCAATAGCTACTTTATCAGCTGTGATCTGAACAACATCAGGACCTACAAATAGTTTCTCTCCGGCCTCTAATCAACAAGTAGGTGTTCTGCAACGTCGCCCATATAGCATCTCATATGGAGGCATGCTAATACTCGCATGATGCGAATTATTATAAGCAAATTCTATCAATGGTAGATGCGAATCCCAAGATCCTCCATACTCTAACACACCGGCACGTAACATATCTTCAAGAGTCTGAATGGTTCTCTCGGACTGACCATCTGTTTGGGGATGATACACTGTACTCAAATTTACTCTAGTTCCCAATTCATGTTGTAGACTCTGCCAAAATCGAGATACAAATCTAGAATCTCTATCTGAGACGATAGATAACGGAATCCCTTGCCTCGAAACAATCTCATTAATATACAACTGGGCTAATCTACTCAATGATGCAGTCTCACTAGTAGCAAGAAAATGAGCACTTTTAGTCAATCTATCCACTATCACCCAGATCATGTCATTACCCCGTGGTGTCCGTGGAAGCTTAGTTACAAAATCCATCGTTAGATGTTCCCATTTCCACTCTGGAATATCAAGCTGTCTCAATGATTCATAGGGTTGCTGGTGCTCTGCTTTAACTTGAGAACAAATATGACAAGAATCCACAAATTGTGCCATATCTGTCTTCATGGTAGGCCACCAATACAATGGTTTCAGATCATTATACATTGTAGTACTCCCCGGGTGAACAGACAATCGAGACTTGTGAGCCTCATTTAAAATCACATCACGAAGACCTCCAATCAACGAAACCCAAACACGAGACTGAAAAGTCTTTAAACCTCTAGAATCGTTCATTAATAGATCCTTTCTTTTCAACATAATTCCGGATTTCAAGTTATGATCCATTAATGCCTCAAGCTGAGCAGCTTTCAATTGATCCACCAAATCAGAGGAAATTTCTGGACGCATAAAGTAAATTCTATCAGAAGTTCCGTTACGACTTAAAGCGTCTGCAACAACATTAGCTTTCCTGGGATGTTATCGAATCTCACGATCATAATCTTTTATAAGCTCTAACCATCGTCGCTGGTGCATATTAAGCTCCTTTTGTGAAAACATATACTGAAGACTTTTGTGATCTGTACAAATAACGCATTTAGTACCATATAAATAATGTCTCCAGATTTTTAACGCAAAAACAACAGCTGCAAGCTCCAAATCATGGGTAGGATAATTTCTCTCGTGTGGCTTAAGTTGACGTGAAGCATAAGCAATAACCCAAAAATCTCACTGCATCAAAACACATCCCAATCCCGCAAAAGATGCATCACAATAAACTATAAAATCATCAGATCCATCGGGTAATGCTAAAACATGAGCCTGACACAAAATCTGCTTAAAGGTCTGAAAAGCTGTTTCCTGCTGCTCACTCCATTGAAATTTCTCATCTTTACGAGTTAACTTAGTCAAAGGGCTAGCAATCTTAGAAAAATCTTTAATAAATTTGCGATAATAACCCGCTAACCCAAGAAAACTCTTAATCTCAGAAGATGTCTTAGGAGCATCCCAATTCATCACAGCCTCAACTTTGGATGGATCTACTTTAACCCCGTCTTTACAAATAACATGTCCCAAAAACTGAACCTCCCGAAGCCAAAATTCGCATTTTTAAAATTTAGCATAAAGATGTTCCCTTTTTAGAGTTTCAAGAACCAATCGCAAATGCATTTCATGCTCAGATTCCGTTTTAGAATAAACCAAGATGTCATCAATAAAAACAATAACAAACTTATCCAGAAAAGGTCGACATACCCGGTTCATTAAATCCATAAAAACCGCAGGAGCATTCGTTAATCCAAATGGCATCACCAAAAACTCATAATGACCATACCTGGTGCGAAAAGCTATTTTAGGTATATCTTCCTCGTGAACACGCACCTGATGATAACCCGACCACAAATCAATTTTAGAAAAATAAGAAGATCCCTGCAGCTGATCAAATAATTCATCTATTCTGGGCATAGGATATTTATTCTTTATAGTTCTTTTATTAAGCTCCCTATAATCGATACACATTCGTAAAGTACCATCTTTCTTTTTAAAAAATAACATCGGTGCACCCCATGGCGAAGAGCTGGGTCTGATAAACCCTTTATTCAATAACTCCTGAATCTGATTCATTATCTCACGAATCTCTGATGGAGCCAACCTATATGGAGCTCTAGCTACTGGAGTCGAACCTGGAATTAGATCAATCTAATATTCTACTTCTCGAATAGGGGGTAAACCAGGTAACTCATCAGGAAAAACTTTCGAATACTCGGAAACCACTCGGACATCAGAAATAGATTTCTTTTCTTGCTTTGCATCAATGACATATGCTAAGTATGACTCACAACCCTTAGCTAGAGATTTTCTAGTTTTCATTAAAGAAATTCAAGGAAAATGACAACTCTCCAGTTCCCCTCGAGCCACGATATATGACTCATCCGAGACAGGGATTTTTATTAATTTATGATGACATTCTATGTTTGCTTTATTTTGACTTAACCAATCCATGCCAAGAACCGCATCTAAACCATGGATTGGCATTAACAGAAAAGAAATCGGAAAGATATGACCCTCTGTCAATATATTAGCTCCAGTCACCGACGTGGTAACAGGAACCATTTTACCATCAGCTATCTCTACTTCAAGAGGATTAGAAATCACAGTGGGGTCAATTTCAATTTATCACAAAAGTAAACAGATATAAAGGAACAACTTGCTCCAGAATCAAAGAGAGAACGTGTTGGCATTGAATTTAAAGAAAAGTACCAGTAATGACGTCATCTGTCCTGACAGCTTCTTCAACTGTCATCTGGAAAGCCCTGCCTGCTGCTGGTGGTGGTTTCTTACGCTTTTGGCCTAAAGATGAAGACCCCTCGACCAATCCCGACCCTTGTCTTATCGCCTCTGGACACTGCCCCGCTCGATGACCCTCTTTCTGACAATTCCAACAAACATTTACAGGATAAGTACAATCGTTAAGGTCATGTCCAAACAATCCACACTTAATACATCCGGCAGTCTGAGGAGTACATGGTCCCGTATGTCTAGATTTACATTTAACACACCAGGTGGATCTGTCAGCCGTACCACCACTGGAATTTGATCTCCTATTTTGCTGGTTACCCTGCCATTTCTTTTTACCTTTGTTCCAAGAAGAATCATCTTTAGACTATTGTGAAGCCTTTTCTTTATTCTGTTTATCCCGAGCCCGTAAATCACTATCCACAGAACGAGCTAAAGTATAGGCCTGAGACAGTGAACTTGCCAATCTTACTGTCGTATGATAACTCGGTGGTAAAGCCCCAATAAAATGCTCCACTTTGGTTCTGTCATCTGGTACCCATTGCTGCACAAATTGCAATTTCTCTGAAAACTGAGTGATAAGCTCATCAATAGACATCCGATCAGTCATCTGCAGCTCCATGAACTCCCGCCTGATACGAGACATGTCAAAATCAGAACAATACTGTCGACACATCTCATTATAGAAATCCTGCCATCTGATGGACTCTTTCTGTTGCTGAGTTAGAGCTGCTGTAATAGAATCCCACCATGTCATAGCCTGACCTTTAAGAAGCTGAATTGCATAAGGAACTTTAACCTCTTCCTCACATCGACAAACCTTAAATTTTCTTTCAACATCCCGTAACCAATCTAATGTAACTGAAGGGTTAGAGCTCCCATGATAGTCTGAAGGTTTACTAGCCATAAAAGTTTTAAATGAGCAAACCTTCTTCTACTGCTGTGGTGGTGGAAACATAGGTATCGGATAACCATAAGGCCCTGAAGATAAATATGGAACTGACGTCTGATAGGAAGTATCATAAGACTGCTGCGGCTGAAAGTAAAATGGCAATGATGTCGATATTTGAGAGGATGACACTAGAGGAGGTGGAACAGTACTCATAGTAGGCTGCTGTGACTGTGAAGGCTGCTGAGAGGATCCGGCCTGTTTATCTTGTAAAATCCGTTTTCTGAAACCTCTGAGTTCCTGTAATTCATCCTCTAACTGCAATATATACTCATCCCTGTCTGTATCCTCACCAGCTGAGAATGAAGTACCAGACTGACCATGTCTCTCGTTATGTGTCTCTGGAGGAGTGGCATCTGATCTAGAGGAATTATTGAGGGTACTGGTCGGGTGCTCATGTTCTGCCATATCTGTATCCAAAACAACATCTCACAGCTAGTTAATTGTTAGTACATAACATACTAACCAATTCACATACAGTAACTAAATCCCACACCCTGAAATGTTTGACTAAGCATGAGTTCAGATTTGGGATTGAACACCTTACTAATGTCCAATTCATCCAAATCTATGCTCTGATACCAACTTATAACACCCCCTATTTTACAATCATTTTTTTATTTATAAAATTAAACAATACATCGAAAGTATAGGTCAGAACATACATTGTCAATTTACATTACATATTAGGTATATATATAAAGTCATACTATTTCAAAACATAATATATCCAGCTGGGTGTTATATAATTCAAAATACAACACAGACTCATCCCAAACAAATATCAGAGTAAGCATGTAGTCAAACATCCCATCCAAACAAAAGCTTCATGCCCAGTCTGTTATATCAAAACTATAACCTGCAAGAAGTAGGGTGGTGGGATTAGCAATAACCAACAGTCTAACTTAGCATAACAAATCTGTTTACATCAAATAACCGTAAACACATAACGTCAAAGAGGATCGGTGGTTCTTGAGGAGCCCTCATGCCGCGGTGGCCCTCCAAGAACACTTAAAACCAACTGCAGGCCAATACAGAGGTTAGCTGATAGCTAGTTACTATCTTCACACAACACAGGTTCCTATAAACAACAAATGTACAAAGACCCTATGCCGGCCAAAAAATAGGAACCAAGCCCAGCCAAAACTGACCTCTGAATAATACACAAAGTGCCCAAAGGCCAATTATCACATAACCAGATAATTATCATTTTAGACTAAACAGACTATCAAGCAGTAGTACTACATTTACATGTTGTAACCAAACCGTTACAACTAAATCACACTGAGAGTTACAGATCTACTCACCTGATATTCTCAGTCGCTAACTCAGAAGTCTTATATTACTGAGTCTTCTCCGGGTCTGAGAACAAAGAGGAATATAAGTTAGTAACCCATTTCATAATCTGTATAACTTATTTCAAACACATAAACAAAACACAAGTACTTAAGCTAAAACAAAAGTCACAACAAAACACGTATTACCCGCCGGGTACTTAAGCATTTCCAAACCTCACATTTGATTAGAACCAAATTGGTTTTATCCGCCCTTATTACCCGCCTTATAAAACTTTACCCGTACCCATTTTATCCATTTACCCGCCGGGTAGGGATTTACCCGCCGGATACCCTATTAATTCAGTTTACCCTCCGGGTAAAGGTAGTACCCACCGGGTACTTTACACTTTCCAGCGACCTGCATTTTCTGCATAAACTAAGAACCCGAAATTTTCAACCCAAAATCACATAACTCAAATTCTAACCAATCTACTACAGAAAATAACATCAATATATCATCTAATAACATCAAGTATCAACTTTTCAAGCTTCAATTTCATACATAATCATTAGCCCACTTAATTTCTACCCTAATCAACAAAAAACTAAGTTTAGAGATGAATAAATCAAGAATACAACTTACAATCTAGAAAAAGAGTAGGAATTAAGATGATGATGCTAATGAATCAAAACCACAAGGCTGATTATTTCTTCACTTCCGTTTCTTACTTTAGGTTTCTTTTTGTATATAGTTTTAGGAAAATGAAATAGGTAAGTCGGTATACACACCCGACCTACTCATCTATGTACTAAATTATAGTTCCCTTTTTGATCTATTGTCTGGAACCTAAAAACCATTCGCGATTTCAACTATTTTATTTTTCCTACAACTATATAAATTTAAAACAGTCAATTATTTATCTATCACAATAACTCATTTGGCCTTCTACCTAACATTACTCAAATAAGCATAATAAAATTATTCCTAACACATTAAATAAATAATTTAAAGCTAGGAAATTACCAGGTTACCACTAGACCCCTAAGGTGGGTGTTACAATTTTGAATGATTTTAATTTCCTTAATATTTAGCTATCTTTTCAAGCTATCTTTTTATTTAAATAGTCTCGTTTGTTTGGGGTTAGAGTTAGTTTTTGATATTGGATAAAGAAAATAAAGCTTTGCTTTTCTTAAAGAATTGCCTCATTGGAATTTTTATGATCTTTCTTGTTATATGATTGTTCGGCTATTACAATCCGCCGTTATTTGGTATCAGAGATTCTGGTATTAATGGTCGAATGGCTACGTTGAAGACATCTAGTTCGTAGATCTGCCGAAGTAAGCAACGAACCCGATCCGCGTGACGTGGAGATTGTACGCCTTAAGAAACAGATTCAAGAGCTTGAACGCCGACGGAAGGTTGCTAGATCTAAACGGATGTGGGAAACCCTAGATGGAAAAAACCCTAATTTTTTCATTTGTGATCAATGGAATCACCGTGGAGGCGATCAGAAGGAACCCTTATGTAGTCTCAGGATGCAAGTTGCGTCGTTTTCTGAGTGCGTCGGTAAGGTCCATCCAAACTATCATGGTTCCTTATGTAGTCTAGGGAGGCGAGTTTTGTCTCCTAAGTTCGCCGGTAAGGATTCACAATATTATCCTTTGGAGACGGAGGAAATCGAATCTGAACCTATCGTCTAGGACATAGGGGAGGAGGAAGAGGAGCATCCTTTTGTCGACATTTATGAGTTTTTTCAGAACGATGAAGACTCGAGGACGAGTCTTTTTCAAGAAGGGGAGAAGGAAGGATATGATGATAACCCTATTTGGGATATGTCTGTGGAAGAAGACATGTTGGTAGAATAAGAGTCGCTGCCAGTTTATGATACTGATAATGAGGAAAAAGAAAATACTATTGAGGAAGAATCAGATCCTACTTATGACACCGATACCAATGAAGAAGACAAGAGTAAAGATGAAGAATATTTGTATGGAGATAGTGTCGTGATACAAACCTTGTCAAGCATTGACTTGCCAAACTTTATCTATCAAGATTCGTATGGGTTGATTAGATTGGAAAAATATGCATGATCGAGATGAGTAAATATTGTTTGGTTACTTTTTCGATTCCTGAAAAAAGATTGTTGGGAATATGGTCTCTACAAGTAAGGTTAAAAAATTGGGTACGAAGAAAATCAAGACACGTGGAAGAGTATTTTACGAGAAAGGAAATTTGATGCAAGGAGTACAGGTGTGGATACTAAATGTCAAAGGAAGAGTAGAGTTGAAACATGACTCGAGGTCGAGTCTTTCTCAAGAAGGAGATGATGATGTAGTTTTGGTAGAGATTAATATTCAATTTTAAAGTCTAATGTCTATTTTGAATGATTTTAATTTCCTTAATATTTAGCTTTCTTTTCAACATATCTTTTTATTTAAATAGTTTCGTTTATTTAGGGTTAGAGTTAATTTTTGATATTGAATAAGAAAATAAAGATTTGCTTTTCTCTAAGAATTGCCTCATTGGAATTCTTATGATCTTTCTTGTTATTTGATTGCTCGGCTATTATGATCCGCCATTAGTATACTTATCTGGTTGTATAATAGTTAAGTCACGGTATTTCTTTGTTTATTTTATAACTAGATTTTACACATCAATGATGAGTAATGATTCGGGCAATTTTTTTATTAATTAACATAATTTTATGTTAATCACATTTGCAATCATTTAAATAGAGGTTGTGCATTTTCACAAAATAATTTAGGGTTAAATAAAATCTAACATACACTAACATATGAGTTCATTCTTATGTCGTAATTATTCCGTTCTAATATATTGTTTTACTAAAAGTATTAAGGTGGTGCTTGGTTGGGTATTATAAGGGGTGAGGAATGGTAAACATAATGAAAAGTGATGCCTGATTACATATAAGTTAAGTAATCATTGCTTAAAACGTTTTAATTTTAAGTAATAACCCATTACCTACAAATTTGGGAGGAATGGTAATCAATACCCAATTTCCCTAATTATCTCACAACCCACTTCTTTATTTGTATATTTTTTCCAGTAGTGGATGATAAAATTCTCCAATTTGTATTTTTGATATCTCACATTTCCTTTAATCTTTAATTATATGATCGTATTTTCAATCTTACTTTTAATATAATAAAATTTTAGACCACTAATTTTGTGTTTATTAAATATTCAAAATATATAAAGAAGTATGATATTAAAAATTTTGTGGATAGAGATGAGCGACATGAGTTCAAATCAATTTTATATTTTAATTAGTTGAGTTTGATTGTAATGATACATGTTCATAACTGTATTTTCTTTTTTCTACCAATATTATTATTTATATGAATCATGTTATGTTGAATATTCCATTATGTTACCAAACACTAGTAATGCAATGATAATAGGTATTATCATTCCTTTATATTTCCAATACCTTAACCTTTCCCATTCCTGTAAATGAACCAAGCGCCCCCTAAATAAATTCTATAATATCTAATTTGCAATCTTTTTTCTTTGTTGGTTATACATATTCTATGTTTATATATTCGTTTGTATATATTTCGATATTTTGTCGATCTATCCATTATAATCTTTAATTCTAAGGATGATGATGGTCAACTTTACTATATTCTAGAGTAAGGTTCAAATGAGTACACTAAGTTTGAGTGAGAATGGGTGAACCAACAGATTTATGTCATGTGTCACTTTATTCTCTCTCCTCCATATTTTTAAAAATTAAATATCTCACAAACGGTAAGTCGAAAAATCATGAAAATTGCACCATAAAATTCAGCGTTTTCTCCTCTTCGATTTGTAGTCCCTCAAGTTATACTTTCGAAAACTTTTTTTTCTTCCATTTTTTGGTGGGTTTTACAAATTAGTAACACATGTGTTAGTGATTGGTTATACATTTAATTTGTCATTAAGGTTCAGGTTTAGGGTTAGGGTTTAGTAAGGTTTAGGGTTTACTAGGGTTTAGGGTTTAGTAGGGTTTAAGGTTTAGCATGATTTAGGGTTTAGAGTTTTGTAAAGCGTTTAGGGTTTGGGGTTTTTTTTTTTTTTTTGGGTAAATGGGACGGTACCCCGGTAAAATTTTATACCAACCAAAATAAAATAATTACATGTTTACAACGAGCATGCCCGAGGTGCCGTTTTTAAGTGAACGTCAAAAACACATACAAAAAACCTATAACTAACCGTAATCTAACCCACTTCCTATGCCGACCATTTTTACAAGAATTCCTATGAAATCTAAAATAGCCAACATTAGAAAAATAAAAAGACAATCTATAATGGTCATTAACATGACCATTTTTACAAAATACCCTATAATATAAAAACAAAAAAATCTTCAAGTCTTCGATCTTCAATCTTCTAGTCTTCATATCTTCAAACTTCTTCTCTGCTATCCACTTTCCAACCAATCCAGCTTGATCCTCAATACCATTCAACTCTTCAAACTTCCTGCTGTCTTTACTACACCTTGCCCAGCCCAATTCACCAGGCCCATAAATACAGCCCATTCTCCCTATATCACAAGTCCAATACCGACATCTCCAGCTCAGACATCCACTCTGATAATTAAATTTACCCACAATAGAACTATGTCCACAAACAACATCAACCATGCTAACTACATTAACAACATCATTAACATTACCAACCAAGTGCGCTGCCATTATATAGCAGCATATACCATCAATCTTCAAACATATATGACCACCACACAAATCAACCTGCTTAACAATTGACTTATCACAAAAATCAACCAAATTCAACACATAAATGCAGGCTTTGCCCTTCACCACCTTACCAAAATAGCAGCAAGTATGCCATCCAACACTTTGACTATAGAAAGTCAACACGGATTTAAAAAAGTTGGCCATTACATCAGACTCACAACTCTCAAAAATAAAATTATTAACCCCACTTTTCTCATTAATAAACCAGGGGCAATAAGATACATTATAATCATATATTGGAATACAATGATCATGAACTAAAATCATTGACTTTCTTAATTGACTTAACCAAATTATCCATTTCCACCAACTGATATACCAGTCCATATCCACAATCCATTCCTGTTGGCTATCAACATTAAAAAAACCAATTCCAGTAGCATCATTACCCCAGCTAGAATACAATGCTGGAACATTACACACCTTGACTTTTATGACTGTAAAAAGTCCTCCAACAGCATTAATAATTCCATACTGATTCCATAACCAGCTCATAAACCCAAATAAACACTGCAGCCCAAAAAAACATAGACTGCCAGCTTTTATTACTATTTCATCAAATTGCCAAAACGTTGACGTTCCAGTTTGACTAGTAACCAAAAACACCCATTCATACTTGTACCATCGCATTGCACACCACATTTGAAACTTATTACTCCCGCTGCAAAACTTTCCAATATATTGCATTCTCACAACAACATTCAGACCCATATCAACAATACTATTACCACATGCCCTAATAGTTGACTTTCCAAGTTGACATTTACAATCCAGTTCATGCTTGCTATAAAGCCTCACTTCAACAGGACATAAAACATATATAGCCTGATACATAGCTCTATACAAAGAACCATGGTCCATAAACATTTCACAGGTAACAGAGGTGCAAAATGAACCCATAATCATACAAAATTCATAATGCAACACATAATTACCAGGAAAATGAATAACTGGCTTAATACCTTGACAACAAGCAGAATTCAGCCTTCCAGCATATTTACCACCCATATTCTGCACCTTTACCATTTGGCCTAGTCTCCAATTTTATACCTCAAATCTCAGCAACAGCCATCGATTGCTTTGAGTTTCTGATTTGCAGCCCCATAAGCCTCATTCGTATAGTATTTTTGATTATGTCCACAAGCTGCTCCACTGATCTAGCTTTGCCTTGGAATAATCTCAGATTCCGCTCCTGCCATACAAAATAAACACAAGCTCCCAAAACAAGTCTTTGAGCAATACTCCAAATAGACTTATTAATAGGTCTATTTTGGAGATACTCAATTATGTCCAACCATGAGCATGGTGCATAGTCAAGTCTAACCATAGTCTTCAACTCATTCCATACTTTCATAGGATAGTCACACTCAAAAAACAGATGTGTATGACTATCTTTTTGGCAATTACAGAATGGACAATTTAAAATGTTTGGGCTATCCCCTGCAGCATACTTGTCATGTGTCCTAAGCTTACAATTCATAGCCACCCAGGTAATAAAAGAGTGCCTAGGAATACACTGACTAAACCAAACAAGTCTAGCTCACTTAATGTCCACAGCTTCATCAGATATATCTCTCCAAATGACATTAACTGAGAATGGAACAATGCTACCTTGCTTAGTCCTCCAAACTATTCTATCATTCCTGTTTTGAATAAGAACAGGTGGAGGATAATTAAAGTACATACTGAACCTTACATACCATTATGCTGGGATATAACATTCTCCATTAACAACTAAATCAGACACAACTGCCCTTGCATCTAACCCAGCTTCATACATATCCCTTCTAGTAATAACTTTTCCAAGACGACCACACGGATGCCAATTATCAATCCAAGCAGAGGTCTGATTACCACTGCCCAGTTGGCATACAATAAACTGATCCAACTTTTTCCTGCAATTTAACAACTTCCTCCAACTCCAACATGCCCCACCTGTTCCTTTATAATCCCAAAAATTCCTCTCTTTAAGCTTAACAGTCTTAATCCATCTCACCCAAATAGAGTTCTTATTATTCACAATATTCCAAGCATGTTTAGCCATCAAAGCAATGTTCCATGTATGCAATGATTTAATGCCAAGACCACCCTTCCTTTTTGGCCTGCATACATCTTTCTAATTCACCTTGGCTTTCCCTCTCTTGAACACACCTTGACACCACAAAAAACCTCTTATTAATCTTTCAATGTCACCTGCAATTTCTTTACGCAAAATAAAGACTGATGACCAGTAAACTTGCAATGAAGTAAGCACGGAATTTATTAATTGCATCCTTCCTGCAAAAGACTGACTTATTTTTCCAGTCATGCACCTTCTTCTTCACTTTATCAATCAAACTAGAACAGTGTTTTGATCTCAATCTGGATGACAAAAGTGGAACTCCCAGATACCTCACTGACAACTCAGCAACTCTAAAAGGCAATATTGCAGTGATTTCATCCTTTACTTCCTGTTCCCAAAAAAGGAAGTACTTTTTTCCATACTAGCTACAAGTCCAGAGACACCACTAAACTCAATAAGAGCTCTATTTATAACTTCAACGGAAGCCCTATCAGCATTACAAAACACCAATAAATCATCTGCAAAACATAAATGCGTAATCTGCAATTCTTCACACAACCAGTGATACTGAAATGCTTGATCATTTTGAATCTGTCTTTGTATCATCAAATTAAGACCTCCATAACCATAGTGAATAAATAAGGAGACATAGGGTCCCCTTGCCTTAAACCCCTAGCTCCTTGAAAATATCCATTATGCTCTCCATTTAAACTTATAGTAAAAGAAATGGACTTTACACAATTTATTATCCACTTTATCATGACCGGATGAAAACCAAAATTATTTAGACAGCTTTCCAAAAAACTCCACTCCACAGTATCATAGGCTTTTTGCACATCAATTTTAAATGCACATCTAGGAGTCCCCTTATCTAAATGATAATTCCTCATAAGCTCTTGGGTTAATAGAATATTATCACTAATCTGCCTACCAGGTACAAAAGCACTCTGGTTTTCATCAATGATAGTATTTAAAGCTCCTTTAATTCTATTTTTTATAACTTTACTTATACACTTATAGACCACATTACAACATGAAATGGGTCTAAAATCAGCTAGTTTTTGAGGTGATTCAGATTTAGGGACTAAAACAATAACAGTAGAATTAACTTCTTTAAGTAACTTACCATTATGAAAATAGTCCCTGACAGCCTTGCATACGTCACCTCCCACCACACTCCATGCTGCTTTAAAAAACTTTGCAGAGAAACCATCAGGTCCAGGGGCCTTCTCATCATCAATATTAAACATTGCATCCTTTATTTCATCATCATTAACACTTCTGATCATAAACATAGCAGCCTCTTGAGTAACTTTCCTGCTAAAAAGTTGATCAGGGTCATGTATCAAATTAACGTTTCTAGTAGTTCCCAAAACACTTTTGAAATGAGTCACAAATTGATCAGCCACTTGCATACCAAAAAACCTTTCACCTTGCATATTTTCAACAGATTCAATCCGATGCTTATTAACCCTGCCATTAACTGCTCTATGAAAATATTTTGAATTATGATCACCTTTCTTTAGCCACTCAATCTTTGCCTTTTGTTTTAAAAATAATTCCTCATCTTTGACTGCCATATTATAGGCTTTAAGGTACATAAGTTCCTCAAACCTTAACTCTCTATTTGTTGGATCTTTAACAACCTCAGTTTGAACCCTCTCAAGTTCAGTCTTCAACCTTTTAACCTTCTCAAACAAGTTACCCTGTTTGAAATTGAGCTTTCTGATCACCTTATTCATTCTTTTCAGCTTTGTAACCAGTCCAAACATAGCATAACCATTAACCCCCTCACTCCAACACTCTCTAACAGCTGGAATAAACTCCTCCTTATGCACCAGGTAATTTGGGAACTTGAAAGGCTTAGGCCTAGCCTTTTGGATTTCAGGAATAGATAAGACCATGGGAGTATGATCAGACTTCAGGAAAGGGAGAAATAGTGCATGGGCAGCAGGGTAATCAACTAAAAAATTATTATTGCCTATAACTCTATCCAACTTCTTTAGGATACCATCACTCTTACATGGATTCTTATTCCAAGTAAATGCTAATCCTGACATTGCTATATCATCAACTTCAATCTCACTTGCACATTCCATGAATTCAACCATGCTTTTGGTGAGACAAGAGGGTCCAACAGAATGTTCAGAAGGATTCAAAGTAGCATTGAAATCCCCTAATAACACCCAAGGCCTATCTTTAACAACCCTCTTATGCATTTTTAAACTTTCCCACAATTGTCTTCTAGGTACCATTTTGTGAAATCCATAAATAAAAGAGCAGTAGAATCCTTTTTGTCCATTCACAGGCTCAACATAACAATGCATAGCCTGTGAATGCTGATTTACAAGCATAACTCTAACAGACATAGGATCCCAACCCACCATTATTCTAGTACCACCTTCACAGCTAGTACTATTTGATATCCAATCACATTGCCCAAACATCTTATTACCTACTTTCGAGAAATTATTTTTATAAACATGAGTTTCAATTAAACTACACATACTGAAATTACCTTCCTCTATGAACTTAGCAACCTCGCTTTGATTGGAGATGTTACTCAGCCCCCTTACATTCCATGCCATGATCTTAATTATCATTGGAAACAGTGGTTTGTTTGTTGCTGTCAATACCCTGAACAGCAACATTATCTCCATCATCATCCAATCCCATAAACTTTGCTGTCCCATAAAGTTCTGATGCAACATCATCAGGTTCAGGTATTGGACTTAACCCATAACTAAGACATTCAACATTAAAATAATATGTCTGTCCAACACTCCATCTCAATATAACATCATTAGCGGGATATAACTTTTTAGTCAAAAAACTCAAAACTTCTTTCATCTGATACCCATACATCCTATACTCAACATCCCAATCATCATCAGAATCAAACTCCTGCATATCTTCATTATCATTTTCTAATGCACTGTACTGATTAGAGATAGGAATTTCATTTACTCCATAATCTACTTCATTAGAGTTCACTACTCTATTATTATTGCCCTTATTTGCACCAATAGAAGTATAGTAAGAAGTAGATGTACCTAGTTTTGAGGAATTCTTTACTATTTTCTTTGGTTGCCACCTAAATTCATCCATTGGCACAGAACACTCATTTATCAGTTTGCCAATATCACTCTTCTTAGCACTCTGAACCTGACCTATAACACTTTTACTCTGATTAACATGCACTGCACCATTTGCTTTTATTCTGTCAAAAACACTTCCTCTGTTTGGTAATAACCCTGTACTTTGACCAGCCACACCCTGTTGTGATATATAATTCTGCTTACCCCTTCCTTGATTATTTCTAGTTCCATTATTCAAACTCTGCTTCCAAGTGTAGTTCAATCTGTCAACCACTTTGTTTCTTCTTCCAACAGTTTGATAACCTTCATCATCACCCACAGTTTGCTCTTTTGAGTCACTCTCATTAACTTTGAGGGCACTTTTCAAAATATTAGCAGCTTCCTCCTCAGCAGTCTTAGGTCTGATTTTACATTGCTTAAAAGAGTGACCAAAAACCTTACAATAAACACACTGTGAAGGCTTCCATTGATAGCTAACTTCCAGCTCACCAACTTTAGCAAGAAATGATCTTATTGGAGGATATTAAAACTCAATATGATCAATAAGTTCATCCTCAGCAGATACTTCCACTAACACTCTAGCATACCCCATTCTACCATTTTTATTTATACATCTCTCCATTGTAGCCTTATCCATCAAGATAGGCTTACCCATCGCACTAACAAGTTTACCTATTCCCCTTCCATTCCAAAGCTCAATGGGTACATTATGAATGCAGGCCCATATTAGGGGAGAAACCCAAAACCTCAAACCATAAACCCTAAACACTAACCCCTAAACCCCAAACCCTAAACCCTAAACGCAACACTAACACATGTGTTACTAATTAGTAAAACCCACCAAAAAAAAAGTAGTCAAAAGTATGCCTTGAGGGACGGCAAATCGAAGAGGATAAAATGCTGAATTTAATGGTGCAATTTTCATAATTTTTCGATTTGTCGTTTGTGAGATAATTGATGTTGGGGGTAAATGGGTTTTGTAAATGTGGAGTACTCTCTTTGTACACATAGCACAATATCATTGGTTCCCTCATTCTCACACAAATTCCTATTCTCATTTGAACCCCACCACTATATTCTATTATGATTCGATAGGCAAAATTTGTTATGGTTTATTGCATTATTTCATGATTCTTATAAATTTTAAGCTTGTTACCCTAGGAATTTTGGTTATATTAAGTGACCATGTGCACACCACACACATCGTATACAAAACACTATACTATAAATGGATCTTCAAGAATACATGAAGGTTGATAATTAAATGGTTTCACCCAAAAATCTACCCAATCGAAATAATTTTGGTTGAACTGGGTTTGGTTTCGTTGGATTAAATTTGGATCGGTTTTTGGTTGTATCCGAAATTGTAAAGGGTTATTTAGTGAGGATTTGGTTATAGAGTTTACAACTTGGGCCGATCTAAAACCCAAATGGTTACTAAGGGAGTAAGGGTGTGTTTGGCAAGGTAGCTTATAGGAGCTTAAGCTTATATTTTTTTGTTTTTTTATAAGATCAAACTTCCGATATTGTTTGGCTACAAAATTTAAGAGCTTATTTAAATAATAAATTCTAAAAATAATAAGTTATAAAAAGTAAATTTTAGAAATCAGCTCATAGCTTATGAATGAGAAATTACTGTAATACCCCTCATAAATTATTTATCATATATTCTTTAATGTCATTTTATGTCGATTCACATATTTAAGCTCCAGCTAGTTTGTCAAACACTTATAAAATAATAAGGTTGAGCTTTTGGCTTAAAAAAGAAGCCACAACTATCAACTTCAACTATATTCAGCTCCGACGACAAACTAGTTTTACCAAACACATACTAAATCGTGTTTTTTGAAGTGGGAATGGGAAAACGGCCGCATGAAAATCGGGGACTTCCTTGGATAAAATTAAAACCAACACACGGGTTCTTTTTCGGTGGGTTCATCACTTTATTTTTTAATTAATTAATGGCATTTTATTTCAAATTAACGTGATTCCATTTTCAATTTTCACTTTTCACAAGTCCGATTGTGATATTTCGCCACTTATATGCAAGTTTGAAATATATATATATATATATATATATATATATATATATATATATATATATATATATATATATTGTTAATATACTTTTTTGCAATTAATGTTGATTTAATAACTGGGGTTAGTCCAATTTAAATATACGACAGTTCTTTGTACTTTCTAATTTTTAAAAGTTTTTTAGAAACAATTCCACTCCATTTACGACTTTTTTGAACATTTTATTAATGTAAGATGAAAAAATTGACAAGGTATACAACTTGTTGGAACATTTTGCAACTACTTTATTTTTTTAATCGGTTTTATGGTACATGAACCGGTCAATCAATAATTAATTCGGTTGGTTTGGTTTTGTTTTATCTACTTTCGGATTGGATTATGGCGGGGATTTTTTTTAATTCTTGGAACTGATTAACCTAAACCAAATAAACCCAAGAAACCAATAACCGACCGATCGAATACACTTAAATTGGTGGCCAAGGATTATAGGCAACTGTTCAAGTTTAATATCAATGGATCAAGTTCAAGGCTCAACATCTTTAATTGTTTTACCATTTAAAGAGAGTATCCATGTTTGTGGTTCTAGTCAAGTTATCAAGTGAGCTGAAGAGCTAAGATGTGATATTCAAGTGTTGTGAAGTTGAAGTGTTTTGTTAATCATTTGTGTTTCAGGGTTCACAATGTATCATCTCAAAATGTTTTGTTTAATTCCGGTATCAATATATTATCTTGTTATCTCAAAAAAGAAATAATTATAGGCAATGATAATTTTCATATCTATTTGCTAGTAACCTGAATAACATCTATAAGAACGGTGTTTTCCATCGTCGTCATTCATAAATTAGAAGTTTGCCAAATGGAAATCAAAGTAACTTTTTTTAATGGAAAGATAAAAGAAGAGATTTTTATGGAGGACAACCCGGATTTTCGTGTTTTCGGGCCAAGAAAGAAAAGATTGTAAGCTTTTCAAGACATTCTATAGACTGAAACAAGCTCCGCAATAATGGCATCAAAAGTTTAACAACATCATGTTAGAATGAAGGGTTTAAAATAAATGATAATGGTTTAGCTGATGTAGTTCTTAGAATCAATATCATTAGGACGCAAGATGGACCAGAATTGCTTGTGGATAAAATTCTTGAGAAATTTAATGCAAATGACTCTAGCATAGCTCATACACTTATTAATACTAGTCAAAATGTATCAAAGAATAGAGGGAGTAGTTGTGGCCCAACTTGAACAATAAAAAGGTATTAGCGGTCTAATGTATTTCATGAATTGCACGAGACGGGACAAATCTTAAATTGAGGGCATGTTAAAAGTATTAGTGGTCTAATGTATTTCATGAATTGCACGAGACAGGACATATCTTAAATTGAGGGCATGTTAAGTACATATACGAGTAATCCAAATAAGCATTGGAAGAGTATGACTCAACTACTCGGGTACTTGAGATTCACTCGTGAATACTAACTCCATTATGTTGATCCCAACTTACACTTATTTATTAAGTGTTTAAGAATTACAATGTATAAATGTACTTGTAGAGGGGGGATGCATACAATTTCCTCTTTTAAGTTGTGCATTTACAACTTTAATTTAAAACTTTAATTGATTGACGGTGTATGCCTTAGTTGGAATTAAACCGCGGTATACATGACTCATTGAATGGTCAGTCGTGATCTAATCAAGATCAACAGCGTTTCAGCGGAGTAAACGCTTACAGATCTGGCGGTGTAAACGCCATCCGCCATCGTCAGCTGTGTTTCAGAAAGTCTTCGTCCGCGGTGGTTCCGCTGCGTACCCGGTGTTGTGTAACTCCGACATTGGTTGGATCTAGATTGGATATTTTCATAAACTCCGGTGGGCGGTGGTGGCTCAGTCGACTTGATTTTAATGTTTGTGCAATATGTAATTAGGTTTTGATGAATTTGATGTTTGATACATTTGTGTTACGAAAAATTAGAGTTTGAATTTAAAGAATTAAGTTTTGTTGTGTTTGTTGATGTATGGACGAGTTTGTGACTTTGTAAAATTAGAATGAGAATAAAAATGTGGTTGTTAAGCTAGATCTGAAAATATTGCAAGTGGTGAGTCTTGAAGGTGGAATACAAGGGTATTTTGGTCATTGTACACAATTTAACAAAAGTGTTAACTCAATTGTAACAAAAGGACAAATATAGCTAAATTCCAAACCACAGGGGTAAAAAAATAAAAAAAGGTAAATCGACATAACGTCTAGACCACACAAAAAAAAACAGTTTCCCAATTAATTGTTATTCATCGTACCTGTTTTGTTTTGGGAAATATTTTTCTTCATAGTATGGCTAAAAATTCAAATAAGATGGTACAAAGCTTTAGTACATAAGATGCTCTCAATTATACGTTAAAAGGGCTAACATGTTAAATTTCATGAAAAATATCCTTTCAAATATCTAGCTAAAATCGGTTAAGTTTAACGGAATAAAGGACCAACAACAAACAAATTTAAATCTTAACTAATGATATTGAAAATTTTCAAAAAGAAAGGATGAAATGTGTAATTTTGTGAAACCACAAAGGATCGGGTGCAGTGTTTTAAGACCCGGTTCGACCGGCCCGGTCGGACCGGTCCGACCGCATTTTTAGAGATTTTCGGGTCAAAAAAACCCGGGTTTTTCAATATGTTGACTAGTCAACGACCCGGTTGACCCGGTCGGTCGGACCGGGTTGGACCGGGACCCGGACCGGCACATTGACCCGGTTTCATGTTTTTTTTTTTTTTTTTTTTTTCAATTTCTATGTACATTTAATCATTTACAATCAGGGAATATTGACCGATTGTGTATTTCAAGAATAATGAGGGTAATGAGGGAATCTTTGACTGATGTGTCATCACCGTTTATTACTCTATAGATTATATAATTATTATATTGATGTGTATTCCAAGAATAACAAGGGAATCGATGTGTCATCACCCTTTATTACTCTATGGATTATAATTATTATACATGATATAATTAATAATTATAATTATAATTATAAAAAAATAAAAAAAATCACTAAATACTACTACTGTATACTATTATTAACTCCGATCCGACCTTCCGGCCCAACCGGTCCAACCGATCCGACCAGAAATTAACACTTTTTCGGGTCGACTAAAAACCCGGGTTTTAAAACATTGATCGGGTGTAATCTGCTGTTATTAACAAATTTTGGGGGTGTACGTTTTTGTTGAATCCTCAGCAAATAAAAAAAACCTTAGCTTATATTTTTGATTTTCAGAGGGAGACAACCAATAGAAACGCTGCACAATTATTCTAGGGTTTGCAGTAGCAGGGGATAACAGATTCCATACCTAATTCTGTATCTCCAACATCCCACAGCCAAAACAAAACCCTAATTACACTACTACTCACGAAATGGTTCTTGAAGACGACCCTAGCAACGACAGCACCTCACCGAACTCAGTTTCGGTAGAAAACGGCGGACGACGACATCATTTTTCGAGGAAATTGGAGGCGGAGTTGGACGAAGATGACGTGGCGACGGAGGATGATGACGTGGCAGTGGAACGGCGACAGCTGGCGTTGTCTGACGTACACGAGGATGAGGATGATGATGCTGATGGAATTAAGACGGTGCAAAACGTGAGGTCGTTTCTGTTGGACCCGAATTCGAGCATTGAAGATGAATCTGGAAGTGAGGAAGAACAAGCTGCGTTTATGAAAGAGCTTGAGGTTTTTCATAAAGAAAGATGTTTGGAGTTTAAACCTCCTAAATTTTATGGAGAACCACTGAATTGCCTCAAGTGAGATACTACTACTATCTTAACCTTGTTTGATATATTTTAATGATTTGTGATTGTGGTTGGATTTTGTTTGATGACTTATGTTTTTGTTTATGTTAGGTTATGGAGGTCTGTGATCCGGAATGGTGGATACGAACATGTATGGCTTTCGTTTTGTATATCTCTCTCTGTTTCTTGTTTTTATTTGAAGTTATACATGCATATTAGATAATCAGGTTAGTATATAGGAATGGCGTTTAATTGCTTTGATTTAAACATGATAAAAGTTGTAGAAGTTGGTTTGGGTGATTAGTTTATCATTTGTTTTATTATTTTCGTCTGCTAAGCAAGGAATTCTTCATTTTGCTGCAAGGCATGTGTGTTTGTATGTATATTGTTCATTGATTAACTTTATACTTTGAAACTAGGGGATTTTTTATATGTAATATATAAACTCACATATTTACACGAACATGTGGAATTTGTCAATAAGTAGAACATGGGTAATAGTTTGCATGATATCAACTTTTTTGTTACTCTAAATCTCTATTAAGACGTGATGTTGCTTGCCATCTTACCTGTCCCTGTTCTTGTTGAATGTGTGAAAGCCATCAACTATACCACTGCAGACGACATGTTTTAATTGGATTTATTTGATTAACTGAGTAGTATAGTTTAGTCAAAGAGAAATGCTTCAAGTGAATTACATCAAGCCACTTTTGTGCTAAATCTGCAGACAACAAAATAATATGCTCCCTGTAGTAATCGAAAGAGACATTGCAATTTATTTGTTGTTATATGAATATTCATCATTATAGGACCATTTGCATATTTGCTTAGAATCAGACTTCTTTTCATATGATTTTGTTTAAGCATTATATATAATTTCAATCACATCTCTATTTGTTTGCACACTTATAGGTCACAGCAAACAAAGTGTGGCGAACAGTGGGAGAATCTTTTAAACCACCAAAGTAAGCATCAAAAGCTTTTGTCTGGTTTTTGTTCATTCACCTCATATGGTTTTAACTTTTTTATAAATATACCCTGTTTTGCATGTCTAAGTCATAATCTAGGTGTTGTGATATCAAGAAGCAAGTAATTGAGGATGTTACTTATGTTATTTGTTCTTTGACACTAATGTGGTTTATGGCAGATTTTAATTATTAGGCATTAACCATCACTTGCTCTATATTAATCTTATTTATCTCCTGATCTCTTTTTGTTACCTACTATATTCATGTAACTGCCACCAGTTATTCTTTTGGTGACTCATCATATTGAAGTTTCATCCATGAGTATTGAGAATTTGAGAGTATTATTTGCCCAAGTCATACTTGGTTATTTAACATTACCTTCAACCTATAAGTCTATAACACTGCAAGTTGTTCATTCTGATACCAAGTTGCCATTATTTTTCTAAAATCGATATCTTCTGATGAATATACAATTTCTGCATTCTTATACATAAGAAGCCTAATGCATAATTGCATAAGCATTAAACCATTTGTCCGCTCATTCTCGTCGCTTTCAATTGATGTCACTCGATCAAGTCATTATAAAATAATGACAACTTCATATTGCCATCTTTCTTTTTCTGGCCATGCTAATTGTAGTTTCTGATTACTTCTATAAGACTTTTGTTTGGAGACCAATCTCACAGTCTAACATTTATGCTTCGTTTTGGACAGGACCTGTACTACTGTCTCATGGACATTCCGGTGTTTTTATGAGAAGGTGCTTGCTTAATTACTGAGTCTTCTTATATTTGCACTGTATGATGAATATCTACCACTTCCCTTGTCTTTGCATAGCAATTTCATGCTGAGTTATCTCTTGAGTTCATAATAGTAGAGATAGGCAAGTTTATACACGAGCATTGTTGTGTTCTTGTTTCTTACTTCAATTTCTCAGCTGGGCATCTTAGATTGCATCACTAGGTAGTTGAATCTTTGCATAAATTCACCCTGTTTAACATAACTGACAGTGAGCATATTTTGAAAATATTCTTGACATAAGTCACATAACGTAATATATTCTAAATGTACCGGTGCACAATATGATATATTGATATTTTAAATTAGTAGGCTTGTCGTGCTTGCAGTTGTCATGATGGGAAGCCTCTTTGTAAGGAATTTTATGTTCTTTAAGCATAAGTCTTGCTAGACCGTTTGAGTTGCATGATATAACACAGCATGTTCGTGAAAATTTTCGAGGCAAATAAGACTTGGTGGACCCTTGTTGATGTTTGTTTGGTGTTAATCTGATGTTCACTGTAAAATCAGACTGTGATTTTGTAGAAACCTGACCATATCATAATATGTGAATTCGGCATACCAAACTTCGAAATTTAGCATCACAAATGAGTATGTCTGAATATGCTTGCTCAAGTAAGACTTTGTGCCTACTCAATACAGATACTTCATAGGAGTAACATACTTGGTTAGTTTATTTTGTTATTTCTATTCCATTGTGTTTATGTAGTTTTGTTTGTTTTCTCCAACAATGGGAAGGCAATGTGTTGTGTCAAACTGTACAATAACTACAAAATAAACTGCTGAAATCATCAATGAGAAACTATTGAATCTATGCAACCCTATAACATCTTGTAAACCATTAAAGATCAGCAAGCTATCAAAGTTAGTACTTGAACGAAGTATCATTGTAGCCTTAAAAACTTGAACCTTTGAGATGTACTATACTTGACTTGAAATTTGATGCAGTGAGAACTTGCATAAATCGACAAGCACTACCTTTTGAAAGAAAAGGATGACCTGTAAGAATTTGTATTAAACAGCAAACACTTATGGACACATTTTGAAGGAAAATCTGCACATGGGTTCACTTGGTTAATGCGAGTGTTTGCTGGTTAATGTTTGGCACTTTTATCATGCATTCAGGGTGGTCTGTTTTCCTGTTTCTTATTTGGTTTGGATATTCAATGTGCAAATGTACTCCATGCCCCTCAGCTCGTATGTATTTATTTATTGCTGGTCTAAGTGGTTAGGAATGTTAAATTAGTAATTACTCAATTATCTTCCTTTGAACTTCTTCATTATCAAATTATTTACACACTTTTTGCAGGCATTGCTTGAATATGAGAAATATAAGATGAGTTTAGGAGAGTTGCCATTCAATGATGCTCCTTCTACAGAACCTACTTCTGTTGTAAAACAGGTACCTCTAATTTTAATAGTTTATCTTGTGGAACACCTGTATATATAAGTGTTCCTTACATAGCAGTGCTTCTTAAATTAGTTGAAAATTTGAAATGCTTCACTTCTATATATATTTGGATAAATACAAAATCAGCCTCACAAGCTAGATGGTAATTGATTTAAAATTGTTGATACATTGGCTAACTCATTGTTAAGACCGAGTAGGGAAATGTGGTATTTTGTTGTAAGCTCTGAAAGTGATTAATAGTGAACATACTTCATGAATGAAAAAATTTCTATCTACTTCCTTATGTTTACTTCTTATATGTGTGTATTGTATCAATCTTGAGACGTCTCCTATTTGATCTTTTGTATTTTCTTCAACTTCATGAGCTTCTTGTTTGTAGACCAGTCAAATTCAAGCACCTGGATCCGGAAGGGCCAGACGGGATGCAGCAGCTCGAGCCATGCAGGGTTGGCATTCTCAGCGTAATCTTGGTAATGGTGAGGTTGGTGATCCAATCATTAAGGTATGCTGTTATTTTTTTTCCATCACATCAATTAACTTTTTGTTATTATATTCATATCTTTTACTTGTAGTACTCGGAATGCACCTATTAATGTTTACGGATCTGGAAATTTGTGGGCAGCTATTGTAATGTTTGAACTGACATCATCACCTCCGGTTTGTAGGATAAAACTTCAAGTATGTCGGTGAAGCGAGAAAAGCAAGGCATTGGTATGTTTACATTGAGTCATACGACAGATATTTTTAAATTCTTGTACTTCTCTTTGACTTTATTCCCTTGGTTACTGTGTTGCTGATTAGGTTTGTTGAAGCGTAAAAAGCCATCTCCAGTAGAACAAGCTGTCAAAGTTGCACGCATGAAAGTGTCAAGACCACAGTTGAGATATCTTGTTACTCTCTTGGCTTTTCCATTGGGTATCTTGTTTTCTTTTGAAGTGGTACCTGACACTTGTTATTTGGGCATATTGAAAATCTGAAATATGCCAGATGAAGTCATAATGGCATATCAATGTTTACAATATTGTTTGCTAGTCTTGAAATTTCTTTTAAATAAAAAACCGTCAGTGTTGAATTGAATGACCATGTTAAGAATATTAGATCATTCGAAGTGACTGGATTTGTTGCATTCACTTACACATACTCTGCTGTAATGAATTTCTCAGATTGGACTCCGCAGTTGTCGATCTTGGTCCCCCTGCTGATTGGGTGAAAATCAATGTGCAGAGAACTGTAAGTTAGTTTGTATGTTTTCTTATTTGTTTGATAATTTCTCTGACTGATGAAACTGCTATGGTTAATTAATTCTTTGACAACATTAAAGGGATTTTGCATATTGATTGTGCAGAAGGATTGCTTTGAGGTGTATGCGTTGGTTCCAGGGCTTTTGCGTGAAGAGGTAAAAGATATATTAAAATACTCCCTGTTCACAATCGCCTTTTACCTGACAACAAAATAATTATAATAGCAAAAAAAGTTTAAAAAAATAAGAAAAAAGAAAAGAAAAGATAAACCCTTGCTTTCTTGATGGTTGTATAATAGGTTTAGACGTTTAGTAAGTGGATGATAGATGATGTATGTCTCTTTCTGTTACTACTAATGGCCTTATGAGTTATGACGGCCAAAAGAGAGTAAATCTATAACCTTTTAAATAATAAATTTTATACTCCAATGCTTTCCATGTCTGTTTCCTGTTTTGACCAATATAATTTAATATTTATTGGCTTTAGACCAAGACTTTAGATTTTCAAATGATTGGAGCAGTGGTTGCTAAGGTCGCTCTTATTTTTAATGCTTTAGATTTTCAAAGGATTGTAGCAACAGGTGTAGTCTTTTCTGCTAAGTAAACAGAGCCTTGTGTTCAAAACAGTTTACAATATATATTATTCTGAAATATCTTTTTTTTTTTTTTTTTTCTTATTTTTGTGAATGGGAACTAGGTGCGGGTACAATCTGATCCAGCTGGTCGCTTGGTTATAACTGGTCAGCCAGAACAGCTTGACAATCCTTGGGGTGTTTCTCCTTTTAAAAAGGTATGCCTACAAAATCTGACTATGGATTTTCAAAGTTTGATATAGATAGCTTGAATGGTAAATAAGTATGCATGCTAGAGCATCATCATCATAGAGTATATGCAATTCAGATTAAGTTTGGGATTTTGTTTTGTAATCCAGGTTGTTAACTTGCCATCCAGAATTGATCCTCATCAAACCTCAGCCGTTGTAACCCTGCACGGTCAGTTGTTCGTGAGAGTGCCATTTGAGCAGTCAGGCCTGTAGAATGGTGTTGTTTTTTCTTGATACCTTAGCAAATGCAGATAGTGTCCAGAAGGTTTTTAGTGGTAGAAGTTGTAGTTGTGCAGTTTATGCTGTCAGTACTATACTTAGTAAGATATAATGTATCAAACTTGTGTAGCTATACTTCATACTTCTGTTGTATCTGTGGCTTTAAATGTGCTGCAGAAACTTGGTATAGACCAAGCCATCCAGCCACAAGCAATCTTCTAACATAGATAGACGTTTAATCAAAAGCATGTTTTTCAAACTATCTTTTGTGCCCCACGCTTAGCCGAGCATAACTTTGGCATCATTGTTTGGGTTGGGTTGCCACATTTCTCAGAAGGCAATTATAATGCAGGTATAATTATGATAAGCTTATACGCGTAGAAATGTTAGATATGGGTACAAGTTCGTTTGCTCATATGACTGCCAAGTTCAAGTTGTGTGCGGAGCTGTGTGAGTTATGTATGTTTCTTTGTTAAGTCGCATAAAACCGTTGAGGTAGACTAGAAAAGAGGTCGATAATGTAACATGGTGTGGGGTTGGTTAATATATTGAAAAAAATGTTTGTTGGTTTGATATGTTTATACAATAGAATCACTAAGAAAAGGGTATATATCAAGGGTGTTGATATATACAACAAACTTTTTGATTCATACACCAAAAATATACATTGCAGTGTTGTACTGTATTGCAACATGTTGCATAAAGATTGGTGTATGAATCAAAAGATTTGTTGTATTTATCACTAGGCTACTATATGAAACAGTAAGTTGGAATATGTTGATACCTTCTGATTTCAGTAAGTCGGATTATGTTTAGAGTTGTATATATCAAGGGTGTTGATATATACAACAAACTTTTTGATTCATACGCCAAAAATATACATTGCAGTGTTGTACTGTATTGCAACATGTTGCATAAAGATTGGTGTATGAATCAAAAGATTTGTTGTATTTATCAATAGGCTATATGAAATAGTAAGTTGGAATATGTTGATACCTTCTGATTTCAGTAAGTTGGATTATGTTTAGAGTTTTATAAGCTTATTTGGTATAAGTAGTGGTCCAGTTTTGCACTGTGGTATGAGACGACAACGAAAATTAGTAAGAGTAATCTTAAATAGGGTTAAAGCTACATATCGGTAATGAATTTATACTTTTGTACAGAATTAAGTAACGAACTCATTTAATTACTATAGTAAGTAATGAAATTTTATTTTTGTGTTTGAGTTGGGTAATCTCTTTTATGTAATTTGAACAAATTCAATTTCAAATGCTTCATTAGCTAATACAAATGAACACATCCATATGATTGAAACCATAATAAAACCTATTGATCTAAAATATTTTAAAAACTTATGATACAATTTTCTTTTTACTATTATAAAATTCTAACTAGAGTACATTTCGGAATTGCTATTTTCATTGATATGGTGTGGTACTTTGTAATCAATATACTTTATCACGTCAAATGCCAATTTGTTTCGCATTAAAAAGAATTTAATCGTAACATACATACGTCAAAATATAAATGCATTACATGCATAATACCATCAAACTAATCTTTATCAAATTTATTAGACATACAAATTGACGGAAGACACATTTAAACGTTTGCATGGACTACTCACAACTCGACAATCAACAATTGCTTCGATTACAATAAATGACTACTTTGCAAGGCTACAAGCACCAAGTACTCTTTCGATTGCTCGGTCAAGAAATTGACAAAATAACTAAGGTTTTAGTTGTTGATCGCTACATCTAATTTTTGTGGAAGTTATAACAGACTTGCACATTATCAATATTGTATTATGTTATTATCACAAACTTCAAAAAACAACCGACGTATAATGCGATTTCAATCATTTTTTTTACGTATACATATACAATTTTACCTTGATTAGTCACGTGAATTCGCGGGTTATATTGTAGTATATATTATGTGACATTAATAATTTTATCTTTATTGCTTATTTGGAAATTTCATTATGTGGCGTAAGCAACAATAATGTGATGTGGCATTGACATGTTTTTCAAAATGTAATTGGTCAAAAAAAAGTTGTTTGCATACACAAAAATAAAAAGTTAATTACATACATTAGTAATAAAATGAGTTTGTTATCTAACTCGGTACAAAAGTATAAGTTCATTACAGATATGTAATTTTAACTCTACCATGTTAAATATGCCTAAAACCTTAAACTCATGTCCAACTATATACATTCTGAGACATGGATTTCACTTATTTTAACTCTTTAATAAAATTTCTTATGTACACATAAAAAGTTTACAGGTTTAATTCTAGGTTCTTGTAATTGGTCACATCTAGCACTTTTAAATTATTAATCATGATTGAACTGTACAACAAAGTTATAAAGGAAATATAAATAACATTCACTAAAGACGTGTTTAGTTATGAAATTTTTTTTCTCTTTAGTTATCCGTTTTTTCTAGAAAATTGTGAAAATCTTTAGAAAAGCAATGGTTTCGATTGTGATGGTTGAAGTTTTCATTTTTCAAGAAAGAGTAGAAGTACAAAATTTACACAAACATAAGAGATAGTTTTCAACTTTTTAACTATAAAAAGTTAAAATAAGGATTTTTTTTTTTTTTTTGGAAAATATGAATTTGAACATGTTATCTAATTTTCTAGTTTTTTAGAGAAGCCTTATAGAAAAGTAAGGGGAAAAAAAATTCGTAACTAAAACGCGCCCTTAATTATTGAGATTCTTCGAAGGTTAGAACCGGTATGCTAATATTTATATGATGATGAAGAGTTTCGATTTTTGAAAAAAAGAAAGAAAAAGAAAAAAAAAAGAAGAATAAATTACTTTCTTTAAGTGATATTAGGGTATCTTGGATGCTAATAACTTTCTTAAGTGATATTTGGTCATAACTTGTGATTTTAGCAAAACATAAATGTTTTTTTAGAAATATTTTGTGATTGTCAAGAGTTTCTTGTGTAGTTTGAACTCTCTTGAAGTCACTTATGCCAATCCACGTATTCTGTAACTTTTGTAATTAACAACTTTACAAAACGTATAGGCATATAATTATGTGGTTTGGCTAACTACTGCCCTAAGAGCACAAGTTAAGCTTAATTAAATGCACTACAACTTTCTATATATATCACAAAATTCATTGACTAAACTCACTTGTTTCCAATTATACATCATCATTAATTACATTTTATAATATTTATAGAAAATTAAACATCATTAAATGTCACTAACTTGTACCCTTAGGTCGCTAATTAGATTTTCCCTTACATGCCATTTGTATCAAGGTAGAACGGAGTAATAAATTATTATGGTACCGGTTTGGGTTAAACCGACTTTTTGTCCTATGTTTGCAACAATCTATAGATAATACCGTCTTTTTAGCTAATTTGTTCGACCCATTTGAGACATTTCTAGTCATTTTTTTTACATTAACCGATTACAACATTCTAACAAAGGTATAAACGTTTTAATAGAAACGAAAACTTTCTTAGGGAGTAACCCTATGCAAAACTGAGGGAATTTGCTAGATCGATCACCAAATGGTACTTCACATCAACCGTGAACAGCCGTTCCATTGCTGTGTTGACTTAGTCTATGGGTGTAAGCTTTGTATACGTTCCATATGTATTTTGGTGTTTTTTTACCTAATTATGATTTCCTTATATAATAGTAAAGAAAGATTTGTTGGTGTAATCATAATTACACATTAATTAAATACAAAGATAAAGCAAAACAGTTTGGACATGTACTAAAACATCACCCTTTCCGACTTGAATCCGTTATAACCTCTTAACGACCCAACCCACCCGTTTTGTCACCTTCACTAAAACTGGAACATAGATATCATCAGAGTGATTCATGCACCGGGAAGGAAATTTGGATTCACATTAAATATTGCAGTTTTTGAAGGCAGGAGTCAAGACTTGTACACGAGAGAATCCTAGCATTATGCCACAAAGATTGAGAGCTTCTCTCCCAACATGTGCAACCATTCATGGGAGCATTTAATTTTAAGATACATTAAAAATACAAACTATAGTGTGCAACTTACTCACGTCAGAGAACTCCCCAAATGCAAAATGGAGACATGAATGCGGATAACTAAAAACAGAAGTCAAATGATCAATTAAACATAAAGTTACAATCTTTAACTAATTATAAAGACCAAAGACTTACGTGCCCATACGTGCTAAACAAAGCAGCAAGACTTTATTTATTAACCTAGTAAATGGGAACGCTACATCGTTAAAAATCACTGGTTTGATTGACTATAGGAAGTAAATGAGAATCAACATTCTTAGTTGCTCATATTAAGATCAATGTCAAAAACATACACAGTTCTCTCAGTGCTATAGTTATTTCTCTTCTGACAAGACGAAATGAAGGAAAATAAATGATAATTTCAAATATAGTAGATGTCACAGTCGCATAGTCACATCTATCTTATATAAAATCCTTAACTGCAACAACCCAAATCTTCCAATTAATCATGATGATATCTACTTGATACCTCACCATTTCATATAATAAATGTTATGTTTGACTTTACGAATAATATATACCTAGAGAGTATGTCTCGGAAAATTTGGTGTCAAGTTCCATAACAACCTTCTCGGGCAGCTCATTTGATGTAGTATAAGACATCCAGCTTGATGACACAGTCAGCGGTCTTACATCGACGTTAGCACATCAAGTCTTCTATATGTTCGTCATACTTTCTACCAATTTCCTTCACATCACCTTAATATTCAATCAATCTATATATACATTAGACATTAGCCATGTGATGTAGTTACAAAATGAGTCATTAGATCCAACTGAGTAGAAAAGGGATTAAAATGATAATTTAGTCTAACATTTGAAATTCATTATCCTGACAAGCAGAAATTATTTATCCAAATAATGACGTCTTACAAAAAAGGTAATCGGTGCAAAAAAGGAATATCCAAACTCTTCCTACGTTGACTCTCCAATAGTGTGTTAAATAAACCATTGCTATAGCTGTAGGTGATGGCGTCCTAAAAATATCAGTCATTAGATCCAACAGATGCATAGCTGTAGGTGATGGCGTCCTAAAAAGGGGTTTTCGAGTAAATATCTATGCAGAAATACAGCCAATACTCCATGTGTCAATGACCGGAGTATACACACATAGAAGTTAAGTTAATACAAAAATTCCACCTGGGAATAGTTTTTACTAATTAGAACTAAAACTTGTTTGCTGCCATTGAATCGAAAGAATCACTATCATATTAGCTCAAAGCATAACTGCATGGTTATTTTACCTTAGAAAAAAATGATCACCACCATTAGGTAGCCCTGTACCATGTTGTGGCACATAATCCTATAATCAAATCACGTATAACTAATAAAAATAATAATTTGTGGTAATTTCAGTGTCATTTTTTATATAAGAAGTACCGTTACTAAGACTATCTACATTTCGCTCGTTTTCATACCATCATCAGCCAACAAAAGGGTGTCCAATTGGGTACCTCAAGAAGTGGACTTACTTCAAAAATATATTCTTCAACCGTCAACAAAAGGGTGTTAAGTAAAACTTTGAGTTTGATGTGATCATCATCGCCATAAATTCTGGAGACAACCTCCATTGATGCATACATAACATTGGTCCACCACATACCACGTAGTTTTGTAAGATATATATCATTGATGTCATAGTCAACCCTTACTATTTGCTTGTTCAATACAGATAATGGTTTTCATGGCAAAACGGGCAGCTTGGGGGAGAACAGAGAAAAGTGGCATTTTTAAAGAAATTATTTAATGCTTAACACATTACACATGTTACAAACTACGATTTGAATACATTTGGAGGCACTTCTACAGTACTTAGACCCAGTTGATCTGTTTCCCCTTTAGCTAGTTTCATTAAGCCCATTAGACCCATTTGAGATAAATTATAACCAAAAGCGCCCCCTTTGATAAACAGGTCAGGCAAAATTGCCACTTTTAAAAAGGAATGTCGAGCAGAGGTTAGCATAATTGCTAACCTTAAGAGTAGCATTTTTATTTCCCAACAGATAGCAATACCAATTTTCCCTAGCTGAGAATCAAAAAATATATGACCGGTCACCAAATCCCCATATAATATGTTCCAGCGCCGTCGGCATGAGTTTCCTATGCTTCTCAAGGTAGCGTCCTTGATTATCAAAAAAACAAAATCATACATTTAAGAGTATACTCATTATGTCTCTCTATAACTCCCATCAACAAAAATACAGTATGCTTCCCGGCCACCTTTGCCAATACCAAAACACAGTCATAAACACATAATAACATATAATTATGATTTTCATAATGATACTTATCTGTAAAGATAAATGCATGGTTTTCCCAGGTAAGTTAAATTTTTAAGATAAATAGAGAGTGTATACCCCTTATAAATGACAGTAGTAGAATAAGCCAAAAAGTACCGGAACAATTTAGTACCATCAATATTACAATCTGCTTTCAACAAAAAATGACTTCATGATGGGTATTATATATATAATACCCATATATAATTTCTTTAAAAATTGGTACTGATTTTGGTACTGATTTTGTAAACCATTCTTAAAGGATGACAACTAACAAGATTAAGTAGATTTAAATCCATAACCGCGTACCACAAAGAGCCGTCAAGCAGTTTATATAAATCCATAAACCACGTTAGTATAGTATGGTTAGTGAGTGATTATCTGGTTTTCAAGTTCATCAATATTATAAAATAAGAAATAAAATAATGCTTACCCATATTAGGACCGTTGCAAAGGACGACCACGAACTGGCCTGGCGGTAGCCCTTACTATGACTTGAGAACCGTTGCTTGTTCGCATTTCAGCGTTTTAGCCAGGTTGTAAGTATATGACCTGAAATGTGTATGAATTTAACCTATATTTAATGACATCACAATGATATTTAACATATTGAGAAATTATTAGGTGTTTCATTATTCTTACATTGCTGAATAGAGGATCCAATAGCATTTTTCATTTGGAGTGGCCATTAGCCCATTACTCTAAGATTGGGCAATTTTTTAGAAACTGGCTTTAATGTCGACAATGATGATCAAGGCTTTGTGTAATTAATAAGCAATCAACTTCAGGAGACCAGTAAGGTGCAATAAAGCTACAAAAGGTTAAAGCATGATCAAACAGACAAATAAATCCTAACCAATGTCATTCAATTAGTTCATCTATATATGATAAAAATCAGCCCATTTAACTTATACAGCAACCCTTGTTTTCTAAAAAGAAGCTCTGACCATGAAATTTGATTAGGTCACTAACTATAGGCCCCATCAGTTGGCTCTTTACTTGTTAGTCTCAAGATCTGAGACAGACATGAGACCTTTCCAGCAAATATGTTCTGACGGCAGCCCCTGAGATTCAGCCATTTTCATCAAACTGAATCTCAACAAACTTACCAAAGGTCCAAAATGACCGGAAGTCTGAAACAATTGAAACAAATGGGTATCAACAACTAAGTAACAAATATGCAAGAATAATATAAGAAACAGCAAATCAAACTGAACTACACATTTGTTCCTGAAAGTTCTCGCATAACCAAAAGCTTTCAAATCTGTATTACACCACACCATGGAGCAATCATTAAAAAATAGTTTGATTAATAATTCTTCTCAAATTTTAATATATATATTTTTTAAGATATTACATTAGAAATTTAATAATATTAAAAATAAACACCTTTAGGACTTTCTGTCCAGCACTCCTTCCAACAGTAGAAACTCTACCTCACATGTAAGCAAGATAGCGCAAACGTTGTTTAGTGCTTTCATTTGCGCCAGCTCCATTCTTACCACTAAGCAAAATCAACCAACTTATCCCTTCATTGATCATAACTCAGCACCAGAATATTCCATTTATTCATTCACTAAAGTTTTTTTACTTCTTCGATTTTGTAAAGGATTGAAATGACATTGCAAAATAGTGAAATGAAAGAGGACCTCTAAGGCAGTCATGGTCAAGCTATCTTTCACGTCAATTAGCTTGGCAAGCACACCTATGAATTTAGACCTATCAAGGTTCTTCACACGATCAATGTTTTCCGAACGTGAAGAAACAATTTGAATTTCCTCATATATAATATCTAGTGCTTCTAACTCCACCATTTGATCCTGCAAAATATCATTAATACATGTGTTAAGCACGATTACACTATAATATAAAAAACGCCTTTTTTAGACCCTCAATTCGACCTTACTCATACGCGAGACATTCAACACGTTTTCAAAATATTCCATATTATTCTGTATGATTGCAACAACTTCACACTTTGATATTAGCTTACTTGTGTTCTCCTTTAGCTTCCCATCACAATTGCTTACTTCTATATTTATCTCGTGCATCATGGCTAATAACTAATCAACAATTCAACACCACAAACAACATCATCTAAACATTTCTCTGGAATATTCATAAGCAAATACAAAATCATTTCAATTTTTTCAATTCTGCATTCCCATTATACTACATGTGCATCAATATGTATTGACAACATTGTTACAAAAGAATATTTTAAATTAATTCAAACTAAAAATACTCGAAAAAGTAAAATAAATAGTTGCCATACCTTGACGTTCAGCTAAGCATTATACCAAACAGTTGGTGAGTGTAAACTATAAATACTGAAAAGCATCAGATATCCAATCTTAACATCCGCCTAATCACCAGTTGCCAAATGATTGAACATGTAAAGATATCATTCATGCATTTTGTCAAACACTTATTGTGCATGTAAAACTATTAAACAAAAACCTGTTCAAACTAATAATTATACACAATTACAGATCAATTGAAATGACATACTCTGAAGACTCCAAGCTTTCAACATTCTTTATATCATCCATCGTCAACTTCCTCATCAAATTAGTTAAAAGCATAAGCTAGTAGAAATCATATTCACAATAAAAAGTCGTATTTTTTTAATTCGAGTGTTCAATCAAACATATCGTCCATCAATAAAACCTATATTAACATTAAGGTTAGACACTTGAATAAACAATCCCATAAGTAGAGATCAAGATTAAATAAGTTAGAATTCTAATCAAACAAAAACACAAATTGTAAAAGAAACAAAAAAGATACCTGGAGAACAACAGTTCTCCAGAGCTTGATATCTGAATTCAAAGGTATCTCAAGCTTATAATATATGACCGATTGAAATCGAAATCTAATAGTAAATTACTAAATCATTAACCGAATTTAAAAAGAGTGTGTATAAGAATTTTGAATCGAAGCAGAGAGAAGGAGGCGCCCATGTACCGTATGAATTGAAGCAATGAGGAAAATGATTTCTAATTTTGAATTTAATGAAATGATCGACCAAGCCCAAGTGTAGAACTCACTCCCAAAAGCTAGCTTGAAGGAGGAGGGTGCACCTAGACTTATAAGCCACCAACCAATCCCATACTTGGCCAATGTGGGATCATAACAGATTCATTTAGAAGAGTTTAATTTTAGAAGCATTACCTAAATACCACTTTCTTTTAGATGTAAAAGAGAGAGGAGAGATATATATACATATTAACAATAATTTCAATGAATTCAAATTAAATCCGGATTATTGTTGATTAATGCTCTCTCATTTTCATTTATACAAGTAGACACATAGTGCCAAGTAAGATTATGGGCCGAGACAATAATAGATAAAAATGTAGGGTTAAATGCAATGGTGGACCGACCTATAAATATAGGTTGTGAAATACATGTATCGAATTAGTCAAATAACAATTGGTTAGAAGGGTTATGGACAGATAACGTATGGGGAGACTGCAACTTGGGGGGTGGCTAGAAGATGTGATTGAACCTATCAATTGTGGACAAAAATGGTCATGAAAGGAACCAAAACTAATTGAATGTGTGCATCAACCATGTTGGGCAATTAGGGTATGTCTTTGAATGTTTGTTTGTGATCATCGGGATTTTCAAACTAAAAATACATAAATCTTAAACTAGATTACATAAGAAAGAAATGTTACTTGAAAAGTGATTCTATAAATATAATTAAGGGAACTTATATAAAATCTATAAGTCAATCAACATATAAGCTACTTAAGTTCGCTTTGTACTTTAAACTACATACATCGAAAGTCGAGACACTTCCTAAACCATTGATTTTTTCAATGGTCACCCTACTACTTCACATCAACGACTTTCTGATGCAGATTGCATAAGCTAATGCTTACAAACTTATGGCTATAAACGGTTGAAAGATGGAAACCAGGTGTTACAGGGACATGAATGTAACTTTTGAAAGATGGAAACCTTTGGTGTCTTAAATTCGTGCAAAGATCCTATTCAAGCCGACCAATCTACCCTTATTCCAAGATCTTGCACCAGATTTTTTGCGGTCTCCTTTGGGTGATCTACTGATTGTAGCTTGAGAAGATAGATAAGACAAAGATTGTACCCAAGACACGAGTGCTGGTTTGCGTGTAACATCATCTGAATCAGCCACTTGAGCATATAAGTCGTTTAGGACCATGTTTTGACCATCTTCAGGCAGTTGCACAACAAGCTGTGCTAACAGCTTCATCAAACTTGGCAATACCTGATAATATCAACATGTAATACCCGTCTTAGACTTTAGCCCAAAATGCACTTTACCCTCTTCTCCTGAGAAGGGGCTCACTATATACCAATTAAGTATTTAACATTCAAGTAAAATTTAAGTTTATACAGTTTACGGGGAATTCATAAAGCCTCATTAATATAGTACATACAAAAACTTCTTCGTTTGTAATAACTAGAAGTGGGAAAAGAGCGGGGCGGGTAATTTGTCAAAATGGGCTGGGGTTAAAACAGGTCTTTTATCATATGGGTCAGTTTGGGTTGACCTGTAAGCATTTTTTGTCCATTTCCTCCAATTTTTATATATAGTGAATGAGTTATGTATGTTTAAAAACTATGTTATGACAACAATAATATAATGTTTTCAATTATAACAATTTAGAAAGAGCTGTAAACATTACAAGTTTATAACTACACTTTTGGGGGACTTTCTACTTCTTTGACCCGTTCAACTTCAGCTCAAATAATGGGTTTGACGTGTTAGGGTCAATCATAACCCAAATCGACCCACATATAATTAAATTGGTTGAAATTGCCACCTTTAGTATAAAACAAAAGTTGGCCTCAGAAGGGAAGTTTAAAAAAGAATTATTTTGACAATATAAGTCAAATTTGAAAATAATAGTTATTCATGAATAGCTACCTGTACATCGACCAGAGAGAGAAGTCGAAGTAGTAAATCCAGGAGTTTCTTAAACGGCTCTAACTCGTCATGTAAATCGTTCCATGAACCGGGCTCTGTGGGGACTTCACTGCAGAGGCTACTAGCTTTCTCAATGAGAGAATGAACACTATAATATATACAAGGACTTCCAGCTGGAAGATACCGAACCAATGCAGCAACTCCAGAAGCCATACCTTCAAATGGGGTTACACCAGGGTACCCCTACATTTTATATAAAATTAATGGGGAAAAAAATAAAGAAAATCAATGGTGGTATGTGGTTTTAGTGGGTGTTTGGATGTGCCTTAAAGAGATTATATGATGTATAATCAGAATCAGATAATCAGTTGTGATAAAACTGTATGTAAGGATATCGTGTGGAGATGCTTCTGCTGTTTGATATAGTAATAATCAGAAAATCAAGTATATGGAGGTTTTGGCAAATCATATCATTAAAGGAAATACTAGACAAAAAAAGCACCACTGTGAAAACAGAGAGACATTATGTTACATGGTAACAAAACTATCTCATATCAGATTATATGGGTAAATTGGTAATTCTATTTGAAACTGACCCATTTAATATAAGATAATAATCAGAAGCAGATTATCAGAAAAATACACACCGATTATCACAATCTGATCACTGCAGGTAATAGTAATCAAAAATAGATGATCAAGTCTCAATAATCAGATAATCAGTTCCATATATGCAAATACCTCTAAAGATCTCTGCATGTAGTAGTAAACGAGTTGCTCTTTCAGTAAAATTCTTTCTTCATCATCATCTTTCCCAGAAGAGATGAAAGCCACAAATGTCGAATGTGAGGCTCGAGTCACTTTGCCATTTGGATGTCCCATGTATCTAGTATATGTTAAGTAGTGTGTCTACGTATAACTATCATTTTTTAAATATGAACTACAGAATGATATATGTAACTTCTCAGATTATCAAAGCTAGAGTTCCAGGATACAAAAATAGGATGGGAGCCACGGTCTTTCTGAACACTGCAGCTGGTATGCGTTCTGCACAAGTTGGAATTACACGTAAATAAAATAAGATCCTAGAAGTCTGCATTTCGTCTTTAGACCACGTAAACTCCATTTTGCTGGAAGACACTGCATGACAGACAAAAGAAAAAAGTTATAATAAGTACTTAATAATCACACAGCAAATTAATGTTGTATTCTAAACGGCTAGTTGCATAAAAAACTTTGGCCAAGTTCTGTTTCAGGCAATCAACTTTTTAAAGTCAAAATAACCATAAAAGGTTCAAATATGTTTATTAAAGGCTTTCAAAAAAATTGATTTTAGAGTAATCTTAGCTGGTTACACGGTCTAAAAACTTTAACCATGTCAACTTATTCTGATGTGGCACCTGAAAATATTAAATAAAAAGAAATGGTTACTTGAAATAGAAGTTTGACCAAAGTTGGGTATGTAATTTTCTATTCTAAACATGTAATACCATGAACTTTTGTCAAGTCACCATATGAAGGAATGGATTCGATAAAAGAGACACAAGCTGTCTCGTCTTCTTGCACACTTCCTGCAACTGCCCTAATTGTATCCATATATTCCGATAACCGCATCCTCCGAAAATACTCCAAACATGAAAACGAAACTAATATCTTTACTGATGTATCCAGCTGGATTTCTCTAGGAAAAGCAGGGACTAATTTCTGTTTCGTGACAGCCAAAGCAAAGAAGACGACCATAAGAAATGCAGATTCTGTTATTTTTTCTAGATCTTGAATTAACTCTGTGTCTTTCCCTTGAAGCATCAATACCACCTGCCGATGTAAAATGTAAACATCTTGACAGAAATCCCATATAAGATTCTCCACTTTACTCTTACCACCTTCATTGGCTTCGGCATATTGTTTGCAAAAAACACCAGTTATCACTCCTGCTTCCTTGAAAATTACATTACGCACATGTTCTTTAACTTCATAATGAATCCCACCGTTACTAGAATTAACATGAACCCCAAGAATCTTTGCATAAAAACGTCTTAAAGGAAAGATTTCAGTCAAAATGGCTGAAGCCAGGCATAAAAGAAGAGAATCCCTACAGAACACAGCACCACTTCTAGCTAAAGCTAATGATATACACTGTAAAAGAACACTATCATTATGCTTGTTCATATCAGTAAAATTTCCATTTTTAGAAACGAAGTCACCAGCAACAATTTCAAGCCGTTTCTCAGCAGAACTTCTTAATTGCATAAGACCGGTCGATATTGACCTATTTGAGGCCCTCAAGGCTCCTGCTGCACCCATGACGACTGCAAACGATGCATAACCCGTCTTAGGAGCTTCTAGAATCTCTCGTGAGAAAGTGCTGATTTTCTCAAATGACTGTGATTGGATACAGTTGTAAAGAACCCATTCAACAAGATGCAGTACCATTAGACCATGTATCAAATTACTAGAAGGCCCCCCTTCTTTATTCCAAATTCCAAAAAGTGAATCGAGAATCCGAACAAACTGAATATGCCCACAAGAAGATAGCCCATAGCCGATCCCAGCAAGTACACTAGGAACAAGATCATCAAACAACGAAACCAACTTGTATTCTTCCTCCAATAATTTACATAACAACTCCAAGCATTGTGTTCTTGTTTCTTCAGATAAGGAGGGCACGAAAGTAAAAGCACCAAGCAGAAGAATGCCTTCAGTAAAGAACAGAGCGCTCTTATTGGCGACACCTTGAGATGAAAATAGTTGAAAGAGAACATTTATGGAAGAACCAATGAGTACAGGAGATGGCTTAGATGATTTTCTAACCCATATATATAAAAGCCTGAGAAAAAGAGGGTATGATTCAGAAGGTAGAGATAGGTATGTTGCTGATAGAATAGAAAGTACAAGCTTAACTTGTGGATCAGCAACATAGAGAGAAATTCCAGAACTTAGCAGAGTTTGTAAAGATTGGAAGTGTTTTTGAGTAAACGATTTTTGGTGGAGTGATTCCCTAAGATCGGCCCATGCTTGGATGATGGCTCGAGCTGATTGAGGAGTAGAGTTTGTAGAGTTAGTATTGCTGATACTATAGCTATTTGTTTTAAGCCATTCTTCAAGAAAGAATGTTTGCACTCGCTTTGCCATTTAACCTGCACTAGAAATATTGAAAAGGTCAATTTGACACCAAATGGTAATAAGCAGTAAAAAGATATCACTTGAGTTATTTAAAGGCCAATGGGCAAAGACAATATAACAGAAAAATAGGAATGACAAAAATAAATCCATCCCTCCCTACAAGTGTAAAACAAGCCACAAATAAAACAGTTAAGTAGAAGTGCAGAGACGGATTACATGAATGGGTCAAAGTTCGGTACCCATAAAACTAAGTTAAACGAATCTGGTGATCCAATTTTCAGTCAGTTTTTGGGTGGTGTAATATATGCCCAATTCTCAGTCAAATTTTGAGTGGTGTAATATATGCATAGAATGTCACATTGTTGTTATCGTATCCTTCACCATAGTTTTCACAAGACTCATGTCTTCGTGAGTTACCCGAAGTCACAAACCTTAGCAATTAAATCATCTAACAGTATATCACTGGACTTCACATCACGGTGGATGATCTGTGGTTCCCGCCCATTGTGTAGATAGTCCAAACCTTTGCCAAGCAGAGAAATCGAAGACGTAAACTCTTTAAGTGAGCACGCGCGCACACACACACACACACACACACACACACACACACAAATTCTCCAATGGGACTATAGTTATAAACACATATGAATTCTCAGAGGGACTAAAATTATACACAGAAATGAATTTCTAGTGGCACTAACAAGAAATTTCGCATAATCAACCATTTCATTCATTCAACTCTATTCGAATATACATATATTTACCGTGAACAGCTCAACCTGCGCAGAAAACGAACTACTAAACATTTGTACAACCAATAATGTTTGTACATGTAACCTTATTTAATTTTAAACTTAAAAATCACAATAGAAGTCATAATAGTCTCCATTCTTGATTTTATGATAGGGTGGAGATAATTAAACAAGTATGCAAGTGACAATCAATCAAGTATTCTTAAAGAAAAAATAGAGTTACCTATTATTAGACGATTCGGTGGTTTCAAAGAATCAAAGGATGAAATGGGGATTGACGGGTACCGGTGGGATGTGCGGCCGACGAGGACAACCGGTGTTGCAGCCGGATTTGGGGACGATGCAAATATGACTATCTGTATCTCGTTTGAAAGGGTAGGACGGGAAGAATTTTGGTTGAGTGAGGGGTTTACACTATTTCCTGGATCTTCCGCTAAATGTGTTTGATAGCTGCTGCACTAATTCATTCAGTGCTGCATACTGACTCGTTCAGCATTCAGCATGCCTCTGGATGGAACCAACTCCTCTGGATCGGTCATTATGATGTGTAGTCTCCTTCAGCAGCTAATATTTCCTTGTGCCCTTAAAAACCTTATCCTTTATTTGACGGGATTAGGGTCTGGAAATGTAACAAACTTTGACCAAATCTCTATTGTGTGTACCCAACTTACGTATACTAATTTTAATGCAACCAACTTTCCAAAATGGTGTTTTTGATGTAACTTGATGACGTGTCGCGCGTATGGCATGCCACGTGGCGTATGGAGAGAGCGACATGTCACCAAGTTACATCAAAAACACCATTTTCGAAAGTTGGTTGCATTAAAATTAGCATACGTAAGTTGGGTACACACAATAGAGATTTGGTACAAGTTAGTTGCATTTCCAGGTACTAATCCCTTATTTGACCTACCTTCAACCACTTTCTTCGGTCACATTATTTCCAACAACAAAAAAAAATTGTTGTTGATTTTCTCAATTGAACATCTACTTGACGATATTCATACAGTCAAAATAATTCGCTTGATAAATAAGGAGAATAATTAATGATACGTGCGAGCTCGATCTGCTACTTTCTTATGGTATTCATTTTAAAAAAAACTCATATTTTAACAACCCAAAAGGTGGGGTTATAGAATGAATATGCATGTATAATCGTGTATCATCTAGTAGGGCTATTTGTAACACCTCGCAAATTTAAACACTATTATTAACGCTAAACATTTGCATTTTAGGCTAATTCCCTACTTGAGTGAATTCACAACACATTTTAGAGGTAAGTCTAGCAAAGCCCAACTAGTTAATACGCGTAGTGTTACGATTCATAATTTGTTAAAATTATGTACGAAACAATTGGAACAAACGAAACAAAAATACGACTGTTGGTGAACAAATTTATTTAATGAAACGGAATTATTAAATAACGTCGTTAACAATTAAATATTATGTCGATAATATTTACAGTCATTTTTATAACGCAAAACGTTAAAACGTATAATTAAAATAAAACAGAGTTAAAATTTTATAACTTAGTTAAATTAATTTCATAAAAAGATCCTAATTAAAAATATAATGAAATGTGTCATTAAAAATATATTAGTTAAAATAATGTAACATTTAACGATCGAGTAAACAAACACGGAGTGCAAACACGGAGACGGAAGATGGGGAACAAAACCCCATCCACCTCCTCCTCTTTCTTTCATTTTCACCATTCACTCTCTCTCTCTTCATTTCCTTTTTCTCTCATTTCTCTCACTAAAAACCACACACAAATCACACCAAAACTACTACAAAAACTCGCCGAATCACTTATCGCCTTTGGAATAAAACGATCACGGAGTCGAGCTCTACCTTCCTATCTTCCCGGATTTCAAATCCGACACTCGTAAGTTTCCGACAAATCCCGTCAATTCTTAGATTTTAAAGTTTTAGTTAATAATTAGTGTTTAATATACTTAGTATTAACCCATACAATAAAGAAAACACGATTTTATAGCTTAAAAATACGTTTGGATTGGGTTTTTGGCCGAAAAAATCGCGACAGTCGTTGTTCCTGGGTTGGTGTTCATCTTTGCGACACAACGCTTGTGTCGCAGGCTTGTGTCGCATAAACCATGTTATGTCGTATTTTGTGTCGTAGCTTATGTCGTACGTTGTGTCGCACCCTTGTGTCGTAAACTTTATACGACACAACCCTTATGTCGCTATTGATTTAGCACCGATCGCTTATGCGACACAACCCTTGTGTCGCTAAGCTCTTGTGTCGCATTCCTATGCGACACAACCCTTGTGTCGCATACAAAACTATTGTGTCGCAATTTGTGTCGCAGAATCAGAAATTTTGAAAGATTTTCACTATAGCAAAGTCAAAGTTACTGTAGCAAAGTCAAATTTTACTGTAGCAATTCACTGTAGCAATCCAAAATAATGATATTTCAAAACTATTGTTTCAAACTATCACCAACGAGTCGTATACATTTTCACAAACAACGAAATACAACGTAAACGTTTAACAAACACTTTGGACATGACTTGGTTGTACAAACACTAGCATGGATGATTAGCTTAAATATCCACATACTTATAAAATCTCATACGTTTAGGACGTTAGGAGATTTCGGACTGTACTTGGGCTTAGGTTTGCTAGCACTCGCACAACTACTTAACTCGACAGGTGAGTTCACAGCCCCTACTTTTACTGATTTAACTGCTTTTGAACAGGGGTGGTGTAACACCCCCAAATTTAACAGTTTGCGGAAGCGACGTTTTGGGTGTTACTAATCAATAATCACAAGCACAAAAGATACAGTGAACGACTCTAAATGAGACGTTCGAAAAGTTATTACATTAATACATAAGTAGTTTCAAAATACAAGCTCGAGTTCAAGTAAATTCCTAGAGATTCTAATACATAACATTAAGTACAAAAGTAATGTAATAAAATCTCCAAGCTTGTAAATGCATGTGACTCGAGCTAAGTAAGCTTATCCTGCTGGGCATCCCTGCTGATGCTGTGTACCTGAGAAGCATTACTAAAACGGTCAACCAAAAAGGTTGGTGAATCTCACAGGTTTGTAAGTAAGTAAACAGTTGAACACACAAGTAGTATTTGTAAATCATAGCCAGCCAGTAAGTAACGATCACAGGTTATGCTCATCGTTTTCTTAAGTTTTAATAAGTGGGTGGTTGCAGGTTATGCTAACCGTTGGATACAATTGCCATGAGCCACCATAGTTGAAGCTTAACGTACAGTAAATATAGGTACCCCCTCATGAATGTAATCCAAAACATTCATACGGAACGAGTAAGAAACGCCCGTTTCTACAGGAACGGTTCGTGGTAGTGCTTGCTACCTCGGGCGGGGATTGTCAGTCCCATATGGATCCATATACTAAAACTCGCGCTTATCACATAACTAACAACTATGGTTCAGGAGGATTTCATTGGATTAGTCGTAAACTCATGCCGTTGGCGTATTCGTAATCTCATACAGTAAGTAAATCATGGCAGCAAGTAAGTTTTGTGTGTTCATGTAAAACAGTAATGCATCTCACCCCTGAGTAAAAACAGTAAAGTAGGGGCTGTAAGACTCACATGAGTCTGGCAGACAATGCAGTAAGTAAGCAAGTAGTATCCCGAACTAGCAACCCTTAGCGTCCTAGTACGCATAAGGTTTAGTAAGTAAATGGAATACTTGTAAAGTATCCATGCTAGTTGTTCCCAAACTAGTTATTGTCCATTAGTTTGTTTGTAAGTTTGTAATCGTTTGTAAATCGTAGTTTGTATAAAAGTTGTACGGTTCGTTTGTTATCGGAGTATAATAATAATTCCATCCATTATTATTATGTATTCATAATAGTTGTACAGTTGTAAAGTATATTCGTATGATCGTTTGTTTGTATTACAACATGTATCGTTTGCGTAAGTTCCAATGGGCTTAAACCCCAAAGGGTACGAGTGAAACCTCGTAAGTATTCGAGTGTATGTTCGTATCAGTTAACGTGTAATCCAGCACGTAACTAGTGAGTGAACTTGTAAGTTCGTATCGGATGTAATCCCGTGTAATGTACAAATGTATGTTTGTTGGAGTGCAATCTCCTAAGTATTTCCAAGTGTAATCTCGTACGCGTGTGTGAGTGAAATCTCACGTTAGTTTAGTATAGTCTTGTACGTATTCAAGTGTTGCTGTATACTCTCGAAAGTATAGTATTTTCATGTATAAGTAGCATCGCATTTGATTTAGCAGTTGAAAAGTGACTCCAACACTTAGAATATATTTTGTTTTCTGATCTGGGCTATCTGCGACACAAGGCTTGTGTCGCAGACCGTATGCGACATAAGGTCTGTGTCGTATGGATTTGTTTCTAATTTAGTGTTTATGCGACACAATGGTTGTGTCGCAGACAGGGGTACGACACAACGATACGACATAGTCGTTGTGTCGCAATCAAGCGATAGGTAAACTTTGTGTCGTAGATGGTACGACATATAATGCGACATAAGCGTTGTGTCGCATACATTGCGACATAAAGTGCGACATAACATGCGACATAGTGCTGTGTCGCATGAAATTTCGGTCCGATGCGACACAAGAGGTCTGTTCGGAAATTTAGTTTCCGAAAACGTATTTTCCGGTTTCCGTTGGGTCTAGAACTTTTATACTAGCTTTAATATGTTGTAATAAGTCCATAATAACTATTGGTAGTTGTTTTTAATGTTTGTGGTGTCGTTTTCTTTAAAATGACCAAAACCGACATTTTCGTAAAAGTGTTCAAAAACGAGTTTAGATTACATATTTGGACATTACTAAGTTAGGGAAACATTAATCTAGCAAAATAAAAATAATCGGAAAAGTTTCGGGTCGCCGGAAAACTTACAAAGTTGTCGAAACGAAAATCCGAAAAGATAGGATTGTAGCTCTCGTTCTCGTGATCGCTTTTCTCCAAACGGGTATAGACCTTCGAGGTGTTTTAAGGGTAGTTTTTAGGTGTTTTTGGGTGGTGATTTAGAGAGAGAGAGAGAAACCGTAGAGAGAGAGAGAGAGAATGATTGAGAGTGGGTTGTGTTTGTGTTTGTGTGTGGATTTGATCAAAAGGGTGAGGGTGTGAGATCCCCTCACCTTGGCCGGTTTTGGTGGGGCCACCAAAGTGTGGTCTCACCAAACTTTGCTTCCTCCGTGTTTGCGCTCCGTGCGGTGTTCGTTTCCCCGGTCGTTTAAACGTAAAACTAATTTTATACGCGATTAAATATACGTTTGAAAATACGAAATAATACCCGATTATTAAGTTGAAGCATTTTATCAAAATACTAGTTTTCAAGTTATAAATCATAACTTAGTTTGTTTTGTCGGTTGGTCGAGTTTTCGGAGAGTTCGGTGACGTTTTAATTAAAACGTACGTTTTCCGTTATATTATAAACATAATATAAAGTAATAATCAAAGTAATTAAATAATTTCACATTATTTAATAGTTGTTTTATTAATGTACGCAAGTTGTACGATTGTTGTTTTATACGATCTGTACGAATCGTATACGCGTATATATATATATATATTCCATCCATATATATATAATAAGTAAATAACGCATATAATCCTATTTCATATTATATACAAGTAATAAACACGTAATTAGGAAAATTTTAAATTGGTCCTAATTTTGGGGTTGTTACATTCTCCCCTTGTTAATAAAATTTCGTCCCGAAATTTGTTCGAAGTAGTAACCGGTAGTTCGATACTAGTCAGGTAGCTATAATGTGTACCAGTAGCCTACAGTAGTAGGGTAGGTCCTACAGTGTTCGTAGTAAGGTAATTGTCTAATAGTAACGTACCCTTAGTTTTGTTGTCTGAAGGTAGTGGACATTGGGCCTTAAGATGGCCAGCACTCCCGCAGTTGAAGCACAGCTTCGTCTTAGGGAACTTAGTACTCTTAAGGTAGGACTTGCATCGACCGACGGGTATGGTACACGGTCCTTCATGATGCCGAGTGCATTGGGGACAGAAAGGTTTCTTTCCCAAGTAGTTTCCTGCAGAGTTGAAGGGAGAAATCTTCACCCTTTTTGCTGGAGGTGACGTACAGTCAGTGTCGGTATCCTCTTCAGTAGGAGTACTTTGTGAAGTTGGTGGTGAAGTAGGGTTTTCTAAAGCTATCAAACGTAGCTCGTACTCACGCATACGTATGTCATTTTGGAAAGCAATTCGTCGTAGGTCATCAATGTCTTCCCGTGCTTCAGTCAGTTGTTTTCGCAGCGAATCAATAGTTTGGTTAAGGTGGTTGACTGATTCAGTAGTCAAGGTTTCATCAACTGATGCTTTTGCAGCAGTTAGAGCAGCAGGAGGGGCAGGTGCTGCTGCAGATTCAGCGGAGTGTTCTGTATCACACTCGAGTTCGAGGAGGTAAGGAAACATCTTCGGTTCCTCATTGAGCAGTTCATTTTGCAGTGTAGGGTTGTTGACGGAGTGAGTTGTCATTTCCTACGAAATACGTGTTCTATTTAAGAATTTGCCTCAAGTAAGTGAAGTTATATTAATTTATCTGTTTAAAGTAACGAATAGCATACGAGTTCCCGGTCTCAACCAGTGTGAGATAATTGGGAAGGGAGTTTGGGTTACTGTATCTAAAGTGTAAGGCAAATTGTGTTGTCGGGATTTAAGTAGTCGGTCGTATCCTAATCCTATTGTGTACTTAGGATCAAAGAAAATACACAGAATAAAATACAGTTATACATAAGTCATTAAGCGAGAGATTTATGAGAAAACAGATTCGGGTAGTCAAAGAATAAGCGTACCCGGGTTGAGTAAATCACAGAGTCTCGGATTTGGTTCATCCTCCCTAGCATTGATTACATAAGCTCTACTCCTTGTGTTGTTGGTTCGGGGTTTCAGCTTAGGGCAATCCTTCCTGAAGTGCCCGGTACCGTTGCACTCATAGCAGGTTTTGGGTGCAGAAGTATCAGTACCAGTGGGGTTGGTTTGGCAGTCTTGGGCCAGGTGCCCGAATTTCTTGCACTTAGTGCAGGGACAGGAGCCGTTATGATGGCGGCTACATTTGGAGCAGTAAGGCTTGCTCCCCTTGTAAGCCTTGGAGTCATTTGTATTGACAATTGCAAGCTTCTTGTCAGAGGTAGAGTTGGATGAGTGGGGACTCACTTCCCATTTACGTTTGTTACCCGCAGACGGGGTTGAAGTCGAGCCACGGCGGACAGAATTGGCCGTTAACTCATGAGCCATACGAATGGCGCTCTGAATAGTTCCCGGTTTGGATGAAGTAACTAAGTCTTGAAGTCGCTCAGGAAGTCCATCAACGTACTTTTCGATCCTTTTGTACTCAGGATCAACCATGGTTGGGCAGAGAAGTGCCAGCTGGTGAAAGCGGTTGGTGTAGCCGATGATGTCATCACCCTGCATCTTGTGATTCCAGAATTCTACTTCCAATTGTTTCAGCTCATCTCTTGGGCAGTACTCGCCCCTCAGCATAATCTTCAGTTCATCCCACTGTAGTTTGTAAGCCTCAGCAACGCTCACAGTCTGTGCATATGTGTTCCACCAGGTAAGAGCGGTGTCAGAAAAGGTACTGGTGGCGAACTTAACTTTATCCTCTTCCTTGCAGTTGCAGATGAGGAATACTGATTCGATTTTCTCGGTCCAGCGAATCAGACCGATCGCTCCTTCAGTACCTGCAAAGCTCAAGGGTTTGCAGTTTTGGAAGTCCTTGTAGGTGCAGGTTTTGGGTTGTGGTCCAGTATTAGCGGTATCTTCGCTACCAGGGGCTGAAGTCCGGGTAGCTAGAGCTTGAGCCACACTACGGGCGATTATACCCGCTACTTCGGCTTCAGTAAGAGTGATTTGTCGTCGAGGAGGCATGTTCCTTGAAACAATAAATAAAGAACATGTGAAGGTTTGAACAAGAATTATGATTGTGATGATTTTAGTAAGTTTAGAGAAAATATGCCAAAGTTTGAAGGTTGTTTAAAGTTGGGTACTATAAATAAGTTTATACGGTTTTGAAGTTTTTGAAAATTTTATAAAACATTTTTGTGAGAAATTTTGTAACAAGTTTGGTAAAATACATTTGTTATAAAATTTTGATAGTAAAAGTCGGTTGTATAATTTGAAGTCTACCGAAAACTTGAGTTAAAAATGGTTCGGTTGAGATTATGGTCGGTGACAAGGTTTTGAAATTTTTGTATAACAATAACTGTTTAAAACAGAAGTTATGAAAGTTCCAGGGTAAAAGCAGGTTAAAATTTGTTGAAGATGTTTTTCCCTAGAATACATCTAACAGTGCAGTAATGTACGTTGTAGAATGTTATAAACGTAGAATTAGATAGGGATGGCAATTGAAAACAAGGTCTCGATCTTCATATCGAAGGATGTTGCAGTAGCTATGTTTGTCAGTTAAAATGGTGTGGAAGTCTTCGGACGTAAGCCGGTAGTTGTGAATTCATAAAAGTTAAATAAAGACAGAATGACGAGAATCGAGTCGTCGTTTGTTCGATGAAATGTTAAGGAATATTAATTTCGTAGTAGTCGAGAGAGTATCGTATCGGGGAAAGAGGCCTATGTATATATATATATATATATCACATAACCGCCTAGTTCGTGTCTAGCACAATCACGTAAAAGTCCCGGTTCTCTCGAGGTCAGAGTCAGCTAATGCATTCCGGTTCAACATAACCCCTTTCAGAACTCACATCATCTTCATTTAATTGTACATAGTTGATCAGGCTATGTTAAATTAAACTTGTATGCTGTAATTCCCGAACCAGTTATACCTAATGAGGAATACTGCCTAACGGTCATAGTCTAGGCCCACTAAATGCAACCTAGTTCACTATAACCTTAGGCTCTGATACCAATCTGTAACACCCCCAAATTTAACAGTTTGCGGAAGCGACGTTTTGGGTGTTACTAATCAATAATCACAAGCACAAAAGATACAGTGAACGACTCTAAATGAGACGTTCGAAAAGTTATTACATTAATACATAAGTAGTTTCAAAATACAAGCTCGAGTTCAAGTAAATTCCTAGAGATTCTAATACATAACAGTAAGTACAAAAGTAATGTAATAAAATCTCCAAGCTTGTAAATGCATGTGACTCGAGCTAAGTAAGCTTATCCTGCTGCGATCCCTACTGATGCTGTGTACCTGAGAAGCATTACTAAAACGGTCAACCAAAAAGGTTGGTGAATCTCACAGGTTTGTAAGTAAGTAAACAGTTGAACACACAAGTAGTATTTGTAAATCATAGCCAGCCAGTAAGTAACGATCACAGGTTATGCTCATCGTTTTCTTAAGTTTTAATAAGTGGGTGGTTGCAGGTTATGCTAACCGTTGGATACAATTGCCATGAGCCACCATAGTTGAAGCTTAACGTACAGTAAATATAGGTACCCCTCATGAATGTAATCCAAAACATTCATACGGAACGAGTAAGAAACGCCCGTTTCTACAGGAACGGTTCGTGGTAGTGCTTGCTACCCCGGGCGGGGATTGTCAGTCCCATATGGATCCATATACTAAAACTCGCGCTTATCACATAACTAACAACTATGGTTCAGGAGGATTTCATTGGATTAGTCGTAAACTCATGCCGTTGGCGTATTCGTAATCTCATACAGTAAGTAAATCATGGCAGCAAGTAAGTTTTGTGTGTTCATGTAAAACAGTAATGCATCTCACCCCTGAGTAAAAACAGTAAAGTAGGGGCTGTAAGACTCACCTGAGTCTGGCAGACAATGCAGTAAGTAAGCAAGTAGTATCCCGAACTAGCAACCCTTAGCGTCCTAGTACGCATAAGGTTTAGTAAGTAAATGGAATACTTGTAAAGTATCCATGCTAGTTGTTCCCAAACTAGTTAATGTCCATTAGTTTGTTTGTAAGTTTGTAATCGTTTGTAAATCGTAGTTTGTATAAAAGTTGTACGGTTCGTTTGTTATCGGAGTATAATAATAATTCCATCCATTATTATTATGTATTCATAATAGTTGTACAGTTGTAAAGTATATTCGTATGATCGTTTGTTTGTATTACAACATGTATCGTTTGCGTAAGTTCCAATGGGCTTAAACCCCAAAGGGTACGAGTGAAACCTCGTAAGTATTCGAGTGTATGTTCGTATCAGTTAACGTGTAATCCAGCACGTAACTAGTGAGTGAACTTGTAAGTTCGTATCGGATGTAATCCCGTGTAATGTACAAGTGTATGTTTGTTGGAGTGCAATCTCCTAAGTATTTCCAAGTGTAATCTCGTACGCGTGTGTGAGTGAAATCTCACGTTAGTTTAGTATAGTCTTGTACGTATTCAAGTGTTGCTGTATACTCTCGAAAGTATAGTATTTTCATGTATAAGTAGCATCGCATTTGATTTAGCAGTTGAAAAGTGACTCCAACACTTAGAATATATTTTGTTTTCTGATCTGGGCTATCTGCGACACAAGGCTTGTGTCGCAGACCGTATGCGACATAAGGTCTGTGTCGTATGGATTTGTTTCTAATTTAGTGTTTATGCGACACAATGGTTGTGTCGCAGACAGGGGTACGACACAACGATACGACATAGTCGTTGTGTCGCAATCAAGCGATAGGTAAACTTTGTGTCGTAGATGGTACGACATATAATGCGACATAAGCGTTGTGTCGCATACATTGCGACATAAAGTGCGACATAACATGCGACATAGTGCTGTGTCGCATGAAATTTCGGTCCGATGCGACACAAGAGGTCTGTTCGGAAATTTAGTTTCCGAAAACGTATTTTCCGGTTTCCGTTGGGTCTAGAACTTTTATACTAGCTTTAATATGTTGTAATAAGTCCATAATAACTATTGGTAGTTGTTTTTAATGTTTGTGGTGTCGTTTTCTTTAAAATGACCAAAACCGACATTTTCGTAAAAGTGTTCAAAAACGAGTTTAGATTACATATTTGGACATTACTAAGTTAGGGAAACATTAATCTAGCAAAATAAAAATAATCGGAAAAGTTTCGGGTCGCCGGAAAACTTACAAAGTTGTCGAAACGAAAATCCGAAAAGATAGGATTGTAGCTCTCGTTCTCGTGATCGCTTTTCTCCAAACGGGTATAGACCTTCGAGGTGTTTTAAGGGTAGTTTTTAGGTGTTTTTGGGTGGTGATTTAGAGAGAGAGAAAGAAACCGTAGAGAGAGAGAGAGAATGATTGAGAGTGGGTTGTGTTTGTGTTTGTGTGTGGATTTGATCAAAAGGGTGAGGGTGTGAGATCCCCTCACCTTGGCCGGTTTTGGTGGGGCCACCAAAGTGTGGTCTCACCAAACTTTGCTTCCTCCGTGTTTGCGCTCCGTGCGGTGTTCGTTTCCCCGGTCGTTTAAACGTAAAACTAATTTTATACGCGATTAAATATACGTTTGAAAATACGAAATAATACCCGATTATTAAGTTGAAGCATTTTATCAAAATACTAGTTTTCAAGTTATAAATCATAACTTAGTTTGTTTTGTCGGTTGGTCGAGTTTTCGGAGAGTTCGGTGACGTTTTAATTAAAACGTACGTTTTCCGTTATATTATAAACATAATATAAAGTAATAATCAAAGTAATTAAATAATTTCACATTATTTAATAGTTGTTTTATTAATGTACGCAAGTTGTACGATTGTTGTTTTATACGATCTGTACGAATCGTATACGCGTATATATATATATTCCATCCATATATATATAATAAGTAAATAACGCATATAATCCTATTTCATATTATATACAAGTAATAAACACGTAATTAGGAAAATTTTAAATTGGTCCTAATTTTGGGGTTGTTACAGTTGGAAAACATAGTAAACTGTTTTACTTATTGCCATAACTGCTTTTACTTATATGATTGTTTATCATACATGGTTACTCGAACAGTTAGAGTACTTTGAACTATTAAACTATTGAACAAACTGGTGTTTGTGAAATAACATTTTCATATTGACACACTGAACAAATGGGATAACTTATTCGACAAACTGTTTTAACTAGACCGGAGAACGACCGGTAAACTGTTTTGCAAACGACTGTAAACCTTTAAACTTGTTTGGTATACCGGAGAACGACCGGTACTTTTATATAAACGCTGGAGAACGACCAGCAACGTATTTTAGTGCCAGAGAACGACTGGCCACTGGACGGGAGAACGACCTGTGCGTCTTTGGATGGGAGAACGACCCATGCGTATTGACCGGAGAACGACCGGTACTGTGTTTCGCTGGAGAACGACCAGCAGTGTTTGGACGGGAGAACGACCCGTGCGTATTAAACTGTTTTATTTGAACGGGAGAACGACCCGTGCGTATTTGGCCGGAGAACGACCGGTACTGTTTGTAAACCGCTGGAGAACGTCTAGCACGTGTTTTAAACTGACATTTTGGGTAACATTCCACGTATATGTTTTGGGTAACATCCCACGTAAACTAAACTTTGGGCGAACAACCCACAAACTTGTATTTGGATTACATTCCACTAAACGTATTCTCGACTATTATGGCAATACTATTTGTGAACGTATTTGGATAACAACTGTGCTTACAAACTTGGTTCAACTATTGCAAACATGAAACCTGTGAATTCACTCAACCTAGCTGTTGACTTTTACTATGTTTTTCAGGGAATTAGCTGCGCACGTAAAAATCGCCAACACACATGGAGAATTAGGCGACCCGTGAAGTCTTAGGATGCCAACTTTTGGAAACACATGGATTTCTTTAGTATAACTGAAATGTTTTAGTCATATTTCAGAAATCTACTTTTGTAAACTTATTACTTTAACTTGTACGATTCGATGAATCGTAAACTTTGTAATTAAAACTTTTGGCATCTTAATATATTATGTTCTGTTGTAATCATAAGCTCTGATACGTATGCATGCACTTTGTTATTGTGGCACCCCCGTACTTAAACTAAATGCTTCCGCTAAACAAAACAGACGAATTTGGGGGTGTTACACTATTATTGGGCTTATTAATGTTAGGAATATTGGACCTAAACAACGCATACCATTGATCACAATTGCGCTAAAAACAATAAACGAATCACCAATTGCAAACAAAGCAATTAAACAAGCAAACAAAATAAATAAACGCGATACGAGAATTTAAACGACACAAGGATTTAACGTGGTTATGTTCAATCTCCAACTTGGAGATTGGTTTAGTCCACGGAGCCAAACCGAGATATTTTTCTTTCTTAAATTCATAGTCCAGGGTTTACAAGAGTAGGGGTTACATTATATAGTGCAAACGATAAAAGGAAACAACTTGTAAAACAAGTTTCTGCCGTCAGACACGATCCCACTGGGATCCCGAACGATCCCACCGGGATCAAACTTCCTGATCAAAAAACTCTAACTGATCCCAACGATTCCACCGGAATCACTTCAGTTTCTTCTTTTATGTTTTCCTAGTTCAATCTTCACACTCAACAATCTGCCACTTGAAGATTTAACCGCACATAAACTCTTACACTGTGTTCTCGAGTTTCATTATGAAAGGAAAAGAAGAGAAGAGAAGGAAGGGGAAGATGAGTCAAGAGAAGAGAATGGAAAGTTGCTCTTTGATTGGTGTTCTTGAGTTATAAAGAAAGGAAAAGAAGAGAAAGAATGAAGGGGAAGATGAGTCTTGTTTTGGGGGTGTTGGGTGCTTCAACAGAAACAAAAAAAGCCAGACGAAAAAAAGAAAAGAAAAGTGAGGTCCAATAGGAAGATGACAATTGGGGATATTTTGACAATTTTATATTAAAATTAGAGGCTCACACTTTCTTTCCTTCCCAATCACCTCAATTTTGGGCGGGACATATTATAACAAAAAAACTATTGTGTCTTCCCTTCGCTTACTCCATCTTCCATTCCTTTCTTCCCTGCAAAATTTCTTGAGAACACAATTTTTCATTCTTTTCCTTCACCTTCCTTTCTTTTCTCTCTATATTTGTACTTGAGAACACAGTGTTAACCTTTATAATTCCCTTTCAACCAAGTCGAATCCGCCTCACCATACCGCCGACCAAATCGGGACACGCACACTAACTAAATTCGAGTTAGATAGACTTTCGATAAAACGCTCTTCAACTACACCTATTGAAACCGGGAATAAAACAACACCTTCGACGCCCCTTTAGCAACACCTTGTTCTTAGCTCAACCAATACTGCCGGAAAATCATCCGTGACACGCTTGCTCGACCTCACAGAATCGGAAGACTTTCGATATATAAAGCTAATTGAATACCACTACTAAACTGGGACCAAAATCTTCGGTTATCCGCACCACCATCTTCTAGCCTAAGAAGATACGTTGAAGTGTGCAATAACTCCAACCACAAGATTCTATCAAGAAGACAACCGCTTCTTCAATTCATCGATTACAGCCACTTCGGATCCTGCCACTAACATATTAACGATCAACCTGTACAGAATTTCGTTCATCCGATTTTCCTTCTCAGCAATCAGGAAATCGCCGATAGAACAACCCGTAGATCATCATCAAGGTTCACCCGTGAAAACGCAATCACAATCTTGAAAACCTACACTACCAATTTTCGCTTTCACGCTGGTACACCGACTCCAGAGATAGCTATGATTTCTATAAACTCATCTTCTCTCACTCAGCCCGCTCATACTGTACTGATTAAATAACAATCGCGGCTATCTGAGAAGACTCCGGTTCATAACCCACGGTCAGTCACAAATTTCTTTGCCATTGAAGAGTAAAAAATGAAGATTTGAACGCTCTAGTTGTAACACCCCCAAATTTGATGATTTGCGGAAGCTTGATTTGGGTGTTACTAATCAATAACAAAGCACAAAGATAAATAGCAAACGACTCTATATGCGTCGTTTTAACAAAATATATTGATACTGAAATGTTTACAACATTTAAAGCTTTACATAGCTCGAGTTAAATAAAATGAGATTTCAGTACATAAGTACTTATACAAAATATACTAATGCAAGCAAATCTCAATCGTCTGTATGCTGACTCGAGCTAAATCCTGAAGCAGAAACATCCTACTGCTGGGTACCTGCGATATATGCTAAAAGGTCAGCTATAAAGCTGGTGAGCTCACAGGTTTGAAATCAAGTAATATCGTATGAACCGCAAGATTTAAATAATGAATTGCATCCAGTAATTAAATAATGAATTGCATCCAGCAATTAAATGATAATCATCGTGTATACAGCCATGAGCACATAGTTGAGCTTAACTCGAGGGCCGGGTCCCCTATAGAGAATTCCGGGCGAGGTGCCTCCACGAATGCCTAATCCACATTCGTCTTCCCAAATATTAGTACGTCCGTTTACCCGGTTAGTGCTTGCTAACCCGAACGAGGAGGGTCAATCCTATATGGTACCATATACTAATATTCACGCTACACCGTATTAACAACTATGCTGACGGAGGACTTTTAAATGATTAGTTTCAAAAAACTCATGTAGTATATGAAAAGTTGGTACTTGCGTTCACATGTTAAAAGTTTGAGCAGTATATCACACCCCTGAGTAAAACAGTAAAAAGAGGGGCTATGAGACTCACCTGAGTCTGAATGCGTTTAAACAAACGTAAGTTGATTAGCGAGAAATGAAGTCCAACGACTTGTAACCTGAGGGTGTCCACGACACGCGATGGTTATAATCATGATTGGGTATCTCAAAAGATCACCCTTGTAGTTGTTACACAACTATATATGTCCAAATTACTTCGATTTGGTTGATTTGATAAGTGTTTGAAAACGTGTACGGCCCGTTGGTGACGGATTTGAAATAATAACTTTAAGTATTATTATTCTGTAATTGGCGTTTTGCACTTAAAAGTGTGTCCCAATGTGTTTTATAAGTCGTATCGTATAAGGGTTTGAGGTTATATAGTTCCGACACTTAGTGAAATTGAGATTTGAAAACCTGCTGTTTTATGCGACACAATCATGCGACACTAAATGAATTATGCGACACAAGGGTTGTGTCGGATAGGCGTGCGACACAATGTCCATACGACACAAGGGTTGTGTCGCATGGATGCGAAATGCTGATTCAACAGCGACATAGTGATTGTGTCGTATGGGTATGCGACATAGTGGTTGTGTCGCAGGACTTGCGACACTAATTATCTGGTACGACATAAGGTACGACACAAGGGAATTTATGCGACACAAAGGCTAAGATACGACACAATATGCGACACAAGGCTTGTGTCGCATAGATGAACACCAGCCCAGAAAGTCCGGCTGTCAACGCTTTTCCGGCGAAAAATCCGTTTTAAACTCGTTTTTAAGCTATGAAATCGTGTTCTATACATTGTAATGGACATATACATGTTATATAAACAACCACAAACGAAAAATACAAAGAATCGAGAGATTTCGGGATTTTGTCGGAAACTTACAATTTGCCGAAATGAAAATCCGGAAAGGTAGAAATGTAGATCGTTGCAAGGTGGTCGTGAATCTCTAAAAATATTGGTGATCCGGTCGCGTTTCGTGGTAGTATTTTGCGATTTTGTGGATTTTTGGGTGTTTTGGTGAAAAGAAAAGAAAGAGAGAGATGAAAGATAGAAAGAAAGAGAAATGAGAAAAGTGAGTGGGAGGTGGGGGGTTATCCCCACTTTCCAGTTTTCGCCCCGCGTCCCGTGTGGTGTTCGTTTGCTCCGTCGTTTAAACGTTAAATAATTATTTACATTTTTTTATTTATAAGTTTTAAATTACAATTTATTACGCGATATATTATTTAAATATTTTACAAATCATTTTATATTTGTGTTATAAAACGTAAGTTAGTTTATTTCGTTTGCGCGTTTTACTATTTTGAATTGTGTAAGTTCGGTTTGTACGATACGAATGAATACGAAATATTATCAAAATAATATTTTTGGATATAAAAGCGTTATTTAATAAAAGTGGTCACCAACGTCCGTATAATATTGAATCGAAATACATCCGATTTAAATTGCGTATGATTTAATCAAATCGCATATTCGTATATATTCAACAATATATATAATTTGATACATTAATTAGCCTAACAAGGAACTAATTACATGTATTAACATATGATTAGGCACTAATTACTAGTCCTAATTTGGCGGGTGTTACATTCTCCCCCTGTTAGAAGAATTTCGTCCCGAAATTTAGCTCGAGGTCGTGTTTGATGTGGAATCAGTGAAGAGTTGAGGATATTTGAGTCGCATTTGGTCTTCCCGTTCCCAGGTGAATTCCGGACCACGCCGCGAATTCCATCTGACCTTGACGATGGGAATACGACTTTGTTTCAGTTGTTTGACCTCACGGTCCATAATTTCAGCGGGTTCCTTAACGAAATGAAGTTTATCGTCAACACGAATTTCATCCAATGGAATAATAAGTGTCTCATCAGACAGACACTTCTTCAAGTTTGAAATATGAAAAGTAGGGTGCACGCTGCTGAGTTCGGATGGCAGCTGCAATCGATAAGCTACGGGGCCAATCCGTTCGAGGATCTCAAAAGGCCCGATGTACCTGGGATTCAACTTCCCGCGTTTGCCAAAACGGATGACGCCTTTCCAAGGCGATACTTTTAAGATAACTCGATCCCCAACTTGGAACTCGAGTGGTTTGCGTCTCATGTCAGCATAACTTTTCTGACGATCACGTGCGGCTTTGAGTCTGTATTGGATTTCCACAATTTTCTCAGTGGTGGCGTGTATGAGTTCAGGACCAGTGAGTTGACTATCTCCCACCTCAGTCCAACAGATCGGTGATCGGCACTTACGACCGTACAGTGCCTCAAAAGGTGCAGCCTTAATGCTGGCGTGATAACTGTTATTGTACGAGAATTCGCACAACGGTAAATGTCTTTCCCAGTTTGTACCGAAGTCAACTACGCAGGCTCGTAGCATGTCTTCCAGTGTTTGAATGGTTCGTTCACTTTGGCCATCGGTTTGAGGATGGTACGCGGTACTCATATCGAGACGGGTACCCAATGCTTTCTGAAGTGATTGCCAAAAGTGAGAAGTAAAACGGGCATCTCTGTCAGAGATGATTGAGATTGGAACACCGTGATGAGAAACGATTTCCTTGATGTAGATTTGTGTAAGGCGTTCCATTTTATCATTTTCTTTGATTGCCAGGAAATGAGCAGATTTGGTGAGACGATCGACGATCACCCAAATGGTATCGCAACCGCTCGACGACTTGGGTAGTTTGGTTATGAAATCCATGGCAATTTGATCCCATTTCCATTCAGGGATTTCAGGTTGTTGGAGTAAACCAGGTGGTTTCTGATGTTCGGTTTTGACTTTCGAGCAAGTAAGACACTTGCTGACATAAGTGGCGATTTCGGCTTTCATGTTTGGCCACCAATAAAATTCCTTGATACCGTGATACATCTTATCGGATCCCGGATGAATAGAATATTTAGACTTGTGAGCCTCGTCCATCACCAAGTCTCTTAGGTTCCCAAAACTAGGCAACCAGATTCGGTTTGAGAAATACCTAATCCCGTTAGGTTTGATTTCAAATTGTTTGTCAATGCCCCGCAAGGCTTCATTTTTGATGTTTTCAGATTTCAAGGCTTCGATCTGAGCGGTATGAATTTGAATGGTAAGATCGTTATGAATGGTCATACTGAGGGCTCGGACTCGAAGTGGTTTAGGTCGTTCCTTTCGACTGAGGGCATCGGCTACAACATTAGCCTTCCCTGGATGGTACTTGATCTCGCAATCGTAATCGGTAAGCAACTCGACCCATCGACGTTGCCTCATATTGAGATCCTTCTGGTCGAAGATATGTTGGAGACTTTTGTGATCGGTAAAGATGGTGCATTTAGTGCCGTAGAGATAATGTCTCCAGATTTTGAGAGCAAAAACGACAGCTCCGAGTTCGAGGTCATGAGTGGTGTAGTTCTTTTCGTGAATTTTCAGCTGTCGTGAGGCATAGGCAATAACTTTGTCTCGTTGCATCAGCACGCAACCAAGACCTTGATGAGAAGCATCGCAGTATACCACGAAGTCATCGGTGCCTTCGGGTAGTGATAGAATTGGAGCACTGCAAAGCTTTTGTTTCAAGAGTTGGAACGCTGACTCTTGTTTTTCGGTCCAATCGAACCTTTTGTCCTTCTGAGTCAGTACTGTGAGTGGTTGAGCTATTTTGGAGAAATTTTCGATAAATCGTCGATAATACCCAGCAAGACCCAAAAATTGTCGTACTTCAGTTGCAGAGGTGGGTGCTTGCCAGTCTTTGATTGCCTCGATCTTTGATGGGTCCACGTGAATTCCCTGACTGTCGATCACGTGACCAAGAAATTGAACGGTTTGAATCTAGAACTCACACTTAGAGAATTTAGCGTAAAGCTCCTCGTGTCTAAGTAGTTCAAGGATGGTCTTAAGGTGTTGCGCATGTTCTTGTTCGTTGCGCGAGTAAATGAGTATGTCATCAATAAAGACAATGACAAACTTATCGAGGTAAGGTTTGCACACCCGGTTCATAAGGTCCATGAATACAGCCGGTGCGTTGGTTAGACCAAAGGGCATCACTTGGAATTCGTAGTGTCCGTAACGAGTTCTGAAAGCAGTTTTTGGAATATCGGTGTCGCGAACTCGTAACTGATGATAGCCTGATCGCAGGTCGATTTTTGAGTAGAAACTTGAACCCTGAATTTGGTCGAATAGATCATCAATGCGAGGAAGTGGGTATCGGTTTTTGACGGTCAATTTGTTCAACTCTCGGTAGTCGATGCACATTCGGAATGAACCGTCCTTCTTTTTGACAAATAAGACCGGAGCTCCCCAAGGTGAAGAACTCGGTCTAATGAATCCTCGATCCAGAAGTTCCTGTAACTGAGAGGACAACTCCTGAAGTTCAGATGGGGCTAAACGGTATGGTGCGCGGGCCACCGGTGCGGCACCCGGCACAAGATCAATCGAGAACTCAACCTGTCTAGGCGGAGGTAGACCAGGTAATTCTTCCGGAAAGACTTCGGGAAAGTCTCTAACAATTGGCACATCCTCAAGTCGCTTCTCCTCCGACTTCTTCTCTGTGATGTGTGCGAGTATTGCAGGGTAACCCTTTCTCAGAAATTTTCGGGTTTTTAAGCAGGAGATGATATTGAGTCCCGTCCCACCGGTCTCCCCCTGTATGATCAAGGTACCACCAACGGCGAGTGGGATACGGACGATTTTATCATGACAAACGATTTCAGCTCGATGTTTGGACAACCAGTCCATTCCAATAATGACGTCGAAACTTCCGATTTCAATGGGTATAAGATCGATCGAAAAGGTTTCATCAGCTAGGTTTAAAGTGCAATTAGGTATCACACTGGTGGTTTCTACAAGTTTTCCATTTGCTAGCTCTACAGTGTACTTAACATCTAAGGAAACAGGAGTGATGTCAAGTAATGGGCAAAAATCATCGGAGATAAAGCTTCTATCAGCACCAGTATCAAATAGAACAGAAGCAGTTAAGTTGTTGAGGAGGAACATACCCGAGACCACATTCGGGTCCTGGCGGGCGTCCCCAGATTTGATGACGAAAGCTCTGCTGCGAGTGTTGTTGTTGTTGTTGTTGTTGCGGTTGTTGTTCTTCAGATTTGGGCACGTGTCCCTGAAGTGCCCGGGTTTCCCACACTCAAAGCATACTTTGGGTGGTCTGGTGTTGTTGGGGTTGTTGTTGGTAGGAGAGCGGCAACCTTTGGTAAGATGGCCGTACCTCTTGCAATTGTTGCAAAAGGGACCACAGGAACCTTCGTGGTGGCGACTGCACTTGGGACAATAGGGTTTGCTCCCAGTGTAGCCCCAGGGGATGTCAGTGGTGGTGTTGTAGGCTTTGATGGTGTCGGGTTTCTTGTTTTGTTGGTTGGAGGGGTTGTTGTGGTAGTCAGACCACTTGCGTTTGTTGTTATGGGAGGAGGAAGCGGGTTGTTCAGAATCTTGACTCATTGACATCAGGTCTTGGGCCAATAGGATCGCACCGTCAATGGTGGTTGGTTTTGAAGAGATGACGTGTCCCCGAACAGGATCAGGGAGACCAAGGGTGTACTTCCTGATTTTATCAGGTTCAGTGCTCACCATAGCTGGGCGAAGGGCAGCTAGTTGTTGAAACCTGGTGGTATAACCATCGATGTCACCACCCTGAACCTTTAAGTTCCAGAACTCCTCATCTAGCTTTTGGAGTTTGGCAATAGAGCAGTATTTGGCAGTGAGTTTTGCTTTCAATTCCTCCCAAGTGAGTTGGTAGGCAATGTCAGCACCCACTGATTGGGTATATGAATTCCACCAAGAGTGGGCATCATCTTCAAGAGAGCAGGTGGCGAAGTTTACTTTGTCGTTCTCCGTGCATTTACTGACACGGAAAACAGTTTCCATTTTCTCGAACCATCTGATCAGTCCGATGGCTCCTTCAGAACCCTTGAAACTCGAGGGTTTGCAGCTTTGAAAGTCCTTGTAAGAACAAGGTTTAACAGCAGAGGTTTCAGCGGCATCGCTGTTTCTTGTGGAGTTTGGTGGGGTATTCCGAGCCAAGGCTTCAGTAACAGCCTGGGTTATGAGTGACGTAATCTGAGCATCCGTGTAAGGTCTGGTCTTTGGCGGCATGATTCTTCAATAAAAGAAATGAAGATAAATGAGATTATGTAGGAACTTGTAATTGTCACAGATGTACATGTATAAAAGCAGTAATACATAACATCAACAGGAAGAATGGCAATTAATATGAGTTGAACAACAAGGAATATTTGATAGCTAATACGAGTTCAAAGGTTACATCCTACAGATGTATTACAAAAGATGTCGGGAATTGTTACATCCGACTGAATTATAGAGTAGCGCGTAGATAGTTACTAGATTACAGGACAGATTACAAGATAAAGACTACACTAGTCTTAACGTAGATTAATTTGTTCCATCATCGTGACAAGACGGTCCACAGTGTTTGCAAGCCTGCTAGCTTGTCGGGCGTTGTCTTCTGCGAGTGCTAGTCGTTGTGTTAGTCCACGCGCATACTCTTCTGTTTCAAGTGAGCGCTGTTCACATTCTTCCATTCTTTGTTGCAGGAGGGCATTTTCCACCCTTATTTCTATAATTTGGTTACGAAGGACATCCATGTTGTTGTTTGTGGTTTCAAGGTCGTCGGAGACTTGTTCGATGCGTTCCAGAGATGTAAGTCTCCAGTTTTCGTTTGTTTCCTGCAACACGACATCCATGGTGCGAAGTCGCTGCTCGTGTTGGTTCACCCTAGCGGCAAAGGCCGGTAAGGCGATGTGAGTGGGATACGGGCCAGCTCGAGGCAACCTGCTGTTCCTCCTTGCTACCCTTGGGTTCTACGACCCGGATTGAGAGCGAGATGAATTGGTTGGAATGTTTGCCATTTCTGAGACAAAACGTTAGTAAGATTGAGGCCTATATTCATATAGCTCCTATATAATATAGCCTATTGAGTGTCTAGCATAAACATGTTTAAGTCTCGGTTCTCTCGAGGTCAGAGTCTTCTATTGTACCCTGTTCAGCCATAACTACTTTCAGATCTTACATCATCTTTGCTTAATTGTACATAGTTGATCAGGCTATGTTAAATTAAACTCGTATGCTGTAATCCCTGAACCAGTCATACCTAATAAGGAATACGGCCTAATGGTCATAGTCTAGGCTCACTAAATGCAACCTAGTTCACTATAACCTTAGGCTCTGATACCAATCTGTAACACCCCCAAATTTGATGATTTGCGGAAGCTTGATTTGGGTGTTACTAATCAATAACAAAGCACAAAGATAAATAGCAAACGACTCTATATGCGTCGTTTTAACAAAATATATTGATACTGAAATGTTTACAACATTTAAAGCTTTACATAGCTCGAGTTAAATAAAATGAGATTTCAGTACATAAGTACTTATACAAAATATACTAATGCAAGCAAATCTCAATCGTCTGTATGCTGACTCGAGCTAAATCCTGAAGCAGAAACATCCTACTGCTGGGTACCTGCGATATATGCTAAAAGGTCAGCTATAAAGCTGGTGAGCTCACAGGTTTGAAATCACGTAATATCGTATGAACCGCAAGATTTAAATAATGAATTGCATCCAGCAATTAAATAATGAATTGCATCCTGCAATTAAATGATAATCATCGTGTATACAGCCATGAGCACATAGTTGAGCTTAACTCGAGGGCCGGGTCCCCTATAGAGAATTCCGGGCGAGGTGCCTCCACGAATGCCTAATCCACATTCGTCTTCCCAAATATTAGTAAGTCCGTTTACCCGGTTAGTGCTTGCTAACCCGAACGAGGAGGGTCAATCATATATGGTACCATATACTAATATTCACGCTACAACGTATTAACAACTATGCTGACGGAGGACTTTTAAATGATTAGTTTCGAAAAACTCATGTAGTATATGAAAAGTTGGTACTTGCGTTCACATGTTAAAAGTTTGAGCAGTATATCACACCCCTGAGTAAAACAGTAAAAAGAGGGGCTATGAGACTCACCTGAGTCTGAATGCGTTTAAACAAACGTAAGTTGATTAGCGAGAAATGAAGTCCAACGACTTGTAACCTGAGGGTGTCCACGACACGCGATGGTTATAATCATGATTGGGTATCTCAAAAGATCACCCTTGTAGTTGTTACACAACTATATATGTCCAAATTACTTCGATTTGGTTGATTTGATAAGTGTTTGAAAACGTGTACGGCCCGTTGGTGACGGATTTGAAATAATAACTTTAAGTATTATTATTCTGTAATTGGCGTTTTGCACTTAAAAGTGTGTCCCAATGTGTTTTATAAGTCGTATCGTATAAGGGTTTGAGGTTATATAGTTCCGACACTTAGTGAAATTGAGATTTGAAAACCTGCTGTTTTATGCGACACAATCATGCGACACTAAATGAATTATGCGACACAAGGGTTGTGTCGCATAGGCGTGCGACACAATGTCCATACGACACAAGGGTTGTGTCGCATGGATGCGAAATGCTGATTCAACGGCGACATAGTGATTGTGTCGTATGGGTATGCGACATAGTGGTTGTGTCGCAGGACTTGCGACACTAATTATCTGGTACGACATAAGGTACGACACAAGGGAATTTATGCGACACAAAGGCTAAGATACGACACAATATGCGACACAAGGCTTGTGTCGCATAGATGAACACCAGCCCAGAAAGTCCGGCTGTCAACGTTTTTCCGGCGAAAAATCCGTTTTAAACTCGTTTTTAAGCTATGAAATCGTGTTCTATACATTGTAATGGACATATACATGTTATATAAACAACCACAAACGAAAAATACAAAGAATCGAGAGATTTCGGGATTTTGTCGGAAACTTACAATTTGCCGAAATGAAAATCCGGAAAGGTAGAAATGTAGATAGTTGCAAGGTGGTCGTGAATCTCTAAAAATATTGGTGATCCGGCCCGTTTCGTGGTAGTATTTTGCGATTTTGTGGATTTTTGGGTGTTTTGGTGAAAAGAAAAGAAAGAGAGAGATGAAAGATAGAAAGAAAGAGAAATGAGAAAAGTGAGTGGGAGGTGGGGGGTTATCCCCACTTTCCAGTTTTCGCCCCGCGTCCCGTGTGGTGTTCGTTTGCTCCGTCGTTTAAACGTTAAATAATTATTTACATTTTTTTATTTATAAGTTTTAAATTACAATTTATTACGCGATATATTATTTAAATATTTTACAAATCATTTTATATTTGTGTTATAAAACGTAAGTTAGTTTATTTCGTTTGCGCGTTTTACTATTTTGAATTGTGTAAGTTCGGTTTGTACGATACGAATGAATACGAAATATTATCAAAATAATATTTTTGGATATAAAAGCGTTATTTAATAAAAGTGGTCACCAACGTCCGTATAATATTGAATCGAAATACATCCGATTTAAATTGCGTACGATTTAATCAAATCGCATATTCGTATATATTCAACAATATATATAATTCGATACATTAATTAGCATAACAAGGAACTAATTACATGTATTAACATATGATTAGGCACTAATTACTAGTCCTAATTTGGCGGGTGTTACACTAGTGTTACCCGGAATTCGCACACTAAACCCGTAAAAACTGAGATCCAACAGTTGCACACCACTCTCCAAAGCTCCCACTAGTCGCCAAACTCCCACTAGCTTCGATTTCTCACTCGGTTAACAAACTCCTAAGATTTCTCGACACTCTCAACAATATCCGAAAGCTCAAACATTAGGACTTACATAGTTATCCGTCTCAAACCCACTTGAAGATTCCCAATTGATTCATCCAGAAGATCCGCTCTAACGTACCAAACATCAACAATTACCCAAGCCTAGTCAAACGCATTCTATCCAACATCTTCTATATATACTATCTCCAAGTATAGGAGCTCTAACGTGCCTAATCATTCCAAGAACATGGAATACTCTACCAAAATCATGGTCTCCCGTTTTAACCCGCGAGCGATAATAAAACTCCCTTTGACACCCACCACTGTCGATTACCAAAACGGATGTGGTACCGTTTATTACCCATCTACCCAACCGAGAAAACCATCTTCTTGAGCACCATAACAAACTTCACATCTTTGAATAACCTAGTCCGTAGTAATGAAGTTCCCGAGACATCACGTCCCTACACTCACAACATCAAACCCCAAGTTTGATAACGTTCATCCATTCTTTTGCACGAGATCGCAAAGAATGATAAACCCGAATCCAAAACCCGGATCCCAAAAATCTCTCCGCAACAAACCACCATTCAAAACCCGATCTGTCGCACCCCCAAATTCGGGTTGCGGAAGCGAATCGGGTCGGGGCGCGACTAATCAACTATCACAAGCACATAAGATATATAATGAACGACCACTATATGCGTCGTTGTACAACTTATATTGATAAAACCAAAGTTTACATCAAAATATTGTTTACATCAGCTCGTTTGAAAATGGAGAGATTTAGATACATAATTACTTTATACAAAATATAATAATGCATCTAAATCTCTGATAGTTTGCATGATGACTCGAGTTAAGTGTCCTGTCGGGCAGTCCAAACTACTGATGGGTACCTGTGATACATGCTAAAATGGGTCAGCGAAACGCTGGTGAGCTCACAGGTTTGTATGTCAACACATATTTGTATGAACCGCAAGATTTAATTGAATTTAAAATGCAATTAAGAAAAATAAAAGTTATACAGCCATGAGCACATAGTCTGAGCTTAACTTGAGGGTCGGGTCCAATTAAGGAATTCCAATCGAGGTGCCTCCTACGAGTGCCTAATCCACACTCGTCTACCCAAATGCTAATACGTCTGTTTGACCAGTTAGTGCTTGCTAACCCGGACGAGGATTGTCAATCCTATATGATATCATATATTAACATTCACGCTACAGATGTATTACCAAACTATGTTGTGGAGGGCTTTAAATTGATTAGTGAAAACAACTCATGTAGTATTTGATTTCGATTGGAACTTGCGTTCATATTGTAAAACAAAACAAGCAATGATATCACACCCCTGAGTAAAACAGTAAAAGAGGGGCCATGAGACTCACCTGAGTCTTGAGAGTTTAAATTAATAAATTTGGTTTGATTAGCCGAGTAGTGATGTCCGAAGACTTGTAACCTGAGGGCGTCCAAGATGCGAGATGGTTAATACGAGTAGGTATCTTAAAAGATCACCTATGCTAGTTGATCACACAACTAGTAATGTCCAAATACATTTGGTTTGTTTGTTTGTTTGTTTGCGTTTTGAAAACTTGTACGGCCCGTTGGTGACGGTTTGTAATAATAATCTCAAAGCATTATTATTATATGTTTCGTGGTATCGTATATTTATCAAAGTATATGTTATGTGTTCCAAGGCTTTCTATAACACCCCTCATTCAGTAAACCATTATAATAATGATTCTTGACTCGGAAGCGTAAATTTAAAACATATAAAAGTACATAAGTTGTTTTCAAAACTTAACAGACCACATTTATCAATCTATTACAACCATAATAATATCATAATGAGGTGTTATATAAATTCACCATCTTCTTATCAAATCAAAATATATCAGAGTATACTCCGGCTGTCAAACATTCCTTCATTTCCAAGAACTTCCTTCCTAGCCCAATATGTCCCATCAATTTAAACCTGCAGGAAGGACTGTGGTGGGGTTAGCATAACGCTAAGTGAGTGAAATTATAAACAACAGCCCAACTTAGCATAACAACTCTGTTTACATCAAAGCATCGTAAATACACAGTATCACAGAGTATCTAGAGTTCTTAGGGAAACCTTCAGCTAAGAACATACAGTTCTATTTCAATGAGATAACATCTCAATACAATAACATGTCAATGAGGATCGGTGGCTCTGGAGATATCATAATACCCGGGGATTCTCCAAGAACACTTACTGCCAATCTGTAAGGCCAATACAGAATAGACCGATAGTTTGGTACTAATCTCATACGACCTAATTTCCTATTAACGAGAAGTACAAGGAATTTCCTGTCGTCTTATAATAGTAACCAACCCCAACTATCGTGTTGACCTCAATACCATAATGCCCGAAGGCCAAATAACAAGTGATCACATATTCAATCAGGTCAACATATCAGACTAAACAGTCTATCAACAGTATTATTACTACTAGCCATAATCATAATGGAAAACAGAAACAGTAATAATACGTTACTTGTTGTAACCAAACCTGTTACAACTAAATCACACTGAGGTTATAGATCCACTCACCAAATACCTCAGTCATCCACTCAGTAGTCTAATATCACTGAGTCTTCTCCACATCTGAGAATACAACAGAATAACACAAGTTAGTCACTGGTCTCAAAATCTGTATAACATCAATCCAATAGATTTACACCAACAAATCTCTAAGTTATTCAAATAATCAAAATCATAAATCCATCATTCTTATTGAATTAACCACTTTTAATTCAATTGTCCAATTTCATGGATTATTACCTAATCATGACTAATTAGCATGATAATCAATTTTTTTTCACAATTACAAATCAACCAATTTGTATTAATTCAACGTTCATCATTTCAAGATTATGAATAACCACTTTAATCATCAAAATCATAATCACTTATCAAATTATGATTATCCAAATCATCATGAACACTTAATCCATTTTCACCTTTTAGCTTGAAAAATATCAATTATCATCACTAATCAACCATGCTATAATTATTAACAATACTTATCAATTTATACTCTAATAACACAAGCTTAAAAGCTTTGATTATAGCCTAATCAACTAAACCCACCACTTTTATTATGATCATAATTCAATTCTACAATTTCTAACATAGGGTTTCAACTATAATCATGAAACTAACATCAACTAACAATTCTAACATAGTTATAAGTCTCAATTTCATCTCAATCATTATTAGTTCATCATATGCCACAAGAACACAAATAAATTTCACAAGCCCTAGCTTAATCAATGTTAATCATTATCATGAATAAGCTTAAACAACATGAATTTAACAATTTCAAGCTTCAATTTCGGATTTTAACCCATCACTTAGTTAAAACTCCAAAACTCCCAATTTCTAGGTTAATTAAAGGAAGAACACAAATCATACCTTGATTATGATGATTAAGGAAGCTTGAATTCGAGTTTAGTAGCTTCAATTTGATGATTTCTCATGTTCTTGATAATTGAATTTAGGGTTTCATGATTATTGATACATAGATATGTACGTACGTATGTTGATATATAAGAAATAACAACCGACTCATAATATGAGTCTATCATATAACTGGTTAATTTTCGTTCCCCGTACTTATCATTGCCTGGAACTTAAAAACCATTTACGGGGAAACATTATTTTATTTTACCGTCAACTGAGTTAATTTAAAATAATCAATAATTTATTAGTCACAATAAATTATTCAACTATTTTCTCCTCTTATTTTAAATTAACACAACGCACCTATTTTCTGACACATTAAATAATAGTTCACCGTCTGAAAATATTAAAATACTTCCAGACCCGAGGAATGGGTGTTACACTTTCCAACAATGGCGTGTACTATTCATGAGACAATAAGGTTGTCGGGATTTACTATTCATGAGACAATAAGGTTGTCGGGATTTACTATTCATGAGACAATAGTATTGTCGGGAATTACTATTCATGAGACAATAGCGATCACTATTCATGAAACAATAGCATTGTCCGGAATTACTATTCATGAGACAATATCGATCACTATTCATGAGACAATAGCATTGTCGGGAATTACTATTCATGAGACAATAGCATTGTCCAACAATAGCGTTTTTGAGAATGCATATGCGACAATGTGATTTCATGCGACAATGAGGTTTACGACAATGCTGTTTTATACGACAATAGTTATGAGACAATAGGGCAATGCGACAATAGGATTCTCGGAACACTGTTCATCCGACAATGAATTCACGGATCACTGTTCATGCGACAATGGCATTGTCGCATAGGATTTCAAAGAGGTATTGTCGCATTAATAAGTTTTTCGTTTTCGTCTAAGTGTTCATCTTCATTGACTTGATCAAACGTGTTTGGTTTGACCCGAAACTTTTAGGGAAGTCTTAAATATGTTAACTAAGCTTTATAAAATTGTCATTACGTTTTATGGTTGACTCGAAGGGTCACTTTCATCAAATTACAAAAACAAACCCTAGAGTTTATGTTTTCCAGATTTTAACTCGGTTTCGACTCGCGATTTCACCCGTTTCTAGTCCGATTCAAGCCTAACCAAAAATCACACATGTCCTCATATATGTCTAGTTCATTTCTGCACTTTATGGTATTTTTATATATTCATTTACTATTTTTAACAAAAATAAACATAACAAGTGGTCGGATTTGGTTCAAAACAGACACTAGCTCAAAGATCAGCTTCTACCCTAAAATACGTGTATTTCTGGAAAAGGTCAAAGAAGAATTTTTTGTAGAGGACATACATACGGAGATTTTGGTATAAGATTCATATGTTGATTCACTCTAGAACTCAAGATATAGCCGAAATGGTGAGACGATTTTCTGGGACAGATTACTGTAATTTATATATATTTGTGTAAAGCGTTTTTCAAGCTTATATTTGGACATTTTAGAGTTGAATGATCAACTAAACATGTAAATATGATAAAAGAAAGTAAAACTAGTGAGAAAGAGTGGCTCACAAAGTGGTGGATGTCGATTTAGAGCCGGATGAAGTGGAACGAGCTCGGTTTTGTGCTTTCTTCCTCTTTTCCTTGTTTCTCCTACAAGATTAAGCTAGTTTTTTTTGTTGTTGTTGTTCTTGAACTTTTTAGAGAGAGAGAGATAGGATCCGCTGGAGAGAGAGAGAGATTTGAGAGGAGGATGGAAAGTTGATTAATAAAATGAGAGTGGTGGTGGTTTGGTGATTGTAGTCAACAAAAAGAAGAAACAAGATCCCTAAACCATGGGGAGTGTTTTGGGGCTGAGAAAATTGACTCATGGGGCCCACACAAAGATGTGTGTGTCTCCAAATTTTGTTCCTCGAGTTTGCGTTCCGTGCGGTGTTCGTTTCCCCGGTCGTTTAAACGTTTAATTAGACGCGTATCGATCTTTAAATACGTTTTCGTATTCAATTTAAATCACGATATATATAATGGATGTATTTTATCAAAATACTTTGTTTTGAGTTATAAAAATATAACTTAGAGGTTATTTCGTTTGTCGGGCGCGTCTCACTCGTTTAATTTGTGTCGGTTACGTTTTAAACAAAACGTACATTGTTTCGTATATTATTAATACATAATAATATAATGTAAATAACTACTATTTAATTATCAAATAGATTTATGTTATTTATTAAAAAGTTTCACCAACGTCCGTATTAATATGTATCGGAATCCATCCGATATGAAATGCACGATTTAAACAAATCGCGTACATGTATATATTTCACAAAATACATATAATGATACACATAATTAGCCTATTACAAAACTAATTACACGTATTACAAAGTGATTCGGACCTAATAATTTGCCCTAATTTGTCGGGTGTCACATTCTCCCGTTGTTAAGAGAATTTCGTCCCGAAATTTAGCTCTGAGTCGTGTATGGAGTAGAGTCTGTGAATAGCTGTGGGTACTTGAGTCGCATTTGGTCTTCCCATTCCCAGGTGAATTCCGGACCACGCCGCGAATTCCAACGGACTTTGACGATGGGAATACGACTTTGTTTCAACTGTTTGACCTCACGGTCCATGATTTCCACTGGTGTCTCGACGAAATGGAGTTTATCATCGATATGAATTTCGTCGAGAGGAATGATAAGTGTCTCATCAGACAGACATTTCTTCAGGTTAGAAATGTGAAATGTGGGATGCACGCTGCTGAGTTCGGGTGGCAGCTGCAATCGATATGCCACTGGACCAATCCTTTCAAGGATCTCAAAAGGTCCAATGTATCTGGGGTTCAATTTCCCGCGTTTACCAAAACGGATGACGCCTTTCCAAGGCGATACTTTTAAGAGTACTCGATCCCCAACCTGGAACTCGAGATGTTTGCGTCTCACGTCAGCATAGCTTTTCTGACGATCACGTGCGGCTTTCAGCCGGTTTTGAATACCCACGATCTTCTCGGTGGTCTCGTGTATGATTTCAGGACCAGTGAGTTGGCTGTCTCCCACTTCGGTCCAACAGACAGGTAATCGGCACTTACGACCGTACAGTGCCTCGAAAGGTGCAGCTCCAATACTAGTATGGTAACTGTTGTTGTACGAAAACTCGCACAAGGGTAAATGATGCTCCCAGTTTGCACCGAAGTCAACTATGCAGGCTCGTAGCATGTCTTCCAGTGTTTGAATGGTTCGTTCGCTTTGGCCGTCGGTTTGTGGATGGTATTCAGTACTCATATCCAGACGAGTACCCAATGATTTCTGTAATGATTGCCAAAAGCGGGATGTGAAACGACTATCTCTGTCTGAGATAATCGAGATGGGAACGCCATGTCGGGATATGATTTCCTTAAGGTAGATTCGCTTGAGGCGTTCCATTTTATCGGTCTCTTTGATGGCTAGGAAATGAGCAGATTTTGTGAGACGATCGACGATCACCCAAATGGTATCGCAACCGCTTGGTGTTTTTGGGAGTTTAGTGATGAAGTCCATAGTAACATGCTCCCATTTCCATTGGGGAATGTCCGGTTGTTGCAGTAAACCGGAGGGTTTCTGATACTCGACTTTGACTTTTGAACAAGTGAGGCACTTGCTGACATATATGGCGATTTCTGCTTTCATGTTTGGCCACCAATATATCTCTTTGATGCCATGATACATCTTGTCAGATCCAGGATGTATAGAGTATTTGGACTTGTGAGCTTCATCCATCACCAAGACTCGTAGGTTCCCGAAATAGGGCAACCAGATTCGGTTTGAGAAGTATTTTACCCCGTTGGGATTGGTTTCAAATTGTTTTTCCATGTTACGCAAGGCCTCATTTTTGATGTTCTCAGGTTTGAGTGCTTCGAGTTGAGCGGTGAGAATCTGAATAATCAGATCATTGTGTATGGTCATACTGAGTGCTCGGACTCGAAGTGGCTTGGTACGTTCTTTTCGACTGAGGGCATCGGCAACAACATTTGCTTTGCCCGGATGATATCGGATCTCGCAATCATAATCGGTAAGCAACTCGACCCATCGACATTGCCTCATGTTGAGATCCTTTTGATCGAAGATGTGCTGGAGACTTTTATGATCTGTGAAGATTGTACATTTGGTGCCATACAGATAGTGTCTCCAGATTTTGAGTGCAAAGACGACAGCTCCAAGTTCAAGATCATGAGTGGTGTAATTCTTTTCATGGATTTTGAGCTGTCGGGAGGCGTAACCTTGTCTCGTTGCATCAACACACAACCAAGACCTTGGTGTGAAGCATCGCAGTATACCACGAAGTCATCATTGCCTTCGGGTAATGATAGAATAGGTGCACTGCAGAGCTTTTGTTTGAGCAGTTGGAAAGCTGATTCTTGCTTATCAGTCCAATCGAATATATTTTCTTTTTGAGTGAGCGTAGTGAGTGGTTGGGCTATTTTAGAGAAATTCTCAATGAAGCACCGATAGTACCTAGCAAGTCCTAAGAATTGGCGTACTTCGGTCGGCGTTGTAGGTGCTTGCCAGCACTTGATAGCCTCGATTTTAGACGGATCTACATGAATTCCTTGACTATCAATCACGTGTCCAAGGAATTGAACGGTTTGCATCCAGAACTCACACTTGGAGAATTTGGCATATAACTCCTCGTTCTTGAGTAGCTCTAGAATGGTTTTCAGGTGTTGCGCATGTTCTTGCTCGTTGCGCGAGTAGATCAAGATGTCATCAATAAATACAATGACAAACTTGTCGAGATATGGTTTGCACACTCGGTTCATGAGGTCCATGAATACAGCCGGTGCATTTGTCAAACCAAATGGCATTACTTGAAACTCGTAATGCCCATAGCGAGTTCGGAATGCAGTTTTTGGAATGTCAACATCGCGAACTCGTAATTGGTGATATCCAGATCGCAGATCGATCTTGGAATAGAAGCTTGACCCCTGAAGTTGGTCGAATAGATCATCGATGCGTGGGAGTGGATAACGGTTCTTGACAATTAACTTGTTCAGTTCTTTGTAATCGATACACATGCGGAAAGAACCGTCTTTCTTTTTGACAAATAAGACCGGAGCTCCCCATGGTGAAGAACTCGGTCGGATGAATCCTTTGTCCAAGAGTTCCTGTAACTGAGTAGACAACTCCTGAAGTTCGGATGGGGCTAAACAATACTGAGCTCGCGCCATGGGTGCTGCACTGGGCACAAGATTGATTGATAACTCGACTTGTCTCGTTGGTGGAAGACCAGGTAGTTCTTCGGGAAAGACTTCCGGAAAGTCTCGAACAATTGGCACATCCTCCAGTCGCTTCTCCTCCGACTTTTTCTCCATAATATGTGCGAGGATTGCCTGGTACCCTTTTCTCAAATACTTTCGGGTTTTCATACATGATATGATATTTAGTCTCCTCCCACCGGTCTCCCCTTGTATGATTAAAGTACCACCGGTGACGAGAGGAATACGAACAATTTTATCAAAGCAGACGATCTCGGCTCGGTGTTTGGATAACCAATCCATTCCAACAATGATGTCGAAACTTCCGATCTCGACAGGTATAAGGTCGATGGTGAAAAGTTCGTCGGCTAGATTTAAAGTGCAATTGGGTATCACACTATCAGTTTCTATGAGTTTGCCATTTGCTAATTCTACAATGTACTTAGCATCTAAGGCAACAGGCGTGATGTCAAGTAGTGGACAGAATTCATCAGATATAAAACTTCTATCAACACCAGTATCAAATAGAACAGATGCAGTTATGTTGTTGAGAAGGAACGTACCCGAGACCACATTCGGGTCTTGGCGGGCTTTGCCTGAGTTCAGAACAAAGGCTCTACCTTTTGCAGTGTTGTTGTTGTTGCCTTTGTTCTTCATCTTTGGGCACTCAATCCTGAAGTGCCCGGTGTCCCCACATTCGAAGCAGGCTCTTGATGGCATGGCATCGTTGTTGCTGGAAGTGTTGTTGTTGGATTTGGGAGTTCGGCAATCCTTGGTCGAATGTCCATACCTCCTACAGTTGTTGCAAGAGGTAGTACACTGACCGTCATGGTGGTGGTTACATTTGGAGCAGTAGGGTTTGCTCCCGGTGTACCCACGTTTGGGTTCAGAGTTGGTGTTGTAAGCTTTGATGGTGTTGGGTTTCTTTTCTGGCGGATTGTGGTGCTCAGCAAGTTTGCGTTTGTTGTTGGAGGATGAATTGGATGTCTCACGGCTGACGACCATTGCCATGAGCTCATGAGGTAACCGGATTGCACTTTCAACAGTGGTTGGTTTAGATGAGGCGACGTGCCCCTGGATGTTCTCCGGGAGGCCACGGATGTATCTCTTGATGCATTTCTCCTCCGGGTCAACCAAACCCGGGCATAGCAAGGCAAATTGCTGGAATTTGGTAGTATACCCAGCAATATCAGTTCCCTGCACAGTCAGGTGCCAGAACTCTTCCTCCAGACGGTGCAGTTCTTCTTCGGGACAATATTTTTCCCTAAGCTTTTTCTTCAGTTCAGCCCAAGGAAGTTGGTTTGCTATTTCGATGCCCACAGAGTTGGCGTGGGTATTCCAACACGTAAGTGCACCTTCCTGAAAGGGGTAAGCAGCGAATTTAACTTTGTTATCCTCAGTACAGTTGCAGAGACTGAAGACAGATTCCATACGTTCCATCCACCGGATCAGACCAATAGCACCTTCCGTGCCTTTGAAGTATAACGGTTTGCAGCTGAGAAAGTCCTTGTAGGAACAAGGTTTGGTAACCGGGGTGGTATTAACGGTTTGATCGCTAGATTGTTGGGAGTTCCCGAGCAGCCAAAGCATCGGCTACGGCTCGGGAAACAATAGCATTGATTTCAGCATCACTGTAACTTTTCTTCTTCGGCGGCATGATTCTGAGACAAAGTGTTAGGAATGATGAGGCCTACATCCATATAATATATAATATAGCCTAAGATATCGAGCGAGAGCGAGGCCTATCTATGTATACATATATATCACATAATAGCCTAGGGTGTCTAACACAGACATGTTTGAGTCCCGGTTTCTCTCGAGGTAAGAGTCAACTAGTGTATCATGTTCAGCCATAACTCCTTTCAGATCTTACATCATATTTATTTAATTGTACATAGTTGATCAGGCTATGTTAAATTAAACTCATATGATGTAATCACTGAACCAGTTATACCTAATAGGGAATACTGCCTAACGGTCATAGTCTAGGCCCACTAAATGCAACCCAGTTTACTATAACCTTAGGCTCTGATACCAATCTGTCGCACCCCCAAATTCGGGTTGCGGAAGCGAATCGGGTTGGGGCGCGACTAATCAACTATCACAAGCACATAAGATATATAATGAACGACCACTATATGCGTCGTTGTACAACTTATATTGATAAAACCAAAGTTTACATCAAAATATTGTTTACATCAGCTCGTTTGAAAATGGAGAGATTTAAATACATAATTACTTTATACAAAATATGATAATGCATCTAAATCTCTGATAGTTTGCATGATGACTCGAGCTAAGTGTCCTGTCGGGCAGTCCAAACTACTGCTGGGTACCTGTAATACATGCTAAAATGGGTCAGCGAAACGCTGGTGAGCTCACAGGTTTGTATGTCAACGAATATTTGTATGAACCGCAAGATTTAATTGAATTTAAAATGCAATTAAGCAAAATAAAAGTTATACAGCCATGAGCACATAGTCTGAGCTTAACTTGAGGGTCGGGTCCAATTAAGGAATTCCGATCGAGGTGCCTCCTACGAGTGCCTAATCCACACTCGTCTACACAAATGCTAATACGTCCGTTTGACCAGTTAGTGCTTGCTAACCTGGACGAGGATTGTCAATCCTATATGATATGATATACTAACATTCACGCTACAGATGTATTACCAAACTATGTTGTGGAGGGCTTTAAATTGATTAGTGAAAACAACTCATGTAGTATTTGATTTCGATTGGTACTTGCGTTCATATTGTAAAACAAAACAAGCAATGATATCACACCCCTGAGTAAAACAGTAAAAGAGGGGCCATGAGACTCACCTAAGTCTTGAGAGTTTAAATTAATAAATTTGGTTTGATTAGCCGAGTAGTGATGTCCGAAGACTTGTAACCTAAGGGCGTCCAAGACGCGCGATGGTTAATACGAGTAGATATCTTAAAAGATCACCTATGTTAGTTGATCACACAACTAGTAATGTCTAAATACATTTGGTTTGTTTGTTTGTTTGCGTTTTAAAAACATGTACGGTCCGTTGGTGACGGTTTGTAATAATAATCTCAAAGCATTATTATTATATGTTTCGTGGTATCGTATATTTATGAAAGTATATGTTATGTGTTCCAAGGCTTTCCAACAATGGCGTGTACTATTCATGAGACAATAAGGTTGTCGGGATTTACTATTCATGAGACAATAAGGTTGTCGGGGATTTACTATTCATGAGACAATAGTATTGTCGGGAATTACTATTCATGAGACAATAGCGATCACTATTCATGAGACAATAGCATTGTCGAGAATTACTATTCATGAGACAATAGCGATCACTATTCATGAGACAATAGCATCGTCGGAAATTACTATTCATGAGACAATAGCATTGTCCAACGATAGCGTTTTTTAGAATGCATATGCGACAATGTGATTTCATGCGACAATGAGGTTTACGACAATGCTGTTTTATACGACAATAGTTATGCGACAATAGGGCAATGCGACAATAGGATTCTCGAAACACTGTTCATGCGACAATGAATTCACGGATCACTGTTCATGCGACAATGGCATTGTCGCATAGGATTTCAAAGAGGTATTGTCGCATTAATAAGTTTTTCGTTTTCGTCTAAGTGTTCATCTTCATTGACTTGGTCAAACGTGTTTGGTTTGACCCGAAACTTTTAGGAAAGTCTTAAATATGTTAACTAAGCTTTATAAAATTGTCATTACGTTTTATGGTTGACTCGAAGGGTCACTTTCACCAAATTACAAAAACAGACCCTAGAGTTTATGTTTTCCAGATTTTAACTCGGTTTCGACTCGCGATTTCACCCGTTTCTAGTCCGATTCAAGCCTAACCAAAAATCACACATGTCCTAATATATGTCTAGTTCATTTCTGCACTTTATGGTATTTTTATATATTCATTTACTATTTTTAACAAAAATAAACATAACAAGTGGTTGGATTTGGTTCAAAACAGACGCTAGCTCAAAGATCAGCTTCTACCCTAAAATACGTGTATTTCTGGAAAAGGTCAAAGAAGAACTTTTTGTAGAGGACATCCATACGGAGATTTTGGTATAAGATTCATACGTTGATTCACTCTAGAACTCAAGATATAGCCGAAATGGTGAGACGATTTTCTGGGACAGATTACTGTGATTTATATATATTTGTGTAAAACGTTTTTCAAGCTTATATTTGGACATTTTAGAGTTGAATGATCAACTAAACATGTAAATATGTTAAAAGAAATTAAAACTAGTGAGAAAGAGTGGCTCACAAATTGGTGGATGTCGATTTAGAGCCGGATGAAGTGGAACGAGCTCGGTTTTGTGCTTTCTTCCTCTTTTCCTTGTTTCTCCTACAAGATTAAGCTAGTTTTTTTGTTGTTGTTGTTGTTGTTGTTCTTGAACTTTTCAGAGAGAGAGAGATGGGAGCCGCTGGAGAGAGAGAGAGAGAGAGAGAGAGAGAGAGAGAGATTTGAGAGGAGGATGGAAAGTTGATTAATAAAATGAGAGTGGTGGTGGTTTGGTGATTGTAGTCAACAAAAAGAAGAAACAAGATCCCTAAACCATGGGGAGTGTTTTGGGGCTGAGAAAATTGACTCATGTGCCCACACAAAGATGTGTGTGTCTCTAAATTTTGTTCCTCGAGTTTGCGTTCCGTGCGGTGTTCGTTTCCCCGGTCGTTTAAACGTTTAATTAGACGCGTATCGTTCTTTAAATACGTTTTCGTTTTCAATTTAAATCACGATATATTTAATGGATGTATTTTATCAAAATACTTTGTTTTGAGTTATAAAAATATAACTTGAGGTTATTTCGTTTGTCGGGCGCGTCTCACGCGTTTAATTTGTGTCGGTTACGTTTTAAACAAAACGTACATTGTTTCGTATATTATTAATACATAATAATATAATGTAGATAACTACTATTTAATTATCAAATAGATTTATGTTATTTATTAAAAAGTTTCACCAACGTCCGTATTAATATGTATCGGAATCCATCCGATATGAAATGTACGATTTAAACAAATCACGTACATGTATATATTTCACAAAATACATATAATGATACACATAATTAGCCTATTACAAAACTAATTACACGTATTACAAAGTGATAGGACCTAATAATTTTCCCTAATTTGTCGGGTGTCACACGATCACCGACTCCATTACCACCGCAAACAATCACTGTCATAATGCAACCGGCCTCCTGCTGTGTCGTCCCGTCACAACCCACCAGACAAAACCCTAATCTTGTTCAATCCGTAAAATAACTCTTCGAGTTCGTCGCGATCTAACACAAAAACGAGCCTATCGATCTCGATCACATGTTGCAAACAAATCCTAAAACCGCATCGTTTTCAATCGTTCCCCCCGATGATTATCTTCAACCGAATCTAGATCAACTGTGATTATATGGCCACAATAACCCTAGCTCTCCATCTTTCAATAAAACCCTAACCATCAACAATCCATCTTGATCGTGCTTTCATCCGCCATTATTCTCAATCGCTCACCCTAGAGCTCTAATACCAGTTGTTAGGAATATTGGACCCAAACAACACACATAATTTGTCGCACCCCCTAATTCGGGTTGAACGACTCTATATGCGTCGTTTACAAAATACACTGATATAACATAAGAGTTTACAAACATTTTACATTATATTTGAGATCACATGATTACCCTGAGAGATTCTAGTACATTTCCAATTATACAAAATATAGATATGCAAGGAAATCTCTTGATGTTTAATGATTGCATGCGACTCGAGCTAAAGTATCCTGATGGGCAATCCAACCTACTGCTGAGTACCTGAGATAACATGCTAAAAAGGTCAGCTATAAAGCTGGTGAGCTCACAGGTTTAATATGATAAGATATGATTTATGAACCGCAAGATTTAATGAATTGATTTACAAACATGTAAATAGATAAATAATGAGTATCGCTGCCATGAGCACATAGTCTGAGCTTAACTGAGGGGTTAGGATCCACATTCAAGGACCTGAGCCAGGTGCCTCTCTATGAGTGCCTAATCTACACTCAATACTGAACAAATGATAATGCGTCCGTTTGACAGGTTAGTGCTTGCTAACTCGGACGGGGATTGTCAATCCCATATGGTACCATACACTAACATTCACGCTAAATCATATTAACAGGACTATGCTTCAGAGGACTTTGATTGATTAGATAAAAACAACTCATGCAGCATACGTGATAATTTGATACTTGCGTTCACAAGTAAAACAAAACGAGCATGTATCTCACCCCTAGGTAAAAGCATTTAAAAAGGGGCTATGAGACTCACCTGAGTCTGATGAATTGTTAGCAAACAATTATGAAGGTTCACAATGATTTGATGTCGTTTCGACGACTGAAACCTGTCGGGCGTCCTAACGCGCAAGGTTTAATGATTAGATGTGGAAACCTGCCGGGCGTATTAAACGCGCAAGGTTTAACTGATTAGATGTCTCAACAGACCATCTATGCTAGTTGTTCATTCAACTATCAATGTCCAAATACATTTGATTTGTTTGTTTGAGTTTTGAAAATATGTACGGCCCGTTGGTGTGATTTGTAATAATTATTCCAAAATATAATTATTATAATGTTGTCATAATGTACTTATAAAGCATGTTTTATATGAGTTGGAGTCGCATCGTATAAGTGTTTGAGGTTGCGCGTGTTCGACACTTAGTGTACAATAGTTAAGACTACCAGTGCAAGTTATGACACACGTTATCACTGTTTGTTATGGTTAAGGCAATTAGTTATGAGTTATGACTGCCTTTGTATGTTACGATCTCAGTTATTACTGCCCTTTATAACTCGTTATTACTGCCCTTTATAACTTGTTATTACTCCTAGTTATAACTTGTTATTACTCCTAGTTATAACTTGTTATTACTCCTAGTTATAACTTGTTATTACTGCTAGTTATAACTTGTTATTACTCCTCTTTAGTTTTTCCAGATTTTTGACTCAAAGAACTCCTCGTTTTCTACACTTTTTAGTCCGAACCAAGACCCACTAAAAATCACAGATGTTCCCCTACGGGTCTAGTGTAAATCTGCACTTTATGATAATTTTATAAATTCATTTAGTATTTTTAACAAAAATGAACATGAGACGTAGTCAGATTGTGTTCGGAGATGAGTTCAGTCCAAAGATCCACGTTTTTCACCATGATCCGTGAGGATCTGGTCCGAGAGCCAAAAATGAAAGTTGTAGCTGATATCCTAATGAACATTTTTCGTTTAGATGTCGAGATTTGGTTCTTCCTAGTTTTCAAGATATAGACGTTTTGGTGTGACGAAAATTTCTGGACAGAATCTGTCTTCATTCACATATGTTCGAAAAAACGTTTTCCGTTATGATTTTTGGACATCCCCAAGTTGTATGAACAATATAAAATCTATATAAACATAATAAAAGTATTTTTCGAAGGTGTCGGGATTTCTTACAATGCTCGTATGGAGAATCCGAAAAGATGGAAACGTAGCTCTCGTTCTCGTGATCGTTTTTGCTTCAATCGTCTTGATGATCCAAGGTGATTTGAGAAGAGATTATGGTGATGATGATGGTGCCGTGAGGTTGGGGAGGAGAAAGAGGGAGAGAGTTTTAGTGAGAGGAAGTAGAGAGATGGAGGTGTATGATTGAATGAGAAATTTGGTGGGAGTTGTTTGTGGTTTAAAGTCAAGAACAAGATCCATGTTTCATGGATCTTGTTTGGCTGATTTTTCCAAGTTAAAAAGAAGGTGGATTTTTGTTATATTTAGACGTTATGTATCATATAATTGGTATTATATCCGTGTTCGTTTAAATGTATATTTAGACGTTATGTATCATATATACGTTTTTAAATAACGAATAAACTTTCGATATTTTTGAGTTGAAGTATTTTATCAAAATACTTGTTAATGAGTTATAAAAATATAACTTTGGTTGGTTTTGATTATCGAACGTGTTTCACTCATTTTTGGTTGCGTATGATTGTTTTATACGATACGAAATACCTTTGAAATATTATCGAAATAATATGTAATAAATAATGAGTTGTATTAAATAATAATTCTATATTACTTAATACTAGTTTTCACCAACGCCGTATAGATGAATCGGAATTTGGCCGATTTGAAAATGCACGATTTAAACAAATCGCGTACTGATATATATATATATATATATATATATATATATATATATATATATATAACAATATACATATGATACATACAATTAGCCTAAGACATAGCACTAATTACATGTATTAATAGATGATTAGGAACTAATAACTAGTCCTAATTTTATGGGTGTCACACAATTGCACCCAAAATAATAAACGAATCACCAATTGCTAACAAAGCAATTAAAACAAGCAAACAAGATAAATAAACATGATACGCGAATTTAAACGACACAAGGATTTAACATGGTTATGTCCAATCTCCAACTTGGAGATTGGTTTAGTCCACGCGGCCAAACCGAGAGATTTTTCTTTCTTAAATTCATAGTCCAGGGTTTACAAGAGTAGTGGTTACATTATATAGTGCAAACGATAAAAGGAAACAGCTTGTAAAACAAGTTCCTACCGTCAGACACGATCCCACCGGGATCCCAAACGATCCCACTGGGATCAAACTCCTTGATCAAAAAACTCTAACTGATCCCACCGGGATCCCAACGATTCCACTGGGATCACTTCAATTTCTCCTTTTATGTTTTCCTAGTTCAATCTTCACACTCAACAATTAACAGAAGTCCATGAAGGGTTATCAGGCCCAAAATAATCATATAGGAGCCTAATAGTCAACCCCAATATGTGCTAAGGCCCACCAGGTTAGGGGTTGTGTCCCCAAGATATGGGACCACCTTGTACTGTTATCCCACCATTAATAGCGGTGGTCTCCCAGGCACAGACAAGGTCCCAATCCCTACACACCCATTGGTCCACGTCAGCATAGGGGACCCATAGGTAATGGCAATATGTCGCATCCATCCACTGGCACCACCAAATGATGCTACATGGCAAAACTTGCCCATCAAGTTGGTGTAACATTGCCACTCTATAAATACAAGGGTATGTGCATCATTATCCTTCAAGCATCTCCAGATACACCCACCATTCATAAACCCTAGAAAACCCTAATCCAAAGAAGATAACAACTTATCTTCTCCAAGACGATTCAAACCACCCTTGATCTTGTTCTATACGGGTCCAATGGTTATCCACGTAATCCACGGAGTGTAACGAAACGATCCAAACTCAACTGCACTCAAGTTCATTTTTATGCTTGATCAATGTATGATCGATGAAATTGAGCACTCAACACGTAATGTAAATTAATTACAGTAATGCATTATTTATTTGAGTTTTATATTGCTCAGGCGGTGGAAGTAGGGGTGTTATTTGGCTAATTTAATCGGGTTTTGGGTTATTCGGATCGGATTATTTGATTTTTCAAGTTTATAATTTAAACCGTAACCCCATTCAAATAAAGCCGGGTTATTCGGGTTCGGGTTATTTGGATTCGGATTGAGTTCGGGTTATTCATTTAAACCCGAATAAAATGATATTCTAAATTTTCGCATATATATGGATGTATTCACATATCATAAATAACTTAAATATTAATGTTATATTTGTATATTATATTACTTTTTTGGTTATTCGGGTCATCCGAATCGTAAAAAGAATTTTATCTCATTTTTGGTTATTGTCTTACATGTATATATTTATATATTAGGGTTATAAAAGAATTTTATCTCATTATTCTTATATGTTTATGGGAGTGGATAATAAAATTGAGACAGAGGGTGTACATATTAAAATTAAAGATTTCATTTCGTAATGCAATTTAGAGAATTTCATCGAATACTTGATTACTTGGTGGCTTGGTGCTCATACTTGTCGGTATTGAAATTGCAGCAAACACAAGGATAACAAAATTAAGGGGACCTAACCACAAAACTTACCAGCTAAGAAGAAATTGTTGAAATCAAACCCAAGTATGTTAAAGTCATGGGCTCATGGCCCTATAATTCGAAGGAGATGGATTGATGGTTGGATGCAAGAAGTGGGCGTCGTTGATAAAAAATAACACCCCTATTTGGTTATTATTATTCTTCTTCTTCATACAAAAATACTAACCATATAAGGATATTCTTGTACCATTTTTACTACACACTATCTTTAAAATAAATATGAAAGGTTAGTGGAAAAATCATGTGTGCTTCTAGGTTAGCTACACTAAAAGTTAGGTGCTTCTAAGTATAAAAAATAAGAAATACAAGTGTGTGCAAGTAAACATAAACAGTATAAATATTTGAGAATTTACATTTCACTTAACTATACCGATGGATGTTATGTTCTATTAACAATTTAGTCCTTCACCTTTTTGATACTTACCAAAGTGGTCATATATTTCATCTTTGTTGCACGAATGATTGATTACCCATACATTTGTTATTGACAAGGCTACTCTTAAATCTTTACCGACCTTGGCTTACAGACTTATTTCCATGGTGATAAATCCATGGTAATAAATTCATAAAAACTAATATGACTTTCGAAATGTATCTAAGATTCTAGGTAGCATTCTAAGACAAGTTCATTGATATGAATGAAGATCAATCATAGGCTCATAGCAAATCATTTGATAATCCACGAAGAAAAAAAAAACCCTCTAGCCAGTACAAACAACAATTATTAGTGTGTGTGAGGTCTTCTTCAATCTTATCTTAGTAAGAAGGTCTAGAATTATAATCATAAAACTAAGCATTGGTTACATAGTGAAAAATCATGATCAATTTTTTAGTAACCCCCACCCTCAAGTGCGCTCGCGCACACACATACGTACAGATCAAGACAGGGTCCTAACAACTTCCATTGACGAATGAGAAAAAAGAGAGAGTAAACACAAACAGATCAACCTCCGCATGTACTTGTACAACCAAAATCATCCATTAATCCAGCAAGCAGTTCTATATTCAGAATACCTGATATAACACTACATACCCCATATCAACATTAACATTCACAAACCAAGTTTCCCCTGTTTTTTGGCATGTATTCATCTACAAAAATGAACTTTATACTTACAGTACTACTACAATATCCTTTCAATGATGTTATTCCACGGAACAATTTGCAAAACTTCCTTATGATCCTTGTTGGCATCCTTGCATGTGGCTGATATGTCCAAGGTTCCATCTCTGTACACAAAAAACAAGTCATTCTCTATCATTCGCAACCACTTTTGGCTCCTGTCATGAGCATTGTGCAATGACATTCCCCTGAAACAACCATAATATGCAAATTTCAACATCAATACTAGTATATTACCATCTAAACAGATAAAAGAATTCTATAAACCATTGATATATAGTATTCGGTGTGCACCCTTCCTACAAAACCATCTTCAATATTGCTTATCAAAAAAGTGATCAAATATTTGTTGATATACGAATTTAGTATAGTAATACACTCATGCAAATATCTATAATGCACTCTAAAAGTAAACTATGATGATGTAGGAAGAGGTTACACCAATTTGTTTCATATATCATCTCTTACGTATTGACTATCAAATACAATAATTTTTAGGTGTAATTGAAACATGATTCCAACTTTACGGTTGCATAAGATAGACTTTATGCAATGATAGTTGATAGGTCAGACTATCAAATAATATGTCCAAAATAATGTCCCAAAAGCCCATCTAAAACCATAAAATATGACATCACCTTGATAAAATGTTTCATTATTATGTATTAGAAGAATAGACACAAACACAGCTTATCAAACACTGCAGTTATTGACAAAAGAACAAGTATATCAATCTTGATTACTAAACAGGCACTTTACGTCAACGCTAGCACCTTTTGAAGTCAAATTGAGGAATGGTAACTTGTTTTTCAGCTCAAATTTAACAGCAAATAACAAGTAGCGACTGTAACAGAGTTTACTCTAGTTACCAACAATCCTCAAAAAGGTTCAGCTCTATATCAAGTTTATACTCTACAAAAATCTTACTAAAAAATATTGAACTCATACCCGACTTCTTTTCCAAGGTACCCACCTTTTTTTTTCTGATTTAAGGTACTGAATCTTTATTTATCTTTTGCACAGAAACTAAAAATAAACATACCTTTTGACTTGTTGAGAAGGTAACCGCCTAACCGGGCAGCCACCAAATCAGATAATGATATTTTCGATGAATTCTTCGACAATCGATACGTCAGTTGTCATAGATATAACGACCAAGAAAGTTCAGTACCTTAAATTGGGGGTACATTTTTACTCTAAAAGTATGTTTCACTTATGTGCCATTTGCCCTAATTTCAATAGGCACTACCTTTGACCAATCAAACATTGAAGTCCAAATAAAACTCATTACTTTATTTCATCAATCACATTACACATACACAAAAAAAAAAAAAAAAAAAATACAACTAAACACCTAAAATCTCTTGATCAACCCTAATTTCACATGGGTATCTCATGCATTTTTTCATAATAATAATAATAATAATAATAAAAAAGGAATGAAAAGAACTTACCGAATATGAAAAAGATCAGAAATATTCTGCATTTCCAGGTAATAATTGAGGGATTCCAAAAATGTACGATATGTATTAACATGTAATCCATCAATTCTTGGATACGGAAGACGAGGTTGAGGAGGTGGCGATTCCGATTTCGCAAGAAAAACTCCGGCGCCGGAAAATGAGTATTCTTTCCACACGACGGCAGAATCGGCGGCGTTAACTGGTGGGTTTGGACAGAACCCATGAGTAGATAAAATGTGATCAAGTTCATCGTGACAAGTAATGGGCTTGAAATTGGGGGTGTACCAAATTGCGAGTTTTTTCATGCAACTTCTCATACATTCTACTTCCATTATTGAAATCGGAATCGGAATCGAAAGCCAGTGTCTTTTTGATTGATTTGAATTGGGGTTTAATCGAATTTGAGAAATAAAGAAAGAACGCTGTCAACTTAGTTTCAACTTAAAATGGTGTTATTTGGTGTTTACTTGGTGAGCATGCATGTCAAGAATCAAGAATCTTAAATTTGGGTGGGTGGATGGGTCATGGGTGGATAGTATTTGTATTTGTTTTTGTTGTTGGGTCCAAGTTGAAAATGGGCTTAAATGGATCAAGAATGATTGATTGGTTTTGTCAAACTGAAAGTGCCAGCCTGTCTATGACTCCATGCTAAGATTATTGTGGGATATGAAATTGATTTTATATAAATAATGTTATAACATAATTTTTTATGTAATTATGTAATATGAGACAGAAAATACTATATAAGAGAGTGTATAGTAAAATATAATATGAATTGAATAAATAACGGTGTAATAATATACATAATTAATTAATATAATATAATATAGATTATAATAATATTACTTTAATAAATTTATAATAAATACTAATAAATATTAACATTAATAATGTTGACAATAGTATTCAGGCAATATTATAAAATATTTCCTTTTATCAAATATTTCTTTGGAATGGAAAATGTAATACGTTTAAGGAATACGAATTCTTTAATATGATGAGATTCGAAAGATTTCAATTTCTTATACAAAGAGATGAAATTACATTATGTGAATACAAAAAATGAAAGGGTTAATGGCACAGATCGTCAACGAAATTTTCTTTTTTTATCGAGTTAGGGTATGAATCCAATTTATTACTATGATAAGTAATTTAAAAAAATATTCGAGTTAGAGAATATGTATAACACCCCTCGTTTCAGTAAACAATTACAATAATAACTATGACTCGGAAGCGTAGATTTCAAACATACTATCCATGTCTTTATAATGTCAATAAACTTTTTCAAACTAAATACACGACATTTCAACAAACTAGGTGTTATATAATTCAAAACATCTCTTTAGTTATAAAACTAACATCAGAGTAAAAGCCTGTCAAACATTCCATCAATTTCAAGAACTTCCTGCCCGCCCCATATGTCCCATAAATTTTAACCTGCAGGAAGTACTGTGATGGGGTTAGCATAAAGCTAAGTGAATGAAACTATAAACAACAGTCCAACTTAGCACAACAACCTGTTTACATCAAATAACAATAAACAGTCAATCATCATGAGGATCGGTGGTTCATGAGATACCTTTATACCGGTATGGTACTCAAAGAACACTTATCAATCATCTGTATTGGCCTATACAGAATTACCGATGACTTGTTGTCAATCACATACGACCTAGATCTTTAAACCAACATTTCAAGTTTCAAGATCTCCTGTCGTCTACAACAACAACCAAGTCCAACCATCCATTCAAGTTGACCTCAGAATCTTACATACTAGCTCAAACAGCCCAGTAAACAATCAACCAAACTAACCTGGCAAGTTATCTCAAATAAAATATTCTATCAAAGTAATACTATAATTACTTGTTGTAACCAAATCATTACAACTAAATCACACTGAGGTTACAGATCCACTCACCAAGTACCTCAGTCATCCACTCAGTAGTCTAATATCACTGAGTCGTCTGTGTATCTGAAAACATCACAGATTAACACAAGTTAGTAACTTGTCCCAACTAATAACAATTAAGTAATTAATATCGTTACACAATCATAACATAATTACATGCATCAAGTGATACCTAAGATCACAGCAAACAAAGATTCAATTCGGAACAAAATCAAAAAGTCCCGAAATAAGGTTCAAAAACTGTAAAATGCCATTTTCGACCCCTAAACGACCCCGAATGGCCAAAAACCACCTAGACTCTTAGAATAGAGCTTTGATCAGTGGGCTGTTTTCGAGTGACCATGTAAATTTCAGCCCAATCCAAGTTAATAAATTTGTCACTCAGTCGCGACCCTGAAAAGACTTACGCACTTTTAAAATTTACAACCCAACTTTTAGCATAGGATCCGCCGGATCCCCACATAGTCATTTGAATCCACCGGATTCCCTTGAATCCGACCGGATTCCCTAACCAACCTGAATCCGCCGGATTCATTAGGAATCCGCCGGATTCTACCTTCGTCCCAGACCTGTACAATCTGCTCAAACCCTAACCCACGGGTTTAATACCCAAATCACTCAAAACTCGATTGTAACAGCTTTAAACAGTAAATAACTTCACATAAACATCATGTAACAGTTATAACATGTTTCTAACATCAATTTTCACCTCAAATCAATAATCTCTAAGATTTCAAACATAATCAAAAATCAATCAAACTTACTTACAATTTTGAATGAAGAACATGATGATTATGATGAAACTAATCAGAATTACAGCTCCAAATTCGGTTTCTACTTTTGATTTGAAGTTTTCTGTGAGTTTTGGTTTGATTGAATTCAAAGAATGAAATGAAATAAACTTTCCTAAAAGGGAAAGTGATATATATGCCGACTCAACAAACCGCCTTCAATTATACGGGTATAATTTTATACCCCATCTCAATCTATTGTCTGGAACCCGAAAACCATTTGCGAGTCCAAACATATTATTGTACCGTCAACTATATTAATTTACAACAATTAATAATTTACTTATCACATTGAAATATTCGACTCCTATTCCAATTATTTCAACTATTTCAAATAATATTATTTCCAAACACATTTAAATGCTTATTTAAATCAAGAAATAATATAAAACAACTAGGTCCATTTCGAGGATGTTACAATATGCCCTTGGGTGACTGGAGCAGCCAGTATTTTTGAGTTTTTAGCCGGTTTTTCAATTTTTAAAATGCCACGTACATTGGAAATAAAAACGCTATGTGTAAATTTTTTGATGACATGTTTGACACATCATCATTTTATAACTTAAACCGGTCAAAAATTACTTTGCTTCCCTAAATCGACACATAATTTGAAAGTTCATTACTTTCCAGAGTAATAAATTTGGTTTCATATCTAAACTCGGTAGAAAAGATAAACTTCATTACCTATCTGCACAATTAACCCAAAATTAAATTACATTCTATCAACCAAACCGAGCAATTTTATTCCACCAAATGGTCACTTTGAAGCATAAAACCATTATTTTTGATGCCATTTTGTATCATAAACTTGTTAATATCTCTAATCAATCACTTCTAACATCTTTCATTAATATAGTTGCAAGTTTCTTTTGGTTTTTATTCTTTAATTTAATTCCCTTCACGAAAATGGTAGCAAACAGTTTACATTTGCAATCGTAATTTGCTTAAAGGTAAACGTCAATTATAGATGTTGTTTTTTATAGATTAGAGATATTAACAAGTTTAGGATACAAAATGACATCAAAAATTATGGTTTTATGCTTCAAAGTGGCAATTTGGTGTAGCTAAGTTGGCTACACCTTGGTGTAGCTAACATATCCCGTATATATATATATATATATATATATATATATATATATATATATATATATATATATGAGAAAGGTATATATTCCATAAATCACATGCAAATAAACACTTATTGATATTTGATACAAGTATGATTGTATAATTGTATATTATGTATGTAATGTATAATTTATAATGTATAATGTATAATAATAATCTTTAATAATGTTTGGTAAATGAATGTGATATATTGGATCCCACAACCTTCCTCTCCTTCAATTCCCCTTCACCTCTCTAGTTCCAACTTCATTCTCACCTTTCATTTAACTCTTTCCCCCTTCATCTCCAACTCTCCAAAAAAAAAAAAAAAACCATGACATCCATATTTCAAACCTTCAACAAAAACAATTCTCTCCCTGTTTCTCAAACCACCAAAGATCCATCCCCGCCCGAAACGGCGGGGATGCGACGTAGGAACTCATTCACTTCATCATTCGATTCATTTCCGATCCAACGGCCGACAATCTCCAACACGACCGCATGGGCGTTACGCAGTTCCAAATCTGTGTCTTCAATGGGTGAGTCAGCATCCACGTCAGTTAAAAGCTGGTGGGACCGTGGCTGGGCTTGGATTCTTTCAAGCAAACCAGTTTTTGCTCAAGATCTTGAAATGAACCATGAAGAAACAATTGTTCTTGGTTCCCATTATAAAGGAAGTTGGAGACACATTCTTTATAAGTTCAGATCCGAGATCCGGAAGCTTGTCAAGTCGGATCAACCCGGACTACCTCAAACTATCCGTTCCACTTCATTTAAATCATCTGCCATTTGAGCATATATTCATTTCGATCCAAGGGTATTATTATTATATATTTGATTTTTTTAATCAATGTATTTGTTATGTTTCTGTTATTATTTTATTAATTTTGTTATTTGTTACATGTAAGAAGAATTGAAGAAAGCTTTATATATGTCTTGTTTGAATCTATAGATATATGTTGTAAAAACAGTTCACCATTAATTCTTTCTTGAGAGTAATTTCATTGGAAGAACAGTTTGTCTTTTGTTTAAATTCTTGGAATATATCTTTTTATTTATTTATTTATTTATTTATTTAAATTATTTAAAATGATTGAATGTAATGGTACAGAGAGAATTTAGCATGAAATGGAAGGAGGAATAGAAGCAAAACCCATGTTACTTTTTAGCTAGTATCAACTAATTGCATAATTCAAGATTCTTGCTTTAATAATTTATAATTAATAAAGTATTTATTAGTTAATAAATGTTTGTTTTTATAATTAATAAAATTTAAAAATTTATAAAAAATTTGAAAGTGTCGGTGGAAGGTAGCAATGCCATACATTAAAGCGTGTTTGGCTTGCTGTCATGATTCACCCATATGGCCATGTGTTTTGGGTTTAAGTGTTTAACCAAGTTTATGTCATTAAATATATAGTAATCTTCCATATAACCTTATAACTTTAATTATAAATAATGATTAATGACCCATAAGTTATCTGAATATTATTTAATCAAAAAGTATTTTAAATATCTCATCATTAAAAAGCTTTCTATCATATTATGTTTCAACAGGGTGTAAAATTGAACCTTTTTTACAAGTGTAACATACCTTAAGAAAATAACTCAGTAAATCAAGATACATTATGCATTGAAAGAAACTTTCAAGTTTAAACTGCAATTTGTTCATAAATAAATCTCTATTCTAGTTCAACCAAACAAATAAACAATCATCCCACAAGATGCAATTACAACAACAAAAGATTACAGCATTTGCATATGTCCAACGACAAAAAAACTAGAAAGCGCGTGGTGAATCTCTCATGCGTGGAGAATCTCTCATGCTAATATTCACACTATTCCTCATGGTTCGTCGACCAACGCCTGCATTTCCTTTTGTCATCATAGCCACAAATTCCCCATAGTCAATCCTCCCATCCTGAAAATAAACCACATAAATCCGTGTTAAACAAACCCTGTATCCGGATCATAATAATAGATATTTAGATATGTAATCCTATTCAATTCTCGACTCACATTATCTTGATCAACTTCTTTGATGATATCCTCTACGAGAAAATCAGTCATATGATGATCCGCACACGCCTGTTGAAGTTCATCAACTGTTATATAACCACTTCCATCTTTGTCAAAATACTGAAATGCAGCAACCAAATGTTCCTCTCGTTCCAATTTGTTTAAATGAATCGTTGCTGCTACAAATTCTCCATAGTCGATTGTCCCACTGTTATCAACATCAGCCTGAAAAGTAATACTATTTAGCTATTTCTCACACATTTTGGGTAAAAGTAAAAAAGGCTTTTTAATACTAATAGTCTTACTGCATCCATAAGGTCTCTGATTTCAGTATCCTTTAATGTAGAACCAAACTTTCTTAAACCAGCTTTTAGTTCATCAAATGTAATTGCACCACTGTTATCAGTATCCATTGCCTTAAACATTTCCCTCAAACCAGCAATCTCCTCTTCTGACAAGCTCTCGGCTATAACCTAATAACAAAATTCTTTTTAAGAAATCAAATTTTCCCACATGGTTTTCCGGTTACATACTTGTCTAAAGAATTTTAAACATGACATCTTTTTATAAGTTTTATTATGCCACCTACATACCCGTAAAGCCATCTTCTTTAATCTATTCATTGCTGAAAACTGCTTCAGACGAGAAAGAACTGCAGGATCCAATTCTCTGTCAGGAGCAACACCATTTTCACATATCCAAGGATGACCTGCACATTTTTACAGCAACAAATATTCCCAATATGATAATCATTGAAGTAATAAATACTTAAATATCCCAATTAATGAATTTGAAAACGGCAACATGTGTATTCTTGTTGAATATGACATCCATTGGGACGTGCATGCTTGCTTGCAGTGACATTTCAATATATATAGACAAAACATTCGATAGCTACACAAGCAAAATGATTTATAATGGGTAAGAAAGCCTACATAGAACTTCATGAGCAGTTAAGCGATCTGAAGGTCGAGAACATATCATCTTCTTAATAAGATCTTTGGCACTGTCAGATATAAGGGGCCACGGATCTGACTCGAAGTCTAGATTTCCCTTCAGAACTGCATCAAATATTCCCTGTTGTGTTTCTACATAAACATAGTTCAATGAGCATCAACAGAGGTTCTTGGAATCAAATGCATAACATTTTTTCTTATTAGCTAATAACACATACCAGCCCAAAATGGTGGTACACCGCTTAAAAGTATGTAAAGTATCACCCCAGCTGTCCATACATCTGCTTCTGGCCCATAATGTTTCAACAACACCTCAGGTGCAACATAATATGGGCTTCCAACCACATCTGAGAAAATTTGACCTAAAACGAAAACAGTAAATTAAAATTAAGGGTTTTGTTAATGAAAGCCCTTAAGGATGTCATTAACAAATTTAAACATGCATAAATTAATTGTACTTCAACCAATATCCAAGGGGGTCAAATCAAACTAATATGCAAGGTGATATTGAGTTTATTATGGTATGTGTACAACTAATGTTGCATGTCAGAAAGTTTTATTGACTACCCTTAGGGATCTCATTATCATTTTCCTAAAATTAAATATAAAGACGAACTCTTGATACCGACTGTGCTCTATAAAATGTACCTGGTTTGAAGAAAATCGAGAGTCCAAAATCTATTGCCTTAAGTGAAAAATCATCATCCCTATTAACCAGCAAGAAATTTTCAGGCTTTAAATCTCGATGCATAACTCCAAGCGAATGACACGCTTGGACAACACCAACAATGATCTTTATCAATTCAGCCGCTTTTCTTTCACTATAATTTCCCTTTTGAATGATCCTATCAAACAATTCTCCTCCATTACAAAGCTCCATGACGATATGAACATACAAAGGATCCTCATATGCACCTTTAATGGTGACAATATTTGTGTGCCCTGCCAAATGGTGCATAATCTGAATCTCCCTCCTCACATCCTCCACATCCTCTTTCGAAATCAATTTACGCTTTGAAATTGACTTACAAGCATAATCTATACCGGTGGAATTCTCGGTACATAAATAAGTAGTACCAAATTGACCTTGGCCTAGTTTTTGACCCAATGTGTAAAGATCACGAATATTTGGGGTTTTATGACCAATAACATAGAACGCTTGATTAGCACCTCCGTGGCGGTTCATTGTGTCGTCGTCTTTCTTGGGAACAATTTGAGGCTTAGGATTGGGATTAGGATTCGACTTGTTGGATGATTCTTTGGCACTTAATTGTTCTTGAGTGTTTAAGTTGTTAACTTGGCTAGAAGAAGTGTGTTTCTTGAAACTTGATGATCGTCGTTCGGGTTGTTTAAAACTTTTAGTATCTTTTCCTCCAAAAGATCCACGACATGTATTGCCCATAAAAGTATTCAATCTTCCTTCAAAAGATATAAACCGAAACCGTGTTCCTCATTCATTAAATTTACTGCAAATAAATGTCATATCCATCCAATTAGCCACACAATATCAACAATCATAAAACTTGAAGGCATTATTTGTTTATGCAAATGTGTGAACCAAAACAAAAACAGAAAGTGCAGAAACATGTTACAGATCGGACCAATTATCTTGAATTCATTCATTATACCCGTATCATTAATCAAACATATCATATGTTTTTTTTACTTTTTTTCCTGATTGAGACAACACCCATATGAACAATCATTGAAAAAGGACAAAAAGAGAGTTAAATCTGTTAATTTCAGACGACAAACCCCACATGGGAAATCTTAAAAATGAGAATGAAATTAGAAAAATGTAGATACATGATACATACATGTTGTGTTGGATTCATATGCCTGATGATGATGAAAGAAAATTTGGAATATGATTTGAAGGGGGTGATGATAAGTGATAACCAATATCCAATGCTTTGCTTTTTTTTTTTTTTTTGCTTTTTTTTTCTGTTTTTGGTTTGTGGTTATTTGGGGTATGGAAACTGACTTCCCCTGTTGTTGTAGTTGATGATGAAAAATTTCTGATGAAATATTATTGGATGATGTTTCTGTCGTGCTGACCACTTGACAACCCCACTTTGACTTTGTCCAACTTGTTTTTTCTTTTTCTATTTACTTTTTAATAAAGTTGTTAGAAAATTTCGCCTTTCATCTGTTAACGATTTTGGGACTTTGAGAATCTATTTTACTCATTTTTCCCCTTGTTATGCGAATGCGATTTATCGTCTTATATTGAATCAAACACAATATAGCGTTAGCCGTTAGGGTTTGCTTGTGCTTGATGTGTGTAAAACTATATACTTGGAGAAAAAAGAAATGATTTGAAAATAAAAATGTTTTTAAAGATAACAGAGATAAAAATTCGAAGAATTCATCTAACTTTTCTTAGTGTATCAAGTTAATGTTAAACCATGTATGTAGTCATGACTATCCGTCGGGTACAACGGGTAGTCATGTTAGCAAGACTAGTCCATGACTACATGATTGTTTATAGTGATGACTTATCACAAATGCGTGTATCAAGTTAATGTTAAACCATGTATGTATTCATGACTATCCGTCGGGTACAAGTGGTAGTCATGTTAGCACGACTAGTCCATGACTACATGATTGTTTATAGTGATGACTTATCACAAATGCACTTTGAGCTGCATTATTTTCTCTAATTTCTAAATTTTTTTATATATAAACCATATACTATCATCTATCAAACATTTGATTACATTACATAGATAATTTAAGAATTTACATTTTTAATATAGATCTAATTAATAAATTTAAACTAAGAATACATTTTAGTTTTTTAAAATTCATTGAACTTATCTAAAAACAACACCCACAAAGAAAAGGAAAAAAAAAGCCCAATTTTTTTTTTTAATTCACAAAGAAACTGAAATATTTTTGTGTTATCATCTTTTTCCTAAGTCACAGTGTCACACTAATCTTCTTCTTCCTACAGCTCATCTTCTTCCTACTGATGGACCATCATCCGTCCACAATGGGCCCGACGACTGTGTGTGCAAGGCTGCAAGTGGTCTTATATTTCTCTTCGTTCCTTTTCAACTAAGGACACGACTACCATTACTATTCTCTCTTCCTTTCTCTGTAAAGTTTGAAAATCAAATAGATAAAACAATACATTATTTTATTTAGATACCACAAGACTCAAGGTATTAGGATACCATTTTCTTTACAGTTATAAAAACAGAGCAGCACATGGAAGGAATACCAGTTTCTTTCTTTATTGAATTACAATCTATCTGTGGATAATGTAAACCTCTATAGTTCTCTAATCATCAACTCAATTATGTACTATACTGCAAATCTCTAAAACTCATACCTATGTTCAATACATAACAAATTAGTGTAAGCCACGATCAAATCTGTGACTTTAACGGAACTTCAACGTTACATGGCTTCCTGAACGGAAATGTTGATGTAACATGGCTATGTCATATAACCTGTGTATGCTGTTCAGATCTTGATGTAACATGGCTATGTCATATACCCGTGTATGCTGCTATTACTTATTTTGTTTCATGCAGCTCCTTCTATACTTCTACTAAGCCCTCCACTTGTAGGCCTAAAACATTAACACAGAATACAAAGTCTTAGTAGATAATCAATTTATGGGGGTGTTTGGATGTACGTCTTAAAAGTGATTATGTCATTTTGAAAGATCAAAGTCGGATAGTTAGCTATGCAAAACAGGTTGTACAAGATGATGTTTGATTACTCTGGTTAAAGATGTAATGATCATACAATCAACTGTTTGAGCATTTGACATTCCGATAGTTAAAAACCTAAGACTCCACATAATATGACCAAAAATGGGATTCCTTTGAAAAAGAAGATACGTTCTGTGAAATGGAAATTAAAGTCTCTAGACCTTAAGAACCGATTATTACAACTATAAGTTGCAATAGTCATATAATAATCAATTTTAAAATGCAAAAATCCGAACACGCCCTTAGCTATGTATAGAATTCTGTTGGTTATCGACATTTTTTTGTTAAACTTAAAAAAATTACATGTCTTGGTTTCACTAACAAATGGAGCAATTAAGGAGGATAACACTTACAGTCCATTTAACACTTTAATGGTATCATAGAAGAACCATTGCAGAGTCACAACAGGTCCCACAAGTGCAACCCGTATAGGAAGACTTCTAGTGAACAATTTTATCATCCCAATGTTCCTTGCAGCCTGAAAAATGTGAAAAGCATCAGCCCTATTTGAACTTATTACATCTAATAGCCCATACCTATCCGTTTCATTAAGAATAATAAGGAACATACCTGCATAACTGTTTTGGCTTTTTTGTTATATAGAGAAGAGACTATATTATCAGCTGGATTTGAAATTACAGTACCCACAGCTCCAGCAGTATACCCTGCCAAACATGTAACCCCTAGCTGTTGAGTTCTCGAGCATTCTTCCTTTCTCTTTTGAACAAATTTTCGATAAATAATGTCCACTGAATGCTCAAACGTTGAAAACATGATCATTGAGACTGCCAAGTAGAACATGTCCAAATGAAACATATTAATAACAGAAATCAATCTGGATTTGAATGTAAAATAAATAAAAACTAATCTTACATGGAAGATTACGTCCCCAAAGTGGAAGGAGTCCCTTGTAAAAGCTGCAATCATTTCCAGACGAGTTGTTACTATATACAATTAACACTTAAAAAATTCATAAAATCGCTAACTGTATTATACATTTTCAACATACCCAGAAATTCCTTCTCGAGCATATATTTTAGGAAAGCCATCAGACAATCCTTTTGCAAAATTGGGTTGTGTTTGAACACGAACTTTTACTGCTTCAAATGGACAAAGAGCAATGTCAGCAAATACTTGAGCAGATGCACTACTCAGGAAAAATACAACACTTCGTCTTTCATCCGCCAGTACATCCGTGTAACGTCTTTTAAAAAACTCATATAGACCAAACTTGAATCCACCTTGAACACCGTACCCGAATAACTTCCCAGACCAACCCCTCCACAAAGAAGATGGACCTTCTTCTTTCCACAAAATATTCAAACCTGAAGCTATACTATGAAACTTAATTGGATTCACCTGAATTAACAAAATTGACCCAAAAAAATAAAGAAGAAGTTATGATTATAAAATCATTAGAAGTTCAATAGTATCGATATAAATGCATATAAGAGAAACGCAGAATCGTAAAGTACATACTGTAATTCTACAAATTCATCAAATTGTTTCCAAGTTGTAAACCTGAGGACATGGGGTCACTTTATATTACACTATGATCCAAACTTGGTTATTATTAGATCATTACAAAGAAATTACTCTAAAATCTAAAGGCTAAATCAAGAAATGCATAAAGATCATAGTACATAGTGTCATCACACAAATTCATCAAATTGTTTCCAAGTTAAATACTTGATAACATGGGGTCATTTAATATCACATTTAACTCCAATTATCTTACAAAATTGGAACCCTAATTCAAGAACTGATGCAAAATGGTAAATGTTTTCACCTGCATATTGACTTTCAAGACATCTAGAGGTGTAACGGCGAGATGGGTGGCGCCGGCACTGAACATTCCACCGGCGGTGCATATTCCATAGTAATGAATCCCACTTCCTTCCACCCTTAATTTTGCTCCAAAATCACTCATTTTTCTTTATTGAAGAAAACCCATTTGGATCAAATAAACACAGGATGTTATGATCAATGGAAGTTTTTAGGGTTTTGGTTATAATTTTGGAAAGAAACAAAAAGGGTTTAAGGGGAAGAAGAAAACTAGAAAAGGGAAACAATTTCTTGATGGAAGTAAAGCCACGTTGGCAGTGACAAATGTTAGGTTAATAAAGAAATAGAAATACGTAAAAGAAGGTAGTTAAAGTCAGAGTTTTGAATTAAATTCGCAGCTCCAAATTCGTGGGAATTGGATGCTAAATAAGTTGTGATGGTGACATTGACATCGTCATTTGTTTGATTTGTCCACCTTTGGAACCGGAGACATTTAAATACAAACCAACGATAAAAACAAGTTGGTGCGGTCGCACTTTGTTGCGAAACTCCAATCACTAAGTTGCAAAAAAATGTATTAAGACAAACAAAATTATATATTAAATGAACCTGTATTTGACATCTAAAGTTAAAACAAATTAAAACCTAATATTGATAAAAAGGAGAGAAAAAAATACAACTATTTCATTTTAAAATTATTAACTATTGAACGATATATCGAATAGGCATGTCAAGTTTGTTAGATTGTTAGAACACAAAGTATTGAATTATTTTATAAAAATATTCAAGTTGTAAGTCTGTATACTACAATTTCAGTTAATTAATTCATTGTTATTTTCTACATTATTATTATAACAGTTAATATTAATATTATATTATTAATTATTATTATATTATATAATACAATTTTGATAACAAACACATCAAATATTGTTTGCTTCATGAAGTTGCCATATGTACGTTACCCTTGATGACACACAACACAAACACCTTTAATATATTAAGAAATATTCATTTTACAAAATCAACGGTGCCCATCTAAACAAAACTAATACTCGGTCAAATATTTCGGCGCTAGTTTCATCCTATTGGTGCGATGCATACGTTTTGAGAACGGAAGGTTGCAGCGGAAGAAAAATACGCGTGAACAGTAAAATCGCGTCCGCTAATTAATATATATAGAATAGCAGTAATAAGTTTGTAAAAAAAAATCAGTATGTCCGTCTTCGAAGGTCGAGAGGGTGGTGGACTGTCACTACCCAGGAACTCCTTATTACGAGAGCTTCCAACTGAGTGTATTTGTGTATATGTACGTACGTAATACACATACTTATAATTTGTTTGTCAATTATAAAAAATAAGCGTATATTTTAATTCTTCCAAAATTGATTGAGCAGCAACAAAAAGCAAATAAGAAGAATATTTTATACCTCGATATAGGGTCTCATTTCAACGATCACTCATGTTTTTGCTCAGGGCGTCCGAAAACTCAGAAACGGCCGTGGTTATCTGTCATGTTGATTAGAGATTAAGATCATTGGATACAAGAACGTATTTAACTGGTTAAATCTTAAACTCAACGAGTGAGGGAGTGTTTATGCATCGAGTTTTGTGTTATTAGCTTATTATACTGTCAACGCAGAAAATAAAGTACATAAATTAAGTGTGTCTCTTTTTTTAAAAAAAAATAATAATAAATTAAGTGTGTTACTATGTCTAAATCACGATAATGGATCATGCAATTAACTCTAGAATTAATAATATTTGAATATTTGGATATCCGAGTTTGAATATCCAAATTCGAATATCCAACTTTAAACACAAACTGCAATTTAAATCTAAGAACGAAAACAAGAAATGAAAACAACACTACTTTTAAAGTCACATTTAACTTTTTTCTTGTTATGTTTTGAATAATACATTGTCTATCTGAATATGTCGTGTTTTATGAATAAGTCATATGTATTTAATTGTTATGTGTTATATATGTTGAACATCCGAATAGTAAAAAAAAACTACCCTACACGACTTCATAAATAAAACATTATTCTTGTATTTAACTATTAATTCAGAACAAACGAGACCTACGTATGAATATACCAACTCAATTATATTTAAATGGAGATACATGTTTAAAACGAAAATACCAACACTACTTTTGGGTAATATGGATAAATTCTCAACTCAAAGGAGTGTTTTCTCCGTTTATACCTTATATTTTAGCCTTAAATTGCAGCTATTGTTTTCTTTCTGTTATTTTAATACCAAAGCAATTGTTTAAATGAGTTCAAGATTGCTTGCTAAGAGCATATGGTGGGGGGCTTTTTTTATGACGTTTCCATCAAAATCTTTATCCCAAAACATTGTTAATATTGTTCTCCCACACCATGACAATGTCCTCAACAATGTTCTTCATAGTGTTCTCGCATAAATTCTCCAAACGAACGATGCTTTTGTGTTTCTTCTTCTTTTTATTTTTCCCCCCTCACACAGATCATTTAAACAAATAAAAATATATTTCTCAGAACACTGTTGTCACACCCCCAATTTATGGTTGCGGAAGCGAATCGGGTCGGGGCGTGACTAATCAATAATCAAAGCACCAAAGTATAAGCAAACGACTCTAAATGAGACGTTTTGAAAATACATAACATTTCAAAAGTAATACAAGTTTTAGTTCATAAGTTTACAATATCAATGAGTTCGCAAAATGATTTCTGAAGATTTTAATACATAACAGTTATCAAAATATAATGCAAGAAAATCTTCATATGTTTGTAAGCATGCGACTCGTACTAGCTTAGGATATCCTGCGGGCCATCCTTACTGAACAACCCTACTGTTGCTGTGTACCTGAGTATGCAACACTAAAAGGTCAGCTATAAAGCTGGTGAATCTCACAGGTTTCAAATAAACATTGATGTGATCAACGTGATTATCCGACGATAATTAAACAATGTAAACCGAACAATGATAAGCAATATAACCGAACAATGATATAACCTATTAAGGTTTCCGAACCATGATATAACCGACACAAATATTGCACTGAGCTATGATTCAAAGCATAACCCGATCTTTGCCTCCCGTTTTGGTGATACACCCATAACAATTACTAAAGTGCCCGTTTTTAACTTGGTTGTAGCCAACAACCCGGACGGGGACGTCACTCCCATGATAGTACTATCCTTTAGTAATCGCGCCTTATTAAGTTAATGAATCATACACTGTTGAGGACTTTTACCGAATTAAAACACTCGTGCATATACCGTACAATGAAAATCAATACCGACAATTATAACCGAAACAATGAACAAGTTAATTATTAAATTAACTAACCGAATAACTTGTGATCACTAAAACAATTTGTGTTGCATCTCCCCCGAATTTAAAAACAGTAAACAGTGAAAATGGGGCCGTGAGACTCACCTGAGTTACCGAGCAATGATTATCCGATAAGGAATGAACAGCCCGAAACCTCCAAATGCCCTAAGCATATAAGGTTATACACATGAGTGAATGTCTATTTAGATCATTCCCAAAATGTGTTCACTCAACCGTTAAATGTCCATTTTATTCCGATTGTATGTTTTTGAAAGCGATTGAATTTGTATTTATAAGATTTGACGGCTCGTTGGTGACGATTTATGATAATAATCCATGTATTATTATGTGTTTGATTATATTCTTATAAAGTATATTCCGTATTCTCCGTGTGTTTAAAATGTATACTTATCGAAGTATAGACATATGAGTATAACTTGCTTATCCGTACATTGTACCGTATATATATATATATATATATATATATATATATTGTCATTTTTATCCGGGTTCCACATTAAAATTACCAAAGTTCATTTCGGTTTAAATTCCTTAACGCTTTTTCAAATAGTTTTGTGTTTATTCTTTTTGAGGTTCATTTTTGTTGACTTGGTCAAACGGACTCGGTTTGACCCGAAACTTTTAGGATATCCTTAAATATGTTTCTAGGGCTTAGTAAAATTGTCGGTTCGCTTTATGATTAAACCGAAGTGTCATTTTTATAAATAATTCCAAAACAGTCCTTAGTGTTCGTTTTCCAGATTTTTGGACCCAATAAACCTCTCGATTTGGAACACTTCTAGTCCGATTCATACCTAACCAAAAATCACACATGTTCTCATATATGTCTTGGTCATATATGCATTTTATGGTATTTTTACATGTCAGTTTACTATTTTTAACAAAAATAAATATGAAGAGTGGTCGGTTTCGGTTCAAAACAGACCTCGACCCAAAGATTAGCTCCTACACTAAAAACCGTGTATTTTCAGAGATGGCCATAGAAAAACTTTTTGTACAAGACATTCACACGAAGATTTCGGTATAAAGTTCATGCGTTGATTCATCCTAAAACTCAAGTTATAGTCGTTTTAGTGGGACGAAAATTCTGGTCAGCTTACTATTTATATACAAGTTCTTCAAAAACGTGTTTTGATCATTATTTTGGACATTTTTGAGTTGAGTGAGCTCATAAACAACTAAATAAACTTAATCCAAGTAATAATAAAGGAAATTTCTAGATTTATACCAAACAAAACGTGATCTAGAGCCGAGATGAGTGAGACGAGTTCGGTTTTGCTCCTCCTTTGTTCTCCTTGCTTTTTCCTTTGGTTTACTTCTAGAAAATGAGGTTGAATGATGCTAGATTATGAGGATGATGGTGGTGTTGTGAGGTATAGAGGGAAAGAGGAAAAAGAAAGTGTGATGAAATGATAAAGAAATGGGAAATGAGGAGACAAAAGGAGTTGAAGTCAACATGATGGGAACAAGATCCATAAATTTGGGGAGGGGAAAGGGGGTTGAGAAAATCAGCTGGTGGGTGGGGCCCAAATGGGTGTGTTGGTCTAAAATTTGTTTCCTCAAATTTTCGCTCCGTGCGGTGCTCGTTTCCCCGATCGTTTCGTCGTCCGTTTAAACGTTAAACGTTTTATATATTAGTTTTCGTTACCGGTTTAAAACTCGATATTTTAACTAAAAATCTTTGTCCAAAATAATATTATTGAGTTGTTAAAATGATGGTTGAGTCCGTTTGGTTGTTAGTTGCGGGTTGTACGATTGTTTGATTTATGTAACGTTTTTAGACATTATTTCCGTACAAAATTATTTGTATTATTTTCACTTGAAGTATTTTATTAAAATACTTAACTTTGAGTTATAAAAATATAACTTGGTTTTATTTCATTTTCCGAGCGTGTTTTGTACGTTTCTGTCGCGTTCATTCAGATTTGTTTGCACGTGATTATTAAATAATCATTTAGTGTTATATATATATATATATATATATATAGAGCCATGGCCTTTCTTTTTGAGGTAGTAGGGATATAGATAAATTGTTCATATTATGTTAAATATGAGTTTAAATTTTCTCATGTTAAAAGAAAAAGTGATTTATATGTTAGAAAAATATACGTCTGCGTTGGTAAGCCCTGGCGATCAGTCGGTTGGATTAGCCGTAGTTGAAGTAAGACGGCCGTACCACGACGATATGGGGGTGTTCCCGGAGAAAGTATATTGGTCTAATTATATAAATTAAGTTTTCTGAAAACAAGTTAAAATTAGAACAAATATTTGCAAAATATGAATAGATTATCTAAATTACTACTAAATCGAAAGGATGGTTCTACTTCTGATATAGAAGAAGAACAGGATCAAACAAATTCTATTGAAGTTTCTATAGATAAAATTGAAAAAAGTTTATGTGATTGGAGTATACCTAAACAAGATGTTAGAACTATTTATAAAATAGGATCATTTGATTATTTTCAAGGATATTCTATAAAAACAACTGAGAAAGTAATACCTTTATTACAAAATCACCAAAATATACAACTATTCTCTAATACTGTTATAAAAGAACATAGAAAAAATTATAAATTTTTACATATAGGATTAGTTCAAGTTGCTACTAAACCTATAGAAAATAAAAATAAAATATCAAACATAGTAGAACATACAGATGGAAGTATAAATATAACTTTTGAAAATGAAAAATTAGAGCCATCTAGATTTTCCACTTATATACCTGAAACATCTAGTTCTATGTCAGAAGAAACAATAGATTTAAGGAAAGCTAGATCTATGAGAATGAAAGGAGTAGATTTTAGTCAACATATACCTCAGCCTTTATATGAAGAAGAGAATAAAAGTGAAGATTTATCTTATAAACCTACAAAATCTGAAGTAGATTATTATGATCAATTATAAATAATAAATATGAGTAAAATACAAATGAATAATGAGCATAATAGTAATATATCTTTACAATTAATGTTTTTATATCAAGAAAGAGAAACATTATTAAAAAGTTTAAAAAGTTTTAAAGAAAAAACTAATATAAATTATAAATACCTAGCTAAAGACCAAATAGAAAAGGTAGAATCAATAAAAAATAAATATATAAAATCAACAATAACTTTATTAGAAATAAATTTGTATTTAATAGAAAAGTTAAGATCCAAATTAATTATTTGTTAAAAATGCCAAAAATTAAGACAACTATAACTATACACGATTTAAACTATTTAGAAAATGAAATAAATAATGATTATAATAAAGAAAAGTTAGAATGGTATAATAATAAATTCACTAAAAGCCGAAGAAGTTGTAATCAATTGACTTGGCATTTATACTTATATGAAAATAATGAAGTCATGCCATTTTTCTCATGGTTACAATTATATTGTGCAAAAGAAAAATATATTACCCATTTTTAGAAAAAGCAGAAACTATAATAAAACTAAATAAAACATATAGAAATCTTAAGAATAAAGAAGAATCTATAGGAATACATCCACCATGTGAAGATATAATTATAAAACAAGATAATAAAGATTATATAGGTGTACCCTTAGTACAAGTAAAAGAACAACAAGAACAAGATAAAACTCTAAAACAAATAGTATACCAAAATAACTATACTAATGAAGTATTAAATACAATAGGACAACAATTAAATAGAATCGAAAAAATAGAAGAAAACAAAGTTGAAGAAGACAAACCAAGCACTTCTAATACAAAACAAGAATATGAAAAAAGTCCATTGTTCATACCTCATCATATAGATACTCCTATAAACTTAGGAAAACAAAATGTTATATTAAAAGAAATTGAAAAGAAATTATCTTTATTAAGTATTACAGACAAAACTATAAATACAGTAAATGAAGAAAATTATTTAGATGATGATTTATCCGATATTGAAAATCAATTTAATAATAATAAAGAAATAAATAAAGTAAAATATAATTCTTATACATCAAATAAAACTTATACTCCAAGACCAGAAACTAGAAATTATTATTATAGACCGTCACCACCTGATTTACAATATGAAGAAAGACATACTTTAGTACAAGCTAAATATGATGGTAATTCTATATACGAATAGAATATAGACGGACAAACTGAATATCAGATATTAAATCTATTACAAGAAATGACAATGGCATCTACTGCTTATAAATCACAAAATAATGAAGAATCACAAGTAGTTGAAATGATTATAGCAGGATTTACTGGAATACTAAAAGGATGGTGGGATAGCTATGTAACAGAAGCAGATAAACATGCTATATTAAATGCAAAAAAGACTATAATAAAAACTGAGAATAATCAAACATATCAAACACATATAGATGACATGGTAAATTCATTAATTTTTGCTATATTAAAAAATTATGTAGGAAATCCAGCAGCATATCAAGAAAGAAATTCAGCTATATTATTAAACTTGACATGTAGAAAACTACAAGATTTTAGATGGTATAAAGATGTGTTTTTAGCTAAGGTTATGACTAGGCCTGATTGTAAAGAAGCATATTGGAAAGAAAGATTTATTGCAGGATTACCTAAGTTATTTGCAGAAAGGATTAGAAATAAATTAAGCCAAGATTATAACAATAATATACCTTATAAAGATTTAACTTATGGAGAAATTATAAATTATGTTAATCAAGAAGGACTAGCTATATGTTCGGATTTAAAGTTAAAAGCCAAGATTAAGAAAGAAGGAATAAATTCTAGACAAGAATTAGGAGACTTTTGTCAACAATATGGATATGAAACCTTAAAATTACCTCCTTCTAGGAAAATTAAATATAAGCCTAAGAATAGATATATTAGGAATAAGAGAAATTATAAAAGAGAGCAAGAATATGATAAAAAACACGAATATAAGAAAATTAAATTTAGAAGAAGAAAGACTCCATATAAAAATTATAAAGAAAAAGATATTATAATATGCTATAAATGTGGAAGAAATGGTCATATGGCAAAAGATTGTTATGCTAAAAAGAAAATAAATGAATTAGATATATCTGATGAACTTAAGAAACAAATAAGTAAGATAATTCTTAAAGATAGTTCTAGTGAAGATAGTATGTCAGATTATAGCGAAAATGATATAAATGTTTTAGAAGAAAGTAGCTCTAGTTCTGAATCACAAAGCTGTGAATGTTTAGGAAATTGTAATTGTGATTATAAATCTATAAATGTAATTACCAAAAATGAAGAAGTTGAACAATTAATAGACTTAATAAATAAAATAGAAGATAAGGATTTGAAAAAAGTATATTTTCAAAAATTAGAAGAAAAACTAAATACCAAAGAAGAAAAGGTCATAAAAAGTAATCAAGGATATAATTTTAATGAGATATGTAAAAGATTTAGTAAAGATAAAAATCCTATAACAATTCAAGAATTACAAGAAGAACTTAATAATGTAAAACTAGAAGTAAAATTATTAAAACAAAGAATAGAAAACATAGAGAATAAAGAAGAAGATTTTAAAGAAAATGAATTATTAAATGAATCTTCTAATAATGATCAAACAATAAATATAGTAAAAACAGTAAAATATCAAAGATGGTATACTAAAATAAATTTATTAATTAATAACGAACATAGAATAACTATAATTGCTCTATTAGACTCAGGAGCAGATTTAAATTGTATTCAAGAAGGATTAATACCAACTAAATATTTCGAAAAATCTACAGAAAAGTTATCCTCTGCAAGTGGATCAAGATTAAAAGTAAACTATAAATTATCAAACGTACATATATGTAAAGAAAATTATTGCTTTAATACTCAGTTAATATTAGTAAAAAATTTAACCTCCCAATTGTTATTAGGACAACCATTTATATTACAGTTGTATCCTTTTGTTGCCGACGAAAATGGATTAACTACTAAAGTTTTAAACAAAGAAATAACTTTTAAATTTATTCACCCTGTAGAAACTAAAGAAGTTAATATATTAATAAATAAGAAAAAACATATAGAATATTTAGTAAGTGAAATAAATGAAAAAAGAATTTGTAATCAGTTAACAGATAAAAATGTACAAACAAAGATAAAATTATTAGAAGAAAAATTTAAAAATAATATATGTGCAGCTATTCCCAATGCATTTTGGAAAAGAAAACAACATATAGTAGGATTACCCTATATTAAAAATTTTAATGAAAAAGATATTCCTACAAAATCAAAATCTATACATATGTCTATAGAATTAGAACAACATTGTAAAAAAGAAATACAAGATTTATTAGAAAAAAGACTTATACGTCCATCAAAATCCCCTTGGTCATGCTCTGCCTTTTATGTAATAAATAATGCTGAAATAGAAAGAGGAGTACCAAGATTAGTAATAAACTATAAACCTTTAAATAAAGTTTTAGAATGGATTAGGTATCCTATACCAAATAAAAGAGATTTATTAAAAAAATTATATAGTTCAAAAATATTTTCTAAATTTGATATGAAATCAGGATTTTGGCAAATACAAATTAAAGAAGAAGATAAATATAAAACTGGTTTTAATGTACCATTTGGACATTATGAATGGAATGTAATGCCCTTTGGACTAAAGAATGCCCCATCAGAATTTCAAAATATTATGAATGATATAATATTACCACTTGGAAATTTTGCTATAGTCTATATTGATGATGTTTTAATATTTTCAAAAAATTTAGATCAACATTTTAAACATTTAAATGCTTTCTATAATACTATATATAAAAATGGTTTAGCAGTTTCACCAACAAAGATGTCTTTATTTCAAACTGAAATTAGATTTTTAGGACATAATATAATTCAAGGAACTATTAAACCCATTGAAAGAAGTTTAGAATTTACAAATAAATTCTCTGATGAAATAAAAGATAAAACTCAATTACAAAGATTTTTAGGATGTTTAAATTATATACATGATTTCTTTAAAGATTTAGGAATTATATGCAAACCATTATATGACAGATTAAAAAAGAATCCAAAGCCTTGGACAGAAGAACATACTAAAATAGTAAGACATATAAAAGAAAAAATTAAAGTTCTACCATGCTTAAATATACCTCATCCTGATGCTAACCTAATTGTAGAAACAGATGCAAGTGATCTAGGTTATGGTGGTATATTAAAACAAAAATTGTCAAATAATGATAAAGAACAATTAGTAAGATTTTATTCTGGATCATGGAATGATACCCAGAAGAATTATTCTACGGTTAAAAAAGAAATTTTGAGTATTGTTTTAAACATTAAAAAGTTTGAAGATGATTTATATATGAAAACTTTTATTTTAAGAATTGATTGCTTATCTGCAAAATATATTTTAGAAAAGGATATTAAAAATTTAATCTCCAAACAGATTTTTGCAAGATGGCAAGCTATATTAAGTAATTTTGATTTTACTATTGAATTTATCAAAGGAGAGAATAATTCTCTACCAGACCTTTTATCTCGAGAATTTTTGCAGGGAAAATGAGCAGCTCAAGCAAGAAAGTTATTTTAACCAAACAAACCCAACCATCATCCTCTAATCAAAGAGAGTTTCCAGCTTTACCTATACACCCAAACAGATTTGGTCCTATAGCACCAAGAGCAAGACCTCCATATTCTGCTCTTGTACAAAATGTACCTATTCCAACTTCATCTATAAGTCAGATTTCTCCTAATAAAGCAACAGTTCCTATATCACCAAGAAGTCCTTTTGCAACTCAAACAAGTCCTTCTACTTCCAGTCAATCCGGTACTCCAGAATACCATATAAATCCAAACAGACAAATTATCAAAATTTTAGAACCTTTAGAAGAACAAAAATTACAACAAAGCTTTTTAACCTTAACCGATTATTTATATCCCAGAGGATGTCATTTTTATGTCGATAACTATAAAACCAGAGAATATTATGAAGCAGTTCTAATTTCAAGTGGATCTGCTAGTATTGATCATACTATAACCAAGAAAAATTCTGATTATATCGATTGTAGTAAAGCAAAGATATTTAAAATAATCACTCCAGAAGAATGGTCTACAAAACCCTATGATTACAAAACCCTTTCCAACTACCCTACTTATCCAGTCTATAATTACTATGATTATCAAGATGCTTGGTTCTATGCCTTTTTAGTAAGAAGCTTTAGCCACACCTGGTTTTTCTACTTTTCTGATAAATTTAATGGAATCTATCCAAGATGGTTTATTAAATGGTTCAGATATTTTGGAAATATCCCGGCCACCTTTCCACTAAGAGTATTAGAAGGATATCATAAATATAAAGATTATTTTATGCAAGATCATATATGTCCAGCTGAGTATACCCTACAGTTCACTGCTATATTCAAGTTACCATGGATAATATTATTCACCTATAAAAAACAAGAAGCTCAAGATACATCTCCACCCTTATTCTATAGACAATTCAGTGCAAAATGGTGGAAGCAGATTAATGAAGCCCAAGCTGATATTAATGCAGTTATTGAATATTATAAAAAATGGAGTATTGAAAACAGTTCCTCTACTGAAGTCCCAGAAATTCAAGACGAAGATTATGTTAGAAGATTACAATCATGTTCATCTAAAGAAGAAATACAAAGAATTATAAATGAAATCAAAGGATCTCCAAGTTCTAGCGAAGATTTATTTCAAGATTCTCAAGATCCTTATGCAAATATTGTATTAAATTAAAGATCTATATTAAAGAACAAAAATATCTTTCATGTAATCCAGAAAAGAAATATTTCTATATAAAAATAAGAATTATTATTATTCACTATAAACCAGAAAGAAAATTATAATCATTCTTTTATCATGGCCGACAAAAGCAAATTATTAAAGAAAAAGCAAGTTTATGGTCAACAAAGGTATGAAGAATCCAAGAAAGATGATTATGCAAGGAAGAAGAAAACGACAAAGAAAATATTAAAGAAAGGTTTTCTATGGCCGACAAAAGCAAAATTATTAAAGCAAAAGGAAGAAAAGAAAAGCAGCCGGTTAAGACTCTATTATTGAAGACATTATGAAGAAATAACCGGAAGATGTCAGTTTACAAGAAGAATCAAGAAGATCAAGTTCATCTATAAAAGACGAAGAAAATGAAAGAAGATTCATTCGAAAATTTACATGAAAAAACCCTCTATTATATTATCAACTTCTCAATGTTCAAAACATCTAGATTTTAATATATGTATATCTCCTATAGTCAAGTCGGAGTCTGTACCTATAGAGCAGGAAGCAAGTTCCAGTATACTACCGTGTTGTAATTCAGATTCTATAAATAAAGGTATAATTTTATAATCTTTGTCCTTATACATGTTATGTTTATTGTTTAATAGATAATTTGTTTGTTTATTTTATTTGTTTATCTTATTAAAAGGTCCTGAAATGATTTTTTGAGGTAGTAGGGATATAGATAAATTGTTCATATTATGTTAAATATGAGTTTAAATTTTCTCATGTTAAAAGAAAAAGTGATTTATATGTTAGAAAAATATACGTCTGCGTTGGTAAGCCCTGGCGATCAGTCGGTTGGATTAGCCGCAGTTGAAGTAAGACGGCCGTACCACGACGATATGGGGGTGTTCCCGGAGAAAGTATATTGGTCTGATTATATAAATTAAGTTTTCTGATAACAAGTTAAAATTAGAACAAATATTTGCAAAATATGAATAGATTATCTAAATTACTACTAAATCGAAAGGATGGTTCTACTTCTGATATAGAAGAAGAACAGGATCAAACAAATTCTATTGAAGTTTCTATAGATAAAATTGAAAAAAGTTTATGTGATTGGAGTATACCTAAACAAGATGTTAGAACTATTTATAAAATAGGATCATTTGATTATTTTCAAGGATATTCTATAAAAACAACTGAGAAAGTAATACCTTTATTACAAAATCACCAAAATATACAACTATTCTCTAATACTGTTATAAAAGAACATAGAAAAAATTATAAATTTTTACATATAGGATTAGTTCAAGTTGCTATTAAACCTATGATAAGATTAGGAATAGATGTCCCTATATTGGTTATATTAAGAGATGCTAGACTATTAGATTTTAAGAATTCTTTATTAGCTATGGCAGAATCTAATATATGTAATGGCCCAATATATTTTAATTGCTATCCAAATTTCACTATATCTTTATTTGATCAAAATATACTAGATACTTTAACACTAACTATAAAGACAAAAAATTTAGAAATAAAGAATAAGTCAGATCCTATAGTAGTAATATATAGAGTATATTATAAAACTATGACAACCACTATAGAACCTCGTTCCAAGTTAGTATCACCTAAAGATGAAACTTTAGTATTTGAAGCAAATTCTAAACATTCTAGAGTAAATGTACCTAAAAAATTAAAATGGAATGAAATAACTCAAAATCAGAGTTGGAATATTAAAGATATATGTGTACCTAAACCTATAGAAAATAAAAATAAAATATCAAACATAGTAGAACATACAGATGGAAGTATAAATATAACTTTTGAAAATGAAAAATTAGAGCCATCTAGATTTTCCACTTATATACCTGAAACATCTAGTTCTATGTCAGAAGAAACAATAGATTTAAGGAAAGCTAGATCTATGAGAATGAAAGGAGTAGATTTTAGTCAACATATACCTCAGCCTTTATATGAAGAAGAGAATAAAAGTGAAGATTTATCTTATAAACCTACAAAATCTGAAGTAGATTATTATGATCAATTATAAATAATAAATATGAGTAAAATACAAATGAATAATGAGCATAATAGTAATATATCTTTACAATTAATGTTTTTATATCAAGAAAGAGAAACATTATTAAAAAGTTTAAAAAGTTTTAAAGAAAAAACTAATATAAATTATAAATACCTAGCTAAAGACCAAATAGAAAAGGTAGAATCAATAAAAAATAAATATATAAAATCAACAATAACTTTATTAGAAATAAATTTGTATTTAATAGAAAAGTTAAGATCCAAATTAATTATTTGTTAAAAATGCCAAAAATTAAGACAACTATAACTATACACGATTTAAACTATTTAGAAAATGAAATAAATAATGATTATAATAAAGAAAAGTTAGAATGGTATAATAATAAATTCACTAAAAGCCGAAGAAGTTGTAATCAATTGACCTGGCATTTATACTTATATGAAAATAATGAAGTCATGCCATTTTTCTCATGGTTACAATTATATTGTGCAAAAGAAAAAATATATTACCCATTTTTAGAAAAAGCAGAAACTATAATAAAACTAAATAAAACATATAGAAATCTTAAGAATAAAGAAGAATCTATAGGAATACATCCACCATGTGAAGATATAATTATAAAACAAGATAATAAAGATTATATAGGTGTACCCTTAGTACAAGTAAAAGAACAACAAGAACAAGATAAAACTCTAAAACAAATAGTATACCAAAATAACTATACTAATGAAGTATTAAATACAATAGGACAACAATTAAATAGAATCGAAAAAATAGAAGAAAACAAAGTTGAAGAAGACAAACCAAGCACTTCTAATACAAAACAAGAATATGAAAAAAGTCCATTGTTCATACCTCATCATATAGATACTCCTATAAACTTAGGAAAACAAAATGTTATATTAAAAGAAATTGAAAAGAAATTATCTTTATTAAGTATTACAGACAAAACTATAAATACAGTAAATGAAGAAAATTATTTAGATGATGATTTATCCGATATTGAAAATCAATTTAATAATAATAAAGAAATAAATAAAGTAAAATATAATTCTTATACATCAAATAAAACTTATACTCCAAGACCAGAAACTAGAAATTATTATTATAGACCGTCACCACCTGATTTACAATATGAAGAAAGACATACTTTAGTACAAGCTAAATATGATGGTAATTCTATATACGAATGGAATATAGACGGACAAACTGAATATCAGATATTAAATCTATTACAAGAAATGACAATGGCATCTACTGCTTATAAATCACAAAATAATGAAGAATCACAAGTAGTTGAAATAATTATAGCAGGATTTACTGGAATACTAAAAGGATGGTGGGATAGCTATGTAACAGAAGCAGATAAACATGCTATATTAAATGCAAAAAAGACTATAATAAAAACTGAGAATAATCAAACATATCAAACACATATAGATGACATGGTAAATTCATTAATTTTTGCTATATTAAAAAATTATGTAGGAAATCCAGCAGCATATCAAGAAAGAAATTCAGCTATATTATTAAACTTGACATGTAGAAAACTACAAGATTTTAGATGGTATAAAGATGTGTTTTTAGCTAAGGTTATGACTAGGCTTGATTGTAAAGAAGCATATTGGAAAGAAAGATTTATTGCAGGATTACCTAAGTTATTTGCAGAAAGGATTAGAAATAAATTAAGCCAAGATTATAACAATAATATACCTTATAAAGATTTAACTTATGGAGAAATTATAAATTATGTTAATCAAGAAGGACTAGCTATATGTTCGGATTTAAAGTTAAAAGCCAAGATTAAGAAAGAAGGAATAAATTCTAGACAAGAATTAGGAGACTTTTGTCAACAATATGGATATGAAACCTTAAAATTACCTCCTTCTAGGAAAATTAAATATAAGCCTAAGAATAGATATATTAGGAATAAGAGAAATTATAAAAGAGAGCAAGAATATGATAAAAAACACGAATATAAGAAAATTAAATTTAGAAGAAGAAAGACTCCATATAAAAATTATAAAGAAAAAGATATTATAATATGCTATAAATGTGGAAGAAATGGTCATATGGCAAAAGATTGTTATGCTAAAAAGAAAATAAATGAATTAGATATATCTGATGAACTTAAGAAACAAATAAGTAAGATAATTCTTAAAGATAGTTCTAGTGAAGATAGTATGTCAGATTATAGCGAAAATGATATAAATGTTTTAGAAGAAAGTAGCTCTAGTTCTGAATCACAAAGCTGTGAATGTTTAGGAAATTGTAATTGTGATTATAAATCTATAAATGTAATTACCAAAAATGAAGAAGTTGAACAATTAATAGACTTAATAAATAAAATAGAAGATAAGGATTTGAAAAAAGTATATTTTCAAAAATTAGAAGAAAAACTAAATACCAAAGAAGAAAAGGTCATAAAAAGTAATCAAGGATATAATTTTAATGAGATATGTAAAAGATTTAGTAAAGATAAAAATCCTATAACAATTCAAGAATTACAAGAAGAACTTAATAATGTAAAACTAGAAGTAAAATTATTAAAACAAAAATAGAAAACATAGAGAATAAAGAAGAAGATTTTAAAGAAAATCCTGAAATCGAATTATTAAATGAATCTTCTAATAATGATCAAACAATAAATATAGTAAAAACAGTAAAATATCAAAGATGGTATACTAAAATAAATTTATTAATTAATAACGAACATAGAATAACTATAATTGCTCTATTAGACTCAGGAGCAGATTTAAATTGTATTCAAGAAGGATTAATACCAACTAAATATTTCGAAAAATCTACAGAAAAGTTATCCTCTGCAAGTGGATCAAGATTAAAAGTAAACTATAAATTATCAAACGTACATATATGTAAAGAAAATTATTGCTTTAATACTCAGTTAATATTAGTAAAAAATTTAACCTCCCAATTGTTATTAGGACAACCATTTATATTACAGTTGTATCCTTTTGTTGCCGACGAAAATGGATTAACTACTAAAGTTTTAAACAAAGAAATAACTTTTAAATTTATTCACCCTGTAGAAACTAAAGAAGTTAATATATTAATAAATAAGAAAAAACATATAGAATATTTAGTAAGTGAAATAAATGAAAAAAGAATTTGTAATCAGTTAACAGATAAAAATGTACAAACAAAGATAAAATTATTAGAAGAAAAATTTAAAAATAATATATGTGCAGCTATTCCCAATGCATTTTGGAAAAGAAAACAACATATAGTAGGATTACCCTATATTAAAAATTTTAATGAAAAAGATATTCCTACAAAATCAAAATCTATACATATGTCTATAGAATTAGAACAACATTGTAAAAAAGAAATACAAGATTTATTAGAAAAAAGACTTATACGTCCATCAAAATCCCCTTGGTCATGCTCTGCCTTTTATGTAATAAATAATGCTGAAATAGAAAGAGGAGTACCAAGATTAGTAATAAACTATAAACCTTTAAATAAAGTTTTAGAATGGATTAGGTATCCTATACCAAATAAAAGAGATTTATTAAAAAAATTATATAGTTCAAAAATATTTTCTAAATTTGATATGAAATCAGGATTTTGGCAAATACAAATTAAAGAAGAAGATAAATATAAAACTGGTTTTAATGTACCATTTGGACATTATGAATGGAATGTAATGCCCTTTGGACTAAAGAATGCCCCATCAGAATTTCAAAATATTATGAATGATATAATATTACCACTTGGAAATTTTGCTATAGTCTATATTGATGATGTTTTAATATTTTCAAAAAATATAGATCAACATTTTAAACATTTAAATGCTTTCTATAATACTATATATAAAAATGGTTTAGCAGTTTCACCAACAAAGATGTCTTTATTTCAAACTGAAATTAGATTTTTAGGACATAATATAATTCAAGGAACTATTAAACCCATTGAAAGAAGTTTAGAATTTACAAATAAATTCCCTGATGAAATAAAAGATAAAACTCAATTACAAAGATTTTTAGGATGTTTAAATTATATACATGATTTCTTTAAAGATTTAGGAATTATATGCAAACCATTATATGACAGATTAAAAAAGAATCCAAAGCCTTGGACAGAAGAACATACTAAAATAGTAAGACATATAAAAGAAAAAATTAAAGTTCTACCATGCTTAAATATACCTCATCCTGATGCTAACCTAATTGTAGAAACAGATGCAAGTGATCTAGGTTATGGTGGTATATTAAAACAAAAATTGTCAAATAATGATAAAGAACAATTAGTAAGATTTTATTCTGGATCATGGAATGATACCCAGAAGAATTATTCTACGGTTAAAAAAGAAATTTTGAGTATTGTTTTAAACATTAAAAAGTTTGAAGATGATTTATATATGAAAACTTTTATTTTAAGAATTGATTGCTTATCTGCAAAATATATTTTAGAAAAGGATATTAAAAATTTAATCTCCAAACAGATTTTTGCAAGATGGCAAGCTATATTAAGTAATTTTGATTTTACTATTGAATTTATCAAAGGAGAGAATAATTCTCTACCAGACTTTTTATCTCGAGAATTTTTGCAGGGAAAATGAGCAGCTCAAGCAAGAAAGTTATTTTAACCAAACAAACCCAACCATCATCCTCTAATCAAAGAGAGTTTCCAGCTTTACCTATACACCCAAACAGATTTGGTCCTATAGCACCAAGAGCAAGACCTCCATATTCTGCTCTTGTACAAAATGTACCTATTCCAACTTCATCTATAAGTCAGATTTCTCCTAATAAAGCAACAGTTCCTATATCACCAAGAAGTCCTTTTGCAACTCAAACAAGTCCTTCTACTTCCAGTCAATCCGGTACTCCAGAATACCATATAAATCCAAACAGACAAATTATCAAAATTTTAGAACCTTTAGAAGAACAAAAATTACAACAAAGCTTTTTAACCTTAACCGATTATTTATATCCCAGAGGATGTCATTTTTATGTCGATAACTATAAAACCAGAGAATATTATGAAGCAGTTCTAATTTCAAGTGGATCTGCTAGTATTGATCATACTATAACCAAGAAAAATTCTGATTATATCGATTGTAGTAAAGCAAAGATATTTAAAATAATCACTCCAGAAGAATGGTCTACAAAACCCTATGATTACAAAACCCTTTCCAACTACCCTACTTATCCAGTCTATAATTACTATGATTATCAAGATGCTTGGTTCTATGCCTTTTTAGTAAGAAGCTTTAGCCACACCTGGTTTTTCTACTTTTCTGATAAATTTAATGGAATCTATCCAAGATGGTTTATTAAATGGTTCAGATATTTTGGAAATATCCCGGCCACCTTTCCACCAAGAGTATTAGAAGGATATCATAAATATAAAGATTATTTTATGCAAGATCATATATGTCCAGCTGAGTATACCCTACAGTTCACTGCTATATTCAAGTTACCATGGATAATATTATTCACCTATAAAAAACAAGAAGCTCAAGATACATCTCCACCCTTATTCTATAGACAATTCAGTGCAAAATGGTGGAAGCAGATTAATGAAGCCCAAGCTGATATTAATGCAGTTATTGAATATTATAAAAAATGGAGTATTGAAAACAGTTCCTCTACTGAAGTCCCAGAAATTCAAGACGAAGATTATGTTAGAAGATTACAATCATGTTCATCTAAAGAAGAAATACAAAGAATTATAAATGAAATCAAAGGATCTCCAAGTTCTAGCGAAGATTTATTTCAAGATTTTCAAGATCCTTATGCAAATATTGTATTAAATTAAAGATCTATATTAAAGAACAAAAATATCTTTCATGTAATCCAGAAAAGAAATATTTCTATATAAAAATAAGAATTATTATTATTCACTATAAACCAGAAAGAAAATTATAATCATTCTTTTATCATGGCCGACAAAAGCAAATTATTAAAGAAAAAGCAAGTTTATGGTCAACAAAGGTATGAAGAATCCAAGAAAGATGATTATGCAAGGAAGAAGAAAACGACAAAGAAAATATTAAAGAAAGGTTTTCTATGGCCGACAAAAGCAAAATTATTAAAGCAAAAGGAAGAAAAGAAAAGCAGCCGGTTAAGACTCTATTATTGAAGACATTATGAAGAAATAACCGGAAGATGTCAGTTTACAAGAAGAATCAAGAAGATCAAGTTCATCTATAAAAGACGAAGAAAATGAAAGAAGATTCATTCGAAAATTTACATGAAAAAACCCTCTATTATATTATCAACTTCTCAATGTTCAAAACATCTAGATTTTAATATATGTATATCTCCTATAGTCAAGTCGGAGTCTGTACCTATAGAGCAGGAAGCAAGTTCCAGTATACTACCGTGTTGTAATTCAGATTCTATAAATAAAGGTATAATTTTATAATCTTTGTCCTTATACATGTTATGTTTATTGTTTAATAGATAATTTGTTTGTTTATTTTATTTGTTTATCTTATTAAAAGGTCCTGAAAAGATTTGGTATCACAAATAAAATAAACAAACAAATTATCTATTAAACAATAAACATAACATGTATAAGGACAAAGATTATAAAATTATACCTTTATTTATAGAATCTGAATTACAACACGGTAGTATACTGGAACTTGCTTCCTGCTCTATAGGTACAGACTCCGACTTGACTATAGGAGATATACATATATTAAAATCTAGATGTTTTGAACATTGAGAAGTTGATAATATAATAGAGGGTTTTTTCATGTAAATTTTCGAATGAATCTTCTTTCATTTTCTTCGTCTTTTATAGATGAACTTGATCTTCTTGATTCTTCTTGTAAACTGACATCTTCCGGTTATTTCTTCATAATGTCTTCAATAATAGAGTCTTAACCGGTTGCTTTTCTTTTCTTCCTTTTGCTTTAATAATTTTGCTTTTGTCGGCCATAGAAAACCTTTCTTTAATATTTTCTTTGTCGTTTTCTTCTTCCTTGCATAATCATCTTTCTTGGATTCTTCATACCTTTGTTGACCATAAACTTGCTTTTTCTTTAATAATTTGCTTTTGTCGGCCATGATAAAAGAATGATTATAATTTTCTTTCTGGTTTATAGTGAATAATAATAATTCTTATTTTTATATAGAAATATTTCTTTTCTGGATTACATGAAAGATATTTTTGTTCTTTAATATAGATCTTTAATTTAATACAATATTTGCATAAGGATCTTGAGAATCTTGAAATAAATCTTCGCTAGAACTTGGAGATCCTTTGATTTCATTTATAATTCTTTGTATTTCTTCTTTAGATGAACATGATTGTAATCTTCTAACATAATCTTCGTCTTGAATTTCTGGGACTTCAGTAGAGGAACTGTTTTCAATACTCCATTTTTTATAATATTCAATAACTGCATTAATATCAGCTTGGGCTTCATTAATCTGCTTCCACCATTTTGCACTGAATTGTCTATAGAATAAGGGTGGAGATGTATCTTGAGCTTCTTGTTTTTTATAGGTGAATAATATTATCCATGGTAACTTGAATATAGCAGTGAACTGTACGGTATACTCAGCTGGACATATATGATCTTGCATAAAATAATCTTTATATTTATGATATCCTTCTAATACTCTTGGTGGAAAGGTGGCCGGGATATTTCCAAAATATCTGAACCATTTAATAAACCATCTTGGATAGATTCCATTAAATTTATCAGAAAAGTAGAAAAACCAGGTGTGGCTAAAGCTTCTTACTAAAAAGGCATAGAACCAAGCATCTTGATAATCATAGTAATTATAGACTGGATAAGTAGGGTAGTTGGAAAGGGTTTTGTAATCATAGGGTTTTGTAGACCATTCTTCTGGAGTGATTATTTTAAATATCTTTGCTTTACTACAATCGATATAATCAGAATTTTTCTTGGTTATAGTATGATCAATACTAGCAGATCCACTTGAAATTAGAACTGCTTCATAATATTCTCTGGTTTTATAGTTATCGACATAAAAATGACATCCTCTGGGATATAAATAATCGGTTAAGGTTAAAAAGCTTTGTTGTAATTTTTGTTCTTCTAAAGGTTCTAAAATTTTGATAATTTGTCTGTTTGGATTTATATGGTATTCTGGAGTACGGGATTGACTGGAAGTAGAAGGACTTGTTTGAGTTGCAAAAGGACTTCTTGGTGATATAGGAACTGTTGCTTTATTAGGAGAAATCTGACTTATAGATGAAGTTGGAATAGGTACATTTTGTACAAGAGCAGAATATGGAGGTCTTGCTCTTGGTGCTATAGGACCAAATCTGTTTGGGTGTATAGGTAAAGCTGGAAACTCTCTTTGATTAGAGGATGATGGTTGGGTTTGTTTGGTTAAAATAACTTTCTTGCTTGAGCTGCTCATTTTCCCTGCAAAAATTCTCGAGATAAAAAGTCTGGTAGAGAATTATTCTCTCCTTTGATAAATTCAATAGTAAAATCAAAATTACTTAATATAGCTTGCCATCTTGCAAAAATCTGTTTGGAGATTAAATTTTTAATATCCTTTTCTAAAATATATTTTGCAGATAAGCAATCAATTCTTAAAATAAAAGTTTTCATATATAAATCATCTTCAAACTTTTTAATGTTTAAAACAATACTCAAAATTTCTTTTTTTAACCGTAGAATAATTCTTCTGGGTATCATTCCATGATCCAGAATAAAATCTTACTAATTGTTCTTTATCATTATTTGACAATTTTTGTTTTAATATACCACCATAACCTAGATCACTTGCATCTGTTTCTACAATTAGGTTAGCATCAGGATGAGGTATATTTAAGCATGGTAGAACTTTAATTTTTTCTTTTATATGTCTTACTATTTTAGTATGTTCTTCTGTCCAAGGCTTTGGATTCTTTTTTAATCTGTCATATAATGGTTTGCATATAATTCCTAAATCTTTAAAGAAATCATGTATATAATTTAAACATCCTAAAAATCTTTGTAATTGAGTTTTATCTTTTATTTCATCAGGGAATTTATTTGTAAATTCTAAACTTCTTTCAATGGGTTTAATAGTTCCTTGAATTATATTATGTCCTAAAAATCTAATTTCAGTTTGAAATAAAGACATCTTTGTTGGTGAAACTGCTAAACCATTTTTATATATAGTATTATAGAAAGCATTTAAATGTTTAAAATGTTGATCTATATTTTTTGAAAATATTAAAACATCATCAATATAGACTATAGCAAAATTTCCAAGTGGTAATATTATATCATTCATAATATTTTGAAATTCTGATGGGGCATTCTTTAGTCCAAAGGGCATTACATTCCATTCATAATGTCCAAATGGTACATTAAAACCAGTTTTATATTTAATTTAGAAAATATTTTTGAACTATATAATTTTTTTAATAAATCTCTTTTATTTGGTATAGGATACCTAATCCATTCTAAAACTTTATTTAAAGGTTTATAGTTTATTACTAATCTTGGTACTCCTCTTTCTATTTCAGCATTATTTATTACATAAAAGGCAGAGCATGACCAAGGGGATTTTGATGGACGTATAAGTCTTTTTTCTAATAAATCTTGTATTTCTTTTTTACAATGTTGTTCTAATTCTATAGACATATGTATAGATTTTGATTTTGTAGGAATATCTTTTTCATTAAAATTTTTAATATAGGGTAATCCTACTATATGTTGTTTTCTTTTCCAAAATGCATTGGGAATAGCTGCACATATATTATTTTTAAATTTTTCTTCTAATAATTTTATCTTTGTTTGTACATTTTTATCTGTTAACTGATTACAAATTCTTTTTTCATTTATTTCACTTACTAAATATTCTATATGTTTTTTCTTATTTATTAATATATTAACTTCTTTAGTTTCTACAGGGTGAATAAATTTAAAAGTTATTTCTTTGTTTAAAACTTTAGTAGTTAATCCATTTTCGTCGGCAACAAAAGGATACAACTGTAATATAAATGGTTGTCCTAATAACAATTGGGAGGTTAAATTTTTTACTAATATTAACTGAGTATTAAAGCAATAATTTTCTTTACATATATGTACGTTTGATAATTTATAGTTTACTTTTAATCTTGATCCACTTGCAGAGGATAACTTTTCTGTAGATTTTTCGAAATATTTAGTTGGTATTAATCCTTCTTGAATACAATTTAAATCTGCTCCTGAGTCTAATAGAGCAATTATAGTTATTCTATGTTCGTTATTAATTAATAAATTTATTTTAGTATACCATCTTTGATATTTTACTGTTTTTACTATATTTATTGTTTGATCATTATTAGAAGATTCATTTAATAATTCGATTTCAGGATTTTCTTTAAAATCTTCTTCTTTATTCTCTATGTTTTCTATTCTTTGTTTTAATAATTTTACTTCTAGTTTTACATTATTAAGTTCTTCTTGTAATTCTTGAATTGTTATAGGATTTTTATCTTTACTAAATCTTTTACATATCTCATTAAAATTATATCCTTGATTACTTTTTATGACCTTTTCTTCTTTGGTATTTAGTTTTTCTTCTAATTTTTGAAAATATACTTTTTTCAAATCCTTATCTTCTATTTTATTTATTAAGTCTATTAATTGTTCAACTTCTTCATTTTTGGTAATTACATTTATAGATTTATAATCACAATTACAATTTCCTAAACATTCACAGCTTTGTGATTCAGAACTAGAGCTACTTTCTTCTAAAACATTTATATCATTTTCGCTATAATCTGACATACTATCTTCACTAGAACTATCTTTAAGAATTATCTTACTTATTTGTTTCTTAAGTTCATCAGATATATCTAATTCATTTATTTTCTTTTTAGCATAACAATCTTTTGCCATATGACCATTTCTTCCACATTTATAGCATATTATAATATCTTTTTCTTTATAATTTTTATATGGAGTCTTTCTTCTTCTAAATTTAATTTTCTTATATTCGTGTTTTTTATCATATTCTTGCTCTCTTTTATAATTTCTCTTATTCCTAATATATCTATTCTTAGGCTTATATTTAATTTTCCTAGAAGGAGGTAATTTTAAGGTTTCATATCCATATTGTTGACAAAAGTCTCCTAATTCTTGTCTAGAATTTATTCCTTCTTTCTTAATCTTGGCTTTTAACTTTAAATCCGAACATATAGCTAGTCCTTCTTGATTAACATAATTTATAATTTCTCCATAAGTTAAATCTTTATAAGGTATATTATTGTTATAATCTTGGCTTAATTTATTTCTAATCCTTTCTGCAAATAACTTAGGTAATCCTGCAATAAATCTTTCTTTCCAATATGCTTCTTTACAATCAGGCCTAGTCATAACCTTAGCTAAAAACACATCTTTATACCATCTAAAATCTTGTAGTTTTCTACATGTCAAGTTTAATAATATAGCTGAATTTCTTTCTTGATATGCTGCTGGATTTCCTACATAATTTTTTAATATAGCAAAAATTAATGAATTTACCATGTCATCTATATGTGTTTGATATGTTTGATTATTCTCAGTTTTTATTATAGTCTTTTTTGCATTTAATATAGCATGTTTATCTGCTTCTGTTACATAGCTATCCCACCATCCTTTTAGTATTCCAGTAAATCCTGCTATAATCATTTCAACTACTTGTGATTCTTCATTATTTTGTGATTTATAAGCAGTAGATGCCATTGTCATTTCTTGTAATAGATTTAATATCTGATATTCAGTTTGTCCGTCTATATTCCATTCGTATATAGAATTACCATCATATTTAGCTTGTACTAAAGTATGTCTTTCTTCATATTGTAAATCAGGTGGTGACGGTCTATAATAATAATTTCTAGTTTCTGGTCTTGGAGTATAAGTTTTATTTGATGTATAAGAATTATATTTTACTTTATTTATTTCTTTATTATTATTAAATTGATTTTCAATATCGGATAAATCATCATCTAAATAATTTTCTTCATTTACTGTATTTATAGTTTTGTCTGTAATACTTAATAAAGATAATTTCTTTTCAATTTCTTTTAATATAACATTTTGTTTTCCTAAGTTTATAGGAGTATCTATATGATGAGGTATGAACAATGGACTTTTTTCATATTCTTGTTTTGTATTAGAAGTGCTTGGTTTGTCTTCTTCAACTTTGTTTTCTTCTATTTTTTCGATTCTATTTAATTGTTGTCCTATTGTATTTAATACTTCATTAGTATAGTTATTTTGGTATACTATTTGTTTTAGAGTTTTATCTTGTTCTTGTTGTTCTTTTACTTGTACTAAGGGTACACCTATATAATCTTTATTATCTTGTTTTATAATTATATCTTCACATGGTGGATGTATTCCTATAGATTCTTCTTTATTCTTAAGATTTCTATATGTTTTATTTAGTTTTATTATAGTTTCTGCTTTTTCTAAAAATGGGTAATATATTTTTTCTTTTGCACAATATAATTGTAACCATGAGAAAAATGGCATGACTTCATTATTTTCATATAAGTATAAATGCCAAGTCAATTGATTACAACTTCTTCGGCTTTTAGTGAATTTATTATTATACCATTCTAACTTTTCTTTATTATAATCATTATTTATTTCATTTTCTAAATAGTTTAAATCGTGTATAGTTATAGTTGTCTTAATTTTTGGCATTTTTAACAAATAATTAATTTGGATCTTAACTTTTCTATTAAATACAAATTTATTTCTAATAAAGTTATTGTTGATTTTATATATTTATTTTTTATTGATTCTACCTTTTCTATTTGGTCTTTAGCTAGGTATTTATAATTTATATTAGTTTTTTCTTTAAAACTTTTTAAACTTTTTAATAATGTTTCTCTTTCTTGATATAAAAACATTAATTGTAAAGATATATTACTATTATGCTCATTATTCATTTGTATTTTACTCATATTTATTATTTATAATTGATCATAATAATCTACTTCAGATTTTGTAGGTTTATAAGATAAATCTTCACTTTTATTCTCTTCTTCATATAAAGGCTGAGGTATATGTTGACTAAAATCTACTCCTTTCATTCTCATAGATCTAGCTTTCCTTAAATCTATTGTTTCTTCTGACATAGAACTAGATGTTTCAGGTATATAAGTGGAAAATCTAGATGGCTCTAATTTTTCATTTTCAAAAGTTATATTTATACTTCCATCTGTATGTTCTACTATGTTTGATATTTTATTTTTATTTTCTATAGGTTTAGGTACACATATATCTTTAATATTCCAACTCTGATTTTGAGTTATTTCATTCCATTTTAATTTTTTAGGTACATTTACTCTAGAATGTTTAGAATTTGCTTCAAATACTAAAGTTTCATCTTTAGGTGATACTAACTTGGAACGAGGTTCTATAGTGGTTGTCATAGTTTTATAATATACTCTATATATTACTACTATAGGATCTGACTTATTCTTTATTTCTAAATTTTTTGTCTTTATAGTTAGTGTTAAAGTATCTAGTATATTTTGATCAAATAAAGATATAGTGAAATTTGGATAGCAATTAAAATATATTGGGCCATTACATATATTAGATTCTGCCATAGCTAATAAAGAATTCTTAAAATCTAATAGTCTAGCATCTCTTAATATAACCAATATAGGGACATCTATTCCTAATCTTATCATAGGTTTAATAGCAACTTGAACTAATCCTATATGTAAAAATTTATAATTTTTTCTATGTTCTTTTATAACAGTATTAGAGAATAGTTGTATATTTTGGTGATTTTGTAATAAAGGTTTCTCAGTTGTTTTTATAGAATATCCTTGAAAATAATCAAATGATCCTATTTTATAAATAGTTCTAACATCTTGTTTAGGTATACTCCAATCACATAAACTTTTTTCAATTTTATCTATAGAAACTTCAATAGAATTTGTTTGATCCTGTTCTTCTTCTATATCAGAAGTAGAACCATCCTTTCGATTTAGTAGTAATTTAGATAATCTATTCATATTTTGCAAATATTTGTTCTAACTTTAACTTGTTATCAGAAAACTTAATTTATATAATTAGACCAATATACTTTCTCCGGGAACACCCCCATATCGTCGTGGTACGGCCGTCTTACTTCAACTGCGGCTAATCCAACCGACTGATCGCCAGGGCTTACCAACGCAGACGTATATTTTTCTAACATATAAATCACTTTTTCTTTTAACATGAGAAAATTTAAACTCATATTTAACATAATATGAACAATTTATCTATATCCCTACTACCTCAAAAAGAAAGGCCATGGCTCTGATACCAAATCGTTTCAGGACCTTTTAATAAGATAAACAAATAAAATAAACAAACAAATTATCTATTAAACAATAAACATAACATGTATAAGGACAAAGATTATAAAATTATACCTTTATTTATAGAATCTGAATTACAACACGGTAGTATACTGGAACTTGCTTCCAGCTCTATAGGTACAGACTCCGACTTGACTATAGGAGATATACATATATTAAAATCTAGATGTTTTGAACATTGAGAAGTTGATAATATAATAGAGGGTTTTTTCATGTAAATTTTCGAATGAATCTTCTTTCATTTTCTTCGTCTTTTATAGATGAACTTGATCTTCTTGATTCTTCTTGTAAACTGACATCTTCCGGTTATTTCTTCATAATGTCTTCAATAATAGAGTCTTAACCGGCTGCTTTTCTTTTCTTCCTTTTGCTTTAATAATTTTGCTTTTGTCGGCCATAGAAAACCTTTCTTTAATATTTTCTTTGTCGTTTTCTTCTTCCTTGCATAATCATCTTTCTTGGATTCTTCATACCTTTGTTGACCATAAACTTGCTTTTTCTTTAATAATTTGCTTTTGTCGGCCATGATAAAAGAATGATTATAATTTTCTTTCTGGTTTATAGTGAATAATAATAATTCTTATTTTTATATAGAAATATTTCTTTTCTGGATTACATGAAAGATATTTTTGTTCTTTAATATAGATCTTTAATTTAATACAATATTTGCATAAGGATCTTGAGAATCTAGAAATAAATCTTCGCTAGAACTTGGAGATCCTTTGATTTCATTTATAATTCTTTGTATTTCTTCTTTAGATGAACATGATTGTAATCTTCTAACATGATCTTCGTCTTGAATTTCTGGGACTTCAGTAGAGGAACTGTTTTCAATACTCCATTTTTTATAATATTCAATAACTGCATTAATATCAGCTTGGGCTTCATTAATCTGCTTCCACCATTTTGCACTGAATTGTCTATAGAATAAGGGTGGAGATGTATCTTGAGCTTCTTGTTTTTTATAGGTGAATAATATTATCCATGGTAACTTGAATATAGCAGTGAACTGTAGGGTATACTCAGCTGGACATATATGATCTTGCATAAAATAATCTTTATATTTATGATATCCTTCTAATACTCTTGGTGGAAAGGTGGCCGGGATATTTCCAAAATATCTGAACCATTTAATAAACCATCTTGGATAGATTCTATTAAATTTATCAGAAAAGTAGAAAAACCAGGTGTGGCTAAAGCTTCTTACTAAAAAGGCATAGAACCAAGCATCTTGATAATCATAGTAATTATAGACTGGATAAGTAGGGTAGTTGGAAAGGGTTTTGTAATCATAGGGTTTTGTAGACCATTCTTCTGGAGTGATTATTTTAAATATCTTTGCTTTACTACAATCGATATAATCAGAATTTTTCTTGGTTATAGTATGATCAATACTAGCAGATCCACTTGAAATTAGAACTGCTTCATAATATTCTCTGGTTTTATAGTTATCGACATAAAAATGACATCCTCTAGGATATAAATAATCGGTTAAGGTTAAAAAGCTTTGTTGTAATTTTTGTTCTTCTAAAGGTTCTAAAATTTTGATAATTTGTCTGTTTGGATTTATATAGTATTCTGGAGTACCGGATTGACTGGAAGTAGAAGGACTTGTTTGAGTTGCAAAAGGACTTCTTGGTGATATAGGAACTGTTGCTTTATTAGGAGAAATCTGACTTATAGATGAAGTTGGAATAGGTACATTTTGTACAAGAGCAGAATATGGAGGTCTTGCTCTTGGTGCTATAGGACCAAATCTGTTTGGGTGTATAGGTAAAGCTGGAAACTCTCTTTGATTAGAGGATGATGGTTAGGTTTGTTTGGTTAAAATAACTTTCTTGCTTGAGCTGCTCATTTTCCCTGCAAAAATTCTCGAGATAAAAAGTCTGGTAGAGAATTATTCTCTCCTTTGATAAATTCAATAGTAAAATCAAAATTACTTAATATAGCTTGCCATCTTGCAAAAATCTGTTTGGAGATTAAATTTTTAATATCCTTTTCTAAAATATATTTTGCAGATAAGCAATCAATTCTTAAAATAAAAGTTTTCATATATAAATCATCTTCAAACTTTTTAATGTTTAAAACAATACTCAAAATTTCTTTTTTAACCGTAGAATAATTCTTCTGGGTATCATTCCATGATCCAGAATAAAATCTTACTAATTGTTCTTTATCATTATTTGACAATTTTTGTTTTAATATACCACCATAACCTAGATCACTTGCATCTGTTTCTACAATTAGGTTAGCATCAGGATGAGGTATATTTAAGCATGGTAGAACTTTAATTTTTTCTTTTATATGTCTTACTATTTTAGTATGTTCTTCTGTCCAAGGCTTTGGATTCTTTTTTAATCTGTCATATAATGGTTTGCATATAATTCCTAAATCTTTAAAGAAATCATGTATATAATTTAAACATCCTAAAAATCTTTGTAATTGAGTTTTATCTTTTATTTCATCAGGGAATTTATTTGTAAATTCTAAACTTCTTTCAATGGGTTTAATAGTTCCTTGAATTATATTATGTCCTAAAAATCTAATTTCAGTTTGAAATAAAGACATCTTTGTTGGTGAAACTGCTAAACCATTTTTATATATAGTATTATAGAAAGCATTTAAATGTTTAAAATGTTGATCTATATTTTTTGAAAATATTAAAACATCATCAATATAGACTATAGCAAAATTTCCAAGTGGTAATATTATATCATTCATAATATTTTGAAATTCTGATGGGGCATTCTTTAGTCCAAAGGGCATTACATTCCATTCATAATGTCCAAATGGTACATTAAAACCAGTTTTATATTTATCTTCTTCTTTAATTTGTATTTGCCAAAATCCTGATTTCATATCAAATTTAGAAAATATTTTTGAACTATATAATTTTTTTAATAAATCTCTTTTATTTGGTATAGGATACCTAATCCATTCTAAAACTTTATTTAAAGGTTTATAGTTTATTACTAATCTTGGTACTCCTCTTTCTATTTCAGCATTATTTATTACATAAAAGGCAGAGCATGACCAAGGGGATTTTGATGGACGTATAAGTCTTTTTTCTAATAAATCTTGTATTTCTTTTTTACAATGTTGTTCTAATTCTATAGACATATGTATAGATTTTGATTTTGTAGGAATATCTTTTTCATTAAAATTTTTAATATAGGGTAATCCTACTATATGTTGTTTTCTTTTCCAAAATGCATTGGGAATAGCTGCACATATATTATTTTTAAATTTTTCTTCTAATAATTTTATCTTTGTTTGTACATTTTTATCTGTTAACTGATTACAAATTCTTTTTTCATTTATTTCACTTACTAAATATTCTATATGTTTTTTCTTATTTATTAATATATTAACTTCTTTAGTTTCTACAGGGTGAATAAATTTAAAAGTTATTTCTTTGTTTAAAACTTTAGTAGTTAATCCATTTTCGTCGGCAACAAAAGGATACAACTGTAATATAAATGGTTGTCCTAATAACAATTGGGAGGTTAAATTTTTTACTAATATTAACTGAGTATTAAAGCAATAATTTTCTTTACATATATGTACGTTTGATAATTTATAGTTTACTTTTAATCTTGATCCACTTGCAGAGGATAACTTTTCTGTAGATTTTTCGAAATATTTAGTTGGTATTAATCCTTCTTGAATACAATTTAAATCTGCTCCTGAGTCTAATAGAGCAATTATAGTTATTCTATGTTCGTTATTAATTAATAAATTTATTTTAGTATACCATCTTTGATATTTTACTGTTTTTACTATATTTATTGTTTGATCATTATTAGAAGATTCATTTAATAATTCGATTTCAGGATTTTCTTTAAAATCTTCTTCTTTATTCTCTATGTTTTCTATTCTTTGTTTTAATAATTTTACTTCTAGTTTTACATTATTAAGTTCTTCTTGTAATTCTTGAATTGTTATAGGATTTTTATCTTTACTAAATCTTTTACATATCTCATTAAAATTATATCCTTGATTACTTTTTATGACCTTTTCTTCTTTGGTATTTAGTTTTTCTTCTAATTTTTGAAAATATACTTTTTTCAAATCCTTATCTTCTATTTTATTTATTAAGTCTATTAATTGTTCAACTTCTTCATTTTTGGTAATTACATTTATAGATTTATAATCACAATTACAATTTCCTAAACATTCACAGCTTTGTGATTCAGAACTAGAGCTACTTTCTTCTAAAACATTTATATCATTTTCGCTATAATCTGACATACTATCTTCACTAGAACTATCTTTAAGAATTATCTTACTTATTTGTTTCTTAAGTTCATCAGATATATCTAATTCATTTATTTTCTTTTTAGCATAACAATCTTTTGCCATATGACCATTTCTTCCACATTTATAGCATATTATAATATCTTTTTCTTTATAATTTTTATATGGAGTCTTTCTTCTTCTAAATTTAATTTTCTTATATTCGTGTTTTTTATCATATTCTTGCTCTCTTTTATAATTTCTCTTATTCCTAATATATCTATTCTTAGGCTTATATTTAATTTTCCTAGAAGGAGGTAATTTTAAGGTTTCATATCCATATTGTTGACAAAAGTCTCCTAATTCTTGTCTAGAATTTATTCCTTCTTTCTTAATCTTGGCTTTTAACTTTAAATCCGAACATATAGCTAGTCCTTCTTGATTAACATAATTTATAATTTCTCCATAAGTTAAATCTTTATAAGGTATATTATTGTTATAATCTTGGCTTAATTTATTTCTAATCCTTTCTGCAAATAACTTAGGTAATCCTGCAATAAATCTTTCTTTCCAATATGCTTCTTTACAATCAGGCCTAGTCATAACCTTAGCTAAAAACACATCTTTATACCATCTAAAATCTTGTAGTTTTCTACATGTCAAGTTTAATAATATAGCTGAATTTCTTTCTTGATATGCTGCTGGATTTCCTACATAATTTTTTAATATAGCAAAAATTAATGAATTTACCATGTCATCTATATGTGTTTGATATGTTTGATTATTCTCAGTTTTTATTATAGTCTTTTTTGCATTTAATATAGCATGTTTATCTGCTTCTGTTACATAGCTATCCCACCATCCTTTTAGTATTCCAGTAAATCCTGCTATAATCATTTCAACTACTTGTGATTCTTCATTATTTTGTGATTTATAAGCAGTAGATGCCATTGTCATTTCTTGTAATAGATTTAATATTTGATATTCAGTTTGTCCGTCTATATTCCATTCGTATATAGAATTACCATCATATTTAGCTTGTACTAAAGTATGTCTTTCTTCATATTGTAAATCAGGTGGTGACGGTCTATAATAATAATTTCTAGTTTCTGGTCTTGGAGTATAAGTTTTATTTGATGTATAAGAATTATATTTTACTTTATTTATTTCTTTATTATTATTAAATTGATTTTCAATATCGGATAAATCATCATCTAAATAATTTTCTTCATTTACTGTATTTATAGTTTTGTCTGTAATACTTAATAAAGATAATTTCTTTTTAATTTCTTTTAATATAACATTTTGTTTTCCTAAGTTTATAGGAGTATCTATATGATGAGGTATGAACAATGGACTTTTTTCATATTCTTGTTTTGTATTAGAAGTGCTTGGTTTGTCTTCTTCAACTTTGTTTTCTTCTATTTTTTCGATTCTATTTAATTGTTGTCCTATTGTATTTAATACTTCATTAGTATAGTTATTTTGGTATACTATTTGTTTTAGAGTTTTATCTTGTTCTTGTTGTTCTTTTACTTGTACTAAGGGTACACCTATATAATCATTATTATCTTGTTTTATAATTATATCTTCACATGGTGGATGTATTCCTATAGATTCTTCTTTATTCTTAAGATTTCTATATGTTTTATTTAGTTTTATTATAGTTTCTGCTTTTTCTAAAAATGGGTAATATATTTTTTCTTTTGCACAATATAATTGTAACCATGAGAAAAATGGTATGACTTCATTATTTTCATATAAGTATAAATGCCAAGTCAATTGATTACAACTTCTTCGGCTTTTAGTGAATTTATTATTATACCATTCTAACTTTTCTTTATTATAATCATTATTTATTTCATTTTCTAAATAGTTTAAATCGTGTATAGTTATAGTTGTCTTAATTTTTGGCATTTTTAACAAATAATTAATTTGGATCTTAACTTTTCTATTAAATACAAATTTATTTCTAATAAAGTTATTGTTGATTTTATATATTTATTTTTTATTGATTCTACCTTTTCTATTTGGTCTTTAGCTAGGTATTTATAATTTATATTAGTTTTTTCTTTAAAACTTTTTAAACTTTTTAATAATGTTTCTCTTTCTTGATATAAAAACATTAATTGTAAAGATATATTACTATTATGCTCATTATTCATTTGTATTTTACTCATATTTATTATTTATAATTGATCATAATAATCTACTTCAGATTTTGTAGGTTTATAAGATAAATCTTCACTTTTATTCTCTTCTTCATATAAAGGCTGAGGTATATGTTGACTAAAATCTACTCCTTTCATTCTCATAGATCTAGCTTTCCTTAAATCTATTGTTTCTTCTGACATAGAACTAGATGTTTCAGGTATATAAGTGGAAAATCTAGATGGCTCTAATTTTTCATTTTCAAAAGTTATATTTATACTTCCATCTGTATGTTCTACTATGTTTGATATTTTATTTTTATTTTCTATAGGTTTAGGTACACATATATCTTTAATATTCCAACTCTGATTTTGAGTTATTTCATTCCATTTTAATTTTTTAGGTACATTTACTCTAGAATGTTTAGAATTTGCTTCAAATACTAAAGTTTCATCTTTAGGTGATACTAACTTGGAACGAGGTTCTATAGTGGTTGTCATAGTTTTATAATATACTCTATATATTACTACTATAGGATCTGACTTATTCTTTATTTCTAAATTTTTTGTCTTTATAGTTAGTGTTAAAGTATCTAGTATATTTTGATCAAATAAAGATATAGTGAAATTTGGATAGCAATTAAAATATATTGGGCCATTACATATATTAGATTCTGCCATAGCTAATAAAGAATTCTTAAAATCTAATAGTCTAGCATCTCTTAATATAACCAATATAGGGACATCTATTCCTAATCTTATCATAGGTTTAATAGCAACTTGAACTAATCCTATATGTAAAAATTTATAATTTTTTCTATGTTCTTTTATAACAGTATTAGAGAATAGTTGTATATTTTGGTGATTTTGTAATAAAGGTATTACTTTCTCAGTTGTTTTTATAGAATATCCTTGAAAATAATCAAATGATCCTATTTTATAAATTGTTCTAACATCTTGTTTAGGTATACTCCAATCACATAAACTTTTTTCAATTTTATCTATAGAAACTTCAATAGAATTTGTTTGATCCTGTTCTTCTTCTATATCAGAAGTAGAACCATCCTTTCGATTTAGTAGTAATTTAGATAATCTATTCATATTTTGCAAATATTTGTTCTAATTTTAACTTGTTATCAGAAAACTTAATTTATATAATTAGACCAATATACTTTCTCCGGGAACACCCCCATATCGTCGTGGTACGGCCGTCTTACTTCAACTGCGGCTAATCCAACCGACTGATCGCCAGGGCTTACCAACGCAGACGTATATTTTTCTAACATATAAATCACTTTTTCTTTTAACATGAGAAAATTTAAACTCATATTTAACATAATATGAACAATTTATCTATATCCCTACTACCTCAAAAAGAAAGGCCATGGCTCTGATACCAAATCGTTTCAGGACCTTTTAATAAGATAAACAAATAAAATAAACAAACAAATTATCTATTAAACAATAAACATAACATTATATATATATATATATATATATATATATTGTATCCGATTCGTTTGGTTTAATGTTCGTACCGAGTACGAATATTTAAAGTTCAAATTTGGCGCTAATTTTGGCCATTTTTTTGACCGGGTGTCACATTCTCCCCTTGTTAGGAGAATTTCGTCCCGAAATTCAAGTGAAACCTAAATGCGCGTGTTTCTAAGGCCGACTATGTGATATGTCTAATACTAAGACATCCGATTTATCCATGTCCTCTCCCCTTGTTAGGCTTTGACCTACCGATTATTTAAGAAATGGAGAGGTCCGAATTTTACCCGACCGTTATGTCTACTTGACCAGGTCGTCCCGTATTAGCAAGTGTTACTTTGTTTTGGATGACCAATCCACCGAATTCAGTGAGTCTTACTGTGTTCATACAGTTTGTAATAGTCGGTAGGATCGTTGTGTAAACTAGACTCTATTAGTCTCCTATAGAAACTAAATTTAGCATACATTAGTTTTACGGGGAATGTTACCCAGTGTATAAAAGTTAACCGGCATGTTTTCCGGTATACACACCGTAGGATATGTTATTCCTATACATATGTAAGCTAAACTTCATCTCATAAAGAAACTATAGAACTAACTTGTCATTTTTCCCTAGCTCTATTGTGCACTTAGAATCTAGGGAAAACATAAAAGATATCAAGCAGCAAGTAATATCTATCCATGTAAACAGTGTAAAAGAAATCAGGTCATTAATGAGTGACCATACCCGTGTTGAGCAAGTCAATGAGTCTCGGGTTCTGGTCGTCTTCCATAGTTCTGAGTACGTAGGCTCTTCCTCGAGCAGGGTTGATGTTTTTGTCCTTCAGCTTTGGACAGTCATTCCTGTAGTGCCCTACAGTTCCACACTCGAAACAGGCTTTCGCTCGGCAATCCTTAGCAGAATGACCATAACGCTGGCACTTGTCACAGGGGGTGCCACAAGGCCCGTCATGGTGGCGTTTACACTTTGAGCAGTAGGGTTTGGTTCCAGTGTACTCCTTCTTGTTTTCAGATCCAGAGGTGTTGGCCTTGATGATTGCAGGCTTTTTGGTAGTCGGACCTTGATTGTCAGGGTTTCCCTCAGGTTTTCTCTTGTTATCACCGGAGTGATTTCCAGTACTTTTGACAACAGATGTTCCTTGGCGAACAATCTGTGCCATCAGTTTGTGTGCCATACGCACAGTACCATGAAACGTAGGAGAGTTGGACGAAGTCACCATCCCTTGGATTTGCGGAGGGAGTCCCCAGATATAGCGTTCGATATGCTTGGATTCCTCACTAACCATTGATGGACACAAGTGCGCTAGTTGGTTAAACCTAGAGGTGTAGCCGGCAATGTCATTGCCTTGGGTAGTAAGTTGCCAAAATTCGGCCTCTAGTTGTTGAATCTCATCCCGGGGACAATACTCATCTCTGAGCATTTTCTTCAGTTCATCCCAAGGGGTTTCCAAAGCAATGTCTTGGCCCACAGAGTCAGCATAAGTATTCCACCATGTCAAAGCATCGTCCATAAAGGTGTAAGTGGAGAACTTGACCTTACAGTCCACTGGGCAATTGCAGATGCGAAAGACTGACTCAGTCTTCTCCAGCCATCGCAATAAGCCAATAGCACCTTCAGTGCCTTTGAAGTTCACAGGGTGGCAGCTAAGGAAGTCCTTATAGGTGCAAGGTTTAACAGGAATAGAGTTTGGTGGTGTTTCAGAACTTTCAGATCGCCATTGCCCCGCAATTAATGCTTCAGCAACCAGTTGATCAACCTGAGCTTGAGTGTAGGTTCGTCTTGGCGGCATGATTCTTGCAAAAGTAAAAAGAAGATGGGTGAGTTGTCTGTGCCAAATCATGACATATCACATATGTATTTATATTTATGTTGTAATATACGACAACACAGGCGAAGTCATGATTCGGTAGACAACAGGGTTTGATGTAGGCTGAGAGTTTTCAAATGTTTTTAGGATATGGTTTACAATTAATATGGTGAGTTTGTGAATCGTGATTCGGGGTTTGTTCGGATAAAAAAAAAATGAAGTTATCAACAGTATGGGCGAAATAAGGTTTGGTTTGTGAAAACCTATCTGGTCTCCTAGTGAACACCTAACAGTACAGTGGAGTTTGTCGTAAAAGTTACAGGCGTATGATTATGTAGACGGCAGTAAATAAACACTAAGTCCCGATCTTCATATCGAAGGACGTTGAAGTAGCTATGTTTGTCAGTTACAGGTGTGTAGAGGGTAACTAGAGTATCCTCGTATAAAGCCTATTCATACGTCTTCAATATACAATAGCATGGAGCGTAGTATGTATTCGAGACCTATGTATGTATATATCCCTGTATCACATAATAGTCTATTCATATATGTATGTACCATATATACCTATGTATCCACCTAGCCGTGTCTAGCACATAACAATTAGAAGTCCCGGTTCTCTCGTGATCAGAGTCCACTAATGTATTCATGTTCAACATAACCCCTTTCAGATCTTACATCATCTTTGTTTAATTGTACATAGTTAGCTACGCTATGTTAAATTAAACTTGTATGATGAAATCCCTGAACCAGTTATATCTAATGAGGAATACTGCCTAACGGTTATAGTCTAGGCCCACTAATGCAACCTAGTTCACTATAACCTTAGGCTCTGATACCAATCTGTCACACCCCCAATTTATGGTTGCGGAAGCGAAACGGGTCGGGGCGTGACTAATCAATAATCAAAGCACCAAAGTATAAGCAAACGACTCTAAATGAGACGTTTTGAAAATACATAACATTTCAAAAGTAATACAAGTTTTAGTTCATAAGTTTACAATATCAATGAGTTCGCAACACTACTTTTGGGTAATATGGATAAATTCTCAACTCAAAGGAGTGTTTTCTCCGTTTATACCTTATATTTTAGCCTTAAATTGCAGCTATTGTTTTCTTTCTGTTATTTTAATACCAAAGCAATTGTTTAAATGAGTTCAAGATTGCTTGCTAAGAGCATATGGTGGGGGGCTTTTTTTATGACGTTTCCATCAAAATCTTTATCCCAAAACATTGTTAATATTGTTCTCCCACACCATGACAATGTCCTCAACAATGTTCTTCATAGTGTTCTCGCATAAATTCTCCAAACGAACGATGCTTTTGTGTTTCTTCTTCTTTTTATTTTTCCCCCCTCACACAGATCATTTAAACAAATAAAAATATATTTCTCAGAACACTGTTGTCACACCCCCAATTTATGGTTGCGGAAGCGAATCGGGTCGGGGCGTGACTAATCAATAATCAAAGCACCAAAGTATAAGCAAACGACTCTAAATGAGACGTTTTGAAAATACATAACATTTCAAAAGTAATACAAGTTTTAGTTCATAAGTTTACAATATCAATGAGTTCGCAAAATGATTTCTGAAGATTTTAATACATAACAGTTATCAAAATATAATGCAAGAAAATCTTCATATGTTTGTAAGCATGCGACTCGTACTAGCTTAGGATATCCTGCGGGCCATCCTTACTGAACAACCCTACTGTTGCTGTGTACCTGAGAATGCAACACTAAAAGGTCAGCTATAAAGCTGGTGAATCTCACAGGTTTCAAATAAACATTGATGTGATCAACATGATTATCCGACGATAATTAAACAATGTAAACCGAACAATGATAAGCAATATAACCGAACAATGATATAACCTATTAAGGTTTCCGAACCATGATATAAGCGACACAAATATTGCACCGAGCTATGATTCAAAGCATAACCCGATCTTTGCCTCCCGTTTTGGTGATACACCCATAACAATTACTAAAGTGCCCGTTTTTAACTTGGTTGTAGCCAACAACCCGGATGGGGACGTCACTCCCATGATAGTACTATCCTTTAGTAATCGCGCCTTATTAAGTTAATGAATCATACACTGTTGAGGACTTTTACCGAATTAAAACACTCGTGCATATACCGTACAATGAAAATCAATACCGACAATAATAACCGAAACAATGAACAAGTTAATTATTAAATTAACTAACCGAATAACTTGTGATCACTAAAACAATTTGTGTTGCATCTCCCCCGAATTTAAAAACAGTAAACAGTGAAAATGGGGCCGTGAGACTCACCTGAGTTACCGAGCAATGATTATCCGATAAGGAATGAACAGCCCGAAACCTCCAAATGCCCTAAGCATATAAGGTTATACACATGAGTGAATGTCTATTTAGATCATTCCCAAAATGTGTTCACTCAACCGTTAAATGTCCATTTTATTCCGATTGTATGTTTTTGAAAGCGATTGAATTTGTATTTATAAGATTTGACGGCTCGTTGGTGACGATTTATGATAATAATCCATGTATTATTATGTGTTCGATTATATTCTTATAAAGTATATTCCGTATTCTCCGTGTGTTTAAAATGTATACTTATCGAATTATAGACATATGAGTATAACTTGCTTATCCGTACATTGTACCGTATGTATATATATATATATATATATATATATATATATATATATATATATATATATTGTCATTTTTATCCGGGTTCCACATTAAAATTACCAAAGTTCATTTCGGTTTAAATTCCTTAACGCTTTTTCAAATAGTTTTGTGTTTATCGTTTTGAGGTTCATTTTTGTTGACTTGGTCAAACGGACTCGGTTTGACTAGTCCGTTTGACCCGAAACTTTTGGGATATCCTTAAATATGTTTCTAGGGCTTAGTAAAATTGTCGGTTCGCTTTATGATTAACCCGAAGTGTCATTTTTATAAATAATTCCAAAACAGTCCTTAGTGTTCATTTTCCAGATTTTTGGACTCAATAAACCTCTCGATTTGGACCACTTCTAGTCCGATTCATACCTAACCAAAAATCACACATGTTCTCATATATGTCGTGGTCATTTCTGCATTTTATGGTATTTTTACATGTCCGTTTACTATTTTTAACAAAAATAAATATGAAGAGTGGTCGGTTTCGGTTCAAAACAGACCTCGGCCCAAAGATTAGCTCCTACACTAAAAACCGTGTATTTTCAGAGATGGCCATAGAAGAACTTTTTGTACAAGACATTCACACGAAGATTTTGGTATAAAGTTCATGCGTTGATTCATCCTAAAACTCAAGTTATAGTCGTTTTAGTGGGACGAAAATTCTGGTCAGCTTACTGTTTATATACAAGTTCTTCAAAAACGTGTTTTGATCATTATTTTGGACATTTTTGAGTTGAGTGAGCTCATAAACAAGTAAATAAACTTAATCCAAGTAATAATAAAGGAAATTTCTAGATTTATACCAAACAAAACGTGATCTAGAGCCGAGATGAGTGAGACGAGTTCGGTTTTGCTCCTCCTTTGTTCTCCTTGCTTTTTCCTTTGGTTTACTTCTAGAAAATGAGGTTGAATGATGCTAGATTATGAGGATGATGGTGGTGTCGTGAGGTATAGAGGGAAAGAGGAAAAAGAAAGTGTGATGAAATGATAAAGAAATGGGAAATGAGGAGACAAAAGGAGTTGAAGTCAACATGATGGGAACAAGATCCATAAATTTGGGGAGGGGAAAGGGGGTTGAGAAAATCAGCTGGTGGGTGGGGCCCAAATGGGTGTGTTGGTCTAAAATTTGTTTCCTCAAATTTTCGCTCCGTGCGATTCTCGTTTTCCCGATCGTTTCGTCGTCCGTTTAAACGTTAAACGTTTTATATATTAGTTTTCGTTACCGGTTTAAAACTCGATATTTTAACTAAAAATCTTTGTCCAAAATAATATTATTGAGTTGTTAAAATGATGGTTGAGTCCGTTTGGTTGTTAGTTGCGGGTTGTACGATTGTTTGATTTATGTAACGTTTTTAGACATTATTTCCGTACAAAATTATTTGTATTATTTTCACTTGAAGTATTTTATTAAAATACTTAACTTTGAGTTATAAAAATATAACTTGGTTTTATTTCATTTTCCGAGCGTGTTTTGTACGTTTCTGTCGCGTTCATTCAGATTTGTTTGCACGTGATTATTAAATAATCATTTAGTGTTATATATATATATATATATTTTATCCGATTCGTTTGGTTTAATGTTCGTACCGAGTACGAATATTTAAAGTTCAAATTTGGCGCTAATTTTGGCCCTTTTTTTGACCGGGTGTCACAAATGTAAACTCAACATCCTTCACAACCTCACTTTTCAACAACATTCACATGAGGACGCTAGGACGTTGTAAACACAGTATCACCACACCATATGCTCTAATATTTCTTCTGTTCCATTTTATTGATCCATATTACCCACAAACAAGGCTTTCTAGATTTCTAATTTCCATTTTATTGATTTCTAATTCTAATTTCCATTTCTTAGCCTAAAATTGTAGTTGTTTTCTTTCTGTAGACCATTGCCATCGGTTTATGCGGGTTTGGGAACCGACGAGCCCCGACGAGCCGACGCCGATGGCATGGCCTCGTCGGTGGGCCTCGTCGGTTGTGTTTCATCGGCTAGCCGAAGAAGGAGAGGGTGGAGGTGGGGCCCACTTGAGTTATTATTATTATTTTTTTTTGCCTTTTAAACCGTTACAAAATAAAAAAAATAAAAAATAAATAAATTTAAAACCAAACGGCCGTATCCATTATTTCAAAACAAAATATTTTTTTAATTATCAAATATACCCCAATTTACACTATAATTATGGGAATTGATAGATACAACATGAAATTTGATTGATACAACAAAACTGTGCATTACTGACTTGTATTGTATGCATTAATTATATATAATTGTGTTGTATGAATTAAAAATTGTATTGTATTTATCAACACCCATAAATATACACACTACTTTACACTTTTTTACATACAACTCTTACACATTTTTACACACAACTCACACATTTTTTTACGCACAATTCACACACAATATACACACAAAAATATCACAACATCCCAACAATTCTTCCCCAAATCATTCCCAAACACCAACATCCGTGCCATGGACCGAGAACGAGGTCAAGTCTTGATCGAAGAGTGGGAAGAGGCTTCCAAAAACAATCCGATTGGAACTTCACCAACGCGACAAAGTTTTTGGGAAACGATACGACAAAACTACAACTCTAGAGTTGCGGTTGTCGCACCCCCAAATTCGGGTTGCGGAAGCGAATCGGGTCGGAGCGCGACTAATCAATAATCAAAGCACACAAGATATATAATGAACGACTCTATATGCGTCGTTTTACACTTTCATTGATAAAATAAACGTTTACAATGATATAATGTTTACAAAAGCTCGCAAGCTAAAAGTTAGAGATTCTAAGGCATATCTAATTGTACAAAATATAGAAATGCATATGAATCTCCTGATTGTCTGAATGCGACTGGAGCTAGATAATCCTGAGCAGTCCTACTACTGCTGTGTACCTGAGAATACATGCTAAAAGGGTCGGCTAACGCTGGTGAGCTCACATGTGTAATGATGAAACAACAATGTGTGAACCACAAGATTTAGTATAATGATTTGAAATAAATCATATAAATGTGTATATTACTGTCATGAGCTCATAGTTTGAGCTTAACTGAGGTGTCAGGATCACAATCAAGTGTCTGATCCAGTATGCCTCCTGCATGTGCCTAATCATACACACGTGTGAACAAATGATAATGCGTCCGTTCGACCGCAGTCGTGGTAGCGCGACTACCCCGGACGGGGATTGTCAATCCCATATGGTGATTTCGGTATAAGATTCATGTATTGATTCATCCTAGAACTCAAGTTATAGTCGATTTGGTGAGACGAAAATTCTGAAACTGTTAACATATACATGTATGAAAAACGTATTTTAGTATTAGTTTTGGACATTTCTTAGCTTAATGAACAAGTAGACATGTAAATAAACATAATAAAAGTACTTTTCGAAAGGACCGGGATTCTTACAATGATCGTATGAAGAATCCGAAAAGATGAAAGTGTAGCTCTTGTTCTCGTGATCGTATTTGCTTCTATCGATTTTGTGACTTAATGAGGTTTGATGGTGGATTAAGGTGGTGATGATGGCTGGTTTTGGAGCAGAATTTTAGAGAGGGAAAGTGAGGGAGGGAAGGTTGGTTGTTAAGAGAGGAAGTGGTTGGATGAATGAGTGTTTCATGGATCTTGTTTATGGCTTAAGGTCAACAAACACATTCCCTAATTTGGGGAAGGTGTTGGGCTGGCTTGGTGGGGTCCACCAAGGTGTGGGCTTCACCAAGTTTGATCCTCAAACTCGCGCTCCATGCGGTGTTCGTTTTCCCGGTCGTTTAAACGTTCGTTAGTAATTTAAACGTTATACGTACGTGTTTTAAATAACGGTTGAATTTTGATATGTATAAATTGAAGTATTGTTTATAATACTTGGAAAACATTTCTACAAATGTTTGGTTATAGTGTCGGTATTGGCTTGCGGTTTCGAGTTTCGGTTGTTTAGTCGCGTAACGTTTAAATTATACGTTTTTGTTAACGATTTGAATTACGATGTTTTAAATAAATGATTTCCATCCAAAATAATATATTTTAAATCTATAAAATAAATTTTGACGTTTATTCGATTGTCGGGCGCATTTCACGCATTTTCGGTCGCTTCTAAGCATTTTATACGATACGAAATACTTACTTGATATTATCGAAATAATATTTAGAAATAAATATGTTTATTAAATAATTTCTTATTATTTAATAAATTGAGTTCACCAACGTCCGTATTATTGTATCGGGATCTGCCCGATATGAAAATGCACGATTCAAATAAATCGCGTACGTGTATATATTCTCAAATATATATAATTATACACATAATTAGCCTATTACAAAACTAATTACACGTATTACAAAGTGATTAGGACCTAATAATTTTCCCTAATTTGTCGAGTGTCACATTCTCCCCTTGTTAAGAGAATTTCGTCCCGAAATTTAGCTCTGAGTCGTGTAAGGAGTAGAGTCTGTGAATAGCTATGGGTACTTGAGTCGCATTTGGTCTTCCCGTTCCCAGGTGAATTCCGGACCACGCCGCGAATTCCACCGGACTTTAACGATGGGAATACGACTTTGTTTCAACTGTTTGACCTCACGGTCCATGATTTCCACTGGTGTCTCGACAAAATGAAGTTTATCATCGATATGAATTTCGTCGAGAGGAATGATAAGTGTCTCATCAGACAGGCATTTCTTCAGGTTAGAAATGTGGAATGTGGGATGCACGCTGCTGAGTTCGGGTGGCAGCTGCAATCGATATGCTACTGGACCAATCCTTTCAAGGATCTCAAAAGGTCCAATGTACCTGGGATTCAATTTCCCGCGTTTACCGAAACGGATGACACCTTTCCAAGGTGATACTTTCAAGAGTACTCGATCTCCAACCTGGAACTCGAGATGTTTGCGTCTCATGTCAGCATAACTTTTCTGACGATCACGTGCGTCTTTCAGCCGGTTTTGAATACCCACGATCTTCTCGGTGGTCTCGTGTATAATTTTAGGACCAGTGAGTTGGCTGTCTCCCACTTCGGTCCAACAGACTAGTGATCGGCACTTACGACCGTACAGTGCCTCGAAAGGTGCAGCTCCAATACTAGTATGGTAGCTGTTATTGTATGAGAATTCGCACAAAGGTAGATGATGTTCCCAGTTTGCACCGAAGTCAACTACGCAGGCCCGTAGCATATCCTCCAGTGTTTGAATGGTTCGTTCGCTTGGCTGTCTGTTTGTGGATGGTATGCAGTACTCATATCCAAACGAGTACCCAATGATTTCTGAAGTGATTGCCAAAAGCAGGATGTGAAACGACTATCTCTGTCTGAGATAATTGAGACGGGAACGCCATGTCGGGATACGATCTCCTTGAGGTAGATTCGTGTGAGGCGTTCCATTTTATCGGTTTCTTTGATGGCTAGGAAATGAGCAGATTTGGTGAGACGATTGACTATCACCCAAATGGTATCGTAACCGCTCGGTGTTCTCGGGAGTTTAGTGATGAAATCCATAGTGATTTGCTCCCATTTCCACTGAGGAATGTCTGGTTGTTGGAGTAGTACGCAAGGTTTTTTATTGGTTTTCAGCTTTAACTTTTGAGCATGTGAGGCACTTGCTGACATAAGTCGCGATTTTGGCTTTCATGTTTGGCCACCAGTATAATTCCCTGATGCCGTGGTACATCTTGTCAGATCCATGATGTATAGAGTATTTGGACTTGTGAGCTTCACCCATCACCAAGTCTCGTAGGTTCTCGAAACAAGTCAACCAAATTCGGTTTGAGAAGTATTTAACCCCGTTTGATTTGATTTCGAATTGTTTTTCCAGGTTGCGCAAGGCCTCGTTCTTGATGTTTTCAGGTTTCAGTGCTTCGAGTTGAGCGGTGAGAATCTGAATAATCAGATCATTGTGTATAGTCATACTGAGTGCTTGGACTTGAAGTGGTATGGTGCGTTCTTTTCGACTGAGGGCATCGGCAACAACATTTGCTTTGCCCGGATGATATCGGATCTCACAATCGTAATCGGTAAGCAACTCGACCCAGCGACGTTGCCTCATGTTGAGATCCTTTTGATCGAATATGTGCTGGAGACTTTTGTGATCCGTGAAAATTATACATTTAGTGCCGTACCGATAGTGTCTCCAGATTTTGAGTGCAAACACTACGGCTCCCAATTCGAGATCATGAGTGGTATAATTCTTTTCATGGATTTTGAGCTGTCGGGAGGCGTAGACAATGACCTTATCTCATTGCATCGACACGCAACCAAGACCTTGGTGAGAAGCATCGCAGTATACCACGAAGTCATCGGTGCCTTCGGGTAATGATAGGATGGGGGCACTGCAAAGCTTTTGTTTGAGTAGTTGGAAAGCTGATTCTTGCTTATCAGTCCAATCAAACTTATTTTCCTTTTGAGTATGTTTTGTGAGTGGTTGGGCTATTTTCGAGAAGTTCTCAATGAATCGCCGATAGTATCCGGCCAGTCCCAAAAACTGCCGTACCTCGGTTGGAGTTGTTGGCGATTGCCAATTTTTGATAGCCTCGATTTTTGACGGATCAACATGAATTCCTTGACTGTCAATCACATGTCCAAGGAATTGGATGGTTTGCATCCAGAACTCACACTTGGAGAATTTGGCATATAACTCCTCGTGTCTGAGCAGTTCTAGGATGGTTTTGAGGTGTTGCGCATGTTCTTGTTCGTTGCGCGAGTAGATAAGGATGTCGTCTATGAAGACGATGACAAACTTGTCGAGGTATGGCTTGCACACCCGGTTCATGAGGTCCATGAATACAGCCGGTGCGTTGGTTAAACCGAAGGGCATCACTTGAAACTCATAATGCCCATAGCGAGTTCGGAAAGCTGTCTTTGGAATATCGGTGTCGCGAACTCGTAACTGATGATAAACTGACCGTAGATCGATCTTTGAATAAAAACTCGACCCCTGAAGTTGGTCAAACAGGTCATCAATGTGGGGAAGTGGATAACGATTCTTGACGGTTAGTTTGTTCAACTCTCGGTAGTCGATACACATTCTGAATGAACCGTCTTTCTTTTTCACGAATAAGACTGGAGCTCCCCAAGGTGAAGAACTCGATCGGATGAATCCTTTGTCCAGGAGTTCTTGTAATTGGGTGGACAACTCCTAAAGTTCGGATGGGGCTAACCGATAAGGTGCTCGTGCCACGGGTGCTGCTCCGGGCACAAGATCGATGGAGAACTCTACCTGCCTAGGCGGTGGAAGATCATGTAATTCCTCAGGAAAGACTTCTGGAAAGTCTCGAACGATAGGCACATCCTCGAGTCGCTTCTCCACCGAAGTTTTCTCTATAATGTGTGCGAGGATTGCCTGATAACCTTTTCTCAGATATTTGCGGGTTTTAGTATAGGATATGATATTCAATCTCGTCCCACCGGTCTCCCCTTGTATGATTAAAGTACCACCGGTGACGAGAGGAAAACGAACGATTATATCGAAGCAGATGATTTCAGCTCGGTGTTTGGACAACCAGTCCATGCCAACAATGATGTCGAAACTTCCAATCTCGACAGGAATCAAATCAATGGGAAAGAGTTCATCGGCTAGGTTTAAAGTGCAATTAGGTATCACACTATCGGTTTCAATGAGTTTACCATTAGCTAACTCTACAATGTACTTAACATCTAATGCAACTGGTGTGATGTCAAGCAATGGAATAATTTTTTCATCAGAGATAAAGCTTCTATCGGCACCAGTATCAAACTGAACAGAAGCAGTTAAGTTGTTGAGGAGGAACGTACCCGAGACCACATTCGGGTCTTGGCGGGCTTCCCCTGAGTTCAGAACAAAGGCTCGACCTTTTGCAGTGTTGTTGTTGTTGCTCTTGTTTTTCAGTTTCGGGCAGTTGTTCCGGAAATGCCCTGAGTTACCGCATTCAAAGCAAGCTCTGGTTTGACTGGTGTTGGTGCTGATGTTGGCATTGGTGGACCTACAGTCCTTGGCCAGATGCCCAAAACGCTGACAGTTCATGAGGGGAGTACCGCAAGGACCATCATGATGTCTGCGGCACTTAGAACAGAAGGGCTTGTTCCCAGTGTAGCCCTTTTTGGTATCAGGACCCGAGGAGTAAGCCTTGATAGTGTCAGGCTTCTTTGATGATTGGGAGTTGTTGTTGTTTCCAGACCATTTGCTTTTGTTATCCGCAGAAGAGTTTGAGTTGCTGTTGGCAGCTGGTGTTCCTAGGCGAACCACTTGAGCCATAAGATTGTGTGCCATGCGGATGGCACCTTGAATGGTTGTAGGGTTGGAAGCAGTGACCATACCCTGAATGCGTGAAGGAAGTCCCCAGATGTAACGTTCGATCCATTTGTATTCCGGATCAACAAGAGATGAGCACAACAGTGCCAGTTGGTTGAATCGGGTGGTATAGCCGGCAATATCATTGCCTTGTGTGGTGAGGTGCTAGAACTCGTGTTCCAGTTGTTGAATCTCATCTCGTGGACAATACTCGTCCTTCATCATTTTCTTTACTTCTTCCCACGGTGTTAAGAAAGCAGTGTCAATGCCCACAGTCTGAGCATAAGTATTCCACCATGTCAGAGAACCATCCATGAAGGTGCAGGTGGAGTACTTAACCTTGCAGTCTTCCTGACAGTTACAGATTCGAAAGACCGACTCCATTTTCTCCATCCAGCGTAATAAACCAATAGCACCCTCGGTGCCCTTGAAGTTCAATGGTTTATAGTTCAGAAAGTCCTTGTATGAACAGGGCTTTGGTGGAGGTGTGTTGTTTGTGGTGTCTTCAGTGCCTGAACTTTGTTGCCGAGCAGCTAGAGCATCTGCTACCCCTTGGGCAACTATTCGATTGAAGTCAGCTTGGCTAAATGTACATCTTGGAGGCATAATGCTTGAATCAACAAAGAGAAAGAGATAAGTGAGATGTCTTGTACAAAGGTTATGATATATCACATATGTATATATAAGGAGGTAATATACAACAGCACAAAGTGATAATCATATTTCATTAGATAACAGGATTTAGTACAAGATACGAGTTTTCAAAAGTACATGATAGCAAGGATTACAAAAGATGCCGAAAATTTATACGTCTGTACAATTTTCTAAAGTGCTACGTAGCTAGCTAGATAGATTACAAGATAGATACTATTCTAATTTAGGCGCAGGTTCACTTGTGACATGAGAGTGATAAGGTGGTCCACGGTGGTTGCAAGTCTGCTGGCTTGTCTGGCATTATCTTCTGCCAACACTAGCCGTTGTACTAATTCGCGGGAGTACTCTTCCGCTTCTCGTGAGCGTTGCTCACATTCTTCTAGTCTTGCTTGCAGGAGATCAACTGTGATCATGTCATCAATCACTTGTTGATGAATCATTTCTATTGTTTGGGTCATGTTTTCGCGTTCTTGGAAGAGTTCTGCAATGCAGTCATGAGCTTGGCGCATCCAGTACATGCGCACTATGTGTTGTTCCCGTTCCAGACTTTCAAGCCTTTCTTCATGGCGGTGTAGCCTAGCAGTTAACACCGGAACAGTATAATGTATGGGTTCTTGAGTATATGGGGAGATGTCCATGGAGTCAGCAGGAATTAGTATGTATTCCTCAGATCTCCAGGTGTTCAGAGTTATGGGTAGCCAATCCCACTTACGAGGGTAAGTTGGATGGATTTGTTCTGGTTGAGGTATCACTAGTGTGATTGAGATAAGGGTTAGCACGGACAGATCCGGTACCCCTCCTGTGATTTCGTGTGACTCGTGCCTCTCCAGTGATATAGTAGAGAGGTTCGGGAAAAGCTCGTGTCGGTGAGACAGGTAACACGGTTACCTCCTAAGTAGTTGGTGGAGTTTGAGTCTCGTCGTTCGTGTCAGCTGGTGCTAGGTGAGGAATGACTGCCATTTCTGTGGCAAGAGCGTTTAGTGAGTATTGTGAGGCCTATATATAACATATAATATTGCCTAGTGTGTCTAGCACAAACATTTATAGGTCCGGTTTCTCTCGTGGTCAGAGTCAACTAGTGTATTCCTGTTCAACATAACCGTTTCAGACCTCACATCATCTTTCCTTAATTGTACATAGTTGATCAGGCTATGTTAAATTAAAGTCGTATGATGTAATTCCTGAACCAGTCACACCTAATAAGGAAATACTGCCTAACGGTCATAGTCTAGGCCCACTAAATGCAACCTAGTTCACTATACCCTTAGGCTCTGATACCAATCTGTCGCACCCCCAAATTCGGGTTGCGGAAGCGAATCGGGTCGGGACACGACTAATCAATAATCAAAGCACACAAGATATATAATGAACGACTCTATATGCGTCGTTCTACACTTTCATTGATAAAATAAACGTTTACAATGATATAATGTTTACAAAAGCTCGCAAGCTAAAAGTTAGAGATTCTAAGGCATATCTAATTGTACAAAATATAGAAATGCATATGAATCTCCTGATTGTCTGAATGAGACTCGAGCTAGATAATCCTGAGCAGTCCTACTACTGCTGTGTACCTGAGAATACATGCTAAAAGGGTCGGCTAACGCTGGTGAGCTCACAGGTGTAATGATGAAACAACAATGTATGAACCACAAGATTTAGTATAATGATTTGAAATAAATCAAATAAATGTGTATATTACTATCATGAGCTCATAGTTTGAGCTTAACTGAGGTGTCAGGATCACAATCAAGTGCCTAATCGAGTTTGCTTCCTACATGTGCCTAATCATACACACGTGTGAACAAATGATAATGCGTCTGTTCGACCGCAGTCGTGGTAGCGCGACTACCCCGGACGGGGATTGTCAATCCCATATGGAGATTTCGGTATAAGATTCATGTATTGATTCATCCTAGAACTCAAGTTATAGTCGATCTGGTGAGACGAAAATTCTGGTCAGAAAACTGTTAACATATACATGTATGAAAAACATATTTTAGTATTAGTTTTGGACATTTCTTAGCTTAATGAACAAGTAGACATGTAAATAAACATAATAAAAGTAATTTTCGAAAGGACCGGGATTCTTACAATGATCGTATGAAGAATCCGAAAAGATGAAAGTGTAGCTCTTGTTCTCGTGATCGTCTTTGCTTCTATCGATTTTGTGACTTAAGGAGGTTTGATGGTAGATTAAGGTGGTGATGATGGCTGGTTTTGGAGCAGAATTTTTAGAGAGGGAAAGTGAGGGAGGGAAGGTTGGTTGTTGAGAGAGGAAGTGTTTGGATGAATGAGTGTTTCATGGATCTTGTTTATGGCTTAAGGTCAACAAACACATTTCCTAATTTGGGGAAGGTGTTGGGCTGGCTTGGTGGGGTCCACCAAGGTGTGGGCTTCACCAAGTTTGATCCTCAAACTCGCGCTCCTTGCGGTGTTCGTTTTCCCGGTCGTTTAAACGTTCGTTAGTAAGTTAAACGTTATACGTACGTGTTTTAAATAACGGTTGAATTTCGATATGTATAAATTGAAGTATTGTTTATAATACTTGGAAAACATTTCTACAAATGTTTGGTTATAGTGTCGGTATTGGCTTGCGGTTTCGAGTTTCGGTTGTTTAGTCGCGTAACGTTTAAATTATACGTTTTTGTTAACGATTTGAATTACGATGTTATAAATAAATGATTTCCATCCAAAATAATATATTTTAAATCTATAAAATATATTTTGACGTTTATTCGATTGTCGGGCGCATTTCACGCATTTTCGGTCGCTTCTAAGCATTTTATACGATACGAAATACTTACGTGATATTATCGAAATAATATTTAGAAATAAATATGTTTATTAAATAATTTCTTATTATTTAATAAATTGAGTTCACCAACGTCCATATTATTATATCGGGATCCGCCCGATATGAAAATGCACGATTCAAATAAATCGCGTACGTGTATATATTCTCAAATATATATAATGATACACATAATTAGCCTATTACAAAACTAATTACACGTATTACAAAGTGATTAAGACCTAATAATTTGCCCTAATTTTTCGAGTGTCACAGCGGTGAAACGTACTACAAATCAACTAATCGCCAAGTGGAACAAAATAAAAAAAATAGTTTTTCTTAGATCGCGTAATGTTTTATTTCCGTTATCGTAATGTTTTATCTTCGTTATCGTAATAATTAATGTAATGCTTTTATTTATTAATGTAATGTTTTATTTTATTAATGAAATAGTCTTTATTTAGTTTGTGTTGAATTAATTAAATTAATAGTTAGTGGGTCCCAGAAATGTAAAGGAAGAAAGAATTGTTGGTAGTGCTTTGTCATTCTTTCGTCAGTTTTGGTTGTGCTGAAGTGGCGCTGAGCTAGCACAACTGACGAAAGAAGTGACGAATGCACTGTTGGGAGTGGTCTTATTTGAATACCGACTCAATTGTATAAATGAGTTTAAGATTTGTAGTTAATATATTTAATCGTTTCATTTTTCTTATCCATATTACTAGTTATGGTGAACAAGAAACCGAAAATAACCGAAATAACAAAAAAAAAAAAAAACAAAACAAAAAAACAAACTGAATAAACTGAACTGTTTGAAAAACTGATGGTTCATTTTCGAATTTCGTAAAAATAGAAATTTCCAGTTTGGTTATGATTTTGAATGTTCAAATAACCAAAATAACTAAACCGGACCGAAGGTTTATACCATGTTAGTTACTCCATCCGTCTCAATATAGTTGTCCAGTATATCATTTTGGTATGTTTCAAAATTATTGTACACTTTTGATTTCAACCAATCAAAAAGAGTTTTTGCGGGTAAATATTAAATTCCATTGGTTAACACAGTACTCAATGCATTTTTCTAAAACTGTGTGTATTTCATTAGTGGACAATTAAATTGGAAAGGAAGAAGTATTTACTTATATTTACCATTAGGCCTAAGCTAAAAATAGATAGTGGGTACTTTTAGGGCTTCTAGTTGGATTATGGGCTTAAATTAACTTTTTAGTACACGTAGCCCAAATCCAAAATTAACTTTGTAGTACACGTAGCCCAAATCCATAAGATTCAATTTGGAATATGACTAGGGTATCTATTTCTACCTCATCCCGCTTATTTCATCGTATCCATTCTCAGAGGTGGGATTACTACAGTATGAGTAATTCATAGAGAATAAGAGAACCAATTCGATCCATCATTCCAAAAAAAAAAACCGTTTTTCTTATATCAACTTTTGTCTTTTAAATGTTTTTTCTATCTAACTATTCTTTTTAAAAATTAAAAATTTACATTCCTGAACCTGTAATATTTATAGTTGTTTTTGGCTTAACTGAGATTCATGCCACAACTTCTTACTAGACAATCCTTCAGAAGGTCAATTTTACCCATTTTTTCTTACCAGACAAAAGTCACATCAGTTCCTAAGTAAATTTTGTAAGATAAGGAGATTAAAAATAAGAAGAAGTTGAATTAATTTGGCAATCAATATGAATAACGTATTAATACTCAAATGTTGATTCTAGATTCTAGATATCATGATAGGAATATTTATTTTATTTTATATATTTTTTCTTTTCTTTCTTGTGAAAATTAGCCCTCTTTGTACAATTACAATTTTATGTTGTAATAGTTTGAATTTTTTCTTTTTTAAGTAAATGTAGCATTCCTCAAGGAAAAAAACAATGATGACGATGATATGAGAGTACTCCTTATGGCTCCGTCGGTTGAAACCAACGGAACCAACACCAATGGCACGGAGCTGTCAGTTCGATCCGTCGGTCTTTACCTTCGGTTTACCGGCCCATCCGTCTGCTTTGTATGTGGATCCCATTTAATAGTAAATGTTTTTTTTTGTTTTCGACCGTTGTAGGAAAATAGTAATAATTACTTATTTTAAATAAAAATCTCCCAAACGGTACTACTAGCCATTTTTTTATTATTTTTATTAAGCACCTTCCATACCTATATAAATACACACTCTCTTTTCCATACAATTCAAACTACAATACACCTTCCATACACTACAATTCACACACTTTTTCACCATCATATATATAATTCCACCAAAATTTTATCAAATCCTAAATGGATTCCGATTCCGATCTTAAAGATTTGCAGGCACTCATGGCTATTTTCGATCCGATGGCTGCGATCGATATAAGTAATTCGATAGATTCGATTTGGATGGCGAAGAGGAAATTCCGATCCCACAATCAAGAGAACACAGGCGATACTTTAATAGGGATTGTGAAGCAATGGGCGAACGGTTGTTTCCAAACTAACATTTCTGGCAGATATCTTTCGACGATGTTATCGGATGAGCATGTCCTTATTTGTACGTATATGTCAAGGTATTATATCGTATTCCCAAGTTCCGGTACCTAACTACTATTATATTTTCATCAACGCCTAGACGCAACCGGTAGACTTGGTGTTAACGTTTACCAAAAGTGCACTTCCGTCGTACGCCAATTGACGTACGGTTGTGCCGCCGATGCGTTTGATGAATACTTACATATGGGGGGAACAAACATCATACGAGTATTTGGATAACTTTGTAAATGTATTTTTCATCATTCTCTACCGAGTATTTAAGAAAACCAACACTGCAAGATGTGCAAGGTTTACATCAACGTCATGCCAAGTTGCATGGTTTTGCGGGTATGTTTGGAAGCATCGATTGTATGCATTGGCTTTGGAAAGATTGCCCAGTAGCATGGCAAGGTTAATACACTAGAGGTGATCAAGGTTGTCCAATGATCATGCTCGAAGCGGTTGCTTCTTACGATATGTGGATTTGGCACACTTTCTTTGTTACAGCAGGTTCGAGCAACGACATCAACGTCCTTAATCAATCGGATTTGTTCACCGATTTACTGTAAGATAGAGCTCCCCGAGTAAATTTCAACATTGCCGGCACTAAATTCACCTAAGGCTATTATCTAGCCGACGGGATTTATCCGGAATGGGTCACTATTGTAAAGTCGTTTAAGCATCCACTCACGCAACAAGAGATGCGCTTCAAGAGATATCAAGAATATGCAAGAATAGATGTGGGATAAGCATTCTTCAAAGCCGTTAGCAAATCATCAAGAAACCGACAAGACCATATAGCACCAACAAAATAAGAAGAATCATGTATTGCTGTGTGATTCTACACAACATGATAAACGAGGACAACAGACGAAATATGTGTCAACCGGAAGAGGAATATACAGCATATCCGACAAATAGACCAAGACGTTCGTGGCAAGAAAGGGTTGAAACTCAATTGCGTATGGACAAGGAATTACACGATCGAGGGGTACATCATCAACTTCGCAATGCTCTAATCGAACACGTTTCACAACTCCCACCAAATTTCCGTCAACATTAATTAGTGTAATCCTTTTTTTCCAATAAATGTAAAATTTTTTAATTGTAATGCCTTTTAATTTAATTGTTATATTTTTATTTTAATGAAATGTTTTATTTTAATTACAGTGTTTTAAAATATAATTAAATTAAATGTCAGTGGGTTCCAGAAAAAATGAAGTGACCAGTCAGTATCTCTGTGACACTCGACATTTTAGGCCATCATTAATTTGCCTAATTATATCATTACTATATGTATTAGTCAAAAATTATGACTAAGTACATATACTTATTTCATATATTTATATATACACTTGAACACGATTTATTAAAAATCGTGCGACAATAATTCGGATGGAAAATCTGAATCTACAATATGGACATTGGTGACAAAACTTTTATAAATAATGTGTTATTATTAAAAATAAACATTATTCACTCGAACTATATTAAATAATTCAAAAACAAATCGTACTCGACGAAACCACGCGAAACGCATCCGACAAACAAATTTAAAACAAAGTTATATTTTATAACTAGAATAAAGTATTTTGGATAAAATACTTCGACTAAAAAATATTTCGAAGATACATTTATAAATTTATCATTTAAAAATATTACACCATTTAAAGAACGGGCAGGCAAATAAATACGGGCTTCTACACTACAAATTGGAGACAGCCCGTACCCACTTTATTTGGTGAGCCGACCAAGATCCACAATTTGTGGATCTTGCCCCCAAAAATAAGCAGACCAAACACACCCTCTTTCTTTCTCACTTCCCATTTCATTTTCATCTATTGTAAGTCTGTATGTATTAGGATCGATAACGAGGTTATCTTTAGGTATTAAGGCGCGGAATTCCTCAATACTTAGTTCACGGATTGTGAATGAATTGTTTCGCAAGATAATAGCGAATTGATTAATCAACAAGGTTTTGTATCGATTAATTAATATTAATCGATCAATACCTAACCTTAAGAATGCTTGAAATCGTCTATAATGCTCTGGAAATTCGAAATTGCAAAAGTTATGAAACGATTTGACCTAATTATGTATTTATATGAATCTGCTCGACTCGACTCGCAGCCCGATGGGCTCTGCGAGTCGACTGACTTCACAGCCCAAACCAAACCCATAACTGATCTCGGTTCGTCGCCGCCTTTGATATCAGCTCGGTTCGTTGCCACCTTTGCGAGCCCAGATCTCGATTCGCAGAACTCAATCCTGCGACTTGAAATCTCATCTCGCAGACAGACTTTAGTTTGCATTTTCATTCTCGATATTCTATTTTCATTCAACTTTATCAAATCTTTCTTCGACATATTCATTAGGTGTCGATGGTCATAAACTCTGAAGATTTCTCTTTCACCACCTTCAACCTCATCATCAGCTTCAACCATGACAGCTTCTCCAGTTCCTGAATCCACGTGCCAACTCTTCATATTACCCAGAATATCTTGTGGCATTATCTTCAGTGGAATTTGCTGAACACACCTGACAGCTGGATATACTTTCTTTCTCCTTTTTTCTTCCAGTCCTTTGACTTTAGTTCCTTCAATTTCATTGTCTTTCCTTTCCTTGGCTTAATCTTATCAAACTTCTTTGTTCTAACCTCAGTTCTGATTATTCTTTCAACATACTTAGCATAATCATCATTACTCGGGTTATTCAACTCCAATCTATCCAAGTCCATAATTTCAAATCTTGGTAATGAACTAAATACTGCAAGCTTTTTCTCAAAATATTGAACTCCGTCAAACCTTTTGATAGCGAAAAGCTTTAGTTCAGAGTCAAAGTACCATCCAATAATCCCTCTTTTAGGTTCCCGTTTCCCAGTTATATCAACTTCAGAAACTCCAACCTTCTTCTTCTGTTTTGGAAGTTTTCTAAGAAAAACAGCTGGATTCTTGGTAGGAATCAAAGTTTCATCATCTTCAGAATCGGTTGAGTCATCGATTTCTTCATCTACATCGACAACTGTTGGACCTTGATCATTTTCAATAATAACTTCTGTGCTAGATGGGCTCACATGGTGTTCATCAATATTTGCATCTGGATCTACACCAATGTCTTGCACATTCTCAGGTACAGCAGTCCAATCTTCAGGTAGTAAAAATTCTCCTTCTTCAAGATCAAAATCAATTTCTTCATCGATTTCATCAAGAAGATCACTTCCAGAGTCACTCAATTCTAGCACTTCCATACCTACACAAATCAAATTAATAATACAAATTCTTTTATTGATTTCCCTGAATCAATCTAAGAATCTCTTTATTTATCTCAATTGTGTGATATAACCATATTATATAACTTATAAAATTTTTATTGATTACCCTGAATCAACCAAAAATTCTTAAGTCTTATTAAGATACTTAACAAATATTGATTAAATTTAAATTCTAATGCATTTTGAATAATCATCAAGCATTTAAATTTACTATTAATTATCTTATATAATTTCTAAGATTTAATTGAACTATCAATCTAACTTTTAAATTATATATCATTTGTCTAGCAAAAATATTACATATTTAACTTGTCAGTTATAAAAACTCTCAAGTCTAAATGTCTAAGTTAAAATAAATTTTGACCTCTGATATAAATCAGAACACGCCGCACGACTACTCAATGAGTCAGAAGTCTTTCGATCACTAATTTATTTAACTTTTCAAAATCAACTAACTTAAATAATTTCTAATATATTTAACTTGTAATAATAATCTCAAGCCGAACATATTACCAAAATATTGAGTTACAATTATTCAGTTACAATTATAATGTACAATCATAATTCAACTAAATTCTAAGTACAAATGTCTACATAAGTCTAAGCTGTCTTACCAGCTTCACTTGTACCAGTAGCACTTGTACCAACACCATCACCAGCAGACGCAGACTCCCCCAGAGTAGTAGCTCGCTCACTAGTCTTTGAAGGACCAGTCGGCTCACTCTCTTTCTGTGTACTGGGATCATCATCTTCATCTCGTCTCTGCTTCTTCCTTAGCTCATCTTCTCTGCACGCCCCATGATATGCCAGAATCTCCCCCTGAGACGGCTTGTCCTTCGTCAACTCCAGCACTAAACGTTCAAGTCGATCAAGCTTTCTCCGGTTATCTTCGGCATCTCTAAGCAATATCGTGTGTGCTTTAAGCAGAGCAGTATAAGCCATACCTTTCTTAGTAAACTCCTTAGCAAGGATAACGTTCTGAGATTCAAGAGTTTGAACTCGAGATTCCAAGCTAGAAATCCTTTCAGAAGCTTTCACTGGCGGTGTCGTATGTTGTGCAGGTTGTGCAGAAGCAGATTGTCCCACTTGATGGACCATCTGATCAAACGCATCACTCAACATACCAGCTGCAATACGAGCTGCCTTGTTTGTTGTAAACCAACCAGTCATACCAGACACCTATATATAACTTAAATTAGTAACAGTAACAGAATTATCTGTCTCAATCTCTAATTAAGTTCTACTGCAATAACAATACTCATATCTCTAACCTGCTATGAGGTTTCAGATATACGAGCAGTCGATTGTTGCTTCATAGGTTTCGACCTAGCAGGCAGTTGTTCCCTAGTAACTGTTATAGAAAAGATCTATCTCAGTCTCTATGTCAAAATTTACAACCTACTATTAGTAATAAAATAAATAACCTGGCATGTTTCCAAGCGAAAGCTCAGGTGTAGATGTCCTAACACGCTTACGACGTGTAGTCATAAGAGGTTGAACCTCTTCATCATCATCCTCATCTACTAGCTTTCTCTTTCCTTTCTCTGTCAGTTCTAAAACCCTCAGCGCATCATCATCTGTGGTATCCTCAGAATCTGAATCAGATGCTGTATGACCGTCTTTCCTAGAAGGAACGGATGGACCAGCACCTCTCTGATCTTGTGTACCCTCAGGTTGAATAACCTCTAGGTCAACAACTTCAGAATCCTATTCATGAGTAAGCACATATAATGATAAGAAAGATAGTAAATTATCAATTGAATTATAATATATAACAAATGTTACCTTAAATTGTTCAATTGCAACCAAAACTGGATCATGAGCGTCATCGTTCTGTATCAGAACCTCATGAAGAACCTCAGCAGCTAGCTCAGGTATAACTTGCTCCCCTTGTTGTGCATCCTGATGTATAACATCTTCAATGAGCTCTTGTTGCTCAGCTGCTTCTGGAACTGGAGCTGGAGGTTGTTGTTGAGCTTGCTGTTGTTGTTGAGCTTGAGCTTGAGGTTGAGCTCCGGCATCCATCCAACCATTGTTCGGTGGAGCAACATAATCAGCATCAAGAAGATGCCCAAAGAGATCAGCAGCCTCAGGTTTGATGTCATCTTTACGCTTGGATAACAGAAAACAAGCGTTGTAACCTCTCAACCCTATCGTCTCAACATGAAAATCAGCTTCATAAGCAGGTAGATTCGGAACTTGATTGCGAATCAGAAGCATGCAGAATAGGGAATAAAGAATAAACTGCATTCGTACAGCTCCTGTAATCTGTCCGATAAAAGAATTGAAGATGTAAGAAGAAAAACTGTATGGTTTATTGTAAACCAGTGACAGTACTGCAGACATAAGCTCTGGACTGGGCTCATCTAACCCTGACTTCTTGTTCCCAAAACTAGAAACAATAACCGTGAATAAGAACCTCCATTGGCCTAGAACAAACGCCTTGACAAACTGGCGTCCTCTCCTGGGTCCAGAATATCCGGTACGACCCAAAGCGCCCTCAATAAAATCAGCAGAATAAGGCCGAATACCAACATCTTGTTCTTCAGTCCCTAAACGTAAGAGCTGTCGAATATCAGCAGCTGTAAATGAGATAGGATGCTGATTGACTGTCGTACGAATAGTAGGAGGATTTGCAGCAGCATCATAGACAATGTTTCTCCAAAACTCCGTAAGAAGACCTCTGTTCAGCGACGGTGACTCTGTAATAGCAAATCGAATTCTCGATCGTGCTAGATAAGTCAAAATCTGCTCAAAGCGCTCAGCACCGCGTTCATTCAGATCTAGGTTCACCAGTATGTTGTGACCCTTCTCAAAAGATCTGTTAGCCATATCATTAATTCAAAATTACACAAATAGCAAAAAGATTAACTAAACAAACATTAATCAATTTAAACTTTAACGTATTATGAACAAAAGATCATCAAACGACTAAGTCTACTATTAATTAATAACTTAATTCACTGAAACTTGATTGAACAATTAAAAATATTTAACCTTTCAATTATATTCTTCAAATTATATATAAAGTCCGTTAGCTAAGAATAACAATTTGAGTTATCATACTGCCGATAAATATCGGGACACGCTGCTCAACTACACTATGAGTCGGAAGACTTTCGATATGAAATAACTGAAATTGTTAAATGTTAATACATTTTTAACTTATAACATAAGTTCGTAAGTCTAAACGTGTAAAAACGAGTAACTTGTTAATTATTTGTAACCAAACGATTCTTAAATCGAAAACAAGTTATAATGAAACAATATTAAAATTTACTTAATTTTACAAAGTCAACTGAAGTCAACAAGTTAAATTCAGTTCTCAAAGTCAACCTAAGTTAATTAAAAATATAAATTAAATAAATCGTTCAACTCGCTTCGTAGAAACTCCACGAGTTGAATTCGAGTCGCTCCGGTCAACCCAAGTCAAACGAAGTCAAAATAAGTTCGTTTCGCTTCGGTCAACGAAAGTCAATAAGGTAACTCGATTCGGTTCGGTCAACTGAAGTCAAACGAATCAAGTTCGTTTCGCTTCAGTCAACTGAAGTCAACCAAGAAACTCGGTTCGGTTCGTTAAACTGAAATCAAACGAAACGAGTTCGTTTAATTGCAGTCAACGAAAGTAAAAAATAATTGGATTCGGTTCGTTGGAGCGGGCTACGAAGCGAGATTAGATCTCGGTTCGTAGGATGAACGGTTTAACGAGATCAATCTTTAAATCAACGATCTAACATGTTTCAAAGCAATTAAACACTTAAAACATGTTCCATTAGCATCGATTAATCATTATTAACATGTTTTAGATTTTATAAATCACTAATTTTTATCAAATCCGTGAAAAACTAAACCGAAACATTCGAAAACATGACCCGATCGATTTCTCACAAATTACACGGTGAAATCGCATGAAACTTACTTCAAAAGATGCGTAATGAAAAGATGAATAAGTTCCACGGATGTAAAATTCCTTCCTCGTTCGAAAAAATTGAAAATCAACCGAAAATAAACTTCGGTTCGTTTCGCCAGAAATCGAGTCGCAGAGGGTCTGAATTGGGTTCGTAGAGTATGTAGAAAATGTGAGTTCGGTTCGTTGAGTTGTCTCCTTTTATACCCTATGTTCAATTTCGCACATGTTGACTCACTTCGCAGGTTTGACTAGTCAAACTTGCAATCTTAATTTAAAATGCGAAATAAAAACTAAGTATAAATTAAAACCCATTTACTTTGTACAAGTCTAAAATAAAATTATTTTTCACTTGTAATTGTAACGATTGTTCAACAATAAATAGAGACAATTATTCAGCATAATTTAATTCCAAAGGGTAATATTTAAAAATATAAAAATAAAATAAAATTAAAATAACTTTATATTAACATAAAGCTAAAAGATAAAATAACACAAAACATATAAACTAACAGTGGTATCAAGTAACATTTTATTAATTACTTCAATAAAATAAAGTACATTACTCAAACGAATAAGAATTTAACTACTTAGGGATCATATTAGAAAGAACAAGCTATTTAAAATTTATTAAAAAGTCTAAGTTGATTGTTAGTATACATACCTTATGAAATTCAAATAAACTATTATAAAATTACAACTAAGTTTATCATTTATACATTTATATTTATAAAATTATATCTTAGGTACCTTTATCCACATAGCATAATTAATAAATGCATTACTCACTTAACGTGAATATTTTTAATTATAGACAGTTCAAGACGATTACCGGTATTATGATCCACATAAACAAATTATACGCAACTTTCTAAGCAAACACATTATTGTTAGTATGAATATTATCAAGTGCTTCCTATTATATGACATACTGAAGAATTTCAAGTAAAACTCATAACACTGCATCGTTGAATTTCAAGGTAGCGGTTACTAAATGATGTATCCTTTCGAAACATATAACATACACTTGAATTTTAAGGTTAGACAAATATCAGACATACCTTGAATATGCTATGTTATCCAAGTCTATACTTAGTACAACAAAGGATCCCTTCTAGCATAATTCAAAATATATTTGAGAATATTAATTTAATTAAAGGCTTCAGATCTGTACTCAGTACAACAAAGTTACCAGTAATGAAGTTAATACCCATATTGCTACTATTTGTCAATTTAAATTAAAAATGCATGATAACAGTGTATGGCAATACCATCATTCAACAATTAAGACTGATGTCATACATCATAGAATAGTAACACAAGATAATAAACAAGTAATTAATTAAATTCTCAAGGCTTAGAAAATGTCGTATAATTTGCCTACCAGTACATCATATGATGAAGCCATCTAATCTTTTAAATAAAATAGCCAAATTATAACTTGTGGATATAGGTGTATAATCAAATAAATATAAACACATACCTGATAGAACCGCTGTAGTTCTAAAGTAACTTTATTTGAACCTACTAACATATCACACTTAGGACTTAAACTTATTATTGTGTAGCTTATTCTCCTAATGTACTATCATTTCCCTTAGTTTTTGCAGATAAAAACTTAAACATTTTAAAGAATTTTATATTCTTTAATGAAGGCGATTCCCCTTAGGTAACAAGCAAATGAATGCCATACGCCTTTTTTTTTTTTTTAATAACACATAAAAATACTAACTATTACAAAAATACCCTTGGAAGACTAATCACTCTGGATTTCTCATTCCATTTAGTTGAACCAACGTCTCAAATCTTGCTCTGTCGAAAGCCTTAGTGTAGAGGTCTGCTAAGTTATCAGAAGTCGGAACCTTAACTAACCTTATCATTTTCTTTTCAACACAATCTCTAATAAAATGATGTCGAATATCAATATGCTTAGTTTTACTGTGCTTTACCGGATTATTGGTGATCGACATAGTTGATTCATTATCAATCATCATAGGAGTATTGGTTATATTTAACCCGCAATCCCGCAGTTGCTGTTGAATCCATAGAACTTGAGAGCAACAGCTGCCAGCTGTAACATACTCAGCTTCACATGTAGAAATGGCTACCGAGGTTTGCTTCTTGCACTGCCAGGATACTAATCTACCTCCTAGGAATTGACATCCTCCTGTCGTAGATTTCCTATTCTGATTGCATCCTCCATAATCCGAATCAGTATAAGCAACAAGATCTAAGTCTCCATCAGTCGGATACCAAAGACCCAACTTAGGTTTCCCTTTGAGGTAACGAAAGATTCGTTTAACAGCTTGCATGTGTGACTCTTTTGGATTAGCCTGATATCTTGCGCATAAACAAACAGCAAACATTATGTCAGGCCTAGAGGCTGTTAGATACATTAGTGATCCGATCATGGCTCTATAAAGAGTTGGATCCACATCGCTATCACTCGATGTATCTGGACCTAGTCCATGATTGACTGGAATTGGATTATTGTAGACCTTACTTTCATCCATCTTAAAGCGTTCTAATAGCTCATATGTATATTTAGATTGATGAATAAAGAATCCATCCTTCTTTTGATCAATTTGTAATCCCAAGAAGAAATTCAACTCTCCCATTGCAGACATTTCAAACCATTTTCTCATGATTTTCTCGAATTCTTGACACATTCTTTCATCAGACGATCCAAAGATAATGTCATCAACATAAACTTGCACGAGAAGAAAGTCTTTCTTCTTCCATTTTACAAAAAGTGTACTATCAATTGATCCTCTTGTAAATCCATTCTCAAGTAGATACGTTGATAGTGTTCCATACCACATCCTTGGTGCTTGATGTAATCCATATAGAGCCTTATTCAAACGATATACTCTATCTGGATACTCAGGATCAGCAAACCCTGGTGGTTGTGAAACATACACCAATTCTTCAACTTTGCCATACAAGAAGGCACTCTTAACATCCAACTGATAAACCTTTATACCATAATATGATGCGAATGCTAAGAACACTCTAATTGCTTCTAGCCTAGCAACTGGTGCAAACACTTCGTTGAAATCTATGCCTTCTTGTTGATTAAAACCTTGAACCACTAGACGAGCTTTATTGCGAGTAACAATTCCCTTATCATCTCTCTTGCACTTAAATACCCATCTAGTTCCAATCGGATATTCTCCCTTTGGTAGGTCAACCAACTCCCATACTTGTAATTTTGAGAACTGAGATAGTTCCTCTTGCATTGCTTCTACCCACGAGCTTTCCTTTAAAGCCATTTGAACATTTTTAGGCTCAACTTGTGAGATAAAGCATGAATGTAGACATTGATTAGGAATCCCTGTCTCTTTCAATGCAGTATACAAGCTTTGGTATTCTAAATTTTTAGACGTACTAGATTTTGATTGAGTCCTTGTTTGAACCGTAGTATTAATATCACCGATAATGTTTCCAACGGGATGATTCTTACTCGTTCTAGTTGAAGCAACAGGCTCAACTGGAATCTCATCTCCTAAGTTAGTACCGATTTCCTCAAGAACACTATGTTGTTCAGGAATATCTTCCAAATCTGGTACACCCTCTCTAGATAACTGTGAGTTATCAATACTGTAACACCCCCAGATTTGATGATTTGCGTTTTTGTGAGATTTTTGAAGGTGGGGGTGGTTGGTGGAGTTGAGAGAAAAGAAAGGAGAAGGAGAAAGAGAGATGAGAAAGTGAGAAAAAGAGAGTGGGAAATGGGAGGTTATCCTCCCATTTTTCGCCCCGCGTTCCCGCTCCGTGCGGTGTTCGTTTGCTCCGTCGTTTCAACGTTAATTAATTATTTTAAATATTAAATGGTACGTTTTAAATACAAATTATTACGTGATATTTTATTTAATTATTTTACAAATAAGTTTACGTTTGAGTTAATAATGTAAGTTGGTTTATTTAGTTTGCGCGTTTTACATTTTAAATTGTATAATTTCTGATTGTATGATACGAACGAATACGAAATATTATAATAATAATATTTTTGACATAACAACGTTATTTAATAAAATTTGTCACCAACGTCCATATTAAATTTGAATCGAAATACATCCGATTTAAATTGCGTACGATTTAATCAAATCGCATATTCGTATATATTCAACAATATATATAATTCGATACATTAATTAGCCTAACCAGGAACTAATTACATGTATTAACATTCGATTAGGCACTAATCTCTAGTCCTAATTTGGCGGGTGTTACATTCTCCCTCTGTTAGAAGAATTTCGTCCCGAAATTTAGCTCAAAGTCGTGTTTGATGTGGAATCAGTGAAAAGTTGAGGATATTTGAGTCGCATTTGGTCTTCCCGTTCCCAAGTGAATTCCGGACCACGCCGCGAATTCCATCTAACCTTGACGATGGGAATACGACTTTGTTTCAGTTGTTTGACCTCACGGTCCATAATTTCAGCGGGTTCCTCAACGAAGTGAAGTTTATCGTCAACACGAATTTCATCTAATGGAATGATAAGTGTCTCATCAGACAGACACTTCTTCAGATTTGAAATATGAAAAGTAGGGTGCACGCTGCTGAGTTCGGATGGCAGCTGCAATCGATAAGCTACGGGGCCAATCCGTTCGAGGATCTCAAAAGGCCCGATGTACCGGGGATTCAACTTCCCGCGTTTGCCAAAACGGATGACGCCTTTCCAAGGCGATACTTTTAAGAGAACTCGATCCCCAACTTGGAACTCGAGTGGTTTGCGTCTCACGTCAGCATAACTTTTCTGACGATCACGTGCGGTTTTGAGTCTGTTTTGGATTTCCACAATTTTCTTAGTGGTGGCGTGAATGAGTTCAGGACCAGTGAGCTGACTATCTCCCACTTCAGTCCAACAGATCGGTGATCGGCACTTACGACCGTACAGTGCCTCAAAAGGTGCAACCTTAATGCTGGCGTGATAACTGTTATTGTACGAGAATTCGCACAACGGTAGATGTTTTTCCCAGTTTGTACCGAAATCAACTACGCAGGCGCGTAGCATATCTTCCAAGGTTTGAATGGTTCGTTCACTTTGACCGTCGGTTTGAGGATGGTACGCGGTACTCATATCGAGACGGGTACCCAATGCTTTCTGAAGTGATTGCCAAAAGTGAGAGGTGAAACGGGCATCTCTGTCAGAGATGATCGAGATTGGAACGCCGTGATGAGAAACGATTTCCTTGATGTAGATTTGTGTAAGGCGTTCCATTTTATCGTTTTCCTTGATTGCCAGGAAATGAGCAGATTTAGTGAGGCGGTCAACGATCACCCAAATGGTATCGCAACCGTTCGACGACTTGGGTAGTTTGGTTATGAAATCCATGGCAATTTGTTCCCATTTCCATTCAGGGATTTCAGGTTGCTGGAGTAAACCAGGCGGTTTCTGATGTTCGGTTTTGACTTTCGAGCAAGTAAGACACTTGCTGACATAAGTGGCGATTTCGGCTTTCATGTTTGGCCACCAGTAGAATTCCTTGATGCCGTGGTACATCTTATCGGATCCGGGATGAATAGAATATTTAGACTTGTGAGCTTCGTCCATCACCAAGCCTCTTAGGTTCCCAAAACTGGGCAACCAGATTCGGTTTGAGAAATACCTAATCCCGTTAGGTCTGATTTCGAATTGTTTGTCAATGCCCCGCAAGGCTTCATTTTTGATGTTTTCGGATTTCAGGGCTTCGATCTGAGCGGTATGAATTTGAATGGTAAGATCGTTGTGAATGGTCATACTGAGGGCTCGGACTCGAAGTGGTTTAGGTCGTTCCTTTCGACTGAGGGCATCAGCTACAACATTAGCCTTCCCTGGATGGTACTTGATCTCGCAATCGTAATCGGTAAGCAACTCGACCCAACGACGTTGCCTCATATTGAGATCCTTATGATCGAAGATATGTTGGAGACTTTTGTGGTCGGTAAAGATAGTGCACTTAGTGCCGTAGAGATAATGTCTCCAGATTTTGAGAGCAAAAACGACAGCTCCAAGCTCGAGATCATGAGTGGTGTAGTTCTTTTCGTGAATTTTTAGCTGTCGTGAGGCATAAGCAATGACCTTGTCTCGTTGCATCAGCACGCAACCAAGACCTTGGTGAGAAGCATCACAGTATACCACGAAGTCATCGGTGCCTTCGGGTAGTGAAAGAATTGGAGCACTGCAAAGCTTTTGTTTCAGAAGTTGGAACGCTGACTCTTGTTTCTCGGTCCAATCGAACCTTTTGTCCTTCTGAGTCAGTACCGTGAGTGATTGAGCTATTTTGGAGAAGTTTTCGATAAATCGTCGATAATACCCAGCAAGACCCAAAAATTGTCGTACTTCAGTTGCAGAGGTGGGTGCTTGCCAGTCTTTGATAGCCTCGATCTTTGATGGGTCCACGTGAATTCCCTGACTGTCGATCACGTGACCAAGAAATTGAACGGTTTGAATCCAGAACTCACACTTAGAGAATTTAGCGTAAAGCTCCTCGTGTCTAAGTAGTTCAAGGATGGTTCTGAGGTGTTGCGCATGTTCTTGCTCGTTGCGCGAGTAAATGAGTATGTCATCGATAAAGACAATGACAAACTTATCGAGGTAAGGTTTGCACACCCGGTTCATGAGGTCCATGAATACAGCCGGTGCGTTGGTTAGACCAAAGGGCATCACTTGGAATTCGTAGTGCCCGTAACGAGTTCTGAAGGCAGTTTTTGGAATATCGGTGTCGCGAACTCGTAACTGATGATAACCTGATCGCAGATCGATTTTTGAGTAGAAACTTGAACCCTGAAGTTGGTCGAATAGATCATCAATGCGAGGAAGTGGATAACGGTTCTTGACGGTCAATTTATTCAACTCTCGATAGTCGATGCACATTCGGAATGAACCGTCCTTCTTTTTGACAAATAAGACCGGAGCTCCCCAAGGTGAAGAACTCGGTCTAATGAATCCTCGATCCAGCAGTTCCTGTAACTGAGAGGACAACTCCTGAAGTTCGGATGGGGCTAAACGGTATGGTGCGCGGGCCACCGGTGCGGCACCCGGCACGAGATCGATTGAGAACTCAACCTGTCTAGGCGGAGGTAGACCAGGTAGTTCTTCCGGAAAGACTTCGGGAAAGTCTCTAACAATCGGCACATCCTCAAGTCGCTTCTCCTCTGACTTCTTCTCGGTGATGTGTGCAAGTATCGCAGGGTAACTCTTTCTCAGAAATTTTCGGGTTTTTAAGCAGGAGATTATATTGAGTCCCGTCCCACCGGTCTCCCCCTGTATGATCAAGGTTCCACCGACAGCGAGTGGGATACGGACGATCTTATCGTGACAAACGATTTCAGCTCGATGTTTGGACAACCAGTCCATTCCAATAATGACGTCGAAACTGCCGATTTCAATGGGTATAAGATCGATCGAAAAGGTCTCGTCCGCTAGGTTTAAAGTGCAATTAGGTATCACACTGGTGGTTTCTACAAGTTTTCCATTGGCTAGCTCTACAGTGTACTTAACATCTAAGGCAACAGGAGTGATGTCAAGTAATGGGCAAAAATCATCGGAGATAAAGCTTCTATCAGCACCAGTATCAAATAGAACAGAAGCAGTTAAGTTGTTGAGGAGGAACATACCCGAGACCACATTCGGGTCCTGGCGGGCGTCCCCAGATTTGATGACGAAAGCTCTGCTGCGAGTGTTGTTGTTGTTGTTGTTGCGGTTGTTGTTGTTGTTGTTCTTCAGTTTTGGGCACGAGTCCCTGAAATGCCCAGGTTTCTCACACTCAAAGCATACTTTGGGTGGTCTGGTGTTGTTGTTGGAATTGTTGTTGGCAGGTGAGCGGCAATCTTTGGTGAGGTGGCCGTACCTCTTGCAGTTGTTGCAAAAGGGACCACAGGAACCCTCATGGTGACGGCTGCACTTGGGACAATATGGTTTGCTCCCCGTGTAACCCCGGATGATGTCAGTGGTGGTGTTGTAAGCTTTGATGGTGTCGGGTTTCTTGTTTTGTTGGTTGGAGTGGTTGTTGTGGTAGTCAGACCACTTGCGTTTGTTGTTTTGGGAGGATGAAGTGGGTGGTTCAGAATCTTGGCTCATAGACATCAGGTCTTGGGCCAGTGAGATTGCACCGTCAATGGTGGTTGGTTTGGAAGAGATGACGTGTCCCCGAACAAAATCAGGGAGACCAAGGGCGTACTTCCTGATTTTATCAGGTTCAGTGCTTACCATAGCTGGGCGGAGAGCAGCTAGTTGTTGAAACCTGGTGGTATAACCATCGATGTCACCACCCTGAACCTTTAAGTTCCAGAACTCCTCATCCAGCTTTTGGAGTTTGGCGATAGAGCAGTACTTGGCAGTGAGTTTGGCTTTCAATTCCTCCCAAGTGATTTGGTAGGCAATGTCAGCACCCACTGATTGGGTATATGAATTCCACCAAGAGTGGGCATCATCTTCAAGAGAGCAGGTGGCGAAGTTTACTTTGTCGTTCTCCGCGCATTTGCTGACACGGAAAACAGTTTCCATTTTCTCGAACCATCTGATCAGTCCGATGGCTCCTTCAGAACCCTTGAAACTCGAGGGTTTGCAGCTTTGGAAGTCCTTGTAAGAACAAGGTTTGGTGGTAGAGGTTCCAGCGGTATCGCTGTTTCTTGTGGAGTTTGGTGGGGTATTCCGAGCCAAGGCTTCAGTAACAGCCTGGGTTATGAGCGAGGTAATCTGTGCATCGGTGTAAGGTCTGGTCTTTGGCGGCATGATTCTTCAATAAAAGAAATGAAGATACATGAGATTTTGCAAGAAAGTTGTATTTATCTCAGATGTACATGTATAAAAGCAGCAATACATAACATCAACAGGAAAAATGGCAATTAATATGAGTCGAGAACAGCAAGGAATACTTAATAGATGATACGAGTTCAAAGGTTACATCCTACAGATGTATTACAAAAGATGTCGGGAATTGTTACATCCGACCGAATTATAGAGTAGCGCGTAGATAGTTACTAGATTACAGGGTAGATTACAAGACTAAGACTACACTAGTCTTAACGTAGATTAATTTGTTCCATCATCGTGACAAGACGGTCCACAGTGTTTGCAAGCCTGCTAGCTTGTCGGGCGTTGTCTTCTGCTAGTGCTAGTCGTTGTGTTAGTCCACGCGCATATTCTTCTGCCTCAAGTGAGCGTTGCACACATTCATCCATCCTTTGTTGCAGAAGGGCATTTTCCACCCTTATTTCTATTATTTGGTTGCGAAGGACATCCATGTTGTTGTTTGTGGTTTCAAGGTCATCGGAGACTTGTTCTATGCGTTCGAGGGATGTAAGTCTCCAGTTTTCGTTGGTTTCCTGCAACACTACATCCATGGTGCGAAGTCGTTGCTCGTGTTGGTTCACCCTAGCGGCTAAGGCCGGCAAGGCGGAGTGAGTGGGGTACGGGCCAGCTCGAGGCAACCTGGAGTTCCTCCTTGCTACCCTTGGGTTCTGCGACCCGGATTGAGAACGAGATGAATTTGATGGTGTGTTTGCCATTTCTGAGACAAAGCATTAGTAAAATTGAGGCCTATATTCATATAGTTCCTATATAATATAGCCTATTGAGTGTCTAGCATAAACATGTTTAAGTCTCGGTTCTCTCGAGGTCAGAGTCTTCTATTGTACCCTGTTCAGCCATAACTACTTTCAGATCTTACATCATCTTTGTTTAATTGTACATAGTTGATCAGGCTATGTTAAATTAAACTCGTATGCTGTAATCCCTGAACCAGTCATACCTAATAAGGAATACTGCCTAATGGTCATAGTCTAGGTTCACTAAATGCAACCTAGTTCACTATAACCTTAGGCTCTGATACCAATCTGTAACACCCCCAGATTTGATGATTTGCGTTTTTGTGAGATTTTTGAAGGTGGGGGTGGTTGGTGGAGTTGAGAGAAAAGAAAGGAGAAGGAGAAAGAGAGATGAGAAAGTGAGAAAAAGAGAGTGGGAAATGGGAGGTTATCCTCCCATTTTTCGCCCCGCGTTCCCGCTCCGTGCGGTGTTCGTTTGCTCCGTCGTTTCAACGTTAATTAATTATTTTAAATATTAAATGGTACGTTTTAAATACAAATTATTACGTGATATTTTATTTAATTATTTTACAAATAAGTTTACGTTTGAGTTAATAATGTAAGTTGGTTTATTTAGTTTGCGCGTTTTACATTTTAAATTGTATAATTTCTGATTGTATGATACGAACGAATACGAAATATTATAATAATAATATTTTTGACATAACAACGTTATTTAATAAAATTTGTCACCAACGTCCATATTAAATTTGAATCGAAATACATCCGATTTAAATTGCGTACGATTTAATCAAATCGCATATTCGTATATATTCAACAATATATATAATTCGATACATTAATTAGCCTAACCAGGAACTAATTACATGTATTAACATTCGATTAGGCACTAATCTCTAGTCCTAATTTGGCGGGTGTTACAAATACCCATAGATATTCTTAACTCTCTCAGTGGAGTGAGGATTTCATCCACTAATTTTTCAGTCATTTCTTCTTCATTTAGAGGTGTATCTACTTTGGATTTCTGAGATGCACTAGTAGATGGTTGATTTGGATCAACATTTGTCTTGATTCCAGAATTCGGAACACTCGATGTTGAAGTATGGCCAGTATCCACATCTTCAGACACTAAATGTTCAGCTATCTCTGAATCACTGACATAGTCACTAATAGGAACTTTAAATGATGCAAAAAGATCAGAATAATCAAATTGCCAATCTAAGCCCTTATGTACATCCGGTGTGTAGCTCGTAACCTCAATATTATAAACTACTTCCAAACGTCCTGTGACTTTATTAAAGACTCTCTTGTTTGGCGTATTGGGCATATAACCTAGAAAAATCCTTCGTCAGCCTTCTCACCAAATTTAGCTTGATGTCCGGTCTTTAATATTGTACATGAAACTCCAAAGGGTTCAAACCCTTTTAAGTTAGGTTTTCTATTGTTTAAAAGCTCATAACAAGTCTTGTTATGTCTTTTAACCGTAAGAACTCTATTGAGAACATAACATGCTGTATTCACTGCTTCTGCCTAAAAGATGACCGGAAGCTTTGAATCAACAAGCATTGTTCTTGCAGCTTCAATCAACGTCCTATTTTTCCTTTCAGCAACACCATTCTATTGAGGTTCATAAGGTGCACTGAATTGATGTAATATCCCTTTGCTTAAGCAATAGATATTCAACGTTGAATTCTTAAACTCTGTTCCATTGTCACTACGAATACGCTTTACTCTCATTTTGTAGACATTCTTAACTAGATCGAAGAACTCAATTAGAATTCCTGGAGTTTCATCCTTAGATCCCAAAAAGAATACCCACGAGAATCTAGAATAGTCATCTGTGACAACCAAACAGTACCATTTGCCACCTAGACTTCTCTTGCTTATTGGGCCAAAGAGGTCCATATGTAGCAACTCAAATGGTGAGGAGATAGAGTTTTCAGTCTTAGATCTGTGTGGTTTTTTGTGATGCTTTCCTTTCACGCAAGGAACACACTTATCTTCAGACTCGAAACGTTTTTGTGGTACACCTAGAACCAAACCATTGTTGGTTATATAATTCATCTTTCTCCGGTTCAGGTGTGCCATTCTTCTATGCCATAATAATGCATCTACTTCCGAAGCCTTGGATAATAAACATGTAGACACCATTGAAGAGTTAGGAACACCCATGTTGATTGCATAGATGTCCATCTTCCTTAGTGCCCTCATCAATATCCATTTCTCGGGAATTATGAAACCCAGCTTCCGGACTAAGGCCTCCTTTTCATTAAAGTAAACTGGATGACCTTTATCACAGACTTGGGAAACACTTACTAGGTTGTGAGTTAGTTCTTCAACATAATTCACATCCTCAAGAGTCAAAGTTCCATTTGAAACTTTTCCTTTTCCCGTAATCACTCCTCCTTTATCTCCTGCAAAATTGATTTTTTGCTTGAGACCATCTTTGAAGTCTGTCAATAGACTTCGTTCTCCTGTCATGTGTCTTGAGCATCCACCGTCTACATACCACCAGCTATCCTTGTTCACAGCATGCTCCTGCACATAACACAAAATATGATCAGTTGTCAAGAGGGACCCAAGCCATTACGGTCTTGGTTTGTCCCTTATCATCAACAAACTTAAGCTCTTTAAAATAACCATCCTTCCCATCAGGAGCTTTGGTTACTTTTGAAGATGCTTGAGCTTGTGGACGATCAACCTTAAGAGGTGAATTTGAGGAAAACCTCCTAGGCACTGAATTCTGAGCTCTATTATGATAATTATAATTAAGCCCATGTGATCGCGAAGTAGAACCATTCTCAAAATGACTATGGCTTCTACCTTGAGTTCTAAACCTCGACGGTGTCATATCCCTAGGCTTATTGAAAGAATTATTACTTAGAGTATATGGCCGTTTAGGCTTAGGTGGGGAGACACTATGTTTACCTTCTCTTTTAAGAATGTTAATAGGTTTATTACCTAACTTAGGTTTGGTATCTAACCTATCTACAGACTTACTAGAGTTAGTCGGTGTCTTTTCATCAATCACTAACTTATGTGATGCTTCCGGCTTCTTGTTAGGACAACACGAAGCAACATGTCCCTTTTGGTGACATTTGAAGCAAGACATCTGTTTTCGTGATTTACTAACTTTTGCTTTCTCATCCGGAGTGTTAGGCACTAAAGGTTTAGATTTTTGTTCCTTATCAACCTTATCATCAGTCTTAGTATCATTAATCACTCCACCTGATACAAACTGTATTTTGGTGAAATGAGAAACCTTACTATTATCTGGTGATAGGTTCTTAATAACATCCTTCTGTGCCTCTGACTTTTCAGGGTCATTAGTTACTAAAATCTCAGGATTAGCATCTGTCATTTCAGAATCTATAGAGTTACTAGTGTAATTGGCATTAAAAGGATGAGGCACATCATTGTATCCTATCCCAGTCTTGTCCTTTACACTACGTTGAGCTTCTAGCATTTTGTCCATTTCTAAAGTTCTGTAGTTTTCAATCTTCCGATCTTGCTCTACTAACTTCTGTTTAAGCTCAGCTAACTCTCTATCCTTATTAGCTATTGTTTGATTTAAGTCGTTGATGTTTATATAGAGTCCATCTATGATTACAGCCTTTTCTTTAATGGTATCTCTAAGTGCAGTCTTATCAGAAACATCAGACTTAATCTTATTCTTAAGATCTACCTTATCTGTACTTAACCTTAGGACATCACATTTAGCTTGTTCAAATTCAGATATCATAGACCTATTAGAATCAGTTAAAGCACTAACTTGGGATAGCAGATTTTGATTTGAAACAGATAAAACACTTAATTGAGATTGCAAATCAGTAACTAAATAACAAACATCAGCAAGAGTAAGAATATCCAAACATACCCTTTTCTTGTCAGTTTGTACTTCAGCCATGTGTGCCACAAAATCATTTGGTCTCATTTCAGCATTTGAATCCATGTACAGCACATCCTCATCACTTGTCTTCACTTCAGACTCAGGCACCTCTACTCCTTGTTCTACGTCAGTGGGCATGTAGGACATTGATCCAGCAGTTGTCTCTTGATCTTCAATCTCAACCATCAAAGCTTCTTCTTCTGACTGAGCTTTCCAATCATAAGATCCATCTAACTGCTTAACCACCAAAGCTTTGGAAGCAAGATTACTTACCGAACCTTGTTTTCCACTACCAGCTTCTACCTTAGGTCTTTGGCACTCACGAGCAAAGTGTCCAATACCGTGATAGTTGAAACACTTGATCTTGGTTTTATCAAACCCTGATCGGTTGCCAACTACTTTTCTACCATTCTTCTTCAAGAAATTTTTCACTCTCCTTGATAACATAGCCAGTTGATCCTGGAGATCTATTTCTTCAAGATAATCAGAGTCAATTTGATCATAATCTTCATCAAAAAGAATTGGATCATTGATTTTACTCTGAATGTAGTTCTCATATGAAGCAACAAAGGAGGCAAGAACAGAAAGTTGCTGTTCCGCAGATTTCACACTCATAGGCATCTTCTGATGCTCTTGAGGTGACTTCTCAGTACTTTTTCCTTTTGTTTCATCACTAGAGGAGGAAATAAAACAAAGATCTTCAGATATCATTTCACCATTTTCACCAGTATCACTAACTAACAATGCAGTGGTTGAACTAGAAGACGAAGTCGAAAGATTTGTTTTTCCATGATATAACCCAGGGTTCTGAACCTGATCAGAATCGGAATCTCTTGACTATTTGGTGAAATCATAACCTCTGAGCTTGTCAATGATCTGCTCTAAGGTAATGGTGGCATATTTAGTTTCGTTATCCTTGATCATAACACCATACATTTCGCATTTAGAAGGCAAACCCTCAATAAACTTGTCGGTTTTATCAACTTCTTCTACAGTGATTTCATGGTATTCTAGCTCACTTAGCAAATGGTAGAAACGAGTAACATATCCATCAAGATCTTCTCCCTTCAAAGCTTTAAACATGGTAAACTGCTTCTTGAGAAGATTCTTCTTTCCAGCTCTCACTTGTGGACTTCCCTCACCTCTTTTCTCAAGAGCTTCCCAGAGCGTTCTTGCAGTATGAAAAGACTTCAGCTGATGAGCGATTTCCTTTGGAAGACACATTTTAATACAAGAATGAGCTCGATTTTCAGACTTGTATTCTTGAGTCTGTTGGTCACTTATGTTCAGATAAGTAAGGACCACAATAGCATTTTGAACAGTTTGAGTAGGTGCCGTGTATCCATTCTTGATACACATCCAGATTGACAGATCATGGAATCTACAGTAAGATTCAAATCTGTCCTTCCAGTTATAGTAATCTTCGATCTTCAACAACTTAGGTGGAACGTTTGATTTTCCCACCTCGTGTTCCATCTTGATCATTTTACTAAGATCAGACATTTTATTGTTTCAAAAATTAACAATCAGAAAGTTCAGTTCGCAGAAACTCGACTCGCAGAACAAGAACTCAGTTCGTAGGATGGAACTCGATTCGCAGGATGGAACTCTGTTCGTGGGATGGAACTCGGTTCGTGGGATCGAATTCAGTTCGTGGGATTGAACTCAGTTCGTGGGATTGAACTCGGTTCGTGGGATTGAACTCGGTTCGTGGGATTGAACTCGGTTCGCAGAATCGGCTGAAAACCCCAAACACAAAAATTTTAGGTTTTTGATCGACTTAAACCCTAAGATTTCGGTCGAATACGAACCTAAACACTTCCAGAGACTGATATTGATCGTTTTTACGCACTATTGCACGTACCAACAACCCTAAATCAACCGTTATTATCCGAAAACCTCGAACTTAATCATATTTAGCCCGAAAGCTCTGATACCAATTGTAAGTCCGTATGTATTAGGATCGATAACGAGGTAATCTTTAGGTATTAAGGCGTGGAATTCCTCAATACTTAGTTCACGGATTGTGAACGAATTGTTTCGCAAGATAATAGCGAATTAATTAATCAACAAGGTTTTGTATCGATTAATTAATGTTAATCGATCAATACCTAACCTTAAGAATGCTTGAAATCGTCTATAATGCTCTGGAAATTCGAAATTGCAAAAGTTATGAAACGATTTGACCTAATTATGTATTTATATGAATCTGCTCGACTCGACTCGCAGCCCGATGGGCTATGCGAGTCGACTGACTTCGCAGCCCAAACCAAACCCATAACTGATCTCGGTTCGTCGCCACCTTTGATATCAGCTCGGTTCGTTGCCACCTTTGCGAGCCCAGATCTCGATTCGCAGAACTCAATCCTGCGACTTGAGATCTCATCTCGCAGAGAGACTTTAGTTTGCATTTTCATTCTCGATATTCGTCTAACACTTTATCTTACTAATATATTTAACGAATATTAACAACAAACTAATATCATTACAATTCAAAATCAATTGTACACACTTGATTACAATAATCACTAGTACTATTACAAGCTAGATCTGTTGTCACAAATACATGTCCCAACATCTATCTTTTTTTTCTCTCTCTTTTCTCTCGGTTCACCATCAAGTAGCAACAACAACAACAAAATCAGCAGCAACATCAACACGAGTATTATCATCATCATCGTCTTCATCGTGTAGCATAATCATCTTCATCATCGTCATCACCACTCTCGGCTCCATCTAAATCCGTATGAACACTCCTCTCTTTCCTTGATTTGTGTGTTTAGAACTACTTATATCATCATATATTAGTGTTATATCAATTGGTTATGTCCGAAGAACTAGACTAGAACTCATTTACACTTGCACCTGCGTGGTCAGACCTAAAAATCGAGGTTACCCGGCGCATACATCATGTATCCGGAGGATATGCACCTGAAACAACCTCACCCGATCAGGTAACAAACCCCACCCGAACGGGTATGCAACCCCACCCGAACGGGTACGCAACTTCACCCGAACGGGTATGCATCCTCACCCGATCGGGTATGCATCTTCACCCGATCGCGTATCGGAACCTCACCCGACCGCGTGTTAACTTTAAACGGGCACAATTTTTATTATGTGTCGGAATTAAGATTTTGCCACTTGATTTTACTCCGAATTTGAATTTCAAATGCGTTTTTACTAAAGCAATATAGTAGAAATAAAATTTTTTGACCCCGCCAGGGGTTGCCACCCCTTGGACCCCGCTACCAGGGGCGCTGCCCCCGGACCCCCGTACACAATTTCATACTTTATTAAAACACAATGAAACGAATATAATAATAACATTTTCGGAGATTATTATTACAAACCATTACCAACAGGCCGTACACAATTGCTAAACTTAAACAACAAGTGAATACTTGCACAATTAACTTAGCCAGACTGATTAGTCTCTTACTTATATAACCTCAAGTGTTTAGGATACTAGGAGGTTACTATTGGGACAATACGCGTATCCTAGGATCGCTAGCACCCACATGTGAGTTCATAGCCCCACCTTTCAACCTATTTTACTGATTTTGAGGTGAGAATGCATGCTTGTTTTACTCTTTTCATTATTTAATGAATATGTAATTCATTTTACTGGCGTTTATGATAAACATGTTGTATTTTAACATCAATGAGCTTTCTAAATATACTTAAAGGCATTAAGTATTCTAGAGCTAGAAAGCACCTAGACTTGTACCAGTATCACCTTCTAGGGACTTAAGGCCCCTCTATACCAATATTCTATGATTACCAGGCTAGACTAGTACATGAGTGAATGTCAACTAGTGGCACCAACCTGCTAACTAAACTTGGAGTTATGAGTCGATAGTAGCATACATTAGTATAGTACATTATACTACCCCCTGACAACTAAGTGACGATTATACATATTTAGACGCATTATACTACACCCGATATCTAAGTGGTAACTGTACATACTTAGATACATCATACTACCTCAGAATAATACGTAACAATTGTAGGTACAAATTTAGTACCTGTACTACTTTAGGTTAAACTTGAACAGTGATACCCTGTAGATTGTACCTGTTGGTTAGGTATATATATACTATTTGGGCATTTTGTGCTGTTACCGATTTACTTATGTATATTGATTACACTATTCGGGCATGCCATGATAACGCAGATACACATATGCCTACATGTTTACATACAATACAAATCGATATCACGGTTGAGTGATACAAAACGACATTGTGGTAAAGCAATGCAAGTCGATATTGCGGTAAAGCAATACAAAATGATATCGCGGTCAAGTGATACAAAACGATATCACAGTTAAGTGATACAAAACGATATCGCGGTAAAATGATACAAATCAAATACTAATACGAGTTCACCACTTGCACACATTTATATACGTACAAGTTTACGCTCGCATTCTTGGTTACAGTATTAAACTAAATACTCAATTAGTTCTCATGAACTACATACCATATTGCGGTAGGGCAATACCATATGCTTGGTGGCATACTAGTACTTTACTACTGGTAGAGTAGTACCACTAATTGATACCCTATGCCTGGTGGCATACGAATACCTTACTACTGGTTGAGTAGTACACCTATTGAAACCATACAACATATACATACCATACTGCGGTAGGGCAATACCTTATGCCTGGTGGCTTACTAGTACTTTACTACTGGTAGAGTAGTACCACTAATTGATGCCCTATGCCTTACCCATACAATATTGTGGTGGAACAATATCTATTATCTGGTGACCTATTAGTTCCTCACTGCTAGTAGAGCAGTACAATTTGTCGCACCCCTAAATTTTGATACGGAAGCGATTCGGGTCGGGGCGCGACTAATCAAGGTAATCACAGCACGAAGATATATAATGAACGATTCTATATGCGTCATTTAACAAAATACATTGATAAGTTAAATGTTTACATCAACTGAAGCCATTACAATATCCCGTTTTCTGAATATGAGAGATTTCAATACATAATTACTTTTACAAAATATAATAATGCAAGAAAATCTCTGATGTTTGCATGATGACTCGAGCTAAAAGTATCCTGATGGGCAGTCCAACCTACTGCTGAGTACCTGTGATACATGCTAAAAATGGTCAGCTAAAAGCTGGTGAGCTCACAGGTTTGTATGTCAAAACATATCGTATGAACCGCAAGATTTAATGTAATTATTTGCAATCAAGCAAATAAATGATGTATATACAGCCATGAGCACATAGTCTGAGCTTAATGAGGTGTTAGGATCCACATTCAAGGACCTGATCGAGGGTGCCTCCCTAAGAGTGCCTAATCTACACTCGCTTGAACAAATGCTAATGCGTCCGTTTGACCAGTTAGTGCTTGCTAACCTGGACGAGGATTGTCAATCCTATATGGTACCATACACTAACATTCACGTTACAGAAGTATTACCAAACTATGTTGTGGAGGACTTTAAAATGATTAGTTGTGAGAAATTCATGTAGTATAAAGCGTTGTTTTATACTTGCGTTCACATGTAAATATAACGAGCAATGAATCACACCCCTGAGTGAAAAACAGTAAAATAGGGGCTATGAGACTCACCTGAGTCTGATGCGTTTATCTCAATAAATGTGCGTTTCTTAGCCAAGTAACGAGGTCCGAAGACTGTAACCTGAGGGCGTCCAAGACGCGCGTTGGTTAATACGTGAGTAGGTAATTCAAAAGATCACCTATGCTAGTTGCTCATACTACTAGTTATGTCCAAATATATTTGGTTTGTTTGTTTGCGTATTGAAAACATGTACGGCCCGTTGGTGACAGTTTGTAATAATAATTCGGAAGTATTATTATTATATGTTTTCATTGTATTGTATACTTAACAGAGTATATGTATATCATGTACAAGTATTACCGTATAAAGTTTGAATGTAGTAAGTGTTCGACACTTAAAAATATTTCCCAAGTCTGTAAGTAGCAACACTAGGTTGAGTGTCACTAGTTTGGCGTCACTTAGTCAATTTTGGCGACACAAGAAGTAGTGTCGCTAGTTTGGCGACACAGAAATTAATTATGGCAACATTAGGTTTAGTGTCGCTATATGCGGCATTCAATTTATAGTAGCGACATTCAGTTAGGGTCGCTAAGGCGACACACGATTTGATTTGGCGACATTGGGCTAGTGTCGCTATCGGATTTGGGCCCGTAGCGACACTAGAATCTGACTAGTTTTCTAAGTTCGGGTTTTTGGTCAAACGTCCTTGGTTTAACCCGAGACTTTTACCCAAGTCTTAAAATGGTTCATAAAGTTTATAAAAATTGTCGGTTCGTGTCGGGGTTATCCCGGAGTGTCGGTTTTTAAAACGCATCTTAAAACTTCAAAGTTTCATGATTTCGGTTTTGTCGGTTTGTTTCGCAACAAGTTTTCTACCATTTCTAGTCCACATCAATTTTCACAAAAATTACCCACTGATCTTCTATGTTTCTAGTTTATTACGTAATTTTTCCGGAAATAAAAGAGTTCATTTAGATAGTTAAATAAATTCACGAAGGGACCAAACTCAGTTTTCGACAAATTCTAACAACATTCCAAAGATTCGTTTATGACTAAAAATCCGTAGATTTATGGAAAGATCCAAAGCAGAACTTTTTGTAGAGATCTTCCATACGAAGATTTTGGTATGTGTTTCATGGTCTAATTCCACCTAGAACTCAAGTTATGGTCGATTTAGTGGACTGGGTTTTCTGGGACAGATTATGCATGTTTATATATGTTCTTCAAAAACGATTTTTAACACTTAGTTTCGACATAATCTAGTCAAATGAGCTACATAACATGTAAATACACATAATATAAGTATTTTAGAAGAGAAACGAAACCCTTACAATAATTGTAAAACCGTGGAGGAGAAGAAGAAGTCGTTGTGCTCGTTTTGGTTCGTTTTCTTGAATTCCAGCGTGGCGGCTCGTGGTGGTGATATGGTGGTTGTAGGGTGATGTTGTGGTGGTCTTGTGGCTGGTTAAAAATGTTTTTAGAGGGAGAGTAGAGAGAAGGAAGAGCAAAAAGAGGGTTGAGTGTGATTGTGAATGTGTAAGAGTGATGGTGGGTGTTGGTTATTCAAAGAAGCAAAGGAGGGGGAGGTAAAGGCTGCCATTCTTAGAAGATTTCAGTGGGCCCCACCCCTATGTAGGTGCCTAAATTGTTCCCCAAAGTTATGCTCCGTGCGGTGTTCGTTTACACGATTGTTTCGACGTTTATTTAGGCGTTTAACGTTTTATACACACGTTTTAAATAACAATTTAAATCTCGATGTTTTTATTTGATATAATTATTCTAAATACTTGAAAACACTTATAGAAATGTTCCGTAAGTTTAACGGTCTCGATTTGCACGCTCGTTTTACGGATGTTTAATCGCGTACGTTTTAATTGGACGTTTTTCATTATCGATTCAAGGTACGATATTTTAAATGAAAGTTTTACTCGAAATAATATATTTTAAATTTATAAAATATATTTTGGTTCTCATTTGATTGTCGGGCGCATTCCGTGCGTTTTCGTCGCGTTTGTATTACTTTATATGATATAATTAACGTGTTAAATATTATCAACATAATATTTATGAGTTTATGAGTTTATTAAATAATTTCATATTATTTAATATTTTGTTCACCAGCGTCCGTATTTAAGATGTACCGGAATCCATCCGTTAATAAAATGCACGATTTTACCAAATCGCGTACGTGTGTTGATAAACGCCAAAATGTACTAAATTATAGTACTAATTACCCCTTTGTTTAATAGGTTTCTAATGCATTTTGTGTGAATAAGATACTTATTTCATTCATATTTGCATTTAGGAGTTTATTTGGAGCTTGGATTGAAAAGAAACGGAAAACGAGCTTATTGCGAAGGAATGTTGCTAAAAGAATAAAACATTGAACGAGAGAAGATTGGATCGAGGAAAAGAAGCTAAGAGAGTGAAGATAGTCAATATTGGATTGGAATAAGTGTAAATGAAGCTCGAATCGGAAAGAGAATGAAAGATGAGCTGAAAATGAAGAAAAGTGTGAAAGCTGAGTTTTCGGTTATGCGTTAGTATTTTGGCCATAACTTCTTCATACGAACTCCGATTGGGGTGATTCAACTTGGAGAATTTAGCTAACAAACAGGGCTACAACTTTCATTTTTTGGCCGTGGGCTAGTTTTGCAATCCATACGGTGTATGGATTGGTCGGCCAGAATCCCTTAAATTTTCACTTTGCCTCATTTTAACCCAACTTTTACCCTAAACCCTAATTCGACAAAGGTAGGTTCCAGAGGTATTTTAATGGAGATTTGGAGGCATAAGAAGGTGGGGATTGATGCCAATTGATTCCCTTTCGAGTGGTTCACGATTCGGTTTGCATATCTCCTTCCGATTTCAATACGAACATCGTCTATGTGTTTTGTTTGAATTCATGAATCTGATTTTGTATAATTGAATCATGGATTAGACTTTATGTATATTGTTTAGTTTAATAACCTTGGATTATGATTGTTTGATGGTTATAATTGTGTTTTGAATCGATTATCTGATTGAAGATTGTTATGTTATCCGTAGAACCTTGATTGTTGGTGATTGTTAGTTACTACTTAACGTGGTTGATAATATCATTGAGATTGAGTTCCTTTGATGTTATTGATTATTGATGATTATGAATCTAGGTTTATAGTCATTGCTAAATAGATTGAGTTTGATAGGTTAAGAGACTAGTAACTAATCAATCTAAAATGAGCAAGCTAGTAAGAGATTATTAGTAGGTATTGTTGAGTCATACCGCGAGGATAAATCATAATCAGTCGTGAATACTTAATGCACAATCTAGGGAAAAGTACACAATAGAGCACCATCCTTATGACAACGGATCGATGTTTAATGTGGGACCCTAGGTTGTAGATATTAGTTGGACCCGGAACGTTGGCTAATATACATTCAATTTAATATCATTGAAGAATTTGGCATTATATTGATATAAAAGAAATCACAATCAAACAATCAAAACACAATGAACTGAATAATATGAATTTGAGTGTGAAGACTCTAAGCAATTACATGTCTATCTCCAATTGTTTATCTGTTCCTCTTAATCTTGTTTTATGTTGTTGGTTTGGTTATTTAGTTCATATTGAACGTTCATACGGAACTAAAACGTACCCCCTATCTTACTGCTTTATTAGTTTAGTTAATAATTCTAATTTAACTGAATAACATCGTTCTTGTGTTCCTTGTGTTCGACCTGGACTTACCATAGCTATACTATTCCGATCGGGTATTCTTGCCTGGTTGTGTGATAGTAGTGATTGGTATTTCCTGTACTTTATAAATTATAAAACAAGACGCGCTTTTACACGCATCATGTGTATATATATAAACATATATCAATACACATAATGATACATAATTAGCCCTAAACATAACTAATTACATGTATAAATACTATGATTAGGAACTAATACTAGTCCTAATTAGGCGGATGTCACATTCTCCCCCTGTTAAGAGAATTTCGTCCCGAAATTTAGCTCATGTGGTGGTTGGAGTTGGATCTGTGAATTCCGGACTACGCCGTGAATTCCACCGGACTTTAACGATGGGAATACGACTTTGTTTCAACTGCACTGGACTTTAACGATGGGAATACGACTTTATTTCAACTGTTTGACCTCATGGTCCATGATTTCCACTGGTGTCTTGACAAAATGATGTTTATCATCGATATGGATTTCGTCGAGAGGAATAATGAGTGTCTCATCGGACAGGCATTTCTTAAGATTAGAAACGTGAAATGTGGGATGCACGCTACTAAGCTCGGGTGGTAGCTGCAATCGATATGCCACTGGACCAATCCTTTCAAGGATCTCAAAAGGTCCAATGTACCTGGGATTCAACTTCCCGCGTTTGCCGAAGCGAATGACACCTTTCCAAGGTGAAACTTTGAGTAGTACTCGGTCCCTGTCGCAACCCTAGAGGTCGGTCGGATTTTACTCCGGTCGTTGAACCGTCTGGCAAGGGCTCACGACAGTGGGTTTTATATTTGTAATGCTGGGTATCCTAAGTTTTTATACAACTTAAAGACCTAAAGGGCAGTAAGTGGTACGTATGACTCAGGTGTCGTTCTTCAAACTACAACGGGCATGGGATCTTAGGAGGATTAATTATCTTTTGTAATTTAGCCGGGATTTTTAAACTTTTTAATAGGTTGGTTTTGTTTTCTAATCTAATTATTATAATTAAAAACTAAATTAAAGGTGGGGTTGTACGGAGAACGCAGAGAAATCAAGACAAGGAATATGTTTGCTGTGATTTCGGCAATGTTATTAGGTGGATAGTTATGAGGGATGGGGCTACTAGGTGCAATGACTAATCCGGTGAGGTCGTAGAAACTTAATTGGTAATAAAGTATTATGCCTACGGTCTTTACTCGGCTTCCACGTATTTGTACTACACCAGTGGTGGTTCCAACGCTATACCGGATACTCAGACGTTTTACAGCTTTTCCGTTATACCAATTAGGATTCCAGATTACTCATTAGATATTCCTATATTTCTTAATGAGCTATAACTACGATCCTATTATATACCTAACGTAGAGTTGTCCGCAATCAGATACATAATATGTCACATGGATAGCAGTTATAGAGTGCCCAGTACACCGGAAGTTCTCCCAAATATACAGACCAATTCAACCGACAATCATCCTCTAATCCAGGTCCCCAGTCTTAGACATCCGGAGGACGTCCGTATCGTGGCATGAATCGTTCATTGAACAATAGCATGAACAGGGTTTAACCCGCGGAACCGGTTGGGATAATCTGTCTAATGGTCAGTTGAATTGTGCATCATTAATCATACAATCATCACAACTATTACATGCATGTTAACCTACCTGTATTATGTTTATTATGTTTATGAAAATCTAATTAGCAGGGCAGTGATAATGGTTATATATGTCTAGCATGCAGTACCTAAGCAACAATCAAACAAGAACATGCAGTAGGACGGGACACTAGCATCACATTAACTGACCTGAGGATTAGATCATGGGTATCCCAGAAATTGTCCCAAAGATACACAACAAACAAGCATGAACCTAATCTATCTCTACTCTTATGCTTCGTGTCCCTCGGATATGTTTCAATCAAGGGAACAACGACCATGTTGAGTTCATTGATCATCATGCACAGAATAGTTGGCAATCCTACTTCTAGCAATTGGCCATGTTCTAGGGAGGAGGATACAAACCACAATATAAGTTGGATAGATAAAACGGGCAGAGGTTCAGTTTATAAGTTCATGAATAGTTTAAACTCATACAGGCAGAGTAACAGCATGGCAAGTTAAATCATAACTATCCTAACATTGCATACATCACAACAAACATTGATTTGTCTAGCCTAGCATAATTCTAGCATTCATTCCTAAGCATGCATAATAAGATAACATGATAAATAGAATAAATACGAGAGATTGTATTAAACCTGAATAAGAGAGTAATACAGACAAATCTTCACGAATCTGAAGTCTCGGAGCATCTCCGTACAAAAGCTATTAAAAGCTTCTACCCTAAACTATAGCCTACTAGCTTATTTCTAGAGAGAGAAATAAACTAGAGAGAGAGTATTTTAGAGAGAGAAAGAAAATGAGATGTGAGGTGTGTTGAAATGAGAAAATGGAGTGAGTATTTATAGGAGAAGTAGGTTGGCCATGGCACAAGCCTTTAAGCACAAAGAACAAGCATCAAAGCGTTACACGGGGCGAGCAAGCAACAGGGGGGGTCAAATGGCACCTAGATACCATTTATCAAGGCAAAATGGAGCAAATGGCACCATAGGGTGCCGTATACGGTACCCTACCTACCGTATACGGTAGGGGGGGTTGGTGCTCCATTTGTCCTCTGCTGACTTCTCGGTTGCTTGGTTCGTCCGTATCTTCTTCGTTTTAAGCCTGTTTTGCTTGATTGTTACGCCGTTGGATTCATTTTTCCGTTACGCTTCTAATGACACTAAGTTTGCAAAATTTGGAAGTGTTTGACTTTTACGTGTTCCGGATGACGATCTGCTAGCTTTCAGACTGCATATCTTCTCCGTCTTTCATCCGTTTCTCCTGATTCTTTCACCTCCGGTCTTGGATTTTCCTATAGAATCATAAAATATGAATTAAGATCTATTTCTATAAGAATATTAAGAACATAAAATTTAAGGTGATTGTTTTGCCTCGGTTTGCGTGTTATTTGCACGTTTTAACCGATTTTTGCAGCAATGTCTGTATTTAGACTACTTTGGTGATTTTTTGTAAATAGTGAAGATTTTGAAATGTTTTCACCAAAGAAAATTCTAAAAAGTGCGGAAATATGTCCTTAAAAACATGATTTTTTGGGTCAAATCAAGTATCCCACACTTAGACGTTGCTTGTCCTCAAGCAACACTCATCAATACTTCCTTTGAAAACATTTTTGAAACTGGTTTAGGGAGAGTTATGATATCCCTGTTAGTTACTGTTTCTTCATACGAGTAGATAGTTTCAGAAAACAAAGGAAAAATAAGATGATCCTTTCGGAAACAGGAAGCGATTCTCATGGGCATACTTCCAACTCTCGTGATCTTGGAGTATACATGACTAGGCGATCTCACATAAGGTGGTCACTCAATTCAGTCAATAGTGTATCGGGTTTCCTATCAATCTAGTTCAAACGAAATCGCTCAAAAAGCCAGTCATGTAGTACTCATCGTCATAGGCTTGATCGAGAATCGGACCTCCACCACTTTGGTGAGAACGGCGCTAATTATCCCAAGACATTTAGGGGGTTGTAATGTTTTGTGAGGGTTAAGGGGTATGGATAAGGGAATTTTTCTAGGTTATAGGGGTGTCGCTTATCTCAGGCTTTCCAAAAATCATAAAAAACTTATTTGTAGAACAGAAGTAATAGCTACTCGTCTTCTATCATATCTTTCTTTGAATGGTTGATATTTCGAAGCACTTTGAGCTTTATTTTCTCTTTTTTTCTTTTCTTTCTTTTTCTGCTTTTTATTTTCTTTTTTTTCTTTTAGTCCTTCAGAACTCCTTTCTTTTATCTTGATCATTTCGAGTCTTTTCTCTAGGTGATAATTTTCCCGCACCGTTGTCCTCTTGTCTCTCTTGTGCTAATTTTCCCGCACTTTTGGAGAGGTTTGATTCCTTTTGGAGAACACGAACGAGTAGGATAATCGAGTTGGATATTCTTCAAGATGTTTTTCATAAACTCATAAATTCTAAGATAAGGTTTTGGAAATTTGGGAAAGTAGGTTTCCATATTTAGGGTTTGGAGGTAATGAAAGGTTTAGGCTCAACAGGGTTTACTAGGCAGATCATCGATACTTAAAATGAGTATCGGAAGGGTTTTGGGCTTAAAAGAGAAGGCTAAAAAGGGGGTCAATTCCTAAGAAATGTCAAGGTCATCTAATTGCACCTATACCGCTTACGGTACACCAATGTGGTCTTGAAACGTATGTCAAGAGCAAGTTCTAATTTAGATATACATGCATCGGCACACACAACAAATGAACAATGTAGCATTAAAAATGAATGCTTTTAAGGCTCAAAACCTCACTGCAAATTTGGGTTGTATGTGCTTAGTCATGCGATGCCCCTTTTAGATTATCGTTTCTTGTTTTGGAAATTTCTACCTTAATTTCCTTAAGTTTTTGAAATACTTTCCTCATATTTTGAAAATGATTTCTTTCAGGCATACCAAAACTCAAAAATTTAGAGTTAATCGCAAGATTTAGCTCATATTTTAAATTTTATTGAAAAATATTTTTGCAAAATTTGAAAAATTTTAGGGAACATTTTCTGAGATATGCTGTGTAGACATAAAAATCGTTTTGCCCAAGGTATTCCATACCTACCATCCCACACTTAGAGGAACATTGTCCATAATATTCTCTTGAGTTGAGATTTTACAACTAAAATCCCACACTTAGAGTTTGAACATGTAAGAAAATATTTTCTAAGTTGAATTGGGCTGGAATCCCACACTTAGTGATAAGTTAGGATGTGGAACAGATTATAACACATAAACTAAAGTAAATATAGAATCATTATAAACGGAGAAAGGTTTAAAGTACTCCCCATTCTGTTTACTAGACAGGACCAGATTCGTGTAGAAGTGGTGCATGTGATTTGCTGGATTTGACCAGTCTCGTTTTAAAATCAGCCATTCCTCACAAAGCTAAGTTCTGCAATAAACATCACCACGTCGTCATATCTCGAAAATAACAAGGATTTATAAAATCTAAGTACTGAAATAAGATAAATGAAATAAACTAAATAAACTAAAAGTCATCAAGTAGATCATCACTGTCAGGATTGAAGTCAGCGATAGCAGCAGCAAGGACTGAGGTAGGTGATGGTGTAGGCTCCTCCATAAAATCCCCACTTTGCTCAGAAGTACCAGCAGAAGCATGAGCATGAGGTGGGCTAAAAACATCCAGCATGGCCATCAACTGCTCAGTAAGTGAAGGCTCTGCTAATGAACTCCCTGATGACATGGCAGGCTCAAGAGCAGCAGGCGGAGCAGCGAACGGTCTAGCAGCGAACGGTCCAGCAGGAGGGAAGAATGACCAAGGTGAGCGAGACGGTCCTGGGTCCGGACCAAGATGGAACGGACAGTCGAAAGGCCTCGGAAGCCCTACATGTACACAGAGGGTGGACATGATGTCATGATGAAGGTGGAGTGTCCGGAAGAGGGCCTAGGCTGTAACCGGATCAGCTAGTGTGATCCCATACTCAAGAGTGGGTATGGGCGCTGACTGGTGGACAGGTAATGGGGGTCTCTCAGCGGGTGGCTCATCATGAGTGATCAGGACATCAGTCAAGTCCTCCTCACGAATGGTAGGCATATTCCTGCGTGCTTTACGTCCCCGTCTGCGATCTCTGCGACGTCTCGGTGGTCTCTCAGCTATGTTCTCTCTGGTGTCACTGGAGCTATCCATCCTGAAACAAACAAAATAAACAGGCAATGACAAATACAAATGCACAAAGATCTGATGACAATGTAAGGATGTTTTATTTCTGTTATCAGAGCTCTGGGACTTGCATTTTTGAGACTTATCTCTGATTTTTTTGTAGTCAAATCCTAATTTTTTTTTTTTGTTAGAGATAATCATACTTAATAAAAATAAACTAAGAAGAAAAAAATGACAGAAAAAATAAAGATAAGCTTGGGGTGTCTCCCAAGAGCGCTTGTTTTACGAGTCTCTAGCTTGACTCTTTGTACCTTTACCGAAGAATCATGGAGGTTCAAAGATATAGACATCTTCCCTGATGGGAAAGTATTCAATGTAATGCTTTAAGCGGTGACCGTTAACCTTAAAATTACCTTCTGGTGCCTCTAGTTCGACTGCACCATACGGGAATACCTTTGAGATTGTGAACGGTCCGTTCCACCTACTCTTGAATTTACCGGAGAATTTCTTGAAACGCGAATTGAAGAGTAGCACCTTATCTCCTGGTTTAAACCTAGAAGGTTTCAGTTTAGCATCATGGAACTTTTTAGTTCTTTCTTTGAAGCTTAGCGAACTGTCATACGCCTGATCCCTTAGCTCTGCTAACTCATTCAACTGCATTTTCCGTTGCTCTCCAGCTGCTGAAATATCCAAGTTGCAGTGTTTTAATGCCCAGTATGCCCGATATTCCAACTCAATTGGAAGGTGACATGCCTTTCCGTAGACTAGCCGATACGGTGTGTTCCTATTGGTGTTTTGTAGGCAGTTCTGAACGCCCACAATGCATCGTCTAATTTCTCGGCCCACCTGTGCCCATGATTTCCGACAGTTCGTTCCAATATCCTTTCAAAGCCCGATTTGTCGCTTCAGCTTGCCCATTTGTTTGGGGGCGGTAAGCCGTCGAAGTTTTGTGAGTAACACCATACTGCTGCAGTACTCGCATGAATTGAGTATTGCAGATATGCATGCCACGGTCACTGATTATAGCTTTAGGAGTCCCAAATCGACTGAACAGCTTTTTGAGGAATTGGGTAACTACTTTTGCATCATTGGTAGGAAGAGCTTGAGCTTCGACCCACCTGGAGATGTAGTCAACTGCAACTAAGATATACTCTTTGCCATTAGATTTAGGGAATGGTCCCATAAAATCTAATCCCCAATTATCAAAGATCTCCACGGCCTGGATGTTGGTGAGTGGCATTTCATTCCGAGCTGAGATATTGCCTTGCCTTTGGCAGATATCACAGCGTTTTACCAGGCCGCAAACATCTTGAAATATGGTTGGCCAATAAAAGTCGGCGTCGTAAACCTTTCGTGCAGTCATGTGGGTACCATGATGTCCTCTAGTAGGTCCGTGGTGGCTCTGGTGTAGAATTTGGTCTGCCTCCTTTTCATCGACACATCTTCTAATAATTTGATCTGGACATACCTTAAAGAGATAAGGATTGTCCCAGTAATAGTTCTTGACATCGCAGAAGAATTTTCATTTTTGAGAGGTTGGAATCCCTTTTGGCACTAATTTTCCTACCAGATAGTTGGCGAAGTCAGCATACCAAGGGTTGTTTGTGAATTGTGATCCTTGTTGGTATCCTCCGACAGTCATGAGTTATTCTTCGGGGAACTGGTCTTTAATATCGTTCTCGTGCAACTTTTCCATAGATGGATTTTCCAATCGGCTAAGATGATCAGCCGCGACATTTTCTGCTCCTTACTTGTCTTTAATTTCGATATCAAATTCTTGTAGGAGTAGAATCCATCGTAGTAAGCGTGGCTTGGCGTCTTGCTTCTTGAAAAGATATTTCAAAGCGGAGTGATCTGTATAGACAATAGTTTTGGACAAGATTAGATAAGAACGAAATTTATCAAAAGCAAATACTACCGCAAGCAGCTCCTTTTCGGTGGTTGTGTAGTTTTCTTAAGCATCTGTGAGCGTTTTGCTGGCGTAGTAGATTAGTTGGAAATGTTTCTCCTTCCGCTGTCCCAGTACAGCCCCAACGGCGAAATCACTGGCGTCGCACATGATTTCAAATGGAAGACTCCAGTCTGGAGCAACCATGATCGGTGCATGTACAAGCTGATCCTTCAGGTAGTTGAAAGCTTGGAGACATTCATCTATAAAGTTTAAAGGAGTATCTTTTTTGAGAAGATGAGTCACAGGTCGAGATATCTTAGAGAAATCCTTAATAAAGCGACGGTAGAATCCGGCGTGACCTAGAAAACCTCGGATGGCTTTTACAGAAGTAGGGGGTGGAAGCTTTGAGATAGTTTCAACTTTAGCTTTGTCAACTTCGATTCCGGATTTTGATATGCAATGTCCAAGAACTATGCCTTCTTTCACCATGAAATGACATTTCTCCCAATTCAGAACGAGGTTTGAGTCTTCGCAACGAGCAAGCATCCTATCCAAGTTAGAAAGACAAGTAGTGAACGAATTTCCAAAAACTGAAAAATCGTCCATGAACACTTCCATGTATAGTTCAATCATGTCGTGGAAGATTGCCACCATGCATCTTTGAAAGGTCGCAGGTGCATTACACAGACCAAAAGGCATGCATCGGTAAGCAAATGTTCCATAGGGACAAGTGAACGTCATCTTTTCTTGGTCCTTTGGATCGAGAGGTATCTGAAAATAGCCTGAGAAGCCATCGAGGAAGCAGTAGAATTAGTTTCCTGATAACCTTTTCGAGCATCTGATCAATGAATGGTAGAGGGAAATGATCTTTGCATGTTGCGTCATTCAGTTTTCGATAGTCGATACACACCCTCCAACCGTTGACGGTTCATGTTGGAATCAATTCATTGTTTTCGTTAGCGATGACCGTCATGCCTCCTTTCTTTGGGACGACTTGAACTGGGCTAACCCATGGGGAATCCGAGATAGGGTAGATCAGACCAGCATCCAGAAGTTTGATAACCTCCTTTTTAACCACGTCTTGAATCTTCGGGTTGACTCTCCTTTGCCTCTGAACTGATGGTCTGAAGTCGTTTTCCATTAAGATTTTATGCGTGCAATAGTTCGGACTAGTCCCTTGTATGTCTGAGATTTTCCAAGCAATTGCCTTTTTGTGTGACTTCAGAACCTGTACCAGCCTTGCTTTCTCTTCGGGCTTCAGTTCTGTAGATATGATAACTGGTAAGTGCTAAGTTCCTTCAAGAAAAGCATATTCAAGGTGTGGGGGAAGTTCCTTTAGTTCCAATTCGGGTGGTTCTTCAGTAGAGGGTTTCATCCTAGCAATCTCGTTTCTTTTTAGCTCGTCATATGTTGTTTGATAATCTGACTCTATTGCAGGTGATTCTGGAATGTCGGCTGCTGCTATTTCAACCCATTCTGTATTGTTAGACAGTTCATCTTTTCTCAGCTCATATTTTACTTGGGAAGATTGAGAGATTGCATTTTCTTCAGTGATTATTTCTTTTTCTTCGTTGGTTGTTGCAAATCTCTGGAATTGAGCTGATGAAGACATACTGATGGTGATTTCGGGATTAAGATTTTCACAACTTTCAGATAGTTGTAGAGTAGGTGGTTTAAGCATTGACTCCATATCTTTAAGAGTCTTCAAAATTTCTTCCTTTGAGAGAGATGAATGATTTACTTTAGAAGTCGGGTTCCTTCATAAAAGAGCGACAGGAGTGCCATATCCAAGTAGAGCAGTCGTGACGGAATTGAACTGCGGCTTGGAATTCTTTAAAGGAAATAGAAACTCTCTAGATGTGTTGGAAGAATCCGAGATAGCCGAGCATAGACCCGCACCTTCTTCACAGAGTATTTTTGAAGTGAAGACAGTATTGGGAAGGGGATTGATGCTGCTTACTTCGAGGATCTCTTCCAAGTGTTCTTCAATTATTTCCTGCATAGAATCTACAAGACCAATATCTTCTCCCATAGGTTGTTTCATTAGTTTATCAACATTGAAGGTGACCTCTTCAGTTCCAACTCGAAGTTTTAAAGATTTTTCATTTACGTCTATGACGGCCTTGGCAGTGTTTAGGAAAGGTCTGCCAAGGATGAGTGGAACTTGGGTGTCCTCTTCAATATCCATAACAACAAAATCAACCGGGAAAACGAATTTATCAACACGGACCATAATATCTTCAGCAATTTCACGAGGGAGTTTAACTGATCTATTTGCTAATTGGATGGTCATACGAGTTGGCAAGAGTTCGTTTAATCCTAGTTTCTTATAAAGCGAGAATGGCATGAGGTTTACATTAGCTCCTAGGTCAGCTAAGGCGTTACTTATCTGAACATCCTGAAGATAACAAGGAATAGTGAAACGGCCAGTATCTCCAAGCTTAGGGGGAAGTCCTTGTTGCATAATTAAAGAGCACTCTGTATCTAAGGGCAAGTTAACTATCTGTCTAAGTTTTTCTTTGTTGGATATAAGCTCCTTAAAGAATTTAGCACAACTGGGCATTTCTACTAAAGCATCTAATAATCTAACGTTTAAGTGTAGGCTTTTGAATATATCTAGATATTTTCCAAATTGAGCTTCTTGTTTCTCTTTCTTAAGCCTTCCAGGGAAAAGTATACGCACTGGTTTAGAGACTTTTGGGGCTTTAGAAAGTTCTGGCTCAGGAGAAGCGACAGGGGTGTCAACTCGTACCGAGTCAGTAGGTAGAGAAGAGCTAGAAGTTTCATCTGAAGGAATATCTATTGATTTCTCGTTCTTAGTCTCTTTTCCTCCTCTAGTGACTACAAGCATGTCATCGTGCTCATAGGATGAGTGAAAGACAGATTTGTAGATCGCTTGTTCCCTTTTCTTCTCCTCAACTTTTAAAAATAATCTTTTAACATTATCCTCCATATTTTTAATTAAATCATTTGAAATCCTGAGCAGGTAATCAATTTGATTCTGAAAATCAACAATTCGTTTGTTTGTATTATTTTGCTCAACCATGAAGTTATTGAAAATCGTATTGTTTATACGAGATGTCATTTGGGTAGAAGTAGAGAGAACTAAAGATTGAGAAATGGGTGGTATGGTTAACCGCTAAAAGAATGGTTTAGAGTGAAAAGCTTGATCAGGGTTTTTGTCAGTGGTATCAAGAACTTCTTCGTTAGCCCGTTTGTTTGGGATGATCTTTCGAGGAATCTTTTTTTGCATGGGTTTGGAAGATTCTTGCAAGTCCTTGACAACTTTTGAAATGGATTGAAGTTGAGTTTTTAAGGTGTTCAAGGCTTGATCTGAAGTACTCCTTTGTTCTGAAGTGGATTCATCTGACTCCCAGTCATGATGATGCATCGTTATCGTCTTAATCAACTTCCACGCTTCGTCCGAAGTATGTAGCATGAAATTTCCTGATGAAGCAGCGTCGAGGATTTGTTGGTGCTGAGGATACAAACTATTGTAGAATGTACAGACCAGATTCGTTTCCGATAACTGACGGTTCTGACATCTTTAGATCAGATTCTTAAATCGTTCCCAAGCAGAGCTTAATGATTCGGAAGTTCCTTGACGGAAATTGGTGATGTCGGTCTTAAGCTTGGTTTGTAGGGAAGGAGAGAAGTACTTTATTAGAAACTTAGTAGCCATCTCCTCCCATGTATGAATCAAATTGGGTACGAAATCATAAAACCAGGTTAAGGTTCGAGAAGATAAAGAATAAGGAAACAGATGGAGTCGTAGAAGATCTCTATTGGTTCCTATTAGTTCGAAAGAGTCGGTAAGGTTGATGAACTTGTTGAGATGGGCGTTAGGATTTTCAACCGAAAGACCATGAAACTGACACTCAGATTTAATCATTATAAGGTAGTGAGGCTTAATTTCAAGGGTTTCGTCCGTTGGTGCTACGATCGGTCCTCCTCGTTCCTATAGCAGTGGCTTGATTGATGAGGCGAGTGTGATACGGTTCGTCATAACTTGTAGGGTAGAAATTAGGGTTTTTTGGAAAGAAAAAGCTATACTAACCTAAACTAAATTAACCTAATTAACCTAAGGATAAAGCTGGTAACTTCCGGATGATATTAATCTTCCGAAAGGATCGCTAAAAAACTAAGATAACTAAATTCCTAAAATCGGTCGTTGTAGTCCCCGGCAGCGGCGCCAAAAACTTATCGCAACCCTAGCGGTCGGTCGGATTTTACTCCGGTCGTTGAACCGTCCGGCAAGGGCTCAAGGCAGTGGGTTTTATATTTGTAATGCTGGGTATCCTAAGTTTTTATACAACTTAAAGACCTAAAGGGCAGTAAGTGGTACGTATGACTCAGGTGTCGTTCTTCAAACTACAATGGGCATGGGATCTTAGGAGGATTAATTATCTTTTGTAATTTAGCCGGGATTTTTAAACTTTTTAGTAGGTTGGTTTTGTTTTCTAATCTAATTACTATAATTAAAAACTAAATTAAAGGTGGGGTTGTACGGAGAACGTAGAGAAATCAAGATAAGGAATATGTTTGCTATGATTTCGGCAATGTTATTAGGTGGATAGTTATGAGGGATGGGGCTACTAGGTGCGATGACTAATCCGGTGAGGTCGTAGAAACTTAATTGGTAATAAAGTATTATGCCCACGGCCTTTACTCGGCTTTCACGTATTTGTACTACACCAGTGGTGGTTCCAACGCTATACCGGATACTCGGACGTTTTACAGCTTTTCCGTTATACCAAGTAGGATTCCAGATTACTCACTAGATATTCCTATATTTCTTAATGAGCTATAACTACGATCCTATTATATACCTAACGTAGAGTTGTCCGCAATCAGATACATAATATGTCACATGGATAGTAGTTATAGAGTGCCCAGTACACCGGAAGTTCTCCCAAATATACAGACCAATTCAACCGACAATCATCCTCTAATCCAGGTCCCCAGTCTCAGACATTCGGAGGACGTCCGTATCGTGGCATGAATCGTTCATTGAACAATAGCATGAACAGGGTTTAACCCGCGGAACCGGTTGGGATAATCTGTCTAATGGTCAGTTGAATTGTTCATCATTAATCATACAATCATCACAACTATTACATGCATGTTAACCTACATGTATTATGTTTATTATGTTTATGAAAATCTAATTAGCAGGGCAGTGATAATGGTTATATATGTCTAGCATGCAGTACCTAAGTAACAATCAAACAAGAACATGCAGTAGGACGGGACACTAGCATCACATTAACTGACCTGAAGATTAGATCATGGGTATCCCGGAAATTGTCCCAAAGATACACAACAAACAAGCATGAACCTAATCTATCTCTACTCTTATGCTTCGTGTCCCTCGGATATGTTTCAATCAAGGGAACAACAACCATGTTGAGTTCATTGATCATCATATACAGAATAGTTGGCAATCCTACTTCTAGCAATTGGCCATGTTTTAGGGAGGAGGATACAAACCACAGCATAAGTTGGATAGATAAAACGGGCAGAGGTTCAGTTTATAAGTTCATGAACAGTTTAAACTCATACAGGCAGAGTAACAGCAGGGCAAGTTAAATCATAACTATCCTAACATTGCATACATCACAACAAACATTGATTTGTCTAGCCTAGCATAATTCTAGCATTATTTCCTAAGCATGCATAATAAGATAACATGATAAATAGAATAAATACGAGAGATTGTATTAAACCTGAATAAGAGAGTAATACAGACAAATCTTCATGAATCTGAAGTCTCGGAGTATCTCCGAACAAAAGCTATTAAAAGCTTCTACCATAAACTATAGCCTACTAGCTTATTTCTAGAGAGAGAGTATTTTAGAGAGAGAAATAAAATCAGATGTGAGGTGTGTTGAAATGAGAAAATTGAGTGAGTATTTATAGGAGAAGTAGGTTGGCCATGGTACAAGCCTTTAAGCACAAAGAACAATCATCAAAGCGTTACACGGGGCGAGCAAGCAACGGGGGGGGGGGGGGGGGTCAAATGGCACCTAGATACCATTTATCAAGGCAAAAATGGAGTAAATGGCACCATAGGATGCCGTATACGGACCCTACCTACCGTATACGGTAGGGGGGTTTGGTGCTCCATTTATCCTCTGTTGACTTCTCGGTTGCTTGGTTCGTCCGTATCTTCTTCGTTTTAAGCCTGTTTTGCTTGATTCTTGCGCCGTTGGATTCGTTTTTCCGTTACGCTTCTAATGACACTAAGTTTGCCGAATTTGGAAGTGTCTGACTTTTACGTGTTCCGGATGACGATCGGCTAGCTTCCAGACTGCATATATTCTCCGTCTTTCGTCCGTTTCTCCTGATTCTTTCACCTCCGGTCTTGGATTTTCCTATAGAATCATAAAATATGAATTAAGATCTATTTCTATAAGAATATTAAGAACGGAAAATTTAAGGTGATTATTTTACCTCGGTTTGCGTGTTATTTGGACGTTTTAACCGATTTTTGCAGCAATGTCTGTATTTAGACTACTTTGGTGATTTTTGGTAAATAGTGAAGGTTTTGAAATGTTTTCACCAAAGAAAAGTCTAAAAAGTGCGGAAATATGTCCTTAAAAACATGACTTTTTGGTCACATTAGTCCCCAACCTGGAACTCGAGATGTTTGCGTCTCACGTCAGCATAAATTTTCCGACGATCACGTGCGGATTTCAGCCGGTTTTGGATACCTATGATTTTCTCAGTGGTTTCATGAATGATTTCAGGACCAGTGAGTTGGCTGTCTCCCACTTCGGTCCAACAGATAGGTGATCGGCACTTACGACCGTACAGTGCCTCGAACGGTGCAGCTCCAATACTGGTATGGTAAATGTTGTTGTACGAGAATTTTCACAAAGGTAAATGATTTTCCTAGTTTTTACCGAAGTCAACTACGCAGGCTCGTAGCATATCCTCCAGTGTTTGAATGGTTCGTTCACTTTGGCCGTCGGTTTGAGGATGATATGCAGTACTCATATCCAGACGAGTACCCAATGATTTCTGAAGTGATTGCCAAAAGTGAGATGTGAAGCGACTCTCCCTATCGGAGATAATCAAGATTGGAATGCCGTGTCGGGATACAATTTCCTTGAGATAGATTCGTGTGAGGCGTTCCATTTTGTCGGTTTCTTTGATTGACAGGAAATGAGCAGATTTTGTGAGACGATCTACGATCACCCAAATGGTATCGCAACCGCTCGGAGTTTTCGGGAGTTTGCTGATGAAGTCCATGGTGATCTGCTCCCATTTCCATTGAGGGATTTCCGATTGTTGTAGCAATCCGGAAGGTTTCTGGTATTCGGCTTTGACTTTTGAGCAAGTAAGGCACTTGCTGACTTATGAGGCGATTTCAGCTTTCATGTTTGGCCACCAATATAATTCCTTGATGCCATGATACATCTTTTCAGATCCAGGATATATAGAGTATTTGGACTTGTGAGCTTCATGCATCACCAGGTTGCGTAGGTTCCCAAAATAGGGCAACCAGATTCGGTGTGAGAAATGTTTAACTCCATTAGGTTTGGTTTCGAATTGTTTATCCATGTTGCGCAAGGCCTCGTTTTTGATGTTTTCAGGTTTCAGAGCTTCGAGTTGAGCGGTGAGAATTTGAATGATAAGATCATTGTGAATTGTGATACTGAGGGCTCGGACTCGAAGTGGTTTATCGCGTTCTTTTCGACTGAGGGCATCGGCAACAACATTTGCTTTGCCAGGATGATAACGGATTTCACAATCGTAATCGGTAAGCAACTCGACCTAACGACGTTGCCTCATCTTGAAATCTTTCTGATCAAATATGTTGGAGACTTTTGTGATCGGTGAATATAGTATTTCGAGTACCATACAGATAGTGTCTCCAGATTTTAAGTGCGAATACCATGGCCCTAGCTCGAGGTCGTGTAGTTCTTCTCGTGAACTTTGAGTTGTCCGGAAGCGTAGGCAATGACCTTGTCTCGTTGCATCAACACGCAACCGAGACCTTGGTGTGAAGCATCGCAGTATACCACAAAGTCATCATTGCCTTCGGGTAATGATAGAATAGGAATACTGCAAAGCTTGTGTTTCAACAGCTGGAATGCCGACTCTTGTTTATCAGTCCAATCGAACTTCTTTTCTTTCTGAGTCAGTGTCATGAGAGGTTGGGCTATTTTCGAGAAATTTTCAATGAATCGCCGATAGTACCCAGCAAGACCCAAGAATTGGCGTACTTCGGTTGGCGTTGTAGGTGCTTGCCAGCACTTGATAGCCTCGATTTTCGAATGATCAACATGAATTCCTTGACTGTCAATCACGTGTCCAAGGAATTGAACGGTTTGCATCCTGAACTCACACTTAGAGAATTTAGCATATTGCTCCTCGTGTTTAAGTAGCTCTAGGATGGTTTTGAGATGTTGCGCATGTTCTTGTTCGTTGCGCGAGTAAATGAGAATGTCATCGATGAAGACGATAACAAACTTGTCGAGATAAGGTTTGCACACCCGATTCATAAGGTCCATGAATACAGCCGGTGCGTTGGTTAATCTGAAAAGCATTACTTGAAATTCATAATGTCCGTAGCAAGTTCGAAAAGTGGTTTTTGGGATATCTTCGTTGCGAACTCGGAGTTAATGATAACCTGACCGTAGATCGATTTTTGAGTAAAAACTCGACCCCTGAAGTTGGTCAAACAAGTCATCAATGCGTGGAAGTGGATAACGGTTCTTTACAGTTAACTTGTTCAGTTCCCTGTAATCGATGCATATGCGGAAAGAATCGTCCTTCTTTTTCACAAACAGGACCGGGGCTCCCCAAGGCGAGGAACTCGGTCGAATGAACCCTTTCTCCAGGAGTTCCTGTAACTGAGTGGACAACTCTTGAAGTTCGGATGGTGCTAAATGGTAAGGTGCTCGTGCCACAGGTGCAGCACCCAGCACGAGTTCGATTGAGAACTCAACCTGCCTGGTTGGTGGAAGGTTAGGTAGTTCTTCGGGAAAGACTTCTGGAAAGTCTCGAACGATGGGCACATCCTCAAGTCGCTTCACCTCCGACTTTTTCTCCATGAAGTGAGCGAGGATTGCCCGATACCCCTTTCTCAAGTACTTACGGGTTTTCATACACTATATGATATTCAATCTCGTCCCACCGGTCTCCCCTTGTATGATTAAAGTACCACCGGTGACGAGAGGAATACGGACGACTTTGTCATAACAGACGATTTCAGCTCGATGCTTGGACAACCAGTCCATGCCAACAATGATGTCGAAACTTCCAATTTCGACGGGTATGAGGTTAATGGTAAAGAGTTCGTTTGAGAGGTTTAGGGTGCAATCAGGTATTACACTATCGGCCTCGATTAGTTTGCCATTAGCTAACTCTATAGTATATAAAGTATCTAATGCAACAGGGGTAATATCAAGTAGTGGGCTGAACTCGTTTGATATGAAACTCTTATCAGCGCCAGTATCAAACAAGACAGATGCAGTTAAATTGTTGATAAGGAACATACCCGTGACCACATTAGGGTCTTGACGGGCATCCTTAGTGTTAAGTATGAATGCTCTACCTCTTGCATTGTTGTTGTTGCATTGTTCCTCAGCTTCGGACACTCGTTCCTGAAGTGTCCGGTGTTCCCACATTCGTAATAGGCTTTGGATTGTTTGGTGTTGGTGTTGTTGTTGGAATTGTTGTTGTTGGCTTTGGGCGATCTGCAGTCCTTGGTAAGATGCTCGTACCGCTTGCAGTTGTTGCAAAGGGTACCGCAAGGACCATCGTGATGGCGGTTGCACTTAGGACAATAAGGCTTAGTCCTATTGTAACCCCGCTTAGGTTCGGTGTTAGAGGTGTAAGCTTTGATGGTGTCGGGTTTCTTGTTCTGGTTGTTGTGGTTGTCAGTCCACTTTCTCTTGTTGTTGGATGGAGCGGGTGTCTCGCGGCTGACAATCATTGCCATGAGTTCATGTGCCAGGTGGATGGCACTCTGAATGGTGGTTGGTTTTGACGAGGCGACGTTCCCCTGGATATTTTCCGGGAGACCGCGTATGTACCTCTTGATGCGTTTGTGCTCGGGGTCTACCATAGCTGGGCAGAGCAGAGCAAGTTGTTGAAACCTGGTGGTGTAACCAATGATGTCGGTTCCCTGAACCGATAAGTGCCAGAACTTCTCCTCCAATTTCTGGAGTTCTTCGTTGGGACAGTACTCCTCCGTGAGCATCTTTTTAAGATCCTCCCAGGGGAGTAGATAATAAGTGTCGATACCCACGGACTAGGCATATGAATTCCACCAAGTGAGAGCACCGTCCAGGAGGGTGCAGGTGGAGAACTTAACTTTAGAATCCTCCGTACAATTGCTGATACGGAAGACAGATTCCATTCTCTCGAACCATCTGATCAGTCCGATGGCTCCTTCAGTGCCCTTGAATTTCAAGGGTTTGCAGTTTAGGAAGTCCTTGTAGGTGCAGGGTTTGATGACAGGAGTAGTGTCAGTGGTGTCGTCACTTCTCCTAGAGTTTCGTGGTGATTCCCTAGTAGCCAGGGCTTCGACCACAGCTCGGGAAACGATGGCAGCAAGTTCAGCATCACTGTAACTTTTCTTCTTTGGCGGCATGATTCTATAGGAAAAGAAATGAAGATACATGAGATTTTGTACAAGGATGATTATCATGGATGTATATATATAAGAGCGATAATATACAAAAGTACAATATGAAAATCAATAATGTAGAATAAACGAGGGAAATTGTCGATTGATATTACGGAGTCAAACAATTACAGACAATTTCAAGTTACGAGTTTCAAAAGTTACAAACTTAGATGTTTTACAAAAGATATCGGGAATCGTTACATCTGGTCGAATTACAAGAGTTCTACATAGATAGCTAGTAGGTTACATGATGGATACTACACTAATCTCGGTGTAGGTTCAGTTGTGGGAGTAGAGAGGTAAGGTGGTCCACAACATCTGCAAGTCTAGTAACCATTCTGAGGGCATCCTCGGATTCCCGCAGACGCGTCTAGCATTGTTGCAGTCTTGATTGTAAAACGGAGATCTTGTTTCGGTTACTGATTACTTGGTTATGAACAATCTCCATGGTTTGCGTGGTATCTTCCATTTGGTCATGAGTACGGTTCAACGTTTCAGAAATGTCTGCCTGACCTATGTACAACTGTGAGATACCGTCTTGGGTTTGTTCCATCCAATTAGAGCGAATATTACGTTGTTCGATTTCCATGTCGTGTAGCATGCTTTCGTGACGGTGCACTCGAGCAGCTAACGTAGGAACAGTGAGGTGTGTAGGTTCCTGGGTATAAGGGGAGAGATCCATGGCTGCATATCTTTCAGTATCAGCAGGGATTTCTATGCTTCCTTCGATTTTCCAGGTGGCAACAGTCGTAGGCAACCAGCTCCATTGGTGAGCAGTTGCTCGATGATGATCTATAACATATACGTTTCCCGTGACAGCAGGGTTGTGATATCGCTGGTTTGCGTGAAGTATATGCAAATAAATACGTAACAAGTTTTAAATCAAGGAAATACTAAATAATACTTTATCACACAATTCAGGCAAGAATAACCTGTTCGTATAATATAGCTTTTACAAGTAAGTCCAGGTATCGAACACAGGGAACGTGTGTTAAAATAATTAATTTATTCCACAATTAATATTACAATTACAATTAATTACAATTAGTATTACAGATAAGGGGGTACGTTTTAATTCCGTATGAATTAATTATATTGATACTGATTCGCAATAACCTAACTCAACTAAGATTCTAGGAACAGATAGATATACTAATTATAGAGAGAAGAGTGTATTTATTTAAACTATCTTTAACCTAATCTTATGATTCTCCTGTATATTTATTTTATCGTTGATCAATCTATCGGTGATTTCACTGATGTAAATAATCCCTTTAATATAAAGGCAACTACCGTTTATTATTAAAGAAAAGTATATGCTATAGAGAATATCTCTTCTTAACATATCTCACGAGAATAATATTCTGTTAAACCTATCAACTATTTATTATAACTTTGTAGGCAACCTTGTAGTATACAAGCGTTTATGATTACCACATCAATTATATTATTAAGTCTTAATGTTCTTCCACTATCTCTTTAATATAAAGTCTCCAGCTCATAATTTAATTAAATTATAATATATAATCTTAACTAAATTCTGTAAGAACAACTTAATTATATAACCAATACAATTATCAGGAAAGTATAATAAATAAGCAATAAATCAATATCAACGTAAATATAAATTCAAATCATAATTTCAATTAACATTCATTTAAATAAACACAATAAGAAACTTAATTCATATCAAAACTAAGTAAACAATATCCAAAATATGATTAAGTAGTATACTTACAAAATATAAGGATAAGAAACCAAACCCTAATGATGAATAAGCTCTTCTAGGGTTAAAAACCTTCAAACCCTAGCTCCTTTAGCCTCCAAATTCGAATTCTAAACGAACCTTAAATCCTAAAATCGAATTTTGATTATTGAAATCGTATATGATTTAGTCTAACCTAAGCCTATATTTATAGTTTTCAAAACCGCCAGTCCAACCGCTGGTTGGAAGTTCCAACCGCCGGTTGGATGTCTTGGAGTCCAAGTCTAACTCTGCGATCTTCTGCCGCCTTTAATTAAATATATTCAACCGCCGGTTGGGCTTTCCAACCGCCAGTTGGGCTTTCCAACCGCCGGTTGGATCTTCTTTCCAGAATCTTCCAATTTCGGGTTGAGCTTAATCTTGGGCTTCTTTCTTATCTAGACCGTTTTTATTCTCTTTTCTTGGCCCAATTCTTCAATAATATCATTTTAATCTTCATTTGAAACTCTATCTTCTCAAATCTTCAATTCTTCTTGGTTTTTCTTCATTTCAGCTTCATTTTCGTTTCTTTCTTCAATTATTTATCTTTCACACCTAAATTGCAAATATAAACAAATTAAGTATCTAAATCTATAGAAATGCAATAAAAGTTCATAAAATATAGGGATTTATTAGTATATAAATATCATATTATTTGATGTTATCAATGGCCTAGCTCGGTATGAACTACTAGTGCGTCTAGCCACGAGTGGTTCTGAGTGGCTGCGATGTGAGGGAAAGGCCCTTAACTCAATTTCATGTGGAGTTTGTCTAGATGATGAGTCTGCCATTTCTGTGGCAAGAACGTATTTGTGAGTGAGGCCTATCATATATATATATATACGTATATCATATAATAGCCTAACGTGTCTAGCACAAACATGTATGAGTCCCGGTTTTTCTCATGGTCAGAGTCAACTAGTGTATTCCTGTTCAACATAACCGTCTCAGCTCTTACATCATCTTTATTTAATTGTACATAGTTGATTATGAAACGCCCCAAAATCAGAACCATTTTTTTTTTACCAAACACTGAAAACACACTCTATTAGGTCCCACATCTAAAATATGACATTATAGACTCGTTATATCGTTCCCTTAATCAAATAGTGACTCAAATAACAAAAATGTGAATTTACAAGAGATTCCCCAGGAATGACTCTCATTCCTCAGGAATCAGACATGCTGTTAACACTTGGATTCGGATTCCCCAGGAATGACTCTCATTCCCCAGGAATCAGGGTTGCTGTTAGAACTAAATTTCAGATTCCTCAGGAATGACTCCGATTCCCCGGGAATCAGGGCTGCACAAACTAATACCAAAAACGAATTTTCGACGCGCATAACTTTTTACTCGTAAACACTTAGACTCTGAAAAATTGCAGACACCTCCATAATGACAAAATGAAACTTTCTATTTTCGCACTTTTCCAAAATACACGTTTTACGAGAAAACGGACGTATAACCTCTTTTCGACCATTTAAATCTCTTTTTGACTACCAATCAAATCACAAACCACACACAATTAAACTCTACTCTTTTGCACACTTATTTAACTCCACAAAACAAACTTGAAGCAAATAAAAACCAACCCATGACACCACCACACATTAAATTCACCACATGACCACTTTCAACCCATTTTGACACCTTAATGACCCATTTCATAATTCAACCATTTTTCAACCAATTCAACACTAAACCCACATTTGTTTGACCAATTCAAGGCTATTGACAATGTGTCCACTTCACATTTGACCAACCAATCACATTCGACACTAAATCACTTTTCACCACTTTGACCAACCAATCACATTCGACACTAAATCACTTTTCACCACTTTGACCCAAACCAAACCAATCATATGACTTCATACACTTGACAACTACATACACTAGACACCATAACTCTGTTTGACTTTCAAAGTCAACTACTATACATTGACCAACATATTTAATTTGAAAACTCATTGTTTGGGCGATTTACACAATTGAGCATCAAAACAACAATTCAAAAGAAAGAAGCATATTCTAACCATAAGCATGCTCCATATCCATGTCACTAGCTTCTCATAACCCTTCTATCCACATGTCTCTATCAAAACATCAACCTACAACATAAACACTGAAACGGGTAAGCATAACTGCTTAGTGAGTACACAGGCAATCAAACAAGCAATACACATAACACTTAGCATATAACAACACAAATACATGAACACATAATCACTGAGCTCTGAACACTGAACACTGAACACTGTACACTGTGTTAACCGCAGTTAACTCTCTGATCACCACTAATCCTTTACACATAATCATTAACCAACGACAATCAATTCACTAATCAACACATCTTTTAACATAGTCTTAAACACACACATAAGAAACAAAACATATAACAAACACCCTTCACGTGATTGTATGATCCTCTAGCTCGGAAGCTATCCGGAAATACATACAACCAATTCATACACTGTTCACTACATAATCACTATTTAATCCACATATATCAACAAGTCATCTTCCACCCGATTGTGTAGCCTCTTACTCGAAAGCAATCCGGATCCAACACAATCGAATCATACACTATTCATCACCAATTCGTTTCCTTTACCTTTAAGAAAGTGACAATCTCATTACTCGCTAATGAGATAATCACTACTAACTTTTCCAATTAACATGTATTCACATAACAATTAAACATAACAAGTAATTTAACACAATTAACTATTATAAGCAATAAACATAAATAAACAAACATAACAATTAACTTTCCTTGATTGTGCAAACCTCTAGCCCGCAAGCTATTCGGTACTACACAACCAAATCACCTGTTTAACCCCCGTATCACTCACCACAATCTCTTACACGACGATTTCACCATCTTGATCAACATAAGCATCCACTTCTTCAATCCCTATCATAAAGTACATAACACATAACAACATGTTTAAACACTAATCAATCATCCACATAATCTCCTTACTTCCTCCCCCACTTTGATTACACTAGTTAAATCTTTAGTTAATCACATTAAACTACTTCTTTAATCACTTTTAACTTTCACTAATCAAACTCTTACCACATAATATTCATCATCATAATCATACTCTATAAGTATCACTAGTTTCATAATTAAACTTATTAACATCATCTTAACATAAACTCTAGAATTACTCAAGAACACTAAATCATAATTTCTTCACTTTCATCATGTTATATGATTTTCAACAACTTTTATAACACTAATTAACACTAACTACACCAAATTAAACCATAACTTCAAGTTATAATCATGATTCTTCAAAACCCTCATAATTATTCAAGAACACAAATCATAAATTCATCACTTCCAACATGTTATATAACTACTAACAATAATAAAAACACTAACTAACACTAATTCAATCAATTTCTAGCTTCAATTTCGGATTAAAACCCTCATTCATACAAAACCCATCAAAATCTCATAAAAACCCAAAACCCTAGGTTAAATCATGGAAGAATTCAACTTACTTGAGCTAGAAGATGATGAAAGGAAGATTAATTCGAATATCTAAAGCTTGAATCATGAATTGAATTGAAGGAATTAGAAGTTAGAATCGTCCCTGAGGTTTTTCTTTTGTCTCTGGAACCAAATGAAATAATATGGAATAAACATAACTCATACGTACATATCTATATAAGTCGGCCTAATTATTTAATCCCCTTTAAACTCTACAGTCTGGAACTGATAAAACGGTTTACGTTTTTCACTATATCTCGTTATCTACATAATAATATTTCGTAATAAAAATATATCCGTGTACGATATTAATTTCCTGAAATTTGGGGTGTTACAGATTAGGCTATGTTAAATTAAACTCGTATGATGTAATCCCTGAACCAGTCATACCTAATAAGGAAGTACTCCCTAACGGTCATAGTCTAGGCCCACTAAATGCAACCTAGTTCACTATAACCTTAGGCTCTGATACCAATCTGTCGCACCCCCAAATTATGATGCGGAAGTAATTCGGGTCGGGGCGCGACTAATCATGGTAATCACAGCACAAAGATATATAATGAACGACTCTATATGCATCGTTTAACAAAATATATTGATAAATGTTTACATCAACTGAAGCCATTACAATAGCCCGTGTTCAGAATATGAGAGATTTCAATACATAATTACTTTTACAAAATATAATAATGCAAGAAAATCTCTGATGTTTGCATGATGACTCGAGCTAAAAGTATCCTGATGGGCAGTCCAACCAACTGCTGAGTACCTGTGATACATGCTAAAAATGGTCAGCTAAAAGCTGGTGAGCTCACAGGTTTGTATGTCAAAACATATCATATGAACCGCAAGATTTAATGTAATGATTTGCAATCAAGCAAATAAATGATGTATATACAGCCATGAGCACATAGTCTGAGCTTAACTGAGGTGTCAGGATCCACATTCAAGGGCCTGATCGAGGGTGCCTCCCCACGAGTGCCTAATCTACACTCGCCTGAAAAAAATGCTAATGCGTCCGTTTGACCAGTTAGTGCTTGCTAACCCGGACGAGGATTGTCAATCCTATATGGTACCATACACTAACATTCACGCTACAGAAGTATTACCAAACTATGTTGTGGAGGACTTTAAAATGATTAGTTGTGAGAAACTCATGTAGTATAAAGCGTTGTTTTATACTTGCGTTCACATGTAAATAAAACGAGCAATGAATCACACCCCTGAGTGAAAAACAGTAAAATAGGGGCTATGAGACTCACCTAAGTCTGATGCGTTTATCTCAATAAATGTGTGTTGCTTAGCCAAGCAATGATGTCCGAAGACTGTAACCTGAGGGCGTCCAAGATGCGCGTTGGTTAATACGTGAGTAGGTATCTCTAAAGATCACCTATGCTAGTTGCTCACACAACTTGTTATGTCCAAATACATTTGGTTTGTTTGTTTGTGTTTTGAAAATATGTACGGCCCGTTGGTGACAGTTTGTAATAATAATTCGGAAGTATTATTATTATATGTTTTCATTGTATTGTATACTTAACAGAGTATATGTATATCATGTACAAGTATTACCGTATAAAGTTTGAATGTAGTAAGTGTTCAACACTTAAAAATATTTCCCAAGTATGTAAGTAGCGACACTAGGTTGAGTGTCGCTAGTTTGGCGACACTTAGTCAATTTTGGCGACACAAGAAGTAGTGTCGCTAGTTTGGCGACACTGAAATTAATTATGGCCGACATTAGGCTTAGTGTCGCTATATGCGGCATTCAATTTATAGTAGCGACATTCGGTTAGTGTCGCTAAGGCGACACACGATTTGATTTGGCGACATTGGGCTAGTGTCGCTATCGGATTTGAGCCCGTAGCGACACTAGAATCTAACTAGTTTTCTAGGTTCGGGTTTGTGGTCAAACGTCCTCGGTTTGTCCTGAGACTTTTACCCAAGTCTTAAAATGGTTCATAAAGTTTATAAAAATTGTCGGTTCGTGTCGGGGTTATCCCGGAGTGTTTGTTTTTAAAACGCATCTTAAAACTTCAAAGTTTCATGATTTCGGTTTTGTCAGTTTGTTTCGCCACAAGTTTTCTACCATTTCTAGTCCACATCAATTCTCACAAAAATTACCCACTAATCTTATATGTTTCTAGTTTATTACGTAATTTTTCCGGAAATAAAAGAGTTCATTTAGATAGGTAAATAAATTCGCGAAGGGACCGAACTCAGTTTTCGACAAATTCTGACAACAGTCCAAATATTCGTTTATGAATAAAAATTCGTAGATTTCTGGAAAGAGCCAAAGAATAACCTTTTGTAGAGATATTCCATACGAAGATTTTGGTATGTGTTTCATGGTCTAATTCCACCTAGAACTCAAGTTATGGTCGATTTAGTGGATTGAGTTTTCTGGGACAGATTATGCATGTTTATATATGTTCTTCAAAAACGATTTTTAACACCAAGTTTAGACATAATCTAGTCAAATGAGCTACATAACATGTAAATACACATAATATAAGTATTTTAGAAGAGAAACAAAACCCTTACAATAATTGTAAAACCGTGGAGGAGAAGAAGAAGTCGTTGTGCTCGTTTTAGTGCGTTTTCTTGAATTCCGACATGGCGGCTCGTGGTGGCACTATGGTGGTGATATGGTGGTTGTAGGGTGATGTTGTGGTGGTCTTGTGGCTGGTCAAAAACATTTTTAGATAGAGAGTAGAGAGAAGGAAGAGCAAAAAGAGGGTTGAGTGTGATTGTGAATGTGTAAGAGTGATGGTGGGTGTTGGTTATTCACAGAAGCAAAGGAGGGGGTGGTAAAGGCTGCCATCCTTGGCAGATTTCAGTGGGCCCCACCCCCATGTAGGTGCCTAAATTGTTCCCCAAAGTTATGCTCCGTGCGGTGTTCGTTTACCCGATCGTTTCGACGTTTATTTAGGCGTTTAACGTTTTATACACACGTTTTAAATAACGATTTAAATCTCGATGTTTTTATTTGATATAATTATTCTAAATACTTGAAAACACTTATAGAAATGTTCCGTTAGTTTAACGGTCTCGATTTGCGCGCTCGTTTTACGGATGTTTAATCTCGTACATTTTAATTGGACGTTTTTCGTTATCGATTCAAGGTACGATATTTTAAATGAAAGTTTTACTCGAAATAATATATTTTAAATTTATAAAATATATTTTGGTTCTCATTGGATTATCAGGCACGTTCCTTTCGTTTTCGTCACGTTTGTATTACTTTATACGATATAATTAACGTGTTAAATATTATCAACATAATATTTATGAGTTTATTAAATAATTTCATATTATTTAATATTTTGTTCACCAACATCCGTATTTAAGATGTACCCGAATCCATCCGATAATAAAATGCACGATTTAGCCAAATCGCGTACGTGTGTATATATATAAACATATATCAATACACATAATGATACATAATTAGCCCTAAACATAACTAATTACATGTATAAATACTATGATTAGGAACTAATACTAGTCCTAATTAGGCGGGTGTCACACAACTGTTTAGACACAATATAACATACGTACATAACTTTGCGATGGAGCAATACCTCATCTCGTAGTGATGATACTATGATTCCTAGCGACAACACTTAGAAACCTATTGGTTTAGGTTTGTAGAATTATAATAACCTTCTTGATGTTGCTCGTGGGAGCAATGATCACATAATACTCTATTTTGATACAGGGTTTTATAATTTACTTTTGAAATACACATGATTTATACCTTCATGATTTAATTAACAAAACCTATGAACTCACCAGCTTTATAGCTGACCTGTTTTAGCATGTGTTCTCAGGAGCCCAGCGGGATTAGGATACTACAAGATATGCTAGCTCGAGTCGCATATTTTCTAACATTTATGATTTCACTACATTACTTTTGTAATTCAAATTATGTAATGGAAACTATTTGCGAACTCGCAACTTTGTACTCACTTTATTTTGGTAACGTAACTACTGTTTTTCAAACGTCTCATTTAGAGGTCGTTTGCTATATATCTTGGTGCTTTGATTATTGATCTGTCGCGCCCCGACCCGAACCGCTTCCGCATCACGAATTTGGGGGTGTGACAATCTCACTGATAATAGAGGTCTTTCAGTTTTCAGTCAGTTTTGAAAAAAACTGATGTGGTTAATCGGTTTCAGTCATGATTGAAAGTAATGATTTTGTCTTATCTTCTATTTTACAAATGATGATTGACATAACTATAATTTTATGTGTTTTTATTATCTAGAATGCATGTTAATTGAATATAGTTTTTTTTTTTTTTTGATAATCAATAATACAAGTATCACGCGTGTGGTAAACATGTTGTGCAAGGTGCATACATAGTGCACTTTGGTCAAATACTTGCACCCTGTTATTTTCTTTATCTGGAATCTTTAATTTATTAAGCATATAAACCTGTTCTCATGAATTATATCGACTAACTTCTGAAACGCCTAGCTACTTCACTTGAATTATATCCACCAATTTACCATTTCTATTTCAATGTACTTCCACAAAACACACACACACACACTAAATATCTAAGTCGATCTCTGGAAACATGTCGGGATTTGGGAGACGTTAGTCCGAGGTTAGTGCGAGTGGGACCTTTTTTAGATCATCCCTTCCACTTCTTTGTCATGAACATAATGTGGAGAGGTGGTGGGAAACAATTGATCAACTTCACAACTTTTTCTTTTTTTTATTTGATTTATCAATTAAAAAGTGTAATAATACCAAATCTATATACACACATGATCACTTAACCTTATTTTAGTTAAGACATATTTTAAAATTCTTGTTGGTGCTACATTTATAATTTAGAACGCAAACAAAATATATAAAGTTTAACTTAAATTCATTATGTAAGTAGGGTGTTTAACTAAATAGTTATCTTTGTCAAGATGACTTAGAAATAACAGCTAAATGGTAATTGTGAATTTCAATATCATTTTTGTTGGGATATCGAACTAGTACAAACAAAAAACGGATACGAAGTGGAAGCTATCAAATTCAAATTCAAATTCAAAAGTATAAAATTCCATATGATTTCAATATATAGAACAAACTAATAGAATTCTAATACCAAACAAACTCATAATACTAATCATGATATAACTAACTTACTAATTATAAACCGAATCAAATACCAAACTATTACTTATCCAATTTACCAAACAAACCATATAGTTTATATCACTTTCTAACAATTTTGATGGTGGCCGGATTAATCGATCGTGGATTTATCATGCATTGCCGTATATATCCTTTTTATTATTTATTTTATGACATTATTACATATTAAACGTTTAAAAGATATCCACAAAAAATGACTAGATTTTGCATCAACTGACAACTAAGATCGAATTCTTACGGAAAATTAATTTTGCATTACATGTATAGTTACCTCTTTGGCACATAGTCAGCTTCATATTGCTTTTTAATTAATTAAATCTTTATATATGAAATAATTGATCAAATATCTAATTTAAATAATTTTTATTTGATAAGTCAATTTTAAGAGTCTAATTCCTTATCGACACATAGTCATATCTATAACCATTATCCTTTATAATAATAATAATAATAATAATAATAATAATAATAATAATAATAATAATAATAATAATAATAATAATAATAATAATAATAATAATTCCTTGTTGACACACAATCAGATTCACAAATTTATCCAATTTGATTAATAAGTTTTGTACCTTTAGAAGTCACAAAAGTCGATCAAGATTACAAAGACTATTTCTATAGTTTCCTCGTTGGCACATAAAACTCAAAGAATAATGATATCGTTATTTAAAAGGTAAATTGCATTTTATTTTTCTTGGCACAAAAAATCAATTATTTAACTGATAAAGGATCGAAATGATTAAACGAAGGTACAAAAAGTACTAATAACATATAATGGAGGATTAAATGAAAATACTCAGCGGGTGATTGTTAATAGAGTTATACATGTATTTAATCAAAACATGATACTAAATTTAGGAAAACGCTGCGTATCATGTTTAACTAAATTTCATATTTAAAACTCAAAGTTATTATAAATAAACACTATTACCAAATTTAAAAAAGGAAAGTAAGTAGTAATAAGAAAAACTCATACTTTGTAAGCAATTCAATGTAGTTTAAATTGCTAAATATAGAAATCTTAACAATAACCCTTAGGGCTATGCTTAGCATTCTCCATAAAATTAACACAAAACCAAAAATAAATATAGAATCGTCATTTAACCGTCATTATTTTTGACCTTTTATAATTCTTAGATAATTCTTGAAAATTAATGAGGAGTAATTACTAAATCAAATCAATATAATCTAAACAAATCTTAGCAAAAATTATTTAAGGGTTTTTGACTGAGTGGTTTATGGAAAATTCATCGACCACGAATTTACAAGTTCAGTCTTGTGAGTTACTTAATTATAAGACTGTCGTTTTTTAAAAAATTCTTAGCGAAACCATGAAAAGTGTATAATTCGTAGAAAAAATGTAAACATTCGTAGTGAATGTGTGAGTGATTGCGGTTCAAAGAAAAAGTGAAAAGTGACTTGAACCTAAGTATTAGTTATTTTTTCTTATATAGAGACATTATTTATCTTTTTATACAACGTATTGTTACAATCTATATATATATTTTTTTTGATAAAATAAGGTGACATAAGACGTGGGGGCAAGTGTCTATATCTCAACAGTCGTTACATGAGGAATTTGCCATCTTACGTTTTTAAATCCAGTCCTTGTACTTTTAGTTAAATACATTTTTGGTCCCTCAACTCAAACAAAATAGCATGCTATGCTCCAGAATCTAGATAGTAGATATGTATATATAACCATCCCTGTGTCTACGATTGTCTTCATTAATAAATCATCATCTTAATAATTTCCCACCTTTTGTTTTCAGTTGAATCAAATGTACCAAACTTAGCATTCAAACTGAAGCCAAATCCATCAAGATATATATATTTTTTTAAAATTTGGTATTTCCATCCTCTTCATGGTTATGTTATATACGGAGTATGTTTCTTCGAGTTTGTGAGTTATTTTTGGTTTTTTTTCAGGTAAAAAAAACAAAAATAATAATAAGCATGAAAATGAAGGGAGCTGTGCTGGTGGCAGCTTCTGCTGCACTTGGTAACATGATTCAAGGATGGGATAATGCTTGTATTGCTGGTAAAATGCTTAAAAATCAAATCTTTTTGCTGACCTATTATCTAAAATTATGTTTTGTTATAGAAAAAATTTTTAGATGATAATTGTCGTTGTAATGTGTTTTAATTAGGTGCTGTTTTATACATAAAGAAAGAATTCAACTTGCAAAATGAACCAACTATTGAAGGTCTCATTGTTGCCATGTCACTAATTGGTGCCACTTTGGTTACAACTTGTTCTGGTGCGATATCAGATTCCCTTGGTCGACGTCCCATGCTCATTATCTCATCCATCCTTTATTTCTTTGGTGGTCTAGTTATGTTATGGTCACCCAATGTTTATATCCTTCTGTTGGGTAGACTATTAGATGGTTTAGGTATCGGGCTAGCCGTTACTCTTGTTCCTGTTTATATATCGGAAACATCACCTCCTGAAATTAGAGGTTTGCTTAATACTTTACCACAATTCATGGGATCTGGTGGGATGTTTCTTTCATACTGTATGGTCTTCGGGATGTCATTAATGGAGTCACCAAGTTGGAGGTTGATGCTTGGTGTTCTTTCAATCCCATCACTCGGTTATTTCGTTTTTACAATATTTTTCTTGCCTGAGTCTCCAAGATGGCTTGTTAGCAAAGGAAGAATGCTTGAAGCCAAGCACGTTTTGCAGAGATTACGTGGTAAAGACGATGTTGCAGGCAAGTTCTTTCTACATCTATTGTTAATTTATATTTGTTGATTGAAAATCATATCAAAATTGCATATAAAAATTTCATTTTCTTGTAACCAACATTGGTTTGGTTACCAAATTAAGTTCTAAAATTTTGATGCAAGCTAAACCAACTTTTGAAACATCTAAACGGGTAAACAGATGAGGTTTTCCTCGTTCATGTTACCCAGGGAGGGCGCGTCTCTTTTTAATTCAGATGCACGCCGTCTAGCCATGGTATAATCTAAAACTTTAATGAGTATGAGATATAAGGTGAGTGGGTCAGTTATTGTTAGATATAAAAAAAATGATATAGGTTATCCGTTTTACTTAATAAATATATTTGCTTTTATATTTCCAATTTTTACGATCTCTAAATAATATATTCGGATCTACATATGGGTAACTTTACGTTTTGTGTTAAATTAACAGGCGAAATGGCATTACTGGTTGAAGGTCTTGGAGTAGGGGAACAGATAGCCATAGAAGAATTCATAATCGGCCCTGCAAATGATGTTGAAGTAGCTAATAGAATTAATTTGTATGGTCAAGATGAAAGGATTCCTTTAATAGCTCGACCTATTGAATCCCGTCCAGGAAGCTTTATTGAGCAAAGTGTCCCTCTAATGGACCCACTCGTGACCCTATTTGACAGTGTCCATGAAAAACTCCCAGATGGTATTGGCAGCAAAGGAAGCGCGCTTTTCCCACATTTTGAAAGCATGTTTAGTGTTAATGGAAATCAAATCAAACAAGATGATTGGGATGAAGAAAGTGTTGATGGTAGAGAAGGAGATGATCATCATTCTGATCATGCTGCTGAAAATGATTCAGATGATAATTTACGTTCTCCTTTGATTTCTCATCAAACTACAGGTTTAGTAAAAGATACAATTCAGCCCACTACCCATGAAAGTATCTTAAGCATTAAAAATGATGGAGAACAAGCGAGTAGCACAGATATTGGAGGCGGTTGGCAGCTTGCTTGGAAATGGTCAAAACAAGATGGTCAAAATAAAGAGAATGATGGAGGGTTTAAAAGAGTGTATTTGCACCAAGAGAAGGGTGCTGGTATGCCTGCAGATGGTGAGTCCTTCCAGGCTGCAGCCCTCGTGAGTCAGCCCGCACTTTACTCAAAGAACCTCAGGGACCAGCATCCGGTTGGACCAGCTATGGTTCACCCAGCCGATGCAAAGAGAGGTCCGATCTGGTCTGATCTTTGTGAACCAGGAGTGAAGCATGCGTTGTTTGTGGGAATTGGTCTTCAGATACTTCAACAGGTAACTAAATTGAACCTTTTTAGTCAAATCTGACCTGTTGATAATATTTTCTTGATTTGTTATGCAGTTCTCTGGTATCAATGGAGTTCTATACTACACCCCTCAGATTCTTGAAGAAGCAGGAGTTGGTGTTCTTTTATCGAATTTGGGCATTAGTTCGACTTCTTCATCTCTTCTCATTAGTAACCTCACAACTCTATTGATGCTCCCTTGTATTGTCGTGGCCATGAGACTCATGGATATCTCAGGAAGAAGGTACAATACTTGCTCCAAAAATGAATAAACCAGCAGTGGCAAGGTGGGCGGGTCAGAGGGTTTGGGTTATGGGTATCTTTTATCTCGGGTTTGCTTTGACCCACAACATTCTTTAACAACTTTTCTATAACAACTATTGTGGTAGATTAGTTGCACACAATATACTATCATAAAACATAAAACTACAGTTTTGTTGGCTCGGAACCTGTTCGGCCCATTTGGTATGTTTCCTATGAGGTTAATTTTTTTAATTTATCCATTTCACATGTTTGAGGTGAAACATAACCCAAAGGACCCATTTTAAAGCAAATGTGTTTCATTACTTTCGTCAAAAATATTTATCTTGGCCATCATATACAATTGAATTGACGGTTATACCCTATTCGTCTTATTGCAGGGCTCTGTTGTTGACTACCATTCCCGTGTTGATCTTGAGCCTTATAGCTTTGGTGATAGGAGTTTTAGTAAACTTTGGTAGTGTTGCAAATGCAGCTATTTCAACTGCCAGTGTTGTCGTCTACATCTGTTGTTTCGTAATGGGATTTGGTCCAATTCCCAACATACTATGCTCAGAGATTTTCCCAACTCGAGTTCGTGGGATCTGCATTGCCATTTGTGCTCTCACATTCTGGATTTGTGACATCATTGTGACATATTCTTTGCCACTGTTGCTTACTTCTATTGGTCTGCCAGGTGTCTTTTCTTTCTATGCCGTTATATGCATCGTATCATGGGCGTTTGTTTTCTTGAAAGTTCCAGAAACAAAAGGAATGCCACTGGAAGTCATTACAGAGTTCTTCTCAGTTGGCGCCAAACATGTCGAAGCAGCAAAGCACAATTGACTCAGATTTTGGAGTGTGTTCTTCTTATTATTATCATTCTTATATTATGTTTTTGGTTATGTGTAGATTCTGTTGTGCTTTCGAACATGAGTCATTTAATTTTTTCTTCTCTGTTTGTTTGTATCCTTTGTTATTTCAAGATCACTTTACTACACACGTTAAGTAAACACCAATAACCTATTTAGAGCAAACCTTACAAAATAGCAATCAGCATTCTATATTTTTTGATTTTAGGAACCAAAATTTGTTTTAATCAGAACAAAAGCAATAAGCTCTTTTTAGATCAAGTACAAAAACCAACCTGAATCCACATCATGTATTTATAGGCGTTACATATCACGTATTTAACAGGCTGGTCTTTCGTGTTTAAATCGAAACCATTTTCTAAACATCTAAGTGCATGACAGATGAATCAAATAACAAAGGAGTATGTCTCAGAGAATTAGGCATTTTAAATATTCAAAGACAAGTCCGCAACATAATTAGTTTGTTTTAATATATATACAATGAGATGCGTTTAACTTACAAAAATTTGATGCACAATATCTAAAGCATTGGTGGGAAAATACGTGAAATGGGAGAAATAACATACGCTTGTATATATTTAGTCAAGTTATTCGGATCCGCAACCCACAAAATCTCACTCATATTTGGTGACTCCACGAATTCCATTGCAAACTCTCCCACCTTTTCTATCGTGCCTCTTTTCCCGGCTCTCAATACCAAGAGATTGCTACGATTGTAAGAGAATATGCCTTTGGACAAATGCAAAATGTCTCCGGTTTGAAAGGAATCACACTCTTCATTCCACAGCTGAAAGTGAGCTGATGCAGTTTCGTCTGCCACCAATGCCAAACATGTCTTGTTTTGATCTCCGCTTTCATATATTATCTTCCCTTTTTCCAAAACTACAAAGCGTGTGTTTATGCTGTTTTGTGCTGCTGGCACAATGTTTTTCATATACAGCATTGTTTGCTTCCTTAAATGCTGTAACAAGACAACAAACAATGAATAGTTCCCCTGATGTTTATAATTTCATAATATGGATCTTACTAAACAGTATACTCTCATTAATGGGAATATGATTACCGTTCAACATAATAGACAAACCTGAGATCAAAAACTGTGTGTGATCTGGAAACATTCTGGCATATAGCAAAATGATGAAATTTAAAAGTGTATATTCACAAAGTTTTCTTAATGGAATAAATACTACGGAGTAAAAATCATACCTTTGAATGAAGGTATCAAAAAGAAAATGATACAGTTGATGATTAGGGTTTGGAAAAAGTCTCAAGCTTTATCACGGGTTTAACACTGATTTATATATTGTGCAGGTGAAAGACCTACTTGTACCGTACAACCTCCTTAAGCACTTTACAAATAGTCAATGACACCAGGTTGAAATGTTGAATCCAGATATTCAAAAATTCAGATTTGGAATTATGCAACAGATATTCTTGTGATCTCAGTGAGATTAGAAGACGACCCACAAGAATTTAGCTATAATTCTTGATACTCCCAATTTCTAGGGTTTCAGTTCATAAGCTATTCATAGCTTGTGATCCAAAATTCAGGAACAACGGGAAAATGGTCTTGTGATTTCAGATACCTTCTTATATATGTTGCAATCGCATTCATGTATACCTAGGTTGGATATAACTGCATATCATCACGTATAATATATTAGTACTGTATTGTATTGTAAGTATAATATCATCATCATGTATATAATATAATAATACAGTAATTTTTTTCAAGCAGGTGAAGCTATGTTATGTTGGGCTAATTACACCAATATTCAAAACCAGGTCCTCATTTTACGTATTATCAACATGATTCTTTTCTTTCACAAACTATCACCCAATTTTGGTCAAGGGGAAAAACGCAGGATACCAATATCATTTTGCAATATTGATTTCGCAAGATGGTTAATTTCTCCCGCTATATATTACATACTTCCGCAAGAATGACGGGTTCCACAACATCGATTTCCCAATATGGTTCCGCAACATCGATTTCGCAATATATGATACCGTTTCGCAATATATGATGTGGGGGTTGAAAATTTTAAAACTCTTAAACTAATCAAGGATAAAGATGAAAGATAACTCTTAGAAGACAACTTACTTGTAGTTAATTTGCCACTGAGTTGTTACAAGGTTCCAAAAAATGATTCAAAAACGTCACACGACGGATAGTTGTTTGAGGGTATCGAAGGGGATTTGGCAAGGGCATCACATGTTGGATAAATCTCAAGCTTTTCATACAAAACTAGATCATAACCCGCGAAATTCGCGGGCTACATCAGAAACCTCTTACAACATTGAGATTGTAGTACTTGTTAAAATATTTTTTGCAAAAAGTATATCAACAGCGAAATGTATTTGCAGATTGGAAAAAACTAAAATATATTAACATGTCTAAGGTTCTATGTATAGGTAATACTTATGGTAATACCCTGGATTGTAAAACTGGATGACCAAATCGTTTTACTACAAGCTTTTTTTAGCCACTGATATTGGGCCGTTTACCCACTGATCCCACTTTAATTCCTTTTTTATCATTCTAACCGTAATCCATTCAAAGATTCTAAGCCAAACTTCTTGAAATATTGAACTCTTCTTCCAAAAATAGCATTTACATTTTTCCAAACCAAGTGGGCCAAACAATCTAAGCGCCTTTCATCAAACCATACATCTTGAACGTGGAAATATTGTTCTATCATATGTTCACAAGTTGAGGAGTAATATAGCACTCAAAATTCTTTGATTTGATTTTAAAAACAGAGATACCATAGTTAACAATGTTTAAAATCAATATTAAATAACTCATGAACAGGTAGGCCTTAGAAGTGCACTTAACTTATATGAACTTAAATACAATGTCAAGCAGAGTTTGCACCCACCAAAGGCCTCATTGCAGAGTTTGCACCCACCAAAGGCCTCATTAATTCATCACTGATTAATGCCTCTATCGAAAGTACAAGTGCACCTTGCATCTATATAGATGGTGAGTGACCCATCCAAGTCAAGAGATGCTCTATATTCTTACAACAACTAAAAGTTCAAAACTTTAAAATTATTATAAACATAGCAATAATGGTAAAATTTAACAGAAGCCAACCTGGATCGCCTAACCCATACCTAACAGTAACCAGTTTGAGCCATTATTCGACCCAACCATTTTACCACCTATAAAAATTGATTATGAGAAGAACATGGGTGACTTACAAGCCATGGTCTCCTGCAATCACAGTGGTGTTTGAATCCAGCCCTATGTCGCCCAAATGGACTGTGATCGGGGCCAGCTGCAGGACCACTATTCACCAGAGATACAACTACTCTATAGCTGGAAAGGGGTCCAACCCAAAACTTCCAATTAATGAAAACAACAACGAATGAGTGTTAGGGGTTCATACATGAACTTTATTTTAGTTCCTTACGATGGAATTTGGTATTCCCTAAGGTGCTAATTTTAGGCACAAATAAGTGTTGGGCAGTTCCTCCATTACCTAGAAGGGAATTTTGCGGTAAGCCTATGACCTTCGAGCTTCTGTAATGAACATACCCATTTCCTGCTTAATTGCTTCCAAATGTTACAAAACTTAATAAATATAATCCATGCAAAAATTTAGCATATGAATCACAATTGGATATAGGACATAGAAAATAAAATGAAAGTGGGCACCTCAATTTTCGAACAGCAGTTCCTTGTGATAGCAAACTGCGTTTTATATGGTAACCCTCATTTGATCGTGTGCCAGCTGCTAAGGTTTGAGAAGGACGACAGTTGCTGATAAATCAACAAAGTTCTGCACTTTAAAATTAATAACTTTAAGCAAGAAACATTCTACTGCAAATTTGAAGTTGATGTTTTGAATCGGAAGCATCCAAAGGTTTCTAATTCTATGTAACACACTAATAGAAAGCTTTGTTATGCAAATAAGCAAAATAATAAGTAAATATGATTACAAAGATTACAAAGACCGAATAAAGGCACCTGATGTGAAGTGCACATGATCCCAAATAATGGCTGCCAGCACAACCTTGGAAGTGCACCTGAAACTCACTCAATTTGGCCATCAAACATTTAGGTACACAAGTAAAAATAATGTAACCCATTTATTATTCGTACGAACAAAAGTAAGATTCTAAAATGGAGCAGGTAATTATATATATATATGCCATAATTTGATGAGTTTCTTGATAAATTTATTAGTCCAAAAGCAGAATTATGGATGCAAAACACATATCAAAGTTTATAGAAAGCTTACATTATCCAAAAACGGTATGAGTACCGCATGGCATTTAAAACCACGTAAAAGTTATTGCTTGCTATTCGATGGGATCATGGGAACATTTCATGATGCCTTAATTACCCCTAACAAACTTTTGATCTTTTACACAGTGTCTAGCATCAATGCACTTGCAAACTTTTCTACAGTAACATAACCCCGTTAGCAAAGCATAAGGAGAGCTATAACTTTTATTTGATATTGAGTAAAATTGCACTTGCAATTCTCCACTTTGGGAAGTAATACGAAACAATTGCCACCATCCATCATTACGTAACATGAAACAATTAATTGCCATGTAATAACAACGAACATATTAAGATTCGGAAGATGCAATAAATCATATTTATCAATATGTCAAACCTCTTTACAAAGATCATGAATACATTCGATCAAAAGGTTGATAACCAATCTAAAAAAATTGAAAATTTCCAAATTTTAGTTGATCAAGAAGAACTTCAGGTATGTTACACATGAAATCTGAACAAAAAATAAAACTCAACCATAATACAGTAAAAGGTTTGTAAACGCAAAATAAGTAACGAACGATAACATTCGCATTAACTTCACAGAAATTAAAGAGAAGATAAGAAGCTTACCAACAGTTTTTGGCACAACTTCACCGTATAATCCAATAACGATTCTTCCTGCAGATTAGGTAATTAGAAACTAAATCAATATCCAGTAATTCAAAAGTCTCTTACAGTCCTTGAAAGTTCCAACAGATGAGTCACATTCAAAGATTCAAGTCTTGCTCGTTAATGATGGGTTGAAGTGTCCCTTGTAAATTTCAATTCAAACATATAGTTTTCAGAATACGTGCAGGGCAACTTTCAGCCCGTTTGACCTGTTTTCAATTGTTTTTATTTCACGTCTTTCAACTATTAGATACACAACGTCAGCCAAAGCGACTCATTTTGGAACTGCCACCTCTAAGTATAATGCAATTTACACAAGTTATCGAAATGAAGAATAATACCTAAACGTTGCTTATCAATATCAACGTCCAAGAATACTCTGTGCGTTATTTCGTACACTTCCTCCACTGTATATTCCTCCTACAAAATCAGACTATGGGTTAGAGAAACTTAGCAAACATAACCATTACTGACAATATATATAACATCATCCGACACTCAGATGAAAAGGTTTGTAGACGCAAAATAAGTAATGAACGATAACATTGCCATTCCTTGATATCAAGAATAAATTGTCACAAGAAAATTTCTTGCAGTTGTACCATAAAACAGATAATCGACATTAATTTAACATAATTTTATAAAACTTTTCTCTAATTATCTGAAACAATCATGCTTAAGAAAGATCTAATTCAATCAAGAACCACATTGATTTAACATAATTTTTCAAAAACTGGCAACTTTTTTAAGTCCAATAAGAAGTATACACAAAACATGTCTAAAAGCTAAATTGACAAGTAATATAACAAAAGTCATTCCACTTCACACTAAAGGGTTTTAAAGGGATTAGCCTTTAAATAAATCCAAACAACTTTTTATTTATAATAATTATAAGTTACTGAATCGATGAAAACACAAGCAATCAATATAGTAACCAATGATGAAAATTCAATATAGATTAATATACTACCTGATAGAGTAAAAAGGTTGCATGTGAAAGCAGACTTGCCTCTCATCAGCTTCTTACCTACTACTGCAATGTTTTAAGTTCATAACCACGACTAACAACAATATCAATCACAAATATACTCATCTACCACTTTCACAAGTTAAAAGCAAACCATCGGTTGAAAAGTTAACAATAGAATATTCATTTACAAATAATAAAATTATTGTTGTGCCATACCTGATGTTCATAACATTTGTCAACCACTGTTGATGCTAGGTAACTCAAAACCTAGATTCATCAATAACAAACCAATGAATTTAATAAAAATTTAGATAATTAAAGTGCTAATAGTTATATTCAAATCTAAAAAGATCAAAATCTATCAACAGATTTCAAACACAAAACCTTATCGATCGCAGAGGCAACAACGGTACGACTGTCGTACATACGGACAGCAACGGTGCATATGACCGGAGACCGTGCATCTGGCCGGTGGAATCGCCGTGGAGAGAGATTGAGGATTTTTAGGGTTCTTTTATGACATTGGGGATAAATCATTATAAGAATCGATTCTGTGAAGCCTAATTTCATATCAAATCGAAAAAAACCAAAATCACAATACCTTCTCAAGAATTGATTCATCTTTTTGTAAAGATGTTACTTTAATTGTTCAAGAATATTAAAAGACTTAAAAGTAAAAAAGGAGCCATATTGATATGAAATAGAGGATGAAACGACGAAGAAAAAGAATTCAGAGTCTCCAACTTAAGTTTTTATAAAAATCATAATCGTCGTAATAGTATAATATGATATCAATGAGATTAATTTCGTGGACCTGTTTGGCTGTTCGACTATTTCAATACAATTGAGATAAAATAACGCGGAAAAATTAGATCATGAAACAATAAAATCAAATTAAAATGTGAAATTGAAGAGAGGGGAGGCACGGTGGGGTACTGACAACATTTGGTGATGATGTTTGTGATTTGTTGTGTAGTTTATTTATGGAGTTTTTTTATTTATTTTGATGTTGTTAAGGTAGATTAAATACGAAGACAATGAATTCTTTTATGTTTTATATATATTTTTGAATTTGAATGTATCATATTTTCTTAAATACTTTTCTTAACTACCTTCACCTAAAAAACTCCCGATTATTGTGCATATTTGGTGACATTTGAAATTCTAAAAGATGACTTCCTATTTTTTTGCAATTAATTAATAAAAGATTAAGGGTAATCAAGTCTATTTACCAATCCATAGCAAACATTATACGTAAACATTTCTGGAAATTTAAATTAAGGGCCTAGATTATCTTGACTAACTCAGTTAAGGGGGTAGATTATTTTAAGATGAGTCAAAGTCAAAATGTATACACATTTATCCTCCTCCAATAATATTAAAAAGAGATTTTACGTATTATCAACATGATTCTTTTTATTTCACAAACTATCACCCAATTTTGGTCAAGGGGAAAAACGCAGGATACCAATATCATTTTGCAATATTGATTTCGCAAGATGGTTAATTTCTCCCGCTATATATTACATACTTCCGCAAGAATGACGGGTTCCACAACATCGATTTCCCAATATGGTTCCGCAACATCGATTTCGCAATATATGATACCGTTTCGCAATATATGATGTGGGGGTTGAAAATTTTAAAACTCTTAAACTAATCAAGGATAAAGATGAAAGATAACTCTTAGAAGACAACTTACTTGTAGTTAATTTGCCACTGAGTTGTTACAAGGTTCCAAAAAATGATTCAAAAACGTCACACGACGGATAGTTGTTTGAGGGTATCGAAGGGGATTTGGCAAGGGCATCACATGTTGGATAAATCTCAAGCTTTTCATACAAAAAGCTTTTGCTCCAATGATCAAAAGCTTTATCAACCACTTTTTATACAAAAAAGCTTTACAAAAACCCTTCATTGGAGTTGCTCTTATTTAGTAAAATGTCGGGCCCAATTTGAATATTGAAGTAATTAGCCCTAAGTTGAATGGATTGTGCGAAAATAATTAGATTAAAAATTTATTGGAATTTACGAGTTGTACCAAATAATTATTTAGACTAAATAAATAAAAATAAATAATAACTTTAATATCAATAAAAATAATAACCATAGTAATAATAAAACTAACGTACTAACACGTCTAATCTATCTAAATATTAATAAAAGAAAACTTCCTTACCCTCAATTTTGCTTAAAATTAAAACTTTATTGATCAATCAAATCTCTTAATTTTATTCATCCTCCAATTAACCAATCAAATCTCTTTATCCACTAAAAAATCTAATTAGATAAAACCTTTAAAAAAAACACGTCAATGTAAATTTATATATGCAATATGTTTATCCAATCTTATAATTATCAAGAACGGATTAAAATAATAATAAAAAATTTGAAGCAATGCAAATTTAAATATGCAAATATTTGTTTATTAAGACTTATAATTATCACGGATGAAGTATAGTACAATAATAAAATAAATAGTTTTTTTAATAAATTAATTGAAATCATTCTTTTTTCCATATACGAATAAACTCACTTTTTGAATTAACCTTAAATGTGACACCTTAGGCTGATAATTTATATTAAACATTAATCATCAATAAATTCTTAAGATTAAAAAAATGGGAAATTAAAATAGATAAATCGTAAATGTCGTTCACAAAGTAATTCACGAGTTTAGTTAAAAGGAAGGACTTCTTTGTGTATTCAGAGGAGGTTAAGCATTCAAATAAATGAAGACAATTGTATTCGACATCCCATTCACGAGTTTGGTTTAACATTCAACTAAACGAATATAGTTGTATTCTCCATCTGTATGTATTCACTAGTTTAAACATTCCAATAAACGAAAGATAGTTTGATTCAACATCCGTTTATATATACGGATTTAACATTCAAATAAATGAACAGTAATTTGTTTCAACATCTGTGTGTATACAGGTCCAACCTAAATATTATTATCTAAAAAATACGATATAAATAAATATAAAGGACTGAAGGTGCTTATTTGGGATGAACATTACAAGCCTACTACTACAATAAATGTAGTATACAATGAGGTTCCGTAAAAGATACGATGCCTTGCAATCAATTTCTAAGAATATTTTACTATATTGGAATCTCACAGTTGACATAATTCAACTGCGAATATCACTCTTACTGTATATTGTTTCAAATATTCATTATTTATGTATCATATATGCATGTCAATGTATTAAATAAAAAGATTACAATTATGCATACCTATCTAATGACTCAATATTAAGAGCGCGAACAATGTTAAATCATCTTACGAAGCTTTTTGATATCATGACAATCTACATATATAATATTAGTTTATTGAATCTTAATAATTATCATTATCATACTTCTTTAGACGAACTCACAATTTATTCATAAGAATCATATAATGGAGTAATATATTTGTTATTATGAAATGAATGATAATTAAATCTAATCATGAAAATAACACGTATATTGTTATATGATATGATGATTACGTTTTTTGACATAAATATAATAACAATATTTTTAATCATTGAGTGACTATATCATCGTTAGTTCTATGTATTTTTATCACCATATGGCCAACATTATTATATTACGCCCTAGAATTCTCAGCTCATATCAATACAATCTAACCCTTTTGCATATATGCATGTACGTACTGATTATTAGCTAGCTATAATAATAACAGTAATTAAATGTTAGATATAAAAGCATTTTTCCTAACTAATTAGTTTCACTCTAATGATATGGTTAATACACAAAATATAATTTTATTCACCATTCTTGTGTATATATTCACGGGTTTAACATTCAAATAAACGAAGATAGACATCTGTGTTTATTCACGGGTTTTACATTCACATAAACGAATAATAGTTTGATTCAACATGTGTTTGTGTATTCACGGGTTTTACATTCACATAAATTCAACATACATGTGAATACACAGGCTGACGTTCACATAAACGAAAGATAGTTTGTTTCGATATCCGTATGAAAATAAGGATTTAAGATTCACATAAACAAAATGTAGTTATATGTATCAGTTTTGAATACTCTTACTGTATATTGTTTCAAATATTCATTATTTATGTATCATATATGCATGTCAATGTATTAAATAAAAAGATTACAATTATGCATACCTATCTAATGACTCAATATTAAGAGCGCGAACAATGTTAAATCATCTTACGAAGCTTTTTGATATCATGACAATCTACATATATAATATTAGTTTATTGAATCTTAATAATTATCATTATCATACTTCTTTAGACGGACTCACAATTTATTCATAAGAATCAAATAATGGAGTAATATATTTGTTATTATGAAATGAATGATAATTAAATCTAATCATGAAAATAACACGTATATTGTTATATGATATGATGATTACGTTTTTTGACATAAATATAATAACAATATTTTTAATCATTGAGTGACTATATCATCGTTAGTTCTATGTATTTTTATCACCATCTGGCCAACATTATTATATTATGCCCTAGAATTCTCAGCTCATATCAATACAATCTAACCCTTTTGCATATATGCATGTACGTACTGATTATTAGCTAGCTATAATAATAACAATAATTAAATGTTAAATATAAAAGCATTTTTCCTAACTAATTAGTTTCACTCTAATAATATGGTTAATATACAAAATATAATTTTATTCACCATTCTTGTGTATATATTCACGGGTTTAACATTCAAATAAACGAAGATAGACATCTGTGTTTATTCACGGGTTTTACATTCACATAAACGAATAACAGTTTGATTCAACATGTGTTTGTGTATTCACCGGTTTTACATTCACATAAATTCAACATACATGTGAATACACAGGCTGACGTTCACATAAACGAAAGATAGTTTGATTCGATATCCGTATGAAAATAAGGATTTAAGATTCACATAAACAAAATGTAGTTATATGTATCAGTTTTGAATGTGACAACAAAGAAATATTTGAATATACTAATTTGTGACAAACACGATCAACTTACCAATACTACGAAAAATGTAGTATTCATGAAGGTACTACAAGAAAATATTATGCCATACGATCGATGTTCGGACTACTTTATTATCATTTTATCGCTTAACATTTTCCAAGCTCAAATTATTTTTATTTGTGTATGTACTATTGGTTTTTTATTACTATTTTACAACTGTTATTTTGACCGTTAATAAATGATTGTCTACATATTTTGCTGACATAATCAATAATTACGCAATTTACCAATAATATGATTAGTACCTACATAAATAATATTGACATTTAACAATTATATATTAACAATGACAAGTGTTACTTATCTTTAAATAAATAATTTATCTTACAAACCCCGTGTATACACGGGTCTATAATCTAGTTAGTAATAAACTAAAAATAGTAATAAAGTTAATAATAATAATAATAGTAATAATAAATAACAAAATAATAAAGATAATGATGTTTGCTTGCAGTCACGTGAATGAAGAACGAAACAAGCTGGTCAAAAAGGCGGTGCAAGAAGTCAAGTTGTGACACGGAGCTCGAAGCTTCTAGAAGTCATAATTACGGCTGGCTTAAAGTCTTCAACGTCAAGTCGGTGGATTAAACTTGAAGCAGACGGAAAGTAAAGTCTAACCGCCGGTTGATATAATTCAACCGTCGGTTGACATGGCGGCCCAGCTCAAGTATAAATAGAGGCCAATACCCAGCTACGAAAAATACACCATTAACCTTAATAATTCGTAAAATACGAATTATTAACCTCAAATTCGACTAGAAACATTTTCTAGGGGTTTTAGGAACGATTTAGATGCGCGAGAACGCAAGGGTTTGTCTACGATCAAGTGTTCGGAGCGTGGGTCGCGGTTTGGTTTGCATATCTTATTCTTTATTTAATTTTAAATGTGTTTTATTATTAAATATTGATTATGATTATGTGTAACTTAATTATGAACTAAATATTTATTATTGTATTTGCTTAGATTAAAATACTTAGATAATGGTTTGATTATATGTTTATTGTAACACCCAGATTTCGGGTCTAGAATTAAAATGACTATTTAACGTGATAGTAAATAATTGTAATTGGTTACTTAAAAATAAATAGGTAAAAGAGTCACAGGAATTAATGTAACTAATAAAATAGTACTTGTATTAAATTGTTAAGATTGACGGTAAAATAAAATATTTTATCTCGCGGGTATTTTCGGGTTCCAGACAATTGATTTAAAAGGGGATAAAAATTACACTGTATTTAAATTGGGATCGGTGGAGGTGACCGACTTATACACCTACCTTTCTTACTTTTCCTAAATTCATTTGTTTGCTTCATTTCTTGATATCTCTTTCACAAATACAAAGACACACATTTATCTTAAGAAATCAAGAGAAAGGGAATCAGAATTTGATTGTGATTAAAGCTATAATCATCTCCACCATCATCTTAAGTTCTTTCAATTGTAAGTTTTCTTTTCATTAATATCAATTTATAAATTTATTAGTCATGCTAGAAATTAAAGGGTTAGTGAATTATGTATGATGTTGATGATGTTGTTGATGTTAATATAAGATATATGATGTTAATAATACAATTTACTTAATGTTCTTGCATATTTAATCTATGAAATTGATTTGAATTTAAATGGGTTATTGATTGAATATGAAAGGTAAGCTTGAAAGATTGTTGTGTGATAATACTTGATAATATATGTTGTATGTGAGGTTATTGATATAGTGAAATTTGTTTGAAACTTGAGTAATATTTTTTTTGGGGGGTTTAGGTTAAGGTGTAGTAGCAGGTGTTCTTCATTTGCAGGTATGCTTTATTTACCGAGGTCGCGACGCGACCAAATGAGATCGTGACACGATGTAATTGAAATCGCGACGCGATTAGTGGTCATGGCGACGCGATTTGAGTCTGGACAGTTCAGTTTCAATTTGTTTTTTGACTTTGTAGGCTGTTTGTATGATATATAAACTGGTGTAAAATTTAGATATGATGACAGACTATGATATGATAATAATGGAGAACCAACCTTCAAATTGAATAAGCATGATGATATATTGTAGTTTAGATTTGTTATTTGTTATGAATAAATTAAGTAATGTTATTACTTGATGTTATGCATTTAAAATGTGTATAATAATTATGACATGGTTGTGTAGCTAATTGATGTTATACTTTTGAAACAAGGGTATATTATGAAAAGGATTATATGTTGTAGAATCTATATGTGAGTAAGTATATACTTAATAAGGATGTAAGAATGATGTAAATTGATTGGTAACCGAAAACTGATAATTACAACTTGTTATGGTTATAACTTGGTGTAATGTATTGAAATATGTTATATGATTATAACATGGATTATTGGTTATGGAATAAGTTACTGACTTATTATTTAATTGTATTCCAGATTGGGCAGAAGGACACTCAGTGATATTAGACTACTGAGTTGAAGACTGGGTATTTTGGTGAGTGGGATTGTAATCCTCTGTTCAACCCAGTTGTAACAGGTTTGGTTACAATGGGTGAACCTTCTTTGTTATTGGTTATTGACTGTTTAGTTATCTGGGTTATTGTTTATTGTTGATTTGGGTTGATTGGTTATTATTATTCCGTAATGGCATGACTATTATGCATTATGTGATACTTGGCCGCTGGGCATATGTGGATTATTCAGAGGTCAACACTGGTTGGGTTTTGTTGCTATTGTTTGGCTGGCGGGGTTTCCGATACACATAGTTGATGGATGAACCCTAGTCAGTGAAGATAGCTTCAAACTATCGGTAAATCACTGTGATGGCATACCAGTGATTTAAGGTGTTCTTGTGAAGGCTTACTCAAGAACCGCCGGTCCTCTTTAATGTTGTGTGCTTAAGTGTTTATTTGTTGTAAGATTTGTTATTTCTGGATTGAACTGTCTGTTACAGTTCCATTCACTTAGCTGTGAGCTAACCCCTCGATATTTAACATTTTGCAGATTATGTATGGGATATGGAATGGGATTTGGGATTCTGGATGGAATGTTTGACTACTGCTGCGACTACTATGATATTTTGGGAAACTTGAAGTTATGTTTTGGAAATTAATATAACACCTGGTCGTTAGTACAAGTTTTGTAATTATATAAGTATAAGTGTGATGTTTTGAAAAATATAAATTTTTGGTATATGTAAATATGGTTTGGGACTCGCTTCCGGTGTTTGTAAATATAATAAAATATGTTGTTAAAATATGGGGTGTTATATTTATGTTGGTATGATTTTATGAATGTTATTAAGGTTATATCTATATTGATTATATGATTATGAGATTCATGCTATAGCGAACGTTTGTATGATATTGATTAATAATTTAGGTTTATGTTTAAATTATATATTGTTGTTATAGATAGATAGATAGATAGATAGAAGATAGAATAGATAGATTTAATTAACTTATATCATTTACAATAGTTACAAACAACAAACTATTTTTCTAATTATTTTTATTATCATTTGTGATCTTTTCTATAATGTTGCTATATATTCACGTAGTTGTTTAAAAGTTACAACTAACTACCATATTAACATACCGACATCGAAAGGTGTGTACAAATTAAGAAAATTTTAATTCTAAGCTTACATTTATATGAGCTGTATTTTATTTACATATAACTATATATATATATACTTATATAAAATTATATATAAAATATTTTATACTTCGCACTTATAAGTGTTAACTTATTTGCTAAGTTATTCACACTTATAAGTGTGTTAAAAATGTTCACGCTTTTAAGTATGAACAAATTGAACTAATAATAATATATATCACAATGTTGACGCTTACAAGCGTGAAAAAATGTTAGATTTGCAACACTTTAAAGCGTGAAGATTATTTCTTAACACACTACAAGAAAATTGGCCTTTAGTGACCATTTTTTCAATGACGACCCATTATTTGGTCACTAATATCACCATTTAGTCACCATATAATGAATGGTCATTAAATTTTGGTCAATATTATAAATTTGTGACCAATACCGAAAAGTGGTGTCTAAAGTATGAAAATATAGTTCTTTCAATTTTTTTCAAAAATATTAATGACTAATATTGGTCACTATTTTTAAAAAGCTGGAGACCAAAACTTATTTGGTCATTGATTTTAGAAAATAGAGACCAAATATTTAAGTGGTTATTGACTTGAAAAGTAAAGACCAAAAATCAGTGGTCACTGGTAATTTTTTTTTTTTTTTATCTTTACCAATAACTTGCAGAAGGTTATATAATTGGATGAAAAGATCAAAAATAGTGAACACTGTATATAAAGTTAGAAAGAAAATGTGATGATCACTGTGTTATTAAGACTAATACTCAATGATGTAAAGTGATATATATTTTCGAAATATTATCAAAAGATATTAGATGTGATTTGATAAAGTTTACACTAAATTATTATATTATATGAATTGCTTACACCATTATTAAATGAGTAAGTAATAAATAAATAATAAATAAAAAAAGAAAATGATGTAGCAGTAGCACCCACCCAGGTTACTTAAAGTATCAATTTTTCAGCATTTAGGAATTTCAAAAAAATAAAAAAATAAATAAAGGATTTGACCAGATATGACCAGATAACTTGACCGCTTTACTTAATCCCCAATTCCTCAATTCTAAAACCCTAGATCTCCGATTTCCACCGACATGGCCACTATCGTACGATCAGTGCCGCACAATTACCACCATGACCACGGCGTTCGACGATATATCTTCCTCGATTCCTCAAATCTCCGGCAAACCACCACGGAGATGTACGATCAAATCTTAGAGGCTATTTTCTACTTTTTCTCGTGATTTCATTTGCTTTTACTTAAAATATTAAATTTCAATAATTAAATTTTTTTTACTAGATTCTTCACATCTGTCATATATGCATATAATGTAATTACTTACTAGTGCTATATTTAATTTACTGGACCTGATAGGTTAACAGATGGATCTTATACATCATATGATCTAAGTACTATGCTCAAAGCTAGCTACAGCCGGTGTACACCAAAATGCTTCACGCTTAAGAAGCGTGAACAAATTGAGTGTGAGCAATAATCTTCACGCTTTTAGGTGTGGACTTTGTTCACTTTTTTCACACTTATAAGTGTGAACATTGTGATAGAGATTGTTATTAGTTCAATTTCTTCACGCTTAAAAGCGTGAACATTTTGTAAACACTTATAAGTGTGAATAACTTAATAAATAAATTAACACTTTATAAAAGTGTGAAGAGAAAAGCGTGAAGAATTGACACTTTTTTTGTAGTGTAAAGATTGAAAAAAACATAATTGCCCTTACTTAAAATGACCCACAACTAAATTTAGAAAAAAAACATTTATTATCAAATATAGATTTACGTATTAAATTGCCTATAATGTTGTTCATAAATAAACTTTTGTAATTTTTAGAAATTCTAAGTCAAATAATTTTCATGCTAAATGTTCTCTAACATTTTATTATTATTCTATCTTACAACTATTTCTATCCGAAGATCATACGAGGATATTGTTTTAATAACCATTAAATCTTACATATTGGTGAATTTTTTTTTTTTCAACTGACTCTTCTAATAACATTGCTTAATAGCTATAACAGGTATTCTACATGCATATTTTATCCACACTTTATGATAATAGATTTTATGTAATTCTCATATTGGTTGAATCACCAATACTTATAATTAGCCAAAAACCTATCACTGCATTTGACGTATGTATAAAAGATGGATTTTTAAACTACTTTTCGTTTGGTGTAATGGTCTTATATGATACAAGTACTATGCCTAATGCACAATTACTAGAAGATAAGTGTAAAAGTGAGCGCAGTTAATAATATTCTATAATATCAGAAGTTGTGATAATTATTCGTTTCTTAACAAATTAGCAGGTTTGTCGTCTATATGCTAACTAAAATATAACTAACAGTCAACGTAACATGTCTTGTAGATACTGAGGTTACATTTTAAACTACGAAAGTGTGAAATATGAGTTATCATGTGATAGTGAATTAATAAATAAATTAGAATATGAAGTTATGCGGATTGATGGTCGAAGCTTTAATAGTTATTTAAGTTTTAATTAAGTCAGTAACAACAATAGTAAATAATAACATCTAATAAGCAATCACAAAAGATTATACGGTGATCTAACATTCGTTAATTATTAAGTAGTATGCAAAATATTGTAGATCGTGGGACGATGAAATTGGATCCGGTTTTCTGTTAAGCGTTGCGATCATATAAGATACGGATTCTAATCTTAACTTTAAGATTTCATATGATTCGATATATGTATGTTGGTTCTTTATATACGATTACATTCGACCATTAGCACGGATTTCTCATCTTATTTATAAGATGCATTGTTCACTTTATACATTCGTTTGATATCTATCCTTGAATAAGGGTTCCTATACGTTTTGCTTAAGATCATTTCATATGTTTAAATTTGTAAGATTCGTATGATATTCAGTCAGGATCGACTTGATCTTAACCAAGATTACAACAAACAAACTTTGAATGATTAACAATAAGTTTGTGGAATAACACTTGTTAATTTTAGAAAGATAAATTACTTGTAAGAATGAACAACAAGTAATATGAAAATCACAAGCTTCAATATTATTAGAATAATAATACGGATACACTTTGTTGTATCAGGGTTACAAAACCTTGAAGCTATCTCTCTAACTCACTCACTGTTCTTGATAGTCAAAGATACACTTACAAATCCTTCATACATGTGTTCCATACCTCTAAGATAAGGAACTCTATTTATAAAATTATAGAGTCCTTTACACGCCTTTGTAATTAATGCATGAAAACAATTCTATCTCAACTAAGCATGGTCTGCAACCTTAAGCGTGGTTTGCAATAATGTACTTGTCTTATTACAGTTAGGTAACTGACAGACCCAGTAAGCAGTACTAATACTAATACTGAAATTCACACTAACAGTATTGACAATGGAATTTACACAAGCGGTAGTAACTACTGAAATACTACTAGCAGCATTAACAATGTAGAGCACTAGTAAATCTTCTAGCACTATTAGGGTATGTTTGGTGAAGTAGCTGTAGGCTGTAGGTGTAGCTGTAGGCTGTAGCTGTAGGCTGTAAGCTGTAGGCTGTAGCTTTATTTGTAAAGAATTGTTTGACAAACTAGCTGTAGCTGTAGCTTTAAAATGTAAAATGACATAAAAGGACAATAAAATTATAATAAATGATAAACATACGTAAAAGAAAATTTAACAAACAATATTCATTATATAAATAACGTACTTATGATTGGATAACATTTGAGTCATCTTTTTTATAAAAGTAAAATTAAAACATATCAAAAGGCAATTGGAAACATAATATGCTTGTCATAAATCATTGTCGATGTGCATTCCATATTAATGTAGCAATATCATTACGGATCTGTCTCATCTCGCTAGACGGTCCTTCTGATAAATTTTCATTATTTATTTGAGATACATGAACATCGGGAAGTTCATCATGTGGTATATAATTTGGATGTTCATCATAGTCGGAAAACATCATATCTTCTTCTGAACTATTGCGAATATAGTTGTGCAACGCAAATGCGGCGATAATAACATCAATTTGAGTATGCACACTAAATTGGGGCATTCTGTTAAGGATTTTCCACCGTTTCTTTAAAATCCCAAATGACCTCTCAATATAACTACGTAGAGATGAATGAGAACGATTGAAGGCTTCTTGCATGTTATTTGGCGGCTCATTTTGAAATTGTGATTTATGATATATTGTCTTAGAATATGGAACAAGATATCCTATCCTTTCGGGATACCCTTTATCAACCAAATAATATCTTCCTGATAAATGGTTAAGTAGATAATAAGTAGATTATTATATGTATAGGTAACCTAAAAATAATATAAATTAGAATACATTAATACCTTCAGGTGGATGTGGGAAGTTCATTGATGGCGTGTTGATTGCATGAAGAAAAACACATGTGTCGTGTGCTGATCCCTCCCAGCCAACCGAAATAAATGTAAAACACATATTGAAATCGCAAGTTGCCATTACATTAAAAGTAGGTATTCCTTTTCTACCGATATAATGCAATTGTTGGCTCTCTGGGATACATGCCTGTATGTGCGTACCATCAATGCATTCAATGCAATCCTAAAATTTAAGTTGAAAAATGTAAATGTTCAAGAAAGTACGACACATTAAAATGTAAAATAAAAGATAAATAAAAATGACCTTAAAATATGGCATATATCTTGTATCATTCATTATTTGAGGTGGTATATGAAAAGTTATATCTTTTGGCCTTATAATGTCACGTGCTAGACCTTGAAAACCTAAACCTCTACCAGTTATCGTCTCTAGAACCTCGTGAAATGCTCTACTGATAGTCTCTCCGGAGCGTTGAAAACGTTCCATAACATCCCTATTAGATACCCCTAATGCAAGCGTATATAAAAAAAATTCCTAACTTTTCAAGAGTAGACATATTATCACTCGACTTCAATCCATAATTTGATTCAAGTTCTCCACATAATTTCCTGAACACATCTGGATGCATTCTAAATGCATTTACACTACGAATAGGATTACCATTCAAAACACCATTCAGCCAAGCCTCTCCCGTTTGAGATGATGTCATGCACGGTTCCTTATGGATATACTTATAATAGTACTCAGAAACGATATCGTTGGTGTTCATCATATCTAATAAAAATGCTAAATAAGGCATTTTTCTTATCGTCCCTTTACCTTTTGCATCCATAATAATCCTATAAAAAGTCAATACAATAAACAGGTAAATAAATAACGGTATATCAAATAACAATAAAATATTCTTAAAATAACCAGTCATCAAATTCAAAATGCATATAGTACGAATACATATAAATTCAAACACCGAAAACAAATTGGTCTTAAGATGAGGCATAAACTAAATAGAAACTACAACTTTACTCATAAAAACCGGGATTTTTCTTATGACACAACCATTTCATCCTGACTTCATCCTCCTGTATGGTCATAAATATTTCTCTTTTCGCAGGGTCTTCAAATAAATCCATAGCAGACAACCACAACCCATCACCTCTTGTCATTAGCCCCATATCTATCAAATGGTCAATCACGCTTACAACCGCATCAATACTAGACTTACTGCTTTGATTGGCGCTAGACGTTTCTGACTCTAAAATACGCAAAACACGATCTTGTGTAGCACCACTTTTAGCTATATGCTCCCTTAACATAACAGATCCCGATGATTGTGTAACACCCGCCAAATTAGGACTCGTCATTAGGTCCTAATCACTTTGTAATACATGTAATTAGTTCTGTGTTAGGCTAACTTGTGTATCAATTAATATATATTGTTGAATATATACAATTACGCGATTTGGCTAAATCGTGCACGTTTAAATCGAATGTAATTCGGTTCAATTTAATACGGACGTTGGTGAACAATTTTACTAAATAATATAACATTGTTTAGTAACACTACTATATCCAAAAATATTACTTTGATAATATTTTGTAATTATTTCGTATCGTACAAATAAACGTCTACGCGATTAATGTGATAAACTCGCAAATAAAACGAAACAAGTTAAGTTACATTTTATAACCCAATCATTAAGTAATTAATGAAATACTTCAAGTAAAATATTTAATAAATATTCGTATTTTAATACTTATAATTAAACGTACATAAAACTATTTAAACGTTTAAACGACCGGGAAAACGAACACCGCACGGAGCGCAAATGCACGGGAACGAAAAATGGAGCCAACCACATTTGGGTGGGGCCCAAGTGGGCCGGCCCCCATATCATCACCAACACCATCATCTTTTCATCTTTCATCATTCTCACCATATCTCTCTTTCTTTCTTTCTCTTTCTTCTCTCTTTTCTCTCTAAACACTTCTACCACCACCACCCTTCCACCACCTAAAAACACCACAAAACGACCTCAAATCACCGGAGCCATTTAGAGAAAAACGACCACCTCGCAACGATCTACGTTTCTATCTTTTCGGATTTCTCCGGAGTTAACTTGTAAGATTCCCGACAAATCTCGAAACTCTATGATTTTGTGTATTTTCACTAGGTTGTTGTATATATAAACTTAAAATGTCCAAATATGGGTTGGGTAAAAGATTTGGACCAAATGGTGGCCGGAAAACTCGTTTTCGACTCAAAATCCGGCCATCACATGTAAGTGTCGCATAGACTCGTGCAGCGTAGCGTCACTTAATGCGTCACTTAAGTGACGCACTGAGTGTCGCTAAAAGCCCTAATCTTGCGTCACTTGCCTAAGTGCCGCGAAAAGCCCTAATTTTGCGTCACTTGCCTAAGTGCCGCGTAAAACCCCTTTTAGCGTCACTTCCTAAGTGACGCAAATTCAATACCCGTCACTTGAACACGACACTTGACTAAGTGTCGCCCATAATTGAATCCTGATTTTATCCGTCACTAACCTTAGTGACTCATGACTCTTATACCATCACTTCTACCCGACACTTCTTTAAGTGTCGCCCCTTATGCGTCACTTCTCTAAGTGACGCCCTTATTACAGAATATTTCATTTTATGTGACACTTCCCGAGTGTCGCCTAAATCCTAAGTGTCGCATGAAACAGAACCAAGAAAACACAGATTTTACTAAGTGTCGAGACCTGAAATTTTATCACTCGATTATACCAAAATTCAAGTTTTAGATGCGTTTTTCACTAAAGCAATATAGTAGAAATAAAATTTTTTCAAGTTGACCTGGCATCTCGACCCCAGCCAGGGGCTCTGCCCCTTGGACCCCGCCAAGGGTTGCCACCCATGGAACCCCGCTAACCAGGGGCGCTGCCCCTGGACCCCCGTCACCTAAAGATTGTAAATACCTTATAAGTATAACGTTTCGAAATCAAAATAATAATGTTAAAGATTATTATTACAAACAATCACCAATGGGCCGTACATGTTTTCAAAAACTCAAACTTATCAATCAAATCAAATCATTAGGACATTACTAGTTGGGTGAACAACTAGCCTAGGTTATCTTTTAAGATACCTACTTATTTTAATTAACCTTGCACGTTATAAACGCCCGATAGGTTACAGTCTTCGAACACCCCATTTTACTTCACCACATTTGCTTCATTGCAACTCTTCAGGCTCAGGTGAGTCTCATAGCCCCTCTTTTTACTGTTTTTAAACCCAGGGGTAGGAATACATGCTTTACCTTGTTTTACATGTGAACACGAGTACAAAACTCGCTATATCCTACATGAGCTGTTTTCTAATCACTTTTAAGTCCTCTACGTTCATAGTTCTGGTAATACTTTATGTAGCGCGAATGTTAGTGTATGGTACCATATAGGATTGACAATCCTCGTCCGGATTAGCAAACCCTAACTGGTCAAACGGACGCATTAGCATTTGTTCATACGAGTGTGGATTAGACACTCGCCCGGAGGCACCCACGATCAGGCACTTTATTGTGATCCTGACACCCACGTTAAGCACAGAAGATGACCTCATGGCAGACATATACATTATTTGATTCATTTCAAACGTTTAATACTAAATCTTGTGGTTCACAACTTACTTACATATTTATATGCAAACCTGTAAGCTCACCAGCGTTAGCTGACCTTTTAGCATATGTTCTCAGGTACGCAACAGCAGTAGACCTGTTCATTCAGGATGCCCATAGCTCGAGTCAGCATGCACAGCAGGAGATTATTTTGCATTACTACATTTTGTAACCTAGTTATGCCATATAATCTCTAAACATTGTAATTAATGGACTTTTGTAAACGTTATACGTTGTAAAACTTTATATTATCAATGTATCAGTAAAACGATGCATATAGAGTCTTTCATTATATGCCTTGTGTGTTTTGATTATTGATTAGTAGCACCTTAAAGCTTGCTTCCTCTAAACAGTAAATTCGGGGGTGTTACAGATTGTCTCCCTTTTCCTTTTCATATTAGCAAGTTTAGGTTTTGTTGTCTTATGGTTTTGCTTAGAGACCCCCATTTGATTTGTTGGTGTTTCAACTTCTGGATGTGACAGATCCTGAAAACGTCTAGAGAAATGGATCGTGTCATCACTCTCTAAGTCTTCTAAATTAGTAGAAAAATTGTTACTTACTTGAGTCTCCTCTACACCATCATTAAACTCGCCATCCTCATCCTCAACGTTTTCATAAATCTCATGGTTCAAACTGCTTAGATCCATTGAGGTTGCTACACAATCTGTACCGCTAGCGACCGCATCACCAAACAATCGTTCCCATGCGTCTTGCAGTTGCTTAGATGGTTGTTATTTTCGGAGTTTCTTGGCATTTTTGTTTCCTACACAATACAATAGTGTACCGTAAGATCTCAAAGTAATAACAATAACAATAATAATTAATAATACTGATAATAAATGAATTTATATATGTTACCTTAATTTTCTTTTCCCACCATTCATCATCGAAAGTAATTGTCTTTGTAGACTCATTCCAACCTCCCCCCGCTGCCTTGCTTTTCCAACCATATCCATAGATTATAGTCTTTTTTCATGTTATCATACTTATTTTTCAGAGCTTTATCACTAAGGAACTTGTGATTAATAAGTTTCTCAAAGTCTGACTGAAGGTCGACCCATTTAAATGGAGAACTTCGACCGTTTTTCTCGATGCATTTGTTCAAGAAGTCACATAATGCCAAAACTATTTCTTCTGGCCAAGGCTCTCTCTCTTTCTTCTCCGACACATTAGTTGGAGCCATCTTCTATCAATATAATATAAAGATCAAATGCATGAACTTACCCTAATTGGGATGAAATAAGGACAATGTTATCACTTACAACGATTCAACAAAACTTGGCCCAGGTTCTAAGATAGCATGGAAAGTTGAAAAAATAGTTTCAATAGAGAACTAGAGTTTGAGAAGAGTTACATTATCTATCCTAAATATATATTGTCATGGTTTTTAAGACTCAACCAGATTAACAAGAAAGCCACCATGCTTTCACTGAGTACCACACTGCATGACCAACTACCACAAACAAAAAAATAGCAAAGTACAAAAGCATCCAACAACATCCATATGTGACTTGCAGCATAATAATGATAATGATAATAATAATAATAATAATAATAATAATAATAATAATAATAATAATAATAAATACATAAAGCAACAATCACCATCACCAAAATAGTATGCGATCCACCCAAAAAAATAAAAGTCGGCACACCCTTTCAACTGAATATCTAGTACCATGTCGATGACATAATCATGGGATTTAATTAGTGTAATAATTTAAGATAAAGTATGTGGAATTGCACAAGCAATGTTATGATTAATGATTAATTTATCGATGTTATAGGAAATTCTCGACATATCTGCCATCGTATCAATCGAAGCAATTAACTCACGTAAAATAACATGGGTAAAAAAGCACTACATATATATCATAATTAATCTGAGCAAAATTGATCAATTAAATGTAGAGCAAAAGCTTCCAAATCTACATGGGTCCCCACTAACATTACAAGCCGTAAATTACTTAATGAAGAATACGAATATTTACTTACGGGTTGTGAAACTACAAAAGCAGCATTAACACATAACATCATATAGATGTAGTATCTTTTGTGCTAGCAGTAGAAACCATAATTAGCAGTAGTAATTCTTGTATATTAGCAGTAGAAATGACTTAGAGCAACCTGACCCAACATATTCGTCTCAAACCATTTGTTTGCACCCATGTGATAATATATATGCTATGAGTTTGATATGTACGTTTCGATTCACTCTAATACCCGAGCTAACCACCTATATGGAGGTGCCATAGGGGCGTCATTGTGGCACCAGTAGTATCGTACCACCGTGGCAGTGGGATCGTCCATGGCATCTCTTTGTTTGCTTTGTGAGAGCACTTTGGCCACTAGGAGGCGTATGGGTCGACCCTAGACTATATGATATGATATGTTTTGGTGGATGTTTGTTTTGTACCCACACGCCATTGCACATTTTATGGTACATATGGATCGGCCGGTCCTATGTACATTTGTACGTTTATGATTTATATGAGCTCATTGGGTATCTCCGTATGATTCATCTGCATATTCACTTGTTTCGATATCTCATTTACGTCTATTATAACCCGACTTGTTTGTTAGCGACTAGGTTTATGCAGCTTCGTTTCGTTCACAATTGTAACTTATAATTATTGCTTATTACTCCCTCCGTCCCAAAATTATTGTCCACCAACAAAAAACACATAGTTTAATAAAAGTGGGACCACAACACCTTTCAACCAATCAAATAGAATCTTCACCCACCAAAGTCTCCTCCTATTGATTGAAATGAAAAGTGGATAATTATGGTGTTGTTGAGTGCTCTATGGAGGTCGATTTTCTTCTTGTAACCTTCCATCAGTTGAAACTTGTACTAGAGGTATATATGTTTAAACTTACCATCTTGTAATGCATGCAATTAGTATTATGTTATTATGTTTGGATTTGGATGAAAACCAACTTAAATCGTAATTTTTTATTGTTAATAATATTCTATAATTATTCGTTTCTTAACAAATTAGCAGGTGATTGTCGTCTATATGCTAAATAAAATATGACTAACAATAGTCAACTGTCTTGTAGATACTGAGGTTACGTTTTAAACTACGAAAGTGTGATATATGAATTATTATTTGATAGTGAATAAATAAATAAATTAGAATATGATGTTATGTGGATTGATGGTCGAATCTTTAATAGTTATTGAATTTTAATTAAGTCAGTAACAATAATAGCAAATAATAACATCCTATCAGTCAGCCAGTCACAAAAGATTATACGGTGATCTAACATTCGTTAATTATTAAGTAGTATGCAATAAATTGTAGATCGTTGGACGATAGAAATTGGATCCGGTTTTCTGTTAAGCATTGCGATCATATAAGGTACGGATTCTAATCTTAACTTTAAGATTTCATATGATTCGATATATGTAAGTTGGTTCTTTTTATACGATTACATTCGACTATTTGCACGGATTTCTCATCTTATTTATAATCGAAGAGAAAAAGACACTGATTCCGAATATGTAATTTTTATAATTTATAGACATACGGTTTGTGAGATATTTAGTTTTTTAAAAAAAGTTGAAAATGGGTTTTTGAAATTGAGCAATTCTATTGGTTCCTCCATTCTTCATTTTTTTACCATTCTTTTTTGAACTTTTCTCTTAAAATAATATAAAATGTTACCACCTCCGTCCCATAATTATTGTCCATTTTTGACTTTATGAAGTCTTTCTTTTTCAAATTTCACCTTAAATATTTTTGTTTGTGTTATATATATTTGATGCAAAATATATGAATGAATTTGGTTTTAAATGTATTTTCATTAGTATAATTTTCATCAAGTATTATATAACAAAAAAAATATTTAAGGTCAAAGTTAGAAGAAAAAAAAGACTTTAGAAAGTCAAAACTGGATAAATTTGTCCCGAAATTCATTAAATCCCATCTAGCCCTCTTTTCCTCATCTGAGACGTTCCTTGAAACGCCACCATAATTTATTCAAAATGTGTAGGATCGATTAATAATATCTCATTTCAAGATTCAACAAGATGTCATATCACAAGAACGCCATGCACGAGACTTGTTTTCCGGTATCTAACCTTAAAACAAGGTATATATTGTTGGACCAACTCTCCTCCCAACATTTGATGATTGTTTAAGAAGACTCTAATTTTTCGATGTTTATTCTTTATTAATTATTTGATGATTGATTTGAAGACTTGTGACATATCGATAAAGATGGCCTTGTGCCACAAGAGATTTGATACAGTAATCAAACATCTCTTGAATCGTCTTGAACTTGAACCTTAAAGCTCTTTATCTTTGCTGTGTTAAGCTCATGATTGGGGATTTTACCCAACCAAAACTCATCTAAATTAAGGATTTGGAATCCGTTGATTAATTTGTTGGTATCGTAACGGCGAATATCATTCGGTAATGGCCAATGATGACGGTGCTGCTGCTGCTGCTAAGGGTAAGACTCTACGAGATAGACTCCGCAAGGTCTTAGAAAACGTTCCAAAGATGCCTCTGAGTGAAGAATTTTATCTTCATAGACAAGTTTTTTGGAGCAAAATTGAAGGTATGTTTTTTTCATTTAATACATCTGTTGTTGTCTAATCAATCAATCATCTAGTCTTCTTCATATTATAACAAATGGAAATGGAAATGTATTTGATTAAATTAAACAGGAGATGATGTTCACGAGAGATTAAAATATGCGTTTTGTAAAGTTGAAGCCTTTCCTTTGAAAGAGATGATTATTCAGTTTTGGGCAGTCGCAACCAACGGTAACCAACTTTCAACTTTTGATGAGCCTTTTGCCCTTACTCCTCTTAATCGCCGTCTCTGCAAATATAGGCTATCCTCTGTGAAGTATCACTTTAAATTTGGTAATTCTAGCTCTCCACACATCAGGGCATTCTTCAACCAGTTTCCGGAGGTTGTTTTGGATTTGAATAAGCATGCGGATATACAAGTGTTGTCGAAAAGGGCTCTACGCTGTGGGTTGACTTGCTATATCTTACTGCCTGTTATTTCTCATACAACCTCTTCATCTACTTCTAGTTCTAGTTCTAGTTCTAGTTCTAACTCTAGCTCTCGTTGTGTTGGTGTTGTTGAGTGTTCTATGAGTCGGCCCAAAGATCTTCTTGTATTTTATAATCAGTTGAAACGCTCACTAGAGGTATGCTATTTAGACTTGTACTATCTTAAGGCAACCTAAGCATTCATATCATAGTTTCCATTTCAAGATGTTATTGCAATTTTGATTAATTATCTGCCCGCCTAAATTCATCATCATATACACTGCTTGCTATACATACGTCTTACTCTACTCTTAATTATATTAATACTTGTATTTTGTGTCTTTTGTTCGCAGTTAGTCGGTCTAAGTATCTATCAAGTACAAGGAAATTGGCCTTACAGGGTACTACATTTAATGTTCGAATATTTTTCTGTTATAACTTTTAATTCGGCGTTGAGATGGACTTGTCCATCTCTTTTTAACTTCTTTTACCTATTACTACCAGTACTAAGAATGTATCGTCTCTCATATACCTTTCTTATGTATGTAACAGAAAGTAACCGACGCACTCAAAAATGCCACAAATGAAATTGAGAAAGCATTACAGACAGTTTGTGAATCACATGACTTATATCTTGCTCAAGTTTGGATTCCTGATGTTAAGAGTCAGAATTGTGTCTCCTTTTCATCTGACTCTTAAAAGAAACAAATGCTCGTCAAATTGATTGGTTGCTGTTTTGATTCAGACGAGTATCCTCTCAAGAAATTCTATGAAAGTTGTAATGTGCTCCCTCCAGAAATGGGGAACGGGCTGGCTGGTATGACGCTCGAAACTAAAAAACTACACCTCTGCAGTAATATTCATGAGCTGACTGATACCGGGGGATTATTGGCGCTGCTCTCTGCTGCAGCTAAATGTAGCTGTTTTGTGATATGTTTGAGGAGTAGTCTCACCAAAGATGACATAGATTATGCGTTTGAATTCTTTTTGCCTCATGACCGCGACTTGCCAATCTTGTTGGAGTCCTTGTTATCAACACTCAAGAGGTGTTTGCCAAGCTTTGTGGTTCCCTCTGGTGAACCACTTGGCCATGAAGTAGATGCTTTACTTGTTACTGAAAATGGGAATACCAATTATCGCATCGGAAGAAGACCCGGAGTATTGAAAGACACTGTTGTTGGGAAGAGAAAGTTTAGCGACTTGTACGAGAGCCAAAGTGACTCGAATCAAGATAGTAATGACAAGAAGACGTCTGCAACACATGATGATGGTGATGATGTTGCCATAGTCGCTCTTTATGAACAAAAGTACACCTTAGTCGTGCTCCCGGCCTCGTCTACACTTGAAGATGTTGGGAAGAGAATAAAAGAAGACTTTCTATTGGATTCAGCTAAGGATTACAAGTTTCAGTACGAAGCTGCTGAGGGAGAATGGCTTAGCCTAGATGATGATGCTTGCTTCAAGACTTGCATCTCGATGTCAAAAAGCTTCAACAAGAGTCATATCAATTTGTGTATTCAAGTGGCTGGGAAGAATGTGTTGGGTCAGATTGTATGCTGATACAAATTGGAAATTGATCTAAGTGTAGTTAATACCGCTGGAGTTATTTGTTAGTACTGCTAGTTATGGTTTGCACCGTTGGTCAAAGTTTACACCGCTGCATCTGTTACAACTGGTGGACTATTCTCAGTTTCTACCGTCAAGTCATCTGCAGTTAATACCGCTAGTCTAGTTTACATGGTTTCCACCGCTGGTACTGATAGCAGCGGAAACAATGCCTAGTGGATCCGTCAGACTTGCACGTGCAGTGAACAGTAATTACAGACCATGCTTAGCAGAAATACAGATACAGAGTTAGATTAGTTTCCAAACTTTAATGAGGATAACTTGTAAAAGAAAACTCTAATGATGAAATAGAGTTTTCTTATTTTCAAAGCATGGCATGCATATTAGTTGGTACTTTTGTTTTGACTATATGTATGTCTCATCTTCTTCATTTAGAAGTGTGTAGCTTCAAGGTTTCTTTGTAAATCCTGATACAAAATCAGTGTATCCGTATTATTACCATCAATAATAATATTGAAGCTTTGGTTGTTAAAATTGTTTCTTGTTGTTCATTCTGTTAAAATCTTCCTTGTTAACAAGTGTTATTCCGCAAACTTCTTGTTAATACTTCAAAGCTTTTAGTTGGTTAAATCTTGATATTGTTCAAGTCTGGGAACCACAAGTGGTATCAGAGCAGTTGTTAGCTTTGAATACAGGAAGTGTTTGAAGAAATTAAGCTTTAGAGTCTAAGCTACACTTGAGGCTGGTTTAGAGAGTGATTTAAAAATGTCTGCAGAAACTTCAGATGGGATTCAAGCAACAAAGATCCCAATACTCAAACCTGATGAGTATGAGATGTGGAGAAACAGAGTTAGGCAATACATGTTGCTTACAGATTATCAGATGTGGGACATTGTTGAAAATGGTCCAAAGTACAAAACTGATGCAAATGGTGTTAGGCTACCAAGATCAGCACCAACTTCTGATATCGAACGAAAAGAGAGAGCAACAGAGATGAAGACTCTAAGTACTCTCTTAATAGCCATTCCAAATGAATATCAAAGTAATTTTGATCAGTGTGCAGATGCAAAGGTTCTAATGGAGGCACTGGATAAAAGATTTGGTGGAAATGCCAGCACCAAAAAGAACAAAAGATCATTGCTCAAGCAACAGTTTGAAAACTTTGAAGCTACAAAGTATGAAACTTTAACTCAAGTCTTCAACAGATTCTCAAAGTTAGTAGGTGATTTGGAAAATCACAAGGTAAACATAGATAAGGATGATCTTAATAGAAAATTTTTAAGATAATTGGGAGATGAATGGACAATGTATACAGTTGGGTTAAGACAGAAAAGTGATTTAGATGATAAGGAGTTAAGTGACTTGTATAATGATCTCAGATCATTTGAATCAGAAGTGGAAGGCAAAAAGCAAGCAGATGGTTACTCTCAAAGCGCACAAAATGCAGCATTCATATCTACTGGTAAAAGACAAGCAGAGTCAAAGTCCTATGGTGGTACATCAGTTGGATATGGATCTGGATCTGGTTCACTACCACAGGACAGATCTTATGATCAAGTTATGGAAGCATTCTTTGCAGCTCATGTAAATTCATCACTCATTCATGAAGAATTAGAGCAAGTCAATCCTGATGATCTTGAAGACATGGATTTGAAATGGCAGATGGCTATGATTTCCATGAGAGTAAAGAGATACTTACAAAGGACTGGAAAGAGTAATTTCGGCTTAAGAAGAGAAGACAATGCTGGGTTTGATAAGAGTAAAGTAGAATGTTACAATTGTCACAAGATGGGTCATTTTGCTAGAGAATGCATATCTCCAAAACAAGAAGGAAATGATCAAAGATCAGCTCAAAGAACTGGTGGGTACAATGGAAATCAAAGAAGAAACATTCAGATTCAAGATACTTCCACAAATGCTCTAGTATCTCTGGATGGACTAGGGGTGGATTGGAGTGATCAAGATCAAGTTGAAGAAATGCAAAATCTTGCACTAATGGCTCAAACAGAAGCTGAAGATTCAGATGAGGTTCCATATGAGGTACAAGCTAAATTATGCTCTAATGTATGCAAGAAAACTGTCAAACACTATAGAGATCATAATGCTAAAATCTGCACTGAGCTAAAAGAATGGGACAAAAAAATAGACACTATGTTGCTTCAATTGAAGATCTAGAAAACAGAATTAATGCATATCAACAAAATGAGACTCAATTTGCTTATGATATTGAGTATGTCAAATATGAAAGAGATGTTTTAAAAGATAAAGTTGAAGATCTTCAAAAATTATTAGCTCAGGTCTCTAGTGAAAAAGAAAGTATGAAATTGACAGTATGGGATCTTGAAAATGCATCAAAGAGTGTTCAAAACTTAATTGACTCACAAATTCATCATAAAATTAGAACTGAAATAGGATACAGTTTGAATAATGTACCCCCACCTTATAATCACAACTACTTTCCTCCTAAAACTGATTTAGACATAAATAAGCTTAAGGAGTGTATGGTAGAAGAAGTTAAAAAGGTAGATCCAGTTAAAATTTTAGAAGAAAATGTGTTTGTTGAAAATGTAGAGATATCAGATTGGAACTCTGATGATGAAAATAAATCAAAACCTGAGTGCAGTAAGACTGAAACATCATGTGAAAAGGAAATGAAATCTCTCATAGGATTAGTTTCTGATCTGAAGAAAGAAAAAATTGTGGAAGGAAAGAAAATGTTTCAGGAGAAAAAATTGTGGAAGGAAAGAAAATGTTTCAGGAAAGAGCAAAGCTTAATTTGGAAAAGATGAACAACACAGATAACAAACTTAAAACAGGTCTAGGTTTAATTAACAATAAGGACAAGTCAATTTGTGAAAATGTTAATAAACCTGTATCAAAAAATCTTGAGTCTGTTAAGTGTTCAAAATGTATGTGTAAAACAAGCAGCTCATCATCCTTGTCAAAAACAAAAACTTATTCCAGAGGAAATCAAAGAAACTGGAATCAAATGGTCTCACAGAAATTGGGATCAAGCTTTCAAAGGATTGATGAGAAGGCCTGTTACATATGCGGAAGAACCAATCATCTTCAACATGATTGTTTTCATAATCCAAGATTTCAAAGGATTACAAAACCTTCATGGACATCTGTTGATAGAATTAATCATCAAAATTTTAAATCAAAAGTTAATTCTATTAAGAAGAGCAAGGCTTCTATAGTTAATATTGTTGCTCCAAAACAGAAAGCAGTGTCAACTAGACATAGAGCCAACAGTGGAAATCAGAAGACATTTGCAGCAACAAAACTTAAAACCGCCAAGCATATTAAGACTGCCGCAATATTAATACCGCTAAACAAGTTACCACTGCTAACACAGTTAAGACCGCTCGTCCAGTTAAAACTGTTAAAGCAGCTAACACTTCTAGTAGTATTAACACTGCTACCAATCTTAAGACTGCCAGGCCTTTGAATACTGGTTCAATTTCAAAATCTCTTAAACCAATACCTGCTGTTATGTCTAATATATGTTGGACTTGGAAATTAAGAAATAATGACAAATCAAAATTTTCTAAGAACAACAGTGCATCACAGTCAATGACCTTTAAAAGAGTTGACTGGGTGAATGCACAAGGGATACCCAAAACCAAATTGGTTTCGGTTCCCAAGAGAAACTAATTTCTGTGTATTTTATATGTGCAGAGCAAGTCAAGGAGTACATGGCACATTGATAGTGGTTGCTCTAGGCACATGACAGGAGATAAAAGCAAGTTGCAGAACTTCAAGAAATTTGATGGAGGTCCTGTAGCTTTTGGAAGTAGTCCAAATGGTGGAAGGATTACAGGAAAGGGAATTGTCAACAGTGATAAGATAAGCTTTACTGATGTGTATTTTGTTGAACAATTAAAGTATAATTTGCTAAGTGTGAGCCAAATCACTGAGAAAAAGAATCCAGTTCACTTCACAGACACAGAATGTTTTATTCTTTCTGACAAATTTAAACTTGATCCAAATATGATCTTAATGAAAATTCCAAGAAAGAATAACATGTACTGTTGTGACTTAGCAAATTTCATACCTCAAAAGGAGTTAAATTGTCTGATTTCAAAAGCTACTGTTGATGAATCTGATCTTTGTCATAGAAGGATGTGTCACATGAATTTCAAAACCATTAACAAACTTGTTAAAAGTAAACTTGTCAGAGGTTTACCTGAGAAAACATATTCATGTAATGATCACTGTGTTGCCTGTCAAAAAGGCAAGCAATATAAATCCTCTTATAAGCCCAAAATCATGAATTCAAATTGCATTCCTTTATACTTACTGCACATGGATTTGTTTGGACCAACTAATGTGAGTAGTATAGGAAAGAAATCATATTGTCTTGTGATCATTGATGATTTTAGCAGATTTTGTTGGGTATTCTTTCTTAGGACAAAAGATGAAACTGGTGAGCAACTTAGATCATTCATCACTAAGATAGAAAATCAAATGAATTTGAAAGTTAAAATCATTAGAAGTGACAATGGTACAGAATTTAAAAATCAATTGATGGATAAATTCTGTGATTCAAAAGGAATTGAAAGACAGTTTAGTGCTCCTAGAACTCCACAACAAAATGGAGTTGCTGAAAGAAAGAATAGGACACTAATTGAGGCTGCTAGAACAATGTTAGCAGATGCCAAATTACCAATGACTTTCTAGGCTGAAGCGATTAGCACTGCTTGCTATGTTCAAAACAGAACCTTAGTCATTAAGCCTCACAACAAGACACCTTATGAGCTAATTTTTAATAGAAAACCTTTAGTTAGCTTTTTGAAACCTTTTGGTTGTCCTGTTACCATCTTAAATACCAAGGATCATTTAGGGAAATTTCAAAGCAAAGTTGATGAAGGATGTTTTGTTGGATACTCTATTCCAAGTAAAGCCTATAGAGTATTTAATCACAGAACTAGAATTGTGGAGGAAACAATGAATCTGACTTTCAATGAACACACTCCAAATCTTGTAGGAACAGGACCAGCACACTTGTTTGACTTAGATGCTCTAACCAAATCTTTTAGACACTTGTATGAGACTTCAAATGCAGGTACAAATACAAATGTGCAGGTTAAAGCAAATAAGGAAAAAGGAAAAGCACCTGAATATGTTCTTTTTCCCATCTGGACTCCTGATCCTCCAGAAGTTTTTGAATCTCCACAACAACAAAGTCCAGAACAAGTCACAAACATTGATGATGATGAGAATGCATTGTCAGATTCTACTCTACATCAAACAGAAGAGGAAGCAGATCAAGGAACTGCTGAGAATGCATCAGAATATGTAGATGAAGATCAAAGTACACCATGTCACAATGTGTCTGATCCTCCTGACTTGGATCAGAACATGACAAATCTTGAAACCAATATTCCTGAATCATCTTCATCACATTATCAAGCTCACAAAAGCTATCTTCTTTTGGATAATGTGATTGATTCCATAGATGCACCCATGCAAACCAGAAGGCAATCAAGAGATAATGAAGAGGAAATCAACACTTCATTGTATGCATGTTTCTTATCTCAGATAGAACCTAAGAAAGCAATTGAAGCTTTAAAGGATTCTAGTTGGGTTGAGGCAATGCAGGAAGAACTGCTTCAATTCAAGATCCAGGAGGTGTGGACTCTAATGGATCTTCCAAAAGGTAAGTGGCCCATTGGCACTAAGTGGGTGTTCAGAAACAAGAAGGATGAGAGAGGGATTGTCATAAAGAACAAAGCAAGATTGGTTGCTCAAGGATATTCTCAAGAAGAAGGTATTGATTATGATGAAGTTTTTGCTCCTGTGGCAAGAATTGAAGCAATCAGATTATTCTTGGCTTATGCATCCTTCAAGAATTTCAAAGTGTATCAAATGGATGTAAAAAGTGCATTTCTCTATGGCAAAATTGAAGAGGAAGTGTATGTGTGTCAACCTCCAGGATTTGAGGATCCTATGCATCCTGATAAGGTATACAGATTGGATAAGGCATTGTATGGTTTACATCAAGCTCCAAGAGCCTGGTATGACACCCTATCTGTATATCTTTTGGAAAATGGATTCAAAAGAGGTTCAATTGATAAGACTTTGTTCACAAAAAGAATCAAGATTGATATTCTACTTGTTCAAATATATGTTGATGACATCATTTTTGGTTCTACAAAAGATTGTTTGTTCAAAGAATTTGAATCTCTAATGCATCAGAAGTTCAAAATGAGCTCAATGGGTGAGCTAACATTCTTTCTAGAATTGCAAGTAAATCAACAATCTGATGGCATCTTCATTCACCAAGGGAAATATGTGAATGACATTCTAGAAAGGTTTGGTTACAAGGATGTGAAATCTGCTAGCACTCCAATGGAAACACACAAACCACTGGTTGCAGATCTTGAGGGGGAGAGTGTTGATGAACACTTATACATATCAATGATTGGATCTCTCATGTACTTAACATCAAGCAGACCAGACATCATGTTTGCAGTTTGTGTGTGTGCAAGATTCCAAGCAAATCCCAAGCAATCTCATCTTTATGCTGTCAAAAGGATCTTTAGATATCTCAAAGGTCAATCAAAATTGGGCCTATGGTATTCAAAAGATTCTGCATTTGAACTTATTGCTTATACTGATAGTGATTATGGAGGTGCAAATGTGGATAGAAAGTCCACATCAGGGGGATGTCAATTTTTGAGAGACAGGCTAGTCTCATGGCAATGCAAAAAGCAAACCACTGTATCCACTTCAACAGCAGAAGCAGAGTATGTTGCTGCAGCAAGTTGCTGTGCTCAGATCTTGTGGATTCAGAATCAATTGCTGGATTATGGTTTAAAATTTTTAAATACTCCTATGTATATTGACAACAATTCTACTATCAGTATCATCAATAACCCAGTTAAACACTCCAAAACTAAACATATTGAGATCAGATATCATTTTATTAGAGATTGCAATGAGAAAAGATTGATTCAGATTTTCAAAGTTCATACTGATAATTAATTTGCAGATCTATTCACTAAAGCATTTGATGTGGGTAGATTTACATATTTAATTACAAGTATTGGAATGATCAATTTGACATAAATCTTTTTAAAATCAATTTTGTATATAAATCTCATAAAGTGTTTAATTCGGGTTACTTATTTTATCTGAGATGTTAACACTGCCAGCATTAATGTTAATACCGCCAGTTCACAAGTTAACACCGCCAGTGCAAATATAACTACTGCCAGTTCAGTTGTTATGTTAACACTGCCAGTTCTAAATTATAACCGGTACTTGTCACATTTTTGGAAATTGTTGTTTTGTGTGTATATACATTTTGTTTGCAGGTTGCAGGTTTACTTTATTATATGTGGCTGATTTTGGTCAAACTAAAGTCCAAATGTTTTATCACCACATATTTTTTTTTAAAGAAAGATTCCAATATGTTTAAGTACAACTTATTCACATCTTTTTAGGAGAATAGTAATATTTTCAGTCTTACAATCTTTCTTATTTTCAAGATTCTAATCATAGTTCTGGGTTCTATAACTTCGTGTTTATCAAACAAAAATGTCATTCATTATCTCAAAGTTTCTCAAGCAACTCAAATCTTTCAAGGCAAAAATGAACCCAACTCCAGAGCAAGCTGTGATTCTAAATGAAATTCCAACTTCTTACTTGTTCGACAATTATTACTCTCCAAGAGAACACTTTTATGCTGAAACATCAGGGAATACAACTTCTGGAACCTCTGACAATGAGATTCAAGAAGAACCAAACCCTGAGCTGATCAGTTTGGATGAATACCATCAAATGGAAGCTATTCAAGAGTATGAGCATGATCATGTAGTAGAAACACTACAAGAACAAGTTCAACAGCTGGATAACTACAACTGGGGATTAATGCATCAATGTCGAGAAACTGAGACCAGGCGACGCATTGCCAAAAGATCTCTTCCAGGAAAAATAAAGGACAGATTACTTCATTGGAAATACTTGGCAAAAAGAGCAAAGACTAAAGCCAAGATTTGGATCAAGTGTAAACTGGATCCATCTAATGAAGTCAGATTTAACTATATTCCTCCTTACACTTCTTATAGGGATCATCTGATGAATCGTCATTATGCTCAAGACTTGGAATTTCCGGATCTCCAAGATCCTGAATTGTTTTAGGTTGTTAAAAAAAAAAAAAAAAAAAAACACATGGTTACAACCGCTAGCTATGGTTACAACCGCTAGCTATAACTTGTTATAGTTACAACCGTTAACTATGACTAGTTATTCTGTTAACACCGTCAGTCTAACTATCCGATTGGTACTGCCAGTAATATTGTTAATAGTTAGTACCGCTGGTGTCGTTGATACTGTTTTAAATTAGGGCTCGTAACTACCGCTAGTTTATAACAAGAAAAAGGGGGTGAAAATCTTTCATTTTCACATACAACTCTTTCTCGCTCTCACAAACTTGAAATCCTCGATCAAAATCATCAAATCTTCGCACTCAATTTCAAGTTTAAATCGATCATGGCTTCGTCTTCTTCATCTGAAACTCTTACAATCGCTGAGAAACACAATATTCTCGCATTTCTGAGGAAAGTTCAAGGATCAGATGATTATCATGGGATGATTGATTTTCTGTTACACAACAACCTTAAAGAGGCTCTTACTGTAAACCCCACCATCTATATTTCTCATCTAAATGATTTCTAGACATCGGCAAAAAGAATAGAAATCGAAGGGGTCACTACTATTGAGGGAAAAGTTGCTGGAAAAGTGATCAAAATTTCTGAGGATTCAATTCGTACTCACTTGTTGCTGCAAGATGCAGATGGTATGGACTGTTATTCTATTCTTGAAATTTTTGATAAATTAAAATTGTTAGGGTATGAGGGGGAGAATGATGGCAAGTTAACATTTTTCAAATCAATGTTTTGCCCCCAATGGAAATACTTAATTCATACCCTACAACAATGTATTTCTCAAAAAAGGACTTCTTTTGATCAGTTTAGCAGTAATATTGCAACTGCAATAATTTGCCTAGCTAATGGAGAGAAGTTTAATTTTTCAAAACTGATTTTTACTGGCATGTTGAATAATCTGGAGCATCCCAAAGATAAATTTTTGATGTATCCAAGATTTTTGCAACACATTTTCAACAAAGAGTTAAAGGATTTGCCAAATACTGGTGACAAAATTGTTATCTCTTCACATTCTAAAAAGGTTTTTGCAAATATGAAGAGAAAAGGTACTGTTAAAGGTACTGCCTTTTCTGGGAAGGATACACCTTTAACTTCACACATGTTGAGAGCAGAAGCTGGTACATCAACCACTTCTGCACCTGCAGTTCAGGAGGAAGATACACCCCCTTCCTCTCATCCCAAAACTGCAGTGAAATCATCAAAGAGAACAAGGGACCCTAAACCATCCAAACATAAAGCCAAAAAGGCTAAGAAACAGGCATCTGAGGCTCCTCTTTCTCAGATGTCTCAGTCTGAATTAAATACAAATGAGGTGGTCAATGTAGAGGGTAATGACCATATGGAAAGGGCTGCCACTACTGTATCTACCTCAGAAGGAGTACAGGACAGTGGTAATGGAAATAGGACCCAATCCATGGCAACACAAGATGCAGAGATTCCAATGGATTCCTCTAATGCAGAGGACCCAATGGATATCATTGCAACAAAGGGGCCTCTGCTAGTCATGCTAGGCATGATGCAGCTGGTGGTTCCAGTGATCCATTAAAGGAGGTTAACACTTCCAAAGATGGTGAGGACAGTTCTTTACTAACTGAATTGACGAATACTTGTACCAAGCTGTGTGATTTGGTGAAAAAGCAGGGTGAGGAAATTGCTGATCAAAGAAAGCAATTGAAGGAGTTGAGAGATTTAGTGGATGAACTGATAAATGAAAGAAACATGAGAAAAGAAAAGGCAGAAAAGAAGTCTGAAGGTTTGAAAAGGCTTGTTAGGGGCAGTAAAAAGAATGTAGTTGAATCAACCTCTGATTCATCTAGTTCTTCAGAAAGCAGTGATAAAAATGATGAAAATCAATGGTGCTTCACTGGAGCTATGCCTTCATCTGCTGTATCAAAAGATCAAGCAGACAAACTTCTTGAAGAAGATGATCAGAGAAAAGAACTTGAAGCAGAATATGAGATGCCTCCTCTGTTCTCAACTTTTGAGACTAATGATGATAAGCTTGATGATAATGAACAGGTGGGTAATGGTGAAAGGACAGTTCTTGGAACAGGTTTGTTTGAAGATGTTGAACCAGAAGTGGTAGATGCTACCATAATGAATGTGGTAAAAGATGCATTAGATTTAGAGTTGCCTACTGATGTTGAGAAACCAGTTTTAACCGCTGGAGATAAGGATAATACCGCTAGTGAAATTCCAGTAGTTTCCACCGCTGGCACTAGTACTGCTATTGAAACTCAATCTGTTTCCACTGCTGCAACAAATACTACTACTTCTGAGCAACCTGATCCAGTTAGCACTGGTGGAAAAGATGAACCAGTTGCAACTGCAAGTGATGAGCACACTGCTGCTGAGGCCTTAGTTGAAGTGGCTAAATCTGTCCAAACAAGAAATGTGGGTATAACACTGAGAGAGCCTGATGTTGACAAAAGGCAAGAAAATGTCAAATCAAATTTGAAAGAAAAAGAAAAGTCTGCATCAAAGGATAAAGGCAAAGGTATTTTAGTGGAACCTGCAAAGCCATTGAAAATAAAGGATATTGAAGCCATAAATGAAAATGTGGCTAGACAACTTCAAGCCCAGTATGAAAATGAAAGAGGAGATGGCTACATTGAGGTTGATGTAGGAGATAACGTGAAGGTTCTTATGATCACAGAAGAACAAATTCACTTTGATCATCTATTGGCAGATGGATCAAAGAATGCTCAAATGGAAGCATTCACTCCTGATGAAAGGTTAATGTGGTATCTGGATATGCTTGAACAAAGAAGAAAGCATATGTCAAAGACGAAGATGGAGGAGTGATGTCGTGCAAACGGAGTTTTAATTTTAAAATAGGAAATACCTAACTTACTACACACAACACAGGCAAGAATACCTGATCATATATAATATAGCCCAGTAAGTCTGAGTCGAACACAGGGAACGGATGTCAATCTTAACAAATTGGAAATTGCTATAATTAATTAAAGCAGTAAAAGTGGGGACGTTTTAGTTCCGGTCGAACAATTGAGTAACAATTATAAAAGAAATGATTAATTAAAGAAAACTAATTTATTAAAATAAAGAAATACTAAAATAACTTAATTAAAGTAAAAGGTTTAATTCAGATGGTGAAAGAAATGTATTTGCTTAGATTACTTTCCTTAAAATCCGGAAATCATATTACTTAAAATGCTCACGTATGGATTCTATCGTGCCCTTTCAAACATATCAACCCTCCTTACAAGATAAGTTGAAATAAATACAATTAAGAAAGACACAAGGTTGTTTTCAACACATTAACAGTTCAATTTAACGTTGTCCATAAAATTGTATTCTAGATTAATTCAACACCGTTTATCTGACTTATTCTTTTGACTTGAATCAACAAAGTCTATAACTGATTAAGGTTATCTTGTCCATCAATGACCATTACTAACTATTAACCCTAGCCCGTCAAACTCAATATATTCGGCAATAATTATCGATTAAAATCAACAACTATCAATAATTCCACAACCAATAGGAAATCAATCTCAACTAATTATGAAATCACGCTAGGTAATCAGCAACAATCATCAAATATCCAAGGATTAACGAATAAACACATAAACATTGAATAAAATCCGATACGTTCGCATTTTCAATAATCAATCCATCAAATAAGTATTATCATCTAAGCAAATACATAAGAAACTTAGCTGATCATATTATAACAGAAAATCAGATTCAATATCATATCCATAATCATAATCGAATGAAAGATATAAAAGAAATCGAACCGAAATAATGAAATAACGAATGAACGAATGAAAGACTTTGATTCCTCAAGCTTTAATCCCCTCCAAATGCTCTGGAAAATGATTTTGTCACTGAAGAAATCGACTGGAGAAATGTGGTGGAGTGTGTGTAAAAATGAGGCAAAATGAGCTATTTAGGTTTTCTGTCGAAATGATCCATACGCCGTATGGATTTCCATACGCCGTATGGATCACAAAGCCCATGGATCTGACCCGCGTCTTCTGGCGGCCCGGCTCACTTCATCCATACGCCGTATGGATCACTTTTCCCAGTTTTTACACCATCGACCTTCAATCTTCAAACTTATTCATTTTTAGCTTCTTTTCTTCAATTCTCGCACGTTTTCATCTTCTATTCCGATTCAAGCTCCAAATAATTCCTAAATGCAAATATGAACGAATTGAGTATCGAATTCACATAAAATGCATAGGAAATTAATCAAACTAAGGGGTAATTAGTACTATAAAATAGCACATTTTGGCGTTCATCAAACATCCCCCACTTGAATCCTACTTGTCCTCAAGTAGACTAGTAATTCAAAAATTCAAAACTTTAAATATGAACGGCAAACAATGGATAAAAGGACTTACAAACTACACAGCATTCGGCAAACCAAATTTTCATCTTAAAATCGATTCTTCCTAAAAATTCAGCAATCAGAACTCTACATGAGGAGCCATTCTATTATTATTACTCATAAAAGATAATTCACTCCGATTACCGATATTGTGGTCCACTTAAACAATCTAAATTTCAGAGATTGAGCTTAACTTATTATTATTCTAGCAGGCCTTACCCTTGATTTTCAATAGCAAAATACTCTCATATAGATAACGCGTCACAATTCTCCAAATAATGAACATCCAATTAAATCAATCATTTTTCAAACCAAGACATTGGTGACAGGTCTGTACATTAGTACAACAGAGCGACATAACTTGGTTTTGGTTTTTCAATTTATGAGCCTTTTGTACTCGTTTATTTTTATCTATTTTGATATCAAATATACTGACGGAAACCAGGTCTGTACTTTCGTACAACAGAGGAGACATCACCCAGTATATTCCCAAATGATGATTGTTAGGATCCCAAAATTATGGATTATAACACGCTATCATACAAGAATTAAGACTAAGGTCATACCTTGCTAAAAGATCCTCATAGGATAAATCCCTACTTAATTCATTACATTTCTTACTAGCTCAATACCCTTCATATAGATTGCCTATCGGAACATCATAAGATGAACTATCTAATATTTAAAAATTAAATTTATTTCATTCTTTGCATTCCCAAAGCATGTTACAAGATTGCTAAACTTTACAAAGAAAACAATTTTAAAACAAAAATTTGGGCTGAAAAATGACTAACACGCAGAATGCCTCTTAACCTCAATATTTTTCAATAGCTACCATTCATAAGTTAAGGACAATTAAACTTCTTTTCCCCCATCCCCCACTTAGAAACATGCAATGTCCTCATTGCAAAAGAAAATAAAAATAAAGGGAATAGAAAAGAAGTGAAACAGAAAACTCCCCTGATTTGAAGGCAATTTGCTTGAAGGACTTCGTTCAGAAATAAAATACAATAGCACACTTCCGTAGGCAACACGATTGCATTTAGCACATGCAATAAGCCTTTAAACCCCTCGGTATCCCGAGTGGACGAGTTGTAGTCTCGTGAGGGTTTCCAGAGAACACACCCACAAAGTTCAAACCTGCAAACAAAAACAATAAAACAAAATAACGGATTAACAAAATAACGGGTTGTCTCCTGAAAGCCCTTTTGTTTATCACGTCGGTAAGCTCGACCTCATGTTTCACCACTTAATTCAAATCCAACTCCAAATCACGCTTGGAGTCCCTTATATCACCATAGTACTTCTTCACTCTACTTCCATTAACTTTGAAAGTTTTTCCAGAATATCCTTGCAAATCAACAGTTCCAAACGGATAAACTTTGTCAACCACAAAAGGGCCAGTCCAGCGTGTCTTTAACTTTCCTGGAAACAGATGTAATCTCGAACTATACAACAGAACTTTATCACCTTTCTCGAATGTATGGTTCGACTTAAGACGAGCGTCATGCCATTTCTTAGTTCGCTCCTTAAACAATCTCGAATTGTCATAAGCATGTATTCTTAATTCATCTAACTCATTCAACTGTTCCATTCTTTCCTTTCCAGCTAACTTCTCATCAAGATTGCACTTCTGTAAAGCCCAGTATGCTTTATGCTCTAACTCAAAAGGTAAATGACAAGCTTTTCCATAAACAAGGCGATAAGGTGTTGTTCCAACTAACGACTTAAATGTTGTTTGTGCCGCCCATAACGCATCATCCAACTTGTATGACCAATTCTTAGGGTTTCCTTCAACTGAACGTTCCAAAATACGCTTCAACCCTCTATTAGTCACTTCTACTTGACCACTCGTCTGTGGATGATAAGCAGTTGAAAACTTATGTCTAACTCCATACTTTCGCAGCACTCTTTCCAATTGCAGATTTGTGAAATGTGTCCCTCGATCACTAATTAAAGCTTTTGGTGCTCCAAAGCGCGAAAATAACTGCTTAAGAAAATTTACCACAACGCGAGCATCATTTGTGGGTAATGCCTTTGCTTCGGCCCACTTAGAAACATAGTCCACAGCCACAATGATGTACTTGTTTCCATTCCTAGGTGGAAACGGGCCCATAAAATCTATACCCCACACATCAAAAATCTCGCTTATCATAATTGGATTTTGCAACATCTCATCCTTCTTTGAAATTCTCCCCGTACGTTGGCAGGCATCGCATTCCTTCACATACTTGAATGCATCCTTGTAAACTGTTGGCCAATAAAAACCTGCCTCAAACACTTTTCTTGCAGTGTAATTGGGACCATGATGTCCTCCAGCCGGACCATCATGACAGTGCTCTAAGATAATATCACATTCCTCTCCAGCTACACATCGTCGGACAATTCCATCAGCACACTGTCTGAACAGATATGGATCTTCCCAAAAGTAATACCGTAAAGATGAGAAAAACCTCTTTCTCTGGTTGAAGTCCAATCCAGGTGGCAGAGTCTTTGTAACTAGAAAGTTTGCAATATCAGCGAACCATGGAAATTCATTCAGAATTGCTTTCAACAAGCTTTCATCGGGAAACTTATCTCGAATTTCCGTTTCATCCAACTTATCCAATTCCGGATTTTCTAGTCTTGACAGATGATCTGCAGCCAGATTTTCCGCTCCCCTCTTATCACGAATCTCAATGTCAAACTCCTGCAATAACAAAATCCATCGCAACAACCTTGGTTTTGCATCTTGTTTCCCAAACAAGTATCTTAATGCAGAGTGATCGGTAAAAACAACTGTTTTTGACAGGACCAGGTAGGAGCGAAACTTATCAAACGCAAAAACAACAGCAAGCAATTCCTTCTCAGTTGTAGTGTAATTCTCTTGTGCACTCGTCAAAGTCTTGCTTGCGTAGTAAATAGGTTGAAACTTCTTATCAACCCTCTGACCTAAAACTGCTCCCACAGCATAATCACTGGCGTCACACATCAATTCAAATGGAAGATCCCAATTCGGACTTATCATAATTGGTGCAGATACCAATTTCTCCTTTAAAACCTTGAACGCATCCTGGCACTCTTTTGAAAACTCGAACTTAGCTTCCTTTTCCAACAATTTGTTCATAGGACGTGCTATCTTTGAAAAATCCTTGATGAATCTCCTATAGAATCCAGCATGTCCTAAGAAACTTCGTATTCCCTTAACATTTGTCGGATGAGGTAGCTTTGCTATTGCCTCAATCTTCGCTTGATCAACTTCAATACCAGCTCTTGAAATTTTATGCCCCAACACAACTCCTTCTCGTACCATGAAATGGCACTTTTCCCAATTTAAAACGAGATTTGAACTCTCACACCTTTGCAACATTCTCTTTAGATTCATCAGACACTTATCAAAAGAGTCTCCAAACACAGAGAAGTCATCCATGAATATTTCCATGCTGTCTTCTACCATATCATGGAATATTGCCATCATGCACCGTTGAAATGTGGCGGGTGCATTACATAGACCAAATGGCATTCTCCGATAAGCGAAAGTTCCGAATGGGCAGGTGAAAGTAGTCTTATCTTGATCATTTGCATCAATTGGGATTTGGAAATACCCGGAGAATCCGTCTAGAAAGCAATAATATTCTTTTCCAGCTAGACGTTCCAGCATCTGATCAATGAACGGCAAAGGAAAATGATCCTTGCGTGTCGCATCATTCAGCTTTCTATAATCTATACAGACCCTCCATCCAGTAACAGTTCTCGTGGGAATTAACATATTCTTCTCATTCGCAACCACTGTCATACCTCCTTTCTTAGGCACAACATGAATGGGGCTGACCCATGGACTATCAGAAATCGGGTATATCAATCCAGAGTCAAGCAATTTAATGATTTCCTTTCTCACAACATCCGTAACCTTAGGATTTAATCGTCTTAATGGTTGCACAACTGGTTTGAAATCAGACTCCATAAGGTTCTTGTGCGTACAATATGATGGGCTAATTCCCTTGATGTCACTGATCGTCCATGCTATAGCATGCTTATGTTCTTTCAGAACTTTTAGCAGACTTTCTTTTTCGTTTGCTGATAGCTTGGATGAAATGAGAACTGGCAAATCCGACTCTCCTTGTAGGTATGCGTACTCCAAATGGGTCGGTAAATCTTTCAATTCTAACCTTGGTGGTTCTTCAAAAGAAGATTTACATGCCAACACCTCTTCTCGTGAACAGGGAATCCCATGCATAGTGATGCGAGTCTCCTTCTTGACTAAAATACCATTAGTCTCAACCGATTCTTCATTCTCAGTCAGCTGATCACCTTCTAAATCCTCATCACTCTCGAACTCTAACTCCTCAAGCATTTTATCGAATTCTTCGATATCTCTAATTGCTTCTATGCTTCCCGTCCATCCTTCCAGAATCATGGGATCAAGATCTTCATCTTCCATGAGACTTTGAAGGAACTCTTCATCATCAGTCATTTCTCTTGCACTCACAAAGTAGCACGTATCATCAACTGCAGCAGGATATCGCATTGATTTGTTGACATTGAACACTACTTCATCTTCTCCTAACCTAAGAGTGATTTTCCTATCATGAACATCAATCAATGCCCTTGCAGTGGCTAGAAAAGGTCTTCCCAATATGATAGGTACCTTTTTATCTTCAACCATGTCCAGAATGATGAAATCACATGGAAAAACAAACCTATCCACCTTAACTAGCACATTCTCTACCATGCCCCTAGGATATTGAACCGAACGATCTGCTAACTCAATGCACATTCTAATTGGCTTTGGTTCCCCCAATTTAAGTCTGGCATACATAGTATAAGGCATTATTGATATGCTTGCCCCCAATTCAGCCAATGCATGAGTAAGGTCTAAACTTCCAATCAAACAAGGAAGGGTAATACTCCCAGGATCTTTCATTTTAGGTGGAAGTTATTTTGCATAACTGCTGAACATCTCTCATTCATTGTCACCGTGGTCACCTCTGCCAATTTGCTCTTATTAGTTAAAAGTTCCTTCAGATACTTTGCATACTTTGGCATTTGCGCAATGGCTTCCACGAATGGGATGTTAATGTGCAGTTGCTTCAGATTCTCTAGGAACTGGTGGTATTGAGCATCATCTTTCCCTCTTCTCAAAGCTGCAGGATAAGGTGGTGGTGGTGCATGCTCCTTAGCATATTGCTTATCTCTTGCAATTTGTTCAGCCTCAGTGTCCACCTTGGGACTTTCCACAACTTCTACTTCCTTCTCTTTTTGCGGTAGGGGTTGAGAAACAGGTTTCTTCTTTGGAATGGGGTCTTCAAAATCCTTTCCACTCCGGGTGATTACTGCTTTCGCCTGATCCCGTGGATTGGTTTCAGTGTATCCAGGTAGGGTTCCAGGGAATCTCTCTTGAAGAACTTTAGCTATGTTGGAAACATTCCCTTCAATCTGCTTAATCGCAGCTCCTTGGTTTCTCAATGCAGCGTCGGTGGCATCCATTCTTTGTCCAGAGCTCGTAATGAATTTTTCATTGGACGTGAGAAACTTACCCATCATTTCTTCTAAATTAGCCTGCTTGTCTGAAGATGAGGTACCTGGCTGCTCTTTGGTAAAAAATCCAGGTTGAGTTTGGCGAAACGGTCGCCCTCCATCTTGGTATGGTCTTCTGAAGAAGTTTCCACTGCCCTGACGGTATGGTGCTTGAGCTTCTCCATACTTGACTTCTTCAGTCTGTTCTCCTGTTCGCGCCTCGGGGCAATCCTTTACTAAATGGCTTCCTCCATAGTTGTCGCATCCTACTTGGATAGCATGGACAGTCTCAGTAACCTTCTTGATATCTCTGCCCATGTTATCTAGCTTAGCGGTGATGGCTGCAAATCCATCTTCATCATTCACAGACCTCTTCCGTCTAGAAGTGCCATCATCCCATAACTGAGAGTGTTTCGCTTGGTCGCGAATGGCAGTCAAAGCATCACGAGGGACTTTCTTGGGAATAGGTCCTTGGGTATCCAGTTGCTGTCTCGTGGCACGATCCACTCCTTTATAGAAAATACTCACGACTTGCTGATCGTTCAGGTCGTGCTGCGGGCACTTATGCATCAAATCCTTATATCTCTCCCAAGCTTGGTGTAGTGACTCATCCATTTCCTGCTTGAAATTTCTGATCTCGTCAATCATCTTTGAAGTTTTGGAAGGAGGACAATACATCTTTAGAAACTTCATGCGAAGGTCTTCCCATGTGGTTATGGATCCAGCTGGCTCGTTTTGAATCCATCTCTTAGCAGCTCCCTTTAGTGTGATTGGGAATACCCTGAGCATAACTTGATCGCGTGTGATGTTAGGAACGTTGAACATATCGGCTATCTCAACGATTTTCTCCACATGATCATTAGCATCCTCCCTTTCTTCTCCTCGGAAAGGGTTCTCCCTAAGCTCCTTGAGGAATTGTCCCTTGATTTCAAACTTCACATCTTGAGCAATTGCTGGCCTTACTACTCCAGTGCCACGGTCATTACGCATCCGACTTGAATACTCTTCGAGCGTTATGTTGGCGATATCTTCTGCCATTGCGTCTCTTGGGTCTGCCTGATTGATCAGAGGTTCGAATAAGGACCGAAGATACTCTCCAAAATCCCCTTCTAAATATGACGGAAGGTTGTGGTGTAAACTTGAGTTGGGTGGTACAGAAGCAAACCGTCTTCTCTGACGAAAAACTCTTTCAGCATCTTCAAAAGGATCAATGATATGAGGATTCCTTGATCGGGTCATAAACTTCCTGTGATATAATTCCCGAATCAGTAGAACAAGACCCTTATTGAACTATTTACTAAACAATCTTAAACACAAAAATAAAATTCGAAAAATAAATAAAACAGAACTGAACTTAAATAACAATATACAAGGATTAAATTCCAATTTGTCAAATTAAAACAAACCGCTCCCAGGCAGCGGCGCCAAAAACTTGATGTCGTGCAAACGGGGTTTTAATTTTAAAATAGGAAATACCTAACTTACTACACACAACACAGGCAAGAATACCTGATCATATATAATATAGCCCAGTAAGTCCGAGTCGAACACAGGGAACGGATGTCAATCTTAACAAATTGGAAATTGCTATAATTAATTAAAGCAGTAAAAGTGGGGACGTTTTAGTTCCGGTCGAACAATTGAGTAACAATTATAAAAGAAATGATTAATTAAAGAAAACTAATTTATTAAAATAAAGAAATACTAAAATAACTTAATTAAAGTAAAAGGTTTAATTCAGATGGTGAAAGAAATGCATTTGCATATATTACTTTCCTTAAAATCCGGAAATCATATTACTTAAAATGCTCACGTATGGATTCTATCGTGCCCTTTCAAACATATCAACCCTCCTTACAAGATAAGTTGAAATAAATACAATTAAGAAAGACACAAGGTTGTTTTCAACACATTAACAGTTCAATTTAACGTTGTCCACAAAATTGTATTCTAGATTAATTCAACACCGTTTATGTGACTTATTCTTTTGACTTGAATCAACAAAGTCTATAACTGATTAAGGTTATCTTGTCCATCAATGACCATTACTAACTATTAACCCTAGCCCGTCAAACTCAATATATTCGGCAATAATTATCGATTAAAATCAACAACTATCAATAATTCCACAACCAATAGGAAATCAATCTCAACTAATTATGAAATCATGCTAGGTAATCAGCAACAATCATCAAATATCCAAGGATTAACGAATAAACACATAAACATTGAATAAAATCCGATACGTTCGCATTTTCAATAATCAATCCATCAAATAAGTATTATCATCTAAGCAAATACATAAGAAACTTAGCCGATCATATTATAACAGAAAATCAGATTCAATATCATATCCATAATCATAATCGAATGAAAGATATAAAAGAAATCAAACCGAAATAATGAAATAACGAATGAACGAATGAAAGACTTTGATTCCTCAAGCTTTAATCCCCTCCAGATGCTCTGGAAAATGATTTTGTCACTGAAGAAATCGACTGGAGAAATGTGGTGGAGTGTGTGTAAAAATGAGGCAAAATGAGCTATTTAGGTTTTCTGTCGAAATGATCCATACGCCGTATGGATTTTCATACGCAGTATGGATCACAAAGCCCATGGATCTGACCCGCGTCTTCCGGCGGCCCGGCTCACTTCATCCATACGCCGTATGGATTCCATACGCCGTATGGATCACTTTTCCCAGTTTTTACACCATCGACCTTCAATCTTCAAACTTATTCATTTTTAGCTTCTTTTCTTCAATTCTCGCACGTTTTCATCTTCTATTCCGATTCAAGCTCCAAATAATTCCTAAATGCAAATATGAACGAATTGAGTATCGAATTCACATAAAATGCATAGGAAATTAATCAAACTAAGGGGTAATTAGTACTATAAAATAGCACATTTTGGTGTTCATCAAGGAGAAAAGAAAGAAAGCTCCCAGCATGAGACAGCTAAAGGATAGATATGCAAGAGCTGTAAGAAATTATACCAGTCAGACTTTGAAGACCCTGATGGCTATGGACTTCTATGATCTTGAAAAGAAATACTTAAGGATTCAGAAAGAGAAGGAAGAACAGGCCAAGAAAAGGGAAGAAGAGGAAGCAAAAGAAGCTCATAAAAAGGTGTTGACTGCAGAAGAAATAGAAAGAAATCAAAGGACTGCAGAAATCAACAGAGCAAAGGCTGAAATGGAAAGAAATGAACAAGAAGAATTGAATTCTTTGAAAAAGAATATTCCAAAGGAAACAATTCAATTCAGCAGAAGAGTAAAGAAGATAGATGCTCAGACAAAATCTGAAGAGATGACAAAGAATACAAATGAATCTGAAGCTGAAGCAGAAATTCATTCTGAGAAGGAGTCTACATCCAAGTCTGTACAGTCCACTGAAGAGGAAATGGTTGATTGGGACAAGATCAAAGCAATGGTAGAGGTTGAAGAACCTAAAGTGCCAATTGCTGTACAGTTCCCTATCATTGATTGGTACTTTGTATCTGATGAAAAGAAGAATAAATGGCTCAAAATTGTGAGAGCAGGTCATTCAGAAGAAAGATTTCGATCCTTCTACAGATGTGTTCAAAAGCTATCCAGAGATGATCTGGATGATATGTGGGGGATTGCAATAAGAAAATATCAGAATTCTATTAAATACAGTGATGAAGAAAGGATCTACAATTATCTTTCAATTCTGTATGAAATGGATGCTGAAAATGAATTCTACAAAGATTTGACACGTGCAAAAGTATGGCATTGTCACTCTCACAATGGAGTTCATTTGGTGCAGCTTCAAAGCAATGTATTTGCATATTTCTTCATTGGCACTGAATATCCATGGAATCTAGGTCAGTTATCTTCTATGCTCAAACTGAATATCAAATGTGATGATCTAGATACAGCTTCTTCTTTAGTTCATGAAGTTCAGAACTATTATAAGAAGGCACTTGCAAAGTATGCTGTGGAAAGTGAAGAATACAGAAAGAAAAGGGCTGTAGAGATCAAAAAGAAATTCAAGGATCTGAAATAGAAAACTTGAGTCTGTTCAATGGAAAGCTCAAATTTAGGGGGAGATTGTTGGGTCATATTGTATGCTGATACAAATTGGAAATTGATCTAAGTGTAGTTAATACCGCTGGAGTTATTTGTTAGTACTGCTAGTTATGGTTTGCACCGTTGGTCAAAGTTTACACCGCTGCATCTGTTACAACTGGTGGACTATTCTCAGTTTCTACCGTCAAGTCATATGAAGTTAATACCGCTAGTCTAGTTTACATGGTTTCTACCGCTGGTACTGATAGCAGCGGAAACAATGCCTAGTGGATCCGTCAGACTTGCACGTGCAGTGAACAGTAATTACAGACCATGCTTAGCAGAAATACAGATACAGAGTTAGATTAGCTTCCAAACTTTAATGAGGATAACTTGTAAAAGAAAACTCTAATGATGAAATAGAGTTTTCTTATTTTCAAAGCATGGCATGCATATTAGCTGGTACTTTTGTTTTGACTATATGTATGTCTCATCTTCTTCATTTAGAAGTGTGTAGCTTCAAGGTTTCTTTGTAAATCCTGATACAAAATCAGTGTATCCGTATTATTACCATCAATAATAATATTGAAGCTTTGGTTGTTAAAATTGTTTCTTGTTGTTCATTCTGTTAAAATCTTCCTTGTTAACAAGTGTTATTCCGCAAACTTCTTGTTAATACTTCAAAGCTTTTAGTTGGTTAAATCTTAATATTGTTCAAGTCTGGGAACCACAGAATGCACATTCGTTAATGGATATTGACGACGCTGCTACTACTGCTACTAATGATAATGGTATGACTCTCGTGGCCCCGGCTACTAATGGTAAGAGTCTTTCGGGTCGGGACAGACTTTCAAGATTCATTGAAGAATATCCAACAAGCCTTGAAAGCAAGACAATTGACTTATATCCTCACAGACGGGTTTTTTGGACCCCAAGAGCCCAAGGTTAAATCTTCATCTATCTATATATTTAGTATAATTTATTGATTGACTATTTGCTATTTTTACTAATAATTTTTTTAAAATTCATTTTGTAAATAAAACAGACTGTGATGATGATGACGGTGATGATGATGATGATGTTACGAGCAAGATAAAAGATGTGTTTTGTGATATCCGTCTCCCTCAGTTTAATGGTTTAGTTCAGTTTTGGGCACATGCAAGATCCACCAGGGTATTGTCAACACGAAATCAACCTTTTGTCCTTGAGTGTTTGGACCCTCTTTTCGTGAAATATAGGCTATCTTCCCTTGACAGTCAACTTGGTTATATTCACGACGATGAGGATAATGATAATATGGTTGTTGATGAAAAGAAACTTCAATTAGTCCAGTGGCTAGTGCGTTTCTGAACCGTTTCCCAGAGGTCGTTCTGGATCTCAGGGTTTGCAAGGGATCACATTCACTAGTGGATACTGCTATTGATTGTAAATTGACTTCATCTATATTGCTCCCAGTTTTTAGTAATGATGATAATAATATCTGTGTTGATGTTGTTGTGTGTTCTATGGAGGTCGATTTTCTTCTTGACACCTTCCGGCAGTTGAAACTTGCGCTAGAGGTATGTTTAAACTTACCATCTTAAAATGCTTGCATTTATTTAGATTATATTTGTTATATTGTTTTTGGGTGAAAACCAACTTAAACCGTAATTTGTGTGGTTCATAGGCTAATCTAGTTCCATCTACTTTTACTTGCTAATGATAGTTTTCACACTTGTCTTTACAGAGAGCTGGTCTGAGTACGTATCATTTGCAAAGTTGTTTGCGATACAAGGTAGAATGAATGTTTCAATTGTTTGTCCTTCAAGTAATTGAAATGGATGGTTAGTGTATGCAATGGTTGTTGCATCATGTGTCGAAACTTGTTATCTCTGTTTAATTGTTTATATCCTACTACTACTTCAACTAGAACTGGATATTGGATTCTGTAGTTATATACTTGTCTCTTATGTTATGCAACAGGTTGTTAACGGTCTCAATAATGCCACACTTGAAGTTGAAAAGGCATTAAAGTTTGTTTGCGAGTCACATCACTTAACCCTTGCTCAAGCTTGGGTCACTTATGATGTTAAGAACCATGTGCCCTGCCCTGGTTCATCTTCTTTGGAAACAAAACAAGGTTTGTTTGTGGTGAAGTTATGTGGGTATAGTGTTGATTGTGTCGGTTATATGAAGTCCTATCGTGATATTTGTGGAGTGCTTCCGTTAAAGATGGGGGAAGGGCTTGTTGGGAGGACACTCGAAACCTGTAAAGCACACTTCTGCCAAAATCTTATTAAGCTGAGGAGTTATAAGGGTGTGTTTAGGTTACTCTCTGGTGCTACCAAGTCCAGCTGCCTTGCTTTATGTTTGAGAAGCACTCACACCAGGGATGTTGATTATGCACTTGAATTTCTATGGCCCCGGAGTCGAGACCATACCATGTTGTTGGAGTCTCTGTTACTCACACTTAAGAAATGGTTGCCAAGTTTCAGGTTTGCTGATGATGCACAACTTGGGGCTGACTTACCTGTTTTACATGTTCAGGATTCTACAAATAGTGGACTTGAGTCATTTAACATCGTTGATCAAAACCAACCATCACAAGAACTGGAGGAAGGTAATAATAATCTCGTGTTTCTAAATTGGTTATTTTACATGAAGCAAAACTGATCCCCCACCCCCCCCCCCCCCCCCCCCCCCCCCCCCCCTCCTCCTCTTTTACAGATTGGCTGAAACCGAAGGTTGTGAAGAGAAAATTGGGTAACCTGTCTAAGAGTGATGATGAAGCTATCTATGACTCTGACCCCGACTCGTTTTGGAATCCTGCTGCTGATGATGTATTCATTCTAGCTGATTGCAGAGGAAAAAGGACTTTAGTCGCCCTTCGGGGCTCATATACACTTGCCAATGCAAAGGCAATAGTCGAGGAGGAGTTCAAGTTGGATTCAGGGGTTTACTCAATGGAGTTTGAAATTGGGGATCAAAAGGGTATGCTAAGTACCAACGAGAACTTGGCCGAATGCATCCAACTTTGGAGAAGTGCTAACAAGGAAAGTGACAAAATTACTCAATTTAGTTTGCATGTGCATCTGCCATAGAAAAAAGTTTATCAACGCATCGCTGACACTTAAAAGACCACCTCAATAGTTAACTTTCCATGTTTTGTTCCTGTTAAAAGATTTATATAAACCCAAAGTTATTGGGCTGGGTGTAGAATTTGACTTGATTTTGCTCTCATGGATTGGCTTTGGATACTTATTAGGTCTTTGCTTTGCTATATGCCATTATATATACTTACATTTTGGTAAGTAACTAGGGTGTTGGGCCTGCTCTTTGCAGTGGCTTTTTATCTGCGATTCTTTTACACACATAATTCGTATTGGAGGAAATCTTTTTCGTTTATCACGCCACATAAGCAAAACCAGTGTACTCCCCACTTTTGCAACCCACATAGACTCGGTCGAAAAACAAATGAGAACACAAAGTAGGAGGTAGACTCGGTCCAACGACAAATGAAGGGATAACAGTTACCAAATGTATTAGCAATGCTAATACATCAAGAAACACGTAGAAGATTGATGTATCCCTCGTTGTTCATCTATTCTCCCTTATGAAACATTCACTACTTTTTTCTTTTATAACTTGCAAATTAAAAATGGGTAATTACTATACTACCTCTCATATTCAATAAACAATCAATCAGTAATTGACAAATCAAATATTTACTTGGGTACTTACTCAGTAATAAAAGTGAGTAGGAATCAATCAATCAATTAACATGTTTGACCAATCAATATTCAACTTTGGTAAGTAATATTGTATGTTTCTTATTTGAGATAATTTATATATATATATATATATATATATATATATATATATATATATATATATATATATAGGCTTTGGTTCAAATATTTCACCAAAGTAAATCTAAATACTCCATCTCTTAGCACTTTTGTACATGATTTCTTTATCGATTATTCATGTGTGTTAAGCGTATGCTACTTTATTTGAGATAGATTTTATTAATCAGCTACATTACATTTATTTACATGTATTTTTATATTGAATGTCAACTGTTTTTTAGGGTAACATTGTATAAAGAATGTGCATATATATTGGCGCTATGTTATTCTGGGTATAAATATTCAATGTAACTTCGAGCAATGTTTTAGCGTTCACCATTATAATACGTATACAATATATTGATTTTTAAATGTGCGCATAAAAAAAAGCTTTAGCAGCCTCCACCATAAGCTAACAATGTCTTTAAAGTATAAAGTCAATACCACTGCAACGCAGGGGTACACCTACTAGTCAAATATAAAAGTTGTGTTGATTAGTCTTTCTACCAATTAAACTTAAAACAAAGATATTTAAATTATTATCCCTTATATACAATTTCTTAAGTAAATCTCCTAATTCTCAAGATAAATTGAATAAGCTCACGTTGACTTTTTTTTAATTGAGTTATTGAGATGCTATATAATCTCTTGGCATAATTTGTATAACAGTTAATACTTTTTGTTCAATAATATTGGAGACTCATACGAGTAAAGCTGAGTAACTACTTATAAATTATACTACCTTGGTCCAAATTTTTATTTTACATGTTTCTGCCTTAAAATGTCTCAAAATAATTGTTCATTTTCAGTTCACTTTTGCTTCCCTATTTAAACTTCATTCGTATATGAATATTCACATAGATTCGAAATAGACATAAAAAAAAGAAGTTTAAAACCCTAAAAGTTATGAATTAAAAAAACATTTTTACCGATTTGATCACATGATCTTTCAAATATGAACAAATTTTTATTTTTGTTTTTATATACATACTTTTACGATATTTTTTTAAATTTAACGGTTGGGTTCCGTTGAAAACCATTTTAGGACCGTTAATTTTTTTCACACATATATAGGAGGTTCGTGAAAACAAACAATGAGCTAGAAAAAAGAAGTGAATACACATATGAGCCATTGATCTTTAATCAACTGTCCATATCAGTGACGTAGCCAGGATTTGAGTTATGGGGTGGTCAATAGTATATCGGTGCTAACAAATACTACGTACTACTTTATAACTTGAGCCGTAATATTTATTAATGTATAAAAATCAAATTTTTATTAAATACGATGTTATACACGCCTTTTACATCAATAAAATCATTTAAAACTGACTCTAAATGTTTCGACGATAACTACTCAACGCAAAGTAGTTAAACTTATTGTTAATTATGTACATCATTCATAAAAATATGTAATTTAATTAATAATTATATAAACAATTATTAAAAGTGAGTTGTTCTACCAACAACTTAATGTAATATATATGGTTAATTGGTTGTATACAAACTAAGTTTTTAATGTAAATCGGAAATTATTATTCAAAAATAAATTAGAAAAAGTATAAAAATATGATTTCAAGTAACACATCTGAAAAACTAAATTACTTATTTACCGATTATTATATTAAATAAAAATTGCATCATTAATTTAAACTTTTATTCATTTTACTATAACTTGATGTATTGATAATTGTTCTTGATGTATTAATATAAAATCTTATTCATTTTACTATAATAACTTGATGTATTGATAATTGTTCTTGGTGTTAAATTATCTCTAAACATAATTTGCTAAATCATCCTCCTAAAAATTTAATGAGAAATAAAATCAAATGATTGGATATATATCTTCCTATCTATATAAGGAGAGTACTTTTTACTGTAGCAGCATCACAAGCTCCCACGTGTCATATTTCCATTGGCCCATACATATATCTTCCTAGGGGCCTACTATACATACCCCTATTCTCTTTTTTTTTCCATCTCATACCTCCTTCCACCCATCAAATCAATCCCATAATGTTTTTTCTTTTTACTTTCTATCCCTTACTCCCTCTTTTTCTAATTCATACCCTCTGATTAGTCTAAACCTGAACTGGTTCTTAACTGGACTGGGACCGATCTTAAAAAAGACCGGACTGCAAAAACGACCGGTCACTGGACCGGGGTTATGGGCCAGTAAAAATGGGGTAGGAACAGAATACCCCATCTTCCTATCTATACTTTCGTTTCCCCTTTCTTTTTCTTTACCACCAGCAACCTCTTCAGTCTCTTCTTCTCTTTTTCAGTTTTTCTTTCTTTAACTTTTAATCTAAAAGCTAAGCTCTCCAAATTATTAAGGTATCTTGTTAATTTAGTATTCAGGGTATGCAATTTTTCTAACTTGAATGCTCTAAATAATGTTCAATTTGCCTATACCTTTCGTAAACTTTAAATAGTTCATGGTGTTGCACAAAAAGTGATGAAGAGTAGTGACATGATTGCAGGGATCGGCGCTAGATCCGGCAGGCCGCGTGACCTTCCACAGAATACAAGAAAGAGGGGGCATCGACATCTAATGTCTGATTAGTGAAGGCTTAAAATTTGAATTAAAGGATGTATTTAAAAAGCGATTTTATCCATGGAGTGATTATTGATTAATGACGAAAGTAAATTTTATGTATTTTGATTTGATTATTGAAGGTATAAGGAAGTTAAAAACTTAAGTGGGTGTTTCCAGGGTGCTCGACTGCTCTCTGCAACTTTGATTTACACTTGGTGTCTTGATGGAAAAACTTTTTAATTTCTTTAGCACCCCCAATAGTTATATAAATATTAACCTTTGGTCCCTTGACTTTTTTTTGATTAATTTAACTTTCTAACACCTAATTTAAGTTTCTTATAAAATAAAGACTTAGTCTATTTTGTTTTTTCAAAACCGATTTTTGATTGTGACATGCGTAATTAAAATGCATTGTAACATTTAAATTGTAAATTGATTCTAAGTAATTACATATTGGCATCAACGTAGATTCGATGAATACTATAGACACCAACAGTTTGCTAAATTAGACTATTGTGTCATGTCATGCCACCGAGTTACGCTTACTATAATTTTTTGTTGTTGTAGAAAGGACCAATGACTTACGCAGAAACTTGAAAAGGCAACAACGAGTGACGATGTAGCGACAAAAACATTCAACGAAAGTCTATTAGACTGTCTTTTGTTATTTTTGTGTCTCATTGACATAAATTAGTTTAGATATGACATTCGAGCTCTATTTCCGACTAAAAATAAAACATGAACTCTATGCACTTACATGTTCACTATAGAAACCCGAGATGTTATTGTTAATCGGTTGCGGTTAGTTTTCTTAATTTTATTTGTTGGTGTAGCTAGAGATTTGGATAATTTGGTTCAATTTATAGTCGTTCAAATGACTCATGATTTCAATTGTATTTGATGTTTTTGAAGAACTCTATCCGATGAGTCATCACCCATCCACATACTAACATATATTGATAGTTAAAAATAATATATATTTAATTTGTGTATATACATCAATTATGACAATCGTTATTTTACTATCAAAACACATTTGATTTTTATGCATTTTTTATTCTTAAACTTTTGTGATATGAAAGTTCGTAATCCTCTTGTAAACACAATATTTTAATCAAGTAGTTTGTAAACTATAACGTAATATATACAAAGTGTTAGACTTAATTAATTTATATATTGTGCCACGAAGACAATGCAACTTTTAGATTTTATAATTGAACATCCATGTTATTAAAAACCATTTGAACATTATAATATAAATAGCAAGATCTGGGCACAGCTAAAAATCACCTAGTATTGTATATATATGAAAACTAACACGTTACAATTTGGGTTGGGGTGGCCATGGCCCACCTTCACAGTTCACACCCACACACCTCCATCCCTGGGCTGGTCCATATCCACGCGGTGACATTTTCGTACTTTATATGAACTTTATCATTCACAGTTCACTTTTATTATTAATTTTTATTTTTTTATAGTGTGATCAAAATGTTTAAGATTAATAATATCTCGTATTATTATACTTTATTCAAGAAGTCATACTATTTGAAGACTTGTGACATTTTGATTAAACATACTACTAAGGTATAGAAAGATGGCCTTGTGCCACAAGAGAGGTGATACAGTCATCAAACATCTCTTGAATCGTCTTGAACTTGAACCCTAAGCTCTTTATCTTTGTCGTGTTAAGCTCATAATAAGGTCGTTCAAGTTGCTCAAACCTGCAAAATAAACTTCAATTAGTCTTGAATAATCATAGTAACATTACCATTTACTTGAAACCATAAGGATATAGTTTTAGTACCTCTTAGGAATAGGTAATGTGGGATAACGTGCTGACAGAATTGACACGAGTTCATCATTATTGATCACAGTTGAGCTGCATAAATATCGCCCGTCAGCTTCTTCGTGCTCATAAACTAAGATGTGGCAAAGAGCAACGTCGTCTATATGAACATATCCCATCCTTCCATGCCATTTAAACCTCTCTGTCTCCCCTGTTTCATTTAATATGTCAACTTGTGTACTTAGCTGTATAGATTTCAGGGAACTTACTGAGATTGCAAGATGGGTGGTTGGATGATGGGTCTAAATGTGTTGTGTCATTTTAGCATGAGTGGAATGTTGAAACGGGTCATTTTTGCTAATGGTCAGGTTGAGCTAGTCACCCACGACATACACGTTTTGTTCATTGAGAAAAAAAAAACACCGGAATAACTAAATAGAAATAAATAACTAATGCTTTAGCTATTGTTACAATAATACGGAGTATATTATTATGATAATACCAATCTAAATATCTGAACAACTTGAGAGACTGTAATATTGTATGCGTTAAATATAAAATTTTGTGACTTTGAACTTGTTCGACCCATTGAGATAAAACAAACCAAATCAACCCCTTCATAAACAAATGGATCGACATTTCCACCTATACAACTCACCTTGAAGAAAGCCAAGGATATCTGATGCTGTAGAACACAAAGTAGGAGGTAGACTCGGTCCAACAACAAACGAGGGGATAACAGTTACCAAGTTGATCCCATTCTCATTGCAAAACTCCCATGCTGCCTTTTCTGCCATGGTTTTTGACAATGCATACCAAATCTGGAGTTTCTCACAGAGTTCAACCGAGCTCCAAGATGACTCATCCAAAGGTACTTTCGGGTCAAACTTTTCTCTGACCCTAACTGTGGAAGATGAAGAGGTGAGAACCACTCGTCTAAGTGATGGGTTCTTTCTACAAGAACGTAGCACGTTCAGTGTTCCATTAACGGCCGGCTTAATGATCTCCTCCTGCAAAATGTCCATATTCAAGAAAAAGATGGCATCTTAATTAGACTTGAAAATAAGTAACGCACCCTTGGGTCAGTGATATGTCCAAGTACTGGGGAAGCCATGTGAAAGACACCCGCACACCCCATAATTGCATTGTCAAAGCTTCCTTCTTCTGTTAATTCGGCTTTCACTAGGCGAAGCCTCTCCTTTGCCCCTTGCAGGTTCCATAAGTGAGCTAGTTTTGTATCGTTTCCTGTATATAGAAATACAAAACAGCATTCTGGCGGTTGAGTAATGATAATTTTGGAATGTGTCAAAATGGGTCTTTTTTGTCCAAAAACTCCAATATTCTTTTTTTACTAGTAATTAGTATGTTAAATATTGTTAAAGTTCAATAGCTTCGTCATACTTTGAATATGACTATGCTAAGAGGTTTTGAGTAGTTACAATAGTACATTTTGAGCAACTTTCTGCTCATTTGACCCGTTCTATTTGCTACATTTGTGAGTATTAAAGTTTTCCCCCGTTAAAGATTAAACATAATATGAATATGACCCATTTATAAGTAAAACTATGTTAGCACGTTATAAACGTAAGACTTACCAGGGTCTCTCACGGTGCCAACAACATGATAACCAGATAACAAGAGTCGCTTGATGAGCCAAGAAGCCAGGAAACCTGACGCACCGGTTACACAGACCATACCATGATCCATCACTTTTTGATGGCCTAATGGTGTGAATTATGGAGAGATATAAATATGTATATATGTGTAGGGGCCTATAACATTTCACAAGGAGGTATGTAGAAGGTAAGTCACAAAATAGTTGTGAGGTTTTTTTAGTTATTTCTAAAACAGGGCAAATATTGGTATAAAACAGAGAAGAAATGGGAAGTGTCATATACAATATGTTTTTTACTGGTGGTGTATAGTACTGATTTTCTTAAATTTGTAGAATGACATCACTAATAACATATAGAGAGATAAATAAGGAAGGAAGTTATATACATTCAAGATTTTTATTTTGGTGGAGGTTAAAAATGAGAAACAAATAAAAGTTCAAAACTGTGAGAACCACTAAATTACGTATTTGTACACATGTGACAAACTTCATTTATATATGGACATTCGTGTAAGTTCAATTAAGATAAAAAAGTAAACTAAAAACTCTAAAAGTTAAGTCTTAAAACACATTTTAACCGATTTGTTCACATGTGAGGTATATTTGTTCTTTTGTGCTTTTAGATATTACAACTTTTGAAACTTTATGTTTATCAATTAAAGGTACATTAATATTCACATATGAATGAAGTTAATCATATGTGACAAATATCTAAAATAGTAGTTCTCATAACTTCTTAACTTTTACGTGGTTCTTGTTTGAAATTTTGAACATTCCCTGTTTTAAGTAAATTTTGAACCTTCTCACCTAAAATCTTGAACCTTCCTTGTTTGAAATTCTCATTCCTAACTTTTACGTGGTTCTCGTTTGAAAGAGTTGGAAAGAATAGAAAAGATTACTAAAAGAAAGAGTGAAGTGGAGAGGGAATTCCATCATATCCTTTTTTTCTATCTTAAATTTCCTCCAAATTGGAGTGATTTGCAGGGGCGGAGCCACGTAGAAGCTAGGGGTAGCGCTTGCTTCGGGTCCGTTTGTCATGTAAAGTGTAAATTTTTTTAGAAAGAATTGATTTTATTGCTATTGCTACGAGTCCAAATAAGTTCTGCTACTGGTTTGATGAATGATTAGTCCATTTTGTATGTTATTAACTCTAAAAACTACTAATTTGTTCATTAAAAAATTATCTATTTAATATTATGGAAAAATTTATGCTACTGGTCACTTGAATTTCTGGATCCGCCACTGGTAATTTGGAAGTCTAAGTATATGGAACTCAGAAACTCTTACTTACTCTCGCTTTCTTTTCTCTTTTTCTTTGCTAGGGAACGAAAATTATATACTCAATCTCTCACTTCTTTTAATTTCTTTCCTATCTTTTTTATTCCCCATTATTTTCTTTTCTTTACATTAAAAATTCGAGAAAGTTCTAAGTTTAGGCTGATTTTTTGAAATATGGTAATATGTATGTTACTTTTCAAAATGCATTCCAACTTTATGAACTCAGTTATAATAAAGGAAAATGATAACGACAGCCCTAAAGACTGTCAATAAGAATTTAGAACATGCATTAATACTTGTACTCATACCATAATAAAATCTTTGACCCCCAGAAATTTAGTTGACCCTCCATAAATATCCCTTGAGTACAACCAATTAATGCACGTTAGTAAAGGCTGTTATTAACAATACCCTTAAATAAATTAGAAAATAAGTAAAAAAACTATATATTTCTCTCTCCTCTATCTTCATTATTTGATTTCTCTCTTCTCTTTTTTAATTTCTCTCTCCAGATTCTTTTTCTTTTGGTTTATACTCTTCATACCACCTATTTTTACATTCTGTACTTTATTTCATTACTTTTTCTTACATTCTGTACTTTATTCCATCACTTTTCTTTCATTCTGTATTTTTTCTGTACTTTTTTGTACTTTTGTTAAATAAAAAAAATCAAAAGTGGTATGTTGAGTATATTAGGGGGGTATGGAGAGACAAAGCCTTTCTTTTATTTTACTTTTACTATTATTCTTTTACTTTTATTATTTTGTGAGATCCAAACCTCCAAACCTAACATTCATTTTTTACAAAATCTAGAAAGTTATAAAAGCTATCAATCAAAAGCTCAATACCACCAAACATGCCAATTTTATCCTAAGTTTACGACTTTTGTCACGTTTATAATCACATCAAAATAAAAGTAACGCTATTTGTTTATTAGATATGAAAAAATAAAAATACATGCTTACATCATCCTTTCTTTCTCTCAATGTTAAGAGATTACTCTCATCTACCCCTTCAACGACCCTATTCCATCACCGTAAGATGACTTTGGAAGTATGTGAAGTTCGACGTGTTTGTGAATGACGAAGATTACAATGCCAAATTTGGGTGTATCATATCATATCATATCGGTGTATATATATGAAAGAATGTCGAAATAAATTCATATTGATTACCAAAAATTAATTAAAAACTTTAAAGTATAACATCTAATCTGACACATAATCGAATAAAAATACATATAACCCTTACAAGCTCAACCTCGGCTTAATATTCAAAGAGCTAAAGCTCGGCTCGTTTGATATTATGCAAGCTCAAGTTCGGGTCAGCTTAAAATTCAAATGAACAGCTCGGCTCATTTACATATATTGAAATCGTGTTTATGTTGAGTAATTAGAAATAAACACACGTTCTAGAGGTTGATTTATGGAAAGTTATAATTTGTAGGACAAAAACTAGCAAAAAAAAATAAAATAAAACATGGACTAAATATATATGTGTGTATATATATATACTTTATAAAGTTGTGATTTTGAGTCACTAACCATAAAAAATTAGTAGATGGCATGATTAACAAATCATACTAATGTCGATCTTCATCGTTCACAAACACCTCAATCTTAATTTACTTCTGCGAAATTAAACAACACAAAATAATAGTAAAAAAAGTATGAAATTAATCTAGTTATAGTTCCAACTTTATTGTACTTGGCGTTTTGTACTTAGTACTACACATGTACTTGGTAGTAGTACTACACTACTACACATAACCAAACTAAAAAGGATTGACTGATCATAGGACAACAAATTACTTCTACGATTCACCATCAAGATGATTTATTTTCATCGAATAGGAGATCATATCAATTAAAGTGATTTGTCAATTTTGCTTTGATATGATTGTGAACGTTGATGATGTTTCTCCTTTCATTTACGTGTTTTGAAATTGTTACTTTTAAAAATCAAACACGTATTTGTTGTTGATAGCACACGAATTATATACAAGAAGAATAGAATAACAAATAAACGTGAAAATTATATTGGCTACTAGACGGCTACCAACGGAGCATCCGTTTTGGTGTCGGTTGAGCGTCACTTTTGTGACGTTGATGGCACCGTCCGTCAGTTTGGGCGTCGGTTCGGGTGTCGTTGTCGCACCCCAAATTTGTACAGCAGAAGCAATTCGGGTCGGGGCGCGACTAATCAAATACTATCACACCAAAGTACAACGAACGACCTCTACATGAGTCGTTTTGAAAAATAGATACATTTCCATATATATAAGTGTTTGAAAACATAGTGTTTTCGGTACAAAAGTGTAGTTCACCTAGAGTCCGCGTATAGAACGGGAGATTCTAGTACATAACGATACACAAGAAGTAATGCGGAAGAATCTCCGTGAATGCAGTTGTAAAATCATGCGACTCTAGCTAACATATCCTGGAGTAAACCTACTCCGTATGTGTACCAGAGAATACGTGCTAAAAGGTCAACACGAATGTTGGTGAGCTCACAGGTTTATCAGTAAGGTATATGTTATAAACCACAAGATTTTATCATTGTTGCACGTATGCGTAAATAAGTGTATTGCAACCAAGCAATAAAGTATATATACAATTGCGATGAGCTCATAGTCGAAGCTTAACAGTAAGAGTGGTACAACCAAGTACCATATAGTTGCCCCCGTGAGTACTAATCCAAAGCACTCATAAGTAACAAGTATCAAATGCCGGTTTCTACAGTACGGTTCGTGGTAGTGCGTGCTACCCCGGGAGGAGATTGTCAGTCCCAAATGGATCCATTTACTAATACTCGCTCTTAAGTTCCATAACTAACAACAATGATGGGAGGACTTCAGAGTATCTGAAAGTAATATCAACAAGTAGGTTTTTCGAACCCGCAACCTTCAAATGCCCTAAGCACATAAGGTTGTATGTAAGTGGATGTCTCGAAAGACCATCCATGTGTGTTGTCCACTTAACTAGTTATGTCCAAGTGTTATCGTTTGTTTTAGAAAAACGTGTGCGGCCCGTTGGTGACGTTATGTAATAATAATTCTTGAAGATATTATTATTTTGTTTGTTTCATTGTCTACTTGTGAAAGTATCTGTCAACCTTTCTTGCGTTGGTCTCGTTTGTAGTTTGTTTGTTGTTAGTGCGTATTAGACACTTGATAAACTTAAGCGTTTTCCAACTGTGAATGACGACACTCGGGTCTCAAATCTAAAACATATAGTTCGTAATTAGCTTGTTAACTAAAGGTTCTCAAGTCGGAAAAACGAGTCAAAAGATAAGTTTTGGTAACGCAATTTGACTTGGTCAACAATTTCAGGTCGCAGGGTTGACCAATCAACAGTCCAGTTCGCAATATTGACCATTGAAAGTCAGTTCGCAGGAAAGTCAATTCGCAGGTCAAATGGTCAAACAACTCAACACGCAAGTAAGTTCAGTTTGCTAACCAGTTCAAGTCGCAGGCCAGGTCAGTTCGCAGGTCAATTACCCGGTTCAACTCGCAAGGCAGGTTGGCGAAGTGAGATGGATCTCAGTTCGCAACACGCGCTGATTAAACTTCTCGTTTTCGTGAACTTGGTCAAACGTGCTCGGTTTGACCCGAGACTTTTACACAAGTCTTAATTATGTTTTATAACCTAGAAAAAGTAAGTTTAGCGTTTTGTAGTTAACCCGAAAGTGTCGTTTTTAACTCGATACAAAAACAGTCCCGAAACTTATATTACACGATTTTTCGCCCTTTTCGGAGCTCATTTTCACTAAGTATACATCCGAAATAAAATCCAAGAAAATTACAGCTTATTCCCCTATGTCTTAGCTTTCCAAAACATATTTTTATGTAATTTTTAGCTAAGTAAAACTCGTTCAATAAATTCACAAAGCCGAGTATGTCCAACAGCTAATCCTGAGCGTATACGTGCAAAGATCGATTTATAACTCAAGTTTTGTGTATTTTCTGGGAATGAAGTCTTAACGAAAATTAAAGTTAACAAAATTATCAAGCTTCTCCAACTGATATCACTCGTTTTTGTTACACACAACTCAAGATATGCTCTTCTACATTTGACTAAAAATCTGACCAGAATTAGCAGACTGTACATGTACTTTTAAATCTTTATTTAAAAATAGAAAACAAATTTATAAAAATAAGAGGCCTGGAGATTTCAAAACTAGACATTCTAAACTTGGGTTTTGAGCTAAAAAACATGATATTTAGTTGAGAAATGGGTTAGATATCACGGATTTAAGTCGGTCTAAATTTTTGTCCAATGGTTAAAGCTATTATCCAACGGTTTTTAGCATTATCTTTTGATTTTCGGGTTGGTTTTTTGACGATTTTCAGTATGAGTGGACTACCAACATGTTTATAAATGTGAACCAAGGAAATCTAATGAGGAAGGAAAGGATCTTACTGTAACACCCCCAAATTTAACAGTTTGCGGAAGCATACATTGGGTGTTACTAATCAATATACAAAGCACAAGATTAATAGTAAACGACCTCTAAATGAGACGTTTGTAAAATAGTTACATTTCATAATTTGAATCGTTTGAAAACATATAGTTTTCTTTACAAAAGTATGTAAGCCTAGAGTCCGCGTATGTGGCGGGAGATTCTATTACATAACCATAGTTACAAAAGATAATGCCAAAGAATCTCCGTTAAATGCAGTTTGGAAATCATGCAACTCTAGCTAGTAATCCTGGAGTGATCCTACTCCGTAAGTGTACCTGAGATACAAAGCTAAACAGTGTCAACCAAAAAGGTTGGTGAATCTCACATGTTTAGTAATAAGTAGGTGTTATGAACCACAAGTATGTACCCGTATTGCTATCCAGCAAAGTAAGTAAATCAGTAAATCAGTACAGTGCCATGAGCTCATAAGTTGAAGCTTAACCGTGTAGTGTGAATATATCACGTACCCCCGTGAGTGCTATCCGCACACTCATATGTAACAAATACTAATATGTCTGTTTCTACGTGTAAATCAGTACGTGGTGGCGCTACCACCCCAGACAGGGATTGTCAGTCCCAAATGGATCCATCTATTAGTAATCGCGCTTAAGTCCATAACTAACAACTTACGATTAGGAGGCTTTCAGTGGATAAAAGTAACTCATGCGTTTGTTTGTAATCAGTAATGTTTTCAGTTCCGTACATTGTGTTCATGCGTAAAACAGTTGCTAAGTATCTCACCCCAAAGTATAAAACAGTAAAAGTGGGGCTGTAAGACTCACCTGAGTCGAGCAGTGGTAAATAGCAAGTAGTAGTAAAGCAAGTAGGTTCTCCGAACCCGTAACCTTCTAGTGCCTAAACACGTAAGGTTAAGTAAGTAGATGTCTCGCAAGACCATCTAGGCTAGTTGTTCATACAACCCGTTGTGTTTAAATGTTGGTCCGTTATCGTTTGTATAAAGAAATGTACGGCCCGTTGGTGATTTGTTACAATTAAAGTTTTATCGTTCATAACGCAATTTAGAGTAATTGTAATAGAAAAGTATGTTCTATGATGTTTGTTAAGTCGTATGGTATAAGTATTGGAGGTTGTATAAGTTCGACACTTAGTGTAAAAATAGTTGGAAAGCTGCTGTTTTATGCGACACTTCATAACGTCACTTAGGTTAGTTATGCGACACTAAGACAGTGTCGGGTGAAGTGTCGGTTCTGAAAGGATAGCGTCACTATGGTAGTGTCGGGTAACAAAGTTATGCGACACTAAGGAAGTGTCGTGTATAAGTGTCGGTAAGTATAAGCATGCGACACTAAGGGAGTGTCGGGTATCCAGGTCATGCGTCAGTAATATAGTGTCGTACAACGTGAAAGTTTGATATTATGCGACACTTCGGAAGTGTCGTTGTCAAGTGCCGGTGTATGGGTAAGGGCGTCACTATACTAGTGTCGGTATCATATAGTATAGGCGTCACTATCATAGTGACGCGTAAAGATCACGAGTGGTAACAGGCGACACTTAAGAAGTGTCGGTATTGGACTTAGGGCGACACTCAAGTAGTGTCGGTATAAGGCTTATGCGACACTCATCAAGTGTCGCACGAAGTGTCGCATATCTGGGTTCGTCTATGCGACACTATCGGCTGATCGACGGATTTCGAGCCAAAAACATGTTTTCGGGTTTCCGTTTGGTCCGATTCTTTTACCCAACCCTCATATGAACATATTAAGCCTATTTAAACCATAAACTAGTAAAAATGATCAAAAACGAGAGATGTCGGGATTTGTCGGAAACTTACAAAGTGTCGGATTGAAAATCCGAAAAGATAGAAATGTAGATCGAGTAGTGGTGAACGTTTTTCTCCAAAGTGATGATGAGATCCAAGGTCGTTTAGTACGTTTATTTGTCGATTTAATGAGGTTTTTAGAGTTGGTGGTGATGAGAGAAAAAGAAAGAAAGGGAAAGAAGAGAGAGAGAGAGAGAAATGGGTGAAATGAGGGAAAAGAGAGAAAAGGTGGGGGTTTTGATGAAAGCCCCCATTTTTCAGTCCACGTGCGGTGCTCCGTGCGGTGTTCGTTTCCTCCATCTTTTTATGTTAAATATTTATTTCACGCGTTTAATTATATTTCAAAAATCATAAATCTTGTTAAATAATTTACTTAAATTATTTCCTTAAATCTTTAACAGTTTAAATTAAATTTAATTACTTTCGTCTTTAAATCGCGTAAGTTTTAATCGAGTAATACTAGATAACTATCCGTTACTATAAAAATAGTATTTAGGTCATAATTGCGTTATTTTAGTTTATAAACATTCGTTCACCAACGTCCGTATTAACCGAATAGAATCTCATTCTATTTAAGTTGCGTACGATTTAAGTCAAATCGCAAAGTTGTTTATGTATTTATCAATATATAATCCGATACATAAATTAGCCTAACACAGAACTAATTACATGTATTAACAAAGAATTAGGCGCTAATACTAGCCCTAATTTGGCGGTTGTTACATTCTCCCCTTGTTAAAAGAATTTCGTCCCGAAATTAGCTCGTTTGCACGGTTGTTGCGTTGTCTGGGAAGAGATGTGGGTATTTCTGTCGCATTTGGTCTTCCCGTTCCCAGGTGAATTCCGGACCACGTCTAGAATTCCACCTGACCTTTACGATGGGAATACGACTCTGTTTTAGTTGTTTGACCTCGCGGTCCAGGATTTCCACAGGTTCCTCGACAAAGTGAAGTTTATCATCGATTTGAATTTCGTCGAGCGGTATAATCAGTGTCTCGTCAGACAGACATTTCTTCAGATTAGAAATGTGGAATGTGTTGTGAACGCTGCTAAGCTCAGCAGGAAGTTGCAGTCGGTATGCCACTGGACCGATCTTTTCAAGGATTTCGAATGGTCCGATGTATCTAGGATTTAGCTTGCCTCGTTTTCCGAATCGAATGACACCTTTCCACGGCGCCACTTTGAGAAGTACCTTGTCCCCTACTTGGAACTCAAGGTGTTTGCGTCTCACGTCAGCATAGATTTTCTGACGATCACGCGCGGCTTTTAGTCGGTTTTGTATGCCGACGATCTTTTCAGTTGTTTCATGTATGATTTCTGGACCGGTGAGTTGTGTATCCCCCACCTCAGTCCAACAGATAGGTGACCGGCACTTACGACCGTACAGTGCCTCGAAGGGTGCAGCCTTTATGCTGGTGTGATAACTGTTGTTGTACGAGAACTCGCACAACGGTAAGTGATTTTCCCAGTTTTTACCGAAGTCAACTACGCAGGCTCGTAGCATGTCTTCCAGTGTTTGTATGGTTCGTTCGCTCTGGCCGTCGGTTTGAGGATGGTAAGCCGTACTCATATCCAGACGAGTACCAAGAGATTTTTGCAGTGACTGCCAGAAGCGAGAAGTAAATCGAGCATCTCGGTCGGAGATGATTGAGATGGGCACGCCGTGTCTTGACACGATTTCTTTCAGGTAGATCCGTGTCAAACGTTCCATCTTATCAGTTTCCTTGATGGCTAGGAAATGAGCAGATTTAGTGAGTCGGTCAACGATCACCCAAATGGTATCGCAACCGTTAGAAGTTTTCAGGAGTTTAGTAATGAAATCCATGGTAATCTGCTCCCATTTCCACTGTGGTATTTCGGGTTGTTGCAGCAAACCGGAAGGTCTCTGGTGTTCAGCTTTAACTTTGGAACAAGTAAGACACTTGCCAACATAGGTTGCAATGTCAGATTTCATGTTGGGCCACCAGTACATTTCCTTGATGCCGTGATACATTTTGTCGGCACCGGGGTGTATAGAGTATTTAGACTTGTGAGCTTCATTCATCACCAAGTCTCGAAGGTTCCCAAAACTTGGTAACCAGATTCGGTTCGAGAAGTATTTGGCCCCGTTAGATTTGGTTTCAAATTGTTTGTCCATGCCCCGCAAGGCCTCGTTTATCAAGTTTTCTGGTTTGAGTGCTTCGAGTTGAGCGGCGAGAGTTTGATTGATGAGGTCGTTGTGAATGGTCACACTGAGAGCTCGAACTCGAAGTGGTTTCACTCGTTCTTTTCGGCTTAAAGCATCGGCGACAACATTCGCCTTGCCTGGATGATAGCGAATTTCGCAATCGTAATCAGTGAGCAACTCGACCCATCGACGTTGCCTCATGTTGAGATCCTTTTGATCGAAGATATGTTGGAGGCTTTTATGGTCAGTAAAGATTGTACACTTGGTACCGTATAAGTAGTGTCTCCAGATTTTCAGAGCGAAAACAACAGCCCCCAACTCTAGGTCATGAGTTGTGTTATTCTTTTCGTGGACTTTGAGTTGTCGAGAGGCGTAAGCGATGACTTTGTCTCGTTGCATCAACACGCAACCAAGACCTTGGTGTGAAGCATCACAGTATACCACGAAGTCATCGTTGCCTTCGGGTAAGGATAAGATAGGTGCACTGCAGAGTTTCTGTTTTAGTAGCTGAAAAGCTGACTCCTGTTTGTCAGTCCAATCGAACTTCTTTTCTTTTTGAGTCAGTGCAGTGAGAGGTAGGGCTATTTTTGAAAAATTCTCAATGAATCGCCTGTAGTATCCGGCGAGTCCTAAGAATTGGCGTACCTCGGTTGGTGTTGTAGGTGCTTGCCAGCACTTGATAGCCTCGATTTTTGAAGGGTCGACATGAATCCCTTGATTGTCAATGACGTGTCCAAGGAATTGAACGGTTTGCATCCAGAACTCACACTTAGAGAATTTGGCGTATAACTCTTCATGTTTGAGCAGCTCTAGGATAGTTTTCAGGTGTTGCGCGTGTTCTTGTTCAGTGCGCGAGTAAATCAGGATGTCATCGATGAAGACGATAACAAACTTGTCAAGGTAAGGTTTGCACACCCGATTCATAAGGTCCATGAATACAGCCGGTGCGTTGGTTAAGCCGAATGGCATCACTTGGAATTCATAATGCCCATAACGAGTTCGGAAAGCTGTTTTAGGAATATCTTCATCACGAACTCGGAGTTGGTGATAACCTGATCGTAGATCGATCTTTGAGTAGAAACTCGACCCCTGAAGTTGGTCGAACATGTCATCGATGCGAGGAAGTGGGTAACGGTTCTTGACAGTTAATTTGTTGAGTTCACGGTAGTCGATGCACATGCGGAAAGAACCGTCTTTCTTTTTCACAAACAGGACCGGAGCTCCCCAAGGTGAGGAACTTGGTCGAATGAATCCCTTGTCCAGGAGTTCCTGTAACTGAGTAGACAACTCCTGAAGTTCGGATGGGGCTAGTCGGTAAGGGGCTCGTGCCACGGGTGCTGCGCCGGGCACAAGATCAATAGAGAATTCGACTTGTCTAGTTGGCGGTAGGCCAGGCAAGTCTTCAGGAAAGACTTCTGGGAAGTCTCGAACAATAGGCACATCCTCAAGTCGCTTCTCCACCGACTTTTTCTCCATAACGTGTGCGAGGATTGCCTGGTACCCTTTTCTCAAGTATTTTCGGGTTTTCATGCAAGAAATGATATTTATTCTCGTCCCACCGGTCTCCCCTTGTATGCTCAAAGTTCCACTGGTGACGAGAGGAATGCGTACAATTTTATCAAAACAAACGATTTCGGCTCGGTGCTTGGATAACCAATCCATACCGACGATGATGTCAAAGCTGCCGATTTCGACAGGTATCAAGTCAATGGAAAAGAGTTCATTAGCTAAGTTTAGAGTGCAATTAGGTATCACACTGTCGGCCTCAATAAGTTTTCCGTTTGCCAATTCTACCGTGTACTTAGAATCTAAGGCCATAGGTGTGGTGTCAAGTAGTGGATAAAACTCATCAGAAATAAAGCTCTTATCAGCACCAGTATCAAATAATACAGATGCAGTCAGGTTGTTGAGAAGAAACGTACCCGTGACCACATTCGGGTCTTGACGGGCTTCCCCAGATTTCAGCACAAAAGCTCTTCCTCGAGCATTGTTGTTGTTCTTGTTGTTGTTGTTGTTCAGCTTCGGGCAGTCTTTCTTGAAATGCCCCGTACCGTTGCACCCATAACAAGTCTTTGGTGCAGAGGTGTTGGTGTCAGTGGTGTTTGATCTACAATCCTTAGCCAAGTGTCCAAATCTCTTACACTTGCTACAGGGACACGAACCATAGTGGTGTCGTTGGCACTTTGAGCAATAGGGCTTTGTTCCCTTGTACGCCCCCTTGTCATCAGAATTGGAGGTGTAGGCTTTAATGGTTTCAGGTTTCTTGGTTTGGTGGTTGTTGTGGTTGTCGGACCATTTTCTTTTATTGTTGTTGGAGGATGGAGTGGGTGGTTCTGGGTCCTCGTTCATAGCTAGAAGTTCATGGGCTAACCGAATGGCACCATGAAGGGTGGTTTGGTTTGATGAGGCGACATTTCCCCGGACGGGTTCCGGGAGGCCGCGGATGTATTTCTTAATCTTGTCGGGCCCAGTACCTGCCATAGCTGGGCGAAGGACGGTGAGTTGTTGGAATCTGGTGGTGTATCCAACGATATCAGTTCCTTGCACTTTTAAGTTCCAGAACTCTTCGTCCAGCTTGTGAAGTTGTTCGGACGGGCAATACTCATCAGTGAGCATTTTCTTTAGATCCTCCCAAGGGAGTAGATAAGCGGTGTCAATCCCCACAGACTGGGTATAGGAATTCCACCACGAGAGGGCACCATCTTCGAGGGTGCAGGTGGAGAATTTGACTTTGTCGTCCTCCGCACATTTGCTGATGCGGAAAACGGATTCCATCTTTTCGAACCATCTGATAAGTCCGATGGCTCCTTCGGTTCCCTTGAAGCTCAAGGGTTTGCAGTTTTGAAAATCCTTGTATGAACAAGGTTTAGCAGCAGAGGTTTCAGCGGCATCGCTGTTTCTTATGGAACCTGGTGGAGTATTCCGAGCCAAGGCTTCAGTAACAGCCTGGGTTATGAGTGACGTGATTTGAGCATCAGTGTACGGTCTTGACTTTGGCGGCATGATTCTTCAATAAAAGAAATGAAGATACATGAGATTTTGTAAGAAAATTGCATTTATTTCAGATGTACATGTATAAAGATGGTAATACATAACATCAATATGAAAAAGGTTTATGGCAATTAGTATGAGTCGAAACAGCAAGGAATATTTGATAGATGATACGAGTTCAAAGGTTACATCCTGCGGATGTATTACAAAAGGTGTCGGGAATTGTTACATCCGACTGGAACATAGAATAGTGCTTAGATAGTTACTAGATTACAGGATAGTTTACAAAACAAAGACTACGCTAATCTTAACGTAGGTTAATCTGCTCCATCATTTCGATGAGACGATCCACAGTATTGGCAAGTCTATTGGCTTGCCGAGCATTGTCTTCAGCTAATGCTAGTCGCTGTACCAATCCACGGGTATATTCTTCCGTTTCCCGTGAGCGTTGTTCACACTCATCAAGTCAGCGTTTCAAAAGAGCGGTTTCCACGCTTATCTCCACCATTTTGTTGAAAAGTACGTCCACATTATTAACGGTGGTTTCGTGATCCTCAGAGACTTGTTCGATGCGCTCAAGTGATGTAAGTCTCCAGTTTTCGTTTGTTTCTTGCAACACGACATCCATGGTGCGAAGTCGTTGCTCGTGTTGGTTCACCCTAGCGGCTAAGGCCGGCAAGGTGGAATGAGTGGAGTACGGGCCAGCTCGAGGCAACCTGTTGTTCCTCCTTGCTACCCTTGGGTTCTGCGTCCCGGGTTGAGAACGAGATGAACTGGATGGGATATTTGGCATTTCTGAGACAAAGCGTTAGTAAGATTGAGGCCTATATTCATATAGTTCCTATATAATATAGCCTATTGGGTGTCTAGCATAAACACGTTTAAGTCTCGGTTCTCTCGAGGTCAGAGTTTTCTATTGTACCCTGTTCAGCCATAACCCCTTTCAGATCTTACATCATCTTTGCTTAATTGTACATAGTTGATCAGGCTATGTTAAATTAAACTCGTATGATGTAATCACTGAACCGGTTATACTTAATAAGGGATACTGCCTAACGGTCATAGTCTAGGCCCACTAAATGCAACCTAGTTCACTATAACCTTAGGCTCTGATACCAATCTGTAACACCCCCAAATTTAACAGTTTGCGGAAGCATACATTGGGTGTTACTAATCAATATACAAAGCACAAGATTAATAGTAAACGACCTCTAAATGAGACGTTTGTAAAATAGTTACATTTCATAATTTGAATCGTTTGAAAACATATAGTTTTCTTTACAAAAGTATGTAAGCCTAGAGTCCGCGTATGTGGCGGGAGATTCTATTACATAACCATAGTTACAAAAGATAATGCCAAAGAATCTCCGTTAAATGCAGTTTGGAAATCATGCAACTCTAGCTAGTAATCCTGGAGTGATCCTACTCCGTAAGTGTACCTGAGATACAAAGCTAAACAGTGTCAACCAAAAAGGTTGGTGAATCTCACAGGTTTAGTAATAAGTAGGTGTTATGAACCACAAGTATGTACCCATATTGCTATCCAGCAAAGTAAGTAAATCAGTAAATCAGTACAGTGCCATGAGCTCATAAGTTGAAGCTTAACCGTGTAGTGTGAATATATCACGTACCCCCGTGAGTGCTATCCGCACACTCATATGTAACAAATACTAATATGTCTGTTTCTACGTGTAAATCAGTACGTGGTGGCGCTACCACCCCAGACAGGGATTGTCAGTCCCAAATGGATCCATCTATTAGTAATCGCGCTTAAGTCCATAACTAACAACTTACGATTAGGAGGCTTTCAGTGGATAAAAGTAACTCATGCGTTTGTTTGTAATCAGTAATGTTTTCAGTTCAGTACATTGTGTTCATGCGTAAAACAGTTGCTAAGTATCTCACCCCAAAGTATAAAACAGTAAAAGTGGGGCTGTAAGACTCACCTGAGTCGAGCAGTGGTAAATAGCAGGTAGTAGTAAAGCAAGTAGGTTCTCCGAACCCGTAACCTTCTAGTGCCTAAACACGTAAGGTTAAGTAAGTAGATGTCTCGCAAGACCATCTAGGCTAGTTGTTCATACAACCCGTTGTGTTTAAATGTTGGTCCGTTATCGTTTGTATAAAGAAATGTACGGCCCGTTGGTGATTTGTTACAATTAAAGTTTTATCGTTCATAACGCAATTTAGAGTAATTGTAATAGAAAAGTATGTTCTATGATGTTTGTTAAGTCGTATGGTATAAGTATTGGAGGTTGTATAAGTTCGACACTTAGTGTAAAAATAGTTGGAAAGCTGCTGTTTTATGCGACACTTCATAGCGTCACTTAGGTTGGTTATGCGACACTAAGACAGTGTCGAGTGAAGTGTCGGTTCTGAAAGGATAGCGTCACTATGGTAGTGTCGGGTAACAAAGTTATGCGACACTAAGGAAGTGTCGTGTATAAGTGTCGGTAAGTATAAGCATGCGACACTAAGGGAGTGTCGGGTATCCAGGTCATGCGTCAGTAATATAGTGTCGTACAACGTGAAAGTTTGATATTATGCGACACTTCGGAAGTGTCGGTGTCAAGTGCCGGTGTATGGGTAAGGGCGTCACTATACTAGTGTCGGTATCATATAGTATAGGCGTCACTATCATAGTGACGCGTAAAGATCACGAGTGGTAACAGGCGACACTTAAGAAGTGTCGGTATTGGACTTAGGGCGACACTCAAGTAGTGTCGGTATAAGGCTTATGCGACACTCATCAAGTGTCGCACGAAGTGTCGCATATCTGGGTTCGTCTATGCGACACTATCGGCTGATCGACGGATTTCGAGCCAAAAACATGTTTTCGGGTTTACGTTTGGTCCGATTCTTTTACCCAACCCTCATATGAACATATTAAGCCTATTTAAACCATAAACTAGTAAAAATGATCAAAAACGAGAGATGTCGGGATTTGTCGGAAACTTACAAAGTGTCGGATTGAAAATCCGAAAAGATAGGAATGTAGATCGAGTAGTGGTGAACGTTTTTCTCCAAAGTGATGATGAGATCCAAGGTCGTTTAGTACGTTTATTTGTCGATTTAATGAGGTTTTTAGAGTTGGTGGTGATGAGAGAAAAAGAAAGAAAGGGAAAGAAGAGAGAGAGAGAGAAATGGGTGAAATGAGGGAAAAGAGAGAAAAGGTGGGGGTTTTGATGAAAGCCCCCATTTTTCAGTCCACGCGCGGTGCTCCGTGCGGTGTTCGTTTCCTCCGTCTTTTTACGTTAAATATTTATTTCACGCGTTTAATTATATTTCAAAAATCATAAATCTTGTTAAATAATTTACTTAAATTATTTCCTTAAATCTTTAACAGTTTAAATTAAATTTAATTACTTTCGTCTTTAAATCGCGTAAGTTTTAATCGAGTAATACTAGATAACTATCCGTTACTATAAAAATAGTATTTAGGTCATAATTGCGTTATTTTAGTTTATAAACATTCGTTCACCAACGTCCGTATTAACCGAATAGAATCTCATTCTATTTAAGTTGCGTACGATTTAAGTCAAATCGCAAAGTTGTTTATGTATTTATCAATATATAATCCGATACATAAATTAGCTTAACACAGAACTAATTACATGTATTAACAAAGAATTAGGCGCTAATACTAGCCCTAATTTGGCGGTTGTTACACTTACAAAGGAAATTGCTGATCTAAACCGAAAATGAGAGAGATGTGTTGCTGCTGCCTTTCCTTGCTTCTTCCTTGACAAATCGATGTAGATGATGATGAAGATGATGAGGAGGTGTTGTAGTGCTCTTGGAGGAAGTAGATGTTGGTGATTTTGTTATTGTTTCAGCTGGAAAACCGAAAATGGTGGAAAGAGAAGAGAGAAAAAGATAGAGAGAAGATAAGGGGTGTTGGATGAAATGAAGAAGTAAAAGGGAAATGAGGGTTTAAAGAGGTTAAGGAGGGGGGGTCTTGGGCCGTGGCCCATGGGTCTGGGCTGGCCGAACAGGGCTGACCCACCACGGATTTGGGCTCGTGACTTGCTTCTCGAATCCGTGTTATGCCTCGTCGTCGGTTAATCGTTGAATCACGCGTTATAACATGTTTGCTCGTTTAAAATTCGTAAACGGTTAATATACTTTAATATCTTTCGATGTATTATTTTAAATACTTTATTTTGAGTTTTAAAAATATAAATTTTGACTCGTTCGGTTATCGGGTTCGTTTTGCGTGTTTTCGACGCATAGGTTATGTTTTTGGCAAAACGTAATAGTTTTTCGTTTATATTATTACAAAATAATAATACAAAGTAATTAACGACTATTTCATCATAAAAAAATAGATTGACGTTACGTATAAAAGGTGCACCAACGGCCGAGTGTGTCGGAATCCATCCGATAAAGTGACGCAATTATAATTAATTACGTACGCGTATATATACAATATACGAAATGTTACAAGTAATTAGTCCTATTCCATACTAAATACAAGTAATAGCAGTCAAGCTTAAGGTAAATTAATACGCTTAAGTACGGGTTGTCACAGTCGTCAGTTTGGTGACGCCCGTCAGTTATTTTTTTTATTTGTTTAGTGTATAGAATTAAAGGTATATTGGTAAATATGGGTCCAGAAAAAAATGAAGTGATGTTCACTGTTGGTAATATATTGTTAGTTTTGAAATGTGCTGATGTGGCGCTTATTTGGCACAAACTGATGCGTTATTTTGTGTCACGGTTGGGAGCAGTCTAACACTACAAAATATGTGACATTTTAATGACTGAAGAAAAGCATCTGTAAAAGTCTAAAATCCGTCACTAAAGCCACATGGGCTCTCCTTCGGAAGATAAATCCGTTAGTAACAACACAGTAGCTAAAGGCCTATTCTGACACAGATTTATCATCGGTAATACATACACAAAACTCTATCGGTAATTGTTCGAATTTTCCACATTTTTTCATTTCCACTGACTTCATTATTCCAATAAAAGTGCCGGTAAAGGCCTTAGCCAAAGATTTTTAGAAATACATTTTATTTTTTTAATAAATACGATTCCTTTTTACCACAAAGAGAAACACCAAAATTTAAAAGATGCAAGTCACATGCCAAGGTCACTAAAGCTCACTTTCTTTGTAGTGTAACATTAGACTCCTCCTAACGGATGATGTGACACCCGCCAAATTAGGACTAGTGATTAGTACCTAATAAACTGTAAATACATGTAATTAGTTCTGTGTTAGGCTAATTAAGGTATTGAAATATATATTGTTGAATATATACAATTATACGATTTGATTAAATCATACGCATCTCAAATCGAATGTAATTCGGTTCAATTAATACGGACGTTGGTGAACAATTTTATTTAGTAATTTAACATTATTTAATAATACTATCGTATTTAAAATATTATTTTGATAATATTTCATATTCATTTCGTATCGTACAATTAACAATTTCGCGATTAACAATATTAAACGTGCAAACAATCCAAAATAAAGATAAGTTATATTTTATAACTCAAATATAAAATATTTAATGAAATACTTCAACCAAGATAACGAATAATTTTGCGTATTTTAAAATGTATATTTAAACGCGTATTAAATTAATTAAACGTGTAAACGATCGGGAAAACGAACACCGCACGGAACGCGAATACACGGGATTAAAAATGGAGACCCACACCCCAGTGGGCCCCCACCGAAGTCAGCAAAAAAGGGTGGGGAAAATCCACCCTTTCCTCATTCATCATCTTCACCATCTCTCTCTATTCTCTCTCTTTCTTTTTCTTTCAAAACCACACACCACCATCATCACCTTAATTCATCAAATAACACCTCAAAACGACCTCAAATCATCACGATCATTTGGAAGAAAAGAACCAATGCGTCATGATATACAACCCCATCTTTTCGGATTTCTCCGGCGTTAACTTGTAAGATTCCCGACAAATCTCGAAACTCTTTGATTTTGTATATTTTCACTAGATTGTTGTTTATATAAACTTAAAATGTCCAAATATGGGTTGGGTGAATATTTGGACCAAACGGAAACCGGAAAACACGTTTTCGACAAAATTTTCGGCCATCAGACGTAAGTGTCGCATAGACCCGTGCAGCGTAGCGTCACTTAATGTGTCACTGAGTATCGCTAGAAGTCCTAAATTTGCGTCACTTGCATAAGTGCCGCATAAAATCCCTTTTTCCTGACACTGCCTAAGTGTCGCAAATTCAATATCCGTCACTCCAGACCGACACTTCTAGTGTCACTTGTCTAAGTGACGCCTATAATCGAAATCCGATTTCATACGACACTAACCCTTACTGACTCATGACCCTTATACCGACACTTACACCCGACACTTCCTTAAGTGCCGCCCTCTATGCGTCACTTCCACAAGTGACGCCACTAAATCAGAATTTGCTATTTTATGTGACATTTCCTGAGTGTCGCCTAAACCTTAAGTGTCGCTATAAGTGACGCTAAAAACAGAAAGTTTGCAAACTATTTTTATACTAAGTGTCGAACTTGTACAACCTCAAACACTTATACGATACGACTTCTAAAACACTTTAGGATATACTTTTAAGTATAACACTTCGAAAACATAATGATAATGTTGAGAATATTATTACAAACAATCACCAACGGGCCGTACACGTTTTCTAAACTCAAATCAATCAACCAAATCGTAGTAATTTGGACAAGTTAATCAACCAAATCGTAGTCATTTGGACATTCTAGTTGAATGAACAACTACAAAGGTAGTATTTGTAACTACCTACTCATGTTAATAACCATCGCGTGTCGTGGACACCCTCAGGTTACAAGTCTTCGGACAACAATACTCGGCAAATCAATCACGTTTATTAAGCTAAACACTTCAAGACTCAGGTGAGTCTCATGGCCCCTATTTTACTGTTTTACTCAGGGGTGTGATATCAATGCTCGTTTTATTTACAATTGAACGCAAGTACAAATCAAAATCAAATACTGCATGAGTTGTTTTCACTAATCAATTTAAAGTCCTCCACAACATATTTTGGTAATACGTAGTAGCGTGAATGTTAGTGTATGGTACCATATAGGATTGACAATCCTCGTCCGGGTTAGCAAGCACTAACTGGTCAAACGGACGTATTAGCATTTGTGTAGATGAGTGTGTATTAGGCATTCGTAGGAGGCACCTCGATCGGAATTCATTCATTGGACCCGACCCCCCAAGTTAAGCTCAGACTATGTGCTCATGACTGTATAGTTACTTCTATTTTGCTTTATTGCAATTTAAATTCAATTAAATCTTGCGGTTCATTCAATATGTTTTGGACATACAAACCTGTGAGCTCACCAGCGTTTCGCTGACCCATTTTAGCTTGTATCACAGGTACTCAGCAGTAGTTTGGACTGCCCAACAGGATACTTAGCTCGTGTCATCATGCAAACCATCAGAGATTTAGCTGCATTATTATATTTTGTATAAATTAATTATGTATTTAAATCTCTCAATTTCAAATCGAGCTACTGTAAACTATATTTTGATGTAAACTTTTGTTTAATCAATACAAATGCAAAACGACGCATATAGTGGTCGTTCATTATATATCTTTGTGCTGTGAATATTGATTAGTCGCGCCTCAACCTGATTCGCTTCCACAACCCAAAATTAGTTGTGCGACAGATGGTCGGTTGGGTCGTTGATTTCAACCGACGGAATCGGCATCATTGGCACGGTCCGTCGGTTTGGGGCCATTGGTTCCCACCGTTGGATATACGACGAAGTGAGGAACAACATATGTAACGTCCTAAAACTCGTTTTATTATTGTCTTTTATGAAGTTAATTATGATACATTTATCTTATGTGACACCCACCGAATTAGGACTTTGATTAGTGCCTAACTTACTTGTAATTACATGTATTTAGTTATGTATTAGGCTAAATATATGTAACATTTGTGTAATTACATAAACGCGTATGCGATTTGATTAAATCGTGCAATTATGAATCGGACGGAGTCCAACACTGTTAAATATGGACATTGGTGACAAATTGTCTAAATAATGTGGAATTATCCAAACAAACATTATTTATTTTAATATATAACGAAAATATATTACACGTTATACGTTTTGTTAAAACGTAACCTTACGCGATAAAAACACGCGAAATGCACCTGACAAACGAAATAAACCCAAGTTATAATTTTATAACTCATTATTAAGTATTTTGATAAAATTCTTCAAGTAAAAATATCACGATTACACGTGTACAAATAAAGCGTTTAAAAACGTTACACGTTTAAATAAACGACGAAACGAATGGGTAAATGAACGTTGCACGGAACGCGAAATTGAGAGACAAGTTTTAAGCTCACCATGCCCTTGTGGGGCCCTCATGGAGCCGGTCAAGAGCATGGCAAGCCATGCCTACTTGCCTTGCTTGTTGACCTCACCAAACACCACCACTTTACCTCATTATTTCATTTATTCACACACACCACACTTCTCAACTCTCTCCTCTCTTTCTTTCCTCTCTCTTGAACGAAAATACAGCCACCAAGGCTGCGACCACTCCACCACAGCCATCCACCATAAACCACCAAAGATCACCACCTCATTCTTGAAGAAAAGCGAAGAAAAAGCTCGGTTATCGCCTCCTCTTTGCATTTCGGTTCTTGATTCTTCATCTCATTGTAAGAACTCTTGATCTTTTGTTATATTTACTACTTATATTAACATATTTTAGTGCTCACTCAACAAGATAATGTCCAAAAACCGAGTCGAAAATCATTTTCAAAGCACGAAAACCATAACAGTTTACCGAGACAGAAAATATAACGAGATTCAACTAAATATTACAAACTCATTTCTCCATGAAAGTGAACGTTTCTTAACTCTAAAATGAATTTCAAGAAGTTATCTTTCCAACAAAATTAGTCTCATGACTTTTCGACTCCGTTTACTACTCGAAAACATTTTTCTCCGACGATGTGTATTTACTGTTCCGGCGGCAAGAAAATTTCGCCAACTTCTCGAGGCTATATCTCGCGTTCTAAAGATCAAAAACACATGAGGTTTGCGCCAAAATCTCACGAAATATGTTAAAAGAGTTCTTTTATAGAATCTTCTAGAAATACACGGATTTGGCTAGAAAAAAAGATATGTCCACTGGTATCCGGATTGGTCAATTTTGGACATCAGGGGATTCACCAATTTATTTGGTCGACTTATAAGTACCTAAAAATTATGGAAAAATTACACAAAATAGCTAAGACATAGGTCCATAACTTTGATTTTTCTTGAAATTTAATTCAGATTTTAACTTGGCAAAAACGAGACACGAAACGGGATAAAAATCAGAGAAAATGAGCCATAGGGGCTGTCTTGGTAATTTCCTTAAAGCGACACTTCTGGCTAACCACAAAACGTAACGATAATTTTCCTAGACTTTATAAACATATTTAAGACTTGTCTAAAAGTTTCGGGTCAAACCGAACACGTTTGACTACGTTCACAAACTCGAGAAACCACCACAGTCCTAGTGTCGCTTTTGGACCCTATCCGATAGCGACACTAACCTTGTGTATCTAGAACCATTTGAGTGTCGCCATAGCGACACTAACCGAGTGTCACTATCACCAATCGAATGTCGCAGTAGCGACACTAATCCTTGTGTCGCTAAAATTCACGAGTGTCGCAGTAGCGACACTAAGCCTAGTGTCGCCACATCTCTGATTTTCAAAACTAGCGACACTGACCTTAGTGTTGCCCTCTCGTGTCGCTATTCATAGAACCTTGAAAATACGTATTACACTAAGTGTCGAGCTCGCGTAACAACAAACTAAATCATACACGACACTACACGTACATGAAATACATATACTTTTATGAGTATACAACGAAACGCAATACTAATAATACTTTGGAAATTATTATTACGAAACATCACCAATGGGCCATACACGTTCACCAATGGGCCATACACGTTTACAAATTACAAACACAAACGAATACAATCATACATCCTAGTTGAGTGGACAACTAGCATGGATAGTTTTTCGAGATATCCACACACCTACTTACTTACTTACAACCTTACGCGTTTACGCTCGAAGGTTGCAGGGTTCGGAGAAACAACATATATACTTACAGACTTACATTTCGAATACTCATTTGATTACACAAACGTAGCTTACTAGACTCAGGTGAGTCTCATAGCCCCGCTTTTAATGTTTTTACTTTGGGGTGAGATGCATTACTTATTTTACTTCAACACATGTACTGATTTTCTGATATACGGATTGCATGAGTCACGTTATAATCCACTGAAGGCCTCTGAATCATAGTCGTTAGTTATCGACTTAAGCGCGAGTATTAGTAAATGGATCCATTTTGGACTATCAATCCCCGCCCAGGGTAGCACGCACTACCACAGACCGCACTGTATAAACGGGCGTTTCATACTTGTTACACATGAGTGTTTTTGGATTAGCACTCACGAGGAAAAATTACCTGGTACTTGGTTGCACCTTACCGACTGTTAAGCTTCAACTATGATGCTCATCGCAATTGTATATCATCTTTATTGCATTTGTGCAATACTTTTATTATATTGTGTTCACAACTATTATTTACTGTAAACCTATGAGATTCACCAACTTTTTGGTTGACCTTTTAGTAATGTATCCTCAGGTACTCAGCAATAGTAGGGTTGCCCACGGGATTACTTGCTAGCTCGAGTCGCATGCATTACATATTTGGAGATTTTCCTACATTACTTTTGTAATAGCTGTTATGTACTAAAATCTTCAGGATTTTATTTCCGTGAACTCGCAACTGATGTAAACATTATTCGGTTATCTATGTAATATATTGATATATTTTCAAAACGTCTCATATAGAGTCATTCACTATAATTTTGTGCAAAGATTACCTGATTAGTCGTGCCCGATGATTGCTTCCGCTGAACATCGAATTTAGTGGTGCGACAGATTGGTATCAGAGCCTAAGGTTATAGTGAACTAGGTTGCATTAGTGGGCCTAGACTATAACTGTTAGGTTAGTATTCCTTATTAGGTATGATTGGTTCAGGAAATGCATCCCTTCGAGTTTAATTTAACATAGCCTGATCAACTATGTACAATTAAATAAGAATAGATGTAATGTCTGAAATGGTTATAGTGAACAGGGATACAGTAGGAGACTTGATATACGATAGAAACGGGACCAAATGCTTACTTTCTACACTGTTAGGCTATTATATATATTTTATATATATGAATAGGCCTCACCCACTTGCTGTACTATTAGGCTATTATATATTGTATACATATGAATAGGCCTCACACACGTACTATTCTCTAGGATATTATATATTGAATATATATGAATAGGCCTCATTTACTCGTTACACCCTTGTCACCGAAAATGACAACACATTCCGTTGTACCGTCTCCTACTCACAAGGAAGGTATTGCTTCGCATTCTTCCTACCACTCTTATCCTTCGGGATCACGTACGAGATGCACTACTAGGAGAACTGCTCCACTAGCTAAACCTTATCCCACACACACTGCTGATAACACCACTCTTAGAGCACGCCAAAGGGCAGTCGCCCGTTAATGGGGCTGGCTACCTGTTGCTCTTTTTACTTGGAAATTCATGGATATCTCCCCATACACTCAAGAGCCCATTCACCTTACCATTCATGTATTAGCTGCTCGAGTGCAGGTGTTGTGCCACGGTCGTTACGCAGCACAACGGGTTTTAAATTTGTAAAAAGCTGGGGCCTAAATTCTACTTACAGCAGCAAGTATAACTCAGGGTCGTTCTTAAAAATCAACTGTATTGTGAAACAGAGAAATCAGAATGTTCAAATCTGGCTAGTGAAGGAAGGTTTTGAGAAGAGTTGAAATTGGTTTTTGTTTTGTTTGTTTTTCTAAATTATACTACTAATTAAACTAAACAAGTAAAATAAACTAGGCAATAAAATAAAGAGGTAGCAGTCAGGATAGAGGAGGTGTTTGTTGTGACTTCGTTAGCCTTTCATTGGGATGATGTTTTAGTTTAAGTTATGAAAATGTCTTTCTAAAGATTTGTATTTTATTTGTTTCAAGTATTTGTGGTGTAAACACGAGTACCCTACTAATTGATTGCTCAATCAGTATGTCACTGAGTAACTAGGCTATCATGATTCTGATCGGAGGAGGCTGCTCAACTCTCAACACTGCCCTGTTACGGAACAGTGACCCTTTTCTGGAATATGAAGATTCCTGGGCGCATGCATAGAGTAACAGACCCACTAATGTTCCGACCATTCTTAACACCACAGTGATACTTAATTGAATAAAACATTTAGGTTTAAGACTTGGTTGGTGTTTGATTACTTTCCATCAATGGTTTTGTAGAATCCAGGGGTGATAGACATATTTGGAATACTAGATGATTCCTCGTCTTCCTTTCTAGATTCATAAACTAAGTTTGTATTTTAGATCAAAGATTCTCCATTTATGATTTAAACCAGCCCTCACTTGAATTTAACCAGTAAATCCCTAGTTTATTCACAGTGTACAATACATGTTTAGTAGTTCCACGGCTTCAAAACCAGACCATGCCATTTAACATATATAATTAAGTTGTAGTTTAATCACGGTGTACAATACTTGGTTAGTAGTTCCACAGCTTAAAACCAGACAATGTTATTTGAACACAGATAATTAATTACCCTTGATATGATGTCTTATCAAAAAGGTTTTAACCACGTTTATTGGTGGAAAGGCATTAGTTGAATGCGGTTTAAAATCATAGATGGAATGTGTAATCAAAGCACCGAGTTTTCATTTATACTATATAATAGTTGGGAACATTATTCCACAACGGATTGTGCCCACGACTTCCATAGCTTCCACGTTCCGTACTCCACACAATAGTGATGTTTCCGGCGCTATACAAATGAAAGCCGTATAACGTTACCTCCGTTGTTTCATAATGACATCATCCCAATTAACGACTAACTACATCACAACAAACACATAATATAACTACTCACTAATCATGGCAAGTAATCCTAAATCTAACATAATAACAATAATAACATGCATCATGATAGATAAGGAAAGATATAACCGTAAATAGTGCGCAGCTTGAATATATGCTGAAAGATTACAACGAGCGGAACCTCCGAAATTTCTTCGACAATATTACAAAATGAACCCTCAAAGTATCTTCAACAATATTACAATATTACCCCTCCGCTAGTCTTTGTTAAATATTAACCAAGACCTAACCTAAAACTAACCTAACTATATTCTCCTCTAACTCCTAAGAGTAGTGCTAGAGAGAGAATCTAAACTAGAGAGAGAGAGTATTCTTGAGAGAGAATGAAGAATGAGGTGTGTGGAATGAGGTGAATGAGGCCTCTATTTATAGGCAAGCCTTGGATTCAAGAGTACAAGCCCACAAGCATACGTACAAGCACACAAAGCAAGAACGAGGCCGTGTGAGAGCAAAAAAGGCCGTGTACGGCAAGTTGAGGGCCGTGTACGGCCTCCTCAAGGCCGTGTACGGCTTGGGGGTGGCCGTGTGGTAGGCCGTGTGATTTTGTCAGCTTTTCTCATTGCTTCAGAAGGCCGTATCTTCTTCGTTTCTCGTCCGTTTGACTTGATTCTTTCGCCTCTGATCTCGTAATTCCGTTACGCTTCTAATGATGCCAAAATTTCCAAATTTAGAAGTCTCTTGAGTTGGAATGTGCGGAATGCCCTCGGTTTGCGCTCAGAAAGCTCCATCTTCCTCGTTCTTTACCCGATCTGCACGATTCTTGATTCTACAGTCTTGGAATAACCTGATACATCATATGAGACTATTTAAGAACTTGTATCATAAAGTGGTTAAAAGTATGTGAGAATCAGTTGTTTGAATAATCTGCCTCGATTTGCGTGCCTTTTGGACATTTTAACACTTTTTACAGCAATGCCTATAATTTGACCAACTTTGTGAAATTAAGTAAATAAACGTTTAATTCAAGTGTTTTCACCAAGAATTAGGCCAAATGTGCGGGAAATATGTGCCTAAAAACATGACTTTTTGCCACATATCAGCAGGCTACACAACATGGAAAAATTGAACTACTTGAAACCCGCACCAACTGGAGAAACATGGCTCAAGTTCGACATGGAAAAGTCTACTACCTAGACTCGAAATTCGTTCGGATGTTACGAATTCCCGACACCTTTTGTAAACTTTAACTCTTGTGATCATTTGAACTCGTATGCTAAGGATTACAACCTCGTTATCTTCTATTATCAATTAATACGTCAAACCTTGACATTTTCTCAATGTTTATACAACTGTGATAATCTTGTTTTTCGTACAAACTTTCACATGTCCGTTACATTGTTATTAAAGGAACGTGCCTCCAAAACGACAATCCTTCAGCGCTGCTGAACTCACTCGGTTTGTTTCCTAAGGAGTAGCTAGCTTGGAAGCTCAACGAACAGTGGCACACACCCTAATCGGGGCAGTGAAAATACTACTACCTGACGTGGACCCAATCCGACACGGTCGTCAACGCAACGGAAGGAGGACACGGCAGTGGAGTGTTTTAAATTTGTAAAGCTGGGGACCTAAGTTTTACTACGGCTGTATAGCAGCAGTATGACCTAGGGTGGTTCTTCAAGCTAATCGTATTGTGAAACGGGAGTATCAAGACAAGTTGTTTATTTTAGTGATGGGATTTTTAAAACAGAGTTTGAGTGGGTTTTTGTTATTTAGGTCCGTAACTTAAAGCAATTAAATAAAAAGTAAATAAATGGAAAATAGAAATAAGGATGAAATCAGTATGGAGGAGATGTGTTTGTTATGACTTCGTTAGCTTATGCGGGGGTGATGCTAGGGTTTTGATATGAAAACGTCTTTTAAAGGTTTGTGTCTTATCTGAGCTTAATTGTTCGTAGTGTAAACACTAGTACCCTACTGATTGGAGAAACCAATCAATATGTCACTGAGTACTAGGGAAAATTGAGTCGGATCGGAGGAGGATGCTCAACTCTTCAACGTTATCCAGTGACGGAGTAACGACCCTTCTTGGAATGTTAGTTCCTGGGTGCATGAGATAGAGTAACATACCCACTAAGGTTCCGACCTTTCTTAACACTACGGGGACAACGAAGTCAAACAAGGAATTTAAGATTAAGACTTGGTTTGGTAACTATTAACTTTATATTAATGGTTATATTTTAGTCTAGAGCTTTCATCACGGTGTACTATGCGATTATGCATTTCCACAGTTTTCCAGACCCGAGATGTACAAACGGTGTATAGTGCAATTAAGCATTTCCACAGTGTTCCAGATCTTTAGGTGTACTAACGGTGTACAGTGCGATCAAACATTTCCGCAGCTTTGAAGTTAAACCAGGATGTGACATAGTCTTCAACCACCGACATTTCCTTAGCTTCTACGTATTTGTACTTCACCGAAGGTGTTTCCAACGTTACATGAAGTACAGTGCCGTTTACCGTGGCCTTTCCGGGGTCACATACTTTATGATCACTCTAGACTAGTTTAAACTAAGTTTGTATTAAAGCCCAACCATCTATGATATAAACCAGCTCTCACTATTTCCCAATAAATCCCTGATTGATTCCCGGTGTACTATACGAAAGGTTTTAAACAGTATTTCCACAGCTACGCAATTCAGACCATGTTTACAGTTTTAGAAAACATAGATAGGTAGTGACCATTTGATCAAGGTTCGCGACTCCTTGTCGTAAAGGTTCTAACCACGTTTAATTGGAGGAAAGGCGATTTGGTTTAGAAATTCATAAATACAAGATTAATAGATCACCGGTTTTCATTTATATAATATAACTGGAAACATTATTTCCACAACGGATTATGCCCACGACTTTCATAGCTTCCACGTTCCGTACTACACACATAAGTGATGATTCCGGCGCTATACAAATGAAAGCCGTATAACGTTACCTCCGTTATTTCATAATGTTATCCAATTATATGTTTAAAGCAGCATCACCCCACACATATATAAACTAACTACATCATAACAAACACACAAGGAAACTACTTACTACACATAATAACAGGTCCTAAATCTAGCATAATAACAATAGCAATTATCATTATAACAGATAAGGAAAGAAGTAACCGTTAATAAAGCGTAGATTGAATAAGCGTTTAGAGAGAGAGTACAAGCAGAACTTCCGCAATATCCTTGACAATATTACAATAAAAGCCCCTGAACTATTCTCTATGCTATTACAAAAGTAGCCCCTCCGTTAGTTTCAGTTAAATACTAACTGAGAACTAACTGGATCAAACCCTAATTTCTAGAGAGAGAAAGAAAGAAAGAAAGAGAGTTTAGAGAGAGAGAGAGTGTGTGAGAGAGAAAGTGGAAATGGAGAAATGAATGGAATGATGAAGTGTGTTGAAGGTTGGAGGGGTGACTCCCTATTTATAGGCAAAGCTTGAAATCAGCCGTACAACTCGCGAAGCACGCACGTACAAGCAAACGAAGCACAAACGGGCAGCATATGGGGTACCAGGGGCCGTATACGGCCTTCATAGGGCCGTATACGGTGTATAAAGGGCCGTATATGGTCTATGAAGGGCCGTATACGGTGTGCAAGGCCGTATACGGCCTTCGTCTGATTTCGTTCGTTGCTTAAAACGTCCGTATCTCCTTCGTTATGCGTCCGTTTGACCTGATTCTTTCGCCTGTGTCTTTGTAATTCCGTTACGCTTCTAATGGTGCCAATATCACTGAAATTGGATGTGTATATCTTTAGAATAGCCGAAATCACTTTACAGGAGTTTGTAACCGTCCTGTCTTCTCCGTTCTTTATCTGATTTGCATGATTCTTGATTTTCTCGTCTCGATTTTACCTATTAGATCATATCATAAGGTTAGAATATGCTTATCATAGGATAAACAAGGGTGCGAGAATTTGTTGCTGCTTATTTGCTCTATTTTGCTCGTTATTCGGATATTTTTACTGACTTTTGTAGCAACGTCTATATTTTGAGCACTTTAGTGAATTTTAGTAAATAATGATTGTTTTGGAATGTTTTCACTATAGATGTGCCCAAAAAGTGTGGAATAACGGCCTTGAAAACATGACTTTTTGTGTCACATCACTACCACCACGATAGTCAAGCCTTGCACTTACAAAGAATTTCTGAGCTGTAAATCACTTAACTTCAAGGGCACAGAAGTGGCCATCGGTCTTCTGAAATGGTTCGAGAAGATGGAATCTGTGTTTCGGATTTGCAACAGCCCGGAGGAGTTCAAAGTGAAATATTCCACCTGCACTTTCATGGAGAGTGCTCTGACTTAGTGGAATACCCACACCCAAACTGTGGGAATCGACATCTCTTACCAACTCCCCTGGGAGGACTTAAAAAGGATGCTTAGGGACGAATACTCTCCCTGAGAAGAACTGCAACAGCTGGACGTTGAATTCTAGAACCTCACTGTTAAGAACAACGACATCACCAGTTACACCACCCGGTTCCATCAACTGGCACTCCTCTATCCAACTATGGTGGATTAGGAGTACAAACGGATTGAGCGATATATCTGGGGAGTCCCTGCTCAAATCCAGGGAATGGTTACTGCTTCCAAACCGGGAACCATACAAAGTGTTGTCCGCATGGCACACAACCTTATGGCTCATATCGTTCGGCAAGCCGCGTCTACTGAGAGAAACACCGGAAACCAGTCCGGAGATAACAAAAGGAAATGGACTGGGAACTCAAGCAACAACCAGAACCAACACCCTAACAAAAGGCCTGAGACTGTTAAGGCCTACGTTGCTGACTCTGACGACAAGAAAGAGTATAGGGGGAGCAAGCCCTACTGCTCTAAATGCAATCTTCATCACGAGGGCTCATGTCCTTGCACCCAATGCAGGCGATTCGGGAATTTGGACAAAGATTGCAGAACAATCACAACTGGTACCAACACCAGTGCACCCAAGACCTTCAATGAGTGCAACGGTACCGGATATTTCAGGAAGGACTGCCTAAAACTGAAAAACAAAAACAACAACGCTCGGGGTAGAGCCTTTGTACTCAACTCTGGGGATACCTACTAAGACACGAATGTGGTCATGGGTACGTTTATTCTCAAACAACTTAACTACTTATGTATTACTTGCTTTGATGAATTTTGTCTACTACTCGATGATTCACCCGTTACCTTAGATTTTAGGTACGCAATAGAATTAGCCAATCGGCAAACTACTCAAGGCCGACATTGTAATACCTAATTACACTTTAAACTTAGAAAACGAACTCTTTCCCATTTATCTCACACCGGTTGAGATCGGGAGCCTTGATATCATCTTCGGTATGGATTGGCTGTCCAAGCACCGGGCCAAGATCGTCTGTTTTGAGAAAATCATCCGCTTTCCTATCGTCTCGGATAGAACCTTAATCGTACAAAGAATAGTATCGATAGTCGTGCGATATAATTTGAGATAGTTAGAATTCGATTCATATACTGGAAATTTATATATACCACTAAAGAATAATTATAGCTATCACAAAAGCATTATTCTAATAGAACGTGTACCTCGTAGGAGATGACAAATCCTGCCATAAGCAACTACGTGTCGGATGACGACCAACTCAGTGAGGAACCAACGACATTCCCCTACCTACTCACCCTAGACAACGATACAAAACTACTAGAGGACGAACTAAAGGAGACAACGGCACCCGAGGGAGAACCTGAGAATTTCCCACCTAAACCTATGGCAGCACATATGTGGTATACCACTCGGAGAATGCAAATAAGATAGTTTCAGGAATTTTGGGGAAGATAAGATGATCCTTCCTTAAACAAGAAAAGATTCTCTTATGCATACATCCAAATCTCATGATCTTGGAGTACACATGACTAGGCGATCTCACAAAAGGTGGTCACTCAATTCACTCAAAGTGTATCGGGTTTCCTATCAATCTAGAACAGAGGAAATCGCTCAAATAGCCAGTCATGCAGCACTCATCGTCATAGGCTTGGTCGAGAATCGGATCTCCACCACTTAGGTGAGGACGGTGCTAATTATCCCAAGACATTCATGAGGGTTGTAGTGTTTGATGAGGGGTAAAGGGTATGGATAGTGGTATTTTTGGGTTGTAAGGGTTGCTTATCTTAAAACAACTGAGATCATGAACAACTTTATTTCAGAACGGAGAGAGAGGTGGCTTTCGGTCTTCTATCAGAATCTTCTTGTGAGGATGATACTTCAAAGGACTTTAAGCTTTATTTTTGCGGAACTATTTTTCTTTCTTTTCTTCTTTTTATTTTCTTTTTCTGCTTTTATATTTTTCTATTTTTCTTTTCTTCTTCAGAATTTCTTTGCCAGAGAATTTCCAAGGATATTTTTCTTCTTTTGATTCTTTCAGAAATCCCTTATCTTGAACATTTCGAGTCTTTTCGCGGTGTCAATTTTTCACACCAAGGATTCTTCAATCTTTTTGAGAACACGAAGGGGTAGGATAAGTGAAGCGGATATTCTAAAAGATGTTCTTCATAACCTCAGAAATTATAAGATAAGTTTGGGGAATATTTTTGGGAAGTAGGGTTTTATGAGGGTTTTATTAAACGAAAGGTTTAGGCTCAACAGGGTTTACTAGGCGGATCATCGATACTAAAAATGAGTATCGGAAGGGTTTTGGGCTTGAAGAGATATGTGAAAAGGGGTTTAAATCCTAGGGAATGTCAAGGTCATCTAATTGCACATATACCGCGTACGGTACACACCAATGTGGTCTTGAAGCGTATGTCAAGAGCAAGTTCTAATTCAGAGATGCATGCATCGGCACACACAAGAAATGATTAGTGAAGCATTAAAGATGAATGCTATTAGGCTCAAGATACCTCACTGCAAATAGGGTTGTATGTGCTTTGTCATGCTTCCATCAGATTATTATTTCTTGCTTAAGCAATTTCTACCTTATTTTCCTAGATTCCGAAATATATTATTCACATCTGAAAATAGCTCCTCTCAAAAGACATTTTAGCTCAAAATTAGCAGAGTTCATCAATAGATTAGCTCATACTTTCAATTTTCTTTGAAAATTTTTGAAAAAATTTGAGGAACATTTTCTGAGTTTACTATTTCGGAAATTAAAAATCAAAGAAAACTAACCAAGGTACTATACCTGCTATCCCACACTTAGAGGAACATTGTCCCTAATGTTCTCTTTAGTTGAGATTTACTGGAAGTAAAATCCCACACTTAGAGTTTGAACATGTAAGAAAATGTTTCTCAAGTGTTTGTTTTGGGCTGGAATCCCACACTTAGTGATAAGATTAGGATAGAGTATAGACTACATTAACAAACTAACAAAACAAATAATATACAAAATCATAAACAAAAGAGAGTAAAGGTTAAGACACTCCCCAGATAGCGAGCAGCAAAGAAGCTGAGAATCTGAATTTGCTGAAAAAAGATGTTGCCAAGATCTTTTTTTGCATTCATGAAGAGCGGCACAGCTTCAAGCGTCTTGCTATTTGGTTTTCTTCTCCATCCATTATTCCCTTTGTGAATCAATCTCGTAAGTGTGAACACGTTGGTCGTACCAGTTTACAAACTCAAAGTATTTGCAAATGAAAAGACAAATCACCGTCTCAGAACTTGAAAAGATGTTTTCTATTACAAATCATTTTTCTAAAACATGTGTTTTTAAATGAGTTTGAGCATAATGCATAAAAGTAGTATGCAAGTACCTCAAATGCTCGAAACACACGAATCATCATTTTTTTCAAATGGATTTCCTTATTTCTGAGACGAGTGGTTTATTTGTAAATGAGTTGTAATATCAGAAAAGGGTTTTGGTGACGACCAAGTGTGAAGGATTGTCAGAGATATATCTTCACTTATTGACACTGTTCTCTCTACACGTCTTATTGCACGGGTTGCCTCCCGAGAAGCGCTGCTTTTAGAGTCGAGAGCTCGACTTTGCCTTCCTTCAGATTAGTTGGTGCTGGAACCACCAGGACCGGAAGTGCTCAGTAGTGAAATCCTGGGGTTACGTGGGTATATTCTCAGAAAATGGCGAGCGATGATGTCGACGATGTTTGGAATCTCAGATGAAAATATGGGGAAGCTTTGCAGATGCTGCTCTGTAATCCTTTTTATGTGCAGCAGGTCCCAAGTAACCTCCTTTACTGTGCTGGAGATAATTCCGCGGGAATTTACAAAAGAGAATCCATCAGCTTCAATCATCTCTCGTTCAGGATGGTGTTGTCTGAGCGAGTCCATAAATCCAAAGAACTGCAGGTGTAAAGTCTCATGATCTGCAATACCGGAGTTTCCTCCAAGTTCTCGGATAGATTCATGAATACCCTGGATAAGACTGGTCTGGTAGTGGGAAAACGTGAGGTCGGAGTTCTTAAAGGTATTGTTCATCATGTCGTAAACCTCACGTAATCCGTAGTTGAATATCTGACTATGCTCTTCATCAGGTACTTCAGCGAAGATTTCCTTGATTCGATCAGTGAGGAAGTTCGCGATGTTAACCATCAAACCTTCAGGTATAGAAGAAGGGATGACACGCGTCCTCTCGTCAGAACTCACGTACTCGAGATCTTCGGCAATCTTGTGAGCGTGGTACTCGATGGTGCAGTCAATGTAGAACCGATGAGGAGAAGTTTCGTTGATATGATCATTCCTAGCCATAGAATCTAGAAGTCCCCTAAGATCATTCATCAACCGGATGTCTATGTCTGCGTCGGGATTCCCAGTAGCATTGTACATATTGCTGCGATAAGAATTTAAGAACTCGTGTTGCTCAGCAGAATATGGAAATGCTGATCTGAACAGCGTGTCATAGATCTTCCTGTACATGCGTCTTTGGTCTTCAAAGAACTCAAGCTCCTCAGGTGTTGGTCCAGTAGTGTGATGCTCTCGTAGCAACTGAGCAGCGAGGTCTTCGGCAAAGGCATTTAGGCGGTTGTGGAAGAATCTATAATCTTGGGAATTCTCGGCTTGGTTGACCTCAGATTCGGCTATGATTTCCTCAATCAGGTTCCTTTGGTGTGGAGTGTAATCATTGGTGGAGTTAATGATAATGCTTGTCATTATAGGTATGTCATTTTCGAATTCTTCAATAGCACTTATCATTTCCTCATGGTTGGAGATAGTCGGAATTTGGGGAGAAGTGGGAACAGTCGAAGATGCAAGAAGTCGGACAGACCGGATATCTATTGGAACATCAGTATAGATGATGTCATCGTCATTACTCTCCTCAGCTGGAGTATCCCTAGCCTGGAAATCAGGGAACTCAACACTATCGGATGGTGGAAGGGTGTCATCAGTAATCTGAGATATCGGCTAAGAGGAATCCATCTCGATGTCTTTTTCCTCCTGAGAATCAGAATCACAGCTAGATCCGGAGGTGCTTCCCTTCTCGAACTGACTTCGAGGTGCAGATGTGTCAAAGGTTTGAATCCTTTGGGGAAGTCGGGATGCTTTATATGCTGCAATCTTACTCAAGAGTTTGTCTCGAAGCTCTGGGTGCTGTGTGGATAAGGCTATAGTCTTCTCTATATTTAGCAGAGCGTCAAGTCGGGGAGACACGAGAGGTTTGGTGGGATCAATAGCTGATGCAATGAGTTTCTCCATGGTGAGACCAAATTCTGCATCATGAGAGTAATCAGTCGGTGTATCTTCATCTGATTCATCTTGTGACAGAGGGATGAAGTTCTCAAGGTTTTCGATTTGCATGATCTCTGCTGTCGATAAATATGAGTCAGGAAGGTATTGATGAGGTGGTGTGGACTGATATACTTCATCGGGCTCTGATTCTTCCTGTTCTTCCTCGGATTCTTCCATTTCTTCTAGTTCCGTTTCTTCCATCTCCTCTTCCTCTGGTTCTGTCTCAGGTTGTTCCTCTTCTTCTTCATCCTGCTCTGAATCTTCCTTCTCTTCTATTTCTTCCTCTGGTTCAGATTCTTCCATTTCTTCGTCTTCTGATTCTGACTCTTCAGTAGCTGAGATAAGACAAGTATGCTCGTATGGCTTGTATGGTTCTGGCTTTGAATAAGAAGTGTCATCATCTGAAGTAATTCTGCCCATGGATATTGCGTATATCTCTGCATGCTCCATTATTGAACAGTCGGTCTGATCAATCTTGTATGATATTGTTTATCCATGTGCTCGTAGACTGATAACCTGAGAATATACATCAATAATAGCACGTGCAGTATTCATGAATGGCCTACCTAGGATAATGGGTATGTTAATGTCTTCCTGTATATCCATCACTACAAAGTCAGTGGGGAAATAGAACTTGTCAACTTTTACCATGACATTCTCAGCAATGCCTTTCGGGTATCGGACTGATTGATCGGCAAGCTGGATGCTCATTTTAGTGGGCTGGAGAGGTCCTAATTCTAATCTGGAGTAGAGCGAGTAAGGCATCAGATTGATACTAGCTCCAAGATCGGCCAAGGAGCGTATTGTGCCTGAGTGATAGATGGAACAGGGCAAGGTGAATCGACCCGTGTCTCCTAGCTTTTCCGGTAAGGCATTCTGGATGACGGCTGAACACTCGGCGTTCAGGGAGACTTTGGGAGTAGAAGGAATCTTGTCCTTAGTTGCCAACATTCGTCGGATGTATTTCATACTAGAAGGGATTCTAGACACGGTGTCTAAGAATTTTTCATCAAGTTTGAATGACTTGGCATTGTACTTTTTGTGCAGGCGGTAAAGGAAAGGAATCTCAACCTCACGATTCGGCGTGGGCATTGATTTGGTCTCAACTTTCGGCGGGACAGGAGAATGTTCCCTTGGAGAAGCAGTCATAGAAGGAGTTGGTTTATCATAGTTTAAGGTCTTGGCTTCCTCGACGTGGGGGTTCTGAATAGTATTGCTTGGTAAGGTCCCTTGCGGTCGGGTATCGAGACGTTGGTCTAACTGACCGATCTGGTTCTCAAGGCTTTTCAGGACCGAGAGTTGATTTCGAAGGAGTAGATCAGTTTGGTCTTGTCGAGCCGTAGTCTTTTGGTTGAAAGCGGTCTGGCCTTGGATGAATTTGTTGAGGTTGTCATCAGTACTCGTGACTGGAATGATGGTTTTCGCAGGCTCAGCAGGCTGGGTATCCTCAGTGGCGGTTAATGGAAGTGGTTGATTGTATGGGAGTTGTGGTTGTTGCGGGTACGTCGGATATCGTGGCTGAAACCTGGGCTGGAAAGGGGGTTGGTTGTTCCGTGGAGGATATTGGTTTCCTCGAGTTCTGGGTGGTGAAGTTCTAGCGAAGCCAGGAGGATTTTGAGGTCTGACAGGGAACTGGGCATAGTAGACCGAACCGTCAGTAGGATCTTCGTACTCAACCTCGTATTCTTCAGCGGGATGGTTGGTACAGTTCTGGCAAGCCTGAACTTGGTGGATCTGCTGTGGTTGTTTCTTCAGATCTGCTATCTGTTTTGTCAGAGTCTCAATTTGTTCGCTTAGAGACTTAATGGCTTCAGTTTGGCGGGTGTTATTTGCGGAGAGGGGTAATGATGAGGATTGCTCATCAGACTTCCAATCGTGGTGGTGCATCGTCATATCCTCAATCAAGCTCCATGCTTCATCATCAGTAAGTTTCATGAAGTTTCCTTGAGCTGCTGCGTCAAGATTGATGCGATGGTTAGGATCAAGACCTCGGTAGAAGGTGCACACCTTGTCAGTCTTTGTCATTTGGTGATTTGGACATTTCCTCAGTAAACTCTTGAATCGCTCCCATGCTGAGTAGATAGATTCATCGTGGGCTTGTTGGAAGTTTGCGATGTCATTCTTTGCCTGAGTTTGTTTGGACGGGGGAAAGTATCTAGCGAGAAACTTATTACCCATGTCGGTCCATGAGGTGATTGAGCCGGTCTCAAGTCCCTCAGACCAGGTAGAAGCATGTAAAGCGAGAGAATAGGGGAACAAGTATAAGCGGATGATATCCTGCTCAACCCCATTCTGCTTATAGGAGTTTGAAACCTGAATGAATTTGTCGATATGAGCATTGGGATCATCACGGGGTAGGCCGTGGAATTGGCAGTTATCTTTTATGAGTTGTACGATGTGGTGTTTAAGCTCAAAAGAAGCTCCGTCAATCACTGGATAGCTAATCGGTCCTTCGCGTCCTTCGATGGATGGTTTGGTGTTGTCGGCGAGAGTAACACGAGCGGCCATTTGTGGAAAACGGGAACGTCTTTCTTTGCGGATGGTACGGATAATCCACTCAGGATCGGGTACGAAAATGAGAGATTCAGATCCGGATGATCTGGTCGAGTATCGTTGTGGGATATGGGAAGATATTGTCGGTTGGAACAAGAAAATAAGAATGGGAAAGAAGTATCACTAAATAGAAAACTCGTCTGGATGATTCAAAATCTTACGATTAACTCCCCGGCAGCGGCGCCAAAAACTTGACATGGACCCAATCCGACACGGTCATCAACGCAACGGAAGGAGGACACGGCAGTGGAGTGTTTTAAATTTGTAAAGCTGGGGACCTAAGTTTTACTACGGCTGTATAGCAGCAGTATGACCTAGGGTCGTTCTTCAAGCTAATCGTATTGTGAAACGGGAGTATCAAGACAAGTTGTTTATTTTAGTGATGGGATTTTTAAAACAGAGTTTGAGTGGGTTTTTGTTATTTAGGTCCGTAACTTAAAGCAATTAAATAAAAAGTAAATAAATGGAAAATAGAAATAAGGATGAAATCAGTATGGAGGAGATGTGTTTGTTATGACTTCGTTAGCTTATGCGGGGGTGATGCTAGGGTTTTGATATGAAAACGTCTTTTAAATGTTTGTGTCTTATCTGAGCTTAATTGTTCGTAGTGTAAACACTAGTACCCTACTGATTGGAGAAACCAATCAATATGTCACTGAGTACTAGGGAAAATTGAGTCGGATCGGAGGAGGATGCTCAACTCTTCAACGTTATCCAGTGACGGAGTAACGACCCTTCTTGGAATGTTAGTTCCTGGGTGCATGAGATAGAGTAACATACCCACTAAGGTTCCGACCTTTCTTAACACTACGGGGACAACGAAGTCAAACAAGGAATTTAAGATTAAGACTTGGTTTGGTAACTATTAACTTTATATTAATGGTTATATTTTAGTCTAGAGCTTTCATCACGGTGTACTATGCGATTATGCATTTCCACAGTTTTCCAGACCCGAGATGTACAAACGGTGTATAGTGCAATTAAGCATTTCCACAGTGTTCCAGAACTTTAGGTGTACTAACGGTGTACAGTGCGATCAAACATTTCCACAGCTTTGAAGTTAAACCAGGATGTGACACAGTCTTCAACCACCGACATTTCCTTAGCTTCTACGTATTTGTACTTCACCGAAGGTGTTTCCAACGTTACACGAAGTACAGTGCCGTTTACCGTGGTCTTTCCGGGGTCACATACTTTATGATCACTCTAGACTAGTTTAAACTAAGTTTGTATTAAAGCCCAACCATCTATGATATAAACCAGCCCTCACTATTTCCCAATAAATCCCTGATTGATTCACGGTGTACTATACGAAATGTTTTAAACAGTATTTCCATAGCTACGCAATTCAGACTATGTTTACAGTTTTAGAAAACATAGATAGGTAGTGACCGTTTGATCAAGGTTCGCGACTCCTTGTCGTAAAGGTTCTAACCACGTTTAATTGGAGGAAAGGCGATTTGGTTTAGAAATTCATAAATACAAGATTAATAGATCACCGGTTTTCATTTATATAATATAACTGGAAACATTATTTCCACAACGGATTGTGCCCACGACTTTCATAGCTTCCACGTTCCGTACTACACACATAAGTGATGATTCCGGCGCTATACAAATGAAAGCCGTATAACGTTACCTCCTTTATTTCATAATGTTATCCAATTATATGTTTAAAGCAGCATCACCCCACACATATATAAACTAACTACATCATAACAAACACCCAAGGAAACTACTCACTACGCATAATAAAAGGTCCTAAATCTAGCATAATAACAATAGCAATTATCATTATAACAGATAAGGAAAGAAGTAACCGTTAATAAAGCGTAGATTGAATAAGCGTTTAGAGAGAGAGTACAAGCAGAACTTCCGCAATATCCTTGACAATATTACAATAAAAGCCCCTGAACTATTCTCTATGCTATTACAACAGTAGCCCCTCCGTTAGTTTCAGTTAAATACTAACTGAGAACTAACTGGATCAAACCCTAATTTCTAGAGAGAGAAAGAAAGAAAGAAAGAGAGTTTAGAGAGAGAGAGTGTGTGAGAGAGAAAGTGGAAATGGAGAAATGAATGGAATGATGAAGTGTGTTGAAGGTTGGAGGGGTGACTCCCTATTTATAGGCAAAGCTTGAAATCAGCCGTACAACTCGCGAAGCACGCACGTACAAGCAAACGAAGCACAAACGGGCAGCATATGGGGTACCAGGGGCCGTATACGGCCTTCATAGGGCCGTATACGGTGTATAAAGGGCCGTATATGGTCTATGAAGGGCCGTATACGGTGTGCAAGGCCGTATACGGCCTTCGTCTGATTTCGTTCGTTGCTTAAAACGTCTGTATCTCCTTCGTTATGCTTCCGTTTGACCTGATTCTTTCGCCTGTGTCTTCGTAATTCCGTTACGCTTCTAATGGTGCCAATCTCACTGAAATTGGATGTGTATATCTTTAGCATAGCCGAAATCACTTTATAGGAGTTTGTAACCGTCCTGTCTTCTCCGTTCTTTATCTGATTTGCATGATTCTTGATTTTCTCGTCTCGATTTTACCTATTACATCATATCATAAGGTTAGAATACGCTTATCATAGGATAAACGAGGGTGCGAGAATTGGTTGCTGCTTATTTGCTCTGTTTTGCTCGTTATTCGGATTTTTTTACTGACTTTTGTAGCAACGTCTATATTTTGAGCACTTTAGTGAATTTTAGTAAATAATGATTGTTTTGGAATGTTTTCACTAAAGATGTGCCCAAAAAGTGTGGAATAATGGCCTTGAAAACATGATTTTTTGTGTCACATCACTACCACCACGATAGTCAAGCCTTGCACTTACAAAGAATTTCTGAGCTGTAAATCACTTAACTTCAAGGGCACAGAAGGGGCCATCGGTCTTCTGAAATGGTTCGAGAAGATGGAATCTGTGTTTCGGATTTGCAACAGCCCGGAGGAGTTCAAAGTGAAATATTCCACCTGCACTTTCATGGAGAGTGCTCTGACTTAGTGGAATACCCACACCCAAACTGTGGGAATCGACATCGCTTACCAACTCCCCTGGGAGGACTTAAAAAGGATGCTTAGGGACGAATACTCTCCCTGAGAAGAACTGCAACAGCTGGAGGTTGAATTCTAGAACCTCACTGTTAAGAACAACGACATCACCAGTTACACCACCCGGTTCCATCAACTGGCACTCCTCTATCCAACTATGGTGGATTAGGAGTACAAACGGATTGAGCGATATATCTGGGGAGTCCCTGCTCAAATCCAGGGAATGGTTACTGCTTCCAAACCGGGAACCATACAAAGTGTTGTCCGCATGGCACACAACCTTATGGCTCAAATCGTTCGGCAAGCCGCGTCTACTGAGAGAAACACCGGAAACCAGTCCGGAGATAACAAAAGGAAATGGACTGGGAACTCAAGCAACAACCAGAACCAACACCCTAACAAAAGGCCTGAGACTGTTAAGGCCTACGTTGCTGACTCTGACGACAAGAAAGAGTATAGAGGGAGCAAGCCAAACTGCTCTAAATGCAATCTTCATCACGAGGGCTCATGTCCTTGCACCCAATGCAGGCGATTCGGGAATTTGGACAAAGATTGCAGAACAATCACAACTGGTACCAACACCAGTGCACCCAAGACCTGCAATGAGTGCAATGGTACCGGATATTTCAGGAAGGACTGCCCAAAACTGAAAAACAAAAACAACAACGCTCGGGGTAGAGCCTTTGTACTCAACTCTGGGGATACCTACTAAGACCCGAATGTGGTCACGGGTACGTTTATTCTCAAACAACTTAACTACGTCTGTATTACTTGCTTTGATGAATTTTGTCTACTACTCGATGATTCACCCGTTACCTTAGATTTTAGGTAAGCAATAGAATTAGCCAATCGGAAAACTACTCAAGGCCGACAGTGTAATACCTAATTACACTTTAAACTTAGAAAACGAACTCTTTCCCATTTATCTCACACCGGTTGAGATCGGGAGCCTTGATATCATCTTCGGTATGGATTGGCTGTCCAAGCACCGGGCCAAGATCGTCTGTTTTGAGAAAATCATCCGCTTTCCTATCGTCTCGGATAGAACCTTAATCGTACAAAGAATAGTATCGATAGTCGTGCGATATAATTTGAGATAGTTAGAATTCGATTCATATACTGGAAATTTATATATACCACTAAAGAATAATTATAGCTATCACAAAAGCATTATTCTAATAGAACGTGTACCTCGTAGGAGATGACAAATCCTGCCATAAGCAACTACGTGTCGGATGACGACCAACTCAGTGAGGAACCAACGACATTCCCCTACCTACTCACCCTAGACAACGATACAAAACTACTAGAGGACGAACTAAAGGAGACAACGGCACCCGAGGGAGAACCTGAGAATTTCCCACCTAAACCTATGGCAGCACAGATGTGGTATACCACTAGGAGAACCTCTAAATTACGCCGAACAAATACCACCCCCAACCTTACTACTGCTACCTTTGCCACTGGTTCATCCACTGCTAATACACCTATTGCTGTTAACCCAAGCACGGAAAGTACCCACCTTATGGATAAAATCCTTAGCACGATACGCAACCAACTAGCTGATGCACAAAAGGAAATCGCTAACCTGCGTCACCATGCCAAGCAAAGTGACATACGTGCTCTTGAAAAAGGACTACGCCTAGTGACAATGGAAAACACCTTAAGGCAATAGATGCTTCTTTGCCCAACCTTAGAAAGTGCAGTTCACATGGTTTGTAACTCGATGGCACAAGCGACTCAACATGGCACTCCTACTGAAGAGAATGCTGGAACAAAAGAGTCTGATAATAAAAGGAAATGGGAAGAAAGTTTCAATGGCGACCCCACTCAACAACAGACAAAGGAGCCAAAAGCAATCAAGGTCTACGCTGCAGAATCCGAAGAGAGAAATTATAAGGGAAACAAACCCTATTGCTCTTTATGCAAATGTCATCACGTGGGGGCCATGTGGCGCCCCTTGCAGACAATGCAAAAGTCATGGGCACCAGACTAAGGACTGTAGAGTAAAAACTTGCTTCAAGTGTGGAAGCACTGGACCTTTCAAGATTGAATGTCCGCAACTGAAAATCAGGAACAACAACAGAAAGAAGAAAACTCGTGGCGGAATCTTTGCAAACAACAACAGTGAGACCGAACTTGACTCAAACAATGTTGTGGGTACGTCCCTACACAACAACTTAAATCTTACACAATACCAGTAGAGTTTAGCTCACTTTACAATATCACCGGCCGTCCTAGACTCTATGAGCACGGTAGAATCAACAAAGTGCTTTAAGCTGAGAGTACAAATCGTAATTATACTGTGGTGACTAACGAACAGACCTTGTCCCGCGGACATAATGGTCAGCAAAGTCGAAATTCTCCTCTCCTTTTCCCTTAGTTGTCAGTAGGACACTAGTCTAACAAGAGGAGGAAGGCAAGACAAAACTGGATGTCATACCACTTGACACATTAAGCAATTGTTCTTAGATGACACACAGACCACTACTTCGAACAAATTTCGGGGCGAAATTCTCTTAACAAGGGGAGAATGTGACACCCACCGAATTAGGACTTTGATTAGTGCGTAACTTACTTGTAATTACATGTATTTAGTTGTGTATTAGGCTAAATATATGTAACATTTTGTGTAATTAAATACACGCGTACGCGATTTGATTAAATCGTGCAATTATGAATCGGACGGAGTCCGACACTGTTAAATATCGACGTTGATGACGACAAACCGTTTAAATAATGTGGAATTATCAAAACAAACATTATTTACTTTAATATATTACGAAAATAGGTTACACGTTATACGTTTTGTTAAAACGTAACCTTACGCGACAAAAACACGTGAAACGCGCCCGACAAACGAAATAAACCCAAGTAATAGTTTTATAACTCATTATTAAGTATTTTTATAAAATACTTTAAGTAAAAAATATCACGATTACACGCGTACAAATAAAACGTTTAAAAACGTTACACGTTTAAATAAACGACGAAACGAACGGGTAAACGAACATCGCAAAGAACGCGAAATTGAGAGACAAGTTTTAAGCTCACCATGCCCTTGTGAGGCCCTCATGGAGCCGGTCAAGAGCATGGCAAGCCATGCCTACTTGTCTTGCTTGTTGACCTCATCAAAAACCACCACCTTACCTTATAATTTCATTCATTCACACACACCACACTTCTCAACTCTCTCCTCTCTTTCTTTCCTCTCCCTTGGAAAAAAATCCATCCACTAAGGCTGCCACCACTCCACCACAACCATCCACCATAAACCACCAAAGATCACCACCTCATTCTTGAAGAAAAACAAAGAAAAAGCTCGGTTATCGCCTCCTCTTTGCATTTTGGTTCTAGATTCTTCATCTCATTGTAAGAACTCTTGATCTTTTGTTAGATTTACTTGTAACACTTATATTAACATATTTTAGTGCTCACTCAACAAGATAATGTCCAAAAACCGAGTTGAAAATCATTTTCGAAGCACGAAAACCATAACAGTTTACTGAGACAGAAAATATAACGAGATTCAACTAAATATTACGAACTCATTTCTCCGATAAAGTGAACGTTTCTTAACTCTAAAATTAAGTTCAAGAAGTTATATTTTCAACAAAATTAGTCTCATGACTTTTCGACTCCGTTTACTACTCGAAAACATTTTTCTCCGACGACGTTTATTTACTATTCCGGCGGCCAGAAGATTTTGCCAATTTCTAGAGGCTATATCTCGAGTTCTAGACATCGAAAACTCATGAGGTTTGTGCCAAAATCTCACAAAATATGTTAAATTTAAAAAGTTCTTTTATAGCATCTTCTAGAAATACACGGATTTGGCTAGAAAAATAGATATGCCCACTGGTATCCGGATTGGTCAATTTTGGACCTAAGGGGATTCACCAATTTATTTGGTTGACTTATAGGTACCTAAAAATTATGAAAAAATTACACAAAATATCTAAGACATAGGTCTATTACTGAGATTTTTCTTGAAATTTAATTCGGACTTTAACTTGGCGAAAACGAGGCACGAAACGGTATAAAAATCTGAGAAAATGAGCCTTAGGGGCTGTTTTGGTAATTTCCCAAAAACGACACTTGGGCGAATCACAAAACGTAACGATAATTTTCCTAGACTTTATGAACATATTTAAGACTTGTCTAAAAGTTTCGGGTCAAACCGAACACGTTTGACTATGTTCAAAAATTCGAGAAACCTCCACAGTCCTAGTGTCGCTTGTGGACCCAATCCGATAGCGACACTAACCTTGTGTCGCTAGAACCATTTGAGTGTCGCCATAGCGACACTAACCGAGTGTCGCTATCACCAATCGAATGTCGCAGTAGCGACACAAATCCTTGTGTAGCTAAAATTCGCGAGTGTCACAGTAGTGACACTAAGCCCAATGTCGCCACATTTCTGATTTTCAAAACTAGCGACACTGACCTCAGTGTCGCACACCAGTGTCGCCCTCTAGTGTCGCTATTCACAAAACCTTGAAATTACATATTACACTAAGTATCGAGCTCGCGTAACAACAAACTAAATCATACATGACACTACACGTACATGAAATACATATACTTTTATGAGTATACAACGAAACGCAATACTAATAATACTTTGGAAATTATTATTACGAAAGGTCACCAACGGGCCGTACACGTTTACAAATTACAAACAAAAACGAATACAATCATACAAACAAACACTTGGACATTACCTAGTTGAGTGGACAACTGGCATGGATAGTCTTTCGAGATATCCACACACCTACTTACTTACTTACAACCTTACGCGTTTATTATGCTCGAAGGTTGCAGGGTTCGAAGAACCAACATATATACTTACAGACTTACATTTTGGATACTCGTTTTATTACACAAACGTAGCTTACTAGACTCAAGTGAGTCTCGTAGCCCCGCTTTTACTGTTTTTACTTTGGGGTGAGATGCATTACTTATTTTACTTGAACACATGTACTGATTTACTGATATACGGATTGCATGAGTCACGTTATAATCCACTGAAGGCCTCTGAATCGTAGTTGTTAGTTGTCGACTTAAGAGCGAGTATTAGTAAATGGATCCATTTAGGACTGACAAACTCCGCCCGGGGTATCACGCACTACCACGAACCGCACTGTATAAACGGGCGTTTCATACTTGTTACACATGAGTGTTTTTGGATTAGTATTCACGGGGGCAAATTACCTCGTACTTGTTTGTACCTTACCGACCGTTAAGCTTCAACTATGATGCTCATCGCAATTGTATATCATCTTTATTGCATTTGTGCAAAACTTTTATTATATTGTGTTCACAACTATTATTTACTGTAAACCTATGAGATTCACCAACTTTTTGGTTGACCTTTTAGTAATGTATCCTCAGGTACTCAGCAACAGTAGGGTTGCCCACGGGATTACTTGCTAGCTCGAGTCGCATGCATTACATATTTGGAGATTTTCCTACATTACTTTTGTAATAGCTGTTATGTACTAAAATCTTCAGGATTTTATTTCTGCGAACTCGCAACTGATGTAAACATTATTCGGTTATCAATGTAATATATTGATATATTTTCAAAACGTCTCATATAGAGTCGTTCACTGTAACTTTGTGGAAAGATTACCTGATTAGTCGCGCCCGATGATTGCTTCCGCTGAACAGTGAATTTGAGGGTGCGACATCTTGTTAAGTTTTGTTAGTGTTTGGACTCCGAATGTGAAGAATTGGCCAAATGGGGACTAAATTATAAAGTACGAAAGATATGGATCAAAGTGTAACTATAGGGTGGTTTGATAATTAAATTAAACCTAATTCTTCTGACTTTTCTGGAAAAAAAAGTATCGACGGTGAGGTGTGGAGAGAGAAGGAGCGATTTCTAGGGTTTCTTCCAAAGAAGGAATTGTTGTTCGATTGTAACATGAAAGTCATTCAAAATCAAGAGATGAATAACATACTAAAAGATGGCAACCAAAGATGAGTAATTGATGACCATTTAAAGGTAATAATCTTTGTAAATTCGTTATTAATATTCTTGATTATTTTAGTAATGATATAGACAAATTATGAGTTGATTAGGTGATTTGGTTATGATCCAGAATTCAGTTGTGTTTATAAAATCATATAAAATCGAACATTTGTCCGATTGATATGAAATTTGGTACGTGGGTAGAAATTTATGTTTTCTACAACTTTGTAGTTTTAAATTTTTGCTAATTCGAAATCTAAATGGGTCAAATGGGTCCTTTAATAAATCTGGGCAGATTGATGACGAATCTATGATATGGTTTTGAATAAGTTCATATTAAATTGAGCTTAACTTTAAAATGTTTGATTTTCTACAAAAAGATAGTCTTAAGTGTTTTCTAATGGCATGTGATATAATGTAAAATATGAATAAGTTGAAAATGGGTCAAATTGGTGGATAACCGGAGATGTGCAAAATTGAATCACTAATTGATTGTCGTTGGTTTGGTTAAAGAATTTTAAGATGATCAAAGTGTTATATAATGAATCATTTTGTTAACGAAAGCCCTAAGGGTATGTTTGGTACATGTGAATGGAAAGGGAGAAATGGAATTGATTCCACTTCTCTTGTTTGTTTGAAAGAGAGAATGAAGATAGAGAATGAAAACATCATTCCCTTTCCACGTTTTCTATTCTCTTCAAAAACCAAAAGAATGGTGAGAATGAAAAGTTTGTAAGGCCAAGGGCTAATTATCCGTTCTTATTTTGTGAGAATGAGGAGAGTAATTTAAAAGACACGCGGTATAAATAGACTTTTACATGTGTATCGCACATGCTATCCACCACTGAAAACTTTTTGAAACCCTAGCCCCCAATTTCTTTTCTTGGCGATTTTAACGATAGTTCTATTTTTTATTGTTCGTAAAGTTTCTTTCCTTCTTTGTTGGCATTCACTGCTTCATCGTCGTTGTTACAGTTGCTTACTCCTTTTCAATTTCACTTGTCGTAGTTGTTGCTGCTTCGCATCAGATCCACCGATCTTCGTCACCGTTGCCGCCTATCGCACCTCTTGTTTTTCGATGTCATATGTGACTGTAACAAACTTGTATTATATACTGAAACAATGTTTTGGGATAAATTTCGTAAAGAGTTTATCAGTTTTGTAAACACCAAATTATGTATTATAAATAATGAAATCAAGTTAATGTTAGTGTTCATATTTGCAGGTGGGATGCCAATAGGCAATATGAATGCAATTAAATTACGAGTCTTTGTGTTATTAGATGATAAAAGTTGATTGTTAATTCACTCATATGTATACAACGATAAATATTAAATTGCTTTGTTTGTTGTGAAAGTGGTTTGTAGCAGGAGAAAGGGGAAAGACGCCATGGGAGCAAAAGAAATTGTGAAGGATTTTGCTATTGAAAAACTTTTCCATTCCATTTTATAAAATAACAAAAACAAAAGAATCAATCCCATAATTTAATAGAGATTGATTCCCTATTTGTACCAAACAGAAGAATGGATTTCATTCCTTATTGTTCTTTCCCTTTCCTTACATTTCTATTCCCAGCTTCGATTCCATTCTCTACGATTCAATCGTACCAAATGTACCCTAAGGGCTTTCATTAAATTGTTTGGACATGTATAAAATAATTGTACCTGAATATAAATTCAGGGGGACAAAATGAAATTCAAGGGGATATATGTTCAAAGTACTTATTTTTATGCATGTCTTGCCATCTTAATGGAAGCGTTAAGGTTCTCGTTATCAATTTTCTACAATGAAATATTAATGTTGATGGATCTAAATCACTAGTTAAAACCAATTTGATCATTGGAGAATATAATGTTAAGGGTTTGATTTCATATGAATACCGATGTTTCAAATTATTTCAGTCATGTTCATAAATTCATATTAAATCAACCGTAACTCTGATTGAGATGAGTCTTATATTTTTGAAAACGTGAGTGTGTTATCTAAATTTGGGTGTGATATGATCGATGCTCAATTCTGATGCTAAACAGGTCAAAATCAACCGTTCCCAAAATGGGTCAGATTATGGACAAATTCAGCAACATGATTTTATAAAGTTCATACTAAATAGAGTTTAAACCCATATGCTTTGAAATTTGATATATGATAAGATTAATTGGTGATATAAGGTCCTGTAAAATTATATAAGATTTTGAGTAGTAAAAGTGGATGTAATTAAGTAACCTTCAGAGTTTCGCAAAACTGAATTGTTAAAATGCATCTTTACGGTTTGGGTGTGGGTCATGAATTGATAAAACTTTTAGAGGATTTTCTTGGATCATACTAAGAGTAGCTCTAATGCTAGTCTTCTTCTTCAAATTAAATACTGTTAAGGTAGATTTGATCTCTAATTCTATGCTATGGTTCTTAAATCATATACTTTAGGTTACAAAAGCACTAAAAGGGGTTTTAGCATATGACTTGAAGAGGTAGCATTGAAGGTAAGATAATGTTTGTGAAAACAAATGATAGAATCTCACTTAAAACTCTTTTAAACAAGAAAAAAATTTGTTTACCGGATACTCTAGACAATGTCCGGATGGGTTTGAGCGATACTTGGCTGAGAGCCAATCACATGTGGTACTTGCTCTAGGAATTGGCGAATAATAGAGAGGACTCATTCCTAAACGACAACGGTGGTTTGCAATTTGCTCTCCACCAGGTCGGTATTTCGTCTTTGATGAATAGACGTAACAAATGTTAAATGTAACATATGACAAGATGCAATAAATGAACAAATACCATTGATGAAAACAGATGAACTAGATGATATAATTATAATAGACGAAAAGTTGAAAGATGAAGTAGGCACGACATTAGGGTTTCAATAATTGATTCCTTGCTTTACTTTCTCGATGATACATGAATCCTTATAATTTGTTTGTTATTCAGATTGAAAAAGATTTATAACAGATGTATTAATTGGATTAGTTTTATATTAACCTGTTATCTTACACAACTTTAATAGCAGACACTTGTTTTCTACTTGCCCGATTGTGTACACCGTGCAGGTTAAAAACACCTGGAGGATACTTGAGCGAGATGGTAACTAATACAGATAGACAAGAATGTCTAGGATGTCTTAGCTCACTTTTGTAGATGCTTTTACTATATATATATAAGACATGTAGTAGATGTTTAAGTTTTCTTATACTATTGTTATGATAAGATAAGTAACACCCGAACTTTGATGAAAAGAACTACTAGTTTGGTTATTTTTACTTTAATAGGACGTTTCCGAACTTGATTATTTACATTAAAGAAAAGTTTTTTTAAAAACCCATATTTTTGAGATCAGGGTGCTACAACATATGTGGGCCCGGAGCTAATAAAACTACTCCATCCGTTCCAAAATTATTGTTACCCTACAAAAAACTTGTAATTCGATAAAAACATAATCATTAGTGTTTTCTCTTTCTTAGTTTTGCAAAATGACATTTTTACCCTTAACCAATTAATTATTGATTTTTTAAACATGTATAATTATAATTTCAATTAAGAGTATTATGGTAATCACGACCAAATTTCACTATCTATTTTTGAAAATGGAAAATTAATTTGGAAAGTCCAAAAAATGAAACATGGACTATAATTTTGGGACGGAAAGAGTATTTTTTTTGTCATACAACTGTAAGATGTATAATATGTATTTTACATAGTTTAAAACATATTATTGAACTCAAAATGGAGACAAAAACCTTTAATTCGGTTTTGTTAGATACTTGAAAATAACTTTTGCAAGTTGACATTTGGAGAGGATGAATTTGCTTTGCTTTTTTGTTAAAAGTTTCGTATATGTCCCTCCTAGTATGTTAAGAGTAACTATTTTAGGCCTTTATTATTGTATAGTCTATTAAATTAACTTTATCTTTTAATGATACTTATGTTGTTATATGTTTTGGACTAAAATATTTTGATGTATAAATGTAACATTTTTTTAATAGTAATATGTAATGTAATGTTCATTTTCTGTTACTAATGAATGTATTTTAATTTTTTAATTTCTGTTTTTAATAGATAAATAAATAGTTGGTCCCAGAATAACTAGGTGACCGGCCACTGTTAGCAGTGATCAGTTAGTTGTAAATTAGTTTCATTCAGTTATAAGAAAAGTTGATCTGGCGCAGTTGGCACTAACTGATCAGTCGTTTTCAGTCAGTTGTTGAGAATGGCCTTACATAGTTACGTGCTAGTATACTAAAAATAAGGACCTAACATGTGTCTGTGTGAATGTTGCAGAGGTAAAAATATAAAAGGGCAAATGTTAGAAAAGCACTACTATACGTTGTTTGTAAAAGTCGTTAATTCAGTTATTAAATATTGAGAAAAATACACAAATCATCCTTTTTGTTTGCCTCAAAATTCAATAACAGTCATTTACAAACTTAAATTACACCAATTATCATTTTTTGAAACTTGTTACGCTAATAATCCTTTAGACTAACTATCGTTAACACTCTATAAAAGGACCATGTGATTCTTTAAGTTTTTGAGTAGAATATAAATTATAAATTTTATATATATATATATATATATATATATATATATATATATATATAGACACACACACATACACACACACACACACACTATTAGGTGCACAAAATATCATTTTCATCTTTCACATTTCACTTATCAAGTTCATCACCAAATCATGTCCTCTTTTTCACTGAGACATCCTATTTTATAGTCTATCACCGTTTTTCACCATCCAAATATACATTTGTGGCTTAAAGATTATGAGTCAAATATTTGGGGAGTGATAAATACAACACAAAATTTGTTGCATACACCACATTTATGCTTTAAGATGCTTGTACTGTGAGCTTTATTAATTGTACAGTTTGTTGTATGGATCAATTTTTTTGTTGCATTTATTAACTCCCCAAATATTTGGTTTCCATTCAACACCGTTTACTTTAAAGCTATGGTTTTCGTTTAAGATGTTTTTCAAGTAAGTAATGAATGCTAAAGAAAAGAGGCAATGGCTACCAAAGTCGCGACTAGATAAGATGACATGGTGATTGAGGGTCCTTGGATGGTAATCGATAGTGGTGGACTATAAAATTTGATGTTTCAATGGAGAAGAAGGCCGAATTTGATAATGAATTTGCTAGGTGAATTTGGGAAGATTAAATAATGTTATGTGCACCTTATAATATGTATATACATGTTTTAGATTCTATTATTTATAATTTAATCAAAAAAATTAAAGAATAAGAAGTAAAAAACTATATATCATACATGGTCCTTTTTTAACGAACATTTAACGATCGTTAGTCTAAAGAACTGTTAGCGTAACAAGTTTCATAAGAAAAAACAATAGTTCATTATTGTGAATCAATATTTTTTACAGTAGTTGATTAATTCTTGTATATCAATAAAATTAGGTGAGAACCCGCGACAACGCGGGCTTCCACTTTGATTTTTGTAAATTATGCAATTAAAAATTTGAAGTCAAATGAAAATATACCAGGAAATGGACTTTTGTATAATATAGTCGTCAACCAATGACATTTAGAATATCTAATTTTGATACGGTTAAGGTTTTTTGAATTTTCTCTAATTAAATTACTATATACACATCCATGGAAATTTGTTACAACTTGCAATGACGTGATTCATCCTAAGGATATAAGAATTTTACTTCAACTAAGATGAAAATTTGTTACAACTTACAATAACGTGATTCATCCTAAGGATATACGAATTTTGCTTCAACTAAGACAACTTGATATTCACATATACAATATACTTATAGAAATTGTTGTGTATACGTTTCGTAATGATTAGTTACCGTCTTATCTTCCTGTGATAAAAGAAAATGATATACTTGTACATAGAGTTAGAATTGGATGATTATGATAAAGAGTTAGAAGCATGAGAACAAAATCTAGTAGTTTCTCGATTAAAAAAAAAAAACACATTATTCATCAGCTATATTCACTTATCATACATCCATTTAAAACTTCTATTTTCCAATGATGTTCAGGAACATACATTTTTCTTTTTTTGGTAAAGGTAACGGCACATCAGGAAAAAGATTTATATTAAAAACTTAAAAAGTTATTGACAGTAAACTTTGTGCATGTCAACCATCATCCAATAATTATTTCCACCACCTCGATCACTAACATTATAAAGTTATAAACATATCTTTAAATAATATATCTAACAAAAAAAATAATTTAGAAAATACCACATAAATATTAGGAATTTACCTCTGAATTAAGATGTTTTCCATGAACAAATGCTCTGCCATAAATGAGAAGGATGTCATTTGTACTTCTAACTTCAACACCAATTGTGTCTTCGTAACTTCACAAGATTTTACAATAAAATTCGATTGATAACTGTTGTTTATAGATGAAATTGTGAAGAAAAAACCCTAACCTCTTGAACCCAAGAAGAAATCGCATAGGCAGGCGCCGTGGTTTTCATCCCATTTTTGTTCTCTGATTTTATTGTAGGGTTTTAGTAAAAATAATGCGGCCGATTATTTATTTAGATTTAATTATTTTATGCTTTATTTATTTTAGAAGGTTTACAAATAATTATTAGGAAAGGTTTACAAATAATTATTAGGGGTGTTAATTGTACATATTTTAAACTAATCCAGATCGTTGATATGTAATTAGGGAGTCTAATCAAGGGCCCAAACTTCTCCATGGTATTATGTTTTATATATATAATTAAAGATTAAAGATATATATATATATATATATATATATATATATATATATATATATATATTAAAGAAGATGGTTATTGAACATGTAAATACACAATCGGTGCATCATTAATGGTTATGTATCATTAAATGGATTCTTATTGAATTAATTTCATTGATAATTGAAAATGATACATATCCGTCTAAAAAATGACACATATCCATCTGTCGTATTTTGTAATTTTAATGAGCAATCAAGAATCATTCAATATAGGTTTAATGAGCAATAAAGAATCATTCAATTGCTAGATGCCATTCAAGTTGTCAAATATTACAAAAACACCATCGAACAATTTCTATATTGACATTTGATGTGTGAACGGCTATAACTGCTTCGTACACTTTTTATTTTAAGATGGAGGATTACAGGGGAAGGATGTATTTGTGAAGAAAGAGAAGAAGATTAATTGTGTCCATTGGATCATCACGTGGTTTGGAGGGAATGATATTTTTGTAATTAGTTTGAAAAATATGGTTAATTGTTAACAAAAAAAGAAAACATAACAAAAAAGTTCACCCCACACCTCTTCTACTATTTTGATATTTACATTTTAACCCCCCACTTTCTTTTCTTCCCCCTCCTATCTTCTTCTTTCCCCAACCCCACCTACCACCACCCCACCACATGCTGCCACCACCTGGCTGCCGCCAGCTACCAGCCGCCGCCGACCGCTGCCAGATTTCGGTCGTCCGAATTATTATTTTTCAACAAATATTTTTTTTTTCAAAAATTTTATCTCCATAATATTTTTTATTATATATAGTATCTTTTTTTTTCTACTACATTTTGAATAAAACTATACATTTTTTTTCACTGCATTTTGTATATTATTGTTAATTAACTAAAACTTTTATATATTTTACTGCATATTCTATACACAACATCAACAAAATACCGTACAAATGGATAATATGTATAATATAAAATGCAGTAAAAAGAGAACAATATGTCCTAAATGAAATATATGCAAAATGCAGTAAAAACAACAATATGTAGTATACTTTAATACAAAATGCAATACAAATGGATAATATGTATAATACAAAATGCAGTAAATAACAAACAATATCTAATAAATAAAATATATGAAAAAAAATGCAGTAAAAATAACAAAATGCAGTACAAATAGATTATATATAATATAAAATGCAGTAAAAAGCAAACAATGTGTACTAAATGAAATATATGCAAAATGCATTAAAAACAACAATACGTATTATACATTTATACAAAATGCAGTAAAAATGGATAATATGTATAATATAAAATGCAGTAAAAAAAATAACACGTAATATATGCAAAATGCAGTAATTATAATAAAATGCAGTGTAATTTTAACAAAATGCGATACAAAATAAATTATGTATAACTTAAAATTGTAACATCCTCAAATTGAGCCTAGAAGTAATAGGTATTTACTGTAAATTTTAAATGCAATTTAAAATTGTTATATGTGTTTGATTGTAAATTTAATAGGTCAATAAGTCTCCGGAAATATTGTGGCTAGAGAAATATTGTTTGTTTTAAATAAATCTAGGTGATGGTAAAATAAAATAGTGTTTCCCCGTATATGGTTTTTAAGTTCCAGACAATGATAAGTACGGGGAATAAAATTTAAGTAATTAGATGATAACATCAAATATATGAATCGGTCTTTATTTTTACATACGTACGATACATTCATACATACATATACACGACATACATACATACATGAAGAAATCATATGAAAATCATCAAATTGGAGCCTTAGAAATGGAATTCAAGCTTCAAGATCATGAATTAGCAACTTCTAATCCTTCTATTCAACTTGTAAGTCTCTAATTCTTGAATTATGAACCCTAGAATTTGGGGGTTTTAGTTTTCTTGGTTATAATTCGAATTTAAGGTTTGATTATGTGAAATTGATGTTAGTTAAGCTTATTATTGTTGATAACTAGCAAGATTCAAGCTTAAGTTTGTAAATTAATCTTGGTTCTTAGTTTTTATTTTTATTTTTGATGGGTTATTGATTATAATCCGAAAATTGAGGTTAATATTATGAGATTGATGTTGTTATACTTGTAACTAATGTTAAGTAACATGATTCATGCTTAAAGTTATAGCTTTGATTAGGGTTCTTGAATTTTTGATGATTTTGATGAGTTCATGGGGCTTTTTGAATGGATTGATGGTAATTAACATAAACTAAAGATTGATATTAGTTGAAATGGGGTTAATATATGTTATTAAGAAGATTAGTAGCCTTAATCTAACCTAATAATGGATTAACCAAGTTAAGTGAATGGTAATTCAAGTGGATTTTGTGAAAGTATGATGATTAGGTGTTAATCACCTTGATTGATAATAAAAAGAGGTTGCCATAGTATTATTAGTAAAAGATGAGTTAGTATATGAGATTGTTATTCATAAGCTAAGATGATCATGGTGATGATCATGGGTTATTAATGAAATAATGGATGAGATAAATTGTGAATTCTTAATATATGAGGTTAATGACTTAATTATGTAATTGACCATATTTGAGGTGGATTAATGTGATGATGTGATTCTATGTTCATAATTTGATAGTGATGGTGAATTAGTGAAGTTAAATTGGTTATTTATAATCTTGGATTGAATTGTGTTAAATGATTATAAGTAGGTAATTAATTTAAAAAGTTGGATACTTGAATGCTTGAATCAAGTATAATCAATTCCATGGGAGTGATGGATTGATGATTCGGATTAACTAATTATTGTGTTGTAATTACTTGATTGAGTTGTTTGGATTTTGATTACATTTATGTAATGATATTTCACATTGAAACAAATGACTAACTTGTGTTATTTTGTTGTAATTCCAGATATGGAGAAGACTCAGTGATATTAGACTATTGAGTGGGCGATTGATGGTATTTGGTGAGTGAACTGGTTCTCACATGATAAATTGGTGATGACATTGTGGTTACACCAATTATTAGTAGTTTTATGTTTATCGATTTATTGACTGATTAATTGCTAGTGGTTTATTTCATGATAGGCTGGAATAATATCGTTTGTTGATTGATTGATTGTTGGTGAAATATTCCATGATAGGTTGGAATAATAGAGGTCAGTTGCGATTGGGCTTAGTTGCTATAGGTTAGTCAACATGTGATTGGTGATCATTCGTTGTGAATTAGATTTCATGTTGACTAAAGATAGCAATGGGCTATCGGTAATACCAGTGTATTGGCCTGCAGTTGGTTATAAGTTTTCTTGGTGCGTCACCCGGGTCTGTGGACGTCACAAGGACCACCGATCCTCTATATGTTGATTGTGTGTTGATAGTTGATTGTTGTATCAGATTGTTATGCTGAGTTAGACTGTTAGAATTAGTCTATTCACTTAGGTTCGTGCTAATCCCCCACATTACTCTTGCAGGTTAAGTTTGGGATAGGAGTTGGGCAAGAGGATTTGATTGAAGGAATGTTTGACAGTTGGCACTCTGATTATCTTTTGCTAGTGAAAACTCGTTTTGTTGTATAATAGCCAGTTTGAAAACTTAGTTTATCGTGTTAAACTTATTATTGATAGTTTGTAATGTAAAAGTATGATTTGACAATTACATATGTGGTATAATTTTGAAAAGGGATAACGCTTCCAAATTGTTAAAAAAAAAAAAAAAAAACTGTTGTAAATTATGGGGTGTTAAAAAAAATGCAGTAGGAAATAAGCGATATATATTAGATCGATGTGTATAAATAAAATGCAATAAAAACATCAAAAGAATAATGTGTAACATACAAAAATGCAGTAAAAAATGAACAATATCTACTAAACTGTAACACTCCAATTTTTAAAGTATCGTAAGAAATATTATTTTAAATTATTATTATTTTAGGTGGAATAAAATTTTAGTAATTGTCCACTTCACAACATTTTGATTTCGATGAAAAGTCTGATGGGGTTTATTTTAATATTTCGATTAAATCCGTCACCATTGATGTATTAATGATGTGCATCAATCAATATTTTTTACGGTAGTTGATTAATACTTGTATATCAATAAAATGGTTATTGAACATGTAAATACACAATCGGTGCATCATTAATGGTTATGTATCATTAAATGGATTCTTATTGAATTAATTTCATTGATAACTGAAAATGATACATATCCGTCCAAAAAATGACACATATCCATCTGTCCTATTTTGTAATTTAAATGAGCAATCAAGAATCATTCAATATAGGTTTAATGAGCAATAAAGAATCATTCAATTGCAAGATGCCATTCAAGTTGTCAAATATTACAAAAACACCATCGAACAATTTCTATATTGACATTTGATGTGTGAACGGCTATAACTGCTTCGTACACTTTTTATTTTAAGATGGAGGATTACAAAGGAAGGATGTATTTGTGGAGAAGGAGAAGAAGATTAATTGTGTCAATTGGATCATCACGTGGTTTGGAGGGATGACATTTTTGTAATTAGTTTGAAAAATAGGGTTAATTGTTAACCAAAAAAAAAAAACATAACAAAAAAGTTCTCCCCACACCTCGTCTACTATTTTGATATTTACATTTTAACCCCCCACTTTCTTTTCTTCCCCTTCCTATCTTCTTTTTTCCCCAACCTCACCTACCACCACCCTACCACCTGCTGCCACCACATGGCTGCCGCCAGCTACCAGCCGCCGTCGACCGCCGCCAGATTTCGATCGTCGGAATTATTTTTTTTCAACAAATATTTTTTTTTCAACAAATATTTTTTTTTCAACAAATAATTTTTTTTCAAATATCTTTTCTCCATAATATTTTTTATTATATATAGTATCTTTTTTTCTACTACATTTTGAATAAAACTATACATTTTTTTTCACTGCATTTTGTATATTATTGTTAATTAACTAAAACTTTTATATATTTTACTGCATATTCTATACACAACATCAACAAAATACCGTACAAATGGATAATATGTATAATATAAAATGCAGTAAAAAGAGAAAAATATGTCATAAATGAAATATATGCAAAATGCAGTAAAAACAACAATATGTAGTATACTTTAATACAAAATGCAATACAAATGGATAATATGTATAATACAAAATGCAGTAAATAACAAACAATATCTAATAAATAAAATATATAAAAAAAATGCAGTAAAAATAACAAAATGCAGTACAAATAGATTATATATAATATAAAATACTTTAAAAAGCAAACAATGTGTACTAAACGAAATATATGAAAAATACAGTAAAAACAACAATACGTATTATACTTTTATACAAAATGTAGTAAAAATGGATGATATGTATAATATAAAATGCAGTAAAAAAATAACACGTAATATATGAAATATATGCAAAATGCAGTAATAATAATAAAATGCAGTGTAATTTTAACAAAATGCGGTACAAAATAAATTATGTATAACTTAAAATGCAGTAGAAAACAAGCAATATATATATTAGATCGAGGTGTATAAATAAAATGCAATAAAAACATCAAAAGAATAATGTGTAACATACAAAAATGCAGTAAAAAATGAACAATATCTACTAAACTGTAACACTCCAATTTTTAAAGTATCGTAAGAAATATTATTTTAAATTATTATTATTTTAGGTGGAATAAAATTTTAGTAATTGTCCACTTCACCACATTTTGATTTCGATGAAAAGTCTGATGGGGTCTATTTTAATATTTCGATTAAATCCGTCACCATTGATGTATTAATGATGTGCATCAATCAATATTTGATATTGTATCAAGGTTTTGCTAATGTGTGCCCCTGTGGCACACGTTAAGGAGCATTTAGTGAACTCGTAATTTCCTTAAATATCAGAATTTGCATTTAATACTCATTAATTCAATCTAATTCTTACCTTTTTATGCATATATTAATTACAAATTATGATCTATAAGAAAATTACGAGTTCATTAATTGCAGCTTAACGTGTGCCACGGGGGCACACATTAGCAAAACCCTTGTATCAATTAGTTCATTATTGTGAATCAATATTTTTTACGGTAGTTGATTAATACTTGTATATCAATAAAGATATTGGTTCTTGTAAGGAAGAAGTTTAGGGAGGGAAGGGAGAGAAGCAAATAGGAAGGTGACAAGTGTCCTCCTCCATTTCTCCACCTCCTTTATTTCTCCGGCTTCTACATTTCTCCACCATTATCATTTCTCCTCTATTTTTTTTCTTAAATTTTTTTAGTTTTATTTTTTATATTAATTTTTTTCTTGACTTTTTCGTATTTTTTTTTTTTTTTTTTGCTTGAGTTTTTCAACCTTATCATTTAACCTTTTTCACGGCTTATTTATAATTGTTTTTATTTTTTTTCACGTTTTCAACCTTTTTACTGTAGTTGTTTTACCTCACATTATTATATGTAAATACAATTTTATATATAGTATTACAAAAAAAAAAACATTTATGTGATGCACCATATTTATACCTTGAATGAAATAAATTCTGATATAACAAAATTATAACTTCAATGCATCGTAGAATTAAAATTATGATGCACCATATGGCATATATTATAACTATGATGCACCAAAATTTATACACTAATAATGTTTATCGTATATCTAAAAGTCGGAGCGTCATATTTATAACTATGATGCACCATATTTTATAATTATGATGCACCATATTCTATAACTATGATGCACCAACATCGTATATCTAAAAGTCGGAGCGTCATATTTATAACTATGATGCACCATATTTTATAATTATGATGCACCATGTTTTATAACTATGATGGACCACCATTTTAATTCAATAACGATGTTTTATAATACATTTTGAATGTCAATGCATGATATTTTTAAACAATTGATGCACCATTTTTTATGACTATGATGAACCATGTTTTATAACTATGATGCACCACTTTTTAATTCAATAACGATGTTTTATAGTATATTTTGATTGTTGATGCATGATATTTAAATACTCGATGCATCATATTCAGAAAAAAACCAGTGTATCATATTTATAATGTTGGTGAACACAATAATAATTTAGTTTTATTGCAGCTTGTTTTTGATATTCATGTGCATCGCTATATATAATTTCTGGTGCATCACAAATTTGAAAATGATATATGAAAAAGAAAAAACTAAACTATAAAAAAAGGTTAAAAACTAATTTTTAGATTTGGAATTTTTTTTCTAAAAAAATGTTAACAAATTTTATTTAATTATTTGTTTTAACAAAAGTGTTATAGAAGGTTTTACATGTTAATTTTTTTTTTTTTAAGTTTAAAATCTTTTTTTTTATAATAAAAAAATAAATTAAAAAAATGAAATAGAAAAAAAAATGGAGAAATGAAGAAAAGGGGAGAATTGGATAAAAAGGTGGAGAAATAAAAAAAAAGGAAGAGGAAATGAATAAAAAAGTTGAAAAATAAAAAAAGGAAGGGGAAATGAATAAAAAAGGTGGAGAAATAAGGAGACACTTGTCACCTCCTCATTGGCTTCTCTCCCTTCCCTCACTTTTACCCCTTCTTCCAGGAACCTCACCCATCAATAAAATGGTTATTGAACATGTAAATACACAATCGGTGCATCATTAATGGTTATGTATCATTAAATGGATTCTTATTGAATTAATTTCATTGATAATTGAAAATGATGCATATCCATCTGTCGTATTTTGTAATTTTAATGAGCAATAAAGAATCATTCAATATAGGTTTAATGAGCAATAAAGAATCATTCAATTGCAAGATGCCATTCAAGTTGTCAAATATTGTATATTGTTGTGTTAATACTTGTATATTGTTGTGTTAAAGTTATAGATTTGTACCAATTTGATTCTACTGATATTTAATTATTCACCAATTAATTTCATTTCGATTTGAAACAATAAAAAAGTAGATTATGATAACAATCATAAAACTCTCTAAAATTAAATCACAACAATACTCGTGCAGTATCATATGTGATAATGAAATCACATAAAGATCGGTACTTAGTGAATTCACATGGTTCAGTTAGTACCATAAGTGTTACTGGTTGCTAACACAAGTGTTATTTAGTAAGTAAACATCTTAATCTGACAAAACAACTATAAATATACAAGCTTAACATAATAAACATAAGCATTTTTTTCAACATTAAACACAACAACTAAATGTTTATACATGATAACAAATGATCCAACACCAAAAACAACCAACTTACAACAATTTAAAAACCAATTGAGATCTAATGAAACTGTTATCGAAAGATCATAATTGAATGTGTAGATCAAAGTATACCAAAAACATAAAATAGTATTCCTAGGACTGATTGTCACCCTTGAAAAGCTTAGAAAGTCTTTATTCCATTCCATCGTACATGGATCGTCCTAATTTTATGTCCGGCAAAGACATAATCAGAGTACCACCTGACGGGATCCTAAACATATCGTGAACCGCCCGTAGAATCACTTTTATACACGCATTCCTAAACTTTAACTCCATTGTGTATGTATCAAGTTATCAACGAGAAATTAACTCACCTGACATGCCAATAGAATAACAGAGTTGTAAAATAAAACAATTGAAGGTAAATGTAAATCAATAGCACATGTGCTATTAATCTGTAACACTTGTGATAGCTAGTATCTAGTAACACATGTGATAGTGATTAGATACTAAAATATAAACAATTATGTGACACATGTGTTAGTGTTCCGTAACACATGTGTTATTGTTCCGTAACACATGTGTTAGTAAATGATAACACATGTGTTAGTGAATGGTAACACATGTGCTAACACCATTAAAGTATGTATTACTTTTGTTTAGTACCACATGTGTTACTATGACTATAAAGAATATGTTACTTTTAAACATGTGACACATGTGTTAGTGTTCTGTAACACATGTGTTAGTGTATGGTAACACGTGTGCTAACACCATTAACACATTACACATGTATTACTTTCTTTAGTACTATATGCGTTACTATGACTATCAAGAATAGGTTACTTTTAAACATGTGACATATGTGTTAGTGGTCTGTAACACATGTGTTAATGTTCAGTAACATATGTGTTATTGTTCTGTAAATGCATGTGTTAGTGGTTGGTAACACATGTGTTAGTGGTAAAATGTGACACTCCTCCAAATTAGGTATATATTTATACTTAAATTCACGTGTTAATTACGATAATACCCTACGAATTTAGACTAAACCCCTGATGTGAGATAAGTCTAGCGAGCCCAAAACTTTTGAGCAACAAGTATTTCGAAAATTTATAATTATTTATAATTATTTATAATTATAAAACAAACGATACGAAATAATATCAGATGGAATCTGACAAAACAAATACAATTGTTGGTGATACAAAAGTTCTAAAATGAACTCGTAAATATTTTAAATAAATTTTTATTCAGAAATATTATAAGAACTAGCTGAAACAAAAAGTGAAACGAAAACTATTATACGTTTTATATATAAAACGTATTGTACGAACAGAAACAATACAAAAACATACTCGATGATCAAAAATAATAAAAATTTTATTTTTATTATTACTGTTAAAGTATTTGGAGAATTACCTCAAAATATCATTACGAAAATTTAACGAAAATTGGCACAAAATTTGGACCCGTACCCGAAACTAACGGGTAAAATACCAAATGAAACCTCAATAATTGAGGGACCAAACTCTGTACAATTCCATATCGTTTGAGACTTTAACAGATACAATATATTATATACTTCCTCCAATAATTCAAGGCACCAACCTCAATCATTTTCTTCATTTATGTTTCTTCTTCACCTTCTTCTTCTGTGAACCTTCGGCAGAGACAGCAACAAAAGAAACAGCAGCATCATCTCCAATTACATCATCTCTTCTTCACCATAATAAATTGTAAGCATCCAAATAACTTCATCAACAATATAATTATCATTATCATCACCTTTGTAGTATCATCATCAACATCATAATCACAGTTTCATCTTATCGTCATCATCTTTACAGAATCATCATCACTTTTCGCTTCTTCATCATCACCATCGTATCATCATCTACACCATTGTGAGGAATCTCTTTTTACTTAAATTCCTTAATGAAACTTGTTCTAATTAAGTGAATATGCATGAAAGTAAGTGATTATGTTTTAAAAAAACGAATTATAACCAATTTGTATCTATGAACATGAAAGATGATACGAACAGAGTAGCTGTCAAAACGATGGATCCGGCGGATCCCTACCATGATCCGGCGGATCTCTAAGCTAAAACCTACGCATTTTTGCAATAAAACGAGTACCGGATCAAACTAAATATGTATGAATCCGGCGGATCCGCCATGGATCCGGCGGATCCCAAGTCCATTCAAGTGACTGACTTTTTCCAAGTTTAAATGATATCAATATTTAATCACTACACAACTATAAGTTCATTTTTAAATCGTAATTGGTACAAAAATATGCGAACACATCGTTAGTTTTTGTTAAAGCGTTACATGACTACGAGACATTATTGTAACCGGGTCATTTATTTAATCCGTATGGGTGTTGAGCTACAACCGAATGGGTTGTATGACCGACTTTTAATTTGTCATTTGTGCTGACTTTTGATTTGTTATACATGTTGACTTTCAAGTAATTATTAATTATTATTATTATTAATATTATTATTATTATTATTATTATTAAATTAACAAACGTTAATATTATTATTAACTTTATATATATCAATATATATACACCACGACAAATAATACGGGTATAAATATATATACATTCGGATACATAAAACTTAAGCATTTGTACATATACCCGACCCGAATAAAAATACATTATTGTGACAACTTTGATTTTAAACATATACAAACACGTAGACGATTACATTTGATACGAGACAATATTTTATGTGAATATTTATACCAAATAATACGAAACCATTGAACGCGACAATTTTGGAACAAAAACTATTAATTAATATATAAACGGAGTATATATATATATATATATATATATATATATATATATATATATATATATATATATATATATATATATATGGAACGAGTGTTTAAACGATAAACATAACTCGAAAAATAATATTTATTTTTCAAACACGTTTATCACCAACAAATCGTACAAAATTTTGATAATAAATATCCTTTTCGTTTAGGACGTTAAAGGACATCCATCTGGGTGACAATCTTACTTTTAACCGCTAGCTCTCACATCACAGTCACACATCAGACTCATGTGAGTCTCATAGCCCCACTTTTACTTATTTGAACTGTTTTGGGGTGAGAATACATGCTAAATCTGTTTTCATATTACGCAAGTATCAAATTATTGCTTATTCTGCATGAGTTGTTTATCTAATCACTCAAAGCCCTCCACAACATAGTTTGGTAATAAGGTTTGTAGCGTGAATGTTAGTGTATGGTACCATATAGGATTGACAATCCTCGTCCGGGTTGGAAGCCCCAACTGGTCAAACGGACGCATTAGCATTTGTTCATTAGAGTGTAGATTAGGCACTCTCAGGGAGGCACCCTCGATCAGGTCCTTGAATGCGGATCCTGACACCACAGTTAAGCTCAGACTATGTGCTCATGGCAGTGATATATATATACATTTTTTATTTGCTTGGTTGCAAATCAATTTACTAAATCTTGCGTAACATACATTAATTTGTATCAATTAAACCTGTGAGCTCACCAGCTTTTAGCTGACCCATTTTACATGTATTCTCAGGTGATCAACAGTAGTAGGACTGCCCACTCAGGACCTTAGCTCGAGTCACATGCAAACACTGTTGTCAAGAGATTTCATTGCATTTCTACATTTTGTATAATTAGATATGTGTTAAAATCTCTCAAATCAATCATGTGAACTCAATGCTTTTGTAAAACTTATGTATTATTATTATTTTAATGTATCTATCAAAACGACGCATGTAGATGTCGTTCATTATTATCTTATGTGCTGTGATTACTTGATTAGTAGCACCCCAAAGTATGCTTCCGCCAACAGTAAATTTGGGGGTGCTACAGATTGGTATCAGAGCCTAAGGTTATAGTGAACTAGGTTGCATTTAGTGGGCCTAGACTATGACCGTAAGGCCGTATTCCTCATTAGGTATAACTGGTTCAGGGATTTCGTCATACAAGTTTAATTTAACATAGCCTGATCAACTATGTACAATTAAACGAAGATGATGTGAGATCTGAAAGGGGTTATGTCGAACATGAATACACTAGTTGACTCTGACCACGAAAGAACCGGGACTTATACGTGATTTGTGCTATACACACACTAGGCTATTATGTGATATACGTTTATTGTAACACCCCCAAATTCGTTGAGCGGAAGCGTTTAGTTTAAGTAATGGGGTGTCACAATAATAAAGCATGCATACGTATCAGAGCTTATGATTACAACTGAACATAATATATTAAGATGCCAAAAGTATTAATTACAAAGTTACGATTCATCAAATCGTATAAGTTAAAAGTAATATGTATACAAAAGTGGATTTCTAGAATATGACAAAACAGTTTCAGTTATACTAGAGAAATCCATATGTTTTTCCAAAAAGTTGGCATCCTAAAGCTTCACGGGTCGCCTAATTCTCCATGTGTTGGCGATTCTTACATGCGCAACTAATTCCCTGAAAAACATAGTAAAAGTCAACAACTAGGTTGAGTGAATTCACAGGTTTTATGTAGTGTATTGTTGTTTCAAGTTTTGTAGTCACATTTGTTGGACCAAATACGTTCATAAATAGTAATTGCCATAATAGTCGAGTAATGTTTAGTGGAACGTCATCCAAAGTATAAGTTTAGTGGGTTGTTCGCCCAAAAGTTTCAGTTTATGTGGGATGTTGCCCATAAATAGTTGTGTTGGGACGTTACCCAAAATACGGTTCATGTGGGATGTTGCCCAAAAATAGTTGTGTTGGGACGTTACCCAAATCATATGTTTGAAAACGTGTTGCTGGTCGTTCTCTAGTAGTTTTAAAGTTTGAGTCGGTCGTTCTCCGACTAGTTACCAAATGTACCGGTCGTTCTCCGGTAAGATGCCAAGTTAGCACCGGTCGTTCTCCGGTGAGATACATTGTTAGTACCGGTCGTTCTCCGGTAAGATATACTGTTAGTACCGGTCGTTCTCCGGTAAGATACCATGTTAGTGTCGGTCGTTCTCCGACAAGTTACCAATATGTACCGGTCGTTCTCCGGTAAGATACAAAATTTGTTTCACATAGTAATAATAGTTTTTCGTTTGGAATATCATGTCGTACGGGCAGTTGTAGTAGTTGACCGCAGTTATAGGCAATTTGTATAATTGTACCAAAAGGCAGTTATGTGATTGTTTGTATAACAGTTTAACGGTTCAAGTACTCTAATTGTTCGAGTAAACAGTATGATGAATAATCATATAGTAAAAGCAGTTATGGCAATCAGTAAATCAGTAAAGCAGTTGACTATGTTTTCCACCCCAAAAGTAGTTAAGAACAGTAAAAGTAGGGGCTGTGAACTCACCTGTTGAGTTTAAGTAGTTGTGCGAGTGCTAGCAAACCTAAGCCCAAGTACAGTCCAGAATCTCCTAACGTCCTAAACGTACGAGATTTAATAAGTATGTGGATGTCTAAGTTAAACATCCATGCTAGTGTTTGAACAACTAAGTTATGTCCAAATTGTTTGTTAAACGTTTACCTTCGTATTTCGTTGTTTGTGAAAATGTATACGACTCGTTGGTGATAGTTTGAAATTATAATACCAATAAAATAGCGTGTTTGTACTGTTTGTAAAGTTCACATATAGTATCGTATGTAAGTATTCGTTATCGGTTAAGTTCGACACTTGGTGAAAAAAAGAGTTTGCAAAATTTCTGTTTTCTGCGACACAGTATGCGACACTAATGTGGTTATGCGACACAAGGGCTATGCGACACAAGGGTTGTGTCGCATAGGCGATCGATGCTAATTCAATAGCGACACTAGCGTTGTGTCGTATGAAGTTTACGACACAAGGATGCGACACATGATACGACATAAGATGCGACATAATATGGTTTATACGACACCACATGCGACACAAGGGTTGTGTCGCATGGATGGTTTATGCGACACAATATGCGACACAGTCGTTGTGTCGCAAAGATGAACACCCAGACAGAACCCAGCGACTGTCGCGATTTTCCGACCAAAAACCCGATTTTAACCCGTTTTCCGGCCATAAAACCTTGATTTCTTCCATTATATAGTTAAAACAAAGTTGTAGGTTCAATATTACACCCATATAACACATAAAAACGAGTAAATCTAAGTTTTTAGAAATTTCTTACAATTGCGAATTGGGACCAAATGAGGAAGAGGATGATGATACGGCTTTTGTTAATGTTGTTCCTTAGCTCGAGAGGATTCCGAAAATGTAACTTTTGTTGGTTGGTTTGCGGATCCGAAAATTTGATAGAATTTGGGTGGAGAGAGTTTGTAGGTGTTTTTGGTGTGGTGAAATGAAAATGAAAGGAAGAATGGAGATGGGAGGTGGTTTTGTTCCACTTTTCATCTCCCGCGTTTTCGTCCCGTGTTTGTTTACCCGATCGTTAGATGTTACATTATTTTAACTAATATATTTTTAAATTACATATTTCATTATATTTTTAATTAAGCTCTTTTTATGAAATTTAATAAATTAAGTTTTAAGAATTTTTAGTTTTGTTTTATTTTTAAATTATACGTTTTAACGTTTTTCGTTATAAAATGATATGTAAATATTATCGACATAATATTAAATTGCAAATGACGTTATTTAATAACTTTGTTTTATTAAGTAAATTTGTTCACCAACAGTCGTATGTTTTGTCGCGTTTGCTCAATTCGTTTCGTATGTAATTACATCTAATTACAAATACGTAATACTAAGCGTATTATCTAGTTGGGCTATGCTAGACTTACCTCTAAAATGTGTTGTGAATTCACTCAAGTAGGGAATTAGCCTAATAATGCAAGTGATTAACTTAATTAATCGTGTTTAAATTTGCGAGGTGTTACATCCTCCCCATGTTAGAGAAATCTCGTCCCGAGATTTAAAACCAAGTCGGATCGCCCGCGGCGTATGTTCTCCGATGAGTCATGTTGTTAACAATAGTAATAGTTTGTGTGGCGTTCAATTGTTGCCATAGAAGTTCGATCATTTTAAGTATGCTCGCGGCATAGTTCAATATGTTGTGTGTTTCGTTTCGTGGTCAGAGTTCACCAAGTGTTGTGTTCAAATCGACATTCGAATAAAACGTATGTTAAATCGTAGCAATAGTCGCTAAAACGTACCGTGCTAGTTGAGATCTGCAACAGTTTCTGGTGCACGGAGGATGTATGCGCGGCTTGGAGTGTAGCCTTTGTTAACGGTGCGGTTGTTGTCGTTTTGATTGTTGCGGTTGTTGTTCGGTTGTTGGCATTGGTTTCGGTGATGTCCAGGATCACCACACCTAAAGCAGCCGGTGTTTTGTACCTCGGGGGCAGCTTGAGGAGGTAGGTTTGTCCTACAGTTCTGTGCTAAGTGACCGGGACGTCTGCAGTTTTGACAAAATGTACAATCACCATCGTGGTGTCTACCGCACTTGTCACACCTCGGTTTGTTGCCAAGGTAGGTTTTGGGTCCAGGGTTGGTGATTGCAGCGTAGGCTCGGGTGTTTCCCGGGTTTTTGTTTTGTTGAACCTGACGGTCGTTACCATCGCTGTTCCATTTGCGTTTGTGGGTTCCAGAGTCGCCCGCATCAGTACGGGTAAGTTCAGTTTTCCCTGTGATAGTTTTCAGGGTTCCAATCTCGACCGCGTCGTCGGTTAAGCTTTGAGCCAGGTCAACTGCGCTCCTAAAAGTGGCGGGTTTGGAGGACATAACCATGCCTCGGATTTGTGGTGCCAAACCCCTGTTGTAACGCTCAATGCGTTTGCTCTCGGGGGTTACCATGTGAGGCACCAGACGCGCAAGCTCCTGGAATCTAGTTGTGTAACCGGAAATGTCAGCGCCGGTCATTTGTATGTTCCAGAATTCTGTTTCAAGTTTCTGCATCTCGTTGGGAGGGCAAAATTCCTCCATCAACATCCGTTTCAGTGTCTCCCATGAGATGGAGTAAGCAGCTGGGCGTCCCATGATTTGCACCTGAGCGTTCCACCATGTTAGCGCTTTGTCGGCTAGAGTGCAGGTGGCATATTTTACAATTTTGTCGGTGGCGCAGTCGCTGATGTCGATGACTGATTCCGTTTTCTCAATCCAGTGGACCAGGCCGATGGCCCCTTCGGTCCCGGTGAAGGTGCTGGGTTTACATGATTGGAAGGTTTTGTAGGAACACCCCTGCTGGTTATTGGTTGGGGTTTCGCTGTTAACCGGAGTGGCTCCGCTATTGTTGGTCAGGTTTTCACGATTTCGGCTGGCCTCGTGTTGTGCGATGGCTTCAGCCACTCGGCGTTCGATAATCTGTTCGGTTGTTTCCGGAGGCGGTGGTGGAGGAGGAATATTTCGTCGACTGTTTTGAGTATTTCTTTGTTTAGGCGGCATGCTGACGTTCTGCGATGAAAAGATGCAGAAGTCAATGCCAAAGAAAAATATGTGAGGAGTAAAGTTTCATATATTTCAAGTTTTCGAGTATCAAGAAAAATTATCGAATCCCCATCACGCATCTTACGACTATGAAACACCTATATGTACTCAGTATAATATAATCACGTTGGCCAGGCGTCATTATATGATGCCAAATACATACTTCTTTTCATCAACCGTTTAATCACGATCAGGTTCATATGAGATCAGAGTACAATGAACGAGTCGAATGTGGTGAACAGTTCACGCGTATCGAGGTATCGCAGCGATAGTTTAGATGTATGCAAATGTATGTATGCATGTACGTTCTAGCCAAGGCTATAGTCTAGGTCTCTAGGTTGCTAAGTCACCTAAAGTTTCCTAGTTCGCTATAACCAATGGCTCTGATACCAATCTGTAACACCCCCAAATTCGTTGAGCGGAAGCATTTAGTTTAAGTAATGGGGTGTCACAATAATAAAGCATGCATACGTATCAGAGCTTATGATTACAACTGAACATAATATATTAAGATGCCAAAAGTATTAATTACAAAGTTACGATTCATCAAATCGTATAAGTTAAAAGTAATATGTATACAAAAGTGGATTTCTAGAATATGACAAAACAGTTTCAGTTATACTAGAGAAATCCATATGTTTTTCCAAAAAGTTGGCATCCTAAAGCTTCACGGGTCGCCTAATTCTCCATGTGTTGGCGATTCTTACATGCGCAACTAATTCCCTGAAAAACATAGTAAAAGTCAACAACTAGGTTGAGTGAATTCACAGGTTTTATGTAGTGTATTGTTGTTTCAAGTTTTGTAGTCACATTTGTTGGACCAAATACGTTCATAAATAGTAATTGCCATAATAGTCGAGTAATGTTTAGTGGAACGTCATCCAAAGTATAAGTTTAGTGGGTTGTTCGCCCAAAAGTTTCAGTTTATGTGGGATGTTGCCCATAAATAGTTGTGTTGGGACGTTACCCAAAATACGGTTCATGTGGGATGTTGCCCAAAAATAGTTGTGTTGGGACGTTACCCAAATCATATGTTTGAAAACGTGTTGCTGGTCGTTCTCTAGTAGTTTTAAAGTTTGAGTCGGTCGTTCTCCGACTAGTTACCAAATGTACCGGTCGTTCTCCGGTAAGATGCCAAGTTAGCACCGGTCGTTCTCCGGTGAGATACATTGTTAGTACCGGTCGTTCTCCGGTAAGATATACTGTTAGTACCGGTCGTTCTCCGGTAAGATACCATGTTAGTGTCGGTCGTTCTCCGACAAGTTACCAATATGTACCGGTCGTTCTCCGGTAAGATACAAAATTTGTTTCACATAGTAATAATAGTTTTTTGTTTGGAATATCATGTCGTACGGGCAGTTGTAGTAGTTGACCGCAGTTATAGGCAATTTGTATAATTGTACCAAAAGGCAGTTATGTGATTGTTTGTATAACAGTTTAACGGTTCAAGTACTCTAATTGTTCGAGTAAACAGTATGATGAATAATCATATAGTAAAAGCAGTTATGGCAATCAGTAAATCAGTAAAGCAGTTGACTATGTTTTCCACCCCAAAAGTAGTTAAGAACAGTAAAAGTAGGGGCTGTGAACTCACCTGTTGAGTTTAAGTAGTTGTGCGAGTGCTAGCAAACCTAAGCCCAAGTACAGTCCAGAATCTCCTAACGTCCTAAACGTACGAGATTTAATAAGTATGTGGATGTCTAAGTTAAAAATCCATGCTAGTGTTTGAACAACTAAGTTATGTCCAAATTGTTTGTTAAACGTTTACCTTCGTATTTCGTTGTTTGTGAAAATGTATACGACTCGTTGGTGATAGTTTGAAATTATAATACCAATAAAATAGCGTGTTTGTACTGTTTGTAAAGTTCACATATAGTATCGTATGTAAGTATTCGTTATCGGTTAAGTTCGACACTTGGTGAAAAAAAGAGTTTGCAAAATTTCTGTTTTCTGCGACACAGTATGCGACACTAATGTGGTTATGCGACACAAGGGCTATGCGACACAAGGGTTGTGTCGCATAGGCGATCGATGCTAATATAATAGCGACACTAGCATTGTGTCGTATGAAGTTTACGACACAAGGATGCGACACATGATACGACATAAGATGCAACATAATATGGTTTATACGACACAACATGCGACACAATGGTTGTGTCGCATGGATGGTTTATGCGACACAGTCGTTGTGTCGCAAAGATGAACACCCAGACAGAACCCAGCGGCTGTCGCGATTTTCCGACCAAAAACCCGATTTTAACCCGTTTTCCGGCCATAAAACCTTGATTTCTTCCATTATATAGTTAAAACAAAGTTGTAGGTTCAATATTACACCCATATAACACATAAAAACGAGTAAATCTAAGTTTTTAGAAATTTCTTACAATTGCGAATTGGGACCAAATGAGGAAGAGGATGATGATACGGCTTTTGTTAATGTTGTTCCTTAGCTCGAGAGGATTCCGAAAATGTAACTTTTGTTGGTTGGTTTGCGGATCCGAAAATTTGATAGAATTTGGGTGGAGAGAGTTTGTAGGTGTTTTTGGTGTGGTGAAATGAAAATGAAAGGAAGAATGGAGATGGGAGGTGGTTTTGTTCCACTTTTCATCTCCCGCGTTTTCGTCCCGTGTTTGTTTACCCGATCGTTAGATGTTACATTATTTTAACTAATATATTTTTAAATTACATATTTCATTATATTTTTAATTAAGCTCTTTTTATGAAATTTAATAAATTAAGTTTTAAGAATTTTTAGTTTTGTTTTATTTTTAAATTATACGTTTTAACGTTTTTCGTTATAAAATGATATGTAAATATTATCGACATAATATTAAATTGCAAATGACGTTATTTAATAACTTTGTTTTATTAAGTAAATTTGTTCACCAACAGTCGTATGTTTTGTCGCGTTTGCTCAATTCGTTTCGTATGTAATTACATCTAATTACAAATACGTAATACTAAGCGTATTATCTAGTTGGGCTATGCTAGACTTACCTCTAAAATGTGTTGTGAATTCAATCAAGTAGGGAATTAGCCTAATAATGCAAGTGATTAACTTAATTAATCGTGTTTAAATTTGCGAGGTGTTACATTTATATACATACATAGGCCTCACTCACGTACTACTTCTTAGGCTATTATATATTGAATATATATGAATAGGCCTAACACGATAACACACTCGCTATCGCTCACACTACCAAAGACGACAAGTATAGCTACTACAATATCACTCGATGTAAAGAACGAGACTTGTCCTCACCTACTACCGTCTATTTGTTTATACACGTGCAACGAATAACAACACATTCCGCTATACCGTCATGTACTCACGAGGAAGATATCCCTTCGCTTTTTTCCAACCATTCTTATCCTTCGAAATCACGACTAAAACTTACTACTAGAAGAACTTCTAGGTCTCCATAAGCTAAGCCTTATTTCGCGCACATTGTTGATAGCATCATTTTCATCCGGACGAATTCTGAATCTCGATGTACTAATTTTTGACATCTTTTGTAACTCTATATTCTGCAATCTTTTGAAAACTCGTACCTTGTAATCTAAACTTTATTATCTAATGAAATTATGATTATCACTTCGTGCTATTGTGTATTATCACATATATACATACATCTATGATAGTCATTCCACTTGTACAAAATCTCACGTTCCTTTCATTTCTTTTCTTGAAGGAACATGCCACCAAAGAAACAAACCTTCAGCGCTGCTGAACTCGCACGATTCGTTTCTCAAGGAGTAGCCGAAGCTCTGGCTGCTCAATCATCACGGAGAAATAATGGAAGAAGTGATGACACTGTTAACGATGCTCCTGTCGTCAAACCTTGCACCTACAATGACTTTCTCAAGTGCAAACCTCTGAATTTTAAGGGCACGGAAGGTGCCATTGGACTAATCCGGTGGTTTGAAAGAATGGAGTCAGTTTTTAGAATCAGCAATTGCACAGAAGACTGCCAAGTGAAATATTCCACCTGTACTTTCCTAGAAGGTGCTCTGACATGGTGGAATTCTTATGTGCAATATGTGGGAATTGATGCTGCATATCAACTTCCATGGGAAGAATTGAAAAAGATGTTGAGGGACGAGTATTGTCCCAATGAAGAACTCCAGAAACTGGAAGATGAATTCTGGCATCTGAATGTGCAAGGAACCGATATCACTGGCTATACCACTCGATTCCAACAACTTGCTCTACTTTGCCCATCCATGGTTGACCCTGAACGCAAACGTATCGAGAGATACATCCGCGGACTTCCTGAGAACATTCAGGGGAACGTCACTTCGTCAAAACCTGGAACAATTCAGAGTGCCATTCGTATGGCTCATGAACTCATGGCTTAGGCTGTTCGTCGTGGAACACCTGCACCATCTACTGGAAACAACTCTGGGAATAACAAAAGAAAATGGTCTGGAAACTCAAACCAAAACCAACAAACCTCAAAGAAGCCTGAGACTATTAAGGCTTACACTACTGGGTCTGGGGAGAAGAAAGGCTACATTGGGAACAAGCCTTACTGTTCCAAGTGTAACAGTCATCATGATGGTCTGTAACACCTCGCAAATTTGAACACGATTAATTTCGTTAATCACTTGCATTATTAGGCTAATTCCCTACTTGAGTGAATTCACAACACATTTTAGAGGTAAGTCTAGCAAAGCCCAACTAGTTAATACGCGTAGTATTACTTATTTGTGATTAGATGTAATTACACACGAAACAAATTGAGCAAACACGACAAAATATACGACTGTTGGTGAACAAATTTATTTAATAAAACAAAGTTATTAAATAACGTCATTTGCAATTTAATATTATGTCGATAATATTTACATATCATTTTATAACGCAAAACGTTAAAACGAATAATTTAAAAATAAAACAAAACTAAAAATTCTTAAAACTTAATTTATTAAACTTCATAAAAAGATCCAAATTAAAAATATAATGAAACATTGTAATTAAAAATATGTTAGTTAAAATAATGTAACATTTAACGATCGGGTAAACAAACACGGGACAAAAACACAGGAGATGAAAAGTGGGACAAAACCACCTCCCATCTCCATTCTTCCTCTCATTTCAATTTCATCCTCACCAAAAACACACACTTCTCTCTCAACCAAATCCACACCAAAAATTCGGATTCGCAAATCAACCCACGAAATCTACATTTTCGGAATCACCATTACGCAAGGAACAACATTAACAAAAGCCGTATCATCATCTTCTTCCTCAATCGGTCCCGATTCGCAATTGTAAGAAATTTCTAAAAACTTAGATTTACTCGTTTTTATGTGTTATATGGGTGTAATATTGAACCTACAACTTTGTTTTAACTATATAATGGAAGAAATCAAGGTTTTATGGCCGGAAAACGGGTTAAAATCGGGTTTTTGGTCGGAAAATCGCGACAGTCGCTGGGTTCTGTCTGGGTGTTCATCTTTGCGACACAACGACTGTGTCGCATATTGTGTCGCATAAACCATCCATGCGACACAACCCTTGTGTCGCATGTGGTGTCATATAAACCATATTATGTCGCATCTTATGTCGTATCATGTGTCGCATCCTTGTGTCGTAAACTTCATACGACACAACGCTAGTGTCGCTATTGAATTAGCATCGATCGCATATGCGACACAACCCTTGTGTCGCATAGCCCTTGTGTCGCACTCTTATGCGACACAATCATTGTGTCGCATAACCACATTAGTGTCGCATACTGTGTCGCAGAAAACAGAAACTTCACAAACTATTTTTACACTAAGTGTCGAGCTTAACCGATAACGAATACTTACATACAATGCTATATGTGAACTTTACAAACAGTACAAACACGCTATTTTAATGAAGTTATGATTTCAAACTATCACCAACGAGTCGTATACATTTTCACAAACAACGAAATACAAAGGTAAACGTTTAACAAACAATTTGGACATAACTTAGTTGTTCAAACACTAGCATGGATGATTAACTTAGACATCCACATACTTATAAATCTCATACGTTTAGGACGTTAGGAGATCTCGAACTGTACTTGGGCTTAGGTTTGCTAGCACTCGCATAACTACCTAACTCAACAGGTGAGTTCACAGCCCCTACTTTTACTGTTTGTAATTACTTTTGGGGTGGAAAACATAGACAACTGCTTTACTGATTTACTTATTGCCATAACTGCTTTTACTATATGATTATTTATCATACTGTTACTCGAACATTTAGAGTACTTGAACTATTGTGCGAACTCTGTTTATGAAATAACATTTTCATACTGATACACTGAACAAATGGGATAACTTAGTCGGTAAACTGTTTTGCAAACGACTGAAAACTATTAAACTTATTTGGTATCCTACCGGAGAACGACCGGTACATATTGGTAACTTGTCGGAGAACGACCGACACTAACATGGTATCTTACCGGAGAACGATCGGTACTAACAGTGCATCTTACCGGAGAACGACCGGTACTAACAATGTATCTCACCGGAGAACGACCGGTGCAAACTTGGTATCTTACCGGAGAACGACCGGTACATTTGGTAACTAGTCGGAGAACGACCGACTCAAACTTTAAAACTACTGGAGAACGACCAGCAACACGTTTTCAAACATATGATTTTGGGTAACGTCCCAACACAACTATTTTGGGCAACATCCCACATAAACCGAAACTCTTGGGCGAATAACCCACTAAACTTATACTTTGGATGACGTTCCACTAAACATTACTCGACTATTATGGCAATTACTATTTATGAACGTATTTGGTCTAACAAATGTGACTACAAAACTTGAACACAACATTGTACAATAAAACCTGTGGATTCAGTCAACCTAGTTGTTGACTTTTACTATGTTTTTCAGGGAATTAGCTGCGCATGTAAGATCGCCAACACACATGGAGAATTAGGCGACCCTTGAAGCTTAGGATGCCAACTTTTGGAAACATATGGATTTCTTTAGTATAACTGAAATGTTTTTAGTCATATTTCAGAAATCTACTTTTGTAAACATACTACTTTTAACTTGTACGATTCGATGAATCGTAAACTTTGTAATTTATAACTTTTGGCATCTTATTATATATTGTTCTGTTGTAATCATAAGCTCTGATACGTATGCATGCTTTATTATTGTGACACTCCAACACCTAACTAAATGCTTCCGCTAAACAAATTTGGGGGTGTTACAGATTGGTATCAGAGCCATTGGTTATAGCGAACTAGGAAACTTTAGGTGACTTAGAAACCTAGAGACCTAGACTATAGCCTTGGCTAGAACGTACATGCATACATACATTTGCATACATCCAAACTATCGCTGCGATACCTCGATACGCGTGAACTGTTCATCACATTCGACTCGTTCATTGTACTCAGATCTCATATGAACCTGATCGTATTAAACGGTTGATGAAAAGAAGTATGTATTTAGCATCATATAATGACGCCTGGCCAACGTGATTATATTATACTGAGTACATATGGGTGTTTCATAGTCATAAGATACGTGATGGGGATTCGACAATTTTTCTTGATACTCGAAAACTTGAAATATGTGAAACTTCATTCCTCACATACTTTACATTGGCATTGACTTCTGCATCTTTTCATCGCAGAACGTCAGCATGCCGCCTAAACAAAGAAATACTCGAAACAGTCGACGAAATGTTCCTCCTCCACCTCCGCCTCCAGAAACAACCGAACAGATTATCGAACGCCGAGTGGCTGAGGCTATTGCTCAGTACGAAGCCAGCCGCAATCGTGAAAATTTGACCAACAATAGCGGAGCCACTCCAGTCATTAGCGAAACCCCAAACAATACCCAACAGGGGTGTTCCTACAAAACCTTTCAGTCTTGTAAACCCAGCACCTTCACCGGGACCGAAGGGGCCATTGGCCTGGTCCACTGGATTGAAAAGATGGAATCAGTCATCGACATCAGCGACTGCGCCACCGACAAAATTGTGAAATATGCCACCTGCACTTTAGCCGACAAAGCGCTAACATGGTGGAACGCTCAGGTACAAATCATGGGACGCCCGGCTGCTTACTCCATCTCATGGGAGACACTGAAACGAATGCTGATGGAGGAATTTTGCCCTCCCAACGAGATGCAGAAACTTGAAACCGAATTCTGGAACATCCAAATGATCGGCGCTGATATTTCCGGTTATACAACTAGATTCCAGGAACTTGCACGCCTGGTGCCTCACATGGTAACCCCCGAGAGCAAACGCATTGAGCGGTACAACAGGGGTTTGGCACCACAGATCCGAGGCATGGTTATGTCCTCCAAACCCGCCACTTTTAGGAGCGCAGTTGATCTGGCTCACAGCTTAACCGACGACGCGGTCGAGATTGGAACCCTGAAAGCTATCACAGGGAAAACTGAACCTACCCGTACTGATGCGGGCGAATCTGGAACCCACAAACGCAAATGGAACAGCGATGGTAACGACCGTCAGGTTCAACAAAACAAAAACCCGGGAAACACCCGAGCCTACGCTGCAATCACCAACCCTGGACCCAAAACCTACCTTGGCAACAAACCGAGGTGTGACAAGTGCGGTAGACACCACGATGGTGATTGTACATTTTGTCAAAACTGCAGACGTCCCGGTCACTTAGCACAGAACTGTAGGACAAACCTACCTCCTCAAGCTGCCCCCGAGGTACAAAACACCGGCTGCTTTAGGTGTGGTGATCCTGGACATCACCGAAACCAATGCCAATAACCGAACAACAACCGCAACAATCAAAACGACAACAACCGCACCGTTAACAAAGGCTACACCCCAAGCCGCGCATACATCCTCCGTGCACCAGAAACGGTTGCAGACCTCAACTAGCACGGTACGTTTTAGCGACTATTGCTACGATTTAACATACGTTTTACTCGAATGTCGATTTGAACAAAACACTTGGTAAACTATGACCACGAAACGAAACACACAACATATTGAACTATGCCGTGAGCATACTTAAACTGATTGAATTTTTATGGCAACGATTGAACGCCACGCAAACTATTACTATTGTTAACAACATGACTCATCGGAGAACATACGCTGCGGGCGATCCGACTTGATTTTAAATCTCGGGACGAGATTTCTCTAACATGGGGAGAATGTAACACCTCGCAAATTTGAACACGATTAATTTCGTTAATCACTTGCATTATTAGGCTAATTCCCTACTTGAGTGAATTCACAACACATTTTAGAGGTAAGTCTAGCAAAGCCCAACTAGTTAATACGCGTAGTATTACTTATTTGTGATTAGATGTAATTACACACGAAACAAATTGAGCAAACGCGACAAAATATACGACTGTTGGTGAACAAATTTATTTAATAAAACAAAGTTATTAAATAACGTCATTTGCAATTTAATATTATGTCGATAATATTTACATATCATTTTATAACGCAAAACGTTAAAACGAATAATTTAAAAATAAAACAAAACTAAAAATTCTTAAAACTTAATTTATTAAACTTCATAAAAAGATCCAAATTAAAAATATAATGAAACATTGTAATTAAAAATATGTTAGTTAAAATAATGTAACATTTAACGATCGGGTAAACAAACACGGGACAAAAACACAGGAGATGAAAAGTGGGACAAAACCACCTCCCATCTCCATTCTTCCTCTCATTTCAATTTCATCCTCACCAAAAACACACACTTCTCTCTCAACCAAATCCACACCAAAAATTCGGATTCGCAAATCAACCCACGAAATCTACATTTTCGGAATCACCATTACGCAAGGAACAACATTAACAAAAGCCGTATCATCATCTTCTTCCTCAATCGGTCCCGATTCGCAATTGTAAGAAATTTCTAAAAACTTAGATTTACTCGTTTTTATGTGTTATATGGGTGTAATATTGAACCTACAACTTTGTTTTAACTATATAATGGAAGAAATCAAGGTTTTATGGCCGGAAAACGGGTTAAAATCGGGTTTTTGGTCGGAAAATCGCGACAGTCGCTGGGTTCTGTCTGGGTGTTCATCTTTGCGACACAACGACTGTGTCGCATATTGTGTCGCATAAACCATCCATGCGACACAACCCTTGTGTCGCATGTGGTGTCGTATAAACCATATTATGTCGCATCTTATGTCGTATCATGTGTCGCATCCTTGTGTCGTAAACTTCATACGACACAACGCTAGTGTCGCTATTGAATTAGCATCGATCGCCTATGCGACACAACCCTTGTGTCGCATAGCCCTTGTGTCGCACTCTTATGCGACACAATCATTGTGTCGCATAACCACATTAGTGTCGCATACTGTGTCGCAGAAAACAGAAACTTCACAAACTATTTTTACACTAAGTGTCGAGCTTAACCGATAACGAATACTTACATACAATGCTATATGTGAACTTTACAAACAGTACAAACACGCTATTTTAATGAAGTTATGATTTCAAACTATCACCAACGAGTCGTATACATTTTCACAAACAACGAAATACAAAGGTAAACGTTTAACAAACAATTTGGACATAACTTAGTTGTTCAAACACTAGCATGGATGATTAACTTAGACATCCACATACTTATAAATCTCATACGTTTAGGACGTTAGGAGATCTCGAACTGTACTTGGGCTTAGGTTTGCTAGCACTCGCACAACTACCTAACTCAACAGGTGAGTTCACAGCCCCTACTTTTACTGTTTGTAATTACTTTTGGGGTGGAAAACATAGACAACTGCTTTACTGATTTACTTATTGCCATAACTGCTTTTACTATATGATTATTTATCATACTGTTACTCGAACATTTAGAGTACTTGAACTATTGTGCGAACTCTGTTTATGAAATAACATTTTCATACTGATACACTGAACAAATGGGATAACTTAGTCGGTAAACTGTTTTGCAAACGACTGAAAACTATTAAACTTATTTGGTATCCTACCGGAGAACGACCGGTACATATTGGTAACTTGTCGGAGAACGACCGACACTAACATGGTATCTTACCGGAGAACGATCGGTACTAACAGTGCATCTTACCGGAGAACGACCGGTACTAACAATGTATCTCACCGGAGAACGACCGGTGCAAACTTGGTATCTTACCGGAGAACGACCGGTACATTTGGTAACTAGTCGGAGAACGACCGACTCAAACTTTAAAACTACTGGAGAACGACCAGCAACACGTTTTCAAACATATGATTTTGGGTAACGTCCCAACACAACTATTTTGGGCAACATCCCACATAAACCGAAACTCTTGGGCGAATAACCCACTAAACTTATACTTTGGATGACGTTCCACTAAACATTACTCGACTATTATGGCAATTACTATTTATGAACGTATTTGGTCCAACAAATGTGACTACAAAACTTGAACACAACATTGTACAATAAAACCTGTGGATTCAGTCAACCTAGTTGTTGACTTTTACTATGTTTTTCAGGGAATTAGCTGCGCATGTAAGATCGCCAACACACATGGAGAATTAGGCGACCCTTGAAGCTTAGGATGCCAACTTTTGGAAACATATGGATTTCTTTAGTATAACTGAAATGTTTTTAGTCATATTTCAGAAATCTACTTTTGTAAACATACTACTTTTAACTTGTACGATTCGATGAATCGTAAACTTTGTAATTTATAACTTTTGGCATCTTATTATATATTGTTCTGTTGTAATCATAAGCTCCGATACGTATGCATGCTTTATTATTGTGACACTCCAACACCTAACTAAATGCTTCCGCTAAACAAATTTGGGGGTGTTACATGGTCCTTGCAGTACTCCTTGCAACAACTGCAAGCGGTAAGGACATCTTACCAAGGACTGCAGATCACCCAAAACCAATACCAACAACAACACCCACCAACCACGAGCCTGCTTTGAGTGCGGAAAAACAGGGCATTTCAGGAATGAGTGCCCGAAGCTGAGAAACAAGGGCAACAATCAACCAGCTCGTGGAAGGGCATTCGAGATCGGAGCACAGGAGGCACGCCAGGACCCTAACACCGTCACTGGTACGTTTCTAGTAAACAACCATTATGCCTCTGTGTTAATAGATCCGGGTGCTGATTTAAGTTTTGTGTCTACTGAGTTTAGACCACTATTAGAACTTGAATCCCGTAAGCTAGATAACAAATACATTGTAGAATTAGCCGATGGTAAGTTGATCGAATCAGGAGAAATAGTACCGGGATGCACCTTAGAGTTAGAAGGTCATCTCTTCGAAATAGACTTGCTACCGGTTAAGTTAGGAAGTTTTGACATTGTAGTCGGTATGGATTGGTTGTCGAAGAACCGCGCTGAAATTATCTGTTTTGAAAAGATGGTACGCATACCACTACCGACAGGAGAAACTTTGGTGATACAAGGCGAGAAACGAAAGAGTGCCACTAAGATGATTACTTGCTTGAAGGCTAGTAAGTATCTCAGAAAGGGATACCAAGCGTTTTTGGCACACATTGTGGAGAAGAAACCCGAAGAAAGACATATAAACGATGTACCTATTGTGCGTAACTACCCGGGAGTGTTTCCCGAGAAATTACCAGGATTACCACCCTCACGGCAAGTTGAATTTCATATTGATTTGGTGCCCGGAGCCGCACCAATCGCACGCGCACCTTATCGTCTCGCTCCATCAGAGATGCAGGAGTTGTCTTCGCAGTTGCAAGAACTCCTAGACCTAGGATTCATCCGGCCGAGCTTTTCGCCTTGGGGAGCTCCGGTTTTGTTTGTCAAGAAGAAGGATGGATCCATGCGAATGTGCATAGATTACCGAGAACTGAACAAAGTAACAATCAAGAATCGATACCCGTTACCACGCATCGACGATTTGTTTGACCAACTCCAAGGGTCATGCTATTATTCGAAAATTGATCTACGATCTGGTTACCACCAACTGAAAGTTCGAGAAGAGGATGTACCGAAAACTGCGTTTAGGACTCGTTATGGTCATTACGAGTTTCTAGTCATGCCCTTTGGACTGACAAACGCACCAGCAGTGTTCATGGATCTCATGAACAGAGTATGCAAACCGTACCTGGATAAGTTCGTCATTGTGTTCATTGACGATATCCTGATTTACTCGCAAACGAAAGAGGACCACGAACAACACCTGAAAACAATCCTCGAATTGCTTGAGAAAGAGAAGCTGTATGCAAAGTTCTCTAAGTGTGAATTTTGGATGCGAGAGGTTCATTTCCTTGGTCATGTGATCAACGATAAAGGAATTCACGTAGACCCATCTAAAATTGAGGCAATCAAAGACTGGGAAGCACCGAAAACCCCATCGGAGATCAGACAATTTCTTGGTTTAGCTGGCTATTACAGACGATTCATCGAGAACTTTTCAAAAATAGCCCAACCTCTTACCACTCTAACTCAGAAGGACAAGAAATTCGATTGGGGTGAGAAACAAGAAAATGCTTTCCAGTTGCTGAAACAGAAATTGAGCACCGCACCCATCCTATCATTACCAGAAGGAGTAGATAATTTTGTTGTCTACTGTGATGCTTCACATCAAGGATTGGGTTGTGTATTGATGCAAAATGACAAAGTCATTGCTTATGCATCACGTCAACTGAAGGTACACGAGAAAAACTATACGACTCATGATCTAGAATTGGGAGCAGTTGTGTTTGCATTGAAGATTTGGAGACACTATTTATATGGCACCAAGTGTACGATCTTCACTGATCACAAGAGTCTCCAACATATATTCGACCAAAAAGAGCTCAACATGAGACAACGACGTTGGGTTGAATTGCTAAATGATTACGACTGTGAAATCAAATACCACCCGGGCAAGGCAAATGTAGTAGCAGATGCCCTGAGTCGTAAGGAGAGAGTCAAACCCCGTAGAGTTCGAGCTTTGGGATTGACTATCCACTCGAACCTCATTTCTCAAATTTGTGACGCGCAACAAATTGCCCTCACTCCAGAACAAATGAAGGACGAATCCCTGAAGGGGATGGAAAAACAACTTGAAAAGAAAGACAACGGAGTGTTGTATTTTATGAATCGAGTTTGGGTTCCATGCGTAGACGAATTACGCAAGCTGATTTTGGACGAAGCTCATAAGTCCAACTATTCGATACATCTTGGTGCAGACAAAATGTACCACGACTTGAAAGGTTTCTACTGGTGGCCTGGCATGAAACGGGATATTGCCACCTACGTTAGTAAATGCTTGACGTGCTCAAAGGTCAAGGCTGAATATCAAAAGCCGTCTGGGCTTTTGCAACAACCTGAGATGCCCAAATGGAAATGGGAACAAATAACGATGGACTTCATTACGAAGTTACCCAAAACAGCATCAGGAGCTGACACAATATGGGTGATTGTCGATCGACTAACGAAATCAGCCCACTTTCTTGCTATTAAGGAAACTGATAAGATGGATAAGTTGACTAGAATTTATCTGAAGGAAATCGTTTCCAGACATGGTGTGCCATTGTCTATTATCTCTGATAGAGATACCAGATTCACTTCTCACTTTTGGCAATCACTTCAAAAGGCCCTTGGTACTCGATTAGATATGAGTACTGCCTACCATCCTCAAACCGACGGCCAAAGTGAGCGAACGATACAAACACTAGAAGATTTGTTGCGAGCCTGTGTGATAGACTTTGGAGGTAGTTGGGATACTCACCTCCCTTTAGCAGAATTTTCATACAACAATAGTTATCACACTAGTATAAAGATGGCACCATTTGAAGCATTGTATGGACGCAAATGCCGATCACCACTCTGTTGGGTAGAGTTGGGTGACAGACAGCTGTCTGGACCTGAGATTGTCCAGGAAACCACTGACAAGATAACTCAAGTACTTCAACGATTGAAAATGGCGTGAGACAAACAGAAGAGCTATGCTGATAACCGCCGAAAACCTCTTGAGTTCCTAGTAGGAGACAAAGTCCTACTCAAGTTATCGCCCTGGAAGGGGATAGCACGTTTTGGAAAATGGGGAAAACTAAACCCTCGTTATGTCGGACCGTTTGAAATCCTTGCAAGGATTGGTCCTGTCGCTTATAAACTCAAACTGCCACGAGAGCTCAACAATATTCACGAAACTTTCCACGTTAGTAATCTCAAAAAGTGTCTTTCGGATGAAACCTTAATCATTCTTCCTGACGAAGTTTTCATTGACTTGAAACTCAATTTTTTGGAGGAACCTGTCGAAATAATTGATCGGAAAACACATAAACTCCGACACAGTCGGATCAAACTTGTCAAAGTTCGATGGAATTCGAAACGCGGCCCAGAGTCTACATGGGAGCGCGAAGATGAAATGCGAAAGAAATATCCTCAACTTTTCGAACACGTGACCGAGACTCACGACTCGACTTAAATCTCGGGACGAGATTTTGCTAACGGGGGAAGAATGTGACACTCCTCCAAATTAGGTATATATTTATACATAATTTCACGTGTTAATTACGATAATACCCTACGAATTTAGACTAAACCCCTGATGTGAGATAAGTCTAGCGAGCCCAAAACTTTTGAGCAACAAGTATTTCGAAAATTTATAATTATTTATAATTATTTATAATTATAAAACAAACGATACGAAATAATATCGGATGGAATCTGACAAAACAAATACAATTGTTGGTGATATAAAAGTTCTAAAATGAACTCGTAAATATTTTAAATAAATTTTTATTCAGAAATATTATAAGAACTAGCTGAAACAAAAAGTGAAACGAAAACTATTATACATTTTATATATAAAACGTATTGTACGAACAGAAACAATACAATAACATACTCGATGATCAAAAATAATAAAATTTTATTTTTATTATTACTGTTAAAGTATTTGGAGAATTACCTCAAAATATCATTACGAAAATTTAACGAAAATTGGCAAAAAATTTGGACCCGTACCCGAAACTAACGGGTAAAATACCAAATGAAACCTCAATAATTGAGGGACCAAACTCTGTACAATTCCATATCATTTGAGACTTTTAACAAGTACAATATATTATATACTTCCTCCAATAATTCAAGGCACCAACCTCAATCATTTTCTTCATTTATGTTTCTTCTTCACCTTCTTCTTCTGTGAACCTTCGGCAGAGACAGCAACAAAAGAAACAGCAGCATCATCTCCAATTACATCATCTCTTCTTCACCATAATAAATTGTAAGCATCCAAATAACTTCATCAACAATATAATTATCATTATCATCACCTTTGTAGTATCATCATCAACATCATAATCACAGTTTCATCTTATCGTCATCATCTTTACAGAATCATCATCACTTTTCGCTTCTTCATCATCACCATCGTATCATCATCTACACCATTGTGAGGAATCTCTTTTTACTTAAATTTCATTGATGAAACTTGTTATAATTAAGTGAATATGCATGAAAGTAAGTGATTATGTTAAAAAAAAACGAATTATAACCAATTTGTATCTATGAACATGAAAGATGATACGAACAGAGTAGCTGTCAAAACGATGGATCCGGCGGATCCCTACCATGATCCGGCGGATCTCTAAGCTAAAAACTACGCATTTTTGCAATAAAACGAGTACCGGATCAAACTAAATATGTATGAATCCGGCAGATCCCAAGTCCATTCAAGTGACTGACTTTTTCCAAGTTTAAATGATATCAATATTTAATCACTACACAACTATAAGTTCATTTTTAAATCGTAATTGGTACAAAAATATGCGAACACATCGTTAGTTTTTGTTAAAGCGTTACATGACTACGAGACATTATTGTAACCGGGTCATTTATTTAATCCGTATGGGTGTTGAGCTACAACCGAATGAGTTGTATGACCGACTTTTAATTTGTCATTTGTGCTGACTTTTGATTTGTTATACATGTTGACTTTCAAGTAATTATTAATTATTATTATTATTAATATTATTATTATTATTATTATTAAATTAACAAACGTTAATATTATTATTAACTTTATATATATCAATATATATACACCACGACAAATAATACGGGTATAAATATATATACATTCGGATACATAAAACTTAAGCATTTGTACATATACCCGACCCGAATAAAAATACATTATTGTGACAACTTTGATTTTAAACATATACAAACACGTAGACGATTACATTTGATACGAGACAATATTTTATGTGAATATTTATACCAAATAATATGAAACCATTGGACGCGACAATTTTGGAACAAAAACTATTAATTAATATATAAACGGAGTGTATATATATATATATATATATATATATATATATATATATATATATATATATATATATATATATATATATATATATGGAACGAGTGTTTAAACGATAAACATAACTCGAAAAATAATATTTATTTTTCAAACACGTTTATCACCAACAAATCGTACAAAATTTTTATAATGAATCCTTTTCGTTTAGGACGTTAAAGGACATCCATCTGGGCGACAATCTTACTTTTAACCGCTAGCTCTCACATCACAGTCACACATCAGACTCAGGTGAGTCTCATAGCCCCACTTTTACTTATTTGAACTGTTTTGGGGTGAGAATACATGCTAAATCTGTTTTCATATTACGCAAGTATCAAATTATTGCTTATTCTGCATGAGTTGTTTATCTAATCACTCAAAGCCCTCCACAACATAGTTTGGTAATACGGTTTGTAGCGTGAATGTTAGTGTATGGTACCATATATGATTGACAATCCTCGTCCGGGTTGGAAGCCCCAACTGGTCAAATGGACGCATTAGCATTTGTTCATTAGAGTGTAGATTAGGCACTCTCAGGGAGGCACCCTCGATCAGGTCCTTGAATGCGGATCCTGACACCACAGTTAAGCTTAGACTATGTGCTCATGGCAGTGATATATATATACATTATTTATTTGCTTGGTTGTAAATCAATTTACTAAATCTTGCGTAACATACATTAATTTGTATCAATTAAACCTGTGAGCTCACCAGCTTTTAGCTGACCCGTTTTACATGTATTCTCAGGTGATCAGCAGTAGTAGGACTGCTAACTCAGGACCTTAGCTCGAGTCACATGCAAACACTGTTGTCAAGAGATTTCATTGCATTTCTACATTTTGTATAATTAGATATGTGTTAAAATCTCTCAAATCAATCATGTGAACTCAATGATTTTGTAAAACTTATGTATTATTATTATTTTAATGTATCTATCAAAACGACGCATGTAGATGTCATTCATTATTATCTTATGTGCTGTGATTACTTGATTAGTAGCACCCCAAAGTATGCTTCCGCCAACAGTAAATTTGGGGGTGCTACATAAAACAACCTACAACAGCAGAAAAAATGATATAATGAAAAGCAAACATACAGAAGATTTAGCAAAAAATTATAAACCACATAGTTGTAAACAAATGTACTTGAGTACATTGTAGCGAACACATCCGATTTCAGAAACAAAAAACATAAACCATACTGTTATAAACAAGTGTACTCGATTACATCATCAGAACATGACTTTTCTAAAATTGTCTTTGTGGTATTCTCTTCGATGTCTTCTTCGGCCTCCTTCTAGCGGGTTTTAATGGCATCTTTGACTTGTTTCACTATCAAGTCATGTGAGTAGGAATGCATACACAGATCATCACAGTTGACATCCGGTAGTTCCATTATATTGGTTCCATCATTGGGTATTTCGAAAACATCATGTATAGTGTCGGGTGTCACTTTGATGCACGAAATACCAAATCTTATTTCCATGGCCTTGGGGTCGAAATGCCCAACCACAAAATACCCTAGTTGACCTGCCAAATAAAATTAAATAGTTGTAAAAAATAAATCAACTAAATATAAATGTAACTACACATCACATAAAAACACATTCCATAATGAATTACTTTTACATCAATATAAACATCAAAACTACCAAATACATTATGTTACTCTATTATATCCTAGTAGACTATTACTATCCACATGAACAAACATACTTAACACTTGTGTAAATTCAAATCACAACAGACTTAAAAATACTTACACACCATATATTCAAGGTAAACAGAACTAACAATTGTGTTAACAAAACCCTAAATTCAAACCAAACACATATACACATTCAATACAATAACAAAACCATAAAATACACACCAAACAGACCTAACACTTGTGTAAATTCAAATCATAACAGATTTGAAAATACTTCCAGATAATAAACATAACTAACACTTGTGTCACCAACATCCTAAATTTTAAACCAAACACATATACAAATTCAATACAACAAACAAAACACTAAATACAAACCAAACAGAAGTATCACTTGTGTAAATTCAAAACCACAACATATCTAAACCACTTGCAGACACTGAGTATAAACAGAACTAACACGTGTGTTACCAAAACCCTAATTTCAAACCAAACACATTTACACATATAGAATCAAATAAAACAACAAAATTCAAACTAGAACATACATATTAACATATCTAACGCAAAAGCATAAAAAATAAACATAAAAAAGCTAACACAATGACACGGATCTGATTGGTCGAGTATTAATCGAGCTTGACGAGGTTGTTTCTGCAGCAATCTCCTCACGAACATCCATTTACACTGATTTTGTTTACACAAATCCGTACTATTTTGATTTCAAACGAGTTTGATAACTAGGGTTTATGAAAAACGGTTTTTCGATAAAAAAAATGCACCGATAGAAAGGTTAATCGAAGCAAGTAGATATATAAAACAAAAATGTTAGCATCAACAAACAATGTTGAAGATTAATTTGACGGATTTAGATAGCTAGGGTTTTGGAAGTTAGAATTGTGGAGAAGAAAGGGAAAGGGAAGGAGAGAGAAATGTTCCTTCTGTGTGTTTTTTTGAATTAAATGAAAAGGAAATTAATTAAATTGTAAATTTACCATTATGTCCCTCCGTCCAAAATCTGATTTAAATTGATTATTTTAATTAAATAATGGGGTATTATTCTGGGCCCTTAATTTGCTAGATCCGATGGCTCATATTCATTCATCCATTCTCACACAAAATGAGTGTACTCATTTGAACCCTACTCATGATTTATAATACAAAATAAGAGTGGGGTTCAAATGAGTACAATCATTTTGTGTGAGAATGAGGGAATGAATGTGAGCCATTGGATCTTCCGTTCAGATTAATACATCATTAACTTTTTAAAAAAAGTTTTTAATAGATTTTGGGCGGAGGGATAGAATGGTAATTATACCATCTAATTAACTAATTTCCAGAAACTTAATTTACAAAAAATAAAAAAAAAAAAAAAAAAATTGTTTCCCCTCGCTCTCCTGTTTTCTCTGGTGATTCATTCATCAAACCCTAGCTTCCAAATCACTTTAAATCCATCGATTTACTCTTCAACTCCTTATTTCCGTTACATAAATCATCGTTTTCTTGCATCGTCGTTGTTCGATTCATCATTTTCACGGGTTTTTTTTTACCGATTACTGTTGTAAGAAGCCCTAACTCTCAAAACCTCATTAAATCTCAAATTAGCACCAGTTAATCGTTGATTTGTTCGTTAAAATGGACATTCATGAAAGAAATTCCTCTAGAAACAATATCAGGCTCTCCAATTGAAGCTGTTCCTCTTAGAATCATTCCACCTATAAGTTTTTTCAATTTTTGCTTATTGTTTTTATGGTTGTGTACATTGTTTCATAGTATGTATATATCTGTGTGTTCAATTGGGGAGATGATTTTCAGTTTTGGTTTGAATATGATGTATGATGCCTTTAACACATATAAATACATAGATGCCGTGTATATTGTTGCTATATTATACAGAGATGCCTTTTACACATGTGATACAGATGCGCCTTTAACACATGTGTTACAGTGCCTTTTCATTCATGTATATTGTTCAAGTGGAGTGTAATAATCTACTAAGTATCATTTGTGGCAAAGTAGTTTTAGTTGACATGTGTTTTAGGTCATATATGATTACATTGAGTAGTTGTTATCCAAGTGGCACTTGTTTTAGTTCATATATGGTTACTTGTGTATGCTGCAACTAATGTATGAATCTGGAGTATATAATGAATTAATTGGACATGTGTTTAACTTCATATTTATTGTTGCTATATTATATTTTGTTACTTATTATGAGTTCAATTTTTGTGTGTTTTTTTATTGTTTATTAATAAGTGTTTGAGATTGCGTCATTTCAGAAACCAATGCGGATGTTATTAGTTCACTAGAAGGTTATTGATAGTATCATAAGTGGTATTGATCACTATCACATGTGTTACTAGATACTATCACATGTGTTAGTGAATACTATCACATGTGTTATAGACTAGCACATGTGTTGCAGATTTACATTTACCTTTAATTGTTTTATTTTACAACTCTGTTATCTTATAGACAGGTCAGTTAAGTTAATTTCTCGTTGAGAACATTAATACATACACAATAGAGTTAAAGTTTTGGAATACGTGCATAAAAGTGACTCCACATGCGGATCACGATGTGTTTGGGATCTCGTTGGGTGGTACTCCAGTTATGTCTTTACCAGAGGTAAATCGGGAATATCCATTGTGGAATGGAATACAGACTTTTCAAGGTTTTCAAGGGTGGCGTTTGTTGGTACATCAATGTGTGTCTGTCAGTTGGTCTCAGTCTGTAATCGTGTCAAAATTGTAATTACGTATTGTATAGTTTTAGAATTATATTAATTACAATTTTTGTAAGTCATGCGACACAAGCATTGTGTCGCAGAAGGATTCTATGCGACACAAGCATTGTGTCGCAGAAGCAATCTATGCGACACAAGGACTGTGTCGCACGAACATCCTATGCGACACAAGGCTTGTGTCGCATGAGGTCTGGGTCAGACTATATATTGAAGCTCGCCAGCTTCTGTTTGGAGCTAATCCAAAACCCACACACATAACACTCCATACTCAGAGAAAAAATATCATAGGTTGTGTTATTTTGATTATTGTGTGTTTGTTAAAGTGTATGTATTGTTGCTATCTCATTATATACAAAGTTATACACTTGTGTTTTGGTCATATATTGTGTTAATCTTGTACACATTTGTTTGTTTAATTTCCGCTTGAACAAACGATTTGAACTACTCGATTTGGTCCGTATCATATGGAACCGACAATTGGTATCAGAGCCACATACTCTTGAGTTATGGTTTCGAGTTAGTTTTGTGCAAGATTTTGGTCTAAAAGTTAAATTTTTAGATTTTGTGTTCTTGGTGTTCTTGGTGTTTTTGGTGAAAAAGCATCATTTTTGGTATAAGTTGGTGTTTAATCTTCAAAGATTGTTGTTAGTGCTTAAACTTTGGTTTTAAAAATTCTGGTCAAAAACAAGGAAGCATGGCATTTTTGTTTTAAAATTTGTATCAAAAGTTGAAATTTTTGTGTCTTCAAAGCTGTCTGCACGCGTGATTTTGCGACACAAGGTCTGTGTCGTATTCACTGTTCATTCGACACAACGATACGACATTAAATTGTCTGCGACACAAAGTGCGACATAACGATACGACACAACTATTTTGACCTTGACTGGTCTACGACACAAAGTGCGACATAATATACGACATATATCTTGTGTCGCATTTCTCATCTTGTGTCGTATTTATCCTCTGCGACACAACAACTGTGTCGCATTTGTCTTCTGTCTGATTGTGACAACCGTCAATTTAGGACTATAATTTAGTGCCTAATCAAGTTTTAATACATGTAATTAGTTCTGTGTTAGGCTAATTAATGTATCAATTATTATATATATTGTTGAATATATATCTACAATTATGCGGTTTGTTCAAATCGTACGAGTTTCAATAGAATGAATTTCGATACAATAAATACGGACGTTGGTGACCAACTTTTATTTAATAACGCTTTATGTCAAAAGTATTCTTATTATAATACTTCGTATCCATTCGTACCGCACAATCAGAAAGTTACCAAATTTAAAATGTAAAACGCGCAACCAAATTAACTTACGTTTTTATAATTCAAATATAAAGTGATTAGTAAAATATTTAAATAAAATATAGCGTGATAATTTGTATTTTAAAATGTACCAATTAATATTTAAAACAATTATTTAACGTTTAAATGACGGGGCAAACGAACACCGCACGGAGCGCAGTGCGCGGACTGAAAATGGTGGGGATTCACCAAAACCCCCTCCACTTTCTCTTTTCTTTTCATTTCTTATTTTCTTTCTCTCTCTCTTTCATTTCTTTTCTCTCAAAACCCCAAACACCCAAAAACTCACAAATTCACAAAATAAGCACCTCAAACAACCTCGGATCTTCAAGCCCATTTGGAAATAAACGACCACCTCGCGACGATCTACAATCCTACCTTTCCGGAATTTCATTTCGGCGATTTGTAAGTTTCCGACACAACTCCGAAAACTCTCGTTTTTAAGATTTATAACTTGCTAGTTGTTTGTATAACCTTGTAATGTCCTAAAATGGGTTGGGTAAAAATATTAGGCCGATCGATGGCCGGAAAACGCGTTTTTGGAGTTGAAACTCCGATCAGACTCCGTACGTCGCATTTGGCCTGGAGCAAATGCGACGCAGCGACCTACGTCGCATTATATCCTCAACGTCGCATATAGCGACGCAGAGACCTACGTCGCATTATATCCCCAACGTCGCATACAGCGACGCAGCCTATTACGTCGCATTGACTTGCGAACGTCGCACATAGCGACGCAGACCTTAACGTCGCAAAAAAAAAAAAAACGAACCTACGTCGCATAAGCGACGTAGCACCCTACGTCGCTATTGACTTAGCACTGTTGACCTTAGCGACGTGACCCTTTACGTCGCAAAACTCTTACGTCGCAGCCTACGTCGCAGGCTACGTCGCACAAAACAGAATCTTCAAAACTCAAAATTTTCGAAGTCAAAGTTACTGTTCAAAAAAGTCAAATTTACTGTAGCAGTACTGTAGCAGTACTGTAGCAAAGTCAACATTTTAGAATTTTTATTATATCAACTAAATCACCAACGGGCCGTACACATTTTCAAATACACAATTGAATCAACTAAGTCATAGTAACTTAGATAATTTATTCAAACAAGTCGTTGTAACTTGTGTCAATTCAATCAAACAAGTCGTAGTAACTTGTAACAATACAATCAACCAAATCGGGGTAATTTGGACATTAAGTTAGACAAACAATTTCAATGGTAGTCTTTCGAGATACCAATACAATTAATAACAATTCAAGTGTCGTGGACACATTCAGGTTTCAAGTCTTTGGACACCAACACACTGCTAATTACTTCAAGTTTAATTGCTTAACATTTCAAGACTCAGGTGAGTTTCATAGCCCCATTTTCACTGCTTTTCAACTAGGGGTGTGATATTACTACTCGATTTTGTTTTACAAGTAGAACGCAAGTGACAAACTTCAAATACTACATGAGTTTCAAGCTAATCAATTTAAAGTCCTCCATAAGCATAGTCTCTAGTATTTTATAGCGTGAATGTTAGTATATGATATCATATGGGATTGACAATCCTCATCCGGGTTAGCACGCACTAACCGGTCAAACGGATGTATTAGCATTTGGGAAGACGAGTGTTGATTAGGCACTCGTAGGAGGCATTTCAAGTTAGGATTCCTTAAGTGGGCCTGACAAATCAAGTTAAGCTCAGACTATGTGCTCATGGACAGTATAACTTTTATTTTGCTTAATTGCATTTTAAATTCAATATAAATCTTGCGGTTCTGACAATTATACATTGACATACAAACCTGTGAGCTCACCAGCGTTTTCGCTGACCCATTTTAGTATATATCACAGGTACCCAGCAGTAGGTTGACTGCACAAGCAGGGATTTCTAGCTCGAGTCAGCATACATACAATTAGAGATTGGACTGCATTATTATATTTTGTAAAAGTGATTATGCCATGTAATCTCTCAATTTCAGGAACCGGGCTAGTGCAATATTATTTTTGATGTAAACGTTAACTTTATTAATACAAGTTTAAAACGACGCATATAGTGGTCGTTCATTATTATCTTTGTGCTTTGTATATTGATTAGTGGCACCCAAATCAAGCTTCCGCAAATCATTAAATTTGGGGGTGTCACAGATTGGTATCAGAGCCTAAGGTTATAGTGAACTAGGTTGCATTTAGTGGGCCTAGACTATGACCGTTAGGCAGTATTCCTTATTAGTTATGACTAGTTCAGGGATTACATCATACGACTTTAATTTAACATAGCCTGATCAACTATGTACAATTAAAGAAAGATGATGTGAAATCTGAAAGAGTCATGTTGAACAGGAATGCATTAGTTGACTCTGACCTCGAGAGAAACGGGACTCAAAACACGTCTGTGCTAGACACTCAATAGGTTATTATGTGATATACATATATATATACATGAATAGACCTCATTACAACTTTAGGCTATATTATATTATATGATTATAGGCCTCTTTCTTTCAAACGTTTTGTCTCGAAATGACAAACATATCACTAGTTCATCATACTCGGACTAGTATCTTATTTCATTTCCTTGTTCTTTCTTACTCAGCATCATGCCTCCACGTCGTCAAATTACCCTTAGCGAAGCTGAGATCGCGGGAATCATTGCCCGCAGTGTGACCGAAGCCTTGGCTACCCGAACACCACCCGGTAGCGAGGACACAGCAACCAATACTCCACCACCCAAACCCTGTTCCTATAAGGACTTTCTTAGCTGTAAACCGCTATACTTCAAAGGCACGGAAGGTGCCATTGGCTTGATCCGTTGGATTGAGCGCATGGAATCTGTTTTCAGTCTTTGCGACTGTACTGAGAACAACAAAGTCAAATTCGCTGCTTACACCTTTCAGGAAGGTGCACTCACGTGGTGGAAAACCCACGCAAACTCCGTAGGCCTTGAGGTTGCAAACCGACTTCCTTGGGCCGAACTGAAGAAGAAGCTGACAGAGAAATACTGTCCTGAAGAGGAATTGCACAGGCTGGAAGAAGATTTCTGGCATCTGGAGGTGCAGGGAAATGATGTCGCTGATTATACCACCAAATTTCAGCAGTTTGCTCTATTATGCCCGAGTTTGGTCGAACCAGAAAGTAAGAGCATTAAGAAATACATTCGTGGACTCCCCGAGAACATTCAGGGAAACGTCGCCTCATCCAAACCAACCACCACTGAAAGTGCCATTCGATTGGCCCACGAACTCATGGCTCTAGTTGTCAGCCGTGAGACCTCCAACACCTCATCCTCCAACAACAACAAACGCAAATCCACTGAACACCACCATAACTCAAACAAGAAAAACAACGCCATCCAAGTCTACAACACCAACTCTGAAACCACCCGCAGCTACACCGGGGACAGGCCTTATTGTCCCAAGTGTAACTACCACCATTTTGGTCAGTGCGGTACTCCTTGCAACAACTGCAGGAGGTACGGGCATTTGACTAAGGATTGCCGAGCCCCCAAATCCAACAACAACCCCTCTGACAGAAATACCCGACAACCTAAGTCCTGCTACGAATGTGGAAACCCAGGACACTTCAGGGATTCTTGCCCAAAACTGAAGAATAAGGGCAACAACAACAACAACCACCGCAACAACAACAACAACACCAAAAGTAGCGCCTTCGTGATCAACTCAGGGGACGCCCGTCAGGACCCGAATGTGGTCACGGGTATGTTCCTCCTCAACAATTTAACTGCTTCCATTCTGTTTGATACTGGTGCCGATAGGAGTTTTATTTCCGATGAATTTTGCCCTCTACTTGACATTACACCTGTTGCTTTAGACGTTAAGTACACCGTAGAGCTAGCAAATGGCAAGCTGATAGAAACCGATAGTGTGATACCTAATTGCACTTTAAATCTAGCCGACGAAACCTTCCCCATAGATCTTATGCCTATTGAGATAGGAAGTTTCGATGTCATCGTAGGCATGGACTGGTTATCCAAACATCGCGCCGAAATCATCTGCTATGACAAAATTGTTCGCATACCTCTCACTGTCGGTAGAACCCTAGTCATACAGGGGGAGACCGGAGGGACGAGGCTCAACCTCATATCTTGTTTAAAAACCCGAAAATTTCTGAGAAAGGGTTACCCTGCAATCCTCGCGCACATCATGGAGAAAAAGTCGGAGGAGAAGCGACTTGAGGATGTTCCAATTGTTCGAGACTTTCCAGAAGTCTTTCCTGAAGAACTACCTGGTCTACCACCACCAAGACAGGTTGAGTTCTCAATCGATCTTGTACCCGGTGCTGCGCCTGTGGCCCGAGCACCATACCGTTTAGCTCCATCCGAACTTCAGGAGTTGTCCACCCAGTTACAGGAACTCCTGGAACGAGGGTTTATCAGGCCGAGTTCTTCACCTTGGGGAGCTCCGGTCCTATTCGTTAAGAAGAAAGATGGTTCCTTTCGAATGTGTATCGACTATCGAGAGTTGAACAAGTTAACTGTCAAGAACCGGTATCCACTTCCTCGAATCGATGATTTGTTCGACCAACTGCAAGGGTCGAGTTGTTATTCAAAGATTGATCTCCGATCCGGTTATCATCAATTGCGTGTTCGCGATGCCGATATTCCAAAAACTGCTTTCAGAACCCGTTACGGGCATTACGAATTCCAAGTGATGCCATTCGGCCTAACCAATGCACCGGCTGTATTCATGGACCTTATGAATCGGGTGTGTAAACCTTACCTTGATAAGTTTGTCATTGTCTTTATCGATGACATCCTCATATATTCACGAAGCAAAGAAGAACACGCGCAACATCTCAAAACCATCCTTGAACTACTTAAACACGAGGAGCTCTATGCCAAGTTCTCTAAGTGTGAGTTCTGGATCAAAACCGTTCAATTCCTTGGTCACGTGATTGACAGTCAGGGAATTCACGTCGACCCGTCAAAAATCGAGGCTATCAAAGACTGGCAATCGCCAACCACTCCAACCGAAGTACGGCAGTTTTTGGGACTTGCCGGGTACTATCGACGGTTCATTGAAAATTTCTCCAAGATAGCCATACCACTCACGACGCTGACCCAGAAAGACAAAAAGTTTGACTGGACTGAGAAACAAGAGTCAGCATTCCAACTCTTAAAACAAAAGCTTTGCAGTGCTCCTATTCTATCATTACCCGAAGGCACCGATGACTTCGTGGTATACTGCGATGCTTCTCATCAAGGTCTCGGTTGTGTACTCATGCAACGAGACAAAGTCATAGCTTATGCTTCCCGACAGCTCAAGATTCATGAAAAGAATTACACCACCCACGACCTCGAGCTAGGAGCTGTCGTTTTTGCCCTCAAGATCTGGAGACATTACCTTTATGGTACCAGATGTACAATCTTTACCGACCACAAAAGCCTTCAACACATATTCGATCAGAAGGATCTCAACATGAGGCAACGTCGATGGGTAGAGTTGCTTACTGATTACGACTGCGAACTCAAATATCATCCAGGCAAAGCAAATGTTGTTGCTGATGCCCTCAGTCGAAAAGAGCGAGTGAAACCACTTCGGGTTCGAGCCCTTAGTATGACCATTCACAACAATTTAAACATTCAAATTCTCACTGCTCAACTCGAAGCCTTAAAACCCGAAAATGGCAAAGATGAAGCCTTGCGGGGCATGGATAAACAATTCGAAATCAAATCTAACGGGATTAGGTATTTCACAAACCGAATCTGGTTGCCTAAATTTGGGAACCTACGAGACTTGGTGATGGATGAAGCTCACAAGTCAAAATATTCTATCCATCCGGGAGCCGATAAAATGTACCACGGTATCAAGGACTTCTACTGGTGGCCGAACATGAAAGCCGAAATCGCCACCTATGTCAGCAAGTGCCTTACTTGCTCCAAAGTCAAAATCGAATACCAAAAACCTTCTGGTTTACTTCAACAACCCAGTCTTCCGGAATGGAAATGGGAACAAATTGCCATGGACTTCATAACCAAACTACCCAAATCCTCAAGCGGTTGCGATTCCATTTGGGTGATCGTGGATCGTCTCACAAAATCTGCTCACTTCCTGGCAATCAAGGAATCCGACAAAATGGAACGCCTCACCAACATTTATCTGAAGGAAATCGTGACCAAACACGGTGTTCCAATCTCAATTATCTCCGATAGAGATAGTCGTTTCACTTCACAATTTTGGCAATCACTTCAAAAATCTCTGGGTACTCGACTTGATATGAGTACCGCATATCATCCTCAAATCGACGGCCAAAGTGAACGAACCATTCAAACACTGGAAGACATGCTACGGGCCTGCGTAGTAGACTTCGGTGTAAACTGGGAAAAACATCTACCATTGTGCGAGTTCTCGTACAACAACAGTTATCATACCAGCATCAAAGCTGCACCTTTCGAGGCACTGTACGGTCGTAAGTGCCGGTCACCTATCTGTTGGACTGAAGTTGGGGATAGCCAACTCACAGGTCCAGAAATCATTCACGAGACGACCGAGAAAATCGTTGAAATTCAAAACAAACTCAAAGCCGCGCGTGATCGTCAGAAAAGTTATGCTGACGTGAGACGCAAACCACTCGAGTTCCAAGTTGGGGATCGAGTTCTACTCAAAGTATCGCCTTGGAAAGGCGTAATCCGATTTGGTAAACGAGGGAAGTTAAATCCCAGATACATTGGACCATTCGAGATCCTCGAAAGGATTGGTCCAGTGGCTTATCGATTGCAGCTGCCATCTGAACTCAGCAGCGTGCATCCCACATTTCATGTTTCAAATCTGAAGAAGTGTCTGTCTGATGAGACACTTATCATTCCACTCGATGAAATTCGAGTTGACGAAAAACTTCACTTTGTTGAGGAACCCGCTGAAATCATGGACCGTGAGGTCAAACAACTTAAACAAAGTCGTATTCCCATTGTCAAGGTTAGGTGGAATTCGCGGCGCGGTCCGGAATTCACCTGGGAACGGGAAGACCAAATGCGACTCAAGTATCCTCAACTCTTCACTGATTCAACGTCAAACACCACTTCAACATAAATTTCGGGACGAAATTCTTCTAACAGGGGGAGAATGTGACAACCGTCAATTTAGGACTATAATTTAGTGCCTAATCAAGTTTTAATACATGTAATTAGTTCTGTGTTAGGCTAATTAATGTATCAATTATTATATATATTGTTGAATATATATCTACAATTATGCGGTTTGTTCAAATCGTACGAGTTTCAATAGAATGAATTTCGATACAATAAATACGGACGTTGGTGACCAACTTTTATTTAATAACGCTTTATGTCAAAAGTATTCTTATTATAATACTTCGTATCCATTCGTACCGCACAATCAGAAAGTTACCAAATTTAAAATGTAAAACGCGCAACCAAATTAACTTACGTTTTTATAATTCAAATATAAAGTGATTAGTAAAATATTTAAATAAAATATAGCGTGATAATTTGTATTTTAAAATGTACCAATTAATATTTAAAACAATTATTTAACGTTTAAATGACGGGGCAAACGAACACCGCACGGAGCGCAGTGCGCGGACTGAAAATGGTGGGGATTCACCAAAACCCCCTCCACTTTCTCTTTTCTTTTCATTTCTTATTTTCTTTCTCTCTCTCTTTCATTTCTTTTCTCTCAAAACCCCAAACACCCAAAAACTCACAAATTCACAAAATAAGCACCTCAAACAACCTCGGATCTTCAAGCCCATTTGGAAATAAACGACCACCTCGCGACGATCTACAATCCTACCTTTCCGGAATTTCATTTCGGCGATTTGTAAGTTTCCGACACAACTCCGAAAACTCTCGTTTTTAAGATTTATAACTTGCTAGTTGTTTGTATAACCTTGTAATGTCCTAAAATGGGTTGGGTAAAAATATTAGGCCGATCGATGGCCGGAAAACGCGTTTTTGGAGTTGAAACTCCGATCAGACTCCGTACGTCGCATTTGGCCTGGAGCAAATGCGACGCAGCGACCTACGTCGCATTATATCCTCAACGTCGCATATAGCGACGCAGAGACCTACGTCGCATTATATCCCCAACGTCGCATACAGCGACGCAGCCTATTACGTCGCATTGACTTGCGAACGTCGCACATAGCGACGCAGACCTTAACGTCGCAAAAAAAAAAAAACGAACCTACGTCGCATAAGCGACGTAGCACCCTACGTCGCTATTGACTTAGCACTGTTGACCTTAGCGACGTGACCCTTTACGTCGCAAAACTCTTACGTCGCAGCCTACGTCGCAGGCTACGTCGCACAAAACAGAATCTTCAAAACTCAAAATTTTCGAAGTCAAAGTTACTGTTCAAAAAAGTCAAATTTACTGTAGCAGTACTGTAGCAGTACTGTAGCAAAGTCAACATTTTAGAATTTTTATTATATCAACTAAATCACCAACGGGCCGTACACATTTTCAAATACACAATTGAATCAACTAAGTCATAGTAACTTAGATAATTTATTCAAACAAGTCGTTGTAACTTGTGTCAATTCAATCAAACAAGTCGTAGTAACTTGTAACAATACAATCAACCAAATCGGGGTAATTTGGACATTAAGTTAGACAAACAATTTCAATGGTAGTCTTTCGAGATACCAATACAATTAATAACAATTCAAGTGTCGTGGACACATTCAGGTTTCAAGTCTTTGGACACCAACACACTGCTAATTACTTCAACTTTAATTGCTTAACATTTCAAGACTCAGGTGAGTTTCATAGCCCCATTTTCACTGCTTTTCAACTAGGGGTGTGATATTACTACTCGATTTTGTTTTACAAGTAGAACGCAAGTGACAAACTTCAAACACTACATGAGTTTCAAGCTAATCAATTTAAAGTCCTCCATAAGCATAGTCTCTAGTATTTTATAGCGTGAATGTTAGTATATGATATCATATGGGATTGACAATCCTCATCCGGGTTAGCACGCACTAACCGGTCAAACGGATGTATTAGCATTTGGGAAGACGAGTGTTGATTAGGCACTCGTAGGAGGCATTTCAAGTTAGGATTCCTTAAGTGGGCCTGACAAATCAAGTTAAGCTCAGACTATGTGCTCATGGACAGTATAACTTTTATTTTGCTTAATTGCATTTTAAATTCAATATAAATCTTGCGGTTCTGACAATTATACATTGACATACAAACCTGTGAGCTCACCAGCGTTTTCGCTGACCCATTTTAGTATATATCACAGGTACCCAGCAGTAGGTTGACTGCACAAGCAGGGATTTCTAGCTCGAGTCAGCATACATACAATTAGAGATTGGACTGCATTATTATATTTTGTAAAAGTGATTATGCCATGTAATCTCTCAATTTCAGGAACCGAGCTAGTGCAATATTATTTTTGATGTAAACGTTAACTTTATTAATACAAGTTTAAAACGACGCATATAGTGGTCGTTCATTATTATCTTTGTGCTTTGTATATTGATTAGTGGCACCCAAATCAAGCTTCCGCAAATCATTAAATTTGGGGGTGTCACACTGATTGAGTTCAGCGACACAACCACTGTGTCGTATCGACCCTCTGCGACACAACCACTGTGTCGCATAAGTCAGGACTTAGAAAAATTTTGTTGTGTATTTTCTGATTTTTGCAGATTTTCAAGATGTCTCTTCTAAGCGTTGATGCAGTTTTACAACATAATGCTACTATCGGTAGTGCAAATAAACCTCCTTATTTTGCACCAGGTTTGGATTTTCGAGCATGGAAACAACGTTTTATGTCGTTTGTATTATTCACTGATCCTGATATGGAGTTGTCTCTTCTTGAACGATATGTTCCTCCTGTTGCTCTTGGAGACCACATTGGTGTTCCTCCACCCAAACCAATTCGTTCATACACTCCTGATGAAAGAAAAGCATGGGAAATTGAACGCAAGACTCATTCTGCTATCACTATGGCACTTCCAACTGATGTATTAGATATGTTTCCACAAACTATTGCTTATGATCTTTGGAATGCACTTGAGAAGAGATTTCGTGGCAACACTGAATATATCGAGAGTAAATTAGAATTAGTCAAAACTCAGTTTGATTATTTCTATATCCAGAAGGATGAGACTGTCAGAGACATGCTTTGCAGATTTACACGCACAGTAAATGAATTGAAAGCTGGAGGATACAATCTTAAGAATTCTGAGATAAACAAAAAGGCTTTAGCTGCTCTTCCACCAAGTTGGGAAACACGAGTTCTGTTATTAGAAAGCGATCCAAAGAATTTACAGTTGACTCTGGATGATCTAGTTGCAAAACTTGAAGCTGGTGCTCTGGATATTCAAAAGAAAGAAACAAGATCTATCGCTCGTGCATCAGAATCAAGTCCTGGTGGAACTGCTTTCATCTCAGCTGAGCAAAATTCTCAGAAATCTTCTTCTTACAGTAATCCTACTGTGGGAACATTTTCAGCCATACCAACTTATAATGCTTCTTCAAGTAGAACAAGTTCATCATCATCTGTTCCTTTGTCAGCAACAACAGATGAACATGCAGCAATGTTTACTGCATTCTTGTCATCTTATGAAGATTTTCTATCTAAAAGGGTCAGTACATTGGAATTGACTGATGAAGACTTCAATCAGGTTGATCCTGATGAGTTAGAAAGGATTGATATTAGATGGAATATGGCTATGCTCACACGCAGAGCCAAAAACTATCTAAGAAGAACAGGAAAGAGATCTCTTGAAGATGCAGCTGACCGAACACCAATGGGATTTGATAAAAGCAAAATCAAATGCTATAAGTGTCAGAATCTTGGACACTTTGCCCGCGAATGTGAGAAAGGACGACAGCCTGCTTCGGGTTTCACAAGACCATCTGTTGCTCCAAAACAGATTGAGCATACTACTGCTAAGGCTGCTTTATTGCTTGAGGATGGAGATGCTTATGATTTCTCTGCACATGAAGTTCAAGAGCAATGTTTAATGGCTATCAACAGTGAGGTATCATTTGCTCAATTTACTTGTAATTCATGTATTAGTTTAACTGGTAAAGTAAATAGGCTTATGGAGCATAATGAAACCTTGAAGTCAGATATCTTGAATTTGATGGAAACAAACAAAGTTTTGAAAAATAATGAAAAACATTTTGACAGTAACATTAATCAACTTATTGAAGATAAAAAGGAGCTGAAAGCTCTAATTTTCAGTAATCAGGATGAAATTGACAGTTACTTAAAAATGATTGCTCATTTAAAAAAGGAATTGGCTGCCTCCCAAGCAGAGGTTGTTGATTACAAACGAAAACTCAAGAATATCAACACTTCAGCCATGGTCTTTTCTGATATCCTGCAGACGGGTAGGACTAATTCTAAAGATAAGTCTGGTTTTGGTTATCATAATCAACCACCACCATCTTTAGATATAAATTTGTGTAGACCGTCTAAGGATGAAATTAAAGATTTTGTGCCTGCTACATTAGTAGATACAAAGCCTGTTGAAATATCAGTTACTGAACCTGCAGTTAAGCAAGTAGATATGCCTGTAGTTGCACCTGTTAGCTTGCCTACTTTTAAGTTGCCTGAATTCTATCAAGCTAACATAGAAGTAAACCATGATAAGAAGAAACCTAAGATAATCAAGGCTAAACCATTGAAGCCTTTTGAACCAGTTAAGTTTACCCCCTCAGGAACTGTTAAGTTTACCCCCTTTGGTAGTTTTCAGCCTGCTCCCTTACAAACTATCGAAGAAGAGGTTGAGATTGAGGACATTCCTTGTAAGTGTATGTCTCAATGTGAAAAGAAAAACATTAAGCCTGAAAATCACATTCTTACTTCTGAGGTAAATGATAAAATCTTTCGAAGAAATGTTAAAGTTCAGGCTGAACTTAAAACGAACGATTTAAAGAATACTAATGACAAATCAATCAAGAATTCTGTTAAATCTTCTGTTTCACATTCTGAGGCATCCACTTCAACATGCTCACATAAGTTACCTGTCTCACCTAAACTCTTAGGAGGAAATGACCGAACTTTTGAGGAAAGACGATCATGTTTCTACTGCAAGAAACAAGGTCACTTGATTAATCAATGCCCGTTGCTTTTGAGAAAGAATTTTTCAAAATGTGTTCCCAGAAATTCTGTTTATAAAAATTCATCTGTTAAATCATTTTCAAAGAAGGGTTCACTTTCTCATAATTCTATCCCAAAAGTTAATAATGTTAGGCCTAGTAAACCACCGGTTAAACAGCCTGACACTATTAACAAGCAACCCACTATTGTTCCTGTGAAAGTTTGGAGACCAAAAGAGTCGTCAAATGACTCATCATCAACTAATAATGCATCAGGAAATACACCAGATTTTTTGAAAAACAAAGTTTTAACTGATGTAGTTATTATTGATGAGGTCTCTGGAGTACCCAAGTCTGTAAAGGCCTGGGTCTCCATTTCTAACTAACTTTCTCTCTATGTTGTGCTGTAGCAGTCAGATCATATACAAAGAAGTAAATGGTATGTTGATAGTGGTTGCTCACGGCACATGACTGGTGACATGTCTCTTCTGTCAAATGTTAAACCATATCGTGGAGGACATGTTGCTTTTGTGGGAGATACAGGTGGTAACATAACGGGTCAGGGTACTCTTTCAAATGGGCAAGTGACTTTTGATAAAGTGAACTATGTCGAGGAACTGCAACACAATCTGATCAGTGTTTCTCAAGTCTGCGACAAGAAGTTCACTACAGCTTTTACAGATGTTGAATGTTTGATTTTGAAACCGGGATTTGTTATTCCCGAGGAATGGGTGTTACTGAGAGCACCCCGTGTACGCAACTCTTACATTTTGGATATGCAAACTGTGATTACCAAGGAGCATACTTGTTTGCTATCAAAGGCATCTTCTATAGATTCACTGCTTTGGCACAGACGTATGGGACACATTCACTTTCGAAGAATGAATTATCTGATTAATAATGATCTTGTGTTAGGCGTGCCTAAAAAGTCATTTGAAATAGATAATGAATGCGTTTCCTGTCTCAAAGGGAAACAACACAAGAAGTTCCATAAGTCTAAGCTGGTGAATTCTATTGAATCTCCATTGGAGTTGCTTCACATGGATTTGTTCGGTCCTGTTAATAAGAAAAGTATTGGTGGAAAATCATACTGTCTGGTTGTTACTGATGATTACTCAAGGTTTTCTTAGGTGTACTTCTTGGCTGGAAAGGATGAAACGGCTGATATTTTAATCTATTTGTTCGACAGACTGGAAAATCTATGTGATTTGAAAATCAAGAAACTACGCAGCGATAATGGAACAGAATTCAAGAACAAAACCCTGGAAATGTATTGTCTTCGCAAAGGTATTTTTCATCAATTCAGTGCAGCTCGTACTCCTCAGCAAAATGGAGTAGCTGAAAGAAAGAATAGGACAATCATTGAGACAGCAAGAACCATGTTGTCTGATGCGCATCTGCCTACCACTTTTTGGGCAGAAGCAGTTAACACTGCGTGCTATGTGTTAAATAGGGTTTCGATAGTTAAAAAGCGAAAGAAAACATGTTATGAATTGCTGAATAATCGTAAACCAAATTTGAAGTTTCTTGAGCCTTTCGGGTGTCCTTGCACAATCTTAATTACTAAAGACTCGGTAGGCAAATTTGATGAAAAAGCAGTCGATGGGTTATTTTTGGGATATTCTGTGAACTCACCGAATAAAAGAGTTTTCAACAAGTCTACTGGGAGAATAGAGGAACATTTTGAGGTAAGGTTTATGAAATATACTGATTCTCCAAAAGGCAAGGGACCTGAGTCCTTGTTTGAGTATGATAAGTTGGTGGATTCTTTCAATCTTCCCAAATTTAGCGAAGCTGATCATGTGGTGTCTCTACTTCATGGATTGGATCTTACTTCTGACAACTCAATCTCCAAGTCTAAAGTAGTTCCACCTGAGAATATTGTCAATAATGACGATCCCTCCGATGTTGATCCAGTGGCTTCTGAATCTGATCCTTAAACTGAAACTGATATTGTCTCTCCAATTGACAATGAGGGTACTGCCACTGATAACTCAGTTGAAATTGAAAATCATGGAGGTGATCAGTCAAATTTGGATTCGATCATTGTGCCTGATCCGATTCCACAGCTTAGAATTCATTCTACTCACCCCACTAAAAACATCATTGGTGAGCTTCAACAAGGTGTTTTAACTAGGCATCAAGCTGCTGCTAATGAAGTTCGTGAAGAATCATCATCTGCCACATTTGCCTGTGTTGAAGAAGAAATGGAAGAATGCTTCTTGTCTCAGCATGAACCAAAGAAAATAGTTGAAGCCTTGAAAGATCCATACTGGGTTGAGGCTATGCAAGAAGAACTGAATCAATTCAAGAAGCTTGATGTCTGGGAGTTGGTTCCTTTACCAAAAGATGTTGATCCAATTGGAACTCGCTGGGTTTATCGCGTGAAGAAAGATGATAGAGGAGTTGTTATTCGGAATAAGGCTCGGCTAGTTGTTCAAGGTTTTACTCAAATTGAGGGTTTAGACTATGATGATGTGTTTGCTCCAGTTGCAAGATTGGAATCTATTCGCATCTTTCTGGCTTATGCGACATTCAAAGGTTTTCGAGTTTATCAACTCGATGTCAAGAGCGCATTTCTATATGGAGAGGTTCTGAAGGACGTGTATGTCAAGCAACCTCCTGGCTTTGAAGATCAAAATCATCCTGATTATGTTTGCAAGTTAGGCAAAGCTTTATATGGTCTTCATCAAGCTCCAAGAGCTTGGTATGCGAGGTTGGCCAATCATCTCACGAGAAATGGCTTTTCACGAGGCCAAATTGATAGCACACTCTTCATTAAGAGGGTTGGAAAAGATTTGTTACTTGTGCAGGTTTACGTGGATGACATTATATTTGGTTCTACAAATGATTCTTTTTGCAGAGACTTCGAGAAGATTATGAAGTCCGAGTTTGAGATGAGTGCAATGGGGGAACTTAAGTTCTTTTTAGGTGTACAGGTTGAGCAGTCTGACAAGGGGTTCTACATTCATCAGTCCAAATATGTCAATGACATGTTGACTCGGTATGAACTCCATGACTGTAAATCATATGGTACTCCCATTGAAACTGATCACAAACTCGGACCCGCTGAACATGAAGAAGACTGCAAGGAGCGGGACTACCGTTCTATGATAGGATCACTGATGTATCTCACTGCATCCAGACCAGATATCGTGTTTGCTGTGTCTATCTGTTCCAGATATCAAGCAAAACCCAAGGTTTCTCATATGAAGGCTGTGAAGCGAATTTTTGGTTACCTTAAATACAGACCATCTCTTGGTCTGTGGTACTCGAATGAACAAAATTTCTCTCTCACTGCCTATTCTGATTCGGATTATGGCGGCTGCAATTCGGACAAAAAGTCAAATACAGGAGGATGCCAATATCTCGGTTCTCGATTGGTGTCTTGGCAGTGTAAGAAGCAAACCACAGTTTCCACCTCAACAGCGGAAGCTGAATACATTGCTGCTGCAAGTTGTTGTTCACAGATTTTGTGGATTCAACATCAATTGCGTGACTATGGGTTACTTCTTACTTTGACTCCTATTCATATTGACAATACTGTTGCTATATCTATTATTCGCAATCCTGTTCAACACTCTAAGACCAAACACATAGAGATTAGGTTTCACTTCATAAGAGATTGCTATGAGAAACATTTAATTGACCTCATTCATGTAGATACCCTTAAGCAAAAAGCCGACTTATTCACAAAAGCATTTTCGCGCGCTCGTTTCAACGAACTTGTAGATATGATAGGGATGACTTCTCTTGATCTCAAGAAATGATTGGTGACTTAAGTTTTGTACAGTTTATTTGCTTTATTTTGGTTAAAAAAAAAAAAAAAAAAATTTGACGCAATCGCCACTCTTTATACTCGTTAGTATCAAAGAAATGCAATGGTTGCTACATTTTTTTTAATAGACGTTGAAGTTGAGTCTGTAAACAACTTGGGATATGATAGTACATCGGGTGACATGCACAAAATGGAATTTTAAGGTTTATCTTTGATGTGTCAGTAGGTTTATCTGACACACTTAAAACAGTTTTTATGCAAATTGTCTTCATCATGCGATGTACTGGTAGGTATGATACACACCGGTTTTTGGGTTATTAAGAAGTCGTTTAAATACGTGTCTACTATCTTGTGGTAAACACCGTGTGATGTACGACTCAATGTCTTAATTCCTTAGCGTAGCTTAACATATTTCTATATTTGGAACTTTTATCTGAAATCATTTGGGAGTTTATGCTGGTTGTTGCCTCCGTTGTATGTTTGTACAGAACTGGTAACAGTTAGTATAAACTTGGGATTAAGCAAATACAAGTCAATGCACTTGAAAATCTTGAAAAATATTGAACAAGGTCGCTGTTTGGGAAACTCCAAATACAGTTTGACTGCGATCGGTTTTTGCTTAATCCTAAATCACTCTAAACAAGGTCGCTGTTTGGGAAACTCCAACTTCAGTTTGACTGCGATTGGTTTTGATTATACTTGAATCACGTTAGGTTGCTTTGCTGTACTTTCGTACTGACCTGTCAACTCTAGCTTGATTCTTAAAAATGATCTTTTTTTTATTCTTTCTAAATATGGAAACTATGTTTATGTCTGTGTTATAGGGGTATATCTATGGTGGGGGCCACAGAGAAATATTCATACTAACAATAAAAGGTTAACTTCACAAACTCGGTTGTAACATGCTTAAGTGGACAAACAATATCAGTAATCGTCTTGAAATAATTTTATCAAAGGTGTTTTAAATGTGCCACGTAAATTTAAAGTGGACAAATATACTGATAAATCGAAATAACTCTTATTATTCCTAATAATTGCATGTTTATCTCGATATGATCCCTAACCAGAAAATCTCAACTCCGTCACCAAAAAGATTTTACAGTTTTTTAAGCATTTAGTTGTTTTTGTTTCTTTTTATTTATATTTTATTTTTTGTTGTTTATATTTTTCAATTTTTATTTCTTTTTTATTTTAATTTAAGTCACAAATCGTCTTCTTTGCGAAAATTCTAAAATCATAAGACTCGAATCGGCATCGAAATCAAATTTTTAATCTTCAAATTTTGCCTTATGTCCTGTGCGACACAACCACTGTGTCGTACTTCTGTTATACGACACAACATCTGTGTCGTACTACTGTTATACGACACAACATCTGTGTCGTATTCGTCAGTTATGTTTGTGTCGTATACTATGTCGTATGCGGGTCAGGGGTTAACTATTCACTCCATACGACATAATCATTTACGTTTTCAAATCTTTCACGACATAAGTCATACGACACAAAGGCGATTTTGCGACATAATCGATTTTCGTTCGGGTTCGTGTTTTTGACGTATTTTCACCGGATTTCATTGCTCGATTCTTATTCTTCATCACTTTGCGCATCCATAGGTATAATTATTTCATGTTTTTATCCGATATTATGCCTTAGATTGCATTGTCCAGTTTTAAGGGTTTGGGGTTACGGTTTTTCCCCAAATTAATTAGGGTTTAGGGGTTTCTAGGGTTAGATAATTGCATATTTTTGATCCCCTGTTGTGTACGAACCCTAGGGTATGGCTAGATTTCGAAAACCCCAAAATTTTTCATCGGTTAAATCTGGGGTGCTATGATGTTCATCTTTGCGACATAACATACGACATAGTCGTTATGTCGCATAGATTAGGACATTTTATGTCATACTGATCACAGGTGCTTATGTCGTATTTTATACGACACAAAATTTATGTCGTACCAATGCTATACGACACATCATACGACACAGAGACTATGTCGCATTCGAGATTAATTTCTCAAATATTGCTAAATGCAAGGGAAATGCTGTCCGCGTGACACGTGTCATACGACACAAGGCTTGTGTCGTATTGCTCTTATACGACACAGTCCTTATGTCGTATTGACCTCATGCGACACAACTGTTGTGTCGCAAAACATTTTGTAAAATTAAAACGCGAATTATTTTTGGTACTAACGCTAACGCATTTCGAGTTTTGGCTGTATTATTGTTATTTTTTGTAGATATGGCTGAACAACCTGCTCAAGCTGCTCCAGCTGCTCCAGCAATCGCAGAGATCGATATCTCTAAATACTTTTGGGAGCCACGTCACAACATTGTGGCGTTCATGAATACCACGGTCGAGACTTCGCGCCCGTACCGCCCAATGATAGCATTTCTTCGACGCTCGCGTATTTACAAAGCTATCACTGCTGATACTCGGATCCTGACAAATCACATTACCGAGTTTTGGGACAATGCAGTTGTCAATTACGATGAAGCAGACACTCGTATTATGTCTACTCTATGCGGCCGCCAAGTTGTCTTTTCAGAGCAACTTATTCGGGATTTTTTTCAGTTCGGTGATAATTCTGACATGATCACCCAGTTTACTCCAGGTGCAATTGCACAGGGCATGCGATCGATTGGATATCAAGATATTCCAGTTGATCAATACAAGAAGACCTACATGACAAAGGTCTGGAGATATCTTGCTCACATTGTGATCGTGTGCTTATCCAGTCGCAGGGCAGGTCTCGAAGGGATGAAATTTGCGACTGCCTCTGCTATTCTTGCCCTGATATACAACAAGCCCTTCAACTTCTCAGGTTATATCTTCAGGGGTTTTGTGAACAACGCTTTGGATAATAAAGACAAATGGGCGTTGTATCCCCGATTCACTCAGTTGTTACTCAACCATTTGCACCCGGATCTTCCAGTGATCAAGTCTTTTACCTTCCCGCAAACGCCGATGAATACCAGAATTTATACTTCTTGTACAAAGTTTGCGAAGTCAGGCGAAGCACCGGAACGTGAGGTTGCGTTGTTCGGTCACATTGTGGATCCTGATTATGTACCTCCTCCAGGCGAACAATTTAATGATCCACCTACTCAGCAACATCAAATCCCGAGGCCTCCAGTACAACAGCCTCCGGTTCAGCAGCCACCCGTTCAACAACCTCCCGTTCAACAACCTCCAGCTCAGCAACCGCCATTTCAACCTGTTCTTGAAGATCCGGAGTTGGTAGCTCTAGATCGTGAGATCGAAAATTATCAGCCTCCTTCTCCACGTCCCGAATCTTCTAACAGAGGAAAAAGGCCTCGAGACACTTCGGACGTTGCTGATCCGAATCCTTTGGTCAGACGCTCCCGTACTTCCACTTCCACATCTTCTGAGCCTCCAAGGACTGAAACTCCAATCACTCCTCATCCAGCTGTCATTCAGGAGCTCCTGTCAAAGATTGAGAAGATGCAGCAATCATTGGATGCTCAAGCATCAGTTTCTGAAGCTCAGGATGCTCGGCTCTCTCGCTTGGAGAAAGAGAATGAAGAGTTGAAGACAAAGGTGTTGCAGTTGGAAACCCAAGCTATTGCTTCGGGGGAGTCAGCTCAACCAGCTATAGAATCAACACCTAGGGTTTCCGCCGAGGGCGAAGAACATGTAAATCCTGATAATGTAAATGCTTCTGTTATTAATGAAACAACTCTTGTTCTTGAGTATATTATTGAGCAACCAGGGCAACCAAAACCGCTAGCTGTAGATTACACGTATTGTAACTTATCATACTTTCAATCTGCGGTTGACAATGACGGTCGTGCGCCTGAGGAACCTTTTGATTTTGAAGCTGCTAACAATGATGATGATGTTGATATTGAACAAGAAGGGCTTAGTCCTGATGAAGAATATACTGATCATCCAGCTTATCCTCAAGAGGGTGTTGTGTTATCTGATTCTTCAGATGATGAGTCAGGGCCAACGTTTAACTATGTACCAGGATCTACTTCTCAACCTGGTCCTGCTCAAGAATCATCTGTACCCTCCAGCTCTTCTCAAGCACAACCAGTCCCTGTTCGTGAAAAGGCAAATTATTATGACATTTTTCCACAGGACACATCTGAAGGTGCTCCTATCGACAAGGAAATGTCCATCAGGGACAACTGGTTTCCAAAAGGTAAAAATCCAGAACCTGCTCCTGTTACATGCAAGAAATACAGGGTTGGTGGTGATTACACAGGTTTGATAAAAAGCTGGAAGGTAAGCAAATGGAGGTTTATGATTAAAAGACTTGACGGTATCCAGTACTTTCGTCGATCTCTGAGGATACTGAGTACATTGCCAAAGCATGACATTGTTCGTCTCACTCAACTTCAGTTGATAAATCCTTATGAAGATGAACTTGCAGAGGTTATTCAAAAGGTCATGCGTGAGGAGATTAAGCGAAAGAAATATCATTATGTCAAACCGGTACTGGGTACAAGGTACTTGTTCAAGAAAAAGCTCGATCCAAAGACCAAGCAGCCAATAGTAAAAGTTCATTATCCACCTGCTAATTGTCTGACTGAAATCGCTCTGGAAACAGTTCCATTCAATCTACTGAAACGCTTTCATTATTGGGAACTGGATGCTCACACTGGCGAAGCCGTCTTAGTTTATGTTCCAGATTCAGAGCCTCAGACAGGATCTTTGTGGGGTCTACGAAAAGCCAACTTCAGAATATTTGACCCAATGAGCTTGATTAATCTGTCAAGAGATGACTTGAAGAAGTTGTTCGACAATCGGATTCGCTACAATCCAGGAAACGAGTTCAACTCTGCATTAGCGAAACGATTTCAGAAAATTGTTGATATATGCTTCACTTTTGGTATTCACGCTGGCGGAAAGTTTCCACCCGGATGGGTTTGAAGACCAGACGTTTGAAGATTTGACTTTTGAAGACTGATGCTAAATTGAAGATTTTTTCGAAGACCAAGCTGAAGACACGGGGGAGTTTGTTGGTACATCAATGTGTGTCTGTCAGTTGGTCTCAGTCTGTAATCGTGTCAAAATTGTAATTACGTATTGTATAGTTTTAGAATTATATTAATTACAATTTTTGTAAGTCATGCGACACAAGCATTGTGTCGCAGAAGGATTCTATGCCACACAAGCATTGTGTCGCAGAAGCAATCTATGCGACACAAGGACTGTGTCGCACGAACATCCTATGCGACACAAGGCTTGTGTCGCATGAGGTCTGGGTCAGACTATATATTGAAGCTCGCCAGCTTCTGTTTGGAGCTAATTCAAAACCCACACACATAACACTCCATACTCAGAGCAAAAATATCATAGGTTGTGTTATTTTGATTATTGTGTGTTTGTTAAAGTGTATGTATTGTTGCTATCTCATTATATACAAAGTTATACACTTGTATTTTGGTCATATATTGTGTTAATCTTGTACACATTTGTTTGTTTAATTTCCGCTTGAACAAACGATTTGAACTACTCGATTTGGTCCGTATCATATGGAACCGACAGCGATCCTACCTAGGGATACTATTTTATGTTTTTGATATAGTTTGAACTTTATATTTTCAATTACAATCTTTTAATAACAGTTTCATTAGATCTCTATAGGTTTTTTAATCGTTGTAAGTTGGTTGTTTTTGGTGTTGAATCATTTATCCTTATGTACAAACATTTAGTTGACATTAATTTTTAATGTAGAAATGCTTATGTTTGTAATTTTAAGCTTGCGTACTTATAGTTGTTTCGTCGGATTGCGTTGTTTAATAACACTTGTAAGTAGTTACAAGTGATAGTAAACATTGACATGGGAAAGTTAAACAAGCATTACACTTTTCAAAATAGAAGTAATAGCAACCAGTATCACATGTGTTTTTGTAACCCAACTACATGATTGATGTCACCCCAGCGGCCGATCGGGTTTTACTCCGGTCATTGATCCGACCAACTAGGGCAAGCACCAGTGGGTGTTTTATATTTATAATGCGGGGATCCTAAGTTTTATACTACTTATAGACCTAAAAGGGCAGTAAGCGGTAGATATGACTCAGGTGTCGTTCTTCAAACTATAATGGGCATGGGATCTTAGGTGGATTAGTCGTCTTTTGTAATTTAGCTGGAATTTATAAAACTTTTTGATATGGGTTTTGGTTTTCCTAATTACTACTAAAAATTAAAAACTATATTAAAATTGGGTTGTACGGAGAACGCAGAGAAATCAAGATAAGGAATGTGTTTACTGTGACTATGGCAATGTTATTTAACGAATAGCTATGAGGGATAAGGCTACTAGTTGTGGTGACTAATTCCAGTGGGATCGAGTTCTCGGAAACTTAACTGATATAAAGTATTGTGCCTAAGGCCTTTCCTCGGCTTCCGCGTGTTTGTACTACACCAGAGGTGGTTCCAACGCTATACCAGATACTCGGACATTTTACGGCTTTTCCGTTATATCAATCAGGGTTCCATATTACTCTACCGGATGTTTCCTATATTTCTCAATGAGCTATAACTACGATCCTATTAAGTACCTAATGTAGAGTTGTCCGCAATCAGATACAAAATATGTCAGATGGATAACTGTTATAGAGTGTACAGTACACCGGAAGTTCTCCCAAATGTACAGACCAATTCAACTGACAACTATCCTCGAATCCAGGTCCCCAATCTCAGACATCAGAGACGTCCGTATAATGACATGAATTGTTCAGTGAACAAGAACATGAACAGGGATTAACCCGCGAAACCGGTTGGGAAAGTCTGTCTAACGATAAGTTATATTGTTCGTCATTAATAATATCAATCATCACAGCTATTGCATACATGTTACCTATCTGTATTGAATCTAAATCATTCATGAAAACCTTATCATTTAGTCAGCATACAGTACCTAAGAAACAATCAAACAAGAACATGTAGTAGAACGGTATACTAGCATCATATCAGTTGACCTAAAGATTAAATCATCGATATCCCAGAAGTTGTCCCAAAGATATGCAACAAACAAACATGAACCTAATCTACCTCTACTCTTGTGCTCTGTGTTTCTCAAATGTGTTTCAATCAAGAGAACATCAGCCATGTTGAGTTCATTGATCATCATACATAGAATAGTTGGAATTCCTACTTCTAGCAATTGGCCAGGTTCTAAGGAGGAAGATTCAAACCACGGCATAAGTTGGATAGATAAACAGGCAGAGGTTCAGCTTATAAGTTCACAAACAGTTTATATTTAAACAGACAGAGTAACAGCATGGTAATTAAATCATAACTATTCTAACATTGCATACATCACAGCAAACACAGATTTGTCTAGCCTAGCATAATTCTAGCATTCATTCCTAAGCATGCATAATAAGATAACATGATTATAAGAATAAATACGAGAGATTGTATTAAACCTGAATAGAAGAGTAATACAGACAAATCTTCACAAATCTGAAGTCTCGGAGTATCTCCGTACAAAAGCTAAATAAAATCCTAAGCTAACTCTAACCTACTAGCTTCCATTTTAGAGAGAGAAAGAAATGAGAGAAGTGTGTGTTTTTTGAGGTGTTTTGGTGTGTGTAAAAACGAGGAGGTAAGGTGGGTATTTATAGGTGAAGAGGTGAAGGTTTGGTACAAGTCACAAAGCAAAGGGTATAAGCTTCAAAGTGCGACTAGTGAATCACAAACACCGGGGGGGGGGGGGGGGGGGGGGGGTGTAGGTGACGTATATGGCACTTGCAGGGGGGAGGTCATGGGCCAAATATTTGGTTGCTTGATCCGCGCTCCTGTTTCGTTGCTTGTTTCGCCTGTATCTTCTTTATTTGGAGCCCGTTTTGCTTGATTCTTGCGCTATTGGATTCATCTTTCCGTTACGCTTCTAATGACACTAAGTTTTCCAAATTTGGAAGTGTAGGTCTTTTGCGTATTCCGGATGATGAACGGTTGGCTTCTAGACAGCTCATCTTCTCCATCTTTCGTCCGTTTTGCTTGATTCTTTCACCTCCGGTCTTGTATTATCCTATGGAATTATAAAATATGAATTTAGATGTGATTCCATAAGAAAATCAAGAAGGGAATATTTAAGGTGATTGAATTTGCCTCGATTTGCATGTTATTTGGACATTTTTACCGATTTTTGTAGCAACGTCAATATTTAGACTACCTTGGTGATTTTTAGTAAAAAGTGATTGTTTTGAAATGTTTTCACCGAAGAATAGCCTAAAAAGTGTAGAAATATGTACGTAAAAATATGACTTTTTGCGCTACATCAAGTATCCCACACTTAGACGTTGCTTGTCCTCAAGCAACACTCATCAAACATCCATGTGAAAACATTTTTAAGTTTGGTTTTAGGAGAGATTTGATATTTCCAAAAAAGTCACCAATTCCTCATACGAGTAGGAGGTTTCAAAAATTTAATGAAGGATAAGATGATCCTCTCAGAAACAAGTAACGACTTTCTTAGGCATACTTCCAACTCTCGGGTTTTTGGAGTATACACGACCAGGCGATCTAACAGAAGGTGGTCACTCAATTCACTCAAAGTGTATCGGGTTTTCTATTCAATCTAGTACAAAAGAAATCGCTCAATAAGCCAGTCATGCAGCACCCATCGTCATAGGCTTGATCGAGAATCGAATCTCCACCACTTAGGTGAGGACGGTGCTAATTATCCCAGGACATTCAGAGGGTTGTAATGTTTGGTGAGGGTTAAGGGGTATGGATAGGGGAAGTTTTAGGTTGTAAGGGTTTCGCTTATCTTAGGCTTTCCAAGAATCATGAAAAACTTATTTGTAGCATAGCTACTCGTCTTCTATCGGATCATTCTTTGAATGGTTTGATACTTTGAAGCACTTGAGCTTTATTTTCTTTTTCTTTTCTTTTTCTTTTTCTGCTTTTTATTTTTTTCTTTTTCTTCTTTCAGAAATCCTTTCTTTTATCTTGATCACTTCGAGTCTTTTCTTATGTGCTAATTTTCCCGCACCATTGTCCTTTTGTCTCTCTTGTGTGCTAATTTTCCCGCACCATTTTTCGAGAGGTATGGTTTTTGGAGAACACGAACGAGTAGGATAATTGAATTGGATATTCCTTCAAGATGTTTTTCATAACCTTAGAGATTCTAAGATAAGGTTTTGGGGAATTTGGGAAAGTAGGTTTCAACATTTAGGGTTTGGAAGAAATGAAAGGTTTAGGCTCAACAGGGTTTACTAAGCATCGACACTTAAAATGAGCATCGGAAAGGGTTTTGGGCTTGAAGAGATATTTGAAAAGTGGGTTATATCCTAAGGAATGTCAAGGTCATCTAATTGCACCTATACCACGTACGATACACACCAATGTGGTCTCGAAACGTATGTCAGGAGCAAGTTCTAATTCAGAGATACATGCATCGGCACACATACAAGAAACAAATAAGTGAAGCATTAAAAATGAAAGCTTTATAGGCTCAAGATACCTCACTGCAAATTGGTTGTATGAGTCTGGTCATGCGATGCCCCTCTTAGATTATCATTCCTTGTTTAAGAAATTTCTACCTTAATTTCCTTAAATTTTGAAAAATCTTTTCTAATATTTTGAAAAAGGTTTCTTTCGGGCATACCAAAACTCAAAAATTTAGAGTTAATCGCAAGATTTAGCTCATGTTTTTAGTTTTATTGAAAAAGATTTTCAAAATTTTTGAAAAATTTTAGGGAGCATTTTCTGAGATGTACTTTTGGACATAAAAATCGTTACCCAATCTATACTATCATCCCACACTTAGAAGAACATTGTCCCTAATGTTCTCTTGAGTTGAGATTTTACAAATAAAATCCCACACTTAGAGTTTGAACATGTAAATAAATGTTTCCTAGGTGTTTGTTTCGGGCTGGAATCCCACACTTAGTGATAAGTTAAGATGAGGCACAGATTATAAACACACAAACTAAACAAATAATGAATTATAAAGAAAACGGAGAGAAAGGTATAAACACTCCCCATTCTGTTTACTGGACAGGACCAGATTCGTGTAGAAGTGGTGTGCGTGATTTGCTAGATTTTGAGGACCAGGCTAGTTTAAGATTGTCCATTCCACACAAAGCTTGGTTCTGCAATATAAACACCACAACATAATATCTCTCAAAGTAAACAAAGGATAAAGAGTTGATAAAATAAACAAAATAAACTAAAAATCATCTAGTAAGTCATCGCTGTCAGGATCGAAGGCAGCAACAGCAACATCTAGGACATATGTGGGTGAATGAGTAGGCTGCTCCATCATAGCCAAAACTTCTCAACAGCAATGCCAGATTGCCAGGGGCAGAGGCGGGCTAGGTACATCGAGTATAGCCATCAGCTGCTCAGTAAGTGAATGGCCAGTGGATGAGCTCCCTGGAGATCTGGCTGGGTCAGTAGCAGCAACAGGCGGAGTAGTGAAAGGTCCAGCAGTAGATGGTCCAGCAGGTGGGAAGAATGACCATGGTGGGCGAGACGGTCCTGGGTCCGGACCAAGATAGAACGGACGGGCAGAAGGCCTCGGGAATCCCACATGCTCACAGAGGGGGGACATGACATCATGCTGAATAGAGAGCGTCTGAAAGAGGGCCCATACCGCAGCAGGGTCAGCAAGAGTGATCCCGTACTCAAGAGTGGGTACATGGGCTGACTGGTGAGCAGGTGATGGGGCCCCTCAACGGGTGGCTCCTCATGAAAATCGGGATGTCAACCAAGTCCTCCTCAGGTATGGTGGGCATGGTCCTCCTATGTCTGCGCGCTCTACGTCTCTGTGGGCGAGGAATGGGGTCTCTCAAACTCTGATCTCCATGTCTGCGATGTCTGCGACGCCTGGGTAGTCTCTCAACAACGTGCTCTCGAGTATCACTGGAACTGTCCATCCTGAAACAAACAAAATAAACAGGAATGCAAAATAATGATAAGTACAAATGCACAGGGTACGGATGACACTTTAAGATATGGTTATAAAGATTTTGTGTCATCAGAGTTCTGGCATTTGCATAATCAAAACTTATCTCTGGTTTTATGAAAATGTAGTTTGTAGTCTGATAAGTGGCAAACCTGCAGTATTTGTCAGAGATAAACATGCTGAATTAAAATAAACTAAGAAGTAAAAATGACAGGAAATAAAATAAAGATAAGCTTGGGGTGCCTCCCAAGAGTACTTGTTTTAAGAGTCTATAGCTTGACTCTTTGTACCTTTTCCGGAGACTCATGGAGGTTCAAAGATATAGACATCCTCCCTGATGGGGAAGTCTTCAATGTAATGCTTTAAGCGGTGACCGTTAACCTTAAAATTACCTTCTGGTTCTTCAAGCTCGACTGCACCATATGGAAATACCTTTGAGATCATGAATGGTCAGCTTCACCTACTTTTGAATTTACTAGAGAATTTCTTGAATCGCGAATTGAAGAGCAGCACCTTGTCTCCTGGTTTAAACCGAGAGGGCTTCATTTTAGTGTCATGGATCCTTTTGGTGCTTTCTTTGAAGCTCAGTGAACTGTCGTATGCTCGATCCCGTAATTTGGCTAACTCATTCAACTGCATTCTCCGTTTTTCTCCAGCTGCTGAAATATCCAAGTTGCAGTGTTTTAATGCCCAGTATGCCCTATACTCCAACTCAATTGGAAGGTGACATGCCTTGCCGTAGACAGCCGATACGGTGTGGTTCCTAATGGTGTTTTGTAAGCGGTTCTGAATGCCCACAACGCATCATCTAATTTTTCGGCCCACTTGTGCCCATGACTTTCGACAGTTCATTCCAGAATCCTTTTCAAAGCTTGATTTGTTGCTTCAGCTTGCCCATTTGTTTGAGGGTGATAAACCGTCGAAGTCTTATGGGTAACACCCTCATGAATTGAGTATTGCAGAAAAGAGTACCACGGTCACTAATTATAGCCTTCGGAGTTCCAAATCGACTGAACAACTTTTTGAGGAACTAGGTTACTACTTTTGCGTCATTGGTCGGATGTGCCAGAGCTTCGGCCAACCTGGAGACGCAATCAACTAAGACTAAGATGTACTTTTTGCCATTAGACTTAGGGAATGGTCCCATAAAGTCTAATTCCCAGATATCAAAGATCTCCACGGCCTGGATATTGGTAAGTGGCATTTCGTTCCGTGCTGAGATATTGCCTTGCCTTTGATAGATATCACAGCGCTTCACCAGGTCATAAGCGTCTCGAAATATGGTTGGCCAATAAAAGCCGGCGTCGTAAACCTTTTGTGCGGTCATGTGGGTACCATGGTGTCCTCCAGTAGGTCCGTGGTGGCTCTGGTGTAAAATTTGGTTTGCCTCCTTTCCATCGACACATCTTCTAATAAGTTGATCTGGACATGCCTTAAACAGATAAGGATCATTCCAGTAGTAGTTCTTTACGTCCCGGAAGAATTTTCGTCTTTGAGAGGTGGGCATTCCTTTTGGCACTATTTTTCCTACCAAATAGTTGGCGAAGTCAACATACCAAGGGTTGTTTGTGAATTGTGATCCTTGTTGGTATCCTCCGACAGTCATGAGTTGTTCTTCGGGGAACTGGTCGTGAATGTCGTTCTCGTGCAACTTCTCCATAGATGGATTTTCCAATCGGCTAAGATGATCAGCCGCGACGTTTTCTGCTCCTTTCTTGTCTTTAATCTCAATATCAAATTCTTGTAGGAGTAGGATCCATCATAGTAGGCGTGGCTTAGCATCTTGCTTCTTGAAAAGGTATTTCAAAGCGGAGTGATCTGTATAGACAATAGTTTTGGACAAGATTAGATAGGAACGAAATTTATCAAAAGCAAATACTACCGCAAGCAACTCCTTTTTTGTAGTTGTGTAGTTTTCTTGAGCGTCCGTGAGTGTTTTGCTAGCGTAGTAAATTGGTTGAAAGTGTTTCTCCTTCCGCTGTCCCAGTACAGCTCCAACAGCGAAATCACTGGCGTCGCACATGATTTCAAACGGGAGGCCTTAGTCTGGAGCAACCATGATCGGTGCATGTACAAGCTGATCCTTCAGGTAGCTGAAAGCTTGGAAGCATTCATCTGTAAAGTCAAACGGAGTATCTTTTTCAAGAAGATGAGCCATAGGTCGAGATATCTTAGACAAATCCTTAATAAAGCAACGGTAGAATCCGGCGTGACCTAGAAAACTTCGGATGGCTTTCACAGAAGTAGGTGGTGGAAGCTTTGAGATAGTTTCAACTTTTCCTTTGTCAACTTCGATTCCGGACTTTGATATGCGGTGTCCAAGAAAAATGCCTTCTTTCACCATAAAATGACATTTCTCCCAATTCAGAACAAGGTTTGATTCCTTACATCGAGCAAGCATTTTATCCAAGTTAGAAATACAATTGGTGAACGAATCTCCAAAGACTGAAAAATCATCCATGAACACTTCCATGCATTGTTCAATCATGTCGTGGAAGATTGCCACCATGCATCTTTGAAAAGTCGCAGGTGTATTACACAAACCAAAAGGCATGCGTCGGTAAGCAAATGTTCCATAGGGACAAGTGAACGTCGTCTTTTCTTGGTCCTTCAGATCGAGGGGTATCTGAAAATAGCCAGAGAAACCATCGAGGAAACAGTAGAATTCGTTTCCGAATAATCTTTCGAGCATCTGATCAATGAACGGTATAGGGAAGTGATCTTTGCGCGTAGCTTCATTTAGTTTCCGATAGTCGATACACACCCTCCAACCGGTGACGGTTTGGGTTGGAATTAACTCGTTGTCTTCGTTAGTGATGACCGTCATACCTCCTTTCTTTGGGACAACTTGAACTGGGCTAACCCATGGGGAATCTGAGATAGGGTAGATTAGACCAGCATCCAGAAGCTTGATGACCTCTTTTTTGACCACGTCTTGAATCTTCGGGTTGACTCTCTTTTGCCTTTGAACTGATGGTCTGAAGTCGTTTTCCATTAAGATCTTGTGCGTATAGTAGTTTGGGCTGATCCCTTGTATGTCAGAGATCTTCCAAGCAATTGCTTTCTTATGTGACTTCGTATGAGTCGTGCTTTCTCTTCAGGCTTCAGATCTTTGGATATGATAACTGGTAAGTGCGAGGTTCCTTCGAGAAAAGCATATTCAAGGTTCTGGGGAAGTTCCTTAAGTTCCAATTTGGGTGGTTCTTCAGTGGAAGGTTTCATCCTTGCAATCTCGTCTCTTTTAAGCTCATCATACTTTGTCTGGTATTCTGACTCAACTGCAGGTGATTCTGGAATGTCGGTTGATGCTATCTCAACCCGTTCTGTATTGTTGGTCAGCTCATCTTTTCTTAGCTCATATTTTATCTTTGAAGATTGAGAGGTTACGTTGTCTTCAGTGATTATTTCATTATTATTTTCAGTAAATGCAAACCTTTGAAATTGAGTTGATGAAGACGTGCTGATGGTGATTTCTGGATTCAGGTTGTCACAACTTTCAGACAGTTGCGAAGCAGGTGGTTTAAGCATTAACTCCATGTTTTTGAGAGTCTTCCGAATTTCTTCTTGCGAGAGGGATGAATTATGCACTTCAGGAGTAGGGTTCCTTCTTAAGAGAGTGATGGAGTGCCATGTCCAAGCGGAGCAGTCATGATGGATTTGAGCTGCGGGCTGGAATTCTTTAAAGGTAATAGCACTTCTCCTGACGCAAGGGAAGAATCCGAGATAGCCGAGCATAGTCCCGCACCTTCTTCACAGAGTTTCCTTGTTGTAATGATGGTATTGGGAAGGGGGTCAGTGCTGCTTACTGCGAGGATCTCTTCCAAGTGTTCTTCAATTATTTCCTGCAAAGAATCTACAAGACAAAGATCTTCTCCCATAGGTTGTTTCATTAATTTATCAACATTGAAGGTGACCTCTTCAGTTCCAACTCGAAGTTTTAAAGATTTTTCATTAACGTCAATGACGGCCTTGGCAGTGTTTAGGAAAGGTCTGCCAAGGATGAGTGGAACTTGGGTGTCCTCTTCAATATCTATAACAACAAAATCAACTGAAAAGACGAATTTATCAACACGGACCATAATATCTTCAGCAATTCCACGGGGGAGTTTAACTGATCTATCTGCTAAATGGATGGTCATACGAGTTGGCAAGAGTTCGTTTAATCCTAGTTTCCTATAAAGAGAGAATGGCATGAGGTTTACACTAGCTCCTAGGTCAGCTAAGGCGTTACTTATTTGAACCTCCTGAAGATAACAAAGAATAGTAAAATGGCCGGTATCTCCTAGCTTTGGGGGTAGTCCTTTTTGCATGATTAAAGAGTACTATGCATCTAAGGGTAAGTTAACTATCTGTCTAAGTTTTTCTTTGTTGGATAAAAGTTCTTTAAAGAATTTGGCACAATTAGGCATCTCGACTAAAGCATCTAATAATTTGACGTTTAAGTGAAGGCTTTTGAACATTTCTAGATATTTTCCAAATTGAGATTCTTGTTTCTCTTTCTTAAGCCTGCCAGGGAAAGGTATATGTACTGGTTTAATTACTTCTGGGGCTTTAGAAGGTTCTGGTTCATGAAAAGTGCCAGGGGTGTCAACTTGTACCTAGTCAGTGGGTAGAGAGGTAGAAGGTTTATTTGAAGGAATATCTATGGATTTCTCGTTCTTAGTCTCTTTTCCTCCTCTAGTGACCACAAGCATGTCATCGTGCTCATAGGATGAGTGAAAGAAAGAGTTGTAGATCGCTTCTTCCCTTTGCTTCTCCTTGTCGCACTGCCAGCAGTCACTTTCGTTTTCGCAACTGGCAGCAGCACGACGGGGGTGTAAGTTTTAAAATTTATATTTTGCTGGGGACCTAAGTTCTACTAGAGCTGTATAGCTGAAGTATGACCTAGGGTCGTTCTAAAGAGTTAATCGTATTGGGAAACGACTTGTCAGGACGAACAGTTCAATATAGAGATGTTTTGAAAATAGTTTTGAGTGGGGGTTTTATACTTAGGTCCATAATTAAAATTTAAACTAATTAAAACAGTAAATAAAAGCGGTAGGTTGAATCAGTATAAGGGGACTTATGTTTGGTATGACTTGGTTAGCTTTTACGTGGGTTGATGCTGTATTGAGGTTTAATATTTGAAAACGTCTTTTAAGATTTGTATCTTGCGTTCTGATGCGCGTCGAGAGGTCGGTTGCGATTTGACTCGTGTCGTTGTGGGCCTTCCTCCGGGCGCGGCGATCAGCGTGTTTTAAAATTTGTAAATGCGGGGCCTAAGTATACTTAAAACTATGGGAGTACAGTAGTAAGTATGACATAGGGTCGTTCTATAAACCAATTGTATTGTGAAACGTTGACGTTGGAGACGATTTATCTAACTAGTAATGGTTTTAACAGATTTTTGGTGGTTTGTTTTGGTTTTTATACTTAGGCAGAAAATTTAAATAAAGCAAAATAAAATATATGTAGTTAGCAGATAATCTAGAGGAGGTGTTTGCTATGACTTCATTAGTTTTCTTAACTGGGATGATGGATTGTAAAATGATCTCAAAATTTTAAATTCCATTCATTTCAAGTATTAGTGGAGTAAGCACTAGTTCCCTACCGATAGATTTCTCGATCAGTATGTCACTGAGTAACTAGGCTATCGTGATTCTGATCGGAGTAGTTTATCCAGCCATACAACACTAACCAATGACGGTATAGTGACCCTTATATGGAAGTAAATCCTTGGTGCATGAATAAGGCGACAAACCAATCTCGATGTCCGACCTTTCTTAACCCCACAAGGATACTTTAATCTAAACAAAATATTCACTTTCAAGATCAGATTTTGTGTGAATTGATCACTTTCTGTCGATGGGTTTGTAAAGTCTAGATATGATTATTGATGAAGTGCACAATAGGTAACTACGACTTTTTCCGTGGGAATACCAAGTACTTAGCCGATTTGCGGTACCTACTTTGCTTGTAGATTGAATCCTAGACTTAATTTAACTAAGTTTGTATTTGAGCGCAGTAATTATCCATCTATGACATAAACCAACCCTTACTTTGAAATTCCAATAAATCCCTAATATGTAAATAGCGTAATATTTGCGTTTGATTAGAAAATAGTATTTCCACAGGTGCAGTGTACTTTTTGCGTTCTGGAAGGAAAGCTATCTTTCCACAATACCGGTGTACTTTGTGTTCAGGTTAGAAAACGTTGTTCCATAATCACCATGTACTTTGCGTTCAATAGTGAAAGCATTATTTCCATGATGACGATGTACTTGGTGTTCCGTTTAGAAAACAATGTTTACATTCTTTACAAATCAGACCATGTTTTGAACACAGATAACTAATCACCTTGGATAGGGTTCGCGACGTCCTATCACTAAGGCCGTAGCCACGAACACTGGTTGAAAGGCGTTAAGTTTGATTGAGGTTTAAAATCATAGATAGAAAGTGGATCAACACACTAATTAATCATTAATCGACAACGGATTGTGCCCACGACTTTCATAGCTTCCATGTTCCATACTCCACACATTCGTGATGTTTCCGGCGCTATACAAATGAAAGCCGTATAACGTTACCTCCGTTGTTTTCATAATGACATCATCCCAATTAATACGACTAATTACATCATAGCAAACACACAATAATACTACTCGCTAATTGTCATGCCTCTATCGGTCGGACGGATTTGATTCCGGTCGTTGATCCAATAGCAATAGAAGCGGCGAACATTGAGTTTTAAATTTGTAGAGCAGGGGAATCCTAAGTTGTATACTACTGACAGACCTAAAAGGGCAGCAAGTGGTATGTATGACTCAGGTGTCGTTCTTCAAACTACAACGGGCATGAGAGTCTAGGAAGTTTTATTATCTTTGGAGATTCAGCTAGGGTTTTTAAAAGTTTTTGGATAGGTTTGGTTTTTATAACTAAATACTAATTTAAATAAAGAAAACAAAACTAAAGAGGTTTGTACGGAGACTCGGTCAACAGAGGATAAGCGAGTGTTTACTATGATTTCGTTAAATGTTATTGATGAATAGTCAAGGGTAAGGCTACTAGATGTGATGACTAATTCGGAGAGGATAGAAACATAATTAATGCAAAGTATTGTACATACGACCGTTCCGCGGCTTCCATACGTTTGTACTCCACCACTTGGTGTTTCCAGCACTATACCGAGTAATAGGGCGTTTTACGGTTTTTCCGTTACATTAATTAGGGTTCCACATTACTCTCGCCGATTCACTAAATCCTAATGAGCTAGAACTACGATCCTATTAATTATCTAACGTAGAGTTGTCCGCAATCAGATAAATAACATGTCACGTGGATAGCAGTTATAGAAGTCAAATACACCGGAAGTTCTCCCAAATGTACAGACCAATTTAACCGACGACTATCCTCGAATCCTGGTCCCCAGTCACAGTCATCAGAGACGTCTGTATCGTAGCGTGAATTGTTGATTGAACAAGAACACGAACGGGGATAATCCCGCGGACAAAGTTGAGATAATCGGGCTAACGATCAGTTAAATTGTTCAGCATTACAGATATAAATCATCACAACTATTCCATGCATGTTAATCTACTATGTAAACCAATATTCTGTGTCTGAAAACCTAATTATACAGTTACTGATATGAACCAGGAGGATAACTCTAGCATGCATCATTCCTAAGGCAACAATCAAACAAGAACATGCAATAGGGTGACACATAACAGAGCACCATGATCCTAAGCATAGCGGATAACCAATAATCAGATCATAGATATCCCGAAAGTTCTCTCAAAGATATATAACAGATAAACATGAATCTAACCTATCTCTAATCCTACGCTCCGTGTCTCTTATGATTTGTTTCAACCTAGAGAACACAACCATACCAAGTTCATTGATCATTAAGTATAGAATAGGTAGAGAACGTACCACTAGTAATTGGCCAAGTTCTAGTAGGAAGCTTCTAACCACAGCATAGGTTGGATAGATAAACATTCGAGATTCAGTTTACGAGTTCATACACAGTTTAAAGTAACACGGGCAGAGTAACAGCATGGCATAAACATATAGACTATTCTAACATAACTATATCATAGTAAACACAAAGAAATGTCTAGCCTAACATCATATATCTAGCATACAATCCTAAACAAGCATAAACAAAGCAACACATGTTTAAAACTAGAAAGTAAGAGATATATAAATAGAACCTGATACGAATTTATTACAGATAGATCTTCGCAAATACAATGTCTTGGAGCGACTCCGTACAAAAGCTAAAAGCTACCTCTACCTAACTATCTCTCTAACTAGCTCAATTCTAGAGAGAGAAAATTCTCTAGAGAGAGAAACTAGAGAGAGAGTGATGTGTGTGAGAGAGAAAGTGTAGGGAGAGAATGAAAATGAGAAAAATGGTATATGTGAAGTGTTGGGGATGTCCACTATTTATAGGCAAACCATCAAATCGCACGTACAACTCACGAAGCAGCACGTACAAGCAAACGAAGCACGATATGGGGTAGGGGGCCGTATACGGCCTTGCAGGGGCCGTATACGGTGTATAGTAGGCCGTATACGGTCTTATATGGGCCGTATACGGTGCCTGAGGCTGTATACGGTCTCCGTCTGATTTCGTTCGTTGCTTAAAATGTCCGTATTTCATTCGTTATGCGTCCGTTTGACTCGATTCTTTCGCTTGTGGTTTCGTAATTTCATTACGCTTCTAATGATGCCAATCTCACAGAAATTGGATGTGTAGAGCTTAGGCGTAGCCAAAATGACTTTTAATGGCTCTGAAAGCGTAGTGGTTTCTCCGTCCTTTGGCCGTTTCACTTGATTCCAGATTTTTCCGTCTCGATTTTACCTATACAACAGATGGTAGAAGTTAGGAGGTGTTCCTTGATAGGAAAATGAGGTCGGAAGAATCTGCCTGTGTTAAAATGCTGTGTTTTGTGCATTTTTAGAGTGTTTTCATTGATTTTTATCACAACGTCTACTTTTGAACCACTTTAGTGTATTTTAGTAAATAATCAATGTTTTGGAATGTTTTCACTAAAGAAAGGTTCAAAATGTGAGGAATAAAGCTTCTAAAAACATGACTTTTTACGTCACATCAAGTTATCCCACACTTAGACGTTGCTTGTACTCGAGCAACAGCTCTCTGAAAATATTTTTAGATCATGTTTTTAGGGGCGAGTCAGAGAATATGTTTCGAGATTAGCATTTCCTCATATAAGCAAGTTACTTCTAAAAGTGTGGAGGAGGATAAGATGATCCTTCCATAAACAAGAAGAGATTCTCTTCGGCGTACATCCAAATCTCATGATCTTGGAGTACACATGACTAGGCGATCTCACTATAGGTGGTCACTAAATTCACTCAAAGTGTATCGGGTTTCCTATCAATCTAGCTCAAACGAAATCGCTCAAAATAGCCAGTCATGCTGCACTCATCGTCATAGGCTTGATCGAGAATCGGATCTCCACCACTTAGGTGAGGACGGTGCTAATTATCTCAAGACATTCAGAGGGTTGTAGTGTTTGGTGAGGGTGAAGGGTATGGATAGTGGTTTGTGAGGGTGTTTAGCTTATCCTAAAATCACTGAGATCATGAACAACTTTATTTATAGCGGAGAGGAACGGAGAGTTGGTAGCTGTTTCAGCTTTTGCCGGATCTTCCATGAAGAGCTATGCTTTGAAACTTTCAGCTTTATTTGCGGAGCTATTTTCTTTTCTTTTCTTTTCTTTTCTTTTTCTGTCTTTTCTTTTTCTTTTCTTCAGAATTTCTTTTAGAGAATTTCCAAGGAATTTATATTTTGAATCCTTTAGAAATCTTTTCCTCTATCTTGATCATTTTGATTCTTTTCCAAGTGCTAATTTTTCGCGCACCATCGTCCTTCCAGTTCTCTTGTGTGCTAATTTTCCCGCACCATTTGTTGAGAAGCTTGATTTTGGAGAATGCGAATGAGTAGGATATTTGAAACAGATATTCTAAAAGGTTGTTCTTCATAACCTCAGAAATTCCAAGATAAGTTTGGGGGTAATTTTGGGAAGTGGGTAAAAATTAGGGTTTTGAAGAAACGAAAGGCTTAGGCTCAACAGGGTATACTAGGCGGATCTTCGATACTAAAAATGAGCATCGGAAAGGGTTTTGGGCTTGAAAAGATATGTAAGAAATGGGTTAAGTCCTAAGGAATGTCAAGGTCATTTAATTGCACCTATACCGCGTACGGTACACACCAATATGGTCTCGAAGCGTATGTCAAGAGCAAGTTCTAATTCAGAGATACAGACATCGGCACACACACAAGAAATGAAAGTGAAGCATTAAAGATGAATGCTTTTAGGCTCAAGATACCTCACTGCAAAGGGTTGTATGTGTCTAGTCATGTTCCTTTGATTATTACTTCTTGCTTAAGCAATTTCTACCTTATTTCCTTTAGGCTTTTAGAAATATCATACTTATATTTCGAAAATGGTTTCTCTCAGTAGTATCTGAGACTCCAAAACTGAGTTAGACTCATTAATTTTGAAAAAAATTGACCTTATTTTTGAAAAATTTTGAGAGAAAGATTGCTATTGGACATAAAAATCACCTATTTAAGGTATTCTATACCTACCATCCCACACTTAGAGGAACATTGTCCCTAATGTTCTCTTGAGTAGAGATTTTACTAGTAAAATCCCACACTTAGAGTTTGAACATGTAAGTAGATGTTTCTCAAGTGTTCAATTTGGGCTGGAATCCCACACTTAGTGATAAGTTTAGGATGAGGCAAATAAATTAAACGCACTAACATAGGCATAATAAACATAATTAGAATGGGGAGAAAGGAACAGAAAGACTCCCCTTTTGTGATTACTGGAATAGACCAGGTTTGTTCAGGAGTGGTGCTAGTGAATTGCTGGATTTTAAGGACCAGGCTCGTTTAAGATCATCCATTCCACACAAAGCTGAATTCTGCAATAAACCACGACACACATATCACAGTATCTCATCAAGGTAGCAGGTCTAAAGCGTAAGTACAGAGTCATAATACAGAAAGTAAATAATAAAGATAAAATCTAGTAATCATCAAGTAGGTCGTCAGTGTCAGGATCAAACTCTGGCTCAACATCCCTTTCGAAAACAGAAGTCGGGGATGGAATGGAGAAATCCATAGCAGCCATAGCCTGACTCACAATTTCGTCAGAGGAAGTGACAGAAGTCGGGGATGGAATGGAGAAATCCATAGCAGCCATAGCCTGACTCACAATTTCGTCAGAGGAAGTGACAGAAGTGTGAGTATCAAAACTAGCCAGAAGCGGCTTTGTGAGGCAGTGATCTGGTGATGCAAATCCTGTGGGCAATGCTGGATCAGGATCAGCAGCTGCAGTAGTGGGGCCAGTGGAAGGTCTGGCAGTAGAGACAACAGGTGGGTCTGCAGGAGGAAAGAAGGACCATGGAGGTCGAGATGGTCCTGGATCTGGGCCAAGCCTGTAGGGAATGGCATCAGGTCTAGGAATCTCGTGCTGCTCATAGATAGAGGACATGATGTCATGCTGGATGGAGAGTGTCCGGAAGAGGGCCCACGAAGCAGCTGGGTCAGCCGTAGTGATACCGTACTCGAAAGTGGGTACGGGGGCTGGCAAAGGTGATGAGGGCCCCTCATCGGGCAACTCCTCGTGAGTGATCGGAACATCAGTAAGGCCTCCTCAGTGATAGTCAGCATAGCCGCTCTCTGTGCTCTGCGTCTACGGGGTCTGTGTCGTCTGCGTGGTCTCGTAGCTACATGATCAGTGTCAACAGCGTCCATCCTGAAACAAGATAAAATAAACAGGTAATGCTAACAGTGATAGTTAATGAACAACACTTATCTAAGATTTTGCAATTTGAAGTTAGATAAGTGGCAAGCCTGCAATTTTATTAGTTCAGAGACAACCATACTTAATAAAAATAAACTAAGAAATAAAATGACAGAAATAAAGATAGGCTTGGGGTGCCTCCCAAGAGCGCTTGTTTTACGAGTCTCTAGCTTGACTCTTTGTACCTTTCTGTCGACTCACGGTGGTTCAAAGATAAAGACATCTTCCCGGATGGAAAAGTCTTCGAAATAATGCTTTAAGCGATGACCATTAACCTTAAAATTACCTTCTGGTGCCTCGAGTTCGACTGCTCCGTAAGGAAATACCTTTGATACTATGAATGGTCCGCTCCACCTGATCTTAAACTTGCCAGAGAATTTCTTGAATCGCGAATTGAAGAGCAGCACTTTATCTCCTGTTTTGAATCGTGAGGGCCTCAGCTTAGCATCGTGAATTCTATTAGTTCGTTCCTTGAAGCTTATCGAACTGTCATATGCCTGATCCCTTAGTTCGGCTAACTCATTCAACTGCATTCGTCTATTTGCTCCAGCTGTTGAAATATCTAAGTTGCAGTTCTTCAAAGCCCAGTATGCTTTATACTCCAGCTCAATTGGTAAGTGACATGCCTTGCCATAAACTAGACGATATGGTGTGGTTCCTAAATGTGTTTTATAGGCGGTTCTGAATGCCCACAATGCATCATCTAATTTTTCAGCCCATTTATACCAATGATTACCAACAGTTCTTTCCAAGATTCTTTTCAAAGCTCGATTTGTTGCCTCAGCTTGCCTATTTGTCTGGGGGTGATAAGCTGTTGATGTCTTGTGAGTGACACCATACTGTTGCAGAACTTTCATGAATTGAACGTTGCAAAAGTGTGTACCACGATCACTGATTATTGCTTTTGGAGTTCCAAATCGACTAAATAGCTTTTTGAGAAATTTGGTTACCACTTTGGCGTCATTTGTTGGGAGAGCTTGGGCTTCGGCCCACCTAGAGATGTAGTCGACTGCAACCAAGATGTACTCTTTACCGTTAGATTTAGGGAATGGTCCCATGAAATCTAATCCCCAGATATCGAAGATTTCCACGGCCTGGATGTTTGTGAGTGGCATTTCATTCCGGGCTGTTATATTGCCTTGTCTTTGGCAGATATCGCAGCGTCTCACCAGATCGTACGCATCTCAAAATATGGTTGGCCAGAAAAAGCCGGCATCGTACACTTTTCTTGCGGTCATGTTGGTACCGTGATGTCCTCCAGTAGGTCCATGGTGGCTTTGGTGTAAGATGTGTTCTGCCTCTTTCCCATCAACGCATCTTCTAATGATTTGATCAGGGCAAACCTTAAAGAGGAAAGGGTTGTCCCAATAGTAATATTTTATATCGCGGAAGAATTTTTGTCTTCGAGAGGTTGGCATTCCTTTAGGTACAACTATTGGCATAGTCAGCATACCAGGGATCATTTGTAGATCGTGACCCTTGATGGTATCTACCAATATGCATGAGTTGTTCTTCTGGAAACTGGTCTTGGATGTCTTTTTCGTGCAACTTATCCATTGAAGGATTCTCTAATTGGCTGAGATGGTCCACCGTGACGTTTTCTGCTCCTTTTTTGTCTTTGATCTCGATGTCGAATTCTTGAAGGAGTAGAATCCATCGTAGAAGGCGAGGTTTAGCATCTTGCTTCTTAAAAAGATATTTCAGAGCTGAGTGATCTGTATAGACAATAGTTTTGGACAAGATTAGATAAGAACGAAATTTATCAAAAGCAAATACTACCGCTAGCAGCTCTTTTTCTGTAGTTGTATAATTTTCTTGGGCGTCAGTGAGCGTTTTGCTGGCGTAGTATATTGGTTGAAACTGTTTCTCCTTCCGCTGTCCCAGAACTGCTCCGACAGCGAAATCACTGGCGTCGCACATGATTTCAAATGGGAGACTCTAGTCTGGAGCAACCATGATCGGTGCATGAACAAGCAGATCTTTCAGATGATCGAAGGCCTTGAGACATTCGTCTGTAAAGACAAACGGAGTATCCTTTTCGAGGAGATGAGTCATAGGTCGGGATATCTTAGAGAAATCTTTGATAAAGCGACGGTAGAACCCGGCGTGTCCTAGAAAACTGCGGATGGCTTTGACAGATGTGGGTGGTGGAAGTTTTGAGATGGTCTCGACTTTTGCTTTGTCAACTTCAATTCCAGCTTTGGATATGCGGTGTCCTAAAACTATGCCTTCTTTCACCATGAAATGGCATTTTTCCCAATTCAGAACTAGGTTCGATTCTTCACATCGGGTGAGCATCTTATTCAAGTTAGAAAGACAAGTGGTGAACGAATATCCGAAAACCGAAAAATCATCCACGAACACTTCCATGCATTGTTCAATCATGTCATGGAAGATTGCTACCATGCATCTTCGAAATGTCGCCGGTGCATTACATAAGCCAAACGGCATACGTCGGTAGGCAAAGGTTCTGTATGGACAGGTGAACGTTGTCTTTTCTTGGTCCTTTGGATCGAGAGGTATTTGAAAATAGCCGGAGAAACCGTCGAGGAAGCAATAGAATTCGTTTCCTGACAATCTTTCGAGCATCTGATCAATGAACGGTAGAGGGAAGTGATCTTTGCTTGTAGCTTCATTTAGTTTCCGATAGTCGATACATACCCTCCAACCGGTGACGGTTCGTGTTGGAATCAACTCGTTGTCTTCGTTAGCGATGACCGTCATGCCTCCTTTCTTTGGGATGACTTGAACTGGACTGACCCATGGGGAATCCGAAATAGAGTAAATTAAACCAGCATCCAAGAGTTTGATAACCTCCTTTTTCACCACGTCTTGAATCTTTGGGTTAACTCTCCTTTGCCTTTGAATGGAAGGCCTGAAGTCATTTTCCATTAAGATCTTGTGAGTGCAGTAATTTGGGCTGATCCCTTGTATGTCAGAGATTTTCCATGCAATCGCTTTCTTATGTGACTTTAAAACCTTAATGAGTAGTGCTTTCTCTTCAGGCTTCAGATCTTTGGATATGATAACTGGTAAGTGTGAAGTTCCTTCAAGAAAAGCATATTCAAGGTGTGAGGGAAGTTCCTTTAACTCTAATTCGGGTGGTTCTTCAGTGGAAGGCTTCATCCTGGCAATCTCGTCTCTTTTAAGTTCATCGTATGTTGTCTGATAATCTGACTCAACTGCAGGTGCCTCTGGAATGTCGGCTGATGCTATTTCAACCCATTATGTACTATTGTAAAGCTCATCTTTTCTCAGCTCATATTTTACTTGGGAAGATTGAGAGATTGCATTATCTTCAGTGATTATTTCTTTGTTGTCATTTGTGAGTGCAAATCTCTGAAACTGAGCTGAAGAAGATGTGGTAAAAGTAATCTCTGGTTTCAAGTTTTCACAACTTTCAGAAAGTTGCGGATCGGATGGTTTAAGCATTAACTCCATTTCCTTGAGAGTCTTCAGAATTTCTTCTTTTGAGAGAGATGAATCAGGAACTGCAGAATTAGGGCTTCTTCTCAAGAGAATGACCGGAGTGCCTTGTCCAAGTGGTACAGCAGTGATAAATCTGTTGGGCTGTAAGTTGGAATTCTCTAAAGGTAATAGCACTTCCTTTGATGCAATGGATGGATCCGAGATAGCTGAGCATAGACCAGCACCTTCTTCACATATTTTCCTTGTTGTGATGACAGTGTTTGGAAGGGGATTAATGCTGCTTACTGCGAGGATTTCTTCCAAGTGTTCTTCAATTATTTCCTGCATAGAATCTACAAGACCAAGGTCTTCTCCCATAGGAAGTTTCATTAGTTTATCGACATTGAAGGTGACTTCCTTAGTTCCCACTCTAAATTTTAAAGATTTTTCATTCACGTCAATGACGGCCTTGGCAGTATTTAGGAAAGGTCTACCAAGGATGAGTGGTACCTGAGTGTCTTCCTCAATATCCATAACAACAAAATCAACAGGAAAGACGAATTTATCAACACGCACCATAATATCTTCAGCAATTCCTCGAGGGAGTTTAACTGATCTATCGGCCAATTGGATGGTCATACGAGTTGGTAAAAGTTCGCTTAATCCTAGTTTCCTATAAAGCGAGTATGGCATAAGGTTTACACTAGCTCCTAAGTCAGCTAAGGCGTTACTTATTTGAACATCCTGAAGGTAACAAGGAATAGTGAAACGGCCAGTGTCTCCTAACTTTGGGGGCAGTCCTTGTTGCATAATTAAAGAGCATTCTGCGTCTAAGGGCAAGTTAACTATTTGTCTGAGCTTTTCTTTGTTGGATATAAGTTCTTTAAAGAATTTGGCACAACTAGGCATTTCAACTAAAGCATCTAATAATCGAACGTTTAAGTGTAGGCTTTTGAACATCTCTAGATATTTTCCAAACTGGGCTTCTTGTTTCTCTTTCTTAAGCCTACCAGGGAAAGGTATACGTGTTGGTTTAACTACTTCTGGGGCTTTGAAAGATTCTGGTTCAGGAGAGGTGACAGGAGTGTCAACAGGTACTGAGTCAGTGGGTGGAGAAGAACTAGAAGGTTCGTTTGAAGGAATATCTTCTGATTTCTCATTCTTAGTCTCTTTTCCGCCTCTAGTGACAACAAGGATATCATCATAATCATAAGATGAATGATGAATAGCTTTGCTAATCGCTTCTTCTCTTTGCTTCTCCTCAACTTTTAAAAACAACCTTTTAACATTATCCTCCATGTTTTTAATTAAATCGTTTGAAATTCTGAGCAAATAATCAATTTGGTTTTGAAAATCAACAATTTGTTTGTTTTTATTATTTTGCTCAACCATGAAGTTATTGAAAATCGTATTGTTTAGACGAGAAGACAATTGAGAGGAAGTTGAGGGAACTAAAAAATGAGAGATAGGTTGTTTGGATAACCGCTGAGTGAAAGATGTTGAATGAATGATTTGATTAGTGGCTCCATATGTGGCGAGAACATCTTCTTTGGGCTTCGAGCGTGAGAAGAGCCGTTGAGGTTGCTTCTTAGATTTGGAAGAGTCTTGCATATCCTTAACAACTTTAGAGATGGATTCGAGTTGAGCTTTTAAAGTGTCGAACGCTTGAGTAGAAGTGTCTTTGTCTTCCGAGGTTGATTTATCAAACTCCAAGTCATGTTGGTGCATCGTTATCGTCTCAATCAACTTCCAGGCTTCTTCTGAAGTATGTAGCATGAAATTTCCGGATGAAGCAGCATCGAGGGTTTGTTGGTGATGAGGATTCAGACTGTTGTAGAATGTGCAGACCAGATTCGTTTCAGCCAACTGATGATTCGGACATCTTCCAAGCAGATTCTTAAAGCGTTCCCAAGCTGAGCTTAATGATTCAGTAGTTCCTTGACGAAAGTTAATGATTTCATTTTTGAGCTTGGTTTGTAGGGGCGGAGGAAAATTTTTTGTTCATAAAACCATGTCTGAGCTCGGAAAGCTAAAGAATAAGGAAACAGGTGAAGTCGGGTGACTTTGACACTGGATCCGGTTTGTTCGAAAGAGTCGGAAAGGTTGATGAACTTGTTAAGATGGGCGTTTGGATTTTCAACCGAAAGACCATGAAACTGACACTGTGATTTAAGTAATTTAATGAAGTGTGGTCTGATTTCAATGGTTTCGTCGGTTGGTGATACGATTGGTCCTCCTCGTCCCTCTAGCAGTGGTTGGGTTGATGAGGCGAGAGTGATACGATTCGCCATAACATGTTTTTAGAAGAAAATGGGGTTTTGGAAAGGATAAGTTTAACTAAGGACGGGAAATTAAAAACTAACTAACCTAGGGATAAAAACTGTAACTTCCGGATGATATTGATCTTCCGTAAGGATCGGTAAATAACTGAGATAACAAAATTCCTAAAATCGGTCGTTGTAGTCCCCGGCAGCGGCGCCAAAAACCTGTCGTGCCTCTATCAGTCGGATGGATTTGATTCCGGTCATTGATCCAACAGCAATAGAAGCGGTGAACAGTGAGTTTTAAATTTGTAGAGCATGGGAATCCTAAGTTGTATACTACTGACAGACCTAAAAGGGCAGCAAGTGGTATGTATGACTCAGGTGTCGTTCTTCAAACTACAACGGGCATGGGAGTCTAGGAAGTTTTATTATCTTTGGAGATTCAGCTAGGGTTTTTAAAAGTTTTTGGATAGGTTTGGTTTTTATAACTAAATACTAATTTAAATAAAGAAAACAAAACTAAAGAGGTTTGTACGGAGACTCGGTCAACAGAGGATAAGCGAGTGTTTACAATGATTTCGTTAAATGTTATTGATGAATAGTCAAGGGTAAGGCTACTAGATGTGATGACTACTCCGGAGAGGATAGAAACATAATTAATGCAAAGTATTGTACCTACGACCGTTCCGCGGCTTCCATACGTTTGTACTCCACCACTTGGTGTTTCCAGCACTATACCGAGTAATAGGGCATTTTACGGTTTTTCCGTTACATTAATTAGGGTTCCACATTACTCTCGCAGATTCACTAAATCCTAATGAGCTACAACTACGATCCTATTAAATATCTAACGTAGAGTTGTCCGCAATCAGATAAATAACATGTCACGTGGATAGCAGTTATAGAAGTCAAATACACCGGAAGTTCTCCCAAATGTACAGACCAATTTAACCGACGACTATCCTCGAATCCTGGTCCCCAGTCACAGTCATCAGAGACGTCTGTATCGTAGCGTGAATTGTTGATTGAACAAGAACACGAACGGGGATAATCCCACGGACCAAGTTGAGATAATCGGGCTAACGATCAGTTAAATTATTCAGCATTACAGATATAAATCATCACAACTATTCCATGCATGTTAATCTACTGTGTAAACCAATATTCTGTGTCTGAAAACCTAATTATACAGTTACTGATATGAACCAGGAGGATAACTCTAGCATGCATCATTCCTAAGGTAACAATCAAACAAGAACATGCAATAGGGTGACACATAACAGAGCACCATGATCCTAAGCATAGCGGATAACCAATAATCAGATCATAGATATCCCGAAAGTTCTCTCAAAGATATATAACAGATAAACATGAATCTAACCTATCTCTAATCCTACGCTCCGTGTCTCTTATGATTTGTTTCAACCTAGAGAACACAGCCATACCAAGTTCATTGATCATCAAGTATAGAATAGGTAGAGAACGTACCACTAGTAATTGGCCAAGTTCTAGCAGGAAGCTTCTAACCACAGCATTGGTTGGATAGATAAACATTCGAGATTTAGTTTACGAGTTCATACACAGTTTAAAGTAACACGGGCAGAGTAACAGCATGGCATAAACATATAGACTATTCTAACATAACTACATCATAGTAAACACAAAGAAATGTCTAGCCTAACATCATATATCTAGCACACAATCCTAAACAAGCATAAACAAAGCAACACATGTTTAAAACTGGAAAGTAAGAGATATATAAATAGAACCTGATACGAATTTATTACAGACAGATCTTCGCAAATACAATGTCTTGGAGTGACTCCGTACAAAAGCTAAAAGCTACCTCTACCTAACTATCTCTCTAACTAGCTCAATTCTAGAGAGAGAAAATTCTCTAGAGAGAGAAACTAGAGAGAGAGTGATGTGTGTGAGAGAGAAAGTGTAGGGAGAGAATGAAAATGAGAAAAATGGTATATGTGAAGTGTTGGGGATGTCCACTATTTATAGGCAAACCATCAAATCGCACGTACAACTCACGAAGCAGCACGTACAAGCAAACGAAGCACGATATGGGGTAGGGGCCGTATACGGCCTTGCAGGGGCTGTATACAATGTATAGTAGGCCGTATACGGTCTTATATGGGCTGTATACGGTGCCTGAGGCCGTATACGGTCTCCGTCTGATTTCGTTCATTGCTTAAAATGTCCGTATTTCCTTCGTTATGCGTCCGTTTGACTCGATTCTTTCGCCTGTGGTTTCGTAATTCCGTTACGCTTCTAATGATGCCAATCTCACAGAAATTGGATGTGTAGAGCTTAGGCGTAGCCGAAATGACTTTTAATGGCTCTGAAAGCGTAGTGGTTTCTCCGTCCTTTGGCCGTTTCACTTGATTCCAGATTTTTCCGTCTCGATTTTACCTATACAACAGATGGTAGAAGTTAGGAGGTGTTCCTTGACAGGAAAATGAGGTCGGAAGAATCTGCTTGTGTTAAAATGCTGTGTTTTGTGCTTTTTAGAGTGTTTTCAGTGATTTTTATCACATCGTCTACTTTTGAACCACTTTAGTGTATATTAGTAAATAATCAATGTTTTGGAATGTTTTCACTAAAGAAAGTTTCAAAATGTGAGGAATAAAACTTCTAAAAACATGACTTTTTACGTCACATCACTAATCATGGCAAACAATCCTAAATCTAGCATGATAACAGTAATAACAATCATCATAATGAAATAGATAAAGGATAGATATAACCAGAATAACAGCGTAGCTGAATACAACGTGAATGAATACAAGCGGAACTCCGAGTATCCTCCAAGCAATATTACAATATTACCCCTCTATTCGTCCGGTTAATACCGTGACTAACTAGCCGCTAACTACTAAAACTGAAAATATAAATCTAACCTAGAGAGAGAGTAGTGATAGAAGAATGTGAAGAGTGTGTTGAATGGATGATTGATTTGATTAATTGATTGTTGGATGAGAAATGAGGTGGTTTGATCCCATATATATACTAGTTGCTCAGCCGTATCGTCTAGCCGTATCAAAATGTCACCTTGTACGGGAGGGGAGCACGATACGGGAGGACCAGCCGTATTTCGGGTGGAAATGGCACGATACGAGCGAACACGGATCAGATACGGGAGAACGAGGCCGTATATGGGAGGACAGAGGCCGTATACGGCTGGACAGTGGCCGTATACGGTCATGCCAGGCCGTATACGGTCAATGCATGGCCGTATACGGTCGTGCTTGCCCGTATACGGCTTGTGTTCTCCCGTATCTCAGTCTTCGGTTGCTTGGATCCTTCGTTCGGGCATAACTTTTGACTCGGGTGTCCGTTTTCAGCGTTCTTTATATCCACGCAATCGTAATTTCCTAAGGAAGAAAATGACATAAGTTAGAGGTCATAATTCCAAGTGGAACTCAAAAAGTGCTATAAAGCATGAACGAGAATGCTTATGATCGTTTGTGCTCTATTTTATTCGTTTTTAGGCCTTTTTGGTTGATTCTTGAAACATCATCTATATTTTAGCCTTCATTACGAAATTTAGTATAAAAATGTATATTTCAAATGTTTTCATCCATAATTGGGCTAAAAAGGTGAGATAATGGCACACAAAAACTTGACTTTTTGCGTGTCATCACGTTCACGTAGATACTTTGTGGTGTAAATACTAGCACCCTACTGATCAGGTAAACTTTATCAGTATGTCACTGAGTACTAGGCTGTCAAGATTTTGATCAGATCGGACTGCCTTGAAACCCCCCTCACCGTCTCTTGTGAAGAGACCAAGTGACCCTCCAGATGGGGTGAGGGAATAAGGCGACAGTCCGCAATTTATCCACTGATCTTTCTTAACACAGACAGAGATATCTAAGCTAGACAAGTCATTTAAGATTTAAGACAGGTGGTGACTAATTAACATATACATTAATGGTTGTGATTGAGTTCAGAGATGCTCGGCTGTGATACAGTCTTCAACCAACAGGGTTTTCCACAGTTTGTATGTAATTGTACTTCACAAGAGGTAGTTCCAATGTTATACTGTGTATTCACCCGTATTATGGCCTTTCCTGGATCACAGACTATGCCAGGATGCAATACAATGTTTAGCCTATGACCTTTCCATGGCTTCCACGTGTTTGTACTCCACCAGAGGTGTTTCCAATGCTATACCGGATACTCATTCGTTTTATGGCGTTTCCTGTATTACATACTTTACGGACATATGATCTCAGTATATTTAAGCTTGTATTATAGTGAAACCATCTATGATAGCTAAACAACCCGTTCACTTTAATAATTCAATCCTAACAAATCCCTGATTAATCCACGGTGTACTATACGATAGGTTAGGCAGTATTTTCACAGCTTCAGAATCAGACCATGTTTATTTTAAGAAAACATAGATAGGTAGTGACCGTTTGATCAAGGTTTGCGACTCCTTGACATAAAGGTTCTAACCACGTTTATTAGAGGAAAGACGATAGTTTAGTTTAAAATCATAAATGTATAGTTAAAATGTACACCGAGTTTTCAATATGTAACAATTGGGAATATTATTCCACAACGGATTGTGCCCACGAATTTCATAGCTTCCACGTTCCATACTCCACACTTTCGTGATGTTTTCGGCGCTATACAAATGAAAGCCGTATAACGTTACCTCCGTTGTTTCATAACGTTATTATCCCAATTGTGTATTTAAAGTAGCATCACCCCAAATATGAACATGCTAACTACATCATAACAAACACAATAGCTAATCTACTCACTAATAATGGCAATGTATCCTAAATCAGACATAATAACAGCATACAACATTATGAAAGAAAAGGATAGAAATAACCGAAAGTAATGCGTAGATTGAATAGTAGCTGAAAGATTACACGGACAGAGCTCCGAAATATCCCGAAGAATTTTACAAAGGAGAACCTCCAAGAATTCCAACTCTATTACAAAAGCTACCCTTTGTTAGTCTTGGTTAAATATTAACCAAGATCTAACCTAAAACTAACCTAACTAACTAACTAAAACTAGAGAGAGAAAGTAGAGAGAGAATGAAGAATGAAGTGAGAGGTGTAAGGTGTGTCAAATGATAGAAATGAGGTTACTATTTATTGGAGAAGTGGAGGAGTTGAGGTACAAGTCTTGAAGCTCAAAGAACAAGCACCAAAGCATTACACGGGGCGAGCAAGCAACAGGGGGTCAAATGTCACCCCATGTAACATTTATCAAGCAAAAGAGGATCCAAATGGCACCCCTAGTGCTGTATACGGCACCTAAGGTACCGTATACGGTACCTAGGTGGGGGGAGGGGGGGATTGGTGCTCCAAATGTCTTCTGCTGATTTCTCGGTTGCTTGGTTTGTCCGTACCTTCTTCGTTTTAAGTCCGTTTTGCTTGATTCTTGCGCCCTTGGATTCGTTTTTCCGTTACGCTTCTATTGGAACTAAGTTTTCCAAATTTGGAGATGTTTGACTTTTGCGTGTTCCGGATGACGATCGGCGAGCTTCCAGACTGCACATCTTGTCCGTCTTTTGTCCGTTTCTTCTGATTCTTTCACCTCCGATCTTGGATTTTCCTATGGAATCATAAAATAAGAATTAAGATCCAATTCCATAAGTAATTTAAGAAGGGAATATTTAAGGTGACGTTATTTGCCTCGTTTTGCGTGAATAACGGATGTTTTTAGTGATTTTAACAGCAGTGTCTATAATTGGACCACTTTGGTGATTTAAAGTAAATAATAGATGTTTTAAGATGTTTTCATCATTTATAAGTCCAATAAGTGTAGAATAATGTGCCTAAAAACATGACTTTTTAGGTCACATCAAGTATCCCACACTTAGACGTTGCTTGTCCTCAAGCAACACATCCATGCCCTCGCGAAAAATATTTTTAAAACCTGGTTTTCGGGGTGAGTCAGAATATTTCTAAAAGTTATCATTTTCTCATACTCATAAAATTGTTTGAAAAACATCAGGAAAGATAATATAATTATTTCAGAAACAAGTAATGAATCTTTTTAAGCATACTTCCAAATCTCATGATCTTGGAGTATACATGACCAGGCGATCTCACTAAAGTGGTCACTCAGTTCACTCAAGAGTGTTTTGGGTTTCCTAACATTCTAAATAAAGAAATCGCTCAAATAGCCAGTCATGCTGTACTCATCGTCATAAGCTTGATCGAGAATCGGATCTCCACCACTTAGGTGAGAATGATGCTAATTATCCCAAGACATTCAGGGGTTGTAATGTTCGTGAGGGTTAAGGGGTATGGATAGTGGAAATTTTGGTTGTAAGGGTGTTGCTTATCTTAGGACTCCTAAGGTCACGGAAAACTTCTTATTTAGAAACGGATGAAAGGACAGTAGCTTTTTGTCTTTTATCAGATCTTCTTCTTTTTAGGGCGATACTTCGAAGCACTAAGCTTTATTATTTTGAATATTCATTTTTCTTTTTTTCTTTTTCTTTTTCTATTTTTCTCTTTTTCTATTTCCTTTTTCTTTCAGAACTTCTTTGCCAGAGAATTTCCAAGGATTATTAAATGTAGAAATCCTTCTTCTCATCTTTCTTCTTCGAGCCTTTTTATGGTGCCCATTTTTTACACCAAGGATATTACCATTTTTGGAGAACACGAGAGAGTGGGACAATTTGAAGGGATGTTCCACAAAGCGATTTTCATAACCTCATAAATTCTAAGATAAGTTTAGGGATATTTGGGAAAGTAGGGGTTTAAACATGTAGGTTTTATGAAACGAAAAAGTTTAAGCTCAACAGGGTTCACTAAGTGGATCATCGATACTAAAAATGAGCATCGGAAAGGGTTTTGGGCTTGAAAGAGAAGGCTGAAAAGTGGGTTAAATCCTAAGGAATGTCAAGGTCATTTAATTGCACATATACCGCGTACGGTACTCACCAATGTGGTTTCGAAGCGTATGTTGATGCGTGTGAAAGCGTCTAGTTTTATTATTTATAAAGTATGAGATATACCAATCAATACTATCACACAACCAGGCAAGAATACCCGATCGGAATAGTATAGCTATGGTAAGTCCAGGACGATCACAGGAACACAAGAACACAGGAACGATGTTGATGTGACCTAAAAAGTCATGTTTTTAGGCACATTATTCTGCACTTATTGTACTTATATTTGGTGATATCATCTTAAAACATCTATTATTTACTTAAAATCACCAAAGTAGTCTAATTATGGGCGTTGCTATTAAAATCACCAAAAACATCCGTTTATCACGCAAAACGAGGCAAATAACGTCACCTTAAATATCCTCTTCTTAATTTACTTATGGAATTGAATCTTAATTCATATTTTATGATTCCATAGGGAAATCCAAGATCGGAGGTGAAAGAATCAGAAGAAACGGACGAAAGACGGAGAAGATACACAGTCTAGAAGCTCGCCGATCGTCATCCGGAACACGTAAAAGTCAAACACATCCAAATTTGGAAAACTTAGTGTCATTAGAAGCGTAACGGAAAAACGAAGCCAACGGCGCAAGAATCAAGCAAATCGGGCTTAAAACGAAGAAGATACGGACGAACAAAGCAACCGAGAAGTTAACGGAGGCCAAATGGAGCACCAACCCCCCCCCCCCCCCCCTACCACCAAGGGTGCCATATACGGCACCTTAAGTGCAGTATACGGTACCTAGGGTGCTGTATACGGGGTCTTTTGCCTTGTGAGGTGCCGTTTGACCCCCCCCCCCCCCCTTTGGTCCGCTTGCCCCGTATGCTGCTTTGATGCTTGTATTTGATGCTTCAAGACTTGTACCAAGGCTTTCATCCTTCCCCTATAAATACCAAGCTTCATTTCTCATTTCAAACACACCTCTCATCTCATTCTCATTCTCTCTCTAGAATTATGTTAGCATTCTCTCTCTAGCACTACTCTTAGGAGTTAGAGGAGAATTAGTAGGTAATTAGCATCCTCTCTCTAGCATTACTCTTAGGAGTTAGAGGAGGATTAGTAGGGTAGCTTTTGTAATAGAGTTGGAATTCTTGGAGGATCTCCTTTATAATATTGTTCGACATATTTCAGAGCTCTGTCCGTGTAACCTTTCAGCTGCTATTCAATCTACGCATTACTTTCGGTTATTTCTATCCTTATCTTTCATAATGTTGCATGCTATTATTATGTTTGATTTAGGATACATTGCCATGATTAGTGAGTAGATTAGCTATTGAGTTTGTTATGATGTAGTTAGCTTGTTAATACTTTGGGTGATGCTACTTTAAATACAATTGGGATAACATCGTTATGAAACAACGGAGGTAACGTTATACAGCTTTCATTTCTATAGCGCCGGAAACATCACGAATGTGTGTAGTACGGAACGTGGAAACTATGAAAGTCGTGGGCACAATCCGTTGTGGAATAATGATCCCAATTGTTAAATATTGAAAACCGGTGTACTGTTAACTATACATTAATGATTTTAAACTAAACTATCGCCTTTCCTCCATTAACGTGGTTAGAACCTGTCGTGCCCCCAGCGGTCGGTCGGATTTTACTCCGGTCGTTGGTCCGGCCACCGAGACACACGGCAGGGTAGTTTTAATATTTGTAATAGTCGGGGGAGCCTAATCCTCCGTACTACCTACTGGAACTGGTATGAATACCTGATACGAGTAAGCGGTAAGGATGATCCAGTGTCGTTCCTCACGACGGCAGAATTGAAACAGAGCTCGTTCCGATTAACTAGTATTTAAGCTAGGATTTTTATAACTTGGAAGGGTTTTGTTTTGGTTTTTATATCTAATTTAAACTAAACTACTGAAACTAATAAAACATAAAACTAAAGGGAGACTAGCATATATAACACATAAGGATAACAAAGACGTGGTTCACCATGACTTAGAATAGCTGTTATGATATTTTAGTTTGAAAACGTCTTTTAAAGATTTGTGTCTTGCGTTCACGTAGATACCCTGTGGTGTAAACACTAGTACCCTACTGATCGGGTTAACCGATCAATATGTCACTGAGTACTAGGCTGTCAAGATTCTGATCAGATCGGATTGTCTTAAAAACCCCTCACCGTCTCTTATGATGAGACCAAGTGACCCTCAAGATGGGGTGCAGGAATAAGGCGACAGTCCGCAATTTATCCACTGATCTTTCTTAACACAGACAAAGATATCTAAGCTAGGCAAGGCATTTAAGATTTAAGACAGGTGGTGACTGATTACCGTATACATTAATGGTTGTGATTGAGTTCAGAGATATTCGGCTGTGATACAGTCTTCAACCTACAGAGTTTTCCACGGTTACATTGTATATTCACCCGTATTACGGTCTTTCCTGGATCACAGACTTAGCCAGGATGTAATACAGTGTTCAGCCTACGTCCTTTCCACGGCTTACCGGATACTTGGACGTTTTAGGGCTTTATCCTGGATTACATAATTTACGGCTATCTGACCTCAATATATCTAAGCTTGTATTACAGTAAAACCATGTATGATAGCTAAACAACCCGTTCACTTTATAAATCCCAACCCAATAAATCCCTGATTAATTCACGGTGTACTATACGATAAGTTGGGCAGTATTTCCACAGCTTCAAAATCAGACCATGTTTATTTTAAGAAAACATAGATAGGTAGTGACCATTTGATCAATGGTTAGCTACTCCTTGTCATAAAGGTTCTAACCATATTTATTGGAGGAAAGGTGATAGTTTTGTTTAAAATCATAAATGTATAGTTAAACAGCACCACAAGTTTTCAAACCTATCTGTATTACATTTATCATGTTTATGAAAACATAACCATTAAGGCAGCAACAGTGTTATTGTATGTCTAGTATGCAGTACCTAAGCAACAGTCAAACAGGAACATGCAATAGGACGGAATACTAGCATCACAGTACTTGTAACAACCGCCAAATTAGGGCTAGTATTAGCGCCTAATTCTTTGTTAATACATGTAATTAGTTCTGTGTTAGGCTAATTTATGTATCAGATTATATGTTGGTAAATATATACAACTTTGCGATTTGACTTAAATCGTACGCAACTAAAATAGAATGAAATTCTATTCGATTAACACGGACGTTGGTGAACAAATGTTTATAAACTAGAATAACGCAATTATGACCGAAACGCTATCTTATAATAGTTAGTAATTATCTCGTATCGCTCGATCAAAGTTTACACTATTTAAAAACAAAAGTATTCAAACGCATTTAAACTAAATTATATTTCAAACAAATAAAGATTTAAAGAAATAATTTAAGTAAATTATTTAATAACACTCGCATTTCAAAAGGATAATTCACGTGTAAAAATAAATAATTTAACGTAAAACGACGGAGAAAACGAACACCACCCGGAACGCGGAGCGGAGACTGAAGGTGGGGGAGCTCCACCAAAACCCCACCCACCTCCATTTTCTTCTTCATTTTCATTCTCTTCTTTCTCTCTCTTTCCTCCTTTTCTCTCTTTATTTTCTCTAACTAAAAACCTCCAAAAACCTCACAAAATCGACAAATAAACGTACAAAACGAGCTTGGATCACACCTCTCCTTTGGAAGAAAACGTTCACCACTACCCGATATACATTCCTATCTTTTCGGATTTTCAATCCGACACTTTGTAAGTTTCCGACAAATCCCGACATCTCTCGTTTTTGATCATTTTTACTAGTTTATGGTTTAAATAGGCTTATTATGTTCATATAAGGGTTGGGTAAAAGATTTGGACCCAACGGAAACCGGAAAACTCGTTTTCGACTAAATTTCCGGCCATCAGACCGCTACGTCGCACCTGGCCAGGGGCCTCTGCGACGTCGCGACCTACGTCGCACAAAAACCTCAACGTCGCACTAGCGACGCAGCCCTTTACGTCGCATTAACTTGCGGACGTCGCACGTAGCGACGTAGACTTTAACGTCGCAAACCGAACCAACGTCGCATTAGCGACGTCGCACAAACCAGAACCTTGAAAACTCACATTTTCACTAAGTGTCGAACTTTTATAACCTCAAATCCTTATACGATACGACCTAACAATCATAATAAAACATACTTTCCTATTACAATTACTTTAATTTGCGTATTGAATGATAAACTTTAATTATAACAAATCACCAACGGGCCGTATACTTTGATACGAACGCGAACAAACCAACATTTAAACACAACGGGTTGTATGAACAACTTGCCTAGATGGTCTTGCGAGACATCTACTTACTTAACCTTACGTGTTTAGGCACTAGAAGGTTACGGGTTCGGAGAACCTACTTGCTTTACTACTACTTGCTATTTACCACTGCTTGACTCAGGTGAGTCTTACAGCCCCACTTTTACTGTTTCATACTTTGGGGTGAGATACTTAGCAACTGTTTTACGCATGAACACAATGTACTGAACTGAAAACATTACTGAAAACATTACTGATTACAAACAAACGCATGAGTTACTTTTATCCACTGAAAGCCTCCTAATCGTAAGTTGTTAGTTATGGACTTAAGCGCGATTACTAATAGATGGATCCATTTGGGACTGACAATCCCTGTCTGGGGTGGTAGCGCCACCACGTACTAATTTACACGTAGAAACAGACATATTAGTATTTGTTACATATGAGTGTGCGGATAGCACTCACGGGGGTACGTGATATATTCACACTACACGGTTAAGCTTCAACTTATGAGCTCATGGCACTGTACTGATTTACTGAATTACTTACTTTGCTTGATAGCAATACGGGTACATACTTGTGGTTCATAACACCTACTTATTTCTAAACCTGTGAGATTCACCAACCTTTTTGGTTGACACTTTCTAGCTTTGTATCTCAGGTACACTTACGGAGTAGGATCACTCCAGGATTACTAGCTAGAGTCGCATGATTTACAAACTGCATTTAACGGAGATTCTTTGGCATTATCTTTTGTAACTATGGTGATGTAATAGAATCTCCCGCTATACGCGTGGGCTCTAGGGAATTACATTTTGTATACGAAAACCTACGGTTTTCAAACGATTATTAATTATGAAATGTAACTATTTTACAAACGTCTCATTTAGAGGTCGTTTACTATTAATCTTGTGCTTTGTATATTGATTAGTAACACCCAATGTATGCTTCCGCAAATCGTTAAATTTGGGGGTGTTACAGATTGGTATCAGAGCCTAAGGTTATAGTGAACTAGGTTGCATTTAGTGGGCCTAGACTATGACCGTTAGGCAGTATTTCCTTACTAGGCATGATTGGTTCAGGAATTACATCATACGACTTTAATTTAACATAGCCTGATCAACTATGTACAATTAAGGAAAGATGATGTAAGGTCTGAAATGGTTATGTTGAGCCGGAATACATTAGTAACTCTGATCTCGAGAGAACCGAGACTTAAACATGTTTATGCTAGACACTCAATAGGCTATATTATATAGGAACTATATGAATATAGGCCTTAATCTTACTAACGCTTTGTCTCAGAAATGGCAAATATCCCATCCAATTCATCTCGTTCTCAATCCGGGTCGCAGAACCCAAGGGTAGCAAGGAGGAACAACAGGTTGCCTCGAGCTGGCCCGTACTCTACCCACTTCACCTTACCGACCTTAGCAGCTAGGGTGAACCAACACGAGCAACGACTTCGCACCATGGATGTCGTGTTGCAGGAAACAAACGAAAACTGGAGACTTACATCACTTGAGCGCATCGAATAAATCTCTGAGGATCACGAAACCACCGTTAATAATGTGGACGTTCTTTTCAACAAAGTGGTGGAGATAAGCGTGGAAACCGCTCTTTTGACACACAGACTTGATGAGTGTGAACAACGCTCACGGGAAACGGAAGAATATACCCGTGGACTGGTACAGCGACTCGCATTAGCTGAAGACAATGCTCGACAAGCCAGCAGACTTGCAAATACTGTGGATCGTCTCATTGAAATGATGGAACAGATTAACCTACGTTAAGACTAGCTTAGTCTTTGTTTTGTAAACTATCCTGTAATCTAGTAACTATCTAAGCACTACTCTATGATTCCAGTCGGATGTAACAATTCCCGACATCTTTTGTAACACATCCGTAGGATGTAACCTTTGAAATCGTATCATCCATCAAGTATTCCTTGCTATTTCGACTCATATTAATTGCCATAATCCTCTTTCATATTGATGTTATGTATTACCATCTTTATACATGTACATCTGAAATAAATGCAATTTTCTTACAAAATCTCATGTATCTTCATTTCTTTTATTGAAGAATCATGCCGCCAAAGTCAAGACCTTACACTGATGCTCAGATCACGTCACTCATAACCCAGGCTGTTACTGAAGCCTTGGCTCGAAATACCCCACCAAACTCCACAAGAAACAGCGATGCCGCTGAAACCTCTGCTGCTAAACCTTGTTCATACAAGGATTTTCAAAACTGCAAACCCTTGAGCTTCAAGGGGACCGAAGGAGCCATCGGACTTATCAGATGGTTCGAAAAGATGGAATCCATTTTCCGCATCAGCAAATGTGCGGAGGACAATAAGGTCAAATTCTCCACCTGCACCCTCGAAGATGGTGCCCTCTCGTGGTGGAATTCCTATACCCAGTCCGTGGGGATTGACACCGCTTACCTACTCCCTTGGGAGGATCTAAAGAAAATGCTCACGGATGACTATTGCCCGTCTGAACAACTTCACAAGTTGGACGAAGAGTTCTGGAACTTAAAAGTGCAAGGAACTGATATCGTTGGATACACCACCAGATTCCAACAACTCACCGTCCTTCGCCCAGCTATGGCAGGTACTGGGCCCGACAAGATTAAGAAATACATCCGTGGCCTCCCGGAACCCGTCCGGGGAAATGTCGCCTCATCAAACCAAACCACCCTTCACGGTGCCATTCGGTTGGCCCATGAACTTCTAGCTATGAACGAGGACCCAGAACCACTCACTCCATCCTCCAACAACAATAAAAGAAAACGGTCCGACAACCACAACAACCACCAAACCAAGAAACCCGAGACCATTAAAGCCTACACCTCCAATACTGATGACAAGGGGGCGTACAAGGGAACCAAGCCCTATTGCCAAAGTGCCAACGACACCACCATGGTTCGTGTCCCTGTAGCAAGTGTAAGAGATTTGGACACTTGGCTAAGGACTGTAGATCAAACACCACTGACACCAACACCTCTGCACCAAAGACCTGTTATGGGTGCAACGGTACGGGGCATTTCAAGAAAGACTGCCCGAAGCTGAACAACAACAACAACAGGAATAACAACAATGCTCGAGGAAGAGCTTTTGTGCTGAAATCTGGGGAAGCCCGTCAAGACCCGAATGTGGTCACGGGTACGTTTCTTCTCAACAACTTGACTGCATCTGTATTATTTGATACTGGTGCTGATAAGAGCTTTATTTCTGACGAGTTTTATCCACTACTTGACACCACACCTATTGCCTTAGATTCTAAGTACACGGTAGAATTGGCAAACGGAAAACTTATTGAGGCCGACAGTGTGATACCTAATTGCACTCTAAACTTAGCTAACGAGCTCTTTTCCATTGACTTGATACCTATCGAAATCGGCAGCTTTGACCTCATCGTCGGTATGGATTGGTTGTCCAAGCACCGAGCCAAAATCGTTTGCTTTGAGAAAATTGTACGCATTCCTCTCGTCACCGGTGGAACTTTGAGCATACAAGGGGAGACCGGTGGGACGAGAATAAATATCATTTCTTGCATGAAAACCCGAAAATACTTGAGAAAAGGGTACCAGGCAATCCTCGCACACGTTATGGAGAAAAAGTCGGTGGAGAAGCGACTTGAGGATGTGCCTATTGTTCGAGACTTCCAGAAGTCTTTCCTGAAGACTTGCCTGGCCTACCGCCAACTAGACAAGTCGAATTCTCTATTGATCTTGTGCCCGGCGCAGCACCCGTGGCACGAGCACCTTACCGACTAGCCCCATCCGAACTTCAGGAGTTGTCTACTCAGTTACAGGAACTCCTGGACAAGGGATTTATTCGACCAAGTTCCTCACCTTGGGGAGCTCCGGTCCTGTTTGTTAAAAAGAAAGACGGTTCTTTCCGCATGTGCATCAACTACCGTGAACTCAACAAATTAACTGTCAAGAACCGTTACCCACTTCCTCGCATCGATGACCTGTTTGACCAACTTCAGGGGTCGAGTTTTTATTCAAAAATCGATCTACGGTCGGGTTATCACCAACTCCGAGTTCGTGACGATGACATTCCAAAAACTGCTTTCCGAACTCGCTACGGGCATTACGAATTCCAAGTGATGCCATTCGGCTTAACCAACGCACTGGCTGTATTCATGGACCTTATGAATCGGGTGTGCAAACCTTACCTTGACAAGTTTGTTATCGTCTTTATCGATGACATCTTGATTTACTCGCACACTGAACAAGAACACGCGCAACACCTGAAAACTATCCTAGAGCTGCTCAAACACGAAGAGTTATACGCCAAATTCTCTAAGTGTGAGTTCTGGATGCAAACCGTTCAATTCCTTGGACACGTCATTGACAATCAAGGGATTCATGTTGATCCTTCAAAAATCGAGGCTATCTAATGTTGGCAAGCACCTACTACACCGACCGAGGTACGCCAATTCTTAGGACTCGCCGGATACTACAGGCGGTTCATTGAGAATTTTTCGAAAATAGCCCTACCCCTCACGGCACTGACTCAAAAAGAAAAGAAGTTCGATTGGACTGACAAACAGGAGTCAGCTTTTCAGCTACTAAAACAGAAACTCTGCAGTGCACCTATCTTATCTTTACCCGAAGGCAACGATGACTTCGTGGTATACTGTGATGCTTCACACCAAGGTCTTGGTTGCGTGCTGATGCAATGAGACAAGGTTATCGCTTACGCCTCTCGACAACTCAAGGTCCACGAAAAGAATTACACAACTCATGACCTAGAGTTGGGGGCTGTTGTATTCGCTCTAAAAATCTGGAGACACTACTTATACGGTACCAAGTGTACAATCTTTACTGACCATAAAAGTCTCCAACATATCTTCGATCAAAAGGATCTCAACATGAGGCAGCGTCGATGGGTCGAGTTGCTCACCGATTACGATTGCGAAATTCGCTATCATCCAGGCAAGGCGAATGTTGTCGCCGATACCTTAAGCCGAAAGGAACGAGTGAAACCACTTCGAGTTCGAGCTCTCAGTATGACCATTCACAACGACCTCATCAATCAAACTCTTGCCGCTCAACTCGAAGCACTCAAACCAGAAAACTTGATAAACGAGGCCTTGCGGGGCATGGACAAACAATTCGAAACCAAACCTAACGGGGCCAAATACTTCTCGAATCGAATCTGGTTGCCAAGTTTTGGGAACCTGCGAGACTTGGTGATGGATGAAGCTCACAAGTCTAAATACTCTATACACCCCGGTGCCGACAAAATGTATCACGGCATCAAGGAAATGTATTGGTGGCCCAACATGAAATCTGACATTGCAACCTATGTTGGCAAGTGTCTTACTTGTTCCAAAGTTAAAGCTGAACACCAGAAACCCTCCGGTTTGCTACAACAACTCGAAATACCACAATGGAAATGGGAGCAGATTACCATGGATTTCATTACTAAACTCCCGAAAACTTCTAACGGTTGCGATGCCATTTGGGTGATCGTTGACCGACTCACTAAATCTGCTCATTTCCTAGCCATCAAGGAAACTGATAAGATGGAACGTTTAACACGGATCTACCTGAAAGAAATCGTGTCAAGACACGGCGTGCCTATCTCAATCATCTCCGACCGAGATGCTCGATTTACTTCTCGCTTCTGGCAATCGCTGCAAAAATCTCTTGGTACCCGTCTGGATATGAGTACGGCTTACCATCCTCAAACCGACGGCCAGAGCGAACGAACCATACAAACACTGGAAGACATGCTACGAGCCTGCGTAGTTGACTTCGGTAAAAACTGGGAAAATCACTTACCATTGTGCGAGTTCTCGTACAACAACAGTTATCACACCAGCATAAAGGCTGCACCCTTCGAGGCACTGTACGGTCGTAAGTGCCGGTCACCTATCTGTTGGACTGAGGTGGGGGATACACAACTCACCGGTCCAGAAATCATACATGAAACAACTGAAAAGATTGTCGGCATACAAAACCGACTAAAAGCCGCGCGTGATCGTCAGAAAAGCTATGCTGACGTGAGACGCAAACACCTTGAGTTCCAAGTAGGGGACAAGGTACTTCTCAAAGTGGTACCGTGGAAAGGTGTCATTCGATTCGGAAAACGGGGCAAAGTAAATCCTAGATACATCGGACCATTCGAAATCCTTGAAAAGATTGGTCCAGTGGCATACCGCCTGCAACTTCCTGCTGAGCTTAGCAGCGTTCACAACACATTCCACATTTCTAATCTGAAGAAATGTCTGTCTGACGAGACACTGATTATGCCGCTCGACGAAATTCAATTCGATGATAAACTTCATTTTGTCGAGGAACCTATGGAAATCATGGACCGCGAGGTCAAACAACTAAAACAGAGTCGTATTCCCATCGTAAAAGTCAGGTGGAATTCTAGACGTGGTCCTGAATTCACCTGGGAACGGGAAGACCAAATGCGACAGAAATACCCACATCTCTTCCCAAACAACGCACCGACTGTGCAATCGAACTAATTTCGGGACGAAATTCTTTTAACAAGGGGAGAATGTAACAACCGCCAAATTAGGGCTAGTATTAGCGCCTAATTCTTTGTTAATACATGTAATTAGTTCTGTGTTAGGCTAATTTATGTATCAGATTATATGTTGGTAAATATATACGACTTTGCGATTTGGCTTAAATCGTACGCAACTAAAATAGAATGAAATTCTATTCGATTAACACGGACGTTGGTGAACAAATGTTTATAAACTAGAATAATGCAATTATGACCGAAACGCTATCTTATAATAGTTAGTAATTATCTCGTATCGCTTGATCAAAGTTTACACGATTTAAAAACAAAAGTATTCAAACGCATTTAAACTAAATTATATTTCAAACAAATAAAGATTTAAAGAAATAATTTAAGTAAATTATTTAATAACACTCGCATTTCAAAAGGATAATTCACGTGTAAAAATAAATAATTTAACGTAAAACGACGGAGAAAACGAACACCACCCGGAACGCGGAGCGGAGACTGAAGGTGGGGGAGCTCCACCAAAACCCCACCCACCTCCATTTTCTTCTTCATTTTCATTCTCTTCTTTCTCTCTCTTTCCTCCTTTTCTCTCTTTATTTTCTCTAACTAAAAACCTCCAAAAACCTCACAAAATCGACAAATAAACGTACAAAACGAGCTTGGATCACACCTCTCCTTTGGAAGAAAACGTTCACCACTACCCGATCTACATTCCTATCTTTTCGGATTTTCAATCCGACACTTTGTAAGTTTCCGACAAATCCCGACATCTCTCGTTTTTGATCATTTTTACTAGTTTATGGTTTAAATAGGCTTATTATGTTCATATAAGGGTTGGGTAAAAGATTTGGACCCAACGGAAACCGGAAAACTCGTTTTCGACTAAATTTCCGGCCATCAGACCGCTACGTCGCACCTGGCCAGGGGCCTCTGCGACGTCGCGACCTACGTCGCACAAAAACCTCAACGTCGCACTAGCGACGCAGCCCTTTACGTCGCATTAACTTGCGGACGTCGCACGTAGCGACGTAGACTTTAACGTCGCAAACCGAACCAACGTCGCATTAGCGACGTCGCCCCCTACGTCGCATTGATTTGCGAAGGTCGCATCATGCGACGTACCTGCCTACGTCGCACCTTACGTCGCTTGCAACGTCGCATGCGACGTCGCACAAACCAGAACCTTGAAAACTCACATTTTCACTAAGTGTCGAACTTTTATAACCTCAAATCCTTATACGATACGACCTAACAATCATAATAAAACATACTTTCCTATTACAATTACTTTAATTTTCGTATTGAATGATAAACTTTAATTATAACAAATCACCAACGGGCCGTATACTTTGATACGAACGCGAACAAACCAACATTTAAACACAACGGGTTGTATGAACAACTAGCCTAGATGGTCTTGCGAGACATCTACTTACTTAACCTTACGTGTTTAGGCACTAGAAGGTTACGGGTTCGGAGAACCTACTTGCTTTACTACTACTTGCTATTTACCACTGCTTGACTCAGGTGAGTCTTACAGCCCCACTTTTACTGTTTCATACTTTGGGGTGAGATACTTAGCAACTGTTTTACGCATGAACACAATGTACTGAACTGAAAACATTACTGAAAACATTACTGATTACAAACAAACGCATGAGTTACTTTTATCCACTGAAAGCCTCCTAATCGTAAGTTGTTAGTTATGGACTTAAGCGCGATTACTAATAGATGGATCCATTTGGGACTGACAATCCCTGTCTGGGGTGGTAGCGCCACCACGTACTAATTTACACGTAGAAACAGACATATTAGTATTTGTTACATATGAGTGTGCGGATAGCACTCACGGGGGTACGTGATATATTCACACTACACGGTTAAGCTTCAACTTATGAGCTCATGGCACTGTACTGATTTACTGAATTACTTACTTTGCTTGATAGCAATACGGGTACATACTTGTGGTTCATAACACCTACTTATTTCTAAACCTGTGAGATTCACCAACCTTTTTGGTTGACACTTTCTAGCTTTGTATCTCAGGTACACTTACGGAGTAGGATCACTCCAGGATTACTAGCTAGAGTCGCATGATTTACAAACTGCATTTAACGGAGATTCTTTGGCATTATCTTTTGTAACTATGGTGATGTAATAGAATCTCCCGCTATACGCGTGAGCTCTAGGGAATTACATTTTGTATACGAAAACCTACGGTTTTCAAACGATTATTAATTATGAAATGTAACTATTTTACAAACGTCTCATTTAGAGGTCGTTTACTATTAATCTTGTGCTTTGTATATTGATTAGTAACACCCAATGTATGCTTCCGCAAATCGTTAAATTTGGGGGTGTTACAGTACTGACCTAAGGATTACATCATGGGTACCCCGGAAGTTGTCCCAAAGATACACAACAGATAAGCATGAACCTAATCTATCTCTAATCATATGCTTCGTGTCCCTCGGATATGTTTCAATCAAGGGAACAACGACCATGTTGAGTTCATTGATCATCATACACAGAATAGTTGGCAATCCTACTTCTAGCAATTAGTCAGGTTCTAGGGAGGAGGATACAAACCACAGCATAAGTTGGACAGATAAACGGGTAGAGGTTCAGCTTATAAGTTCACAAACAATTGTAATATATAATAACTGGGAACATTATTCCACAACGTATTGTGCCCACGACTTTCATAGCTTCCACATTCCGTACTACACACATTCGTGATGATTCCGGCGCTATACAAATGAAAGCCGTATAACGTTACCTCCGTTGTTTCATAATGGTGTTATCCCAATTAGATATATCACCACAAACTACTCATTAATCATGGGAAACATACAAGTAATTACTCGCAATGCATAACAATAAACATTTCTAATATTAATAAAGCACATACATCAAACAAGAACAATATGACAAATTAATAATAGAAATGACAGAAAATACCGATATGAATTGCGAGCAGAATAACACTTGTATTTCTTCATTAATATCCAAGCATTACATAAGCTAGCCTCTACTAATTAACTACATAATTAATCTAATCCTAATCTTCTCTCTAGTTCTCCTCTAACTCCTAAGAGAAGTGCTAGAGAGAGAAACTAGAGAGAAGAACTAACTACAAGAACAATTCCCCTCTAACTCCTAAGAGTAGTGCTAGAGAGAGAATTCTAGAGAGAGAGAAGTTGTAAGAATGAGAGGTGTGAGGTGTGTGGAAATGAGAAATGGAGGTGACTATTTATAGGGGAAGAAGGAAAGCCATGGTACAAGCCTTGAAGCATCAAGTACAAGCATCAAAGCAGCATACGGGGCAAGCGGACCAAGGGGGGTCAAACGGCACCCTTCAAGCACAACACCCCCCGTACACGGCACCCTAAGGGCCGTATACGGCACCTAGGGTACCGTATACGGTACCTAGGTGGGCAAGGGGGGGTTGGTGCTCCATATGCTGTATACTGATTCCTCGGTTGCTTAGTTCGTCTGTATCTTCTTCGTTTGGACTCCGTTTTGCTTGATTCTTGCGCCGTTGGATTCGTTTTTCCGTTACGCTTCTAATGACACTGAGTTTGCCAAATTTGGAAGTGTTAGACTTTTGCATGTTCCGGATGACGATCGGCAGGCTTCCAGACTGCACATCTTCTTCGTTCTTCGTCCGTTTCTTCTGATTCTTTCACCTCCGATCTTGTATTTTCCTATGGAATCATAAAATATGAATTAAGATCTAATTACATAAGAAAATCAAGAAGGAAATATTTAAGGTGATAGTTTTGCCTCGGTTTGCGTGTTATTTGGACGTTTTAACTGATTTTTGCAGCAACGTCTATATTTAGACTACCTTGGTGATTTTTAGTAAATAATGATAGTTTAGAAATGTTTTTACCAAATAATAGTCCAAAAAGTACGGAAATATGTACTTAAAAACATGACTTTTTAGGTCACATCAAGTATCCCACACTTAGAAGTTGTTTGTCCTCAAGCAACAACTCAGTTATGTCCAGCGAAAAGATTTTTATAATAGTTTTGGGTGAGTTAAAAACATTTCCAAGAAGTCACCACTTTGTCATATGGGAAAATTATTTAGACAATACAGGGAAAGTTAAGATGATCTTTTCAGAAATAAGTACTGACTTTCCCAGGCATACTTTCCAAATCTCGTGATCTTGGAGTATACATGACTGGGCGATCTCACTAAAGGTGGTCACTCAATTCACTCATGGTGTATGGGGTTTCCTATCATTCTAGCACAATTAAAATCGCTCAAATAGCCTGTCATGCAGCACTCATCATCATAAGCTTGGTCGAGAATCGGATCTCCACCACTTAGGAAGAGGACGGCGCTAATTATCCCAAGACATTCAAGTGGGTTGTATTGTTTGTGAGGGTTAAGGGGTATGGATAGTGGTGATTTTTGGTTGAAAGGGTTGCTTATCTTAGGCATCTTAAAAATCATGAAAAACTTATTGTAGAATGGAGAAGATAGCTACTCGTCTTCTGCCGGATCTTCCTTTGAACGGTTGATACTTTGAAGCACTTAGCTTTATTTTCTTTTTTTTTTTTCTTTTCTTTCTTTTTCAGTTTTTTATTTTCTTTTCTTTCTTCAGAAATTCTTTGCCAGAGAATTTCCAAGGATATTTTTCTTTGCTTTTCTTTCGGAAATCTTTTCTTTCTTATCACGGACTTCTTCGAGTCTTTTCTTCCGGTGCCAATTTTTCGCACTTTTGATTTTCTTCAATTTTGGTGAACACAAAGGAGTAGATCAATTCAGAAGAAGATTCTTCAAGATGTTTTTCATAATCCTCAGAAATTCTAAGATAAGTTGTTGGAAATTTTGGATAAGTGGTTTAAAGATGTAGGGTTTTGAAGAAACGAAAGGTTTAGGCTCAACAGGGTTTTCTAGGCGGATCATCGATACTAAAAATGAGTATCGGAAGGGTTTTGGGCTTGAAAAGGTATGTAAAAATGGGGTTAAATCCTAAGGAATGTCGAGATCATTTAATTGCACCTATACCGCGTATGGTACTCTCCAATGTGGTCTTGAAACGTATGTCAGGAACAAGTTCTAATTTAGAGATACTGGCATCGGCACACACAAGAAATGAACAATGAAGCATTTAAGATGAATGCTTTTAAGGCTCAAAACCTAACTGCAAATATGGTTTGTATGTACCCTGCCATGCTCCTTTTAGATTATCACTACTTATTTAAGAAATTTCTACCTTAATTTCCCTAATATTCCTGAATAACTGACTCATATTAGAAATGGATCCTCCTGAAAGATATTATAACTCAAAAATAGCAGAGCTAATCGAATGATTTGGCCCATACTTTATTAGTTTTGTTGAAAATTTTGAAAAATTTTGAGGAACATTTTCTGAGTTGAGCTATTCGGACATAAAAATCTGTAAACATCCAATCCAAGGTATTCTATACCTGCTATCCCACACTTAGAGGAACATTATCCCTAATGTTCTCTTGAGTTGAGATTATACTGTAAAGTATAATCCCACACTTAGAGTTTGAACATATAGAAAATGTTACTCAAGTGTATGTAATGGGCTGGAATCCCACACTTAGTGATAAGCTTTAGGATAGAATATAGATTACTTCTTAGATTAACAGGCTAGCAAAGCAAAATTTAATCATGAAAACGGAGTGAAGGTTAAGAAACTCCCTAGATGACGATTGTTGTTATGAAGCTGAGATCGATAAGTGAGACGAGATGAAGTGGGTCTTTGATCCTCTGATTCCATGAAGAGCGGTTCAGCTTTGGACGTGTCGATCTGGTGCACAATGCCTTGTATCCAGACTTAGCAGAGAATCGTTCCATCATGTAAGTGGAGATTCTTTTTTTGTGAATCCCACACTTTAGTGTTTAAAGATTTGGAGACGATTCTTGCTAAGTGGTTGTAGTGTGGGTTGAGATCCTACACGTAGATCTTCGGCACGTGCGAGTTTCGGAAGAAGATAGTCCACGCTCCTTCCCTTAGAGATGTATGTAAGATCCGTGGTCCGCAGGTGTGTGAGCTTGTTTGTCTGCCTTTGATTCCACGGTTTCTTCCTTAAATGTTCGTCATCTCTTGGATCCTCCAGTCATCCAACATCCACTCAAATCACCAAATTCTCTCAAAAATAACTAAGACTAAAAGGATAGATTGTAGAAAATGAAGCGAAGTGATGTCGTCCTCCAGACACAAGCAGAATCAACCAATAATCACCAAATGTTGGATAGAGGTTAATGGACAAAGATCCTAATCATCAAGAGCCGCTACTTTAACTCAATTGCTCCTAACGATCTGAGAGTGCTGACTCTAATGGCCATAGATCTTTATCTCCCGAGATTTTTGCTGACAAACTGATGTAATGCATCTGATGTTGTTCTTTATCGGTAGAGATCTCCAGTTTCCAATTTAATCCCGTATCTATTCCTTCACATGAATGGTCCCTGATGGTGATGGTTGTACATGCGAAAGGGTGGATGGATGGGTGAATGTGGATGGTAGTGATGGTTTCGGGTTCCATTATATGGCAAGGTTTATCTATAGGATTTGGAATTTGTGGGCACATATGATGAGTATTAAGCTGATCACCCTTGATGAACTAGTCATAGACAACTAGAAATCATCTTTATGTCTAGAAGTGTCATCTCTTATCCCCTGCAAAGCAATGCTCCAGAAGTTCCCAAATTTAATGAGCTGTAAGCTCCCTTTGTCTTCTTTCCATTATTCTCGAAGATTTTTTTATCCATAGGCATTAGTCCCTGTCTGTTAGGCATTTGTACAAGTATAACAAACAAACGTGATCTAACAAACAAGTGATTATTCTCCAAATCATAGATTCACTTGTTTGCGAAGAACCTATCGAAGTAAGTGCTTTGTAGATGAAACAAACCATTGTATGACTTGGAGTCTAATCCCACACAAAAAGTGTTAGTTGCCTATAATTTCATCGCAGCACAAATAGCAGATATGGAAACACTAGCATGAGCATTTAAATCAGGTAACCAAGTATAAAGATTTCCAAAGCCCACATTTTTAAACGATTTCGAGCATAATACACATAGTGACATACAAATCAGGTTTTCAGATGAATCATTTAAGGATCTTATATGTATGCTTACAGAAATATATGTAAGTACCTCCAATGCTCGAAATATGTGCATGGGTGTATAAGATGACTAAGGCTCCTAATTCTCATTCTAGTAGGTTTCCAAAGTTTGTGAGTGAAGGGGATAAAAGAACTTGAGATTTTATATAATGGTGAAAAATAGATATTGCGATAAAGTTCAAACAAGCGGGAGTATGAAGTTTTAAAGTTTGACAAAAATTGGACTTTTAATGGGGCAATTTTTGCAAACAATCCTATTTGTTCATAAAATAGAAAATTTGGAACATTCTTTTTAGGGTTTCAACTTCTACTTATTGGATTAGCTAATATTACCAAAACTAAGTTAAACACGGGTTGCCTCCCGAGAAGCGCTTGTTTTTGTTCGAATCTCTAGCTTGACTCTAGCACTACTTATCAGGCAATCCTAGGGGCTCCCTTGCATCCATCAGTAGACACAAGGGGTAGTATTGGTACATACCTAAAAGTTTACAGCAGATTAAGGCCAGGGTATGTCCAATATAAGGAGATGGTTCGAAGTGAGGGAATGGTTTTACCGGAGGTACCACAAATCTCTCAACTTCTACTACCTCCTTGGTCAGAATGGGTTGGTCAAAGGAATCCTCACCTCTAAATGATGTATAGGACATTATATGGTTGAGAGAGGGTTTGAAGGGAAACCATGACGCAGAACCCACCTTGCTTCCTATGGTCTTTTGGTCAATGCTAATGTTGTACTTTGGGCATGGAGGTGGGACAGTATCCGTTTTTGTCTCCAATCTTGTAGCAACATTCTCATCGACTACTTGGTCGGCAATTAGGGTTTCAACTAGATCAAGGGGTGATTCATCCGGGAAGATAGATGGGACATTATCAACCACAACTAGTTGCGGGATGTTGTCAACCATGTCAGTTTGAGTTGGAACAAAATCACTTCTCAGAGTTGGTGCGTATTCCTCCGGTCCTTCTGAAGCTGGGTCTTCTGTGTAAATCTCCATCTCCGGACTCTCTACTTCTATCTCTTCGTCTACCTCATCATCCTCGTTACTCCGGTAGGAAGTTTCAAGTTGCCATGACTCGGAAAGTTCCTCTAGAATGAACTCCTCATCGGTCTCGGACGTAGATAGGTTGAGAATGGGTGGAAGTGGGGATTTAGAAGATTGGGTAGGTGAAGGGTTGGAAGGGATTTTGCAATCGGACTCATGAGAATGAAAGTCTGTGTCAAGTGAAGTAGGTGTGGTGTGTGGATGCCTCTCATCTTCCTGTACTCTATAGATGGTTGTAACATGATCCCTAATTCTCTCACAACTTTCTTGGACTGTTTTTTCCATTTCCGATAGCTTATCAGTATATCCTTTAAGCATGTCGGCTATTTGTTGTTCAAATGGGGTGAAAGAGGGAGAAAGAGTAGCATTACTGCTGAGATAAGCTGTAGGCATATCTCTCAAGTTAGAACTCTCGTATGGTTGGTATACTGGGTAAGATGGTTGTGGGTAGATATTGAATGGTCCAGGATAGTAAGGCTGGTATTGATGTGTTTGGAAAGCATAAGGGTCATAATGATGTTGAGATTGAGGATCTAAGTACCTTATGTTATCCGAATAAATCATACTATTCCCTTGACATTCATTATCTACGTAGGCATTACTCCTGCATCTATCCTCGATTGATTTAGCAAGACTTTCAATTTGATCTTTTAGTTGTTGTTGAGTTGCCATTTGCCCAAGTTTTCAGAAAAAGACAGCACAAGAAGAAGGTTTAAGAATTAAAGTTGTAGTATGGAGGGAAGTTATTCTAAGCTAATCTAAGCTAACTACGCTAATCTACGGAAAGTAACTTCTGACAAGGAAGGTGAATCCAAGTCAAAAAGGATCGCTTAAAAATTATTTATCTAAACAGGCTCCGGATCGTACCACCGTCCCCGGCGACGGCGCCAAAAACTTGTCGTGCCCCCAGCGGTCTGTCGGATTTTACTCCGGTCATGGGTCCGGCCACCAAGACACACGGCAGGGTAGTTTTAATATTTGTATTAGTCGGGGGGAGCCTAAACTGGAACTGGTATGAATACCTGATACGAGTAAGCGGTAAGGATGATCCAGGGTCGTTCCTCACAACGGCAGAATTGAAACAGAGCTCGTTCCGATTAACTAGTATTTAAGCTAGGATTTTTATAACTTGGAAGGGTTTTGTTTTGGTTTTTATATCTAATTTAAACTAAACTACTGAAACTAATAAAACATAAAACTAAAGGGAGACTAGCATATATAACACATAAGGATAACAAAGACGTGGTTCACCATGACTTAGAATAGCTGTTATGATATTTTAGTTTGAAAACGTCTTTTAAAGATTTGTGTCTTGCGTTCACGTAGATACCCTGTGGTGTAAACACTAGTACCCTACTGATCGGGTTAACCGATCAATATGTCACTGAGTACTAGGCTGTCAAGATTCTGATCAGATCGGATTGTCTTGAAACCCCCCTCACCGTCTCTTATGATGAGACCAAGTGACCCTCAAGATGGGGTGCAGGAATAAGGCGACAGTCCGCAATTTATCCACTGATCTTTCTTAACACAGACAAAGATATCTAAGCTAGGCAAGGCATTTAAGATTTAAGACAGGTGGTGACTGATTACCGTATACATTAATGGTTGTGATTGAGTTCAGAGATATTCGGCTGTGATACAGTCTTCAACCTACAGAGTTTTCCACGGTTACATTGTGTATTCACCCGTATTACGGTCTTTCCTGGATCACAGACTCAACCAGGATGTAATACAGTGTTCAGCCTACGACCTTTCCACGGCTTACCGGATACTTGGACGTTTTAGGGCTTTATCCTGGATTACATACTTTACGGCTATCTGACCTCAATATATCTAAGCTTGTATTACAGTAAAACCATCTATGATAGCTAAACAACCCGTTCACTTTATAAATCCCAACCCAATAAATCCCTGATTAATTCACAGTGTACTATACGATAAGTTGGGCAGTATTTCCACAGCTTCAAAATCAGACCATGTTTATTTTAAGAAAACATAGATAGGTAGTGACCGTTTGATCAATGGTTAGCTACTCCTTGTCATAAAGGTTATAACCACGTTTATTGGAGGAAAGGTGATAGTTTTGTTTAAAATCGTAAATGTATAGTTAAACAGCACCACAAGTTTTCAAACCTATCTGTATTACATTTATCATGTTTATGAAAACATAACCATTAAGGCAGCAACAGTGTTATTGTATGTCTAGTATGCAGTACCTAAGCAACAATCAAACAAGAACATGCAATAGGACGGAATACTAGCATCACAGTACTGACCGAAGGATTACATCATGGGTACCCCGGAAGTTGTCCCAAAGATACACAACAGATAAGCATAAACCTAATCTATCTCTAATCCTATGCTTCGTGTCCCTCGGATATGTTTCAATCAAGGGAACAATGACCATGTTGAGTTCATTGATCATCATACACAGAATAGTTGGCAATCCTACTTCTAGCAATTAGTCAGGTTCTAGGGAGGAGGATACAAACCACAGCATAAGTTGGACAGATAAACGGGTAGAGGTTCAGCTTATAAGTTCACAAACAATTGTAATATATAATAACTGGGAACATTATTCCACAACGTATTGTGCCCACGACTTTCATAGCTTCCACATTCCGTACTACACACATTCGTAATGATTCCGGCGCTATACAAATGAAAGCCGTATAACGTTACCTCCGTTGTTTCATAATGGTGTTATCCCAATTAGATATATCACCACAAACTACTCATTAATCATGGCAAACATACAAGTAATTACTCACAATGCATAACAATAAACATTTCTAATATTAATAAATCACATACATCAAACAAGAACAATATGACAAATTAATAATAGAAAGGACAGAAAATACCGATATGAATTGCGAGCAGAATAACACTTGTATTTCTTCATTAATATCCAAGCATTACATAAGCTAGCCTCTACTAATTAACTACATAATTAATCTAATCCTAATCTTCTTTCTAGTTCTCCTCTAACTCCTAAGAGTAGTGCTAGAGAGAGAAACTAGAGAGAAGAACTAACTACAAGAACAATTCCCCTCTAACTCCTAAGAGTAGTGCTAGAGATAGAATTCTAGAGAGAGAGAGAGAAGTTGTAAGAATGAGAGGTGTGAGGTGTGTGAAATGAGAAATAGAGGTGACTATTTATAGGGGAAGAAGGAAAGCCATGGTACAAGCCTTGAAGCATCAAGTACAAGCATCAAAGCAGCATACGGGGCAAGCGGACCAAGGGGGTCAAACGGCACCCTTCAAGCACAACACCCCCCGTACACGGCACCCTAAGGGCCGTATACGGCACCTAGGGTACTGTATACGGTACCTAGGTGGGCAGGGGGGGGGGGTTGGTGCTCCATATGCTGTATAATGATTCCTCGGTTGCTTGGTTCGTCCGTATCTTCTTCGTTTGGACTCCGTTTTGCTTGATTCTTGCGCCGTTGGATTCGTTTTTCAATTACGCTTCTAATGACACTGAGTTTGCCAAATTTGGAAGTGTTTGACTTTTGCGTGTTCCGGATGACGATCGGCGGGCTTCCAGACTGCACATCTTCTTCGTTCTTCGTCCGTTTCTTCTGATTCTTTCACCTCCGATCTTGTATTTTCCTATGGAATCATAAAATATGAATTAAGATCTAATTACATAAGAAAATCAAGAAGGAAATATTTAAGGTGATAGTTTTGCCTCGGTTTGCGTGTTATTTGGACGTTTTAACTGATTTTTGCAGCAACGTCTATATTTAGACTACCTTGGTGATTTTTAGTAAATAATGATAGTTTGGAAATGTTTTTACCAAATAATAGTCCAAAAGGTACGGAAATATGTACTTAAAAACATGACTTTTTAGGTCACATCAGAACCTTTATGACAAGGAGTAGCTAACCTTGTTCAGACGGTCACTACCTATCTATGTTATCCAAAATAAACATGGTCTGATTTTGTAACTAGTGGAAATACTGTTTAAACTATCATATAGTACGCCGTGAATTAATCAGGGATTTATTGGGATTGAATCATTAAAGTGAACGGGATGTTTAGCTATCATAGATGGTTTTACAATAATATAAGCTTAGATATATTGAGTTCAGATGGCTGTAAAGTATGTAATCCAGTTAAAGCCCTAATACGACTGAGTATCCGGTATAACGTTGGAAACCCCTTTGGTGGAGTACAAACACGTGAAAACCTTGGAAAGGTCGAAGGCTGTATACTGTATTACATCCTGGCATAGTCTGTGATCCAGGATAGACCGTAATACGGGTGAATACACAGTATAACATTGGAAACACCTATCGTGCAGTACAATTACTTACAAACTATGGAAAACCCTGTGGGTTGAAGACTGTATCACAGCCGAATATCTCTGAACTCAATCACAACCATTAATGCATATGTTAATCAGTCACCACCTGTCTTAAATCTTAAATGCCTTGCCTATCTTAGATATATTTGTCTGTGTTAAGAAAGATCAGTGGATAAATTGCGGACTGTCGCCTTATTCCTGCACCCCATCTGAGGGTCACCTAGTCTCGTCACAAGAGACGGTGAGGAGGGTTTCAAGACAGTCCGATCTGATCAAAATCTTGATAGCCTAGTACTCAGTGACATACTGATCGGTTAACCTGATCAGTAGGGTGCTAGTGTTTACACCACAATGTATCTACGTGAACGCAAGACACAAATCTTAAAAGACGTTTTTAAATATAAAACCCCAAATACAGCATCACCCCACGTAAAAGCTAACGAAGTCATAACAAACACTAGTCCCCTTATACTGATTCAACCTACCGCTTTTAATTACTGTTTTTAATTAGTTTAAATTTAATTAGGACCTAAGTATAAACCCCCACTCAAAACTATTTTCAAACCATCGCTAATTTGAACTGTTCGTCCCGACAAGTCGTTTCCCAATACGATTAACTCTTTAGAACGACCCTAGGTCATACTTCAGCTATACAGCTCTAGTAGAACTTAGGTCCCCAGCAAAATATAAATTTTTAAACTTCCACCGACGTGCTGCCATACGGTCGCGTTGACGACGCGTGACGGTTGGTGGCGCGTCAAGTTTTTGACGCCGTTGCCGGGGAAGTTAATCGTAAGATTCTGAGGCGTCCCGACGAACTTTCTCTTTAGTGATACCCGTAGATTAGATTTCTCTCTCGTAACCACCGAAAATTCTTTACCACTATCCACAACGATATTCGACCAGATCATCCGGATCTGAACCTCTCATTTTCGTACCCAATCCTGTGTCAATTATCCGTACCATCCGAAAAGAAAGACGTTCCCGTTTTCCATAAATGGCCGCTCGTGTTACTCTCGCTGATAGCACCAAACTGTCAATCGAAGGACGAGGAGGACCGATCAGCTACCCTGTGATAGACGGTGCATCTTTCGAACTCAAATACAACACTGTACAACTTATCAAAGACCAACGTCAATTCCATGGTCTACCCCATCAGGATCCTAACGCCCACATTGACAAATTCATTCACGTCTCCAACTCGTATAAGCAGAACGGGGTTGATCAGAATATAGTCCGCTTATACTTGTTCCCCTACTCTATCGCTTCTCATGCTCTTTCTTGGTTTGAGGAACTTGAGACCGGCTCAATCACCTCATGGACGGATATGGGTAACAAGTTTCTTGCAAAATACTTTCCTCCGTCCAAACAGATCAAAGCAAAGAATGACATCGCAAACTTCAAACAAGCTCATGGTGAATCAATCTACTCCGCATGGGAGCGATTCAGGAGTTTACTGAGGAAATTTCGAGAACATCAAATGACAAAGACTGAAAAACTGTACACGTTCTATAACGGTCTATACCCAAATCATCGCATCACTCTTGACGCTGCTGCTCAAGGAAGTATTATGCTACGCACCGTAGATGAGGCTTGGGAATTGATCGAAAATATGACGATGAACCATCATGAATGGAATACCGATGAACAATTACCGATGGCAGTCTCCAATCCAGCACAAACTGAGATGGTCAAATGTATGGCAGAACATATTGCAATCCTAACGAGACAAATTGGAGAAATGAAACAGCAACCTCAGCAGGTCCACCAAATCCAATCCTTTCAGAATTACGCCAACCCATATCAGGTTGCGTATGAGGACCCTGCTATCTACTACGCCCAAAATCATCCACCTGGCTTTGCTCAAACCTCTCCACCAACTAGACCTATCCAATACCCATCTTACCCACAACAACCCCAACTCACCTACAACCAACCATTTTCACCCAACAGACCTTCACCTGGCACAATCCAACCTCATGAACCTGCCACACCGGTCACTAGTTCAAACGACACCCTTATACAACTCATTCAAGGGTTTATGGCTAGGCAAGACCAGACTAACCTCCTCCTTACGAACCGTCTGAATAGCCTTGAGAATCAAATTGGTAAGTTAGCCCAAGGATCCTTACCTAGCAACACCGTTCACAATCCACACATTGCGGAGGCTAAGACTTTGAACTCCACGGATACTCAGAGGGCACTGAGCCACTCTAATGTTTCTTCTCCGGTGAAGAACCCTACTCCTGTCCCGATGACAGTCGAGACTCAATCCGTACCTACCCCTACTCAGGGAGTTCGAGTCCCCTTCCCAAATCCTATCGGAAAAAGGTTTAACGCAAAATCTTTCAAACTCGATGAAAAATTCTTAGACACCGTGTCTAGAATCCCTTCCGGCTCTAAATACATCCGACATATGCTGGCTACTAAAGAAAAGGTACCCGAAGTACCTAAAATCTCTCTCAACGCCGAATGCTCAACCATCATTCAGAATTCCCTTCCGGAAAAACTAGGAGACACGGGCCGCTTCACTTTGCCCTGTTCTATCTATCACTCGGGCATGATACACTCCTTGGCCGATCTTGGAGCTAGTATCAACCTCATGCCCTACTCACTCTACTCTAGACTTGAACTAGGACCTCTGCAACCCAATAAGATGAGCGTCCAGCTTGCCGATCAAACAACTCGATATCCTAGGGGCATAGCTGAGAATGTTATGGTTAAGGTTGACAGGTTTTGGTTCCCTACGGACTTTGTAGTGATGAATATACAGGAAGATATCAATATACCCATTATCCTAGGAAGGCCTTTCATGAATACTGCTCATGCTATTATTGATGTTTACTCGCAGACTATCAGCCTTAGAGCACATGGACAGACTATTGCCTTTAGAATCAACCAGGCTGATGAACTACTCGCGGAGCAGGCAGAAATATATGCAATCTCAATGGGCAGGATTACTTCAGACGACGATACTTCTGATTCAGAACCACCAGACATATACGTATCAGATAAACACACTTGTCTTATATCATCAACAGAAGAATCAAAGTCAGAAGAAGAGATGGGAGATTCCAAGCCAGACAAGTCAGAACAAGAAGAACTTGAGGAAGTAGAGGAGGATATATACCAGTCCACACCACTGTATCACCACTTACCTAATGATAATCTACCAACTGATGAATCACATGATGCAGGATTTGGCATAACTATGGAAAGGCTAATAGCCTCGATCATAGACCCCTCACAACATCTTGTTTTATCAAAGCAACACCCCAAGCGAGAAATGATGGAATTAGATGGATTATCTGCAGTTGATCCCAATAGAGCTACATCTAGAGCTATAAAGGACATTATCTGGGATCTTCTGCACATGCAAAGAGTTACTGAGCAATTCCCTTTCTTTGCATATGAGATTCCAAACGTCATCCAACCCATCACTCGCCACTTTCTGAGAATCAATCCACGTAATCCCAGGGTTCCACTTCTGAGCACTTCCGACCCTGGAGGTTCCAGCTCCAACTAGACTGAAGGAAGGCAAAGTCAGGCTCTCGACTCTAAAAGCAGCGCTTCTCGGGAGGCAACCCGTGAAATAAAGTCAGGCTCTCGACTTTAAAAGCAGCGCTTCTTGGGAGGCAACCCATGGAATAATCGTAGGTAGAAATAAGAGAGAGAAATGAAGTAGATCTCCGACTATCCTTCACACTTGGATGAACCCAACTGTTATACAAAACATCTTCTAAATACAACTCATTTTGCAAATAAACCACTGTTCTCGGATGAAAAGGAAAATCATTTTAAAAATGACAAATGAATCTTGTGTTTCGAGCCTTTGAGGTACTTGCATACTACTTTTATGCATTATACTCGAACTCGTTTAAAAACACAAGATTTATAAAAATTGATTTGTAGTAGAAAACATCTTTCAAAATCTGAGACAGTGATTTCTTTTTCATTTGCAAAAACAAACACCGAGTTTGTAATAAGGGTTTTATCCAACGTGTTCACACTTACGAGATCTCTTCACGAGAATGAGATAAGTTGAAGAAATGAGGAAATAATAGCAAGCAGCTTGAAGTCGATCAATGCCGAAGAAGATCCTGGCAACATCTCTCTTCAGCAAATTCAGACTTTCAGCTTCAACGTGGCTCGCTATCTGGGGAGTATCTGATCCTTTCTTCTTTTATCTGTTTTATCATGATTTATGTTTATTTGTTTTGTTAGTTTAATAATAAAAGTAGTCTATACTCTATCCTAAACTTATCACTAAGTGTGGGATTCCAGCCCAAACAAAACACTTGAGAAACATTTTCTTACATGTTCAAACTCTAAGTGTGGGATTTTACAATCTCAACTCAAGAGAACATTAGGGACAATGTTCCTCTAAGCGTGGGATAGCAGGTATAGAATACCTTGGTTTGTTTTTATGACTTTAGTTCAAAATAGTTGTCACGCCCTGATCCGACACGGTCGTCAACGCAACGGAAGGGGACACGACAGTGGGGTGTTTTAAATTTGTAAAGCTGGGGACCTAAGTTTACTACGGCTGTATAGCGGTAGTATGACCTAGGGTCGTTCTTCAAGCTAATCGTATTGTGAAACGGAAGTATCAAGACAAGTTGTTTATTTTAGTGACAGGATTTTTAAAACAGAGTTTTGAGTGGGTTTTTGTTATTTAGGTCCGTAAATTAAAGCAATTAAATAAAAAGTAAATAAATGGAAAACAGAAATAGGGATGAAATCAGTATGGAGGAGATGTGTTTGTTATGACTTCGTTAGCTTATGCGGGGGTGATGCTAGGGTTTTGATATGAAAACGTCTTTTTAAAGGTTTGTGTCTTATCTGAGCTTAATTGTTCGTGGTGTAAACACTTCTACCCTACTGATTGGGGAGACCAATCAGTTTGTCACTGAGTACTAGGCCAAATTGAGTCTGATCGGAGGAGGATGCTCAACTCTTCAACGTTATCCAGTGGCGGAGTAACGACCCTTCTTGGAATGTTAGTCCCTGGGTGCATGAGATAGAGTAACATACCCACTAAGGTTCCGACCTTTCTTAACACTACGGGGACAACGAAGCCAGACAAGGCATTTAAGATTAAGACTTGGCTTCGTAACTATTAACTTTATATTAATGGTTATATTTTAGTCTAGAGCTTTCGTCACGGTGTACAGTGCGATTATGCATTTCCACGGTTTTCCAGACCTGAGATGTACTAACGGTGTACAGTGCAATTAAACATTTCCACAGTGTTCCAGATCTTTAGGTGTACTAACGGTGTACAGTTCGATCAAGCATTTCCACAGCTTTGAAGTTAAACCAGGATGTGACACAGTCTTCAACCACCGACATTTCCTTAGCTTCTACGTATTTGTACTTCACCGAAGGTATTTCCAACGTTACACGAAGTACAGTGCCATTTACCGTGGTCTTTCCGGGGTCACAAACTTTATGGTCACTCTAGACTAGTTTAAACTAAGTTTGTATTAAAGCCCAACCATCTATGATATAAACCAGCCCTCACTATTTCCCAATAAATCCCTGATTGATTCACGGTGTACTATACGAAAGGTTTTAAACAGTATTTCCACAGCTACGCAATTCAGACCATGTTTACAGTTTCAGAAAACATAGATAGGTAGTGACTGTTTGATCAAGGTTCGCGACTCCTTGTCATAAAGGTTCTAACCACGTTTAATTGGAGGAAAGGTGATTAGGTTTAGAAATTCATAAATACAAGGTTAATAAATCACCGGTTTTCATTATATAATATAATTGGGATCATTACTTCCACAACGGATTGTGCCCGCAACTTTCATAGCTTCCACGTTCCGTACTACACACATAAGTGATGATTCCGGCGCTATACAAATGAAATCCGTATAACGTTACCTCCGTTGTTTCATAATGTTATCATCCCAATCATATATTTAAAGTAGCATCACCCCACACATATATAACTAACTACAGCATAACAAACACCCAAGGAAACTACTCACTACCCATAATAACAGGTCATAAATCTAGCATAATAACAATAGCAATTATCATTATAACAGATAAGGAAAGAAGTAATCGTTAATAAAGCGTAGATTGAATAAGCGTTTAGAGAGAGAGTACAAGCAGAACTTCCGCAATATCCTTGAAAATATTACAATAAAATCCCCTGGACTATTCCCTACGCTATTACAAAAGTAGCCCCTCCGTTAGTTTCAGTTAAATACTAACTGAGAACTAACGAGATCAAACCCTAATTTCTAGAGAGAGAAAGAAAGAAAGAAAGAGAGAATAGAGAAAGGGAGAGTGTGTGAGAGAGAAAGTGGAAATGGAGAAATGTGTGGAATGGTGAGGTGTGTTGAATGTTGGAGGAGTGACCTCCTATTTATAGGCAAAGCTTGAAATCAGCTGTACAAGTCGCGAAGCACGCACGTACAAGCAAACGAAGCACAAACGGGCAGCATATGGGGTACAGGGACCGTATACGGCCTTCATAGGGCCGTATACGGTGTATAAAGGGCCGTATACAGTCTATGAAGGGCCGTATATGGTGTGCAAGGCCGTATACGGCTTCCGTCTGATTTCGTTCGTTGCTTAAAACGTCAGTATCTCCTTCGTTATGCGTCCGTTTGACCTGATTCTTTCGCCTGTGTCTTTGTAATTCCGTTACGCTTCTAATGGTGCCAATATCACTAAAATTGGATGTGTATAACTTTAGCATAGCCGAAATCACTTTATAGGAGTTTGTAACCATCCTGTCTTCTCCGTTCTTTATCTGATTTGCATGATTCTTGATTTTCTCGTCTCGATTTTACCTATTACAACATATCATAAGGTTAGAATGTGTTTATCAAAGGATAAATGAGGGTGCGAGAATTGGTTGCTGTTTATTTGCTCCGTTTTGCTCGTTATTCGGATGTTTTTACTGACTTTTGTAGCAACGTCTATATTTTGAGCACTTTAGTGAATTTTTGTAAATAATGATTGTTTTAGAATGTTTTCACTAAAGATGTGCCCAAAAAGTGTGGAATATTGGCCTTGAAAACATGACTTTTTGCGTCACATCAAGTTATCCCACACTTAGACGTTGCTTGTCCTCAAGCAATACTCAGTTTTTGAAAACATTTTAAAACATTTTTTTTAGAGCGAGCTTCAACATTTTTAAGAGTTACCAATGTCAAATGCAAACAAAATAGTTTCAGGAATTTAGGGGAAGATAAGATGATCCTTCCTTAAACAAGAAAAGATTCTTTTAGGCATACATCCAAATCTCATGATCTTGGAGTACACATGACTAGGGCGATCTCACAAAAGGTGGTCACTCAATTCACTCAAAGTGTATCGGGTTTCCTATCAATCTAGAACAAAAGAAATCGCTCAAATAGCCAGTCATGCAGCACTCATCGTCATAGGCTTGGTCGAGAATCGAATCTCCACCACTTAGGTGAGGACAATGCTAATTATCCCAATACATTCATGAGGGTTTTAGTGTTTGATGAGGGGTAAAGGGTATGGATAGTGGTGTTTTTGGGTTGTAGGGGTTTCTTATCTTAAAACAACTGAGATCATGAACAACTTTATTTCAGAACGGAGAGAGAGGTAGCTTTTGGTCTTCTATGAGGATGATACTTCAAAGGACTTTAAGCTTTATTCTTGTGGAACTATTTTTCTTTCTTTTCTTCTTTTTCTTCTTTTTATTTTCTTTTTCTGCTTTTATACTTTTCTATTTTCTTTTCTTCTTCAGAATTTCTTTGCCAGAGAATTTCCAAGGATATTTTTCTTCTTTTGATTCTTTCAGAAATCCCTTATCTTGGACATTTCGCGTCTTTTCGTGGTGTCAATTTTACACACCAAGGATTCTTCAATCTTTTTGAGAGCACGAAGGGGTAGGATAAGTGAAGCGGATATTCTAAAAGATGTTCTTCATAACCTCGGAAATTCTAAGATAAGTTTGGGAATATTTTTGGGAAGTAGGGTTTTATGACGGTTTTATGAAATGAAAGGTTTAGGCTCAACAGGGTTTACAAGGTGGATCATCGATACTAAAAATGAGTATCGGATGGGTTTTGGGTTTGAAAAGATATGTAAAAAGGGGTTCAAATCCTAAGAAAAATGTCAAGGTCATCTAATTGCACCTATACCGCGTACGGTACACAACAATGTGGTCTTGAAGCATATGTCAAGAGCAAGTTCTAATTCAGAGATGCATGCATCGGCACATACAAGAAATGAATAGTGAAGCATTAAAGATGAATGCTATTAGGCTCAAGATACCTCACTGCAAATAGGGTTGTATGTGCTTCGTCATGCTTCCATCAGATTATTATTTCTTGCTTAAGCAATTTCTACCTTATTTTCCCTAGACTCCGAAATATATTATTCACATCTGAAAGTAGCTCCTCTCAAAAGACATTTTGGCTCAAAATTAGCAGAGTTAATCAATAGATTTAGCTCATACTTTCAATTTTCTTGAAAAAATTTTGAAAAATTTGAGGAACATTTTCTGAGTTTACTATTTCGGACATTAAAAATCAAAGAAAACTAACCAAGGTATTCTATACCTGCTATCCCACACTTAGAGGAACATTGTCCCTAATGTTCTCTTGAGTTGAGTTTTACTGGAAGTAAAATCCCACACTTAGAGTTTGAACATGTAAGAAAATGTTCCTCAAGTGTTTGTTTTGGGCTGGAATCCCACACTTAGTGATAAGCTTAGGATAGAGTATAGACTACTTTAACAAACTAACAAAGCAAATAATAAACAGAATCATAAACAAAAGAGAGTAAAGGTTAAGACACTCCCCAGATAGCGAGCAGCAAAGAAGCTGAGAATCTGAATTTGCTAAAAAGAGATGTTGCCAAGATCTTTTTCTGCATTCATGAAGAGCGGCACAGCTTCAAGCGTCTTGCTATTGGTTTTTCTCTCCATCCATTATTTCTTTTGTGAATCAATCTCGTAAGTGTGAACACGTTGGTCGTACCAGTTTACAAACTCAAAGTATTTGCAAATGAAAAGATAAATCACTGTCTCAGAACTTGAAAAGATGTTTTCTATTACAAATCATTTTTCTAAAACATGTGTTTTTAAACGAGTTCGAGCATAATGCATAAAAGTAGTATGCAAGTACCTCAAATGCTTGAAACACATGAATTATCATTTTTCAAATTGATTTCCTTATTTCTGAGACAAGTGGTTTATTTGCAAATGAGTTATAAGATCATAAAAGTGTTTTGGTGACGACCAAGTGTGAAGGATAGTCAGAGATATATCTTCACTTATTGACATTGTTCTCTCTACACGTCTTATTGCACGGGTTGCCTCCCGAGAAGCGCTGCTTTTAAAGTCTAGAGCTCGACTTTTCCTTCCTTCAGATTAGTTGGTGCTGGAACCTCCAGGACCAGAAGTGCTCAGTAGTGGAATCCTGGGGTTGCGTGGGTAGATCCTCAGAAAATGACGAGCGATGATGTCGACGATGTTCGGATCTCTGATGAAAAGATAGGGAAGCTTTTAAGATGAGTCTCAGCAACCCTTTTCATGTGTAGAAGATCCCAAGTTATCTCCTTTACTGCTTTAGACATGGTTCTGCGGGAATCCACAAAAGAGAATCCATCAGCCTCGATCATCTCTCGTTCAGGATGCTGTCGTCTGAGTGAGTCCATGAATCCGAAGAACTGCAAGTGTAGAGTCTCGTGATTTGCAATGGTTGAGTTTCCTCTAAGTTCTCGGATTGACTCATGGATCTCTTGGAGTAGGTGAGTCTGATAGTGGGAAAACGTGAGGTTTGAGTTCTTGAAGGTATTGTTTACTATATCGTAAACCTCACGTAATCCGTAGTTGAATATTTGACTATGCTCTTCATCAGGTACCTCAGCGAAGATTTCCTTGATTCGATCAGTGAGGAAGTTTGCGATGTTAACCATTGAACCTTCATGTATAGAAGAAGGGATGACATGCGTCCTCTCGTCAGAACTCACGTACTCGAGATCTTTGGCAATCTTGTGAGCGTGGTACTCGATGGTGCAGTCAATGTTGAACCTATGAGGAGAAGTCTCGTCGATATGATCATTCCTAGCCATAGAATCTAGAAGTCCCCTAAGATCATTCATCAACCGGATGTCTATATCTGCGTCGGGATTCCCAGTAGCATTGTACATAATGTTGCGATAAGAATTTAAGAACTCGTGTTGCTCAGCAGAATATGGAAATGCGGATCTGAACAGCGTGTCATAGATCTTCCTGTACATGCGTCTTTGGTCTTCAAAGAACTCTAGCTCCTCAGGTGTTGGTCCAGAAGTGTGGTGCTGTCGTAGCAACTGAGCAGCGAGGTCTTCGGCAAAGGCATTTTGGCGGTTGTGGAAGAATCTGTAATATTGGGAATTCTCGGCTTGGTTGACCTCAGATTCGGCTATGATTTCCTCAATTAGGTTCCTTTGGTGTGGATTGTAATCATTGGTGGAGTTAATGATAACGCTTGTCATCATAGGTATGTCGTTTTCGAATTCTTCAATAGCACTTATCATTTCCTCATAGTTGGAGATAGTCGGAATTTGGGGAGAAGCGGAAACAGTCGAAGATGCAAGAAGTTGGACAGACCGAATATCTATTGGAACATCAGTATAGATGATGTCATCTTTGTCACTCTCCTCAGCTGGAGTATCCCTAGCCTGGAAATCAGGGAACTCAACAGTGTCGGACTGTGGAAGGGTGTCATCAGTAATCTGAGATATCGGCTGAGAGGGATCCATTTCGATGTCTTTTTCCTACTGAGAATCAGAATTACGGCTTGATCCGGAGGTGCTTCCCTTCTCGAACTGACTTCGAGGTGCAGATGTGTCAAAGGTTTGAATCCTTTGGGGAAGTCGGGATGCTTTATATGCTGCAATCTTTCTCAAGAGTTTGTCTCGAAGCTCTGGGTGTTGTGCGGATAAGGCTATAGTCTTCTCAATATTCAGCAGAGCATCAAGTCGGGGAGATACGAGAGGTTTGGTGGGATCAATAGCTGATGCAATGAGTTTCTCCATAGTGAGACCAAATTCTGCATCATGAGAGTAATCAGTCAGTGTATCTTCATCTGATTCATCTTGTGACAGATGGATGAAGTTCTCGATGTTCTCGATCTGCATAATCTCTGCTGTCGGTAAAAAAGTGACAGGAAGGTATTGATGAGGTGGTGTGGACTGATATACTTCCTCGAACTCTGATTCTTCCTGTTCTTCCTCGGACTCTTCCATTTCTTCTGGTTCCGTTTCTTCCATCTTCTCTTCCTCTGGTTCTGTTTCAGGTTGTTCCTCTTCTTCTTCATCCTGCTCTGAATCTTCCTCTGGTTCAGATTCTTCCATTTCCTCGTTTTCTGATTCTGACTCTTCAGTAGCTGAGATAAGACAAGTATGCTCGTATGGCCTGTATGATTTTCACTCTGAATCAGAAGTGTCATCATCTGAAGTGACTCTGCCCATGGATATTGCGTATATCTCTGCATGCTCCATTATTGAACAGTCGGTCTGATCAATCTTGTATGATATTGTCTGTCCATGTGCTCGTAGACTGATAACCTGAGAGTATACATCAATAATAGCACGTGCAGTATTCATGAATGGCCTACCTAGGATAATGGGTATGTTAATGTCTTCCTGTATATCCATCACTACAAAGTCAGTGGGGAAATAGAACCTGTCAACTTTTACCATGACATTCTCAGCAATGCCTTTCGGGTATCGGACTGATTGATCGGCAAGCTGGACGCTCATTTTAGTAGGCTGGAGAGGTCCTAATTCTAATCTGGAGTAGAGCGAGTAAGGCATCAGATTGATACTAGCTCCAAGATAGGCCAAGGAGCGTATTGTGCCTGAGTGATAGATGGAACAGGGCAAGGTGAATCGACCCGTGTCTCCTAGCTTTTCCGGTAAGGCATTCTGGATGACGGCTGAACACTCGGCGTTCAGGGAGACTTTAGGAGTGGAAGGAATCTTATCCTTAGTTGCCAGCATTCGTCGGATGTATTTTGTACTAGAAGGGATTCTAGACACGGTGTCTAAGAACTTTCCATCAAGTTTGAATGACTTGGCATTGTACTTCTTGTGCAGGCGGTTAGGGAAAGGAATCTCAACCTCACAATTCGGCGTGGGCATTGATTTGGTCTCAACTGTCGGCAGGACAGGAGAATGTTCCCTTCTCGGAGAAGCAGTCGTAGAAGGAGTTGGTTTATCAGAGTTTAAGGTCTTGGCTTCCTCGACGTGGGGGTTATGAATAGTATTGCTTGGTAAGGTCCCTTGAGGTCGGGTATCGAGACGTTGGGCTAACTGACCGATCTGGTTCTCAAGGCTTTTCAGGACCGAGAGTTGATTTCGAAGGAATAGATCAGTTTGGTCTTGTCGAGCCATAGTCTTTTGGTTGAAAGCGGTCTGACCTTGGATGAATTTGTTGAGGTTGTCATTAGTACTCGTGACTGGAATGATGGTCTTCGCAGGCTCAGCAGGCTGGGTATCCTCAGTGGCGATTAATGGAAGTGGTTGATTGTATGGGTGTTGTGGTTGTTGTGGGTACGTCGGATATCGTGGCTGAAACCTGGGCTGGAAAGGGGGTTGGTTGTTCCGTGGAGGATATTGGTTTCCTCGAGTTCTGGGTGGTGAAGTTCTAGCGAAGCCAGGAGGATTTTGAGGTCTGACAGGGAACTGGGCATAGTAGACCGAACCGTCAGTAGGATCTTCGTACTCAACCTCGTATTCTTCAGCGGGATGGTTGGCATAGTTCTAGCAAGCCTGAACTTGGTGGATCTGATGTGGTTGTTTCTTCAGATTTGCTATCTGTTTTGTCAGAGTCTCAATTTGTTCGCTCAGAGATTTAATGGCTTCAGTTTGGCGGGTGTTATTTGCGGAGAGGGGTAATGATGAGGATTGCTCATCAGACTTCCAATGTGGTGCATCGTCATATCCTCAATCAAGCTCCATGCTTCATCATCAGTAAGTTTCATGAAGTTTCCTTGAGCTGCTGCGTCAAGATTGATGCGATGGTTAGGATCAAGACCTCGGTAGAAGGTGCACACCTTGTCTGTCTTTGTCATTTGGTGGTTTAGACATTTCCTCAGTAAACTCTTGAATCGCTCCCATGCTGAGTAGATAGATTCATCGTGGGCTTGTTGGAAGTTTGCGATGTCATTCTTTGCCTGAGTTTGTTTGTACGGGGGAAAGTATCTAGCGAGAAACTTATTACCCATGTCGGTCCATGAGGTGATTGAGCCGGTCTCAAGTCCCTCAAACCAGGTAGAAGCATGTAAAGCGAGAGAATAGGGGAACAAGTATAAGCGGATGATATCCTGCTCAACCCCATTCTGCTTATAGGAGTTTGAAACCTGAATGGATTTGTCAATATGAGCGTTGGGATCATCACGGGGTAGACCGTGGAATTGGCAGTTATCTTTTATGAGTTGTACGATGTGGTGTTTAAGCTCAAAAGAAGCTCCGTCAATCACTGGATAGCTAATCGGTCCTCCTTGTCCTTCGATGGATGGTTTGGTGTTGTCGGCGAGAGTAACACGAGCGGCCATTTGTGGAAAACGGGAACGTCTTTCTTTGCGGATGGTACGGATAATCGACTCAGGATCGGGTATGAAAATGAGAGATTCAGATCCGGATGATCTGGTCGAATATCGTTGTAGGATGTGGGAAGGTATTGTCGGTTGAAACAAGGAAAAGAAAATAAGAATGGGAAAGAAGTATCACTAAATAGAGAACTCGTCTGGATGCTTCAGAGTCTTACGATTAACTCCCCGGCAGCGGCGCCAAAAACTTGTCGCGCCCCGATCCGACATGGTCGTCAACGCAACGGAAGGGGACACGACAGCCGGGTGTTTTAAATTTGTAAAGCTGGGGACCTAAGTTTACTACGGCTGTATAGCGGTAGTATGACCTAGGGTCGTTCTTCAAGCTAATCGTATTGTGAAACGGAAGTATCAAGACAAGTTGTTTATTTTAGTGACAGGATTTTTAAAACAGAGTTTTGAGTGGGTTTTTGTTATTTAGGTCCGTAAATTAAAGCAATTAAATAAAAAGTAAATAAATGGAAAACAGAAATAGGGATGAAATCAGTATGGAGGAGATGTGTTTGTTATGACTTCGTTAGCTTATGCGGGGGTGATGCTAGGGTTTTGATATGAAAACGTATTTTTAAAGGTTTGTATCTTATCTGAGCTTAATTGTTCGTAGTGTAAACACTACTACCCTACTGATTGGGGAGACCAATCAGTATGTCACTGAGTACTAGGCCAAATTGAGTCTGATCGGAGGAGGATGCTCAACTCTTCAACGTTATCCAGTGGCGGAGTAACGACCCTTCTTGGAATGTTAGTCCCTGGGTGCATGAGATAGAGTAACATACCCACTAAGGTTCCGACCTTTCTTAACACTACGGGGACAACGAAGCCAGACAAGGCATTTAAGATTAAGACTTGGTTTCGTAACTATTAACTTTATATTAATGGTTATATTTTATTCTAGAGCTTTCGTCACGGTGTACAGTGCGATTATGCATTTCCACGGTTTTCCAGACCCGAGATGTACTAACGGTGTACAGTGCAATTAAGCATTTCCACAGTGTTCCAGATCTTTAGGTGTACTAACGGTGTATAGTGCGATCAAGCATTTCCACAACTTTGAAGTTAAACCAGGATGTGACACAGTCTTCAACCACCGACATTTCCTTAGCTTCTACGTATTTGTACTTCACTGAAGGTGTTTCCAACGTTACACGAAGTACAGTGCCGTTTACCGTGGTCTTTCCGGGTCACATACTTTATGGTCACTCTAGACTAGTTTAAACTAAGTTTGTATTAAAGCCCAACCATCTATGATATAAACCAGCCCTCACTATATCCCAATAAATCCATGATTGATTCACGGTGTACTATACGAAAGGTTTTAAACAGTATTTCCACAACTACGCAATTCAGACCATGTTTACAGTTTCAGAAAACATAGATAGGTAGTGACCGTTTGATTAAGGTTCGCGACTCCTTGTCATAAAGGTTCTAACCACGTTTAATTGGAGGAAAGGCGATTAGGTTTAGAAATTCATAAATACAAGGTTAATAAATCACCAGTTTTCATTATATAATATAATTGGGATCATTACTTCCACAACGGATTGTGCCCACGACTTTCATAGCTTCCACGTTCCGTACTACACACATAAGTGATGATTCCGGCGCTATACAAATGAAAGCCGTATAACGTTACCTCCGTTGTTTCATAATGTTATCATCCCAATCATATATTTAAAGTAGCATCACCCCACACATATATAACTAACTACAGCATAACAAACACACAAGGAAACTACTCACTACGCATAATAACAGGTCCTAAATCTAGCATAATAACAATAGCAATTATCATTATAACAGATAAGGAAAGAAGTAACCGTTAATAAAGCGTAGATTGAATAAGCGTTTAGAGAGAGAGTACAAGCAGAACTTCCGCATTATCCTTGACAATATTACAATAAAATCCCCTGGACTATTCCCTACGCTATTACAAAAGTAGCCCCTCCGTTAGTTTCAGTTAAATACTAACTGAGAACTAACGAGATCAAACCCTAATTTCTAGAGAGAGAAAGAAAGAAAGAAAGAGAGAATAGAGAAAGGGAGAGTGTGTGAGAGAGAAAGTGGAAATGGAGAAATGTGTGGAATGGTGAGGTGTGTTGAATGTTGGAGGAGTGACCTCCTATTTATAGGCAAAGCTTGAAATCAGCCGTACAAGTCGCGAAGCACGCACGTACAAGCAAACGAAGCACAAACGGGCAGCATATGGGGTACCAGGGACCGTATACGGCCTTCATAGGGCCGTATACGGTGTATAAAGGGCCGTATACAGTCTATGAAGGGCCGTATATGGTGTGCAAGGCCGTATACGGCTTCCGTCTGATTTCGTTCGTTGCTTAAAACGTCAGTATCTCCTTCGTTATGCGTCCGTTTGACCTGATTCTTTCGCCTGTGTCTTCGTAATTCCGTTACGCTTCTAATGGTACCAATATCACTAAAATTGGATGTGTATAACTTTAGCATAGCCGAAATCACTTTATAGGAGTTTGTAACCATCCTGTCTTCTCCGTTCTTTATCTGATTTGCATGATTCTTGATTTTCTCGTCTCGATTTTACCTATTACAACATATCATAAGGTTAGAATGTGTTTATCATAGGATAAATGAGGGTACGAGAATTGGTTGCTGTTTATTTGCTCCGTTTTGCTCGTTATTCGGATGTTTTTACTGACTTTTGTAGCAACGTCTATATTTTGAGCACTTTAGTGAATTTTGGTAAATAATGATTGTTTTAGAATGTTTTCACTAAAGATGTGCCCAAAAAATGTGGAATAATGGCCTTGAAAACATGACTTTTTGCGTCACATCAATAGTTAACACATAAAATGTTCCTCAAAATTTTCAAAATTCTTCAAATTTCAAAACTTTTTCAAAAGAAAAACGAGTTTAATCCTCTGATTAACTCTAAATTTTTTAGTTTTGATGTTTTTAAGAGAAGTCATTTTCAAAATATGAATAAGTTGTTTTAAAATCTAAGGAAAATAAGTTAATAATTGCTTAAGCAAGAAATGATAATCTAACAAGAACATGAATAGGCACATACAACCTATTTTGCAGTGAGGACTTGAGCCTTAAAAGCATTCATTTTTTAATGCTACATTGTTCATTTCTTGTGTGTGCCGATGCATGTATCTCTGAATTAGAACTTGCTCTTGACATACGCTTCGAGACCATATTGGTGAGTACCGTACGCGGTACAGGTGCAATTAGATGACCTTGACATTCCCTAGGACTTAACCCACTTTTTAGACTTCTCTTTTAAGCCCAAAACCTTTCCGATGCTCATTTTTAGCATCGATGATCCACTTAGTAAACCCTGTTGAGCCTAAACCTTTTCTTTTCATAAAACCCACATGTTTAAACCCCTACTTTCCCAAATATCCCTAAACTTATCCTAGAATTTCTGAGGTTATGAAGAACGCTTTTAAGAAACATCCCTTCAAATTGTCTTACTCTCTCGTGTTCTCCGAAAAAGAAATATCTTTGGTGTGAAAAATTGACACCATAAAAAAAACTCGACGAAGAAAGATAAGAAGAAGGATTTCTGCATTTAATAATCCTTGGAAGTTCTCTGGCAAAGAAGTTCTGAAAGAAAAAGAAAAAAAAAAAGAAAAAGAGAAAATTAGAAAAAGAAAATAGAAAAAAATAAAGAAAATAAAGCTTAGCGATTCGAAGTATCGCCCTAAAAGAAGAAGATCCGATAGAAGACAAAAGCTACTTTACTTTCATCCATTTCTAAACTAAGTTTTCCGTAACCTTAGGAGTCCTAAGATAAGCAACACCCTTACACCCAAAATTTCCACTATCCATACCCCTTAACCCTCACAAACATTACAACCCCTGAATGTCTTGGGATAATTAGCATCGTTCTCACCTAAGTGGTGGAGATCCGATTCTCGATCAAGCTTATGACGATGAGTACTGCATGACTGGCTAACTGAGCGATTTCTTTGTTTAGAATATTAGGAAACCCGAAACACTCTTGAGTGAATTGAGTGACCACCTTAGTGAGATCGCATGGTCATGTATACTCCAAGATCACGAGATTTGGAAGTATGCTTAAAGAGAATCATTACTTGTTTCTGAAATGATTATCTTATCTTTCCTGATGTTTTTAGAGCAAATATATGAATATGAGAAAATGATAACTTTTAGAAATGTTCTGACTCACCCCAAAACCAGATTTTTAAAATATCTTTTTCGCGACGCATGGATGTGTTACTTGAGGACAAGCAACTTCTAAGTGTGGGATACTTGATGTGACCTAAAAAGTCATGTTTTTAGGCACATTATTCTGCACTTATTGGACTTATATTTGGTGATATCATCTTAAAACATCTATTATTTACTTAAAATCACCAAAGTAGTCTAATTATGGGCGTTGCTATTAAAATCACCAAAAACATCCGTTTATCACGCAAAATGAGGCAAATAACGTCACCTTAAATATCCCCTTCTTAATTTACTTATGAAATTGAATCTTAATTCATATTTTATGATTCCATAGGGAAATCCAAGACCGGAGGTGAAAGAATCAGAAGAAACGGACGAAAGACGGAGAAGATACACAGTCTAGAAGCTCGTCGATCGTCATCCGGAACACACAAAAGTCAAACACTTCCAAATTTGGCAAACTTAGTGTCATTAGAAGCGTAACGGAAAAATGAAGCCAACGGCACAAGAATCAAGCAAATCGGGCTTAAAACGAAGAAGAAACGGACGAACCAAGCAACCGAGAAGTCAACGGAGGCCAAATGGAGCACCAACCCCCCCTACCACCAAGGGTGCCGTATACGGCACCTTAAGTGCAGTATACGGTACCTAGGGTGCCGTATACGAGGTCTTTTGCCTTGTGAGGTGCCGTCTGACCCCCCCCTTTGGTCCGCTTGCCCCGTATGCTGCTTTGATGCTTGTATTTTGTGCTTCAAGACTTGTACCAAGGCTTTCATCCTTCCCCTATAAATACCAAGCCTCATTTCTCATTTCAAAACACCTCTCATCTCATTCTCATTCTCTCTCTAGAATTAGGTTAGCATTCTCTCTCCAGCACTACTCTTAGGAGTTAGAGGAGAATTAGTAGGTAATTAGCATCCTCTCTCTAGCACTACTCTTAGGAGTTAGAGGAGGATTAGTAGGGTAGCTTTTGTAATAGAGTTGGAATTCTTGGAGGATCTCCTTTGTAATATTGTTCGAGATATTTCGGAGCACTGTCCGTGTAACCTTTCAGCAACTATTCAATCTACGCATTACTTTCGGTTATTTCTATCCTTATCTTTCATAATGTTGCATGCTATTATTATGTTTGATTTAGGATACATTGCCATGATTAGTGAGTAGATTAGCTATTGTGTTTGTTATGATGTAGTTAGCTTGTTAATACTTTGGGTGATGCTACTTTAAATACAATTGGGATAACATCGTTATGAAACAACGGAGGTAACGTTATACGGCTTTCATTTGTATAGCGCCGGAAACATCACGAATGTGTGTAGTACGGAACGTGGAAGCTATGAAAGTCGTGGGCACAATCCGTTGTGGAATAATGATCCCAATTGTTAAATATTGAAAACCGGTGTACTGTTAACTATACATTTATGATTTTAAACTAAAATATCGCCTTTCCTCCAATAAACGTGGTTAGAACCTTTATGACAAGGAGTAGCTAACCTTGTTCAGACGGTCACTACCTATCTATGTTTTCCAAAATAAACATGGTCTGATTTTTTAACTAGTGGAAATACCGTTTAAACTATCGTATAGTACACCGTGAATTAATCAGGGATTTATTGGGATTGAATCATTAAAGTGAACGGGATGTTTAGCTATCATAGATGGTTTTACTGTAATATAAGCTTAGATATATTGAGTTCAGATGGCTGTAAAGTATGTAATCCAGTTGAAGCCCTAATACGACTGAGTATCCGGTATAACGTTGGAAACCCCTTTGGTGGAGTACAAACACGTGAAAACCTTGGAAAGGTCGAAGGCTGTATACTGTATTACATCCTGGCATAGTCTGTGATCCAGGAAAGACCGTAATACGGGTTAATACACAGTATAACATTGAAAACACCTATCGTGCAGTACAATTACATACAAACTGTGGAAAACCCTGTGGGTTGAAGACTGTATCACAGCCGAATATCTCTGAACTCAATCACAACCATTAATGTATATGTTAATCAGTCACCACCTGTCTTAAATCTTAAATGCCTTGCCTAGCTTAGATATATTTGTCTGTGTTAAGAAAGATCAGTGGATAAATTGCGGACTGTCGCCTTATTCCTACACCCCATCTGAGGGTCACCTAGTCTCGTCACAAGAGACGGTGAGGAGGGTTTCAAGACAGTCCGATCTGATCAGAATCTTGATAGCCTAGTACTCAGTGACATACTGATCGGTTAACCTGATCAGTAGGGTGCTAGTGTTTACACCACAATGTATCTACGTGAACGCAAGACACAAATCTTAAAAGACGTTTTTAAATATAAAACCCCAAATACAGCATCACCCCACGTAAAAGCTAACGAAGTCATAACAAACACAAGTCCTCTTATACTGATTCAACCTACCGCTTTTAATTACTGTTTTTAATTAGTTTAAATTTAATTAGGACCTAAGTATAAACCCCCACTCAAAACTATTTTCAAACCATCGCTAATTTGAATTGTTCATCCCGACAAGTCGTTTCCCAATACGATTAACTCTTTAGAACGACCCTAGGTCATACTTCAGCTATACAGCTCTAGTAGAACTTAGGTCCCCAGCAAAATATAAATTTTTAAACTTCCACCGACGTGCTACCATACGGTCGCGTTGACGACGCGTGACGGTTGGTGGCGCGTCAGATGTTATTCAATTAAATTGGAATTATTAACTAAACTAATAAAGCAGTAACATAGGGGGTACGTTTTAATTCCGTGCGAACATTGAATATTAAAATAATAATAAAACAATTAAAACTTAAATTAAATAACAAATAGGAAACAATAGGAATGAACAAGTAATTGTGTAGATAACTCCACTCAGATTCATATATTCCGATTCATTGCACGTTAATTATCTAATTGTAATTTCTTTTATATCAACTTAGATACTAATAAAAGAATCTAAGTTAAATGTAAATTAGACAACGGTTCGGGTCTAACTAATTTCTATAACCTAGGGTCCCACATTAAACATCGATCCGATGTCGCAAGAATTGTATGTTTGTATTGCGTGTTTTTCCCTAAATTATGCTTTAAGTATTCACGATTAGTTATAATTAATCCTCGCGGTATGACTCAACAATACCTATTAATAATCAGTTATTAATCTTATTTATTTTAGGTTATTCAATTTATTAGTCTCTTAACTTATCAAACTCAATATATTTAGCAATGATCAAAACCGAGATTTTAATCATTAATAATCAACTATATCAAGGGAAATCAATCTCAATGACATAATCAATCACGTTAAGTAATAACTAATAACCACCAATAAATAAGGATCTACGGATAATATAACCATCTTCAATCAAATAACTTAATAAACGTGCAATTAATATCGTTCAATAATCATTATCCAAGTTTTATTAAATACACAACTACTATATAATTCAATTCATAATCAGATTTGTAAAAACAGCATCATTCAATCTCAAAAACGTCATGTAATCGAAATAAATAAGAGTAATACAAACCGAAACGATGAATCACAAAGTATTAGAGCGAAATAACATAAACCCTAACTCTTCGTGCCTCCAAAATGCTCCTATCAGTCAAAATTAAACCTTTGGAGTCGAAAATAGTCGTCTGGAACAAACCCTAGCCGAACTCTTGTTTTAGGGTTAAAAATCGCATTTTATAGTATTCTGGAAAAATGATCCATACGGCGTATGGATTGATTAAAAGCCCGTCCCAACACCGCGTTTACTGGGCTTCCACCGCCACATCCATACGGCGTATGGATGATCCATACGGCGTATGGATGTGATTTTCAGCCGGTTTTTCAACTTTTCTTCTTTTAATCCTTCGACTTCGCACCTTTCTTCAAAAATGCATCATTTAACTTATTTATTGACTGTTTTCTGCTTCTTTTCGATTCAAGCTCCAAATGAACTCCTAAATGCAAATATGAACGAAATAAGTATCTTATTTACATAAAATGCATTAGAAATCTATCAAACACGGGGTAAATTAGTGCCACAATATAGTACATTTTGGCGTTTATCATATGTCAAGAGCAAGTTCTAATTTAGATATACATGCATCGGCACATACAAGAATTGAACAATGTAGCATTAAAAATGAATGCTTTTAAGGCTCAGGTCCTCACTGCAAATGGGTTGCATGTGCCTAGTCATGTTCTTATTAGATTATCATTTCTTGCTTAAGTAATTATTAACTTATTTTCCTTAGATTTTAAAGCAACTTGTTTATACTTTGAAAATGACTTCTATTAAAACATCAAAACTCAAAAATTCAAAGTTAATCGGAGGATTAAACTCTTTTTTCTTTTGAAAAAGGTTTTGAAATTTGAAATTTTTTTGAAAAATTTAGAGGAACATTTTCTGTGTTAACTATTTTTGAACTAAAATTAAAAAAACAGACCAAGGTATTCTATACCTGCTATCCCACACTTAGAGGAACATTATCCCTAATGTTCTCTTGAGTTGAGATTGTATAATCCCACACTTAGAGTTTGAACATGTAAGAAAATGTTTCTCCAGTGTTTTGTTTTGGGATGGAATCCCACACTTAGTGATAAGTTTAGGATAGAGTATAGATTACTTAATTAATACACTAACAAAACAAATACGCACGAATCATGATAAGAAACAAATAAAAGAGGAAAGGATCAGATACTCCCCAGATAGTGAGTTGCATAGGAGCTGCGTTTTTGAATTTGCAGAAGGAGATGTGGCAAAGATCTTCTTCTGAGTTCTTAATGAGGATCGGCTCGGTTCCAATTGACTTGCTTATTTCCATTCTTTTATCATCTCAACATCTCAATTTCATTCTCTTGAAGTGATCTTTTAAGTGTGAACATGTTGGATGTACCCTTTTTTTTACAAACTCGGTTTTGTTTTTGCAAATGAAAAGAAATCACTATCTCAGACTTTGAAAGATGTTTTCTATTACAAATCAGTTTTATAAATCATGTATTTTAAACAAGTTCGAGCATAATGCATAAAAGTAGTATGCAAGTACCTCAAATGCTCGAAACACATGAATTAATAGGTCATTATAAAATGATTTTCCTTTTATCTGGGAAACAGTGGTTTATTTGCAAAACGAGTTGTATTTCAGAATATGTTTTAAAACATTTTGGGCTCATCCAAGTGTAAAGGATAGTCGGAGATCTTCTTCATTTCTCAGATTCTCTTCCTTTTCTACGTTTATTCCATGGGTTGCCTCCCAAGAAGCGCTGCTTTCATAGTCGAGAGCCTGACTTTATTCCACGGGTTGCCTCCCGAGAAGCGCTGCTTTTAGAGTCGAGAGCCTGACTTTGCCTTCCTTCAATTTAGATGGTGCTGGAACCTCCAGGGTCGGAAGTGCTCAGAAGTGGAACCCTGGGATTGCGTGGATAGATCCTCAGAAAGTGGCGAAATGATTTCAAAAATGTTTGGAATCTCTTCTGAAAAGATAGGGAAACTTTCTAGATGTTGCTTAGTGACTCTTTTCATGTGTAGAAGATTCCAAGTGATATCCCTGATTATTCTAGAGATAGTTCCGCGAGAATCAACTACAGAGAAACCATCAGATTCAATCATTTCTCTCTGAGGTTGCTGCCGTCTAAATGAGTCCATGAATCCGAGAAACTGGAGGTGTAGAGTGTCGTGATCTGCTATGCTGGAGTTTCCTCTCATTTCTCGAATGGAATCATGAATATCCTGGAGGAGCTTGGTTTGATAGCTGGTGAACGTGAGATTTGAGTTCTTGAAGGTGTTGCATACTATATCGTATATCTCACGCAAACCATAGTGAAATATCTGTCGATGCTCTTCCGGATTATCCTCAACAAATATTTCCTGGATCCGATCTGTGATGAAGTTCACGATGTTAACCATCGAACCTTCTGGTATTGAAGAAGGGATGTCACGCAACCTTTCGGTAAAACTCACATACTCGAGATCTTTGGCAATCTTGTGAGCATGGTACTCAATAGTGCAGTCTATGTAGAACCTGTGAGGAGAAGTCTCGTCAATGTGGTCATTCCTAGCCATAGAATTAAGTATGCCCCGAAGATTGTTCATTAGTCAAATATCAGCGTCCTCATCAGGGTTCCCAGTAGCACGGTACATTTCCTCGTGGAAAAAGTGCAGAAACTCACTTTGTTTGCGGGAAAATGGAAATGCGGATCTGATCAGAGTGTCATAGATCTTCCTGTAGATGCGCTTCTGTTCTTCAAAGAACTCCAGCTCTTCGGATATAGGTCCAGTGTTTTGTTGTAGCAGCTGAGCAGCGAGATCTTCGGTGAAGGCATTGAGGCGATTGTGGAAGAATCTGTATTCTTGGGAATTGCTGGCTTGGTTGACTTCAGACTCGGCTATGATTTCCTCAATCAGGGCCTTTTGTCGTGGAGTGTACTCATTGGTTGAGTTAATGATAATGCTAGTCATAGTGGGTATGTCATTTTCAAAGTCTTCGATAGCACTTATCATTTCCTCATGGTTGGTGATGATCGGAATTTCTGGAGAAGGTGGATCAGCAGGATGCGTAGGAAGATGGATAGACCGGATATCTACTGGAATGTCAGCGTAGACGACATCATCCTTTTCACTTTCTATGTATGGAGAATCCCTAGCCTGGGAATCAGGGAACTCAACATTATCAGATGGCGGATGGGTGTCATCAGTGATTTGAGATATCGGTTGTGAAGAATGCATCTCTATATCTCTTTCCTCCTAAGATTAGTACCTCGGCTAGATTCAGAGGTTCCTCCATATTCGAACAGTGTTCGAGGCGCAGATGCGTCGAAGGTTTGAATCCTTCGGGTAGGTTCTCTTGAATACAGCTCTGGCAATCGGGAAGCTTTGTACGCTGAGATCTTCATCAGAAGTTTGTCTCTAAGCTCTGGGTGTTATTTTGATAAAGCGATAGTTTTCTCAATGCTTAGAAGAGCGTCGAGTCGAGGCGAGATAAGAGGTTTAGAGGGGTATATGACAGAAGCTATAAGCCTTTCCATAGTTATGCCAAATCCTGCATCGTATGGTTCATCAGTGGGTGGATTATCATCTGATTCGTTATCTGATAGAGATAAGGTGTTAGAGTTCTCGATCTGCATGATTCCTGCTGTCGGAAAGTGGGAATCAGGTAAGCAGTGATGCGGTGAAGTGGATTGGTATAAGTCCTCCTCTTCTTCTTCAGGGTCTTCTTCCATTTCTTCTTCAGATTCCTCCATTTCTTCTTGTTCAGTTTCAGTTTCGTCCTCCATTTCTTCCGGTTCTGACTCATCTGGCTCAGAATCTCCCGTCTCTTCTTCTGACTCTGACTCTTCTGTTGATGAGATTAAACAAGTATGTTCATCAGGCACGTAGGTGTCTGATGGTTCCGAATCATTAATGTCGTCGTCCGAAGTGATCCTGCCCATTGAAATGGCGTATATCTCTGCTTGCTCTGCGAGAAGTTCATCAGCCTGGTTGATTTTGAATGCTAAAGTTTGTCCATGTGCTCTGAGGCTAATATTCTGCAAGTAAACATCAATAATAGCACGAGAAGTATTCATAAATGGCTTTCCTAGGATAATGGGTATGTTAATGTCTTCCTGTATATCCATCACTACGAAGTCAGTGGGGAACCAGAATGTATGTCCCTATACTTGGATCTAACGTAAACGAGTCAATCAATTGTTTGCGGAATCAACAATTGAATAGTAAAACAATCACTTGAATAATCAAAACACAATAATAATCAAACCAAACGTTGTATATTCGATTATAATCGATCAGATTACAGGGATTTCGACAAATGGCGTTTAGGGTTTCGTCAACCCTAAACAGAAAATGTAAATACGAATTTATACAAACTATTGCACCTGCGACGTCGCTCACAACGTCGCACGCCCAAGCCCATGCGACCTAGACTACGTCGCAGGCCCAAAACCTGACGTCGCACCTGCGACGTTACAGACAACGTCGCAGGAATCAGGAAACTCAAAACATTTAACAAAACGAACTACGAGCTAGACCAACTGACAGACACACAAATTGCATCAACAAACTCCCCCGTGTCTTCAGCTTGGTCTTTAAAAAGTTTCATCATCTAAACCCAGCCCGCAGGAAATTGTCCGTCAGCATGAATTCCATGAGTTACACAAACAGTAACAACTTTATAAAATTGTTCGGCTAAACGTTTGTTAAACACATTCTTCTGACCAACACGAATCCGATCATCATAGAGTTTTCTCAAATCTTTTTCATGAAAGTTAATCAAACTCATCGGATCATACAATCTAAACGTTGCTTGTCTCAAATTCCAAATACCTCCAACTTCTGGCCACGAATCTGAATCTGGAACAAAAGTAATAACCCCTTCACCAGTTTGTGAATCGAGTTCCCATTTAACAAGTCTTCGCTAGAAAATAATAAGGAACTGGTTCCAGAGGTATCTCAGTCAAACAGTTAGCTGGTGGATAATGAACTTTAACCATTGGCTTCCTGGTAGCTGGATCAATTTTCTTTTTGAACGTATACCGAGTACCCAACGTCGGTTTCAACTTGGAATATTTCTTCGATAAAACTTCTCGACGTAAATTCCTCTGAATAAACTCGGCATAATCATTCTTGAACGGATTAATCAAATTAAGCTGAGCTAATCTATTAATTTCTCCTTTCGGCAACGTGCTTAATCGATCAAAACGCATTTTGAAGTACTGAACTCCATCCGCTCTCTTAATCATAAACAGATTTCTCTGACACTTCCAGCTTTTAATAACTCCGGTGTAATTTCGACCAACCCGGTAAACTTGACATTTAACTGGAATAGGAACTGGATTTCGTCCCTCAGGCCACCATTGCTTGTTTCTTTCTTTCTTTTCTTCAGCAGTGTATTTCCTTGGAATATCCGTAGATTCAGGTTCAGGAGCTGCTGAGTCCGGTGCCTGTGTCTCTTAAGCTGGAGTTGATGTCAAATCTTGAGCAGGCTTTGCAGAAGAACTTGATTCTCCACGTTGATCTTTAGCAGGCCTCTCATCTTCACTCGAGTCAGATTCTATAATCGGTGCACCATCGTAAGCTTTCCCGGATTGTGCATCATCATAAGCTTCATCTGAATCTAACTGTTCATCTTCAATCGAAACATCATCATCCATATCGAAAACATTCTCAGATTCTGCCTCAGAACCAACTCCACTGGCCATTCTCTGAATAAACGATAAATTAGCGAATGAATAGTCAACGGCTAGCGGTCTCGGCTGTCCTTGAATATCATCAACACAAAAGTAATCCAAACGAGGAACAGTTTCATTAACATTTTCGATTACAGGAGTGGGGGTTACATTTTCAGGTCCTAGTGACTCTACATTTGGGCCCCCAGACCCAATCTCCCCCGAGGCACTAGACCTAGCCTCCAATACATTAACCCTGAGCTTTGTTTCCTCAAGCTCCTTAGCTTGAACCTCGATCAGTGCATCTTGCGCAGCAATCTTTTCATCTTGAGCTTCTATCTTTTTCTGCATCCTCAGCATATCATCCATCATTTTTTGCATAAATGCTGGAGTGGGCTCAACAGCGAAAACCTGCTGAGGAGGTGGAATAACAGGAGCTGTTGCAGAAGAAGACTGACGAGGACGGCGACGACGAGGCTGAAAATCTGCGTCGGTTGGGTCATCACCGCCTCGAATGCGTTTCCCGGTATCCCGTGCAACATAACGTCGACCTTCACTGATACGACGTGCAATTCTCTTGGCTCGACGCGGTTGTGTGCGTTGAATGAAATCCATCTCATTTGGGTGCGGGACAGCACCATCAGAACTAGGAGGAGTTGAACCACCATCATCTGTATCAGTATTACCAGAAGACTCCTCCTCAGTGTGATGAACGTCTTCTACACGTCCAAACTGTTCGATCTGCTGAACTACCTTTTCAACATGCTCCCCCGCAGCTTGAACAGGTATGTTCACTAATGGTTGTTGCGGTTGCTGTGGTGCTAGAACATCCATGTACTGAGGTTCAGGAGGCGGCACGTAATTCTCATTCACAATAGCACCAAATAAAGCAACATCTGGTGGCGCCTGAACCCCTCTTTCATAACCAGCACAAACAGTAAAGATCCGATTCTGCATCGGTGAGATCTTCAGTCTCTGATCAATATCACCCAGTGCCTGAAGAGCTGGATGATGGCGATTGATGTGAAGCTGAATGAAACGCGGATATAAGACCCATTTCTGATCTCCGGCGTTTGCGTTATCTACCATGGCCTTGAATATAAAACCAGAAAAGTTGAAAGGCTTGTTGTAGACCAAAGCTAACATAGCAGAAGCCAAACTCCTGCTCATCCCGTCCGTACCACCTTTTCAATTTCCCAAACAGACGATAACAACGTGCATCAAATATCTCCAAACACGTGTTAGATTCGCTTTTCGGTATTGATCAGTGGGAATTCCAGGATATCCAATTCGTTGCATAGCCCCCGCAACAAAATTAGGATCAAAGCTAACAGGCATATCTGGTTGATCGTTTAGCTGAAGAAGGTCCCTAATGCTCTGTTCAGTAATCGTGATCTCAGTGCCAAGAACTGAGGACACCAACCGTCGAACGTTGTTATCAGTAATAACGTTGGCGTTTCTCCAAAATGGGTTTATCAGATTCCCAAAAACAACCGTGTTGTCAGCAATGGCATGAAATACCCTCGAACGTCTCAAAAATGCGATCATTTCATGATATGGTGCCGCCTTATCGGAAGTATCATCAAGATAAGCAGCAGTATTATGACGCGCCTCAAATACTAAAGCCATATCTACAAAAACAGAAACATATTGCAACTCAAAACATATTAGCAAAAATGTATCAAACTTCCTGGAATTAGCGACGTAGTTACTGACGTCGCATACCACATAGCGACGTAGAGATGTACGTCGACAAAAATCAGAATAAATTACAAAGCGACGTAACACATGACGTCGCAGAAAATTCGAGCGACGTCAAGACGGACGTCGCATTTTGCAATTTATTGTGAATTTAATCACTTTATTAAAAACTGCGACGTAGGAACTGACGTCGCGTAGGACGTCGCGGAGAATGCGACGTAGAAAGGGACGACGCATGCAAATAAATAATAATTAACTAATGCGACGTAGGCCACGACGTCGCAGCTGACGTCGCAACGACGAACAGTCGTCCCCAACCCAGAAACCCTAACCCTCGAATTTAGGGGTTTTCAAAAACAACTACATCACAGGATGCGGCAATGAATGGTGATCACGAAAACATAATTTATACAATATAAACCACACAATACACCATTTAATTTAACCCAAAACCACAACCCATAAAACCGTAACATATAAATAGCAATTTAATGAAAAATACACGGTGAAAAGAGGTGTAGTTAGTACTTATGTGTGCGGAATAACGGGTGGAACAAGACTACGTGAATGAATCGGAATAAAAACGGCTCTAAATCACAAACGAACCAAATATGCACAAAAAACTCGCTACGTCGCAATCGCCAAAGCTCACGTCGCACGCTACGTCGCTAGTGAATAGTGAATAGTGAGACGTGATACGTCGCGGTTGAGACTATATATAGTCTAACCCAAAGTGCGACGTAGTTTGGGACGTCGCTAGCGACGGCAAGGTTGACGTCGCATAAATCAGTTAGGATGTAACTTTAGTCGATTTTGAATTTTCAAAACAGTTAACACGTAATTTTATTTAGCAAATAATATCCAAATGACTAGTGACTTGGGAAAAAGAACATAGAATAAAATACAACATAAAAAAAAATTAGGTAAAATTACTAACACTCTGTTTTTGGTGACGGAGTTGTTTTGTCTGATTAGGGATCATATCGGAATAACATGCAATTATTAGGAATAGTAAGTGTTATTTCGATCATCAGTATATTTGTCCACTTTAAATTTACATGGCACATTTAAAACACCTTTTATAAAAATTATTTCAAGACGATTATTGGTATTGTTTATCCACCTAAACATGTTACATCCGTGTCTTTGGTCAAATCTATTTATTGTTCGTATGAATATTTCACCATGGTCCCCACCATTGACATACCCCTTTAACCCAGACAATAACATAGTTTCCAAATTTAGAAGGAATACTAGAGAATCGATTTTAAGAGTCAAGCCAGCGGTGACAGGTCTGTACCGACGTACAGCAGAGCAACATACACTTGACTCAGGTTTAAGCAAAACCGATCGCAGTCAAACCAAACTTGATTTATTCAATTGGCGACCTTGATCAGTACCTTAAATTTAAGACTTTGCAGGTTCATTGACTCACGTTTGCTTAGTTTTGAGAATATGCTGAATTGAGACCAGGTCTGTACTTACGTACAACAGAGGAAACAACCAACATACTCCCCCAAAAGATCTCAGATAATCAATCCAAAATTAGAAGTATGTCAAGCTACGCTAAGGAATTAAGACATAGAGTCATACATCACATGGTGTTTACCACAGGTTCATAGACATGTATTAGATTTACTTCTTAACATCCCAGAGACCGGTGTGTAGCATGCCTACCAATACATCGTGTGATGAAGATAATTTAGATAGAAACTGTTTTAAGTGTGTCAGATAAACCTACAGACACATCCAAGATAAACCTTAAAATTCCATTTTGTGCTTGTCACCCGATGTACTATCATATCCCAAGTTGTTTACAGACACAACTTCAATGTCTATTTTAAAAATGTTGCAACCTCGCGTTTTCTTTAATACTAAAGAGTATAAAGAGTGGCTGTTGCGAATTATTTTTTTTTTTTTTTTTAAGAATTTAAAAACTTAAAAATCCAAGTCACAAATCACTATTTTGACTGAAAGAACCTTAAACCTATCATATTGACCAGTTCAATAAAACGGTATCGCAAAAAGGCTTTTGTGAAAAGGTCTGCACACTGCTTAAGGGTTTCTATATGTACAACATCTATGAGGTGTTTCTCAAAGCAATCCCGTATAAAGTGGAACCTAAGTTCGATATGTTTGGTCTTAGAGTGCTGTACGGGATTGTGTGTGATAGATATAGCAGCTGTATTATCAATGTAAATAGGAGTCATAGAGAGATTGAACCCGTAATCGCGTAGTTGGTGCGGAATCCAAAGATCCTGAGAACAGCAACTTGCAGCAGCAACATACTCGGCCTCAGCTGTGGAAATGGCAACCGCAGTCTGCTTTTTGCACTGCCAAGAAACTAAGCGCGATCCAAGGAACTGACATCCTCCAGTGGTTGACTTCATATCTACCTTGCAGCCACCGAGATCCGAATCCGAATAGGCAGTTAACTCGAAGTTTTTCTCGTTTGAATACCATAGACCCAGAGATGGCCTAAAAGCAAGATATCCAAAAATACGTTTTACTGCCTTCATATGAGACACCTTCGGATTTGCTTGAAATCGAGAGCAGAGTGAAACGGCAAACACTACATCTGGTCTTGAGGCAGTCAGGTACATGAGAGAGCCTATCATTGAGCGATAGTCTTTCTCCTTGCAATCTTCATCGTCCTCATTAGGTCCAAGATTGTGTTTCACATCAATTGGAGTGCCATAATGTTTACAATCGAGCAAATCATACCGCTTCAACATGTCAGTGACATATTTTGACTGGTGTATATAAATTCCCTTGTCAGACTGCTCGACCTGTAGTCCCAGAAAGAACGTGAGTTCCCCCATAGCACTCATTTCAAACTCAGCTTTCATCAGTCTTTCAAAATCCTTGCACAACTGATCATTTGTTGATCCGAATATTATGTCGTCCACGTAAACCTGCACAAGTAATAAATCCGCTCCTTCCCTTTTGATGAAAAGCGTGCTATCAATCTGTCCTCTATCAAAACCATTCTTCAGCAAGTACTTGGCAAGTCGCTCATACCAAAGTCGAGGAGATTGATGAAGACCATATAAAGCTTTCTTCAGCTTGCAAACATAATTTGGATGCTTTGGGTCTTCAAAACCAGGAGGCTGACACACATAAATCACTGCGTCGACGTCTCCGTATAGAAAAGCACACTTTACATCAAGTTGATACACACGGAATCCTTTAAAAGAAGCATAGGCTAGAAAAATTCGAATTGATTCCAAGCGGGCGACAGGAGCAAAACCTTCATCATAGTCAATACCCTCTAGTTGACTATATCCTTGAACTACCAGACGGGCTTTATTTCGAATAACCGCCCCACGATCATCCATCTTGTTACAGTAAACCCAACGAGTACCCGTCAAGTGAGCACCCTTGGGTAGAGGAACAATTTCCCAAACATTCATCTTGTTTATTTGATGTAGTTCCTCCTGCATAGCCTCTACCCAAGATGGATCTTTTAAGGCTTGTTCAACCTTTTTAGGTTCAATTTGAGACAAATGACATGAATCTATATGAGCTATAAGTCCCAAAAGCTGCTGAGCTGATGTCTGTTTTGCTTGTTGTCGTGTTTGAACAGATGCATGAGGATCACCAATGATATTATCAATGGGGTGATCCTTATGTATACGAGTTTCTGGTATGGCGGTTGGCACAAGATCCACACCCAGATTGTTCAAATCTCCCTCAGTTGCGGGAGTAGCAACAGACTCAGGAAAGACTAACTCTTCTTCTCCCTCATCTTCAGGAGTATATAAGTGAGAGTAGGCAATTGTTTCTTCCTCTTCATCTTCTTCTTGAGCTTCCTCTAAAGGAGGCATGTCTGGATCATATGGAAGCTCCTTTGTATAGATACTCTTTGGAGTAGAAGAAGTATATGTAGTGGGTGTAGTTGGTGATGAAACTGGTGTAGTAGTGGATGAAGGTGTAGGTATTGGAGTGGGAGTGGATGTAGATGCGGGTGTTGTTGTGGGTTTTGAAGTGGATGTTGAAGTAGATGGTTGGGTTGATGCAGATTTAGGGTTTGGGTCCAATGGTTGAACGGAAGAATCAGGAGTTTCTTGAGACAGACTGATTCCATGTAACAGTGTTACCAACTCTTCCTCTATATCATCTTCCAGAAGATTAAAAGAATCAAAGACCTTTTCATAGTTGAAAAACCATTCTGGACCTGTCCCTTGAGGAGGATCCGTGTAGCGTAAACACTTCACTTCAAAATGTTCCTCAATCCTGTTGGTTGACTTGTTAAAGACTCGTTTATTTGGCGAATTGACAGAAAATCCAAGGAAGATACCCTCAGTAGTCTTTTCACCAAACTTGGAGACCTTATCCTTCGTAATCATGATTAAACAGGGACACCCAAAAGGCTCTAGAAACTGCAGATTTGGCTTACGGTTATTGAACAACTCATAACAAGTCTTATTTCTTTTCTTGACCTTAAGAACCCGATTCAGAACATAACAGGCCGTGTTAACAGCCTCAGCCTAGAAAATTATCGGCAACTTAGAATCAGCTAACGTTGTTCTGGCAGTCTCGATGATCGTTATGTTCTTTCTTTCAGCAACTCCATTCTGTTGTGGAGTCCTTGGAGCACTAAATTGATGCTCGATCCCTTTTGAAGCACAGTACATCTCGAGAGTTGAATTTCTGAATTCAGTTCCATTATCGCTTCGTAGTCTCTTAATACTAATTCCACTCAAATTTGCCAACTTATCAAACAGATATACTAAGATATCCGCAGCTTCATCCTTAGTAGCAAGAAAATACACCCAGGAAAATCGGGAGTAATCATCAGTAATTACTAGACAGTACGATTTTCCGCCAATACTCCTTGTAGAAATTGGCCCAAACATATCCATATGAAGTAGCTCCAACGGTTTATCAATGGAATTCACCTGCTTAGACTTATGGGACTTCTTACGTAGCTTTCCTTTGTGGCAAGAGATACAATCATCCTTTAGAGCGAATGACTGTTTTGGAACTCCTAGCACTAGATCATTTTTAGTCAAGAAATTCATTTTTCGGAAATGAATGTGTCCCATTCGTCTGTGCCAAAGCAGTGAATCCTTTTCAGAAGCCTTAGACAAGAGACACGTATATTCATTCGTAGTCTTAACAGTTCTCATGTTCAGAATGTATGTGTCATTCTTTTTTGGTGCTCTCAGCAACACCCATTCTTCCGGAATGACATACCCAGGCTTCAGTATCACGCACTCCGTCTTTGTGAACGCTGTGGTATAATCCTTATCACAGACCTGTGAAACACTTAGCAAGTTGTGCGTAAGCTGTTCCACGTAGTTCACATTTTCAAAACTAACATTACCGTTAGTTAGCGTTCCTCTTCCAGAAATGGTTCCTCCAGTATCTCCAGCAAAGGCAACATATCCTCCTGCGTATGGTTTAATATCCACAATAAGAGATACATCGCCTGTCATATGTCGCGAGTAGCCGCTATCCAAATACCATTCACTATCTTTAACACGTTCTGACTGCTGCAACACACAAACGAAAGGAGATTAGTGAGAAACGGTGACCCAAGCCTTTACAGACTTAGGTCGACCGAGGTCATCAACCATAATCACATCAGATAGAACTTTATTTTTAAACAAATCTGATTTTTCATCTGATGTGTTATCGTTGACAACCAAAGAATCAGCAGTAGATTCTTTTCGTTTCCAAACTTGTGTTGGTTCGGAAATAAGCTTTGGAGTAATGTTGAGCTTTGGATTTAGCAAAGGTTTTTGCTCAACAGTACTCTGTTTCTCAACAGGTTTGGGAGAGTTTGAGTGATGCCTTGGTGGAGAATAAGAAAAAGATTTTCTAAAAACATTTGAACGAGGCATATCTCTCCCAAAACGTTGAGTTAAGAGCTTTGGACAGTCACGAATTAAATGTCCTTGTCTCTTACAGTAGAAACAAGAACGATGCTCAACAAACGGTTGAGGGTGAGGACTAACTTATTTAGGTCTTTTAAAATCAGCACTTCTTGAACATGAACACTGGTGTGAGCAAGTTGCAGAAGGTACTTGCTTTGGTTGATGGTTTGAAGTGGATGGTTTGTTAGTTAAAGAATTTTCTTTTACATTTCTCTTCAAAATTTTCACAGGGGAATGTGATTTTAATGAAGATTTTTCTTCCAAAACCTTTTCTTTAAGCTTTTTGTTTTGAACCTGAATGACGGGTTCATTTGTCAAAATGACATTTTCAGCTTTTACATCAATTTTTTTGAGCTTAGGAAATTCCTGTTCAGTTACATACTCTACCTCAACGACCTCCACATCACTAACAGGAGGTGAATTCTCAGACTTAACAAAAATAGGCGAAGGATACTCTGGCCGTTTAGTTTTCTCCTTTGCCTGCCTCTTTGGCTTTGCTTCTTTATTATTGGTAGCTAACCTAGATGAGTAGTCAGCTAAAATTTCTTTGGTTCCTTCCTTAACAGGCTTAGGATAATAGTTAGTGGGAGGTGGATATCCAATTCCCGCTTTACCTATTGTCCTTGGCTTGTCAACGATTTCATCAAAGATTTTATGAGAATTTGCAAAACTTGTGACTCCCTTTTTAAAATTGTCAGACTCAGATTTTAACTCAGAAAGCTCTTTATTTAACAACTCAATTTCTGTTAAATAGCTCTTAATGGCATCTTGTTGACTTAAAACTTTAGCTTTATATTTCTCAGTGTCATACTTATGAGCCTCAACTTCCTTTTCATAAAGTATTTCATTAGCTTTTTAAAAACTTGTTTGATTAAGTTAGTTTAACAACTTTTTCTCGCAAGTCCGCATTATCTATTTGAGAGCATTTTAAAGAAGCATCCAAAGCAATACATGAAATACAACTTAAAGGTTCCTCAGGTTCATTGTGTACCTCAGGAATGATGTGAGCCATGAGACCTAGATGATATTGCTCAGCTTGTGCACTCCAATCAGTGTTTGTAGGCTCAAACACCACAAGAGCATCCGTTGCTCCAACCTTAGCTTTCTCCTTTGGAGGGGTCTTGGGAGGATCAGGCTTTGTGAGACCAGAAGGAGGCATTTTTGGCTTCTCACATTCACGAGCAAAATGTCCCAAATTCTGACAGTTGTAACATCGGACCTTGCTCTTATCAAATCCAAAGCTTGATTTTCCATTTCCATCTAAACTCTTGCGCCCTGTCCTTTGCAAGAATTTCTGCACCCTCCTGGAGATCATAGCTATGCTCCAGTTCAAATCCATCTGTTCGAGATCATCATCGTCCAGCTGTCCGTAATCCTCTTTAGTCAGTGCCAAAGTAGTGTTTGGTTGTGAAACCAAATCTTTGTAAGAACTAAGAAAGGTTGTATAGATTGCAGCCTGTTCCTCAATGGCCGGTGTTATGGTAACCTGCTGGGTTTGAGAACCCTGTGAAGTTCCAGCTGAATAAAATGATGGATTAGTTCCTGCTGAACTAGATGACGAGTTGATATCAGACACGAAAGCAATGCTACCAAAATTCTTCCCAGCAGAATTTCCTTTTCCACTATAAAGTGACGGTTCTTGAACAAAACCCCCGGACTTACATTCTTTCTTCTTCAGCTCCATTGCATGTGCTTGAAGAATCCCAATTAATCTATCCAACTTCATAGTGTCCAATTCTCCACCTTCTTTTAAAAATTGAACCTTTATATCCCAATATTTAGGTAGAGAATCCAAGAGTTTCTTGTTAACTTCACTGTCAGTCAGAGTATAACCACCCTCCTTCAACTCATTAACTATCTGTGAGTACCGAGTGAACAACCTGGGTGATGTCTCATTTGGCAGGATATCAAACAAATCATATTGTTTCTTGACTAACTCTAGCTTGGCTTCTTTGTAATCTTCATTTCCACCACATCTGGTTTCAATAGCTCTCCAGAGATCATAAGTCATTTCATGATGTTTAAATAACCTTAAGACATCAGGGAGTAAGCACATACATATAGAGGAATGTGCTTTTCTTTCAGTTAAGTACTCTTTACGTTCATCCGGAGTCATTGCCTTAAAGGTTTTAGGAGGAGGGACTGGTCGGTGAGTACCCTCAGCGACAGGATGTTCATATCTTTCCAAAATCGGTCCCCATAATTCTGGGCAATGAAAGTCTATGTATTGTTCATATCTTGATCGCCAGTAAAGATAATCCATATCAGCAGCAAAAAGAGGAGGTTTACTACTGGTACCCACATCATTGCTGTGTCTCATCATCTCTTTAAAGCTTTGAAGACTTTCCCTATCAGACATTGTAAATTCCTGACAAAAATTTCAAACACTCTGAAACTAGCGACGTTGAGAGAGACGTCGCAGAAAATTGATGCGACGGCAAGAGTAACGTCGCAAAAGCCAATGATTCAATTAAGAATCGAAATAAGCGACGTTGAGATATACGTCGCAGAAGACGTCGCAAAACCAAAGTACGTCGCAGCAAGACGTCGCAGAACCACTTAAGGTCAAAATAACGACGTCGTTAACGAAGTTGCAACTTTACGTCGCAAAGACTACTCAAAGTCAAAATCAATAACGTCGCAAGCGACGTCGCAACTGAAGTCGCAGGTAACGTCGCAAAAGCGATCTGAGCTGCGGCCACAAACCCTAAAAACGAAAATTTTAACCCCAAACGAATTCCACAAACGAAAATCGACGAGAACCTTCAATTTTCCCAGTAAACTTGATAAAAAAAAAACATGTATAAACACAAATACAAACGTAGTAATCACAATAACAATATGAATATTACGCCTCTTAATCCCGAACTCAATCCGATACGTCAAAAACGAGCAAATCACTGCTCTGATACCAGTTGTATGTCCCTATACTTGGATCTAACGGAAACGAGTCAATCAATTGTTTGCGGAATCAACAATTGAATAGTAAAACAATCACTTGAATAATCAAAACACAATAATAATCAAACCAAACGTTGTATATTCGATTATAATCGATCAGATTACAGGGATTTCGACAAATGGCGTTTAGGGTTTCGTCAACCCTAAACAGAAAACGTAAATACGAGTTTATACAAACTCTGGCACCTGCGACATCGCTCACAACGTCGCAGGCCCAAGCCCATGCGACGTAGACTACGTCGCAGGCCCAAAACCTGACGTCGCACCTGCGACGTTACAGACAACGTCGCAGGAATCAGGAAACTCAAAACATTTAACAAAACGAACTACGAGCTAGACCAACTGACAGACACACAAATTGCATCAACACAGAACCTGTCAACTTTAACCATGACGTTCTCAGTTATGCCTTTGGGATATCGGATTGTTTGATCGGCAAGCTGGACACTCATCTTAGTGGGTTGCAGTGGTCCAAGTTCAAGTCGGGAGTAGAGTTAGTAGGGCATAAGATTTATGCTAGCTCCAAGATCGGCCAAGGAGTGGATCAAGCCCGAGTGATAGATGGAACAGGGCAAAGTGAAACGGCCTGTGTCTCCTAGTTTTTCCGGAAGAGAATTTTGAATGACGGCTGAGCATTCAGCGTTGAGAGAGTTTTTAGGTACTTCGGGTACCTTTTCCTTAGTAACTAGCATGCGTCGGATGTATTTCGATCTGGAAGGGATTCTAGACACGGTGTCTAAGAATTTTACGCCGAGTTTGAAAGATTTGGTGTTGAATCTTTTTTTGATACGATTTGGGAAGGGGACTCGAACTGCTTGAGTAGGGGTCGGCACGGATTGAGTCTCAACTGTCGTCAGGACAGGATTAGGGTTCTTCACCGGAGAAGAAGCATCAGAATGGCTTGGTGCCTTCTGGGTATCCGTGGAGTTCAGAGTCTTAGCCTCCTCAACGTGTGGGTTGTGAACAGTGTTGCTTGGTAGAGATCCTTGGGGTCGAGTATCGAGACGGTGTGCCAACTGACCGATTTGATTTATAAGGCTTTTGAGAACCGAGAGTTGATTTTGCAGGAAAAGGTCAGTTTGATCTTGTCTAGCGGTCGTCTTCTGATTGAAAGCGTTCTGCCCCTGGATGAATTTATTTAGGTTATTATCAGTACTCGTGACTGGAATGATTGTCTTTGCAGGTTCAGCGGGTTGGACATCCTCAGTGGCGGTTAATGGAAGTGGTTGATTTTAAGGAAGTTGCAGTTGTTGTGGGTACATCGGATATCGAGGCTGAAACCTGGGTGGTTGGTTGTTTCGTGGAGGAAACTGGGTTCCTCGTGCTCTTGGCGGAGAGGTTCTAGCGAAGCCAGGTGGATTCTAGGATCTGGTTGGGAATTGTGCGTAGTAAACAGTCCCGTCAGTAGGATCTTCGTATTCGACTGCATATTCCTCGGTAGGATGGTGAACACAGTCCTGGCATGCCTGAACTTGATGAACGTGCTGCAGCTGCTTCTTCAGCTCTCCAATCTGCTTCGTTAGGGTTTCTATTTGTTCGCTCAGAGTTTTGAGGGCTTCAGCTTGAGCGGTGCTCTCTATAGGCAAGGATGAGGATTGCTCATCGGATTTCCAATCGTGGTGATGCATCGTCATATCTTCGATTAAGGCCCATGCTTTATCGTCGTTTAGTTTCATGAAGTTTCCTTGAGCAGCAGCGTCAAGCGTGATGCGATGGATGGGGTTAAGACCGTTATAGAAAATATAGAGTTTATCGGTCTTTGTCATTTGGTTATTGGGAATTCTCCTCACCAAACTCTTGAATCGCTCCCATGATGAGTAGATAGATTCATCGTAAGCTTGTGAAAAATTCGTGATGTCATTCTTAGCCTTGGTTTGTTTGGACGGAGGGAAGTATTTGGTCAGGAATTTGTTTCCCATGTTCTCTCATGAGGTGATTGAGCTGGTCTCAAGTCCCTCAAACCAGGTCAAAGCATGTAAAGCGAGAGAAAAGGGGAACAGATACAAGCGGACTATGTTCTGATCAACCCCATTCTGCTTATACGAGTTGGAGATTTGAATGAATTTGTTGATGTGGGCATTAGGGTCTTCACGGGGTAGTCCGTGGAATAGACAGTTGTCCTTGATGAGTTGGACAATATGGTATTTGAGTTCCAAAGATGCTCCGTCGATCACAGGATAGCTAATCGGTCCTCCTCGTCCTTCGATTGATGGTTTGGTGATGTCGGCGAGAGTAACACGAGCGGCCATTGGTGGAAAACGGAAACGTCTTTCTTTGCGGATGGTACGGATAATCGACTCAGGATCGGGTACGAAAATGAGTGGATCAGATCCGGATGATCTGGTCGAATATCGTTGTGGATTGTGGGAAAGAATTTTCGGTGGTTACGAGAGAGAAATCTAATCTATGGGTATCACTAAAGAGAAAGTTCGTCGGGACGCCTTAGAATCTTGCGATTAACTTCCCCGGCAGCTGCGCCAAAAACTTGTCGCACTGCCAGCAGTCACTTTCGTTTTCGCAACTGGCAGCAGCACGACGGGGGTGTAAGTTTTAAAATTTATATTTTGCTGGGGACCTAAGTTCTACTAGAGCTGTATAGCTGAAGTATGACCTAGGGTCTTTCTAAAGAGTTAATCGTATTGGGAAACGACTTGTTGGACGAACAATTCAATTTAGCGATGTTTTGAAAATAGTTTTGAGTGGGGGTTTTATACTTAGGTCCGTAATTAAAATTTAAACTAATTAAAACAGTAAATAAAAGTGGTAGGTTGAATCAGTATAAGGGGACTTGTGTTTGGTATGAATTCGTTAGCTTTTACGTGGGGTGATGCTGTATTGAGGTTTAATATTTGAAAACGTCTTTTAAGATTTGTATCTTGCGTTCACGTAGATACCTTGTGGTGTAAACACTAGTACCCTACTGATCAGGTAAACTTGATCAGTATGTCACTGAGTACTAGGCTGTCAAGATTCTGATAAGATCGGACTGCCTTGAAACCCCCATCACCGTCTCTTGTGACGAGACCAAGTGACCCTCCAGATGGGGTGCAGGAATAAGGCGACAGTCCGCAATTTATCCACTGATCTTTCTTAACACAGACAGAGATATCTAAGCTAGACAAGTCATTTAAGATTTAAGACAGGTGGTGACTGATTAACATATACATTAATGGTTGTGATTGAGTTCAGAGATGTTCGGCTGTGATACAGTCTTCAACCAACAGGGTTTTCCACAGTTTGTATGTAATTGTACTTCACAAGAGGTGGTTACATTGTTATACTGTGTATTCTCCCGTATTACGGCCTTTCCTGGATCACAGACTATGCCAGGATGCAATACAATGTTTAGCCTACGACCTTTCCATGGCTTCCACGTATTTGTACTCCACCAGAGGTGTTTCCAACGCTATACCGGATACTCAGTCGTTTTATGGCGTTTCCTGTATTACATACTTTACGGCCATCTGATCTCAGTATATTTAAGCTTGTATTACAGTGAAACCATCTATGATAGTTAAACAACCCGTTCACTTTAATAATTCAATCCCAACAAATCCCTGATTAATCCACGGTGTACTATACGATAGGTTAGGCAGTATTTTCACAGCTTCAGAATCAGACCATGTTTATTTTAAGAAAACATGGATAGGTAGTGCCCGTTTGATCAAGGTTCACGACTCCTTGACATAAAGGTTCTAACCACGTTTATTGGAGGAAAGATGATAGTTTAGTTTAAAATCATAAATGTATAGTTAAAATGTACACCGAGTTTTCAATATGTAACAATTGGGAACATTATTCCACAACGGATTGTGCCCACGACTTTCATAGCTTCCATGTTCCGTACTCCACACATTAGTGATGTTTCCGGCGCTATACAAATGAAAGCCGTATAACGTTACATCCGTTGTTTCATAATGTTATTATCCCAATTGTGTATTTAAAGTAGCATCACCCCAAATATGAACAAGCTAACTACATCATAACAAACACAATAGCTAATCTACTCACTAATCATGGCAATGTATCCTAAATCAGACATAATAACAGCATGCAACATTATGAAAGATAAGGATAGAAATAACTGAAAGTAATGCATAGATTGAATAGTAGCTGAAAGATTACACGGACAGGGCTCCGAAATATCCCGAACAGTATTACAAAGGAGATCCTCCAAGAATTCCAACTCTATTACGAAAGCTACCCTTTGTTAGTCTTGGTTAAATATTAACCAAGATCTAACCTAAAACTAACCTAACTAACTAACTAAAACTAGAGAGAGAAAGTAGAGAGAGAATGAAGAATGAAGTGAGAGGTGTAAGGTGTGTCAACTGATGGAAATGAGGTGACTATTTATAGGAGAAATGGAGGAGTTGAGGTACAAGTCTTGAAGCCCAAAGAACAAGTACTAAAGCGTTACACGGGGCGAGCAAGCAACCGGGGGGGGGGGGGGGGGGGGGTCAAATGGCACCTAGGTACCATTTATCAAGCAAAATAGGAGCCAAATGGCACCCCTAGTGCCGTATACGGCACCTATGGCACCCTAGGTACCATTTATCAAGCAAAAGAGGAGCCAAATGGCACCCCTAGTGCCGTATACGGCACCTAGGGTACCGTATACGGTACCTAGGTGGGGTGAGGGGGGGGTTGGTGCTCCAAATGTCTTCTGATGACTTCTCGGTTGCTTAGTTCGTCCGTATCTTCTTCGTTTTAAGTCCGTTTTGCTTGATTCTTGCACCGTTGGATTCGTTTTTCCGTTACGCTCCTAATGGCACTAAGTTTGCCAAATTTTGAGATGTTTGACTTTTGCGTGTTCCGGATGACGATCGGGTGAGCTTCCAGACTGCACATCTTGTTCGTCTTTTGTCTGTTTCTTCTGATTCTTTCACCTCCGATCTTAGATTTTCCTATGGAATCATAAAATAAGAATTAAGATCCAATTCCATAAGTAATTTAAGAAGGGAATATTTAAGGTGACCTTATTTGCCTCGTTTTGCGTGATTAACAGATGTTTTTAGTGATTTTAACAGCAGTGTCTATAATTGGACCACTTTGGTGATTTAAAGTAAATAATAGTTGTTTTAAGATGTTTTCACCAATTATAAGTCCAATAAGTGTAGAATAATGTGTCTAAAAACATGACTTTTTAGGTCACATCACTCCTCAACTTTTAAAAACAACCTTTTAACATTATCCTCCATGTTTTTAATTAAATGGTTTGAAATCCTGATCAAATAGTCAATTTGATTTTGAAAATCAACAATTCGTTTGTTTATGTTATTTTGCTCAACCATGAAGTTGTTGAAAATCGTATTGTTTAGATGAGAAATCAATTGGGTAGAAGTAGAGAGAACTAAAGATTGAGAAATGGGTGGTGTGGTTGACCGCTGAACGAATGGTTTAGAATGAAAAGCTTGGTCAGGGTTTCTATCAGTGGTATCAAGAATTTCTTCGTTGGCCCATTTGTTTGGGAAGAATCTTTGAGATTTCTTCTTTTGTATGGGTTTAGAAGATTCTTACAAGTCCTTGACAACTTTGGAGATGGATTCGAGTTGAGTTTTCAAGGTGTCCAAGGCTTGATCGGAAGTACTCCTTTCCTCTGAAGAGGATTCATCTGGCTCCCAGTCATGATGGTGCATCGTTATCGTCTCAATCAATTTCTACGCTTCGTCCGAAGTATAATTCCATCAGATTCCATCATATACTGCCAACCAAACGCGCCCTAAGTTTCGATTATCATTTTCAGGAATATGTTATCAAATATACCCTACAATACGCGACAAATACTCTTTAGCATTTTCGGTTGTTCATACTTTTTATTCTTTTCTTTATTCTTTCATGCTTTATAGCTTTAACATTTAGATGTTCTGTTTGATACAGGTTTAGGTGGTTTAATATGAGATATAGATTTCTCAATTCTCGTGAAGGGTAAACTGTAAACATATACCGTACTACTAGCATCTTGCCCGCGCAATGCAACGGTGATTATTAATTTTTGATATTTCTTACACACGATAGTGTGTTTGCGAAGATAACATCCTTGTATATTAACATAACATCTTTTTATCATTATTTAATAGTAAATTTTAAAAAATTATTTACAATTGGAATTAAATGTGTTATCTATAGTTGGAAATTAAAGAGTTTGAAAAAATGTGATAGACCAAAGTCACGGTATCAATTTGGAAATGACAATAACAAATGTATAATAATTAGTCTTGGAATTTAGAATGAAAACTTTCCTATTTGAAAGAATTGTTATTTGTAAATGTAATAGGGGTAAGGAAGTAATTTTAATTATTTTTAAGAATTTAAGATTCAACGTCAAAGATGCTTTATTAATAGTATATATTTGATATATACTACCGATCAATAAACTTTGTAATAAGAATTTCTAAAAAACAAATTGCATGAATCAAAACCGTTCGAGTTGCACATAGGGATGGCAATGGATCGGATGTGGATCGGATGATGTCATATCCACATCCATATCCATTTAAATATTCTCGTCCACATCCATATCCAAATTCATTTAATTTCAGTTCATCCATCCATATCCATATCCATATCCAATGGATTAAGCGGATTAATGGATGTCCGTTGTATATTCAAAAAATGTTAAAAAAAAATTTCCTGATATGAAATGAAAGCAACAAATGTTGTAACAAATAAATAAATATAACGTAACATACGGAAATTTATTTACAAAAGTGTGTAACAATTGTCGTCAATGAATCATAATTGGTTACAATTACAAGTAAACATATATTTTGACAAATGTAAATGTGTAATATCTATGTTAATCGGTTAATCATACATATTTTGATTGTCATCTATCGTGGATTGTGATTTCAATATATGGTCAGAACTCAGAAGCAAAACTTGGCTCAGCGCAATAGATTTATGTATTTCGATTTGCTATATATATATATATATATATATATATATATATATATATATATATATATATATATACATTAGATATTTAAATATTACGACTTTATATATTCAATAATACCTTAATAGTTTATAGATTATAAGTATGTCGAGATGTAGATTTATGTGTGTGTGTGTGTGTATCTATATATATATAGGAATGGGATCATGTGAAAACAAGGAGATAAAAAAAACAGTGAAAACATATCCCCACCCTCCATCTAATCTAACTTATATATATATATATATATATATATATATATATAAAAGGGGTGAAGATAAAAAAAAACGGTGAAAACACTTATTCCTTCACAATTTTTTAAGTTATGAACTTTTTTTTTTTTTTTTTTTGAAGTAAACCATAAAAAATTAAGGTTCACACAAAAAAAAATATTTTTTTTGTGAAAAAATATTTTTTGTGAAAAAAACAAATAAAGTCAAATCCGAAAACCAAAACAAAAAAATTAAGGTTCACAATTGAAAAACTTAAAAACTTTCTGTGAATCCAAAACAAAAAAAAAAAATTTACAATTGAAAAGGTCAAAAACTTGCTGTAAACCCAAAAAAATTAAGGTTGACAGTTGAAAAAAAAAAAAGGTTCACAATTAAAAAAGTTATAAACTTTCTGTAAACCAAAAAAAAATTAAGGTTCACAATTGAAAAAGTAAAAAACTTTCCGTGAACTAAAAAAAAATTAAGGTTCACAGTTGAAAAAAAAAAAAGGTTCACAGTTGAAAATTTTTAAAACTTTCCGTGAACCTTAAAAAAAAATTAAGGTTCACAGTTGAAAAAGTTAAAAAACTTTTCGTGAACCGAAAAAAAATTAAAGTTCACAATAAAAAAACTTAAAAAAATTTTGTGAAAAATTTACAAAAAAATTTATGTGAAAAAATTAAGGTTCACAATTAAAAAGTTAAAAACTTTGTGTGAAGCAAAAAATAAAAATAAAGGTTAATGACGAAAATTTTATGTGAATATATATATAAGGGTTCACAAAAAAATTCATATTTGAAGCAAAAAAAATGAAAGTTCACAACTTAAAAAAATTGTGAATCAAAAAGTGTTTTCACCGTTTTTTTTTATCCTCACCCCTTTATATATATATGTGTGTGTGTGTGTGTGTGTGTGTGTGTGTGTGTGTGTTTGTTAGATTAGATGAAGGGTGGGGATGTGTTTTCACTATTTTTTTTATCTCCTTGTTTTCACCACAACCCATCCCTATATATATATATATATATATATATATATATATATATATATACAGAAATGGGATCCTCTGAAAACAAGGAGATAAAAAAAACGGTGAAAACAGATCTTAACCCTTGATCTAATCTACCATATATATATATATATATATATATATATATATATATATATATATAAGGGGTGGAGATAAAAAAAAACGATGAAAACACTTTTTCCTTCACATTTTTTTTTAGTTGTGAACTTTTTTTTCTGAAATAAACCAAAAAAATTAAGGTTCACACAAAAAATATATATATTTTTTTGTGGAAAAAAATAAAATAAAGTCAAATCCGAAAATCAAAACAAAAAATTTAAGGTTTACAATTGAAAAACTTAAAATTTTATGTGAACCCAAAACAAAAAAAGTAAGGTTCACAATTGAAAAAAATTAAAAATTTACCGTGAACCAAAAAAAATTAAGGTTCACAGTTGAGAAAAAAAAGTTTACAATTAATAAAGTTAAAAACTTTCCGTGAACCCACAAAAATTAAGGTTGACAGTTGAAAAAAAAATGTTCAAAATTGAAAAGGTTAAAAACTTTCTGTGAAACTAAAAAAAAATTAAGGTTCACAGTTGAAATGGTTAAAAACTTTCCGTGAACCCAAAAAAACTTAAGGTTCACAGTTGAAAAAAAAGGTTCACAATTGAAAAGGTTAAAAACATTCCGTGGAACTTAAAAAAAATTAAGGTTCACAGTTGAAAAAGTTAAAAACTTTCCGTGAACCCAAAATATCTTAAGGTTCACAGTTGAAAAAAAAATGTTCACAATTGAAAAAGTTGAAAACTTTACCTGAACAAAAAAAAAAAAAGGTTCACAGTTGAAAAAAAATGTTCACAATTGAAAAAATTAAAAACTAACCGTGAACCAAAAAAAAAAATAAGGTTCACAGTTGAAAAATAGGTTCACAGTTAAAAATGTCAAAAACTTTTAATGAACTAAAAAAAAATTATGGTTCACACGTGAAAAAGTTAAAAACCTTCCGTGAACTCAAAAAAGAATTAAGGTTCACAGTTGAAAAAAATGGTTCATAATTGGAAAATTTTAAAACTTTCCGTAAACATAAAAAAAATTAAGGTTCATAGTTGAAAAAAAAAATTCACAATTGAAAAAATCTAAAACTTTCCATGAACTCGAAAAAATTAAGGTTCACAGTTGAAAATTTTAAAAACTTTTTTGTGAACCCAAAAAAAAAAAATTAAAGTTCACAATAAAAAAACTTTAAAAATTTCGTGAAAAAATTTATAAAATAATTTATTTGAAAAACATAAGGTTGACAAATAAAAATGTTAAAAACTTTGTGTGAAGCAAAAAAATAATTAAAGGTTCACGCCGAAAATTTTATGTGAAACAAAAAAAATATAAGGGTTCGCAAAAAAATTCATATGTGAAGCAAAAAAGAATAAAGGTTCATAACTTAAAAAAATTGTGAATCAAAAAGTGTTTTAACTTTTTTTTATGCACACTCCTTTTATATATATATATATATATATATATATATATATATATATATATATATATAATAAATGGCCCAGTGGTAGGGCGTCCACCTGGCCTCCTAGAGGTCAGAGGTTCGAACCCTGCTCTGGGTAAACATTTATCATGTTGGTACCAGCCGCTTATGAAGCAGGGCCCATGCATATGAAGACCAATTGAATACAAGGTCATGAGTTCGGATCAATCGGGCTCTATATATGCTTGGGTGCCGGTGGAGGCGCTTTAAAGGTACGAAGCTCTTGCTGGGTGGGTGACGTAGCTACCAATATGGTAGACAAGGTTACTGGTTTCCTTGCCACAATAAACCTTTTTGAATATATATATATATATATATATATATATATATATATATATATATATATATATGTTAGATTAGATGGAGGGTGGAGATGTGTTTTCACTGTTTTTTTTTATCTCATTGTTTTCACCAGAATTCATCCCTATATATATATATATATATATATATATATATATATATATATATATATATATATATATATATATATATATATATATATACATACATACATACATACATACATACATACATACATATATATATATATATATATATATATATATATATATATATATATGATCAAGGGAGAAGAGTTTTAAAGTGGAGAAGGTGGAGAAGCAATTTTGACCATCAGATGATCGAATCAACGGCTCAGATCAGTCAATGGGCTTCCTATGAAAATTTAAGGCGTGAAGGGCAATCTGGTCAATTACATTGAATCATATAAAATAGGAAACTAACTACATTTAATAAGAAAGAAAAAAATGGATCGGTTAACATGCAAAAAAAAAAAACCCGATCAAATTCTTGTCATCTTCCAATTCGATCGGCGATTGGGAAAAATCAAAACCCTAAAGTGTGATTGCGAAAGTGTAACGAATCAAACAAGAATTTCTCGTTCAAGCTTTTAAGTGGTTCCGCGTTAGGGTCTTGTTCGAGATAAAAAGGGTTTCGGTTTTGTTGCTGTAGTTTGGAAAGATGGTGACGGGAAATAAGATGCAACAAACGAGCAAGAAAGGTATGTGATTCTCCATCTGGGTTTCATTGAATTTTTTTTGGTGAATGGATGAGTAAACATGTAATTAGTTGATGTAAACCTTGCGTGATTTCGGGTTTTTGAAAAGTTCTTTCATAGTGATTCAAAACATTATAAAATTCTGCAAAACATGATTGTAGTGAATCAAATGTACACTTTTCGTTTTTGGGCTAGTTGTGTTTGATTGCGGTAATTGCTCCAATTGAATGATGATTTGTTTTTGGGCCTAGAACAGATAATAGCAAGTTGTGTTTGATTGTCTTAAGTGTTTTACTTAACTTTATTTGATGAATCACTTATATGTTTGATTGCATAAAATTTTTTAATGGCTGATGATTTGTGTTTGATGAATCATTAAAATGTTTCACTTTATGTTGGTGAAACATAGTCGTAATTAGTTCTAGTTTGAGTATGCTGTGAATTGCAATTTAGGAGGTTTGGTGTACTAATGTTGTTGCAGTATCTCTAAAAATGCATAATAGTTTTGTTTGAGTACATCAAATACTTTGTTGTACAATGTAGGTGGCATGCAAATCAAAACAAACATGAATATTGCTTTATACTTGAACTGCTGAATCAAAAGTTTTAGTTATCGAATCAGAATGTGGCTAATAGTAGCTTGTTAAACATAGTTGCTTATAAGTGGCTCGTTATGATTGTTGGCATGTTTTCATATAATTGGCTTGATTAATCAGAAAGTTAAATGTAGCCGAATACTAGGTTTAAGATGTCGCTAATTGTGGATGAAATTGCTTTGAGTTATATGTGTTTGCTGAATCAAAAAGTTTTGTTACGGAATCAGTGTTAAAAATAGCATTTTATCCTAGTTGCTCACAAATAGCATTTAATTCTAGTTGAATCAAAAAGTTTAGTTACAGAATCAGTATGTCGGTAGTCGTCGGTTGGTGAAATTGGTGTTTGGAAAGGTCATGTTATGATTTTATGCATGTTAGCATATGTGTGGCCTTAGTACTTACATATATTTCTAAATCTGAATCAAATGATTTATATGCCAAATCAATGTTGTAGGAAGCGCGTTGAGTAACTGGTTTGCTTATACGTGGCATGTTTATGAATATTTATCCCAGGCTCAAGAATCCATACAGACGTGATTGACATATGGGCATTACTACTGAATAGTAGAGAAGTGCACCATGGGAAGGAGCGGAAGCCGCATGCTTTTATGTGCACGGGAATATTGGTAAGTAAAAGTTGATGCTAAAAAATAGCTGTTTAATGTGATTTGTTACTCAAATCTGTATTTGCTCTCTTTAAAATTAGCTGAAGCATAGTTCTTATATGCTAAACTTAGCTGAATCATAGTTCGTATGACAGACAATTTTATACTTAAATTTGTGCTGAATCACACTTGCTGACAGCCGAATCATAGTTGTATTACTACTGAATCGTTGTTAGATGTTTGGCTGTTCTTAACCTTTTGCTGTTTGTTTTCTACTGAATCTATATTTGCTCTCATTAAAATTAGCTGAAGCATAGTTCTTAGATGCTAAACTTAGCTGATTCATAGTTCGTATGACACACATTTGCATACTAAAATAATAGATGAATCAAACTTGCTAAAATCCGAATCATAGTTGTATTTCTACTGAATCGGTGTCAGCTGTTTGCTTGCTCTAAGCCTTTTGCTGTGTGTTTTAATAGACTCCTGCTTGTATGGATACTTCAAAGGATTTGGAAGAACGAACTAAGATTTTTGCCGAAAACCTGAATGATTGTGTTGAGCGATACAATATTGGGCGTTACAACGACTATGGGATGGTAAGTTATCTTGAAAATTAATATTCGAGAAGTTAATTTTAGTAAATATTAAATTATCTAACAATTTTGTTGGTGTTCAGGTTTTCTTTCCACTTCTGAATCGTGGCCATTTCTGGTGCGTTGTTTTCAACCTAGAAGGTGGCCATATATTTGTGCTTGATAATCTAGCGGATCGTGTAGCAGCTAGTAACTATTATGAAAAATTAAATGTAAATTTGGTATGTTGAATCCTGATTTTAATGGAAAATAGAAGTAGTTTTGACTGATATAACATGCATATGTGTTGATTGGCTTATGAAAATTTTATCCCTTTTTCAGAGAGATCGGTTCTGGGCGTATTTATCAGCCACGAAGCAAACCAGGTGTAAACATCTGGAACATTTTGTCCCATGTAAACTGATGTTGGAGTGGCAAACAAGGATGAACGGGATCGATTGTGGTGTGTTTTTGATGCGGCACATGGAGATGTTTAAAGGGGTGGGGAAGTTTGACGCAGGACTAAGACCAGAGAATGACAGGCAGTAGGCACAGCTAGATGATTTCCGTAAGAAATACGCGACGAGGATATTAACATCCGAGTTGAACTCTAAAGTTGTACACGTGAAGCTCGAAGCAAAGGATCATGCTAAACTCCCTCTCGATTTCCTGGAAGGTATAGCTAAACGGGTTAGAGAAGTAAGAGATGAACGCCTGGCAATGTTTGGAAATTGAAGCTTTTTTAGAACTTTGTTGTTTGGAAATTGAAGCTTTTTTAGAACTTTGTTATTTGGTATTCTTAAGTTATATATTATTCTGGAATGTTGCCTATAGGAACACACCCAGAGTTATGTTTTTTGATGAAAAACTCAATTGTTTATAGCTTTTAAATGGCATTGACTGAATCAATGTTTAATTACCTGAATCACATTGTGTTTAGCTCAAATTGTTTTTAATTTTATCCGTTGTTGGTGAGGTGTTGCTACCTCTAATCTGCGCGTAGAACATTATCAACAACAGTTATGGATGGTATTTATTATTGGTGGATGTGGTGGTTTTGTGTTCACAAATGACTGAATCAAATGCTCAATTAACTGAGGTCAGAAAGTAATATAATTACTTACGATCGTCACAAATGGTTCTTCAACGTAACTCAAAAATTCAATCCCAAAAATCGTTTTAGCTGTTATTGATTGTATTAAACTATGCACCAATATTGGATATGCAAAGATCAAAAAACTTCTTCAATTGATAATAAGAATTATAAGGTTATGAAATTGAAACTGATAATGAAGTGTCCAGATATCTTGTGATATTTTCCTAAAATATTGGAGCCCATATTAACGTGAAGATTGATAACCGCCTATATTACTTTAATTAAATTACATGATTTTTAATTAAAATAAACAAAGTACAAATGACTAATATACCCTTTGACCTGAATTTAAAATGATTGGTCAGGATTCCTTCTCCCCCTTCTCCATAAAATTAATCTTCTTTTTAGATCCTCCAACTATATATATATATATATATATATATATATATATATATATATATATATATATATATATATATATATATATATATATAAAAATGTATATATATATAAATGTATATGTGTACGTATATCGGGAGATAATGGATATATCCATAGATAATACATTGTCATCCATATCCGATCCACTATTAATCCACATCCATATCCATATTCATTATTCATCCATTTAGATCGTCCATATCCACAATTAAGTGGAAGAATCGGGTGGATATCCACTGGATCGGGTGACGATTGTCATCACTAGTTGCACATAGGCACCACTTCAAAGTTCAAAGATACAAAGCGAATAATTAGTCAAATATAACAAGTCAATATATAACTTAAATTGTACTCCGTAATGATTTAAATCACTTTCCAAAATAGCAAAAAAAAATTATAACCTTCCCTATCGAGCAATGATATAGCTTCCTATTCGAGTTGTCTTTCCTAATAACAAGATGAGTAGAGAGAATAAGTAGATGACACATTAATTATTTCAAGTTATTATACATTTATTCCTGCTATGTGATTACCTATTCCATTTCCTTAAGTACGTCGATCATGCTTCCTGCAACTTCAAGTAATCTTGGAAGTATGTGAAGATCGATGTGCTTGTCAATGACGAAGACAACAGAGCGCAAAACTCGACCAAACAAAGTAAAGTTTTATAAGTAAAAATAATTATGGCCCGATTCACAATGTCGATCTTCATCGTTTACAAGCACATCAATCTTCATGTACTTCGTACACAACTAATAATAAAATATTTAGTCCAAAGAGGCTGGAATTTAATTTATAGTTTCCAAGTTGTACTTGATGCAGTGTACCTTGTACTACACTTGTACTAGACAGCAGTACGTACTACATAAAAACGTATATTCATCATCAAATCAAATTAAAATCAACTAAAGTAATACTCCGTATAATTTACGTTAATCGGAATATTAAGGATCATGGGCAGTCGTGTCCTTTTTTGTTTTATCATTTATTTTATTGAAAAATGTTATTTGTAGCCACTATGAATAACAATCACCTTCTATTAAAATAACCGCCAACTTTCTCCGACCACCATAAAACCGTCAACCACATGAGTTATATAGCTAACATTAATAACATTGTTACTTTTTTATCCATAATCTACTAACCACCCATGGAAAGTTAGTTGTTATGTACCCCTAAGGGCTATGTTTAGCAAAATTCTATTTTATTATATCGTCTCTATCTATAATAGATAGACATAGATAGATAGAAGATTAAAATAAAAAACAAATCAAATTAAGTGAATATTAACTGAAATAATCAAAGAGACGACCGGATTTTAATAAACCAAAGACAAAAACCGAAAGCGGTTTTGGTTTAATAATTCACCGAAACTTTTATCCGATTTCCATTTTTTAATTTTCAATGACTAGTCATTTTTTAATTTTCAATGACTAATGAATAAACAATTCTGACCTATCAATTTTTGTATTTTATATACATTTTTACTTTTATAATATACTAAATTTTAAGCACGTGTATACACACGGGTGATTTAATATGAAAATATTAGCTCAAATACAACCAAACCAACTGATATCACCTAACATAAAATAAAATCTAATACCAGAGCTTTTATCTATGTTGTCAACATAAATCTTTAAGGAAAAAAAAAAGAAGGAAAAAAAGACATACATTATTATTATTGTAAAGCTCAACTTGCATAACAATAATCCCTTATTTCTATATGTTCTCCCTTTTTTGGGTTTAATATAATTTGCTTTTCCAAAAAAAAAAAAAAAAAAAACACCATCACAATAATCTTTGATACAATGAATCAATCTATCACAACAAGTAAGCAAATCGTACAACCTCGAAAACTTTCATAGAAACTCAAGGAGAAAGAGAAGCCTCTTCAAAATTCAAATTACAAAGTAAAAATATTATAATTGTATCAAAATATTGAAGCCAACCTCTTTCGGTATCTTCAAGTTCATTTTTTAAAACGTGAGCAGTCTGTCTATCAGCAACAATGACAATAGTCACAAAAGATATGAATATATATCTAAAGCAACGGTTGTTGTTGAGCCTGTAAATATAGGAAGGAATGTTAGAGAGTTGAAGGAGTTACTAATCATTTTTTCAATGACTAATGAATAAACAATTCTGACCTATCAATTTGTAGTTTATATATATTTTTAGTTTTATAATATATAATTCAGATAATCCAAGATTTCAAACCCGTGTGTATACATGGGAGATTGATTAATCGAATCTGATTTTAGTTGATGTTATCATAACTTCGTATACTATATTATATTTATAAGTTTTCGTATCCATATAGTTTACATCTATGATTCCATGATGTACGTTTTGATCAAATATAACGAACACTTCTTTGTTTCGTAAAAATTAGAAGTATATAAAATAAATCAAACAATACTTTATGACATGAAGTAATAAATAATTAAACCCAATTTCAATCCCAATTCTAAAGTAAAAAACATAAGCCGCATTTAGTTCATGAAAATTAAAAAAAATTCAGCGAATTTGGAATTAGAATTTTGTTTTTTAACTTATTTGGTCGACTAATTGACCATATTGTTCAACAAGCCTTCGGCTAAATGAACTAGAATTCCTTTTCCTCTTATATATTCTAACCTCCTCGGTAATATCTTGATACCCATAGTTGTATTAGGTAATCCTCTCTCCGTCCTCAATTGTTTGTCACTAAATTGAAAACACACATATTAATAAAATCACTTTAGTCTCAGTTTTGACCTTTGTGTAATAAGAGTATCAACCTCGGACCAATAATTAATATATCTTCTTTGAGATTTGTTTAGTTAAAAATTAAGGGTAGTATGAGAGATTTATTTATCAATGCATATTTATTTTTATAAATAGACAATTAAATTTTGTGATAAATAATAATAAAATGGATAAATAATTTTGAAGGAAAGGAGTTGGAAATGGTGCCTTATAGAGTATACTCGAAATTCTTTTTGGGAGCTGATAAACACAACATCAAAATTATTTCATACATTAAAGTTATGTTTTTATATACTTGTACAATAAGTTATAATTGTTGTACAGTGTAACCATATATAAAAGGTAAATAACTTAATAGACTTGCCCAATTTTGTTGACTCGTGTAACCATATATATCGCACCCCAAAACAAACGATAGAATATTAAAACTATTTAAGAAATGAAAAAGAAAAAAAACCAAACCTAGGTTTATTCAAATTATTCAATTAAGGTATTACACTATTTAAGTTTAATCAAACTAGTAAACACTATCGTCGTTAAACTCTTACAATTCATTAGTCGACTCTTAAGAGTCGAGTCAAAAATTCAAAAAACGAGGCGACTCGGACCTCAACTCTTAAATGACTTTGACTCTTACGAGTCGTTTATTGACTCTTCCGAGTCTTATGCGACTTTTACGAGTCAGAAAATCAAAAATGCAATGTAATACACAAAATAAATGACACAATATAAAAAAATGACTATAATTTATTTTAAATTAAACGTTTGTGTTGATTGCCGATCAATGACTAAATTAAAGACTCTCATCATGCTTTACTTCACTTAAGAACAAAAATCTTAAACAATTATATACATATACACATAAATATATATATATTTATTAACTTCACGAGTTAACAACTATGGTAAACACCACTAACTTCAATCACATATCCAAGAATTTTTATATCAAGTCGCTATAAATAAAAGTGCAAGTTATCAATATATGTAACATAGAATCCAAATTTATCAGTTTGAGGTATTAATAGCTTCTCGCGAAAATTAAAGTATAAAATTCGATTTTAGCAAATAAAAGAGTCGAAGTACATTTTCAAAGACTACAGAAAACTTTTGTTAAGAACCAAATTATAGTTAAGTACTTGAGTCTTTATCTTATAAAAACCGAACTTTAACTTCTTTGCTTGTAATCAAACCTTTAGAACTTTAACACTTTTTAGATCACTTTGATAAAGTTTCAATCTTAGGTTACCTTTTTTGTCCATTTAGTGAAATCTTAGCAAAAGTACATAAAATAAAATAAAATAATGATAAAACGCTAACCCAATTCCATTTTGTTGGGGCTAACAAGACTTTCTAGTTTCTCTTTATAACATTGGGCCTTTTAGTATATTTTCATTGAGTTAGCCCAATTCCCATCATCATATCCTAAAAAGTTTTCATGATAAATTATACAAAAAATATAAATTAATCATCTATTCTCCCTTATAAAGGGTTTTAGTACTTTCTTTTTTGCGGTGTTTTCAAAATGCGAAATGACAAAAATAGCCTTCTCTATATTGAGCAATATTTTTGTACTTGGAAATAAAGTATAATTCAAACCATATTTATTAGCATAATTTCCTTTTAAATTATTACAGTAAATTGAAAGAAATAAATAGTGGCAAATTATTTTAGAAAGGCCATCGGAGTATTAGACAAGCTGACTTATGTTCAAATTTTATAACATTCGTGAAAAGTCTTTGGAAGTTACAATATCATATGTAAAATTGTCGTTTATGCTCATGACATACTAGGTTTATACAAGTGCCTTCCTAATTTCAACTAATGTTTCAACCTTCATCATTTTAATACGAATATGATATGTTGATTTTCAACGCAATTGTATCTTTACGACTCATTAAACTAACAATTTTTATGTGTTTTTATGTGTCACGTACCGCTGCATTGCGCGGGTGACCTACTAGTCGTACTCAACTTACCCGGATACTGGCTACCTCCATCCATACATTTGTCACGTTATAATCCTCAAACCATTCTCAAATACATCAATTAATTTCCCCTTTAACCCATTTCCCATAATTTTTTAATCACTTTTTTTTAATTAATCACACGATGAACAAGCCTGAAACACCACCATCATCATCAAGCGTCGTCCGTACCGTACCGAGAGAAGACTCCCCTCTTCTCGGACACTCGGAGCATTTATCATCAACACCAAAAACATTCGCTAACGTTTTCATCGCGATTGTAGGGGCCGGCGTTCTTGGTCTTCCATACACATTCATGCGAACCGGTTGGATCACTGGTTTTGTCATGATATTTGTTGTTGCCGGTCTAGTGTACCGTGGCATGATGTTATTGATCCAAACACGAAAAAAACTCGAATCACCACTTTCGTATTCTAAAATAAATTCATTTGGTGATCTTGGTTTTGCAGTTTGTGGGCCCTTTGGTCGTTTATCAGTCGATGTAATGATCATTGCATCACAAGCCGGTTTTTGTGTCGGATATCTTATATTCATTAGTAACACTTTAGCAAATTTATTTCATACAACAGGAAATGAATCACGAAACTATTTAAAAGCGAGTGGTTACATTATGGGAATGAAAGCGAAGACATTTTATGTATGGAGCTGTTTTCCATTCCAATTGGGATTAAATGCGATTCCAACGTTAACATTATTAGCACCATTGAGTATTTTCGCAGATATTGTTGATCTTGGTGCAATGGGCGTGGTTATGGTGGAAGATGTCGCGATTATGATGAAAAATGCAATAAATGTGCACGCGTTTGGGAGCTTTTCGATGTTTTGTTATGGTCTTGGGGTGGCTTTGTTTTCTTTCGAAGGAATTGGAATGGCATTACCTTTGGAATCAGAAGCAAAAGATAAAAAGAATTTTGGTAATGTGTTGTATTGGGCAATGATGTTTATTGCAACAATGTATGGTGTTTTCGGAGTTTTGGGCTATTTTGCTTTTGGTGAAAATACAAGGGATATTGTGACTGCTAATATGGGTAAAGGTTTAATTAGTTCTATAGTACAATTAGGGTTATGTGTTAATTTATTCTTTACATTTCCATTAATGATGCATCCTGTTTATGAAGTAATGGAAAGGAGGTATTGGGAAGGACGGTATTGTTTGTGGATGAGATGGGCTTTGGTTATGATGGTGAGTTTAGTGGCACTTTTTGTGCCGAATTTTACGGATTTTTTGTCATTAGTTGGGAGTAGTACTTGTTGTATTTTGGGGTTGGTGTTACCTTCTTTATTTCATTATATTGCATTTAAGAATGATTTGAGTAAGGAGGAACTGATGTGGGATTTAGGGATGATTGTATTGGGTGTTATTCTTGGTGTATTGGGGACTTGGTTCTCTTTGATAGAAATCCTTTTTTAAAGGTGTGGATCTGGGTTTGAAGTTTGAACTTGAAGTGTATCATCACATCATACTTCATAGATGATTAGTGGGATATTAGAGAGCTATCAGTAAAAAATGAGGATATGTAGCTCGTTTTGGAGTGTAAACGCTTGAGTGCGTGTTCTACAATGATGCTTGATATTTATTGATTGGTTTCCGCTGTGTGTTAATATGCGATGTTTATGGGATCGAACTACTTGGAGTAAGAAAATAAGGATACTCTTACTAGTGAAATGAGAAATACAGTTTGTTTTTATGTTTGAGGTGGATTAAATGTAAGTTTAAAAGCTAATGTAGCGAAGGTTTTAGAGTGTTGTCACATTGTTTCGCCTTGCTATCGGCCTATCGCTATATTCATTTAGCGTTGTTAACTTGTTATATGCTTTCGATACACGCCATTCATCATCTATGTATCCTATTATATACAACGAATGTGGTCAATTTCTTAAAAATTGGTCAAATTTACTCTTAAGCTCTTAAAACTCTATTTAACCCATATAACCAAACATCATATTTTTCTTTTTAAGTAAACAAACAACCACTCTACACAAAATACATCTATAAAACAAACACAAACACTATCATCCTCTTATTACACTTTCACATCATCCCCACTAGCGTCACCACTCACAGTCATCGCCGCCATCCCACTGGATCGTGCAGATTCGATGCTAGTATTCGTAAATGGTTGAAATATGCATATCTTTTTTGAAAAAGGGTTGAAACTAGGGGTGTTCAAAAAAATCGGTTTTTAAACCCTACCCGAGTCAAACCCGAAAACCCTACCCGGTCAAACCCGGGTTTGACCCTACCCGGTTCGGGTTTTGTGAGTACCCGCCGAGTACATAACCGGGTTGGGGTTTTAGAATTCGAAATCGGGTTGGACCCGGGTTGATACCGGGTCGGGTTGGAAAACCGGTCAAAAAACCGGTTGAAAACCCGGAAAAAACCCGAAAAAGCCGGTTTTAACCCGGTTGAATAATTTAAAAAACCCGGGTCGGGTTCGGGTCAAAAACCTGTTTCCCTTCGTTGACTATAACCCGGTTCGGGTTTTGGGTCCGGGTCGGGTTGGGCTAAACCCGATTTTTGTTCACGCCTAGTTGAAACTTAGAACAAATATTTAGTTTAGTAAAGTGAAGTTAAAAAAGTTTAGTGGTAAAGTTGCATTTGGTAAGGTAGTTTAGACCTGATTCTTTTTCTTGTAACCTGATTTTATTTCGTCAAGCCAGTTGTTCTGTCTGATAAAATTACATGAGTTTGAGTCTACGTAGGTGTTCTTTCTTTTATGTGGGTTAAAAAACATGATTTAGCTATCTTAAATTATAAATTAAAATATATATTGAAAATGCTATATGTAACCCATAGGTTTATGAATAAGAAATTCAGACACGCATTGAATGTGTGTACCTTAATAATAACCACATTCCCCTGAATATAACTTCACTCACCCAACTTGATATACCACCTTTTTATGCATGATCTAACTCTTAAACGTAGCCCTTAGGGCTACATATAACAAAATTCAATATATATATATATATAATGGTAATTAGAGTAAAACAGAGCAGAAGTACACAGCATTTGAGTCAGTAGCGGAGGCAGCGGAGCTAGAAACTTTAGTCACGGGTAGCACGAAATAAATTAATACTCACTTTATTTCACATTTATTATAGTTCAAAACTAAAAGGTAAACCCGCTAAATGATCATATTATCTATCGATAAACATAAGGCACGGGGAAAACTCGAAAACTACGAAACCAAAAAGAAAAATTCTATAAAATCAGATAACAAATTGGAGAAAATCACGTGTGTGTAGTCAAGTCATGACTTGATCTAAAATTGAATATGTAATCTGTTTGTGAGCCGTTAATTCAAAGTAATACACCTTTTAACATTGAAATTTAGCTGGTGAGCTTTTTGAATTTAAATTAATTAAGAAAAGTTTTTACATGTTTGATAGGACCAAAATTCTACAAGAATAATAAGCCTCTTATTTTTTAAATAGTAGTTGTAATAAATTTTTTACTATATTATTAACAATTTGACAACATATTAAAGTTAATAAAAAAACTGGCCAGATAGACTCGAACGTACGACCTTTGATTTGCTGAGCAGAATCTTAGCCAGCTGATCAAAAGAGTGTTTTATGTTATTATTTGTCAACGTCGATACTTATCACATGTAGAATACCTATAAACTACTTTCAGAAAAATCACAGTTCTGGTTGTTTGACTAATTAGGTAATTAAAATGTTTATATAAACATTATAATTGATTACAAGATTAATCACATATCTAAACAATCGCTTAAATCACTATCAAAATGTGATCAGAAGTAAAACATCAATTAAAAAATTGTCACTTGTGACTGTCATCACATGTCATGCTTGTGGTGTTAAAGAATTGTACGTGCATCATGCATTTCTACCCATTGGTAGTTTAAGTCAGCCTCATTTTTATAGACGCTTAATCAATTAATAACTACAATTATATTAAGATTTAAAAATAATTAAGGGTAAAAATTAGATAAAAAAGAATCAATCTGTTGTTAAAAAATCACTTGAAATCTTTTTCCAACTTAAAAACTGATGAATTAAACGATGAAATTCGGGGAAAACATGGAACTGGTCACTACCCCGGGGGCGAGACATGACTGCGACTTAAGATTCAGGTATCATAAATAATAAAAGATACCATCCATCGTATGTGATCAAGTGTTAAGTAACTTGAGTGCTAATATGAAGTATGGATTTTGGTAGGGATCGGATTATCACACTACAGTTGCTGTTTTAACCCAAACTTAGAGAAGTTAGGTGGTGATGAATCCAATTAGGGTTAAGCACATCAATCTTGGCGAAGATGATGTATTCTGGTATGTGTGTTATGTTTGGCTCACTCTCGAGTTTTTATACCCTTGAGGGATAGCCCATAATTGGCTGTATAGGCTTGGCCCGGCCCATCACGTTTTCCCGCCTAACGGTCATATGTGCATGGGGGCGTGGAACTCGCCTAAAAGTGTCTGGCACGTTTTTGGACCCATTGTACCACCAATGGGGAAGTGTGACAGCTGGCTCGTCTGTTTGTCCAATGGATCGGCCAATGGGGTACAAGGAAGAAGGTTGACCTTTGTGATGTTTTATCTGACATAGCACTCTTCACAGATATGCTATGTCATAGAATGTTTTGACGTGCGGGGTCAAGCCTAGGGGATTGACCCTTAATACATTTTGTGACGCGGGTAATAACCCTAAGGTTATACATGCCGTCTATCCTAGAGCTCACGCTGGCAGGGTTGTTTATTCGTGGTAAACCCTGAAGGGTGGCTACACCATTAGTATGCATATGTGGTAAACTAAGGTAACTAGATTTTAGCATTTGCTAGAAAATGCTTTTAATGAATCGTGACAATAAGATCTGCACTAGTTGCGGTCAATGCAAGGATCCAAGTGAAAGAAAACATAACTTAATTAGAAACGTCTTGCAAGAGACAAGACCAAATATTCAATCATATCGACGAACGAAGTTACAACTACGTCACACCTTTTTTTAGAAGGGATTATGCGGCCTTTTTTGGGGTTGGCGTGACCCGTGGGGATACTATCGTACATACACATTTATTAGGTATGCCAAATAGGTTCGACAAGGCATATGAAGCAGTAATCAAAACGCCGGCTTCGTTACTAGGGACTCAAGACGTACAAGCAAATTCACAAAAAGACATGCGAATCTTGACTAAATGATTACAATATCAATTATAAAACTCATGACAAGAAAAGAGATCAAAATAGATCAGCAAATAGAAGTTTGATACATATCATATGTCTTGGGTAATATAGTTACTTTAAATACATTTACATGCACTAATCCTATCCTATATCTCATTACTATATAAAATCAACTAAATGCCTTCAAAACATGCCACGTCAATCTCTTAAAACTTGACACCTGATGAGGATCAAAATGTTACACATCATCATTTAAGACACTAATCCACCTCAAAATATAACACAGGTAAACACAATTTTTTATGTTATCACTAAATCAAATTTTAATCACTACCCATCTTCATTGAACCAATTTTTACTTTTTAATCAACATCATCTTAAATTCTTAATTATCCTATTTACATGAGATTACACAACACTTTTCATCTTAGTGTTTTCTTGTTCTTCATCTCCTATTCTTTGATGATCTTCTTTCTAGCTTGTGTCCCTAAAGTTGGTTCAGGATTTTATAAGTACGACTTTAAACTTCAATTCATAAATTTGAAATAACTTTGCTTTATTGGATTTTGTTTATATTTTGGGTGACTCTATGAACATTTGTTTACTTTTGCTATAGCTAACATTTTGATGAGTGGTGTTAATAATACATGCCACAACAAAATGGGAGCTGATCATAGGAGGGGAGAAAATGTTAATATGTAGCGGGATATTAATTAGGGCTTATTGTCTGTAAATGTATCGAAGTTGTCCGAAAATGCTTTTGTATGCATCCATGTTCAAAATGTTCTATTGTATGCAACTAACATACTAATCGCTTCTTTTGTGTGTATTAATTAACAGACTAATGCTGTTTTGTGTACGTGGCACTTGTTAATCCTTATTTTTGGCACCTGGCATCCACGTAGGTGCCACGTAGATGCCTCGTCACTCGTAACTTCATTACATTTTTTTCCCACTACATCGATTATTACCCCTTATAAAGACAAATTAGGGCTTTGGATCTCATTCAATATTTCCTCCACAACTTTTTACCCCCCGTAAACCTTCACAAACTCTCTCTACAATCACCTCTAAAACTCGAAATCTTCAACGTTTTTGGCTGGATTTCAGCTGGATCTGATTATCTTAATGTTTTTGTAGGTTCGTCTCTTTGTCTCTTTCGCTAAATTAGGGCTTTTTTGTACATTTCGTCATGGCTTAAACTCTCAAAGTTGATCATCTTTAAAATCACGTAATCGGTTGTTAGTAGTGTTATATTGAAGAGATTTCATGTTTATCGCTGTTAAATATAACGATGCTCTTCTAAAAAAAATTAGGGCTTTTTATGCTTCTTGTGAAACGGTGTAAGTTTGAAAGTTGATGAACTATATATCGATCTAATCGGTTGTTTGTACCCTTAAACTTATGTAATTTCATGTTTATGTCTGTTGTTCCTTACCGAGAAAAAATTTGAAGCTTATTTTCTAGGGTTTTGAATAGATTTATGAATTTCTTTTAAATTGCATGGCTTCATGAAACAAATCACGTAGTTGCATGAAATAATATATTAATGTTATGTTATACTTGCAGAAATGGTTGGAACCCCTGTTGCTTTTCCAGGTTTGCAGTTTGACGTCCATTATGATGGGGCGTTTATGTTCCTCCCTTTTCGGTATGAAAATGATATAGTAACTCCTCTACTAACTTCTAAGTTAGACTATTTAGAGTTGTATCAATTGTTAGAAAAGGAAACCGGGAACCCAATTGTGGGTATGTATTTCTCTGTGCCAGGAAAGGAAGTAGGAGATGGTGTGTATAGGATTCAAAATAATGATGATATGGATACCTTGTTTGATCTTTCTTACTGTTATGGGAAGGTGCATATTTGGGTGGACCATTATGGTGATGATATAAGTAAGCATATAATACCAAAAAATGGTCTAGATAATGTTATTAAACAAAGAGATGGAAATAACCATGGGTCCAAGGATGATGATCAAAGCAATGCTAATGTGACAATCCTCCAATTAGGGTATTTACTTAGCCTAATTTCATGCATTACCTAGAGTAATTCCCTGACTAGTGAATTCAAACTATTTTGTGTATAAGTTTTGATAAACTTACTATGTATTATGTGATATATTTGATTGTAGTTATATGTGTATATATATATAATTACGTACGAAATAAATATATCAAACTCTACGAATAGAACGTAATAACATTGGTGATACAAAATAATTAATAATTTGAAAATTATTAATTACAAATATTAGATAATTATATTATTGATATAATATAACAAAATATACGTTTTATAATAAACGTATTAATCGTGAATAATAAAGTTCCAAAATGAACTTCGAAAATACTTTTGAATAATTTTTAGTATGAAATTATTATATAGAAGTATTATAACGAAAAGAAACTGAAACATTTGACGAATTTTGTTACGCGTAATATGAACAGAAACAATTTTAAAACGCGCCTAGAGGTTCCAAATAATAAAAGTATTATTTCGTAAGTTACTGTTTTAATGTGTAGAACATTACCTCAAAATATGATTTCCGAATTTAACTGAAATCTGGCACGCGTTTTACTTGTACAGTACTTTTGCTGTAAATAATTATAAGGTACTTTTGACAAAGTATTTCATATATATAATTATCAATTACTGAGTTTAAAACAATGAGAAACAAAACGCTAAATTTTATTTTGATTAAAGTATCACAAATTATACCTGTGTACGAAATTAACGGGCTAAAAACTACCAATATTGCACCAACAAAAATATCTGGGCGACAGATTTGTGTTCGCTCCATACTCCCGTTTGAAATTTCACCTCCAATAATACACTTCACCAATAATTTTGATCTTCACAATTTACACACACACAACACAAACACTGGGTTCTTTCTTTGGTTCTCTGTGATCTTCAACAACACAGTAGCAGCAGCAAAGGAGTTAGAGCAGAAGCAACTCCATCTTCATTTTCATCACCCTTCACTTTCTTCACAAACATCAAACACCTAAAACTACAAAACAAAATGGTTTCTTGATCTTTTTCATAATCATCGTTCGTAATCATCATCATCAACCTCAGAAATCGTCATCCTCTCCATCTAAAGCCATTGTGAGGATAATTTCTCTATTTTCTTCATTTATATAATTTCTTCAAATTATTATAATTGTTGATGATTATTGTTATAAACTTGTTAAAACATGTTACAAAGTGATTATATAACATATTATGATGTTTGATCATGTTAAAATCGGTTAAATATAAAAACCCGTACGTATTTGTCATAACAGAGAACGAACCAGAACCTGCAAAACCATTGAATCCGGCGGATTCAAGTGAATCCGGCGGATTCCCAGCCGAAACTCAGATGAATCCGGCGTATTCACGGGAATACGGCGGATTCCCATTTCTAAACCAGTCGAATACGGCGTATTCCTTTGAATACGGCGTATTCCTCCGTTTTTACTCTTAAACCAGTTTCTAAACAAGTTGAATACGGCGTATTCCGTTGAATACGGCGTATTCCCACCTTCGACCGCATACAAAACTTCGGCTAAAACGATGAACGAGTAAAAGACACGCTTGATCCGGCGGATCATCGGTGATCCGGTGGATCCTTTTAAACTCGAATGAATACGGCGTATTCATCAGAATACGGCGTATTCCCCTAATTTCGAATGAATACGGCGTATTCACCAGAATACGGCGTATTCACCTGATTTGGACCGAATCTGGCGTATTCACCAGAATACGGCGTATTCCCCGGCTGTTCAGGCCCAATCCATTTCATTTCACAAAATGTGCAAACCAATAATCGTTATATGGACCGAGACTTATTATTTGACTAATATTGCGACAACGAGACTTTGTAATAATATGGACACAACTATGAGACATAATTATATCTGAGACATAATTTATCACGGACAATTAGAACGCGACAAAACTTAATACGATAACGAATAATATATATATACTAATGGACAATGTATATATACAACTAGACGTATAAAAATGGAACGATTTAACTTATCTAGTACAAACAATATACGACAAACATAAACGATGTAACAAAGTTATTTTGATAACTATTATATTTATGTTTTGAAAACATAACCGACAACAACGATAACTACATTTATATCTATGGACATTAACAATGACAACAACTAATATATATATTAGAACATATATATTCAACTAATATGTATATAAATATACATACTTGAACTTAACGACTAATTGAAACGCAAACCTCATCAGCAACTGAAATATTATAAACTTTACAACTTAACAAATAATCCATATACTTATACAATTATTATTATTGCGTCTAGGTATTTGAGGACGTGCTTGGATTGTTTGGTTAGCTTTATTTCGCTGAAGACTTGCAAAACCGTGAGTTCACAGCCCCTACCTTTCATTGTTTTAAATGCTTTTAAAACCAGGGGTGGAAAACATAGAACAATGTGATATAACATGCTATATGCTTTATGTATTGCACTGCATGCTATTATGTGAAACTGATTAACATGATTTCTTTCATGCTATCAAACTTGAACTATTTCTATAAAATGTTTTCATATTGAATTAACTTGAAGTAATTATATGAAACGTTTTCACAACATTTTGGGAATAAGACAACAGATCTTGGTACGATCCTAGGTTTACGAGAGGTAGTTGTAGTGCACATAAGTCCCAGTGCTTACAATCTATAACCATTAGCTAGGTGACTCTAGCCACTGAGTATACAGATAGTACTATCGATTTGACAACCCTCCCAGGATATTACTCGTTGGTCATTCCAACCACATCGACGATAGTCGTAACGAGGAGTGTATACTTAAGATGTTACTGAGGCAACAACAAAACAACTAGTCGTGGTTTGGTTATAGTACTAGTGTCGTTACTTTAACTCTAAAGGTTTAGCTCACCTTGGAGGGATTATAGTCTATATTTCCCACACATACAACTAAACAACTAAACAACAACTTGGTTTGGGAAGGGTATTCCCTGTGATGACTAATAGGACAGGTGTTCCTTTGAGAGACAACTATTTACAGGAAATGTTTACTTAAATGTTAAACTTGTGTTTCCTGCAATAACTATATTGGAATGTTTACTTTATTGTTAAACTTGAGTTCCTGTTAACTATTTGATGGAAAATGTTTGCTTGACTGCTAAACCTGATTTTCCTTAACTATTGAAATGGATATGTTTACTTATTTGATAAACATGTACATCCTGTTACTACTTATTAGGAAATGTTTATGATTAAACTGGTGTTTCCTACACAGCTATTATTGTAGTAAGAATGACATTCTTACTAATTATAGGAAATGTTTTCTTTAATTAGAATACTTGTGTTTCCTACTTACATATAAACATTACGTTTGTGTACATGAATGATTTATACAAAACTGATTTACTATAATCACAACTAAACCTGTGAATTCACTCAACATTCAATGTTGACAGTTTACTATGTTTTTCAGGGAATTAGGACTCAGGTACTCCTGCATGCATAAAGGACGTAGGCAACCTGACTATTTATGATGCCACTTTTGGGACACTTGGATTTCCTTTGTATTATCAATTCCATTGGTTATACTTATGAAATCCCTCTTTTATAAATATGTACTTTCAAATACTTGAGTTGTCTTTGACAACCCTACTTATGTACGACTTTATAAGTCGTATCTTTTGTAATAACCTTAAACTTATGGCATCTTAAATATATATGTATGTTCTGTATGATCATATACTCTGATACCGTGAATGCACTATCGAATCTGTCCGCCCTCAATGCTGAACTATTATTAAAATGCTTCCGCTAATTAACTAAAAGCTTCCGCTAAACTATTAATAAACACGATTACCGATTTGGGGGTGTGACAGAGATTGGTATCAGAGCTATTGGTTATAGAGAACTAGAAGTCTTTAAGCGACTGAAAACCTTAGAGACCTAGACTATAGCCTTGGCTAACACATTTCAGCATTCATACTATTGCATACGTCTGACACGTCACACACGATTCTTTGACTAGGTATGTCGAGACACGCACCTATTCACATCACTGATTCTGATACTGAGGAGGATCCCATGGAGGGATCATACGACGGGATTCCTATAGCCGTGTCTGAGGAGGTTTACCCGCCTACATTTCCTAGAGATACTTCAGATGGTTCGATAGCCACACCACCATTGACATCCACTGATCCTGCTACCCATATGTTAGGATCTATCTCTATGTCTAGACGTCATCTGATTGGAGAGCCTGATTTTAGGCCTATACCTAGGAGGACACCGCTGTCGTGTGTCAGGGATTTTCCCATAGGACCCTCATCATCTCGCGGCAAAGAGCCGATGGTTGAGGAGCGGGAGATTCGCTGTGATCAGCAGACACCGAGAGCTAGAGTTCCGCATCTGGACTGGATGCCACGCATTTTACGCCATTGGAGGATCATTGAGAGGATTCCTTCCACCTATGAGACTGGGGAGTCATCTCACACATCTACATCTCTACATTTGACCGAGGAGCCTCTGGAGCTTACGGTCCCTACTGTAGTCGCCGTTATTCGTACCTTACTGGGATTTCATTTTGGTACGCAGTCTGCCATCAGAGTTATGCGCAGTGACACCTCTCGTCTTGATGATGATGTGCTGGCGATATATGGACGCCTTGCGACATCTGAGTTGCATATTGAGGTAGACAGGGAGTCTGCCGATGCTACTAGAGCACATCTGATCCGACTAGAGCGTCGTTTGGAGACTATAGGTGCTGCAGTTGGTTTATGTGTGTTGATGGTTGCTGTTAGGATGTTTGTGGGATGGAGTCTACCGTATTTCTTTTAGACTTTATGTATGATGTATTAGGACTATAGTTATGATGTATCTGGGTTGACTTTTGATTAGATGGATGTATAGGTTAAATCCGTCACATTTTGTAGATTATGTTTGATCCAATGGGTATCTTTTGTAGTAAATCCCATCTTTGTACAAAACTTATGTAACAACAATTAACCCATGATTATGATATATAACTTATGTTAGTTTACATCGCTGTGTCCATTATGAATGATATCAATTGGTGATTGACTTCATACTATATTTATATTTATCACGTACTTTATGAGTGATGACTTGATTAGTATCTTACGAGTGTTTCTTGTGTGTGATTAGGCCTTAATCATGCCGCCTAAACGTAGAATTACCAGGAACAGCCAACGAAACCCCACACCACCTCCTGCTATTGAGGAGACTACTGAACAAATGGTTAACAGAAGGATTTCTGAAGCCCTTGCTCAGTATGATACTGACCGAAACCGTAGCGGTAGTAGAGAAACCGAACCAAATGCTTCAGGTAGTAATCCTGAGAGCACTCATAAGGGATGTTCATATAAAACATTCCTAGCTTGTAAACCGAGCCATTTCCGTGGTACTGAAGGTGCCATTGGAATAATCCATTGGATAGAGAAAATGGAGTCTGTGCTAGAGATTAGCAAGTGTGCTCGTGAAGACATGGTCATGTATGCTACATGCACATTTAGTGATAAGGCTTTGACTTGGTGGAACGCCCAAAAGCAAGCAATGGGTCGTCCAGCCGCTCATTCACTGTTTTGGGAAACTCTGAAAACTATGGTCATGGAAGAGTTTTGTCCCCGCAGTGAGCTGCAAAAGATTGAGTCTGAGCTCTGGAACATTGCTATGGTTGGTGCTGATATCACAGGATATACCACCCGATTTCAAGAACTAGCACGCCTTGTACCTCACATGGTTACTCCTGAGTACAAGCGCACTGAAAGGTATATTTGGGGTTTAGTGCCGCAAATTCGAAGTTTAGTAACATCAGCGAATCCGGTTACTTTTAAGATTGCTGTGGAACTAGCACAGCGTTTGACTGATGAAGCAGTAAGGATGGGGAATCTTACTAAGAAAGCTGATACTGGAAAGGTTGAATCCAGCAATGATGATGCTGGGAAAGGAAAACGCAAGTGGAATGACCATCAGGGTCACAAGAATAAGAGGCAAGCTAGTACCACGAAAGCCTACGTTGCCACTACTGCTGAGCCAAAGACTTACATGGGGAGTAAGCCCAAGTGTGGCAAGTGTGAACGTCACCATGATGGTGACTGTACTTTCTGTGGGAATTGCAAACGCTGGGGGCATCTGGCCCAATACTGTAGAGCGAACCCTACCACTCAAACAAATAGGGATCGACCATCAAATGGATGTTTCGAATGTGGCGAACAAGGTCATTTCCGAAACAAGTGCCCTAAACTGAACCGTGGTAATCAAAACAATCCGAATCGCCCTGCAAACCCGAACAACAACAATAATCGTGGAAACGTCAACAACCAGCCAGCTAGGGGTCGTGCATTTGTCGTTGGAGCACAAGAGGCACGCCAGGACCCTAACACTGTCACTGGTACGTTTCTAGTTAACGATCATTATGCATCCGTATTATTTGATTCTGGCGCCGATTTGAGTTTTGTGTCTAAGGACTTTAGACCACTATTAGACGTTAGATCTTGTAAACTAGACAACAAGTACACCTTAGAACTAGCCGATGGTAGGTTGATTGAATCAGGAGAAATAGTACCAGGATGTACTCTAGCATTGGAGAGTCATCTTTTCAAAATAGACTTACTACCGGTTGAGTTGGGAAGTTTTGACATCGTAGTCGGTATGGACTGGTTGTCGAAAAATCATGTAGAGATTGTTTGCTTTGATAAAATGATACATTTACCATTGTTGACTGGAGAAACTTTGGTGATACAAGGAGATAAGAGTATGAGCACCGTCAAAACTATTAATTGCTTAAAAGCTTGTAAATATCTCCGTAAGGGATATCCAGCATTTTTGGCGCATGTTGTGGAAAAGAAATCTGTAGAGAGACGCTTAGACGATATACCTATAGTACGAGACTATCCGGGAGTGTTTCCTGATGATCTTCCAGGATTACCACCTCCGCGACAAGTCGAGTTTCGCATCGATCTGGTGCCTGGAGCTGCACCAATCGCTCGCTCACCTTATCGTCTAGCTCCATCAGAAATGCAAGAACTGTCTACACAGTTGCAAGAGCTTTTAGATTTAGGATTCATCCGACCGAGCTTTTCACCTTGGGGAGCTCCGGTTTTGTTTATCAAGAAGAATGATGGATCTATGCGCATGTGCATTGACTACAGAGAGTTGAACAAGGTAACTATTAAGAACCGATATCCGTTACCTCGCATTGACGATCTATTTGATCAGCTACAAGGATCAAGTTACTACTCGAAGATCGATCTGCGTTCTGGTTATCATCAACTGAAGGTTCGAGAAGAGGATGTGCCGAAGACAGCGTTTAGGACTCGTTATGGTCATTATGAGTTCCTAGTCATGCCGTTTGGATTGACTAACGCGCCGGCAGTATTCATGGATCTCATGAACCGAGTGTGCAAACCTTATTTAGATAAGTTTGTCATTGTGTTCATTGACGATATTTTGATTTATTCAAAGACGAAAGAGGATCACGAACAGCATTTGAAACTTATTCTTCAACTACTTGAGAACGAGAAGCTGTATGCTAAGTTCTCCAAATGCGAATTTTGGATTAGAGAGGTTCAATTCCTAGGTCATGTGATCAACGACAAGGGAATTCATGTGGACCCGTCCAAAATAGAGGCGATTAAGAATTGGAAAGCACCGGAAACTCCCACAGAAATTCGACAATTTCTTGGTTTGGCTGGCTATTATCGACGATTTATAGAGAACTTTTCAAAGATAGCCCAGTCACTCACCACCTTAACTCAGAAGGATAAGAAATTCGAATGGGAAGAGAAACAAGAAAACGCCTTCCAACTGTTGAAACAAAAGTTGAGCACCGCACCGATTCTATCCTTACCTGAGGGAACAGAGAACTTCATTGTTTATTGTGACGCCTCACATCAAGGATTAGGTTGTGTTCTCATGTAAAACGACAAAGTTATTGCTTATGCATCTCGTCAATTGAAGATTCACGAGAAGAACTATACAACTCATGACTTAGAGTTGGGAGCAGTTGTTTTTGCATTGAAAATTTGGAGACACTACTTATATGGTACAAAGTGTACGATCTTCACTGACCACAAGAGCCTACAACACATATTCGACCAGAAAGAACTCAACATGAGACAGAGACGTTGGGTCGAATTACTGAATGATTACGACTGTGAGATTAAATACCATCCGGGCAAGGCCAATGTAGTAGCAGATGCCTTAAGTCGTAAAGAGAACGTTAAGCCTCGCAGAGTTCGAGCCTTAGTGTTAACAATTCACTCGAATCTCATTACTCAAATTCGCGACGCGCAACAATTAGCTTTCACCGCCGAGCACATGAAAGACGAATCCCTGAGGGGAATGGAGAAACAGCTCGAAACAAAAGAGAATGGAGTTTTATACTTCATGAACAGAATTTGGATACCGTGCGACGATGAACTCCGTAAGCTGATTTTGGACGAAGCTCACAAGTCCAACTACTCGATTCATCATGGTGCAGACAAGATGTACTAAGATGTGAAAGGTTTCTATTGGTGGCCTAATATGAAGAGAGACATCGCTACTTATGTCAGCAAATGTCTAACTTGTTCAAAGGTCAAGGTTGAGTATCAAAAACCTTCAGGACTTTTGCAACAACCAGTGATGCCACAATGGAAGTGGGAGCACATAACGATGGATTTCATCACAAAGCTACCAAAGACATCAACTGGTGTTGATTCAATATGGGTGATTGTCGATAGACTGACGAAATCAGCCCACTTCATTGCTTTCAAAGAGACTGACAAACTTGAGAAACTGGCAAAGATCTATATCAAAGAAGTCGTTTCTCGGCACGGTGTGCCATTGTCGATTATATCTGATAGAGATAGCAGATTCACATCTCGTTTCTGGCAAACGCTACAACAGGCCCTAGGTACTCGACTCGATATGAGTACGGCCTATCATCCGCAGACAGATGGCCAGAGTGAACGAACGATTCAAACGCTCGAAGATTTGCTACGAGCATGTGTGATTGACTTTGGAGGAAATTGGGATACTCATCTCCCATTAGCTGAGTTCTCCTACAACAATAGTTATCACACCAGTATACATATGGCACCGTTTGAAGCATTGTATGGACGCAAGTGCAGATCTCCACTCTGTTAGGCAGAGTTGGATGACAGACAACTATCCGGACCTGAACTTGTCCAAGAAACCACACACAAAATATCTCAAGTGCTTAACCGATTGAAAGCTGCAAGAGATAGACAAAAGAGTTACGCCGATAACCGCCGTAAACCTCTTGAGTTTCGAGTAGGAGATAAGGTTCTACTCAAAGTATCGCCTTGGAAAGGGATAGCCCGATTTGGCAAACGAGGAAAGCTGAACCCACGATATGTTGGACCTTTTGAAATTCTCGCAAGGATTGGTCCTGTCGCTTATAAACTCAAACTACCACAAGAGCTTAGTAGTATTCACGACACTTTTCATGTGTGTAATTTAAAGAAGTGTCTTTCTGACGAAACATTAATCTTACCTCCTGACGAAGTTTTCATAAACTCAAAGCTTAACTTTGTGGAGGAACAAATCGAAATAGCTGATACGAAAACACAAAGACTACGAAACAAACGAATCAAACTTGTCAAGGTTCGATGGAATTCGAAGCACGGCCCAGAGTTTACTTGGGAACGTGAGGATGAGATAAGAAAGAAGTACCCTCACCTGTTTGAACAAGCGATCAACACGAATAACTCAAATAAAATCTCGGGACGAGATTTCGCTAACGGGGGGAGAATGTGACAATCCTCCAATTAGGGTATTTACTTAGCCTAATTTCATGCATTACCTAGAGTAATTCCCTGACTAGTGAATTCAAACTATTTTGTGTATAAGTTTTGATAAACTTACTATGTATTATGTGATATATTTGATTGTAGTTATATGTGTATATATATATAATTACGTACGAAATAAATATATCAAACTCTACGAATAGAACGTAATAACATTGGTGATACAAAATAATTAATAATTTGAAAATTATTAATTACAAATATTAGATAATTATATTATTGATATAATATAACAAAATATACGTTTTATAATAAACGTATTAATCGTGAATAATAAAGTTCCAAAATGAACTTCGAAAATACTTTTGAATAATTTTTAGTATGAAATTATTATATAGAAGTATTATAACGAAAAGAAACTGAAACATTTGACGAATTTTGTTACGCGTAATATGAACAGAAACAATTTTAAAACGCGCCTAGAGGTTCCAAATAATAAAAGTATTATTTCGTAAGTTACTGTTTTAATGTGTAGAACATTACCTCAAAATATGATTTCCGAATTTAACTGAAATCTGGCACGCGTTTTACTTGTACAGTACTTTTGCTGTAAATAATTATAAGGTACTTTTGACAAAGTATTTCATATATATAATTATCAATTACTGAGTTTAAAACAATGAGAAACAAAACGCTAAATTTTATTTTGATTAAAGTACCACAAATTATACCTGTGTACGAAATTAACGGGCTAAAAACTACCAATATTGCACCAACAAAAATATCTGGGCGACAGATTTGTGTTCGCTCCATACTCCCGTTTGAAATTTCACCTCCAATAATACACTTCACCAATAATTTTGATCTTCACAATTTACACACACACAACACAAACACTGGGTTCTTTCTTTGGTTCTCTGTGATCTTCAACAACACAGTAGCAGCAGCAAAGGAGTTAGAGCAGAAGCAACTCCATCTTCATTTTCATCACCCTTCACTTTCTTCACAAACATCAAACACCTAAAACTACAAAACAAAATGGTTTCTTGATCTTTTTCATAATCATCGTTCGTAATCATCATCATCAACCTCAGAAATCGTCATCCTCTCCATCTAAAGCCATTGTGAGGATAATTTCTCTATTTTCTTCATTTATATAATTTCTTCAAATTATTATAATTGTTGATGATTATTGTTATAAACTTGTTAAAACATGTTACAAAGTGATTATATAACATATTATGATGTTTGATCATGTTAAAATCGGTTAAATATAAAAACCCGTACGTATTTGTCATAACAGAGAACGAACCAGAACCTGCAAAACCATTGAATCCGGCGGATTCAAGTGAATCCGGCGGATTCCCAGCCGAAACTCAGATGAATCCGGCGTATTCACGGGAATACGGCGGATTCCCATTTCTAAACCAGTCGAATACGGCGTATTCCTTTGAATACGGCGTATTCCTCCGTTTTTACTCTTAAACCAGTTTCTAAACAAGTTGAATACGGCGTATTCCGTTGAATACGGCGTATTCCCACCTTCGACCGCATACAAAACTTCGGCTAAAACGATGAACGAGTAAAAGACACGCTTGATCCGGCGGATCATCGGTGATCCGGTGGATCCTTTTAAACTCGAATGAATACGGCGTATTCATCAGAATACGGCGTATTCCCCTAATTTCGAATGAATACGGCGTATTCACCAGAATACGGCGTATTCACCTGATTTGGACCGAATCCGGCGTATTCACCAGAATACGGCGTATTCCCCGGCTGTTCAGGCCCAATCCATTTCATTTCACAAAATGTGCAAACCAATAATCGTTATATGGACCGAGACTTATTATTTGACTAATATTGCGACAACGAGACTTTGTAATAATATGGACACAACTATGAGACATAATTATATCTGAGACATAATTTATCACGGACAATTAGAACGCGACAAAACTTAATACGATAACGAATAATATATATATACTAACGGACAATGTATATATACAACTAGACGTATAAAAATGGAACGATTTAACTTATCTAGTACAAACAATATACGACAAACATAAACGATGTAACAAAGTTATTTTGATAACTATTATATTTATGTTTTGAAAACATAACCGACAACAACGACAACTACATTTATATCTATGGACATTAACAATGACGACAACTAATATATATATTAGAACATATATATTCAACTAATATGTATATAAATATACATACTTGAACTTAACGACTAATTGAAACGCAAACCTCATCAGCAACTGAAATATTATAAACTTTACAACTTAACAAATAATCCATATACTTATACAAGTATTATTATTGCGTCTAGGTATTTGAGGACGTGCTTGGATTGTTTGGTTAGCTTTATTTCGCTGAAGACTTGCAAAACCGTGAGTTCACAGCCCCTACCTTTCATTGTTTTAAATGCTTTTAAAACCAGGGGTGGAAAACATAGAACAATGTGATATAACATGCTATATGCTTTATGTATTGCACTGCATGCTATTATGTGAAACTGATTAACATGATTTCTTTCATGCTATCAAACTTGAACTATTTCTATAAAATGTTTTCATATTGAATTAACTTGAAGTAATTATATGAAACGTTTTCACAACATTTTGGGAATAAGACAACAGATCTTGGTACGATCCTAGGTTTACGAGAGGTAGTTGTAGTGCACATAAGTCCCAGTGCTTACAATCTATAACCATTAGCTAGGTGACTCTAGCCACTGAGTATACAGATAGTACTATCGATTTGACAACCCTCCCAGGATATTACTCGTTGGTCATTCCAACCACATCGACGATAGTCGTAACGAGGAGTGTATACTTAAGATGTTACTGAGGCAACAACAAAACAACTAGTCGTGGTTTGGTTATAGTACTAGTGTCGTTACTTTAACTCTAAAGGTTTAGCTCACCTTGGAGGGATTATAGTCTATATTTCCCACACATACAACTAAACAACTAAACAACAACTTGGTTTGGGAAGGGTATTCCCTGTGATGACTAATAGGACAGGTGTTCCTTTGAGAGACAACTATTTACAGGAAATGTTTACTTAAATGTTAAACTTGTGTTTCCTGCAATAACTATATTGGAATGTTTACTTTATTGTTAAACTTGAGTTCCTGTTAACTATTTGATGGAAAATGTTTGCTTGACTGCTAAACCTGATTTTCCTTAACTATTGAAATGGATATGTTTACTTATTTGATAAACATGTACATCATGTTACTACTTATTAGGAAATGTTTATGATTAAACTGGTGTTTCCTACACAGCTATTATTGTAGTAAGAATGACATTCTTACTAATTATAGGAAATGTTTTCTTTAATTAGAATACTTGTGTTTCCTACTTACATATAAACATTACGTTTGTGTACATGAATGATTTATACAAAACTGATTTACTATAATCATAACTAAACCTGTGAATTCACTCAACATTCAATGTTGACAGTTTACTATGTTTTTCAGGGAATTAGGACTCAGGTACTCCTGCATGCATAAAGGACGTAGGCAACCTGACTATTTATGATGCCACTTTTGGGACACTTGGATTTCCTTTGTATTATCAATTCCATTGGTTATACTTATGAAATCCCTCTTTTATAAATATGTACTTTCAAATACTTGAGTTGTCTTTGACAACCCTACTTATGTACGACTTTATAAGTCGTATCTTTTGTAATAACCTTAAACTTATGGCATCTTAAATATATATGTATGTTCTGTATGATCATATACTCTGATACAGTGAATGCACTATCGAATCTGTCCGCCCTCAATGCTTAACTATTATTAAAATGCTTCCGCTAATTAACTAAAAGCTTCCGCTAAACTATTAATAAACACGATTACCGATTTGGGGGTGTGACAGCTAATCATCAAGAAAATGATGGTGATGAACATAGAGCTAATATTCAAACCAATGCTAATCAGGAGACTATTGAAGAGAATGAGATATCTGAAAGTGGAAGTGATGAAGAGGATGACTTCTTTGGTAAAGATGATGATAGTGACAGTGAAAGTGAAACAGCTTCTGTGGATCATTTATCTGAGGGAGAGGATGAGTTGTTTGAGTTGAGGACAAGAAAAGCCAATGCAAGAAAGTTTCCTAAGCAACCTGCATAACCAAAGTTAATTGGTATTAGGGGGAATAAAGTGGCTGGCACTACAATGCATGAGGAAGTAGTTGAAGACCATGAAGAGTTCATGACTGAGTTGTTAAGGAAGTTGAAGACTGGAGATTATGTTAATGAAGATCCATTTAGGAGAGTTGAAAAGGTTGACAGGTATCCTATTCATGACCAGCTGACACATTGGAGACTACAAGAAGCAAATGTGGGTGAAAGGTTTGAAAGTGCCAAAGACTTTAAAGATTGCTTAACATACTATGCCCTGGCTAATGGGTTTTCAATATGGTATTCAAGGAGTAGCTCGACTGAGATCATTGCTAAGTGTGGTCAAAGACCACCCAGATTAGATGATGATACCAAGGGTAAACAAAGGAAAAATAATAGGTATCCTGCTGTGGTAAAGGGTGATGAGCCTAAGTGCACATGGAGATGCTATGCTAGACTGATGAGGAATGAAAATTCATTCCTGGTGATTTCAAAGGTGGATACCCATACATGTGAAAGAAATTTCAGATTTGGTTCTTTGATTAATTATAAGTGGATAGGGAGGCAATTTGGTGCAAAGATTAGAGCTAATCCAGAGATTAGAAATGTAGATATAGCAGATCTTGTGATGAAAAAATACAAAGCTGAGGTGTCTCAACATCAGTGTTACAATGCCAAGCAGTGGGCATTGCATGAATTTGAAAAATCTATTGAAGAACACTATGGCATGCTAAGGGCATACGGTGATGAGCTAGTAAAAACCAATCCAGGGTCTACTGTCAAACTTGGAGTTAGTATTAATCCTGATAAGAAGGTATATTTTGATAGATTTTATGTGTGCCTAAAGGGTTTGGCAGATGGATGGAGGAGAGGGTGTAGAAAAATCATTGCCTTAGATGGTTGCTTCAGTAAAAGCCATAACACTGGTGAATTACTAACTGCCATTGGAAGAGATGGTAACAACCATGTATTCCCTGTTGCATGGGCTGTGGTGACAGTTGAAAACAAGGATAACTGGTCATGGTTTCTTGAGTTGCTAGCTGCAGATATTGAAATGGAGTGTGGAGTGGGTCTTACAGTGATGTCTGATCAGCATAAGGTATATTCCTTACATAATTCATTAATCATATTCATTATTCTTGATTATGTACTATGTGTTGGTTTGAAAAAATTTAACACTAAACTCTTAAATTATACATATACAGGGACTGATAGAGGCTGTAAAAGATGTTATGCCACATGCTGAACATAGACAGTGTGCAAGATACATCTATGAGAATTTCAGGAAACAGTTCAGTGGTGTGGAATTTAGAAGCTTGTTCTGGGCAGCATCGAAGTCCTCATATCCAGTGCTATTTGATAAAATAATGGAGAAAATTAAAACTGCTAACCCAAATGCATGGAAGTCTCTGAAGGACAGAAATCCCAAGTCATGGTCAAGGGCATTCTTTGAGGTTGATAGGGGATGTGAGTCTGTGGAAAATGGATTTAGTGAGTGTTTTAATTCTGTGATTGTGAGAGTCATGAATAAACCAATTATAACAATGTTGGAGGCTATACAGATAATTGTAATGGAGAGAATGGACACAATGAGGAGGCTAGCTGCAAACTGGGACACAGAGATATGTCCGTCTATTCAAAAGAAACTTGAATGGTCAAAAGATCAACACAGGTATTACATTTTTATACTTTCCAAGCTATTTTTAAATTGTGGTGGTTGTTAACTATGCCCAACTATTTATTATTGCAAACATTTGTAGGTTCTGGCATGTGTACTTTGCAGGTGGAAGTGAGTTTGAATGTCGACAAGGAAATGCAGCATTTAAGGTGGATGAAGGCAAGAAGACTTGCAATTGCAGAATGTGGCAATTAAGTGGTATACCATGTCCACATGCAGTGGCTGTGATATTCAAATTAAAGAAAAGAGCTGAGGAATATCTTCCTGGATGGTTTAGGAAAGACATGTATCTTAAGGCATATACCAACTATCTCAAAGCCGTTGGTGGGATGTCAACATGTAACACCTGCTAAATTAGGGTATTTAATTATGCCTAATTAATTGTAACTAGATGTAATTAGTATGTAATAGGACTAATTGTAGACTCTATTTGTATATATATATGGTGATTTATATATATATGTGTGTACTTACGCGATTTGGATAAATCGTACGAATTAACCGGACGGAGTCCGACACAGTTATTTGGACGTTGGTGACAGAAATTTACTTAAATAAAAAGAACGTATTTTGTTATATAAAATACGCAACTGAACGAACATTATTTATATTATCGCGACGACATTTAAATAATGCGACAAAAACGTACTAAACGCAAAATAATAAATTAAATACTTCGACAAATGTTTTTATTATTAATTTCAAGGTATTTTATTTAAATACTCCAGTTACATTTTAAAAATGTAAACGTTTGGTTAAATATTAAAACAAATGATTTAAACGATTAGGACACGGAGCGCAACCGCGGGGAATGAAATGGGAGACAAAACCCCCACCATCCCCCACTCTTTTCTCATTTCTCATCTCACTCTCTCTCTCTTCTCACCATCTTTCTCTCATTTCTCTCTAAACCACCAAAACACCACCACCACCTAAATATATAAAATACTAGCATCAAACGACCTCGGATTTCAAGACTCGTTTAGGGGAAAACGTTCACCAATCCACGATCTATAATCCTATCTTTCCGGAATTTCATTTCGGCAAATTGTAAGTTTCCGACAAAGCTCCGAAAACTCTCGTTTTTAAGTATTATCACTTGTTAGTTGTTTGTATAACCTTGTAATGTCCTAAAATGGGTTGGGTAAAAATATTGGACCGAACGGTGGCCGGGAAACTCGTTTTCGACACAAAACCCGGCCAACAGCCCATAACGTCGCATCTGGCCTGGAGCCTTTGCGACGTCGCGTATAACGTCGCACAGAAATCAATAACGTCGCCTTAGCGACGTCGCACATAACGTCGCATTGAATTGTGAGGTCGCATATAGCGACGCAGACTCTAACGTCGCAGACTCAAACAACGTCGCACTTAGCGACGACCCATATTACGTCGCATTAATTTGCGAATGTCACACTTAGCGACGTCGTACTCAACGTCGCAATCCTTACCTGCGACGTCGCACCCAACGTCGCAGAAATCAGAATTTTTAAAGAGATTTTCACTAAAACTATGTAGAAAATGTGCATTTTTCCCTCCGAGCTGACTCGACAGCTCGACCCCGACCAGGGGCTCTGCCCCTTGGACCCCGCCAAGGGGTTGCCACCCCTTGGAACCCCGCAACCAGGGGCGCTGCCCCCGGACCCCCGTCGTTTCAGTACAAAATGTTTCAAACGCAATGATAATACTTTGACTATTACTAATACAAACCGTCACCAATGGGCCAACCATGTTTTCTGAAAACAAACGATAACGAACCAACTTTGGACATAACGAGTTGTGTAGACAACTAGCCTAGATGGTCTTGCGAGACATCTACTTACTTAACTTTATATGTTTAGGCATTTAAAGGTTACGGGTTCGGAGAACCTACATACTACCTACCATTTGCTACTGCTTATTACTCGACTCTGGTGAGTCTTACGGCCCCACTTTTACTATTTTATCTTATTGGGGGAGATACATGCTACTGATTTTTCTTGAACACAAGTACTAAACTATTTACTATACCAAACGGAATTGCATGAGTTTACTTACAAACAGAAGTCTCTCCATTATATATCGTTAGTTATGGACTTAAGCGCGAACACTAGTTAATGGATCCATTAGGGAAATGACCCTCCCCGCCCGGGGCAGTAGCGCTGCCACGTACTGATTTACACGTAGAAACGGGTGACTACTTATTCGTTACTGATGCTTGCTCAATTACGAGCATGTCACGGGAGCAAACTTATTACTTACGGGTTAAGCTTCGATTATGAGCCTCATGGCAACGGTATAAACTTACTTACTTACATTTGCGGGATTGCAAATACTGGTTTACGATTTCTGGATTGAAATTGTTGATTTTACGCCTGCGGGCATTACTAATGAAATCTCATGTTCAAAGCTGATATTACTTACAAACCTGTGAGATTCACCAACCTTTTGGTTGACACTTTTTAGCATGTTTTCTCAGGTACCCGGATGGAGTAGGATTACTCCAGGATTTAGCTAGAGTCGCATGATTTCAACACAACTGCATTAACGGAGATTCTTAGCATTATCTTTTGTATATTACGATTATGTAATAGAATCTCCCGCTATACGCGTGGACTCTAGGGGAAACTACATTTTGTATACGAAAACACTAAGTTTTCAAACATTATATCTATGGAATGTAACTAATTTACAAACGTTGCATATAGATGTCGTTTGCTTTATCTTTGTGCTGTGATATTTGATTAGTAACACCCCAAACTATGCTTCCGCAAAACAGTGAATTTCGGGGGTGTTACACAACATGGGTACCAAATGACCTGAACAAGCCACTGCCACCGAAGGTGAAGAGGATGCCTGGCAGACCAAAGAAGAAGAGAAGAAAGGCAGCACATGAAGGTGGAACAGGCTCAAGAATTTCAAAGGCTGGAGCTACTATGAGATGCTAAAACTGCTTTGAGTTAGGACACAACAAGAAAGGGTGTAAAAATGAGAGGAGAGAACCACCAAAGAAAAACAAAAATAAGGTGGGGAGGCCTAGTAAAAAAGGTGACAATGATAAAGGTGGTAATGGTGGTCCTGGAACAGGTGGAGGTGGAAATGGTGGTAACAATGGTGGTGCTGCACATAGTGGAGGGAATGGTGGTGACAATGGTGGTGCTGCAAATGGTGGAGGTGGAAATGGTGGTGAAAATGGTGGTGGTGACAATGGTGGTGGTGGACATGGTGGAGGGAATGGTGGTGCTGGAACAGAGGTGTTTATGGATGATGGATCAACAGCTTCAACTGGGACTCAAGTTGTCGATTGGGAAAAAAGCAATGCATATTCTGATGGTAGAAATGTGTTTTTAGGTGGTACCAGTTATGCTTCTAGAGGAGGAGACTACATTGCAATTTCAAGTTCAAAGTGTGGTACAAACTTGAAAGGTACTAAAATTTAACTTATAATTACTTCTTTAATGTTTTGTTATGTAATCTTGTTTATATAAGTATACAAGTAATGCTATATGTTCTGAGTATGAATATCATGATAACAGCAGGGATGCCTCCTTGGTGGGGTGCAGGTATTTGTGTTGATCCTATTACTGGTGAACAATTCATTGGAAGTGCTAGTGGTATCCCACTCCCTATGCGGCCAAATCAAGCTGAAGTGGAAATGGATCCAAGTGGCTGCAAAGTTGTGACTCCAAAAAAGTCAACACCCAAGAAGACTTCAAAATACAAGTTGCTGCCAAAAAGGACAAGTTCAAGGATACTTATGAAGAATGCCACCTGCTCCCAGAAGACCCCTAATGATGGGCTTGGAAGCACATATGAGACTGCATTAGAGATTGATGACATGGAGGAGTAGCTGGCATGGGAAGATTGTATTTTTGGGTCACCGTATTTTGTTGATCAATATGTACTTAAACTGATCCAAGTATGTGTGATTGTTTATGTCTGCTTAAGTTATTGTATGTAAGGGCATCAAACAATAACTCTTTTGTACCCATGTAAGTAGCATGTGAATGGCATTGGTACTATGCCTTTCACTTAGACTACTTCAGTTGGAGAAGTCAATTACTTATGTATGTAAGAACTTAACTACTTAATTATGTTAATGTCAATCACCAGCCATAATGGTTTGATTATTATGCTACTTCTGAACTTTAATGTTACCCATCAAATCTTGTTGATAATTTGCAGGTTATGTACTTGGTAATTTGCAGGTTATGTAGTTGATAATTTGCAGGTTGTTTATGTGACATAATGTAGAACTAATATGTGCCATAATGTACTTGATAATATGGAGGTTAAACCATATCTTCATTTCAATACCTCCTCCAACATTTCATTACAAAATGTGCCCCAAAATACTTCACAAAAACCTACAAACATTGCAGTACATGAAATTTTGGATTAAATCATACCTTCATTGCCAAGATACATACAACTACACTTAACATAATAACAACTCCTAGTACCACATTCAAACATTGTTGAACCAGTTTGAGTTTAGAGTTTTTCAAACTCATCTCTTCAATTAACTTTTCCTTCTCGATCTTCAACTTTCGAACAACCTCAACATCTTCAACTTCCACATTATTTGCTGAATCAGTCTTCAATTTTGTATTTTCCAGACGCATTCCGTACAACAATTCTTTGTAGTAATCACTTGGAAGGTCCTCATCAAGAAATTCGTACACGTCACATTTATACCGTTTGTCCTACAAATTAATCATAATCAACAGAATACTTTTATATGATACTTATAATCTAGGAACATCGCTGTCCAAATGAAGTACCAATTTTGCACAATTTCAAATTTTGAAAATTAGGGCACAAAAACTTACGTATACAGGACAGCCAATGAATCTTCTACCTGGGTTTTTGAACGTCCATGATGTGCAAACGTACAATCGATGGCCACAATTACAAACACGGGGCAAACGATTTGCAATTCGACTGTTTGTTGAAGAAGACGACATAATTTTGAAGCTCAGAAGGTACGGGAGCAAATGAGTTTATCTATGCATATATAAAGTTTGATACATTATCTTTGAGCGACGAGGCATCTACGTGGCACCTACGTGGATGCCAGGTGCCAAAAATAAGGATTAACAAGTGCCACGTACACAAAACAACATTAGTCTGTTAATTAATACACACAAAAGAAGCGATTAGTATGTTAGTTGCATACAATAGAACATTTTGAACATGGATGCATACAAAAGCATTTTCGAACAACTTCGATACATTTACAAACAATAAGCCCTAATAATTAATTGGTGTTTGATTGTTGTTCTCCGCCTTCTTTAACTAGATTATTGATAAATAAATTAGATGTGTCATTTGCATTTTTAAACTACTCAACAGTTTTATAGTTACTCTCGTGAACTCTTTCTTTATAATTTAAAATATTATTGCATAACTACCTAAATGTTTTTAATTGATGCATAATCTAGAGATCGAGTTAATGGGTTTTATACATTTAATTTTATTAAATATTAAAACAATAATATGTGGAAAATAATAAAATCAAAACGCATAACTGCGGATCCAAATACTTGAATTAAATCAATCAACTAATAGTACGAGACGAAAGAAACAACTTACAGCGACTTGCTCGGTATGAACTATCTTTTGCTTCTTTGTTGGAGGCGCCAACGCGTTCGTACCAATACTAGTCATCTTGTGGATATAAACCGCTAGTCGTTTATCTCTTGGTTATACGTTATCTTTACTACAACTTAGTAACAACGCACGAACCGAATCAAGAACGATACACACGTGTGTGTGTGTGTATGGATCGAATAACCCAAAACCGAAAATTTGGTTTTGGGGTTTGTGTAGTTCGGCCGAACCAAGAGAGAGGGAGGGAGAGAATATTTGTGAGGGTTTAGGGTTTGTGTGTATTAACCTAATCTTGATCCATAACCCTTATATTTATAGGTAGGCCAATCTTGTCTGTGACACCCGTCAAATTAGGACTAATGATTAGTACCTAATCAAGTTTTAATACATGTAATTAGTTCTGTGTTAGGCTAATTTGTGTATCAAATAATATATTGTTGAATATATACAAATATACGATTTGATTAAATCGTACAAGTTCCAAATCGAATATAATTCGGTTCAATTAAATACGGACGTTGGTGAACAATTTAATTAAATAACCTAAAGATTATTTAATGAAACTATTATATCTCAAGAATATTATTTTTATAATATTCCGAGTTCATCCCATATCGTACAAGCGAGGACAACGTGATAAAATATTAAACGCGCAAACACTCGAAACAAATTCAAGTTACAGTTTATAACCCAACTATAAAGTATTTTATAGAATACTTCAACAAAAATATCGGGCAATTTATCGCATTTTAAAACATATATTTAAGCGTATAAAATAATAATTTAACGTTTAAACGATCGGGAAAACGAACACCGCACGGAGCGCGAATACACGGGAACAAAAATTGGAGCCAACCACACATGGGTGGGGCCCATGTGGGCCGGCCCCCATAACCCCAAAATGGGGATTTCTTTCCCATTCCATCATTATCACCATCATCTTCATCTCTCTCTTCTTTTCTTTTTCTCTCAAACCACAACACCAAACCACTACCAAAATCCCTTAAAAACTACCACAAAACGCAACCAAATCGACAAAGTAATTAGAGAAAAGGAACCACCGCATCACGATCTACATTTCTATCTTTCCGGATTTTCGTTTTGACACTTTGTAAGTTTCCGACAAAATCCCGAAACCTCTCGTTTTAGCTTGTTTTTACATACTTGTGGTTTATTTAAGTATATAAATGTCCATTACACAAGGGGAACACGATTTTATAGCTTAAAAATGGGTTAGATTTGAGTTTTGAGTCGAAAAATATCGACAGTCGCTGGGCTCTGTTTTGGTGTTCATCTTTGTGACACAAGCTTTGTGTCGCAGGTTGTGTCGTATAAAACCCATTGTGTCGTATTTTGTGTCGTAAAAACCCAGTTATGTCGGACCTTTTGCGACACAATATTGTGTCGTACCTTATGTCGCAAATACCATGCGACACAATTGCTATGTCGCTGTTGAATCAGCATTATCCGCTTATGCGACACAACCCTTGTGTCGCTAAGCTCTTGTGTCGCATGACAAATTTTATGTCGCATCTTGTGTCGCATAAAACAGAAAGTTTAAAAATTCACATTTTCACTAAGTGTCGAGACCCTAAATTTTATCACTGGATTTCACCCAATTTCAAGTCCAGATGCGTTTTTCACCAAAGCAATATAGTAGAAATAAAAATTTTCCAAGCTGACTTGGCAGCTCGACCCCAACCAGGGGCTCTGCCCCTTGGACCCCGCTACTAGGGGCGCTGCCCCCGGACCCCCGTACTTAGATTCCGTAAGCACATTTCTCACCAAGTGTCAAAATTGTACAACTTCAAAACGCTTATACGATACAACTTTTCAAACATAATGGAATTTGCTTTTCAAGTATAACGCTTCGAAATCAATGTGATAACATCAAGACTATTATTACAATTAATCACCAACGGGCCGTACATGTTTTCAAACATACAATTCAATCAACCAAATCGTAGTAATTTGGACAAGTCAATCAACCAAATCGGGGTAATTTGGACAAACAACTACAAAGGTAGTCTTTCGAGATGCCTAAACAATTTATAACCATCGCGTGTCATGGACACCTTCAGGTTACAAGTCTTCGGACACACTTCAAGGCAAATCAATCCAAGTTATTAATTCAAACTTTCAAGACATCGGTGAGTCTCATAGCCCCTATTTTACTGCTTTACAATTTGGGGTGTGATTACAATGCTCGTTTTATTTACATGTTGAACGCAAGTACAAATCAATCAAATACTGCATGAGTTGTTTTCAACTAATCAATTAAAGTCCTCCTTAGCATAGTCTGGTAATACATTTGTAGCGTGAATGTTAGTATATGATATCATATAGGATTGACAATCCTAGTCCGGGTTAGCACGCACTAGCTGGTCAAACGGACGTATTAGCATTTGGGAAGACGAGTGTGGATTAGGCACTCGTAGGAGGCATTTCAAGTTAGGTTTCCTTAAGTGGGCCTGACAACTCAAGTTAAGCTCAGACTATGTGCTCATGGCTGTATAACTTTTATTTTGCTTAATTGCATTTTAAATTCAATTATAAATCTTGCGGTTCATACAAATATGTGTTGACATACAAACCTGTGAGCTCATCAGCGTTTCGCTGACCAATTTTAGCATGTATCACAGGTGACCAGCAGTAGGTTGGACTGCTCAACTAAAGATCAATTAGCTCGAGTCATCATGCAAACAATCAGAGATTTAGCTGCATTATTATATTTTGTATAGATTAATTATGTACTTAAATCTCTCAATTTCAACCGAGCTAATGTAAACAATATTTTTGATGTAAACTTTTGGTTTTATCAATAAAAATGTAAAACGACGCATATAGTGGTCGTTCATTATATATCTTTGTGCTGTGATTATTGATTCGTAACACCCAAATCGTGCTTCCGCTAAACAATAAATTTGGGGTTGTTACAGATTGGTATCAGAGCCTAAGGTTATAGTGAACTAGGTTGCATTTAGTGGGCCTAGACTATGACCGTTAGGCAGTATTTTCTTATTAGGCATGATTGGTTCAGGAATTACAGCATACGACTTTAATTTAACATAGCCTGATCAACTATGTACAATTAAGGAAAGATGATGTAAGGTCTGAAACGATTATGTTGAACAGGAATACACTAGTTGACTCTGATCATGAGAGAACCGAGACTCAAACAATTCTGCGCTAGACATCCAATAGGCTATTATGTGACACTAAGTACACATAGATAGGCCTCGTTGCAATCTTAGGCTATATTATATAAGTTATTATACGGATATAGGCCTCATTCTTTCTAACGCTTTGTCTCAGAATGGCAAACGCACCACCCAACTCCAACTTGTCGCGCTCTTATCCGTACGAATCACAAACCTCAAGGGAAGCCCGGAGGGACACCAGGGTGCCTCGAGCTAGCCCATATTCCACTCACCTTACATCACCATTTTTAGCCGCTAGGCTACACCATCACGAGCAACGACTTAACGCTATGGATATCGAACTCCAAGAAACTCGTGAAAACTGGAGACTTACAGCTATGGAACGAATCGAGCAAGTCTCTGAAGATCACGAGCACACTGTCAACACCATGAACACTCTTCACAATCAAGTGGAAGAAACAATCGAAACCATGGAGGTTATCCGCAACCAAGTGATTGGCAACCGAAATGAAATCTCTGTCCTACAAACAAGACTACTTCAGTGCGAGACACGTCTGAGGGAAACCGAGGATGCCCTCCGAACTGCCAACAGACTTGCAGAGTCTGTGAATCATCTTATTGCACTGCTGCCACAACTCAACTTACGTCAGAATTAGCTTAGGCTGAATCTGTACCCTAATATGCTTTTGTAGGAACTATGTAATTCAACCGGATGTAACAATTCCCGGTACTTTTGTAAAACATCTAATCCTGTAACTTTTGGAACTCGTAATATCAATTGACAATTCCCCTCGATTATTCTATATTATTGATTTTACATTGTGATGTCGTATGTTACCGCTTTTACATATATACATCTATTGAAATCTTCATCTTGGTACAATTTCTTATGTACCTTTTGTTTCTTTCTTTCTTGAAGAATCATGCCGCCCAAGAAGAAAAGTTACAGTGATGCGGAAATCAATGCTATCGTTTCTCGAGCTGTGGCCGATGCCTTGGCTGCTCGGGACTCGCCTCGAAACTCCCGGAATACTGGGGAAGCTCCCAGTAATACCCCTGCCATCAAGCCTTGTTCTTACAAGGATTTCCTGAGTTGCAAACCACTATATTTCAAAGGCACGGAAGGTGCTATCGGTCTAATCAGTTGGATCGAAAGTATGGAATCTGTCTTCAACCTCTGCAACTGCACTGAAGACAACAAAGTCAAGTTCGCTGCATACACCTTTCAAGAAGGTGCACTCACGTGGTGGAATACCCACGCCAACTCCGTAGGTCTTGAGATAGCTAATCAGCTACCTTGGGCCGAACTGAAGAAGAAGTTGAGGGAGAAGTACTGTCCCGAAGAAGAACTGCACCGTCTAGAGGAAGAGTTCTGGCATTTGACGGTGCAGGGAACTGACATTGCTGGGTATACCACCAAATTCCAGCAGTTTGCGTTGTTATGCCCGGGTTTAGTTGATCCGGAGGAGAAGAGCGTCAAGAGATACATTCGCGGTCTTCCGGAGAATATCCATGGGAACGTTGCTTCATCTAAGCCAACCACTACTGAAAGTGCTATTCGGCTAGCACATGAGCTCATGGCGCTGGTTGTCAGCCGTGAGACACCCAATACCTCCTCCAACAACAAGCGAAAACCCTCTGAACACCAAAACCAACCAAACAAGAAAACCAACACCATCCAAGTTTACAACACCAATACTGAAACCAAACGTAGCTACACTGGAGACAGACCATACTGTTCCAAGTGTAACTACCACCATGACGGTCCATGCAGTACTCCCTGCAACAACTGCAGGAGGTACGGGCATTTGACCAAAGACTGCCGAGCCCCCAAATCCAACAACAACACCTCCAACAACAAAACCCAACAACCCAAATCCTGCTATGGATGCGGAGAGATGGGGCATTTCAGGGATGCATGTCCCAAACGAAAGAACAAGGGCAACAACAACAACAACAACAACAATGCCAAGGGAAGAGCATTCGTTCTCAACTCCGGGGATGCCCGTTAGGACCCGAATGTGGTCACGGGTATGTTCCTCCTCAACAACTTAACTGCTTCTGTTCTATTTGATACTGGTGCTGATAGAAGCTTTATTTCTGATGAGTTTTATCCACTACTTGACATCACCCCTGTTGCCTTAGATGTTAAGTACACCGTAGAACTTGCAAATGGTAAACTCATAGAAACCGATAGTGTGATACCTAATTGCACTTTAAACCTAGCCGATGAAACCTTCTCAATTGATCTGATGCCCGTTAAAATAGGAAGTTTTGATGTCATTATCGGTATGGACTGGTTGTCCAAACATCGCGCTGAAATCATCTGCTACGACAAGGTCGTTCGAATCCCTCTCGCCGCCGGTAGAACTTTGGTCATACAGGGGGAGACCGGTGGGACGAGACTAAACATCATCTCTTGTTTGAAAACCCGAAAATTTCTGAGAAAGGGTTACCCAGCAATCCTCGCACACATCCTGGAGAAAAAGTCGGAGGAGAAGCGACTTGAGGATGTACCAATCGTTCGAGACTTTCCAGAAGTCTTTCCCGAAGAACTGCCTGGTCTACCACCGCTAAGACAGGTTGAGTTCTCAACCGATCTCGTGCCTGGTGCTGCACCTGTGGCCCGAGCACCATACCGTTTAGCACCATCTGAACTTCAGGAGTTGTCCACCCAATTACAGGAACACCTGGAAAGAGGATTCATTAGGCCTAGTTCCTCACCTTGGGGTGCTCCGGTCCTATTCGTCAAAAAGAAAGATGGTTCTTTCAGAATGTGCATCGACTATCGAGAGTTAAACAAATTGACCGTCAAGAACCGTTATCCACTTCCTCGTATAGATGACTTGTTTGACCAACTTCAAGGGTCGAGTTTCTATTCCAAGATTGATCTTCGATCAGGTTATCATCAATTGCGTGTTCGTGACACCGATATCCCAAAAACCGCTTTCAGAACCCGTTACGGGCATTACGAATTCCAAGTAATGCCATTCGGTCTAACCAATGCACCGGCTGTATTCATGGACCTTATGAATCGGGTGTGCAAGCCTTATCTCGACAAGTTCGTTATTGTCTTCATTAACGACATCCTCATATACTCGCGAAAAGAACAGGAACACGCGCATCATCTCAAAACCAACCTAGAACTACTTAGACACGAAGAGCTGTATGCTAAATTTTCTAAGTGTGAGTTCTGGATACAAACCGTTCAATTCCTTGGTCATGTTATCGACAGTCAAGGAATCCATGTCGATCCATCAAAAATCGAGGCTATCAAAAATTGGCAATCGCCAACAACTCCAACAGAAGTACGGTAGTTTTTAGGCCTGGCCGGCTACTATCGACGATTCATCGAGAACTTCTCAAAAATAGCCTTACCGCTCACGACACTGACTCAGAAAGACAAAAAGTTTGACTGGACTGAAAAACAAGAGTCAGCATTTCAACTCCTAAAACAAAAGCTTTGCAGTGCCCCAATCTTATCTTTACCCGAAGGCACCGATGACTTCGTGGTATACTGCGATGCTTCTCATCAAGGTCTCGGTTGCGTGTTGATGCAACGGGACAAAGTCATTGCTTACACCTCACGACAACTCAAAATTCACGAAAAGAACTACACTACTCACGACCTCGAGCTTGGAGCTGTCGTGTTCGCTCTCAAAATCTGGAGACATTACCTCTACGGCACTAAGTGCACAATCTTCACTGATCATAAAAGTCTCCAACATATATTCGATCAAAAAGATCTCAATATGAGGCAACGTCGATGGGTCGAGTTGCTTACCGATTACGACTGCGAAATCAAATACCATCCGGGGAAGACAAATGTTGTTGCCGATGCCCTCAGTCGAAAGGAACTAACGAAACCACTTCGAGTCCGAGCCCTCAGTATGACTATTCACAATGATCTAAACTTTCAGATTCTCGCTGCTCAACTCGAAGCCCTCAAACCTGACAATGTCAAAAACGAAGCCTTGCGAGGCATGGATAAACAGTTCGAAATCAAACCTAACGGAGTTAGGTGTTTCTTAAACCGAATCTGGTTGCCTAGTTTTGGGAACCTGCGAGACTTGGTGATGGATGAAGCTCACAAGTCTAAATATTCTATCCATCCGGGATCCGATAAAATGTACCACGGCATCAAGGAATTCTATTGGTGGCCGAACATGAAAGCCGAAATCGCCACCTACGTCAGCAAGTGTCTTACTTGCTCAAAAGTTAAAGCTGAATATCAAAAGCCTTCTGGTTTACTTCAACAACCCGACATTCCTGAATGGAAATGGGAACAAATCGCCATGGATTTCATAACCAAACTACCCAAGTCACCGAGCGGTTGCGATACCATTTGGGTGATCGTCGATCGTCTCACCAAATCTGCTCATTTCCTAGCGATCAAGGAAACCGATAAGATGGAACGCCTCACACGAATTTACATCAAGGAAATCATTTCTCGACACAGTGTTCCAATCTCGATTATCTCTGATAGGGACAGTCGTTTCACATCTCACTTTTGGCAATCACTTCAAAAATCATTGGGTACCCGTCTCGATATGAGTACCGCATACCATCCTCAAACTGACGGCCAAAGTGAACGAACAATTCAAACACTTGTGGATATGCTACGAGCCTGCGTAATTGACTTCGGTGTAAACTGGGAACAACACCTACCATTGTGCGAGTTTTCGTACAACGACAGCTACCATACCAGTATTGGGGCTGCACCATTCGAGGCACTGTACGGTCGTAAGTGCCGATCACCCATCTGTTGGACCGAAGTTGGGGACAGCCAACTCACGGGTCCGGAAATCATTCACGAAACAACCGAGAAAATCTTCAAGATTCAAAACAAGCTCAAAGCCGCGGGTGATCGTCAGAAAAGTTATGCTGACGTGAGACGCAAACCACTCGAGTTCCAGGTTGGGGATCGAGTACTACTCAAATTGTCGCCTTGGAAAGGCGTAATTCGATTTGGCAAACGAGGGAAGTTAAATCCCAGATACATTGGACCATTTGAGATCCTCGAGAGAATAGGTCCAGTGGCATATCGATTGCAATTGCCAGCCGAGCTCAGCAGTGTGCATCCCACTTTTCACATTTCAAATTTGAAGAAGTGTCTGTCTGATGAGACACTTATCATTCCACTCGATGAGATTCGAGTTGACGACAAGCTTCACTTCGTTGAAGAACCCGCCGAAATCATGGACCGTGAGGTTAAACAACTCAAACAAAGTAGTATTCCCATCGTCAAGGTTAGGTGAAATTCGCGGCGTGGTCCGGAAATTACCTGGGAACGGGAGGACCAAATGCGACTCAAGTATCCTCAAATTTTCACTGACTCTACTCCAATCACGACTTCGACTTAAATTTCGGGACGAAATTCTTTTAACAGGGGGAGAATGTGACACCCGTCAAATTAGGACTAGTGATTAGTACCTAATCAAGTTTTAATACATGTAATTAGTTCTGTGTTAGGCTAATTTGTGTATCAAATAATATATTGTTGAATATATACAAATATACGATTTGATTAAATCGTACAAGTTCCAAATCGAATATAATTCGGTTCAATTAAATACGGACGTTGGTGAACAATTTAATTAAATAACCTAAAGATTATTTAATGAAACTATTATATCTCAAGAATATTATTTTTATAATATTCCGAGTTCATCCCATATCGTACAAGCGAGGACAACGTGATAAAATATTAAACGCGCAAACACTCGAAACAAATTCAAGTTACAGTTTATAACCCAACTATAAAGTATTTTATAGAATACTTCAACAAAAATATCGGGCAATTATTCGCATTTTAAAACATATATTTAAGCGTATAAAATAATAATTTAACGTTTAAACGATCGGGAAAACGAACACCGCACGGAGCGCGAATACACGGGAACAAAAATTGGAGCCAACCACACATGGGTGGGGCCCATGTGGGCCGGCCCCCATAACCCCAAAATGGGGATTTCTTTCCCATTCCATCATTATCACCATCATCTTCATCTCTCTCTTCTTTTCTTTTTCTCTCAAACCACAACACCAAACCACTACCAAAACCCCGTAAAAACTACCACAAAACGCAACCAAATCGACAAAGTAATTAGAGAAAAGGAACCAACGCATCACGATCTACATTTCTATCTTTCCGGATTTTCGTTTCGACACTTTGTAAGTTTCCGACAAAATCCCGAAACCTCTCGTTTTAGCTTGTTTTTACATACTTGTGGTTTATTTAAGTATATAAATGTCCATTACACAAGGGGAACACGATTTTATAGCTTAAAAATGGGTTAGATTTTAGTTTTGAGTCGAAAAATATCGACAGTCGCTGGGCTCTGTTTTGATGTTCATCTTTGCGACACAAGCTTTGTGTCACAGGTTGTGTCGTATAAAACCCATTGTGTCGTATTTTGTGTCATAAAAACCCAGTTATGTCGGACCTTTTGCGACACAATATTGTGTCGTACCTTATGTCGCAAATACCATGCGACACAATTGCTATGTCGCTGTTGAATCAGCATTATCCGCTTATGCGACACAACCCTTGTGTTGCTAAGCTCTTGTGTTGCACTTCTATGCGACACAACCCTTGTGTCGCATGACAAATTTTATGTCGCATCTTGTGTCGCATAAAACAGAAAGTTTAAAAATTCACATTTTCACTAAGTGTCGAGACCCTAAATTTTATCACTTGATTTCACCCAATTTCAAGTCCAGATGCGTTTTTCACCAAAGCAATATAGTAGAAATAAAAATTTTCCAAGCTGACTTGGCAGCTCGACCCCAACCAGGGGCTCTGCCCCTTGGACCCCGCCAGGGACTGCCGCCCCTTGGACCCCGCTACCAGGGGCGCTGCCCCCGGACCCTCGTACTTAGATTCCGTAAGCACATTTCTCACCAAGTGTCAAAATTGTACAACTTCAAAACGCTTATACGATACAACTTTTCAAACATAATGGAATTTTCTTTTCAAGTATAACGCTTCGAAATCAATGTGATAACATCAAGACTATTATTACAATTAATCACCAACAGGCCGTACACGTTTTCAAACATACAATTCAATCAACCAAATCGTAGTAATTTGGACAAGTCAATCAAACAAATCGGGGTAATTTGAACAAACAACTACAAAGGTAGTCTTTCGAGATGCCTAAACAATTTATAACCATCGCGTGTAATGGAGTCCTTCAGGTTACAAGTCTTCGGACCACACTTAAAGGCAAATCAATCCAAGTTATTAATTCAAACTTTCAAGACATCGGTGAGTCTCATAGCCCCTATTTTACTGCTTTACAATTTGGGGTGTGATTACAATGCTCGTTTTATTTACATGTTGAACGCAAGTACAAATCAATCAAATACTGCATGAGTTGTTTTCAACTAATCAATTAAAGTCCTCCTTAGCATAGTCTGGTAATACATTTGTAGCGTGAATGTTAGTATATGATATCATATAGGATTGACAATCCTCGTCCGGGTTAGCACGCACTAACTGGTCAAACGGACGTATTAGCATTTGGAAAGACGAGTGTGGATTAGGCACTCGTAGGAGGCATTTCAAGTTAGGTTTCCTTAAGTGGGCCTGACAACTCAAGTTAAGCTCAGACTATGTGCTCATGGCTGTATAACTTTTATTTTGCTTAATTGCATTTTAAATTCAATTATAAATCTTGCGGTTCATACAAATATGTGTTGACATACAAACCTGTGAGCTCACCAGCGTTTCGCTGACCAATTTTAGCATGTATCACAGGTGACCAGCAGTAGGTTGGACTGCTCAAGTAAAGATCAATTAGCTCGAGTCATCATGCAAACAATCAGAGATTTAGCTGCATTATTATATTTTGTATAGATTAATTATGTACTTAAATCTCTCAATTTCAACCGAGCTAATGTAAACAATATTTTTGATGTAAACTTTTGGTTTTATCAATAAAAATGTAAAACGACGCATATAGTGGTCGTTCATTATATATCTTTGTGCTGTGATTATTGATTCGTAACACCCAAATCGTGCTTCCGCTAAACAATAAATTTGGGGGTGTTACATTGTCCAACAAGTTAATCAAGATTTAAGAATTAAACCCTCAACTAACAATTAGTTTAATATAATCACCAATTATATATTTCTCTACATAATTAATCCATAGTTAATTATCCTCATACATATCCGTCGATGATGCATTAGTATTACCCATTGGTGTCTTAATTATCGGATTAAATAATTTAAATTTAATTATTTTGCACATTATTCTTTCAGACTCCCACTTGTGCATAGATGACTATACTTAACTTATTAAGTTTCCTATGGCGGTCCCTAGCAAGACACATAGGATGACCGAGTCATAAGAACTCTTATACCTCGCATGATTTAGTTGAATCACCCATTCACAACGGTATATTAAAAGAGCAGCATATCCTTTTGCAGCACGATATTTGCGAGAGTGCCTGGCATGGACTTTACTCAACCATAATAATACTCTCCTTGTTCTTGATCTAGTTTCAACTGGTTCAAAATGACGGAAGTCTAATACTCTCTGAGCGCGGCCACGCATTCTCCAGTTTTAACCATCAAAGGCCTAACAATATATCTCTTAATTAAAAGAGGTACAAATCCCATCTTGACAATTAACCACTCTACACTTAGCTCCCACTGAACCCAGCAACCAGCCGTTATGGCTATGCATTTACGCATAACGTTAGACTATGCCTAAGCCCAATGTTAACTAAGCTTGAATGCAATTAACGTCTCATGTAATGAGGATATCTCACTTGAGTTAACTTATGATAAAAGTCCATGAAGTTACACTCAAAGCGGGTCAACTAATATTTGATCAAATCAAATAACCATGAATCTTTGACAACCTTAATGCTTTAAGTCCTAATTAAGATTTCAACCAATATTTCACAGTCACCATCACCCCATTGTGGTTCCCACGACAACGAGTAGGCTATGGAAGTTTTTGGAATCCGTCATGCGCAATTCCGTGGATTGCTAAAACACACTAAATAATTGAACATTTTAAAGAAATACGCGAAACAAAACATCTCTTGGATTTCAATAAAGTTCAATTGTTCAACCAATACATAAAGAATTATAATAATAAGCCTAGAGATACTTCATGCCTATGAATTCAGCATGCTTGTAATGCTTGGCTTGAGACAACGCTTTCGTCAACGGATCGGTAGCATTATCATCAGTTGGAATTTGTTGTATCTTTACATCACCTCGTTCGATAATCTCTCGAATCAAGTGAAACTTACGAAGTATGTGTTTAGACTTGTAATGAGCTCTAGGTTCCTTAGCTTACGCCACAGCACCAAGATTATCACAAAAGATTTCAATTGGATTGGAGATACTGGGAACAACTCCAAGATCCATTATGAAATTCTTCAACCAAACAGCTTCCTTTGCAGCATCATTTGCAACAATATACTCCGCCTCTGTAGTGGAATCGGCTACAGTACTTTGTTTTGAACTCTTCCAGCTTACTGCTCCTCCATTTAACATAAACACAAAACCTGACTGCGATCTAGAGTCCTCTTTGCTGGTTTGAAAACTAGCATCAGTATGACCAATCACTTTGAGCTCCATTTTCTCACCACCAAAAGTTAAGACCATATCTTTAGTTCTTCGAAAGTACTTAAAGATATTCTTCACAGCTCCCTAATGCTTGATTCCCGGATTTTGTTGAAATCTACTCGTAACACTAATAGCATATGCGACATCCGATCTAGTACATAACATAGCATACATGATAGATCCCACTGCCGAAGCATATGGGATGATTTTCATGTTTTCCTTGTCCTCTTCAGTCTCTACACATTGACTCTTCGTAAGAATCAATCCAGCTGACAACGGAATCATCCCTTTCTTGGATTCATCCATCTTGAATTTATTCAAGATCTTGTCAATGTATGTACTTTGACTCAGTCCAATCAACCTTTTACTCCTGTCTCTCAAAATTTTGATTCCAAGAATATAGGCTGCCTCTCCAAGGTCCTTCATTTGAAAACATTTACTAAGCCATGACTTAACACTTTTAAGCATGCTAGTACTATTTCCAATAAGCAATATGTCATCTACATATAAAACCAAGAAGGTAATGTCGCTCCCACTAAACTTCCTATAGACACATGGCTCGAACTCACTTTTGATGAAACCAAACTCCTTTATCTTCTCATCAAAACATAAGTTCCAACTTCTAGATGCTTGCTTTAATCCATAAATAGATTTAAGCAATTTACAAACTCCTTTAGGTCTTTTAGGATCCACAAAACCATCCGGTTGTGACATATACACAACCTCAGTCAAGTTCCCATTAAGGAAGGCGGTTTTGACATCCATTTGCCATATCGCGTAATCATAGTACGCAGCTATGGCCATTAGAATCCTAATAGACTTAAGCATGGCTACAGGTGAAAAAGTTCATCATAGTCAATACCATGAGTTTGAGTAAAACCTTTTGCAACCAACCTTGCTTTATAAGTTTGTACCTTACCATCCATGTCAGTTTTCTTCTTGAAAACCCACTTACACCCAACAGCTTTACCTCCGGGTGGAAGTTCATCAAGTTCCCAAACTTGATTGTCATACATGGATTGTATCTCAGCCTTCATGGCTTCTTGCCATTTATCAGATTCCGAACTAGATATTGCTTCATTGTAAGAAGTTTGTTCTTGCAAACCATCATCTTCAATGACATAAACATACCTACTAGGTGCGCCACGCATCCGATCGGATCTTCGAAGACTAGGTGTCTCAATAGTGTCAACATTGCCATGTTGATCATCAACATCTTCATGTTGATCATCAACATCATCATGTTGAATAGGTACCATCGTTTCATGTGATATTTGTTCATCCTCTACTTCTTCAAGGAGGTGATTATTTCTATCAGTTTTCTTGTCAAGGAAATCCTCTTCAAGAAAATATCCATAACGAGCTACAAACACTTTGTTCTCACTTGGATTATAGAAATAATATCCCCTAATTTCCTTGGGGTACCCAACAAATATACATTTATCAGTTTTAGACTCAAGTTTGTCGACTACAGGTCGTTTGACATGTACCCTACAACCCCAAATCTTCATGTATGATAAATTTGGAGATCTACCATACCACAACTCGTACGGAGTTGTAACAACTGATTTAGATGGTACACAGTTTAGTGTATATGCTGCTGTTTCGAGTGCGTGTCCCCAAAAGGATAAAGGCAAATCCGTTTGACTCATCATAGATAGTACCATGTCCAACAAAGTACGATTCTGACGTTCGGATACTCCATTCCATTGTGGTGTATATGGAGGAGTTAATTGTGATACAATTCCACAATCTCTCAAATGACGCTCAAACTCTTCGCTTAGATATTCTCCACCTCGGTCGGACCGAAGCTTCTTTATATTTTTGCTCAATTGATTCTCAACTTCATTTTGAAAGTCTTTGAATTTACAAAAACTTTCATATTTACGTTTCATTAAGTAAACATATCCATATCTACTTAAATCATCAGTAAATGTAATGAAGTAACGGTATCCACCTCTAGCTTCATGACTAAAAGGTCCACACACATCAGTATGTATGATCTCCAATAAGTCATTTGCCCTTTCATTAGTTCATTTGAAAGGTGCCTTTGTCATTTTACCAGAAATGCAAGATTCGCACTTATCAAATGATTTAAAATCAATAGTATCCAAGAGTCCATTTTTATGGAGCTCTTCAATGCGCTTCTCATTTATATGGCCTAAACGACAATGCCAAAGGTATGCTTTGTTAACATCAACATTAGCATTTATATGAATAATTGTACTAGAAGGGGAATGTAATTCTAAAGTATATAAACCACGTTGGGAGATAGCTTTAAAGTAGAAGACATTATTGCGATAAACCCAAAATGTCTTTCCTTCAGAAATAATATCAAAACCATTATCCACAATCAAGTCATACGAAATTACATTCTTAATAATTCTAGGAACATAGTAACAATTATTAAGTTCTAAAATTAATCTCGTAGGGAGGGCAAGTTTATAAGTTCCCACGGCTTCGGCACCAACATTTGTTCCGTCACCAACGCGCAAACTTAACTCGCCTTGTCCCAATTTTCTACTTCTTTCAAAACCCTGCAAGTTATTGCAGATGTGATTACCACATGCAGTATCTAATACCCAAGAATCAAAAGAAGTCATAAGACAATCAATCATAAACATAGCGGAATCAAAATTATCATCCATTTCAATATCCTCCAAATCAAGCACACAATCGCATAAATCTTCATTCCCACATGTGGGGCAGGGAATGCTAGGCAAGTCATCAAAATCATCATCTTCAAAGTCCAAGCCTTTGAATACCATGTTGAACTTATTTTGCGTCTCATAAGCAAATAAATCCTTATAGAATTTTGATATAGTTGATTCGTCATTAATGTCATACATCAAGCAAAAGGATTTAAAGTCCTCACTTAATGACTCAAGCAACTTTAGCAAAATATAATCCATTGGGATTTCATAATGAAGCTCATTTAAACGATCCAAGATAACTTTAACGTTCGTCCAATAATCGTTTACCCACTGCCCTTTCTCCATCCTAAGCGCCTTGAGCTCACAATATGCATTGTAACGCTCATGACGACTACCAGGGAGAAGTATTTGTTTTGTGTTGTTAATTGCCATCTACAGAAAATAAAACAAATTCATAATTCAGTATTGATTATTTCTAATAAATCAAACAACCCTAAATTTGACTTATTAGCCTAGGACCCGACATTCCACTATTGTATGCCCTCAACGAAGGCTGCAATGACATAGCAATAGCTTTTAGGTAGGTGACGCCTTCACCAATTGTACTCATACAACTCCTAGCCTTATGAGGTTCCGGTTAAGCCGCGCATGTTTAACCTCATCACGCGTCTTGGGCGAAGTTCTCAACTCGAATCACCAATAAACAGTACCATATCGAAACTGTGGAGATCCGGCCATCTTCTCAAGTGGATATCGCGGTTCTCACACTTCACCCTAACCCAAGTGTAACCATACCCACCCGCGGAGGCGGCAAAGGATATGGAGTTGGGGTCGGTATGAATGTCTCTTTATGGAGGACGCTTTAGGTTTAATTTCATAGGGTTCTTTCACGTTTCAATTAAATCGTGTTCCCAATATTTTCTAGTTTTAAATAACCAATTTTTAAAACATATCTTTTACCTTTTAAAAATATATACGCTTTATATATAAATCATAATGATTTATAATACGTCTTTATTTAAAACTCCTTTTAAAACATTATTAAATAACCATTTTTCAAATTTATGCTTTTAAGCAATGGTTTTATGTTCGTGTCATTTGTTTAATATTTAAACATACCACAACTACGCATTTATATAATAATAAATAAAACATAAAACCGGTAACATAGCCAACCATATCTATTTGTTTAACTCGTGTGCCAACACGAATTAAACGGTCCTTTCCTATGGGACAAACATGACACCATTCTGGCGTTGATGAAGTCCAAAAGCTCCCACTTGATGTTTCTATCCAAATAAGCTCCTTGCTCCATATGTTCCAAGATAGCTCCACTTGTTTGTCTTTTGATTACATTTAATTTAAAATAAACTAGTCTAACCTATCTATTTTAAAACTAAAATTACATAATCAAAAAGAGGTTGTAATTTGGCACGCAGGCCTCCTCATACCATAAAACAATAAACAACCACAACATTACATACAACACACAACATGCAATATTTGGTCGTTGGCTCAGCTATGTACCACAAACATGTCACATGGGTAAGATCCTAACTTTTGGCTATTATAAGAATCGGTTTGCATATAACATGCAAATAAATGCAAACTCATTCCCATATAATAAATTAAAACAAGTGTGCCAAAAGGTTTGATCTTTATATAAACTTTAACAATATTAACTTTTCAAACATACATGACTTTGTTTGATCCATCTAATTAATTAAAACAACAGTTGTATATAATTAATTAATTAAAACTAATAATTATTGTAATTATACGGTTTGAGACTATACTCCAAGATCCTTCTTAGTGAATCAACAACCGGAATCCCAATAAGGGTTGGGTTGGATTCGGCCAAGGTGAGTATCACCAAAACCATAAACCTAATCGACTTAACTAGGGTTCACAAAACCCTATCAATCAAGATTAGGTTTCTTGTATCACATGCAATTAGAATAATACTATAACACCCCTCATTTATAATCATTTAAATATAGTAATTCGGAAGCGTAAGTCCAATTAGCTAGTAATAATTTACCTCATTTTTTCAAAATATAAAATTCAACCTTTTCAAAACATAATTTCACAACAGAGGTGTTATATAAAACGTGATAAAATATTATTTTAAACAAATCCACTATCAGAGTAACGCTTCACGGTCAAACATTCCTTCTAGTCCAACTTCTGGCCCACCCAAATATATCGATAACCTGCAAGAAGTGTTAAGTGGGGGGATTAGCATAAAGCTAAGTGAGTAGATAACTAATCAACAGGCTAACTTAGCTCAACAACTTTGCATACAACAATTAACACATAACCAACAAAGTAGACAATACCACCATTTAGCAAAGCAACAGGGCAACTGTTCAACTGGTCAACTTATCATCAAAGCAACTATTCAACAAGCAACGGACTTCATAATGAGGCATCGGTGGCTCTGGGGATAACCATAATACCCGGGAGGCTTCCCAAGAACACTTACCCAACCATATCCGTATGGCCATAACGGACGAGACCGATAGCTAGTGGTTATTCTCAACTAACACAGGAGGTGTGCTAAACCTTGAATAACCGACTAGCTCAACCAACAGTTCAACAACAACTCGTTGACCTCATTAACAACTGATGCCCGAAGGCCAACAACAAGTCCAGTGATCACATAATCAACAAATCACATATTCAGCAGGTCAACGTTATCATATCAACAATATTATTACTAGCTATCATAATTATCATGGCAACTACAATAGTAATAATATGTTACTTGTTGTAACCAAACTCGTTACAACCAAGTTACACTGAGGATTAGAGATCCACTCACCGACCACCTCAGGCATCCACTCAGTAGTCTAATATCACTGAGTCTTCTGCACATCTGAGAATACAACATGATATCACAAGTTAGTTACTTGTCTCAAAATATATATATATATATATATATATATATATATATATATATATATATATATATATATATATATAACATTATGCCTACATTACAATTAGCATCGTAACAACATGATTCACAATCACCTTTTATCATTAATTAAGTGTTCTTAGCTATAACCAATGCTAATTTGATCATATAATCCATGATCATCATCAAATTCATCATTAACCTCAAGAACACATAATCATTTCCTTCAATCAAATGTTAGGCTTAGATTATAATCATGTATTAAACATAAATCAACAAGCTTTACTTCATGAATAATTAACTAAACCCAAACTTTCTTCATGATCATCATTTAATTTTACCATTTCTAGCTTAGGGTTTAGATACTAATCATCATTTAAGCATCAACTAATCATTATAACATGATTACAAGCTTTAATTCATGAATTATCAACTAACCCATATCTTAACTCATGATCATCATTCATTTATATCATATCATTCATTTATATCATTTCTAGGTTAGATTTTCAACTACAAATCATGAATTAGATATCAACTAACAATTATTTCATCATTACAAGCTTCAATTTAGCATTACTCATCCTAATTTCATCATGTACACAAAACCCCATTTCATAGGTTTATGATAATCAAGTAATCAAGACTTACAAAGATGAGTAGAAGGATTAGAGAGTGATAATCCATGTTCTTGAAGCTTAAATTCGGATTTGGCATCTTCAATTTAGTGTTGTGAAAGGATTTTAGGAATTGATCTAGGGTTTATATGTTTATGTATGTATATGTACGTACGTATGTATGTATATAGATATATGATGAAAGTTATAAACCGACTCAAAATAGAGTATAACATATAATTGGTTAATTTTCATTCCCCGTATTTATCGTTGTCTGGAACTTAAAAACCATTTGCGGGGAAACATTATATTATTTTACCGTCAACTGAATTAATTTAAAACCATCAATAATTTATTGGTCACAATAAATTATCCGACTCTTTTACCCATTTATTTGACTAAAATGCACTCAAAACTATTTTCTAACACATTAAATAATGATTCACAGTTAGAAAATATTTAATACTACTAGTCCCAAATACTGGGTGTTACAAATACTAGTCATATATTAAAATCGAAAAACACACACACACACACACACATATATATATATATATATATATATATATATATATATATATATATATATATATATATATATATTAATCGATTTTATTAAACCAAAGAAAAAACAATATTTACAATTTTCCTATGGATCAAACTAATCAAATCACATATCTTTGATGATTTAATCAAGTATAAGCGGCTCTGATACCACTGATGGGTTTTATACGGTTAATTTTATTAAATATTAAAACAATAATATGCGGAAAATAATAAAATCAAAACCCATAATTGCGGATCCAAATACTTGAATTAAATCAATCAACTAATAGTACGAGACGAAAGAAACAACTTACAGCGACTTGCTCGGTATGAACTATCTTTTGCTTCTTTGTTGGAGGTGCCAACGCGTTCGTACCAATACTAGTCATCTTGTGGATATAAACCGCTAGTCGTTTATCTCTTGGTTATAGGTTATCTTTACTACAACTTAGTAACAACGCACGAACCGAATCAAGAACGATACACGTGTGTGTGTGTGTGTGTGTGTGTGTGTGTGTGTGTGGATCGAATAACCCAAAACCGAAAATTTGGTTTTGGGGTTTGTGTAGTTCGGCCGAACCAAGAGAGAGGGAGGGAGAGAATATTTGTGAGGGTTTAGGGTTTGTGTTTATTAACCTAATCTTGATCCCTAACCCTTATATTTATAGGTAGGCCAATCTTGTCCAACAAGTTAATCAAGATTTAAGAATTAAACCCTCAACTAACAATTAGTTTAATATAATCACCAATTATATATTTCTCTACATAATTAATCCATAGTTAATTATCCTCATACATATCCGTCGATGATGCATTAGTATGACCCATTGGTGTCTTAGTTATCGGATTAAATAATTTAAATATAATTATTATGCACATTATTCTTTCACGAGTAATGTTGTTCGAAGTAGTCATTTAAGAAGCCGGCTGGAACCACATGAAGTAGTTGGTTAAATTTGTGAATTTACATTTTTAATTTGCATGAGATAAGCTGAATAGTAAGTTTAGTTAGATTAATCAAACAAATATTTAACACTCCTTAGCTTTTGTTGATCTTCAAGATTGAAATTTTTGAAACGTTTGTAAATCTAAACTTCAATGAACTAGCTTTTTCCCAAAGCCTCAAATTGAAGTACTTTAGAATCGTTGAAATATTTTCAGATGTACCATACATTGAACTGTCTATATACGTTTCAAGAAGAACTGTACAACTAGATAATATATGATAAAAACTTAATAAAATTTCAGAAACAATCTATTTATCTTTCAGTTCGCAATGCTTACCTAATTTACTTATAAAAGTAAGCTCTTGCTCATCTAACGATTTAACGATTTACTTTTGAGAACTTTATATAAGTTTACGTGGGATGTGCTTTAGCACAACCGAAGACCTTCCTAGTATAAATATAAATACTTAGTCAAAGTGGCTAAGAGCATGAGGATACGTTTTTAAGGGAAGTGATTCAGTGTTCTCGAAGTTGAAATGAGCCCATAAATATATTTTGAACCAATCAAGTTAAATAAAAGAAACAAAAGTAAAAAAAAAAAAGAGTTCAGAGCATAAGGTCGCGTCCCGAACGTCGATCCAGAACGTTGTCAAGAACACTGATGGGGTGGCATAACGCTAAGGTACATTGTTCTCGGCTTTGAATGTGTCCGGAACCGCCGCCCACTCATGAGCTTTGTCGGATACTCGGATGTAATATGTAATATTCGTGATTGTTGTACATACAACTCGTAAGATTAGTAATGTACTATTGTCTTTCTAAAAATATATATAACTAAAAAGAAAAATAATTAATTACTTGCCACGTGGAGTGTAGAAATCTTAACCTGATTTAAATTTCGTTCATTAATAGCTGAGATGTAGTTGAAAGTCAAGTCATGGATGATGAGATTCAATTATATTCTCCACATATAAACATTGAACTCCATGCAAAAACATACATATACATTCTTATGCAAAAGTCAATAATCATGAAAGTCTCTTTTTTATCCTCAAAAAAGTCTCTACCACAAGATTTAATTCACACCTCAAAACTCCACTTGTAACTATAACTATCAACATCAACACATATGTAATGGAAACAAGATAAAAAAAAACCTTGATTAGGATGACCGTAAAAGTTATAACATAAAACCGATCGATGAGAACGTGCATGTCATATTCATTTGAGTAACACAATTATTTTATATTAAAAGGTAAAATCAACCTTCTGTCGACCTCTCATCGACCAGTCTCACGACCAACATGAAAGAGGTAAGAGCATCTCCAACAAAAGGTCTATTTATTAAAAAAAAAATATATTTCATTGGAGTGTATAGCTCAATTTAGCAAAAGAGTTGCCAGAATTGAGCTATTACTCGATAGCTTAATTTTATATAAAAATAAAAAGTCGTTAAAAAAAGATAAATTGTTCTATTATTACCTAATAAATCAAAGTGATTAATGAGGTTTTTTTATTAAATTTGGATGAACATGCTAAGTAATTTTATTGTTATATAGATTTTATAAACGTTTTTTTTATGAAATAGAGTAAATTACGTGAGTGGTCATTGTGGTTTATACACATTCTCACCGTTAGTCCACTTGCTTTGTTTGTTGTATAAACAATTCAAAAACTCAAAAGTTATTGCACGCTTAGTCCATCATCTACCTAAAATGACTAAAATACCCTTGGTGATACTATATATTTTGCTCGACAGGTATTATAGTTATTTTAGGTAGAGGAGGAATTGATCGTGCTAACAACTTTTGAGTTTTTGGACTGTTTATGCAACAAACAAAGCACACATGGACTAATACTGAGAATGTATGTAAACAATATGGACCATTCATGCAATTAACTCGCTTATATATGATGAATTATAAATATACTGATTGACCATTGTGACCTATTTGACCCGAAATTGACATATTAGCTGAAACTAATGAAACTGACCCGAGAATCTGTTGGCGTGACTAGATAAACGAGCTACATGAATTAGGTCCAGGTTTGCTGGTTTTAGATTAGATTGAAATACTCAACCCTAAACTCAAGCTGGTTAATCCGACCCTGCACGGATTGCTACCACTACCCTCTAACTTGCAAGTAAGATTTTTTTGATGGGAAAAGGTAACTTGTACTCTTAGGGAACAAGTTAAGCACACTTAATGAAGTTAAATTTTCTATAAATAATATAAATTGTCATTAATAAAGATGCATAATTGAAAACTAGTGAGTTTAATAAATGAATTTTGCGATATATTTAAAAAGTTCTAGTATATCTAATGAAGTTTAGCTTGTGTCCTAAAGGCACAAGTTAACGAGACTACATTTATCAATAAAAACGTATCAAGGCCCTTTAAATGGGTATGGTTCAGGAGGGATGGTCCACTTAGAGGAGCAGTAAAAGCAGAAAGCATCTTGACCATCAATTCCATTTCAATGGTCAAGATCCCACCAGTCAACAAGGACAAAGCTGCAAAATAATAGGGTCAAGGGACCAAATGTGTAAAAAAGATTGACACCATCAGTCTCAGCTTCTTAGGTCAGGTCAGATCGGTCAGGCATTCTCAGCTAATCTTCCCTCTCTCTACTTCAACACCAAAAACACCATCTTTAACAAAAAAAAAATATGGATTAAAATCACAAAAAAATCACAAATTACAACGATTATCATGGCCGATCATCGTCACAGATTTTTAACACCGTCACCGATCATCATCGTTTAACTTTTTACCGGTCCTCACACGGTTGACCTCAAATCATTTTCTCGATTTCTATCAGGTAAGTCAATTTATCATTTCAGTTTACTGAAAACCTAACCCTAGGTATCATTAATTCGATATTACATAGTGTTACAATTACTCTGTGGTTTGAGGTTTTCGAAATGATACGGTAACGATGTTGCGATTTATATTGTAGTTTAATTTATTCTGAATTTTTTCTTTATGGTGACCAAACGTAGGATATATTGAATTCGTATAAGGTGAATTTGATTGATTTTATAGTAATGTGAAGCTGTAATCAATATTTGTGCTATAGTATTTACTGTAAATTGTTAGGTTATTATGTTGTCAGCTGTAATAAAGCCTAATTTGAGTTAAGTAATACGGTAAATCAAACCCTAGGTGTTAATGTTGTCCTATAATGTGAATTTGATGGATATAATAGTACTGTGAAATGACGATTCCGTGTTTTGGTGTCTATGATGTTAGGGGTACTATGTTGTAAGTTGTGTTAATGATGTCAATAAATGCTATAAATTGATGATAATATCTTCAATTTATCATGTTCTGCAATTGTCTGTTGTATATGTGATTGTGTGTCCTAACTCATCTTTCCTTTGTAGGCTACCAGGCTTGGTTCCTTTTGTTATATATGAATGTCAATAATATTGAAGATTCTTGACTGTTAGAGCGATAAGAAACTGGCAACTCTTCGTTGGTAAACCTGATGAAATTTCTACTCATTTAGGTATTCTCATCCTCGTCTCTGATCTATCTATTACTTGTTTTCTTTAGTGCATCTGAACGCGAATCTTTATGGACCTAACACTACCCCTCAAAAACTTGGAATTCATAAGCCAATTTACGACGGTAATACTGGTTAGTCAGCTAATGGTTCTATGCCTTTTTGAACAGTCCACATGCCTCTCCCTAAGGATGATTTCTTCCAAATGAAGTTCAACAGGGTTACAGATACCATGTCTTCATCAATAGCTCCCAAGTATCATGTGTCGTGAAATGTCATTCTATATTATCTATAAGTCCTATAAATGGGTCGACTTGGTTACAGTTTGTCTCTAAGGGGTCAAATGATTAAACTAACTTTTAACAGTGAGCTAAAAGTGAAATGGGTCGAAAGTACAAAATGTTTACAACCTCCTAATTCAAAAACTAGATTATTGCTTTGATGGTATATATTTTTATTACTAACTGAAAAGTGACAAAAACATTTAGGTGGATCAGTTCAAGTCGTATTAAAGTGACTGTTTTTATCTTGCACCTCTTGACACGTTACATGTCGAATTAATGTTAGTACTAAATATACTTCTTTTAATGGTGCAATGGCGCTAAAAAGAGCCACTTCAATGTTAGGATGACACTAATGTATTTAAATATGAAGTACTAAATATAAATCATATTCCATTTTAATGTCGCCAAATCTTTAATTGGACAAACATATGACATATGAACTCTTTTTCTAACTCGTTTTGACCCTTCCTAGTTTATGGGTATTATATGGTGAAAAATTAGTGTGAGTTCTAATGCGGTCCACCATCCTCGAAAACGGGTCCCAAAATGAAGATGACATTTGAGGTCCACACGTTTTGGGTATAACTAATAGGGATCGAGTACTCCGTTTGTAATTAATTAATACTGACATGATAATTGATGAATCATCGATTATAGAATTGCAATTTCAGATTTAGTGTTTTATTGAAATGAATGTATGAATGCTGAAAGTTACTGTTTTTTTTTAAACCTTTCAACTGATAAACTTTGATTCGAACCCATATTTAATTCAAATCAAACGATTTAGGCACGACCCCTGTCTTAAATGAACTAATATGTTATTACTTAGTTACAATATAAACTGTTGTAATCATGATGGATTTGGGTTTTGGGTGGGTTTCATGATATAGTTTCTTAGCAAGGACTCTTGTTTATTTCTGTAATGCAGGTTGAAGGAGCTGCTAGTGAGGGTGGCAGCGGTCCTTCTATTTGGGATTCTTTTCGAGCTTCTAACTTTGAAGTTTTTATTTGTAGTTATCTATATCTATGATTTAACCCTAGAATGTAACTGAGATTGCTTGGATTCTAATTTTTTTGTTCTTTTTTTTTTTCTATGCAGAATTTTTTTTGTAACTGTTTTGGAGCTCCATAATGAGCATGTTATTTAATCTTAGAAAGTATATTTGCTTATTGAATATAAAATTTATTCAGTTTTTGATAAGTATTATTTGTTATCTCCAATTCTGTCTATTAAAAGTTGTAAACTGAATCTGCAATCTGACCTTAAATCATAAACTTTAGTTTTAATGGTGAATGTTAAGGTCTATTTTTTGATGTCTATGTAGTGGTCATGGCATACTATTGTGATGGTAGTTTGATAAAGATAATGTACGTATAGCTATAAAATGCGATTTTTCATTGTAAAATACAATAAAATCCAAAAAAACAATAAAATGCAGTAAAATGTGGTAAAATACAGTAGATTCAGTAAATGTAGTAAATGCAGAAAAATTTGGTAAAATACAGTGGATTCAACAATACCCAACAACATTCACTGTATTCTATTAAAAACACAAGAAAATCATTTTGAAATGCAGTACTATTAAATTGCAGTCAATTTATGTACTTATAAAATGCAGTTTCCTTTGTAAAATGCACTAATATCCAAAAAAAGCAATAAAATGCAGTAAAATATTGTAAAATGCAGTAGATTCAGTAAATGCAGTAAAATATGGTAAAATGCAGTGGATTCAACAGTACTACATGTTGTTCTACTGTATTCAAGTAAAATGTTGTTCTACTGCATTCAAGTAAATGCACTAAAATGTGGTAAAATGCAGTAGATTCAGTAAATGCATTAAGAAACGTATTACAAGTACGTTGGGTGCTTGAAAAAAAAATATTTGTGTTCTCTTAAAAAAAGTATAGAACTAGTGGTTCATTGGTTGGTTGTAAAACAATTTACTTTTCGTCTTGTAGTTGGTTGTAAAATAATTTGTTTTTCAAATGTCATCTAAAATACTTTATGCATAAAATAGTTTGTATGTTTGCTACTCTTTGAATTCATTGACTGGAATTATAATACTTTTTGCATGAAAATAGTTTTTGCAGTAGATTAGATGAATAAGTGATGGACATCAAGAATTTACTGCATTTTAAGAACATACATTACTGCATTATAAAGTTATTATACTGCATTTTAAAAATAATCTACTGGATTTTGTAAATATAATCTACTGCATTTTAAATTTCTACTGTATTCTTAAATAGTACAAAAATGATGATATGTTGTTCTACTGCATCAAAGTTAGTCTACTGCATTTTAAAACATAATCTATTGCATTTTAAAATTCTACTGTATTTTTAAATAGTACATCATAAAAATGATGATATGTTGTTTTACTGCATTAAAGTTATTCTACTGCATTTTAAATTTTATACTGCATTTTAACTTTACTGCCAGCATAAACTTTGACACTTAGTAAAAAACGTTACAAAATTCAATAGGTGTAGTATTACATGGCAACATATATTTATTTGAAGTAAAACACTTGGATTTTTTTTACTTTAATAGATTATACGTAACACAACGGTTATGATTATCTATGTTAGCAAAGGGAACAAATAACATTCCATACCTGCAATTAAGAAGGAAAAAAACAACTATATCGCACACAAAAGAACATTTCAAAAACACTTTTACATCACTATATGTTGATCTACTGCATTCACTACATTAATTTAAAAAAATAAAAAAAAAATACATGATCAAATGTAATACTTTTAAAATGCTGTCAAGTTATATGTTAGTAAAATGCAATTTTTTATATAAAAATGCAGTAAAATGAAGTAAAAATATAGTAACAATATACAAAATGCAGTAATTAGTGAAAAATATGCTGAATGATGTAAAATGTTGTAAGAAGTATTAAAATGCAGAATAATGAAATAAAATGCAGTATAATGAAATAAAATGCAGTAGGATTTAAAATGCAGTATAAATTCATTAAAATGAATAAAATGCAGTAAAATGAATAAAATGCAGTAATTAGTGAAAAAATATGCTGAATGATGTAAAATGTTGTAAGAAGTATTAAAATGCACTAGAAATAAAATAAAATGCAGTATAATGAAATAAAATGCAGTAGGATTTAAAATGCAATTGAAAAAAATTTTACCTATTAGACTTGAATGTAGAGTCAAACGATACAACATCTCCATATATTTTGTAAATTTGATGAGCTTCTGGATCTGTCCAAAAAACTTCAACCAATTTACGCTTATCATTTAAAAAATAGTCGACATATAAATCTTTGATAAACTGCATTCTTTCAAGGAGTTTCTCAACAGCCATTTGTGCATCTTCCATCCCCACAAAAACGTTCACATCTCTTCAAAAATTCTTGCAATCAACTTTCCATTTCAAACCACCATTTTCAATTTCTAAAATGCATGGGAATAGTGTATTAAACCACCATTTTCAACTTTCCATTTTATAGCTTCTAAAATTCTTGCAATCAACTTTCCATTTCTAAAATTCTTATAATCAACAAAAACCACCATTTTATCTAAAGATGAAGTGAAGATGTGTGAAAAGCTGGATAAGGAAGTGATATTGGTTCACAAGAAGCATTCTAAAGTGAACATTGGCAAGCGTGCGTATAAGATGAATATCATTAGTTGAAAGTCATGTTGGTTTTTCTTTTTATGTGGTCTGTGAGTGTTGAATATTTTCAAACAATGTATGTTTTTTGGTATTTCTTTTGTTGTTAGTGACAAGTATCTTTGAACAATTACTATGTTGCTTCTAGTTTTTTTTGTAATGGTTGTATTTTAAAAACTTCTATGTGACTGTTAATTTTTGTGGATTACGAAAAGTTTGAATGATATGTTAGTTTGTATCGTTGTTACTGAAATCTTAATTTATATATACTGCATTTTATCAAAATATAGTTGCATTTTAATGAAAAAAGTTAACTCTTGAGACTCTTCATAATTCGGTTTTGTGTAACAAAAATGCAGTTTATTTTTTACAAAATGCAATGTTTTTTTAACAAAAAATGCAGTGTATTTTTAATGTTATTCTTCCTCTACTCATCTGTGACATTCTCTTACTAATCTTTATATGAATAAAATATCAGTTAAATGGAAATTAGTTTGTAAAAATTCGAACCAAGAGAAAAAAGAAAATCAGCTGCATTTTAATTAAAACTTACTGCATTTTACTTAAAGGGTATTTTTTGTAAACATATATATATATAACTGTCATTTCACCTAATAAACTACTTTATTCCCCAAAAAACCAAAAATCTACTGCATTTTATTAAAAATTACTGCATTTTAGTTGAAGATATTTTGTAAAAAAATATTAATAACTGTCACTTCAACCGACTACACCTACTTTCTTCCACACCCATTTAATACAGACAAAAGGACATCAAAAACAGAGGAACACTTTAAATCCAAAACAGCCTAACCCAAAAAATCAAAAACCATAACCTCAAAATCAAATTAAAAAAAAAAATCACGCAACTACCTTCTTCTTTATCGTCGTTATTTTTCATACTGATCATACATGATCTGCTACACAAACACAAAAAATAATGGTTAATAAAAAGTTAGTTAAAACAACAGAATCTGCGATACGATCTACAAACCGAGGATCGGAGAAGAAACCTAAAGAAATCACAAGTTGTAAGTTTTAGTAATTTATTACATACAAATAACTTCGTAAATTTACCATTTACAGTCTAGAGTCTTGATTATTTTGTTAAATTAATTTTTGACAGCCACTAGGTGAAGCAAACGGAAAAACAGAAATGAATCAGATTTTGTTAATAGCATCTCTGATAGGTGTGTTTTCTTCGAACGCAACTGCAACTACATGAGTTTCATCTACACGATCGAAAACACGTGAAGGTGTATTTGCTTGCGACATTTTGCACGGATTTGATGATGTTCTTTATGCAGATATAAAGAAATCGTACATATACGCTCATATATAACGATATATATAAGCGATTTTGAGAAAGATTTGTGTTGATCCGAGGTTTTAATCGAATATATAGCTTAACAATGGTATCGATCTAAAAATCTAATCGGATTTCTTTCCATAAGTTCAGAAGTTAGTTTAATTCGAAATATTTTAAACACTTTGCGGTCAGCTCCAAAAGTTTGTAAAATGTACAAGAATAGTCCCTGGTTGGTTGCTGTATGGGGACAGCAAAAGACACGTGGACGCCTCCCATTGGCAGAACCACTGCCTTCCCTGCTCCTTTATGGAGCCCTGCTCCTAGGATCCGTTTCTTTTCCATTATCTTCACTTTTGCATTTTCTAATATACTAAAAAATAGTGTTCGTTTGAAATATTGTTGATATAACATTTTAAGTTGAAAAGGCTATTAGTGAAAAAGATGAAAGTTCAAAAAAGAATGGTAAAAAAAATGAAGAATGAAGGAACCAATAGGATTGCTCCATTTTAAAAATCTATTTCCACCTTAAAAAAAAAAAAAAAAAAACTAAATATCTCACAAACCGTATGTCCATAAATTATAAAAAATACATATTCGGAATCATCATCTTTTTCTCTTCGATTATAGATATCACAAGCTATAATTTCGATAAACTTTTTTTTTTCATAACACTAAAAAATAATGACACACGTTTATATCTCTAATTAAACTTTAAATTCAAATCACTGATGATTTAAAAAGATTTATACATGAAAAACTAAGTTGTAATCACATGCGAGTGAACATCAAAGTATCAATAACATGTGATTAAAGAGTAATCAAATACGGATTTTCAAATCATTAACTATAATTATACAAATAAGTAAAAATCAAGTTGAAATCAGACATGAATTATCATATAGCAGTAAATTGCTCATTAAATATCAATTTTTAAATGAAAATCATATGTGATTATATACAAAATCATATGTGATTATATAACAAATCATATGTGATTAAATGTGCAACTAGCAATCACATGCGATTTTTAATGAAAACAAATGCAATTTTTAAGATTCTATTTATAATTATTAATGTATATGAATATTAAGTTGTAATCACGTGTTAATTAACATATACTATGAATACATAATCATGAATAAATTTTAACTTTTTATCATAAATCACATTTGATCATATTGTAAACAAACAAAAAAAGAAGAAGAAAAATTCGTTGAAAGTATAGCTTGCGAGATCTCTAATCGAAGGGAAAAAGACACTGACTCTGAATATGTAATTTTTATAATTTATGGATACACAGTTTATGAAATATTTTATTTGAGAGGTAAAAGTGGAAGTGGGTTTTGTAAAGAAATTTAGCAATCCTATTGGTAAATATTTTAAAGGCTTATGATATGGAAAGGGTGGTTATACTTCTACTAGATATTTTGATAAATCCACCACATTTGTACAATTAAAGCTTGTACTATACAAATCAAAATTGCGATGTTATGGTAGATTTAACAAAATCCTTAGTGGATTTATCATCGCCTATATAGAAAACTCATAAAGGACTTTTAAAAGAGGTTTAAGTTTATCATAAGCGGAGTGTTTTCAATGACATGATAAATCATGATAATATAAGAGTTGACTTCATGGTTCGTCTTTGTGGTTTATATACAATTGTATCGTCAGTCTTTTTACTGACTTTTTGCACCCAAAGTCCAGAAACACAAAAGTTATTGCGCTCTCGTTCCCTCTTCTAATTTAAGTGTCGAAGTTACTTTTAATGTTCTATTATTAAAAATAGGAAATTAAAGGTATGTTGGTCATCTTAGTTGGAGTATGAACGAGAGTGTCGAAGTTACCTTTAATGTTCTATTATTAAAAATATGGAAATTAAGGGTATGTTAGTCATCTTAGTTGGAGTAGGAACCGAACGCGCAATAATTTTTACATTTTTAAAATGGCGATGCAAAAAATTAAGTATAGAAAATGACAGTACATTTTTATACAAACCACATGACGAACCATGCACTTAACTATAATATAATTACAATATCTTGATAAATTGTACGATTAATTGGCCTATTGAATATAAAGGATAATTCCTTCTAATTTTTCCTTATGGAATATACAGTGGTATTCCAAAACCCCAACGTCAAACAAAACTACACTAAATTTATTCTAATACAAAACGTTTATTAATTTTTTAAGAAACACAAATGTTTATAGTGTCATGCTTTTGATAATTAAAAGTTATTCCAAAGCAAAGCAAATTTAGAGTTTACACCCTAAACTCATATATTTATATCCGTTAACAGGGCATAAATTTTGTGTTATTAGGAGCACAGAATTGAAAGATACAATCCTGTAAAATAATGAAATTAAATATTATTCATTGACTCAAAGAAATTACGTATCATCATCCTATATATATATATATAATTTATAGAATAAAGAAACCTAATTCTATTAGAAAACGAAGATAATAATGATACATACAAAACATAGTCATAACTTAATTGATTTATATTCGCTCTATTTGTTGCTGACATCAAATGGTTGAATATATGTAACCCAAAAAATAAAAAAATAAAAAAGACTTGGGATTTTAATCTGGAAAACAAAGCTATATTCACCAATTAAGCACATCATCACTTGAATTGGTACATCATCCTTGAAATTGCAATTGAAATATAATATATATTTCGTCGTATTTGATTTATGTGAATGTGTACACAGACTGATTACCAGACTTCACGTACAATACTTGAAAAGTCAACCTTTTTTAATTTCCATTTTGCCAACTAAATTAAATACCAACCTCATATAATCCACATTTTAATAAACAAATCACACATGATGTTTAGCTGCCCAATTAATTAACTACAAGTTAATCACGTTACTTATACATATATACTTAATTAATTACATTTGCTGAGTAATTAAGTTACGTATGGTTTCCAAATTACGCTGACTTTATCGCAGAAATTACTAGAATACTTAATCTGGAAAAAGCCTTTTTCTAAGACAGTTTTGACCATTTTGAATCTTGGTTTACTACTTAGAGTAAGGTTCAAATGAGTACACCAATTTTGAGTGAGAATGAGGGAACCAACAGATTTCTGCCATGTGTCATTTTATTCTCTCTCCTCCACACTTTATTCTCTCTCCTCCACATTTTTAAAAATTAAATATCTCACAAACGGTAAGTCGAAAAATCATGAAAATTGCACCATAAAATTTAGCGTTTTCTCCTCTTCGATTTGCCGTCCCTCAAGGCATACTTTTGACAACTTTTTATTTTCTCATTTTTTGGTGGGTTTCACAAATTAGTAACACATGTGTTAGTGATTAGTTGTACATTTAATTTGTAGTTAAGGTTAGGGTTTAGGGTTAGGTTTAGGGTTTAGTAGGGTTTATGGTTTATAAGGGTTTAGGGTTTAGAAGGGGTTCAAGGTTTAGGGTTTAGAAAGATTTAGGGTTTAGCGTTTTGTAAAGCGTTTAGGGTTTAGGGTTTGGGGTTTAGGGGTTAATGTTTAGGGTTTGAGGTTTGGGGTTTCTGGGGAGAAACCCCAAACCTCAAACCCTAAACCCTAAACCCTAACCCCTAAACCCCAAACCCTAAACCCTAAACGCAACACTTTAACACGTGTGTTAGTAAATGTGAAACCCACCAAAAAAATGAAAAAAAAAAAAAACTTTTCGAAAGTATGTCTTGAGGGACGGCAAATCAAAGAGGAGAAAACGGCGAATTTAATGGTGCAATTTTCATAATTTTTCGATTTGTCGTTTGTGAGATAATTGATGTTGGGGGTAAATGGGTTTTGTACATGTGAAACATTCTCTTTGTACACATGACTTGATATCATTGGTTCCCTCATTCTCACACAAATTCCTATTCTCATTTGAACCCTACCCTTACTACTTAATTTGTTTTCAATGATTATGATTATGATTTACTAAGTAGGGAGTACTTAAATTCAGTAACTTAATTTTAGTTTACATAGTTTCGTTTTTCGGATACAATTTATAAGTGTTTTCAAAGGTTCTCTAACTAACCAGATTAACATTTAGTTATTCACTGTTTTTATAAACCAGTGTCGAATTAGCTATTAAAACCACCGTTGAAGTATATTAAAGCTTTTTTTTTTTCATCTTCTTTTATTCACATCAATTGCGAAAATGAACTACTCTTTTTATTAAGGAAAATGATTGATAGGCCTAATTATATAAGACTAAATATAGGCCTACAAATATGATTGGTAGGTTTCCAAAATTGAGTGGATGAGATTAAGAGAGAGAAAAAAATCAACCAATCAGAAAGTTAGGCCTATTTGTAGGCCTGTGTAATTAGGCCAATTTAGCATTACTCTTTTATTAATTTATTATATCATTTTCTTTCGATGTGATAATATTCATTTTTAAATAATAATGCCGTCAGAACATCGTAATATTCACGCTTTTATGTTTAACGCTCTAACTGATCATTTGATATCCTTCCTTTTATGAGAGGAAAGGGTGGAATGAAAGTAATGAAATCAGTTTTGTTGTAAACTCATATCTTACATTGAAATATTAAAAAATTATTTCGGTATATAAGTTTATGAGTTATTTCTTCTATTAACAATTGATTTTAAAACTAAAACCTCATGGTATAAATTTATATGTTGGGCATTATGATGAGACAAATATCATTAATGAGAGGTAGTCGAGCTATAGATGTAGCCTATAAGTATGCCTAACCTTCGGTTTGACCTCAACGAACAAATCGATTATCATTGGATGATAATACAAAAAATCAACTTAAGTATCGATCTATATAATTCAATGTTTAGAAACATGACAAATTAATTTCTCGTTTACCATATCTTTTATGGACTTTTTAATATGTGACACAATTAAATTATTAGATTGACTTTTTATTCTATCAATTTAAGTTATCTAATCATTTTTTTATTCCATATAAAATATAAGTATGACGTTGTTAATTATCAAATGATCTCACCTTACCTACAAGAAGAAAAAACTTATTACTGTATTATAATAAATAAATAATAAACTTTATATTATAATAAAAATAAGGTATATGACTTGGTCTTCTCCCTCTACCCATATAAAATTGACCTTTTCCTTCAAATTCACTGCACACAGAATTTCCAAGATTACTCGGATTCCACCACCCACACACACAAACATAAATAAAAAAACACCATTATCATAAATTCCAAACTTAAATTAAAGTCATAGGTCAATTTAATTTAATCATTAAATATAAAAAGCTTGTTGCTTTCCCATTTCCATTTCCATATATTGAAATTGAAAATATATAATCATATATATCATCACAAGACTCATTTCAGGGTTTCAACTTTCAAATATGCACTTCTCCTGATTTCCCAAAGAGAAATTAAGCAGAAAATAGAGGGGTTTTCATCATGGGTATTTGCAGTTCTTCAACTAATATAGCTCCTAGTACCACTCAAAACTTCAGTTCAGGTAAAAAAGCATAAACTTTATCATATATTTTGTGTGATTATTAGTGGGTTTTGTGTTTTCTGTTCACTTACTGTTGAATCTTGTATGATTTCATCCTCATTTTTTGGTTGACTATGAAAAGTTTGCTTCTCTTTTGTCTTTTCTTTATGAACTTTGTGCACTTGTTTGTGGGTCGAATGATTTCAGTTGACTTACCCTAAAAGGTTGTAGAATTTCAACTCAATTTACCACCATGTAATCTCAGCTCTGTTTAGACAATTACAGCTAAAATTCTATCTTTTTTCCAATTTAAATTTTTTCGAAATCTTGAATCACACATATTTGTGTGTTTCTTGATTTACAACCCCATTTTTTTATATACCCATTTGGATTTTGATCACCCTATGTAGTTCTTCAAGTTTATGTGTCTGCAGTATATTAAAGTGTTATAGGGTTCTAATTGAATCAAGATTATGGTGATGTAGTTGTAGGGAGTTCGCATACAACCACCACCACTACCAGTATTACTACAAGCTCATCATCAATATCAATATCATCATCAGGAATTAGTGGCAATGTCTCCGGGAACAGCCTATATTCGTCAGGCAGCGGTGACGATCATGGGCCCGGTGGCCAGATCTTGCCTCATCCAAATCTTAAATTATATACTTTTTCTGAACTCAAATCTGCTACGAAAAACTTCAGAAACGACACTATTCTAGGTGAAGGTGGTTTCGGGAAGGTTTATAAAGGTTGGATTGAATCTAAAGTTAATGGCCCTGGTTCTGTAATCGCTGTCAAGAAGTTGAATTCCGAGAGTATGCAAGGAGTTGAAGAGTGGCAGGTAATTTCAAATGGGTACAATCATCTATTGCATCTATGTACAAGTTCTTGATGTGATTTGTTGACATGTATAGTAGTACATTTCAATGTTGGTGAAGGTGTACTTTTTGATAGGTTGGTGCAAGACCTTTTGAGTATTTTATTGCTTAATTGGAATGAAATTGGTTGTTAAAGCATCAACTCAATAATACAAGTTGTGGGATGCAAAATGATTGATACAAACATGATTTTGGGTCATTCTTCTGCTTAAACATTGTTTCTTTTTGTCCCCTTCATCAGACCTTTTGGGAATTCTTTATGTGTCTTTGTTACCGAGCAATAGGCACTATGAGGAAAAGACATGATTACCCTTCCACTTGCTAATGATGGTTAATTTCATGATTCTTTCGAGCAGGCCGAGGTGAATTTTCTCGGAAGGCTTTCACATCCGAATCTTGTAAAACTTTTGGGATACTGTTATGAGGGCAAAGAGCTTCTGCTTGTCTATGAATTTATGCAAAGAGGCAGCTTGGAAAACCACCTTTTCGGAAGTAAGTAAAATATTTTCATTGGATATTAGTCATGAAATATATTCATTATATGTGTCTCATTTACGTGGTATGTTATGTAATCTTGATTCTCGTTATGGAAATGAAGGAGCGTAAAACAGAAGCTTATTCTGTGTGAATTGAAATTTACAGGAGGGTCGACTGTTCAGCCGCTAGCATGGGATATACGTCTTAAGATTGCGATAGGAGCGGCTCGGGGTCTTTCATTTTTGCATACTTCAGATAAATCAGTTATTTATAGAGACTTTAAGGCATCTAACATCTTGCTTGATGGGGTAAGTTCCACTTCATAGGTTGTATTTCTTCCACGCATAATTGTGCTTTCTTTCTTTAATTACAGGCTACTACTCTTTTACTGGATTACGACTGATTCTCTGTTTTCATTTGATTTTGACAGTCGTATAATGCTAAGCTTTCGGATTTTGGGCTGGCTAAAATGGCATCAGCTAGTCAATCGCATGTGACAACACGAGTTATGGGTACATATGGTTATGCTGCTCCCGAGTATGTACAAACAGGTAATCATTAATTATCAAAGAAATTCCCACAACACATAACTAGGGGCGTAAGTCCAAATCGTTATACTACAAAACCAGATCATCTGATCAAGCTGAACAGAATTTGGTCAGTTTGGTTTGTCTTTGAGGTGACATGATTTTGTTTTAGTCCGAAAAAAAATCTCATCTGGTCAATTTAACTCCACTTTGGTTTCAAGTATTGATCCGAAACATCCATATTAAATTAAGTTTAAGTTAATTAACTTTGATGTGTCTTGTTACAGAATCGATTTCCAATGTTTTCGTGAAGATATTTGTATCCGAATATTTGAATGTTTAGGTGTCAAATAATTGGTTTTCAGTTATCTGTTTCATTCTAGCGGCAACGAAACTGATTACCAAATGGTAAAATGAATGCTCATCTAAATAAAAAACTTGTTGCTGCCCCTAAGATTGTCTTGATCATCTTATATATTAATTACACTAACTAAAAACTTGTTACAACTTCAAGCTTGCAAAGCACATCTAAACACTTACACTACCATCTGCAGCTTGTTTGGTTACAGCTGAGATTACTTATTATTATATAAGTACTTTGAAAACGTAGATTTAAGCAACCTTATCTATTATCAATAAAGATGATGCAAACCATGAACTCGAAGTCAACTAGTTTGGTTCTGTTAAGGTTTTGTTTTGAACCAGACCAAACCAAACCAAACCAATTTCGCATGGTTGCAGACTTGCAGTTAATTAAGCACCTGCTACAACAATACAAGCAGTTAACATCCAATATAATTTTCAGGGCATTTATATGTGAAGAGTGATGTCTATGGTTTCGGGGTTGTGTTAGTTGAAATGCTAACCGGCATGCGGGCACTTGACAATGCTCGCCCAGCTGCCCAAAGAAATTTAGTGGACTGGGTGAAACCATATTTGGCTAACCGTAGAAAGATAAAGAATATAATGGACTCACGGCTTGAAGGAAGATACCCTTCGAAAGCTGCAGCCCAAATTGCCCAACTAGCCCTGACGTGTCTTGCATCCGAACAAAAATCCCGTCCCTCAATGAAAGAAGTGGTGGCAACGTTAGAACGACTTGAAGATATCAAAGAAAGGCCAAAAGTACCTAGAATACACAATTCAAGTCCTCACTCGCCATATGGCCAAAAACCTTTGCATCATCGTTCACCGCTTCATGTTAAGCAAGAAATGGACCGAGACTCACCAAAAGGATCATGATACCTATTAGCATCAGTTTTGTTGTTACCATTTGATTGTGGATTTAAGGTAGATAAGTCTTTATATGTTGTGTACCCTTTGCGAAGATTTAAATTAACATTTTGGTATAACACAAGTATTGCGGATAGATTTTATGTATATGATTAACCATGAATCTCAATTTTTGTTACTTACATAAATAATTACGTTTTTTCATTGGAACATATGTTTGATTCTAAAACGTTAGCTAGTAAAGATGGAAGAATCGTTTGTCAACCTACAGTTGACGAGAATAGATCGGTTATGGAGCAGGTGGAGTTGTGTTCATTTTAATGAAAAACTAGTGTGTGTTTAGATGTTAAAAAAAAAGTGCTCTTTTATTTTTATTGAATCTTTTTTCAGAAAAACATAACAAATGAAAAACATGTTCAAATTCAATATTTCTGCAAAAAAAAATCTTGATGTGCTGTTTTCTAATATTGTTTCATTTTGTCATTATCTAGAATAGATAATAGTATAATAACATCTAGAAAATTTTCCAAACTTTTAAACGCTTTTTCAGATATAAAAAACAATTTTCTTTTTCCTAAAAAAATAGAGATGTAAAATTAAATAAACTTTTTTACAACTAACACTCTGTTCTCAAATTTGATTCAGGAAAGAAAGGAGAGGAAGTGGGTGTTTGGGTGGGCTTATTTTGTGTTGCTTATTAGCTTATTTGCTTATTCTAACACAATAAGCTAAAGTTTTAGTGTTTGGGAGGGCTTATTCCCTAAGCTTATTTGCTTATTTAGTAGAAGATTTCAAAAGCTCAAATAAACTTCAAATTTTTTGCTTATTTGCTTATAAGCAAATAAGCAATAAGCTTACAAATAAGCTCCCCCAAACACCCCCGAAGTTGAAGGGAATGGGGAAAATGATTATTTTCAGGAAGGAACATAATTGAAGGGGAGGTAAGTGAGGGGAAAGTTTTGAGGGGTTTTTGTAATAGTACCTTCCGCCTAAAATTGGGATGATTACAACGGAAAGACCAAACTGTGTCATCTTCCAATTCAGTTCATCGTCATTTTCTCAAGTTGGATTTCAAACATTTATTTATTTGATTTTTATTTTTTTATTTCACTTTTCCTTTTTTCATTAAATTTTTTATTTTCATTAACCACCACACCCTCAGAAGTTGAAATCATCAGTTAAGTTATGAAGAAATATCCAGAAAAATGTGTAATTTGGCGGGAACACCCTAGTATTTGTTTATAACTTCTAACTTCTACTTCAAAAAAATTTTGTTTCGTAGCTTTTCTTATTATAAATAGAGATTAATACGCAATTATAAACCATAAAAAAATAGAAAAAGTCCATAATTCTTAATTATATCGGGACTAAGAGCACAAAGAGTGGTGACACTGTCACCACAGTGTTCAGGACAGTGTTCTGGAGAATGTTGTGAGTGGGGATTCTGTGGTGTGGTGACAGTGTTCTAGACAGTGTTCTGGACAGTGTTATGAAATTTTTTATTATTTGTTTTATTTTTTTTTTAATGTAAATAATTGTATAAATTAATATTTGTTTTTATTATTATTATTACTATTATTATTTATCATTATTATTATTATTATTATTATTATTATTAATTATTACTATATATGTATATATATATATATATAACTAGTTTAGGACCCGTGAAATTCGCGGTATCATCCATGAAAAATACTTAAGTACCCGTATTCATAGCCGTATAATTGTTATTGTTATCTTGAGTTTTATATACTATATATACAATATTTTTTATATATAATAAGGTAATGTACATATCAACGAGTGAACATTATAACATACGCTATTATATTTGGATTTTCATGATTATTACATTATAATTATATATGATATGAAAACATAAAATTATTCGTTATCTTGAACGTACCGAAACTTTGAATTAGTATATTAAAAAGTTAAATTGTTAGCTTTAAGATTTAAAATCTTAAATACTATAGTTTATTGGTATTTTGGTTTTGTTTTTTTGTCGTGTTTCAAATTTGCATCATATTTTCAATAACTAAAATTTTTTGTTTGGCTAAAGTTACATACATGTGGATAACCGAAACCCACGAATAAATATGAAAAACCGATGGTTAATAATTAATACTAATTGGGTACCCAGCGGGTATTGGGCGGTGGTATGGGTACAGATACACTATAACCCGCCGGAACCCGACCCGTTGGCATCCATAATCCAAGAATCGTAAATTAGAAATTGATAAAAGAATTAAAAAAAGGTGATATAAGAATTTAAATCACTGGTCAATGGAATGAAGCCATGGATTTTTTGGAATTGAAAATAACTTATTGGGGTTTTTTTTCATAAAAAAATAATAAAATAAAAAAGATTGTAGGAAGAGTTTGAATTATGAAAGAAATAATATAGTTGTTATTAAATTATAATCTCCATAAAATATTTGGAGGATTATGTACGATTAAGGAAAAAATAGAGGATTTATATTGTAAATATTGAAGGGTGTATATTGTAAATATAGAAGGGTATATTAGTATTTTAGTCATATAAAATTGGGATTAATTATGTCATTAAATAAATGAATGGTTGAATCTTAATTAGTGATTTCTATATAATATGGTCCTTATCTTCCAAGATTTTTCTTTTAATATATAAGATAGATATTTGATACAAGCCCGAATGAATGTTTTCTTTTTCCACCTACCACCCCACTTCTCCCTCTTTCCCATTTCCATTGAAGCTCCGGCAAGATCAAAAACAAAAACAAAAATCCGATCAAATCCTTAACAAAAAATACACACATATATATTACCTATTTATCTACGAAATAAAAGAAAAAAGATAAAGAAACAAAAAAAAAGAAGAATACGTTGTTGCTTCAAGGCGTCGAGAATCGGACGGTGAGTGGTGAACGGCATCGGGAACGCCGGTGGAAACGCCATCCCGGAGTGGGCGAACGCCGTCCCATGGCGTTCTCGAGATTGAACGGAAAAAAAAAAAAAAATACTCCCACTCCGGGTATGTTCGGCTAACTAGCTTATAGGAACTTATTGGAGCTTATTGGAGCTTGAGCTTATTTTTTCTAAAACAAGCTTTGTTTGGCAAACAAGCTTATAGGAGCTTATGAATAGTATTAAGCTCTGGAAAATTACGCTGGTGCTAGTAGCGTTTTAAACAAGCTAGGAGCTTATGAATAGTATTAAGCTCTAGAAATTACAATATTACCCTTGATATATTAGTAAATAAGCTCCATCATTTAATAAGCTCCATCCTTTTATGTAATTTTACATAAAATAAGCTCCAGCTCCAGCTAGTTTACCAAACACCTTTCTAAATTAATAAGCTCTTATAAAATAAGCTCCAGCTTCCAGCTCCAGCTACCAGCTCCAGCTACAAGCTCCAGCTAGTTTTACCAAACACACCCTCCGTGTGCTCTAAATGGATTGAAAAAATTTCAGTCGGTCGAAAGTATATATCTAAAAAGGATTTAAAGAAACAATTTGTATTCTCAAAGAAAAGATGTTTGATGCTTTAAGTGGTGAAGCTAACAAAATTCATTATATTTTTCAATTGTACTACCTGAAATAGGTAATATTCGACTGTGAAAAACTTCTTTTAGAGTGTTGATAAATACAACACATATTTTAATTCATACTAACACACTTTTACACAACTAATGTATACAATACAACATGTTAATGTACAGTTTCGTTTTTTAATCAAAATCTATGTTGTATTTATCACCTCCCTTCTTTTAACACATCATCATGCATAAAACTAATGTTTGAGTTTTTTTTAATATTATAGGCAAGCCGGGCCTGTAGAATTTGGTGGCCGGTGTGACCAGGGGCGGAGCTAGAGGGGGGCATAGGTGGCAGTCCCCCCCCCCCCCCCCCACCCCCCCCCCCCCCCCCCCAATAAAAATCTAGAATTTTTTTAAAGTTATTAGTGACAATTTTGAAGTTTTACCCCCTAAAATGATAGAAAAAATGAAAAAAAAAAAAAATTGGCCAGGAGGGCCCTTTAAACACGATATCTACATACATATATTACGTAATTGAACGTTAATCCCCAATAGTAAATTGTTATTGTTATAGGTATAAAAACAAAAATATTAATTTTTCAAACTATTCATTAAAACCATAATATATATTTTGAATAATTAAACTAAAAATTTTTTGAAGTAGAAGTTAGAAGTTATAAACAAGAAACTCAATGATGATTTTTTTTTCAAGAATACATGCATGTTGACATTGGTAATTATAATGAATTGTTTCGTAAATGTAACTCCAGAGCCTTTAAATTAGGAGCATAAAAGACATAGGCCCATTATTATTCATTATACACCACAAAATAAATAATTAAACTATGCTCAAAGTTCTATAATAGACTTAATTTTACGAACTATAAAATCATATGTATATTAGATGTATACAAAAATGAACCCTTTTAATTTTGAGCCCCGTCATGTTGACCACCCTGCTGCTGCAGAGGGTCGGGTCTGACTATAGGATCTCATCGATAAAGCTAGAAAATTTGATCTATGCCATTTGGAACCCACCTCTTAATACATAAGGGTCGAGGACGTTCGAAAGAGATTTTAAATGAGTTTGAAGAGGGTAAGAATACATTCCATGTTTCTAGATTATTAGAAGCACGTACGAGGATGCTTTTGTTCCGAAATGTGAATCAGATGAGAATTTCCGATAATCCTATAAGACTTACAAAGAAAACACTTTGGGTATATTTAGTTCTTCTAAATCATAGTATGCCAAATCTGAAACAAACCTTGTTATGCTTTTGTAGATAAAGGATCGTTTGAAAGTATAAAACGATTCTAGATGAACTCTTCCCCCATTAGAGCTTAAGTTTGAAATTCATCTTTTAGCCTTGATTTCAATTACTTCCTAATTCTATAAAACATGAGTTGTTCTTCCTTGAAACTTACATTTAATTGCACTAGGGTTTCTTCATATCACATTCACAATAGAAACGGTTTGAACATCAAAATCACTTCTACAACTTATTTTCGTATCAAATCCCACCCCTGCACCGATGATTCATAAGTTTTGAAATGTTTATCCAATTTCAACATTACGTAGTAAATCTCAATTTGTTTATACATTTGACATGGTTCTCAATCTTTTTCTTTTAAATATTTAGAACATGACTACACTTTCAACAATTCGTTAATTAGTGAAGCGGTATTGGCACCTAAACCACCCTGACAGATAGAGGTAATATATTTTTCATTATTTGTTGTTGGTATATTAAAACTTGTCCACATTAGGAAATTCCTAATTCTCAATTTCATTTAGATGATGGAAGAGGTAAGGAAGACGCTTACAAAAGAGATTGAGGCAAATTATAAAGAATCGAATAGAGAATACTTGATCTCAAACGTAAAAATATTACAAATGAGTGAGTTTCGAGCTTTATATAGAAAAAGGTTAACACGTATTCTTAGAGAAATATTCTAAGTAATTATATTGATACTTGATCTAGATTATATAATAAGATATCCTAGAAACTATTATAAATTTTTTTAGAGATGGACATTCTATGTTATTCGAAGTGGTAAGTGGAGCAGTGGACTTAACTATTCTAAAAATACTGATCAATGTTTTATGTTGTACAATTTGAACTACGATGGAAAAAAATGGAGCTAGTTCTGTATTTTGGTCATAGAGATGAAATTCAGATATACACTATATACTAGTAATATTTTAGAAGCATATAATTGTAAAAACATACAGTAATTTCTATTTTTCTTTCTTTTTACTTCATCTCAACTTGAGAACACAAGTTTTGAACAGTACTTTTCCATTCTCTTCCTCTCCCTCATATTCACTTCTTTTTACTTCTCTTCTTTTCCTTAACAAAATTAACTCGAGAACACAGTGTAAACGTACTACTCCCTCCGTTTCAGTCAAAGTGTCCACTTTGACTTTGTACACAATTTTAGAATTCTATACAAACTACACTTTTCACCGATCAAAAACATATCTACCCACTAAAGTCTCTTTCGATTGGTTGAAACATGGAAGTGGACACTTATTTGGGACAACTCAAAATAGTAATGTGGACACTTGAAGTTGGACTGAGGGAGTATTAAAAACAAAGAAGCTTTCTGTTATTTAAAAGAAAAGTCTTACACAAGATCTAAAAGCTTATGAGAGTTTAAACTTACTTTTTCTATAAGTTCAAGATTATATCATTGTTTGATACGCAAAAATTTAAGAACTTATTGAAAAAATAAGGTCTATAAAAAAAGCTACTAGAAGTAGCAGTAAGCTTTAAAATTATGAAATCATAAATTACATAAATATCCTTTATACACTTTTTTTTTACACCTTTTTATCGTTTACTTTCTTGTCCTTTTATATCAATTCATATCGTTAAGCTTCAACTACTTTTGTCAAACAATTATAAGATAATAAGCTACAACTCCCAGCTTGATATATAAGCTCCAACTACCGATTTGTTTCGCCAAACACACCCACAATCTAGCTAACACTCCATCCATCTCAAATTATATATCCAGTTTTAATTTATACACAATTTTTTTTTTTGAAGATAATCACACTATTCACCGATAAGAGCACAATGTGTGGGCGGCGTTTTGTTAAAATTATGGCTCGAGAATATTGTTCAACGACGTCCTCCAACACCGCGACTACACTTTGGACGGCGTTCTGGAGCACCGTCCGAGCTCAAACGTTGTTTTCTTCTTCTTTATTCCTGTTTTTTCTTATTTTACACACACACACATTAATATAAAAAAGTCAAAATAAATTGGGTTAAGTGTTTGAAAATGTATATAACTATCTGTTGATTTTCATTGTGTGTACGTAACAAAATTGACTACCATTGTATGTATGAAACTATTTATTTTTGTACATTGTGTGTATTTTGGTGACTTGTCAGCTTGTAAAGATGTCATGTGTCACCTTAAATCTGATAACACGTCACTAAAATACACACAATGTACAAAAATAAATAGTTTCGTACATACAATGGAGATCATTTTTGTTACGCACACACAATAAAGGTCAACGCATAATTATATAATACTTAACCCAAATAAATTTTGAAAACGATGTAAACTCAACATCTTCCATACTCCCACTTTTTCAACAATAAAATTATTGTAAGAACACTATGAAAACCAATGTTTTTAAAATCGAAAACCGGATCGGCTCGGAAAGACCACCGGTTCCGATCGGACATGTCGGACCGGTCAAACCGGCCGGTCAAACCGTTTTGTACTAAAAGCTGCGAATCATACATATATATGTATTAATATACTCCCTCCGTCCCATTTCTATTGTCCATTATTTCTATTTTGGGGTGTACCAAATTAATTGTCCACTTCCATAAATAGAAAGTTTAAGGAAATAAAGTTCTTTTTTACCCCTAGTGTATATATATAAGACAAAAAAATAGGTAAAAAGTAGAGGGTAAAACTGTCATTTTATCAAAAAGTAAGAGAGAGATAGTTATATTTTCTTAAACTGCGTGTCTTTTTGTCTGGTGACAATAAAATTGGGACGGAGGGAGTATTAAATATTCCACTCTGATTTGACAATACATGATGGACCTTGCTTATCCTGACCTTCAAACGTGGGCCCCTGACTAACTTTTCTTGGTCTTCCATTTGCTTTTCCAAGTATATGAGTTGTCATCCACGTACAACCTATATTATTATATACTATACTACTCCCTCCGTCCCAATTTTATTGTCACCAGACAAAAAGACACGCAGTTTAAGAAAATATAACTATCTCTCTCTTACTTTTTGATAAAATGACAGTTTTACCCTCTACTTTTTACCTATTCTTTTTTGTCTTATATATATACACTAGGGGTAAAAAAGAACTTTATTTCCTTAAACTTTCTATTTATGGAAGTGGACAATTAATTTGGTACATCCCAAAATGGAAATAATGGACAATAGAAATGGAACGGAGGGAGTATTATTTTGTACTATTTGTATATATTACAATATTATAATTTTAAACTAGATCATAACCCGCGAATTCGCGGGCTACCATAAGATGTAAATACAATGTTTTTAGTTAATAGATAGAAAATCAAACTCAATAATATGGCATAATATATTAAGTGAACGAAATCAGTGGAAGCACAAATAATTTAACAATTGAAGAAGATCAGCAAACAAATGATCACTATATTATGCAGAAAGTTTGAAGAAGTAAATTCCACGTAATGCGTTAAGTATGTTAGTGTTTGTTGAAGACATTGTAGTGATCAATAACTCCTTCAATTCCAGTAGGACTATCATGCTTGAACTGTTCCAATGTGTAGTTCATCTGGTCATTTCTCATATCGAACAACAACATCATGCTGCAAAAAAAGAAAATCTCATATTCTTAGATTGTCATCATTCGTAAAATTGTCCATTTTTTCTTTTATGTCAGCTTAGAGGCGAAAATAATCAGATTTAGTTGAAGGGGAGAAATTTTTTACTACCTATGTCCTATTTCAGTCCACATTAATATTTTGGTTTGTCATAAATAAGTGTTTATTTTCATATTTTAACCAATCAAAAGATATTTTCGGTGGTAGAGATGATATGTGGTGACTCAATCCCGTTTTGACACCAAAAGATATTTTCAAATGTTATAAAAACGACATTACATGTGGTGACTCAAATCTGTTTTGACACCATTAAACCAGAAAAGACAGCTTCTTATGAGAAAATGGTTAACTCCCCACATAAACTTGAGCATTTGGACGCAGGAATGCACAACACACAGTTATAAAAGCTTAATTATCCTCTCCTAGTTGCACCTGCAACTCTCATAGCAATTGTATATAATCCCACCAATGAAGACATTGAAGAACCAACTTCAAATCAGAGGCTCAATTAGTGTAATCATTGGAACTTCACAAATTTGAAAAATTTAACTCTGGAGTATTAATGATAAGGCTACCAACCAATGAGACACTAAAGAACGAAAGATGTTAGAGAGCCAGTAGTCATTGAGTCGGTTATACCTATCGTTAGGTAAGCTCTATATATCACCCCTATGATCACAGATAAGGTTGATGCACCAATCGTAGTACCATAATATATACCGATGAGTTTCTATTATGTAAAAATACTAAAAACTAAGAACTTCGGTGTAAAAATATGAAATATAGTTAAGTAAAACTTACTTCTTGTCCATGCCCGAGATTTTGCGCCTCATCAACTGTTTCGATGACCCAGTCATTTTCTCACCCTCAATATGGTCATTTGAAATAGTGTCTTTTGTATGCTCATAACCTCCTTAATGTCTTGTATCAAATATACAAAATCACTTTAGTTATGTTGCTTTTGTATTCTCAACATAATGCATTATTTATTAAATAGATTTTGAATGGACAAAAGGAAAAATCAATTAGTAATGTATAAAATTTACCTGCATAGGATCAAATCAATTAGTGAGTAACTTCTGTAAACGCAGACCGTGGTGCATTCAGTCGGGACAGATGCTATTCTTGGACCCACAGAACTTACCAGTGTATTTTTGAAGAATTGAATGTTAGTACTTTTCAATAATTCATGTGGTAATCAGACTTTTCATGGGGACTGTCTATTCAGTTCTTCCTTTTACTTCTTTTATAGTCATGAAATTAGTTGTAAAATATGATAGCTTTCTCGATTATTGTGCTCACCAGTGTATGAATATCATCAAAATCTCATCTACTTGAGCCAGAAATGTATCAACTCAAACACTAATAAGGACCACTAAGGTGAAATCAGTTTGATCATCAAGTCAAGAGATATGTTTGATGATATGCAATTTTTCTAAGGAATATAGCATAGAAAAATGGCTCACTAATCTGAATAAGTATATGACAGCTAGAGACACCACCAATATAGGAAACAAATGAAAAGCCAAAACAACCGTACCTAAAAAGCAAACCATAACAAGTTATATTCTGAAATAAAAATAACCAGCTCATAAGCATACAAAATATTGAACGTATTAACCATCTTACCTGATCTCTCTAATTTCAACTTCGTTTCTTTTCCTCCCCAAATTCCTATCATGAGAGATACACCAGTTCACAATCAAGATCCATTATAAACTTGCAGTCATTAAAAAATGGAGGTATGATTGTAAGTAATACAAAATGAAAAATAAAAGCAGGACAGTAAAAACAATTCATACCCTCGTTCAGTCTATAAATGATGTCGTTAATTTTGGCGATATTAAAACACAATATCAGCTGTAATGCAATAAATAAGAAGAAAACATTTAGAACCTTAGCCTCTAATCCACGATGATGTAAAAAAGGGTAAAAAAAAAATTATATTGCTGAAAGTTTTATGAATCCAGATTGAGAAAATCATGTGACTGTCTTAGTTCCTTATGTAAGGCCCCCTTTCCTTACGCAAACCAAAACATACGATATTATATACTATTCGTTAAAAGCGTGGTCCCAAAACATAATTACCGATTTACATATGTCCGAAAGTACCAAGTTTTCAAAACCTTTACACACATATATATATTTAGTTACAAACATTTACTAAACAACCGAGCGTTAAGAAAACTGTTCGAAACCAAAAGTTAGATTCCCCAAAATTGTCAGAGTAAGCGCTGTGACAGTCAGCCATCCCATTAAGTCCGGTCCACACCTAATAAAAGCCTGCAAAAAGTTTAACAACAAGGGATTAGCCAAAGCTAAGTGAATGGAACCGTAACCGACGGTTCAATTCAGAAATAACAAGCCTACAACGAACAAACCAAACCAACAAGTAATGTTTACCGCCTAAAGCATCGTAAACAACAATCACACAAATTATGATTACCGCCTAAAGCATCGCAATCATAAGCACGTATCGTCAAAGAGGACCGGCGGCCCCTGGTTAGCCAACCAGCGAAAGCCTACAACCACTGCCGGCCCCAACAGTGGCTTACCGATAGTTTGAAGCTATCTTCACTGATAAGGATTCATCCCTCAACTACATGTATCGGGAAACCCAGGCAGCCCAACAATAGCCACAAACCCAACCAGCGTTGACCTCTGAAATCACATATGCCAAACGGCCCAAGCATCACATATAGCATAATAGTCATGCCCATATGTAGCGTACCTAATCATACCGCATAATCATCATGCCAACCAATAATACCAATATTAACCAATAATCCAAATACCATAACCAAGTAATCCAAATCACAATATCAACAATCATGTCAATGTATTAACCAATAACCGATAACAAGTCAAACCAATAACCGAAAGTTCATCCGTTGCAACCAAACTCGTTACAACGGAATTGAACTGAGGAATACAATTCCACTCACCGATAATCCAAGATCTTCAACTCAGTTGTCTTATATCACTGAGTTGTCGCCCGCTTATCTGAGAACACAAAGATAACAAGTTAGTGTCTCGTTCCATAACTTAATCCAAATCATAATCTCAAGTCAATCACATCACTTAACCATTCATGTTATTTAACAAATAACATATACTATATAACTGGTATTACATATCATATATCATTTAACAAGTAGTACATATCCTGAAACATTTAAACCAAAATCCTGAAAACCAAAGGAAGCCGCCGGCTTCCCCTTGAAGCCGCCGGATTCACCTTCAAGCCGCCGGCTTCCCCCCTTAAGCCGCCGGCTTCAACCCCATTTCAGTACCCAACTTTTGACCCGAGCTCAATTATGGAAGCCGTATGATTAAGCTGCCCGGCTTCCATGCCAAGCCGCCGGCTTCAACAGGAAGCCGCCGGCTTCCTCCCTGTACCTGCACTTCTTCTTCATCTTAAAACACAATACGAACCAAAACCCCATTTTTCACCAAGTCAGTTTACAACTCGAAATTTACCATAAAAATTTACCACAACTTCAACCATAATCATATCACAACTACAAACAACAATTCTAACATATAATCCTAGCATATATCATCATCATCCAATACACCAAAATCCTCAAACCCTAAGCTATGAACTTCAAATGATAAACACTAACATTTCTACCATTCAATCATCATATAATCATGTAAAATCGTTGTCTAAACATTTAGAAACATCAAACACATATTAGTTAACCTTCAATTTCATATAAATCACCTATAACCTAACTTATTCAATTAAGTTACAAAAGCCTCAAGAACACTTACACCATTGAAGAACAAGAAAGGGAATGATGAACTTGATGATTATAAGCTTCTTTCAAGTAGTAAGAATCCAAGAACACAATTTAATTTGATTGATTCTTTTGATTTTCTTTGAATTTGAGATAGAGAGAAATAGATGAACAAAACAAAATGGGAAAGAGTTTGGTAGGTGGCTCGGTCTTATCCCACCGCCCCATTTTTATTATGTATAAATTATACCCGCTTCCTAGCCTATTGTCTGGAACCCGAAAATACCCGAAAGTCAAAATACTTTTATTTTACCGTGAACTTTGTTTATTTAAAACAATCAATATTTTAGTTGTCACAATAAAAACTGGGACCTTTAAAACCATTTATTTTCCAAATAAACCACTTATCTTAATAAAATACAATTTATTTCTAGGCCCAGAAACAGGATGTTACAAATCTTCCCCCCTTAAAGGATTTCATCCCCGAAATCCAATCTCGCACACTATTAATCCAAACGCTACTGATTACACTTAATCATGCAATACTAATTACAATTTACATATCACATCAAAATCAATACCGAATTTACCTGGATTGTTATCTTCAAGCCAATCTCCTACGGTCATCTGAAATGCCCGAGGAGGTGCAGTCTTTCTCTTTTGCCCGACAGATGCCGAGGAACCCGAGCCTGAACTCCCAGCCAATCCCGTACCTTGTCTTGCCTTCTCCAAACACTGACCCGCTCTGTGGCCCTCCTTCTGACAGTTCCAGCAAACATTCCTTGGAAAGATACAATCCTTAATATTGTGTCCAAACCCTCCACACCTAACACACCTAACTGTATCCAAAGTACAAGGTGTAACACCCCCAAATTTAGTGATTTGCGGAAGCATACTTGGGTGTTACTAATCAATATACAAAGCACAAGATATACAGCAAACGACCTTTAAATGAGACGTTTTGTAAAATAGTTACATTCCATAAATTAATCGTTTGAAAGCATATAGTTTTCTTTACAAAAATATGTAAGCCTAGAGTCCGCGTTTGTGGCGGGAGATTCTATTACATAACCATAGCTACAAAAGATAATGCCAAAGAATCTCCGTTAAATGCAGTTTGGAAATCATGCGACTCTAGCTAGTGATCCTGGAGTGATCCTACTCCGTAAGTGTACCTGAGAATACATGCTAAAAATGGTCAACCAAAAGGTTGGTGAATCTCACAGGTTTATCAGTAAATAATCAGTTTGAACACAAGATTTCATCAGTAGTGCCCGTAGGCGTATATCAAGTATTTGCAAATCTCGCAAAAGTAAAGTAATCAAGTTATACCGTTGCCATGAGGCTCATAATCGAAGCTTAACCCGTAAATAATCAGTTGCTCCCGTGACATGCTCGAAATTGAGCAAGCATAAGTAACGAAATAATAGTCGCCCGTTTATACGTAACGGTTCGTGGTAGCGCTACTACCCCGGGCGGGGAGGGTCATTTCCCTAATGGATCCATTAACTACTGTTCGCGCTTAAGTACATAACTAACGATATATGATGGAGAGACTTCAGTAAATAGTAAGTAACTCATGCAATTCCGTTTGGTATAGTAAACAGTTTAGTACTTGTGTTCAAGAAAAATCAGTAGCATGTATCTCCCCCAATAAGTTAAAACAGTAAAAGTGGGGCCATAAGACTCACCTGAGTCAAGCAGTGGTAAATAGCAAGTAGTAGTAAAGCAAGTAGGTTCTCCGAACCCGTGACCTTCTAGTGCCTAAACACGTAAGGTTAAGTAAGTAGATGTCTCGCAAGACCATCTAGGCTAGTTGTTCATACAACCCGTTGTGTTTAAATGTTGGTTTGTTCGTGTTCGTAACAAAGTATACGGCCCGTTGGTGATTTGTTATAATTAAAGTTTATCGTTCAATACGCAAATTAAAGTAATTGTAATAGGAAAGTATGTTTTATTATGATTGTTAGGTCGTATCGTATAAGGATTTGAGGTTGTAAAAGTTCGACACTTAGTGAAAATGTGAGTTTTCAAGGTTCTGGTTTGTGCGACGTAGCATGCGACGTTGCAAGCGACGTAAGGTGCGACGCAGGCAGGTACGTCGCATGATGCGACCTTCGCAATTCAATGCAACGTAGGGGGCGACGTCGCTAATGCGACGTTGGTTCGGTTTGCGACGTTAAAGTCTACGTCGCTACGTGCGATGTTCGCAAGTTAATGCGACGTAATAGGCTGCGTCGCTGATGCGACGTTGAGGTTTTTGTGCAACGTAGGTCGCGACGTCGCAGAGACCCCTGGCCAGGTGCGACGTAGCGGTCTGTTGGCCGGAAAATGTGCCGAAAATGAGTTTTCCGGTTTCCGTTCGGTCCAAATCTTTTACCCAACCCTTATATGAACATAATAAGCCTATTTAAACCATAAACTAGTAAAAATGATCAAAAACGAGAGATGTCGGGATTTGTCAGAAACTTACAAAATGTCAAAACGAAAATCCGGAAAGATAGGAATGTAGATCGTGTTGTCGTGGTCACTTTTCTCCAAAGGAGTGGTATGATTCGGCGTCGTTTTATGGTGTTATTTGATGATTTTGTGAGATGGAGGTGATTTGGTGATTTGAGAGAAAAGAAAGAGGAAGAAAGAGAAAGAGGAAAAGAAAGTGAGGAAAAAGAGAAGAAGGTGGGAGGTTTAACCTCCCATTTTCGGTCTCCGTCAATGCGCCCCGTGCGGTGTTCGTTTTCTCCGTCTTTTAAGTTTTAAATATTTATTTTACGCGTTTAATTATACATTTTAAAATTACAAACTTTTGTTAAAAAGATTTACTTGTATTATTTCTTTAAATCCTTAATAGTCTGAAATGTAATATAGTTTGTATAAATTTAATTACTTTTGTTTTTAATTCGTGTAAGCTTTTATCGAGTGATACGAGATAATTACTAATTATTATAAATTAGTATTTTGGTCAAAATTGCGTTATCTTAGTTTATAAACATTTGTTCACCAACGTCCGTATTAACCGAATAGAATTTCATTCTATTTAAATTGCGTACGATTTAAGTCAAATCGCAAAGTTGTATATATTTACCAATATATAATCCGATACATAAATTAGCCTAACACAGAACTAATTACATGTATTAACAAAGAATTAGGCACTAATTCTAGTCCTAATTTGCCGGTTGTTACATTCTCCCCCTGTTAAAAGAATTTCGTCCCGAAATTTATGTCGAAGTCGCGTTAGGGGCAGAATCGGTGAATAAGTGGGGATACTTGAGTCGCATTTGGTCTTCCCGTTCCTAAGTGAATTCCGGACCACGTCTGGAATTCCACCTGACTTTGACGATGGGAATACGACTCTGTTTCAGTTGTTTGACCTCACGGTCCATAATTTCGACTGGTTCCTCAACGAAATGTAGTTTGTCATCGATGCGAATCTCGTCAAGGGGTATAATGAGTGTCTCGTCAGACAGACATTTCTTTAAGTTAGAAATGTGAAAAGTAGGGTGCACGCTGCTGAGTTCAGAGGGCAGCTGCAGTCGATATGCCACTGGACCTATCTTCTCGAGAATCTCAAAAGGCCCAATGTACCTGGGGTTTAATTTTCCGCGTTTGCCGAATCGGATTACGCCTTTCCAAGGCGATACTTTTAAAAGTACTCGATCCCCAACTTGGAACTCGAGTGGCTTGCGTCTCACGTCAGCATAGCTTTTCTGACGATCACGCGCGGCTTTGAGTCGGTTTTGGATTTCAACGATTTTCTCTGTGGTTTCATGTATGAGTTCAGGACCAGTGAGTTGACTATCTCCCACTTCAGTCCAACAGATCGGTGATCGGCACTTACGACCGTACAGTGGCTCAAAAGGTGCAGCCTTTATGCTGGTGTGATAGCTGTTGTTGTACAAGAACTCGCACAACGGTAGATGTCTTTCCCAATTTGTACCGGAATCAACTACGCAGGCTCGTAGCATGTCTTCCAGTGTCTGAATAGTTCGTTCGCTCTGGCCATCGGTCTGAGGATGGTACGCGGTACTCATATCGAGACGGGTACCCAGTGATTTTTGGAGTGATTGCCAGAAGCGAGATGTGAATCGAGCATCCCTGTCAGAGATAATTGAGATAGGGACACCATGTTGGCAAACGATTTCTTTGATGTAGATTTGTGTAAGGCGTTCCATTTTGTCGGTTTCTCTGATTGCCAAGAAATGAGCCGATTTGGTGAGCCGATCGACGATCACCCAAATGGTATCGCAACCGCTCACCGATTTAGGTAGTTTGGTTATGAAATCCATGGTAATTTGCTCCCATTTCCATTGAGGAATTTCAGGTTGTTGGAGCAATCCGGAAGGTCTTTGGTGCTCGGCCTTGACCTTGGAACAAGTTAAGCATTTGCTGACGTACAAAGCAATGTCAGCTTTCATATTCGGCCACCAGTAAAACTCCTTGATGCCGTGATACATTTTGTCGGATCCCGGGTGGATAGAATACTTGGACTTGTGAGCTTCATCCATTACCAAGTCCCGAAGGTTTCCGAAATTAGGCAACCATATTCGGTTAGAGAAATACCTAACTCCGTTGGGTCTGATCTCGAATTGTTTATCCATGCCTCGCAAGGCCTCGTTCTTGAAGTTATCGGGTTTCAGGACTTCGAGTTGGGCAAGATGTATTTGGGTGGTGAGATCGTTATGAATGGTAATACTGAGTGCCCGGACTCCGAGTGGTTTTGTTCGTTCCTTACGACTAAGAGCATCAGCAACCACGTTTGCTTTGCCCGGATGATATTTGATCTCACAGTCGTAATCGGTGAGTAATTCAACCCATCTACGTTGCCTCATGTTAAGATCTTTCTGGTTGAAAATGTGTTGGAGACTTTTGTGGTCGGTGAATACAGTGCTGCGGGTACCATAAAGATAATGTCTCCAGATTTTTAAGGCGAATACCACGGCCCCTAGCTCGAGGTCGTGAGTTGTGTAGTTTTTCTCGTGAACTTTAAGTTGTCGGGAGGCGTAAGCAATGACCTTGTCTCGTTGCATCAGCACGCAACCGAGACCTTGGTGAGAAGCATCACAGTATACCACGAAGTCATCGGTGCCTTCGGGTAGAGATAGAATGGGTGCACTGCAAAGCTTGAATTTCAACAGCTGAAATGCCGACTCTTGTTTATCGGTCCAATCGAATTTCTTTTCCTTCTGAGTCAGCACGGTGAGGGGTTTGGCAATTGTTGAAAAGTTTTCGATGAAACGGCGGTAGTAACCGGCCAATCCCAAGAATTGGCGTACCTCGGTTGGAGTGGTTGGTGCTTTCCAGTTCTTGATTGCCTCGATTTTTGATGGGTCTACATGAATTCCCCGACTGTCGATAACGTGTCCAAGGAATTGAACGGTGTGTATCCAGAACTCACACTTAGAAAATTTGGCGTAGAGCTCCTCGTGTCTAAGTAGTTCTAGGATGGTTCTGAGGTGTTGTGCGTGTTCATGTTCGTTTCGCGAATAGATAAGGATGTCATCGATAAAAACAATGACAAACTTGTCGAGGTATGGTTTGCACACCCGATTCATAAGGTCCATGAATACAGCCGGTGCGTTGGTTAGGCCAAAGGGCATTACTTGAAATTCGTAGTGCCCGTAACGGGTTCTGAATGCGGTTTTTGGGATGTCAGCATCGCGAACACGCAACTGATGATAACCTGATCGAAGATCAATTTTTGAATAACAGCTTGATCCTTGGAGTTGATCGAACAGATCATCGATTCGAGGAAGTGGGTATCGGTTCTTGACGGTTAGTTTGTTCAACTCTCGGTAGTCAATACACATTCGAAATGAACCATCTTTCTTTTTAACAAACAAGACCGGAGCTCCCCAAGGTGAAGAACTCGGTCTGATGAATCCTCTATCCAGGAGTTCCTGTAACTGCGTGGACAACTCCTGAAGTTCAGATGGAGCTAGGCGGTACGGTGCTAGGGCCACCGGTGCGGCACCCGGCACGAGATCAATCGAGAACTCGACCTGTCTAGGTGGAGGTAAACCAGGTAGTTCTTCTGGAAAGACTTCGGGAAAGTCTCTAACGATTGGCACATCTTCAAGTCGCTTCTCCTCCGACTTTTTCTCCGTGATGTGCGCGAGTATTGCTGGGTAACCCTTTCTCAGAAATTTTCGGGTTTTTAAACAGGAGATTAAGTTTAGTCTCGACCCACCGGTCTCCCCCTGTATGACCAAGGTACTACCGGCGGCGAGCGGAATTCGGACGATTTTATCATGGCACACAATTTCGGCTCGGTGCTTGGACAACCAGTCCATACCCACGATGACATCGAAACTTCCCAGTTCAACAGGCATTAGATCGATTGAAAAGATTTCGTCGGCTAAGTTTAAAGTGCAATTAGGTATCACACTATCGGTTTCTATAAGTTTACCATTTGCAAGTTCTACTGTGTACTTAACATCTAAGGCCGCGGGGGTGATATCAAGTAGTGGACAAAACTCATCAGATATGAAACTTTTATCAGCACCGGTATCAAATAATACTGAAGCAGTAAGATCGTTGAGAAGAAACGTACCCGTTACAACATTCGGGTCTTCCCTAGCTTCTCCAGCTTTGATGACAAATGCTCTGCTACGAGCAGGGTTGTTGTTCCGTTTGTTGCTGCTGTTGTTGTTGTTGTTGTTGTTTCTCTGCTTAGGGCAATTATTCTGAAAGTGCCCAGGACTTCCGCACCCATAACAAGTCTTTGGGGCACTCGTGTTTCGACAATCTTTGGCCAGATGCCCAAAACGTTTGCAGTTTGTGCAAGGGCATGAACCGTCATGGTGACGATTGCATTTGGGGCAGTAGGGCTTGCTTCCACTGTACCCTTTCTTTTCTGAAGAGCCGGATGAATAAGCCCTAATAGGCTCGGGTCTTCGGTTGGTGATTTGGTTGGATGAGTTGGGGTTTCCTTCCCACTTTCGTTTGTTGTTTGCAGGTGGGGCTGAGGTGGTGTTACGGCGGACAGCGTTTGCCGTAAGTTCATGGGCCATACGGATGGCGTTCTGGATAGTACCTGGTTTGGATGAAGTCACCAGGTCCTGGAGTTTCTCGGGCAGTCCATCAACATATTTCTCGATCCTCTTGTATTCAGGATCGACCATGGATGGGCACAGAAGTGCCAGTTGGTGGAAACGGTTGGTGTACCCGGTGATATCATCACCTTGCATCTTGTGGTTCCAAAATTCCAGCTCCAGTTGTTTCAGTTCATCTCTGGGGCAATACTCACCCCTTAACATCTCCTTCAACTCCTCCCACGGGAGTTTATAAGCATTGGCAACGCCCACAGTTTGGGCATAGGTGTTCCACCACGTGAGTGCGGTGTCAGTAAAAGTACTAACAGAGAACTTAACTTTGTCCCCCTCCGCACAGTTGCAGATAAGAAATACCGATTCAACTTTCTCGATCCAGCGTATTAGACCGATAGCTCCCTCGGTACCTGCAAAGTTTAGAGGTTTGCAGTTCTGGAAGTCCTTGTAAGAACAAGGTTTAGCAGCAGTGGTTTCAGCGGCGTCGCTGTTTCTCGAGGAATTTGGTGGAGTATTCCGAGCCAAGGCTTCAGTAACAGCCTGGGTTATAAGGGAGGTAATCTGGGCATCGGTGTATGGTCGTGTCTTTGGCGGCATGATTCTTCAATAAAAGCAATGAAGATACATGAGATTTTGTATGAACTTGTAATTGTCACAGATGTACATGTATAAATGCAGTAATACATAACATCAACATGGAAAATGACAATTAATGTGAGTTGAGATAACAAATGATATCTGATAGATAAAGTGAGTTCAAAAGTTACATCCTACAGAGATATTACAAAAGGTGTCGGGAATGGTTACATCCGACTAGTTTATAGAGTAGTGCTAGATAGTCCCTGGATTACGAGATAGATTACAAGACAAAAACTACACTAATCTTAATGTAGATTAATTTGTTCCATCAGCGCGACAAGGCGGTCCACGGTTTCTGCTAGTCGGTTGGTTTACCTGGCGTTATCTTCGACCAAGGCTAGTCGCTGTACTAGTGCTCGAGAGTGGTCCTCAGTCTCCTGTGAACGCTGTTCACACTCCTCTAGTCGGTTTCTTACGAGTTCACCCGCGCCTAATTCAGCGGTCATTGAATCCTGAATTATGCTTACAGAGAGGTTTGTGTCCTCTTGTTCTTGCTGGAGTTGGGATATGTGATCAAGAGCTTGGCGAAGTAGGTAGATCATTCGGTGTTGTTCCCGTCCGAGATTTTCAAGCCTTTGTTCCTGACGGCGGAGTTGGGTAGCCAACACTCGCACCGGGAGATGTGCCGAGTTCTGAAAGTTATGAACAGGATAAGGGTTGGTTCGAGGTGACCTTGTGTTCCTCCTGGCTACTCGTGGGTTTCGTGACCCATGTGAGTGAGAGTGTGACGGATTGGGTGGTGTGTTTGCCATTCCTGTGGTAGAGTGTAAGTAAGACGAGGCTAATATATATAGGCATATAATATCCAGCCTAAAGTCTAGCACGTATCAAGTAATGGTCCGGTTCTCTCGTGGTCAGAGTCAACTAACGCATTCCTGTTCGACACAACCATTTCAGACCTCACATCATCTTTCCTTAATTGTACATAGTTGATCAGGCTATGTTAAATTAAAGTCGTATGATGTAATTCCTGAACCAATCATGCCTAGTAAGGGAATACTGCCTAATGGTCATAGTCTAGGTCCACTAAATGCAACCTAGTTCACTATAACCTTAGGCTCTGATACCAATCTGTAACACCCCCAAATTTAGTGATTTGCGGAAGCATACTTGGGTGTTACTAATCAATATACAAAGCACAAGATATACAGCAAACGACCTCTAAATGAGATGTTTTGTAAAATAGTTACATTCCATAAATTAATCGTTTGAAAACATATAGTTTTCTTTACAAAAAAATGTAAGCCTAGAGTCCGCGTTTGTGGCGGGAGATTCTATTACATAACCATAGCTACAAAAGATAATGCCAAAGAATCTCCGTTAAATGCAGTTTGGAAATCATGCGACTCTAGCTAGTGATCCTGGAGTGATCCTACTCCGTAAGTGTACCTGAGAATACATGCTAAAAATGGTCAACCAAAAGGTTGGTGAATCTCACAGGTTTATCAGTAAATAATCAGTTTGAACACAAGATTTCATCAGTAGTGCCCGTAGGCGTATATCAAGTATTTGCAAATCTCGCAAAAGTAAAGTAATCAAGTTATACCGTTGCCATGAGGCTCATAATCGAAGCTTAACCCGTAAATAATCAGTTGCTCCCGTGACATGCTCGAAATTGAGCAAGCATAAGTAACGAAATAATAGTCGCCCGTTTATACGTAACGGTTCGTGGTAGCGCTACTACCCCGGGCCGGGAGGGTCATTTCCCTAATGGATCCATTAACTACTGTTCGCGCTTAAGTACATAACTAACGATATATGATGGAGAGACTTCAGTAGATAGTAAGTAACTCATGCAATTCCGTTTGGTATAGTAAACAGTTTAGTACTTGTGTTCAAGAAAAATCAGTAGCATGTATCTCCCCCAATAAGTTAAAACAGTAAAAGTGGGGCCGTAAGACTCACCTGAGTCAAGCAGTGGTAAATAGCAAGTAGTAGTAAAGCAAGTAGGTTCTCCGAACCCGTGACCTTCTAGTGCCTAAACACGTAAGGTTAAGTAAGTAGATGTCTCGCAAGACCATCTAGGCTAGTTGTTCATACAACCCGTTGTGTTTAAATGTTGGTTTGTTCGCGTTCGTAACAAAGTATACGGCCCGTTGGTGATTTGTTATAATTAAAGTTTATCGTTCAATACGCAAATTAAAGTAATTGTAATAGGAAAGTATGTTTTATTATGATTGTTAGGTCGTATCGTATAAGGATTTGAGGTTGTAAAAGTTTGATACTTAGTGAAAATGTGAGTTTTCAAGGTTCTGGTTTGTGCGACGTAGCATGCGACGTTGCAAGCGACGTAAGGTGCGACGCAGGCAGGTACGTCGCATGATGCGACCTTCGCAATTCAATGCGACGTAGGGGGCGACGTCGCTAATGCGACGTTGGTTCGGTTTGCGACGTTAAAGTCTACGTCGCTACGTGCGACGTCCGCAAGTTAATGCGACGTAATAGGCTGCGTCGCTGGTGCGACGTTGAGGTTTTTGTGCGACGTAGGTCGCGACGTCGCAGAGGCCCCTGGCCAGGTGCGACGTAGCGGTCTGTTGGCCGGAAAATGTGCCGAAAATGAGTTTTCCGGTTTCCGTTCGGTCCAAATCTTTTACCCAACCCTTATATGAACATAATAAGCCTATTTAAACCATAAACTAGTAAAAATGATCAAAAACGAGAGATGTCTGGATTTGTCGGAAACTTACAAAATGTCGAAACGAAAATCCGGAAAGATAGGAATGTAGATCGTGTTGTCGTGGTCACTTTTCTCCAAAGGAGTGGTATGATTCGGCGTCGTTTTATGGTGTTATTTGATGATTTTGTGAGATGGAGGTGATTTGGTGATTTGAGAGAAAAGAAAGAGGAAGAAAGAGAAAGAGGAAAAGAAAGTGAGGAAAAAGAGAAGAAGGTGGGAGGTTTAACCTCCCATTTTCGGTCTCCGTCAATGCGCCCCGTGCGGTGTTCGTTTTCTCCGTCTTTTAAGTTTTAAATATTTATTTTACGCGTTTAATTATACATTTTAAAATTACAAACTTTTGTTAAAAAGATTTACTTGTATTATTTCTTTAAATCCTTAATAGTCTGAAATGTAATATAGTTTGTATAAATTTAATTACTTTTGTTTTTAATTCGTGTAAGCTTTTATCGAGTGATACGAGATAATTACTAATTATTATAAATTAGTATTTTGGTCAAAATTGCGTTATCTTAGTTTATAAACATTTGTTCACCAACGTCCGTATTAACCGAATAGAATTTCATTCTATTTAAATTGCGTACGATTTAAGTCAAATCGCAAAGTTGTATATATTTACCAATATATAATCCGATACATAAATTAGCCTAACACAGAACTAATTACATGTATTAACAAAGAATTAGGAACTAATTCTAGTCCTAATTTGCCGGTTGTTACACAAGGCCCCGGATGCCTCGCTTTACAATCCACACACCAAGCAATCCTATCTCTTGCCTCCTCAGAAAAAGACACCCTCCTACTCGCTTGACTTGATTTGCTACTCGTGGAACTATTCTTGGAATGGTGCACCGCCTTTTCCTTAACTAACTTTTCCGAAGCTCGAGTGTCACTATCCACCGACTTAGCCAAATCAAAAGCATTTTTCAGATTACCGGCTAATCTCACCGACGTCCTGTAGTGTGGTGGCAAAGTTCCCACAAAATGATTTATTCTATCTCTTTCATTCGGGACCCATTGTTGGACAAAACGTAGCTTCTCTGTGAATTGAGTTATAAGATCATCCATGGTCATAGTTGTAACATCCTCTCCAGTGGCCTGGTATTTTTCTTATTTAATTGAGTATTTAATTGCTTTAGAAATTATTTGATATAATTGTTTAATTGTGGAAGTTGGTGAAATAAGTCTCAGGACTTATTGTGGTTAGTGAAATGTTGCTTATTTTAAAATATTGAAGTTGACGGTATAATAAAATAAATTTCTCGCAATTGGTTTTTAGGTTCCAGGCAATAGATTTAGAGCGGGTATAAAATACCCACAATGTTGAGTCGGTTAAAAAGGAGGCTGACTCTTTTATTTGATCATTTTCCCAAATTCTTGTTCTTCTTCATTTCATTTCAAGAACTAAACCTAAACCTTAACTAAATTCTTGCAAGTTAAAGATTAAACAAGAATTGTGAATTCCAATTGTGATTCAAGCTAGTTACCATCATCTTCTTCTATTCATCACCATCTTCTTCATTTGGGAAAAGTAAGTGAACCTATTTCATGTAATTAGGTTAAATAGGAATTTGATGATTTGATTTGATCCTTGAGTTTGTATGATGATATATGATGTTACTTGAGGTTATTTGAGCTTGTGATAACTTGTAAATTCGAAATTGATGTCATTTGAAAGATGATTAGAAGTTAGGGTTCAAGTTGAACATTTGCAGGTTTGTACCTGAGCTGAAACGCAGCTCAACGCGATCCCAGAATCTAGTCCGGATCGCGTTCCATAGTTATAAAATGTCCCAGTCGTGAATTGGCCTTGGAAACGCGATCCTGGCCAAATGTACGGATCGCGTTTGCTAGTGTTTTTCGGTTACAGAATTTTTTTATACTGAAGAACGCGATCCCACCATGCCTAGTCCGGATCGCGTTTGTTTGTTAAATTTTGATGATTATGATAGTTTGTGAATCTGAGTTATATAATACAAATAGTTATTATTGTTACTTATTGTAACTTGAATTGTGAAGTTAACTATTATTAGTTAGAAACAAGTTACTAACTTGTTTGTTGTGTGATGTTTCAGATACACCAAAGACTCAGTGATTAGAAGCTGAGTGTAGCAACTTCTGAGGTATCGGTGAGTGGATTCAAAACTCACCATTTAATTTAGTTGTGATCATTTGATTACAACGGTTAATTATAGTTATGAATATAGAGTTGTTTAATCATTATTGTTGAATATATCACTATGTGCTACGTGTGATCTTTTGATAATGGTTGTCAATGAGGTCGACAAGTTGATGAACTGTTGGTTGGGTTAGTTGGTTATCGTGTGAATGATACAGGGATATGCTTCATATGTTGTGTGTATTGAACTGTATCTGAGTAGGATAACCTCTAGCTATCGGTCTCGTCCGTAGGGCCATACGGATATGGTTGGATAAGAGTTCTTGGGGAGCCACCCGGGTATTATGGTTATCCCCAGAACCACCGATCCTCATTGTTAAGTTGTTGTTGATTGTTGTAATTAATGATTATGCTAAGTTGAATGTTGGGTGTTGAACTCTCTCACTTAGCTATGTGCTAATCCTTCATCTTTACTTCCTGCAGATTTTGTAGTTTAATGAGTAGCAGGAATAAGATGCTTTTGGTGCAAGGACAGTTTGACAGCGAGCTACTCTGATCCTTTTTGTACTGAACCAGTTTGTTTTATATAATACCCCGACTTATGTTGTGTTTTGAACAGTTTCACAGTAATGTAACTTAAAGTTGTAAACTGTTTATGTAAATTAATAGTATGTGTAATTATAAATATGGTTAAAATTCCTACGCTTCCGTGTGTCTAACATTATATTGATATTGTAAATGAGGGGTGTTATAAGTTGGTATCAGAGCGTGGTTTTGGGTTAATTGAGCATTGAAGAATGTTCAATCCCAAAACTGTAGCACGGTATGTCAAACTTTTCTAGTTATGGGATTTAGCATTGTTGATAATTGTTAGTAGATAGGTACTAACGATTAATATATTTCAAGTGTTGTGTTGATTTCAGAAATGGCAGATAATGAGCAACCGACCACCAACCCCAATAATGCTTCCCGGATTGAAGCTCCGCCTTTTGAAACAAATACTGAGCAACATGATCAAGAGGGTGTCCTTCATATGGGTGGAGAAGAAGCAAATAGGGATGAGTATATACATGAAATGGAGGATGAGTTGATAATTCTTAGGGAATTTAAGAAGAAAGCTGAGGAAGATGCAGCTAGACTACTTGCTCAACAACGAACTTCTGTCCTTGGTGCTAGTCCATCTTCTCAAACTAGCAAGGTGTGTTCTTTTAAAACTTTCATGTCGAGTAAACCACCGGTGTTTCATGGAAGTACAAATCCAACTGTGACCTTAAATTGGTTAAGAGATATGGAACGCAAATTTAGTGTGACTCGTTGTGAGGAAGAATCCAAGGTTATGTTTGCTGTCCAGTGTATGAAGGATGAAGCAATGGTTTGGTGGGATTCAGTGACAGGTCATTTAACCGAACAACAAAAAGATTCTATCAAATGGAAAGATTTTCACCAAGCAGTGTGTAATCAATACTGCTCTGATTTTGACATGGCGCGGATTAGGAGAGAATTTGTGAATCTCCAGTTGAAGGATAATATGACAATTGATGATTTAATAGGTCAATTTACAGAAAAGCTTCGGTTTGTTCAACATTGGGTTCCTGATGATAAAACTCGAATTGAACAATTTGTAGATACCTTACCTCATCATTACCGTACTACTGTAAGATTGGCTAATAGTTTATCACATGCTTTTAATCTTGCAAGATCGGTTGACAGTGATATTAGAGGTTTTCGTGAAGCACGATCTAGAGATAATGCTGCAAAGTCTAGAGGTGATTCTTCTAGCAAAGGAAAGTCAAGTTCTCAGGGCAGTCGACAGAGTAAGAAGTATGTTAGTAAAAGTGGTTCAGCGGGTAGTTCTAATTGGTGTGGTTCGTGTAGATCTAGGCATGATGGGCCTTGTACTGTGCAAACGAATAAATGTTTGAAATGTGGAGAACTGGGTCATGAGATAAAGAGTTGTCGTTACCCAAATTTTGTGTGTTGGTCTTGCAAGAAAGAGGGGCATCGAGTGGGTCAATGTCCGGAAGCAGGGAAGTCGGGGTCGGGTTCGGTTGGAAGCTCTGCATCTACAGGTCAGAAGCGTAAAAATCCTCCACCCGCAAATAGTAGAGCTTTTCAGATGACAGTCGATGAGGCTGTGCGCACCGACGATGTTATAACTGGTACATTTCTTATAAACTCCGTACCGGCGCGTGTGTTGTTTGATTCGGGTGCTAATTGTACTTTCATATCTGTGAATTTCTGTGACAAGTTGAAATTAGTACCTACTGTAATAACCAAACCTGTAGAAGTAGAAATTGCTAGTGGTAAATTGGTTCCTGTTACCACCTCGGTAACTGGAGCTAACATTGTGATTGATGACCAGACTTTCCTTATTTCTTTCTTGTTGATGCCAATCCCTAGTTTTGATGTGGTAATTGGTATGGATTGGTTGAGTCAGAATAAAGCTAGCATTGATTGTCACCAGAAGTTGATTAGGATCCCAATCTCTGAAAAGTCATATGTTGTGGCTCGAGGAGAACGGGATAGTTTGGTTTTTCCTTTGATTACTATGATGAAGGCTAGGAAGTCGTTGTCCAAGGGTTGTGAATCATATCTAGCCTATGTAGTTGATGCCAAACTTAAAAAGAAAACTGTTTTCGATGTTCCGGTAGTTTGTGAATATCCAGAGGTGTTCCCTGATGAATTACCTGGTTTACCACCAATTAGGGAAGTAGAATACCGTATTGATCTTGTTCCTGGCTCGTCGCCTATTGCTAAAGCTCCCTATAGGTTAGCTCCATCTGAAATCCGTGAGATGATGAATCAGATACAGGAGTTGTTGGATAAAGGTTTCATTAGACCTAGTTCTTCGCCGTGGGGTGCACCGGTGTTGTTTGTTAAAAAGAAAGACGGGTCTTTTCGTATGTGTATCGATTATAGAGAACTGAATAAGAGAACAGTAAAGAATAAATACCCTCTGCCCAGAATAGATGACTTATTTGATCAGTTGCAGGGTTCTTCAGTTTATTCTAAAATTGATCTAAGGTCGGGTTACCATCAGGTTCGTGTTCGTGATGAAGATATTTCTAAAACTGCTTTTCGGACCAGGTATGGTCACTATGAATTCCTGGTTATGCCTTTTGGTTTGACGAATGCACCTGCAGTGTTTATGGATTTAATGAACCGTGTTTGTCGACCCTTCTTGGATAAATTTGTTATTGTCTTCATAGATGATATCCTCGTATATTCGAAATCTGAAACTGAGCATGCTTTACATTTAAGACTGATTCTAGAAACGTTGAAACGAGAACAGCTTTATGCCAAGTTTTCTAAATGTGAGTTTTGGATTAGAGAAGTTCAGTTTTTGGGTCATGTAATTTGTAATGATGGTGTGAAAGTTGATCCATTGAAAGTTGAGGCCGTAATGAATTGGAATGCCCCAAAGTCTGCTTCAGAAATTAAGAGTTTCTTGGGTTTGGCGGGTTATTATCGGAAATTCATAAAAGACTTCTCTAAACTTGCTGGTCCATTAACAAAGTTGACTCGAAAAGATGAAAAGTTTATGTGGACTGATCAACAGGAACATGCTTTCCAGACTTTAAAACAAATGTTATGTCAAGCACCTGTTTTAGCCTTACCAGATGGTACAGATGATTTTGTAGTTTACTGTGATGCTTCTTATTCTGGTTTGGGTTGTGTACTTATGCAAAGAGATAGAGTTATCGCCTATGCTTCTCGACAGTTGAAACCACATGAACGGAATTATCCAACACATGATTTGGAACTTGCAGCGGTTGTATTTGCCCTAAAGCTTTGGAGACACTATTTATATGGTACTAGATGTGTTGTTTGTACTGACCATAAGAGTTTGCAGTATGTGTTTTCTCAAAAAGAGTTGAATGTGAGACAGAGGCGGTGGTTGGAGTTAATCAAAGATTATGACTGTGAAATTAAATACCACCCAGGCAAAGCTAATGTGGTTGCTGATGCTTTAAGTCGAAAAGGTACTTCTGATAGAATTTATTACTTAAGAGTGGATGTTTCTTCTGACTTGATTTCTCAAATTAAAGTTGCTCAAATGGAAGCTTTGAAAGATGTTAATTTGAAATCCGAAGTCATGTTGAAAAGAAAAGATGAATTGGTGGAAGATTCGAGAGGATTATTCACTTATCAATCTCGAGTATGGATTCCTTTATTTGGTAATATTCGTGATTTAGTTTTGAATGAGGCACATAAGTCTAGACTATCTATTCATCCTGGAAGTACTCGAATGTATAACGATTTGAAACTGTTGTATTGGTGGCCTACAATGAAAACGGACATTGCTAGATTTGTTGGTACTTGTCATATTTGTGCCCAAGTTAAAGCTGAGCATCAAAAGCCGTACGGATCACTGAAACAGTTGGAAATTCCCGAGTGGAAATGGGAACATATAACGATGGATTTTGTGACTAAACTTCCTCGCACAAATCGAGGTAATGACATGGTTTGGGTCATAGTTGATCGGTTGACTAAAAGCGCGCATTTTCTTGCTACTAGCGAATCTGCCTCGTTGACTAAGCTTGCTCAGTTGTACATAAATGAAATTGTCACTAGACATGGTATACCTTTGTCAATTGTGTCAGACCGAGATTCTCGTTTTGTTTCTCATTTTTGGCAAGGGTTGCAACAAGAGTTGGGTACACGTGTAAATCTTAGCACTGCTTATCATCCTCAGACAGACGGTCAGTCAGAACGTACAATTCAAACTTTAGAGGATATGCTCCGTGCTTGTATTTTGGAATATGGAGGTTCATGGGACTCTCATCTCCCATTGGTTGAATTTACTTATAACAATTCATATCATTCCAGTATTGGTATGCCTCCATATGAAATGTTGTATGGTAGACGTTGTAGAACACCGACATGTTGGTTGGAAGCCGGTGAGAAACAGTTTGCTGGACCCGACATTGTACAGATGACAGCTGACAAAGTTGCAATCGCACGTGAAAAGTTGAAAGCTGCTCGCGACCGACAGAAACAGTATGCAGATCCGAAAAGGCGACCAGTTGTATTTTCTGAAGGTGAATTAGTTTACCTCAAAGTTTCTCCATGGAAGGGTGTAATCCGTTTTGGAAAACGTGGAAAGTTGGCGCCTAGATATATTGGGCCATTCAAAGTTCGCCAAGTTGTAAATGAGCAGTCTGTTTCATTAGATCTTCCACCTGAACTTGCTGGTATACATGACACGTTTAATGTGTGTTATCTTAGAAGATGCAATGTTGAAGACCAGTCGCAAATTCTTCCTTTGCAGGAGTTAAAAGTTGATCAAACTCAGAAATTGGTTGAAGAACCTGTTGAAATCCTAGATAGGAAGATTACTAAACTTAGGAAGAAACAAATTCCTATGGTACTAGTAAAGTGGCGACATAGTTTAGGTCCTAATTTGACCTGGGAGACCGAGGAGTTGATGAAATCCAGATATCCTGGATTGTTTATTGATGTTGAGATTTCGGGGACGAAATCTCTTTAAGGAGGGGAGATTTGTAACATCCTCTCCAGTGGCCTGGTATTTTTCTTATTTAATTGAGTATTTAATTGCTTTAGAAATTATTTGATATAATTGTTTAATTGTGGAAGTTGGTGAAATAAGTCTCAGGACTTATTGTGGTTAGTGAAATGTTGCTTATTTTAAAATATTGAAGTTGACGGTATAATAAAATAAATTTCTCGCAATTGGTTTTTAGGTTCCAGGCAATAGATTTAGAGCGGGTATAAAATACCCACAATGTTGAGTCGGTTAAAAAGGAGGCTGACTCTTTTATTTGATCATTTTCCCAAATTCTTGTTCTTCTTCATTTCATTTCAAGAACTAAACCTAAACCTTAACTAAATTCTTGCAAGTTAAAGATTAAACAAGAATTGTGAATTCCAATTGTGATTCAAGCTAGTTACCATCATCTTCTTCTATTCATCACCATCTTCTTCATTTGGGAAAAGTAAGTGAACCTATTTCATGTAATTAGGTTAAATAGGAATTTGATGATTTGATTTGATCCTTGAGTTTGTATGATGATATATGATGTTACTTGAGGTTATTTGAGCTTGTGATAACTTGTAAATTCGAAATTGATGTCATTTGAAAGATGATTAGAAGTTAGGGTTCAAGTTGAACATTTGCAGGTTTGTACCTGAGCTGAAACGCAGCTCAACGCGATCCCAGAATCTAGTCCGGATCGCGTTCCATAGTTATAAAATGTCCCAGTCGTGAATTGGCCTTGGAAACGCGATCCTGGCCAAATGTACGGATCGCGTTTGCTAGTGTTTTTCGGTTACAGAATTTTTTTATACTGAAGAACGCGATCCCACCATGCCTAGTCCGGATCGCGTTTGTTTGTTAAATTTTGATGATTATGATAGTTTGTGAATCTGAGTTATATAATACAAATAGTTATTATTGTTACTTATTGTAACTTGAATTGTGAAGTTAACTATTATTAGTTAGAAACAAGTTACTAACTTGTTTGTTGTGTGATGTTTCAGATACACCAAAGACTCAGTGATTAGAAGCTGAGTGTAGCAACTTCTGAGGTATCGGTGAGTGGATTCAAAACTCACCATTTAATTTAGTTGTGATCATTTGATTACAACGGTTAATTATAGTTATGAATATAGAGTTGTTTAATCATTATTGTTGAATATATCACTATGTGCTACGTGTGATCTTTTGATAATGGTTGTCAATGAGGTCGACAAGTTGATGAACTGTTGGTTGGGTTAGTTGGTTATCGTGTGAATGATACAGGGATATGCTTCATATGTTGTGTGTATTGAACTGTATCTGAGTAGGATAACCTCTAGCTATCGGTCTCGTCCGTAGGGCCATACGGATATGGTTGGATAAGAGTTCTTGGGGAGCCACCCGGGTATTATGGTTATCCCCAGAACCACCGATCCTCATTGTTAAGTTGTTGTTGATTGTTGTAATTAATGATTATGCTAAGTTGAATGTTGGGTGTTGAACTCTCTCACTTAGCTATGTGCTAATCCTTCATCTTTACTTCCTGCAGATTTTGTAGTTTAATGAGTAGCAGGAATAAGATGCTTTTGGTGCAAGGACAGTTTGACAGCGAGCTACTCTGATCCTTTTTGTACTGAACCAGTTTGTTTTATATAATACCCCGACTTATGTTGTGTTTTGAACAGTTTCACAGTAATGTAACTTAAAGTTGTAAACTGTTTATGTAAATTAATAGTATGTGTAATTATAAATATGGTTAAAATTCCTACGCTTCCGTGTGTCTAACATTATATTGATATTGTAAATGAGGGGTGTTATAATAGTCTCAGTCAATTTCAAATCCATGAACTCCTGCTTAATCCTGACCATATCAAACTCCGAGCAAAACTGCCTGCAAACTTCATTATGGAATTCCATCCAAGTGATAGAAGATCGTTGCACAGGTGTCAAATGTGCGGTCATTGAATCCCACCAATTCATTGCCTGACCTTTCAGTAACTGCACTGCATATCCAACCCTTAACTCCTCCTCACATTGACATACCTCGAACTTTCGCTCAATGTCCCTTAACCAATTTAAAGTTACCGCTGGATCATTACCCCCTTCGAACTCTTTCGGTCCACAAGACTTGAAAGTCTTAAAAGAACATAACCTCTTCTGCTGCTGAGGTGGTGGAAACTGATATCCAACATCTCCTTGTTGTGCTAACCTTGCTTGTTGTTCCTTATACAATTGCTCAAACTTTCTCAACCTTAGTACCTCATCCTCTAACTGTAATTTATATTCCTCATCACTAGCCCCCTCTTGATTAACATTAGATGTACCACCCTGATTACCATCATTATTTTCCGGAGGTGGAAGCTCATTTCTGGGTGCATCATTGGGAGTCGGGTTCTCAGTATCTGCCATTCCTGTACTCATACACAATAACTCACAACTTGTTAATCGTTAGTATCACCTATACTAACCAATCAAACCCCCATTCATAGCTAATCCCACTTACTGAAATGTTTGACTGTCACCAAAAGATTTGGGATTGACATTAGCCAATGTCCAATTCACCCAAACCTTTGCTCTGATACCAACTTGTAAGGCCCCCTTTCCTTACGCAAACCAAAACATACGATATTATATACTATTCGTTAAAAGCGTGGTCCCAAAACATAATTACCGATTTACATATGTCCGAAAGTACCAAGTTTTCAAAACCTTTACACACATATATATATTTAGTTACAAACATTTACTAAACAACCGAGCGTTAAGAAAACTATTCGAAACCAAAAGTTAGATTCCCCAAAATTGTCAGAGTAAGCGCTGTGACAGTCAGCCATCCCATTAAGTATCAACAACCCGGTCCACACCTAATAAAAGCCTGCAAAAAGTTTAACAACAAGGGATTAGCCAAAGCTAAGTGAATGGAACCGTAACCGACGGTTCAATTCAGAAATAACAAGCCTACAACGAACAAACCAAACCAACAAGTAATGTTTACCGCCTAAAGCATCGTAAACAACAATCACACAAATTATGATTACCGCCTAAAGCATCGCAATCATAAGCACGTATCGTCAAAGAGGACCGGCGGCCCCTGGTTAGCCAACCAGTGAAAGCCTACAACCACTGCCGGCCCCAACAGTGGCTTACCGATAGTTTGAAGCTATCTTCACTGACAAGGATTCATCCCTCAACTACATGTATCGGGAAACCCAGGCAGCCCAACAATAGCCACAAACCCAACCAGTGTTGACCTCTGAAATCACATATGCCAAACGGCCCAAGCATCACATATAGCATAATAGTCATGCCCATATGTAGCGTACCTAATCATACCGCATAATCATCATGCCAACCAATAATACCAATATTAACCAATAATCCAAATACCATAACCAAGTAATCCAAATCACAATATCAACAATCATGTCAATGTATTAACCAATAACCGATAACAAGTCAAACCAATAACCGAAAGTTCATCCGTTGCAACCAAACTCGTTACAACGGAATTGAACTGAGGAATACAATTCCACTCACCGATAATCCAAGATCTTCAACTCAGTTGTCTTATATCACTGAGTTGTCGCCCGCTTATATGAGAACACAAAGATAACAAGTTAGTGTCTCGTTCCATAACTTAATCCAAATCATAATCTCATGTCAATCACATCACTTAACCATTCATGTTATTTAACAAATAACATATAATATATAACTGGTATTACATATCATATATCATTTAACAAGTAGTACATATCCTGAAACATTTAAACCAAAATCCTGAAAACCAAAGGAAGCCGCCGGCTTCCCCTTGAAGCCGCCGGCTTCCCCTTGAAGCCGCCGGATTCACCTTCAAGCCGCCGGCTTCCCCCCTTAAGCCGCCGGCTTCAACCCCATTTCAGTACCCAACTTTTGACCCGAGCTCAATTATGGAAGCCGTATGATGAAGCCGCCCGGCTTCCATGCCAAGCCGCCGGCTTCAACAGGAAGCCGCCGGCTTCCTCCCCGTACCTGCACTTCTTCTTCATCTTAAAACACAATACGAACCAAAACCCCATTTTTCACCAAGTCAGTTTACAACTCGAAATTTACCATAAAAATTTACCACAACTTCAACCATAATCATATCACAACTACAAACAACAATTCTAACATATAATCCTAGCATATATCATCATCATCCAATACACCAAAATCCTCAAACCCTAAGCTATGAACTTCAAATGATAAACACTAACATTTCTACCATTCAATCATCATATAATCATGTAAAATCGTTGTCTAAACATTTAGAAACATCAAACACATATTAGTTAACCTTCAATTTCATATAAATCACCTATAACCTAACTTATTCAATTAAGTTACAAAAGCCTCAAGAACACTTACACCATTGAAGAACAAGAAAGGGAATGATGAACTTGATGATTATAAGCTTCTTTCAAGTAGTAAGAATCCAAGAACACAATTTAATTTGATTGATTCTTTTGATTTTCTTTGAATTTGAGATAGAGAGAAATAGATGAACAAAACAAAATGGGAAAGAGTTTGGTAGGTGGCTCGGTCTTATCCCACCGCCCCATTTTTATTATGTATAAATTATACCCGCTTCCTAGCCTATTGTCTGGAACCCGAAAATACCCGAAAGTCAAAATACTTTTATTTTACCGTGAACTTTGTTTATTTAAAACAATCAATATTTTACTTGTCACAATAAAAACTGGGACCTTTAAAACCATTTATTTTCCAAATAAACCACTTATCTTAATAAAATACAATTTATTTCCAGGCCCAGAAACAGGATGTTACACCTTAGGTAGACAACATCGCTATGTTAGGCATGTCTTTGATTTTTTATTTTTGGAAGAATGGTCAAAATTCAAAAATAGCTAGAATAAAGTGATCCTAACCATTTACTCATAAAATAGCCCATTTACTCGTAAACGGGTCAGAGTTGGCACATATTTGTATATTCTACATCTGATTCTATGATTGATATGGGAAAAGAAACATACCATAGCCTGCAATTTGAACATCAAACTTCAACCTGTTAATGTTCTCAGAGTTAGAGAAGTACGAACATTATTTTTATGCATACAATTATTTCAGGCAGCTAACATGTCTTAGTTAAACCTGAAACAAAGAACCGTCAATAATTAATGAGTCATCACAATTAAAGGATAGGAATGTAGTACCTATAATATAGAGAACTCCCATCGTAAAGTTGACTTAAATGATCAGCATATTTTCATTTAAAGGAGATGCAGTTAGATAGCAACTACAAACCCTCGAAACCAAAATTTTAAGATTTGTGTAAGACCCGACCATGGTCAGATAACTATGTCGAATGCTAGAGACCATAAGAAAGAAACAAAACTCGTTACCACAAATATTGGAGGTAGCAAAATGGATGGGTAAGGTCAGGTCGGGCGGTCGGCTACGAAACACCTAATTTTAATGTAAGAGACCATAAGAAAGAAGAAAACGACAAAAACCCATCATCAAAAATTAATAGTGGGCAATAGTGGAACAATCAATACATATATCTAATATTATATTCTTAACGTCAAAACTATTACTAAGTAGCAATTTACCTTCTTAATTTCAAACAGAATGATATCCCTCTATATGTCATTTGCGTTTTCTACTCTCATATTGCTTGCTAAATAGCCAATAAAATTGTCCATTTACATATAATACTACAAAAATCTCAATTCAACAATTTCCTCCCTTCTGCTAGAACTTCAGCAAAATACTACATTTCTAACGACTTCACCTGATGTCATTTTCTTATACATTAGATCTCAACCAGCCAAAACATACACTTATTTTCTTTCTGGATATATCATATATATGACCAGAGTCTGACGTCTCAGCTTCAATATGGTCGCGTTCATTATAAAAAAAAAAAGTTGAGTAACGAATACATAATTACTTAATGAAAAATAGGTAAATACCTGCAGATAGCTAATACCATAAGTCAGTGAAAGCGATATGGAGAACACTACAGATTTCTAAGCTGGGAGATTACTTCAATATAAGTACCTGCATAAATTAAACCATCCAGAATGCGTTTTAAAACTCTCCCATATAAAGAAACTTGAAACCAACGATTTTCTTATTATAATTTCGGATCTAAACTCACAAATTCCGTATCCACCTACAATAAAACAAATTAAAATTTAAATTGAATCCAAATTCCTTAAAACAAAGACATCTTGCAACAGCCAACTCTTGTCGATTAACACAATCACTTCCAAGTCCTAGAAGTCCTGAATTTAGAACTTAAATCATTAATGTTGTTGTCATCTGTAGTAGATCCAAATCCAATCAAGGTGTTCAATCTGTCGATTATCGGTATAATTATAAGGTTTATTCACTTTGGGTTAGTCGGTTTTGAACATATGTTAGGAACCACCCGATACCCAAACCAAAGGTATGCAAAACCAAACCAAACCAAACAAAACCAAACCAACCAACTTACTTATCGGGTTGATCGATTTGGGGCTCATGAAACCTAGTGAGCAAATGAAAAAATTCCCAACACATATAACCATTTCATCTACTACAAGAATGAGTTACTAAGCACTAAGTTGAGTATGAAAATAAAAGGTTTACAACTTGAGTCTCCCACATTGTGGTCACTGATTTCGATCAGATTCATCATAACCAATTAATGCTGAACTCGTACAGATTGATTAAAAGTATAGCATAAGCAGACACAAAAGTCCAAAACTTTAGTATATACTTGATAATAAAACATATAAACCAGAAAACCTTAAAGAAGATATTATACTACTAATGTGCTTCAATTTTTATCCTTAGTTAACACAAAGCAATAGTCAATCACATAATTGTCTATATGTCTAAATTAAATTTAAGGTGTAACCACAATGCAAAAGAATTGAAATCAACGATTAAAATTGATAAAAACCACAATCCTAAAATGAACACAACATGATAATCCGTTCGGTTATTTACCAAAGCTGATTAAACGATGGTTGACCCAAACGATGGTAAGATAAGACGATGGTAAGAAGAAACAATTACAAAGGTACATAAGAAACGATTAGAAATAACGATTTTTAACAGCAATTTAAACACAGAAAAGCATGTGGTAAACAATACGAGTATAAGGAACCGAAGAAGGAAGTCTTACAAATGGATCGATTAAGATCATATCGATGGATGCAGTCTGATGTGGGGTGTTTTTGTAGCTTTGTTTCCACAACATATGAACCCTAATTCTAATCTTCGCATAAGTTTTCTCAATCGTGAATTCGTTTAAAGGCGTGAACACTACTTCAGTTGCCATCTGCGATCTCCTATTTTCTGTAGGGTTTCTGAGTCGGATGAAGGGGATAACGATTTTGCAGAGACATGTTCCATAACCCATTATTTTTGTTGGTGTGGTTTAACAAAGGAAACCTAGTAATAAAGGAAAGAAATAATGGGTTTTAATTGGCATGAGTGGAAACAGTTTTAAATTTAGATGAAAACTTTGAATTAGGTTTTTGAATTTCAAAAGGTACAAAGGGAAAATGTCTGGCGGCCTTTATTGGAGTGCAGTGGGCGGGAACTCAGGTTTTCTAGGGGTATTAGTGTCATTGACTAATGGAGCTCCATAATTATTTGCTAATCAATAAGTTGGGGAGGCTTGAACCTAATAAGCTAATTTCAATAATGATTAGCTAATACCATCGTCCTTTAATAATAAAGAGGGATGAATACCCAACAATAATAAGCTTCAACGGACTTCTAAATTTTACTTTTCAAATACAACTCTTTTAATTTCTCTCATTCCCTCTTATTTGATTGCTCATAATATAGTTACAGATTTCTATGCCTTTACTCTCTCTACAATTACTCATGGCATAAACACCATCACAACAGCAATTAGTTGGAGAATGACAACATAGAACAACTTCATCATCAACAACACCACCACTACCACCAACCTTTGAATGTTTATCCATATTTGACCACCACCAACACCAACACCAACACCAACACCGGCCACCAATCTCCGTCTCTAACTTGCAACTCCGATGCATTAGAATGCGTAATCAACTTTTATAAAAAACCGGAGATGGTGGAAAATGACCGGAGTTGAAGGAGAGGATCGTTCCATAACTTTAAAACCGGCCACGTCATCGTTTTTTTAAAAAAAAAAAATCAAAAACCGAGTTAACCGGTCTGGTTTCCGGTCGAACCGTCCGGTTTTGATCGAACCGTCCGGTTCGTTGACTGGTCAACTATTGATCAAAACCGGTTTTACCCGGCTCGGAAACCCCAAAATTTCCGGTCCAACCGGTCGGACCGGCCGGTCCGGTTTTCAAAACATTGATGAAAACAGTATATGATATTTCACAGTGAACTTTGAAAATACGTAACTAAAAAAACGCGTTCAAAAAACCCGTTACCTACGCACCAAAGACAATCCCTTTTATTATTCTCCTTTTTTGGGGTAGCATATATAAATTATTATAACTGAATCGGAGACACACCCTAGTCGCTGCCGGCTACTCACGATCTCCGATGCCAACATTTTATTCCGATCACAAAACCTAAACTTATGCCTTTTCATTCATTCATTTCTCCGGCAATGAAACCTCCATTTCGATATTATCTATCTCCTCTTTTCCTTATATTCGTCTTCCTGCAGGTAATCAATCATTTTTTCCTTTTCGATATTATCTATCTCCTCCTTTTCTGTGCGTTAGGGTTTTTATTTGAAATTTCATAAAAATCTCAACACTGGCATTTGTTGATGCTTCGGATTCTTGATTATGCTGTCATAAACCTAGCACCGACATTATTATTATTATTATTGTGTTTGTAGTAATTTTTTTATATGGTTGTGATTTATATATATTGTTACAGTAGCTTGAAATACTCTGTTTGTAGTTTAGTTACTACTTACTAGTTAGATAATTGGATAAATGGAATTTGTTAAGCCTGATAAGTTCACTTCTTCTGCTTATTGATTTAACGCGTTTTAACCATTTGTGATTGGCTGAAACTGTTAAGGTTTAATCATGTTTGTGTATTAGGTTCTTATACATTTTACATATGTGTACAAACAGGTCCACATTGCTTTCGTTGGAGCAGATGGATTTGATTTTTCAACAGTGTAAGATGACTATAATCGTGCATTTTTTATTGAACTACTATATATATAGACTTCACTTATTATGTTTGAGAGTATGCTATTGTATCACTTTGAAGTAATTTGGATACTTATATCTTGATAATGTTTCCTTTTCTGCTCTTTCAGTCGCAGAGAGAATAATCGACATTGGCCCTTGTTTGACTGTCCACAATGTATGGATAAGCAGGTACCATTCTCATTTTCTTATTAGGAAACAGAAAACAAAGACATTCAAAATTTTATCTAATTACATTGCGCGTATAAGTTTTAGTTCTGTGTTGTGTTTAGCACTTGGCATTTGGTAGTTAGTTCAATAAAAGAATTTTACTAACAAACAAATAACTAAATCACCGAAGAGAAAATCAAGAATTTCCTTTGGGCCATAATCAATACCACCAATGTCTTGTAACAGTTATTATTGGGAAAATAGGTTGATTTGGATTACATCTTATCAGAAAAGGAAATGTGGTATGTTATAACTGTCTCAGACTGTAGTTTCTTATTTATTCAGTCAATCGGCTAATGGATTTGTGAAAGTATAGACTATTCATTCATTATGTTGCCATTCCGAAACCTAAGAGTCCTATTTTACTTGAGCTGAAGTTCTTGCAATTACTGAATAAGAAGTTGTACGTGCAGGAACAAAATAACACAAAAGTTATGGCTGTTGGAAATAATCGAGTTGGGAAGGTAATCATCCATACTTAGTTATCTTAATGGTGCTCATCAATGATGATGTCACTGTTTTTGTAATGTAATGCAGGATATTGACATAATAGTGACATACACAGACACTTCTGGTGCTATACGAATCAGGACTGTCAACTCCAAATATCTGTCTGCTTCATGGGTCTGGAAAAACCCTATTCATAGAGGCAAAGAGGAAGACCTAGAGGTAGATACACTAGTCTTGTAATCGAAGTACATGCTCTGTGCCACGACAAATCCAACAATTTGCATGTTGGGATGTCCTTAATATTGCAACTTTTTATTTGGTTAGTTTTCCAGCTTAGAGTTTCTTTAGTATTCCCTTCATCGTCGTTATAAATATGATTATATATGACAGTTACTTTAGGCACATTTGACAGATTAACTTTGTGCTCAGACACACATCGCATGAAATATGGAGGAAGTATGTTATACTGCTGAGTGGTTCAGATGGTGTGTGTTGGGTTGACTGACAATATATTGTGGATGTTTTTAAAAAGTAATCAGTGTGTTGCTTATAATATTGTTACAATACTAGTGTAAATAATTGATTTAAACAGTAGAGGAGTTTGTAAGTATTAAACAAAGACATTGGCCGAGAGTTCCAACCCTTTTCACGTGTTCGACCCATTCTCCCCCTTTTCTAGACCAAATTTAAGATAAAAATCAACCCAAATTTGACCCATTTATAGCTAAATGGGCCGGATATTGTCACCACTCTTGATTGATATTGATACTTGCCCATTGATTGTCTTCACTTTTTTGGAAGAAGTAGGATACAATCTTGATTATTATATACATTTCCCATTATCGTCTTTCTTCTATGATTAAACCAGTTATTAGAAGATCCGCCTAAAATGAGAGTTGAGGAGAACAACGAACATTCTGCCAATGAACATGAGGATATAAACGAGCAGCCACACAAAACATCCTTTCCAATGCATCCAGCAAAGCTCAGGCGTCGGGTAATGGGCAAATTTTTTTTATTTCTGATGGTTTATGTATATCTATTACTGATCACTAGTCATCTTTTTTTCCTCATTTAGGCCTTACGCCAGGAAAGGAGGGATCGTCGAACGGCAGAACTGATCCAAGTGGGTCAAAAGAGGGAGACTCAGATGCAAGAAGCTGCCATTGAGCGTGCTAAAACTTTTGATACCAGTGTCAAGTCTAGATACAGCATATGGAGAAAAGAATATGAAAGTCCAAATTCGGATTCTACTGTGAAACTTATGCGTGACCAAATTATAATGGCAAAAGCCTATGCAAGTATCGCAAAAGCCAAAAATGAAACTGGTGTCTACGATTCTCTAATTAAGCATTACAAAAGAAGTCAGCAAGTAATTGAAAAAGCAACTTATGATAGTGATCTCGGGCCAAGGTATTGCTCATTGAACTCCCTTCTAAAATGTCTCATGTATACTTATAGAGTTGTACTAGAGGTGGCAATATGGGCGGGTTGGGTAATGGGTCAAAACATGTTCAGGTTGAAATTGATAGTTTTATCACGGGTCAGGTGGGTTGGGTTTACCCATAAATACTTCTTTGTCCATTTATTTATATATTTTTCGTTAAATGATTAGTGTGATAATTATGATCTAGAAAAAAAGTAATATTATCATGATTATAATAAGAATATTAATCTTGGAATAAAAATGATTCAGGAGGTTACATGCTTTATAAATAGAGTTCATGTGACTTTCAAGCTGTTTGACCAGTTTTAACTAAAACACAATCCTAATTGGCCCATTCACAAGTAAATGGGTCGTGATCAGTTAATACTACCTTTAACTGTACAGTTGGCAATTGATACTTATCTACTTTTTGTTTATTGTTCTCCACCAGTGCACTCGATCGAGCTAAAGAAATGGGTCATATTTTGTCCTTGGCGAAGGACCAATTCTATGATTGTATCGTAATGGCAAGAAAGTTAAGGGTTATGCTTCAGTCCACAGAAGCAAACGTTGAGGAAGTGAAGAAAAAGAGTGCATCCTTAACACAACTGGCTGCCAAAACTGTACCTAGACCCTTGCACTGCCTTCCTCTGGTGCTCACCACAGACTATTTCTTAGTGAGTGATGAAAAGAAAGTGTTCCCAAATAGCAGGGATCTTGAAGACCCTTCTCTATACCACTATGCTATATTTTCTGATAATGTTCTAGCAACTTCTGTAGTAGTGAATTCGACAGTTCTACATGCAAAAGAGCCTGAAAAGCATGTGTTCCATATAGTTACAGATAAATTGAACTTTGCAGCCATGAAGATGTGGTTTCTGATCAACCCTCCAGAAGGTTCTACCATTCAAGTTCAAAATGTGGACGGTTTCACGTGGTTAAATGCTTCTTATTGTCCCGTTCTTCGCCAACTTGAATCATCTCGAATGAAAGAATATTATTTTAAGGCACACCAAGCGTCGTCTCTAACGGCCGGGTCGGATAATCTTAAGTATCGGAACCCGAAATACTTATCAATGTTGAATCATTTGAGGTTTTATCTTCCTGAAGTGTACCCGAAGTTGGATAAAATATTGTTTTTGGATGATGATATTGTAATTCAAAAGGATTTGACACCTCTATGGAATGTTGATCTGCAAGGGATGGTAAATGGTGCTGTAGAGACCTGCAAGGAGAGTTTCCATCGGTTTGATAAGTACTTGAACTTTTCTAACCCGAAGATTTCTGATAACTTCGATCCAGATGCATGTGGTTGGGCATTTGGCATGAATATGTTTGATTTGAAGGAGTGGAAGAAACGTGACATAACTGGAATTTATCATGGCTGGCAAACTATGGTATGGACGTATAACTTGTCTACACTTCTACGATGCTTTAGCGGTAATTTTTTACTAAAGGTGGCATCATGGGCGGGTTAGGTGGGTAACGGGTCAAAATAGTTTGGGTTGAAATGGGTCATTTTATTAGTAACGGTCGACTTGGGCTGAGTTGGGTCAGAGATTCGTGTCCATTTTTTTCTGAATATTTAATGTTTTAAATGCTAATTATTACTAAAACGATGGTATTGATAGATAAGGTTGCATGCATTAAAAATATTGAATTTTTGGAAACTTCTAACCGGTTAGACACTTTTGAGTTTTGACGAATTGACGCATTCCCATTTTACCTAATTATCTTGTTTTGACCCATTTGAGATAACACACAACCCTAATATGGGTAAAAGGGCCAAAATTGTCATTTTTCAACTGTCTTGGTAACCAATGCTAATATTCCTAAGTACTGTAGTTCATAACGTGTATCATGATGATCCTGCTTTTTGGGAAATTAACTAATTGTTCCTGCTCAATTGTTTTGTTTTTGGCAGAATGAGGACAGAACACTATGGAAACTTGGGACATTGCCTCCTGGACTGATAACATTCTATAACCTGACCCATCCACTGGAACGGAGCTGGCACGTATTGGGGCTTGGGTATGATCCAGCCCTTAACCAAACTGAAATAGAGAACGCAGCCGTTGTACATTACAACGGTAACTACAAACCTTGGTTAGACCTTGCGATTGGCAAGTACAGGTCATATTGGTCAAGGTATGTGAAGTTTGATAATCCATATCTTCAACTTTGTAACATTAACAGTTTTGTGTTATCGTAATATTCTTGTTTCACATATCATGTATCACACACCTTTTTTGTACCTTGTATACAAACTATAGGTTATAAGCATTATACCACATGATTTTGAATCACTTGAAATTTTGAATGGGAAAAAGTTTCTTTCAATTGTACTTTTTTATATGCATGTAATAGATATATTATTAGTGCAATAAAGTTATTCGGACATTAGCTTTTTTCATAAGTAAAAATGGTTGACAAAATTTCAGATTTGTTATATATTTTAGTTATTTTAACAGCTCAATTATAATAGTCTAAATATAAAGTCTTGGAGATGTAAAGCATTCCCAGTACGTCTAACGGTATAGTATGTGAGGAGCCCGTTAACTAAGTGTAATGTCGTTGGAGATACGTAAGATGATAAGAAGTGTTAATGAATTTTAAGATTCCCTGTATTTTTTACCGATCGACAATTTATGTATATAAACTTGGTTTTAAGAGAAAAGATGAGTAGATGAAAACGTGTAGATGTAATGTTTTGATATACTCCGTATGTTATAGAAGTCAAAATCAGAGACATGTCAGAAATGAGTATACGATGGGTGGGATATGAAATTTGATAAAGACTGACAGAAAATGGAAATGATATGGTGAGTGATAAGACTGTTGGTCACTATATTATTTGTTGTGAGAAGTCAGCATCTAAAGACAGTTCGTCACCTGACCTCAGTGCATGCATGGGCATGTCGTTTTCAGTTTGTCTAAGTTTTTCGGTTCAACTCGTTCAAAGTCCAATATATAAGTCTAGATGAGGTTCCATTCTAAAACCAAAACCAATTGGTGATAGTGATAAATTCATATGTGGTTCCACTCTAAACCAATTGGTGATAGAGTGAGTAACCATGAACTTATTCCAAAATCAATTGGTGATAGAGTGAGTAACCTATGAATTTATATACAAAATTTGATTTCTTTATGTTACTAATGTGGGATTTGGGTTTCATCCAACAATCCTCCCATCAAACCCAATTTTCACATTGGCATCCCTTTCAATGTGAGTGCATCACCTAGATCAAGCCTTGTTATTCTCGAAAGCTGAAACGAAACTAGACTAACGGTACCTAACTTGAGTATTATTAACTACACCAATCATATAACAATGTATATCAATCAGTATGCAATATACAAGACTACGAAATTCTTAGACCTAATTCTCATCAAGAATGAATAGGACTAACTCAAAACTTGCACTCACTTAAGGCCACTTAAAACTCATCTTTGCATTCTACGGTTTTGGCCCCTTGTATATTGGTTGTTGTCTTTCAGTTGAGGTGTCTATCGAGCCTGGAGCCAATATGTGTGGTTGTTGACGACTTGTATGTGTTTTTTCTCAAGGTGTCGTAGAAGTCCGGCCAGTACTATGGTGACTCTAAGTTCGGTTGCCGTATTTCCACCTATTACATCGGCTCATATATCAATGTTAAGTTAACGTAACCCCATCATTAAAGTTTAATGACCTAAGCAACACTATCTTGCGATGCTGGAAGTTATTTTCAACGTGTTAGAAATGTGGAATGAGTGTCATGATAATCTGGACAAATTTTTGAATCGTGTATCACTTTTACAATAAAGTATGTAGACTCTGACTGTGTGGTATCACGAAACCTTATCGGGATAATTCGAGAAATCACTCGATATCTTGGTAGAGGATATCGAGCGTTTCTAGAGTGACCAAACGATTATGTGCATTTATTTTGTTATATACTTAATCGGTTTTGGCGGTTAAATTGATGAACAGACACCATTTCGCGAAAGGGTGTGACTCTTGATGAACAGACACACCCCCATCTGTTATGTCTGTTGATTTTGACGGTTAAAGAAGTGTTCACTCTACACTTTCCAACTTGTTTTATAACTTAGCTTATAATACCCTTTAGCAAGGATGGAGCCTTTAAGGGGCAGGGGAGGGCCTTTTGGTCAACAGTTTTGGCTCCGCCCCTACGTATATCTTTTTATTTTAGAACTCCAGATCGATTAATTTATTTGTATACCATATGGCTTTACTTACTCTGCTGTCAGCTTAATTATGTTTCATTATATGACTTCAATTACTGGCAAGAGTTAGCAATATATAATGAATATGAGACTAAATTGATTTTAAACAGAAAACTACTTACTCTGTAAGACGCAAGCGAAAGTAAGTCTACAACTGAGAGATAACCACATGAGATTTAAACCCGACCATATTTAAGTAACCGAAAAGACACTAAACAAAATCATTAGAAAGAAGAAATGAAACAGAAGCAGGCAGAAGACATAGATGTATATACTTAATTAGTACTGTTCAAGTTATGGTATACATATATACATACTTATATATGCATACAACATAGTAATACTACCTATGATCACTTCACAGACTCAATCCAAATCCTCATACCATTAATTCACTGGAATCACGATCATCTTGAGCAGATGCAGGCAGGTTTAAATCAAATCTAAATGGTGGATGTGCTTGTGACACTAGTACTAGCAGTGGCGGATCCAGGAATTGACTTCGTGGGGGGCATTAGAGATTAAAAGATAGATATAAGCGGGTCGGGTAATATGACTAAGTTTGGGTCAAACCATATTGGCAAAAACGATAACATATTTCTACTTCTTTATCAATAGTTACACTTTTAATGCAAAAAATTTTTTTGGCGACTTGAGTATGTTTGTAAATGTCAACCATATAATTTATCAATTCATTAGACAATATTATATTTAAAATTTCAGTAAACCTCAAGTTTTATTTTTCCCTTATCAAGTTATATATAATAAATAAAAGACAATCATAGACGTATATAACCTACATCTTTTTTCACTCAATTGCTATATGTAAAAACTAAGAGCTAAAAATACAAGAAATGGTATTTATATATATGGAAATAACCTAGTATCAATCCCACATCGTTGATGGAGAGAAAATATTAGTCAGAGGATGAGTATAAAATGCAGGCCCATTATCACTTTTTCTTGTTCTTTATCAGTTCTTCAAATATTTAAGGGCCTAGTTAAATTTGAGTGGGGGCCTGACTGAAATTGGGCTGGATTTAGCATCAAAATGTCAATATATTACACTAGTTGGGCTAAATTCATGGGGGGCCTGGGACCCAGTCCATACACACTGGATCCGCCCCTGAGTACTAGTAGTGATGTTGATGTTGTCGCAACACTATCTTCTTTCTCCAAATGACATCTTTTATGCCCACCAAGTGCCTGTCCACTTGGAAATATTTTAAAACAGATGCTGCATTTGTATTGTTGCAGATTTCTATAATCAAAATTACTCAAATACTCTCCTTGTTCTGTTAATCCTGCATCGTTAGTTCTTGTTATTGCGAAACATCCTTTTACGTTCTTGTGACTTGCCCTGTGCCCACCTAATGCTTGGTATGACCCAAACACCTTTTTGCAACTTGAGCACTCAAAACGATATCTGTTTGGTGCTTTTGCCAGCATCAGCAAGCATGCCGCCATGTACTTGTCTTCCTCGTGATGGATGTGACCCGGCCGTGAGTAGTGGAGATTCGGCTGAGGGTTCATCCCGCGCCACGGTCTTTCTGGGTGGCACCGCATGTGTCCAAAAAGTGCCTTCCATGACCAAAACCGCTTTCCACATTCAGTACACGGATGGGTGATCTTGGGAATACTCAGGTCGGGTTTCTTCCTCGTGATAGTGCTTGTATGACTACTGGATGGCCCAGAAGCAAAACCAAGTTTAACAATGGCCTTACTGTTGTGAGTTCTATAAAGTTGTGTGCGTTTCTTTTTGGGGTTCACATAATGAGGGTTAAGAGTGGTGATGGGTTGTATGTTTCCTGCAAGACAGAGTTGCAAATCTGAGGAAGTGGGACTAGTGTTAGACCCCATGATCATATGATCAAAATGAGAATGTAAATTGGTGATGTGGAATCTGTTAAGATATAGTTCAAATTTATAGACACATCAACCATTAAATGCGAAGCAGTTTTCGTTATAATTTTTTCTTAATCAAAAATAAGGAAATGAATTGGGCCCAGAGTCTTGTCAGCGCTTAAATTGGAGCTAAACAGACTTGAACACTATATATCTGTTTGAATAGTTGGCATGCTACCAAAAGACCCTTGGCTTAGCGGTACGTGAGAAACTCTTGAACCTAAAAGTTGTACGTGGGTTCAAGCCTCTTAGAAGGCAATGTGTAAATAATATCACACTTACTTTTTCAGGTTGTGAGGTTCAAAATCAAAGCATATAATTTACATAACATAACAGCGAAAGTCTTAAAACTCTTAAAAATCTGATTACAGTCTTGCGCAATTAACCCAACAACTGTTAATGAAGTAAGCTCTTACTTCTTAGTTAGAATTGTCGTTGTCAAAACCCAAGAAAAAAAAATACACAAGGGAATTAGACTATAAATAGAACCGCAGAACTACAACCTCCTCCAAAAAGCATGGCCCATTGTACTAGGAATGATGATCTGTCCTTGAAAATGCGAGTAATATTGAGATGTTTCCTCAAAGACATATCAGAAAAGTTAACTATGAGTGTACAATGTACGAAAATGAGTTTGCAAATTAAAAGACACAACATGAATGTATATGCCTATACGGTGAAGGAGACGGTTGGTCGGGTGACAGTTCGTGAGTTGAGGGCATGTCTTTTTCTCAGGATTCGACATCAACAAATATAGAGCTGCTCGAGGATACGAAATCCACTTTTCGGAGGAGTCGTTTTCAGTAATTACAGAGGATAACTGTTCAGTGTTAATGTCAAATTATAGATCAACTTGGTGGGCCAATTAGTTGTTAATGCGTCGTACTTCGTAGTATTTCTATGGAGTTACATAAGTATAAGATGAGAGATAATTCTTACGAGCAAAATACTTTTATACATCAGGATTCATGTTTTAATGGGTGTTTTGGTTAAGCTTAGCCTTTTTAACTTATGCATTATCTAAAAGTTATGAAGACGAGGCTTTTGAATTTTTAGCTTATTGACCTTTTACATTTTGAAAAACTCTCACAAAAGCTCGTTTAAACACCCTAAAATAACTTTTTAACTATATATTGTGTGATGTCTAAATGTAACAGCACATAGTGTCGTAGTTTGATGTAATTAACAAATCATGACTTTGCATTGTTGCAATTTTTAATTAAATCAGATGTTGATAACCTAAGTTATAAAATTAACTCAATGTCTTCATTAATTGGGTTTTCACTAAATAGGAATGTTCAATTTCTATTAGTACACTAACACATCTTAAAAAGTGTAGTAATTTGTACATCACCAAATTTTAGTCATACACCGTTAAATATGCTTTAGTCATACACCGTTAAATATGTTTTAAAGTATTGTATAGTACTATAATTTGATGCATACATAGTGGTGTATTGTTAAATTTGGTGGTGTATAAATCATCACCCTCTTAAAAAAGGTAAAATCTAACAATTGCTCTAATTGCACAGGTTAAAGACACTTAACGAAGTTATATTATTTATTTATAAATTTCTCTACGGATCATGTTATTTCAAATTTTCAATGTAAGCGACGAGGATAAAATATAAAATAAATATAGGACTTTTTTTTTGTATGTTATGAGCAATGCATCATCCAACAATTATATCAAGTTCAAAACTTTTAATCTGGGTTTCAAAGATTAAAGAATCATCATTTAACGGAAGATGGCAACAAGTCTTATCCTTATACAATGATTTAAACAAATCAGGATTTCATTTAACAGAACCATCATTATTCCATTCGATACTAAAAGCATGTTCTGTACCACAAGCTAAATCACTTCATGCATCTGTTATTAAAACTGGAATTGAATCATGCAGCACATCTATAGGGAACTCACTTATGGATTTCTATACAAAAGCTGGACTTATGGATTCCACTTATAGTTTCTTTAATTCCATGAAGCTTAAGGATTCTGTTTCATGGAATATATTGATATCTGGGGCAATTAACTATGGTGATTATGATAAAGGGATGTGTTTGTTTATGAATGCTAGAGCAGTTGGGTTTGAACTGAATGTTTCGACTTTAGTGCTTGTGATTCGGGCAATTCGTGAGGTTGGGGATGTAGGCAAAGGACAGAAAATGCATGGGTTTATAATTAAGACTGGTTTTTTGGCGGTTTTATCGGTTCAAAATTCTGTTTTGAGCATGTATGCAGAAATGGAGATGGAGTTTGCACGTAAGCTGTTCGATGAAATGTCTAACAGAGATGTTATTGCTTGGAGTGTCATGATTTCAGGGTATGTTAAGAGTGACGAAGCTCATGTTGCTTTGGGAATATTTAAAGAAATGTTGTCGGAGTATGGACTTGAAGTTGATGGTCAAATGATCGTTAGTGCACTCAAAGCTTGCACCGATTTAAAGGATCTTATTAGAGGAAGAATATTACATGGATTTGTCCTTCGTAAAGGTTTTGATTATGATTTGTTTGTAGGGAATACTTTAGTCGATTTATATTCTAAATGCAGTGAACCCGATTCTGCATTGCAAGCTTGGAAAGATATGCCTGTAAAAAACATCGTTTCATGGAATTCTTTATTATCTGGATTAGTATGTAACGAGAAGCATTCTGATGCCGTTAATCTGTTCAATTCAATGCAAAAGGATGGAATCGAGCCTGATGCAGTCACGTTGGTGAATCTCCTACAAGTATGCAAACATCTTACAGATCCAATTATTTGCAAATGCATTCATACTGTGATACTTAGACGAAATTACGAGTTAAATGAGTTGGTGATCAATACTCTAATTGATGTGTACGCAAAGTGTGATCTTATATTTGCTGCACGAAAACTTTTCAACTGTGTCAAGATTCGAGATACTATTTCTTGGAGTACAATGATTGCCGCTTATACACATTGTGGTTTGACTGGTGAAGCCATTGAAGTCTATCATGAGATGATACAAGCACAAAAGCAACCCAATGCCATTACGATATTAAATCTCATTGAAGCCTGCTCGTACGATGCCGACCTAAAAAGACCAAAATGGACGCACGGGATCGCAATCAGAAGAGGCTTGGCATCAGATGCAGTAGTTGGGACAACCATTTTGGATATGTACTCAAGATACGGAGATGTAAATAAATCAAAAAAGGCATTCAATCAAATTTCTAATAAAAACGTTATCTCATTCAGTGCCATGATTGCAGCATATGGTATGAATGGGCTTCCTCGTGATGCTATACGGTTACTCTCCGAGATGGAGACACATGGTTTGAAACCTAATTCGATAACGATACTCTCATTGTTATCGGCATGTAGTCATGGGGGTTTAATCGAGGAGGGGTTATCGTTTTTCCAACAATTTATTAACACACAAGAAGTCAAACCGAGTCTTGAACATTACTCTTGCTTGATAGATCTATTAAGCCGTGGTGGGAAACTGGATCTTGCAATGGAACTGATCAAGGAATTGGCTAAAAAACAAAACGCTGGTGCGAGTGCTTGGGGGGCACTGTTAAGTGGTTGTAGAACAAGCCACAATGAGAACAAAAAGGTTCAGGAAAAAGTGGTTGAATGTGTCCTTGAATTGGAGCCTAATAACTCGGGTGGTTACATGCTTGCATCAGGCATGTATGCCGCACGGGGTTTGTGGGATGCTGCTGCAAGGATTAGAAGCATGGTCAAAGATAATAATCTTAAGGTTGTGGCTGGCTATAGTATGGTTCATGTAAATAACAAGTGTTGTAGATTCATTGCAGGAGGTCATACAACTCACGTTCGGTCTAACGAAATACGAGCAACTATTCAGGAATTACACAAGTATATGAATATGGAAAGCATACAGGTTAATTAGTACAGATTATGGTAAGTATTTATATGTATACATACAGATTAGATTACACACCCATTAATGTATAGTAATACTATCTATGACTTCACAGAGTCAATCTTAAATCCAAACTTGAACAAGTGGAATCATGATCTTGTGCAGATGCAGGAAGATTCAGATCAAACCTAAATGTTGGTGCTGTTGGCACATTATTATCTTCTTTCTCCCAGTGACACCTTTTATGACCACCAAGTGCCTGTCCACTTGGAAATATTTTTAAACAAATGTTGCATCGGTGTTGTTGCTGATTGCTGCTGCTGCTTAAAACTTCAACATTTCTATTATCATAATGACTTACAAACTCCCCTTCTTCGAGTTCCTCGGTTCCTGCATCATTAATTTTTGTTATAGCAAAACATCCCTTCACATTCTTGTGACTTGCCCTGTGCCCACCTAATGCTTGGTGGGACCCAAATACCTTTTTGCAACTCGAGCACTCAAATCGGCCTTCAGGATCACTCATTTGAATTAATAAACCCGACTGATGATGGTTTTGATAACTGGTGGATGTATGTGTGATAGTCTGGATGGTTTCAGAAAAGGTTGGTGCATTGGCTAACGTCAGCAAGCATGCCGCAACGTACTCGTCTTCCTCGGTCATCACACGGTGGTGATCTGGTCGCGGGTGGTAGAGATTCGGTGGGGGGTTAATCCCACGCCACGGTCTCTCCGGGTGGCACCGCATGTGTCCAAAAAGAGCCTTCCATGACCAAAACTGCTTTCCACATTCAGTACACGGTGGGGTGATCTTGGGAGCATTCGGGTCGGGTTTTTTTTTCGTAATACCGCCTGAATGACTACCAGATGTCCCGGAACCAACACCAACATTAACAATGGCCTTACTGTTGTGAATCCTGATCATCTTTGTTCGTTTCTTTTTCGGGTTTTGGTGGTGAGGCCTTATAGTAGTGATGGGTTGAATGTTTCCGGCAGAGACGTCAGAACTGTCGAGTGTTGGCCGAAATATATAATATGGGTCGGGAGAAACAGGACAGAGTTGCATATCAGATGAAGTTGTAGAGGCAGTGTAAGTGTTATCACCCATGATCATAATATCAATGTTGTTGGTGGTGTTCATAATGTGATATCAGAAACTGAATGAGAGAAAGAAAAAAAGTTGTGAATGTGGTGGATGGTGGTTACTTATGGTGGTGGGGTGGTGACGGTTACACACAGTGAGTGTGTGCGAAAGAAAAGGGTAGTTATTTGTCAGTTATGTTTTTTGTATTTTTAATGTTTATCTTTTTTGGAGCTTCTATAAGAGCATCCTCAATGTATCTATTTAGCTTTTATTCTAAAGCTTTTTATAAAAAAGTTTTTGCTCCAACAATATAAAGCTTTCCAAAGCTTTTTATCAATTAAATACAATATAATTTGAATGAAAGAGGTTGCAATAGCTTTGAGAAATTCAAAGCCTTTACACTCTCTTACCTTGTTACTTTTGTACAATATAATAGTTTTATATAGATGAAAGACTTTTTATCATTGAAGCAAAAGCTTTTGTAAAAAAACCTCTTACACCATTTAGTTAAAAAAGCTTTGTAAAAATTCATTGTTGGGGATGCTTCTATAAGGAAAATGGTATGACTGGGCCATGCTTTTCGGAGGTTTGTTGTATTTTTTCTTTTCTAAGTTTGACCATATATATTTATTTGAATAATTGTACATGACTACTTACACAAACATACAAATAGACCTAACTTTATGATTTGTTGAATTTTCTCTATCTCTTAATCTTTACCAATCAATTTTTCACATTAACCAATCAAATTAGTAGGGGTCTATATTTAGGCTTATCAATTTAGGCCTGCAAATAATTTTCCTTGAATTATATAACTTCATTTGTTGTTTGACCCAGAAAGTCAGACGTAAATGTAAATTTTTTACCAAAAAGTCAGACTTTAGTTTTATGTTGTTTAACTTTATGTAACTTTACCTTGTTTAACTCTATGAAAAATAAGTAAATATTTGCTTATTTATTAAATGTTACTAGTAATAAGTTAATTAATATGCAATCTCATCACATTAAGATAAAGCCATTATTTTTAATTAAAAAAAAAAGAAGAAGTTAAATCTTAATATTAAAATAAAATGATAAATAAATATAGGCGTCGATCACGTTTGCCTGTTGAACCTCTTTGGCTGCAAATACCTAAAATTATGCAAAAAAAAACATAAGAAAATAGTCTCTCTTTTGTTCAACACTATAAACAATCATATTTAAAATGACATAAAACCACATGAACTCATGAAGTTTATAATGTCAACTTGTCAAGCACGAAGTTTGATTTTGTGAAATGTGTCAAATATTGTAAAAAAAATTCAAGACTTAGGAAGCGTATCGAAGATCGGTCATTATATCGGTTCTAACTTCAAATAATGCAGCTGAAAAGTTTAAGCACTATTTGATTGATCACTGAATTTGGCACCTATTCAAAGTTTAACACGTGTATGTTTGGTAAAGTAATTGTAGGCTGTAAGGTAAGTGTGTTTTAGTGAATTCAAACTCTAGGGAGTTCTTAAGGCATGCAAAAGGTCTAAACTTTAGTAAATCATAATGTTGTACTTAAATCACTGCTTGCATTGCAGAATGCAGATTACCTTCTTTAGATTACTTTCTTTATGTGAGAACCGAATATAACGTTCTCATTCATTATACTACTAGCAGCAACTAGATGCGATCTTCAAATTAATAGAAGGTACACTCGTTTTAAAAAAAAAAAATGTTTCATTTCATAATCATTTTTCCGTTAAATCCGTGAACATTTCAAAGATGCCCAATTGGCTTTATAATATACAGACATACATTTGGGCACGCACACATTCAACAGAGAGAGAGATCAGTTCAATAGATGATGCATACATAAGTGATCTTTCAAACATCTCAAAACAGCAATGAACTATCAAATCTGTTTGTACAGTAAACAACAAAAGGTTTTGCTCAAGGGAGGTTGGTTTTCCACCAGTGCAACAAAAGTAATCTTTCTAGTTCATCCATCCATTATTCACACTCACACCCCCCTCAAACGGAAATCCACATGCCTCCCTTTGTCTACAAAGAATACTTAAGAACCGACTCATATTACAAGCCAGGCTGTCTCCTGATAGAACAAAACAACACCACATCACGGACCAAAGTTTCCCAGAAGTCTCTCCACAGCTGCATTAACATTACCCCGAGTAGCACGTAACGCCCTGATATTCTCTTGGGTGTCAAAGAACCCCATCTCTTGAAGCTGTGATAGTTGAGTTGCATAAAGTTCTTCTGGGGGCACTGCATTAAGAAGAAACAACAGAAAACATCATTGTAACAAAATGCTCGGAGGAGGAAATTTTTTCAACACAATGTTACATCTAATGCAAGGTAGTTAAAGGGAAAGGTGCACTTAAGGCGACCTGCCCTGCTTACGTTCTGAGGAGAGAGGCCAAAATGTGCTAGGACCCGAGTGAAGTAATCAAGTAGCATTTTGATATAGAAGCAAAGAATAGATCCTAATAGTGAAATACTTTAGATACCAAAGAATAATAAGTATTAAATGACCTAAGAGTAATAAACATTACAATGTGATCACATTAATGTATTGCAGTTCTAATAAAATGATTAAGTTGTGCAGGATCTAGAAATTAGCTATGCAGATTACAAGATGGTTTCAAAACTAATAATTTCCATATCACATATAAGATAAAACATTATATAGGAGTAAAAGATATTACAATAATGTCATTTTTATCTTGTACTTTTGTTTATAAATTTTTATATCAAAAGATATTATGTTCTTTATTAGTTTTGAATTTTTATATATGACATGTATATTTATTAAACTTGACCCAAAAACCCAGAGTGCATATAAGTATACCAAAAAGACACTGTAACGTTCCGCTCAAAGGAATGGAAAAGCTAAGAAAACACAGAAAAAAGCAACTTATGTGTACTTATTAAAAAGGCCCATTTATCATGAGTAGAGTGCCTCAGTCCTCACAACTTGCAGCTTTAAGGGACTATTCTGCCATGTCCACCGACTTGGCAAAACCGCCTTGCCCAACATATATCATGGCGCTTTGGCAGAGAACATCTCGCCTCAGCCAGTAGTTCCGCACCTTTCTCGCATTTGACTACATTGGTCTAATAAGATTACATCATCTGACTTGGAACATAAGTGTAAACAAATAGACTTGCTTCATAGCTCATTAAACATCTTAAGCATTCTCTACGAAAAGAAAAACAACAGTCTTGTGACACTCATTATGTAGAATGAAAGCAATAGACTATCAAATTATGTTTAAACGAATCATTCAACATGTAATTTAAATTACCATCATATAATCGGTTGTCTTGCAGCTCCTATGAAGCTGGTTATCTATTCCCAAAATAATCATAAAACCAGAAACAAAATCCATATATCCAAACACTAACTACAGGTCAGACCGTCAGACAACAGTTTTAACATGCAAATTCAAATTCCATTTCATTTCCTTACCTACTTAAAGGCAAAGGTTGGCTATCTAAAGTTGTCAGCAAATCATATTCAATTCTACATTGTCACTGTGTTTTAAAGGTCACAAAAAAAGTATATGGATGTAAAGTAGAGTATTACCATCAGGCACATTTGGAGCAGGCATGCCACCGGCTCCAAGTCCACCAAACATATTCATCAGCATATCCAGACCCATATTGTTTTGCATTCCTGAAGATTGCAAACATCAAACAATATTGATATGACAAATGATTATGAAGTTAATAACATATGACAATGGGGAGCTTTGTACCTGTATTAGCACCAGTCTGGGTAGGATCCCTGAAACAGAGATGTGATGGTTTTAAGCTAGCTAAACAAGCAATTTCATGGCTTAATTCATATTTATTTCCACTTACAAAGTTGACTGCTGCTGGTTAAGCTGAGGTAAAAGCTGCTGTAGGGACATCATTTGCTGTAGAAAATTATATTACATCAATATAAGGTCAAGATCACACTTTGTGATCAAATATATAAATTGTTCCACAAGTTGTATACCTGCATCATTTGAGGAGAAGCTAACTGACGAAGTATTTCTGGATTTTGCATCATTTCTCTTAACTGAGGGTTAGCATCAAACATACTGCGAAGTTGAGGGTTTTGGTTCACGATCTACACTTGCATACACGAAAGCATTAAAGTTTACTCTTTTTAATCTAAAAGGAAACCTTTAATCTACAGAATTCTGGCAGTGAAAACTATTGGTTTTTAGACTTCAATGAGCGACCTTCCAGCTTTCAGGCATTGAGATATGTTTCAAAATATTGAGGATTATCATAAGCGGCAAGAAGTAGTTACAATATTTCAAACACAGAGTAGCCTGTTTAGCATACCTGATCCATATACTGGGGATTGGAAAGCAAGCTTTGCATCATCTGGGAAACAGCAGGGTTTTGCATCAGCTGACTCATGTCTGGCATGCCAGCTGGGCGGTCCAACCCTGGTAGACCAAGACCACCGAGCCCGGATACATTTGGTGCTCTGGTACCAGCATTTGGTTGGGCACCACCTAATAATTTGCAACATAACACACTAAGGCTTTTATAATTAAGATATAGTAATATAAAAAGGACTGTTTTGTTTACAGAATGTTTTTGGAAGGAATAGAGTCTGTCAAAAGGAATGGTCCGAAGGAATGGAAAGCAGTTTTGCATTTAGTTAGCAATAAATGGAATGGAATTCAACATATTTCCTTGTATAGTTTGTTTAATTTGGGACTCCATAAAAAAAATTGTAAAAAATGACATAATTACCCTGTATTGGATACTTTTCTAATTCTTCCTAAATTTACAAAAAAAAATGTAAATTAAGAACTACATTGTAATACACATAATATGAAGTAAAAAACACAAGTTATTATCATCAGTATTATGATTATAAGTAAAAAAAATCATAAAGAACCAACCAGAAAACAAAACATGAAGTGGTATAACAGAAAAGAACTGATTTTTATACAATATGTATAAATTCCAATGGGTTGGACAAGCAATGATGAATTCCTTTGATTGAACCTGTGGTGTTTAGAATTTGATATAGTTCCAGTTCCACACACACACACACACACAAAGAAAAGAAAAAAAGAAAAAAAAAAAAAAAGAAAGAAGAACTTGGATCATTACCAGTAGTACCACCCCAAGGGTTGGGAAGTGGATTAGAATTAGGAGCTGCAGACCCTGGAGTTGTTTCTGTGCCTGTTGCTGAAGGATTGTTAGGAGCAGCACCCTGGTTCCCGAGTAAAGCTGCAAACGGGTTAGCTCCAGAATCATTTGGAGTAGTACCACCTGTTGTTGTGGCATTGAGAAAAGGTTCTTGAACATTTTCATACATGCGTCTAAGCATATTGAAACCCTCCGGAGACGATTCAATATTACTCATTGCCCTGTCAGTGTTGCGCATCATCTCACGCATAAGCTCTGGATTCCTGGCTGCTTCCAACGTTTGCCTAAGAATTGCAGGGTCATTAAGTATATGAGCAAGCTCAGGGTTACGATCAATGATATCACGCATCTGAGGGTTGCTCATGATCATTCCACGCATAATCTCTGGGTTATTCAGTATGTTTTGAATTGCTGGCATGTTCATCATGTCTCTCATCATATTGGGATTCTGAGTTAGTTGCTGCTGGACTTGCTCAAATTCAGGAAGTCCAGATCCAAAAGAGCCACCGAGTCCACCCAAACCAAGGCCAGGAAATAGGGGTGCGCCAGCCCCAGCACCTCCTAACCCGAGTCCTTCATTGGAACCAACACCTTGAGAACCAACTGAAGGAGTATTAGCATTTCCGGCAGCAGGTGCCCCAGTGGTTGGTGCAGGAGCAGAACCACGCACCATGTGAATTGTATGATCAGCCTGCAGGCCTACAGCACATCATAATATTTAGTCAACATACAGCCTATAATACAATCAATGATTTCTACTACACAAAAGACGCAAAAGAACACTCGCAAGACACTAGATAAGAAGCCGCACTATATCAAGTTTCAAGAACTACCATATAACAGTATCTGAAATCATTACCCATTGATGCAGGTAACACCAAAGTTCGCATACATATACACCAACCACTTCACTAACCAATTATACAGACTTACAGAAGCAAACATTTAATACATGGCTTGTCACCTGTCAGCAAACTCTAAGCAGAAATAAAACAATATGAGAACGTCTCCAATACTAATTAAAGACACCCTATATTTTAAATAAGTAGCATTTAATTTTCGATGAATATATGTAAGTACGTAAACTAAACATATCAAATCTAAATTTTCAAAACAGATAACACTTCAACACTCATGATGTATTTTCGCTATGAAACCTCAAGACATTAGTTTTTACATAGAACAAGATTGACATAATCTACACGAATCAAATACATCTTCAGCATCACTCATATAAACATTAAGCTCAAAAACCAAATGAGTCGAACCTAATGACAATATATATTGCCAAATATTCTTTTCTACACTCTTTACTTGCTCAGAAAGCAATGCTCACTTGAATAGCATAATACAGAAATTAGAGCAAAATGCAAGGACTTAATTTATATTTAGTATCTTTAAAATAAAAAAATTACATTGTTAGAACAAAATACTATCTCAGTTGTAATGATTGTTCATTAAAGTTAGCAATGCACAACTATACAAAACATTATAAATTATACTATTCAGGTACATAACGATAACAATTATTATAACAATCAACAAAAATCATAAACCGAATATCAAAGTTATATAAATTGATTACCATAGCTATCTAGGGTTTGATCATCTTTTAAGATTCTTCCTTTATAAATCAAGCGCTGCTGATTTGCAGGAACGTCGCAGTTTTGTGCAATAAGATCTTTGAAAGCAACGACGGTTGATTGGAGAGTGGATCGGACGGAAAACTTATTGCCGTTAGAGCAACGAATGTTGAGGGCGATCTCCGTCGTATCACCACCGTCGACGGCCGTTTGAGTTGACTCTCCTTCGACACCCATTAATTAATAAACCCTAATATATATGATCAATTAATTAATTAACATATGCTGTGAATAAATAAAACAAAACCAGGATTGTAACGAAAAGGTTTTAGGAATTGAGATGATGAAGATGATATAGATGGATTGAAGAGTTGCCGAATTGGAAGATAAATAAATAATAAATAATTAAAAAATAAAATAGAAAGGGAAAATAAAAAATAGGTCAAAATGGGTGAGCGCACATTCTACGATTTGGGGGAATAATATCCTATGAAACTAATTTTAATTTTAATAACAAAACGAAAATGATCGGGATCATATGGGAAGGGATAATATGAGGAGAAGGAGAAGAAATTTTATTTGTGGCCATTGAATGATCTTTTGAGTTGGATCAATGGTTAAAGAGGGTGACAATTTTGTAATTACTTTCAAAAATAAGTATATTAGTTAACAAAAAAAATATAACATTAATTTTCACTCCACACCCCTTCTACTATTTAGACTTTTACATTTTAACTCTTCCACTTTATTTTCTTCTCCCCCTACCTTATTCTTCCTCCAACTCCACCTACCACCACCCCCACCACTTGCTGCCACTACTTGACCGCCGCCAGCTGCCGCCGAATTCCGACCGCCGGAAAAAAAAAATTCAAAATGTTTTTTTTTCAAATTTTTTTCCCATAAATCTTTTATTAGATATAGTATTCCTTTTCCTACTGCATTTTTAATAAAACCATACGTTTTTTTCACTGCATTTTGTATATTATTGTTAATTAACTAAAACTTTTATATATTTTACCGCATCTTCTATACCCGACGTCAACAAAATACCGTACAAATAGATTATATATATAATCTAAAATGCAGTAAAAAGAGAACAATATGTCCTAAATGATGTATATGCAAAATGCAATAAAAACAACAATATGTATTATACTTTAATACAAAATGCGATACAAATAGATAATATGTAAAATACAAAAAGCAGTACAAATCGATAATATGTAAAATACAAAATGCAGTGAATAACAAACAATATATAATGAATAAAATATATGAAAAATGCAGCAAAAGTAACAAAATGCAGTAAAAATAACAAAATGCAGTACAAATAGATTATGTATAATATAAAATCCAGTGAAAATAACAAAATGCAGTAAAAAAACAAAATGCGGTACAAATAGATTATATATAATATAAAATGCAGTAAAACGAACAATGTGTACTAAATAAATATATGCAAAATGCAGTAAAAACAGTAGTATGTATTATACTTTTATACAAAATGCAGTAAAAATGGATCATATGTATAATATAAAATGCAGTAAAAAATAAACAATATGTAATGTATGAAATATATGCAAAATGCAGTGAATAATAATAAAATGCAGTGTAATTTTAACAAAATGCAGTAAAAAATATATTATGTATAACTTAAAATGCAGTAGAAAACAAACAATATATATAAGATTGAGGTGTATAAATAAAATGCAGTAAACAAATCAAAAGAATTATGTGTAAAATACAAAAATGCAGTAAAAACGAATAATATCTACTAAACATATATACAAAATACAATAAAAATAATAAAATGCAGTACAAAGTGATAATATGTAAAAAAAAAAATTGGAAAAAAATTTTATGAAAAAACATATATAAGCGTGCCCAATTAATTTTAACACTTCTATCTTCTACGGAACTTAAACTTTATTTTTTATATCATAAGAGGACAAAAATATTTGTGAGAAATGTTATGGTGCCGACATTGATACGCGTTGAGATTTATATCCTAACATCCTAATTATCAAGCTTCTTGATTTGTAACATTACAACAACAATACCCAATCCCGTCATAAGCGGGGTATGGGGGAGGTGTGATATAGACAGTCATACTGTAACATCCTCAAATTGGGCCTAGGAGTAATAAGTATTTCCTGTAAATTTAAATGCGATTTAAATTTGTTATATGTGTTTGATTGTAAATTTAATAGGTCAATAAGCCTCAGGAAATATTGTGGTTAGTGAAATATTGTTTGTTTTAAATTTATTTAATTGACGGTAAAATAAAATTGTATTTCCCCGTAAATGGTTTTTAAGTTCCAGACAATAATAAATACGGGGAATGAAAATTAACACTTATATGGTATATTATATGAGATGGATCGGGTTTTTCTCCATACACACATACATACATACGTACGTATACACACACACACACATTTAACCTTAAATCATTATCAAGATCATGAAGAACATCAAATTGGAGCTTTAAAACTCGAATTCAAGCTTCCTTAATCATCACAAACAAGGTATGATCATGTGTTCTTGATTTTATAAACCCTAGAAATTGGGGGTTTTGGTGTTCTTGAGTCAAATCAAAAATTAGGGTTTCAAAAGTGTAAATTGATGTTAATTAAGCTTCAATAACATGTAATAATCATTCTAGCATCATCTTAATCATGTTATATGTGTTAATTTCGTGTTTGATATAACCCTAGAAATTGGGGGTTTTGAATATTTGATTTAATTGACATGATTAATCTTGAATTAAGACTTGTATTGATCATATAATGATTAGTTAATGCTTAATTCTTGATTATAAGTGGAATCCTAAGTTAGAAATGATGAATGTTGCATGAACATATGAATAAAGTGATGGGTATGTGGGTATTATGAATTATAAGCTTGTAATCATGTTAGAAGGATTAATTGATACTTATATCATGATTAAAAGCTAAAAACCCTACATTAGAATTGAGTAAGTCAATTTAGTTACATGAAGATTTTGATGGATTATTAATTTGGAAGCTATTAATCTTGTTATTGGTATGATTATGTTAGTTAACAATGATTAATGAGAACTAAGGTGATAAGTTGATTATAATTATCATGATTTATTAAGTGATGGTGAACTAATGAAGTTAAGAGTGATAATTCATACTATTGGAATGAATTATGTGAAATTACTACAAGTGACAACTAAATTGATGTATAGTTGAAAAGTGGTTAACATGATATCTAATCATGATTACGAAACAATTCAAGAAGTATGAACTTGATGTTTGTGATGATTGTGATAATACATATGAATTGTGATTGTTGGTATAAATCTATTGGAGTAATGTTATGTAGATTTGATACAAGTAACTGACTTGTGTATTTTGTTGTATTTCCAGATATGAAGAAGACTCAGTGATATTAGACTACTGAATGAGCGACTATGGTAGTCGGTGAGTTGACTTAGATCTCTCACTATAATTTAGTGATCACTTATGTGGTTACTTCAAGTGTTATGTGTTATATTCACGTGTTAAGTGTTTTGTGAATTGGTAAGCAAGTGTTAAGTGACCTATTGGTAATTGTATTAAGGAGGTCAACTTTGTTGGACGATATTGTTACAGGTTAGTCAACACAAGAGTTGTGAACATGTGTTGTGAATAGAGCTTGTGTTGACTAAAGGTAGCAAACCGTTATCGGTTAACCACTGTATTGGCCTGCAGTTGGTGTAAGTGTCGCTTGGTGGGCCACCGCGGCTGAGGGTGCCACAAGGGCCACCGATCCTCTAGTGATGTTGAGTCAAAGTGTTAATTGTTGTAGACTCATGGTGTTAAACTAAGTGTAGTGTTAGTGATGAGTTAACTCACTTAGCTTCGTGCTAATCCCGTTGTTTACTCCTTGCAGGTTAATATCTCTGGTTATGGGCGGGTCAAGGAGTTACTGAAGAATGTTTGACTAGGATTACTCTGATATTATTTAATACAGTTTAAAATGTTTGATTATATAATGTCCAGGATATAAAGGATTGTTTTGTAAACGTTAATAATCAATACTTAGAACTTAGGTAATGGAAGATGACGACATGTCATTTTATGTATATATATGTTTTGGGACTTGAGCTTCCGAATTGTTAAAAAAAAAAAAAAAAACAGTTGTAAATTCTGGGGTGTTATACATACCTTTACCGGGAGTAGAGAGACTGCTTCTAGAAGGACCTCCGACTAATATGAAAGAAATATAACATGTATGTATGCACGTGCAATGCAAATAAGGTTGCTAACTACATTATTAATTATATGATACTATGTATATGCTGGGTGATGTAGTCATAGTATTATGTACTCCGTATGATATAATGTTATAATAGAAATTATATATAATATAGTGTATTCGATAGGTATGAATATAACTATGATACAGATACATATATAATATAGTATAGATACTATACACATGAGTATATAAATCACTAAATAAGTAGATATATACGATAGATGCATGCCTTTATAGTAAAATACTATATGTATATGATATCGAAAGAATGATCATATCTTAAAGGTAAAATATCGAGTAGAAATCATTATCGGAATAACATAACATTACTAACAATAGTAGGAAAAATAACAGTAATAATAGTAATATAGTACTAGTAATAATAATAACACACTAGACTCGTCTAACCATCCTATTTCTAAATCACCACATCATAACGTCATACTCATCTATCCTACTTCTAAATCTCCAGATCATACTCCCCCTCCTAGTAATAATAGTAATAGTAGTAGCACAGTAATACTATTAATAATAATAATCCTAAAAATAGTCCTAATAATAATAATAATAATAATAATAATAATAATAATAATAATAATAATAATAATAATAATAATAATAATAATAATAATAATAATAATAATAATAATAATAATAACTAGATCATAACCCGCAAAATTTGCGGGCTATTGCATAATTTTACTACAAAAGTTATATTAGATTGAAAAGGAAAAAAACTTGTGTATCTATTAATACGTATGTTTTAAGTTTGTCAAATGTAATGAAGTAAGAATAGCTGAAACGCGTATTTTTATTCAATAATGTTACCACAATTAGTGTAGATGTCTAAGCATATAAATTAATCGATAGGTATTATGTATTTTCTCTATTAACTTCAAATAAGTGTTACACTTACATTGAAATAATTTGTTTGTTTTACCTTGTCATAAATGCTTGTTTACTCACGATACATGCTCATCTATGCGATGAAATTAAGAATGACGAAAGTGGTTTGGTAGTTGGTGTTTTAGTAATGAGAATAGTCCATGTATGATTTATTGTAGTTGGATCAAATACTATACATTTTAGTATTATACGTATGAGAGATATTTGAAATCACATAAATACTAATGGACATTAAATGAAAAAAATACATTGATGATGTCAATTATGTGAAAACACGAGGTAGTACATAATAGTTTTATTAATTAATGTGTATACATTTGTTGCTTAGGACCCGCGAATTCGCAGAAATAGTGTAGGTACACCGTAAAGTCATTAAGTATCTAAACATCAAATAAGAAACGCAGATTCTCGTTGGGGTGAGCTCTTGCACCTGCTCTCGTAGGAGATGAAACTTTTGAACACACAGGAACACATGGACCAGCCAGAACCACCAATCAATCAACATTTTCGGAAAACATCAACTATTCATATTTTAAAAAATGTCAATTATGATAGATATCAAGTTCGTTGTTTTAAAAATAATAATAATAATAATAAAATAAAAATCACCTATCCACATATGAATTGAGTCGAAATTACTTTACATGGTAGTATGTCACAAAACAATATAATCAGTTCTTTACATGGCACTAATAATCAACATGGAACCATTTATATCATTAACAAAATAATTCCAAACTACTTATAACATGATTACTCACAACTTCACAGATTAGCAGTAACTATAGAAAGGCTTTACTTTATGCTATAACAATGATGACACCCTTAATTAACTAATACATGAAATAGCTAACGAATACGCACTTTAACTCGTATGAACTCATATACATCCATACAACTAACGGTTAACTTCAGGATACTGCGCGCATGACTGCAAATGAGCTACAAAGCTGCTGAAAACCACAACCAATATCAAAAGCACCTTTTGTACCTGTTAGTAACATTAGAAATTGGATCAGACTCAAAGTGTAATACTACGTACATATGAAGTCATTTCCTAGGAAAACTCTGAGCTATAAACTGCTAAAATTATAGTAAAATTTAAACAAAATTGTAGGGTTTTTTTACATCCATATCTGGTCATCATTGATTAACAGCCCCATTGAATAGGGGTGTTCAAAAATATCCGTATCCGAATATCCGAAAATTCGATCCGAAATTATTCGAAAATTCGGATACCCGAAATTTCGGATATCCGAATTTCGGATACCCGAATTTTCGGATTCGGATTCGGATACCATTTTTCAAACATTTCGGATATTCGGATATCCGAATTATCCGAAAAAAATAATTAGTTTTATATAAACCTGTTTTTTATGGTCCCAAATTGCTAATGTGTGTGAACCAAACCCCCCATTCTTAAATAACCCTTGATTCACCTCTCGTTTTAACGGTACAAGGCAGATATATAAGTCTCCTTGGATTTCAAAATCACTGAACTGTTGACTTCCTTGGAGTCTGAATCTCAATCGCGTCATAATACCACTAATTAGTCGTTATCTTTATTACTCATCGAAGTGTTTTATAGCTAAATATATTACTCCGTATATGCTCATGTGTGCTGTAACCCGTAAGTATATTCTTTCAATTGAATATTATAGGATGTGAGTAGTGTTGCCAAGATTGATTATAAGTTTCAAATAAAATAATCCTATTCTAATCTCATGAATATCCCACTATATTTAGCACATGAATACAGAACCCAATATTTGTTTTTTTTTTGGAATAAGGCAGAACCCAATATTTGTTATGTAAGTCGATTATATGTATAGAATTATTGGCTAATGTTTGGTTTTTTTCTGGTTCTAATTTCTCAATCTTCATATCATTCTAAATCGCAGATTCTTGATCTCTTTTGTTTTCGGATATTTCGGATTATCCGGTATCCGTATCCGAAATTTCGGATATCCGAACCTTGTATCCAATTAGATGGCGATTGACCCACACATGTCAAGAGTTGCTAGATTTTTTAAAAACAAACATAAGTTCAAAACCATAGCGAATATTATATACATAGAAATAATTAACAATTACAAACGAATTATTTATAGTTGCCAACAATATCACAAGAAAAAGAAAAGAAGACTTCAAAATGGGTGATGTGTTTATAAATGGGGTGGGCAAAATAGGTGGGTCAGATTATGGGTAAAAATTGCACTTATAATAGGGGTCAAAATGGGTTAGAGCAACCAGCATGCAATTGTTTCATCTCCCTTCAATAAAGATTTCAGTTACTGCTCTTAAAGATTATGGGTCAGATTAACAGTTACATACAAATTATTTATAGTTGCCAACAATATCACAAGAAAAAGAAAAGAAGACTTCAAAATGGGTGATGTGTTTATAAATGGGGTGGGCAAAATAGGTGGGTCAGATTATGGGTAAAAATTGCACTTATAATAGGGGTCAAAATGGGTTAGAGCAACCAGCATGCAATTTTTTCATCTCCCTTCAATAAAGATTTCAATTACTGCTCTTAAAGATTCATGGAGTAACCACATACAACCGTTCCTAAGCTGTATATATAAGCTACATGTAATGCTTTTAAAAGAGAAAAAATTCGCAACACGAGGTGCTCCATACAACTGCTTGTTGCAAACTTTTGGTTCCTCGTCATCCTTAAAATCTAAACAAAAATAAAGAATTGCAATTCTAAATTGCAACCATCTATTAGTCAAAAATAGATTAAGAGTGATATCAAAAATTCACTTTCAAGAACCACAATAAACGGACCGATCATGCTTTTTTTTTTTTTTTTTTTTTTTTTTTTTTTTTCCGACTACTTAACATAGCTAATAGATTTGAGAGGTACTTGTGAATTATGTAGCATGATGAAGAAAGGTTAAGGTAAACCACCTTTGTCAATGAGTCAGAAGACTCAAAACTTTGGATACCTGATATATATAATACAAAAGTGTCTACTTTATTTTGAAATCTATTTATTCGTCATGACAGCCAGGAGCTTTTGGCTTTTCTGGTGAACTGCAATATATCAAAAGGCGAGCATTAGATAAACATTATGAATAAACTCTCATAATATAAATTTAGATTCAAAAGCAATACATAACTAAGTCAACCAATCATACTGGTATGAGTTTTGTTCTTCTATATAATTCAACTGAGATGGAAAAGAATATAGAAACAAAAACTAAAAGCAAATACGGAGTACAATGTTTTCTTACTTGAGGGTGTAATCGAATTGTAAGAAAACCATTTCTCCTACTTACTTTTACCATCACGTCCTTTTTGGTTGACCTAATCATTATCAACAACGAATTTAGAAACAAAAAACTTATATTACTTTAAGAATTATCGATATTAGAACCATTACAATATATTGGTATACAGAATTAGAAAAAATTCATCTCAAAGGACATGATTGCTAACAACTACTTTTAGCTCATTAAGCCTTTGCTTATGCCCTTAAAAGTTACTGCCCATATTCAACATCAAGAAACAAAGCTTCTGCATTAATCTCGCATCTCATCACATATTTATTTCATACTGATAATATGTAACTGAAAGAGTGAAAGGTGTTCCAAATATTGACCACTCTCTGACTTTAAGCCTCTTATGCTTTGTTAATATAAGAAATGGAAACATACTAAGATCATGTTTCTGATTAAATAAACTCTATGATTGTAAGCCTACTTGCTTTGGTACTGTATTTAAACTTGGTACTGCATTTAAAATAAAAGCAAAATAATTAGTTAGACTACAACCCATAACAACTTGGTATTTAAAAAAACCCATAAATATCTGCAAAAATAATACATGTCGCAATTTGTCGACCTTACCCTGACTTTGCTAGCTCCACCCTCAAATACCAGCCACAATGATTAATTAAACACATAAAATTCATCATGTACTACTTTGTGAGCGAAATTGTCGAATGTGCTTAATTCATAAAGTCAATATTTACCTGTTCCCAATCATAAACTTGGAACTCTATAGCTTGTGTTTCTGGATGTTTAACGACCATATATACTTCCTCATTCCATTCTAGATTCAAATTCCTATAATTCACTTATGATGACACTTATCAATGCGACGAACCCAAATATCATCCAATATGTTAGAATTACTACGGCCCGTATACTATTTCCGGTGATGACTTCTACATGTGAAACAGATGGGCTATTTCCATTCAAGATTTGCCTCATTGGTATGAGTGCATCTTCTGGGCTAGCTGACTGTCTATGATCAGGTTTAGTGGGGTACATAGGAGTAGACTTTTGGGGTGTATACTGAGAATCTGCCTTCTGTTTTTGGAAATAAATATCTAGCACACTATGCAGACTGTCATCATCAATTTTTCTTAAGCTTTGTCTTCTAATGCTTCCTGAAGGAGTAGGATCTGCTGACGGGACAGAGCCAAGATGTAAAAGTGTTACGGTTAACCATGTTGACCGTTCACCGGAAAGTCTTAATTGTTTCTCAGCCTCAGAAAGAAGTTTCAAAGCATGCTTTAATTTCTACAGTTCAGCTTCTGTCACTGGTGAACGGTTTACAGCCATTAATATTAATAATTAGCAGAGCAGAAAAATGTGGATTGGCCATATATTAGATGTGGCAATTTCAACCCATTTAGCTTGAATGAAAACAGATCAAATGGGTATAGAGTCTGTTGAAGGGTATACTTAAAGCATTAATGTACAAACATCCTAAATCGACTCGCTAAATTGGCCAACTCTGAATGAGTTGAATACAACCAGATATCAGAGTATTCACACATGAACATGTACCATCATAGTGATGAAATCAATGTCACCAGCTCTTTAAACAGTATCAGTCAGGATCAGTCCGGCTAAGGCATTTGTAAAGCAGCAATATATAGTTAAGCCTTTAACAGACAATTAACTCATAGCTACACATAAATCAATTAAATAAAGATAGTATGACAATATTACCTTGCAGCCATTTGAAACCGTAGTCAGGATCAGCCTTTAACAGATTCACAAGCAATAGAGAAAGTTAAGAATTCGGTGTAATATTGATGGTTAACTATCCACATACAATAAACCAAGAACCTGGAATAACATCAACAATCTCTCACCATTTAATATAAACTAAGATTCTACAAATAATTCGACATTATTCATGTTTAACAAAAGGTAATACAACATGTACCTACGTTTACAACACGAGAGTTAATAAAGATAGTATGACAATAGTACGACCATGTTTTAAACGTATTAAATGATTGAAACTTAGCTAACACAAAAATGGATCAAATTCATCAGCCTTGTCAAATGGGTACAAGGTAGTCGAAGTGTTGGCAGATGCTTAAAACCTCCTCAATGGCTTAATAAGAAGAAAAATTACAACTATTGTTTTTATAACCATCTTTACACATTTATTGTTATAGAATGTCACAAAAAGTGTTGATAGATCGGACCAACATGACTTGTTGGGACTCGATTTGATACATTACTCAATTTGACCTGTTGCCCAGCATGACCATTTTGACACCTCTAGTAAGGGGTGCGACCGGGTTATGATAAAGTCACGTAAAACTTTATGGATATCAAAACTATTCGGTTTGGGTTTACTTGCTAACACTATTCTTGTTATCTTGTTGAATCTTACAAGTACTAAGGTAAAATAAAAGTGATCTTAATACTATTATATCTATACATTAATGTTCCATTTTTTTCTAGAATAAAACAACTTTTGGGTTATATGTAATGGGCTACAATAATGAAAAGTGACTTACTTACCTTGAGTTTTGTTGATTCTGATGTGCAATTGCTTTGTCTAGCTCCTGAATGTAGTCTGCATCAAAGAAAAAATTCTACGAATCTAATGAACAGGAATAAAAACACCAAAATCAGAGTGCAATAGTTTTTACAGTTCAGGTTAATTTGAACTATTCGACTTATTTCTCTTTTTAGTGCATATGTTAAAGTTTTACTTGTTTGAGGTAACCTAAAAAAAACCAATTGTAACTACATCGGCCAAAATCACCACCCTCAATTATATCAAAGATCAAACATTCACAACACCAACACCACCAAAAAGCTTTTGATGATCTCTATGGCAGTTTCACCCGATCATAATCAGATGTGCTTAATTCAATTAATGGTCTCAACTGTAACAACATACTCAATAATAGTTAGGCACATATAAACAAATAGTTAAACGTGTGAAACACAACTATAATAGAGTACAAACATGTTCAAATCTTTGTTTTATGCCTTTCTTATCACCACCTCATCTATAATAATTGACTAATTGTATCATCCTTCGATATGGTAACCTAAAGTTACACACCAATTCCAAGTTCTAACGTATATTGCATACTATTCGTGATTTAGTAAGAGCAGTGGTAGTAAATCATGAAATTTTACCCTTTTGCTAGTTGCTAGCATATCCGACACCATTTTTCAAGGTTCATATAAAGGTCATCAGTACTTAGTAGTCACCTACAACGTTTTTGTGAAGAAAACTATTGCAATTCAGAATAAGGAAACAATTTATATATGAAAACTCAGGTCGGAGACAAACTTATTACCTCTCCTATGGTCAGAGCCGCAAGGTCTTCTAATTCGACTTCCGATTCTCACCAAATCCAGGGGCCTTGATGGTACAAATCTGAAGCAAACTGAAAATAGGTACTAAATAATGTAATGAAAAGACAAAAGCAGAGGTAGCAATTTTAATTTATTTAATTGCAACTGGGTATATTCGGGTCACATTATATATCTCTATCTGGTATGTAGGTCACATTAGTTGGACATTGTATATCATATATATATATATATACATATATATATATATATATATATATATATATATATATATATATATATATATATATATATATATATGGAACAACATCATTACATTAATGTAAATGTTATCAAAACAGTGAGCCCAAGCAAGTTCCAGCAAAAAGCAATAACATATAGTGGAGGTTTGCACTTTCCGCTACTGTGATGAAACATTACCTTATGAAGATGAAAGTTTACTTTATCTACAACCAAAGTGTTATCGCTTGTCAAACCTGCATTACAAAACCTGGCACAAACAAACCAATTAAGAGAAGATAATATCATCAGCCCCAAGGCTTGTATTACTTGTCTTGAAACCATTTCCATCTATTAAGAAAAAATCACGATAGCAAATAAAAGAATCCCAGTAAGTACATGCCTCTGCTAGTCTGCTTCCACAAGCAGACATTCATCACAACATTCAACCTTTCAAATACAAATAAAGAAGAAAAGCCTAACCAAAACAATTGAAGTTAAAATTAGCACTTAGAACCCATGTTGTTTAGGCCGAATTTTCCTATTAAAGAAAAGATTAATGTACTTTATGAAATATTTCAGAATAATGCTTTAGAGTCCTAAAGAGCAAAATTGGTTTTACCAGATGAATTTGGCTAATTGATCAATTCACCAAATACACTTCTTTTCATGAAGTCTTGATAGCATACCATTTGTTTCAAGTGTAAATGATATCCCAAAACGTGTAAAACTTGTCATTCATGATCACCAATACAACACAATTATAAATATACACAAACAAATATAAATAAATTCTCAATATTCAATTACATATTCCAATTGGCTCTGCATCTTTGTTTACCCAAAATTATTCAACTTTTTAACCTAAAATTCTCAAAATAAAATTACACGTTCCAATTGCAATTATCAACAATCTTAAGTTCTTAACAACAGATTCGAAGGATGCTACTATTATGTAACAAATAACCTATAGAAAATTTCATAAAAAAACAACTAACAAAGATCCGTACCTTTGTTTTCACTTTCACTTTGGACTATCGCTTGTGAGGAGTGAATGGTTTGATCAATGAATTTTCGATTAGTAAGAAGGATGGCATCTGGAAGCGTGGGTTTTCCAGTTGATTGGGGTTTTGCTGTAGATTGTTGTATCGTACATTAGTTTTGCTTTTATTGTTTTTTTATGATTATTTATTATTATTATTATTATTACTAATCAAAAGAAAATACGGGCCACTTTTTCTTTTCTTTGATTAAATTAAATAATACTTGTAATATTTAAGAAGGGATAACTAGGACTTTTAAAGATTACACATTTACTATTTAGGTTGTCATTTTTATTGGAGATTATCAATGGTTATAATTTAAAAGGGTTAATTAATGGAGGGTTGAGATTAGATTAGGATTGCCTAAATTAATAATGACAACCTAATATACACTCTATTATAATATATTAAAGAGATAGTAATGATAATAATCTATCTATATTTATAAAACAAAGAATTTTCTTTACTTTTTAGCTATGTCACCTCATCTCCTTACCATTTCTTAAAAGCATCCTAATTATGCTACATCATTAAATTTGTTTCCCTTATTATTCTTCAAAATTCCCAACATTCTCATATTAAAATATTTTAAAATTTTAAATTTCTAACAAACTACCGTCTTCTATTTTGTGAAGAATCCTAATTCAGTTTTATTAAACTTTCATTAAAATAGATCTTTATTTTTTTTTCATTACATTCAATATATAATGATTTTTTAATACATAAAATGTAAATTTATTTTCTTATTGATATCTCATACATTGCAATAACTTAATATTATCATCATCAATTACAATGTTTCAAGGTAACTAAGATATATGAAATTGATTATTTTCTGTGCATTTTGGTATATGTTACTATTTAGTTTCAATAATAAATTTTCAACTTTCAACAATATTAATACAATTGGAAACTTAAGAAGCATATGATTAATTTTATTTTTTTAATTACCTTGCATCGTAAAGGCTCAACAAATGTTTTAAACTTAAAATAATTTTGCAACTGGTGGTTGTTACTTTTATCATTCACACGTTTACAATATCAGTGTTACCGTGAAAAGAGGGAAGACACCCAAATTTCAAACGCTCTTAAGGAATGGATATACTACATCATACTGGATGTATCAAGTACTGAAAATATAAATTCAAGTCCATCCATTATAGTTTGATTTATGTTACTAATCATTTTCATTTCAATGATAATTGCATATTTTAATTAACAACATTAAACTTACAAATTATTATAATTCTATATTATAAATAGTCGTGCATCGCGCGGGCTTAGTGCCTAGTAATAATATATACTAGACGCCATACTCATCTACCTTAATTTGAACTCTCTATGAGTTCCTATCAGAGGTCATGCCCTCGGACAGGGTTAGCTCTTTGAGGTCGAGCTTCACTCTATCCTCCCATCTAAGTTTTGGTCTACCCCTCCTCCTTAGTCCATCAACCGAGATGGCTTCCACTCTCCTAATCGGTCCGGTGCCGTCAATGGTCTCCTCCTAATGTGTCCAAACCATCTAAGTCGCCCTTCTCTCAGCTTGTTTGTAATAGTCGCTACTTCTAACTTCTCCCTAAAAACTCCGTTCGGTATCCCGTCTAACAAGGTCTTCCCAAAAGTCCATCTCAACATCGTCATCTCTGCCACTTCCATCCTAGACGCTTGGGCCTTCATCATTGGCCAACATTATGACCCGTATAACATGGCTGGCCTAATTGCAAACCTATAAAATCTCCCTTTCAGCTTCAAGGGGATTTTCGGGTCGCACATGACACCGGTAGCTGCCCTCCACTTCAATCATCATATTCCTATACGGTGTGTTATGTCTTCGTTTATCCTACCTGACTTGTGTAGCACTGATCCTAAGTATCTAAAAGACTCCTTTAAGTGAAGAATATGGTCGCCAATGTGTATATCCTCTCCGTCGTCCCGTTCTCTCCCGTTCCTGTCGAAATCACAATGTAGATATTCCATTTTCTCTCTACTGATATGTAGGCCTGCGTCTTCCAAAACCTTTCTCCACTGCTCCAACCTGCTATTCAGGCCCTCTTTCTTTTTCGAGACAAGAACAACATTGTCGGCAAATATAATGCACCATGGAATGCTCTCTTTTAACTCACTCGATAGCTCATCTAGTATCAAGGCAAAAAGGAAAGGGCTAAGAGCCGAACCCTTGGTGTGTAAACCTACTTCAATTTGGAGATACTCTGTGTTACCTAATGGGGTCCGAACACATGTCTTCGCTCCCTCATACATATCCCTAAAACTTTTGATGTATCTCCCTGGTGCTCCTTTAACATCTAGAGTCTTCCAAATTAACGTGTGTGGTACTCGATCATAAGCCTTTTCTAGGTCTAGAAAAGCCATGTGCAAGTCTCTTTGTCTTTCTAGATATTTCTCCATAAGCCTTCTAATTAGGTGTATTGCTTCTGTCGAAAACCGTCCTGGCATAAAACCGAATTGGTTCTCAGACACCTTAGTCTCACATCGTAATCTTCTCTCAATAACTCTCTCCCATAGTTTCATAGTATGACTAAGTAGTTTTATGCCTCTATAGTTGCTACAACATTGCGCATCTCCCTTGTTCTTGTAGATCGGGATCACCTCACTGAGTCTCCATTCATCTGACATTTTAGCACTTCTAAATATCTCGTTGAAAAGAAATGTCAACCATTTCACTCCTTCGTCACCTAGGCACCTCCACACCTCTATAGGAATCTGATCCAGGCCTACTGCTAAAAGAGAAGCAAAAAAGGCAGTAGCGCAAGCAAAAGAAAAAGTGTATAAAGACTTGTATAGGAAATTGAATTCCAAAGAGGGGTAAATGATAACTATAAGATTGCTAAAACCAGGGAGAGAAGAAGAAGATTTTTAGGAAACATCAAATTTATCAAGGACGAGGGCGGACAAAGCATATTGAACGAGGTTGAAATTAGGAAAAGATGGGCATAATATTTCACTTCTCTTTTTAACGAGAGTACAATGCATGGGCAAAGTAGGGAAGTAGAGAACACAAGGAGCAAACTGTTTCTGCACTAGGATTGGTCAGGAGGAAGTTAGGGTCGCCCTACTTTGCCCATGCATTGTACTCTCGGTAAATAGAGAAGTGAAATATTATGCCCATCTTTTCCTAATTTCAACCTCGTTTAATATGCTTTGTCCGTCCTCGTCCTTGATAAATTTGATGTTTCCTAAAAATCTTCTTTTTCTCTCCCTGGCTTTAGCAATCTTATAGTTATCATTTACGCCCTCTTTGGAATTCAATTTCCTATACAAGTCTTTATACACTTTTTCTTTTGCTTGCGCTACTGCCTTTTTTGCTTCTCTTTTGGCATCCTTTGTGACACCTGAAAAATTAGGGCTAGTTATTAGTTCCTAATCATCTGTTAATACATGTAATTAGTTATGTATTAGGCTAATTATGTGTATCATTATGTATATTGGAATATATACACACGTACGTGACTTATTTAAATCGCGCATCTACATATCGGAGGGAATCCGACATATTATCATACGGACGTTGGTGAACACAAGTATTGAATAATATGAAATTATTTAATAAACTCATTACTTATTATATATATTATTTTGATAATATATAAAATGTATTTTGTATCGTATAAAACAAAACGTACGTGACAAAACTTTTCTAAATAATGTGTATTACTGAGAATAAAATTATTTACTTGAATATATTACAAAAACATATTACAAGTATTCCGTTTTATTTAAAACGTATCCTAGGCGACGAAAAATACATGAAACGCACCCAATAAACAAATTACAACCAAGATATATTTTTATGACTCAAACAAAGTATTTTGATTAAATACTTCGATTAAAAATATCTTGAATGCATGTTAATAGTATTAAACTTTAAATTATACGATCGGGCAAACAAACACGGGCTTTAACACTACGAATTGGAGCCAAACCGTACCCACCCACTTGGATGAGCCGGCCAAGATCCACAAAATATGGATCTTGCCCCTAAACTAAATACACCAAACACACCCTTGTGTTCCCCTCCCATTTCCCATTTCACTTTCCATCTATCGCTATCTCTTCTCTCAATCTCTCTCTCTTGGTTTCATCTTCAACCAGAAGCAGCAACAACAAACAACAACAACAACAATCGGCAACAGCAACAACAGTAGATCATCACCACCATCATCATCATAGTCGTGCGACATCATCATCATCATCGTCATCTCCACCCTCGGCTCTCCATTTTCAACCGTAAGGAACTTTTAACCTAAAATTTAAATACTTGAAATACTTTCGTTTTCATGTTTATAATGTCCACACCACTTGTATATGTCCAAATAATAGGTTGAAATCCATTTAGAAAAACTTAAATCTCGTGTTACTTGCGAAAGATCTAGAAAAACGAACCTCACCCGATCGCGTATCATAATCTCACCCGATCGCGTATCATAACCTCACCCGATCGCGTATCGAACCTCACCCGATCGCGTATCATAACCTCACCCGATCACATATCGAACCTCACCCGATCGCGTCTTAACTTCGAATGGACACAACTCGGTTGCTCTGCACCACTGATTGTGTCGCACCAAACCAATGTCGCATACTGCGACACTAACCCAGTGTCGTAGTCTAGTGTCGCTACCAGTGTCGCAATTCACAGAATCATAAAAGCACAATTTTTACTAAGTGTCGAGACTTAAATTTTGTTACTTAACGATTCCCGAATTCAAATTTCCAATGCATTTTTATTAAAGCAGGGGTTGCCACCCCTTGGACCCCGCTACCAGGGGCGCTGCCCCCGGACCCCCGTACACTATTTTATAAATTATAAAAATACAATGAAACAAACATAATAATAATGTTTTCGGAAATTATTATCACCAACCATCACCAACGGGCCGTACAAATTTTCAAAACACAATCAATCAAACCAAATCATTTGGACATAACTAGTTGAGTGGACAACTAGAATAGGTAATCTTTTGAGATACCTACTCATTATCATAATCTTGCGCGTTTAGGACGCCCGACAGGTTACAGTCGTTTGGACGACATCATTTACTAGTGCTCCATCATTGTTTGCTTGATAGCATCACATTAGACTCAGGTGAGTCTTATAGCCCCTCATTTTACTGTTTTAACCCAGGGGTGGGAATACATGCTTGTTTTGTTTTACAATGTGAATGCAAGTATCAAAATATCACTATATACTGCATGAGTTGTTTTTCTCTAATCAATTTAAGTCCTGTTGCGTCCGAATAGGTCGGTGTCGTTAACGATAACTATCCGGTTACAACAGTAGGTTTTAAATTTATAAGGCTGGGGCCTAGGGTTACTACTATTGCTAATCTAAGGGCTAGCAAAGGATAAGTATGACCTAGAATCGTTCTTTAAAGCGCGACGAATTGAAAGTAGGGGAATTTAGAGACTTTTATGTATTTAGCTAGGGAGAAAAAGGGTTGGTTTAGGTTTTGGGTTTTTTATTCTAAGATTAAACTAAATTGAATCAGAAATGGAGGTTACTTCGGGCGTTCAGCAGTTAAAGCGATTGTCTACTATGAAGTGGTTCAGGTGATATTAAAGCGTGAAGAGTTCTAATGAGGATAAGTTCATAAGTTAACGTGAGTTATTGCTACAATCCTACTATCGGGCTAACGCGGGGGTGTCCACAATCAGGCAAATAGAATGTCACGTGGGTTGCAGAATATATTAAAGCATACACCGAAAGTTCTCTCAAATGCATGTCCATATTATCTAACAGTTAATCTCGTATCCTATTCCCCAATATCGGTCATCATAGACGTCCGAATCATAGCACAGTTTGTTGAATAAACATTCTTGTAAACGGGTTTTACCCTCGTCGGAGTAAGTTGGAAAAACTGGTCTAAGCGGTCAGATAAGATGTCATCACTTATTGGTATGAATTATCAACATTACTCAAGTATGCAACAAGACAGGGATGCTTTGCATTACAAATAGAAACTTAAGTAATACATTTGTTAATCGATTCATAACACAACTACCTTCGGTCGTTCTTGACTTCCATACGTTTGTACTTCGCCATAAGCGTTTCCAGTACTATATCGAAGAACAGTCGAATATGGGCCGTCATGTTATTTCACGATAATTAGGGTTGGGTGTATTTCACTAGTATGATAATCCTAAGGCAACAATCAAACAAGAACATGCAATAAGACAATCAAGATAATAGTTAAACCTAAGCATACAAATGTATTAATTAAATCGAGGATATTCCGAAAGTTGTCTCAAAAATATCGTCTGTCCGAATTACATCTTAATCTACCTCTATTCCCATGTTCCGTGTCTCTTGGATCCTAATTTGGTCTAGAGAACACCGGCCATGCCGAGCTCAATGATTCAATCAAACATAGTATAACTAAGTGACCTATACCCTATGAGTTAGCTACGTTCATTTTTGGATAAGGTTTTAGTCACAACATGAGTTGAGCAGATAAACGATAAAGATTCAATTCCTACATCTATTCATGATACACAACACCCACAATCTCATAGCATACAATATAATCACATATTTAAATCTCTCCTAAACGACTATCATAGCAGACAATTGAGTTATTATGGCAATTCTAGCATGCATATTTAAATTTATTAAAGAAAGAACGAACATAATTAAATATGGAAGATAGATTAAAACCTGATAAGTACAATACAATAACTCGTAGCTACAAATGCGTCCTGGAGCACCTTCGTACAAATCTTCCTTGACTAGTTAATTAGCTAGTCTAATTAACTAAGGAAGTATTACAATAAATAAAGAGTTGGTGTAATGTGTGGTGTGTGAAAAGATAGGTGTATCTAGAGATGTGTTACAAATGAACCCAAGCCCTCTATTTATAGGTGAGTTTAGGCTCACATTAGCATCAAGGGGTGCACATTAGCGTAATGTGGGTAAAAAGGTGCACCAGGTACTGTACAACGCGGAAAGGTGGTGCACCAGGTACTGTACAACGCGGAAAGGTGCTGCACCAGGTACGCGAATTAGCCAAAAAAGGAAAGCGAGGCGGGGGACAGCAGGCCGGCGGGGCCCTGGTGGTGGCAGGTGGCGGCCGGCTTCGGCTGGCTGCCACCCGCCCTGTTTCGCCGTATTTTGCTCCGTTTCTTGATTCGTGCGTGTTTTCTTCGTTATGCGCCCGTTTGAGTTGATTCTTTTTTTGTTGGATTCGAAATTCAAAAACGAAGATTTTGACATAAGATAGCCCCTGAGATGAGGTCCCTAACTCCAGATATTGAGTACGAATCATTTGGATCTTCCGGCGGGCGTAGAATCTTCATTATTTATCCGTTTTAGTTGATTCTTCTTCTGTTGGATTCGTATTTTAAAAATGAACATCTTGGATAAAATGGATGTTGGTGAAGGGTACTTTAGTTTTGAAATCTCGTTTTGATGCCTTGAATCTTCAAACGTGTGTGGAATCTTCGTTCCTCGGCCGTTTTGCTTGATTTTTGTCGTGCAACCTTCGTTTTGGTCTTCTTAATATTTTATCACCGATTTGTGCATTGTTTGAGTCCAAATGCCAAGTATTTCTCCACAATGAGAGAGATATCGGTGGTAAAAACGTGACTTTTTATGCGATATCAAGTATCCCACACTTAGAGTTTTGCTTGTCCTAAAGCAAACCTTCAGCAAGTTTGTGAAAGGCTGGAATGGTGTCTTCGTATTCCGGAGAACTTTGATCCCTGCAGGTTTTGGTAAAAAGATTTCGGACGAGGTTCCATCCTTTGATGTTTTCCCAAACTTTTGGTTCTAACAAACTTTCTTTTCAATCTTCATAATGTAAGATATACATGACTGGGGCCCTCACAGGTGGTCACTCAATTCACTCAAGTGTATCGGGTTTCCTAACTTCTAATTCACTCAGGGGCTAGTAATGTAGCTCTTCCGTTGTCATAAGCTTGATCGAGAATCAAATCTATAATACCTAAATGAGGACGGTGCTAATTATCCCTAGACCTTCGCAAGAGGGTGAAAATAGTGTATGGAACAAGGGTTTTGGTAGATGGTTTAATTTGGGGGTTTAATATAGCCTAAGAGTTGCCTGTGATGACTTATCTTTGACTTTTTAGTTGATACCTCTTTTCGTTTTGGATTTCTCTCTTTGAGAGCTTTCTTTTCATAGCCTTTTCTTCTTTCCTCGGCTTTAAATGATCCTTGGGTTTTTAGCTCTTTGATTTCTTTGGCAGTTTTGTTTGTGCTTTATTCGGAGTCCTTTGATGGACGATATTCTTTCTCCCTTGTGGATTCCTTCTAGAAGTATGTTTCTTGCAGTGATGTTGCTGACATAACAGAAACTTAGGCTATGGTTAAGAGGTGTAAAGAAAGGATTGGTTCTTGAAGTGAGTATCCGAAACGAAAAGGCTAAGGTTCAACAGGTTTTCTAAATGATCTTCAATGCCGAAAATGGACATTGGCAGGGTTAGGCTTGAAAACGGGGGTCTTACGAGAGGGTTTTATCCTATGGAATGTCAAGATCCTCTAATTGCACCTTCGCCACGTATGACGCTCACTTTTGTAATTTTGAAATGCATTCTTCGAACAAGTTCTAACTTGAGAAGGCATACAACGGCACACTCACAAACGAAAAAGTGAAGCATTAAGGGTGAATGCTTTTATATGGCTCAAGATTCCTCACTCATTTTTGGTGGTTTTGTGCCTAGTCATGCGATTGCTTGTTTGAAACTTAGTTTGAAAGTTGTCAAAGAGTTTTGCTCGTCGTGGTCAATTTGCCAAGCCTTTTGAATTTTTGTTGACCGAAAATACCCTTTTTGGGCTTCCCATGATTCAAAAATTTTGAAAATTTTGCTAAAAATATGAGTTTTGCTAAAAAGCTTGATCAAGAGTATGTTGCAATACAGTAGTGGACACTACTGCTATTCCACACTTAAAAGAACATTGTCCCTAATGTTCTCTATCTCTAAGTTAGATTAATCCCACACTTAGATTTTGAATACGTGTCAATATTTTCGAAGTTATTCTCTATTTGTGAGTAATAATTGTGAGTAATAATCCCACACTTAGAGTTTTTCTTAAAATTTTTGTGTGTTTCAAGCAAAGTAAGGTTAGAAGAGACACTTCTTTGTGCTGCGTGTGATGCCACTGGATTTAATGGACCAGGTTCAAGTGTGTGAATTCGCTGGAAATGGACCAGGCTCATTAAAAATGAACTTGTTCCATAAATTCTACATCGAATTCTGCATAGTACACATCCTTCAGAAAACACAAATGTTAACACAAGTTAATACTAAACATAAATAATAATAACTAAAAGTAGCTAATCCGTGTCAGCATAGAGCGCCTCCCAGTCGGTGAAGTCATCATCCATAAAGATCGTGTTTTCCACGATCGAAGTAGGAGATGCTGACTCCTCAATGGTATAGACAGGATATGCAGCACCATCCTCTAGATCCTGGATCCAAGCGTCCAGTGTAGCAGCCTCCTCCTCTAGTGGGGCCATAAAAGTGGGGTGGTCCTGCGCAGTCAAGCTCCAAGATGGGAATAAATCCCATGGTGGAATGTGCGGAGCGGGATCAGGTCCCATCTGAAAGGGGCACACAGGTGTAGAGGTAAGGCCCAGAGCAGTGTGGATCTTAGAGATGGCGGTGTGCTGGACCTCAAGGGCTCTCAGTATAGACCAAGTGACAGCAGGGTCCGTAGTAGTAACCCCATGCTCGAAGATGGGTACTCTGGAGGTCCCTGCGGTCTGTCCCGCTGGTCGGTGAGATGAAGGTAACCTGGCCTGGATGGGACGTAACAGGAATGACTCCTGAACGTGCACCTCCACCAAGTCTGCCGAGATCTCATCCAAACTAGGAGGTGGTGACTGGGATCCTCTGACAGTCCTCATGCTACTACCCGGTGATGAACTCCGGGAGTGGTGCATGGTATGCGAGCGTCTCTGTCTGGGGGCTCGTGCTCTGTCTGACTGCGAACTCATCCTGCAAAATATAAAAGGTTAATGTTCTAAGATCATCATTCTTTCATAAGGTGAGGTACTGCATAGAAAAATGGATTAGCTTAAACATAACAGTAAAAGAAAATTAATGCTAAAAACATAAGATAGGCTTGGGATGCCTCCCAAGAGCGCTTTGTTTATCGAGTCTCGTAGCTTGACTCTTAAATAACCACTATTCTATTAGGATGATTCGTAGTTGTAAACTTCCTCAGTTGAGGGAAAGTCTTCAACGTAGTATTTTAAACGGTGACCGTTTACTTTGAAATTTCCATCTGGGGCCTCGAGTTCGATGGCACCATAGGGGAATACTTTAGAGATTGTAAATGGGCCGCTCCACCTTGTTTTGAACTTACCAGAAAACTTTTTAAATCAGGAGTTAAAGAGTAGAACTTTATCACCTGGACTGAAGCGTGTGAGGGCGGAGCTTGGAATCGTGGAGCAATTTGGTTCTTTCCTTAAATTTGTAGGAACTTTCATAAGCTTGATCCCTTAACTCTGCTAGTTCGTTCAGTTGCATTTTCCGGTGCGTTCCCGTTATCGTAGGATCTAAGCTGCAATTCTTTAGTGCCCAGTAAGCTTTGTATTCGAGTTCGATCGGAAGATGACATGCCTTTCCATATACGAGCCTATAGGGGGTTGTTCCTAATGGCGTTTTATAAGCTGTCCGAAAGGCCCATAAAGCATCGTCTAGCTTATCTACCCATCTTTCCTTATGTTGACCAACTGTTCATTCCAAGATCCTTTTTAGTGCTCGGTTTGTAATCTCTGCTTGCCCATTCGTCTGCGGATGGTAGGCCGTAGAGGTTTTGTGGGTAACACCATATTGTTGCAATAGTTTCATAAACTGAGTATTGCAAAAGTGCGTGCCTCGATCACTGATGATTGCTCGAGGTGTTCCAAACCGACAGAATAGCTGTTTTAAGAACTTGGTTACGACTCTTGAGTCATTTGTTGGAAAGGCTTGGGCTTCTGCCCATCTTGATACGTAATCGACAGCTACTAGAATGTATTCTTTTCCGTAAGATTTCGGAAATGGTCCCATGAAGTCTAATCCCCATATGTCAAATATTTCACATGCTTGGATATTTGTCAACGGAATTTCGTTACGTATTGTGATATTTCCAAACCTTTGGCAAATATTGCAGCGTTTCACCAAGTCTTGTGTGTCTCTGAAAATGGTGGGCCAATAGAATCCTGAGTCGTAGACTTTCTTTGCTGTCAAATTAGCGGCATGATGTCCTCCGGTAGGTCTGTGATGGCTTTGGTGGAGTATGTGTTCGGCTTCTTTCCCATCGACACATCTCCTCACTATTTGGTCGAGACAGACTTTGAACAAGTATGGATCATCCCAAAAGTAATGCTTGACGTCACGGAAGAACTTTTGTCTTCGCGATGAAATTATACCCTTCCTTGTGATCCCTCAAACTACGAAATTGGCAATGTCTGCAAACCAAGGATCGTCAGTGATTTGCGAGCCTTGTATTTGTTCTCCTAAACTCATTAACTGCTCTTCTAGAAATCGATCTTTAATATCTCTTTCTGCAAGTTGTTCCATTGATGGATTTTCAAGTCGACTTAAATGATCTGCGGCGACATTCTCTGCTCCTTTCTTATCTTTTATCTCGATGTCGAATTCTTCTAGGAGTAGGATCCACCGTAACAATCTAGGCTTTGCGTCTCGCTTCTTGAAGAAGTATTTTAGTGCTGAGTGATCCATGTAAACTATTGTTTTGGACAATATCAGGTAGGATCTAAATTTGTCAAAGGCAAATACTACGGCTAGAAGCTCCTTCTCTGTAGTTGTGTAGTTTTCTTGAGCATCTGTAAGCGTTTTACTAGCGTAATAGATTGGTCGAAAGTGATTATCCTTCCTTTGACCTAGAACTGCCCCGACTGCGAAGTCACTAGTGTCGCACATGATCTCAAAGGGTAGACTCCAATCTGGAGCGACCATGATTGGTGCATTTGTTAGCTCCTTCTTCAGGTAGTTGAAAGCCTTCATGCAGTTCTCGTCAAACACAAACTTGATGTCTTTTCCTAGAAGGTGGGTGATAGGTCGAGAAATCTTGGAGAAATCCTTGATAAAACGGCGGTAGAACCCAGCGTGACCTAGGAAACTTCGAATGGCTTTAACGTTTCGCAATGGTTTCAACTTTGGCTTTGTCTACTTCGATTCCTGACTTTGATATTCTATGTCCTAAAACTATTCCTTCCTTCACCATAAAGTGACACTTTTCCCAATTCAAGACGAGATTCGATTCTTCACACTTGGCGAGCATCCTATCGAGGTTGGATAAACATGATGCGAAAGAGTCTCCGAAGACCGAGAAGTCATCCATGAAGACTTCCATGCATTGTTCAATCATGTCGTGGAAGATTGCAACCATGCATCTCTGAAATGTTGCAGGTGCGTTGCATAATCCAAACGGCATTCGTCGATATGCGAATGTTCCATAAGGGCATGTAAACGCCGTCTTCTCCTGGTCTTTTGGATCGAGCGGAATTTGGAAATAACCAGAGAATCCATCAAGGAAACAGTAGAATTCGTTTCCTGACAGCCTCTCGAGCATTTGGTCAATAAATGGAAGTGGAAAGTGGTCCTTGCGAGTTGCTTCGTTTAACTTTCGGTAATCAATACAAACCCTCCAACCGGTAACTGTCCGAGTTGGTATAAGCTCATATTCTTCGTTTGTAATGACCGTCATTCCTCCTTTCTTCGGTACGACTTGAACAGGGCTAACCCATGGTGAGTCGGATATTGGGTAGATCAATCCAGCATCTAAGAGTTTGATAACTTCTTGCTTAACCACGTCTTGAATCTTAGGATTTACTCGTCTCTGCCTTTGAACGGATGGTTTGAAATCGTTCTCCATTAGGATCTTATGTGTGCAATAGTTAGGACTAATTCCTTGTATGTCAGAAATTTTCCATGCGATTGCCTTCTTGTGTGATTTCAACACATCAACTAGCTGAGCTTTCTCTTTTGGTTTCAACTCTTTTGAGATTATCACCAGGAGTTGGGAGGTTCCTTGGAGGTAAGCGTATTAAAGGTGAGGTGGTAATTCCTTTAATTCCAAGTTTGGTGGTTCCTTAATAGACGGCTTCATTCTAGCTATCTCATCTCTATTTAACTTTTCATATTCAGCTTGGAATGGTGCTTCATCTGTCTCGGGTTCAAATGTGGAGATTGATGCTATTTCAACCCACTCGGTTCTGTTTGAGAATTCGTCCGTCTTTAGCTCGTACTTGTTTACTGAGGATGAGGAGACTTCGTCATTTCTGGTGATGATGATCTCTCCGTCGTCAGTGAATTGGAATTCTTGAAATTGAGAGGATGAAGATTGGTTTATGGTGATTTAAGGGTTTGGAAATGGTAGTGGTTCGGGTTGGCTGGCTAATTGTAGTTCAAACGATGGTGGCTCAACACTCATTCCTTTGAATGAATCAAGGATCTCTCTAATTGATGGAAACGGGTTTGGTTCATTTGATATGAGTTTATCCCTCTTTAGCCAAGGTATCGGTGTACCGCATCCCAATGGGACGGCTATTGTTTTGCCATTGGTGCAAGATGGCTTCTTTTCAAACAAGGGAAATAGTAGTTCTTCAGACTTTGCTGGCGAAGTGATTGCGGACTGCAGCCCAGGATCCTCGTTATATAATCTTCGAACGGTGACTACCGTGTTAGGTATCGGGTTCTGGCTAGATAATGCCAACACTTCGTGGAGATGTTCATCAAAAATGTCCTGCATAGTATCGCACAAACCAAGGTCCTCTTCCAGAGGTTGCTTCATTAATCGATCGACATTAAAGGTGACCTCCTCTTTCCCAACTCTTAGTTTCAAAGATTTTTTGTTTACGTCGATTACGGCCTTGGCAGTATTTAAGAAAGGTCTGCCAAGGATGAGTGGGATGTGGGTGTCTTCCTCTATATCCATGATGATGAAGTCCACTGGAAAGACGAACTTATCGACCTTGACCATGACATCTTCAGCAATTCCTCGAGGGAGTTTAACTGATCTGTCTGCTAATAGGATGGTCATACGAGTAGGCAGTAGGTTATCTAATCCTAATTTCTTATAGAGGGAATAAGGCATAAGATTAACATTAGCACCTAGGTCAGCTAAGGCATTACTAATTTGGATATCTTGGAGAAAACAAGGTATTGTAAAACGTCCAGTGTTTTCTAACTTAGGTGGAAGACCATGTTGTACAATTAAAGAGCATTCAGCATCAAAGGGTAAACTAACTATTTGCCTAAGTTTCTCTTTGTTTGAAAGAAGTTCTTTATAGAATTTGGCACATGTGGGCATTTCTACTAAAGCATCTAATAGTCTAACATTCAAGTGCAAGCTTTTAAACATTTCCAGATATTTACTGAATTGAGCTTCTTGGTTTTCCTTTTTAAGTCTACCGGGATAAGGTATTCTCGTGCGAGGTACATTATCTGGAGTTTTGGTTGGTGATGGGTCAGGTGTTGTGACAGGGATGTCAATGGACACATGTTCACTCGGTGTAGGTGTAGGCGAAGAAGTGTTTTCGGGGGTGCTATCTGGTGGTGGTGGATCAACTTTGGTTATTTTTCCTCCCATAGTGACGATTAGCACATCATTGGGTTGAATGGTAGTTGCCGACGTACTTTCCTCAATAAAATTATAATTTTCCAAAATAGACTCCATGTTAGAAATTACAAATGTCGGAAATTTTTATCATGGCATCAATGTTGTCTTGAAATCCGGCTATCCTTTTGTTTATAACATTTTGTTCTAGTATAAAATCAGATAAAAGTTGTTTTGAGGAATGTAAGTGGGTTGTTGGTGAAGGAATGGCCAAAAGTTGGGTTGATGATCCACTTGGTGTAAGGTTGGTCAAATCAAAATAAGGGGTTGGCTTGGTTGGTTAATAAAATAAAACTAATCTAAACTAATCCTAAGGGCAAAAAGGTAACTTTTGATTGATGTTAATCCGGTTACAACAGTGGGTTTTAAATTTATAAGGCTGGGGCCTAGGGTTACTACTATTGCTAATCTAAGGGCTAGCAAAGGATAAGTATGACCTAGAATCGTTCTTCAATGCGCGACGAATTGAAAGTAGGGGAATTTAGAGACTTTTATGTATTTAGCTAGGGAGAAAAAGGGTTGGTTTAGGTTTTGGGTTTTCTATTCTAAGATTAAACTAAATTGAATCAGAAATGGAGGTTACTTCGGGCGTTCAGCAGTTAAAGCGATTGTCTACTATGAAGTGGTTCAGGTGATATTAAAGCGTGAAGAGTTCTAATGAGGATAAGTTCATAAGTTAACGTGAGTTATTGCTACAATCCTACTATCGGGCTAACGCGGGGGTGTCCACAATCAGGCAAATAGAATGTCACGTGGGTTGCAGAATATATTAAAGCATACACCGAAAGTTCTCTCAAATGCATGTCCATATTATCTAACAGTTAATCTCGAATCCTATTCCCCAATATCGGTCATCATAGACGTCCGAATCATGGCACAGTTTGTTGAATAAACATTCTTGTAAACGAGTTTTACCCTCGTAGGAGTAAGTTGGAAAAACTGGTCTAAGCGGTCAGATAAGATGTCATCACTTATTCGTATGAATTATCAACATTACTCAAGTATGCAACAAGACAGGGATGCTTTGCATTACAAATAGAAACTTAAGTAATACATTTTTTAATCGATTCATAACACAACTACCTTCGGTCGTTCTTGACTTCCATACGTTTATACTTCGCCATAAGCGTTTCCAGTACTATATCGAAGAACAGTCGAATAGGGGCCGTTAAAATGAACTACATTTCTTTTTTATTATCTAAAAAGAAAGAGCCCCTAATATAAGACCCAATCCCAGAAAGACTAAAAGAAAATCATGTATTAGTCCAGGTAAATCCATTATATATAAAAAAAGAGCTGGGTGTATTTCACTAGTATGATAATCCTAAGGCAACAATCAAACAAGAACATGCAATAAGAAAATCAAGATAATGGTTAAACCTAAGCATACAAATGTATTAATTAAATCGAGGATATTCCGAAAGTTGCCTCAAAAATATCGTCTGTCCGAATTAAATCTTAATCTACCTCTATTCCCATGTTTCGTGTCTCTTGGATCCTAATTTGGTCTAGAGAACACTGGCCATGCTAACCTCAATGATTCAATCAAACATAGTATAACTAAGTGACCTATACCCTATGAGTTAGCTACGTTCATTTTTGGATAAGGTTTTAGTCACAGCATGAGTTGGGCAGATAAACGATAAAGATTTAATTCCTACATCTATTCATGATAAACAACACCCGCAATCTCATAGCGTACAATATAATCACATATTTAAATATCTCCTAAACGACTATCATAGCAGACAATTGAGTTATTTAGCTAATCATGGCAATTCTAGCATGCATATTTAAATTTATTAAAGAAAGAACGAACATAATTAAATATGGAAGATAGATTAAAACCTGATAAGTATAATACAATAACTCGTAGCTACAAATGCGTCCCGGAGCACCTCCGTACAAATCTTCCTTGACTAGTTAATTAGCTAGTCTAATTAACTAAGGAAGTATTACAATAAATAAAGAGTTGGTGTAATGTGTGGTGTGTGAAAAGATAGGTGTATCTAGAGATGTGTTACAAATGAACCCAAGCCCTCTATTTATAGGTGAGTTTAGGCTCACATTAGCATCAAGGGGTGCACATTAGCGTAATGTGGGTAAAAAGGTGCACCAGGTACTGTACAACGCGGAAAGGTGGTGCACCAGGTACTGTACAACGTGGAAAGGTGCTGCACCAGGTACGCGAATTAGCCAAAAAAGGAAAGAGAGGCGGGGGACAGCAGGCCGGCGGCGCCCTGGTGGTGGCCGGCGGCGGCTGGCTGCCACCCGCCCCGTTTCGTCGTCTTTTGCTTCGTTTATTGATTCGTGCGTGTTTTCTTCGTTATGCGCCCGTTTGAGTTGATTCTTTTTTTGTTGGATTCGTAATTCAAAAACAAAGATTTTGACATAAGATAGCTCCTGAGATGAGGTCCCTAACTCCTAATATTGCATACGAATCATTTGGATCTTCCGGCGGGCGTAGAATCTTATTCTTTATCCGTTTTAGTTGATTCTTCTTCTGTTGGATTCATATTTTAAAAAAGAACATCTTGGATGAAATGGATGTTGGTGAAGGGCACTTTAGTCTTGAAATCTCGTTTTGATGCCTTGAATCTTCAAACGTGTGTGGAATCTTCGTTCCTCGGCCGTTTTGCTTGATTTTTGTCGTGCAACCTTCGTTTTGGTCTTCTTAACATTTTATCACTGATTTTTGCGTTGTTTGAGTCCAAATGCCAAGTATTTCTCCATAATGAGAGAGATATCGGTGGTACAAACATGACTTTTTACGCGATATCAAGTCCTCTAGCATAGTTTGGTAATACTTTTGTAGCGTGAATGTTAGTGTATGGTACCATATGGGATTGACAATCCCCGTCCGGGTTGGAAGCCCTAACTGGTCAAACGGATGCATTATCATTTGTTCATACGAGTGTAGATTAGGCACTCGCAGAGAGGCACCCTCGATCAGGCACTTGATTGTGATCCTAACACCTCAGTTAAGCTCAGACTTTGTGCTCATGGTAATGATATACACTCATTTATTTATTTGCTTGGTTGCAAATCATTAAACTTAAATCTTGCGGTTCATACCTTATATTTGATCATTATACAAACCTGTGAGCTCACTAGCTTTTAGCTGACCATTTAAGCATGTATTCTCAGATTCTCAGTAGCAATAACTCTGCTCTATCAGGATCCCTTAGCTCGAGTCGCATACAGACATCAGGAGATTCCCTTGCATTTCTACATTTTGTACAATTAGATATGCCCTAGAATCTCTTACATTTGGCTTACGAGTTTTTGTAAGTATTTCAACATTGTAAAACTTATATAATATCAATGTAATTGTAAACGACGCATGTAAAGTCGTTCATTATATATCTTATGTGCTGTGATTACCTTGATTAGTCGCACCCGATGTATGCTTCCGCTAATCATGAATTTGGGGGTGCGACATCCTTGTACCTTTCCTCTACCGTAGTCCTATCCTCATGTGCCCTATCACGACACAAAAGAATCTCTCTGAAGCGAGTCTGTTTCATCGCTACTTTTGCTTGGACTTCCTCGCTTAGCCACTAGGCTTCCCTACGGGCTGTATGTGCTCTCGTAGTGCCTACTGCCACCCCTAGGGATTCCTTGGCCATCTCTCTGATGGTGTTAGCCAGGAAAGTCCATAAACGATCTGTGTCATTACGTATTATATCTTCCACCGCCGCTGTCACTCTCTCCGTCATCGTCTCTCGAAAAGTCTCAGCCACCTCTCCGGTAAGGTTCTTCCACAATATTCTCGGTTTTACTATCCTCTCACTCTCATGTGTTCGTCTCCTTACACGTGTGTCCAAGACCAACAATCTGTGTTGTGAGGAACATGCCTCACCTGGAAGGACCTTGCAATCTTTACAAGCTCCAAGGTCACATCTACGCATAAGGAAATAATCAATCTGTGTGTTGTGGCTTCCACTGTGAAAGGTGATAAGGTGAGCGTCTCTCTTTTTAAACATCGAGTTAGCAATCACTAAGTCATGTGCTGTAGCAAACTCTAGAAGTGTGCGTCCTTCTTCATTCCTAACTCCATATCCGAAACCACCATGAACTCCGAAATATCTGTCTGCTTCCGCTCCAATATGTCCATTTAAGTCTCCTCCTATGATTAGTCATTGATTTGTAACATTGTATTTGTTAAAATTTTAGATTTGATGAACTTTTAAAATTAGCATCCCCATCAAGATCAACTTATTTTGTGTAAAATATATCAAATGAAATTTGAAAAAGCTGAATGATAAAATTCAACGAGTAAGCATGCCCTTTGGCAATATAATAAATGTCATCAATGAGATATGTGTAATTTGTTAATTAATAGGAATAAATAAAATTCTTTTTAATATTCAAATAAATAAAAATGAAAATCTACTTGGCAGTCCTAGAATTTGGTAAATATTTTAGGAGTAATTATATTAATGACATATCATCTTTTGCGTCTTATGGTATGTAATGTCATCTTTGAGTATTATGGTGATGCCATATGGACAAACAAAAACTATGTTATATATATATATATATATATATATATATATATATATATATATATATATATATATATATATATATATATATATATATATATTTCATATTAATATAAAAAAATTTACTTTTTAATAAAAATAATAATTACAAGAAATATCATGCTCAAGTATTGTGAGAGGGTCTTCAAATAATGCGCAAATAATATGAAAATCTATTGAACATTTGAAATTGTCATGAAATCCTATTGTATGTATATATCTTTAAAAAATCATATTCTATGCACTGAACTTACTAATCACTTCTAATGTATGTAGTCATTAACCTAAACTGGTTTGTTGCCTACGTGGAGCCGGTTAAACCTATTTTTTTCCATGTCATAGTCCACCTATAAAACATGTGAGTGTTGAGAGTATTGAACTTTTGTTTTAGTAAATTCCAAGAATGGTACCCAAATAACTTGATGACTTGAAGAACAACTTAGATTGCACACCACAAAATATCTAAATTTTAATGTTCTTTGTATTTTCTTCATTTAGTTTTGTTTTAGTTTTAAACCATATCTTCGTAAAACTAAATTCTCATCAATATTACAAAATTCAACATCTTCATCATGATCATCATCTTCACTAATCAAAAACACATATTTTTCAAACTTTACTGAATTAAAACCTTTTTTAACATTAATTTCTCATTAAATGAAAACCACGGTGGCACAAGAATCGTACAACACAAACTATCTTCTACAACGATTAATTAAGAACTAGCAGAGTACACGCGCGTTGCGGCGGCACTCTTTACACGGAAGTGGTGGTGGTCTGCAACGATAAGCACAAATCAAGACTGAAGAAATGACAAAGCCGGTTTTGACCGAGAAATTATAAATACGTTACATATAAAAGTTGATCTAAATAAGTATTATCAATACTATAAAATGATTGCATAATATTGTGGTACCATAAAGTTAATGAAACACCAAAGTCGAAAAAAATGACAATAGTACTTAAGGAAAAAGTTTATGCAACAACTCAATTTAAGCAAGAAATAAAAACAATTGAATACATGTTTTTATAAATTTATAATCATCTACCTGATGTGACGTAAAAAGTCATGTTTTTAGAAGCTTTATTCCTCACATTTTGAACCTTTCTTTAGTGAAAACATTCCAAAATATTGATTATTTACTAAAATACACTAAAGTGGTTCAAAAGTAGACGTTGTGATAAAAATAACTGAAAACACTCTAAAAATGCACAAAACACAGCACTTTAATACATGCCGATTCCTCCGATCTCATTTTCCTGTCAAGACACACTTCCTAACTTCTACCATCTATTGTACAGGTAAAATCGAGACGGAAAAATCTGGAACCAAGTGAAACGGCCAAAGGACGGAGAAACCACTACGCTTTCAGAGCCAATAAAAGTCATTTCGGCTACGCCTAAGCTCTACACATCCAATTTCTATGAGATTGGCATCATTAGAAGCGTAACGGAATTACGAAACCGCAGGCGAAAGAATCAAGTCAAACGGACGCATAACGAAGGAGATACGGACGTTTTAAGCAACGAACGAAATCAGACGGAGACCGTATACGGCCTCAGGCACCGTATACGGCCCATATAAGACCGTATATGGCCTATACTACACCGTATATGGCCCCTGCAAGGCCGTATACGGCCCCCTACCCCATATCGTGCTCTGTTTGCTTGTACGTGCTGCTTCGTGAGTTGTACGTGCGATTTGGTGGTTTGCCTATAAATAGTGGACATCCCCAACACCTCATATATACCACTTTTCTCATTTCATTTCTTCCTTACACTTTCTCTCTCACACACATCACTCTCTCTCTAGTTTCTCTCTCTAGAGGATTTTCTCTCTCTAGAATTGAGCTAGTTAGAGAGATAGTTAGGTAGAGGTAGCTTTTAGCTTTTGTACGGAGGCACTCCAAGACATTGTATTTGCGAAGATCTGTCTGTAATAAATTCGTATCAGGTTCTATTTATATATCTCTTACTTTCCAGTTTTAAATATGTGTTGCTTTGTTTATGCTTGTTTAGGATTGTATGCTAGATATATAATGTTAGGCTAGACATTTCTTTGTGTTTACTATGATGTAGTTATGTTAGAATAGTCAAAATGTTTATGCCATGCTGTTACTCTGCCCGTGTTACTTTAAACTGTGTATGAACTCGTAAACTGAATTTCGAATGTTTATCTATCCAACCTATGCTGTGGTTAGAAGCTTCCTGCTAGAACTTGGCCAATTACTAGTGGTACGTTCTCTACCTATTCTATACTTGATGATCAATGAACTTGGTATGGCTGTGTTCTTTAGGTTGAAACAAATCATAAGAGACACGGAGCATAGGATTAGAGATAGGTTAGATTCATGTTTATTTGTTATATATCTTTGAGAGAACTTTTGGGATATTTATGATTTAATTATTGGTTATCTGCTATGCTAGGATTACGGTGTTCTGTTATGTGTTATCCTATCGCATGTTCTTGTTTGATTGTTGCCTTAGGACCAATGCATACTAGAGTTATCTCCTTGGTTTATATCAGTAACTGTATAATTAGGTTTTCAAACACAGAATATTGGTTTACACAGTAGATTAACATGCATGGAATAGTTGTGATGGTTTATATCTGTAATGCTGAACAATTTAACTGATCGTTAGCCCGATTATCCCAACTTGGTCCGCGTGATTATCCCCGTTCGTGTTCTTGTTCAATCAACAATTCACGCTACGATACAGACGTCTCTGATGACTGTGACTGGGGACCAGGATTCGAGGATAGTCGTCAGTTGAATTGGTCTGTACATTTGGGAGAACTTCCGGTGTATCTGACTTCTATGACTGCTATCCACGTGACATGTTACTTATCTGATTGCGGACAACTCTACGTTAGATATTTAATAGGATCGTAGTTGTAGCTCATTAGGATATAGGAAATCTGCGGGAGTAATGTGGAACCCTAATTAATGTAACGGAAAAACCGTAAAACGCCCTATTACTCGGTATAGTGCTGGAAACACCCATTGGTGGAGTACAAACGTATGGAAGCCGCGGAACGGTCGTAGGTACAATACTTTGCATTAATTATGTTTCTATCCTCTCCGGATTAGTCATCACATCTAGTAGCCTTACCCTTGACTATTCATCAAATAACATTTAACGAAATCATAGTAAACACTCGCTTATCCTCTGTTGACCGAGTCTCCGTACAAACCTCTTTATTTCTGCTTTCTTTATTTAATTAGTATTTAGTTAGAAAAACCAAACCTATCCAAAAGCTTTTAAAAACCCTAGCTGAATCTCCAAAGATAATAAAACTTCCTAGACTCCCATGCCCGTTGTAGTTTGAAGAACGACACCTGAGTCATACATACCACTTGCTGCCCTTTTAGGACTGTCAGTAGTATACAGCTTAGAATTCCCCTGCTCTACAAATTTAAAACTCACTGTTCGCCGCTTCTATTGCTGTTGGATCAACGACCGGAATCAAATCCGTCCGACCAATAGGGGTGACAACAAGTTTTTGGCGCCGCTGCCGGGGACTACAACGACCGATTTTAGGAATTTTGTTATCTTAGTTATTTAGCGATCCTTACGGAAGATCAATATCATCCGGAAGTTACAGTTTTTATCCCTAGGTTAGTTAGTTTTTAATTTCCCGTCATTAGTTAAACCTATCCTTTCCAAAACCCTATTTTCTTCTTAAAACAAGTTATGGCGAATCGTATCACTCTCGCCTCGTCAACCCAACCACTGCTAGAGGGACGAGGAGGACCAATCGTATCACCAACCGACGAAACCATTGAAATCAAGCCACACTTCATTAAATTACTTAAATCTCAGTGTCAATTTCATGGTCTTTCGGTTGAAAATCCAAACGCCCATCTTAACAAATTCATCAACCTTTCCGACTCTTTCGAACAAACCGGATCCAGTGTCAAAGTCACCCGACTTCACCTGTTTCCTTATTCTTTAGCTTTCCGAGCTCAGACATGGTTTTATGAACTCGAACCCAATTCGATTCATACATGGGAGGAGATGGCTACTAAGTTCTTGGCTAAGTTTTTCCCTCCGTCCCTACAAACCAAGCTCAAAAATGAAATCATTAACTTTCGTCAAGGAACTACTGAATCATTAAGCTCAGCTTGGGAACGCTTTAAGAATCTGCTTGGAAGATGTCCGAATCATCAGTTGGCTGAAACGAATCTGGTCTGCACATTCTACAACAGTCTGAATCCTCATCACCAACAAACCCTCGATGCTGCTTCATCCGGAAATTTCATGCTACATACTTCAGAAGAAGCCTGGAAGTTGATTGAGACGATAACGATGCACCAACATGACTTGGAGTTTGATGAAACAACCTCGGAAGACAAAGACACTTCTACTCAAGCGTTCGACACTTTAAAAGCTCAACTCGAATCCATCTCTAAAGTTGTTAAGGATATGCAAGACTCTTCCAAATCTAGGAAGCAACCTCAACGGCTCTTCTCACACTCGAAGCCCAAGGAAGACGTTCTCGCCACTTCAGGAGCCACTGATCAAATCATTCATTCAAAATCTTTCACTCAGCGGTTATCCAAACAACCTATTTCTCATTTGTTAGTTCCCTCTACACCCTCTACTTCCTTTAAATTGTCTTCTCGTCTAAACAATACGATTTTCAATAACTTCATGGTTGAGCAAAATAATAAAAACAAACAAATTGTTGATTTTCAAAACCAAATTGATTATTTGCTCAGAATTTCAAACGATTTAATTAAAAACATGGAGGATAATGTTAAAAGATTGTTTTTAAAAGTTGAGGAGAAGCAAAGAGAAGAAGCGATTAGCAAAGCTATTCATCATTCATCTTATGATTATGATGATATCCTTGTTGTCACTAGAGGCGGAAAAGAGACTAAGAATGAGAAATCAAAAGATATTCCTCCAGACGAGCCTTCTAGTTCTTCTAATTCAGTACCTATTGACACTCCTGTCACCTCTCCTGAACCAGAATCTTCCAAAGCCCCAGAAGTAGTTAAACCAACACGTATACCTTTCCCTGGTAGGCTTAAGAAAGAAAAACAAGAAGCCCAGTTTGGAAAATATCTAGAGATGTTCAAAAGCTTACACTTAAACGTTCGATTATTAGATGCTTTAGTTGAAATGCCTAGTTGTGCCAAATTCTTTAAAGAACTTATATCAAACAAAGAAAAACTCAGACAAATAGTTAACTTGCCCTTAGACGCAGAATGTTCTATAATTATGCAACAAGGACTGCCCCCAAAGCTAGGAGACACTGGCCGTTTCACTATTCCTTGTTACCTTAAGGATGTTCAAATAAGTAACGCCTTAGCTGACTTAGGAGCTAGTGTAAACCTTATGCCATACTCGCTTTATAGGAAACTAGGATTAAGCGAACTTTTACCAACCCGTATGACCATCCAATTAGCTGATAGATCAGTTAAACTCCCTCGAGGAATTGCTGAAGATATTATCGTACGTGTTGATAAATTCGTCTTTCCTGTTGATTTTGTTGTTATGGATATTGAGGAAGACACTCAGGTACCACTCATCCTTGGTAGACCTTTCCTAAATACTGCCAAGGCCGTCATTGACGTGAATGAAAAATCTTTAAAACTTAGAGTGGGAACTGAGGAAGTCACCTTCAATGTCGATAAGCTAATGAAACTTCCTATGGGAGAAGACCTTGGTCTTGTAGATTCTATGCAGGAAATAATTGAAGAACACTTGGAAGAAATCCTCGCAGTAAGCAGCATTGATCCCCTTCCAAACACTGTCATCACAACAAGGAAAATCTGTGAAGAAGGTGCGGGTCTATGCTCAGCTATCTCGGATCCATCCATCGTATCAAAGGAAGTACTATTACCTTTAAAGAATTCCAACTTACAGCCCAACAGATTTATCACTGCTATACCACTTGGGCAAGGCACTCCGGTCACTCTCTTGAGAAGAAGCCCTACTTCTGAAGTCCCTGATTCGTCTCTCTCAAAAGAAGAAATTCTGAAGACTCTCAAGGAAATGGAGTCAATGCTTAAACCACCCGATCCGCAACTTTCTAAAAGTTGTGAAAACTTGAAACCAGAGATTACTTTTACCACATCTTCTTCAGCTCAGTTTCAGAGATTTGCACTCACAAAGGGCAACAAAGAAATAATCACTGAAGATAATGCAATCTCTCAATCTTCCCAAGTAAAATATGAGCTGAGAAAAGATGAGCTTTACAACAATGCAGAATGGGTTGAAATAGCATCAGCCGACATTCCAGAGGCACCTGCAATTGAGTCAAATTATCAGACAACATACGACGAGCTTAAAAGAGACGAAATTGCAAGGATGAAACCTTCCATAGAAGAACCACCAGAATTGGAGCTGAAGGAACTACCCTCACACCTTGAATATGCTTTTCTCGAAGGAACTTCGCACTTACCAGTTATCATATCCAAAGATCTGAAGCCCGAAGAGAAAGCAAAACTCATTGAAGTTTTGAAGTCACATAAGAAAGCGATTGCTTGGAAGATTTCTGACATACAAGGGATCTGTCCGAACTATTGCACTCACAAGATCTTAATGGAAAATGACTTCAGACCATCAATTCAGAGGCAGAGGAGAGTCAACCCAAAGATTCAAGACGTGGTGAAAAAGGAGGTTATCAAACTCTTGGATGCTGGTCTAATTTACCCTATTTCGGATTCCCCATGGGTCAGTCCAGTTCAAGTCGTCCCAAAGAAAGGAGGCATGACGGTCATCGCTAACGAAGACAACGAGTTGATTCCAACACGAACCGTCACCGGTTGGAGGGTATGTATCGACTATCGGAAACTAAATGAAGCTACACGCAAAGATCACTTCCCTCTACCGTTCATTGATCAGATGCTTGAAAGATTGTCAGGAAACGAATTCTATTGCTTCCTCGACGGTTTCTCTGGCTATTTTCAGATACCTCTCGATCCAAAGGATCAAGAAAAGACAACGTTCACTTGTCCATACGGAACCTTTGCCTACCGACGTATGCCATTTGGCTTATGTAATGCACCGGCGACATTTCAAAGATGCATGGTAGCAATCTTCCATGACATGATTGAACAATGCATGGAAGTGTTCATGGATGATTTTTCGGTTTTCGGAGATTCATTCACCACTTGTCTTTCTAACTTGAACAAGATGCTCACCCGATGTGAAGAATCGAACCTAGTTCTGAATTGGGAAAAATGCCATTTCATGGTAAAAGAAGGCATAGTTTTAGGACACCGTATATCCAAAGCTGGAATTGAAGTTGACAAAACAAAAGTCGAGACCATCTCAAAACTTCCACCACCCACCTCTGTTAAAGCCATCCGCAGTTTTCTAGGACACGCCGGGTTCTACCGTCGCTTTATCAAAGATTTCTCTAAGATATCCCGACCTATGACTCATCTCCTTGAAAAAGATACTCCGTTTGTCTTTACAGACGAATGTCTCAAGGCCTTCGATCATCTGAAAGATCTGCTTGTTCATGCACCGATCATGGTTGCTCCAGACTGGAGTCTCCCATTTGAAATCATGTGCGACGCCAGTGATTTCGCAGTCGGAGCAGTTCTGGGACAGCGGAAGGAGAAACAGTTTCAACCAATATACTACCCCAGCAAAACGCTCACTGACGCCCAAGAAAATTATACAACTACAGAAAAAGAGCTGCTAGCGGTAGTATTTGCTTTTGATAAATTTCGTTCTTATCTAATCTTGTCCAAAGCTATTGTCTATACAGATCACTCAGCTCTGAAATATCTTTTTAAGAAGCAAGATGCTAAGCCTCGCCTTCTACGATGGATTTTACTCCTTCAAGAATTCGACATCGAGATCAAAGACAAAAAAGGAGCAGAAAACGTCGCGGCGGACCATCTTAGCCGATTAGAGAATCCTTCAATGGATAAATTGCACGAAAAAGACATTCAAGACCAGTTTCCAGAAGAACAACTCATGCATATTGGTAGATACCATCAAGATTCACAATCTACCAATGATCCCTGATCATTAGAAGATGCGTTGATGGGAAAGAGGCAGAACACATCTTACACCAAAGCCACCATGGACCTACTGGAGGACATCACGGTACTAACATGACCGCAAGAAAAGTGTACGATGCCGGCTTTTTCTGGCCAACCATATTTCGAGATGCATACGATCTGGTGAGACGCTGCGATATCTGCCAAAGACAAGGCAATATAACAGCACGGAATGAAATGCCACTCACAAACATCCAGGCCGTGGAAATCTTCGATATCTGGGGATTAGATTTCATGGGACCATTCCCTAAATCTAACGGTAAAGAATACATCTTGGTTGCAGTCGACTACGTCTCCAGGTGGGCCGAAGCCCAAGCTCTCCCAACAAATGACGCCATAGTGGTAACCAAATTTCTCAAAAAGCTATTTAGTCGATTTGGAACTCCAAAAGCAATAATTAGTGATCGTGGTACACACTTTTGCAACGTTCAATTCATGAAAGTTCTGCAACAGTATGGTGTCACTCACAAAACATCAACAGCTTATCACCCCAGACAAATGGGCAAGCTGAGGCAACAAATCGAGCTTTGAAAAGAATCTTGGAAAGAACCGTTGGTAATCATGGGTACAAATGGGCTGAAAAATTAGATGATGCATTGTGGGCATTCAGAACCGCTTATAAAACACCATTAGGAACCTCACCATATCGTCAAGTTTATGGCAAAAATTGTCACTTACCAATAGAGCTGGAATATAAAGCATACTGGGCTTTGAAGAACTGCAACTTAGATATTTCTGCAGCTGGAGCAAATAGACGAACGCAGTTGAATGAGTTAGCCGAACTAAGGGATCAGGCATATGACAGTTCGTTAAACTTCAAGGAACGAACTAAGAAAATTCACGATGCTAAGCTGAGGCCCTCACGATTCAAAACAGGAGATAAGGTGCTGCTTTTCAATTCGCGGTTCAAGAAATTCTATGGCAAGTTCAAGATCAGGTGGAGCGGGCCATTCATAGTATCAAAGGTATTTCCTTACGGTGCAGTCGAACTCGAGGCACCAGAAGGTAATTTTAAGGTTAATGGTCATCGCTTAAAGCATTACTTCGAAGACTTTCCAATCAGGGAAGATGTCTTTATCTTTGAACCACCGTGAGTCGACAGAAAGGTACAAAGAGTCAAGCTAGAGACTCGTAAAACAAGCGCTCTTGGGAGGCACCCCAAACCTATCTTTATTTTTATCATTTTATTTCTTAGTTTATTTTTATTAAGTATGGTTATCTCTGAACTAATAAAATTGCAGGCTTGCCACTTATCTGACTTCGAATTGCAAAATCTGAGATAAGTATTGACTATTAGCATTACCTATTTATTTTATCTTGTTTCAGGATGGACGCTGTTGACGCTGATCATGTAGCTGCGAGACCACGCAGACGACACAGACCCCGTAGACGCAGAGTACAGAGAGCGGCTATACTGACCATCACTGAGGAGGACCTGACTGATGTCCCGATCACTCACGAGGAGTTGCCCGATGAGAGGCCCTCATCACCTTTGCCAGCCCCCGTACCCACTTTCGAGTATGGTATCACTACGGCTGACCCAGCTGCTTCGTGGGCCCTCTTTCGGACACTCTCCATCCAGCATGACATCATGTCCTCTATCTGTGAGCAGCTTGAGATTCTGAGACCTGATGCCATTCCCTACAGGCTTGGCCCAGATCCAGGACCATCTCGACTTCCATGGTTATTTTGTCCTCCTGCTGATCCACCTGTTCTCTCTACTACTGGACCTTCCACTAGCCCCACTACTGCAGCTGCTGATCTTGATCCAGCATTGCCCACAGGATTTGCATCACCAGATCACAGCCTCACAGAGCAGCTTCTGGCCAGTTTTGATGCTCATACTCCTGTCACTTCCTCTGACGAGATCGTGAGTCAGGCTATGGCTGCTATGGATTTCTCCATTCCATCCCTGACTTCTGTTTTCGACAAGGATGTTGAGGCAGAGTTTGATCCTGACACTGACGACCTACTTGATGATTACTAGATTTTATCTTTATTATTTACTTTCTGTATTATGACTCTGTACTTACGCTTTAGACCTGCTACCTAGATGAGATACTGTGATATGTGTGTCGTGGTTTATTGCAGAATTCAGCTTTGTGTGGAATGGATGATCTTAAACGAGCCTGGTCTTTAAAATCCAGCAATTCACTAGCACCACTCCTGCACAAACCTGGTCTATTCCAGTAAACACAAATGGGGAGTCTTTCTGTTCCTTTCTCCCCGTTTCAATTATGTTTATTATGCCTATGTTAGTACATTAAATTTTTGTACCTCATCCTAAACTTATCACTAAGTGTGGGATTCCAGCCCAAATTAAACACTTGAGAAACATCTACTTACATGTTCAAACTCTAAGTGTGGGATTTTACTAAGTAAAATCTCTACTCAAAAGAACATTAGGGACAATGTTCCTCTAAGTGTGGGATGGTAGGTACAAAATACCTTAATAGGTGATTTTTATGTCCAATAGTAATCTTTCTCTCAAAATTTTTCAAAAAATAAGGTCAAATTTTTTTTAAAATTAATGAGTCTAACTCAGTTTTTGAGTTTCAAATACTACTGAGAGAAACCATTTTCAAAATATAAGTATGATATTTCTAAAAGCCTAAAGGAAATAAGGTTGAAATTGCTTAAGCAAGAAGTAATAATCAAAGGAGCATGACTAGACACATACAACCCTTTGCAGTGAGGTATCTTGAGCCCAAAAGCATTCATCTTTAATGCTTCACTTTAAATTCTTGTGTGTATGCCGATGTCTGTATCTCTGAATTAGAACTTGCTCTTGACATACGCTTCGAGACCATATTGGTGTGTACCGTACGCGGTATAGGTGCAATTAGATGACCTTGACATTCCTTAGGACTTAACCCATTTCTTACATATCTTTTCAAGCCCAAAACCCTTTCCGATGCTCATTTTTAGTATCGAAGATCCGCTTAGTATACCCTGTTGAGCCTAAACCCTTCGTTTCTTCAAAACCCTAATTTTCACCCACTTCCCAAAAATTACCTCCAAACTTATCTTGGAATTTCTGAGGTTATGAAGAACAACCTTTTAGAATATCTGTTTCAATTATCCTACTCATCCGCATTCTCCAAAATCAAGCTTCTCAACAAATGGTGCGGGAAAATTAGCACACAAGAGAACTGGAAGGACGATGGTGCGGGAAAAATTAGCACCTGGAAAAGAATCAAAATGATCAAGATAGAGAAAAAGATTTCTAAAGGATTCAAAATATAAATTCCTTGGAAATTCTCTAAAAGAAATTCTGAAGAAAAGAAAAGAAGAAAAAGAAAAGAAAAGAAAAGAAAATAGCTCCGCAAATAAAGCTGAAAGTTTCAAAGCATAGCTCTTCATGAAAAATCTGGCAAAAACTGAAACAGCTACCAACTCTCCGCTCCCCTCCGTTCTAAATAATAGTTGTTCATAATCTCAGTGATTTTAGGATAAGCTAAACACCCTCACAAACCACTATCCATACCCTTCACCCTCACCAAACATTACAACCCTCTAAATGTCTTGAGATAATTAGCACCGTCCTCACCTAAATGGTGGAGATCCGATTCTCGATCAAGCCTATGACGATGAGTGCAACATGACTGGCTACTTTGAGCGATTTCGTTTGAGCTAGATTGATAGGAAACCCGATACACTTTGAGTGAATTGAGTGACCACCTATAGTGAGATCGCCTAGTCATGTGTACTCCAAGATCATGAGATTTGGATGTACGCCTAAGAGAATCTCTTCTTGTTTATGGAAGGATCATCTTATCCTCCTCCACACTTTTAGAAATAACTGACTCATATGAGGAAATGCTAATCTCGGAACATATTCTCTGACTCGCCCCTAAAAACATGACCTAAAAATATTTTTCAGAGAGTTGTTGCTTGAGGACAAGCAACGTCTAAGTGTGGGATAACTTGATGTGACGTAAAAAATCATGTTTTTAGAAGCTTTATTCCTCACATTTTGAACCTTTCTTTAGTGAAAACATTCTAAAACATTGATTATTTACTAAAATACACTAAAGTGGTTCAAAAGTAGACGTTGTGATAAAAATCACTAAAAACACTCTAAAAGTGCACAAAACACAGCACTTTAATACATGCCGATTCCTCCGATCTCATTTTCCTGTCAAGACACACTTCCTAACTTCTACCATCTGTTGTACAGGTAAAATCGAGACGGAAAAATATGGAATCAAGTGAAACGGCCAAAGGACGGAGAAACCACTACGCTTTCAGAGCCAATAAAAGTCATTTCGGCTATGCCTAAGCTCTACACATCCAATTTCTATGAGATTGGCATCATTAGAAGCGTAACGGAATTATGAAACCGCAGGCGAAAGAATCAAGTCAAACGGACGCATAACGAAGGAGATACGGACGTTTTAATCAACGAACGAAATCAGACGGAGACCGTATACAGCCTCAGGCACCGTATACGGCCCATATAAGACCGTATACGGCCTATACTACACCGTATACGGCCCCTGCAAGGCTGTATACCGCCCCCTACCCCATATCGTGCTCCGTTTGCTTGTATGTGCTGCTTCGTGAGTTGTACGTGCGATTTGGTGGTTTGCCTATAAATAGTGGACATCCCCAACACCTCATATATACCACTTTTCTCATTTCATTTCTTCCTTGCACTTTCTCTCTCACACACATCACTCTCTCTCTAGTTTCTCTCTCTAGAGGATTTTCTCTCTCTAGAATTGAGCTAGTTAGAGAGATAGTTAGGTAGAGGTAGCTTTTAGCTTTTGTATGGAGGCACTCCAAGACATTGTATTTGCGAAGATCTGTCTGTAATAAATTCGTATCAGGTTCTATTTATATATCTCTTACTTTCCAGTTTTAAATATGTGTTGCTTTGTTTATGCTTGTTTAGGATTGTATGCTAGATATATAATGTTAGGCTAGACATTTCTTTGTGTTTACTATGATGTAGTTATGTTAGAATAGTCAAAATGTTTATGCCATGCTGTTACTCTGCCCGTGTTACTTTAAACTGTGTATGAACTCGTAAACTGAATCTCGAATGTTTATCTATCCAACCTATGCTGTGGTTAGAAGCTTCCTACTAGAACTTGGCCAATTACTAGTGGTACGTTCTCTACCTATTCTATACTTGATGATCAATGAACTTGGTATGGCTGTGTTCTCTAGGTTGAAACAAATCATAAGAGACACGGAGCATAGGATTAGAGATAGGTTAGATTCATGTTTATTTGTTATATATCTTTGAGAGAATTTTCGGGATATTTATGATTTAATTATTGGTTATCTGCTATGCTAGGATTACGGTGTTCTGTTATGTGTTACCCTATCGCATGTTCTTGTTTGATTGTTGCCTTAGGACCAATGCATACTAGAGTTATCTCCTTGGTTTATATCAGTAACTGTATAATTAGGTTTTCAAACACAGAATATTGGTTTACACAGTAGATTAACATGCATGGAATAGTTGTGATGGTTTATATCTGTAATGCTGAACAATTTAACTGATCGTTAGCCCGATTATCCCAACTTGGTCTGCGGGATTATCCCCGTTCGTGTTCTTGTTCAATTAACAATTCACGCTACGATACAGACGTCTCTGATGACTGTGACTGGGGACCAGGATTCGAGGATAGTCGTCAGTTGAATTGGTCTGTACATTTGGGAGAACTTCCGGTGTATCTGACTTCTATGACTGCTATCCACGTGACATGTTACTTATCTGATTGCGGACAACTCTACGTTAGATATTTAATAGGATCGTAGTTGTAGCTCATTAGGATATAGGAAATCTGCGGGAGTAATGTGGAACCCTAATTAATGTAACGGAAAAACCGTAAAACGCCCTATTACTCAGTATAGTGCTGGAAACACCCATTGGTGGAGTACAAACGTATGGAAGCCGCGGAACGGTCGTAGGTACAATACTTTGCATTAATTATGTTTCTATCCTCTCCGGATAAGTCATCACATCTAGTAGCCTTACCCTTGACTATTCATCAAATAACATTTAACGAAATCATAGTAAACACTCGCTTATCCTCTGTTGACCGAGTCTCCGTACAAACTTCTTTATTTCTGCTTTCTTTATTTAATTAGTATTTAGTTAGAAAAACCAAACCTATCCAAAAGCTTTTAAAAACCCTAGCTGAATCTCCAAAGATAATAAAACTTCCTAGACTCCCATGCCCGTTGTAGTTTGAAGAACGACACCTGAGTCATACATACCACTTGCTGCCCTTTTAGGACTGTCAGTAGTATACAGCTTAGAATTCCCCTGCTCTACAAATTTAAAACTCACTGTTCGCCGCTTCTATTGCTGTTGGATCAACGACCGGAATCAAATCCGTCCGACCAATAGGGGTGACGACACTACCACATAATAATATAGTTTATACATCACGTAAAACTTCTTGATAAACCACGTTTGAGGTGTAAACTCCCGGTTGATTGAACTTTTGGACGGGCTCCACTAATACCTTTGTATTCGAGCGTGATATCCCTCTGGAGAGTGCAGTGTAAAGTTTCCCATGCGAGAATACAGATTCAGGAAGATAAACACCAACGTTTGGAATTGTTTGTCCCTGAGCTTTATTGATTTTCATTGCAAAACTAAGTCGAACAGGAAATTGATTTCTCTTACGTTTGAAAGGGAACATGTCATCATCAGATGGACATAGAGGTATTCTTGACAAAAATACCTTTTTTCCAGCATGTTGACCAACAGCTATCTCTGCATCGATGGCGGTTGGTTGGAAACTTTTGCATATCAGTCTGGTGCCATTACACAATCCATCAGATGGATCGATATTCCGCAAAAGTATAATTGGACATCCAATCTTGAGCCGAAGGTAATGAGGGGGCAAACCAGCAACGTTCAGCAAGTTTAAGAACTCTATTGGATAGAATCCGTTCTTATCGTCTATTGCTTCGTTAAAGCTGTAGTAAACATGTTCTTCTACACAAAAGCTATCTATTAATTTATCATTAATAGAATCGACATTTTCATTCTTAGTTGATAATATCGCTCGAGAAATTATGTAATTCGAAGAACCTCCATTGGTTTGCAAAGAGGAAAATATTGCATCAATCAACTCCTCTTTTGATTTCACCTTATCGGTGTACGGAATGACCATGTCATCTGGTATGCGGATAAAGTTTTCATCGATTATTTCTTCTTCTCCGTCACCGAATCGTAACAGAAAATCAGAAAATGATGGATCCAACCGTGCTCTCATTTTACTGTTAAACTCATCTTTTTGATTACAGACCAGAGAGGTGACATTCGTAAGTGTCGCGATCCTAGCGATCGGTCGGATTTTTAGTCCGGTCGTTGTTCTGGCACAACCAGGACTCGCGGCAGGGTGAACTTTAAATTTATAAGAGCTGGGGCTCAAACTATAAGTACTACCTACCTTGGGGGCAAGCAGTAAGTATAACTCGAGGTCGTTCTTAAATCGGAGCGAATTGAAATGAAGCGGATTCACCAAAGATTATTTTCACTAATAGGATGAGGGTAGGTAGATTGAATTTTTGATAGGTTTTGTTTTATAATTATCCTAAATGCAGAAAAGTAATTAACAGAAAATAAAGCTAGGGTTTAAGCAGACAAGTAGAGATGTGATTGCTGAAACTTCGATAATTAGGGGTTTCGGAATGATGTTCATTATAGATTAGATTAGAGACTTGCCAGATAAAAGACAAACAAACTTTCGGTGTAAACACTAGGACCCTACGTCTCAGGATTAAAACCGTGAAAGCATATGTCACTGGAATCCTAGGCTATCATGATTCTGATCAGATCAGGCTGCTTTCAAACCCCCCTGAACTAGTCTTGAGTAAGACCTCAGTAACCCTAAAGTATCTAGGGATCAGGCAAGAGGCAACAGACCGCAATTGTATTCACTGACCTTTCTTAACACCTAATCATCTATTTGGTTTTATTATGGCAGGTACTGATTGTATCCTATGTGTGTTTAACAATCGGTCTTAGTAGAGTCAAGCAATGTGATGGAGTATTAGACTTGTTGAGTCACTAGTCGCTGACCAACTCAATAATAAACAACTCGATGAAGAAATGATTTATATCAAAGCTGCTGTTGTTGAAGACTGGTACTCACTGGTCGCCACTCATTCTACTTCTGGATTTAACATGCTGAGGAAGATTAAAACTCAACTTTGTGTGTCGCTGATACAAGCAGCGAGAGTTTTATATCTTCATATTGAATAAGGCAAAAATCACTGCCCGAATAACAGCTAGTCACTGAAGAACAATAGTTCAAGTCATTCTACAAGAGCTTGTTAGCTCGCAGTGAGTGAGGAGGATTACTACATCTTCAGTGACTACATCAATAAAGTTTCTTTACAAGTACAAAGTCACTCTTCATATGTACTTCAGAAAATGTTTCTCGTACTTGAAGAATGTTTAAAGGATTACGTGGTAGCAAGTGATTGGTTTTAAGAAGACAAGATATTTGCGGTAACAGAATTAGGACCCGCAGAATGTCGGTTCATCAGAGATCAAGCCAATCAAGCAGCGACACGTGTCATTTCAAGATCCTATTTTATTGGAGATATTTACGGGATACTTGTAGTATATATAGAGTAGTACGTTGTACTTAGAAACTTGTCGTTTGTACATGTCAATCACTTGTATGTCAGTGATTAAGTTTGTCTAAGCACGTATCATCGATCAGCGAGTGAATAGTTAGCGTGTTTGTCCACTACTATTCATCTCAATTGTAATAGCTAGCTTGAGTGTTTGATTTAGATTAGCTTTGGCTAGTCTATTCCGCAATCAACATTCAGTGAGTTTTAATCTTAATAAAATTCACAAGTTAAGCTATTATTGTGTTGCTCTTCATTACCTTTACATACTCTGTTTGTGTTAGAACAATTAAAAACTGATTAAATAACTTGAATAAAATTGGAAAGAGTTTTTAATTGTATTCAATCCCCCTTCTATAATTAAACTTTACTTATTGAGATTCCAAATCACTTATCAATAGTGATTACGGGACTATCAATTGGTATCAGAGCAGAGTTGGTTTAAATTAATTAACCAGATCTGCAATGGAATCAGTAAAGTACAGTTGTTTCGTCTCTGAGTATCAAAAGGGAAATGGTTCTACTACCAAACCTCCAGCGTTTGATCCCTCTAGGATTGAAACCTGGATGTCCCGGATGATGATGTTTCTTGATCTTGTTGATGATCGTCTTTGCAATGTTATAACCAATGGTCCTCACATTCCAACCACAATTATTCCTGCTGTTGTAGCTACTGCTACTACTCCTGCCATACCAGAAATGGTTATGCCTAAGAGAGAGGAACAGTGGTCGGATGAGGATAGACGATTGGTTAGATTAGATAAACAAGCTAAAATTTACATAGGCATGGCACTTCCTGATGAAGTGTTCGAATCAATCAGGCTTTGTAAAACTGCAAAAGATATATGGGATACCCTTAGGAATATATATATTGGGACTCCTGATATTATTCGCTGCAGGGAAGTAAATCTCACTCGCCAGTATGAGCTATTCGCAATGGAACCCAATGAGTCGCTGATGCGCCCCTAGCCGTCAGTGTCGTTGGTGTTGTTGTAACGACTGAGGGTGCGATCAGGGTGTTTTAAAATTTGTTTTGCTTGGGGCCTAAACTTCTGAACTACCTACTGGTACTAGGTATTAGTACCTGATATTAGTATGTGGTAAGGATGATCAGGGTCATCTTTCCAGACGGTCGAATTTGAAACGGAGCTCGTTTGGATAATTCAGTCTTCAAGATAGGGTTCAGATAGTTGGTTTTGTTTGGGTTTTTATCTAATTTAAACTACTAAAGCAATAAAACTAAAATTGTTGGGTTTTCTATTCTCTAACTAGATTAATATACGCAGCGTAACTATAACAAAAATTAATCTAAGGCAATTAGGAAACTAAACCTTAAGGGATCTTTAACTTGAATAAATAAAAGCAATAAAACTAATAAGATAAATAGAAATTACTAACCTTTGAGAAAACAATTTCTCACGCGTAGACCACCTTGCAGAACCTTCGTAAGTTGGAGGCGAGTGCCCAAACCAGAACACCTTTAATGCTTCACACCCGAAAACCAAGAGAAATTCCCAAACTCCTAGGGTCCTGATTCTAAGTCGTGTAAACTCTCACAAGGAGTAGGAATGAGAAAAAGAGAAAGAACTGAAAACTATTCAATTCTGAGATGCCCTTTGAAAGCATAGGGGAGGTGCCTAACTATAGTGAAGGAGGAGGCCTAGGGTTTCATCCCCTGGCCGATGTGGGACAAACCATCAAGAATTTTAACCGGCGGTTGGACCTTCCAACCGGCGGTTGGATCATGTTTCCAGAATATTCTGCTACTCGTTCCACTGCCTTAACCCTTTTGACTCCAGCCGCCGGTTGAACCTTCCAACCGGCGGTTGGATCCGCTTTCCAGAACGTTCTATTAATTAATCCAATAATCAATTATCTCTCGTTTATTTCTCTTACTGTTCATTGAGGGCGACCCAAAAAGGACTATTCTTTTAATGATAGTCTTACCAATTTAGTTATGACCTTGGACACTATTCCAACAGTCTCCCACTTGGACAAGTCATCAACTACTATTGGTCTAAGCTTATCCATTAACTAAGCAGAGAGTGCCATCCAACGCAACTGCCGAACTCTGATTCTAATCTTAGAGTTAGCCCTTTAGATAAGTGATCAAGTATCCCTTTATTCTACTGATACCGTATGAATCGAGACATGGATTTTAATCAATCTCAAGATTCATAATTAGTTTTCTGATTTCCGATTACATTGACTATATGAGACTATTTGAACCGTCAACTTAGTCTCGGCCAGGCCTAGCACTTTAGAGTCAATCTTTAATCATCAGAGGGCCCAAGATATCGCTTTTCCCATTTTAGGCGAAAAGGAACAAATAAATTTTGACTACATAGCACTAGTCAACTCATCATGTCATACCTAGCATACACTTTATGACTGGCAGTTACGCATAACGTTTGAATAAACTAAAGTATTACAGATTTGAAAAACTATAAACTCAACGTATCTCCATTTTAAGAATAGAGGATATTATCATCTCAGAGTTACTCGTGATTCAATCCATGAAGTAACTTCCATGAGTGCGGGTCTCTCCTATACTTAAATCCCTATTAAGTACCCATGAGTGTTGCAACATTCTCCATACAATGTCTAATCTCCATAAACAATCTACTAACACTCCATGACAGTCTCGATTCACCACTTACTTCCAAGAACGTGAACAACTGAGGAGGTTCGAGTAAAAACTGTTTTACTCGGGAAGTGGTGTCTAAACATGCAAAACAGAAACACAATGACAAAAAATAGTAAATGGTAGAACTCCTTCCAATAAATAAATCTCCATTATTTAATCACCAAGTCTATATCAATTTCCATCATTGTTTACAACGTTTCAATAATCAAACTAACAACTAAAACTTTACATTATCTCTTAAGCCTATGCTCCTAGCATGCTCATCATGTTTGGATTTTCCAAGTGGCTTTGTGAACGGATCAGCCGCATTATCTTCTGATCTTATGCTCTTCACAATCACGTGTCCCTCTTCTACTTTCCTTCGAACAAAATGGTATTTTCTTTCAATATGCTTTGACTTTCCGTGATCCTTGGGTTCTTTACTCAAGGCGACCGCACTTTCGTTATCACAGAATATTTCAATGGGGTCTTGAACCGTTGGAACAACTCCAAGATCTCCAATGAAATTCTTAATCCAGATGGCTTCCTTTGAAGCCTCGCAAGCCGCTATGTACTCAAACTCGCACGTTGAGTCTGCCACCGTATCTTGCTTGGAACTCTTCCATGTCACCGCTCCCCCATTCAGTAAGAATACCCAACCAGACTGTGAACGGCTATCATCTCTATCTGTTTGGAAACTTGCATCACTATAACCCGTTACTCTAAGTTCCTCTTCTCCACCATAAGCCAAGAACCTTTCCTTAGTATTTCTCAAATACTTAAGAATATTCTTTACAGCTGTCCAATGACCTTCACCAGGATTCTGCTGATGTCGACTTACTAAGCTCAAAGCAAATGAGACATCAGGCCTTGTACACGTCATGGCATACATGATCGATCCTATAGCCGAAGCATATGTGACTCGACTCATTCTATCCGACTCTTCCTTAGATTTCAGACAAAGATCCTTACTGATCTTGTAACACCCCCAAATTTAATGATTTGCGGAAGCACGATTTGGGTGTTACTAATCAATAACAAAGCACAAAGATATATAGTAAACGACTCTATATGCGTCGTTTTAACAAAATATATTAATATTGAAATGTTTACAACATTTAAAGCTTTACATAGCTCGAGTTTAAATGAAAGGAGATTTCAGTACATAAGTACTTGTACAAAATATACTAATGCAAGAAAATCTCAAACGTCTGTATGCTGACTCGAGCTAGAAGTCCTGAAGCAGAAACAACCTACAGCTTGGTACCTGCGATACATGCTAAATGGGTCAGCTAAAGCTGGTGAGCTCACAGGTTTGAAATCAAGTAATATAGTATGAACCGCAAAATTTAAATAATTGAATTGCATCCAGCAATTGATAATGTATATGTATACAACCATGAGCACATAGTTGAGCTTAACTCGAGGGCCGGGTCCCCTATAGAGAATTCCGGGCGAGGTGCCTCCACGAATGCCTAATCAACATTCGTCTTCCCAAATATTAGTACGTTCGTTTACCCGGTTAGTGCTTGCTAACCCGAACAAGGAGGGTCAATCCTATATGGTACCATATACTAATATTCACGCTACAACGTATTAACAACTATGCTGACGGAGGACTTTAAATGATTAGTTGTGAAAAACTCATGTAGTATATGAAATGTTTGTACTTGCGTTCACATGTTAAAATTGAGCAATGTATCACACCCCTGAGTAAAACAGTAAAAAGAGGGGCTATGAGACTCACCTGAGTCTGAAAGCGTTTAAATAAACGTAAGTTGATTAGCCGAGTGATGAAGTCCAAAGACTTGTAACCTGAGGGTGTCCACGACACGCGATGGTTATACACATGATTGGGTATCTCAAAAGATCACCCTTGTAGTTGTTACACAACTATATATATGTCCAAATTACTACGATTTGGTTGATTTGTTAAGTGTTTGAAAACGTGTACGGCCCGTTGGTGATTAATTGTAATAATAGTCCTGATGTTATCACATTGATTTCGAAGTGTTATACTCGAAAAGTATATTCCATTATGTTTGAAAAGTTGTATCGTTTAAGCGTTTTGAAGTCATACAAGTTTGACACTTGGTGAGAAATGTGCTTACGGAATCTAAGTACGGGGGTCCGGGGGCAGCGCCCCTGGCTGGGGTCGAGATGCCAGGTCAGCTCGAAAATTTTTTATTTCTACTATATTGCTTTGGTGAAAAACGCATCTGGGATCTGAATTCGGGTAAAATCGAGTGATAAATTTCGAGTCTCGACACTTAGTAAAAATCTGAGTTTTCTGTGTTTTGCGACACAATATGTGACACAAAAGTTTGTCATGCGACACAAGGGTTATGTCGCATAAAGTATGCGACACAATATCTATACGACACCAAGGTTGTGTCGCATAGATTCGAGATGCTGATTCAACAACGACATAAGGGTTGTGTCGTATAGTGTTTGCGACATAAGGTACGACACAATATAGTGTCGCATGGGATACGACATAACTGGCAAAATACGACATAACATGCGACACAAGGCTTGTGTCGCATTGAGGAACATCAGCCCAGAAAGTTTCGGCTGCCGAGATTTTTCCGGCCAAAACCCAATTTAAACTCGTTTTTAAGCTATGAAATCGTGTTCTACTCTTTGTAATGGACATATATAAGTTATATAAACACTAACAAGTGAAAATACTAAGAATCGAGAGTTTTCAGGATTTTGTCGGAAACTTACAAAGTGGCGAAATGGAAATCCGGAAAGATAGAAGTGTAGATCGTTGTGAGGTGGTCGTGAATCTCTAAAAATCTTGGTGATCCGAGTGCGTATAAGGGTGTTATTTTGCGATTTTAGTGAATGTGGTGGTTTTGGAGAAAAGAGAGAAAAGGAGAGTAAGAGAGAGAGAGATGAGAAAAATGAGGGAAAAAGATGGGAGGTGGAGGTTATCTCCACTTTTCAGTCTTCGCCCCGCGCTCCGCGTGGTGTTCGTTTTCTCCGTCAATTAACGTATTAATAAATATTTTGCGCGTTAATTAACCATTTTAAAATACGAATTTTTGTTTAATAATTTAATTAAATTGTTTTACCAATTATCTAATAATTTAAAGATTTAAAATGTGATTTAAATAATTTGCGTATTTTGTTGTTAATTAGGTAAGTTTTAATTGTACGAAGCGGGACAACTTTGGGAATAAAATTTAAACAGTAGTTTGGACCCAGTAATGTTTTCAGAAAATGTTTTATACTTAAATATAAATTGTGTCACCAACGTCCGTATTTATGGAACCGAAATACATTCGATTTAAATTGCGTACGATTTAATCAAATCGCATTTTCGTATATATTCAACAATATATATTTCGATACATAAATTAGCCTAACACAGAACTAATTACATGTATTAATATATGATTAGGCACTAATTTACTAGTCCTAATTTGGCGGGTGTTACAGATCTTAATGCCATGATGTAAGGGCAAATTCCCTTTCTTAGAGTTCTCCATTTTGAATCTTTTTAAAATTTTATCCAAGTATATATCCTGGCTAAGTCCTATGAGACGTCTCGACCTATCTCTATAAATCTTTATACCAAGAATATATGCTGCATCTCCCAAGTCTTTCATAGCGAAACATTTTCCTAACCAATCCTTTACACCTTGTAAGGTTGGGACATCGTTTCCTATGAGTAGTATATCATCCACATATAATAATGGGAAGACTACAACACTCCCACTAAACTTGACATATATACAGGACTCATCTTCACTTCTAGAAAATCCAAACTCTGTGACTTTCTCATGGAAGCAGAGATTCCAGCTACGAGAGGCTTGTTTAAGTCCATAAATAGCCTTTTGAAGCTTGCACACTCTATTAGGATACTTTGCATTTTCAAAACCCTCCGGTTGTGCCATGAACACATCCTCTGTCAGTTTCCCGTTAAGGAAGGCAGTTTTGACATCCATCTGCCAAATTTCATAATCATGAAATGCAGCTATGGCTAGCATAATCCTAGTAGGGTGCACGCTGCTGAGTTCGGATGGTAGCTGCAATCGATAAGCTACGGGACCAATCCGCTCGAGGATCTCAAAAGGCCCGATGTACCTGGGATTTAACTTCCCGCGTTTGCCAAAACGGATGACGCCTTTCCAAGGCGATACTTTTAAGAGTACTCGATCCCCCACTTGGAACTCGAGTGGTTTGCGTCTCACGTCAGCATAACTTTTCTGACGATCACGTGCGGCTTTGAGTCGGTTTTGGATTTCCACAATTTTCTCAGTGGTGGCGTGTATGAGTTCAGGACCAGTGAGTTGGCTGTCTCCCACTTCGGTCCAACAAATAGGTGATCGGCACTTACGACCGTACAGTGCCTCAAAAGGTGCAGCCTTAATACTGGCGTGATAGCTGTTATTGTACGAGAATTCGCACAACGGTAGATGTCTTTCCCAGTTTGTACCGAAATCAACTACGCAGGCGCGTAGCATATCTTCCAGTGTCTGAATGGTTCGTTCACTTTGGCCATCGGTTTGAGGATGGTACGCGGTGCTCATATCAAGACGAGTACCTAATGCTTTTTGAAGTGACTGCCAAAAGTGAGAGGTGAAGCGGGCATCTCTGTCAGAGATGATCGAGATTGGAACACCGTGTTGAAAAACGATTTCCTTGATGTAGATTTGTGCGAGGCGTTCCATTTTATCACTTTCCTTGATTGCCAGGAAATGAGCAGACTTGGTGAGACGATCGACGATCACCCAAATGGTATCACAACCGCTCGACGACTTAGGTAGTTTGGTTATGAAATCCATGGCAATTTGTTCCCATTTCTATTCAGGGATTTCAGGTTGTTGGAGTAAACCAGAAGGTTTTTGATGTTCGGTTTTGACTTTTGAGCAAGTAAGACACTTGCTGACATAAGTGGCAATTTCGGCTTTCATGTTCGGCCACCAATAAAATTCCTTGATGCCGTGGTACATCTTATCAGATCCCGGATGGATAGAATATTTAGACTTGTGAGCTTCATCCATCACCAAGTCTCGTAGGTTCCCGAAACTAGGCAACCAGATTCGGTTTAAGAAATACCTAATCCCGTTAGGTCTGAATTCGAATTGTTTGTCAATACCCCGTAAGGCTTCGTTTATGATGTTTTCAGGTTTCAGGGCTTCGATCTGAGCGGTATGAATCTGAATGGTAAGATCGTTGTGAATGGTCATACTGAGGGCTCGGACTCGAAGTGGTTTTGGTCGTTCCTTTCGACTGAGGGCATCGGCTACAACATTAGCCTTCCCTGGATGGTACTTGATTTCACAATCGTAATCGGTAAGCAACTCGACCCATCGACGTTGCCTCATATTGAGATCCTTCTGATCGAATATATGTTTAAGACTTTTATGATCGGTAAAGATTGTGCACTTAGTGCCGTAGAGATAATGTCTCCAGATTTTGAGAGCAAAAACGACCGCTCCAAGTTCGAGATCATGAGTGGTGTAGTTCTTTTCGTGGATTTTAAGTTGTCGTGAGGCGTAGGCAATAACTTTGTCCCGTTGCATCAGCACGCAACCGAGACCTTGATGGGAAGCATCGCAGTATACCATGAAGTCATCGGTGCCTTCGGGTAAGGATAGAATGGGAGCACTGCAAAGCTTTTGTTTCAATAATTGAAAGGCCGACTCTTGTTTATCAGTCCAATTGAACTTCTTTTCTTTCTGAGTCAGTACCGTGAGTGGCTGAGCTATTTTGGAGAAATTTTCGATGAATCGCCGATAGTACCCAGCAAGACCCAAGAATTGACGTACTTCAGTTGCAGTGGTGGGTGTTTGCCAGTCTTTGATAGCCTCGATTTTTGATGGGTCAACGTGAATTCCCTGACTGTCGATCACGTGACCAAGGAATTGAACGGTTTTTATCCAGAACTCACACTTAGAGAATTTGGCATAAAGCTCCTCGTGTCTAAGTAGTTCCAGAATGGTTCTGAGGTGTTGCGCATGTTCCTGCTTGTTGCGCGAGTAAATGAGTATGTCATCGATAAAGACAATGACAAACTTGTCGAGGTAAGGTTTACACACCCGGTTCATGAGGTCCATGAATACAGCCGGTGCGTTGGTTAGACCGAAGGGCATCACTTGGAATTCGTAGTGCCCGTAACGAGTTCTGAAAGTAGTTTTTGGAATATCGGTGTCGCGAACCCGTAACTGATGATATCCTGATCGCAGGTTGATTTTTGAGTAGAAAGTTGAACCCTGAAGTTGGTCGAATAGATCATCAATGCGAGGAAGTGGATAACGGTTCTTGACGGTCAATTTGTTCAATTCTCGATAGTCGATGCACATTCGGAATGAACCGTCCTTCTTTTTAACAAATAAGACCGGAGCTCCCCAAGGTGAAGAACTCGGTCTAATGAATCCTCTGTCCAGGAGTTCCTGTAATTGGGTGGACAACTCCTGAAGTTCGGATGGGGCTAAACGGTACGGTGCGCGGGCCACCGGTGCGGCACCCGGCATGAGATCGATTGAGAACTCAACCTGTCTGGGTGGAGGTAGCCCAGGTAGTTCTTCCGGAAAGACTTCGGGAAAGTCTCTAACAATTGGCACATCCTCAAGTCGCTTCTCCTCCGACTTCTTCTCTGTGATGTGTGCAAGTATTGAAGGGTAACCCTTTCTCAGAAATTTTCGGGTTTTTAAGCAAGAGATGATATTGAGTCTCGTCCCACCGGTCTCCCCCTGTATGATCAAGGTTCTACCGACGGCGAGTGGGATACGGACGATCTTATCGAAACAAACGATTTCGGCTCGGTGTTTTGACAACCAGTCCATTCCAATGATGATGTCGAAACTTTCGATTTCAACGGGTACAAGATCGATTGAAAAGGTCTCGTCAGCTAGGTTTAAAGTGCAATTAGGTATCACACTATTGGTTTCTATAAGTTTCCCATTTGCTAGCTCTACAGTGTACTTAACATCTAACGTAACATGAGTGATGTCAAGTAGTGGACAAAAGTCATCAGAGATAAAGCTTCTATCAGCACCAGTATCAAATAGGACAGAAGCAGTTAAGTTGTTGAGGAGGAACATACCCGAGACCACATTCGGGTCTTGGCGGGCGTCCCCGGAGTTGATGATGAAGGCTCTACTTCGGGCGTTGTTGTTGCTGTTGCGGTTGTTATTGTTGTTGCTGTTGCGGTTGTTATTGTTGTTGTTGTTGTTCTTCAACTTTGGGCACGTGTCCCTGAAGTGCCCGGGGTTCCCACACTCAAAGCAGACTTTGGGTGGCCTAGTGTTGTTAGGAGAGTGGCAATCTTTGGTGAGGTGGCCGTACCTCTTGCAATTGTTGCAAAAGGGACCACAGGAACCTTCATGGTGACGGCTACACTTGGAACAATAGGGTTTGCTCCCAGTGTAGCCCCGTTTGATGTCTATGGTGGTGTTGTAGGCTTTGATGGTGTCGGATTTCTTATTTTGTTGGTTTGGGTGGTTGTTGTGGTAGTCAGACCACTTTCTTTTATTGTTGTGGGAGGATGAAGTGGGTGGTTCAGAATCTTGGCTCATTGCCATCAGGTCTTGGGCAAGTAGGATTGCACCGTCAATGGTGGCTTGGTTTGAAGAGGCGACGTGCCCCCGAACAGGTTCTGGAAGACCAAGGATGTAATTCCTAATTTTATCAGTTTCAGTGCTTACCATGGCTGGGCGGAGGGCAGCGAGTTGCTGGAATCTGGTGGTATAACCATCGATATCACCACCCTGAACCTTTAGGTTCCAGAACTCCTCGTCCAGCTTTTGGAGTTTGTCGATTGAGCAGTATTTGGCGGTGAGTTTTGCTTTCAAGTCCTCCCAAGAGAGTTGGTAGGCAGTGTCAGCACCCACGGATTGGGAATATGAGTTCCACCAAGAGTGGGCATCATCTTTGAGAGAGCAGGTGGCGAAGTTTACTTTGTCGTTCTCCGCGCATTTGCTGACACGGAAAACAGTTTCCATCTTTTCGAACCATCTGATTAGTCCGATGGCTCCTTCAGTACCCTTGAAACTCGAGGGTTTGCAGCTCTGAAAGTCCTTGTAAGAACAAGGTTTAGCAGCAGGGGTTTCAGCGGCATCGCTGTTTCTCGCGGAATTCTGTGGAGTATTCCGAGCCAAAGCTTCAGTCACAGCCTGGGTTATGAGCGATGTAAGCTGAGCATCGGTGTATGGTCTTGTCTTTGGCGGCATGATTCTTCAATAAAAGAAATGAAGATACATGAGATTTTGTAAGAAAGTTGTATTTGTCTCAGATGTACATGTATAAAGGCGGTAATACATAACATCAATACGAAAAAGGAAAATGGCAATCAGTATAAGTAGAATCAACAAGAAATATTTGATAGATAATACGAGTTCAAAGGTTACATCCTACGGATGTATTACAAAAGGCGTTGGGAATTGTTGCATCCGACCGAATCAATAAGTAGCGCTTAGATAGTTATTAGACTACAGGATAGATTACAAGACAACAACTACACTAGTCTCAACGTAGATTAATCTGCTCCATCATCTCAACGAGACGATCCACAGTATTGGCAAGTCTGCTGGCCTGTCGGGCGTTGTCTTCAGCCAGGCCAGTCGTTGTACCAAACCACGGGCATATTCTTCCGTTTCCCGTGAGCGTTGTTCACATTCTTCTAGCCTGTGTTTCAAAAGGGCGGTTTCTACGCTTATCTCCACCACTTTGTTGAAAAGAACGTCTACATTATTAATGGTGTTTTCGTGATCCTCGGTGACTTGTTCGATGCGTTCGAGATATGTAAGTCTCCAGTTCTCGTTGGTTTCTTGCAACACGACATCCATGGTGAGAAGTCGCTGCTCGTGTTGGTTTACCCTAGCAGCTAAGGCCGGCAAGGTGAAGTGAGTGGGGTACGAGCCAGCTCGAGGCAACCTGGCGTTCCTCCTATCTACCCTTGGGTTCTGCGACCCGGATTGAGAGCGAGATGAATTTGATGGTGTGTTTGCCATTTCTGAGACAAAACTTTAGTAAGAGTGAGGCCTATATCCATATAGTTCCTATATAATATAGCCTATTGAGTGTCTAGCACAAACATGTTTAAGTCTCGGTTCTCTCGTGTAACACCCCCGAAATTCACTGTTTTGCGGAAGCATAGTTTGGGGTGTTACTAATCAAATATCACAGCACAAAGATAAAGCAAACGACATCTATATGCAACGTTTGTAAATTAGTTACATTCCATTGATATAATGTTTGAAAACTTAGTGTTTTCGTATACAAAATGTAGTTTCCCCTAGAGTCCACGCGTATAGCGGGAGATTCTATTACATAATCGTAATATACAAAAGATAATGCTAAGAATCTCCGTTAATGCAGTTGTGTTGAAATCATGCGACTCTAGCTAAATCCCGGAGTAATCCTACTCCATCCGGGTACCTGAGAAAACATGCTAAAAAGTGTCAACCAAAAGGTTGGTGAATCTCACAGGTTTGTAAGTAATATCAGCTTTGAACACGAGATTTCATTAGTAATGCCCGTAGGCGTAAAATCAGCAATTGCAATCCAGCAATCGTAAAACCGGTATTTGCAATCCAGCAAATGTAATTAAATAAGTTTATACCGTTGCCATGAGGCTCATAATCGAAGCTTAACCCGTTCATAATAAGTGTTGCTCCCGCGACATGCTCGAAACTGAGCAAGCGTAAGTAACGAAATAATAGTCGCCCGTTTATACAGAACGGTTCGTGGTAGCGCTACTACCCCGGGCAGGGAGGGTCATTTCCCTAATGGATCCATTAACTAGTGTTCGCGCTTAAGTCCATAACTAACGATATATGATGGAGAGACTTCTGTAAATAGTAAATAACTCATGCAATTCCGTTTGGTATAGTAAGCAGTTTTAGTACTTGTGTTCAAGAAAAGTAAGCAATGTATCTCACCCCGTATGTAAAACAGTAAAAGTGGGGCTGTAAGACTCACCTGAGTCGAGTAGTAAGCGGTGGAATTCAGTAAGTAGTGAGTAGGTTCTCCGAACCCGTAACCTTTAAATGCCTAAACATATAAAGTCAAGTAAGTAGATGTCTCGCAAGACCATCTAGTCTAGTTGTCTACACAACTCGTTATGTCCAAGTGTTTGTTTAGTAATCCGTTTGTAGTTTGAAAACAAATATGGCCCGTTGGTGACGGTTTGTAATAAGGATTCAAAGTGTTATCATTATATGTATCGTTGAATCAGGTTTCGTTATTTGTAAGTGTTCGACACTTAGTGTGAAAAGTATTTACGACATCTAAACACGGGGGTCCGGGGGCAGCGCCCCTGGTAGCGGGGTCCAAGGGGCAGAGCCCCTGGCTGGGGTCGAGCTGCCAGGTCAGCTTGGAAAATTTTTATTCCTACCACTTTCCTTTAGTGAAAACGTATCCGAAATCTGGATTTGGAGTAAAATTAGGTGGTAAAATCCTGGTTCCGACACTTAGTAATATCTGAGTTTTCAGGGTTCTGTTTTATGCGACGTTGGGTGCGACATCGCAAGCGACGTAAGGTGCGACGTGGGCGTGTGCGTCGCATTATGCGACCTTCGCAATTCAATGCGACGTAGGGTGTTGCGTCGCTAAGTGCGACGTTAGTTCGGTTTGCGACGTTAAAGTCTACGTCGCTTCGTGCGACATCCGCAAGTTAATGCGACGTAATTGGGCTGCGTCGCTAGTGCGACGCTGAGATTTTTGTGCGACGTAGGTCGCGACATCGCAGAGGCCCCTGGCCAGGTGCGACGTTGCGGTCTGATGGCCGGAAATTTAGTCGAAAACGAGTTTCCCGGTTTCCGTTGGGTCCAAATCTTTTACCCAACCCAAAAATGGACATAACAAGCCATTATAAACCATAAACAAGTAAAAATGATCAAAAACGAGAGATGTCGGGATTTGTCAGAAACTTACAAAGTGTCGGATTGAAAATCCGAAAAGATAGGATGGTAGATCGTGTTGCGGTGGTGCTTTTATTCCAAAGGGGCGAGGAAATCCGAGTGGGTTTAGTGGTAGTATTATGCAATTTTGAATGGTGGTGGTGGGTTTTCTTTTTAGAGAGAAAGAAAGAAAGAGAGAGAAGAGGGAAGTGGAGAATGAGAAAGAAAAAGGAAAATGGGGAGGTTTATCCTCCCATTTTTCAGTCCCCGCGATCGGGCTCAGTGCGGTGTTCGTTTTCTCCGTCATTTAAACGTTAAATATTTATTTTGCACATTAATTATCCATTTTTAATTACAAGTTTTGTTAAATAAGTTTTATCGAATTATTTTGTCAAATCTTTAAATGAATTATGTATTTTGTGTTTAAGTCGCGTTTATTACGTTTTGTTGTATTTTTTTAAAATGTCGTCGTGATAATATGTAAATAATGTCCGTTCAGTTGCGTATTTTATATAAAAATACGTTCTCATTATTTAAGTTAATTTCTGTCACCAACGTCCAAATAACTGGGTCGGACTCCGTCCGGTTAATTTGTACGATTCATCCAAATCGCATAAGTACACTCATATATATATAAATCACCTTATATATATATACAAATAGAGCCTGTAATTAGTCCTATTACATACTAATTACAACTAGTTACAAACAATTAGGCATAATTAATTATCCTAATTAGGCAGGTGTTACATCTCGAGGTCAGAGTCTTCTAGTGTACCCTGTTCAGCCATAACTACCTTCAGATCTTACATCATCTTTGCTTAATTGTACATAGTTGATCAGGCTATGTTAAATTAAACTCGTATGACGTAATCACTGAACCAGTTATACCTAATAAGGAATACTACCTAATGGTCATAGTCTAGGCCCACTAAATGCAACCTAGTTCACTATAACTTTAGGCTTTGATACCAATCTGTAACACCCCCAAATTTAATGATTTGCGGAAACACGATTTGGGTGTTAGTAATCAATAACAAAGCACAAAGATATATGGTAAACGACTCTATATGCGTCGTTTTAACAAAATATATTAATATTGAAATGTTTACAACATTTAAAGCTTTACATAGCTCGAGTTTAAATGAAAGGAGATTTCAGTACATAAGAAATTGTACAAAATATACTAATGCAAGGAAATCTCAAACGTCTGTATGCTGACTCGAGCTAAAAGTCCTGAAGCCGAAACAAACTACTGCTTGGTACCTGCGATACATGCTAAATGGGTCAGCTAAAGCTGGTGAGCTCACAGGTTTGAAATCAAGTAATATAGTATGAACCGCAAGATTTAAATAATTGAATTGCATCCAGCAATTGATAATGTATATGTATACAGCCATGAGCACATAGTTGAGCTTAACTCGAGGGCCGGGTCCCCTAAAGAGAATTCCGGGCGAGGTGCCTCCACGAATGCCTAATCGACATTCGTCTTCCCAAATATTAGTACGTCCGTTTACCCGGTTAGTGCTTGCTAACCCGAACGAGGAGGGTCAATCCTATATGGTACCATATACTAATATTCACGCTACAATGTATTAACAACTATGCTGACGGAGGACTTTAAATGATTAGTTGTGAAAAACTCATGTAGTATATGAAATGTTTGTACTTGCGTTCACATGTTAAAATTGTAATGTATCACACCCCTGAGTAAAACAGTAAAAAGAGGGGCTATGAGACTCACCTGAGTCTGAAAGCGTTTAAATAAACGTAACTTGATTAGCCGAGTGATGAAGTCCAAAGACTTGTAACCTGAGGGTGTCCACGACACGCGATGGTTATACACATGATTGGGTATCTCAAAAGATCACCCTTGTAGTTGATACACAACTATATATATGTCCAAATTACTACGATTTGGTTGATTTGTTAAGTGTTTGAAAACGTGTACGGCCCGTTGGTGATTAATTGTAATAATAGTCCTGATGTTATCACATTGATTTCGAAGTGTTATACTCGAAAAGTATATTCCATTATGTTTGAAAAGTTGTATCGTTTAAGCGTTTTGAAGTCATACAAGTTTGACACTTGGTGAGAAATGTGCTTACGGAATCTAAGTACGGGGGTCCGGGGGCAGCGGCCCTGGCTGGGGTCGAGATGCCAGGTCAGCTCAAAATTTTTTTATTTCTACTATATTGCTTTGGTGAAAAACGCATCTGGGATCTGAATTCGGGTAAAATCGAGTGATAAATTTCGAGTCTCGACACTTAGTAAAAATATGAGTTTTCTGTGTTTTGCGACACAATATGCGATACAAAAGTTTGTCATGCGACACAAGAGTTATGTCGCATAAAGTATGCGACACAATATCTATACGACACCAAGGTTGTGTCTCATATATTCGAGATGCTGATTCAACAGCGACATAAGGGTTGTGTCGTATAGTGTTTGCGACATAAGGTACGACACAATATAGTGTCGCATGGGATACGACATAACTGGCCTCATACGACACAAGATACGACATAACTGGCAAAATACGACATAACATGCGACACAAGGCTTGTGTCGCGTTGAAGAACATCAGCCCAGAAAGTTTCGGCTGCCGAGATTTTTCCGCCAAAACCCAATTTAAACTCGTTTTTAAGCTATGAAATCGTGTTCTACTCTTTGTAATGGACATATATAAGTTATATAAACACTAACAAGTGAAAATACTAAGAATCGAGAGTTTTCGGGATTTTGTCGGAAACTTACAAAGTGGCGAAATGGAAATCCGGAAAGATAGAAGTGTAGATCGTTGCGAGGTGGTCGTGAATCTCTAAAAATCTTGGTGATCCGAGTGCGTATAAGGGTGTTATTTTGCGATTTTAGTGAATGTGGTGGTTTTGGAGATAAGAGAGAAAAGGAGAGTAAGAGAGAGAGAGAGATGAGAAAAATGAGGGAAAAACATGGGAGGTGGAGGTTATCTCCACTTTTCAGTTTTCGCCCCGCGCTCCGCGTGGTGTTCGTTTTCTCCGTCAATTAACGTATTAATAAATATTTTGCGAGTTAATTAACCATTTTAAAATACGAATTTTTGTTTAATAATTTAATTAAATTGTTTTACCAATTATCTAATAATTTAAAGATTTAAAATGTGATTTAAATAATTTACGTATTTTGTTGTTAATTAGGTAAGTTTTAATTGTACGAAGCGGGACAACTTTGGGAATAAAATTTAAACAGTAGTTTGGACCCAGTAATGTTTTCAGAAAATGTTTTATACTTAAATATAAATTGTGTCACCAACGTCCGTATTTATGGAACCGAAATACATTCGATTTAAATTGCGTACGATTTAATCAAATCACATTTTCGTATATATTCAACAATATATATTTCGATACATAAATTAGCCTAACACAGAACTAATTACATGTATTAATATATGATTAGGCACTAATTTACTAGTCCTAATTTGGCGGGTGTTACAGATCTTAATGCCATGATGTAAGGGCAAATTCCCTTTCTTAGAGTTCTCCATTTTGAATCTTTTCAAAATTTTATCCAAGTATATATCCTGGCTAAGTCCTATGAGACGTCTCGACCTATCTCTATAAATCTTTATACCAAGAATATATGCTGCATCTCCCAAGTCTTTCACAGCGAAACATTTTCCTAACCAATCCTTTACACCTTGTAAGGTTGGGACATCGTTTCCTATGAGTAGTATATCATCCACATATAATAATAGGAAGACTACAACACTCCCACTAAACTTGACATATATACAGGACTCATCATCACTTCTAGAAAATCCAAACTCTGTGACTTTCTCATGGAAGCAGAGATTCCAGCTACGAGAGGCTTGTTTAAGTCCATAAATAGCCTTTTGAAGCTTGCACACTCTATTAGGATACTTTGCATTTTCAAAACCCTCCGGTTGTTCCATGAACACATCCTCTGTCAGTTTCCCGTTAAGGAAGGCGGTTTTGACATCCATCTGCCAAATTTCATAATCATGAAATGCAGCTATGGCTAGCATAATCCTAGTAGGGTGCACGCTGCTGAGTTCGGATGGTAGCTGCAATCGATAAGCTACGGGGCCAATCCGCTCGAGGATCTCAAAAGGCCCGATGTACCTGGGATTTAACTTCCCGCGTTTGCCAAAACAGATGACGCCTTTCCAAGGCGATACTTTTAAGAGTACTCGATCCCCCACTTGGAACTCGAGTGGTTTGCGTCTCACGTCAGCATAACTTTTCTGACGATCACGTGCGGCTTTGAGTCGGTTTTGGATTTCCACAATTTTCTCAGTGGTGGCGTGTATGAGTTCAGGACCAGTGAGTTGACTGTCTCCCACTTCGGTCCAACAAATAGGTGATCGGCACTTATGACCGTATAGTGCCTCAAAAGGTGCAGCCTTAATACTGGCGTGATAGCTGTTATTGTACGAGAATTCGCACAACGGTAGATGTCTTTCCCAGTTTGTACCGAAATCAACTACGCAGGCGCGTAGCATATCTTCCGGTGTCTGAATGGTTCGTTCACTTTGGCCATCGGTTTGAGGATGGTACGCGGTGCTCATATCAAGACGAGTACCTAATGCTTTTTGAAGTGACTGCCAAAAGTGAGAGGTGAAGCGGGCATCTCTGTCAGAGATGATCGAGATTGGAACACCGTGTTGAGAAACGATTTCCTTGATGTAGATTTGTGCGAGGCGTTCCATTTTATCACTTTCCTTGATTGCCAGGAAATGAGCAGACTTGGTGAGACGATCGATGATCACCCAAATGGTATCACAACCGCTCGACGACTTAGGTAGTTTGGTTATGAAATCCATGGCAATTTGTTCCCATTTCTATTCAGGGATTTCAGGTTGTTGGAGTAAACCAGAAGGTTTTTGATGTTCGGTTTTGACTTTTGAGCAAGTAAGACACTTGCTGACATAAGTGGCAATTTCGGCTTTCATGTTCGGCCACCAATAAAATTCCTTGATGCCGTGGTACATCTTATCAGATCCCGGATGGATAGAATATTTAGACTTGTGAGCTTCATCCATCACCAAGTCTCGTAGGTTCCCGAAACTAGGCAACCAGATTCGGTTTAAGAAATACCTAATCCCGTTAGGTCTGAATTCGAATTGTTTGTCAATACCCCGTAAGGCTTCGTTTTTGATGTTTTCATGTTTCAGGGCTTCGATCTGAGCGGTATGAATCTGAATGGTAAGATCGTTGTGAATGGTCATACTGAGGGCTCGGACTCGAAGTGGTTTTGGTCGTTCCTTTTGACTGAGGGCATCGGCTACAACATTAGCCTTCCCTGGATGGTACTTGATTTCACAATCGTAATCGGTAAGCAACTCGACCCATCGACGTTGCCTCATATTGAGATCCTTCTGATCGAATATATGTTTAAGACTTTTATGATCGGTAAAGATTGTGCACTTAGTGCCGTAGAGATAATGTCTCCAGATTTTGAGAGCAAAAACGACCGCTCCAAGTTCGAGATCATGAGTGGTGTAGTTCTTTTCGTGGATTTTAAGTTATCATGAGGTGTAGGCAATAACTTTGTCCCGTTGCATCAGCACACAACCGAGACCTTGATGGGAAGCATCGCAGTATACCATGAAGTCATCGGTGCCTTCGGGTAAGGATAGAATGGGAGCACTGCAAAGCTTTTGTTTCAATAATTGAAAGGCCGACTCTTGTTTATCAGTCCAATTGAACTTCTTTTCTTTCTGAGTCAGTACCGTGAGTGGCTGAGCTATTTTGGAGAAATTTTCGATGAATCGCCGATAGTACCCAGCAAGACCCAAGAATTGACGTACTTCAGTTGCAGTGGTGGGTGTTTGCCAGTCTTTGATAGCCTCGATTTTTGATGGGTCAACGTGAATTCCATGACTGTCGATCACGTGACCAAGGAATTGAACGGTTTTTATCCAGAACTCACACTTAGAGAATTTGGCATAAAGCTCCTCGTGTCTAAGTAGTTCCAGAATGGTTCTGAGGTGTTGCGCATGTTCCTGCTCGTTGCGCGAGTAAATGAGTATGTCATCGATAAATACAATGACAAACTTGTCGAGGTAAGGTTTACACACCCGGTTCATGAGGTCCATGAATACAGCCGGTGCGTTGGTTAGACCGAAGGGCATCTCTTGGAATTCGTAGTGCCCGTAACGAGTTCTGAAAGCAGTTTTTGGAATATCGGTGTCGCGAACCCGTAACTAATGATATCCTGATCGCAGGTCGATTTTTGAGTAAAAAGTTGAACCCTGAAGTTGGTCGAATAGATCATCAATGCGAGGAAGTGGATAACGGTTCTTGATAGTCAATTTGTTCAATTCTCGATAGTCGATGCACATTCGGAATGAACCGTCCTTCTTTTTAACAAATAAGACCGGAGCTCCCCAAGGTGAAGAACTCGGTCTAATGAATCCTCTATCCAGGAGTTCCTGTAACTGGGTGGACAACTCCTGAAGTTCGGATGGGGCTAAACGGTACGGTGCGCGGGCCACCGGTGCGGCACCCGGCACGAGATCGATTGAGAACTCAACCTGTCTGGGTGGAGGTAGACCAGGTAGTTCTTCCGGAAAGACTTCGGGAAAGTCTCTAACAATTGGCACATCCTCAAGTCGCTTCTCCTCCGACTTCTTCTCTGTGATGTGTGCAAGTATTGAAGGGTAACCCTTTCTCAGAAATTTTCGGGTTTTTAAGCAAGAGATGATATTGAGTCTCGTCCCACCGGTCTCCCCCTGTATGATCAAGGTTCTACCGACGGCGAGTGGGATACGGACGATCTTATCGAAACAAACGATTTCGGCTCGGTGTTTTGACAACCAGTCCATTCCAATGATGATGTCGAAACTTCCGATTTCAACGGGTACAAGATCGATTGAAAAGGTCTCGTCAGCTAGGTTTAAAGTGCAATTAGGTATCACACTATTGGTTTCTATAAGTTTCCCATTTGCTAGCTCTACAGTGTACTTAACATCTAACGTAACATGAGTGATGTCAAGTAGTGGACAAAAGTCATCAGAGATAAAGCTTCTATCAGCACCAGTATCAAATAGGACAGAAGCAGTTAAGTTGTTGAGGAGGAACATACCCGAGACCACATTCGGGTCTTGGCGGGCGTCCCCGGAGTTGATGATGAAGGCTCTACTTCGGGCGTTGTTGTTGCTGTTGCGGTTGTTATTGTTGTTGCTGTTGCGGTTGTTGTTGTTGTTGTTGTTGTTGTTCTTCAACTTTGGGCACGTGTCCCTGAAGTGCCCGGGGTTCCCACACTCAAAGCAGACTTTGGGTGGCCTAGTGTTGTTAGGAGAGTGGCAATCTTTGGTGAGGTGGCCGTACCTCTTGCAATTGTTGCAAAAGGGACCACAGGAACCTTCATGGTGACGGCTGCACTTGGAACAATAGGGTTTGCTCCCAGTGTAGCCCCGTTTGATGTCTATGGTGGTGTTGTAGGCTTTGATGGTGTCGGATTTCTTATTTTGTTGGTTTGGGTGGTTGTTGTGGTAGTCAGACCACTTTCTTTTATTGTTGTGGGAGGATGAAGTGGGTGGTTCAGAATCTTGGCTCATTGCCATCAGGTCTTGGGCCAGTAGGATTGCACCGTCAATGGTGGCTTGGTTTGAAGAGGCGACGTGCCCCCGAACAGGTTCTGGAAGACCAAGGATGTAATTCCTAATTTTATCAGTTTCAGTGCTTACCATGGCTGGGCGGAGGGCAGCGAGTTGCTGGAATCTGGTGGTATAACCATCGATATCACCACCCTGAACCTTTAGGTTCCAGAACTCCTCGTCCAGCTTTTGGAGTTTGTCGATTGAGCAGTATTTGGCGGTGAGTTTTGCTTTCAAGTCCTCCCAAGAGAGTTGGTAGGCAGTGTCAGCACCCACGGATTGGGAATATGAGTTCCAGCAAGAGTGGGCATCATCTTTGAGAGAGCAGGTGGCAAAGTTTACTTTGTCGTTCTCCGCGCATTTGCTGACACGGAAAACAGTTTCCATCTTTTCGAACAATCTGATTAGTCCGATGGCTCCTTCAGTACCCTTGAAACTCGAGGGTTTGCAGCTCTGAAAGTCCTTGTAAGAACAAGGTTTAGCAGCAGGGGTTTCAGCGGCATCGCTGTTTCTCGCGGAATTCTGTGGAGTATTCCGAGCCAAGGCTTCAGTCACAGCCTGGGTTATGAGCGATGTAAGCTGAGCATCGGTGTATGGTCTTGTCTTTGGCGGCATGATTCTTCAATAAAAGAAATGAAGATACATGAGATTTTGTAAGAAAGTTGTATTTGTCTCAGATGTACATGTATAAAGGCGGTAATACATAACATCAATACGAAAAAGGAAAATGGCAATCAGTATAAGTAGAATCACCAAGGAATATTTGATAAATAATACGAGTTCAAAGGTTACATCCTACGGATGTATTACAAAAGGCGTTGGGAATTGTTGCATCCGACCGAATCAATAAGTAGCGCTTAGATAGTTATTAGACTACATGATAGATTACAAGACAACAACTACACTAGTCTCAACGTAGATTAATCTGCTCCATCATCTCAACGAGACGATCCACAGTATTGGCAAGTCTGCTGGCCTGTCGGGCGTTGTCTTCAGCCAGGCCAGTCGTTGTACCAAACCACGGGCATATTCTTCCGTTTCCCGTGAGCGTTGTTCACATTCTTCTAGCCTGTGTTTCAAAAGGGCGGTTTCTACGCTTATCTCCACCACTTGGTTGAAAAGAACGTCTACATTATTAATGGTGTTTTCGTGATCCTCGGTGACTTGTTCGATGCGTTCGAGAGATGTAACTCTCCAGTTCTCGTTGGTTTCTTGCAACACGACATCCATGGTGCAAAGTCGCTGCTCGTGTTGGTTTACCCTAGCAGCTAAGGCCGGCAAGGTGAAGTGAGTGGGGTACGGGCCAGCTCGAGGCAACCTGGCGTTCCTCCTATCTACCCTTGGGTTCTGCGACCCGGATTGAGAGCGAGATGAATTTGATGGTGTGTTTGCCATTTCTGAGACAAAGCTTTAGTAAAAGTGAGGCCTATATCCATATAGTTCCTATATAATATAGCCTATTGAGTGTCTAGCACAAACATGTTTAAGTCTCGGTTCTCTCGAGGTCAGAGTCTTCTAGTGTACCCTGTTCAGCCATAACTACCTTCAGATCTTACATCATCTTTGCTTAATTGTACATAGTTGATCAGGCTATGTTAAATTAAACTCGTATGACGTAATCACTGAACCAGTTATACCTAATAAGGAATACTACCTAATGGTCATAGTCTAGGCCCACTAAATGCAACCTAGTTCACTATAACCATAGGCTCTGATACCAATCTGTAACACCCCCAAATTTAATGATTTGCGGAAGCACGATTTGGGTGTTACTAATCAATAACAAAGCACAAAGATATATAGTAAACGACTCTATATGCGTCGTTTTAACAAAATATATTAATATTGAAATGTTTACAACATTTAAAGCTTTACATAGCTCGAGTTTAAATGAAAGGAGATTTCAGTACATAAGTACTTGTACAAAATATACTAATGCAAGAAAATCTCAAACGTCTGTATGCTGACTCGAGCTAGAAGTCCTGAAGCATAAACAACCTACAGCTTGGTACCTGCGATACATGCTAAATGGGTCAGCTAAAGCTGGTGAGCTCACATGTTTGAAATCAAGTAATATAGTATGAACCGCAAGATTTAAATAATTGAATTGCATCCAGCAATTGATAATGTATATGTATATAGCCATGAGCACATAGTTGAGCTTAACTCGATGGCCGGGTCCCCTATAGAGAATTCCGGGCGAGGTGCCTCCACGAATGCCTAATCAACATTCGTCTTCCCAAATATTAGTACGTTCGTTTACCCGGTTAGTGCTTGCTAACCCGAACGAGGAGGGTCAATCCTATATGGTACCATATACTAATATTCACGCTACAATGTATTAACAACTATGCTGACGGAGGACTTTAAATGATTAGTTGTGAAAAACTCATGTAGTATATGAAATGTTTGTACTTGCGTTCACATGTTAAAATTGAGCAATGTATCACACCCCTGAGTAAAACAATAAAAAGAGGGGCTATGAGACTCACCTGAGTCTGAAAGCGTTTAAATAAACGTAAGTTGATTAGCCGAGTGATGAAGTCCAAAGACTTGTAACCTGAGGGTGTCCACGACACGCGATGGTTATACACATGATTGGGTATCTCAAAAGATCACCCTTGTAGTTGATACACAACTATATATATGTCCAAATTACTACGATTTGGTTGATTTGTTAAGTGTTTGAAAACGTGTACGGCCCGTTGGTGATTAATTGTAATAATAGTCCTGATGTTATCACATTGATTTCGAAGTGTTATACTCGAAAAGTATATTCCATTATGTTTGAAAAGTTGTATCGTTTAAGCGTTTTGAAGTCATACAAGTTTGACATTTGGTGAGAAATGTGCTTACGGAATCTAAGTACGGGGGTCCGGGGGCAGCGCCCTTGGCGGGGTCCAAGGGGCTGGCCCCTGGCTGGGGTCGAGATGCCAGGTCAGCTCGAAAAATTTTTATTTCTACTATATTGCTTTGGTGAAAAACGCATCTGGGATCTGAATTCGGGTCACGACACTTAGTAAAAATCTGAGTTTTCTGTGTTTTGCGACACAAAAGTTTGTCATGCGACACAAGGGTTATGTCGCATAAAGTATGCGACACAATATCTATACGACACCAAGGTTGTGTCGCATAGATTCGAGATGCTGATTCAACAACGACATAAGGGTTGTGTCGTATAGTGTTTGCGACATAAGGTACGACACAATATAGTGTCGCATGGGATACGACATAACTGGCAAAATACGACATAACATGCGACACAAGGCTTGTGTCGCATTGAGGAACATCAGCCCAGAAAGTTTCGGCTGCCGAGATTTTTCCGGCCAAAACCCAATTTAAACTCGTTTTTAAGCTATGAAATCGTGTTCTACTCTTTGTAATGGACATATATAAGTTATATAAACACTAACAAGTGAAAATACTAAGAATCGAGAGTTTTCAGGATTTTGTCGGAAACTTACAAAGTGGCGAAATGGAAATCCGGAAAGATAGAAGTGTAGATCGTTGTGAGGTGGTCGTGAATCTCTAAAAATCTTGGTGATCCGAGTGCGTATAAGGGTGTTATTTTGCGATTTTAGTGAATGTGGTGGTTTTGGAGAAAAGAGAGAAAAGGAGAGTAAGAGAGAGAGAGATGAGAAAAATGAGGGAAAAAGATGGGAGGTGGAGGTTATCTCCACTTTTCAGTCTTCGCCCCGCGCTCCGCGTGGTGTTCGTTTTCTCCGTCAATTAAAGTATTAATAAATATTTTGCGCGTTAATTAACCATTTTAAAATACGAATTTTTGTTTAATAATTTAATTAAATTGTTTTACCAATTATCTAATAATTTAAAGATTTAAAATGTGATTTAAATAATTTGCGTATTTTGTTGTTAATTAGGTAAGTTTTAATTGTACGAAGCGGGACAACTTTGGGAATAAAATTTAAACAGTAGTTTGGACCCAGTAATGTTTTCAGAAAATGTTTTATACTTAAATATAAATTGTGTCACCAACGTCCGTATTTATGGAACCGAAATACATTCGATTTAAATTGCGTACGATTTAATCAAATCGCATTTTCGTATATATTCAACAATATATATTTCGATACATAAATTAGCCTAACACAGAACTAATTACATGTATTAATATATGATTAGGCACTAATTTACTTGTCCTAATTTGGCGGGTGTTACAGATCTTAATGCCATGATGTAAGGGCAAATTCCCTTTCTTAGAGTTCTCCATTTTGAATCTTTTCAAAATTTTATCCAAGTATATATCCTGGCTAAGTCCTATGAGACGTCTCGACCTATCTCTATAAATCTTTATACCAAGAATATATGCTGCATCTCCCAAGTCTTTCACAGCGAAACATTTTCCTAACCAATCCTTTACACCTTGTAAGGTTGGGACATCGTTTCCTATGAGTAGTATATCATCCACATATAATAATAGGAAGACTACAACACTCCCACTAAACTTGACATATATACAGGACTCATCTTCACTTCTAGAAAATCCAAACTCTGTGACTTTCTCATGGAAGCAGAGATTCCAGCTACGAGAGGCTTGTTTAAGTCCATAAATAGCCTTTTGAAGCTTGCACACTCTATTAGGATACTTTGCATTTTCAAAACCCTCCGGTTGTGCCATGAACACATCCTCTGTCAGTTTCCCGTTAAGGAAGGCGGTTTTGACATCCATCTGCCAAATTTCATAATCATGAAATGCAACTATGGCTAGCATAATCCTAATTTACTTTATCTTAGCTACTGGCGAGAAGGTTTCCTCATAATCAATCCCGTGGGTTTGAGTATAGCCCTTCGCAACCAACCTAGCTTTATAAGTGTGAACTTTCCCATTCATGTCTGTCTTCTTCTTGAAGATCCACTTACAACCCACCGTCTTAAGACCGGGTGTACACTAGAACAAAATTGAGATTTCGTTACACCAAAAAAGTGTGACGATATGCATATAGTCACACTTGATTTTTTAACGTAGGTGTGACGAAAGGTCGAGCGACCATAGGGTATATACGGTGACATTAGCGAGTTAGTTGCCGTATCTATTTAAAATCAGTAACCAAAACCATAAAATGTGTGAACATATGCTCTTTAAAGTCAAGTAATTGTGTATTTTGTGTGACTATTGTTCATCCAATGGCCACTTGAATTTTATGTTTGTGTGGCATTTTGCAACATTTAGTCACACAACGATTGTTTTATTTTGGGATTTGGTCACATAAAATTAAGCCAAAAGTGGCCATAGGTGTTAATAAGTGTGACCATATGCTCTTTAAAGTCAAGTAAATGTGTATTTTGTGTGACTATTGTGCATTCAATGGTCACTTGAATTTTATGTTTGTGTGGCATTTTGTAACATTTAGTCACACAACAGGTGCTTTATTTTGGGATTCGGTCACATAAAATTAAGCCAAAAGTGGTCATAGGTGTTAATAAGTGTGACCATATGCTCTTTAAAGTCAAGTAAACGTGTATTGTGTGTAACTATTGTTCATCCAATGGCCACTTGAATTTTATGTTTGTGTGGCATTTTGCAAAATTTAGTCACACAACGATTATTTTATTTTGGGATTTGGTCACATAAAATTAAGCCAAAAGTGACCAAAAGTGTTAATAAGTGTGACCATATGCTCTTTAAAGTCAAGTAAACGTGTATTTTGTGTGACTATTGTTCATCCAATGGCGACTTGAATTTTATGTTTGTGTGGCTTTTTGCAACATTTAGTCACACAACGATTGTTTTATATTGGGATTTGGTCACACAAAATTAAGCCAAAAGTGACCAAAATTGTTAATAAGTGTGACCATATGCTCTTTAAAGTCAAGTAAACGTGTATTTTGTGTGACTATTGTTCATCCAATGGCCACTTGAATTTTATATTTGTGTGGCGTTTTGTAACATTTAGTCACACAATGAGTGTTTTATTTTAGGATTTGGTCACATAAAATTAAACCAAAAGTGGCCATAGATATTAATAAGTGTGACCATATGCTTTTGAAAGTCAAGTAAACGTGTATTTTGTGTGATTATTGTTCATCCAATGGTCACTTGTATTTTATGTTTGTGTGACGTTTTGTAACATTTAGTCACACAACGATTGTTTAATTTTGAGATTTGGTCCCATAAAATTAAGCCAAAAATGCCCAAAAGTGTTAATAAGTGTGACCATATACTTTTTAAAGTCAAGTAAACGTGAATTTTGTGTGACTATTGTTCATCCAATGGCCACATAAAGTTTAGGTTAGTGTGACGTTTTGCAATATTTAGTCACACAACGAATTAATCAAACAATGACCACAAAGTGTGACCATATTATGTGAGTGCATTTTTTTGTCACATATAACAAATCATTAATTTGTGTAACAATTTGAATTATATAACACCACAAATTAAAATTGGAATGTACATAATTGCATGTACCCAAACTAAAATTGGAACGTTTTACATAATAATAACCGAAAGTAATTACTTAAATATCAAAATAAACTAATTATACATCACATTTTTAAGGACTTTTGACTCTTGAATTTGGTCCTCGCTTGCTTTTGCACGGTATCACTAGATACAAAAACCGTTGATTTGCGCTTTTACTTTGATACTTCTGGTGCAGTTTTGTTCTCATCACCAACTTTTGTCCAGAAGTTGGTGGTGTTACCTGTACAAGACAAAAGCCGCCAACTGAACCAAAAGAAACAATGATGCTTAAATAAACGAATAGACAGGTAGCTCATCAATTCAGATCCCTGATTTGATAAATTTATTGAGTCAACGTCGAAACAAAATTCATAGCATGTAAATTATATATCCACACTTATCTCATACTATGCACTAATAACATGGTTATTAGTGAATCTAGAGAAGGCAGACAAACATTACGTAGGCATGTCTTCATACAGGTTATAATAGCATAACAATATGAAGATTTCAAATAGTCTACAGGTCAAATAAAGGCCATAAGCAAACCACAGATGCACATAAAGCACCTAAATCCAATAATGTGACAAATTTCTTATGACCTAATGAAAGCCAAAATTATAAATCTAGGTTTACCTATATACCTAAATACTTTCTAAATGATAACAGAACAACACCGTGATATTAACTACAAAAGTATAAAAAGAATAATCAACGTATGCATAATATATAATAATAAAACCTAATGATATTGCAGGTTAAAGGAGATTGACTACAACCAGGTACTCATGGATGTTGAGACGGCGAAGCTGCTGCTGTTGCCATTTTCTGGCAGCAGTGATCGATTTAGTTGCGAGCTTGTTCAACAATCCTCTCACCATTTTAATATAATAAATCTAGAAAGAAAAAAAATCGCAACTAATTAATTAAAATAGAAAATAAAATCTTAACTATCTTATTGAGGCATTTTTCTCGAATATATGCTTAATTCACACATGAAATAAGACACACTATACATGGACAACTAATGATCTGATGCAATTCTATTGACAACATTCACACACCTGTTGTAGTCAATCGTAGGTCTTTGAACGTGAAACGACCGGTTTGTTTGATTGGTGTAATGTTTGTCCTTCTTTGAAGAGTAAGGGCATAGAATCTGCAGCAAGAAAAATACAATAATCTAATTTTAGGGGAAAATTATTCATGTCAACAACCGGCCTGTCGCCCTAAAATTTAAACACATTTGGAATGCTTCCCAAATACCTCCTAAATAGCTGGAACAATTCCCAAACCTTAAACTGAGCCTAACACTCACACAATGATAATAGTAATCTACATATTCACAATTGGATCAATTGACATAATACGGTTCTTAGATAGGATTAATTTAACTACTCTCATAGTAGATTAAATACCTCTTAACAATTATTGAAATATGATAGTTGTGTAAGTGTAACTTGCCTATTATTATTATCGCTCACAGCTTTATTCTCGCAATAGAAGTGGTTGATAAAGTGTATGCACCCATCATTATAAAGATGCTCACACACTCGTTACCCAAGCTGGCGCATCCACCCATTATGCTAGTTCACCACTCGCTCAAGCCACATACCTCACTTTACTACCAGGAAAACCTAAATGCAATGTGATAGCATTATGCCCAATTCAAAAGCAGTCGAAGCAGCAACACCATATATTTGATTTCCAAGCAAAAAATCACTTGGTCCTTCCTGTAGCGTCTTTAGTCATTCCTAACTTATTTGTCCCATTACCTCTTCCAATAATTTGTTTATTTGTTGTAGAATCTGCATGAAATGTCAAAAAGGAAAAAAAGAAAATAACAACAACAACCATGACTGTTACCCTTCAGATTACGAATCCACTCATCCCAAAAGAAGTTGATCCGGTACATCGTGCATGTATATGGTTAATTGATAAATAAAGGAACTATGTAAAGATCACACACCAATTTCTATTGATCATAAAAAGAACCATTCGGCAATGATATACATGCACCACAGTTCCCAGCACTTCCTGCACATAGCAACCAAGATTCAATATCAGAGTATAATATGAGAATGACTCAGCCACACAATATCGGAGACTTGTATGAGAATAAATGAGTCACCTTAGTAACACCAAAATCAACTAAAGCACTCAGACCAAGAATATAGATAATCAACCAAACTTATATATATGTTGAATGAAATTCATGAAAAGGGTAGTTGAACTAAATAATATTTCAAATGTTACGAATATCGTCAACAAACAAATACAGATAGTATATGACCATCCTTCCCACAAACTAATTGCCTTTATACACATATTGTAGGTTCCTTTCCACATTTAATCTTGAAAATTTTATTACAACCTGCAGCCATCTGTACATCCATTTGCAGACACTTAAATACTATTTGAAAGTGTTATGCAATTTACCATCAACTAATGAGACATCCCCTCCTGAGTATCCTCTTCTTTCCTAGTTTTGTACTCCAAATCTTCAACCCTTTCACACTCGCATTTCATTTCAGTGCTGGAAACCAAACATATATAACAATCAAGACATTTACATCTGTACAATTACTAAACACGATATGATTCTCTACTGAAACCACATGATCCAGTGATCCACAACTACTTTAAGGCTGGTACAACACAAATGGTTAGCAAGTATGTGAAAATATATACATAAAGGGATAATGTAAAGATCATGCACCAATTTTTTTCTGATAAAAATAGACCATGTACCCTTACTAATATGCATAGTTTTTTTTCTGATGTCTTAAACTACGTACATGTGCAACAACTCCCATTACTTCTGTGTGTAACAACAAATATATAAAATACCAAAATACTTTTATGAGAATAATTCAGCCACCCCAAAAACACCAGAGCCTACTATACATGGTTAAGAATTACATTTCTATGAGTATCTCATTCTCAACTTCATGTATAATCACAAGGCCATGTAAAGTAAATGCTAAGTATTAAGTAAAGCCTGTTACTATTGAGAAGAACTTTAGCTCCCTGTATCAAGATATATAAACACACTTAAACAAAGCAATTGCTTATTTCAGCAGGTACTCTCTATAATAGAAAGATATAACTAAAATACTTTTAAGATACAATATTGATGTTTAAAGGTTCAAGTAAAGATAATATATGAATGCATCATTTGTGAGTGAACTCTATTGTTCGCATGAACAGGTGCATCAAAGTATCAAACCTATTGAGAAAAGCTTATATTTATACCATTACGCACACATATATTTATACCATTATATTTATACAAAGAATAACATATATTTGACATGAATCGAATAGATGCATAAATCCTACTAACTAAATAATTGGGAGAACTCATGAGCACAATTGTAATCAGTTTGCACCACGTAAAATTTGATACTATATGTATGGCTAAAAAGTATAAATTGAACACTTCAACTTTTTCCAAAAGCAATGAGTAAAGTGATTATAATTGATGAGCCAGATGCCTAAACCAAACCCCAATTCCAACCATAACCTTATAAACAACATCGAAAAAGCCCTTATAAATATTCCACATACGCCTACATGAATGATAGTTGGGTTGTCATAACAAAGACAGATAAATGAAGGAACTTACATGAACTGCCGCTTGAACTCCCAAATGCGTAAGTTATGATCTCTCTCATGGAGGGCGAAGAAGATATATCAGTGGAGAGATGGAGTGAATCGTCAAAAGGGTATTTGATTTGGGGGAATCGAGAACGCAGAGAGGGAAAAGGGATAATGGTTTGATTTGGGGGAAAAATTAGGTGACTGATGAAAATAAGAAGAGGGAATTCAAATTTAGAATTTAGAATTCAACTAGTTTTATGATCGTGATAACACGGGTTTGTTAAATATCCAAATTATTATATTATTAGTTATAATTTTTAAGTAAAACAATTTTAGATGTACTTCTATTTATTCACTTTTACACCATTACAATTTCAGTCATTTTATATCTCTTGCAACAAAATATAATTTGTTATACCGAGCATGAAGATTAGTTTAATAGGAAGTAATTTAATGTTACATATAAAGTAGTAAACTGTTTCACCAATTTTTATGACCAGCACAATACCCGCGCAATGCAACGGTGAAAGTAGTGACGGTAGATGGAGAAGCGAGTAAATGTTTTAAAATAAAAACATATTGTACCCCGTCCGTCCTATTTAAGATGTCGACATTACTATTTTGGGTAAAAAGTGTAAATTTAATATGAATGGAAAATTTGAATTTGAATTTGAATTTGAAAATTGTGGTTAGTGGAAAATAAGTACTCCGTATTAATTAAAATTTGAATTTGAAAAGTGTGGTTAGTGGATAATAATTAGAATTTGAATTTGAAAACTGTAGTTAGTGGATAATAATAAGAATTTGAATTTAAAAAGTGTAGTTAGTGGAGAATAAGTAGTAATTAAAAATAATAGATAATGGGATATGTGTATTAATGGAAGTATAGTTAGTGGAGAATAAATAGTACAAGATTATAGAGGAATGAGATAGGGGTAGTTTAGGGAATATTTGAATTTTAAGAAGTGTTGAAATTGAAATGTGAAGATGTATTATAAGTAGTTATAGATTATAGATTATAGATAAAATATATTTTTCAAGTAAGTCACATGTTTATCATATATTCCATTATTAAACTTATGATAATGTCATATATTTCAAAATGATGAATTAATTTTATTCTAAGTCTAATATGGCATATGTGATATTGGTAGTGTCATATATCGTATATTCCATTATTAAATTTATGATAATGTCATATATTCCCAAATGATGAATTAATTTTATCTTAAGTTTAATAGTGCCATATGTGATATTGGTAATGTCATATATCCTATATTCCATTATTAAACTTATGATAATGTCATATATTCCAAAATGATAAATTCATTTTATCCTAAGTTTGATAGTGCCATATGTGATAGTAGTAATGTCATATATCATATATTCCATTATTAAACTTATGATAATGTCATATATTTCAAAATGATGAACTAATTTTATCCTAAGTTTGATAGTGGCATATGTGATATTGATAATGTCATATATCATATATTCCGTTATTAAACTTACGATAATGTCATATATTCCAAAATGATGAATTAATTTTATCCTAAGTTTGATAGTGGCATATGTGATATTTGTAATGTCATATATCATATATTCCATTATTAAACTTATGATAATGTCATATATTCCAAAATGATAAATTAATTTTATCCTAAGTTTAATAGTGGCATATGTGATATTGGTAATGTCATATATCATATATTTCATTATTAAACTTATGATAATGTCATATATTCCAAAATGATAAATTAATTTTATCCTAAGTATAATAGTTGTATACGTGTGAAAATGAAGTGTTATAGTTGTGTGTATATGAAAATTACATGAAATGTAGAGTCATAATTATATTCAAATGATATTAATTTCATACAATATTCATAAGATTTGCCACCGTATCCCAAATACTTAATCCACATACAAGTTAATTATCGTTATTGCTAATATGTGAATAACAAACATAAGTTATGACAATCGCTACGCTAAGTTACAATTTATAATAAAACATCCTATTTCGCTATATGGTGCGATATTGAACTACTAGAACACATAGTGCTCTTTATTTATAATTTTATCATTTATATCTTGTACTCCGTACTATATGTTTTTAATGACTTGATCATAAGTTTATCGTTAGAAACTTTTGAAATTTCATACTTTTTTTAGTTATATACATATATACATATATATTTCAAAAGATTAATTTTAAGTTACAACTAATAATGGAGTATTTATCATTGCCAACATATTCCCTAAACTCAAATTTTTTATTTTGTTCCTCAAAAGATCACCGCCAATTCATTCACCAAAATCAAAAAATTCACTTCTCCCTCCGAAACCTTTCCTCGTTCAGTCGTTCTCATATTCAAATAATAAAATTCCACTTCTCCATTCACTTGATTATCAATCTCAAAAAGTCAAACTAAAAAGATCTTTTACTTTGGTTCCTATTTTACCGAATGTCAGTTTTTCAACTCACCATGGACGGCTCACAATCCATTATCGTTCTTATCATTGAATTGATTAGTTGTTACGACGGCTTACACAAGACTTGTTGAGACATAGTAGTTAAAATATTCATAAATTTACATTAGCCATCTTTTGTGTTTTGAGCTTTTTTTCATTTCTGTTTAGGTATTGATTATCCATCTTAGGGCTAACATTTTAATTGTTTATTGTTTCTTGTGTAGGTATCTGTTTCATTACGAATAAAACTGACTGACATCCATGTCTTCATTGCCCACCTATTTGATATGAAGGATTTTATTTGCTGTTTGTTAAATATAATCCCTTTTATTTCATTTTTAATTTTCTTATGGTGGTGAAGAATGATACTATAATAACTTTGCTTACATATTGCAGATACTTGACATGTTTGATGATGCACCCCACATGCTTGATAAAATGTTTGAATGATCTAAATATTGATGACTCATCCCATATATTTTAATACTCGTTTTGATTTTTGTTTGGGTCTTTTAACTAGCTTTAAAATGGGAACATTTATCTAAAAATGCGGAATTGGGCTCAAGATTACCCTAGTTCGTACATAATTAACTATCAGCTCTTTGAAATAATGGTATCGTGTGGTATTGTTTAGCAGAGGATTCGCATATGTATTTGTTAAAACACGTTCTAGTAGCTTGCAGTTGATTAATCTAGTACCTTTGTATGACATATTAAATTCTAAAGTTTTGACAGTTGTTCAGTTTGATACTATCTTATTCTTACATAAACTATGACAGAGTATATTTATAATAACGGACACGCTGCATAATTGAGTTATTGGGCAGAATGTGACACTCGATATTCGCACTAGTGTAAGACTTGAACCCATTACCTGTTTGTTTGGCTTGATATATAAATTCAGGCTGTTGAGAATATCTAAATATTGGAATTAGGTAGGTGAATACATGAAGTAAGTTTGTAACAACAAATACGGTGCCTCGTAAATTTAGGCTGTTACGCGTACACTTTTAGGCCAAAGGCCCTTTGGTAAACTTATGTTTCTTATAACGCAAACAAGGCTCTAAAAGTACAGATGATGGAATCATGTGTTTGATTGTGATTGCAGGCAGTTGCAAAGAAGTTAGCTGAACTTAGTGGAAAGGGTGTGACTACAATCATTGGTGGTGGTGATTCTGTTGTAGCAGTAGAGAAAGTTGGAGTGGCAGACGTGATGAGTCACATCTCAATGGGTAGTAGTGCGAGTTTGGAATTGTTGGAAGGCAAAATCCTCCCAGGTGTTGATGCTCTTGATGAAGCAATCGCAATATTTTCTGTTTCTATATAAATTTTGATTTCAAATCTTTTTAGCGTTGCTTATTCTGTCACCTTCATTGGGTCTGTAAACAATAAATATTGTAAAGAGGCACGATATATGAGTTTGTAACTTTGTATTGTCATGTTCCAACACTACTAGCTTAACCTAAATTGTGTATCCAAGAAGGCGGTGCCGTTGGAGGTCTAAATAAATTTATTTTCGAGCCTATGACAGATCGTTAGATCATCATCACTTGCCTTATTTTGGCTACATTGAAATCATATGTGACAAACTTAACTCTATGATTTAGACACATAAACAATTACTTCATGTGACCATATAAAGTCTTATGAATTAGACACACAAACACTCAATGTGACTAATATCAAATTTAATGATAATCATTTTTGCCCATATTTGCTCTAAATATTAGCCACATGAAAATTTCAACTCTATGATTTAGACACATAAACAATTACTTCATGTGACCATATAAAGTCTCATGAATTAGACACACAAACACTCAATGTGACTAATATCAAATTTAATGATAATCGTTTTTGCCCATATTTGCTCTAAATAATAGCCACATGAAAATTTCAACTCTATGATTTAGACACATAAACAATTACTTCATATGACCATATAAAGTGACTGTTATAAATATATTGGTCACATATAATCACCTAAAGTGTGGCCATAAACATCATTTAGATACACATTTGTGATATGGTGTGGCTATTATAAATCCATATAGTCACATGACCGTGCTAGAAATAAATGTGACCATATACATTAGCTTTTGGCAAGCTAACACACGCTAAAGTTTAGACACACATAATAGTTATGTGACCATATGTATCGGATTTTGGCTACACTAAAATCATGTGTGACAAACTCGACTCTATGATTTAGACACATAAACAATTACCTCGTGTAACCATATAAAGTCTCATGAATTAGACACACAAACACTCAATGTGACTAATATCAAATTTAATCATAATCGTTTTTGCCCATTTTTGCCCTAAATAATAGCCACATGAATATTTCATTACGTGACTATTATAAATATATTTGTCACATATAATCACCTAGAGTGTGGCTATAAACATTATTTAGATACACATTTGTGATATGGTGTGGCTATTATAAATCCATATAGTCACATGATTGTGCTAGAAATAAATGTGACTATACACATTAGCTTTTGGCAAGCTAACACACGCTAAAGTTTAGACACACATAATAGTTATGTGACCATATGTACCGAATTTTGGCTACACTAAAATCAAGTGTGACAAACTCGACTTTATGATTTAGACACATAAACAATTACCTCATGTGACCATATATGGCATTTGGTCATAGTGATTCAAGTGTGTGACATAGATTTGTCACGTTTTATATGTATATCGTGACTAATGCTTCAAACTTACTCTTCATTCGTCACGCGTTCCAATTCATATGTGGCTAAATAATCAGTCAAAAATTTGCTGTGACCGTTAGCCACATAAATGTTTGAAGGTGTGGCAATACATTCCCGAATGGTCATATGATTGGAGTTCATATGTGGCTAACTAATAACTTGAATTTTATTTTGGTACCTTTAGCCATATAAATATTCAAATGTGTGGCCGTTTAATTCTGGCTATGTGTGACCAAATCTCATTTTTGTACTAGTGGTAGTGTCAACCAAATTCCATACTTGATTGTCATACATGGACTGAATTTCGCTTTTCATAGCTTCCTTCCACTTGGCAGCCTCAGGGCCTGCCATCGCTTCCTTGTAATTAGCAGGTTCATCTAAGTCATTTAGTGTACCATCACTAACTTTATCCTCTTCTTCTATATGGAAACCATAATAGAACTCAGGAGGCTTGCTAACTCTACTAGATCTGCGAACGGGTAAGGATATGTCTTCTGGTTCAACAGGTGTTTCCACCTCTTGTTAAACGTCAGTGTTTACTGTAGGTTCTTCATCGGCCGACTCTTGAATTTCTTCAAGATCTATCTTACTCCCACTGTCCTCTTTAGATATCATGTCTCTCTCAAGGAACACTCCTCTTCGAGCTACAAAGACCACATTATCCGCGGGTCTGTTGAACAGATATCCAAATGACTCTTGTGGATAACCGACGAAAAGACACTTTTCAGATCTGGAGTCTAGTTTGTCCTGAGTTTCTCGTCTAACGAAAATTTCACAACCCCAGATTTTGATGTGACCAAGAGAAGGACGTCTTCCCTTCCATATCTCATAAGGTGTCTTTGAAACCTTCTTGGTGGGTAAAAGATTTAAGATGCGATCGGCTGTTTCTAATGCATAACCCCAAAAACTTATCGGAAGTGTAGCCCAACTCATCATAGACCGAACCATGTCCAACAAGGTTCTATTTCTCCTCTCAGCAACACCGTTAAGCTGTGGCGTTCTAGGAGGAGTCAATTGTGAAACTATTCCACAATCTCTAAGATGATCGAGAAACTCGATACTAAGGTATTCTTCTCCCCTATTGGATCGGAGTACCTTTATCTTTCTGCCTAGTTGATTCTCTACTTCGCTTTGATATCTTTTGAACACCTCAAAAGTATCTGACTTATGCTTAATCAGATATACATGTCCAAATCTACTGTAATCATCAGTAAATGTAACATAGTATCGATTTCCATCTTTTGTGGTGCATCGGAATGGTCCACAAACATCTGTGTGTACCAAGTCCAACAGTCCTTCACCTCTTTCACACGACCCGGTGAATGGTGATTTAGTCATTTTGCCCAATAAATAAGATTCACATACATCATCCGATTTGAGGTCGAATGATTCCAACACTCCATCCTTTTGGAGTTGGTCGATGCGTTTCTTGTTTACATGCCCAAGACGATAATGCCACAATTTGGATTTATCAAGCTCATTAGACGAATCAACATTTAAAATCAAACTGCTAACACATTCAACATTTTCATATATGCCATTGTAAGGGGAAGCTTTAAAAACAAAACAACCATTTAAATAAACCAAAATATCACCATTCTCATTGTCAAATGAAAACCGATAACCATCCTTAAACAAAGCATAAAATGAAATAATGTTTCTAGTCATTTCTGACGAATAACAGCAATTATTCAAATCTATCCTAACTCCAGACTTCAGCACGAGCTCATACTTTCCAATCTCGGTAACAGGCGTGATTCCTCTGTTTCCCATGACTAGATTAAGCTCCCCATGCTTCAACTTCCTACTTTCCTTTAGACCCTGCAATACAGTGCAAATGTGAGTACCACACCCTGTATCCAGAACCCACGAATTAGAAGTTGTAGTATTATGGAGTTCGATCATGAACATACCTGATGGAACACTCTTTTCAACCTTGCCATCTTCAAGGTCTTTCAGGTATTTCGGGCAGCTACGTTTCCAATGCCCCTTGGTGTTGCAGTAAAAGCACACTGCTTCCTTCGGATCATTCACTGGTGCAATATCAGAATCAGTCTTTCTTTTGGACCCATGTCGTGCCCCCGTCCGTCGGTCGGGTTTTTACCCCGAATCATTGCTCCGACCGCAACAAAGGCGAACGACTGTTGAAGTTTTAAAAATTTATATTTGCTGGGCTCAAACTATGCAAGCTACCTACCTTGTGGGTAAGGTAGCAAGTATAACTCGAGTGTCGTCCAAAATCGAAACGAATTGAATTGAATTGGAACCTACCAAAGATGATTTGATAATAGGATGGGTTTAAAACAAGGTAGGTATGGGTTTTGGTTTTATCTAATCTAACCTAAAGACAAAAATTAAAGTGCAGAAAAGTAAACGAGAATATAAGCAGCAGGTAGAGAGTGATTGCTGAAACATCGACGATTAGGGTTTCAGGATGATATCCATTATAATGATGATAGGTGATTACTCTGGTTAAGATCTTCTAAACGGTGGGTGTAAACACTAGGATCCTACGTCTAGGTGTAACCCTAAAACATATGTCACTGAATCCTAGGCTATCCTGATTCTGGTCAGATGGGACTGTCTTCAGACCCACCTCACCGTCTCTTTCGGAGACCAAGCGACCCTCTGAATGGGGTTAAGGAATAAGGCGACAGTCCACAATACTGACTTTTCTTAACACCTATGTCTATCCAATTTTAACAGAGTAATACTAGTTGTATGCTGAATAAGTTAAACTGTCGGTTAAGTAGAGTTTAGGGGTTTTAAGCATCTGGGAACACAGCCGACATCCTTGCTTTCATTTCCTAACTCTTGTTTTATCTGTTTAAGTTCTAATACTTCCGTCATGGATTAGACCCTCCTTTGCCATCGGTCATTCATCCCTACGCATGCGTACAGTGTATAGTGACCTTATTTTCCACAGTACTCTAACCCTAGGTATATCTACGGTGTTTTAAAGACCTAATGTATCTTTACACAGCTTTATAACCAGAGGTAGTTTAACGGTGTACTATGGCATTTTCACGGCTTAACAAGACCTAGACCCGTGTCTGGAAGGGTTGCTTCCAGGTAATCCATGGTGAGATAGTCCACCGGCATTTCCTTGGCTTCCACGTATTTGTACTCTACCAGTGGTATTTCCAACGCTATACCAAGTATTCTGCCGTATTACGGCGATCCCACAGTTTCATACAAATGGGAGATAACTGTGTATTCGTAGTTAGGGTTGATCAGATCCTATCCTAAGGCAACATTCACGTGAGAGACCAGAAAGGGTGATTAATTAAGTCTACATCCAGGATAAGTCTAAACATGTATACAGCATAACAACTACCAATCATATATAAGATATATTAATTAAACATCATCCCTAATCCTAACATCTACATTTCAACAATCACATATTAATCTAGCTAATCAGCATGGCAACAATCATAGATCGTACTGAAATAATATGCAAAGTAAACATTATAACAGTAAGAAAGTAAGATAATATCACCGGATTAGAAGAGTAATACTGAGGATTACAACAGTCTGACTTGAATAACCTTGCTATAGCTTGATTACCCAATTACAACTTTCCTCTAGCTCTAACCACTAACTTATATCTCTCTAGTTCTCCTCTAACTCCTAAGAGTAGTGCTAGAGAGAGAAACTAGAGAGAGAACTAATTACAAGAACAATTCTCCTCTAACTCCTAAGAGTAGTGCTAGAGAGAGAATTCTAGAGAGAGAAAGAGAAGTATGTGAAATGAGAGGTGTAAGGTGTGTTTTGAAATGGTGAAATGAGTGAGGTATTTATAGGAGAAGCTAGTTGGTCTTGGTAAAAGTCTTGAAGCACGAAATACAAGCATCAAAGCAGTATACGGGGCAAGCGGACCAAGGGGGGGGGGGGGCAAACGGCACCTCACAAGCCAACCAACCCCGTATACGGTACCCTAAGGGCCGTATACGGAAATTAAGGTACCGTATACGGTACCTAGTGCCAAGGGGGGTGGGGTTGGTGTAAGTCCCCTAGTTTTAGGATCGATAACTTCGTTATCTGTAGTATTAAGGTGCGGAATCCCTCAATACGGTGTTATCTTACTAACAACGAATATGTTCGTATTGCGTTTAACTAGACTTAGCTTTAAACAACGAATTGTCAAAGCCTAGTCGATAGGTTATGTTTTTCTCTGGTTTGCTGGAATCGCAGGTTTGGAATATGCAAAAGTTGTTAACGATTTTCTAAGGAAAATCGTTTAAATAGTTCTGTCCGGCTCGGCTCGCATGGGCCTGCGAGTTCGGTCCAACTCGCAGCCCAAGCCCAACTCGGAACTCGGCTCGCCAGACTTCCACGAATTCAGTTCTCATCTCGGCTCGTTAATCTCGCGACCTGAGAACTCGACTCGCACAGAATGTATTTATTTCGTATTTAATAATTCGTCTAACTTAACACAATAATATGTTTAACGAATATTACTAACAAAACAAATATTTATTTACAAATCTAAACCAATATACAAACGTAATAATAATTACACTAGTCCTATATCAAGCTAGATCTGTTGTCACAATCTATGTCTCAACAGACTCCCCCTTGACAATAGCTCTAGCGTCTTTATCTTCACGCTGTCTTTGATCTTCATTTGTAAATCTTACTGCCTGCGTAAATCTTCATCTTGATACAAGTTTTAACCATCAACTGATAATCTCTTGCTAAATCAGCCCATTCAATAGTCGTCAAAATTCTGTTCTCATTCAACTTTAACAGATCTTTTCTCGACATATTCATCAGGTGTCGATGATCATAAACTCTAAAGATTTCTCTTTCACCACCTTCAACCTCATTATCAGCTTCAACCATAACAGCTTCTCCAGTTCCTGAATCCACGTGCCAACTCTTCATATTTCCCAAAATATCCTGTGGCATTGTCTTCAGTGGAATCTGTTGTATGCATCTAACAGCTGGGTAAACTTTCTTCCTTCTTCTTCTTCCTGTTCTTTGACTTCTCTCTTGTAATTTCACAGTCTTTCCCTTTCTTGGCTTAATCTGAACAAACTTATTCGTACCAACCTCATGTCTAATGATTCTTTCAACACGATCAGCATAATCATCACGACTTGGGTTGTTAATCTCTAATCTAGCCAAATCACGTATTTCATAACGTGGTAGAGAACTAAAAACTGCAAGCTTTCTTTCAAAATATTGAACTCCGTCAAACCTTTTGATCGCAAAAAGCTTTAGTTCTGAGTCAAAGTACCAACCAATAATCCCTTTACGTGGTACACGCTTTTTCGTAATATCAACTTCAGAAATTCCAATCTTCTTCTTCTTCTTTGGAAGTTTCCTAAGTACAACAGCAGGATTCTTGGTTTGAACAAGAACTTCTTCTTCTTCATCAGAGGTTGAATCATCAATATCTTCATCTATATCGACAATTGTTGGACCTTGTTCATTTTCAATAACAACTTCTGTCCTAGATGGGCTCACATGGTGTTCATCAATGTTTGCATCTAGATCTACACCCATGTCTTGCACATTCTCAGGTACAGCAGTCCAATCTGTAGGTGGTAGAAATTCTCCATCCTCAAGATCAAAATCAATGTCTTCATCTATCTCATCAAAAATATCATCTTCCGATTCAGATAGATCAAGCATCTCCAATCCTAAGAGAAAAACATAAATACAAATATATTAATAATTCAAATTCTTCATTGATTTCCCTGAACCAATCTAAGAATTTCTTTATTAATTCTTTTGTATATTTTAACCTAACATATAAACGCAATTTACATATAACTTATAAAATCTTTTATTGATTACCCTGAATCAATCCAAAATTTCTTAAGTCTACTTAACAAATATTAATTAATTTTAAATTCTAATGCATTGTGAATAAACACCAAACATTTAAATTTACTATTAATTACCTTATATAATTTCCAAGTGTTAATTGATCTCATTCATTATCAATTTAACCTTTAAATTATATATCATTTGTCTAGTTAATACGAATACATTTTTAACTTGTTAATTACTTATAAACCTTACGGTCTTAAGTCTATAATCAAATCTAAAATGCATATGTTATTATAAAATTATGACTGCCGAAATTAATCGGAACACGCCGCTCGACTACTCAATAAGTCAGAAGTCTTTCGATCACTATTTTATCTTAACATAATTTTATAAACTTAAATTACCAAACATATTTTACTTAAAATAATAATAACCCTAAGCCAAATATATTTACACAATAATTAAGTTTACACTTGTTCACTACAAACTATTACAAATATTACAGTACTAAGATAATACTAAGCTATCTTACCAGCTTCAGTATCACCCGATACAGTCTTATCTGCACTTGTACCCACTCCAGAACCACTAGCACCAGCACCAGACTCCCCCTGAATAGTAGCTTGCTCACTAGTCTTTGAAGGACCAGTCTGCTCACCACTCGGTGCATTGGGATCATCGTCCTTGTCTTGATCTCTCTTTCTCTTCAACTCATTCTCTCTGCAAGACTCCAGATATACCAATATCTCCCCCTGAGCAGGCTGTCCTGAATGCGATCTCAAGACCAGACTCTCTAAAGAAGATAACTTCAGTCTCTGTACAGTGAAGTCCGCAAGTAACGTCTCATGAGTCTTCATCAACAGATTGTACGATTCACTCTGCTTGAGTATCTGTTGTGAAAGAAGAAGATTGCTCGACACCAGCTCTGGAATCTGAGAAGTAAGCTTCTCCAAATCCTTTACCCTCGACTCTAAGGATGTAATCCTTTCAGCATCAGTCGTTGGAGTAACAGGTATCGTTCTGGGTCCAGGCGGTGTAAGAGACTCAATATGCCAGTCTCTGGTAAGCGGTGTATGAGGTTGAGACAAAGCTTGCGTAAGCAAACTTGTCGCAAATCTAGCTGTTTTGTTCGTCGGAAAATTAGCTCCATGAACTAGATCAGCAACCTCATGCTGTAAAGTTAAACACAATTAAAATCAGTTATTGTTACAGATTACTCCGTCTCAAACTCTAATTAATTGCATAACACTCATAGTTATAGAATTTATATCTCATACTTGAAGCGGTAAAGACATCGATTCCGTAACCACCGGTGCAACCATCTCTACCTGTGGTGTATCCTGAGAAACTGTATACAGAATTAACTGTCTCAGTTCAACTCCTGATAAACAACAAGTTAAGATTATTTAACTTTAATTAATACTAACCTTCTCGAATAGTAAGCGTTCTCGGACGCTTCATCAAAGGAATCTCAACTTCCTCAGTACCTTCCTCCAGAATACTCTTACCCTTCCTCTTCTTTTCAGAAGCAGATGGAGGAGGAGAAGGTGTATTATCAGAATCTTTATCTGAAGCCGTCTCACCATCACGACCTCTAGATGATCTAACAGGATCCTAAATTTTAAATATATTAAACATTTATGATTAGCGTAAGCTCTATCATACAAGTTCTATATATTTAAGATTAATCAGATATAATACCTCAGTTGGTACAACAACTGATCTATCAAGCTGTATCTGCTCATCCTCAAGTAATATAACTTCTGGATGTGCAGCCTCAGCTTCAGCTTCCTGTTCGTATAATGATATTTATATTTTTAAAATCAGAAATAATATCCAATTTACTAAATATCTAATATCAGAATCATTATATAATAATATTATGCATCTATGATCAATAAAAACAATCTATCAACTAAGCATCTATATTATTACATAAGTAACAGATTACCTCAGGTGGTGCCAAGTAACTCTCAATGTCTTGAAGCAAAGGATTTGTCTCATCATCATTCTGCTCCAAAACTTCTTGCACAACCTGTGCAGCAACCTCTTGATTCACCTGCTGATCCACCTGACCAGCCTGAATAAGAACATCCTCAAGGAGCCCTTGTGGATCTTCAGGTTGAGCTTCCTCAGCTACAGGTGCAGGTACAACATCAGCAACAGCAGGAGCAACAACAGCAGCAGGAGCTACGTCCAACCACCCATGATTTGGCGGTGCAACGTAGTTCGGATCAACAATATATCCAAAAAGTGGTCTAATTTCCGGTTTCACCACTCCTTCCTTCCTAATCGTCTGCATAAACATGGCATTATAACCACGTTGATCAATGGTATTCACCGATAAAAACGGCTCAGGAATAACCAAGTTCGGTAGACGCGCACGTATGATAAGCATACAAAACCTCGGGTAGATCATAAATCTAGATCTAACAGAACCCGATATCTGTCTAGCTATCTCTCCAAAAATGTAATCACAAAAACTGTATGGTTTATTGTAAACCAGTGACAGTACAGCCGATAGAATCGCAGGGCTCAACTCATCAAAGCCACCTTTCTTTGCTGCGAAGACTATATTCATCACGTGCCAAAGAAACCTCCACTGACCAATGACCAGAGGCTTCTGGAACTGACGTCCACGCCTGTCTCCTGTATATCCCATACGTCCAATAGCACCCTCAATAAAGTCCATAGGATACTCAATATCCCCGTTCTCCTGTTCTACCGTACCTAGCTGCAAAATCTCACGAAGATTACCAGCTGAAAAGGTAACAGGTTGTCCACCAACTGTAGCTCGAATCTCTGGCGGAGTGACAGATTCGTCATAGACAATATCCGTCCAGAAATCGTTCAGTATAGTCTGTGAGATAGGAGGATTGGCCGTAATGGCATATCTAATCCTTGATCGTGCTAGAAAACGTAATATATCAGCAACCCTGTCAGCCCGTTTGGCCTCAAGGTTCAGATCAACCAGGATGTTGTGACCCTTATCAAATGCTCTAGCCATATCTGTAATAAATACAAACAACAGATATAATTTAATGCACGATAAAAAATATTTAAACTATTATGTATTATGAATCGAGATTCATCAAACATCTTAGTTTAAAATTGTAATTATATATAACTTGATACAAAAATAATCTCAAGTCGTATATAAAAATTTTACTTATAACTAAAAAGTCTTAAGTCTAATTTAAATCACGTTAGGTACTTGTTATTTTAATAAAAATCTCAAGTCGTTAACGTTAAAAATTATACCGCTAATGTGAAATTAGGACACGCCACTAATTTTCTTCTTAAATTAGTAGACTTTCGATATAATCATATAAGAATTAACACAAATCCATTTCATAAAAGTTATTACTTAAAAAGTCTTAACATTTATATCACTACTTTAAAAAATAAAATTTTTCTAAGTACTGGACTCGCATAAACTGGCCTAACGAGGTGAGGTCAACTCGTTTTGCTTATGAACTCGCTAAACTTATAAACTCGCTATTGAAGTGAACTCGCTAATCTCATGGATTCGCTAGTCAACTCGCTGCGAGTTGATTCAAAATGTCAACTCGTTCGATGAACTGCCGTCGCGAGGTTACACTTAAAATCGATTAATCTTGTAATTTTAACATGATCTATCGATTGATTCACGTTCATTAATGTTCGTTTAACATAAACCCTAAAGATCTATGTCCAATAACATCGTAATCGACGCAAATCGTTTAGTTTTTAACCCGAAACCCTAAGTTTTATAAAAACTTCAATTTCTTGTTATTTACACGGTGAAATCCGTTGGTTTATACCTCAAAATGTTCGCAATATGAAGATGTATAAAGTCCTCGGATTGAATAACTCGTTCCCGTAATCTAAGAATCGAAATCAAACGAAAACAATAAATCGCCTCGTTTCGCCTTGTTGACGGATTCGCAAGCTTTACTGAACTCGCGAAGTATGTGGGTTCGGTGGGTTGGTCTGACTCGTTTGACCACCTTTATACTTTACATTCGATTCGCGAGATTTGAAGCGGACTCGCAAGTCGAAGTCAACTCGCAGAAATAATTAAAAATGCGAATTTTAATTCTAAGTATAAATAAAAACCCGATATTTTCACAAGTCTAAATTATAATTAATTTTCACTTGTATTTGTCACGTTGTTCAACTCAAAAACATTCAGTATGATTTAATTCCGAAGGGTAAGCATAATTAACACAAAAATTAAAAACTAAAACAAAATTACATAATCATAGGTATCAAGTACCATTTTATTAAACACTTGAAACAAAATAAAATACATACACAAAATGAATAAGAATTTATCTGCTTAGGGATCATATTAGTAAGAATAAGCAATTCATGATATATTTAAAAAGTTTAAGCAGATTGGTAGTATACATACCTCATGAAATTCAAATAAATTACTATAAAATTACAACTAAATATATCATTTATACATTTATATTTATAAAACTATATCTTAGGTACCTTTATCCACATAGCATAATTAATAAATGCATTACGCACATAAAGTAAATATTTTAATTATAGATAGTTCAAGACGATTACCAGTATATGATCCACATAAACAAATTATACTCAATTTTCTAAGCAAACTCTTTATTGTTAGTATGAGAATTATCAAGTGCTTCCTAGTATATGACATACTGAAGAATTCAAGTAAAACACATAACACTGCATCATTAAATTTTCAAGGTAGCGGTTACTAAATGATGTATCTTTTCGAAACATATAACATACACTTGAATTTTTATGGTTAGACAAATATCAAACATACTTTGAATATGCTATGTTATCTAAGTCTGTACGTAGTACAACAGAAGATTCCTTCTAGCATAATTCAAAATATATTTGAGAATATTAATTTAATTAAAGGTTTCAGTTCTGTACATAGTACAACATAGTTACCAGTAATTAAATTAATACCCATATTGCTACTATTTGTCACTTTAATTAAAATGCATGATAACAGTGTATGGTAATACCATCATTCAACATTTAAGACTTAATGTCATACATCATAGAATAGTTACACAAAATAATAAACAAGTAGTTAATTAAATTCTTAAGACTTAGAAAATTTCATATAATTTGCCTACCAGTACATCATATGATGAAGCCATCTAAAATTTTACTAAAAATAGACAAATTATAACTTGTGGATATAGGTGTATAATCAAATAAATATAAACACATACCTGATAGAACCGCTGTAGTTCTAAAGCAACTTTATTTGAACCTACTACCATATCATACTTAGGACTTAAGCTTTATTATTGTGAAGCTTATTCTCCTAATGTACTATCATTTCCCGTAGTTTTTGCAAATAAAAACTTAAATGAAGGCGATTCCCCTTAGGTAACAAGCAAATGAATGCCATACGCCTTTTTTTTTTTTTTTTTTATATTTTTTTTAATAATAAACACATAAATACTAACTATTACAAGAATACCCTTGGAAGACTAATCACTCTGGATTTCTCATTCCGTTTAGTTGAACCAACGTCTCAAATCTTGCTCTGTCGAACGCCTTTGTGTATAAGTCTGCTAAGTTATCCAATGATGGAACCTTAACTAACTTTATCAATTTCTTTTCAGCACAATCTCTAATAAAATGATGTCGAATATCAATATGCTTAGTTTTACTGTGCTTTACTGGATTATTGGTGATCGACATAGTAGATTCGTTATCAATCATCATAGGAGTATTGGTTATATTTAACCCGTAATCCCGCAGTTGCTGTTGAATCCAAAGAACTTGCGAGCAACAGCTGCCAGCTGCAACATACTCAGCTTCACATGTAGAAATGGCTACCGAGGTTTGCTTCTTGCACTGCCAGGATACTAATCTACCTCCTAAGAATTGACATCCTCCAGTCGTAGATTTCCTATTCTGATTGCATCCTCCATAATCCGAATCAGTATAAGCTACGAGATCTAAGTCTCCATCAATCGGATACCAAAGACCCAGCTTAGGTTTCCCTTTGAGGTAACGAAAGATTCGTTTAACAGCTTGCATGTGTGACTCTTTCGGATTAGCCTGATATCTTGCGCATAAACAAACAGCAAACATGATGTCAGGCCTAGAGGCTGTAAGATACATTAGTGATCCGATCATGGCTCTATAAAGAGTTGGATCCACATCGCTATCACTCGATGTATCTGGACCTAATCCATGATTGACTGGAATTGGAGTATTGTAGACCTTACTTTCATCCATCTTGAAACGTTCTAATAGCTCATATGTATATTTAGATTGATGAATAAAGAATCCATCCTTCTTTTGATCAACTTGTAATCCTAAGAAGAAATTCAACTCTCCCATTGCAGACATTTCAAACCTTTTTCTCATGACTTTCTCAAATTCTTGACACATCTTTTCATCAGACGATCCAAAGATAATGTCATCAACATACACTTGTACAAGAAGAAAGTCTTTCTTTTTCCACTTCACAAATAGTGTACTATCAATTGATCCTCTTGTAAATCCATTCTCAAGTAGATACGTTGATAGTGTTCCATACCATGCCCTAGGTGCTTGATGTAATCCATATAGAGCCTTATTCAAACGATATACTCTATCTGGATACTCAGGATTAGCAAACCCTGGCGGTTGTGAAACATACACCAATTCTTCCACTTTGCCATACAAAAAGGCACTCTTAACATCCAACTGATACACTTTTATACCATAATATGATGCGAATGCTAAGAATACTCTAATTGCTTCTAGCCTAGCAACTGGTGCAAACACTTCATTGTAATCAATACCTTCTTGTTGATTAAAACCTTGAACCACTAGACGAGCTTTATTGCGAGTAACGATACCTTTATCATCTCTCTTACACTTAAATACCCATCTAGTTCCAATTGGATATTCTCCCTTTGGTAGGTCAACCAACTCCCATACTTGTAATTTAGAGAACTGAGATAGTTCTTCTTGCATTGCTTCTACCCACGAGTTTTCTTTTAAAGCCATTTGAACATTTTTAGGCTCGACTTGTGAGATAAAGCATGAATATAGACATTGATTAGGAATCCCTGTCTCTTTCATTGCAGTATACAAGCTTTGGTATTCAGAATTCTCAGACGTATTAGTTCTGGATTGATGCCTAGTTTGAACCGGAGTATTAATATCACCGATGATGTTTTCAACTGGATGATTCTTACTCGTTCTAGTTGTAGTAACTGGTTCAACTGGTATCTCATCTTCCAAATTAGTACCAATTTCTTCCAATTCAGGTACATCTTCCGTACGTGCTGAAGATATTCTTAGATGTTTCAAAGGAGTAAGTATGTCATCAAACTTTGTATGAAGATCATCAAGATCTTCTGTTTCTAGAGACTTATCCTCTGAAGGTTTTTGTGACTCACTTGTGGAAGCTTTATCTGAGTCAACAGTAGTCTTGATTCCAGACTGCTTAACACTCGATGTTGAAGCGGGACCAATATTCTCATCTTCAAACACTAAATGTTCAGCTATCTCTGAATCACTGACATAGTCACTAATAGGAACTTTAAATGATGCAAAAAGATCAGAATAATCAAATTGCCAATCTAAGCCCTTATGAACATCCGGTGAATAGCTTGTAACCTCAATATTATAAACTACCTCCAAACGTCCTGTGACTTTATTAAAGACTCTCTTATTTGGCGAATTGGGCATATAACCTAGGAAAAATCCTTCGTCAGCCTTCTCACCAAATTTTGCTTGATGTCCAGTCTTTAATATGGTGCATGAAACTCCAAAGGGTTCAAACCCTTTTAAGTTAGGTTTCTTATTGTTCAAAAGCTCATAACAAGTCTTGTTATGTCTCTTAACCGTAAGAACTCTATTAAGAACATAACATGCTGTATTCACTGCTTCTGCCCAAAAGATGACCGGAAGCTTTGAATCAGCAAGCATTGTTCTAGCAGCTTCAATCAACGTTCTATTCTTCCTTTCAGCAACACCATTCTGTTGAGGTTCATAAGGTGCACTGAATTGATGTAATATCCCTTTGCTTAAGCAATAGATATTCAACGTTGAATTCTTAAATTCTGTTCCATTGTCACTACGAATACGCTTAACTCTCTTTTTATAGACATTCTCTACTAGATCAAAGAACTCAATTAGAATTCCAGGAGTCTCATCCTTTGATCCCAAAAAGAATACCCATGAGAATCTAGAATAGTCATCTGTGACAACCAAACAGTACCATTTGCCACCTAGACTTCTCTTGCTTATAGGGCCGAAGAGATCCATATGTAGCAATTCAAATGGCGAGGAGATAGAGTTTTCAGTCTTAGGTCTGTGTGGTTTCTTGTGCTGCTTTCCTTTCATGCAAGGAACACACTTATCCTCAGACTCGAAACGTTTTTGTGGTACACCTAGAACCAAACCATTTTTGGTTATATAATTCATCTTTCTCCAGTTTAGATGTGCCATTCTCCTATGCCATAACAGAGCATCTGTTTCCGAAGCCTTGGACAATAAACATGTAGACACCATTGAAGAGTTAGGAACACCCATGTTGATAGCATAGATGTCCTTCTTCCTTGGCGCCCTCATCAATATCCATTCATCAGGAATTTTAAAACCTGGCTTCAGGACTAAGGCCTCCTTTTCATTGAAATAAACTGGATGACCTTTATCACAGACTTGGGAAACACTCACTAGGTTGTGTGTAAGTTCTTCAACATAGTTCACATCCTCAAGAGTCAAAGTTCCATTTGAAACTTTTCCTTTTCCCGAAATTACTCCTCCTTTATCTCCTGCAAAATTTACTTTTTGCTTGAGACTATCCTTGAAGTCCTTCAGTAGACTTCTTTCACCGGTCATGTGCCTCGAGCATCCACTGTCTACATACCACCAACTGTCCTTGTTCACAGCATGCTCCTGCACATAACACAAAACACGATCAGTTATCAAGAGGGACCCAAGCCATTACGGTCTTGGTTTGTCCCTTATCATCAACAAACTTAAGCTCTTTAAAATAACCATTCTTCCCATCAGGAGCTTTGGTTACTTTCGAAGTAGCTTGAGTTTGTGGACGATCAGCCTTAAGAGGTGAATTTGAGGAGAACCTCTTAGGCACAAAAGTATGAGCTCTATTATGATAATTATAATTAAACTCATGTGATCGCGAAGTAGTGCCACTTTCATAATGACTATGGCCTCTACTTGGAGTTCTAAACCTCGACGGTGTCACATCCCTAGACTTATGGACATAATTATCACTTTGAGTATATGACCGTTTAGGTTTAGGTGGGGAGACACTATGCTTACCATCTCTTTTAAGAATGTTCACAGGTTTATTACCTAACTTAGGTTTGGTATCTAACCCGTCTACAGTCATATTAGAGTCGGTCTGTGTCTTTTCCTCAATCACAAGCTTATGTGGTGCTTCAGGCTTTTTGTTAGGACAACACGAAGCCACGTGTCCTTTTTGATGACATTTGAAACATGACATCTGCTTGCGTGATTTGCTCACTTTTGCTTTCTCATCCGGAGTCTTAGGCACTAAAGGTTTAAGCTGTTCCTTATCAACTTTATCATTAATCTTAGCATCGTTAATCACTCCACCCGATACAAAATGTATTTTGGTGAACTGAGAAGCCTTGCTATTATCTAATGATACGTTCTTAATAACATCTTTCTGTGCCTCTGACTGTTCAGGTTTATCAGCTACTAAAATCTCAGGATTAACTTCAGTCATCTCAGAGTCCTCAGGAATAGGAGTGTAATTGGCATTAAAAGGCGGGGATACATCATTGTAACCTAACCCAGTCTTGTCCTTTACACTACGTTGAGCATCTAACATTTTATCCATTTGAGATGTCCTATAATTCTCAAGTTTACGGTTTTGCTCAATTAACCTTAAATTAAGGTTCACCATTTCCTGATCCTTACTAGCAATCGTCTCATTTAAGTCTTTGATATTCATATAGAGACCATCTATGACAACAGATTTTTCACTTATGGTATCTCTAAGTTTTGTTCTATCCAACGCATCAGACTTAATTTTATCTTTTAAGACCTGTTTATCATCACTTAATCTACGAACATCCATAATAGCTTGATCAAGTTCAGATCTAACAGTCTTATAAGATTCCTTATCCATATTTAATTGTGATGACAGATTACTATTTGACACAGTTAAGACACTATTCTGAGACTGTAAATCAGTAACTAAGTAACAAACATCAGCAAGATTAAGAATATCTAAACATACCTTCTTCTTGTCAGTTTGTAATTCAGCCATACGTGCCACTAATTCTTCAGGACTCATATCTGGAGTTGAATCCATATATAGCACATCATCATCACTTGCCCTTTTTTCAGACTCAGCCACCTCTACTCTCTGTTCCATGTCAGTGGGCATGTAGGACACTGATCCAGCAGTTGTTTCTTCGATCTCGGCCATCAAAGCTTCTTCAGAATGAGCTTGCCAATCATACGAGCCATCCAACTGCTTCACCACTAAGGCTTTGGAAGCAAGAGTACTTCCCGAACCTTGTTTTCCTTGTGCTTCTACTTTAGGTCTTTGGCATTCTCTAGCAAAATGACCAATACCCTGACAGTTAAAGCATCTGACCTTGGTTTTATCAAACCCTGATCTATTGCCCAACACCTTTCTACCAGTTTTCTTGAGGAAATTCTTCACCTTTCTAGATATCAACGCTAGTTGATCTTGAAGTTCCAGTTCCTCAAGATAATCAGAATCTATCTGCTCATAATCCTCATCAAATAGAATAGGATCATTGATCTTTCCTTCTATGTAGTTCTCATATGATGCCACAAAGGAAGCAAGAACAGACAGTTGCTGTTCAGCAGATTTCACACTCATCGGCATCTTCTGATGCTCTTGAGGTGACTTCTCAGAATTCTTTCCCTTTGTCTCATCACCAGAGGAGGAAATAAAGCACAGATCTTCAGTGATCATCTCTCCATTTTCATTAGTATCACCAACTAACAGTGCAGTGGTCGAACTTGATGACGCAGTCGAAAGACTTGACTTTCCATGATACAGCCCAGGGTTCTGAACCTGATCAGAATCACTATCTCTTGACTTCTTGGAGAAATCATAACCTTTCAGCTTGTCAATGACTTGCTCTAAGGTCATAGTAGAATACCTAGTTTCGTTATCCTTAATCATAACACCATACATTTCCCATTTAGAAGGCAAACCCTCAAGGAACTTGTCGGTTTTAGATACTTCTTCTTCAAAAATTTCATGGTATTCTAATTCACTTAGCAGATGGTAGAATCGTGTAACATAGGCATCAAGATCTTCTCCTTTTAAAGCTTTAAACATAGTAAACTGCTTTTTAAGAAGACTCTTCTTGCCAGCTCTCACCTGTGGACTTCCCTCACCTCTTTTCTCTAAAGCTTCCCAGAGCGCTTTAGCAGTATGAAAAGACTTGAGTTGATGAGCAAGGGATTTAGGAAGACACATCTTTATGCAAGAATGTGATTTATTCTCATTTCTGTACGCTTCCTTCTCTTGATCACTCATGTTTGCATAGGTAAGAACTACAGTAGCATTTTGAACAGTTTGAGTAGGTGGGGTGTATCCACTCTTGATACACATCCAGATAGACAGATCATGGAATCTACAGTAAGATTCAAATCTGTCCTTCCAATTGTAGTAATCCTCGATTCTTAACAACTTAGGTGGAACGTTTGACTTTCCCACCTCGTGGTCCATTTCGATCATTCTACTTAAGTCAGACATCTTAAAAACGTAAAATTAAACTGTTTCAGCGAATTCAGAAATCTCAACTCGCAAGACTCAGCTCAACTCGCAATCTCAGCTCGACTCGCAGAATTTGTCGATTCGCAAGCCTCAGTTCGGATTGCTAAAAGATGTCGATTCGCAAGTGATGTCGATTCGCGAGAGATCTCGGTTCGACTTGCAAGCCTCAGTTCGACTCGCTAGTTCAACTCGGTTCGCAGGCGACGCTGGAACCCTAATCTCGACTCGCGAAACGGCTGTTAAACCCGAAAAACGAATTTTAAGGTATTTTTACGAACGAAACTGAGAAATTCGACTGTAAACTAACCCTAAAACTTCCAGAGAATGATTTTGATCGTTAGTATTGCAATAATGCACGTAAAAACGACCCGAATCAAAAACGCAATAAACTAAAACTCACGAACACACTCGTATCTAGCCCGAAAGCTCTGATACCAGATGTAAGTCCCCTAGTTTTAGGATCGATAACTTCGTTATCTGTAGTATTAAGGTGCGGAATCCCTCAATACGGTGTTATCTTACTAACAACGAATATGTTCGTATTGCGTTTAACTAGACTTAGCTTTAAACAACGAATTGTCAAAGCCTAGTCGATAGGTTATGTTTTTCTCTGGTTTGCTGGAATCGCAGGTTTGGAATATGCAAAAGTTGTTAACGATTTTCTAAGGAAAATCGTTTAAATAGTTCTGTCCGGCTCGGCTCGCATGGGCCTGCGAGTTCGGTCCAACTCGCAGCCCAAGCCCAACTCGGAACTCGGCTCGCCAGACTTCCACGAATTCAGTTCTCATCTCGGCTCGTTAATCTCGCGACCTGAGAACTCGACTCGCACAGAATGTATTTATTTCGTATTTAATAATTCGTCTAACTTAACACAATAATATGTTTAACGAATATTACTAACAAAACAAATATTTATTTACAAATCTAAACCAATATACAAACGTAATAATAATTACACTAGTCCTATATCAAGCTAGATCTGTTGTCACAATCTATGTCTCAACAGTTGGTGCTTGGTTTGGCCTCCGCTTGTTTCTCGGTTGCTTGGTTCGTCCGTATCTTCTTCGTTTGGGCTCCGATTTGCTTGATTCTTGCGCCGTTGGATTTTTTTTTCCGTTACGCTTATAATGACACTAAGTTTGCCAAATTTGAAAGTGTTTGACTTTTGCGTGTTCCGGATGACGATCGGCTGGCTTCCAGACTACACATCTTCTTCGTTCTTCACCCGTTTCTCTTGATTCTTTCACCTCCGATCTTGGATTTTCCTATTGAATTATAAAACATGCATTAAGATCTAATTTGATAGGATAATCAAGAATGGAATATTTAAGATGATTGTTTTTGCCTCGGTTTGCGTGCAAAACTGATGTTTTATCTGATTTTTGTAGCAACGCCCGTATTTAGACTCCCTTGGTGATTTTTGATGATAAACGATTGTTTTGAAATGTTTTCACCAAAGAATAGTCCAAAAAGTGCGGAAATAAGTACTTAAAAACATGATTTTTCGGGTCACATCAAGTATCCCACACTTAAGCGTTGCTTGTCCTCAGTTGTGTCCCATGAAAACATTTTATAGATTTTGGGGGAGTTAAAGAACTTCCAAAAAGTTACCACTTTGTCATATGGGAAAATCATTTTGAGAACATATGGGAAGCTAAGATGATCCTTTCAAAAATAAGTATTGACTTTCCCAGGCATACTTTCCAAATCTCATGATCTTGGAGTATACATGACTAGGCGATCTCACTAAAGGTGGTCACTCAATTCACTCAGAGTGTATCGGGTTTCCTATCGATCTAGCACAATCGAAATCGCTCAAATAGCCAGTCATGCAGCACTCATCATCATAAGCTTGGTCGAGAATCGGATCTCCACCACTTAGGAAGAGGACGGTGCTAATTATCCCAAGACATTCGAGTGGGTTGTAATGTTTGTGGGGGTTCAGGGGTATGGATAGTGGTGATTTTTGGTTGTAAGGGGTTGCTTATCATGGGCATTCTAAGAATCATGAAAAACTTATTGTAGAACGGAGAAGATAGCTACTCGTATTTCATTGGATCTTTCTTTGAAAGATTGATACTCTGAAGTACTTAGCTTTATTTTCTTTTCTTTTTCTTTTCTTTCTTTTTCTGCTTTTTATTTTCTTTTCTTTCTTCAGAACTTCTTTGCCAGAGAACTTCCAAGTATATTTTTGATTTTCTTTCGGAAATCTCTTCTTTCTTATCACGGACTACTTCGAGTCTTTTCTTCTGGTGCCAATTTTTTGCACCCTTGATTTTCTAATTTTGGTGAACACGGAGGAGTAGATCAATTCAGAAAGAGATTCTTCAAGATGTTTTTCATAACCTTAGAAATTCCAAGATAAGTTGTTAGGAATTTGGGAAAAGTGATTAAAGATATAGGGTTTTGATGAAACGAAAGGTTTAGGCTCAAAGGGTTTTCTAGGTGGATCATCGATACTAAAAATGAGTATCGGAAGGGTTTTGGGCTTGAAAAGGTATGTAAGAATGGGTTAAATCCTAAGGAATGTCGAGATCATCTAATTGCACCTATACCGCGTACGGTACTCTTCAATGTGGTCTCGAAACGTATGTCAGGAACAAGTTCTAATTTAGAGATACTAGCATCAGCACACACAAGAAATGAACAATGTAGCATTTAAAATGAATGCTTTTAAGGCTCAAAACCTCACTGCAAATTTGGGTTTGTATGTGCCTAGCCATGCTCCTTAGATTGTTAATACTTATTTAAGAAATTTCTACCTTAATTTCCCTAATATTCTTGAATAACTAACTCATATTAGAAATGGTTCCTCTTCAAAAGAAATCGTAACTCAAAAATAGTAGAGCTAATCGGACGATTCAGCTCATACTTTATTATTTTTGTTTAAAAAGTTTTGAAAATTTTGAAAATTTGAGGAACATTTTCTGAGTAAAGCTATTTGGACATCAAAATCCGTAAAACATCTAATTTAAGGTATTCTATACCTGCTATCCCACACTTAGAGGAACATTGTCCCTAATGTTCTCTTGAGTTGAGATTATATTTGAAAATATAATCCCACACTTAGAGTTTGAACATATAGAAAATGTTTCTCAAGTGTTTGGTTTGGGCTGGAATCCCACACTTAGTGATAAGTTTAGGATAGAGTATAGATTACTTTGCATTCCTAAGCTAACAAAATGAATCAAGTTATGAAAACGAGGTGAAAGGTAAGAAACTCCCCAGATGACGATTTAACGTTTAGAGGCGAAAGCTGAGAATTTGAAGATCTTCATTAAGAGTGATTCAGCTCCGCATGTCCTTTATCTGGTGCACATCGCTTCTCATTCATGCTTAGCTAAGAGTCGATCCATAATGTAAGTGGAAATTCTTATTAGTGAATTTCACACTTTTTTGATTTAAGATTTGGAGACGATTCTTGCTAAGATGTCTTGGAGTGTGGGTTGAGATCCCACACTTAGATTTTTGTTGAGTTTGCGGTGCATGTGCGAGTTTCAGAAGAAGATAGACCGAAGTTCCTCTCCCGAGATGTGTGTAAGTTCCGTGGTCCGCAGTTGTGAATTCCTTGGTTGTCTGCCTTTTGACATCACGATTCTTTTTCTTGAAGGCTCGTCATCTCGTGCGGGCTCATTTCTCATTCATCACACATTCAATCACTTATTCTAAAATAAAGAAACAAACATAATAAGTAACTACGATAAACATAATAATAAAGCTCAACCATAAAAGTCGAGAAATATCCCAAAAGTTTAACCAAGTGCAAGATAGAGATCACTGTAATCAATACAATACAGAAGTCAGTGATATGAAATATAAATCATAAGATAAGTAGTCTAGAATGGAGGATCCTCTGCTGGTATGTCATCAGGCTGAGCTGCGGGTCCTGCGACTGACTGCTGTCCACTGGACACTCTCTGCTCATCTGGAGGTAGTAGTCCTCTCTGAATCAATATCTGCCTGAGGGTCATCGCTGGAAGTGCCATCATATCATCATAACCCTGTGCAAGCATGTCCGCAGTGGTAACACCTGCCGTCTGTAACATATCAAGGTAGAGCTGCCTGAGAGTGCTCTCAGTAGGAACCTGATCTGAGAAGATGGGGTCCAAATCCAAGTAAGGGCCGACGCTACCAGTGAACAATGCATCAGTGCCAATGTAGAGCAGATCTGGTCTGTATGATGTGCTAGCCTCTGGATGCTGGTCATGGGTAGGAATGGGTACAGTCGGACGAGGCAATGATGCCTGCTGACGGGCTGGTGATGGTATGTGTACTGAGTAGACTCTGGCTATATCAGATGTGGATCTGTGAGTGGGTAATGGTGCGGAGTAGGTGGTAGGTGTGCGGGGGCGTCTATATGGATGTGGTGGCTGAGTGGAGGTATGTGGATGTGGTGGAGGGAATGTGGTGTATGGGCGAGTGGTGGTATATGGGTGAGTGGCGGTATGGGTAGTAGGTGGTGGTGGTGGTCCACATCTATATAGGAAGTGATCAGGCTCAGGGGTACCATGTGTCCTAGCTGTCAGAACCTGCTGATCACGGATAACCTGTAAAGCATGTAATAGATAGTACTGAGTAAGAGGAGTGACCGGATCCGTGTGGTGCACAACGGCCTGTGTAGGCAGTACTAATGTGTCTGCTCCTCGTGCTGGCTCAGGTATCTCTGCTGCTACTGGTCTCTGTGGCTGGGGACCAACATCTCTATCCTCTGTAGTCACGCGCTTCCTGGTCATGAAGCATCTAGGAATGGGGTGCCGAGTCTGATGCCATAAGCACTGTCTCTCAGGTCCCTCATCAATCATCCTGATCAACTTGCAGTACTCTAGATCAAACGGCTGCGAACTAGCGTGATGGGTGTAATCCTCACGGTGACGCTCAGTGAGAATCCCCATGCTGACTAACAATCTCGTGATAATGGCTCCCATGAATACGTGGCGTCTATCCTCTCTTTTCTCCTTCCACAATCTATCCTCTATGATGTATGCGACATTCAAGTTATGCTTCCTTATGATCACATCCATGAACTTAAGCTCTTTTGATGTAGCAGGTCCAGCATCTCTCTTCCCAAAGATAGTACAGCACATGAGCTTGTGAAGAATGTGATGAACTGGTCGGGTCATGAGTGAAGCTTTCACTCCACTCCTGAAGGTTGTCCCCGTCAATCCTCTCCATATCTCCTTGTGATCCCGTGACGGTAAACTGGAGATAGACTGGAAACTGCTGGTGAACCAATCAGAACTGGCCTGTGACTGTGTGTAAAGGCCAAGGTATACCCCGAAATCTCCCACTGTCATACGATACTTCTTCCCACGATACCAAAAAGTGATCTTCTTATCAGTGATCTCCAATCTCTCTCGGAACTCGTAAGTCATCATGAACTCAGTGACGACCTCTCGGTATATAGCCTCATCAATGGAGAAAAGATGGAAAAACGCAGCATGTTCCTCGCCATCTTTATCATACTTAATCAATTCTTCCAACTCATCCCTAATACCCAAGCGTCTCATATCCGGCCACATGATGACTCTGTTTGACCCTAAGTATCGTCTCATCCATTTCTCAGTATCGTCCATATTCTCGGAGGATGAAGCAAGCTTCCTCAACGAAGGGTTTGATAGATCCATCTGTGACAAGAAAATGAGATGCATAAGTAATAACAAATTGCTAAGTACATTTCCAAATTTTAAACAAAAATTGGAAATTTAGGCTTTAATATATGAATAAATCCGCAATTTATTTTAAACTAAACCTAGGCCTAACCAATCCTCAATCCGCAATTTTCGCAACCATAAGTGTCTAACATATTCCAAGGGTATTAAAGTAATAATAATACTAGCGTTTAATCTAAGTAAACTCATCATTACAACTAGCAAATATTTTTACTTTCATTCATGACAACTTATTATAAGTGAGCATAATCATGAAATTACCTCAAATATATCAAGTAAACCAAAAAGAGCATAAATTAATTTATTCATGCAAATACCATATGGTTAAAGACACGTGTTAACTTATTCGGTTACTTTTAACAATTTTGCAAGATTTAAAGATTTTGATAAATGAATGACGGTAGCTTACGTGTGATGGTCATATTAAAAATATTCAACACCTTATTAATTAAGGTGGTGAATAATTAAAATAATCTAGGACCAAAAGCTAACTAATGATTTATTGAAAATCTAAGAAACTTGCCATGATTTAATTAACACAAGTACCATTTTTTTAAAAAATTGAATATTTAAAATAAAGTATGATACTTGGTTAATTTTAATCACAACGTGCTTACTTTAACTTTCAATAATCCTAAAGATCATTCAAAATAAACTAGCAATCATATAAACATGTTTATCAAATCATCCTAAGCATGAATTAATCAAAATAAGTCAAAATAAGCTACTAGTTATCAAAAGTCAACAAATCAAGCAACTTTGACCACTTAAAGTCAACACTTGAAGATCAAAGTAACAAATCATCAAGTAATCTACTCAATCAAGCATGTAATCATGTTAAGCAACTATGCAAGAACACTTTTGAACCATAAAACACAAGATTTCACCATGGATTTCATAGATCAAAAGTTAAAACCCTAACTTTTAAAAAGTTAATGAAATTTAAAGATTTGAGTTAGGAATTACCTTGCAAGTGATGAAATGGTGTTATGTATGCAAGAGAGATGATAAAATGAAGAACTTGAAGCTTTAAATCATCAAAAATGGTGGAGAAATGGAGGTTTTAGAAATGGTGATGGGGGTGATGGAGGCCGTAGGTTTTGGGGAAGAGGAAGGAGAGAAAATTTTGACTTTTTGACCTTTTGTTTGTTAGTGAATCCCTCCTCTTGGTTTAAATACGTTTCGATTTAAAATGCGAAAGATACGATACGTACGATTGCTTTTCGAAAGGTTTTAAGTTTTTTAATAAAGTAACCAAAAGTAAATTCGAATCTTTATAAAAAGTTTTCGCGAATTAAAATTGTGTTTTAAATTGCGAGTGTAAAGTTATTTGCGTTTAAATTAAAACGAGTTTATTTAAAAACAAAACAATATTTTTGTGTACTTTAAACTTTAAAACAAATCATAATTAATTTACCAAAATTTTAAAATTAAAACTTTGTTAAATTTTTCTGAAAAGTTCGAACTTACGCAAATCGCGCGAGTTTAAAGTTTAAAGGACGTTTTCTTGATTTTTAAACGAAAGCTTTAAAACGAAAAATTAATTTAAACTAAAATTAATACTAACTAATATTAATTAACCTAGATAGGCTTGGGGTGCCTCCCAAGAGCGCTTTGTTAAAGACGAAAGCTCGTCCATATCGGACTTACTGTTTTACCGGATAGTGTCCGAGATGACACTGTTGGGTACGGTTGATGCTTTGGATAGAGACAAGGTATAGCGGGAAATAAACGTACCTCGGAGAGCTCGGATGACATAGTAAACTATATCAGCATGATTTATGAAATACCGTTCAAATTCTGTTAAGAATTCTCGTTCTTCCTGACTGAGTTGTAACAATGCATCGACAAAACGATTAAATTCCCGTTTCACCTTTTTCTAGTTTGAAATGCCATCCCTAAATCCTGTATCTAGATAAGACAGATCATAGAGCAGTTTTGAAAGTAAATCCACAAATTCCGTTTCCCTTATAAGAATCGGGATTTCCGTAAGTAGTGTGAACTGCTATCGAAAGCTCTTTGTTTGTCCCTAAACTTGGATCTAGTACGAACCGAGTTACTCAATCGTTTGCGGAATCAACGATTAAGTTATACACTAAACACACGAACAATCAATACGCAATGAATATCAAACGAAACGTATTATATTGAATAATAATCGGTCAGATTACAGGGATTTCGACTAATTATGTTTAGGGTTTCGTCAACCCTAAAACAGAAAACACAAAACATTTAAATACAAAACTGGCACCTGCGACGTCGCACGCTACGTCGCAGGCCCAAGCCCATGCGACGTTGGCTACGTCGCAGGCCCATACCTGACGTCGCACCTGCGACGTTGCACGCTACGTCGCAGGAGTCAGGAATACTAATTCTAATTACAAACTACGAGCTAGACCAACTGACAGACACTAAACATGTACTAACAAACTCCCCCGTGTCTTCAGCTTGGTCTTCAAAAATCTTCTTTAAACCCAGCCCGCAGGAAATTGACCATCGGCATGAATTCCATTAGCCACACAAACAGTAACAACATTGTAAAACTGCTGTGCTAAACGTCTGTTGAATTCATTCTTCTGACCAACACGAATCCGATTATCATAGAGTTTTCTTAAATCTTTTTCATGAAAATTAATCAAACTCATCGGATCATACAGTCTAAATGTTGCTTGCTTCAAATTCCATATACCTCTAACTTCTGGCCACGGTTCAGAATCTGGAACAAAAGTAATAACCGCTTCACCAGTCTGTGGATCAAGTTCCCATTTTACAAGTCTTCTCAGAAAATAATAAGGAACTGATTCCAGAGGTATCTCAGTCAAACATTTAGCAGGCGAATAGTGAACTTTAACCATAGGCTTCCTGGTGACTGGATCAATCTTCTTTTTCCACGTATACCGAGTTCCCAACGTCGGTTTCAATTTCGAATATGTCTTCGATAACACTTCCCGACGTAAATTTCTCTGAATGAACTCAGCATAATCATTTTCGAAAGGATTAATCAATTTAAGCTGAGCTAATCGATTAATCTCTCCTTTTGGCAACGTACTTAATCTATCAAAACGCATTCTGATGTACTGAACTCCATCTTCTCTCTTAATCATAAACAGATTCCTCTGACACTTCCAGCTTTTAATAACACCGGTATAATTTCGACTAACCCGGTACACTTGACATTTAACTGGAATAGGAACTGGATTTCGTCCCTTAGGCCACCATTTCTTATTTCTTTCTCTCTTTTCTTCAGCAGTTAATTTCTTCTTAGGAATATCAGAAGATTCAGTTTCAGGAACTGCTGAGTCCGGTGCCTGTGTCTCTGAAGCTGGAGTTGCAGCAGAACTTGATTCTCCATGTTGAGCTTTATCAGGACTCTCGTCTTCACTTGAATCAGATTCTATAATTGGTGCACCATCGTAAGCTTCCCCAGATTGTGCATCATCATACGTTTCATCTGCATTCAACTGTTCCTCTTCAATCGAAACATCCTCATTCATCTCAAACACATTCTCTGTTTCTTCCTCAGATCCAACTCCACTGGCCATTCTCTGAATAAACGATAAATCAGCAAATGAGTAGTCAACAGCCAGCGGTCTCGGTTGCCCTGGAATATCATCAACACAAAAATAATCCAAATGTGAAATATTTTCATTAACATTTTCAATTACAGGGTTGGGATTTACAGACGCAGGTTCACTTGACTCTAAAGTGGGTATCCCAGACCCATACTCCCCCGAGGCAAGAAACCTGCCTTCCAAAACATTAACCCTAAGCTTCGTATCCTCAAGCTCCTTAGACTGAACCTCGATCAACGCAGCTTGTTCAGCAATCTTTTCGTCTTGAGCCTCCAGCTTTTGCTTCATCTGCTGCATATCTTCCTTTATATTTTGCATGAAAGCTGGAGTCGGTTGAATCTCAAAATCAGGTTGCTGCTGTGGATTGACTGGAGCTCGTGTTGACGAACAGCGACGAACACGACGACGAGGACGATAAGTTTCATCAGCAGAATCATCACCGTCTCGTGTACGTTTCCCAGTATCCCTTGGAGGTACATACTTGCGTCCTGCCCTGATCCGACGCTGAATTCTCAAATATCTGAATGAATCGGATAATCTGATACGTTCCATCTCAGAGGGATGCGGAACAGTACCATCCGAATGCTCAGGCGTCGGACCCCCATCCTGAGGACCTACATTGGCCGGTTCTTCAGAATCAGAACTCTCGACCGTGTCGTGAGATGCTGGATTGTCTGAGTCAACGTGCCCAAACTGCTCGATGTTCTCCAAAAGAGCATCCACATGCTCCCCCGCAGCCTGAACAGGAACATTCATAAGCGGTTGCTGCGGTTGCTGTGGTGCTGGAATATCCATATACTGAGGATCTGGGGGTGGTACATAATTTTCATCCACAATAGCACCGAATAAGGGAACATCCCTTGGTGCCTCGACCCCTTTCTCATACCCTGCACAAATAGTGAAAATCCGACTCATCATTGGTGAAATCTTTAGCGGCTGATCGATATCACCTTGTGCTTGAAGATCCGGATGATGACGATTGATGTGCAACTGTACAAATCTCGGATATAAAATCCATTTCTGATCCCCGGCATTCGCATTATCAACCATAGCCTTGAAGATAAATCCCGAGAAGTTGAACGGCTTGTTGTATACTAATGCTAACATAGCAGAAGCCAAAGTTCGGCTCATCCCATCCGTTCCACCTTTCCGATTCCCCAAGCAAACAATGATCACATGCATCAAATATCTCCAGACGCGTGTGAGATTCGCTTTTCTATACTGATCAGAGGGAATCCCGGGATATCCTATCCGTTGCATAGCTCCGGTAACGAAAATATGATCAAAACCGACAGGCATATCCGGTTGATCATTCAGCTGTAAAAGTTCCCGAATACTCTGTTCTGTAATAGTGATCTCCGTACCCAGAACGGTAGAGACCAATCGTCTAACGTCGTTATCAGTAACAACAGTCGCATTTCTCCAAAAAGGGTTGATCAGATTTCCAAACGCCATAGTGTTATCGGAAATGGCGTGGAATACCCTTGAACGTCTCAAAAATGCGATCATCTGACGATACGGTGCAGCTTTATCAGAAGTGTCAGTAAGGTAAGCAGCCGTATTGTGACGAGCTTCGAAAATCAAAGCCATATCTGCAAGAACATAAACAGATTGCAACTCGAAAAAGATTAGAAAAATAATGTTACTTTTTTACAAACTTCCTGGAACTAGCGACGTAGCCACTGACGTCGCAATAACACAGAGCGACGTAGAACTGTACATCGCCAAAAATCAAAATAAATTGAAAAGCGACGTAAGGCCGGACGTCGCATAAAATTCGAGCGACGTCAAGAGGGACGTCGCATTTTGCAACTTATTGTGAATTTAATCACTTTATTTAAAATAGCGACGTAGAGTGGTACGTCGCATCGGACGTCGCAGTAAAAGCGACGTAGGGAAGGGCGACGTAGGAAATTAATAATAATTAATTAAAGCGACGTAGGCCACGACGTCGCAGCGTACGTCGCACTGACGAACAGGCGTCCCCAACCCAGAAACCCTAACCCTCGAATTTAGGGGTTTTCAAAATCAAACGCACTACAAGGTGCGGCTAACGATGGTGATCACGAAAACATAATTTATAACCAGTAATTTACACGATAGACCATCTAATTTATCCCAAAACCGAAACCCTTTTAACCCGTAATACATGCATAGCAATTAAACATAATATACACGGTGATAAATGGTAAAATCGGTACCTAAGTGTGCGGAATAACGAGTAGATCAAAACTACGTAAGTGAATCGGAATGAAAACGGCTACAAATCACGAAAATTGCTCGAAAATTGTTACGTCGCAAATCGCCAATGCTACGTCGCAGGGTACGTCGCACGTGAATAGTGAATAGTGTGACATGTTACGTCGCAGTTGAGACTATATATAGTCTAACCCTACATGCGACGTAGACTGGGACGTCGCAGGCGACGTAGAGTGGGACGTCGCATATAACATTTTTGATCCAATTTTGAATTTTTCAAACCGTTTACTCGTTATTTTAGCAAATAATTTCCAAATAACTCGTGACTTGGGAAAAATAACTCAGAATAAAAATAAAGCATAAAACTAAAAAATCTTTTTGGTATTTTCTTTAATTTTACAAAAAGTAAAAAATGAACAAAATAAAAATACTAACACTCTATTTTTGGTGACGGAGTTGAGTTGTCTGATTAGGGATCATATCGGAATAACATGCATTTATTAGGAATAATAAGTGTTATTTCGATCATCAGTATATTTGTCCACTTTAAATTTACGTGGCACATTTAAAACACCTTTTATAAAAATTATTTCAAGACAATTATTGGTATTGTTTGTCCACCTAAACACGTTACATCCGTGTCTGTGAGTTAACCTTTTATTGTTAGTATGAATATTTCACCATGGTCCCCACCATAGATATACCCCTATAACTTAGACATGAACATAGTTTCCAAATTTAGAAAGAATATAAGAGAATCAATTTTAAGAATCAAGCCAGCGGTGACAGGTCTGTACTTGCGTACAACAGAGCAACATAACTTGATTCAGGTGTAAGCAAAACCAAATGCAGTCAAACCAAATTTGTGGCGACCTTGTTTAGTATCTTAAATTTAAGACTTTGCAAGTGCATTGACTCACGTTTGCTTAGTTTTGAGAGTAAGCTGAATTGAGACCAGGTCTGCACTTACGTACAACAGAGGAAACAATCAGCATACTCCCCCAAAAGATCTCAGATATACGATCCAAAAATAGAAATATGTCAAGTTATGCTAAGGAATTAAGACTTAGAGTCGTATATCACAAGGTGTTTACCACATGATCATAGACATGTATTTAAATGACTTCTTAATATCTCAGAGACCGGTGTGTACCATGCCTACCAATACATCGTATGATGAAGATAATTTAGATAAAAACTGTTTTAAGTGTGTCAGATAAACCTACTGACACATCCAAGATAAACCTTAAAATTCCATTTTGTGCATGTCACCCGATGTACTATCATATCCCAAGTTGTTTACAGACACAACTTCAACGTCTATTTTAAAAATGTATCAACCTTGCGTTTTCTTTAATACTAAAGAGTATAAAGAGTGGCTGTTGCAATTTTTTTTTTAATTGAATTTAAAAACCTAAAAATAAAATCCAAGTCACAAATCATTTCTTTGACTGAAAGAACCTTAAACCTATCAGATTGACCAGTTCAATAAAACGTGATCGCAAAAAGGCTTTTGTGAAAAGGTCCGCACACTGCTTAAGGGTATCTATATGTACGACATCTATAAGGTGTTTCTCAAAGCAATCCCGTATGAAGTGGAACCTAAGTTCAATATGTTTGGTCTTAGAGTGCTGTACGGGATTGTGTGTTATAGATATAGCAGCTGTATTATCAATGTAAATAGGAGTCATAGAGAGATTGAACCCGTAATCACGTAGCTGATGCTGAATCCAGAGAACTTGAGAACAGCAACTTGCAGCAGCAACATACTCGGCTTCAGCTGTGGAAATAGCTACCGCAGTCTGCTTTTTGCACTGCCAAGAAACTAAGCGCGATCCAAGGAACTGACATCCTCCAGTAGTTGACTTCATATCTATCTTACAGCCACCAAGATCCGAATCCGAATAGGCAGTTAACTCGAAGTTTTTCTCGTTTGAATACCATAGACCCAGAGATGGCCTAAAAGCGAGATATCCAAAAATGCGTTTTACTGCCTTCATATGAGACACCTTCGGATTTGCTTGAAATCGTGAGCAGAGAGAAACAGCAAACACTATATCTGGTCTTGAGGCAGTCAGGTACATGAGAGAGCCTATCATTGAGCGATAGTCTTTCTCCTTGCAATCTTCATCGTCCTCATTAGGTCCAAGATTGTGTCTTGCTTCAATTGGAGTGCCGTAGTGTTTACAGTTGAGCAATTCATATGGCTTTAACATGTAAGTGACATATTTTGACTGGTGGATATAAATTCCATTGTCAGATTGCTCAACCTGTAGTCCCAGAAAGAACTTGAGTTCCCCCATAGCACTCATTTCAAACTCAGATTTCATCAGGCTTTCAAAATCCTTGCACAACTGATCATTAGTTGATCCAAAAATTATGTCGTCCACATAGACCTGCACAAGTAACAGATCCGCTCCTTCCCGTTTGATGAAAAGCGGGTTATCAATCTGTCCTCTATCAAAACCATTCTTCAGCAAGTACTTGGCAAGTCGCTCATACCAAAGTCGAGGAGATTGATGAAGACCATACAAAGCTTTCTTAAGTTTGCAAACATGATTAGGATGCTTTGGGTCTTCAAAACCGGGAGGTTGACACACATAAATCACTGCGTCGACATCTCCATAAAGAAAGGCACACTTCACATCAAGTTGATACACACGGAATCCTTTAAAAGAAGCATAGGCTAGAAAAATCCGAATTGATTCCAAACGAGCGACAGGAGCGAAAACTTCATCATAGTCAATACCTTCTAGTTGACTATATCCTTGAACTACCAGACGGGCTTTATTACGAATAACTGCCCCACGATCATCCATTTTGTTACGGAAAACCCAACGAGTACCCGTCAAGTGAGCACCCTTGGGTAGAGGAACAATTTCCCAAACATTCATCTTGTTTATTTGCTGTAGTTCCTCCTGCATAGCCTCGACCCAAGATGGATCTTTTAAGGCTTGATCAACCTTTTTAGGTTCAATTTGAGACAAATGACATGAATCGATATGTGCAATAAGTCCCAAAAGTTGCTGAGCTGAAGTCTGCTTTGCTTGTTGTCGCGTTTGAACAGATGCATGAGGATCACCAATGATATTATCAATGGGGTGATCCTTATGTATACGAGTTTCTGGTATGGCACCTGGCACGAGATCCACACCCAGATTGTTCAAATCTCCCTCAGTTTCTGTAGTAGTAGCAGACTCAGGAATGACTAACTCTTCTTCTTCTCCTTCATCTTCAGGAGAAAACAGGTGAGAGTAGGCCATTGTTTCTTCCATTTCATCTTCTTCTTGAGGTTCCTCTAAAGGAGGCATGTTTGGATCATATGGAAGCTCCTTTGTGTAGTTATAAACTGTTTTAGAAGGAGCAGCCGAAGATGATGGTGTAGGAGATGGTGTAGTTGGTGGTGATTTGGTTGTTGGTTGTGGTTGTGTGGGTGATGTTTGTGAAGGTGTAGGTGTAGTTGGTGGAGGTGTAGGATTAGTCGGTGGAGGTGCGGGTGTGGCATTGGGAGATGGGTCGGATGGTTTATTATTAACAGGTGTATCTTGACTAAGATCAAGCTCATGAAGTATAGAAACCAATTCATCCGTTTCATCTTCTTCCGGAATATTGAAAGAGTTGAAGAGGTTTCCATAGTTGAAAAACCAATCCGGACCCGTTCCTTGAGGAGGTTCCGTATACCTTAAACATTTCACTTCAAAATGCTCCTCAATCTGATTCGTTGATTTGTTAAAGACTCTTTTGTTCGGAGAGTTGACTGAATATCCAAGAAAAATCCCTTCAACAGCTTTATCACCAAACTTAGAGACCTTATCTTTTGTTATCATGATCAGACATGGACACCCAAATGGTTCTAGGAACTGCAGATTTGGCTTACGGTTATTGAAAAGTTCATAACACGTTTTGTTCTTTTTCTTAACCGTGAGTACTCTGTTGAGAACATAACAGGCAGTATTTACTGCCTCAGCCCAGAAGATGATTGGTAACTTGGAGTCAGCTAACATAGTCCGAGCTGTCTCGATGATTGTCCTGTTCTTTCTTTCTGCAACTCCATTCTGTTGTGGAGTTCTTGGAGCACTAAATTGATGCTCAATACCTCTTGTAGCACAAAACAATTCGAGAGTTGAGTTCTTGAATTCAGTTCCATTGTCGCTTCGTATCCTTTTCACCTTCAAGTTGCACAGATTTGCCAACTTGTCCAACAAATACACCAGAATCTCAGGAGTTTCCCCCTTTGTGGTCAAAAAATAAACCCACGAAAACCTTGAGTAGTCATCAGTAACTACCAAGCAGTAAAACCGACCACCAATGCTCTTTGTAGAAACTGGACCGAAAAGATCCATATGCAGTAGTTCCAATGGAGCATTTATGGAATTCACCTGCTTAGACTTATGGGACTTCTTACGTAGCTTTCCTTTTTGGCAGGAGATACAGTCATCCTTTAAAGCAAATGACTGTTTCGGAACTCCTAGCACTAGGTCATTTTTGGTCAAGAAATTCATTTTTCGGAAATGAATATGTCCCATTCGTCTGTGCCAAAGCAGTGATTCCTTTTCAGAAGCCTTCGACAAGAGACACGTATACTCGTTCGAGGTCTCAACAGTTCTCATGTTCAAAATGTATGTGTCATTCTTTCTTGGTGCTCTCAGTAACACCCATTCTTCCGGAATGACATACCCAGGCTTCAGTATCACACACTCTGTCTTTGTGAACGCAGTTGTATAATCCTTATCACAGACCTGTGAAACACTTAGCAAGTTGTGCGTAAGCTGTTCCACATAGTTCACATTTTCAAAACTAACATTGCCGTTAGTTAGCGTTCCTCTTCCAGAAATGGTTCCTCCAGTATCTCCAGCAAAGGCAACATATCCTCCTGCGTATGGTTTAATATCCACAAGAAGAGATACATCGCCTGTCATATGTCGCGAGCAGTCGCTATCCAAATACCATTCACTATCTTTAACGCGTTCTGACTGCTGCAACACACAAACGAAGGAGATTAGTGAGAAACGGTGACCCAAGCCTTTACAGACTTAGGTCGACCGTGGTCATCAACAATAAGCACGTCAGATAGGATTTTATCTTTAAACAAATTAAAATTTTTATCTGATGTGTTATTGTTGACGACTAAAGAGTCAACATCAGACTCTTTTCGTTTCCAAACTTTAGAAGGTTCGGAATTGATATTAGAAGTAATGTTGGGCTTTTGAATTGGCAAAGGTTTTTGCTCAACATTACTTGGTTTCGAAACAGGCTTGGGAGAGTTTGAGTGACGCCTAGGTGGAGATTTTGAAAAAGAATTTCTATAAACAGATGTCCTAGGCATCTCTCTCCCATATCGCTGATTTGACAGCTTTGGACATTCACGGATTAAATGTCCTTGTTTCTTGCAGTAGAAACAAGAACGAGTCTCAACAAACGGTTGAGGCTGAGGAATTACCACAGGAGGTGGAGAAACATTTCTAGAACATGAACATTGAGTACACGTCTTAGAAGATGTTGTTTTGGTTGAGAGGTTGAAGTTGATGGTTTATCATACAAAACATTTTCATTTAATAATTTTCTTTGCAAAATCTTTACAGGTGACTGTAAAGTTTGTTGTTTCGAGTTTAAAACCTTGGCTTTTCCCTTATTTGGTTGAACCTTAATTTCAGGTTCAACCTTTGAAATCACTTTTTCAGGTTTAACAGCAACCTTCTTAACCTCAGGATACTCCTGATCCGTAATGTCCTCAATCTCAACAATCTCCTCAATAATAACAGGAGATTCATTCTTTAACTCAACACTCTCCTTAACACTAACAGGAGATTCATGCACAGACTTAACAAACGTTGGCAAGGGGTACTCTGGCCGCTTGGTTTTCTCCTTTGCCAGTTTGTTATGTTTGGTCTCTTTAGCATCTTTGGCTTTTATACCATAAAGCTTTGACCAATCAACTGGAATCTCTTCAAAGCCTTCCTTAACAGGCAGGGGACAATGAGTAGTAGGAGGAGGGACTGAGTTGTATCCCAATCCCTCATTCTTTTTCCCTTTAGTACCGTGCTTGCTAAGAATTTCATTAAAGACAACCGTTGAGGAATTTGAACCTAAGATTTTACTCTTATAATTCTCATACTCATCTTTTAAATCTGTAAGTTCTTTCTTTAGCAGCTCATTTCAACAAGATAGCTTTTAATGGCATCTTCTTCACTAAAAACCTTAGATTTATATTTTTGAGTATCTAACCGATGAGCCTCAAGATGTTTTTCATAAAGTTTCTCATTAGCTTTTAAAAAATTATTTGAGTCGGTTAGTTTTTCATTCTTTTTCCTCAATTCAGCAGTCTCTGTCTGATATGCCTTTAGAGATTCAGTTAACTTAATGCATGAAATACAATTTAACGGTTCATCATGTACCTCATTCACAATGTGAGCCATCAGACACTGTTGGTAATGCTGGGAGACAGGCGTCCAATCTTGACTTGTAGGCTCAAAAGCAATCAGGGCATTATCAGCAGGCCCTTTCTTAGAAACTTCCATTTCTTTTGCCTTTGGAGGAGTAGAAGGTGTTGTGAATCCCGATGCTGGCATTTTGGGTTTCTCGCACTCCCTGGCGAAGTGACCCAAATTTTGACAATTGTAACATCGGACCTTACTCTTGTCAAATCCGAAGCCAGTCTTTCCATCACCTTCCAAGCTTTTACGCCCTGTCCTCTGCAAGAACTTTTGAATTCTTCGGGTGATCATTGCCACATTCCAAGTTAGATCCATTTGCTCCAGATCATCTTCATCAAGCTGAGCATAGTCTTCCTTAGTCAGCTCCAAAGTAAGATTCGGTTGAGTAACCAAATCCTTGTATGAGCTTAAGAAAGCTGTGTAAATGGCAGCTTGCTCCTGAATAGCAGGTGAGACTTGAACCTGTTGTTGATTTGAAGAAGGTCCAGTCATGAAAACAGAATGAATCCCATCGGAAGCAGAAGAAGAAGTTGATGGAGCATTTGTATTTGTCACGAAGGCGACTCCAGATCCATAAGTCTTTCCAGAGTTGATCTGAACACCATACACACTAGGATTCTGAACAGCAGCACCAGACCTAGTTTCTTTCTTCTTAATCTCCATCGCGTGAGCTTGAAGATCCCCTATCAACGTATCCAAAGACATGTTTGCAAGTTCTTCATTTTCTTTTAAAAATTGAACTTTAACATCCCAAGAACTTGGCAACACATCCATTAGCTTCTTATTTACTTCAATTGAAGGAAAAGTATAACCCCCTTCAAACAACTCACCAACTAACCGTGAGTACCTAGTGAATAAAGAAGTCATGTCTTCATTAGGAAGGATGTCAAAGATATCGTACTGTTTCTTAATCAGTTCGAGCTTGACTTCCTTGTACTTATCATTTCCTCCACAACGAGTCTCAATTGCCTTCCATAAATCAAAGGCTATTTCATGAGTTCTGAAAAGCCAAAGAACATCCTTGGTTAGACACATTTTAATCATTGAAAAAGACTTTCTTTCAGTATCAAAATCTTTCTTCTCCTCAGGAGACATAGCTTTATAGGTCTTAGCAGGACGAATACCACGGTATTCTCCTTCAGCTAATGGAGGTACATAACGCTCACGTAATGGTCCCCATAATTCTGGACAATGAAAATCAATGTATTGCTCAACTCGGTCTCTCCAGTACACGTAATCCATGTCCGCAGTAAATAGTGGAGGCTTATTACTTGAACCTATGTCATTACTTTGTTTAATCATTTCTCTCAGTCCTCTAATATCCTCTTTATCAGCTGCCATTGTAATTACTTAATCGAAAAAACAAACTTCTGATCTTAGCGACGTAGGTGAGTACGTCGCACAAAGATTATGCGACGGCGAGAGGTACGTCGCAAAAAGCAAAGGATTCAATTAAGAATCAGAAATATGCGACGTTGAGAGGTACGTCGCAGATGACGTCGCAGAGGACGTCGCAGAATCACACTATGCGACGTTGAGAGGTACGTCGCAGATGACGTCGCAACAGTACGTCGCACAGACTAATTAAAGTCCAAATTACTACGTCGCACGCGACGTCGCAGCTGACGTCGCAGGTAACGTCGCAAAACGCGCTGAGCAGCGGCCACAAACCCTAAAAACGAATTTTTAACCCTAAAATCAAAACCACGAATGTCGAACGACAGAAACCTTCAATAATCACAGTAATACTGATCGAAAACCTGTAAAAACACAAAACAAACGTAATAAACACGAAAACTCACGAATATCACGTCCTTTTAAATCCTAAACTCGATCCGAATCGCCAAAACGAGCACTTTCTGCTCTGATACCAGTTGTTTGTCCCTAAACTTGGATCTAGTACGAACCGAGTTACTCAATCGTTTGCGGAATCAACGATTAAGTTATACACTAAACACACGAACAATCAATACGCTGAATATCAAACGAAACGTAATAATAATCGGTCAGATTACAGGGATTTCGACTAATTATGTTTAGGGTTTCGTCAACCCTAAAACAGAAAACACAAAACATTTAAATACAAAACTGGCACCTGCGACGTCGCACGCTACGTCGCAGGCCCAAGCCCATGCCACGTTGGCTACGTCGCAGTCCCATACCTGACGTCGCACCTGCGACGTTGCACGCTATGTCGCAGGAGTCAGGAATACTAATTCTAATTACAAACTACGAGCTAGACCAACTGACAGACACTAAACATGTACTAACACTCTTCGATATAAATCTTCTGTCGGTTAGTAAACGGGAATTTGGTTTTTTAGAATAACTGGATTAGCTGGATATGGATCTGTTTCCTTTTTGCAAAGAGAGCAGCGTCCATAGCTTCCTCAGTTGATTCGGGAAAAATAGCTCTAAGCTCATTAATTAAATAAGTAGCAGGATCAACAAAGAATGGAATATCTGCAAGAATCATGTCAGACTTGATAGGGCTTCTTTCTATCCAAAATTCAAGCTCGTTAATCAGGAATGCAACATAACGATTAATCCTAGGTTGTGAATCAGAGGGATAATCGGTGCTGGCAAGTAAATCCATTAAAAGATCTTACTCTGATTTTAACAATAGCTCGTCTTTTCTACTGTGTTAGCTCGTCTTTTCTACTGTGTTTAGCACGAAGAAGTCTAATAATCCTATCAATCTCAACAAAGGTCTTTCTCTGCTCAAATGTAAATGGAAAATCAGATATCTTAAGATATTTCAGAAAGTTGGCATGGATATCTATCCTCCTATTGGGCTTGAAAGAATTTCCTAAGTGATGGTCGGTTGTTGATTCGGGTAGATGATTCCTAGATTCAGTGTTTAATCGGGTTGTTGTTTCTATCCTAAGTTCATTCTCAACCTGATATTGGAGACACTCTTCCTCAACAACACTTGAATAAAGTGTAGTGGGGTGGGCTCGCAAAATATCTGGGAGATCGTACTCAAAGTATTCATCTAAACAATGAAGATGTTCATTCAAATTCATCCAAGGCATGGGTGGATAGAAGAACACTTCGATTCCAAATGGTTCATCATCAGGTAAAGTAGCAGGTCTAATATAGTGTGGATACCTAGACAAGATTGACAGAATCTCAGGGTCAAGTGTGGGTTGACCACTTAAAGTAATAGTAACAGAAGCTGGAATCTTCTGCTGAGATTCATCAAAACCTAAGTCTAAGCTCGATATTTTTGGGTTCTCAACTTCACAGATTTCTCTAACGTCAGAGGAGTTTGACTCATACTCTAGACAGTCAAAGAATTCCTCATCTACCAAAGCTATCATCTCATCCGTCATCATTTGATTGAGAGGAGAGATGGGGTTTGAAGGAGAATTAGGGTTTTTAATCATTTTTAATTTTTATGTATTTTCTAGGGTTTAAGAACTAAGTTATCTAACTAGTAAAGCAACTAACTTCCTAAGTAATGATAATCTTAGGGAAGGATCTCCTAAAGTTAATTATCTAAGGCAGAATTCAAATCTTGACGAAACCGATCCCCGGCAGCGGCACCAAAAAAACTTGTCGTGCCCCCGTCCGTCGGTCGGGTTTTTACCCCGACTCGTTGCTCCGACCGCAACAAAGGCGAACGACTGTTGAAGTTTTAAAAATTTTTATTTGCTGGGCTCAAACTATGCAAGCTACCTACCTTGTGGGTAAGGTGGCAAGTATAACTCGAGTGTCGTCCAAAATCGGAACGAATTGAATTGAATTGGAACCTACCAAAGATGATTTGACAATAGGATGGGTTTAAAACAAGGTAGGTATGGGTTTTGGTTTTATCTAATCTAACCTAAAGACAAAAATTAAAGTGCAGAAAAGTAAACGAGAATATAAGCAGCAGGTAGAGAGTGATTGCTGAAACTTCGACGATTAGGGTTTCGGGATGATATCCATTATAATGATGATAGGTGATTACTCTGGTTAAGATCTTCTAAACGGTCGGTGCAAACACTAGGATCCTACGTCTAGGTGTAACCCTAAAGCATATGTCACTGAATCCTAGGCTATCCTGATTCTGGTCAGATGGGACTGTCTTCAGACCCACCTTACCGTCTCTTTCGGAGACCAAGCGACCCTCTGAATGGGGTTAAGGAATAAGGTGACAGTCCACAATACTGACTTTTCTTAACACCTATGTCTATCCAATTTTAACAGAGTAATACTGGTTGTATGCTGAATAAGTTAAACTGTCGGTTAAGTAGAGTTTAGGGGTTTTAAGCATCTGGGAACACAGCCGGCATCCTTGCTTTCATTTCCTAACTCTTGTTTTATCTGTTTAAGTTCTAATACTTCCGTCATGGATTAGACCCTCCTTTGCCATCGGTCGTTCATCCCTAGGCATGCGTACAGTGTATAGTGACCTTATTTTCCACAGTACTCTAACCCTAGGTATATCTACGGTGTTTTAAAGACCTAATGTATCTTTACACAGCTTTATAACCAGAGGTAGTTTAACGGTGTACTATGGCATTTTCACGGCTTAACAAGACCTAGACCCGTGTCTGGAATGGTTGCTTCCAGGTAATCCACGGTGAGATAGTCCACCGGCATTTCCTTAGCTTCCACGTATTTGTACTCTACCAGTGGTATTTCCAACACTATACCAAGTATTCTGCCGTATTACGGCGATCCCACAGTTTCATACAAACAGGAGATAACTGTGTATTCATAGTTAGGGTTGATCAGATCCTATCCTAAGGCAACATTCACGTGAGAGACCAGAAAGGGTGATTAATTAATTCTACATCCAGGATAAGTCTAAACATGTATACAGCATAACAACTACCAATCATATATAAGATATATTAATTAAACATCATCCCTAATCCTAACATCTACATTTCAACAATCACAGATTAATCTAGCTAATCAGCATGGCAACAATCATAGATCGTACTGAAATAATATGCAAAGTAAATATTATAACAGTAAGAAAGTAAGATAATATCACCGGATTAGAAGAGTAATACTGAGGATTACAACAGTCTGACTTGAATAACCTTGCTATAGCTTGATTACCCAATTACAACTTTCCTCTAGCTCTAACCACTAACTTATATCTCTCTAGTTCTCCTCTAACTCCTAAGAGTAGTGCTAGAGAGAGAAACTAGAGAGAGAACTAATTACAAGAAAATTCTCCTCTAACTCCTAAGAGTAGTGCTAGAGAGAGAATTCTAGAAAGAGAAAGAGAAGTATGTGAAATGAGAGGTGTAAGGTGTGTTTTGAAATGGTGAAATGAGTGAGGTATTTATAGGAGAAGCTAGTTGGCCTTGGCACAAGTCTTGAAGCACGAAATACAAGCATCAAAGCAGCATACGGGGCAAGCGGACCAAGGGGGGGCAAACGGCACCTCACAAGCCAACCAACCCCGTATACGGAACCCTAAGGGCCGTATACGGCACTTAAGGTACCGTATACGGTACCTAGTACCAAGGGGGGGGGGGGTGGTGCTTGGTTTGGCCTCCGCTTGTTTCTCGGTTGCTTGGTTCGTCCGTATCTTCTTCGTTTGGGCTCCCATTTGCTTGATTCTTGCGCCGTTGGCTTCGTTTTTCCGTTATGCTTCTAATGACACTAAGTTTGCCAAATTTGGAAGTGTTTGACTTTTGCGTGTTCCGGATGAAGATCGGCGGGCTTCCAGACTGCACATCTTTTTCGTTCTTCACCCGTTTCTCTTGATTCTTTCACCTCCGATCTTGGATTTTTAAGGTCTAATTTAAGGTCTAATTTGATAGGATAAAACATGCATTAAGATCTAATTTGATAGGATAATCAAGAATGGAATATTTAAGGTGATTGTTTTTGCCTCGGTTTACGTGCAAAACGGATGTTTTAACTGATTTTTGTAGCAACGCCCGTATTTAGACTCTCTTGGTGATTTTTGATGATTTTTGATGATAAATGATTTTTTTGAAATGTTTTCACCAAAGAATAGTCCAAAAAGTGCGGAAATTAGTACTTAAAAACATGACTTTTCGGGTCACATCAACCAACGATTGGACTTTCCATTCGCAGTCTTTGCTTTCCAATTTGACCTCTTTCTTTTCTTTGCAGTTTGACTAATTGCCAACACGGGAACTGCTGAGCTAGAGAACACATCATCCTTTTTGATTCCTTGCTCAACGGTTTGCAGCAAATTATGGAGTTCCATTATTGAGCCTTCTCTCTCATTCATATTCATCTGATATGAGATTACAAACTGATTGTAGACAGCTAGCAGACTGGACAAAATTAATGCAATGGAAAACTCTGTGTCAAACATCATATTCAATGATTCTAACCTATCAAAGTACCCTTTCATCTCCAAGACGAAAGCACAGATAGATGCTTCAGGTTTGGGCTTGCAAGCCATGAGTGACTTAACCACATCAAGGCGTTCTTTGCTTGCCTTGGCCTGAAACATTTCCTCAAGCTGTTGGTTCATTTCATAAGCCCAAGTATTCTCAAAAGTCTTTTGCAATTCAGGGCTCATGGAGGATGCCATGATACAAGACACTTTATTCGCATCATCATAGTGTTTCCGGTGTGCCTAAATCTCCTCTTGGGTTGAATCATCATCAATTACGGGGAATCTGCTCATCGAGAACATACTCCTTGTTCTCGTACCTCAAGGTAAACCTTAGGTTACGCATCCAATCCATATAGTTTGGACCAGTCAGTCTTTCCCTTCCAAGAACTGAGAGTAGTGAGAAGTTCGAGTTATGTGCGGGATTGGGGACGGGAGGATTATTACCATTTGTAGAAGACATCTATAAGATAAACAGTTTTAGTTAGTTTGAATATTCCTTAATTAATTACCCAATTTACAAAATTAAGGCTAGGATCCATATTTCAGATTCTTTTTATGAAAAGGTTTGCCGTAGTCATATTGCGAATTTATTTTAGGTAGACAATGCCTTTGTCAATTTCATTCTCTATTAAACTCCTAGTTCTTTTGAGATTCATTGATTCTTATCAACGGCATGTTAATCTCGGATATGCTCATCTACTATTCATGACTCGTATGCCGAGGATCATGAACAAGATGGTGAACTTAACCATGCAAAACCCGTGTGGTCCCCGGCCCGAGTACGCTCAAGAATCGCGAGTTCCACATCACCTCTCAATATGATCTCATATTAATGTGCCGGTAAACAACACACGCTCCATTAACAGACCACACGAAAGATGTGCAGTTTTCATAGGTTAGCATGCTATTCACATTTTAGTATCTAGAACGGGATTTTGTTTTAGTACTTTTAGGTCATACTTTTGATCTTGACATCATCATATCAAAAGTCCTCGTTAGCTCCATTGAACGCACAAAGAAGCGGAGAAGTAGGTCAGCGCGAAGATTATTAAAAACCTGACTTCTTTAAGGAAGCAGAGCGACCCGCCTTATACCTCTCTTATAGTTTGTTCACTATGGGTGAGCCGATTTATCAATTGACTGACGATGTATTTAACTTTAATGATACATATATATATAACTCATAATATATGTAAGATCTCTCTTTAAACTCTTAAAGTCTACGGTTCTATTTTAAAACATTTTAAAATTTAGGGGTATATTTTAAACATTTCAAAATATAGGGTCTAAAGTGTAAATTCTTTTTACCAATTTAGACAAGCCAATTTCTAATTTATCTTTACCTACATACTATTGCAGATAATTAAATGCTAGTATTTATCAAGCTAAGGCTCTGATACCACTGTTGGGTTTTCTATTCCCTAACTAGATTAATATACGCCGCGGAATTATAACAAAAATTAATCTAAGGCAATTAGGAAACTAAACCCTAAGGGATCTTTAACTTGAATAAATAAAAGCAATAAAATAAATAAGATAAATAGAAATTACTAACCTTCGAGAAAACAATTTCTCAAGTGTAGACCACCTTGCAGAACCTTCGTAAGTTGGAGGCGAGTGCCCAAACCAGAACACCTCTAATGCTTCACACCCGCGAACCAAGAGAAATTCCCAAACTCCTAGGGTTCTGACCCTAAGTCATGTAAACTCTCACAAGGAGTAGGAATGAGAAAGAGAGAAAGAACTGAAAACTATTCAATTTTGGGATGCCCTTTGAAAGCATATGGGAGGTCCCTATTTATAGTGAAGGAGGAGGCCTAGGGTTTCATCCCCTGGCCAATGTGGGACAAACCATAAGGAATTTCAACCGGCGGTTGAACCTTCCAACCGGCGGTTGGATCATGTTTCCAGAATATTCTGCTACTCGTTCCACCGCCTTAACCCTTTTGACTAAAGCCGCCGGTTGAACCTTCCAACCGGCGATTGGATCCGCTTTCCAAAACGTTCTATTAATTAATCCAATAATCAATTATCTCTCGTTTATTTCTCTTACTGTTCATTGAGGGCGACCCAAAAAGGACTCTACTTTTAATGATAGTCTTACCAATTTTGTTATGACCTTGGACACTATTCCAACAAAAATGAGCTAGCTAGCATATAAGGAACAACTAAGGATAAGGAAGACGTGGTTTACCATGACTTGAGATAATATAATGTCGGGAAGGTGTTTATGATGGGGACACTTTCAGATTAATAGATTGATAGGACTTGGTGTAAACACTAGAACCCTACCAACTAATTTCCCGTTGGCATGTCACTAGGAGCTAGGTTATCATGATTCTGATCGGAGCAATACGCTAGACTTCCAATACTTAACTAGTTGAAAGATAAGCAACCTATCTTGGTTAGACACCGAGGTACATGAATAAAGTAGCGTATCGTCTCATGGGTCCGACCGTTCTTAACACCTAAGCTTATCTCTCGTTCTTCTAATTGTGTAACTAATTATTAACTTGTTATGTTTAAATAATCAAATATGTAAGATCAAAGGGGGTTTATGTATCCTAGGTCACTTGGACTTTACTCTCCTAGATCTTGTTAATACCTTTCTTAAACTCTAATTACTTTGATTTATGACTTAGACCTCTCCTTTTCAAACAGTTATACGTCCCTGGAGTATTCGCAGTTTGTTAAAACGTGTTTCATATGTAGACCATGCCTTTCAGTAATTAGACAGTGTACTTTACATGGTAGTTCCACAGCTTCTTACATCCAACATGCTGTCAAGAGTAATTGACAGTGAAAGTGACACTCTAAACTAACTAAATGTAAAGCAGTGCAGAAATGTAAACCTAATATGTACAACGAGTGGTTTCACTGTGTCTTACTTATTGCATGTCGTGGGCACAAATAACTACTTACCACAATTAAGGTTCATGACTCCCTAATATCTAAGTTGTAGTCACGTTGATAACTGGAAAGGGTACTCCATAAATTAGGTCTGGTGTCATATATTTAAACAATAACAAAGTATAATAATTCCCATTCATATAAGTTTCTTTTTATAAATTTAAACTATGTTGGAATGAGTTGTTTTTACGATCCTATCAACTAACTAACGTAGAGTTGTCCGGAATCAGATAGAAGATATGTCACATGGATAGTAAACACAAACAATTAAGATACACCGGAAGTTCTCCCAAATGTACTGAACACATCGGCCAACGACTACCCTCGAATCCTATTCCCCAATCTCGATCGTCAGAGATGTCCGTATCATGGCATGGTCTATTGAATAGATAGTCACATAAATAGGTTTTACCCGACCGGAATAAGTTGGAGTAGTCTGGTCATAAGCGGTTGGCCAAACATGCCATCATTCGTTCATAATATTATAATTAAACTAAAAACAGAAATTCATTTAGCATTTTTATAGTATTGATACGTAATATAACTACCTTCGGTCGTTCTCAGACTTCCGTAAGTTTGTACTCCGCATAAAGCGTTTCCAGCACTATATCCGAGAACAATTGAATAGGGGCCGTCACATTACTTCACAATATTTAATATCATTCCATTATAACTATCTAAATCATGGCAAACATATAAGCAACTACTCGCGGATCATGACAATAAACATTTCTAATATTAATAAATCATAAACATCAAACAAGAACATTACAAATAATCAATAAAAGAAAAGGATAGATATTACCCATAATTATTGCGAGCAAAACGATGCTTATATTACTTTCAAATATTCCAAAACGTTACATTGCTAAGCTAGTTACTACTAACTATTACATAATTAATGATTTTAGAGAATGTAGGAAGTTGATAGAAAGAAAGATAAGGGGTGGCTAAAATGTGAACCCAAGGCACCTATTTATACTTGAATTTTGGCTCAAGTTAGCAACTAGAGACTCACATTAGAAAAAGGTGGAACAGGTGGTGCACCGGGTAGCAAAAAGCGCGTAAAGGTGGTGCACCGGGTACCAAAAAGCATGTAAAGGTGGTGCACCGGGTACGAGAAAGGACGGAAAAGTGCAAAATGGATGGGGGGTGGGTGGCCGGCGGTCAGTGGTATACCACTGCCCCGGTCAGTGGTAGGGTACCGCCCCGGTTCGCTTTCTTTTGCTCGTTTCTTGTTTCGTGCGTATCTTCTTCGTTATGCGTCCGTTTTCATCGATTCTTTTTGCGTTGGATTTGTAATTCAAAAATGAAGACTTTGATGAAAAGATATCCCAAAAATATGTCTCCCATCTTTGGATGTCTCGTACGAATCTTTTGGATCTTCCGACGTACGTAGAATCTTCATTCTTCGTCCGTTTTTGTTAATTTTTCTTCTGTTGGATTCGTAATTTGAAAACGAACATCTTGGATGAGATGGATGTTGGTGATGGGCACTTTTGTCTTGAAATCTCATTTTGATGCCTTGAATCTTCAAACGTGCGTGGAATCTTCGTTTTTCATCCGTTTTGCTTGATTTTTGTCGTGCAACCTTGTTTTGACCATCTTGGCATAATTTCATTGATTTGTACTATATTTGAGTTAAAATGCCATGAATCATTCCAGAATGAGAGAGATATCGGTAGTAAAAACGTGACTTTTTACGCGATATCAAGTATCCCACACTTAGAACGTTGCTTGTCCTCAAGCAAACTCATTCATAAAAGGCCTTTAGAAAGATTCTAGATACACATATCTTTTAAAAATACTATTTCCAAAGAATATAAAGCTCCAGTTATGAAAGAATTCTTATGAGAAACTAAGGGTTTATAGAATTTGATACTTTCTTCAAGCAACTTAGATGGTAATCATGACTAGGCAATCCTTGCAGTGGGTCACTCAAATCACTCAGGTGTTTAGGGTTTCCTACTTGCTAGTGTCAATCACTCAGATAGCCAGTCATGCAGCATTCTCGTCATAGGCTTAATCAAGAATCAAATCTCCATCACTTTGGAAGAGAACGGTACTAATCTTTCAAGACATCTTAAAAAGGAATCGGGTTTTTGGTTTGGAGAGATGAAGAAGGTGTATGGTGAGTAAGAAGGAGAGTATTTTTGGGTTTTCTTTTCTTGTCTCTTTTTGAAACTGGGGTATTTTTCCAAGAAAGTCTCTTTTGGAATTTCTCAAATTTGAAAAGACTTAATGTTGCAATCCTTTTTGGGTTTTAATTTTTCCTTTTCTGGACTTTCTTGAGTAGTGCCGGCATGTATATTTTTCTACTTTTTCCTTTTCTCTTTTTTTTTATATATAATGCCGGCTTTACCAAGGAATATTTTTCTAGTCCGAAGGGTTTCTTTTGGCATTGGGTTGCGAAATTGTGTTGGCTTTTCTTTTGGAAATTTGGGAAATTGAGAGTGTCTATGAAAAGTTTGGAAGACATGACTTCCCTGGTTTCGGGATGAAGGTACAAGTGGGCGTAAAGAGTGAGTGGATGTTTGATGGTTGGGGGAGTCGGGGATTCCTTAGAAAATATCAAGATAGATTGTACCTGTACCATGTATGGCACTCATCGGTGTGATCTTGAAATGTATTACAAGAGCAAGTTCTAATTCAAATACATGCATTGGCACACACATGAAACGAAAAGTGAAGCATTTTAGGATGAATGCTCAATAGAGGCTCAAGCCTCACGAATCCAATATTTTGGTCATTGTGTGCCTAGTCATGTGTTGCCTCTTTCGTCCGTATCTTATTCTAAGAAAACCGTTTTGTTTCTTTGTTAAAACTCAATTCTTGCTATAATTTATATTTTCGGAAAGTAGAGGTTCTAAAGAATGTTGCTTTTGAATCAAAAATTTTGAAAACTTCTTCATTTTTAGCCTTTTAATGAAAATATTGTTTATTTTACGGACAAGAGGTTAAACTTGCGGTTGCAGACCGTATATCCCACACTTAGAGGAACATTGTCCCTAATGTTCGAATCTATGTATTGAACACCTCTTGTCGAAGTATCCCACACTTAGAATTTCTACTAATTATGGAAAATATCTCTTAGTATTTTGTGGATTCCAAGGATCCCACACTTAGTGTTTGGAATGGGATATAGGTCGATATAATCCTGCAAAAACGGATAAACAAACTAGAGAAAGGAACGCAGAACTCCCATATCGTATACATGACTGTGAGCTGAGGATCTGAGTGGTCGACTTTGTCATCTCTAATGTTTATTGAATTTGGTTGGCATCAACCTTCATGTATTGAACTCGAGCTCCAGCAGTATAACCTTTCTTCAATACCTCAACCAGTTTCCTCATGAAAATAACTAAGAACTAAAGGATAGATTGCAGAAAACGAATTGATGTCGCCCTCCGGATACAAGCATAATTAACCAATAAACACCAAATGTTGGATAGATTTTAATGGACAAAGATCCTAATCTTCAAGAGCCGCTGCTGTAACTCAACTGCTCCTAGTGATCTGAAAGTGTTGAAATCAATGAACATGAATCTTTATTACCCGAGATCTTTTACCAAAAACTGATGTAATGAATCTGATGTTGTTCTTTTATCGACTGAGATCTCCAGTTTCCAAATTGTTCACGTATCTATTCCTTTGTCTGAATAGTCCCTGAGGGTGATGGTTGTATGTGTGAAGGGGTGGATGGATGGGTGAATGTGGGTGGATATGGTGATGATTGTTTAGGGTTCCATTATGTGGCAAGGTTTAGCTATAGGACTTGGAATTTGTGGGCATATATGATGAGTATTGAGCTGGTCAACTTGATGAACTAGTCATAGACAACTAGAAATCATCTTTGTATCTAGAAGTGTCATCTCTTGTCCCCTGCAAAGCAATGCTCCAAAGATTCCCATACTCAATGAACTGTAAGCTCCTCTTGTCATCTTTCCATTATCCTTAAAGATTCTTTATCCATAGGTGTCAGTCCCTTTCTGTTACAAGTAGATCAAACAAACATGATCTAACAAACAAGTGATTATTCTCCAAATCATAGATTCATTGGTTTGCGAAGAACCTATCAAAGTGAGTGCTTTGTAGATGAAACAAACCAGTGTATGACTTTGAGTTTAATCTCACACAGAAAGTGTTAGTTGCCTATAATTTCACCGTAGCACAAATAGCAGACATGGAAATACCAGTATTATCAGTTGAATCAGGCATCCAAGTATAAAGATATCCAAAGCACATATTTTTAAACGAGTTCGAGCATAATACACATATTGACATACAAATCATGTTATCTGATTAAGCATTAGTATCTCATGTATGTTCACAATAATATATGTAAGTACCTCAAATGCTCGAAACATGTCAGTGGGTGTTTAGAATGACTAAGGCTCATAACTACTAGTAGGTTTCCATTTTTGTGAGTGAAAGGGATAACAAGAACTTTAGAAAATGGTGAAAAATAGATGTTGCAATAAATTCCAAACGACTGGGAGTAGGAAGTATTAAGGTTTGACAAAAAAATTTTGACTTTTAACGAAGTAATTTCGCAAACCATCCATTTTTGTTCATAGAGATAGAAAACTTGGAACATTCATTTTAGGGTTTCATTTCTACTTATTGGGTTAGCAAATATTACCATAACTATGTTAAATACGGGTTGCCTCCCGAGAAGCGCTTGTTTTTGTTCGAGTCTCTAGCTTGACTCCAAACCTATTTCTTGGGAGATCTAGGGGGCTCCCTTGCATCCATCAGTAGATACAAGCGGAAATATTGGTACATACCTAAGTGATTAAAGTGGACTATGGTCAGGGTATGTCCAATCAGTGGAAGAGGCATGTTAAAGTGAGTGATTTGTTTTATTTGAGGTAAAACAAAGCTCTCGACTTATTCTACCTCTTGAGTTTTGGGTTGTTTGGGTTGGTCAAAGAGGTCCTTATCACTCCATGACGTGTGCATCATTATGTAGTGATGAGATGGTTTGTAAGGTGCTCTTGACGCAAAACCCTCCTTGCTTCCTAAAGCCTTTGGTTGGATGATAATGTTGTACTCTGGGCATGGAGGTGGGACAATGTCCATTAGCGTCTCCAATCTTGTAGCAACGTTATCATCAAATACCTGGTTGTTTGTTTTCTCTAAGGTACTAGTGAAGTCTATTAGATCAGGAAGTGAATCCATCAAAGGGATTTTTGGGATACAGTCGACCACAACTGGTTATGGGACGTGTTCAACCATATTAGTTTGAATGAGTTCACTACTCAGAGTCGGTATGTATTCCTTTAGTTCATGTGAAGTTGAGTCTTCTATGTAAATCTCCAAATTCGGGCTTTCCATCTCGATCTCTTCGTCTACTTCGTCATCCTCGTCACTCCGGCCGGAAGTTTTGAGCTGCAGTGGTTCGGAAAGTTCTTCTAGAACAAACCCTTCGTCGGTTTTTGACGTTGATAGGTCGGGAATAGGTAAATGTGAAGGTTTAGAAGATTGGGTTGGTGGGGGAGTTGAACGGATATTGCAACCGAACTCATGAGAATGTAAGTCTGTGTCAGGTGTAATAGATGTGGTATGTGTGCGTCTCTCAACTTTCTGTATCCTAGAGTTGGCTCCAGCTCGATTCCTACTCTCCTCACTACTTTCTTGGGCTTGCGTTGGTAGTTCAGTAAAGATTTTAGACATATTATAAGTAAAACTTCTAAGTATGTTTCCTTGTTCTTTAATCATTTCTTCAAGTGATTCGGAAGGAGGTGAGAAAACAACATTACTGCTGAGACAGGCTAAGGGCGTATCTCTCAAGTCAGGATTCTCATAGGGTTGTGGTATACTTACAAGGTGAGGTGAGTGTGGGCAGATTTCGAATGGTTGGGGATGAAAAGGTTGGCATGGATGTGGTTGGAAAGTCGTGGGGTCATTTTGATACAATGTTTGAGGATCTAAGTACCCTAGGTTATCCAAATACATCATACTATGGCTTTGGCATTCTCCGTCTGCGTGGGTATTATCGCACATGCTACATCTAATTTGGATTGAATTAACAAGACTTTGCATTTGATCTAATCGTTCCCATTGATTTAACATTTCCCAAGGGTCCATAATAGATGGCATAGGGAGAAGGTTTCAGAATTAACGTCGTGGGTGAGAAGGGAACTAATCTATCCTAAGGTAATCCTAACTATACTAAACTACGTGCAAAAATAGTAACTTCTGATGAGGATGGTGAGTCCCAGTCAAAAGGATCTCTTAAAAACTAACTTATCTAAACAGGCTCCGAATCGTACTACCATCCCCGGCAGCGGCGCCAAAAACTTAATGCGCCCCCAGCCGTCAGTGTCGTTGGTGTTGGTGTAACGACTAAGGGTGCGATCAAGGTGTTTTAATATTTGTTTTGCTCGGGGCCTAAACTTCCGAACTACCAACTGGTACTAGGTATTAGTACCTGATATTAGTATGTGGTAAGGATGATCAGGGTCGTCTCTCCAGACGGTCGAATTTGAAACGGAGCTCATTTAGATAATTCAGTCTTCAAGATAGGGTTCAGATAGTTGGTTTTGTTTGGGTTTTTATCTAATTTAAACTACTAAAGCAATAAAACTAAAATGAGCTAGCTAGCATATAAGGAACAACTAAGGATAATATTATGGTATGTGCTTTAATTATTGCCGGTGATATCTATTCCCCCATACTGTTATTATGTCTGAATTATCCATGCGTAATATTATGGTATGTGCTTTAATTATTGCCATGTTTATTGAGTAGTGTAATATTGTGATTGTTGAAATGTAGATATTTAGGAGTAGGGATAATGTTAAATTAATCTTTAATTAAATATGTGAATGGAAATTGTTATGTTATGTATCGGGTTAAATTTCTCAAGCTGTAGATCTAAACCACCCATTTCACCCTTTCCAAGCTTTCACGTGACTATTACTTTAGTATTAGGACTTGATCAACCCTAGTATCGGTAGATAGTTATCTGTGTTGTTGTTGAAACTGTGGACATGCTGTAAAACGGCCCAGTACTTAGTATAGCCCTGGAAACACCGCTGGTGGAGTACAAATGCGTGGAAGCTACGGACCGGTCATAAGCATATGACACCGTGGATACTTGGAAGTCACCCTTCCTGAACATGGTCTAGGTATATATTAAAGTTGTGGAACTGCTGAAAAACGTAGTATACACCGTGAAATGAACCTAGGGATGAACGTTTGATCACAAAGGAGGGTCTACCCCTTGACAGAAGTATTTGTGCTCCTCAACTAAGTTTAAGGGATTTGGAAAAGAAAGCGAACATTCAGCTGTAGTGTAAGATGCTTAAACCCCCTTATCCAACATAACTGATAGTTTAACATACAATAGCAAGCAATTAGTACAAACCTTAACAAAAATCAATTAGAACTAGGTGTTAAGAATGGTCAGAAATTAAATATCGGTCTGTTACCTTATTCATGCACCCAAGGTTAATCCCAAGAAGAGTCACTTGTCCTCATCGGACAGTGTTGGGGGTTGAGCAGCCTGATCTGATCAGAATCATGATAGCGTAGTACTCAGTGAGATATGACTTAGGGTTTCCGCTTTAAATCGTAGGGTGCTAGTGTTTACACCAAACCTCTGTTGATAGTATTTAAGGCAAGTCTCCAATCATCTTTTATAATGAACATCATCCCGAAACCTGAATATTGAAACTTTAGCAATCACAACTCTATCTATCTGCTTACCCTATCCGTAGTGTAGTATTTTACTTTCCTGCATCTTAGTTAAATTAGAAAATACCAAAAACAAACCCTACCTGCTCTATTAAACCCATCCTATTAGCTACTATTCTCTGAGGTATTCAATTCATTTCGATTCGCTCCGATTTTAAGAACGACACCTGAGTCAGACTTACCGCTTACTACCCTAATACCCTTAGAGCAGTAGGTAGTAATAAAGCTTAGGATTCCCAGCAAAATATAAATTTAAAACCACCCTCCGATCGCCCTCCTCGAGCTTAAGGTCCGGCAACGTCAAGGAAGTGATTCCTTGACCGACCGTTCGGGGCGCGATCATAGGCCATCTCTCATCTAACACTACACCAACCGCCAATGTCTTTCCCCAGTCACAAGGAGAGATACAGGTTGACCCTTCTGTTTCCAATGATCCATCAGCTAAAACACAAGCTGGAGATGATGAGGAAGCCCAACCTATGGACATCTACACATCTGATGATGAATCATCATCACCACCATATCTACCACTCTTTCCTGCTGCTGCTATCTCATAACGATTAATTAGGGTTTGAGAAACCGGTTGATAATTGGTGTAGGCGAATAGGTCCATTAGTAGGTCTATTTCTGATTTAAGCTTGAGTTCTTGCTCTCGATAGTGTGTGAAGATACCTTCCTCCTTTTGATTTGGAAGATGGCGGAGAATACCAACCTGTTTCTTTATGTTACGAGTGACTTCTCTCTGTTCGATTGAAAAAGGAAAGTCAGATGTTTTGAGATGTCTAGCAAATGCCCGGCAAACATCCAATCTCTTATCAGGATCAAAAGAGTTACCTACGTAGCGGATATTTTCTTCAGGTTTGATTGGTAAAATCCTATCAACAACACGATAGATGGTGTACTCGGGTTCGGGTATGAGGTTAAGGAAGATAGGTGATTTCGGAGGGTACTTATAAACTTCTTCATCCCATAGTGGAAGACGTTCCTCAATAGGTGGGAAACGAAAGGGTTGAAGGTTTTCAAAAATACTCTCAACAAAATCGGATGAAGTAGGGAATTGCGAGATATTTTCTAAGGAGTATGAAATCTCAGGTGCAGGTATAACCTGATAGCTTGGAATGCTAGAGATAGAAGTTGAAATCTTCTGGTGAGATTCAGTAGTTCCTAAGTCAAGATCTAGAATTGCCCTAAGGTTCTAGATTCGTCATCAGAGTCGGCGAAGATTTCTTCGGAAGCAGATAAAGATGAAGAGTGGAAGTTGGATCCCAAATCTTGTGAAAGGCAGTCGAAGAACTCGGCATCATCCATGGTCATCATCTCTTCAGGTGTCATATGTGGCAACGGAGAAATGGGAGACGGTGGCGAATCATAGAATGATATTTTTGTGTTTTTCATTTTATATTAACTAAGGTGATCTATCTAAATTATCCTAAAATAAGCAAATAACTTCCAAACAAGTCTGGGAAAACCTAATTAGAAAGGATCTCCTAAAAGCTATTTTATCTAAGGCAGCTTTAAATCGTAACGCTCTACGATCCCCGGCAGCGGCGCCCAAAGCTTGTCGCGATCCTATCGGTCGGTCGGATTTTTAGTCCGGTCATTGTTCCAGCACAAACAGGACTCGCGGCAGGGTGAGCTTTAAATTTATAAGAGCTGGGGCTCAAACTATAAGTATTACCTACCTTGGGGGCAAGCAGTAAGTATAACTCGAGGTCGTTCTTAAATCGGAGCGAATTGAAATGAAGCGAATTCACCAAAGATTATTTTCACTAATAGGATGAGGGTAGGTAGATTGAATTTTTGATAGGTTTTGTTTTATAATTATCCTAAATGCAGAAAAGTAAATAACAGAAAATAAAGCTAGGGTTTAAGTAGACAGGTAGAGATGTGATTGCTGAAACTTCAATAATTAGGGGTTGCGGGATGATGTTCATTATAGATTAGATTAGAGACTTGCCAGATAAAAGACAGACAAACTTTCGGTGTAAACACTAGGACCCTACGTCTCATGATTAAAACCCTGAAAGCATATGTCACTAGAATCCTAGGCTATCATGATTCTGATCAGATCGGGCTGCTTTCAAACCCCCCTGAACTAGTCTTGAGTAAGACCTTAGTAACCCTAAAGTATCTAGGGATCAGGCAAGAGGCAACAGACCGCAATTGTATTCACTGACCTTTCTTAACACCTAATCATCTATATGGTTTTATCGTGGCAAGTACTGATTGTATCCTATGTGTGTTAAACTATCGGTGTTAGTAGAGTCAAGCAATGTGATGGAGTATTAGACTCTCTTGGCAAAACTCTGTATTAATTCTATTTAAGCATTTATTCTACCGTCATAATTATGGACCCTCCTTTACATTCAGGCGTTCATCCCTAGGAATAATCACGGTGTACAGGGCGAATTTGGCATTTCCATAGTGTTCCTGACTCAAGGCATACTCACGGTGTACAGTGCATTGGCATATCCACAGTGTTCCTGACTCAAGGCATACTCACGGTGTACAGTACATTAAGTAGTTCCACAGCTTGTATTTAAACCTTGGTGTACTAACGGTGTACGGTGCATCGAACATTGCCATAGCTGTATTTAAACCTTGGTGTACTAACGGTGTACAGGGCAGCGAAACATTTCCACTGTTTTGATTCCTAGACCCGAGTTCTAGAAGGGTCACTTCTAGGTATTCCATGATGAAACAGTCCCACAGCATTTCCTTAGCTTCCACGTATTTGTACTCCACCAGTGGTGTTTCCAACGCTATACGAAGTACTGTGCCATTTTACGGAAAGTTCATAGCTTCATACTGTAACTCGAGATGACTGTATCTACGTAGTATTAGGGTTGATTAGATCCTATCCTAAGGGCAACAGTCACGTGAAAGTCTGGAAAGGGTGTCGTGAAACTAGATCTAAAATCAGGATAAGTTTAACCTAAACACACAGCATAGCTATCTCCAATCATATAAATAAGATATTAATATAACATCAACCCTATTCCCAATATCTACATTTCAACAATCACAATATTAAACTACTCTATAAACATGGCGATAAACAAAGTACAAACTGAAATAACATAAAGTGCAAGCATTATAACAGTAAGTAAAAGTTTAGATATCACCGGGAATACAGCAGTGTAATACTGAAGATTACAAATAGTCTGACTTGAAAAACTCGTTACAACAAGATTACCAAGCTAAAGCCTCCTCTAGACTCGAACCGTAAGCTCAACCCTAACCTTTCTCCTCTAGAACTCTAGAGAGAGACTAGAGAAAGAAAGTAGAGAGAGAAAATGAAAGAGAGAAAATGTGAAAGTGAGGAAAGGAGTGGAATGAATAATGGTGTGTGAAAATGGGGAGGTGATGACCCCTATTTATAGGTGAAGCCTCAAATCATACGTACAAGTCATGCAGCAGCACGTATAAGCAAACGAGGCACGATACGGGGTCAGGGGGCTGTATACGGCCTTAGAGGGGCTTTATATAGTGTGTGTAAGGCCGTATACGGTCTCTGTAGGGCCGTATACGATTCCTGAGGCCGTATACGGGCTCCGTCTGATTTCGTTCGTTGCTTAAAACGCGCGTATCTCCTTCGTTATGCGTCCGTTTGACTTGATTCTTTCGCCCATGGCTTCGTAATTCCGTTACGATTCTAATGATGCCAACTTCATGTTAATTGGATGTATAGAGCTCAGGCGTAGCCGGAATGACTTTATAGGTGTCCGAAATCGTCGTGTCTTCTCCGTTCTTTACCCTTTTGGCATGATTCTTGATTCTTCGGTCTCGTTTAACCTGTATTATCATATGATGAGGTTAGAATGTGTGCCTCATAAGATAGATGAGTTCGGAGGAATCTGTGCACGAATAGTTGTCCTGATTTGCTCGTTATTTGGACGTTTTTGGTGATTTTTGCAGTGATGTGACTCAAAAAGTTATGTTTTAAGTACTTATTTCCGCACTTTTTGGACTATTCTCTGGTGAAAACATTTCAAAACAATCATTTATCATCAAAAATCATCAAGGTAGTCTAAATGCGTGCGTTGCTACAAAAATCAGTTAAAACACCCAATTTACACGTAAACCGAGGCAAAAACAATCACCTTAAATATTTCATTCTTGATTACCCTATCAAATTAGATCTTAATGCATATTTTATGATTCAATAGGAAAATCTAAGATCGGAGGTGAAAGAATCAAGAGAAACGGGTAAAGAATGAAGAAGATGTGCAGTCTGGAAACCCGCCGATCGTCATCCGGAACACGCAAAAGTTAAACACTTCCAAATTTGGAAAACTCAGTTTCATTAGAATCGTAACGTAAAAACGAATCCAACGGCGCAAGAATCAAGCAAAACGGAGTCCAAACGAAGAAGATACGGAAAAACCAAGCAACCGAGAAATCAGTGGAAGCCAAATGGAGCACCAACCCCCCCCCCCCCCCCCCCCCCCCTTGGGCACCTAGGTACCGTATATGGTACCCTAGGTTCTGTATACGGCCCTTAGGGTGCCGTATACGGGGGGTGTTGCCTTGTTGGGTGACGTTTGCCCCCTTGGTCCGCTTGCCCCGTATGCTGCTTTGATGCTTGTATCTTATGCTTCAAGACTTGTACAAAGGCTTCCACCTTTCTCCTATAAATAGTGGCTTCATTTTCACCATTTCAACACACCAATTTTTTCACATACTTCACTTTCTCTCTCTAAAATTCTCTCTCTAGCCCTACTCTTAGGAGTTAGAGGAGAATTGTTCTTGTAGTTAGTTTCTCTATCTAGTTTCTCTCTTTAGCACTACTCTTAAGATTTAGAGGAGAACTAGAGAGATATAAGTTAGCGGTTAGAGCTAGAGGAAAGTTGTAATTGGGTAATCAAGCTGTAGCAAGGTTATTCAAGTCAGACTGTTGTAATCCTCAGTATTACTCTATAAATCCGGTGATATTATCTTACTTTCTTACTGCTATAATGTTTACTTTGCATATTATTTCAGTACGATCTATGATTATTGCCATGCTGATTAGCTAGATTAATATGTGATTGTTGAAATGTAGATGTTAGGATTAGGGATGATGTTTAATTAATATATCTTATATATGATCGGTAGTTATTATGCTGTATACATGTTTTGACTTATCCTGGATGTAGACTTAATTAATTACCCTTTCTAGTCTCTCACGTAACTGTTGCCTTAGGATAGGATCTGATCAACCCTAACTATGAATACACAGTTATCTCCTGTTTGTATGAAACTGTGGGATCTCCGTAATATGGCAGAATACTTGGTATAGCGTTGGAAATACCACTGGTAGAGTACAAATACGTGGAAGCCAAGGAAATGCCGGTGGTCTATCTGAACGTGGATTACCTGGAAGCAACCCTTCCAGACACGGGTCTAGGTCTTGTTAAGCCGTGAAAATGCTATAGTACACCGTTAAACTACCTCTGGTTATAAAGCTGTGTAAAGATACATTAGGTCTTTAAAACACCGTAAATATACCTAGGGTTAGAATACTGTGGAAAATAAGGACACTATACACTGTACACATGCCTAGGGATGAACGACCGATGGCAAAGGAGGGTCTAATCCATGACAGAAGTATTAGAACTTTATCAGATAAAAACAAGAGTTAGGAAATGAAAGCAAGGATGCCGGCTGTGTTCCCAGATGCTTAAAACCCCTAAACTCTACTTAACCGATAGTTTAACTTATTCATCATACAACCAGTATTGCTCTGTTAAAATTGGATAGACATAGGTGTTAAGAAAAGTCAGTGTTGTGGACTGTCGCCTTATTCCTTAACCCCATTCAGAGGGTCGCTTGGTCTCCGAAAGAGAAGGTGAGGTGGGTCTGAAGACAGTCCCATCTGACCAGAATCAGGATAGCCTAGGATTCAGTGACATATGCTTTAGGATTACACCTAGACGTAGGGTCCTAGTGTTTAAACTGGCCGTTTAGAAGATCTTAGCTAGAGTAATCACCTATCATCAATATAATGGATATCATCCCGAAACCCTAATCGTCAAAGTTTCAGCAATCACTCTCTACCTGCTGCTTATATTCTCGTTTACTTTTCTGCACTTTATTTTCTGTCTTTAGATTAGATTAGATAAAACCAAAACCCAAACCTACCTTGTTTCTAAACCCATCCTATTGTCAAGTTATCTTTGGTAGGTTCCAATTCAATTCAATTCGTTCCGATTTTGGACGACACTCGAGTTATACTTGCCGCCTTACCCACAAGGTAGGTAGCTGATGCGTGTGAAACGAGTCTAGTTTTAATTATTTATAATGGAAATACCTTATTTATACCTTTCACACAACCAGGCAAGAATACCTGATCGAATGTAAATATAGACTTGGTAAGACCGAGTCGATCACAGGGAAAGGTGGTATTTATATAAATAGAAAATATTAATTAACTATAAAAGCAGTAAACATGGGGGCGTTTTAGTTCCGTTCGAACAATTGTTTATAAAATGATAAAGTAAAATGAATAAACTAAACAAAACTTAAATTTAACTAATAAATAACTAACAATAGGAAGGAATAAGTAATTGTATAATTAACTTCACTCAGATTCATATATCCTGATTTATTACGTATTGATTATCTGATTGTGATTTCTTTTATATCAATTTAATCACTAATCAAAGATCATAAATTGAATGTGAACTAGCAAACTTTTCGGGTCCAACTAATTCCTACAATCTAGGGTTCAACATGAAACATCGATCAAATGTCACAAGATGATCAGTCAATTGTGTGCCTTTCCCTAAACTGAGCATTAAACATTCACAACTCATTATAATTAACTCTATTGGTATGACTCAACAATACCCAACAATTACTTATTGTCTTGTTCATTTTAAAGTAGATAATTATCATTTACTCAACCTATCAGACTCAACATATTTAGCAATGGTCAAAACCCTAGAATTATAACCATCAATAATTAATAACATTAAACGAAATCAATCTCATCAATCTTATTAACCACGTTGAGCAACAATAGCTACTAGTTACCAATAAACAAGGATCCACGAGCAATATAATCGTTTTCAATTAAATAACCTAGTCAATACGCAATTATAATCATTCAATAATCATAATCCGAGTTTATTAATTACACAACTACTTTGGATATTCAATTCATCATGAAAACAGAAAAACTCAGATTAAATAACATCAAATTCATCAATGATTTCAAATAAAGAAAGTTATACCGAATCAAAACGACGAACTACGAAGAACTAAGATGAACTATCCTCGATCTTGAGCCTTCGTACTCCAAATTACTCCTACAATTGGTAAATAAACCCTAGAATTCGTAAAATATCGACTGGAATAAAACCCTAGCCGAACTCTCTGTTTTTTTGGTTAAAATCGCGTTTTTATACTTCCTGGAAAAACCATCCATACTGCGTATGGAAATCCATACGGCGTATGGATGTAAAACAAGCCCAGCCCAAGTCCGCGTGACCTGGGCCTTCACCGCCTCAATCCATACGGCGTATGGATTGATTTTCCAGCCGGTTTTCCTATATTTTCTTCTTTTAATCTTTTCTTCACTTCGGCTTCGCTTTATTCTTCAAAAAATGCATCATTTAACTCGTTTATTGACTGTTTTCCGTTCCTTTCTTTGTAAGTCCCTAGTTCTTAGGATCGATAACTTCGTTATCTGTAGTATTAAGGTGCGGAATCCCTTAATACGGTGTTATCTTACTAACAATGAATAAGTTCACGTTTTAGGTTTACTAATACTTAGCGTTATACGTATGAACCGTCAAAGCCTAGCCGTTAGGTTATTTTTCTCTGGATATACTAAATTCGCAGGTCTGAAATCAGAATAGCAAAAGTGTTAATGATTTTCTAAACCGAAAATCATTTATATGTTCAGTTCATCTCGACTCGCATGGGCCTGCGAGTCCAGCCCAACTCGCAGCCTAAGTCCACTTATGGACTCGGCTCACTAAAACCATTATGATCCTTATGATCCTTGCGAGTTCAGTTCTCATCTCGCGACTCAACACGCAGCGACATGAGAACTCGACTCGCATCAAACGTCTATTTATTTATTTCGTTTACAATATTCGTTTAACACTTTAACGTACTAATATATTTAACGAATATTACTAACAAAACAAATATTCATTTACAAATCTAAACCAATGTACAAACGTGATAATAATTACACCAGTCCTATTTCAAGCTAGATCTGTTGTCACAAACTATGTTCCAACAGACTCCCCCTTGACAATAGCTCTAGCGTCTTTATCTTCATATTGTCTTTGGTCTTCAAGTGTAAATCTTACTACCTGCAAAAATTTTAAGCTTGATGCATGTTTTAACCATCCTGTTATAATCTCGTGCTAAATCACCCCATTCAAAAGTAGAAACAATCTTGTTCTAGTATAACATAATCAGATTTGCCTTTGGCAAGTTCATCAGGTGTCTGTGATCATAAACATGAAGAATCTCTTTTTCGCCATCAGGATAATCATCATCAGCTTCAATCATAAAGGCTTCCCCTGTTCCAGCATCTACCCCCCAATATTTTAACTTTCCCAAAATATTCTGAGGCATAGTCTTCATAGGTATTTGCTTAATGCATTTGACCGCTGGATAAACTTTCTTCCTTCTTCTTCTTCCTGTCCTCTGACTTTTCTCGTTCAGCTTTATCGTTTTTCCTTTCCTTGGCTTAATCTTTGAAAACTTCACAGATAATCCCTCAGTCCTAATGATACGCTCAACATACTTAGCATAATCATCATTACTCGGATTGATCATATCTAATCTAGCCAAGTCTCGAATCTCATATCGAGGCAACGAACTAAACACTGCAAGCTTCTTCTCAAAATATTGAACCCCGTCAAACCTTTTGATCGCGAAGAGCTTCAGGTCAGAGTCATAATACCATCCAATATGCCAGTTTTAAGTACACGCTTTCCAGTAATATCAACCTCTTTCAAAATGCGTGGCTTCTTTTCCTTTTTCTTCTTAAGCATTTCTTGGATAAACATTGGATTACCAACCAAATGTTTGTATTTATCCTCTATTTCTTCAATTTCAGTATCTGAATCTTCAGAAGCATTCTCAAAAGCTTCTAAATCAATAACTGATTCTCCTTGTTCATTCACAAAAACAAATTCAGTCGTTGACGGATTCACAACATGTTCATCTACATTTGCATCCAGATCAACACCTTTATCTATCACAGATTCAAATACCGCAGTCCAATCTTCAGGAAGTTTGAACTCTCCTTCTTCAATATCATAATCAATATCTTCATCTATCTCATCCAAAATATCATCTTCTGAATCTGATAGATCTAGCATTTCCATTCCTAGAGAAAAACATAAGTACAAATATATCAATAATTCAAATTCTTCATTGATTTCCCTGAACCAATCTAAGAATTTTTTTATTAATCCTTTTGTATCATTAAACCTAATAATATAAACGCATTCTATATAACCTTTTAAATCTTTTTATTGATTACCCTGAATCAAACTAAGATTTCTAAAGTCTTATCTCAAACACTTAGTAAATATTAATTAAATTTAAACTCTAATGTCTTGTGAACTATCACCAAACATTTATGTTTACCATTAATTAACTTATATAATTTCCAAGACTTAATTGAACTGTTATATTTTCCAAGAACTTAACTTTCAAGTATATCTTTAAATTATATATCATTTACCTAGTTATCACATTCTTAACTTGTCAGTTATACAAACTCTCAAGTCTAAAATGTCTAAGTTAAAATAAATTTTGACCGCTGATATATATCAGAACACACCGCTCGACTACTCAATGAGTCGGAAGTCTTTCGATCACTAATGTATTTAACTTTTCAAAATCAAATAACTTTAACTAATTTCTAATATATTTAACTTGTAATTACAATCTCAAGCCGAATATATTATCAAAATATTAAGTTACAATTATTCTGTACAAATTAACAACAATAATTATTTTGTACAAATTAACACCAATAAATACTACACTATGCTAATACTAAGCTATCTTACCAGCTTCTGTATCAACCGGTGCAGTCTTATCAGCACTTGTACCAGCTCCAGCACCACTTGCATCACCACCAGACTCCCCCTGAATCGTAGCTTGCTCACCAGTCTTTGAAGGACCAGTCTGCTCACCACCTTCTGGTGCATTGGGATCATCGTCTTTGTCTGAATCTCTCTTTCTCTTCAGCTCATCTTCTTTGCAAGACTCCAAGTATGCCAATATCTCCCCCTGAGTAGACTGTCTTGAATGCGCTCTCAAGACCAAACGCTCCAAGGAAGATATCTTCAGTCTTTGAATATTGAAGTCAGCAAGCAAAGTATCATGAGTCTTCAGCAGTGTATTATAAGATTCACTCTGTTTGAGCATTTGCTGTCCAAGAAGAAGATTATTCGACACCAGCTCTGGAATCTGAGAAGTAAGCTTCTCTAAATCCTTTACTCTCGACTCTAAGGACATAATCCTTTCAGCATCAGTCGTCGGAGTAATAGGTATCGTTGTAGGTCCAGGCGGTGTGAGAGACTCAATATGCCAATCTCGCGTCAGTGGTGTATGCGGTTGAGACAAGGCATGCGTAAGCAAGTTTGCTGCAAATCTAGTTCCTTTGGTCGTCGGAAAGTTAGCCGCACGAACTAGATCAGCAATCTCATGCTGTAAAGTTAAACACAATTAAAATCAGTAATTGATACAGATTACTCTATCTCAAACTCTAATTAATTGCATAACACTTGTAGTTATAAAACTTATATCTCGTACCTGAAGTGGTAAAGTGATAAACGCTCAGAAGTACTATATTTTAGTAGTATTTTACCCCTAATCTTGGATGTTTCTATTGCATTTAGTTAAGATTATATATTGATTTCGTTAATATTTGCAATTAGATGTGGAAATGGAGCGTTTATGAAGAAATGAACGGAAAACAGTCAAATAACGAGTTAAAAGATGTATTTTTGAAGAATCGTGTGAAGTCGAAGGATTTAAGAGTAAAAATAACGAAGAAATGGATTGGGCCATGAGGAATGTTAAAATTCGGATTTATACATTGTCGGGTTTAAAGAAGATCAAAGAAGCCCAAAGGAAAATGAGGTGGCCCAAGACTAAATCCAGCCCGTTAGGTTAAATAATTGAGAATGAATCTTAGCCGGCGGTCGTACAGCTTAGCCGGCGGCTAAATGCTATATATGGAAGTCGGCAAGGAACGCGGTTTGGTAGCCGTGTACAGATGAATCTGACCGGCGGCTAAATAGCTTAGCCGGCGGTCAGAAGGCCAAAATCTCAACTATAAAAGGCCAGCCTTGGCAGACGTTTTATATACCTTTTACAATGTAATATATACTCTGTATTTACGATTTTTATCAGTTTTTAGGTTAGGGTTTTTATCATTTTCAAGTTTTAGGTATGTTATGGAGGCACAAGGAGTGTTGGTTGATTTCCTTTCAACCTATTTTCGCGTGATTCGTCAATGGGTTTGTATCGTTTACTTTATATCATTGAAGAATTTGATATTTAGTTTTCTGATGTATTCTTATTTGATGAATTGATACAATTAGTTTGTGATAATGAGACTTGGATAATGATTGTTGAATGATTTCATTTGCACATTTGTTAAGTTATTTAATTGAAAACCGTTATGTTACTCGTAGATCCTTGTTTATTGGTAACTAGTGATTATTTGTTGCTTCACGTGATTAATGATGTTAATGAGATTGAGTTCTTTAAGATTATTAATTATTGCTAGTACTACCTTAGGGTTTGGGACTATCACTAAATACGTTGAGTCTGATAGGTTGAGTATACGATAATTATCTACTTTAAAATGAACAAGACAATAAGTTAATTATTGGGTATTGTTGAGTCATACCATTAGAGTAATTATAATGAGTTGTGAATGCTTAATGCATAAATTAGGGAAAGACACACAATTGACTGATCATCTTGTGACATTGGAACCAGTGTTTTATGTTGGACCCTAGATTATAGGAATTAGTTGGACCCGAAACGTTGGCTAGTTCACATTCGACTTAGTATTCATTGAAGAATTTGGTATTAAGTTGATATAAAAGAAATCACAATTAGATAATTAATGTGCAAATGAATCAGAATATATGAATCTGAGCGGAGTTATTACGTATTATTTGTTCCTTCCTATTGTATTCTATTATTTATTTTAATTTTAGTTTTATTTAGTTTATTTAGTTTATCTATTTTAATTTACTATTTTATAAATCTTATGTTCATACGGAACTAAAGCGTAACCCCACTTTTCTGTAATTTAAAAGATTATTAATTCTTTTTATTCCATTTTCCCTGTGTTCGAATCTGACTTACCGAATCTATATTTACATTCGATCGGGTATTCTTGCCTGGTTGTGTGATATTATTAATAAGGTATTTTCAGTTATAAATAATAAAATGAGACGCGCTTTCACACGCATCAAGTTTTTTGGCGCCGCTGCCGGGGAAAGCGGTAATAAAAAGATTGTAATCTTGTAAATTTTTGTACATTGTTGATTAATTGTTTGTGAATATTGTGAATATGTTTGTATATTTTGTTATTTAATTAATTCTGTATTTAGAAGTATGTGATTTTTTAGCAAATGAAGTATAAGCGATTGGATGCTAAGGAAAATGTCAAGGAAGTTGTTAAGGAAATTGCAAGTTTGAAGACTCCTCACAATGCTGTAAATGGAGAAGTAGCCGAAATTGACGGGCTCAACTGAGCAAACAGTGCCTATAGTGGAGTTTTCTTATTTCAATTTTCGAATCTCAATTATTTGACTAATTGCTTATTTTTATTTTACTTCATTTTTTGTATTATTATTATTTGTGTAAATTATTTTTGACAATTGTTAGTATGTGTTAAGATTAGATTAAATGTTAGTATGTGATAATATCATTAGGTGTTTTAATAAAGATTGTTTTCAGATGTAATGTAATTAGGTATTTTAGAATATAATTTTAATTAAGTTATGTAAATCTACTAGATTAAATTGAGTAACTAAAATTAGTTGTAAGCCTTTGAAGTAAATTAAGTAATTAATTTAGGATAAATAAATCGGATGGGCTAAAATTCTGCGGGTCGGGTCAAAATGTAACACCCGCCAAATTAGGACTAGTAATTAGTGCCTAATTCTCTGTTAATACATGTAATTAGTTCTGTGTTAGGCTAATTAATGTATCGAATTATATATTGATGAATATATACAAACTTTGCGATTTGATTAAATCGTACGCAAATTAAATCGAATGTATTTCGGTTCCATAAATACAGACGTTTGTGAAATATTTCAATAAAAATAACGAGTAATAATTTGTATTTTTAAAACTTATAATTAAACATATAAAATATTTATTAAAACGTTAAATGACGTAGAAAACGAACACCGCGCGGATCACGGAGCGGGGACTGAAAGGTGAGGCTTTCACCTACACCTCACCTCCTCCCCATTTCTCTCTTTCATTTCCATTTCAACAAAAACCCACACACACACACAAACTCTCTCAACCAAATCTTCCAAATTTTCGGATCTCGCAAAACCGACAACAAAACTCACATTTTCGGAATCACCATTACAAGGGGAACAAGATTAACAAAAGCACTAGCATCATTTTCGGACTACACCTCTCCCGATTTGCAATTGTAAGAAAATTTCTAAAAACTTAGATTTACTCATTTTGATGTATTATTTTGATGTTTGAATGTTTATATAACATCTATATGTCCAAATATATGAAGAAAACACGATTTTATAACCTAAAAATGAGTTAGATTCGCGTTTTGGGTCGAAAAATCTCGACAGCCGAAACTTTCTGGGCTGGTGTTCATCTTTGCGACACAACGCTTGTGTCGCATGTTGTGTCGCATAAACCATATTGTGTCGTATTTTGTGTCGTACCATTATGTCGCACCGTGTGTCGTAAACCAAATACGACACAACCCTTATGTCGCTATTGATTTAGCATCGAATGCTTATGCGACACAACCCTTGTGTCGCTAAGCTCTTGTGTCGCATTCATATGCGACACAACCCTTGTGTCGCATGACAAACTTTTGTGTCGCATATTGTGTCGCAAATTGTGTCGCAAAACACAGAAAACTCAGATTTTTACTAAGTGTCGAGACTTGAAATTTATCACTCGATTTTACCCGAATTCAGATCCCAGATGCGTTTTTCACCAAAGCAATATAGTAGAAATAAAATTTTTTCGAGCTGACCTGGCATCTCGACCCCAGCCAGGGGCCAGCCCCTTGGACCCCGCCAGGGGCGCTGCCCCCGGACCCCCGTACTTAGATTCCGTAAGCACATTTCTCACCAAGTGTCAAACTTGTATGACTTCAAAACGCTTATACGATACAACTTTTCAAACATAATGGAATATACTTTTCGAGTATAACACTTCGAAATCAATGTGATAACATTAGGACTATTATTACAATTAATCACCAACGGGCCGTACACGTTTTCAAACACTTAACAAATCAACCAAATCGTAGTAATTTGGACATATATATAGTTGTGTAACAACTACAAGGGTGATCTTTTGAGATACCCAATCATGTGTATAACCATCGCGTGTCGTGGACACCCTCAGGTTACAAGTCTTTGGACTTCATTACTCGGCTAATCAACTCAAGTTTATTAAGTTAAACTCACAAGACTCAGGTGAGTCTCATAGCCCCTCTTTTTACTGTTTTACTCAGGGGTGTGATACATTGCTTATTTTAACATGTGAACGCAAGTACAAACATTTCATATACTACATGAGTTTTTCACAACTAATAATTTAAAGCCCTCCGTCAGCATAGTTGTTAATACGTTGTAGCGTGAATATTAGTATATGGTACCATATAGGATTGACCCTCCTCGTTCGGGTTAGCAAGCACTAACCGGGTAAATGGACGTACTAATATTTGGGAAGATGAATGTTGATTAGGCATTCGTGGAGGCACCTCGCCCGGAATTCTCTATAGGGGACCCGACCCTCGAGTTAAGCTCAACTATGTGCTCATGGCTGTATTCCTGTATACATATACATTATCAATTGCTTGATGCAATTCAATTATTTAAATCTTGCGGTTCATACTATATTAACTGATTTCAAACCTGTGAGCTCACCAGCTTTAGCTGACCCGTTTTAGCGTGTATTGCAGGTACCAAGCAGTAGGTTGAAGCTGCTTCAGGACTTTTAGCTCGAGTCAGCATACAGACGTTTGAGATTTTCTTGCATTAGTATATTTTGTACAAGTACTTATGTACTGAAATCTCCTTTTATTTAAACTCGAGCTAGGTAATGCTATAAATGTTGTAAACATTTCAGTGTTAATATATTTTTGTTAAAACGACGCATATAGAGTCGTTTACTATATATCTTTGTGCTTTGTATATTGATTAGTAACATCCAAATCGTACTTCCGCAAAACATGAAATTTGGGGGTGTTACACAAAAATCCAACCTGACCGCCGGCTAAACGGTTTAGCCGCCGGCTAAACCGCCTGGGGTGAATAAACCGATCAGTTCCCCTTTCTTCCTCATTTTAACCCAAATTTTCTTAAAAACTCTCTAGAAAAATTTCGGATATTCCTACTAATCGACCGATTATTCACATTGAACTTTGTTTCATATAAGGTATGTAACTTCCATCAACATTTTTCGCTTTCATTTCGTTTTACATTAAGATCGAATTAAGGTTTCACATTTAGGGTTTTTAGTCAATGCCCGATTATTGTATGCTTTTTGGTGTGAATCCTTAGTTAGGTGGTGATGTTAGTTCGTTTAAGCGAATGTTGAAATGATTACGTGATAATGTAGTTGAAGAGTTTATTATTTTGTGTTTAAAATGAAAGAATGTGTGATTAAATTGGTTAGGCTATAGGGATACGAGATTTAGGTTTAGGTTATGATGTTTGTTTAGTCGGAATCATGGAGACAGACTGTCTGACCGCCGGTCAACGCCGGAGGTAGCCGGTCAACGCCTGAGACCGCCGGTCAAAGCGTCTGACCGCCGGCTAAATGGGTTTTAGCCAGAAAAGAGAACATTCGACCAGTTAATATTGTCGGTTATATACTTTTATTTCTTGTATGACTTGTAACAGGTTGTAATAATCTAATTGTCAAATCACAAAATGATTATGTTAAATTAGTATTTGCAAATATTTGTATAATTATATCTTTAATAATTAAAGTTTAGTGAACATTAAGTAAATAGCATTATTATGTAAATAGGATTATTTTGTACGAATTATTATTATGTAGCTTTTTGGTAAATTTGTATTTAATTTCATTTTAAATTTATATTATCAAAATTCTTTTAATGTTTACAGATTTATTGTTACAGATGGAGTATGATTTACGTGTTGATAGGGGAGCAGCCGTTGTTGCTAACCCCATTATTCGGACTCATCCCATTCTTCAGTTTATGCACCATACCATTTTGCCAGGAGACCGAGCTAGGATTCAGACTAGGCTTAGAGCCAACATTGATCAGGATATCATAGCTTCAGATGTGTTGGATTGGGAGTTTATGGATATGGTTTTAGATCCTAACGCTCATGAGACAGGTACTCAGGCTCTACATCGGTTATTGACAGTTACTTATTTGTTAGAGGATGGGAGTGCTGGTTTTGTTTCCTATGCTTGGGAGAGGCTGTTTGGTATACATGAGATTATTTTCAGGGAGTTAGTTGTTGAGTTTTATAGCTCTGTTAGGTTTGATATATCATCTGAGGATGTGTTGGAGCATACTTTGACCTTTATGCTTGGTGGTGAGCCACGTCATTTGGACTTGATTCAGTTTGCACAGGCCATTGGGTTGTATACTGTTGATGAGGAGGCTAATCCTCATTTTAGGGATTTTCTGAGAGCTGCGCGTACGAATAGGTACGAGGATCTGGAGGTTGCTGCAGGTTGGGTAGATATAGCCAATGGAGAGTTTGGTGCCCGAGGTCCTTGTGATGTGTTTGTGAGGAGTCCAGCACATAAGCTGGTACATAGGATGTTGTCTCATTCGATCTGTGCTAGGAAGACAGGGCATGAGAAGGTGCATAAGATAGATTTGTTTTATTTGCATTCTATTACTCAGGGGACGAATGTGAATATTCCTTGGAGATTGGCGGACTGGATGACACATAGGGCTACAGGTACGAAGGCCTTGAGTGTTATTTGTGGTGGTCAGTATGTGACGAGATTGGCCAGGTGGTTTGGTCTTACACAGGAGATGTATCAGTCCTGTACTCCTGTTATTCCTGGTATGCAGTGGATGGGAGCTCACAAGCTCCTGGAGATTTCGGTCATTATGAGACCTTTGGAGGGAGATTTCTACCTTTAGACTCCACCATTGCTTGCAGGAGGTAGACGTTTGAGGAGACGTCGTGATGTGCAGCCACAGGCCGAGATTGCACCAGAGATAGAGCATGCAGCGGTTCCACCAGAGCCACAGGTTTATCAGGGGCCAGTATATAATATGTATCATTTGCAGAAGGAGATTGGCCAGGTGCATGAGTATCAGCAGCAGCAGTTTCAGCAGATGCATCGTTATCATGAGCAGGATAGGATTGTGCAGGATCGTAGGTATCAGGAGCAGCAGCACTACTATCGTGAGCACCAGAGACAGTTTGATTATTCTACTTCTTTGATGCACCAGCTGTTTGACTACCGTCAGCTTCCTTATGATCCATTTGTACCATCAGTGTATGGAGGACCATCCGGTGTTCGCAGAGATGGAGAGGATGGTGATAGCGATTGATGTGGTTATGGGTTACTAGTATCCTATCTAGTTTTTAGTAGTATCTTATTTAGACATTTTTCTTTTTAATTTTATTTGTTGGATGACTGTATTATTATGCTAACCTTTATTATTCTGAACTTATTATGCTATGCTAGTTTAATTTTCAGGACATAATTTATTTCTTGGTATTTATTTTTGAACTTTGTGGGTGTGTTCCCTGGAAACCCTCACGAGACTAAACTCGTCCACTCGGGATACCGAGGGGTTTAAAGGCTTGTTGCATATGCTAAATGCAATCGTGATTAACTACGAAAGTGTGAGCTGTTGTATATTTCAAAGTTTGGAAGAACCACTGAACTGTTCCTTTTCACACACACGATTCCAGGGGAGTTTTTCTGTTCTAAGTTCTTTTCTCTTTTTCCATTTTAGTATTTCATTATTTGTACAATGAGGGCATTGTACATCTTAAAGTGGGGGATGGGAGAGAAAAGAATGAAATTTCCACATAATTGTCCTATAAATAAGTAGATAATATTGTCATTTGGTTAATAGTTATCTTATTAAGATAAGTAACTAGGAGGTTATAAGTTGCCCATTTTTCAACCAAATTTTTGCATTAAAATTTTTGTTTTCTAAAGATAATTATTTTGTAACTGTGTAGGTTAATTTTAAAATTTTCTATACTTTTCAATTAAATATTAAATTGTGAAAAATGTTGTTTAGTTTCATTATATGATGTATTGATAGGCGATTTATATAAGAATTTTTGAGCTTTTAAGAAATGAAATTAAGGAGTGGATATTACCTTTTAGATGAACTTTAGCTATGTATGACGTATGTCTTAATTTTCATATTAGTAATGTGTGATATGCCATATTTTTGGGAATTTAATTAACATCATTTGGGGATATACCGGGTGTTGTTTCCTTTGTTGTACGAAAGTACAGACCTGGTCTCCGTCAGTATATCTAATGAAAAAGAGCAAAAGAGTTTAATAACTCATGATTTTAAAATGTGGTCAAATTAAGTCGCTTTGTTGTACTGAGGTACAGACCTGTCACCTCTGTCTTGATTTGAAAAATGATTGTTTTGATTAAATTTCAAGATATGTAATATTGGCATATTATGAGTATGAAAGTATATAGTTTTTGGGAGTCTAATGGAATATTTACACGAATAATAATAAGTTGAGCTCAAGTATTCAAATATAGATTGTTTAAGTGGATAACAATATCAGTAATCATTGTGAACTATTTGATGTTTAAGAATAATAACTTTATGTGTAGATTGTTTTTATTTAATCTCATAGTTTCTTAATAATTATTTTTAGAATTAACAGATTTTTAAATTTAAACATTTGAGTTGAAGATGGGTGATGTTCCTTAGTTAGTTATTTAGATTAATGGAGATGACTGTTTTCCTTAAGGATTTGATTTTTGAATCGATAGTCTACTTGAGGACAAGTAGGATTCAAGTGGGGGATGTTTGATAAACGCTCAGAAGTACTATATATTTAGTAGTATTTTACCCCTAATCTTGGATGTTTCTATTGCATTTAGTTAAGATTATATATTGATTTCGTTCATATTTGCAATTAGATGTGGAAATGGAGCGTTTATGAAGAAATGAACGGAAAACAGTCAAATAACGAGTTAAAAGATGTATTTTTGAAGAATCGTGTGAAGCCGAAGGATTTAAGAGTAAAAATAACGAAGAAATGGATTGGGCCATGAGGAATGTTAAAATTCGGATTTATACATTGTCGGGTTTAAAGAAGATCAAAGAAGCCCAAAGGAAAATGAGGTAGCCCAAGACTAAATCCAGCTCGTTAGGTTAAATAATTGAGAATGAATCTTAGCCGGCGGTCATACAGCTTAGCCGGCGGCTAAATGCTATATATGGAAGTAGGCAAGGAACGCGGCTTGGTAGCCGTGTACAGATGAATCTGACCAGCGGCTAAACAGCTTAGCCGGCGGTCAGAAGGCCAAAATCTCAACTATAAAAGGCCAGCCTTGGCAGACGTTTTATATACCTTTTACAATGTAATATATACTCTGTATTTACGATTTTTATCAGTTTTTAGGTTAGGGTTTTTATCATTTTTAAGTTTTAGGTATGTTATGGAGGCACAAGGAGTGTTGGTTGATTTCATTTCAACCGATCTTCGCGTGATTCGTCAATGGGTTTGTATCGTTTACTTTATATCATTGAAGAATTTGATATTTAGTTTTCTGATGTATTCTTATTTGATGAATTGATACAATTAGTTTGTGATGATCCCAGATTGAGATCTTAGTATGTATTACTTTGATTGATTATTAATAAGCTTGCGGAATAGTTTATTAATAACTTGAAGAACAAACTTGTATATAATAGAATATATAACCAAAAGCTTCAATATTATTAACAATAATACGAACACACAATTGTGTTAGGGTTTACAACCTTGAAGCTAATAACTAGAATGAATCGTATCATCTAGGGTTTTACAGGATCTCTATTTATAACATATAGAGTCCTTTACAGATTCAAACATATTAGGAATCCTCATCTACTCCTAATATAACTCTAACCAACTTTATCTAACCAACAGTGGTTATCTATATAACTAACAGGGGTAGTACTCGTATATTACTAACAGTGGAGTAAATACAAAATACAAGTTACAAGTACCAACAGTGGCACTGTTAGACTAAAACTAGTTGACAGTGGTACTGTCAATACAAATATTCTAACAGCGGTGAACTTCTTCTAACAGTGGCAGCATACTTGTACTCTGAGCAGATTCAACAGTGTCTCAGGTCTCAACAATCTCCCCCTAAACTTGATCATTCTCAGCAATGAATCAAGTTTCTTCATCTTTCTTTTCATCTTTTTGAGTTTGATTATGTTTTCTCCTTCTCTCCTCCTCTTTCATTCTTTCCAACTCCATTCTTTTATGGAACTGATTAAGCACCATATATAAAGCATTAAATGCTCCTTCTGAAATCACTGTAGTTCTCAGTTGAAATGCAAGTACATTTCTTAGAGTCTGAGTTCCCAGAACATATCTTCTTTCATCAAGCATGTAGATTGACATTCCACTTCTGAATAGAATCATATGAACTCCAGCTCTAACAAAATGTCTCCATGTATTCACAGCATCAATACAATTTAAGAACAAATTGATGAATGGCTCAGGCTCAAACAGCATATTCAGACATCTTCCCAATTCTCTTTCCATAATCACCAGTGAAGCCTGCCTATCTCCTTGACTGTTTAGCTCAAACAGATCTAGAATGTCTAATCTGTTCACATTCTTAAGCACATCAGCAACAGATGACAAACATTGCTCATTCCCATCCTCTCTAACAATCTTGATCTGTTCTTTATCACCATCATCAACTTTTGATTTTATTCCTTTCCATTCAATTATCTTTGATGATCTATCATGATTGATGTGAATATTTTCTTTATAATCCTTCACTTCTTTGATATATTTCTTCAACTCTTCTGCATCTCTTTCTAAATCAGGAATCACACTATCAGAAGCAAGAACTCCATTCCACCTGATCTTTAAATTTTGATCAGAAAGCCTTTTGATTTCTCTTTCTTTGGCTTCTGCTTCCTCTTGTTCTTTCTTTTCAATTCTCTCTTGCTCCTCTTTTCTCACCTGCTCTACAATTCTCTTTCTATCCTCATCCAATTTTTTCTTAATGAATTTGTCTTTCTGAATTCTTTTCTCAAAATCTTCATTCTCCTCATTCTGATATTTTTCATATGCTCTTTCTAGTTTCTGCACATCCCATCCTTCAAGCACACTTCTTGGTGCATATCTATCACCAAGAATTCTAAGTAAATCCTTCTTCCTTTGAGCTGCAGTTGGTGGTTTGTTTCTTTTCTTCTCAATCTCAGCTTGTCTTTTCATTTTTTCCTTTTCTTCAGCCACTTGTTTAAGCTTTGCAAACCCTGGATCCAAACCAACATTACCAACCTTTTTCTTGATCATATCATGGACCTTTTGAGCAGACAACCCTTGACCTTTTGCAGCCATATCATTCAACATCTGTGCAGCCTTCTGTGATAAGGTTACCATACTCAAGTCTTCCAATATAACATCAACATCAGGTCCTTCCTTTCTCTTAGACTCAACTGCCATTCTTAGCATTCTCTCATCATGCTCCTCTTGAATTCTCCTTGCCTCATTCAAATCAATTGGAGGCTCTACAACCTTCTTAATCTTTATCTCTTCTTTCAATTTTCCCTTACCTTTGTCCTTTGAATCAATCTTTGGAAGATCAGACTTAGGTTTGGGTGTTTGTGTAGGCTCTCTTATTGTAACAGGCACTTCTAGAGCCCTGGCAGTGGTCATAGCTGTAGCAGTGGTGTAAACTGGAGTAACAGTAGGTGTACCAACAGTTGTGGGAACAGGGGTTGATATAACAGTGGTTGATTTTGTGATAACAGAGGTAGAATTTGTAGTAACAGGGGTTGTATCAACAGGGGTTGCTTTTAAAGTACCAACAGTGGTAGATACCTCAACAGGGGTAGATACCAAACTACTAGCAGAGGTAGAAACACTACTAGCAGTGGTCAAAAATTGAGTTTCAACAGGGATTCGTACCTTAGCAGAGGTAGACTTTCTCTTTGGAATTGATTTCTTTCTATTATAAATCTTCACTCTTTCTTCCTCTTTAGCTTCAGGTTTTGCCTCTATAAACTCCCCCTCAACCTCTACATCACCACCTTCCATATCCTCTGTTTCAACAGATTTACCATCATCATTATCACTCTTTTCTTCATAAACCAACCTATCACTAAAACTTACTCTTTTGCTCATATCCAGATTTGCTCCCATAATATCCCAGATATACAGATTAGCCACAGCCTTAAAAGGTAATCCTTTGTTTAATGGAAAAACATTTAAAGCTGGACCACTTGGTGTATCATCATCTGCAACATTATCACCTGTTTGAACATTTTCTCCCACATACACCACCATTCTCCTATCATTCTCAGCATCCACCATCTGTTCATCCATGTCATCATTAATCACATAATTTGAGACATTCAATTCCTCTTCAACACCTCTATCACTCATCTCATTAAACTCAGGTATATCCATAAAGCTAAAATCACCTGCACCTTCAGTATAACCATCATTGTTATCATCTTGACCATCTGAATCATCACCATTATTCTTCTTATCTTCAGGCATATCATTCTGCTCATGATCATCATCTTTATTCTCCCCCTTGGCTGAAGATTCCCTAATGGTAGTAACAGGCAACAAAACTTTATCCACTGCATCTTCAAGAACTGACAACCTGGTTTGTAAATCAACAATTTCCTCCCTCTGCTTCTTGATCAACTCACCCTGGGCAGCCAACATAGCCTGTTGCTCCCTTCTCAAAGCTCTTTCCTTTTCAAACTTAGTCCAAATCAGCTTGACATCATGTACCAAATCATCAATAGTCAGTTCCCTAGTTTCATTACTAGCCTCATCAACATTGGAGTGTGACCTCCTAGATGAATCATCGACTACATCTGCCACTGCAGATGTCCCTTGGTTATTGGTACTGGGACCTACATTTGAATCATCACCCATAGGTTCATCAAATATAGTTGCCTCTGGTTGGGTCTTATTGATGTTACCACTATCCTGCCCTGCCAGTGGGCTAGAAACAGTAGTAGCAGCCCTTCCAGAATGAACATTTTCATCAAGTATGTTCACCTGTTGTGGTGGATCATTTGACTGAGACTGTGGAGAAACAGGAATCTCCACAGCCTGTTTAGCCTTCTTGGATCTCTTTGCTTTACTTTGGGTAGGCTGTTGGTTCCCTTGTTTTCTTTTGGTGCCACTTCCTGATGTGTGTTCAGAACCAACTTGTTTTGTTGGCCTGTCATCATTTGGTCCAGGTGGTGTTGGTAATACACCACCAGTGGCAGAAGGAGCAACTAACATTGTAGAAAATAATGCAGTTTCCTTCTTAGAAAAAGTATTTTGATACTGGTTCATGGCTCTGATAGTCCTCAACGATAGAGTAGAACTAACTATAACACTATCCTCTGCTGGTATTCAATAAAAGATGAACAAATCTAGGATACATAATGAATGTATCACCCTTTACATTCCTAATCATATTATCTAAGATAAACCTAGACATATTAAATTTAATACCCTGTGCCAAGCAGATAATAGGATATGCAATACTAGAACTAAATTCATTAAAACTAGTTCTCTTTTGTGACAAACATACCAGAAAAGTATGAATGTAAAACTTCCATTGAGGACAGAACCATGACTTCAAGAAAGTATATTCTGATCTTGCTTTTCCAGAACCTTCATACCCCATATCATTTATGCCTTTAAACAAATCAACTCTTGATAATTCCATAATTCCTCCTTCATCATCAAACTGCAGAAGTTCTCTAAGAACAATCTCAGTCACCATTACCTTCTTACCCTTGACAGTGGAATGAATGTGAGAAATTCTATTAACATTCCCTTCTTTTGCGTTCTGCCAGAATTCTTGAATGTGTGATCGTATCAATCTTGGAGCGACAGTAAGGGCATAAGTAACTGGACAGTTACTCAAGAAATCGATAATAGGGTGAAAATAATCATCTGCAAGTTCTTTGTTCAAGAAAGCCCTCATATTGTGTTCAGAATGAACACTTAGCGTAGAAGTACCAGAATCTGATGAAGATGACGATGCCATTGATGAAATTGAAGAAAGAACAAAAAGCGGTTTACAAAAATCAAATCCAAACGAGAGCGATTATTGACAAAATTGAAGGGTTTTGAAAATTTTGAAAGCGTAATTGAAAAAGTGAAATATTTGAGTATTTATATGATGACAGTGCCAAGCCCTAAAAATAGAACTAACAGTGGCACTGCTGGTTATACCTAGCAGGGGCACAACTTACAAATAAGCCCAACAAGGGTACCTCACTTGGTCAATTATAGTCAACCCTTTTTAATCATCTAACAAAGCTAACAGCGGCTGATAGTCTAGCAGGGGCATCCGACCAGGGAAACTCCAGCTTAGAACTAACAGGGGCATAAACTTAGCTTTATTAGAAAAAGAACCGTATTTTTTTTTAAAACCAAAATAAGAAGCAACAAAGAAAACATTAGACTTCAGCTCAAGTGATGTCTCTTGACAGTGGCTGAGTCCTGCAATATTAAACTAAGAAAAACAACCAGCAGGGGTTAATCTATACATATACAGCAGGGGTTGAAAATACATTGACAGTGGCAAAAGTAAACTAACAGTGGTACCAACTGTTATCATGATGAAGCTAACAGTGGCAACACTTGACCCTGTCACACACAATATACTTCACCCCTGTTAGTATCAAATCCAGACCAAAACACTACGTGAGATTGATCATACCAATATTAGTTATCAAAAATGTAAATCTTCCTACATCAAATGCTTTTGTAAAAAGATCTGCAAGTTGATTATCAGTATGAATTTTAAAAATATGAATCAATCTTTTATCATAACAATCTCGTATAAAATGATATCTGATCTCAATGTGCTTGGTTTTTGAATGCTTAACTGGATTTTGAATGATACTAATAGCAGAGGTATTATCAATATAAATAGGAGTGTTCATGAATGTCAAACCATAATCCAACATTTGATTCTGAATCCAAAGAACCTGTGCACAGCAACTTGATGCTGCAACATATTCTGCTTCTGCTGTAGATGTGGAAACTGTGGTCTGCTTTTTTGCATTGCCATGACACTAACCTATTTCCAAGAAATTGACATCCTCCACTTGTTGATTTTCTATCCATGTTCTCACCACCATAGTCACTATCTGTGAAAGCCTTAAGCTCAAAATCTGATCCTTTAGCATACCAAAGTCCCAAATCTGGTTGACCTTTCAAGTATCTAAGGATTCTTTTCACAGCATACATGTGTGACTGCTTTGGATTGGTTTGGTACCTAGCACAAAGACACACTGCAAACATAATATCAGGCCTAGATGAAGTTAAATACATCAAAGAACCAATCATTGACCTGTACAAGTGCACATCTACTTCCTCTCCCTCAGGATCAGCATTAAGATGTTTGTGTGCTTCCATAGGAGTGCTAGCTATCTTTACATCTTTATAACCAAATTTATTCAAAATATCCTGCACATACTTCCCTTGGTTAATAAAGATTCCATCTGTCTTCTGTTAACCTGCAATCCTAAAAAGAAAGTGAGTTCACCCATTGAACTCATCTTGAATTTCTTATGCATTAAGCCCTCAAACTCTTTGCACAATGAATCCCTAGTTGACCCAAAAATAATATCATCAACATAAACTTGTACCAACAATATATCTCTCTGAACCCTCTTGGTAAACAAAGTCTTGTCAATAGTACCTCTCTTGAATCCATTCTTGAGAAGATTGATGCCACCCGAACGGTCGGTCGCGATTTTACTCGTGTCGTTGCGGACCTCTCATTTAGAGCGGCGATCAGAGGGTTTTAAAATTTGTATTTGCGGGGCCTAAGTATACCTAGTTACTATTGGTGTATAGCAGCAAGGATGACCTAGGGTCGTTCTCTGAGTCAGTGTATTGTGGATCGTGGACGAAACAGGCGTACTTATTGATCTAGCAGGTTTTAAAAGATTTGATTTGTGGTTTGTTTTTGGTTTTTTATACTTAGGCAGAAAATATAAATTAAAGCAGATAAAGTAAATGTAGATAGCAGATAATCTAGAGAGGGTGTTTGCTATGATTTCGGTAGCCTTATTGATTGGAATGATGTATGATGTATGAAAACATGTTCTAAAGGTTTGTATTTTATTTATTTCAGGTATCTGTGGAGTAAGCACTAGCCCCCTACTGATAGAGTTCTCGATCAGTATGTCACTGGGCGACTAGGCTATCCTGATTCTGATCGGAGTAGTTTATCCAGCCCACAACACTAACCGATGAAGGTATAGTGACCCTTATCTGGGATGAAACCCTGGGTGCATGAATAAGGCGACAAACCAACTCGATGTCCGACCTTTCTTAACCCCACAATAATACCTAATCTAAACAAAGCATTTAAGACCAAGTTTATAGAGTGTGCTTGATTACTTTCTATCGATGGTTTAGTGAGTCTGGGTGTTGGGTCATGATTCGGTGATTCACATAGACTGATAGCGACGGCTCTTTCCGTGATTACCACACTGTACTCCACTGAAAGTGTTTCCATTGATGAACCAAGGACCTAGTCGGTACCAGCTCTGCTGATCACAGATTTACCGTTATTCCACAAGGCTTAGTAACTGCGGTTTTTCCTCGGCTTCCACGTATTAACTACACCGGAGGTGTTGTCGATGCTATACAGAGTAATCAACCGACTTACGGTACCTTACATTGCTTCACAAAGGCTAACCCAGACTACTTAACTAAGTTTGTATTTAAGCATAATATTATCCATCTATGATATAAACCAGCCCTTACTTTTAAGTCCCAATAAATCCCTAACTTGTCAACAGTGTAATATTCACGTTCAGTTAGAAAACCATATTTCCACGGGTACAGTGTACTTTGCGTTCTGAATAGAAAGCATTATTTCCACGGCTCCAGTGTACTTGGTGTTCAGTTAGAAAACCATATTTCCATAATCACAGTGTACTTTGCGTTCAGATTAGAAAGCAGTATTTCCACGATGACGATGTACTTAGCGTTCACTTAGAAAGCGATATTTACACGATTAACAAATCAGACCATGTTCATGTTTGACACAGATAACTAAGTACCTTTGATGGGGTTCGCGACGTCCCATCATTAAGGCCGTAATCACGTTTACTAGTTGAAAGGCGATTAGTTTGATAGGTTTAAAATCATAAATAGAAAGTGAATCAAAGCACTAATTTTTATAGCATCATTCCAACCAATTTACGACTAACTACATCATAGCAAACACGCAATATCACTACTCGCTAATCATGGCAACCAATCCTAAATCTAGCATGACAACAGTAATAACAATCATCATAATGAAATAGATAAAGGATAGATATAACCGTAATAAGAGTGTAGCTGAATACAACTTGAACGTTACACGAGCAGAACTTCTAGTACGCGCCAAGCGATATTACAATATTGCCCCTTCTAACTATCCGCTAATCTACGACTAATTATATCCTAATATTTCTCCTCTAACTCCTAAGAGTAGTGCTAGTGTGAGAAATCTACTAACTAAACTAAGAAATTAAAAACGTAAAAGAGTGATTGTTGGAGTGATTCTTGAATGTGTGGATAGTGTGTTGAAAATGAAGAAATGAAGCCTCTATATATAGAACTCGCACAACCGTATCCGTAGACCGTATCCAAAACTTCAAACGCACAACCGTATCGCAAACCCGAATAAAAATCAGATTTTAATCGCCTAAACGCACGATACGGTTGAGCTAGGGCAAATACGGGAGAACTGGAGCGTATACGGGAGAACGTAGGGTGAATACGGGAGAACACAAGCCGTATACGGCTGTGCTAGGCCGTATACGGTCTAGCTAGGCCGTATACGGTCTGTGCTAGGCCGTATACGGTCTAGTTTGGCCGTATACAGTCTAGCTCTCCCGTATCCTGATTCTTCGGTTCTTCGTTTCTTCGTTCGGGCGTAACTTCTTCGTCGTTTATCCGTTTTGAGTGATTCTCACGCTCACGATTTCGTAATTTCCTAACGAAGAAAATGACATAAGTTAGAGGTCAAAATTCCAAGTATAGATCAAATTGTGCTTAAATGCGTGAACGGAGGATTCAATGATTGTTTGTGCTCTATTTTACTTGTTTTTAGGTCTTTTTGGTTGATTCTTGAAACATCGTCTATATTTTAGCCCTTATGATGAAATGTGATGTTTAAGTTCATATTTTAGTGTTTTCATTAATAATTGGGCTAAAATGGTGAGATAATGGCACATAAAAACATGACTTTTTGCGTGTCATCAAATATCCCACACTTAGACTTTGCTTGTCCTCAAGCAAAACTCAAAATTCTCACTTGCTTTTAGGAAAAACATTTTGAAAACACGAGTTTATTTTTGGGGTGAGTCAAAATATATCAAAAACAACCATTTTCATATACAAGTAACATATCCTGGAAATACGAGAAAGTAAGGTATTCCTTTCAGTGGCATAAAATGGTTCTCTTAGGCATGCTTTCAATTCTCGCGATCTTGGAATATACATGACTAGGCGATCTCACAAGGTGGTCACTCAATTCACTCAAGAAGTGTTTCGGGTTACCTATCAATCTAATCAAACGAAATCGCTCATAAGCCAGTCATGCAACATCCATCGTCATAGGCTTGCTCGAGAATCATATCTCCACCACTTAGGTGAGGACGGTGCTAGCTATCCCAGGACATTCAGAGTGGGTTGTAATGGTAGGTGAGGGTTACGGGGTATGGATAAGTGGGAATTTTTAATTGTTGTAAAGGGTTTTGCTTATCTTAGGACTTCTAAACTTTTGAAAAACATTATTTAAACAACCTTTTTAATGAAAATGGAAACGGATAACAGTACGGGAAGATAGCTATTTTGACTTCTATCTTTTGAAAATATACGAGGGAATTTATGACTTTTATAAGAGCGGGAATTTTCGAGAGATTTGAAGCACTTAGCTTTATTCTATTTTCTTTTCTTTTTCTTTTGTTTCTATTTTTGGGCTTTTCTAGGGATTTTATTTTGTTTCTTTCTTTTGCCCTTTTGAAATCCTTTTCTTTCTTTCATCTTTTTCATCCTTTTGATGACTTTGCATTTAATTGGTGTCAATTTTTCACACCATAATCTCTCAACTTTTGATTTATCAAGGGAACGCACGCGAGAGAATTTGAGTAAACACTAGTATTTGTGATTTGGAGTGAAAACAAAAAGGACATTTAAATGACATTTTCCACAAGTTTAAAATTTCTAAGATAAGATTTTTGGTGGGTGTGGAATAAGTGGGTTAAGATTTAAAGGGTTTTGAAAGAAACGAACAGGTTAAGGCTCAACAGGGTTATCTAAGCGGATCATCAACAGTAAAGATGAGTGTTGGAAGGGTTTTGGGCTTGAAGAGATATGATAAAAATGGGTTAAATCCTAAGGAATGTCAAGGTCATCTAACTGCACCTATACCGCGTACGGTACTCTACCAATGTGGTCTCGAAGTGCATACCAGGAGCAAGTTCTAATTCCGGATGCATGCATCGGCACACTCAAACAAACGAATAGTGAAGCATTAAAGATGAATGCTTATATGTAACACCCCCAAATTTAACAGTTTGCGGAAGCGACGTTTTGGGTGTTACTAATCAATGATCACAAGCACAAAGGATACAGTGAATGACTCTAAATGAGACGTTCGAAAAGTTATTACATTAATACATAAGTAGTTTCAAAATACAAGCTCGAGTTCAAGTAAATTCCTAGAGATTCTAATACATAACAACTAGTACAAAAGTAATGTATAAAAATCTCCAAGCTTGTAAATGCATGCGACTCGAGCTAAGAAGGCTTATCCTGCTGGGCATCCCTACTGATGCTGTGTACCTGAGAAGCATTACTAAAACGGTCAACCAAAAAGGTTGGTGAATCTCACAGGTTTGTAAGTAAGTAAACAGTTTGAACACACAAGTAGTATTAGTAAATCATAGCCAGCCAGTAATTAACGATCACAGGTTATGCTCATCGTTAACTTATGTTTAATAAGTGGTGGTTGCAGGTTATGCTAACCGTTTGATACAATTGCCATGAGCCACCATAGTTGAAGCTTAACGTACAGTATTTATAGGTACCCCCTCATGAATGTAATCCAAAACATTCATACGGAACGAGTAAGAAACGCCCGTTTCTACAGGAACGGTTCGTGGTAGTGCTTGCTACCCCGGGCGGGGATTGTCAGTCCCATATGGATCCATATACTAAAACTCGCGCTTATCACATAACTAACAACTATGGTTCAGGAGGATTTCATTGGATTAGTCGTAAACTCATGCAGTTGGCGTATTCGTAATCTCATACAGTAAGTAATTCATGGCAGCAAGTAAGTTTTGTGTGTTCATGTAAAACAGTAATGCATCTCACCCCTGAGTATAAAACAGTAAAGTAGGGGCTGTAAGACTCACCTGAGTCTGGCAGACAATGTAGTAAGTAAGCAAGTAGTATCCCAAACTAGCAACCCTTAGCGTCCTAATACGCATAAGGTTTAGTAAGTAAATGGAATACTTGTAAAGTATCCATGCTAGTTGTTCCCAAACTAGTTAATGTCCATTAGTTTGTTTGTACGTTTGTATTCGTTTGTAAATCGTAGTTTGTATAAAAGTTGTACGGTCTGTTTGTTATCTGTGTATAATAATAATTCCATCCATTATTATTATGTATTCATAGTAGTTGTACAGTTGTAAAGTATACTCGTATAATCGTTTGTTTGTATTACAACATGTATCGTTTGCGTAAGTTCCAATGGGCTTAAACCCCAAAGGGTACGAGTGAAACCTCGTAAGTATTCGAGTGTATGTTCGTATCAGTTAACGTGTAATCCAGCACGTAACTAGTGAGTGAACTTGTAAGTTCGTATCGGATGTAATCCCGTGTAATGTACAAGTGTAAGTTCGTTGGAGTGTAATCTCCTAAGTATTTCGAGTGTAAACTCGTGTGCGTGTGTGAGTGAAATCTCACGTTAGTTTAGCATAGTCTTGTACGTATTCAAGTGTTGTTGTATACTTTCAAAAGTATAGTATTTTCAGGTATAAGTAGCATCGCATTTGATTTAGTAGTTGAAAAGTGACTCCAACACTTAGAATATATTTTGTTTTCTGATCTGGGCTTTCTGCGACACAAGGCTTGTGTCGCAGACCGTATGCGACATAAGGTCTGTGTCGTATGGATTTGTTTCTGATTTAGTGTTTATGCGACACAATGGTTGTGTCGCAGACAAGGGTACGACACAATGATACGACATAGTCGTTGTGTCGCAATCAAGCGATAGGTAAACTTTGTGTCGTAGATGATACGACATATAGTGCGACATAAGCGTTGTGTCGCATACATTGCGACATAACGTGCGACATAACATGCGACATAGTGTTGTGTCGCATGAAATTTCGGTCCGATGCGACACAAGAGGTCTGTTCGGAAATTTAGTTTCCGAAAACGTATTTTCCGGTTTCCGTTGGGTCTAGAACTTTTATACTAGCTTTAATATGTTGTAATAAGTCCATAATAACTATTGGTAGTTGTTTTTAATGTTTGTGGTGTCGTTTTCTTTAAAATGACCAAAACCGACATTTACGTTAACGTGTTCAAAAACGAGTTTAAATTACATATTTGGACATTACTAAGTTAGGGAAACAATAATCTAGCAAAATAAAAATAATCGGAAAAGTTTCGGGTCGCCGGAAAACTTACAAAGTTGTCGAAACGAAAATCCGAAAAGATAGGTTTGTAGCCCTCGTTCTCGTGATCGCTTTTCTCCAAACGGGTATAGACCTTCGAGGTGTTTTAAGGGTAGTTTTTAGGTGTTTTTGGGTGGTGATTTAGAGAGAGAGAGAGAAACCGTAGAGAGAGAGAGAATGATTGAGAGTGGGTTGTGTTTGTGTTTGTGTGTGGATTTGATCAAAAGGGTGAGGGTGTGAGATCCCTCACCTTGGCCGGTTTTGGTGGGGCCACCAAAGTGTGGTCTCACCAAACTTTGCTTCCTCCGTGTTTGCGCTCCGTGCGGTGTTCGTTTCCCCGGTCGTTTAAACGTAAAACTAATTTTATACGCGATTAAATATACGTTTGAAAATACGAAATAATACCCGATTATTAAGTTGAAGCATTTTATCAAAATACTAGTTTTCAAGTTATAAATCATAACTTAGTTTGTTTTGTCGGTTGGTCGAGTTTTCGGAGAGTTCGGTGACGTTTTAATTAAAACGTACGTTTTCCGTTATATTATAAACATAATATAAAGTAATAGTCAAAGTAATTAAATAATTTCACATTATTTAATAATCGTTTTACCAATGTCCGCAAGTTTGTACACTTGTTGTTTTATACGATTTGTACGAATCGTATACGCGTATATATACATATATTCCATCCATATATATATATAAAGTAAATAACGTATATAATCCTATTTCATATTATATACAAGTAATAATCACGTAATTAGGAAAATTTTAAATTGATCCAAATTTTGGGGTTGTTACATTCTCCCCTTGTTAATAAAATTTCGTCCCGAAATTTGTTCGAAGTAGTAATCGGTAGTTCTATACTAGTCAGGTAGCTACAATGTGTACTAGCAGCCTACAGTTGTAGGGTAGGTCCTACAGTGTTTGAAATCAAGAAATCGTTAAGTGGTAATGTACCCTAAATTTTGTTGCCGGGAGGTAGTGGGCATTTGGCCTTGAGATGGCCAGCACTCCCACAGTTGAAGCAGAGTTTCGCCTTGGGGAAGTTAGTATTCTTAGGGTAGGACTTGCATCGACCGATAGGTAAGGTACACGGTCCTTCATGATGCCGAGTGCACTTAGAACGATATGGTTTCTTTCCCAAGTAGTTTCCTGCAGAGTTGAAGGGAGAAATCTTCACCCTTTTTGCTGGAGGTGACGTACAGTCAGTGTCGGTATCCTCTTCAGTAGGAGTACTTTGTGAAGTTGGTGGTGAAGTAGGGTTTTCTAAAGCTATCAAACGTAGCTCGTACTCACGCATACGTATGTCATTTTGGAAAGCAATTCGTCGTAGGTCATCAATGTCTTCCCGTGCTTCAGTAAGTTGTTTTTGCAGCGATTCAATAGTTTGGTTAAGGTGGTTGACTGATTCAGTAGTCAAGGTTTCATCAACTGATGCTTTTGCAGCAGTTAGAGCAGCAGGAGGGGCAGGTGCTGCTGCTGATTCAGCGGAGTGTTCTGTATCACACTCGAGTTCGAGGAGGTAAGGAAACATCTTCGGTTCCTCACTGAGCAGTTCATTTTGCAGTGTAGGGTTGTTGACGGAGTGAGTTGTCATTTCCTACGAAATAAGTGTTCTATTTAAGAATTTGCCTCAAGTAAGTGAAGTTATATTAATTTATCTGTTTAAAGTAACGAATAGCATACGAGTTCCCGGTCTCAACCAGTGTGAGATAATTGGGAAGGGAGTTTGGGTTACTGTATCTGAAGTGTAAGGCAAATTGTGTTGTCGGGATTTAAGTAGTCGGTTGTTTCCTAATCCTATTGTGTACTTAGGATCAAAGAAAACACACAGAATAAAATACAGTTATACATAAGTCATTAAACGAGAGATTTATGAGAAAGCAGATTCGGGTAGTCAAAGAATGAGCGTACCCGGGTTGAGTAAATCACAGAGTCTCGGATTTGGGTCATCCTCCCTAGCATTGATTACATAAGCTCTACTCCTTGTATTGTTGGTTCGGGGTTTCAGCTTAGGGCAATCCTTCCTGAAGTGCCCGGTACCGTTGCACTCATAGCAGGTTTTGGGTGCGGAAGTATCAGTACCAGTGGGGTTGGTTCGGCAGTCTTGGGCCAGGTGCCCGAATTTCTTGCACTTAGTGCAGGGACAGGAGCCGTTATGATGGCGGCTACATTTGGAGCAGTAAGGCTTGCTCCCCTTGTAAGCCTTTGAGTCATTGACGTTGACAATTGCAAGCTTTTTGTCAGAAGTCGGGTTGGATGAGTGGGGACTCACTTCCCATTTACGTTTGTTACTCGCAGACGGGGTTGAAGTCGAGCCGCGGCGGACAGAATTAGCCGTTAACTCATGAGCCATACGAATGGCGCTCTGAATAGTTCCCGGTTTGGACGAAGTTACTAAATCTTGTAGTCGCTCGGGAAGTCCGTCAACGTACTTTTCGATCCTTTTGTACTCCGGATCAACCATGGTTGGGCAGAGAAGTGCCAGCTGGTGAAAGCGGTTGGTGTAGCCGGTGATGTCATCACCCTGCATCTTGTGATTCCAGAATTCTACTTCCAATTGTTTCAGCTCATCTCTTGGGCAGTACTCGCCCCTCAGCATAAGCTTCAGTTCATCCCAATGTAGTTTGTAAGCCTCGGCAACGCTCACAGTCTGTGCATAGGTGTTCCACCAGGTAAGAGCGGTGTCAGAAAAGGTGCTGGTGGCGAATTTAACTTTATCCTCTTCCTTGCAGTTGCAGATGAGGAATACTGATTCGATTTTCTCGGTCCAACGAATCAGACCGATCGCTCCTTCAGTACCTGCAAAGCTTAAGGGTTTGCAGTTTTGGAAGTCCTTGTAGGTGCAGGTTTTGGGTTGTGGTCCAGTATTAGCGGTATCTTCGCTACCAGGGGCTGAAGTCCGGGTAGCTAGAGCTTGAGCCACACTACGGGCAATTATACCCGCTACTTCGGCTTCAGTAAGAGTGATTTGTCATCGAAGAGGCATGTTCCTTGAAACAACAATTTAAGAACATGTGAAGGTTTGAACAAGAATTATGATTGTGATGGTTTTAGTAAGTTTAGAGAAAATATGCCAAAGTTTGATGGTTGTTTAAAGTTGTGTACTATAAATAAGTTTATACGGTTTTGAAGTTTTTGAAAATTTTATAAAACATTTTTGTGAGAAATTTTGTAACAAGTTTGGTAAAAATACACGTTTGTTAAAAAAAAATTTTTTTTTTTTTTTTTTGATGGCAAAAGTCGGTTGAAAATCTCGAAGTCTGACGGAGACTTGAGTTGAAAATGGTTTTATTAAGTTACACCTAACGGTACAGTAGTGTACATTGTAGAATGTTTTAAACGTAGAATTAGATAGGAATAGCAAATGAAAACAAGGTCTCGATCTTCATATCGAAGGATGTTCGAGTAACTATGGTTGTCGGCTATAATGGTGTGGAGATCTTCGGACGTATGTCGGTATTCGTGAATTCATAAAAGTTAAATAAGGACAGAATGACGAGAATCGAGTTGTCGTTTGTTCGATGAAATTTTAAAGAATATTGATTTCGTAGTAGTCGAGAGAGTATCGTATCGGGGAAAGAGGCCTATGTATGTATATATATATATATATATATATATATATATATATATATATATATATATATATATATATATATATATATATATATATATATCACATAACCGCCTAGTTCGTGTCTAGCACAATCACGTAAAAGTCCCGGTTCTCTCGAGGTCAGAGTCAGCTAATGCATTCCGGTTCAACATAACCCCTTTCAGAACTCACATCATCTTCATTTAATTGTACATAGTTGATCAGGCTATGTTAAATTAAACTCGTATGCTGTAATTCCTGAACCAGTTATACCTAATGAGGAATACTGCCTAACGGTCATAGTCTAGGCCCACTAAATGCAACCTAGTTCACTATAACCTTAGGCTCTGATACCAATCTGTAACACCCCCAAATTTAACAGTTTGCGGAAGCGACGTTTTGTGTGTTACTAATCAATGATCACAAGCACAAAGGATACAGTGAACGACTCTAAATGAGACGTTCGAAAAGTTATTACATTAATACATAAGTAGTTTCAAAATACAAGCTCGAGTTCAAGTAAATTCCTAGAGATTCTAATACATAACAACTAGTACAAAAGTAATGTATAAAAATCTCCAAGCTTGTAAATGCATGCGACTCGAGCTAAGAAGGCTTATCCTGCTGGGCATCCCTACTGATGCTGTGTACCTGAGAAGCATTACTAAAACGGTCAACCAAAAAGGTTGGTGAATCTCACAGGTTTGTAAGTAAGTAAACAGTTTGAACACACAAGTAGTATTAGTAAATCATAGCCAGCCAGTAATTAACGATCACAGGTTATGCTCATCGTTAACTTATGTTTAATAAGTGGTGGTTGCAGGTTATGCTAACCGTTTGATACAATTGCCATGAGCCACCATAGTTGAAGCTTAACGTACAGTATTTATAGGTACCCCCTCATGAATGTAATCCAAAACATTCATACGGAACGAGTAAGAAACGCCCGTTTCTACAGGAACGGTTCGTGGTAGTGCTTGCTACCCCGGGCGGGGATTGTCAGTCCCATATGGATCCATATACTAAAACTCGCGCTTATCACATAACTAACAACTATGGTTCAGGAGGATTTCATTGGATTAGTCGTAAACTCATGCAGTTGGCGTATTCGTAATCTCATACAGTAAGTAATTCATGGCAGCAAGTAAGTTTTGTGTGTTCATGTAAAACAGTAATGCATCTCAACCTCGAGTATAAAACAGTAAAGTAGGGGCTGTAAGACTCACCTGAGTCTGGCAGACAATGTAGTAAGTAAGCAAGTAGTATCCCGAACTAGCAACCCTTAGCGTCCTAATACGCATAAGGTTTAGTAAGTAAATGGAATACTTGTAAAGTATCCATGCTAGTTGTTCCCAAACTAGTTAATGTCCATTAGTTTGTTTGTACGTTTGTATTCGTTTGTAAATCGTAGTTTGTATAAAAGTTGTACGGTCTGTTTGTTATCTGTGTATAATAATAATTCCATCCATTATTATTATGTATTCATAGTAGTTGTACAGTTGTAAAGTATACTCGTATAATCGTTTGTTTGTATTACAACATGTATCGTTTGCGTAAGTTCCAATGGGCTTAAACCCCAAAGGGTACGAGTGAAACCTCGTAAGTATTCGAGTGTATGTTCGTATCAGTTAACGTGTAATCCAGCACGTAACTAGTGAGTGAACTTGTAAGTTCGTATCGGATGTAATCCCGTGTAATGTACAAGTGTAAGTTCGTTGGAGTGTAATCTCCTAAGTATTTCGAGTGTAAACTCGTGTGCGTGTGTGAGTGAAATCTCACGTTAGTTTAGCATAGTCTTGTACGTATTCAAGTGTTGTTGTATACCTTCAAAAGTATAGTATTTTCAGGTATAAGTAGCATCGCATTTGATTTAGTAGTTGAAAAGTGACTCCAACACTTAGAATATATTTTGTTTTCTGATATGGGCTTTCTGCGACACAAGGCTTGTGTCGCAGACCGTATGCGACATAAGGTCTGTGTCGTATGGATTTGTTTCTGATTTAGTGTTTATGCGACACAATGGTTGTGTCGCAGACAAGGGTACGACACAATGATACGACATAGTCGTTGTGTCGCAATCAAGCGATAGGTAAACTTTGTGTCGTAGATGATACGACATATAGTGCGACATAAGCGTTGTGTCGCATACATTGCGACATAACGTGCGACATAACATGCGACATAGTGTTGTGTCGCATGAAATTTCGGTCCGATGCGACACAAGAGGTCTGTTCGGAAATTTAGTTTCCGAAAACGTATTTTCCGGTTTCCGTTGGGTCTAGAACTTTTATACTAGCTTTAATATGTTGTAATAAGTCCATAATAACTATTGGTAGTTGTTTTTAATGTTTGTGGTGTCGTTTTCTTTAAAATGACCAAAACCGACATTTACGTTAACGTGTTCAAAAACGAGTTTAAATTACATATTTGGACATTACTAAGTTAGGGAAACAATAATCTAGCAAAATAAAAATAATCGGAAAAGTTTCGGGTCGCCGGAAAACTTACAAAGTTGTCGAAACGAAAATCCGAAAAGATAGGTTTGTAGCCCTCGTTCTCGTGATCGCTTTTCTCCAAACGGGTATAGACCTTCGAGGTGTTTTAAGGGTAGTTTTTAGGTGTTTTTGGGTGGTGATTTAGAGAGAGAGAGAGAGAAACCGTAGAGAGAGAGAGAATGATTGAGAGTGGGTTGTGTTTGTGTTTGTGTGTGGATTTGATCAAAAGGGTGAGGGTGTGAGATCCCTCACCTTGGCCGGTTTTGGTGGGGCCACCAAAGTGTGGTCTCACCAAACTTTGCTTCCTCCGTGTTTGCGCTCCGTGCGGTGTTCGTTTCCCCGGTCGTTTAAACGTAAAACTAATTTTATACGCGATTAAATATACGTTTGAAAATACGAAATAATACCCGATTATTAAGTTGAAGTATTTTATCAAAATACTAGTTTTCAAGTTATAAATCATAACTTAGTTTGTTTTGTCGGTTGGTCGAGTTTTCGGAGAGTTCGGTGACGTTTTAATTAAAACGTACGTTTTCCGTTATATTATAAACATAATATAAAGTAATAGTCAAAGTAATTAAATAATTTCACATTATTTAATAATCGTTTTACCAATGTCCGCAAGTTTGTACACTTGTTGTTTTATACGATTTGTACGAATCGTATACGCGTATATATACATATATTCCATCCATATATATATATAAAGTAAATAACGTATATAATCCTATTTCATATTATATACAAGTAATAATCACGTAATTAGGAAAATTTTAAATTGATACAAATTTTGGGGTTGTTACATTATATTGGCTCAAGATACCTAACTGCAAGTTTTTGGGTTTGTTTGTGCCTAGCCATGCGATGCCCCTTTTGGATTATCATTTTAGACCTAAGAAATTCATATCTTATTTACTCTTAATTTCCAAAATACCCTACTCATATATGAAAATGCTCCTTCTTAAGACATTTTAACTCAAAAATTTTGAAAAATTTTAGCAAAAGTGAGTTTTTTTTAAACAAATTGAGGAACATTTTCCGAGTTTTGCTTTTGGAAACAAGAATCAAACAAGCAAACCTAAGGTATTCTATACCGCTATCCCACACTTAGAGGAACATTGTCCCTAATGTTCTCTTTAGTTGGGATTTGAGAAAAATCCCACACTTAGAGTTTGAACATATTGGAAAATGTTACTCAAGTGTTTGTTTTGGGCTGGAATCCCACACTTAGTGATAAGCTGGGGATATGGCATAGACTACTTTAATGAGAATTTAAAGCTAACAATCATATCAAAAACGAGAGTGAGAACGAGAGAACTCCCCTATCGAAGCGAATGTAGAAGGATGGAATTCTGGAAGATGCGCTGAAGAGGAGATCCTGACAGGAATTCTTCTTTAGCGGTGGCTCCATGTAGATCTTTTGGCTTTAGCGTGCGCAGCTTACAAATATCAGCTTCATCCTCCATCTTTAACACTTCTTTCACTCTCTTGTGAAGATATCTCGTAAGTGTGAACACGTTGGGTATATTTTTACCGACTTCTTATTATAGCTTTTTACCGAAAGTGCCTAAATCCATAATGAAAAGATGTTTTCTAATTCAAAAACGAGTTTTAAGTCATGTGATTTTAAACGAGTTCGAGCATAATGCGTGAAAGTAGCACGCAAGTACCTCAAATGCTCGAAACACATGGCTTGATAAAATTTAATACCTATTTTCCTGGATTAGGTGGTAAAAGCTGAAGTGGTGTTTTGAAAGCATTTTGATACCCAAGTGTGAAAGATAGTCAGAGATATATCACTTCTTGGAATTTAAAAACTAATATTATTAATACTAATACTAAGGATACTTATTGCACGGGTTGCCTCCCGAGAAGCGCTTCTATTTAGAGTCGAGGGCTCGACTTTTCCTCTTGGATCAGCCAGAAGAGGGTCTTCCAGGACTTGGGATGCGGAATGGAAGTGTCCTGGGGTTTGGTGGGTAGAATCTCATAAAGTGTCGTGCGACGACTTCTGTGTTGTTCGGGATTCTTGCCACATGAAGAGGATAGGTGTTAGTACATGTTTAGTGTCTGTCAGTTGGTCTAGCTCGTAGTTTGTATTTAGTTTTGTAATTCTGACTCATGCGACGTAGCGCACTACGTCGCAGGTGCGACGTCAGGTATTGGGCCTGCGACGTAGCAGACGTCGCATGGGCTTGGGCCTGCGACGTAGCGTGCGACGTCGCAGGTGCCAAACTTTGTATAAAAACGTTTTACGTTTTCTGTTTTAGGGTGACGAAACCCTAAACATAATCAGTCGAAATCTCTGTAATCTGACCGAATATTATTGAATATAATACGTTTCGTTTGATATTCATTGCGTGTTGATTGTTCGTGTGTTTGTTTGATAATCTAATCGTTGTTTCCGCCATCGATTGGATTGACTCGGTTCGTTCTAGATCCTAAGTAAGGGACAAACAACTGGTATCAGAGCGGGAAGTGCTCGTTTTGGCGATTCGGATCGAGTTTGGGATATAAAAGAACGTGATATTCGTGAGTTTTCGTGTTTATTACGTTTGTTTTGTGTTTTTACAGGTTTTCGATCAGTATTATAGGGATTCTTGAAGGTTTCAGTCGTTCGACATTCGTGGTTTTGGTTTTAGGGTTAAAAATTCGTTTTTAGGGTTTTTGGCCGCTGCTCAGCACGTTTTGCGACGTAGCATAGCGACGTAAGCTGCGACGTCGCGTGCGACGTTGTGTTTTTGAACTTTAATTAGTTCGTGCGACGTACCGTTGCGACGTACCTCCCTACGTCGCTATTTTGACTTTAATTAGTCTTCTGCGACGCTGCGTTGCGACGTAGCCTAATTCTGCGACGTACCTTTCAACGTCGCACTTTCTGATTCTTAATTGAATCCTTCGCTTTTTGCGACGTACCCATCTACGTCGCATATTCTTTTTGCGACGTACCCATCTACGTCGCATATTCTTGGTGCGACGTACCCGTCTACGTCGCTAAGATCAGAAATTTGATTTTTTTTCGTGTAAGTAATTAAAATGGCAGCAGATAAAGAGGATATTAGAGGACTTAGGGAGATGATTAAACAAAGTAATGATATAGGTTCAAGTAATAAACCTCCACTATTTACTGTGGACATGGATTACGTATACTGGAGAGACCGAGTTGAGCAATATATTGACTTTCATTGTCCAGAATTATGGGGACCATTACGTGAGCGTTATGTAGCTCCTTTAGCTGATGGGGAATATCGTAATATTCGTCCTGCTAAGACCTATAAAGCTATGTCTCCCGAAGAGAAGAAAGATTTTGATACTGAAAGAAAGACTTTTTCAATGATCAAAATGTGTCTAACCAAGGATGTTCTATGGCTGTTCAGAACCCATGAAACAGCCTTTGATTTGTGGAAGGCAATTGAAACTCGTTGTGGAGGAAATGACAAGTATAAGGAAGCCAAGCTCGAACTGATTAAGAAACAGTACGATATCTTTGACATCCTTCCTAATGAAGACATGACTTCTTTATTCACAAGGTACTCACGGTTAGTTGGTGAGCTGTTTGAAGGAGGTTATACTTTTCCTTCAATTGAAGTAAATAAGAAGCTGCTGGATGTGTTGCCGAGTTCTTGGGATGTTAAAGTTCAATTTTTAAAGGAAAATGAAGAACTTGGAAACATGTCCTTGGATACGTTGATAGGAGATCTTCAAGCTCACGCTATGGAGATTAAGAAGAAAGAAACTAGGTCTGGTTCTGCTGTTCAGAATCCTAGTGTGTATGGTGTTCAGATCAACTCTGGAAAGACTTATGGATCTGGAGTTGCCTTTGTATCAAATACAAATGCTTCATCGAATTCTTCTTCTTCTGATGGGATTCATTCGGTTTTTATGACTGGACCTTCTTCAAATCAACAACAGGTTCAAGTCTCACCTGCTATTCAGGAGCAAGCTGCCATCTACACAGCTTTCTTAAGCTCTTACAAGGATTTGGTTACTCAACCGAATCTAACTTTGGAGTTGACTAAGGAGGACTATGCTCAGCTTGATGAAGACGATCTGGAGCAAATGGATTTGACTTGGAATGTGGCAATGATCACCCGCAGAATTCAGAAGTTTTTGCAGAGGACAGGGCGTAAAAGCTTGGAGGGTGATGGAAAGACTGGCTTTGGATTTGACAAGAGTAAGGTCCGATGTTACAATTGTCAAAATTTGGGTCACTTCGCCAGGGAGTGCGAGAAACCCAAAATGCCAGCATCGGGATTTACAACACCGTCTACTCCTCCAAAGGCCAAAGAAACGGAAGTTACCAAGAGAGGGATTGCTGACAATGCCCTGATTGCTTTTGAGCCTACAAGTCAAGATTGGACGCCTGTCTCCCAGCATTACCAACAGTGTCTGATGGCTCACATTGTGAATGAGGTACATGATGAACCGTTAAATTGTATTTCATGCATAAAGTTAACTGAGTCTTTAAAGGCATATCAGACAGAGACAGCTGAATTGAGGAAAAAGAATGAAAAACTAACCGACTCAAATAATTTTTTAAAAGCTAATGAGAAACTTTATGAAAATCATCTTGAGGCTCATCGGTTAGATACTCAGAAATATAAATCTAAGGTTTTTAGTCAAGAAGATGCCATTAAAAGCTATCTTGTTGAAATTGAACTTTTAAATAAAGAACTTACAGATTTAAAAGCTGAGTATGAGAATTATAAGAGTAAAATCTTAGGTTCAAATTCCTCAACAGTTGTCTTCAATGAAATCCTTAGCAAGCATGGTACTAAAGGGAAAAAGAATGAGGGATTGGGATACAACTCAGTTCCTCCTCCTACTACTTGTTGTCCCCTGCCTGTTAAGGAAGGCTTTGAAGAGATTCCAGTTGACTGGTCCAAGCTCTATGGTTTAAAAGCTAAAGATGCTAAAGAGACCAACCATAACAAACCGGCAAAGGAGAAAACCATGCGGCCAGAGTACCCCTTGCCAAAGTTTGTTAAGTCTGTGCATGAATCTCCGGTTAGTGTTAAGGAGAATGTTGAAGTAAAGAATGAATCTCCTGTTAGTGTTGAGGAGATTGTTGAGATTGAGGACATTACGGATCAGGAGTATCCGGAGGTTAAGAAGGTTGCATTTAAACCTGAAAAAGTGATTTCAAAGGTTGAACCTGAAATTAAGGTTCAACCAAATAAAGGAAAAGCAAAGGTTTTAAACTCGAAACAACAAACTTTACAGTCACCTGTAAAGATTTTGCAAAGAAAATCAGTAAATGAAAATGTTTCGTATGATAAACCTTCAACTTCAACCTCTCATCCAAAACAAACATCTTCTAAGACGTGTACTCAATGTTCATGTTCTAGAAATGTTTCTCCACATCCTGTGGTAATTCCTCAGCCTCAACCGTTTGTTGAGACTCGTTCTTGTTTCTACTGCAAGAAACAAGGACATTTAATCCGTGAATGTCCAAAGCTGTCAAATCAGCGATATGGGAGAGAGATGCCTAGGACATCTGTTTATAAAAACTCTTTTTCTAAATCTCCACCTAGGCGTTACTCTACCTCTCCCAAGCCTGTTTCGAAACCAAGTAATGTTGAGCAAAAACCTTTACCAATTCAAAAGCCCAACATTACTTCTATTACCATTTCCGAATCTTCAAAAGTTTGGAAACGTAAAGAGTCTGATGTTGACTCTTTAGTCGTCAACAATAACACATCAGATAAAAATTCTAATTTGTTTAAAGATAAAATCCTATCTGACGTGATTATTGTTGATGACCACGGTCGACCTAAGTCTGTAAAGGCTTGGGTCACCGTTTCTCACTAATCTCCTTTGTTTGTGTGTTGCAGCAGTCAGAACGTGTTAAAGATAGCGAATGGTATTTGGATAGCGGCTGCTCGCGACATATGACGGACGATGTATCTCTTCTTGTGGATATTAAACCACATGCAGGAGGTTATGTTGCCTTTGCTGGAGATTCTGGGGGAACTATTTCTGGAAGAGGAACGTTAACTAACGGCAATGTTAGTTTCGAAAATGTGAACTACGTGGAACAGCTTACGCACAACTTGCTAAGTGTTTCACAGGTCTGTGATAAGGATTATACAACTGCGTTCACAAAGACTGAGTGTGTGATACTGAAGCCTGGGTATGTCATTCCGGAAGAATGGGTGTTACTGAGAGCGCCAAGAAAGGATGACACCTACATTTTGAATATGAGAACTGTTGAGACATCGAACGAGTATACGTGTCTCTTGTCTAAGGCTTCTGAAAAGGATTCACTGCTTTGGCACAGGCGAATGGGACACATTCATTTCCGAAAAATGAATTTCTTGACCAAAAATGATCTAGTGCTAGGAGTTCCAAAACAGTCATTTGCTCTAAAGGATGACTGTATCTCCTGCCAAAAAGGAAAGTTACGTAAGAAGTCCCATAAGTCTAAGCAGGTGAATTCCATAAATGCTCCATTGGAACTACTGCATATGGATCTTTTCGGTCCAGTTTCTACAAAGAGCATTGGTGGTCGGTCTTACTGCTTGGTAGTTACTGATGACTACTCACGGTTTTCGTGGGTTTACTTTTTGACCACGAAAGGGGAAACTCCTGAGATACTGGTGTATTTGTTGGACAGGTTGGCAAATCTGAGCAACTTGAAGGTGAAAAGGATACGGAGTGACAATGGAACTGAGTTCAAGAACTCAACTCTCGAATTGTTTTGTGCTACAAGAGGTATTGAGCATCAATTTAGTGCTCCGAGGACTCCACAACAGAATGGAGTTGCAGAAAGGAAGAACAGGACAATAATCGAGACAGCTCGGACTATGTTAGCTGACTCCAAGTTTCCAATCATATTCTGGGCTGAGGCAGTTAATACTGCCTGTTATGTTCTCAACAGAGTACTCACGGTTAAGAAAAGGAACAAAACGTGCTATGAACTTTTTAATAACCGTAAGCCAAATCTACAGTTCCTAGAACCATTTGGGTGTCCATGCCTGATCATGATTACAAAAGATAAGGTCTCTAAGTTTGGTGATAAAGCTGTTGAAGGGATTTTTCTTGGATATGCAGTCAACTCTCCGAACAAAAGAGTCTTCAACAAATCAACGAATCAGATCGAAGAGCATTTTGAAGTGAAGTGTTTAAGGTATACGGAACCTCCTCAAGGAACGGGTCCGAATTGGTTTTTCAACTATGGAAACCTCTTCAACTCTTTCAATATTCCGGAACAAGATGAAACGGAAGAGTTGGTTTCTATACTGCATGAGCTTGATATTTCTCAAGATACACCCGTTACTAATAAACCATCCGACCCATCTCCTAATGCAACACCCGCACCTCCACCGACTAATCCTACACCTCCACAACCTACACCTACTCCTTCACCAACACCCACACAACCGAAAATAACTACCAAATCACCACCATCAACACCATCTCCTACTCCACCATCTTCGGCAGCTCCTTCTAAAACAGTTTACAACTATACAAAGGAGCTTCCATATGATCCAAATATGCCTCCTTTAGAGGAACCTCAAGAAGAAGATGAAGTGGAAGAAACAATGAACTACTCTCACTTATTTTCTCATGAAGATGAAGGAGAAGAAGAAGAGATAGTCATTCCTGAGTCTGCTGCTACTCCTGAAACTGAGGGAGATTTGAACAATTTGGGTGTGGATCTTGTGCCAGGTACCATACCAGAAACACGTATACATAAGGATCACCCCATTGATGATATCATTGGTGATCCTCATGCATCTGTTCAAACACGACAGCAAACAAAGCAGACTTCAGCTCAGCAGCTTTTGGGACTTATTGCTCATATTGATTCATGTCATTTGTCTCAAATTGAACCGAAAAAGGTTGATCAAGCCTTAAAGGATCCATCTTGGGTCGAGGCTATGCAGGAGGAACTACAACAAATACACAAGATGAATGTTTGGGAAATTGTTCCTCTACCCAAGGGTGCTCACTTGACGGGTACTCGTTGGGTTTTCCGTAACAAAATGGATGATCGTGGGGCTGTTATTCGAAACAAAGCCCGTCTGGTAGTTCAAGGATATAGTCAACTAGAGGGTATTGACTATGATGAAGTTTTCGCTCCTGTTGCTCGTTTGGAATCAATTCGGATCTTTCTAGCTTATGCTTCTTTCAAAGGATTCCGAGTGTATCAACTTGACGTGAAGTGTGCTTTTCTATATGGAGATGTTGACGCAGTGATCTATGTGTGTCAGCCTCCCGGTTTTGAAGACCCAAAGCATCCTAATCATGTTTGCAAGCTGAAGAAAGCTTTGTATGGTCTTCATCAATCTCCTCGACTTTGGTATGAGCGACTTGCCACGTACTTACTGAAGAATGGTTTTGATAGAGGACAGATTGATAGCACGCTTTTCATCAAAAGGGAAGGAGCGGATTTGTTACTTGTGCAGGTCTATGTGGACGACATAATCTTTGGATCAACTAATGATCAGTTGTGCAAGGATTTTGAAAGATTGATGAAATCTGAGTTTGAAATGAGTGCTATGGGGGAACTCACGTTCTTTCTGGGACTACAGGTTGAGCAATCTGACAATGGAATTTATATCCATCAGTCAAAATATGTCATTGACATGTTAAAACGGTATGAATTGCTCAACTGTAAACACTACGGCACTCCAATTGAAGCAAGACACAATCTTGGACCTAATGAGGACGATGAAGACTGCAAGGAGAAAGACTATCGATCAATGATAGGCTCTCTCATGTACCTGACTGCCTCAAGACCAGATATCGTGTTTGCCGTTTCTCTCTGCTCACGATTTCAAGCAAATCCGAAGGTGTCTCATATGAAGGCAGTAAAACGCATTTTTGGATATCTCGCTTTTAGGCCATCTCTGGGTCTATGGTATTCAAACGAGAAAAACTTCGAGTTAACTGCCTATTCGGATTCGGATCTTGGTGGCTGCAAGATAGATATGAAGTCAACTACTGGAGGATGTCAGTTCCTTGGATCGCGCTTAGTTTCTTGGCAGTGCAAAAAGCAGACTGCGGTTGCTATTTCCACAGCTGAAGCCGAGTATGTTGCTGCTGCAAGTTGCTGTTCTCAGGTTCTCTGGATTCTGCATCAGCTGCGTGATTACGGGTTCAATCTCTCTATGACTCCTATTTATATTGATAATACAGCTGCTATATCCATAACTCACAATCCCGTACAGCACTCTAAGACCAAACATATTGAACTTAGGTTCCACTTTATACGGGATTGCTTTGAGAAACACCTTATAGATGTTGTACATATAGAGACCCTTAAGCAGTGTGCGGACCTTTTCACAAAAGCCTTTTTGCGATCACGTTTCATTGAACTGGTCAATCTAATAGGTTTAAGGTTCTTTCAGTCAAAGAAATGATTTGTGACTTGGATTTTTTTTAGATTTTTAAATTCAATTTAAAAAAAAAAAAAAAAAAAAAAAAAAAAATTCGCAACAGCCACTCTTTATGCTCATTAGTATTAAAGAAAACGCAAGGTTGCTACATTTTTTAAAATAGACGTTGAAGTTGTGTCTGTAAACAACTTGGGATATGATAGTACATCGGGTGACATGCACAAAATGGAATTTTAAGGTTTATCTTGGATGTGTCAGTAGGTTTATCTGACACACTTAAAACAGTTTTTATCTAAATTATATTCATCATACGATGTATTGGTAGGCATGCTACACACCGGTTTGTGAGTGAGTAAGAAGTAATGATAAAACTTGTCTATTACTTTGTGAAAAATGTTATCTGATGTATGACATAAGTCTTAATTGATAAATGGAAGTACTATCATACACTGTCATAATTATGTAAATGTAAAATGGGCATATAGTAATAATATGATTATTCGCCTAACTAATGGTGACTATTGTTGTACTCACGTACAGACCTGAATCCATTAGTTATGCAAATAGTCTCAAACTTGTTATGTTCATACTAAGGGACCCTCTGTTGTACTAAGTACAGATCTGGGGCCACTAGTATCTTCATAGTCGGTTTGATGTATGCCTAAATATAAATATCAAGTGTATATTACGAGAAAACCGAGATAAACTTGGTCTTGTAATCTCTACCTTGTGTGAATATGCAGTGTTTGTTTTACTGAAGTTTATCAGTATATCATATAATAGGTTTCACAAAATTAATATTCATTCTAACAATAAAGGTTAGCTCACAAATACGGATGTAACATGTTTAGGTGGACAAACAATACCAATAATTGTCTTGAAATAATTTTTATAAAAGGTGTTTTAAATGTGCCAAGTAAATTTAAAGTGGACAAATATACTGATGATCGAAATAACACTTACTATTCCTAATAAATGCATGTTATTCCGATATGATCCCTAATCAGACAACTCAACTCCGTCACCAAAATAGAGTGTTAGTTATTTCTATTTTTGTAAAATTGAAGAAAATACCAAAAAGATTTTTTAGTTTAGTTATTTTATTTTATTTTATGTTTTATTTTTATTCTAGGTTATTTTCCCAAGTCACGAGTTATTTGGAAATTATTTGCTAAAAATAACGAGTAAACGGTTTGAAAATTTCGAAATTGAATCACAACTGTTTTATGCGACGTCAGGCTCTACGTCGCCTGCGACGTTCGGCTCTACGTCGCCTGCGACGTCCCAGCCTACGTCGCACATAGGGTTAGACTTTAAATAGTATCCACTGCGACGTAACTCGTCACAGTATTCACTATTCAAGTGCGACGTAGCCTGCGACGTACCAACCGGCGATTTGCGACGTAGCAATTCTTCGAGTTTTTTCGTGATTTGTAGCTGTTTTCGTTCCGATTCACTCACGTAGTTTTCATATACTCGTTATTCCGCACACTTAGGTACCATATTTACCTGTTTTCACCATGTATTTTATGTTTAATCGCTATATATGTGTTACGGGTTAATAGGGTTTTGGTTTTGGTTTGAATTTGATGGTCAATTGGATGTTAAATTATGTTTTCGCCATCACCATCGTAGGGCGCACCTTATTGTGTGATCAATTTTGAAAACCCCTAAATTCGACAATTAGGTTTTCTGGGTTGGGGATGAATGTTCGTCAGTGCGACGTACGATGCGACGTAGTCGCCTACGTCGCTCTAATTAGCAATTATTTAATTCCTACGTCGCCCTTCCCTACGTCGCCTTTTATGCGACGTCCGATGCGACGTAGCACTCTACGTCGCTATTTTAATTAATGTGATTAAATTCACAATAAATTGCAAAATGCGACGTCCCCCTTTACGTCGCTCGACTTTTATGCGACGTACGGGCTTACGTCGCTTTTCAATTTATTTTGATTTTAGACGACGTACAGTTCTACGTCGCTCTGTGTTCATGCGACGTACGTGGCTACGTCGCTAGTTCCAGGAATTTTGATAAAGGTTTTTCCAAAAAAATGTAAAATTTTTGCTAACCCTTTTCGAGTTGCAATCTGTTTCTGTTTTTGCAGATATGGCTCTGACTTTTGAAGCTCGTCACAATACGACTGCTTATCTGGTTGACACTTCTGATAAAGCTGCACCGTATCGTCAGATGATTGCATTTTTGAGACGTTCTAGGGTATCTCACGTCATTTCCGATACCACGGTGGTTTTTGGAAATCTGATCAACCCATTTTGGAGGAACGCAACTGTCGTTACTGAAAACGAAGTTAGACGATTGGTCTCTACCGTTCTGGGTACGGAGATCAGTATTACAGAACAGAGTATTCGGGAACTTTTACAGCTCAACGATCAGCCGGATATGCCTATCGGTTTTGATCATATTTTTGTTACTGGAGCTATGCAACGAATAGGATATCCAGGAATTCCCTCCGATCAGTACAGGAAAGCGAATCTCACGCGTGTTTGGAGATATCTGATGCACGTGATTATCGTTTGTTTGGGGAATAGGAAAGGTGGAACGGATGGTATGAGCCGAAGTCTGGCTTCTGCTATGTTAGCGTTGGTATACAACAAGCCGTTCAACTTCTCAGGATTTATCTTCAAGGCTATGGTTGATAATGCGAACGCTGGGGATCAGAAATGGATTTTATATCCACGTTTTGTTCAGTTGCACATTAATCGTCATCATCCAGATCTTCAGGCACAGGGTGATCCCGATCAGCTATTAAAGATTTCACCGATGATGAGTCGGATTTTCACTATTTGTGCAAGTTTTGAGAAAGGGGTTGCGGCAGCAACGGATGTTCCCTTATTTGGTGCAATTGTGGACGAGAATTATGTACCGCCCCCAGATCCTCAGTATATGGATGTTCCAGCACCTCAGCAACCGCAGCAACCGTTTGTGAACATTCCAGTTCAAGCTGCGGGGGAGAACATTCCTGCTCAAGCTGCGGGGGAGAACGTGGATGCTCTTTTGGAGAACATTGAGCAGTTCGGGCATGTGGATTCGGACAATCCAGCATCGCATGAAACGGTTGAGGATTCCGATTCTGAAGATACTACGATTGTAGGACCTCAGGATGGGGGTCCGACGCCTGAGCATTCTGATGGTACTGTTCCGCATCCCTCTGAGATGGAACGTATCAGGCTTTCAGATTCATTCAGATATCTGCGGATTAAGCGTCGAATCAGACAAGGACGCAAGTATGTGCCTCCACGAGATACGGGAAAGCGTACACGTGATGGTGATGATCCTGCTGATGAGACTTATCAACCGAGACGTCGTGTTCGTCGTTCTTCGTCAACACGAGCTCCAGTCAATCCACAGCAGCAGGATACTTTTGAGATTCAACCGACTCCAGCTTTCATGCAAAAGATAATGGAAGATATGCAGCTGATGAAGCAAAAGCTGGAGGCTCAGGATGAGAAGATTGCTGAACAAGCTGCTTTGATCGAGGTTCAATCTAAAGAGCTTGAGGAAACGAAGAATAGGGTTAATGTTTTAGAAGGCAGGTTACTTGCCTCGGGGGAGTCTGGGTCTGGGATACCCACTTTAGAGTCAAGTGAACCTGCGTCTGTAAATCCCAACCCTGTAATTGAAAATATTAATGAAAATATTTCTGTTTTGGATTACTTTTCTGTTGATGATATTCCAGGGCAACCGAGACCACTGGCAGTTGATTACTCATTTGCTGACTTATCATTTATTCAAAGGATGGCCAGTGGAGTTGGCTCTGAGGAAGAAACAGAGAATGTGTTTGAGATGAACGAGGATGTCTCGATTGAAGAAGAGCAGTTGAATGAAGATGAAACATATGATGATGTACAATCTGGGGAAACTTATGATGGTGCACCAATTATTGAATCTGATTCAAGTGAAGACGAGAGTCCTGATAAAGCTCAACATGGAGAATCAAGTTCTGCTGCAACTCCAGTTTCAGAGACACAGGCACCGGACTCAGCAGCAAAGAAATTAACTGCTGAAGAAAAGAGAGAGAGAAACAAGAAATGGTGGCCTAAGGGACGAAATCCAGTTCCTATTCCAGTGAAATGTCAGGTGTACCGGGTTAGTCGGAATTATACCGGTGTAATTAAAAGCTGGAAGTGTCAAAGGAATCTGTTTATGATAAAGAGAGAAGATGGAGTTCAGTATTTTAGAATGCGCTTTGATAGATTGAGCACGTTGCCAAAAGGAGAGATTAATCGATTAGCTCAGCTTAAGTTGATTAATCCTTTCGAGAATGATTATGCTGAGTTCATTCAAAGATGTCTACGTCGGGAAGTATTATTGAAGACTTATTCGAAATTGAAGCCGACGTTGGGAACTCGGTATACATGGAAGAAAAAGATTGATCCAGTCACCAGGAAGCCTTTGGTTAAGGTTCACTATTCGCCGGCTAAATGTTTGACTGAGATACCTCTGGAATCAGTTCCTTATTATTTTCTGAGAAGACTTGTGAAATGGGAACTTGATCCACAGACTGGCGAAGCGGTTATCACTTTCGTTCCAGATTCTGAACCGTGGCCAGAAGTTGGAGGTATATGGAATTTGAAGCAAGCAACGTTTAGGCTGTACGATCCGATGAGTTTAATTAATTTTCATGAAAAAGATTTAAGAAAACTCTATGATAATCGGATTCGAGTTGGTCAGAAGAATGAATTCAACAGACGATTAGCACAGCAGTTTTACAATGTTGTTACTGTTTGCGTAGCTAATGGAATTCATGCCGACGGCCAGTTTCCTGCGGGCTGGGTTTAAAGAAGATTTTTGAAGACCAAGCTGAAGACACGGGGGAGTTTGTTAGTACATGTTTAGTGTCTGTCAGTTGGTCTAGCTCGTAGTTTGTATTTAGTTTTGTAATTCTGACTCATGCGACGTAGCGCACTACGTCGCAGGTGCGACGTCAGGTATTGGGCCTGCGACGTAGCAGACGTCGCATGGGCTTGGGCCTGCGACGTAGCGTGCGACGTCGCAGGTGCCAAACTTTGTATAAAAACGTTTTACGTTTTCTGTTTTAGGGTGACGAAACCCTAAACATAATCAGTCGAAATCTCTGTAATCTGACCGAATATTATTGAATATAATACGTTTCGTTTGATATTCATTGCGTGTTGATTGTTCGTGTGTTTGTTTGATAATCTAATCGTTGTTTCCGTCATCGATTGGATTGACTCGGTTCGTTCTAGATCCTAAGTAAGGGACAAACAATAGGTATGGAAATGCTCCTCAGCAGTCCTTTGCAAGTATAAAAGATCCATTATAGCATCTTGAACTGCCTTGGAGATTGGTCCATTAGTGTCCACAAGGGTGGCTCCATCGTGCTCAAGCGTCTCACGCACCGGTCGATCTGTCCGTAGGGTGTCCATAAATCCGAAGAAGCGTAGGTGGATGTCCTCATGAGTGGCATTGCTGATGTCATGCCCTAGTTCTTCAATGGACCTGAATATGCCTTGGATCAGCTGTTTCTGATGGTCGGTATACGTGAGCTCTGGTTTCAGGAAGATGTTAATTATCCTGTTGTAAACCTCACGTAACCCATTGTGGAATAGCTGTCTGGGCTGCTCCCATAGGATAGAACCGAAAACGTCTTTAAGTCGTTCAGAGACGAAATATGCAACGTTAACCGTCAAACCTTCTGGAACAGAAGAAGGGATGGCACGTGCTCTCTCGTCTGAACTGACGTGTTCTAATTTTTCGACGATTATCTGGGCATGATGCTCGATAGTGCAGCTGATGAAAAACCTGTGTGGTGAGGACTCATCAATGTGATTATTATCGGCCATAGAATCTAGAAGTCCCTTGAGATCCGCCATTAGCTGAACATCTACTTCGTTTTCAGGATTCCCAGTAGCATAATCCATTTTGTGTCTGAAATTTTGGAGAAACTCCATCTGTTGGCGTGAATATGGAAATGCGGACCTGATAAATGCTTGATACACCTGGCCATACGTGGTCTTCTGTGTTTCATAGAATTCCTCTTCATCGGGGAAAGGCTCATCATTGTCTGATGATTCTCCTGCGAGGTCGTTGGCGAAGGCGTTGATGCGACTAACTAGATGTTGCGGACTCAGGTAAGAGTTGGCTCGATAAACCTCATATTCAGTCTCAATGTCCTCAATAATATCCCTCTGACGTTGCGTGTATTCAATAGTAGAATCTCGTATAATCGCAATCAGAGTTCGGAAATCATCCTCTTCGTGTTCTTCAATAGCACTAAGCATTTCTTCTGGTTCAGACACGATTGGGATTTCGGTATTTCCTGTAGTAGGAGGAGGGATAATGACTGGAGGGAGAATGATTGGAGTGAGGTGAAGGCGAATGGAGCTGGTATCGATCGGAACATCCATGAGAACGATATCGTCCTCGTCACTCTCGGTTGCTGAAGTGTCTGGAAACTCAACAGCGTCGGTGAGTGGCTGAGACTCGTCGGTGATCTGTGATACTGGCTGGGAAGAGTCCATCTCTATATCCCTCTCGTCTTGGGAATCAGAATCATCACCTGATCCAAATGTACCTCCAAGCTCGAAATGTGATCGAGGCTCGGATGAGTCAAGGGGTGGAATCCCTCGAGGAGGTATATGTGGCTTAAGTAGAGACTCATCATCCAAGGAGTGGTCAATCGAAGGTTCCTCTGAGTCGCTCTCCGGCAGAGGGATGAAGTTCAAAGCATAGTCTATCTGCATGATCTCTGCGGTCGGAGGGTGTGTCTCAGGAATGTGTGGCGGTGTAGCTTCCTCTGGCTCTTCCTCTTCTTTCTCTTCTTCCTCAGTGTCGGAAGTAATCGTGATGGGCTCGTCAGACATAGGGGTGTCTGGTTCAGAATCATCATCCGTGGTAACTCTTCCTGTTGAAATCGCTCATATCTCCGCATGCTCTGTGATAGACTGATCAGCTTGATCGATCTTGAAGGTGATAGTCTCTCCATGAGATCTAAGACTGATAGTCTGAGAATAAACATCTATGATAGTGCATGCGGTGTTCAAGAATGGTCTACCTAACATGATAGGGATATGGACATCCTCCTGAATGTCCATCACTACAAAGTCTGTGGGAAATAGGAACTTATCAACTTGAACCATGATGTTCTCAGCTATTCCCTTAGGGTGTCTAATGGATTGGTCAGCTAGCTGGACACTCATTTTGGTCGGTTTAAGGGGTCCTAATTCCAATCTAGTGTAAAGCGAATAGGGCATTTGGTTGATACTGGCTCCTAGGTCGGCTAGAGAGTGTATCATGCCCGAGTGATAGATCGAACAGGGTAGGGTAAAGCGTCCAGTATCACCTAATTTCTCAGGGATAGAGTTCTTTATAAGAGCTGAACATTCCGCGTTCAGTGGGACATTGGGTACTTCGGGTACCTTATCCTTGGTCGACAAGAGTTTTAGTATGTATTTTGAACTGGAAGGGGTTCGGGACACGGTGTCCACGAACTTTCCATCGAGACGGAAGTCGTTAGCCTTATAGGCTTTCTTAAGACGGCTGGGAAACGGAATGCGTACTTCCCTTTGTGGTGTAGGGACAGACGGGGACTCAACTGTCGGCGGGACAGGAGTATCTTCCTTCACCGGAGAAGGAGTGGGAGGTTAGCTCGGTGCCACCTTCTTGTCTGTAGTACTCATCTGTTTGGCCTCTTCTACGTGTGGGTTCTGTACCGTGTTACTAGGGAGATTACCTTGAGGCCTAGAGTCAAGACGTTGGGCTAGCTGTCCTATCTGGGTCTCAAGATTTTTGAGAACGGCCAGTTGGTTCCTAATGAATAGGTCGGTTTGGTCCTGCCTAGCGCTAGTCTTTTGGTTAATTTGGTGCTGGCCTTGGATGAACTTAGTGAGGGTATCATCCGTACTAGTAATGGGTACTATGGTTTTAGAGGGTTCGGTTGATTGAGCTGCGTCTGGTGCAGTCAATGATAGTGGTTGGTTATAGGTGAGTTGGGGTTGTTGTTGGTAGTTGGGCTGAAAGGGTGGTTGGTTTCTAGGTGGGTATTGGGTGCCTCTAGTCCTAGGCGGAGAGGTTCAAGCAAAGCCAGGTGGATTTTGTTGGCGAGCTGGAAATTGAGCATAGTAAACCGTTCCGTCAGCAGGATCCTCGTACTCAACCCTATAACTTTCTGTTGGGAGGTTGGCACAGTTCTGGCATGCCTGAACTTGGTGGGCGTGCTGGGATGGTTTCTTCATTTCTCCGATCTGCTTCGTCAGATGCTCGATCTTCTCTGTCAGAGATTTGATAGCTTCGGTTTGGAATGGATTGGGTGCAGTAATCGGTGCTGATGATGAGGAATGCTCACCAGAGTTCCAGTAGTGATGGTGCATCGTCATATTCTCGATCAAGTTCCAAGCTTCCTCATTGGTGAGTTGCATGAAGTTGCCCTGAGCAGCAGCGTCAAGGGTAGTGCGGTGGTTCGGAGCGAGACCGTTGTAAAACGTGCACAGCTGGCTGGTTTTCTCTATAAGGTGGTTAGGGCATTTGTTCAACAGACTCTTGTATCTCTCCCATGCTGTGTAGATAGACTCATCATGAGCTTGGTGGAAGTTCATAATGTCATTCTTGTACTTGGTTTGCTTAGCCGGAGGAAAGTACTTAGTAAGGAATTTTGTAGCCATATCCGTCCAGGAGGTGATAGAGCCGGTCTCTAATCCCTCAAACCAAGTCAAAGCGTGGTGAGTAAGCGAATAGGGGAATAGGTATAGACGGATTATATCCTGATCAACCCCGTTCTGCTTGTACGAGTTGGTAGTCTGAATGAATCGGTTGATGTGGGCGTTAGGATCGTCATGGGGTAAACCATGGAATTGGCAGAATTCCTTGATAAGCTGAACGATATAATGTTTAAGCTCGAAGGACGCGCCGTCGATGACCGGATAGCTGATGTGTCCACCTCGACCTTCAATTGATGGTTTGGTGCTATCGGCAAGCGTGACACGTGCAGCCATCGGTTGTCGGTTGCGGAAGCGTTTCTCCTTGCGGATCGTTCGGATGATCGTCTCAGGATCGGGTACGAAAGTGAGAGATTCGAATCCGGATGATCGGGTCAAATATCGTTGTGTGCTGTGGGAAGGAATTTTCGAATGGAACAAGGAAAAAGGAAAAATCTAATTTAAACTACGGGGTACTAGAAAGAAAAATTCGTCTGGAACGTCTTCAGATCTTACGGCTGACTCCCCGGCAGCGGCGCCAAAAGCTTGATGCCACCCGAACGGACGGTCGCGATTTTACTCTCGTCGTTGCGGACCTCTCATTTAGAGCGGCGATCAGAGGGTTTTAAAATTTGTATTTGCGGGGCCTAAGTATACCTAGTTACTATTGGTGTATAGCAGCAAGGATGACCTAGGGTCGTTCTCTGAGTCAGTGTATCGTGGATCGTGGACGAAACAGGCGTACTTATTGATCTAGCAGGTTTTAAAAGATTTGATTTGTGGTTTGTTTTTGGTTTTTTATACTTAGGCAGAAAATATAAATTAAAGCAGATAAAGTAAATGTAGATAGCAGATAATCTAGAGAGGGTGTTTGCTATGATTTCGGTAGCCTTATTGATTGGAATGATGTATGATGTATGAAAACATGTTCTAAAGGTTTGTATTTTATTTATTTCAGGTATCTGTGGAGTAAGCACTTGCCCCCTACTGATAGAGTTCTCGATCAGTATGTCACTGGGCGACTAGGCTATCCTGATTCTGATCGGAGTAGTTTATCCAGCCCACAACACTAACCGATGAAGGTATAGTGACCCTTATCTGGGATGAAACCCTGGGTGCATGAATAAGGCGACAAACCAACTCGATGTCCGACCTTTCTTAACCCCACAATAATACCTAATCTAAACAAAGCATTTAAGACCAAGTTTATAGAGTGTGCTTGATTACTTTCTATCGATGGTTTAGTGAGTCTAGGTGTTGGGTCATGGTTCGGTGATTCACATAGACTGATAGCGACGGCTCTTTCCGTGATTACCACACTGTACTCCACTGAAAGTGTTTCCATTGATGAACCAAGGACCTAGTCGGTACCAGCTCTGCTGATCACAGATTTACCGTTATTCCACAAGGCTTAGTAACTGCGGTTTTTCCTCGGCTTCCACGTATTAACTACACCGGAGGTGTTGTCAACGCTATACAGAGTAATCAACCGACTTACGGTACCTTACATTGCTTCACAAAGGCTAACCCAGACTACTTAACTAAGTTTGTATTTAAGCATAATATTATCCATCTATGATATAAACCAGCCCTTACTTTTAAGTCACAATAAATCCCTAACTTGTCAACAGTGTAATATTCACGTTCAGTTAGAAAACCATATTTCCACGGGTACAGTGTACTTTGCGTTCAGAATAGAAAGCATTATTTCCTCGGCTCCAGTGTACTTGGTGTTCAGTTAGAAAACCATATTTCCATAATCACAGTGTACTTTGCGTTCAGATTAGAAAGCAGTATTTCCACGATGACGATGTACTTAGCGTTCACTTAGAAAACGATATTTACACGATTAACAAATCAGACCATGTTCATGTTTGACACAGATAACTAAGTACCTTTGATGGGGTTCGCGACGTCCCATCATTAGGGCCGTAATCACGTTTACTGGTTGAAAGGCGATTAGTTTGATAGGTTTAAAATCATAAATAGAAAGTGAATCAAAGCACTAATTTTTATAGCATCATTCCAACCAATTTACGACTAACTACATCATAGCAAACACGCAATATCACTACTCGCTAATCATGGCAACCAATCCTAAATCTAGCATGACAACAGTAATAACAATCATCATAATGAAATAGATAAAGGATAGATATAACCGTAATAAGAGCGTAGCTGAATACAACTTGAACGTTACACGAGCTGCGCCAAGCGATATTACAATATTGCCCCTTCTAACTATCCGCTAATCTACGACTAATTATATCCTAATATTTCTCCTCTAACTCCTAAGAGTAGTGCTAGAGAGAGAAATCTACTAACTAAACTAAGAAATTAAAAACGTAAAAGACTGATTGTTGGAGTGATTCTTGAATGTGTGGATAGTGTGTTGAAAATGAAGAAATGAAGCCTCTATATATAGAACTCGCACAACCGTATTAGTAGACCGTATCCAAAACTTCAAACGCACAACCGTATCGCAAACCCGAATAAAAATCAGATTTTAATCGCCTAAACGCACGATACGGTTGAGCTAGGGCAAATACGGGAGAACTGGAGCGTATACGGGAGAACGTAGGGTGAATACGGGAGAACACAAGCCGTATATGGATGTGCTAGGCCGTATACGGTCTAGCTAGGCCGTATACGGTCTGTGCTAGGCCGTATACGGTCTAGTTTGGCCGTATACGGTCTAGCTCTCCCGTATCCTGATTCTTCGGTTCTTCGTTTCTTCGTTCGGGCGTAACTTCTTCGTCGTTTATCCGTTTTGAGTGATTCTCGCGCTCACGGTTTCGTAATTTCCTAACGAAGAAAATGACATAAGTTAGATGTCAAAATTCCAAGTATAGATCAAATTGTGCTTAAATGCGTGAACAGAGGATTCAATGATTGTTTGTGCTCTATTTTACTTGTTTTTAGGTCTTTTTGGTTGATTCTTGAAACATCATCTATATTTTAGCCCTTATGATGAAATGTGACATTTAAGTTCATATTTTAGTGTTTTCATTAATAATTGGGCTTAAATGATGAGATAATGGCACATAAAAACATGACTTTTTGCGTGTCATCAAAGATACTCAGATAGAGTATCATACCAAGCTCTTGGTGCTTGATGTAGCCCATACAAAGCTTTCTTCAATCTGCACACTCTATCTGGATATGTTGGATCTTCAAACCCTGGTGGTTGGCATACATACACCTCATCATCAATTAGACCATGAAGAAAAGCACTCTTCACATCCATTTGATAAACTTTAAAATCCTGATAAGATGCATAAGCTAAAAATAACCTAATAGCTTCTATTCTAGCAACAGGAGCAAAGACATCATCATAATCAATTCCTTCTTCCTGTGTGTACCCTTGTGCTACCAACCTAGCTTTATTCTTTATCACTATTCCTCTTTCATCTCTCTTGTTCTTGAAGATCCACCTTGTGCCTATAACTTTCTTTCCTTTTGGTAGATCAACCAAATCTCATACATCTTGCAGTTTGAACTGCAACAATTCTTCTTGCATTGACTCTATCCAACTTGGATCTTTGAGAGCTTCCACTGCCTTCTTTGGTTCCATCTGAGAAAGAAAACAAACATATAGTGAAGTATGTAAATCTTCTTCTCTTACCTTGGTTTGATGTCTAGTCTGAATAGGAGAGCTAATATCACCAATGACCAAATCCAAGGAGTGATCTTTGTGAACCAGATACTTAGATGTGGATGTATCAAGTAATTCTCTTTCCAAATTAGGACCCAAAAGATTATCCATTTCTGATTCTGAAAAAGAATCTCTTTCTTCTCTTTCTTTTGAAGGCTTTGGAGTTGCTTCAGAATCTGACAAAGAAGTCCTTTCCAAGACTTGAAATGGAGGACTTTGTTCAAAATACTTTGGAGATTCATGCTCTCCTTCTGAATCATGCTCTGAATCTGTATGAGAACCCTTTGAAGTAAATGGTTGATGATCTGTTGGAGTTGAACCATCTTCATCCTTGTTTGAACCATTTTTGCCAGTTGACCCATATGTATCATCTAAAGATCCATCTTCCTCTTGTTGCTCTGATTGGAATGCTTCTGGAGGATCTGGAGACCAAATAGGAAACAATACATACTTCAAGTCATCCTTTTTAGTCTGACTTGAGCCTGAAAGCCTATCTTCACCTGCATCATTACCTGCATCTGTACCTGCACTAGTAGACAAATCTGGATATCTAAAAGCATGGGTTAGTGCATCAATATCAAACAATACTTCTGGACCTTTTCCTTCTACATTTGATGTATTTTCATTAAAGGTCACATCCATGGTCTCATCAATGATCCTAGTTCTTTTATTAAATACTCTATAAGCCTTTCTTTGAATAGAGTATCCAACAAATACAGCCTCATCTACCTTACTCTGAAACTTACCAAGATGATCCCTGGTATTTAAGACAGTACAAGGACATCCAAATGGTTTTAAAAAGCTAACCAAAGGTTTTCTCTTAAAGAATAACTCATAGGGTGTCTTGTTATGAGGTTTAATGATCAAAATCCTATTCAAAACATAACAAGCAGTGCTGACTGCCTCTGCCCAAAAGGACATTAGAAGTTTAGCATCTGCTAGCATGCTTCTAGCAGCCTCAATTAGTGTCCTATTCCTCCTTTCAGCTACTCCATTTTGTTGTGGAGTCCTAGGTGCACTAAACTGTCTTTCTATACCTTTCTCCTCACAGAATTTATTCATCTCATGATTCTTAAATTCTGTCCCATTATCACATCTGATGATCTTAACCTTTTGATTAGTTGAATTCTCAATCCTAGTTATGAATGATCTAAGTATTTCACCTGTCTCATCCTTGGTCCTAAGAAAGAATACCCAACTCATTCTAGAATAATCATCAGTTATCACCAAACAGTAAGATTTCTTCCCTTGACTAGCTACATTGGTAGGGCCAAACAAGTCCATATGTAACAGGTGTAAGGGAGTGGTATTGGAATTCACAAGCTTGGTCTTATAAGAGGTCTTGTGTTGCTTGCCTTTGAGACAAGCTACACAGTGGTCACTACATTCAAATAACTTTTCAGGTAAGCCTCTCACTAGCTTATTCCTAACAAGTTTATTCATGGTCTTGTAATTCAAGTGACACATCCTCCTATGCCATAGTTCAGATTCAGAAACAGTAGCTTTAGAAATAAGACAGTTAACATTTTGAGATTCCATCTTGTTTAGATCACTACAGTATACATTATCCTTTCTTGGAACTCTCATTAAAATTTTATCTTCAGGTATTTTGAGTTTTTCAGAAAGTATAAGGCATTATGTGTCAGTGAAATAAACAGGATTTTGCTTATCTGTGATTTGACTCACACTAAGCAAATTATATCTCAATTGCTCAACATAATACACATCATTGAAAGTGAGCTTACTGCTTTTTACCTTACCTTTTCCAGTGATCTTTCCTCCTTTAGGATTGCTGCCAAATGCTACATCTCCTCCATTAAATGCTTTGAAGTCCTGCAGCTTTTCCCTATCTCCAGTCATGTGCCTTGAGCAGCCAGAATCAATGTGCCATAAGCTCTTTGGCTTGCCCTGCACATAAAAAAAGAGAACATATTAGTTTCTCTTGGGAACCCAAACCAATTTGGCTTTGGGTTTCCCATGAGCATTTTTGATATCAACCCTCTTAAAGGTGATTGATCTCAATGCTCCATTGATTTTGGATACATTTGATGTAGATGCATTCTTATGTTTCCAAAAACAATCTGTTTTAGACCTGACAGGGGTTAATGGTCTGACAGTGGTCACCTTCAAATTTGTATTTATTACCCTAGCAGTGGTAGCTTTACTTGGTATAAACATTCTTTTGAAATGTTTAACACCAGCAAAGGTACCATGCCTGACAGTGGTCAAACCCTCCCCTGTTCTTGTCTTGCCTCTGTTAGCCTTTGACAGTGGCACTGCTGCAGCATTAACAGGGGCTGCAGCCTTGCCTCTGTTTGGCTTAATTTTCAACATTTGTCCTTTACCACTGTTCCTATTATTTTTAGGATTGTAGTAACAGTCCTGTTGAAGATGATTATACCTACCACAAATAAAACATGATTTTCTTTTCACACATTCAAACCCATTACCCAGCCTTTGTGAAACCAATTGGTTCCAATTCCTCTGATTACCCCTGGGAATGGATTTATTTACATTATTTGCAGTATTTAAATCAGACCTGTTTGATTTACATGCACATTTATCACACTCAGATTTATCTTTTGACATATCTTTTAATTCAGAATTGACTCTTTTGTGCACATAACCTAGACCAGATCTAGATTTATTAGATTTTCTAACTTGATCTATCTAAGCCTTTGCTTTCTTAACAAACAACTTTTTACCCCCTTCTAGTTTAGTACTATTTAGTTCAGAAACTAGACCGGTAATAGGCTTAACACAATCATCCACAGAATTACCACTAGATGAACTATCACTATCACTCTCATCTTCCTCAGTCCAATCAGATACATCCACTTTATCAAAATTTACATTATTAGCACAATTAACTACTGGATCTACCTTTTTAACCTCCTCAGACACACCTACCTTAAGTTTTTCTAAGTCAAACTCAAGTTTAGATGGGAAGTAAGTATGATTATAAGGTGGGGGTACAGCATTAAGGTTGTAACCTAATCCAATTTTTAATTTATCATGAATTTGAGACTTGATTAAGTTTTGAACACCTTTTGAAGCATTTTCCAATTCATCTACTTTCAACCTTATTGATTCTTTATCAGAAATTGCCTCAGCCAACTTTGCACTTAGCATATCAACTTTTGTTTGTAAAGCTTTCTTTTCCCAATTCAGATATTTAATATCTAAGTGAAATTGTGATTCATTCTTTTCAAAAGCTTTTATCTGTCTTTCTAAGTTTTCAATAGCTAAAGTTGCATGTTGACTCTTTTCCACACTAGCTTTCAATTCATTACACACAACCATATTATGATCCCTATAAAATTTAACCATTTTCTTACATGTAGGAGAACATAATTTAGATTGTACCTCATATGGAATGTCTGAAGGCTCTGGTTCTTCTGTGACAGCCATTAAAGCTTGATTCTTGACTACAAGCTCTTCCTGGTCACTCCAGTCAAATCCTCCCATTCCATCTTGTGCAACCAATGAATCTGAAGTGGTGTTCTGAACAGGTACCAATCTTCTTTGTGGACCAGAACTATTTCTTACAATACCATTGGAAGTATTCTGAGATCCTCCAGCCTGTGTGCTCTTGCATTCTCTAGCAAAGTGTCCCATCTTGTGACAGTTGAAACACTCCACCTTGCTCTTGTCAAAACCAGCTACACCATCTCTCTTGTAAGTAAAGTTTCTGTTCCCTGACCTCTGCATAAACCTTTTTGCCCTTATAGTAATCATAGCCATCTGCCATCTCAAATCCATCTCTTCAAGATCCTCTTCATTAACCTGTTCCAAATCCTCTGTTGTTAAGGATGAATTCACATGACTTGCAAAGAAAGCTTCCAAGACATTATCATTAGCACCAGATGTGCTACAACTACCAGATTCACCAACAGACACAAAAGCAGCATTGTTAGAGCTACCATTGGACTGTTTTAGAGCCAACACCTCAGGCTCAAAGTTTCTCAGATCATTGTATAGATCTTCAATCTCCTTTTCTTCAAGATCTGCACTTTGTCTAAGTCCCACAGTGTACATATTCCAATATGTGCCTAGTGATCTTAGAAACTTCCTATTCAAATCATCCTTATCAATCTTGACATTGTGATTTTCAAGATCACCCACAAGTTTTTGAAATCTGTCAAAAGTCTGAGTCAAAGTTTCAGACTTTACACCTGCAAAGTTTTCAAATTGTTGTTTGAGAAGAGATCTCTTATTCTTCTTGGTGTTGTCATTACCACCAAATCTCTTAACAATTGCTTCCATGAGAACCTGAGCATCTTCACAGTTTTCAAATTTCCTTTGATACTCATTAGGAATAGACAAAAGTAGAGTACTTAATGCCTTCCATTCTGTTGCTCTTTCTTTCCTCTCTGCATCAGTCTTTGGTGGTGGTCTTTCCTCCTTTTTACCATCTGCATCCTTAGTATAGTTTGGTCCATTGGTAACCACCTCCCACATCATATAATCCGTAAGCAACATGTATTGCCTAATCCTAGTCTGCCATAGCTCAAACTCATCAGGTTTGAGCATGGGAATCTTTGTAGCTTGTATACCTTCCATTGTTTCAGTAGACATCTTGTTATCTGGTGAAAAAGCTGCAAAATTCAATTACCTTCTTCAAGATCAAAGTAATATCAAGCTCTGATACCACTTGATGATCCCAGATTGAGATCTTAGTATGTATTACTTTGATTGACTATTAATAAGCTTGCGGAATAGTTTATTAATAACTTGAAGAACAAACTTGTATATAATAGAATATCTAACCAAAAGCTTCAATATTATTAACAATAATACGAACACACAATTGTGTTAGGGTTTACAACCTTGAAGCTAATAACTAGAATGAATCGTATCATCTAGGGTTTTACAGGATCTCTATTTATAACATATAGAGTCCTTTACAGAATCAAACATATTAGGAATCCTCATCTACTCCTAATATAACTCTAACCAACTTTATCTAACCAACAGTGGTTATCTATATAACTAACAGGGGTAGTACTCGTATATTACTAACAGTGGAGTAAATACAAAATACAAGTTACAAGTACCAACAGTGGCACTGTTAGACTAAAACTAGTTGACAGTGGTACTGTCAATACAAATATTCTAACAGCGGTGAACTTCTTCTAACAGTGGCAGCATACTTGTACTCTGAGCAGATTCAACAGTGTCTCAGGTCTCAACAGTTTGTGATAATGAGACTTGGATAATGATTGTTGAATGATTTCATTTGCACATTTGTTAAGTTATTTAATTGAAAACCGTTATGTTACTCGTAGATCCTTGTTTATTGGTAACTAGTAATTATTTGTTGCTTCACGTGATTAATGATGTTAATGAGATTGAGTTCCTTTAAGATTATTAATTATTGCTAGTACTACCTTAGGGTTTGGGACTATCACTAAATACGTTGAGTCTGATAGGTTGAGTATACGATAATTATCTACTTTAAAATGAACAAGACAATAAGTTAATTATTGGGTATTGTTGAGTCATACCATTAGAGTAATTATAATGAGTTGTGAATGCTTAATGCATAATTTAGGGAAAGGCACACAATTGACTGATCATCTTGTGACATTGGAACCAGTGTTTTATGTTGGACCCTAGATTATAGGAATTAGTTGGACCCGAAACGTTGGCTAGTTCACATTCGACTTAGTATTCATTGAAGAATTTGGTATTAAGTTGATATAAAAGAAATCACAATTAGATAATTAATGTGCAAATGAATCAGAATATATGAATCTGAGCGGAGTTATTACGTATTATTTTTTCCTTCCTATTGTATTCTATTATTTATTTTAATTTTAGTTTTATTTAGTTTATTTAGTTTATCTATTTTAATTTACTATTTTATAAATCTTATGTTCATACGGAACTAAAGCGTAACCCCCTTTTTCTGTAATTTAAAAGATTATTATTTCTTTTTATTCCATTTTCCCTGTGTTCGAATCTGACTTACCGAATCTATATTTACATTCGATCGGGTATTCTTGCCTGGTTGTGTGATAGTATTAATAAGGTATTTTCAGTTATAAATAATAAAATGAGATGCGCTTTCACACGCATCATAAAGATATCTGTTCAGAAACCACCGGTGTATCCTTCTCTACCTGTGGTGTATCTTGAGCAACTGTATACAGAATGAACTGTCTCAGTTTAACTCCTGATAAACAACAAGTTAAGATTATTTAACTTCATAATTAATACTAACCTTCTCTAATAGTCAACGTCCTCGAACGTTTCATCAACGGAGTATCAGCCTCCTCAGAACCTTCCTCTAGAATACTCTTTCCCTTCCTCTTCTTTTCAGAAATAGACGGAGGAGGAGAAGGTGTATTCTCAGAATCATCATCTGAAGCCGTCTCACCATCACGACCTCCAGATGATCCAACAGGATCGTAAATGTTAAATATATTAAACATTTATGATTAGCATAAAGCTCTATCATACAAGTTCTATATATTTAAGATTAATCAGATATAATACCTTAACCGGTACAACAACTGATACATCTAGCTGTCTCTGCTCCCCCTCAGGTATTGCAACCTCTGGGTTCACAGCCTCAGCTTCAGCTTCCTGTTTATATAATGATATTTATATTTTATAATCAGAAATATTATCCAATCAACTAAATATCTATATCATTATCTTTATATAATAATATTATATTATAATATTTAATATACATCGAACATCTAAATATCTATATTATTATATAATTAATATAATACCTCAGGTGCAATCTCAAAGAACTGATCAATTTCCCTCATCTCGGGATCTTGTGCCTTGTCATTCTGACCTAGCACCTCCTGCACCACCTATGCAGCAACATCTGGGTTCACCTGTTCCCCAGCATGTCCAGGTTGTTCCAAAACATCCTCCAAAAGCTCTTGTGGATCCTTAGCATGACCCACATCAGCTACAGGCTCTGGAACAGCAGCAGGAGCAGCAACATCTAGCCATCCATGGATTGGTGGTGTCACATACGCAGGATCGATGATATATCCAAAAAGATTTCTCTCCTCAGGCTTCACCACCCCTTCCTTCCTAACAGTCTGCAGAAACATAGCATTGTACCCTCTGAGCCCAATAGTATCAACTCGCAAGTGTGGCTCAGGAATAACAAGCTCTGGAAGACGAGCTCTAATGATCAGCATACAAAAACGCGGGTAAACCAGAAATCGTGATCTGACAGAACCCGAAATCTGTCTAGCCATCTCTCCAAAAATGTAATCACAAAAAAACTGTATGGTTTGTTATAAACCAGGGACAGTACAGCTGATACAAGGGCAGGGCTCAGCTCATCGAAACCTCCCTTCTTTGGTGCAAAAATTGTAACGATCACATGCCATAGAAACCTCCACTGTCCAATAACCAGAGGCTTCTGGAATTGACGTCCTCGTCTATCACCAGTATATCCCATCCGACTAATAGCTCCCTCGATAAAATCCATGGGATACTCCAAATCCCCATTCTCTTGCTCTTCCGTACCAAGCTGTAAAATCTCCCTAAGATTACCAGCCGTAAAAACAATCGGTTGATTATTGACCTTTGTTCGAATCTCTGGTGGATTGACCGATTCGTCATAGTGTATATCCGTCCAGAAATCTGTAAGAATCGCCTGAGAAATAGGTGGAGATGCAGTAACAGCATACCGAATACGTGAACGTGCCAAAAATGTAAGCACCTGAGCTACTCTATTAGCTCTGTTGAGAACTGAGACACTGCTAGATTTGCTCAGAATACAAGTATTGTGCCGCTGTTAGAAGTACTACCACTGTTAGTAGTTGCCACTGCTAGTTAGTAGCTGCCGCTGTCAAGTAGTTTGTCTAACAGTGCCACTGTTAGTGTGTAGTTTGTATTTTGTATCAAGTACTCAACCACTGTTGATAATATACGAGTACTACCCCTGTTAGTGATATAGATAACCACTGTTGGTTAGATATAGTTGAATAGAGAGAATTATGGAATAGATATGATTCCATAATAGTTTGATTCTGTAAAGGACTCTATATGTTATAAATAGAGATCCTGTAAAACCCTAGAGTACGACGAATTCATTCTAGTTATTAGCTTCAAGGTTGTAAACCCTAACACAAATTGTGTGTTCGTATTATTGTTAATAATATTGAAGCTTTTGGTTAGATATTCTGTTATATACAAGTTTGTTCTTCAAGTTATTAATAAACTATTCCGCAAGCTTATTAATAATCAATCAAAGTAATACATACTAAGATCTCTAGCTGGGATCATCAAGTGGTATCAGAGCTTGGTATTACTTTGATCTTGAAGAAGGTAATTAAATTTTGCAGCTTTTTCAACAAACAACAACATGTCTACTGAAACAATGGAAGGTATTCAAACTACAAAAATCCCCATGCTCAAACCCGATGAGTTTGAGCTATGGCAGACTAGGATTAGACAATATATGTTGCTGACTGATTATATGATGTGGGAGGTGGTTACTAATGGACCAGTTTATACTAAGGATGCAGATGGTAAAAAGGAAGAAAGACCACCACCAAAGACTGATGCAGAGAGAAAAGAAAGAGCAACAGAGTGGAAGGCATTAAGTACTCTACTTTTGTCTATTCCTAATGAGTATCAAAGGAAGTTTGAAAATTGTGAAGATGCTCAGGTTCTTATGCAAGCAATTGTTAAGAGATTTGGTGGTAATGATAACACCAAGAAGAATAAGAGATCTCTTCTCAAACAACAGTTTGAAAACTTTGCAGGTGTAAAGTCTGAAACTCTGACTCAGACTTTTGATAGATTTCAAAAGCTTGTGGGTGATCTTGAGAATCACAATGTTAAGGTTGATAAAGATGATTTGAATAGGAAGTTTCTAAGATCATTAGGCACAGATTGGAATATGTATACTGTGGGACTTAGACAAAGTGCAGATCTTGAAGAGAAAGAGATTGAAGACCTGTACAATGATCTGAGAAATTTTGAGCCTGAAGTTCTAGCGTTGAAACAGTCCAATGGTAGCTCTAACAATGCTGCTTTTGTTTCTGTTGGTGAATCTGGTAGTTGTAGCACATCTGGTGCTAATGATAATGTATTGGAAGCATTCTTTGCAAGCCATGTGAATTCATCATTAACTACAGAAGATTTGGAGCAGGTTAGTGAAGAGGACCTAGAAGAGATGGATTTAAGATGGCAGATGGCCATGATTACAATCAGGGCAAAGAGGTTTATGCAGAGTTCTGGGAACAGAAATTTTTCTTACAAGAGAGATGGTGTAGCTGGTTTTGACAAGAGCAAGGTGGAGTGTTTCAACTGTCACAAGATGGGACACTTTGCTAGGGAGTGCAAGAGCACACAGGCTGGAGGATCTCAGAATGGTTTTGTAAGAAATAATTCTGGTCCTCAAAGAAGATTGATACCAGTTCAGAACACCACTTCAGATTCATTGGTTGCTCAAGATGGAATGGGAGGATTTGACTGGAGTGATCAGGAAGAGCTTGTAACCACAAATCAAGCTTTGATGGCTGTCACAGAAGAACCAGAGTCTTCAGACATTCCATATGAGGTACAATCTAAATTATGTTCTCCTACTTGCAAGAAAATGGTTAAATTTTATAGGGATCATAATATGGTTGTGTGTAATGAATTAAAAGCTTGTAAGGAAAAGAGTCAACATGCCACTTTAGCTATTGAAAACTTAGAAAATCAGATAAAAGCTTATGAAAAGAATGAATCTCAATTTCACTTAGATATTAAGTATCTAAATTGGGAAAAGAAAGCTTTACAAACAAAAGTTGATATGCTAAGTGCTAAGTTGGCTGAGGCAATTTCTGATAAGGAGTCAATAAAATTGAAAGTTGATGAATTGGAAAATGTGTCAAAAGGTGTTCAAAACTTAATCAAGTCTCAAATTCATGATAAATTAAAACTTGGATTAGGTTACAACCTTAATGCTGTTCCTCCACCTTATAATCATACTTATTTCCCACCTAAAAGTGATTTTGTTTTAGAAACACTTAAGGTAGGTGTGTCTGAGGAGGTTAAAAAGGTAGATCCAGTTGTTACTTGTGCTGATAATGTGAATTTTGATAAAGTTGAGGTATCTGATTGGACTGAGGAAGATGAGAGTGATAGTGATAGCTCATCTAGTGGTAATTCTGTGGATGATTGTGTTAAGCCTATTACTGGTCTAGTTTCTGAACTAAATAGTACTAAACTAGAAGAGGGTAAAAAGATGTTTGTTGAGAAAGCAAAAGCTCAAATAGATCAAGTCAGGAAAACCAACAAGGCTAGTTCAGGTTTAGGGTATGTACACAAAAAGGTCAATACTGAATCAAAAGACAAGTTGAAATCTGAGTGTGATAAGTGTACATGTAAATCAAAGAAGTCTGAGTTACATACTGCAAGTAATGTGCATAAATCCATTCCCAGGGGTAATCAAAGAAATTGGAACCAATTGGTTTCACAAAGGTTGGGTAATGGGTTTGAATGTGTGAAAAGAAAGTCATGTTTTATTTGTGGTAGATATAATCATCTTCAACAGGACTGTTACTACAATCCTAAAAATAATAGGAACAGTGGTACAGGTCATGTGTTGATAAATAAGCCTAACAGAGGCAAGGCTGCAGCCCCTGTTAATGCTATAGCAGTGCCCCTGTCAACGGCTAACAGAGGCAAGACACGAACAGGGGAGGGTTTGACCACTGTCAGGCATGCTACCTCTGCTAGTGTTAAGCATTCCAAAAGAATGTTTACACCAAGTAGAGCTACCACTGCCAGGCTTATCAATACCAATTTGAAGGTGACCACTGTCAGACCATTAACCCCTGTCAGGTCAAAAATTGATTGTTTTTGGAGACATAAAAATGAGTGTAAATCTGAAGTGTCCAAAACCAATGCAGCACTGAGATCAATCACTGTCAAAAGGGTTGATGTCAAAGGTGCTCATGGGAAACCCAAAGCCAAATTGGTTTGGGTTCCCAAGAAAAACTAATTGTTTTTCTCATATATGTGCAGGGCAAGCCACCAAGCTTATGGCATATTGATTCTGGCTGTTCAAGACACATGACTGGAGACAGGAAAAAGCTACAGGACTTTAAAGCATTTGATGGAGGAGATGTAGCATTTGGAAGCAATCCTAAAGGAGGTAAAATCACAGGTAAAGGTAAGGTAAAAAGCAGTAAGCTCACTTTCAATGATGTTTATTATGTTGAGCAATTGAGATACAATTTGCTTAGTGTGAGTCAAATCACAGATAAGCAAAATCCTGTATATTTCACTGACACAGAATGCCTTATACTTTCTGAAAAACTCAAAATACCTGAAGATAAGATTTTAATGAGAGTTCCAAGAAAGAATAATGTATACTGTAGTGATTTAAACAAGATGGAATCTCAAAATGTTAACTGTCTCATTTCTAAAGCTACTGTATCTGAATCTGAACTATGGCATAGGAGGATGTGTCACTTGAATTTCAAGACCATGAATAAACTTGTTAGGAATAAGCTAGTGAGAGGCTTACCTGAAAAGTTATTTGAATGTAGTGACCACTGTGTAGCATGTCTCAAAGGCAAGCAACACAAGACCTCTTATAAGACCAAGCTTGTGAATACCAATACCACTCCCTTACACCTGTTACATATGGATTTGTTTGGCCCTACCAATGTAGCTAGTCAAGGGAAGAAATCTTACTGTTTGATAATAACTGATGATTACTCTAGAATGAGTTGGGTGTTCTTTCTTAGGACTAAGGATGAGACAGGTTAAATACTTAGATCATTCATAACTAGGATTGAGAATTCAACTAATCAAAAGGTTAAGATCATCAGGTGTGATAATGGGACAGAATATAAGAATCATGAGATGAATAAGTTCTGTGAGGATAAAGGTATAGAAAGACAGTATAGTGCACCTAGGACTCCACAACAAAATGGAGTAGCAGAGAGGAGGAATAGGACACTAATTGAGGCTGCTAGAAGCATGCTAGCAGATGCTAAACTTCCAATGTCCTTTTGGGCAGAGGCAGTTAGCACTGCTTGTTATGTTTTGAATAGGATTTTGATTATTAAACCTCATAACAAGACACCCTATGAGTTATTCTTTAAGAGAAAACCTTTGGTTAGCTTTTTAAAACCATTTGTGTAACAACCCCGAAATTAGGACCAATTTAAAATTTTCCTAATTACGTGTTTATTACTTGTATATAATATGAAATAGGGTTATATACATTATTTACTATATATATATATGGATGGAATATATATATATATACGCGTATACGATTCGTACAATTATCGTATAAAACTACAATTGTACAAACTTGCGTACACTGATAAAACAATTATTAAATAATGTGAAATTATTTAATTACTTTGATTATTACTTTATATTATGTTTTAATATAACGAAAACGTACGTTTTAATTAAAACGTAACCGAACTCTCCGAAAACTCGACCAACCGACAAAACAAAACAAAGTTATGTTTTATAACTTGAAAACTAGTATTTTGGTAAAATACTACAACTTAATTATCGAGTATTATTTCGTATTTTTAAACGTATATTAAACCGCGTATAAAATGATTTTAACGTTTAAACGACCGGGGAAACGAACACCGCACGGAGCGCAAACACGGAGGAGCAAAAAGTGGTGAGATCCACACATGGTGGACCCCACCAAAACCGGCCAAGGGTAAGGGGTGCCAACCCTCACCCTTTCTCCCACTTACACACTCAAACTCAAACACAAACCCACACTCTTTCTCCTTCTCTCTCTCCCAAACGGTTCTCTCACTCTCTCTCTCTAAAACCGACCACAAAACACCCTAAAAACACCACAAAACGAGCTTAAATCACAAAACGCAAAGGAGCAACGACGACCACGAGAACGAGGGCTACAACTTCATCTTTTCGGATTTTCGTTTCGACAACTTTGTAAGTTTTCCGGCGACCCGAAACTTTTCCCGATTACTTTTATTTTGCTAGATGAATGTTCCCCTAGCTAAATGATGTCCAAAAATATACTTGAAACGCGTTTTTGAACACTTTTACGAAAATGTCGGTTTTGGTCATTTTAAATAAAACGACACTATAAACATCGAAAATGACATCCAACAATTTTTATGAACTTAACATAACATAATATAACTTGTGTAAAAGTTTCACTTTGAACGGAACTCGTTAAACTCGTTTTCGACACAAACCAAATCTGACCAGACACTAGTGTCGCATGGCTCACGCCAGTTATGCGACACTTCGCGTTAGTGACGCATAGGTAATAAACCGTCTATACGCGACACTTCGTTAGTGCCGCTAAAACACTATACCGTCACTTCACAAGTGACGCAGTCTTAACACTTTCGGCAGAAACAACAAGACACTACATAAGTGTCGCTATCATATAACGTTCGGCAGAAACTATAACACTTTCGGTAGAAACATCACGACACTTCATAAGTGTCGCTATCATATAACGTTCGGCAGAAACTATAACACTTTCGGTAGAAACATCACGACACTTCATAAGTGTCGCTATCATATAACGTTCGGCAGAAACTATAACACTTTCGGTAGAAACATCACGACACTTCATAAGTGTCACTATCATATAACGTTCGGCAGAAACTATAACACTTTCGGTAGAAACATCACGACACTTCATAAGTGTCGCTATCATATAACGTTCGGCAGAAACTATAACACTTTCGGTAGAAACATCACGACACTTCACTAGTGTCGCTACCCTATAACTATCGGCAGAAACCACGCGACACTTGCATAGTGACGCTAGAACATTTATACCGACACTTCATTAGTGTCGCTATCTTCAATATAAACTTATAACTTTCAGTAGAAACGAATAACTCCTAGTTACTACCGATGACGTCACTGATCCTCATACCGTCACTATTATAGTGACGCACTGATGAGAAACTACACTAGATAACGTCACTTACTAAGTGACGCACTGTCTGAATACCGACACTACTTAAGTGTCGCATACACATTGAAACAGATAACATACCACGACACTACCTCAGTGTCGCATGATACACAGAAGTGACGCATATAAGTGACGCTATAACAGGCTGATTGAAACTTACATTTTTACACAAGTATAGAATATACTTAAAACGCAAACGTACTTTACTCGGCGTCACTTATGCATGAAAATACTATACTTGAAAGTATACAACGATACTTGAATACGTACAAGACTATACGAAACTTAACGTGAGATTTCACTCACACACACGTACGAGATTACACTCGAATTACTTAGGAGATTACACTCCAACGAACTTACTCGTGTACACTACACGGGATTGCAACCGATACGAACCTACAAGTTCACTTACTAGTTACGTGCTGGATTACACGTTAACTGATACGAACTTACATACGAATACTTACGAGGTTTCACTCGTACCCTTTGGGGACTAAGCCCATTGGAATGTACATAATCGATACATGTTGTAATACAAACAAACGATCATACGAGTGTACTTTACAACTGTACAACTACTATGAATACATAATAATAATGGATGGAATTATTATTATACACCGATAACAAACGAACCGTACAACTTTTATACAAACTACGATTTACAAACGATTACAAATTTACAAACAAACTAATGGACATTAACTAGTTTGGGAACAACTAGCATGAATACTTTACAAGTATTCCAGTTACTTACTAAACCTTGTGCGTATTAGGACGCTAAGGGTTGCTAGTTCAGGAATACTACTAGCTTACTTACTGCATTGTCTGCCAGACTCAGGTGAGTCTTACAGCCCCTACTTTACTGTTTTTACTCAGGGGTGAGATGCATTACTGTTTTACATGAACACACAAAACTTACTTGCTGCCATGATTTACTTACTGTACGAGATTAACGATACGCCAATTGCATGAGTTTTACGACTAATCCAATGAAATCCTCCTGAATCATAGTTGTTAGTTATGTGATAAGCGCGAGTTTTAGTATATGGATCCATATGGGACTGACAATCCCCGCCCGGGGTAGCACGCACTACCACGAACCGTTCCTGTAGAAACGGGCGTTTCTTACTCGTTCCGTATGAATGTTTTGGATTACATTCATGAGGGGGTACCGATATTTACTGTACGTTAAGCTTCAACTATGGTGGCTCATGGCGATTGTATCAAACGGTTTGCATAATCTGCAACCACCCACTTGCTAAAACTTAATTTAATGATGAGCATATCCTGTGATCATTAATTATTGGCTGGCTATGATTTTCAAATACTACTTGTGTGTTCAAACTGTTTACTTACTTACAAACCTGTGAGATTCACCAACCTTTTTGGTTGACCGTTTTAGTAATGCTTCTCAGGTACACAGCATCAGTAGGGATGCCCAGCAGGATAAGCTTACTTAGCTCGAGTCGCATGCATTACAAGCTTGGAGATTTTATTACATTACTTTTGTACTAGTTGTTATGTATTAGAATCTCTAGGAAATTACTGAACTCGGGCTTGTATTTTGAAACTACTTATGTATTAATGTAATAACTTTTCGAACGTCCCATTTAGAGTCGTTCACTGTATCCTTTGTGCTTGTGATTATTGATTAGTAACACCCAAACATCGCTTCCGCAAACCGTTAAATTTGGGGGTGTTACAGATTGGTATCAGAGCCTAAGGTTATAGTGAACTAGGTTGCATTTAGTGGGCCTAGACTATGACCGTTAGGCAGTATTCCTCATTAGGTATAACTGGTTCAGGAATTACAGCATACGAGTTTAATTTAACATAGCCTGATCAACTATGTACAATTAAATGAAGATGATGTGAGTTCTGAAAGGGGTTATGTTGAACCGGAATGCATTAGCTGACTCTGACCTCGAGAGAACCGGGACTTCTACTTGAATGTGCTAGACACGAACTAGGCGGTTATGTGATATATATATGTATATACATAGGCCTCTTTCCCCGATACGATACTCTCTCTCGACTACTACGAAATCCGTTTTCAAATTTGTCAAACAAATGACAACTCGCTTCTCGCCATTCTGTCCTTAATTAATTTTTTTATGAAATCATGAAAACCACACACGCTACCGACATACGTCCGAAGATCTCCACACTATTATAACCGATAACCATAGCTACTCGAATATCCTTTGATATGAAGATCGAAATTCTGTTTTATTCGCTCACTCTACCCAATTTGACGTTTACAACATTTTACGATGTACCCCACCGTACTATTGGGTGTAACTTGATAAAACCATTTTCAACTCAAGTCTCTGTCAGACTACAAGATTTTCAACCGACTTTTTCCGTCAAAATTTTATACAAACATATTTCTATCAAACATGTTACAAATTTTCTTACAAAATGTTTTATAAAATTCTTAGAATTCCCAAAACCGTATAAACTTACTTATAGTACACAACCTTAAACAAATTTCAAACTCTGGATAGTCAACAAAATTACACAGTATACAATGACCTCCTTGCTTTATAAGAACAAAAACCTATCAAGACCCGAATACGAACTAGAGTATGTTCATTCTTGGACAATCTGGTTTACTTCGATTTACTTCTTAAAATTTCTCGTCAAATAACTTTTATCTGATTTTCTCAAATTTCATGTATCCTCTCTTAGATCCTAAGTACTCAATAGGACTAGAGAACGATCGACTACTTGAAATCCCGACAGCGTAACTTACAATGTACTTTAAAATTTACAACTAAATTTCCTTCCCAATTATCTCACACTGGTTGAGACCGGGAACTCGTCCATTATTCGTTATTTTAACAAATCATCCAATAGAACTGCACTTACTGGTAACAATTCTTAAATAGAATAATTATTTCGTAGGAAATGACAACTCACTCCGTCAACAACCCTACCTTGGATGATGAACTGCTCAGTGAGGAACCAACTATGTTTCCTTACCTTCTTGAACTCGAGTGTGATACAGAACAATCCGCTGAAGCAGAAATGGCACCTGCTGTTCCTGCTGCTCCAACTGCTGCAAAAGCACCAGTTGATGAAACCATGAATACTAAATCAGTCAGCCACCTCAATCAAACTATTGAATTGCTGCGAAAACAACTGACTGAAGCACAGGAAGACAAAGATGATCTACGACGAATTTCTTTTCCAGAATAACATACGTATGCGTGAGTACGAACTACGTTTGATAGCCTTAGAAAACCCGACATCTGATAAAAAGCCTACAACTGTCAATACCAAAGAACCAAAGGTTTACAAGGGGAGCAAGCCTTACTGTTCCAAGTGCGGTATACACCATGAGGGCCCCTGTCCCTGCGCCAACTGCAAGAAATTTGGGCACCTGGCCCAAGACTGCCAAATCAACACTACTAGTACCAACACCAACACACTCAAGCTTTGCTACGAGTGTGATGGTACTGGGCACTTCAGGAAGAATTTCCCAAAACTAAAGCTGGGAACCAATTACGCAAAAGGAAGAGCGTCTGTAATTAACGCTAGGGAAGATACCGGCACTAACTGCACACCGCCTCCAGCAAAAAGGGCGAAGATCACTCCCTCCAACCCTTCAGGAAAATACTTGGGAAAGAAACCCTACTGTGCTCGATGCACTCGACATCATGACAACCCGTGTACCACACCTACCAGACAATGCAAGGCCGACACTAAAAGTACGAACCCTCCTAAGGTGAAACTCTGCTTCAACTGTGGGAGTGCTGGCCATCTCAAGGCCCAATGCCCACTACCTTCAGACAACAAACATTAGGGTACGTTACCACCTAACGATTTCTTGATTACAAACACTGTAGGACCTACCCTACTTTCTTAGGCTACTAGTACACATTGTAGCTACCTGACTAGTATCGAACTACCGATTACTACTTCGAACAAATTTCGGGACGAAATTTTATTAACAAGGGGAGAATGTAACAACCCCGAAATTAGGACCAATTTAAAATTTTCCTAATTACGTGTTTATTACTTGTATATAATATGAAATAGGGTTATATACATTATTTACTATATATATATATGGATGGAATATATATATATATATATACGCGTATACGATTCGTACAATTATCGTATAAAACTACAATTGTACAAACTTGCGTACACTGATAAAACAATTATTAAATAATGTGAAATTATTTAATTACTTTGATTATTACTTTATATTATGTTTTAATATAACGAAAACGTACGTTTTAATTAAAACGTAACCGAACTCTCCGAAAACTCGACCAACCGACAAAACAAAACAAAGTTATGTTTTATAACTTGAAAACTAGTATTTTGGTAAAATACTACAACTTAATTATCGAGTATTATTTCGTATTTTTAAACGTATATTAAACCGCGTATAAAATGATTTTAACGTTTAAACGACCGGGGAAACGAACACCGCACGGAGCGCAAACACGGAGGAGCAAAAAGTGGTGAGATCCACACATGGTGGACCCCACCAAAACCGGCCAAGGGTAAGGGGTGCCAACCCTCACCCTTTCTCCCACTTACACACTCAAACTCAAACACAAACCCACACTCTTTCTCCTTCTCTCTCTCCCAAACGGTTCTCTCACTCTCTCTCTCTAAAACCGACCACAAAACACCCTAAAAACACCACAAAACGAGCTTAAATCACAAAACGCAAAGGAGCAACGACGACCACGAGAACGAGGGCTACAACTTCATCTTTTCGGATTTTCGTTTCGACAACTTTGTAAGTTTTCCGGCGACCCGAAACTTTTCCCGATTACTTTTATTTTGCTAGATGAATGTTCCCCTAGCTAAATGATGTCCAAAAATATACTTGAAACGCGTTTTTGAACACTTTTACGAAAATGTCGGTTTTGGTCATTTTAAATAAAACGACACTATAAACATCGAAAATGACATCCAACAATTTTTATGAACTTAACATAACATAATATAACTTGTGTAAAAGTTTCACTTTGAACGGAACTCGTTAAACTCGTTTTCGACACAAACCAAATCTGACCAGACACTAGTGTCGCATGGCTCACGCCAGTTATGCGACACTTCGCGTTAGTGACGCATAGGTAATAAACCGTCTATACGCGACACTTCGTTAGTGCCGCTAAAACACTATACCGTCACTTCACAAGTGACGCAGTCTTAACACTTTCGGCAGAAACAACAAGACACTACATAAGTGTCGCTATCATATAACGTTCGGCAGAAACTATAACACTTTCGGTAGAAACATCACGACACTTCATAAGTGTCGCTATCATATAACGTTCGGCAGAAACTATAACACTTTCGGTAGAAACATCACGACACTTCATAAGTGTCGCTATCATATAACGTTCGGCAGAAACTATAACACTTTCGGTAGAAACATCACGACACTTCATAAGTGTCGCTATCATATAACGTTCGGCAGAAACTATAACACTTTCGGTAGAAACATCACGACACTTCATAAGTGTCGCTATCATATAACGTTCGGCAGAAACTATAACACTTTCGGTAGAAACATCACGACACTTCACTAGTGTCGCTACCCTATAACTATCGGCAGAAACCACGCGACACTTGCATAGTGACGCTAGAACATTTATACCGACACTTCATTAGTGTCGCTATCTTCAATATAAACTTATAACTTTCAGTAGAAACGAATAACTCCTAGTTACTACCGATGACGTCACTGATCCTCATACCGTCACTATTATAGTGACGCACTGATGAGAAACTACACTAGATAATGTCACTTACTAAGTGACGCACTGTCTGAATACCGACACTACTTAAGTGTCGCATACACATTGAAACAGATAACATACCACGACACTACCTCAGTGTCGCATGATACACAGAAGTGACGCATATAAGTGACGCTATAACAGGCTGATTGAAACTTACATTTTTACACAAGTATAGAATATACTTAAAACGCAAACGTACTTTACTCGGCGTCACTTATGCATGAAAATACTATACTTGAAAGTATACAACGATACTTGAATACGTACAAGACTATACGAAACTTAACGTGAGATTTCACTCACACACACGTACGAGATTACACTCGAATTACTTAGGAGATTACACTCCAACGAACTTACTCTTGTACACTACACGGGATTGCAACCGATACGAACCTACAAGTTCACTTACTAGTTACGTGCTGGATTACACGTTAACTGATACGAACTTACATACGAATACTTACGAGGTTTCACTCGTACCCTTTGGGGACTAAGCCCATTGGAATGTACATAATCGATACATGTTGTAATACAAACAAACGATCATACGAGTGTACTTTACAACTGTACAACTACTATGAATACATAATAATAATGGATGGAATTATTATTATACACCGATAACAAACGAACCGTACAACTTTTATACAAACTACGATTTACAAACGATTACAAATTTACAAACAAACTAATGGACATTAACTAGTTTGGGAACAACTAGCATGAATACTTTACAAGTATTCCAGTTACTTACTAAACCTTGTGCGTATTAGGACGCTAAGGGTTGCTAGTTCAGGAATACTACTAGCTTACTTACTGCATTGTCTGCCAGACTCAGGTGAGTCTTACAGCCCCTACTTTACTGTTTTTACTCAGGGGTGAGATGCATTACTGTTTTACATGAACACACAAAACTTACTTGCTGCCATGATTTACTTACTGTACGAGATTAACGATACGCCAATTGCATGAGTTTTACGACTAATCCAATGAAATCCTCCTGAATCATAGTTGTTAGTTATGTGATAAGCGCGAGTTTTAGTATATGGATCCATATGGGACTGACAATCCCCGCCCGGGGTAGCACGCACTACCACGAACCGTTCCTGTAGAAACGGGCGTTTCTTACTCGTTCCGTATGAATGTTTTGGATTACATTCATGAGGGGGTACCGATATTTACTGTACGTTAAGCTTCAACTATGGTGGCTCATGGCGATTGTATCAAACGGTTTGCATAATCTGCAACCACCCACTTGCTAAAACTTAATTTAATGATGAGCATATCCTGTGATCATTAATTATTGGCTGGCTATGATTTTCAAATACTACTTGTGTGTTCAAACTGTTTACTTACTTACAAACCTGTGAGATTCACCAACCTTTTTGGTTGACCGTTTTAGTAATGCTTCTCAGGTACACAGCATCAGTAGGGATGCCCAGCAGGATAAGCTTACTTAGCTCGAGTCGCATGCATTACAAGCTTGGAGATTTTATTACATTACTTTTGTACTAGTTGTTATGTATTAGAATCTCTAGGAAATTACTGAACTCGGGCTTGTATTTTGAAACTACTTATGTATTAATGTAATAACTTTTCGAACGTCCCATTTAGAGTCGTTCACTGTATCCTTTGTGCTTGTGATTATTGATTAGTAACACCCAAACATCGCTTCCGCAAACCGTTAAATTTGGGGGTGTTACAGATTGGTATCAGAGCCTAAGGTTATAGTGAACTAGGTTGCATTTAGTGGGCCTAGACTATGACCGTTAGGCAGTATTCCTCATTAGGTATAACTGGTTCAGGAATTACAGCATACGAGTTTAATTTAACATAGCCTGATCAACTATGTACAATTAAATGAAGATGATGTGAGTTCTGAAAGGGGTTATGTTGAACCGGAATGCATTAGCTGACTCTGACCTCGAGAGAACCGGGACTTCTACTTGAATGTGCTAGACACGAACTAGGCGGTTATGTGATATATATATGTATATACATAGGCCTCTTTCCCCGATACGATACTCTCTCTCGACTACTACGAAATCCGTTTCCAAATTTGTCAAACAAATGACAACTCGCTTCTCGCCATTCTGTCCTTAATTAATTTTTTTATGAAATCATGAAAACCACACACGCTACCGACATACGTCCGAAGATCTCCACACTATTATAACCGATAACCATAGCTACTCGAATATCCTTTGATATGAAGATCGAAATTCTGTTTTATTCGCTCACTCTACCCAATTTGACGTTTACAACATTTTACGATGTACCCCACCGTACTATTGGGTGTAACTTGATAAAACCATTTTCAACTCAAGTCTCTGTCAGACTACAAGATTTTCAACCGACTTTTTCCGTCAAAATTTTATACAAACATATTTCTATCAAACATGTTACAAATTTTCTTACAAAATGTTTTATAAAATTCTTAGAATTCCCAAAACCGTATAAACTTACTTATAGTACACAACCTTAAACAAATTTCAAACTCTGGATAGTCAACAAAATTACACAGTATACAATGACCTCCTTGCTTTATAAGAACAAAAACCTATCAAGACCCGAATACGAACTAGAGTATGTTCATTCTTGGACAATCTGGTTTACTTCGATTTACTTCTTAAAATTTCTCGTCAAATAACTTTTATCTGATTTTCTCAAATTTCATGTATCCTCTCTTAGATCCTAAGTACTCAATAGGACTAGAGAACGATCGACTACTTGAAATCCCGACAGCGTAACTTACAATGTACTTTAAAATTTACAACTAAATTTCCTTCCCAATTATCTCACACTGGTTGAGACCGGGAACTCGTCCATTATTCGTTATTTTAACAAATCATCCAATAGAACTGCACTTACTGGTAACAATTCTTAAATAGAATAATTATTTCGTAGGAAATGACAACTCACTCCGTCAACAACCCTACCTTGGATGATGAACTGCTCAGTGAGGAACCAACTATGTTTCCTTACCTTCTTGAACTCGAGTGTGATACAGAACAATCCGCTGAAGCAGAAATGGCACCTGCTGTTCCTGCTGCTCCAACTGCTGCAAAAGCACCAGTTGATGAAACCATGAATACTAAATCAGTCAGCCACCTCAATCAAACTATTGAATTGCTGCGAAAACAACTGACTGAAGCACAGGAAGACAAAGATGATCTACGACGAATTTCTTTTCCAGAATAACATACGTATGCGTGAGTACGAACTACGTTTGATAGCCTTAGAAAACCCGACATCTGATAAAAAGCCTACAACTGTCAATACCAAAGAACCAAAGGTTTACAAGGGGAGCAAGCCTTACTGTTCCAAGTGCGGTATACACCATGAGGGCCCCTGTCCCTGCGCCAACTGCAAGAAATTTGGGCACCTGGCCCAAGACTGCCAAATCAACACTACTAGTACCAACACCAACACACTCAAGCTTTGCTACGAGTGTGATGGTACTGGGCACTTCAGGAAGAATTTCCCAAAACTAAAGCTGGGAACCAATTACGCAAAAGGAAGAGCGTCTGTAATTAACGCTAGGGAAGATACCGGCACTAACTGCACACCGCCTCCAGCAAAAAGGGCGAAGATCACTCCCTCCAACCCTTCAGGAAAATACTTGGGAAAGAAACCCTACTGTGCTCGATGCACTCGACATCATGACAACCCGTGTACCACACCTACCAGACAATGCAAGGCCGACACTAAAAGTACGAACCCTCCTAAGGTGAAACTCTGCTTCAACTGTGGGAGTGCTGGCCATCTCAAGGCCCAATGCCCACTACCTTCAGACAACAAACATTAGGGTACGTTACCACCTAACGATTTCTTGATTACAAACACTGTAGGACCTACCCTACTTTCTTAGGCTACTAGTACACATTGTAGCTACCTGACTAGTATCGAACTACCGATTACTACTTCGAACAAATTTCGGGACGAAATTTTATTAACAAGGGGAGAATGTAACAACCCCGAAATTAGGACCAATTTAAAATTTTCCTAATTACGTGTTTATTACTTGTATATAATATGAAATAGGGTTATATACATTATTTACTATATATATATATGGATGGAATATATATATATATATATACGCGTATACGATTCGTACAATTATCGTATAAAACTACAATTGTACAAACTTGCGTACACTGATAAAACAATTATTAAATAATGTGAAATTATTTAATTACTTTGATTATTACTTTATATTATGTTTTAATATAACGAAAACGTACGTTTTAATTAAAACGTAACCGAACTCTCCGAAAACTCGACCAACCGACAAAACAAAACAAAGTTATGTTTTATAACTTGAAAACTAGTATTTTGGTAAAATACTACAACTTAATTATCGAGTATTATTTCGTATTTTTAAACGTATATTAAACCGCTTATAAAATGATTTTAACATTTAAACGACCGGGGAAACGAACACCGCACGGAGCGCAAACACGGAGGAGCAAAAAGTGGTGAGATCCACACATGGTGGACCCCACCAAAACCGGCCAAGGGTAAGGGGTGCCAACCCTCACCCTTTCTCCCACTTACACACTCAAACTCAAACACAAACCCACACTCTTTCTCCTTCTCTCTCTCCCAAACGGTTCTCTCACTCTCTCTCTCTAAAACCGACCACAAAACACCCTAAAAACACCACAAAACGAGCTTAAATCACAAAACGCAAAGGAGCAACGACGACCACGAGAACGAGGGCTACAACTTCATCTTTTCGGATTTTCGTTTCGACAACTTTGTAAGTTTTCCGGCGACCCGAAACTTTTCCCGATTACTTTTATTTTGCTAGATGAATGTTCCCCTAGCTAAATGATGTCCAAAAATATACTTGAAACGCGTTTTTGAACACTTTTACGAAAATGTCGGTTTTGGTCATTTTAAATAAAACGACACTATAAACATCGAAAATGACATCCAACAATTTTTATGAACTTAACATAACATAATATAACTTGTGTAAAAGTTTCACTTTGAACGGAACTCGTTAAACTCGTTTTCGACACAAACCAAATCTGACCAGACACTAGTGTCGCATGGCTCACGCCAGTTATGCGACACTTCGCGTTAGTGACGCATAGGTAATAAACCGTCTATACGCGACACTTCGTTAGTGCCGCTAAAACACTATACCGTCACTTCACAAGTGACGCAGTCTTAACACTTTCGGCAGAAACAACAAGACACTACATAAGTGTCGCTATCATATAACGTTCGGCAGAAACTATAACACTTTCGGTAGAAACATCACGACACTTCATAAGTGTCGCTATCATATAACGTTCGGCAGAAACTATAACACTTTCGGTAGAAACATCACGACACTTCATAAGTGTCGCTATCATATAACGTTCGGCAGAAACTATAACACTTTCGGTAGAAACATCACGACACTTCATAAGTGTCGCTATCATATAACGTTCGGCAGAAACTATAACACTTTCGGTAGAAACATCACGACACTTCATAAGTGTCGCTATCATATAACGTTCGGCAGAAACTATAACACTTTCGGTAGAAACATCACGACACTTCACTAGTGTCGCTACCCTATAACTATCGGCAGAAACCACGCGACACTTGCATAGTGACGCTAGAACATTTATACCGACACTTCATTAGTGTCGCTATCTTCAATATAAACTTATAACTTTCAGTAGAAACGAATAACTCCTAGTTACTACCGATGACGTCACTGATCCTCATACCGTCACTATTATAGTGACGCACTGATGAGAAACTACACTAGATAATGTCACTTACTAAGTGACGCACTGTCTGAATACCGACACTACTTAAGTGTCGCATACACATTGAAACAGATAACATACCACGACACTACCTCAGTGTCGCATGATACACAGAAGTGACGCATATAAGTGACGCTATAACAGGCTGATTGAAACTTACATTTTTACACAAGTATAGAATATACTTAAAACGCAAACGTACTTTACTCGGCGTCACTTATGCATGAAAATACTATACTTGAAAGTATACAACGATACTTGAATACGTACAAGACTATACGAAACTTAACGTGAGATTTCACTCACACACACGTACGAGATTACACTCGAATTACTTAGGAGATTACACTCCAACGAACTTACTCTTGTACACTACACGGGATTGCAACCGATACGAACCTACAAGTTCACTTACTAGTTACGTGCTGGATTACACGTTAACTGATACGAACTTACATACGAATACTTACGAGGTTTCACTCGTACCCTTTGGGGACTAAGCCCATTGGAATGTACATAATCGATACATGTTGTAATACAAACAAACGATCATACGAGTGTACTTTACAACTGTACAACTACTATGAATACATAATAATAATGGATGGAATTATTATTATACACCGATAACAAACGAACCGTACAACTTTTATACAAACTACGATTTACAAACGATTACAAATTTACAAACAAACTAATGGACATTAACTAGTTTGGGAACAACTAGCATGAATACTTTACAAGTATTCCAGTTACTTACTAAACCTTGTGCGTATTAGGACGCTAAGGGTTGCTAGTTCAGGAATACTACTAGCTTACTTACTGCATTGTCTGCCAGACTCAGGTGAGTCTTACAGCCCCTACTTTACTGTTTTTACTCAGGGGTGAGATGCATTACTGTTTTACATGAACACACAAAACTTACTTGCTGCCATGATTTACTTACTGTACGAGATTAACGATACGCCAATTGCATGAGTTTTACGACTAATCCAATGAAATCCTCCTGAATCATAGTTGTTAGTTATGTGATAAGCGCGAGTTTTAGTATATGGATCCATATGGGACTGACAATCCCCGCCCGGGGTAGCACGCACTACCACGAACCGTTCCTGTAGAAACGGGCGTTTCTTACTCGTTCCGTATGAATGTTTTGGATTACATTCATGAGGGGGTACCGATATTTACTGTACGTTAAGCTTCAACTATGGTGGCTCATGGCGATTGTATCAAACGGTTTGCATAATCTGCAACCACCCACTTGCTAAAACTTAATTTAATGATGAGCATATCCTGTGATCATTAATTATTGGCTGGCTATGATTTTCAAATACTACTTGTGTGTTCAAACTGTTTACTTACTTACAAACCTGTGAGATTCACCAACCTTTTTGGTTGACCGTTTTAGTAATGCTTCTCAGGTACACAGCATCAGTAGGGATGCCCAGCAGGATAAGCTTACTTAGCTCGAGTCGCATGCATTACAAGCTTGGAGATTTTATTACATTACTTTTGTACTAGTTGTTATGTATTAGAATCTCTAGGAAATTACTGAACTCGAGCTTGTATTTTGAAACTACTTATGTATTAATGTAATAACTTTTCGAACGTCCCATTTAGAGTCGTTCACTGTATCCTTTGTGCTTGTGATTATTGATTAGTAACACCCAAACATCGCTTCCGCAAACCGTTAAATTTGGGGGTGTTACAATTTGGATGTCCTTGTACTGTCTTAAATACCAGAGATCATCTTGGTAAGTTTCAGAGTAAGGTAGATGAGGGTGTATTTGTTGGATACTCTATTCAAAGCAAGGCTTATAGAGTATTTAACAAAAGGACTAGGATCATAGATGAGACCATGGATGTGACCTTTAATGAACATACATCAAATGTAGAAGGAAAAGGTCCAGAAGTTTTGTTTGATATTGATGCACTAACCCATGCTTTTAGATATCCAGATTTGTCTATTAGTACAGATACAGATGCAGGTACAGATGCAGGTAATGATGCAGGTAAAGATGGGCTTTCAAGCACAAGTCAGACTAAAAAGGATGACTTGCAGTATGTATTGTTTCCTATTTGGTCTCCAGATCCTCCAGAAGCATTCCAGTTAGAGCAAGATGAACCTTCAGATGATTCAAGTGGGTCAAGTAGCAAAAATGGTTCAAAGGATGAAGATGGTTCAATTCCAACAGAAAATCAACCATTCACTTCAAAGGGATCTCATACAGATCCAGAGCATGATTCAGAGAAAGAGCATGATTATCCAAACTATTTTGAACCAAGTCCTCCATTTCAAGTCATGGAAAGGACTTCTTTGTCAGATTCTGAAGCAACTCCAAAGCCTTCAAAAGAAAGAGAGGAAAGAGAGTCTTTCTCAGACTCTGAGGTAGATAATCTATTGGGTTCTAATTTGGAAAGAGATTTACTTGATACTTCTACCTCTAAGTATTTGGTTCATAAAGATCATTCTTTGGATTTGATTATTGGTGATATTATGACTCCTGTTCAGACAAGACATCAAACCAAGGTAAGAGAAGAAGATGTACATACTTCATTATATGTATGTTTTCTTTCTCAGATGGAACCAAAGAAGGCAGTGGAGGCTCTCAAAGATCCAAGCTGGATTGAATCTATGCAGGAAGAATTGTTGCAATTCAAACTGCAAGATGTGTGGGATTTGGTTGATCTTCCAAAAGGAAAGAAAGCTATAGGCACAAGATGGTATAACCAGCAGTGCCACTGCTAGTTCTATTTTTAGGGCTTGGCACTGTCATCAAATAAATACTCAAATACTTCACTTTTTCAATTACGCTTTCAAAATTTTCAAAACCCTTCAATAATCGCTCTCGCTTTGAGTTGTTTATTGTAATTCACTCTTCGTTCGTTCATCAATTACATCAATGGCATCTTCATTGTCATCTGATTCTGATCATTCTACGCTAAGTGTTCATTCTGAACACAATATGAGGGCTTTCTTGAATAAAGAACTTGCCGATGAGTATTTTCACCCTATTATTGATTTCTTGAGTAATTGTCCAGTTACATATGCCCTTACTGTTTGTCCACGATTAATTCGATCGCATATTCAAGAATTCTGGCAGAATGCAAAGGAAGGGAATGTTAATGGCATTACTCACATTCATTCCACTGTCAAGGGTAAGAAGGTAATGGTTACTGAGATTGTTCTAAGAGAGCTTTTACAGTTTGATGATGAAGGTGGAATTCTGGAATTATCGAGAGAAGATTTGTTTAAAGGCATTATGGATATGGGGTATGAAGGTTCAGGAAAGACAAGATCAGAATATACTTTCTTGAAGTCATGGTTTTGTCCTCAATGGAAGTTCTACATTCATACTTTTCTGGTATGTTTGTCTCAAAAGAGAACTAGTTTTAATGAATTTAGTTCTACTATTGCATATCCTATTATCTGCTTGGCACAGGGTATTAAATTTAATATGTCTAGATTTATCTTAGATAATATGGTTAGGAATGTAAAGGGTGATACATTCGTTATGTACCCTAGATTTGTTCAGCTTTTATTGAATAATCAATTGTCAAATCTGCCAGCAGAGGATAGTGTGATTGTTACTTCTACTCTATCTTTGAGGACTATTAAGGCTATGAATCAGTATCAGAATGCTTTTTCTAAGAAGGAAACTGCATTATTTTCTACAATGCTAGTTACTCCTTCTGCCACTGGTGGTGTATTACCAACACCATCTGGACCAAATGATGACAGACCAACAACACAAGTTGGTTCTGAACACACATCAGGAGGTGGCATCAAAAGAAAACAAGGGAACAAACAGCCTACCCAATCTAAAGCCAAGAAATCCAAGAAGGCTACACAGGCTATGGAGATTCCTGTTTCTCCACAGTCTCGGTCAACTGTCCCAACACAACAGGTGAACATACTTGATGAAAATTGTTGAGACATAGATTGTGACAACAGATCTAGCTTGATATAGGACTAGTGTAATTATTATTACGTTTGTATATTGGTTTAGATTTGTAAATAAATATTTGTTTTGTTAGTAATATTCGTTAAACATATTATTGTGTTAAGTTAGACGAATGTTAAATACGAAATAAATAAATAGACGTTTGATGCGAGGCGAGTCGAGATCTCAGGTCGCAGCGAGTTGAGCTGTGAGGTGAGACCTGAACTCGCGAAGCATAAGTCTGGCGAGCCGAGTCTTATACTGGACTTGGGCTGCGAGTTGGACCGAACTCGCCGGCCCATGCGAGCCGAGCCGGACAGAACTATTTAAACGATTTTCTTTAGAAAATCGTTAACACTTTTAACACGTTAACAACTTTTGCATATTCAAAACCTGCGATTCCAGAAAACCAGAGAAAAACAGAACCTAAGGCTAGGCTTTGACGATTCGTTGTTTAAAGCTAAGTCTAGTTAAACGCAATACGAACATATTCGTTGTTAGTAAGATAACACCGTATTGAGGGATTCCGCACCTTAATACTACAGATAACGAAGTTATCGATCCTAAAACTAGGGGACTTACAAAAATGTTCATTCTGGAAGGGCTGCCACTACTGTTTCTAGCCCACTGGCAGGGCAGGATAGTGGTAACATTAATCAGACCCAACCAGAGGCAACTATGTTTGATGAACCTATGGGTGATGATTCAAATGTAGGTCCCAGTACCAATAACCAAGGGACATCTGCAGTGGCAGATGTGGGCAAGGATTCAACTAAGAGGTCACACTCTAATGTTGATGAGCCTAGTGATACTGATGAATTGACGATTTCCTATCTTGTACATGATATCAATAAACTGTGGAGTAAATATGAGAGGGAAAGGGCTTACAGAAAAGAGGCTCAACAGAAAATTCAAGCTCAGGATGAGTTCATTGCTAAGCAGAAGGAGATCATTGATCATCAGAAGGCAGAGTTGCTTGATGTGCAGAATAGATTGGTAATGCTTGAGGAGGCTGTAACACCCCCAAATTTAATGGTTTGCGGAAGCGAGTTTTGGGTGTTACTAATCAATAATCACAAGCACAAAGGATACAGTGAACGACTCTAAATGAGACGTTCGAAAAGTTATTACATTAATACATAAGTAGTTCAAAATACAAGCTCGAGTTCAGTAATTTCCTAGAGATTCTAGTACATAACAGTAAGTACAAAAAGTAATGCAATAAAATCTCCAAGCTTGTAATGCATGCGACTCGAGCTAAGTAAGCTTATCCTGCTGGGCATCCCTACTGATGCTGTGTACCTGAGAAGCATTACTAAAACGGTCAACCAAAAAGGTTGGTGAATCTCACAGGTTTGTAAATAAGTAAACAGTTTGAACACACATGTATTATTTGTAAATCATAGCCAGCCAGTAATTAATGATCACAGGTTATGCTCATCATTAACTTAAGTTTTAATAAGTGGGTGGTTGCAAGTCTTGCAAACCGTTTGATACAATCGCCATGAGCCCCCATAGTTGATGCTTAACGTACAGTAAATATCGGTACCCCCTCATGAATGCAATCCAAAACATTCATACGGAACGAGTAAGAAACGCCCGTTTCTACAGGAACGGTTCGTGGTAGTGCGTGCTACCCCGGGCGGGGATTGTCAGTCCCATATGGATCCATATACTAAAACTCGCGCTTATCACATAACTAACAACTATGGTTCAGGAGGATTTCATTGGATTAGTCGTAAACCCATGCAATTGGCGTATCGTTAATTTCGTACAGTAAGTAATTCATGGCAGCAAGTAAGTTTTGTGTGTTCATGTAAAACAGTAATGCATCTCACCCCTGAGTATAAAACAGTAAAGTAGGGGCTGTAAGACTCACCTGAGCCTAGCAGACAAAGTAGTAGGTAAGCAAGTAGTATCCCGAACTAGCAACCCTTAGCGTCCTAATACGCGCAAGGTTTAGTAAGTAAATGGAATACTTGTAAAGTATCCATGCTAGTTGTTCCCAAACTAGTTAATGTCCATTAGTTTGTTTATAAGTTTGTAAATCGTAGTTTGTATAAAAGTTGTACGGTTCGTTTGTTATCGGAGTATAATAATAATTCCTTCCATTATTATTATGCATTCGTAATAGTTGTACAGTTGTAAAGTATGTTCGTATGATCGTTTGCTTGTATTACAACCTGTATCGTTTGTGTACGTTCCAATGGGCTTAGACCCCAAAGGGTACGAGTGAAACCTCGTAAGTATTCGTATGTATGTTCGTATCAGTTAACGTGTAATCCAGCACGTAACTAGTGAGTGAACTTGTAAGTTTGTATCGGATGTAATCCCGTGTAATGTACAAGTGTATGTTCGTTGGAGTGTAATCTCCTAAGTATTTCCAAGTGTAATCCCGTACGCGTGTGTGAGTGAAATCTCACGTTTAGTTTAGTATAGTCTTGTACATATCCAAGTATTTTTGTATACTTTCAAAAGTATAGTATTTTCAGGTATAAGTAGTATCGTATTTGATTTAGTAGTTGAAAAGTGGTTCCAACACTTAGAAAATATTTAGTTTTCTGTTCTGGGCATTATGCGACACTATAATGCGACACTTAGTAAAAATATGACTTTTCAAGGTTCTGGTTTGTGCGACGTAGCATGCGACGTAGCATGCGACGTAGGGTGATACGTCGCATGATGCGACCTTCGCAAATCAATGCGACGTAGGTTCGGTTTGCGACGTAAAAGTCTACGTCGCTATGTGCGACGTCCGCAAGTTAATGCGACGTAAAAGGCTGCGTCGCTAGTGCGACGTTGGGATTTTTGTGCGACGTAGGCCGCGACGTCGCTAAATGCGACGTTGGCCACAAAATGTGACGTTTTGAGGTCAAACGTTCGATTCTTGACCCGAGGCTTTTACCTAAGTCATATTATGGCTAATAATCACTTTATCAACTGAGTTTTCGGTTCTAGAGGTCCTCGAGGTGTCGGTTTTTAGTTAATCTTTTCTAAAGTTTTGACACAATATGTATATGTTTGTAAATTGATTTTTATAGCAAAACGAGGGCGTTTCTGGGCTAAACCTTCTTCACGAAAGTTGTAGCCGACGAAAAGACGAAGATTTTATGTTTAGAAAGTTTTCGCTAGTTTCAAACGTATGATTTTATAAAAATTCGAGAAGTGGACTGATCTCAGTTTAGTGGTTTCCTGTTTCAGATTCTTGACTCGGTTCCAACCCTCGATTTAACCCATTTGTAGTCCATTTCAAGCCTAACGAAAAATCACACATATTCTCATATATCTAAAGTTCATTTCTGCATTTTATGGTATTTTCTTATGTCCGTTTACTATTTTAAACAAAAATAAAAGTGAAGTGTGGTCAGATTTGGTTCCAAACAGAACTAAGTCTAAAGTTCTAGTATTAGCCGAAGATGGGTGTATTTCTGGGCAAAACGCCCTTCATGAAAGTCGTAGGCGACGAAGAGACGAAGATTTCTTATTTAGAAAGTTTTCGTTGATTTTGAACACACGATTTTATAAAAAATCCGGAAGTGGACTGTTTTCAGTGGTGGTTCTCGGTTTAAGTTTTCGAGTTCCAAAAACGAGTTTTAACGTATAATTTGGACATTATAAAGCTAGGGAAACAACATATATGTAAAATAATGATAATCGGAAAAGTTTACGAGTCGCCGGAAAACTTACAAAGTTGTCGAAACGAAAATCCGAAAAGATACGATTGTAGCCCTCGTTCTCGTGATCGTCGTTGCTCCTTTGCGTTTTGTGATCAAAGCTCGTTTTGTGGTGTTTTTATGGTGGTTTGTAGTCGGTTTTAGAGAGAGAGAGAGAGTGAACCGATTGGGAGAGAGAGAGGGAGAGAAATGATTGAGAGAGTGTGGGTGTTTGTGTGTTGAAGTGGATGAAAGGGTGAGGGTTTGGCACCCCTTACCCTTGGCCGGTTTTGGTGGGGTCCACCATGTGTGGATCTCATCAAATTTTGTTCCTCCGTGTTTGCGCTCCGTGCGGTGTTCGTTTCCCCGGTCGTTTAAACGTTAAAATAGTTTTTATACGCGATTAATATACGTTTTAAAATACGAGTCGTTCCCCGGTATTTTTGTTGGAGTATTTAAATAAAATACTTGATTCTAAGTTATAAAATATAACTTCGTTTAGTTTTGTCGGTTTATCGAGTTTTCGTAGAGTTCGGTAACGTTTTAATCAAAACGTACGTTTTCCGTTATATTATAAACATAATATAAAGTAACAATCAAAGTAATTAAATAATTTCACATTATTTAATAATTGTGTTATCAGTGTACGCAAGTTTGTACGATTGTAGTTTTATACGATATTTGTACGACTCGTATACGCGTATATATACATATAATCCATCCATATATATATATATAGTAAGTAATGTATTTAATCCTATTTCATATTAAATACAAGTAATAAACAAGTAATTAGGAAAATTTTTAATTTGGCCCTAATTTCGGGGTTGTTACATTCTCCCCTTGTTATGAAAATTTCGTCCCGAAATTTGTTCGAAGTAGTAATCGATAGTAGGGTAGGTCCTACAGTGTTTGAAATCAAGTAGTTGTCAGGTGGTAACTTACCCTAATTTTAGTTGCCTGAAGGTAGTGGGCATTGGGCCTTAAGATGGCCAGCACTCCCACAGTTGAAGCAGAGTTTCACCTTAGGAGGGTTCGTACTCTTAGGGTAGGATTTGCATTGACCCGTGGGTATGGTACATGGGTTGTCATGATGCCGAGTGCATTGGGAACAGTAGGGTTTATTTCCTAAGTAAACCTTCACCCTTTTTGCTGGAGGCGGGGTACAGTCAGTGTCGGTATCCTCTTCAGTAGGAGTACCATGTGAAGTTGGTGGTGAAGTAGGGTTTTCTAAAGCTATCAAACGCAGCTCGTACTCATGCATACGCAGGTCATTCTGGAAGGCAATTCGTCGTAAGTCATCAATGTCTTCACGTGCTTCAGTCAGTTGTTTTCGCAGCAAATCGATAGTTTGGTTGAGGTGGCTGACTGAATTAGCAGTCAAGGTTACATCAACTGGTGCTTTTGTAGCAGTTGGAGCAGCAGTAACAGCAGGTGTCATTTCTGATTCAGCGGAGTGTTCTGTATCACACTCGAGTTCGAGAAGGTAAGGAAACATAGTTGGTTCCTCACTGAGCAGTTCATCATCCAAAGTAGGGTTGTTGACGGAGGGAGTTGTCATTTCCTACGAAATAAGTGTTCTATTTAAGAATTTGCCTCAAGTAAGTGAAGTTATATTAATTTATCTGTTAAATGAACGAATAGCAGACGGGTTCCCGGTCTCAACCAGTGTGAGATAATTGGGAAGGGAGTTTGGTTACTTTATCTAAAGTATAAGGCAAATCGTGTCGTCGGAATTTAGGTAGTCGGTCGTTTCCTAATCCTATTGTGTACTTAGGATCAAAGAAAACACACAGAGTAAAACACAGTTGTATATAAATCATTAAACGAGAGATTTATGAGAAAACAGATTCGGGTAGTCAAAGAATGAGCGTACCCGGGTTGAGTAGATCGCAAAGTCTCGGGTTGTCATCCTCCCTAGCGTTAATTACATAAGCCCTACTTCTCGTATTGTTGTTGGTTCGGAGTTTCAGTTTTGGGCAGTCCTTCCTGAAGTGCCCGGTACCATTGCACTCATAGCAGGTCTTGGGTGCAGGAGTATCAGTAACAGTAAGATTGGTTTTACAGTCTTGGGTCAGGTGCCCGAATTTCTTGCATTTGAAACAGGGACAGGAGCCGTTATGATGACGACTACATTTGGAGCAGAAAGGCTTGCTCCCCTTGTAAGCCTTTGAGTCAATGGCATTGCCAGTGGCAGGCTTTTTGTCAGAGGTTGGGTTGGATGAGTGGGGAATCACTTCCCATTTACGTTTGTTATTCGCGGGTGGGGTTGAAGTCGAGCCACGACGAACAGAATTTGCTGTTAACTCGTGAGCCATACGAATGGCGCTCTGAATGGTTCCTGGTTTGGACGAAGTAACTAAGTCCTGTAGTCTCTCGGGGAGTCCATCAACGTACTTTTCGATCCTTTTGTATTCAGGATCAACCATGGATGGGCACAGAAGTGCCAGCTGATGAAAACGGTTGGTGTAACCGGTGATATCGTCACCTTGCATCTTGTGATTCCAGAATTCTAATTCCAACTGTTTCAGCTCGTCTCTTGGGCAGTACTCGCCCCTCAGCATGTTCTTCAGTTCATTCCACGGTAATTTGTAAGCATCAGCAACGCTCACAGTTTGCGCGTAAGTGTTCCACCAGGTTAAGGCGATTTCAGAAAAGGTGCTAGCGGCGAATTTGACTTTATCCTCTTCCTTGCAGTTGCAGATGAGGAACACTGATTCAATTTTCTCGGTCCAACGAATTAGACCAATTGCTCCTTCAGTACCTTGAAAAGTCAAGGGTTTGCAGTTATGGAAGTCTTTGTAGGTGCAGGTTTTGGGTTGCGGTCCATTAGTAGCTGTATCTTCGCTACCAGGGTTTGATGTTCGGGTAGCTAGGGCTTGAGCCACGCTACGGGCAATTATACCCGCTACTTCGGCTTCAGTAAGCATGATTTGACGTCGAGGAGGCATGTTCCTTGAAACAATAATAAAGAACATGTGAGGATTTGAATAAGAATTATGGCGGTGATGATTTAGTACATTTAAGAAATTTCGTCAACGGTTGAAATTGGTTCAAAGTTTGTGCGTTATAAGTAAATTTATACAGTTTCGAAATTTTTTTTTTGAAAATTTCATAAAACATTTTGTAAGAAATTTTTGTAACATGTTTGACAAAAATACGTTTGTTATAAATTTTTGATGAATAAAAGAAATCGGTTGTATAATTTGAAGTCTGACGGAGACTTGAGTTGAAAATAACTTTATCAGGTTACACCTATCGGTACGGTGAGGTACGTTGTAAAATGTTATAAACGTCGAATTAAGAAAACAGAATCCCGATCTTCATATCAAAGGATATTCGATTAGCTAGGGTTGTCAGTTATAATGATGTGGAAGTCTTCAGACGTATGAATTCGTAAAAGTTGAATAAAATAGAATGACGAGAATCGAGTTGTCGTTTGGTTAATGTAAGTTGAAAAATAAGTTTCACGGTAGTCGAGAGAGAGTATCGTATCGGGGAAAAAGGCCTATGTATATATATATATATCACATAACTGCCTAGTTCGTGTCTAGCACAATCAAGTAAAAGTCCCGGTTCTCTCGAGGTCAGAGTCAACTATTGCATTCCTGTTCAACATAACCCCTTTCAGAACTCACATCATCTTCATTTAATTGTACATAGTTGATCAGGCTATGTTAAATTAAACTTGTATGCTGTAATTCCTGAACCAGTTATACTTAATGAGGAATACTGCCTAACGGTCATAGTCTAGGCCCACTAAATGCAACCTAGTTCACTATAACCTTAGGCTCTGATACCAATCTGTAACACCCCCAAATTTAATGGTTTGCGGAAGCGAGTTTTGGGTGTTACTAATCAATAATCACAAGCACAAAGGATACAGTGAACGACTCTAAATGAGACGTTCGAAAAGTTATTACATTAATACATAAGTAGTTCAAAATACAAGCTCGAGTTCAGTAATTTCCTAGAGATTCTAGTACATAACAGTAAGTACAAAAAGTAATGCAATAAAATCTCCAAGCTTGTAATGCATGCGACTCGAGCTAAGTAAGCTTATCCTGCTGGGCATCCCTACTGATGCTGTGTACCTGAGAAGCATTACTAAAACGGTCAACCAAAAAGGTTGGTGAATCTCACAGGTTTGTAAATAAGTAAACAGTTTGAACACACATGTATTATTTGTAAATCATAGCCAGCCAGTAATTAATGATCACAGGTTATGCTCATCATTAACTTAAGTTTTAATAAGTGGGTGGTTGCAAGTCTTGCAAACCGTTTGATACAATCGCCATGAGCCCCCATAGTTGATGCTTAACGTACAGTAAATATCGGTACCCCCTCATGAATGCAATCCAAAACATTCATACGGAACGAGTAAGAAACGCTCGTTTCTACAGGAACGGTTCGTGGTAGTGCGTGCTACCCCGGGCGGGGATTGTCAGTCCCATATGGATCCATATACTAAAACTCGCGCTTATCACATAACTAACAACTATGGTTCAGGAGGATTTCATTGGATTAGTCGTAAACCCATGCAATTGGCGTATCGTTAATTTCGTACAGTAAGTAATTCATGGCAGCAAGTAAGTTTTGTGTGTTCATGTAAAACAGTAATGCATCTCACCCCTGAGTATAAAACAGTAAAGTAGGGGCTGTAAGACTCACCTGAGCCTAGCAGACAAAGTAGTAGGTAAGCAAGTAGTATCCCGAACTAGCAACCCTTAGCGTCCTAATACGCGCAAGGTTTAGTAAGTAAATGGAATACTTGTAAAGTATCCATGCTAGTTGTTCCCAAACTAGTTAATGTCCATTAGTTTGTTTATAAGTTTGTAAATCGTAGTTTGTATAAAAGTTGTACGGTTCGTTTGTTATCGGAGTATAATAATAATTCCTTCCATTATTATTATGCATTCGTAATAGTTGTACAGTTGTAAAGTATGTTCGTATGATCGTTTACTTGTATTACAACCTGTATCGTTTGTGTACGTTCCAATGGGCTTAGACCCCAAAGGGTACGAGTGAAACCTCGTAAGTATTCGTATGTATGTTCGTATCAGTTAACGTGTAATCCAGCACGTAACTAGTGAGTGAACTTGTAAGTTTGTATCGGATGTAATCCCGTGTAATGTACAAGTGTATGTTCGTTGGAGTGTAATCTCCTAAGTATTTCCAAGTGTAATCCCGTACGCGTGTGTGAGTGAAATCTCACGTTTAGTTTAGTATAGTCTTGTACATATCCAAGTATTTTTGTATACTTTCAAAAGTATAGTATTTTCAGGTATAAGTAGTATCGTATTTGATTTAGTAGTTGAAAAGTGGTTCCAACACTTAGAAAATATTTAGTTTTCTGTTCTGGGCATTATGCGACACTATAATGCGACACTTAGTAAAAATATGACTTTTCAAGGTTCTGGTTTGTGCGACGTAGCATGCGACGTAGGGTGATACGTCGCATGATGCGACCTTCGCAAATCAATGCGACGTAGGTTCGGTTTGCGACGTAAAAGTCTACGTCGCTATGTGCGACGTCCGCAAGTTAATGCGACGTAAAAGGCTGCGTCGCTAGTGCGACGTTGGGATTTTTGTGCGACGTAGGCCGCGACGTCGCTAAATGCGACGTTGGCCACAAAATGTGACGTTTTGAGGTCAAACGTTCGATTCTTGACCCGAGGCTTTTACCTAAGTCATATTATGGCTAATAATCACTTTATCAACTGAGTTTTCGGTTCTAGAGGTCCTCGAGGTGTCGGTTTTTAGTTAATCTTTTCTAAAGTTTTGACACAATATGTATATGTTTGTAAATTGATTTTTATAGCAAAACGAGGGCGTTTCTGGGCTAAACCTTCTTCACGAAAGTTGTAGCCGACGAAAAGACGAAGATTTTATGTTTAGAAAGTTTTCGCTAGTTTCAAACGTATGATTTTATAAAAATTCGAGAAGTGGACTGATCTCAGTTTAGTGGTTTCCTGTTTCAGATTCTTGACTCGGTTCCAACCCTCGATTTAACCCATTTGTAGTCCATTTCAAGCCTAACGAAAAATCACACATATTCTCATATATCTAAAGTTCATTTCTGCATTTTATGGTATTTTCTTATGTCCGTTTACTATTTTAAACAAAAATAAAAGTGAAGTGTGGTCAGATTTGGTTCCAAACAGAACTAAGTCTAAAGTTCTAGTATTAGCCGAAGATGGGTGTATTTCTGGGCAAAACGCCCTTCATGAAAGTCGTAGGCGACGAAGAGACGAAGATTTCTTATTTAGAAAGTTTTCGTTGATTTTGAACACACGATTTTATAAAAAATCCGGAAGTGGACTGTTTTCAGTGGTGGTTCTCGGTTTAAGTTTTCGAGTTCCAAAAACGAGTTTTAACGTATAATTTGGACATTATAAAGCTAGGGAAACAACATATATGTAAAATAATGATAATCGGAAAAGTTTACGAGTCGCCGGAAAACTTACAAAGTTGTCGAAACGAAAATCCGAAAAGATACGATTGTAGCCCTCGTTCTCGTGATCGTCGTTGCTCCTTTGCGTTTTGTGATCAAAGCTCGTTTTGTGGTGTTTTTATGGTGGTTTGTAGTCGGTTTTAGAGAGAGAGAGAGAGTGAACCGATTGGGAGAGAGAGAGGGAGAGAAATGATTGAGAGAGTGTGGGTGTTTGTGTGTTGAAGTGGATGAAAGGGTGAGGGTTTGGCACCCCTTACCCTTGGCCGGTTTTGGTGGGGTCCACCATGTGTGGATCTCATCAAATTTTGTTCCTCCGTGTTTGCGCTCCGTGCGGTGTTCGTTTCCCCGGTCGTTTAAACGTTAAAATAGTTTTTATACGCGATTAATATACGTTTTAAAATACGAGTCGTTCCCCGGTATTTTTGTTGGAGTATTTAAATAAAATACTTGATTCTAAGTTATAAAATATAACTTCGTTTAGTTTTGTCGGTTTATCGAGTTTTCGTAGAGTTCGGTAACGTTTTAATCAAAACGTACGTTTTCCGTTATATTATAAACATAATATAAAGTAACAATCAAAGTAATTAAATAATTTCACATTATTTAATAATTGTGTTATCAGTGTACGCAAGTTTGTACGATTGTAGTTTTATACGATATTTGTACGAATCGTATACGCGTATATATACATATAATCCATCCATATATATATATATATAGTAAGTAATGTATTTAATCCTATTTCATATTAAATACAAGTAATAAACAAGTAATTAGGAAAATTTTTAATTTGGCCCTAATTTCGGGGTTGTTACAGAGGCTGTCAACAATATTCTTCTACCTGCAAATAAGTTAAAGGAATCTTCAGGCAAGGGGGAGAAGAAAGCAGATGATGATAATATGTCTGAAGATGATGGTTCAAGAAAAGCAGGTGATGATGATGATGATGATGATTCATATGGACCTCATGATGATATGAGTGGAGCAATGATAAATATTGATGAGATGCATGATGATTCTGCAGCTACAGAGGTGCTTGAGCTTGATGATAATACAGTTGAGATGGATATATGTGAGCATAATGAGGCACAATTAGAAGACACTGTGGAGTTAGTGTTTGATGATAAAGATGATGATTATGTGCAGAGCAGGGATAAGGCTGAGGAGGAGCTCAATGTCTCTGATTATGTGATACATGAAAGTTTAGATGATGAGATGGTAAATACTGCAGATGACAGAAGAATGGTGGTATATACTGGTGAAGATTTTTCTGAAAATGTTAATACAAGTGATGGTGCAGGAGCAAAGCAGCAGACTGATGAAACAGATGAAACAGTTTATCAGGTATTTCCATTGAATAAAGGGTTGCCTGAGAAAGCTGCACTTAGATTATATTTTTGGGATGTGATGGGTGCTAACCTGGAAAATAAGAAAAGAGTCAGTTTCAGTGATAGGCCAGTGTATGAGGTGGTTGATGATGTTGAAAAAGAGATGAAAGAAGGAGAAGTTGAGATTAAGGGGGAGCAATCAAAGTCAATTGATGAAGAGAAGAAGTTGCAGACCTTTACAAGAAAGAAATCTATTCCCAGAAGAAAGCCAACTAATACTTTATCCCCTGTCAAAACTTCTACCACTGTTGTCACAATTTCAACCACTGTCAACACTAATACAACCACTGTTACATCTACCCCTGTTAGTACACCAACACCTACCACTGTTGATACACCAATCACCACTGCTGTCATATCAACCCCTGCCACAACTACCACAACAACAAGATCAAGAGAGGTACCTGTTACAATAAGAGAACCAACTTCATCACTCAAGCCTGAGTCTAAATTATCTGTGATTGATCCAAAAGACAAAGGTAAAGGAAAGTTAAAAGAAAAATCAAAAGTGAAAGAAATTAAAGAACCTCATCTTGAGTCTCATGATATGCTAAGGATGCAAGTAGAAGAAAGGGAAAGATTGATAAGGAGAGCTGCAGAAGCTAAAGCTGAAGAAGAGGGTGATGATGTTAAAATGATTTTGGATGATCTGAGTGTAGTGACTATTACACAGAAAGCTACAGAGATTGTTAAAGAAAAGACTGCACAAGGATTAAAGCTTCCTGCTCAGAGAGTTCATGATTATTTAAAGAAGAAGAAAGGTAATGAAGAGGAAGAGTTATCTTCTGGATTTTTGTTGATGAAAAAGTCAAATGAAGAAAGGGCTAGAAAGAAAAAGCAAGAGGAATTAGCCAAGAAGAGGAGTAAACCTTTACCATATGCTGAAAGGAGAAGACAAATGATCAATGCTCTGTCTGAAAATTATGCCCCAGCTAAAATTGTTAAAGGATGGAATATGCAAAAGCTGGAACAGGCATATGATAGGTATATGGGTAGAGATGAGGAGTGGACCAAGAAATTGGAAGAGAATAGGCATTTGAATGCATTGATAAAGGAGAAGAAAGAAAAAGCAGATAGGGAAATGGTAAAGTTTTTGAAAGAAGAAGAAGAAAGAAGAGAAAAAGTAGCTGTTGAGGCAGCAGAGAAAGCCTTAGAGGATAAGCAGAATGAAGTCAGAAGAAATTCATGGAAAAATCAGATTTCTAAAGACAATGTTATTCCTGACATTCCAAGATTTGATCCAGAACTGAAAAAGAGAATCAAGATTCTGACTGATAGCAAGGAGATTTCTGAAGGACCAAGAAAGGCTAGAATTATAAATTGGGAAGGAGTAGCAATTGATTATGGTTTCAGAAAAATGATCCTTGAGATCAAGATTGAAAGGGAAAGAGGATTTGATGATCATGTTGGGAGTATGATTGATTTGCTCAGAATCTGTACAAGAGATGATCTTATGGAGTTGTATCAAGTGAGCAGAATCAGGAATAGAAAGAACTCTGAGGCTGTGATTGAAAGACAAATGATGGAGTTATTGCAAAGCATGTTTGAACCAGCCAGCATGTATCATTTATTCTTTCACTGTCATCAAAGGGTTATAACCTGGAGATATTTTGCCAGAGCTGGAGTACACATGGTAGTATTTAACAATGGGCAGGTGATCTACATGTTTGATGATCGACACTATGTGCTGGGAACAGGGCTGCTGAATAGATTGGTTGATTTGAAGTTATCTACAACCATCATTACTGAAGGAGCTTACAGAGCTTTATACATGGTGTTCAATCAACTGCATAAGAGGCAAACGATGAAGGAGATAGAAGAAGAAAAGAAGGATTGAAACTTGAATCATTACTCTGAATGATCAAGTTTAGGGGGAGATTGTTGAGAACTGAGACACTGCTAGATTTGCTCAGAATACAAGTATTGTGCCGCTGTTAGAAGTACTACCACTGTTAGTAGTTGCCACTGCTAGTTAGTAGCTGCCGCTGTCAAGTAGTTTGTCTAACAGTGCCACTGTTAGTGTGTAGTTTGTATTTTGTATCAAGTACTCAACCACTGTTGATAATATACGAGTACTACCCCTGTTAGTGATATAGATAACCACTGTTGGTTAGATATAGTTGAATAGAGAGAATTATGGAATAGATATGATTCCATAATAGTTTGATTCTGTAAAGGACTCTATATGTTATAAATAGAGATCCTGTAAAACCCTAGAGTACGACGAATTCATTCTAGTTATTAGCTTCAAGGTTGTAAACCCTAACACAAATTGTGTGTTCGTATTATTGTTAATAATATTGAAGCTTTTGGTTAGATATTCTGTTATATACAAGTTTGTTCTTCAAGTTATTAATAAACTATTCCGCAAGCTTATTAATAATCAATCAAAGTAATACATACTAAGATCTCTAGCTGGGATCATCAAGCTCCCTTTGCACGTACATCCAGATCAACAAGAATGTTGTGACCTTTATCAAATTGTCGAGCCATATCTGTAAAAACACAAATGACAACAATCTAAAGCACGTTAACAAATTTTAAACTATAACATATTATGAAAACGTAATCATCAAATGTCTTAGTTTTAAATTATATATATAACTTGTTACATAATTGTCTCAAGTCGTATACATAAATATGTAACATATATAACTTATAACTAATAAGTCGTAAGTTCAATATGTAATTTCCGTTAATTACTTGTTAATAGGAAATTCTCAAGTCTATAACGTTTTATAAAACAAATATATATATTATACCGCTAATATAAAATTAGGACACGCCACTCAATTACTCTGAATTGGTAGACTTTCGATATAAACATATATAAGTTCATACGAATCCAAAATTTACCAGTTATTACTTAAAAAGTCTTAACCTATTTTTTAAAAAAAAATTGAAATCCTGGACTCGCAGAGTAATAACATGCGAACTGGTAAAAACAATCGGTTGATTATTGACCTTTGTTCGAATCTCTGGTGGATTGATCGATTCGTCATAGTGTATATCCGTCCAGAAATCTGTAAGAATCGCCTGAGAAATAGGTGGAGATGCAGTAACAGCATACCGAATACGTGAACGTGCCAAAAATGTAAGCACCTGAGCTACTCTATTAGCTCCCTTTGCACGTACATCCAGATCAACAAGAATGTTGTGACCTTTATCAAATTGTCGAGCCATATCTGTAAAAACACAAATGACAACAATCTAAAGCACGTTAACAAATTTTAAACTATAACATATTATGAAAACGTAATCATCAAATGTCTTAGTTTTAAATTATATATATAACTTGTTACATAATTGTCTCAAGTCGTATACATAAATATGTAACATATATAACTTATAACTAATAAGTCGTAAGTTCAATATGTAATTTCCGTTAATTACTTGTTAATAGGAAATTCTCAAGTCTATAACGTTTTATAAAACAAATATATATATTATACCGCTAATATAAAATTAGGACACGCCACTCAATTACTCTGAATTGGTAGACTTTCGATATAAACATATATAAGTTCATACGAATCCAAAATTTACCAGTTATTACTTAAAAAGTCTTAACCTATTTTTTAAAAAAAAATTGAAATCCTGGACTCGCAGAGTAATAACATGCGAACTAGTAAAAACAATCGGTTGATTATTGACCTTTGTTCGAATCTCTGGTGGATTGATCGATTCGTCATAGTGTATATCCGTCCAGAAATCTGTAAGAATCGCCTGAGAAATAGGTGGAGATGCAGTAACAGCATACCGAATACGTGAACGTGCCAAAAATGTAAGCACCTGAGCTACTCTATTAGATCCCTTTGCACGTACATCCAGATCAACAAGAATGTTGTGACCTTTATCAAATTGTCGAGCCATATCTGTAAAAACACAAATGACAACAATCTAAAGCACGTTAACAAATTTTAAACTATAACATATTATGAAAACGTAATCATCAAATGTCTTAGTTTTAAATTATATATATAACTTGTTACATAATTGTCTCAAGTCGTATACATAAATATGTAACATATATAACTTATAACTAATAAGTCGTAAGTTCAATATGTAATTTCCGTTAATTACTTGTTAATAGGAAATTCTCAAGTCTATAACGTTTTATAAAACAAATATATATATTATACCGCTAATATAAAATTAGGACACGCCACTCAATTACTCTGAATTGGTAGACTTTCGATATAAACATATATAAGTTCATACGAATCCAAAATTTACCAGTTATTACTTAAAAAGTCTTAACCTATTTTTTAAAAATATATAAACATATATAAGTTCATTCTCAAGTCAACTCGCAATTGGATTCGCATCCAATTGAACTCGCTAATCAAGTCGATCCGCAGATCAACTCGCCAGTCGATCCACTAATCAACTCGATCCGCTAGTCAACTCGCTGCGAGTTGAATCGTAAACTCAACTCGTTTGATGAACGTCCATCACGAGTTTAAACTAAAAATCGATGATTTTGTTAGTTTTAACACGATCAATCGATACATTTACGTTTATTAATGTTTGTTTAACATTAACCACAAGGATTCGAGTTCTAACAGTCCATTAATCTACGTGAATCGATCAAACATTAAACCGAAACCCTAGTGATATAAAAACTTCGATTTCGTGTTAATTATACGGTGAAATGTGTTGATTTATACCTCAAAATGTTCGCAAACTAAAGATGAATAATTGTTACGGATCAAAAACTCGTTCCTCGTACTCGTAGAATCAAAATCAAACGAAAATATAGTTTTCGCCTCGTTTCGCCAGTAAGTGGATCCGCACAGTATAAGTGAACTCGCGAATATGTTGTGGGCTCGGTGGTCTGGTTGACTCGTTTGACCTCCCCTTTATACTCTGTATTCGATTCGCGAGAGTGGAACTCGCTCGCAGGATTAAATTAAAATGCGAACTAAACACTAAGTATAAATTAAAACAAATCATTTGTACAAGTCTAAAATAAAATTATTTTTCACTTGTATTTGTTACGATTGTTCAACTCAAAATAGAAAATATTCAGTATAATTTAATTCCACAGGGTAAATTCTAATAAACACAAAAACTTTAATTAAACATAAAGATAAAAAATAAAATAAAATAAGATAAAAACACAATTATATAAACATTGGTATCAAGTATCATTTTATTAATCACATGAACAAAAACAAAATACATAAACAAAATGAATAAGAATTTATCTGCTTAGGGATCATATTAGTAAGAATAAGCAATTAAATATGTATTTAAAAAGTCTAAGCAGATTGGTAGAATACATACCTCATGAAATTCAAATAAATTACTATAAAGTTACAACTAAATTTATCATTTATACATTTATATTTATAAAACTATATCTTAGGTACCTTTATCCACATAGCATAATTAATAAATGCATTACTCACTGAATAATTTTAATTATAGACAATTCAAGACGATTACCGGTATTATGATCCACATAAACAAATTATACTCGATTTTCTAAGCAAACACTTTATTGTTAGTTTGAATATTATCAAGTGCTTCCTATTATATGACATACTGAAGAATTTCAAGTAAAATTCATGACACTGCATCATTAAATTTCAAGGTAGTGGTTACTAAATGATGTATCTTTTCGAAACATATAACATACACTTGAATTTTAAGATTAGACAAATATCAGACATACCTTGAATATGCTATGTTATCCAAGTCTGTACTTAGTACAACAGAGGATCCCTTCTAGAATGATTCAGAATATATTTGAGAATATTAATTTAATTAAAGGCTTCAGATCTGTACTCAGTTCAACACAGTTATCAGTAATTAAGTTAATACCCATATTTCTACTATTTGTCAATTGAAATTAAAAAAGCATGATAACAGTGTATGGCAATACCATCACTCAACAATTAAGACTAATGTCATACATCATAGAATAGTAACACAAAATAATAAACAAGATGTTAATTAACTTCTTAAGGCTTAGAAAATTTCATATAATTTGCCTACCAGTACATCATATGATGAAGCCATCTAAAGTTTTCACTAAAAATAGACAAATTATAACTTGTGGATATAGGTGTACAATCAAATAAATATAAACACATACCTGATAGAACTGCTGTAGTTCTAAAGTAACGTTATTTGAACCTACTAACATATCATCCTTAGGACTTAAGCTTATTATTGTAAAGCTTATTCTCCTAATGTACTATCATTTCCCTTAGTTTTTGCAGATAAAAACTTAAACATTTTACAGAATATTATATCTATATCCTTTAATGGAGGCGATTCCCCTTAGGTAACAAGCAAATACGCCTTTTTTTTTCGTTTTTTTTAACACATAGAAATACTAACTATTACTAAAATACCCTTGGAAGACTAATCACTCTGGATTTCTCATTCCGTTCAGTTGAACCAATGTCTCAAATCTTGCTCTGTCAAACGCCTTTGTGTATAAGTCTGCTAAGTTATCCAATGATGGAACCTTAACTAACCTTATCATTTTCTTTTCAGCACAATCTCTAATAAAATGATGTCGAATATCAATATGCTTAGTTTTACTGTGCTTCACCGGATTATTGGTGATCGACATAGTTGATTCATTATCAATCATCATAGGAGTATTGGTTATATTTAACCCGTAATCCCGCAGTTGCTGTCGAATCCATAGAACTTGAGAGCAACAGCTGCCAGCTGCAACATACTCAGCTTCACATGTAGAAATGGCTACCGAGGTTTACTTCTTGCACTGCCAGGATACTAATCTACCTCCTAGGAATTGACATCCTCCGGTCGTAGATTTCCTATTCTGATTGCATCCTCCATAATCCGAATCAGTATAAGCTACGAGATCTAAGTCTCCATCAATCGGATACCAAAGACCCAGCTTAGGTTTCCCTTTGAGGTAACGAAAGATTCGTTTAACAGCTTGCATATGTGACTCTTTCGGATTAGCCTGATATCTTGCGCATAAACAAACAGCAAACATTATGTCAGGCCTAGAGGCTGTTAGATACATTAGTGATCCAATCATGGCTCTATAAAGAGTTGGATCCACATCGCTATCACTCGATGTATCTGGACCTAGTCCATGATTGACTGGAATTGGAGTATTGTAGACCTTACATTCATCCATCTTAAAGTGTTCTAATAGTTCATATGAATATTTAGATTGATGAATAAAGAATCCATCATTCTTTTGATCAACTTGTAATCCTAAGAAGAAATTCAATTCTCCCATTGCAGACATTTCAAACCTTTTTCTCATGACTTTCTCGAATTCTTGACACATCTTTTCATCAGACGATCCAAAGATAATGTCATCAACATAAACTTGCACGAGAAGAAAGTCTTTCTTCTTCCATTTTACAAACAGTGTACTATCAATCGATCCTCTTGTAAATCCATTCTCAAGTAGATACATTGATAGTGTTCAATACCATGCCCTAGGTGCTTGATGTAATCCATATAGAGCCTAATTTAAACGATATACTCTATCTGGATACTCAGGATCAGCAAACCCTGGCGGTTGTGAAACATACACCAATTCTTCCACATTGCCATACAAAAAGGCACTCTTAACATCCAACTGATAAACCTTTATACCATAATATGATGTGAATGCTAAGAATACTCTAATTGCTTCTAGCCTAGCAACTGGTGCAAACACTTCATTGTAATATATACCTTCTTGTTGATTAAAACCTTGAACCACTAGACGAGCTTTATTGCGAGTAAGGATTCCCTTATCATCTCTCTTGCACTTAAATACCCATCTAGTTCCAATTGGATATTCTCCCTTTGGTAGGTCAACCAACTCCCATACTTGTAATTTTGTGAACTGAGATAGTTCCTCTTGCATTGCTTCTACCCACTAGCTTTCTTTTAAAGCCATTTGAACATTTTTCGGCTCAAGTTGTGAGATAAAGCATGAATGTAGACATTGATTAGGAATCCCTGTCTCTTTCAATGCAGTATACAAGCTTTGGTATTCTAAATCTTCAGACGTACTAGCTTTTAATTGAGTTCTTGTTTGAACCGGAGTATTAATATCACCGATGATGTTTTCAACGGGATGATTCTTACTCGTTCTAGTTGAAGCAACAGGCTCAACTGGAATCTCATTTCCTAAGTTAGTATCGATTTCCTCAAGAACACTATGTTGTTCAGGACTATCTTCCAAATCTGGTACACCTTCTCTAGATAGCTGTGAGTTATCAATACCCATGGATATTCTTAACTCTCTCAGTGGAGTGAGGATTTCATCCACTAATTTGTCAGTCAGCTCTTCTTCATTTAGAGGTGTATCTACTTTGGATTTTTGAGATCCACTAGTAGATGGTTGATTTGGATCAATATTTGTCTTGATTCCAGAATTCGGAACACTCGATGTTGAAGTATGGCCAGTATCCACATCTTCAGACCATAAATGTTCAGCAATATCTGAATCACTGACATAGTCACTAATAGGAACTTTAAATGATGCAAAAAGATCAGAATAATCAAATTGCCAATCTAAGCCCTTATGAACATCCGGTGAATAGCTCGTAACTTCAATGTTATAAACTACTTCCAAACGTCCTGTGTCTTTATTAAAGACTCTCTTGTTTGGCGAATTGGGCATATAACCTAGGAAAAATCCTTCGTCAGCCTTCTCACCAAATTTAGCTTGATGTCCAGTCTTTAATATGGTGCATGAAACTCCAAAGGGTTCAAACCCTTTTAAGTTAGGTTTCTTATTGTTCAAAAGCTCATAACAAGTCCTGTTATGTCTTTTAACCGTAAGAACTCTGTTGAGAACATAACATACTGTATTCGCTGCTTCTGCCCAAAAGATGACCGGAAGCTTTGAATCAGCAAGCATTGTTCTAGCAGCTTCAATCAACGTTCTATTCTTCCTTTCAGCTACACCATTCTGTTGAGGTTCATAAGGTGCACTGAATTGATGTAATATCCCTTTGCTTAAGCAATAGATATTCAACATTGAATTCTTAAATTCTGTTCCGTTGTCACTACGAATACGCTTCACTCTCTTTTTATAGACATTCTCTACCAGATCAAAGAATTCAATTAAAATTCCTGGAGTTTCATCCTTAGATCCTAAAAAGAATACCCACGAGAATCTAGAATAATCATATGTGACAACCAAACAGTACCATTTGCCACCTAGACTTCTCTTGCTTATAGGGCCGAAGAGGTCCATGTGTAGCAATTCAAATGGTGAGGAGATAGAGTTTTCAGTCTTAGATCTGTGTGGTTTCTTGTGCTGCTTTCCTTTCATGTAAGGAACACACTTATCTTCAGACTCGAAACATTTTTGTGGTACACCTAGAACCAAACCATTTTTGGTTATGTAATTCATCTTTCTCCAGTTCAGGTGTGCCATTCTCCTATGCCATAACAAAGCGTCTGCTTCCAAAGCCTTGGACAATAAACATGTAGACACCATTGAAGAGTTAGGAACACCCATGTTGATTGCATAGATGTCCTTCTTCCTTGGTGCCCTCATCAATATCCATTCATCAGGAATTGTAAATCCTGGCTTCAGGACTAAGGCCTCCTTTTCATTAAAGTAAACTGGATGACCTTTATCACAGACTTGGGAAACACTCACTAGGTTGTGAGTTAGTTCTTCAACATAGTTCACATCCTCAAGAGTCAAAGTTCCATTTAAAACTTTTCCTTTTCCCGTAATCACTCCTCCTTTATCTCCTGCAAAATTGACTTTTTGCTTAAGACCTTCCTTGAAGTCTGTCAATAGACTTCGTTCTCTTGTCATGTGTCTTGAGCATCCACTGTCTACATACCACCTGTTGTCCTTGGTCACAGTCTGCTCCTGCACATAACAAGTTGTACACAATTAGTTTTCAAGAGGGACCCAAGCCATTACGGTCTTGGTTTGTCCCTTATCATCAACAATCTGAACTTCCTTGAAATAACCATAACTATTCTCATCAGGAGTCTTGGTTACTTTCACAGGAGTTTGAGGCTGTTGATGATCAGAAGTCTTTTGCCTATGAGGAGAGTGAGTAGAAAACCTCCTAGGCACATAACTTTGTCCTTGTGCACGTGAAGTAGAACCACTCTCAAACTGACTGTGGTTTCTACTAGGGGTCCTAAATCTCGACGGTGTCTTATCTCTAGATTCATTTAAAACATTTTCAGATTGAGAATAAGGCCGTTTAGGTTTAGTTGGAGAGACACTATGATTACCATTTCTTTTCAGAATATTTACAGGTTTACTACCTAATCCAGGTTTGATACCTAACCTGTCTATAATTGAACTAAAATTGGTCTGTGTCTGTTCATTTATCACTAACTTAGATGATGCTTCCAACTTCTTGTTAGGACAAAAAGAAGCCACATGTCCCTTCTGGTGACATTTGAAGCAAGACCTCTGCTTATGTGATTTACCAACTTTTGCATTATTATTCTGATCAACCTTAGCATTGGGAATCTTAGGCACTAAAGGATCAGATGTTTTCTCCTTATTAACCTTATCATCAGTCTTAATATCATTAATCACTCCACCCGATACGAACTATATTTTGGTGTGATGTGATATCTTACTATTATCAGATGACATATTCTTAACAGAAACCTTCTGTGCCTCTGACTTTTTAGGTTTGGTAGTTACTTCTTTCTCAGGATTAGCATATGTCATTTTAGAATCTTCAGGAGTACTAGTGTAATTGGCATTAAAAGGATGAGGTACATCATTGTATCCTATCCCAGTCTTGTCCTTTACACTATGTTGAGCATCTAGCATTTTATCCATTTCTAAAGTTCTGTAGGACTCAATCTTACGATTTTGCTCAACTAACTTATGCTTAAGCTCAGCTAACTCTCTATCCCTATTAGCTATTGTTTGATTTAAGTCATCAATGTTCATATAAAGACCATCTATGATTATTGCCTTTTCATTTATGGTATCTCTAAGTACAATCTTATCAGAACTATCAGACTTAATCTTATTCTTAAGATCAACCTTATCTGTACTTAACCTAAGGACATCACTTTTAGCTTGTTCAAGTTCAGATATTATAGTCTTATTAGAATCATTGAAAGTGCTAATTTGGGATGACAAATTCTGATTAGACAAAGTTAAGACACTTAATTGAGATTGTAAATAAGTAACTAGGTAACAAACATCAGCAAGAGTAAGAATATCCAAACATACCCTTTTCTTGTCAGTTTGTACTTCAGCCATGCGTGCTACAAAGTCATCTGGACTCATATCAGCAGTTGAATCCATATACAGCACGTCATCATCACTTGCTTTCTCTTGAATCTCTGGCACCTTTACGTCAACATCAGTAGGCATATAGCTTTTGGACTCAGCATCTATCTCTTGATCTTCAATCTCAGCCATGAGTGCTTCCTCAGACTGAGCTTGCCAATCATAAGATCCATCTAACTGTTTCACAACTAAGGCTTTGGAAGCTAAGGTACTTCCCGAACCTTGTTTGTTATTGCCAGTTTCAACTTTAGGTCTTTGACACTCACGAGCAAAGTGTCCATAACCTTGATAGTTGAAACACTTGATCTTGGTTTTATCAAACCCTGATCGATTTCCCACCACTTTTCTACCAGTTCTCTTCAAGAAATTTTTAACTCTCCTTGATAACATTGCAAGTTGATCCTGGAGATCTATTTCCTCAAGATAATCAGGGTCTATCTGATCATAGTCTTCATCAAACATAATCGGATCATTGATTTTACCCTGAATGTAGTTTTCATAAGAAGCAACAAAGGATGCAAGGACATATAACTGTTGCTCACCAGATTTCACACTCATTGGCATCTTTTGATGTCCTTGAGTTGACTTCTCAGCAAGTGTACCTTTAGTTTCATTACCTGATGAGGTAAGAAGGCACACGTCATCCGTTATCATTTCACCATTTTCATCAGTATTACCCACTAAAAGTGCAGTGGTCGAACTAGATGAAGAAGTTGAGAGATTTGGTTTCCCATGATATAGCCCAGGATTCTGAACCTGATCAGAATCAGTTTCTCTCGATTTCTTAGTGAAATCATAACCTTTTAGCTTGTCAATGACCTGCTCTAAGGTCATGGTTGCATACCTTTCATCGTTATCTTTGAGCATTACACCATACATTTCCCACTTAGACGGTAAACCCTCAATAAATTTGTCGGTTCTTTCAATCTCAATAGTAACAATCTCATGGTTGTCAAACTCACTTAACAAGTGGTAGAATCTAGTGATATAAGCATCAAGATCTTCTCCCTTTAAAGCTTTTATAACAGTAAACTGTTTCTTAAGAAGATTCTTCCTGCTTGCCTTCACTTGAGGACTTCCCTCACATCTTTTCTCTAACGCTTCCCAGAGCGTTCTAGCAGTTTGAAAAGACTTGAGTTGATGGTTTATCTCCTTTGGTAAACTCATCTTAATTGCAGAATGAGATTTATTCTCCAATTTATATTCCTCTTTTTGTTGATCACTCATCCGGGCATAAGTTAAAGTAACAATTGCTTTATTAACCGTTTGAGTAGGTGCAGTATATCCATACTTGACACACATCCAGATCGACAGATCATGGAATCTACAGTAAGACTCAAATCTGTCCTTCCAGTTATAGTAATCTTCGATCTTCAACAACTTAGGTGGAACGTTTGATTTTCCCACCTCGTGTTCCATCTCGATCATTTTACTTAAATCAGACATCTTAAAAACTTAAAGTTAAACTGTTTCTCGAATTCAGAAAAACTCGATTCGCAAGACTCGGTTCAACTCGCAATCTCAGCTCGACTCGCAGAATCTCGGTTCACAAGTCTCAGTTCGGATTGCAGTGATGTCGATTCGCAAGTGATTTCGATTCGCAAGAAATCTCGGTTCGACTCGCAAGTCTCAGTTCGACTCGCACGTTCAACTCGGTTCGCAGACTACGCTGAAACCCTAATCTCGACTCGCGAAACGGCTGAAAAACCCGAAAACAAAAATTTAAGGTATTTTTACGATTGAAACAGGAAATTTCGACCGTAAACTAACCCTAAATCTTCCAGAGAATTATTTTGATCGTTAATATGTACTTATGCACACAAAAACAATCCGAATCAAACGTGATTATCCCTAAAACTTCAAACTTTACTCGTATTTAGCCCGAAAGCTCTGATACCAGATGTAAGTCCCTAGTTCTTAGGATCGATAACTTCGTTATCTGTAGTATTAAGGTGCGGAATCCCTTAATACGATGTTATCTTACTAACAACGAATAAGTTCGCGTTTTAGGTTTACTAATACTTAGCTTTATACGTATGAACCGTCAAAGCCTAGCCGTTAGGTTATTTTTCTCTGGATATACTAAATTCGCAGGTCTGAAATCAGAATAGCAAAATTGTTAATGATTTTCTAAACCGAAAATCATTTTATATGTTCAGTTCGTCTCGACTCGCATGGGCCTGCGAGTCCAGCCCAACTCGCAGCACAAGTCCGCTTATGGACTCGGCTCGCCAAAACCATTATGATCCATATGATCCTTGCGAGTTCAGTTCTCATCTCGCGACTCAACTCGCAGCGACTTGAGAACTCGACTCGCATCAAACGTCTATTTATTTATTTATTTCGTTTACAATATTCGTCTAACACTTTAACATACTAATATATTTAACGAATATTACTAACAAAACAAATATTCATTTACAAATCTAAACCAATGTACAAACGTGATAATAATTACACCAGTCCTATTTCAAGCTAGATCTGTTGTCACAAACTATGTTCCAACATTCTTCATAACGCTCCATTTCCACATCTAATTGCAAATATGAACGAAATCAATATCTATTCTTAAATAAATGCAATAGAAACATCCAAGAATAGGGATAAAATACTACTAAAATATAGTACTTTTGAGCGTTTATCAAACATCCCCCACTTGAATCCTACTTGTCCTCAAGTAGACTATCGATTCAAAATTAAAAATCTTAAGAAAACAGTCATCTCCATCTATCTAAATAACTAACAAAGGAATTACACAACATTACCCATCTTCAACTCAAACATTTAAATTTAAAAATCTGTTAATTCTAAAAACAATTATTAAGAAACTACGAGATTTCAAAAATAATCTACACATAAAGTTATTATTCTTAAAACATCAAATAGTTCACAATGATTACTGATATTGTTATCCACTTAAACAATCTATATTTAAATAATTGAGCTCAACTTATTATTATTCACGTAGATGTTCCCTTAAACTCCCAAAAGCTATATACTTTCATACTCACAACATGCCAATATTACATATTTTGAAAATCAAATCAAAACAATCATTTTTCAAATCAAGACAGAGGTGACAGGTCTGTGCCTCAACACAACAAAGCAACATAACTTGATTTTGGCTTAGCAATATAAAACTTTTAGTCAAACCATTGGTGGCAGGTCTGTACCTTAGTACAACAAAGCAACTTAATTTGACTACATTTTAAAATCTTGAGTTATTAAACTCTTTTGATCTTTTTCATTAGATATACTGACGGAGTCCAGGTCTGTACTTTCGTACAACAAAGGAAACAACACCCAGTGTATCCCCAAATGATGTTAATTAAAATTCCAAAAAATATGACATATTGCACACTAATAATATGAAAATTAAGACATACGTCATACATAACTAAAGTTCATCTAAAAGTAACATCCACTCATTTATTTTCATTTCTTAAAAGCTCAAGAATTCTCACATAGATCGCCTATCAATACATCATATAATGAAACTAAATAACATTTTCCACAATTTAGTATTTACTTAAAAGTGTAGAAAATTTTTAAATTAACCTACATTGTTACAAAATAATTATCTCTAGAAAAACAAAAATTTAAATTTAAAAATTTGGTTGAAAAATGGGGAACTTATAACCTCCTAGTTACGTATCTTAATGAGATAACTATTAATCCAAATTACACATTCTCTACTTACTTAACAGGACAATTATGTGGAAACGTAACTCTTTTCTCTCCCATCCCCCACTTAAAGATGTACAATGCCCTCATTGTACAAATAATGAATTGCTAAAATGGGAAAAAGAGAAAAGAAATAAGACAGAAAAACTCCCCTGGAATAGTGTGCTTAACGGTCATGACAAGGATGATATGAAATTCCCACATCCTCTCGATTCAATTTGTTGCGCTGAACTTACTGCCAGCATAACACGTACTCACAACACAATTCTGAGGGATCAATCACCACACAAGATTAAACTAGTCGACCTGAATCAACGACATCTGTCTAGGTTGTCCCCCCAGCCGAAAGTAAATAGAATCCTCAGTCCAACTAGTCGACCTGTGACCAAACCTGAATGTGCTGTAAAACTCTACAACAAACTCTTTGTAGATATCCTCCCTGATACTGAACAACCGAGACCAAGCGTATGAAACAAACCCAATGTTTCCATCCTCAAGTACGTAAGGGGTAGCAAGCAAATTCCTAATAGCCTCAGCACCATTAGTAAACCCTTCTCTAGCCATTACATGCTCTAAACAATCCAATTTATAGCATCAAAAATGTGACACCCCCAAATTTAATGTTTTGCGGAAGCGAGTTTTGGGTGCCACTAATCAAATATCAAAACACCAAAGTACAAGCAAACGACTCTACATGAGACGTTATAGATAATACATTACATTACATAAGTTTTCAAAAGTAGTACAAGGTTTTAAGTTATAAGTAATACATCATTACGAGTTCGCTAAATGATTTAGAAGATTTTAAACACATAATCATAGTACAAAAGATAATGCCAATAAAATCTCCAAGTGGTTATGCATGCGACTCGTACTAGCCTAGCATACCCTGCGGGCCATCCTACTGTTGCTGAGTACCTGAGAATACATCACTAAAAAGGTCAACCAAAAAGGTTGGTGAATCTCACAGGTTTGTATGTACAGTAGTAAATAGTTTGCGTAAATCAGTAAGTAAATCATTCGCAATAGTAAAACAGTAAAGTATAATTGTACAATAGTAATAAGTCGGTAACCAAGTATTTCATAAGTACAGTAAGGTCGGTATAGTCGGTCATGTCATGCCATGAGCCATCATAGTCGAAGCTTAACACGTCTGTAATTTGCCCCCGTGAGTACTAATCCAAAATACTCATATGAAACGAATAAGAAACACCTGTTTATACTAGTGTTGTTCGTGGTGGCGCTACCACCCCAGGCGGGGATTGTCAGTCCCATAGGGATCCATATACTAAAATTCGCGCTTATCGTATAACTGACGACTATGATTCAGAGGACTTCATTGGATTAAAGGAAACTCATGCAGTTCAGTAAGGTAATACGTCGGTAAGTAAGTAATTCAGTAAGACAATACATTTGTAAATGTATTCAAGTCAGTAGTAATTAAGTCGGTAAAACAATACATTTGTATATGTATTAAAGTCTGTAGTAAATAAGTCTGTATAATAATACATTTGTATATGTATTAAAAGTCGGTAGTAAATAAGTCGGTAAAATAATACATTTTGTATATGTATTAAAGTCGGTAAGTAAATAAGTCGGTAAAACAATATATTTTGTATATGTATTAAAGTCGGTAAAACAATACATTTGTATATGTATTCAAATCAGTAAGTAAATAAGTCGGTAAAATAATACATTTGTAAATGTATTTAGTAATTCAAGTAATCTTAGTAAACAATCACTTTCAGTAAACAAGTATATTCAGTAACAAATACATTTAGTAAACAAGTGATGCATCTCCCCCAAAGTAAAACAGTAAAAAGGGGCAGTGAGACTCACCTGAGTCGAGCAGACGATGCAGAAATCAAGCAGTGTAGTAACCTGAACTAGTAATCCTCTAGCGTCCTAAACGCGTAAGGTTTAGTAAGTAAATGGACATCATTAAGATAATCCATGCTAGTTATCCACTCAACTAGTTAATATCCATTAGTCTGTTTATTTGTAATTGTTTGTATTTGTAATTTTTCGTTGTATTAGTGTGTAAGGCCCGCTGGTGATGGAGTGTAATAATAATTCTAGTATTATTATTATTATTATTATTATTATATATTTCATTTTGTTGTATATTTGAAAAGTAATTTCAATAGTCTGTCGTTTTGTACCATTACGTGAAATGTTTGTGCGAATGTAAGTTCGAGCGGGTGTAACCCTTTGTGGGTGAAAGCCCTAAGATGTACAAGTGTAAGCTTGTATGAGTGCAAGTGTAAGCTCGTATAAGTGTGAATGTAATCTCATAAGTCAGTAGTGTGAGTGTAATCTCATCCGTATTCATTGTAATGTATACTTTATTTAAGTACGAGTAATGGAGTTGTAGGGTTTAATACTTAGTGTAATAAGTATTTTTCTATGTTTTGTTATTGTATCCGAAAGTAAGTATATGTATATGTATATCCGAATGTATGAGTATCCGAAAGTGTTCGTCCGAAACTACAAGGTCCTAGAGCGTCGGAGACACTGTTTATCCTAAATTCCTAATCTAGCCTAATGGTTCGAAAATCACAGTTCAAGTTTAGAAACGTGGTCAAACGACCTTGGTTTGATCCGAAATTTTTATACATGTCTTGGATTAGTTTATAAAGATTATAAAATTATTGGTTCGTGTCGGGGATAACCCAAAATGTCGGTTTTATTATTTGATACAAATCAGTCCCTATTTAATATATACTTCCAGATTTCGACTAGATACAAGGCTCGATTTGATCATGTTGTGGTCCGAATTTAAATGCAAGAAAAATCACACCTAAAGATCTATAACTTTTGTATTTATATAATTTTTCTCATGGCTTATAGGTTTAGTTTAAATAGCTAAAAAGAATCCCAAAGTACCTAACTCAATTTTCGGCCAAAAACAGACCATCACTCGCAAATCAGTCTCTAACTCATAATCTGTGTATCTTTAGGTCACGAGCTTAACATAAAAGTTGTAGCCCACGAAAATACCAAAATTTTGGTGTTGGTTTAAAGGTCTAATTCGACTCCTACAATTTTATATGAATTTTCTCGTAAAGGGACAGAATCTGTCCAGATTTTAATATATGTATATGTGTGAGATTCAACGGGTTTTAACATATATATTGGACATTATAGTGTTGAGTAATCATGCTAGCGTGTTAATATAAGTATTCTAAACAAAATACATGGGTCAAGAATCCTTACAATGGTCGTATAAAGAAATGGAGACGGTAGAAATACTCCTCGTGTCGTGATGATCGTTGTGGTGTCTTTAACTTCGATTTATCTTCAAGATATGAGTGGTGGTGCTAGGTGTTTAATGGTGAATATTGGTGGTGGTGGTGGCTGTTTCTCCAAGCCGAGAGAGAGAGAGTGATCAATAGGGAGAAGGAGTGTTGAAAGTGGTTTGAATAAATGGGTATTGTGATGGTGTTTTAAGTCAACAAAAAAATCAAGAAAGATTGAAGTATGGCAAGGATGGCATGGCCGGCTTGGTCTAGGGCCCCACCACAAGATCTTTGTTGACTTTTGATTTTCAAATGTTTCCTACGTAATGTCCCGTGGTCGTTTACCTGATCGTTTAAATGTAAATTTTAAACCTTATATGTTATATATAATATGTTTTGATGTCGTTTTTAAAACATGATATTTTTAGTAAAAGTTTTACTCAAAGTAGTATATTTAAGTTGTTAAAATAATATTCGAATTTCGTTTGGTCGTCGGTTGCGAATCATGTATTTATTTAAATCGGGTAACGTTTTTTTTTTAACTTTATCATTATACGCGTGTAATCGCGTTATTTTTACTTGAAGTATTTTTATCAAAATACTTAATAATAAGTTATAAAAATATAACTTTAGTTTATTTCGTCGGTCGGGTGCGTTTTGCGCGTTTCGTAGCATTCGGTTACGTTTTAAGCAAAACGTATATTTTTGTTATATTATAAACATAATATAAAGTAAGTATCATTGTTATTAAATAGTTTCATATTATTTAATAGTTGTTTCACCAACGTCCATTTTAAGTTTATGCATTCTGTCAGATTCGTACATATATGATTATTAAATAATCGTTTTGAGTTATATATAAATATATATAATACTTGAGTACTTGAGCATTATCACGTATATAATACGCGACTTAAAAGTTTAAATTTGAACCAAATTTTGGGTCATTTTTGACCGGGTGTCACATTCTCCCCTTGTTAGGAGAATTTCATCCCGAAATTCGTTCGTAGTAATTGTCGGTATGTCAAAGTAATAGTCTGTGCATATTCTAAGGAAGTGTGGAAGTGACACAACACTTATCTAGCGTTGTCTTCCTCCCCTTGTCGGACTAATGCCCTACTGGCAACTAAAAGAACGGGAAAGGATAGTTTCGAAGTGCGTTGACCATTACATCCGTATGATCAGGTCAATCAGTCAGTCTGTCACAAGGGAGTATCTACAATTTGTACTTGTAACTTAAAGTATCCTTGTAAGTTCTACTGTATTTATAAAGTCTGTAATAGTCTGTAGTGTCGTGGAGTGAACTAAGCTTCTATCTATATCGTGTAGAAACTAACTTGTCGTTTTCCTAATTCTATCAAGTACTTAGAATCTAGGGAAAACATAGAAGTATTCAAACAGCAAGTAAGATCTACCACAGTAATTAGTATAAAGGCAGTCGGGTTATCTGTAAATGGTCATACCCGTGTTGAGTAAGTCAATGAGTCTCGGGTCCTGGTGGTTACCTTCGGTGTTAAGCACATAGAACCTGCCCTTAGCGGTGTTGTTTTTGTTTTTCAGTTGTGGGCAATCTTTCCTGAAGTGTCCAGTACCGTTGCACTCATAGCAGGTCTTGGGTGCAGAGGTGTTGGTACCAGTTGCGGCTGTTTTGCAATCCTTGGCCACGTGTCCGAATCTTTTGCATTTGGTGCATGGATACGCACCATCATGATGAAGGCTACATTTTGAGCAAAAGGGTTTGCTTCCCTTATACTCCTTCTTGTCGCCAGAGTCAGTCGGGTAGGTTTTAACAGTCTCAACCTTTTTGCTGGAGGTGTTGGGGTTTCCATCCCACTTGCGCTTGTTAGAGTTTCCGGCAGGTGTTGCCGATGTCTCGCGCCTGACGATCTGCGCCATAAGCTCATGTGCCATACGAATAGCACTTTGGATGGTTCCAGGCTTTGATGAAGTGACGTTCCCCTGAATATCTTTCGGGAGTCCGCGGATGTATCTCTCAATCCGCTTGCGTTCAGGATCTACCATGGATGGGCAGAGGAGAGCGAGTTGCTGAAATCGGGTTGTATAACCAATGATGTCGGTTCCCTGAACTGTCAAGTGCCAGAATTCATCTTCCAATCTCTGAAGCTCTTCATTGGGACAGTATTCATCCCTTAGCATCCTTTTCAGTTCTTCCCATGGGAGTTGATATGCAGCATCAATCCCCACAGACTGAATGTACGAGTTCCACTACGTCAGAGCACTTTCCAGAAATGTACAGGTGGCATATTTAACTTGGCAGTCTTCCGAGCAGTTACTGATCCTAAAGACTGACTCCATTCTCTCAATCCACCTGATTAATCCAATGGCACCTTCCGTGCCCTTAAAGTTCAGAGGTTTGCACTTGAGGAAGTCATTGTAGCTGCAGGGTTTAGCAACAGGAGCATCGTTCACAGACGGTGATGATCGAGTAGCTAGAGCTTCGGCTACTCCTTGAGAAACAAATCGTGCGAGTTCAGCCGCGCTGAAAGATTGTCTTTTTGGTGGCATGTTCCTTCAATAACAGCAAGGAAAAATGTGAGTTTTTGTGTAAGAGTATGATTATCGTAGTTATATATATAACGGTAATATATTACAACACAAGTGACAATCAATGGTGTAGAATAACGAAGTTTGTAATCATTTAACATGCGAGTTCAAAAGATTACAAGAGTTAGAGTTTTACAAGAGCTGTCGGGGATATTACGTCCGAACAGATATCAGAAGTTATTGCGGAATGTGATAGAGATATAGAAAAGATTTTTGTACTTAGAGGAATATGGAATCAGGATGTTAAACATGATGGGTGAGTGAATGACGGGTCCTCTGATGACCAATTTGTGTAGATTAAGGTGTCGGAGTTCTTAATCTATTCCTAGGGTAAGTCTATTTCGAAGAGATGACCCTCCCTGTCAGGGCACATCCCGGTACTATTCTTCCTGACTCGATCAACTTACCATAGGCAATTTCTTAAGGTGTAACGGAACTATAAGTTTGCTACCAAGTATTGAAGAATATTAATAGGTCTAACAACATAGGTGTAACCCATATATACCTATTATCCACCTAGTTGTGTCTAGCACAGAACAATTACAAGTCACGGTTCTCTCGTGGTCAGAGTCAACTAATGCATTCCTGTTTAACATAACCCCTTTCAGATCTTACGTCATCTTTATTTAATTGTACATAGTTGATCAGGCTATGTTAAATTAAACTCGTATGATGAAATCCCTGAACCAGTTATATCTAATGAGGACTACTGCCTAACGGTCATAGTCTAGGCCCACTAAATGCAACCTAGTTCGCTATAACCTTAGGCTCTGATACCAATCTGTGACACCCCCAAATTTAATGTTTTGCGAAAGCGAGTTTTGGGTGCCACTAATCAAATATCAAAACACCAAAGTAAAGCAAACGACTCTACATGAGACGTTATAGATAATACATTACATTACATAAGTTTTCAAAAGTAGTACAAGGTTTTAAGTTATAAGTAATACATCATTACGAGTTCGCTAAATGATTTAGAAGATTTTAAACACATAATCATAGTACAAAAGATAATGCCAATAAAATCTCCAAGTGGTTATGCATGCGACTCGTACTAGCCTAGCATACCCTGCGGGCCATCCTACTGTTGCTGAGTACCTGAGAATACATCACTAAAAAGGTCAACCAAAAAGGTTGGTGAATCTCACAGGTTTGTATGTACAGTAGTAAATAGTTTGCGTAAATCAGTAAGTAAATCATTCGCAATAGTAAAACAGTAAAGTATAATTGTACAATAGTAATAAGTCGGTAACCAAGTATTTCATAAGTACAGTAAGGTCGGTATAGTCGGTCATGTCATGCCATGAGCCATCATAGTCGAAGCTTAACACGTCTGTAATTTGCCCCCGTGAGTACTAATCCAAAATACTCATATGAAACGAATAAGAAACACCTGTTTATACTAGTGCTGTTCGTGGTGGCGCTACCACCCCAGGCGGGGATTGTCAGTCCCATATGGATCCATATACTAAAATTCGCGCTTATCGTATAACTGACGACTATGATTCAGAGGACTTCATTGGATTAAAGGAAACTCATGCAGTTCAGTAAGGTAATACGTCGGTAAGTAAGTAATTCAGTAAGACAATACATTTGTAAATGTATTCAAGTCAGTAGTAATTAAGTCGGTAAAACAATACATTTGTATATGTATTAAATTCTGTAGTAAATAAGTCTGTATAATAATACATTTGTATATGTATTAAAAGTCGGTAGTAAATAAGTCGGTAAAATAATACATTTTGTATATGTATTAAAGTCGGTAAGTAAATAAGTCGGTAAAACAATACATTTTGTATATGTATTAAAGTCGGTAAAACAATACATTTGTATATGTATTCAAATCAGTAAGTAAATAAGTCGGTAAAATAATACATTTGTAAATGTATTTAGTAATTCAAGTAATCTTAGTAAACAATCACTTTCAGTAAACAAGTACATACAGTAAACAAGTATATTCAGTAACAAATACATTTAGTAAACAAGTGATGCATCTCCCCCAAAGTAAAACAGTAAAAAGGGGCAGTGAGACTCACCTGAGTCTAGCAGACGATGCAGAAATCAAGCAGTGTAGTAACCTGAACTAGTAATCCTCTAGCGTCCTAAAAACGTAAGGTTTAGTAAGTAAATGGACATCATTAAGATAATCCATGCTAGTTATCCACTCAACTAGTTAATGTCCATTAGTCTGTTTATTTGTAATTGTTTGTATTTGTAATTTTTCGTTGTATTAGTGTGTACGGCCCGCTGGTGATGGAGTGTAATAATAATTCAAGTATTATTATTATTATTATATATTTCATTTTGTTGTATATTTGAAAAGTAATTTCAATAGTCTGTCGTTTTGTACCATTACGTGAAATGTTTGTGCGAATGTAAGTTCGAGCGGGTGTAACCCTTTGTGGGTGAAAGCCCTAAGATGTACAAGTGTAAGCTTGTATGAGTGCAAGTGTAAGATCGTATAAATGTGAATGTAATCTCATAAGTCAGTAGTGTGAGTGTAATCTCATCCGTATTCATTGTAATGTATACTTTATTTAAGTACGAGTAATGGAGTTGTAGGGTTTAATACTTAGTGTAATAAGTATTTTTCTATGTTTTGTTATTGTATCCGAAAGTAAGTATATGTATATGTATATCCGAATGTATGAGTATCCGAAAGTGTTCGTCCGAAACTACAAGGTCCGAGAGCGTCGGAGACAATGTTTATCCTAAATTCCTAATCTAGCCTAATGGTCCGAATATCACAGTTCAAGTTTAGAAACGTGGTCAAACGACCTTGGTTTGATCCGAAATTTTTATACATGTCTTAGATTAGTTTATAAAGCTTATAAAATTATTGGTTCGTGTCGGGGATAACCCAAAATGTCGGTTTTATTATTTGATACAAATCAGTCCCTATTTAATATATACTTCCAGATTTCGACTAGATACAAGGCTCGATTTGGTCATGTTGTGGTCCGAATTTAAATGCAAGAAAAATCACACCTAAAGATCTATATCTTTAGTATTTATATAATTTTTCTCATGGCTTATAGGTTTAGTTTAAATAGCTAAAAAGAATCCCAAAGTACCTAACTCAATTTTCGGCCAAAAACAGACCATCACTCGCAAATCAGTCTCTAACTCATAATCTGTGTATTTTTAGGTCACGAGCTTAACATAAAAGTTGTAACCCACGTAAATACCAAAATTTTGGCGTTGGTTTCAAGGTCTAATTCGACTCCTACGATTTTATATGAGTTTTCTCGTAAAGGGACAGAATCTGTCCAGATTTTAATATATGTATATGTGTGAGATTCAATGGGTTTTAACATATATATTGGACATTATAGTGTTGATTAATCATGCTAGCATGTTAATATAAGTATTCTAAACAAAATACATGGGTCAAGAATCCTTACAATGGTCGTATAAAGAAATGGAGACGGTAGAAATACTCCTCGTGTCGTGATGATCGTTGTGGTGTCTTTAACTTCGATTTATCTTCAAGATATGAGTGGTGGCGCTAGGTGTTTAATGGTGAATATTGGTGGTGGTGGTGGCTGTTTCTCCAAGCCGAGAGAGAGAGTGATCAATAGGGAGAAGGAGTGTTGGAAGTGGTTTGAATAAATGGGTATTGTGATGGTGTTTTAAGTCAACAAAAAAATCAAGAAAGATTGAAGTATGGCAAGGATGGAATGGCCGGCTTGGTCTAGGGCCCCACCACAAGATCTTTGTTGACTTTTGATTTTCAAATGTTTCCTACGTAATGTCCCGTGGTCGTTTACCCGATCGTTTAAACGTAACTTTTAAACCTTATATGTTATATATAATATGTTTTGATGTTGTTTTTAAAACATGATATTTTTAGTAAAAGTTTTACTCAAAGTAGTATATTTAAGTTGTTAAAATAATATTCGAATTTCGTTTGGTCGTCGGTTGCGAATCATGTATTTATTTAAATCGGGTAACGTTTTTTTTTAAACTTTATCATTATACGCGTGTAATCGCGTTATTTTTACTTGAAGTATTTTTATCAAAATACTTAATAATAAGTTATAAAAATATAACTTTAGTTTATTTCGTCAGTCGGGTGCGTTTTGCGCGTTTCGTAGCGTTCGGTTACGTTTTAAGCAAAACGTATATTTTTGTTATATTATAAACATAATATAAAGTAAGTATCATTGTTATTAAATAGTTTCATATTATTTGATAGTTGTTTCACCAACGTCCATTTTAAGTTTATGCATTCTGTCAGATTCGTACATATATGATTATTAAATAATCGTTTTGAGTTATATATAAATATATATAATACTTGAGTACTTGAGCATTATCACGTATATAATACGCGACTTAAAAGTTTAAATTTGAACCAAATTTTAGGTCATTTTCGACCGGGTGTCACAAAAAACCTCAATCGACTGGCCAACATTAGCTGTCAGACGCTCTCTAAACTGATATCTGGTGGTCTCAGAGTATGAATCATGAAAATTGAGATATCTGTGGGGTCTGATCATTGGATTCTGATAGCATCAAATAGTACTATATTTATATAATAATATTCCCTAGTTTTTGTATACTTTTATTACAATTACTTAATAAAATATAGTTATTTCGTTCATATTTACAAAGTAGGTAGAAATAGAGCTTAAATTAGAAAAGGAACGAAAAATAAGTTAAATAAAGTAATTTTTTGTATAAAAGTTGATTGTATCTAAATTGAGTATGACAAAGTGGTTAAAAAGAGTGATAAAATTAAATAAAGTTTGTAAATATTTAAGTTCGAAAAGTTAAATGAGTTGAGCAAAAATAGTTAAACTGTATATTTATTGGAGTTTTTGAGTTGGACCAAATAATTAGTTAGGTTATATATTAGTAATAAATATAATATTAAGTTAGTAGTACTATTATATATAATATAATAAACTTAACAATAATCATAATATAATAATAATAATAAAGTTATAATCATAAGTAATAGTAGGTAGTACGTAAGTAGAAGTAGTATATATATGTATAATATATTTTAAGTAGTAGTACTTATAAGTCATAATAATATGTATAATATTATAATAAATTAATAATGATCATCATGTCTTGTATTTGTAGCAGGAAATCGAAAATGGCATTTATAGGCCCAGCATGTGTGCACGTGAATTGGGCTGGAAAAGGAATAAATGGGCCGCAGAAATGGTGTTGGGCTGCGCAGCAGTTGAAGCCGAGGCCCAGAAGCGAATAGAAGCTGGGCTGAGCAAAAGAAGCAGAAACATGGCCATTCGGCCCAAATCCAAAACCAAAATGGATTGCAATTTTCGGTTGGCCCAAGTTTAAAAGAATTGAGGCGGTGGACTTCAACTTGTTGTGTACGCTAGCAGCCACAAATATATATCATCATTTTTTTATTATTTCGGTAGTAATATAGAGACAGAGTTCGATGATAGTTTTTCATACTTTTTGTATATAATAAATTTAGGGTTACGAAATATTTAGTTTAGGGTTTATTATTTCAAGTTTCAAGGTTACTTTTGGAGGTACGAAAAGCTACGATTGAAGCCATTTCACTTTATCTTTTTGTGATTCATTATTCGGTTTGTATCTACTCTTTATTTAATTCAATTGCAATTATGTTTTTGATATTGAATATTTTGTTTTATGCATATTTGAATATGAATTGATATTTAGTATTTGTGTAGTAATGAAACTTGGATAATGATTATTGACCGATTATATTGCACGTTTATTAAATTGTTTGATTAAAGATGATTATATTATCCGTTGATCCTTATTTATTGGTGGTTATTAGTTATTACTTAACGTGGTTGACTATGTCATTGAGATTGAGTTCCCTTGAGATGGTTGATTATTGATGGTTAGAACTTAGGTTTTGATCATTGCTGAATAGATTGAGTTTGACAGGTTAAGAGACTAATAATTAAATAACCTAAGATGAATAAGACTAATAAGTAATTATTAGTAGGTATTGTTGAGTCATACCGCGAGGATCAATTATAATCAATCGTGAATACTTAAAGCATGATTTAGGGAAAAGCACACAATTGACTGATCATCTTGTGACATCGGACCGATGTTTAATGTTGGAACCTAGATTGTAGGAATTAGTTAGACCCGAACCGTTGGCTAGTTCACATTCAATTTAATATCATTGAAGAATTTGGTATTAAATTGATATAAAAGAATCACAATTAAACAATTAACGTGCATTGAATTGGAATATATGAATCTGAGTGGAATTATTTACACAATTACTTGCTCCTTCCTATTGTTACCTATTTGTTATTTTAATTTAAAGTCTTTATTTAGTTTTAATTATTATTTACGAGTCTTATGTTCGAACGGAACTAAAACGCCCCCCTTTGTTTACTGTTTTCTAGGATAATTAGTATTTTCTATTTTAATTAATAAACCACCATTTCTGTGTTCTTGAGATCGACCTGGACTTACCATAACTATACTATTCCGATCGGGTATTCTTGCCTGGTTGTGTGATAGTATTAATAAGGTATTTTCAGTTATAAATAATAAAACAAGACGCGCTTTCACACGCATCAAGTTTTTGGCGCCGCTGCCGGGGACTCTTAACTGGTTGAACTATTCTGCCGGGGACTCTTAACTTGTTGAACTATTCTGCCGGGGAACACTTAACCGGTTGTACTTTTGTTCTACCGGGGAACGGTGTTGTTTATTATTTAAATTGAATTTTTTTTTTAGTTAGTTTTTATTTTATTTTATTTTCTTTTATACTCTTTTTCTTTTTCTTTTAGTTTGACAGGTATGGATCAAAATATGAATGATGTTTATGTGAATTTTCAAAACTGGAGAAACATTTCCGTGATAAGTAAAGAGGATTTGAAGCAATCTTTAGATGAGATGATAGCATATTGGAATAAAGATCTAATTATGAAGGATATGGAAAGTGAAAAGGAGGAAAATTGTGACAAACCAAAAGATGGAGGATATAAGGCAAAACCAAATTTAAAAAAATATAAGTCTTCTCCTTTATCGGAAGAAATCATTAAAAAATACACACCTCCACCTCCGTATACAGCTGCTTTGTATAGAAATTACAATGAAGGATCGATTTTTCCAAAGCATAAGAGAGGTAAAGTTAAAAGTTCTTCTCAACCAGTGATTGTGAAAGCTACGCAATCTATGGAGACATCAAGTGAAAAAGTGGAAGATACCGAAACTATTGGCCACAGTCAAGGAGATTCCATTCAACAACTTCAGGAGATGGCTCAAACAGATAAGTATTCTCAATCCTCTGAATCCTTATTTTCTAACGAATTTTTTAGTGAAATTGAACAGGAAGAAGATTTGGAGGTAGATTGGTTGCCTTTGCCAAGATTTGATCACTATGATTCTGATGAGGAAATACTCTCGTTACTTGATTGTAATGAAGAGGAAATTCTTGAATTGAGAAACCGAGATGGGGTTATGTCAGAAAACGAATTAGTGGCTACTAGGAATCCAGCTATTAGTGAAATTTCGTCATCACATCCGGAGGTGAATAATCAGGAAAATGATGATCAAGCGGTGGTAAGGATTGGAGGCGAAATTGAAAACAGAACTTGTGGTAATCTGACATTGTGACACCCCCAAATTTGATTGATTTGCGGAAGCTCGATTTGGGTGTCACTAATCAATATACAAAGCACATAAGATAATAACGAACGACCACTATATGCGTCGTTTTAAACTTGTATAAATAAAGTAAACGTTTACATCAAAACAATGTTACATTAGCTCGGTTCCTGAAATTGAGAGATTACATGGCATAATTACTTTTACAAAATATAATAATGCAATCAAATCTCTAGTTGTATGTATGCTGACTCGAGCTAATAATCCCTGCTTGTGCAGCCAACCTACTGCTGGGTACCTGTGATAAATACTAAAATGGGTCAGCGAAAACGCTGGTGAGCTCACAGGTTTGTATGTCAATGTATAGTTGTCAGAACCGCAAGATTTATATTGAATTTAAAATGCAATTAAGCAAAATAAAAGTTATACAATCCATGAGCACATAGTCTGAGCTTAACTTGATTTGTCAGGCCCAATTAAGGAAACCTAACTTGAAATGCCTCCTAGAGTGTCTAATCCACACTCGTCTTCCCAAATGCTAATACATCCGTTTGACCGGTTAGTGCGTGCTAACCCGGATGAGGATTGTCAATCCTATATGATATCATATACTAACATTCACGCTATAAATACTAGAGACTATGCTATGGAGGACTTTAAATTGATTAGCTTGAAACTCATGTAGTATTTGAAGTTTGGCACTTGCGTTCTACTTGTAAAACAAAATGAAGTAGTAATATCACACCCCTAGTAAAAGTAGTGAAAATGGGGCCATGAAACTCACCTGAGCCTTGAGTGTTTATTGGAATAAACTTGAATTGATTAGCTGTGATGTGTTGTCCGAAGACTTGTAACCTGAAGGTGTCCATGACACGCGATGGTTATTAATTGATTAGGTATCTCGAAAGACTACCTTTGTAGTTGTTTGTCCAAATTACCCCGATTTGGTTGATTGCCTTGTCCAAATTACTAAGATTTGGTTGATTGATTTTAGTATTTGAAAACGTGTACGGCCCGTTGGTGACGGATTTGTCATAATAATCTCAACTATTATTATTTTGATTTCGTAGCGTTTTTACTTGAAAAATGTGTTTTGATTGTGCTTTAGAAGCCGTTACGGAATCTAAGTACGGGGGGTCCGGGGGCAGCGCCCCTGGTAGCGGGGTCCAAGGGGCGGCAGCCCCTGGCGGGGTCCAAGGGGCAGAGCCCCTGGCTGGGGTCGAGCTGCCAGGTCAGCTTGGAAAATTTTTATTTCTACTATATTGCTTCAAGGAAAAACGCATCTGGACTTGAAATTGGGTGAAATCGAGTGATAAAATTTAGGGTCTCGACACTTAGTGAAAATCTGTGTTTTCTGGTTTGTGCGACGTAGCCTGCGACGTAGGGAGCGACGTTAGTGTTTGCGTCGCTTCTTGCGACGTAAGAGTTTTGCGACGAAAAGGGTTGCGTCGCCAAAGTCAACAGTGCTAAGTCAATAGCGACGTAAGGTGCTGCGTCGCTAATGCGACGTAGGTCCGGTTTGCGACGTTAAGGTTTGCGTCGCTATGTGCGACATTCGCAAGTCAATGCGACGTAATAGGCTGCGTCGCTATATGTGACGTTGGGGATATAGTGCGACGTAAGTCGCTGCGTCGCATTTGCTCCAGGCCAAATGCGACGTACGGAGTCTGATCGGAGTTTCAACCTCAAAAACGCATTTTCCGGCCATCGATCGGCATAATATTTTTACCCAACCCATTTTAGGACATTACAAGGTTATACAAACAACTAGCAAGTCATAAAACTTAAAAACGAGAGTTTTCGGAGTTGTGTCGGAAACTTACAAATCGCCGAAATGGAATTCCGGAGAGATAGGATTGTAGATCGCGAAGTGGTGAACGTTTTATTCCAAACGAGTATGATGATTTGAAGTCGTTTAGCGTATTTATTTTGTGATTTTGATGATAATGAAAATGGAGGTGGTGGTTGGAGATTAGAGAGAAAAGAGAAAGAAGAAAGAGAAAAGAAAAAGTAAATGAAAGAAGAAGTGGTGGGAATGGGAGGTTAACTCCCATTTTCGCCCCGCGTTCCCGCTCCGTGCGGTGTTCGTTTTCTCCGTCGTACAAACGTTAAATAATTATTTTATATGTTTTAATATACGTTTTAAAATGCGAATAATTATTCAGTATTTTTGTTGAAGTATTTTACTAGCCATTTAATAATTACATTATAAAAGTTGACTTGCCTCGTTTTGTTTGCGCAATTACATTTTATTCGCGTTTATATTAATTGGGTGATAAAAGCTTGAATACTAAATATTATTGACATAATATTTTTAAGTACAATAATGTTATTAAGAATCCTTGTATTACTTAAATCAATTGTTCACCAACGTCCGTATTTATTGTATCGAAATTCATTCGATTTGATGCTCGTACGATTTAAACAAATCGCATAATTGTAGATATATATTCAACAATATATATAATAATTGATACATTAATTAGCCTAACACAGGACTAATTACATGTATTAAAACTTGATTATGCACTAAATTATAGTCCTAAATTGACGGGTGTCACAGACATCAACCAGCAGTTGGATTAAAATTCCGCCAACGGTTGAAGTATCTCTAAGCACAAGTTCATTGTTTTACCAGTATGAAGATCCGTTTTGGCAATTCGATCGGAAGGAAAGTTTCTCTGAATTTTTGGAAGTTCATGGAATATCTCATAAAGGACATATACATGTCACGCACGATAAGTATTTCTATTCTTTCATTATAATAAATTTACATTTAATGAATATTTATCGATATTACCATCCATGCTTACTTTTAAGTGTGGGGAAAGTCAAGAGATTTTTTGGTAAGTAAAGTTGGAGTCAAGCTAGTGACTCGAACAAAAACAAGCGCTTCTCGGGAGGCAACCCGTGCTTGTACATTATGTATAATTTTTATTTTTCGTATTTGGTATTTTATTTTTATGCATTTAATATTATTTGCTACTTTTTGAAGTTGGCAACCAATTCAGATGAAATTGGAATTTTTGGAAGAACTTTGTGGGTGTGTTCCCTGGAAACCCTCACGAGACTATAACTCGTCCACTTGGGATACCGAGGGGTTTAAAGGCTTATTGCATACGCTAAATGCAATCGTGATTAACTACGAAAGTGTGTGCTGTTGTATATTTTTGAATAAAGATCGGAAGATGACCCATTGCGCCGAACCAGATCAAGATAATTGCGTCATATTCAGGGGAGTTTTTCGTTCTAATTTCTTTTCTTCCTTTTCTCACTTTATGGTTTTTTACTTGTTTATATACAATGAGGACATTGTATAATTTAAGTGTGGGGATGGGATCGGTAGAAAAGAAATATTAGTTTACTTTTGTTTACTTGTCCTTATATTATAATTTTGTTAAATTTTCATCAATTTTAAAATTTTTGAGTTAAAACTAGGTATTTACTAGTTAGAATATTTTTATTAAAAGTTCTGTTTTATATTTAAAAGTTTAGACTTTAATGTGGATTAACTGTTTTGTACATATAACGTAAGAAACAGAATAATGAGTGATATATAGTTACATGATATGATGTACTAATAGGCAATCTATATGAGGATTTCTGAATTTTAAGAAATTAATAAATAACTTCTATATTATTTTATGGTACACAATATGATGTATGACCTAAAAGTCTTAATTCTTAGATTTATCATGCGATAATTTTATATCTTTATACTTATATGAAAACATTTGGGGGTTTACTAATTGTTTCCTCTGTTGTACTAAGTACAGACCTGGTCTCTAATTAGTATTCTTAAATAAAGCAAACGAAAGAAAATCTTTAGAGTTAAATTAATCAAACTATGTCGCTTTGTTATACTAAGGTATAGACCTGTCACCTCTGGTTTGATTTAAAAATTGTTTTACCTGAGTCAAGTTATGTCGCTTTGATGCATGAAAATGCAGACCTGTCACCAATGTCTTGATTCTTAAAAATGGATTTCATATATTTATTTTGAATATAGAAGTAAATTGCATGATTAAGTTTAAGAGTATATCATATGTGGAAATCATAAATAATATATATACTAACAATGAAGGTGTATTCAGAGATATGAGTATAGATTGTTTAAAGTGGACAAATATATTATTAATCATTCATGGACTATATGTTGCACTAATAATAATAATTTTTATTTGTACATTATAGTTATCCATGTTAATTAAATTGTTTAAAGTTTTAAATTTATGAAACCGATTTTTAATTTAGGTATTCTGATTCTTAAATATTAGTTTGATGCTTATCAGTTTGAGATGATGAAAATGTATTCTACTTGAGGACAAGCAGAACTTAAGTGTGGGGATATTTGATAGCATCAAATAGTACTATATTTATATACTAATATTCCCTAGTTTTTGTATACTTTTATTACAATTACTTAATAAAATATAGTTATTTCGTTCATATTTACAAAGTAGGTAGAAATAGAGCTTAAATTAGAAAAGGAACGAAAAATAAGTTAAATAAAGTAATTTTTTGTATAAAAGTTGATTGTATCTAAATTGAGTAGGACAAAGTGGTTAAAAAGAGTGATAAAATTAAATAAAGTTTGTAAATATTTAAGTTCGAAAAGTTAAATGAGTTGAGCAAAAATAGTTAAACTGTATATTTATTGGAGTTTTTGAGTTGGACCAAATAATTAGTTAGGTTATATATTAGTAGTAAATATAATATTAATTTAGTAGTACTATTATATATAATGTAATAAACTTAACAATAATCATAATATAATAATAATAATAAAGTTATAATCATAAGTAATAGATAGGTAGTACGTAAGTAGAAGTAGTATATATATGTATAATATAATTTAAGTAGTAGTACTTATAAGTCATAATAATAGGTATAATATTATAATAAATTAATAATGATCATCATGTCTTGTATTTGTAGCAGGAAATCGAAAATGGCATTTATAGGCCCAGCATGTGTGCACGTGAATTGGGCTGGAAAAGGAATAAATGGGCCGCAGAAATGGTGTTGGGCTGCGCAGCAGTTGAAGCCGAGGCCCATAAGCGAATAGAAGCTGGGCTGAGCAAAAGAAGCAGAAACAAGGCCATTCGGCCCAAATCCAAAACCAAAATGGATTGCAATTTTCGGTTGGCCCAAGTTTAAAAGAATTGAGGCGGTGGACTTCAACTTGTTGTGTACGCTAGCAGCCACAAATATATATCATCATTTTTTTTATTATTTCGGTAGTAATATAGAGACAGAGTTCGACGATAGTTTTTCATACTTTTTGTATATAATAAATTTAGGGTTACGAAATATTTAGTTTAGGGTTTATTATTTCAAGTTTCAAGGTTACTTTTGGAGGCACGAAAAGCTACGGTTGAAGCCATTTCACTTTATCTTTTTGTGATTCATTATTCGGTTTGTATCTACTCTTTATTTAATTCAATTGCAATTATGTTTTTGATATTGAATATTTTGTTTTATGCATATTTGAATATGAATTGATATTTAGTATTTGTGTAGTAATGAAACTTGGATAATGATTATTGACCGATTATATTGCACGTTTATTAAATTGTTTGATTGAAGATGATTATATTATCCGTTGATCCTTATTTATTGGTGGTTATTAGTTATTACTTAACATGGTTGACTATGTCATTGAGATTGAGTTCCCTTGAGATGGTTGATTATTGATGGTTAGAACTTAGGTTTTGATCATTGCTGAATAGATTGAGTTTGACAGGTTAAGAGACTAATAATTAAATAACCTAAGATGAATAAGACTAATAAGTAATTATTAGTAGGTATTGTTGAGTCATACCGCGAGGATCAATTATAATCAATCGTGAATACTTAAAGCATGATTTAGGGAAAAGCACACAATTGACTGATCATCTTGTGACATCGGACCGATGTTTAATGTTGGAACCTAGATTGTAGGAATTAGTTAGACCCGAACCGTTGGCTAGTTCACATTCAATTTAATATCATTGAAGAATTTGGTATTAAATTGATATAAAAGAATCACAATTAAACAATTAACGTGCAATGAATTGGAATATATGAATCTGAGTGGAATTATTTACACAATTACTTGCTCCTTCCTATTGTTACCAATTTGTTATTTTAATTTGAAGTCTTTATTTAGTTTTAATTATTATTTACAAGTCTTATGTTCGAACGGAACTAAAACGCCCCCCTTTGTTTACTGTTTTCTAGGATAATTAGTATTTTCTATTTTAATTAATAAACCACCATTCCTGTGTTCTTGAGATCGACCTGGACTTACCATAGCTATACTATTCCGATCGGGTATTCTTGCCTGGTTGTGTGATAGTATTAATAAGGTATTTTCAGTTATAAATAATAAAACAAGACGCGCTTTCACACGCATCAGATTCCCCAGAGTCTGACCACCTCGAGCTCTCCTGCTAGACATTTTAACTGCTAAACAGAACAATTGTTAATAACCCAAATAAACAGTTAATGCAAAAAGGTTACTAAAAATTTCGGCAGCATTTCTGCTAAAAATGGAATAATCCACCATAAAGGTTTAGCCTAAAAACTACCGCAACAATCACAATTTCAAGTCCCTAATTTGCATCTCGAAACAAAATTACTCAACTTGCTAACAATATATACTTGATTAATAATCATGGCAATTGTCGATTCACAGTGAACTATAATAATTTGGTACCAAAATGAACAATAAAATAATTACTTTTTACCATCACTAATAATTAGTCTCAGTAACTAGCAATCATTTAATAATATTCAACTTGAATTATCATAATCACAAAATAGAACAACGACAATTTTATCACAACCGTAATCACAAACATTCGTGTACCAAACAAACATTTGCATTAATCATCATGTATCCATAAAATTAACAAGTATTAAATCAAAACATAGCAAACTTGAGTACATATCATAGCCACATTCGTTAAACAAACACGGATAAATCGAATAACATAACATATGTAATACATTGTAAAAACGAGCATGGCATTACATCATATAATCCAATGTAAATATAATTTAATCAATTCATGCCTAAAATCATACTCAAATTCGAAATACCCAAATCACATACACAAACCCTAACTTCCAAACATGAAAATTAACCAACGAAAATAAAAATCAAAAGTTATACCTTGTAGAGGAGAGTGAATGGAACACGAAAATATAAAATTGAGAGGGAATGTGTGGCCGGAAATAGTGGTATGGTGGTGGATAGTAGCAGCCGTAGGTGATAATGGTGGGTTTTAGGTTTCAAAATGGGGAAGAAGAAAGGCTGGATACGGGTTATGCCCTTTTTGATCCATACGGCGTATGGATTTCCATACGGCGTATGGATTAAAAAGGCCCAGGTCAAATAAATTCAACCCAGTCAACGCGCGGCCCATTTACCATTTTCAATCCATATGGCGTATGGATGTCCATACGGCGTATGGATTGAATTTCAGAAATTTTTTCAAAAACGATTTTCATACCACTTTTTAACCTAAATCCAACACTTATTTAAGATAATTAAATACCAAACCTGGAGGAGATTCACAACTTCAAAATCTTCATAATTCCACACTATACATAAACAAAATAAAATTAACAATCTATAAAATAAAAATGCATACTTAATTAACACTCAAAATAATATTCAAAATTCAATCACACAATAATAAAATAAAATCCAAAATAAACAATGTCTAATATAATCCAAAATAATCAAGATGTTAGAAGTTCAAAGCAATGATAAAATGATCAGAAATAATCCAATGCAATAAGAGTTATGGGAAATGAGAATCAATCCAGGGGATAAAGAGCAAGAAAACGCTCCATGACTTGTTTAAAAATATTGATCACGCCGTCACCAAAGCAAAGGAAATTTCTCAAATGCTCAGTAGCCACCGGCTGAAGATAAACCAAATCCCAAGCAATCTCTCTCACAACCGTATTTACTGGTCCATCAACTGCCCAAACTACTTTATCTCCTTCCAAAGTAACTTCGCGATCCGGGCTATTCTCTTCCAACTCAGTCATGAACTCCAAACAAACCTCAGTTATACCATCGTACTTAATCATCAAAGGCTCTTCCTTTAAATCCTTCACCCTATTCTCAATCCTTTCAATGACCTCATCCTGAACATAACTAAATTCTAACCCCGAGTTCTTAAATATCTCAACAAACCTAGTGTAAAGTTCCACCATACCATATTGGAAATGTTCTTACTGGGTTAAAACCTTACCTCGGTCAATCAAAGCATCCAAATTCACCACTAAATAACTAGCAAGGTCAATCTCACTGTGCGGGTGAATAAAATCTGGGTGAAGTCTTTCTGCTTCCTCCTTAGCCAAAAGATCCAACTGGGTCACCATCCTGTGAAGATAGAAATGGATGGTGTTAATTACTATCACTCGATGAGGTGTCGGGTCCCTAAGATGGTCATCCGAATTCAGCAATCTCACCAACTCTCTCAACCGATTAAGAAACTCTTTGTCAGCATTTGAACTGGGTTGACCAGTAACAGCATACAGTGCCCTCACCATACGATATAAACAACTTGCCTGATTTGCCGAATAAGGGAAGAAAGATTGCCTTAAAATCCCATAAATCTCAGCAAATCGCATCCTCTGCTGCAAGAAAAATACTTTCTCTGCATCAATCCTCGAATCTAATGATTCCCCTAATTCAGCCAGTGCATTATAATACTGTCGGATAAACCCATACTTAATCTCTATCTCTGCACCCTCAAACACATCCTGAATCATAACAGACTGGTTATCAGTGAAATCCAATGTAGATTTCTTCAACAACTCAACCATAAAAGGAACATCCTCTCCAAATTCCTCGAGAGCATCTAACAAACCCTGGCAAGATGAGATGACAGGAACGGGCTTACGGCCCAAATAGGTGGTAGAAGGAACTGTGTCGGTGGAGCTTGGACCTGAATTAATAGAATCAACAACCTTAACCAAACTGTTATCATTCGCGTCACTCTCGTAACTCCTAGCCATTGGATCAAAACCTAAATAACAATTATATCTGAAATACAAACACAACTAACAAAAAGAAAGTTAGCTCACACAAAATAAATCAAGATTAATAATATATACAAAGCGTAACAAAAGGAATTCCAACCGGCGGATGGACTTCCATCCGCCGGTTGAAACTAATTACCTAAAGAATTAACCAATTAAAAGTAATTCGCTTCAACCGTTTTATTAACAAAACTTATTTTTACAATTTAATAAACTAATTTAACAACTTTACAAAAATTTATTTAACAAAAATTAAAATATAAAAGTTTACAATAACTAAATCCTATTTAAATAAACAACGCAACCGTTCCCCGGTAGCGGCGCCAAAAACTTGATGCGTGCGAAACGAGTCTAGTTTTAATTATTTATAAATGAAAATACCTTATTTATACCTTTCACACAACCAGGCAAGAATACCTGATCGAATGTAAATATAGACTTGGTAAGACCGAGTCGATCACAGGGAACGGTGGTATTTATATAAATAGAAAATATTAATTAACTATAAAAGCAGTAAACAGGGGGGCGTTTTAGTTCCGTTCGAACAATTGTTTATAAAATAATAAAGTAAAATGAATAAACTAAACAAAACTTAAATTTAACTAATAAATAACTAACAATAGGAAGGAATAAGTAATTGTATAATTAACTTCACTCAGATTCATATATCCTGATTTATTACGTATTGATTATCTAATTGTCATTTCTTTTATATCAATTTAATCACTAATCAAAGATCATAAATTAAATGTGAAATAGCCAACTTTCCGGGTCCAACTAATTCCTACAATCTAGGGTCCAACATGAAACATCGATCAAATGTCACAAGATGATCAGTCAATTGTGTGCCTTTCCTTAAACTGAGCATTAAACATTCACAACTCATTATAATTAACTCTATTGGTATGACTCAACAATACCCAACAATTACTTATTGTCTTGTTCATTTTAAAGTAGATAATTATCATTTACTCAACCTATCAGACTCAACATATTTAGTAATGGTCAAAACCCTAGAATTATAACCATCAATAATTAATAACATTAAAGGAAATCAATCTCATCAATCTTATTAACCACGTTGAGCAACAATAACTACTAGTTACCAATAAACAAGGATCCACGAGCAATATAATCATTTTCAATTAAATAACCTAGTCAATACGCAATTATAATCATTCAATAATCATAATCCGAGTTTATTAATTACACAACTACTTTGGATATTCAATTCATCATGAAAACATAAAAAACTCAGATTAAATAACATCAAATTCATCAATGATATCAAATAAAGAAAGTTATACCGAATCAAAACGATGAACTACGAAGAACTAAGATGAACTATCCTCGATCTTGAGCCTTCGTACCTCCAAATTACTCCTACAATTCGTAAATAAACCCTAGAATTCGTAAAATATCGACTGGAATAAAACCCTAGCCGAACTCTCTATTTTTTAGGTTAAAATCACGTTTTTATACTTCCTGAAAAAGCCATCCATACGGCGTATGGATGTAAAACAAGCCCAACCCAAGTCCGCGTGACCTGGGCCTTCACCGCCTCAATCCATACGGCGTATGGATTGATTTTCCAGCTGGTTTTCCTATATTTTCTTCTTTTAATCTTTTCTTCACTCCGGCTTTGCTTTATTCTTAAAAAAATGCATCATTTAACTCGTTTATTGACTGTTTTCCGTTCCTTTCTTCATAACGCTCCATTTCCACATCTAATTGCAAATATGAACGAAATCAATATCTATTCTTAAATAAATGCAATAGAAACATCCAAGAATAGGGGTAAAATACTACTAAAATATAGTACTTTTGAGCGTTTATCAAACATCCCCCACTTGAATCCTACTTGTCCTCAAGTAGACTATGGATTCAAAAATCAAATTCTTAAGAAAACAGTCATCTCCATCAATCTAAATAACTAACAAAGGAATTACACAACATTACCCATCTTCAACTCAAACATTTAAATTTAAAAATCTGTTAATTCTAAAAACAATTATTAAGAAACAACGAGATTTCAAAAATAATCTACACATAAAGTTATTATTCTTAAAACATCAAATAGTTCACAATGATTACTGATATTGTTATCCACTTAAACAATCTATATTTAAATAATTGAGCTCAACTTATTATTATTCACGTAGATGTTCCCTTAAACTCCCAAAAGCTATATACTTACATACTCACAACATGCCAATATTACATATTTTGAAAATCAAATCAAAACAATCATTTTTCAAATCAAGATAGAGGTGACAGGTCTGTGCCTCAACACAACAAAGCAACATAACTTGATTTTGGCTTAGCAATATAAAACTTTTAGTCAAACCATTGGTGGCAGGTCTGTACCTTAGTACAACAAAGCAACTTAATTTGACTACATTTTAAAATCTTGAGTTATTAAACTCTTTTGATCTTTTTCATTAGATATACTGACGGAGTCCAGGTCTGTACTTTCGTACAACAAAGGAAATAACACCCAGTATATCCCCAAATGATGTTAATTAAAATTCCAAAAAATATGACATATTGCACACTAATAATATGAAAATTAAGACATACGTCATACATAACTAAAGTTCATCTAAAAGTAACATCGACTCCTTTATTTTCATTTCTTAAAAGCTCAAGAATTCTCACATAGATCGCCTATCAATACATCATATAATGAAACTAAATAACATTTTCCACAATTTAATATTTACTTAAAAGTGTAGAAAATTTTTAAATTAACATACATTGTTACAAAATAATTATCTCTAGAAAAACAAAAATTTAAATTTAAAAATTTGGTTGAAAAATTGGCAACTTATAACCTCCTAGTTACGTATCTTAATGAGATAACTATTAATCCAAATTACACATTCTCTACTTACTTAACAGGACAATTATGTGGAAACTTAACTCTTTTCTCTCCCATCCCCCACTTAAAGATGTACAATGCCCTCATTGTATAAATAAATAATTGCTAAAACGGGAAAAAGAGACAAGAAATAAGACAGAAAAACTCCCCTGGAATAGTGTGATTAACGGTCATGACAAGGATGATATGAAATTCCCACATCCTCTCGATTCAATTTGTTGCGCTGAACTTACTGCCAGCATAACACGTACTCACAACACAATTCTGAGGGATCAATCACCACACTAGATTAAACAATACCAAATATAAACGTCCTAAATAAAAACAACCAAACCTAAAACTACCAATCCAACACAATTAAAAATCCTACATATAAAATCAGTCATAATAATAATAAAAATAAAAATAGTGTCTGGATTCATAAACCACATAGGATGAACAACATCCTAATCACTATCCTCCTCCTGACCATCCCTGCTCCGGTACTGATATGATGATCCTGGCTGCTGATATGTATAAGACGGTCCGGCCTGATCTGGCTGTGGTGGTGGTGGTCGCATAAACTCCTGCGGCATCTGGTACTGGAAAGGCTGATAGGTAAGATCAGCAGGATACTGTCCAAACAACTGCTGAAACAGGCCATCCTGATAATCCAAATGAGCACTAGTCTGATGGAAGTGCTGCCTCTGCATAAAATCCAGCTGATCAAACCTCTGAGTGTGGCGTAAGGACATCTGATCTATCTGCTGCGATAAACGGTCAAACTCAACAGCATATCCTCTGTTACGGCCACGAGCCGCTCCTCGACCTGCATCACTCCCACTAGTATCTCCTCTGCCTCTACCCTGCCTGGACTGCAAAGTCTGCCCCACAGCAGTGGTAGGAACCCAATAATACATATCTGCAGCACCACCATAAATACTACATAGCTCAATAAGAACAAAAGCCTCCAACCGTCGTGCAGTCAACCAACCCATGCCAGGCTGAACAATCGTACATGAGCCCATCTCATCCTGAGTCGCCAACCCAAAATGTCTGGCCAACCTAGTAACAAAATGACCTCCACACAAACTGCTCCCATCTCTAGTACCAGTGGCTCTCTTGGACATCCACTTCGCCAATCTCCAGGGCACATTCACTAACCTCTTCCTGATAATCGAGCTCAAATAAAACAAGTCAGGCCTAGAAACTTTCTCAGGCCCCTCCTTACGACCAACGATGGTGTAAGTCAACAATCTGTGGATGAGTCGATGACGGGGGTCATGAATACGCGTATAAGAAGGTGTCGAACTACCATAACCACCCTGGGCAATGAACTGCCACTCCTACTCAACCTCCAAATCAGTGAGCTTCTTCACAGCACCTGCAGAAATGTGATCTAGAAAGTGGGGATTATTAAGCTCGTTCGGCTCATATAACCCAATCCCAAGAGCAAATTGAATCAACGACATCTGTCTAGGCTGTCCCCCCAGCCGAAAGTAAATAGAATCCTCAGTCCAACTAGTCGACCTGTGATCAAACCTGAATGTGCTGTAAAACTCTATAACCAACTCTCTGTAGATATCCTCCCTGATACTGAACAACCGAGACCAAGCGTATGAAACAAACCCAATGTTTCCATCCTCAAGTACGTAAGGGGTAGCAAGCAAAATCCTAATAGCCTCAGCACCATTAGTAAACCCTTCTCTAGCCATTACATGCTCTAAAATATTCCAATTTATAGCATCAAAAACCTCAATCGACTGGCCAACATTAGCTGTCAGACGCTCTCTAAACTGATATCTGGTGGTCTCAGAGTATGAATCATGAAAATTGAGATATCTGTGGGGTCTGATCATTGGATTCCCTAGAGTCTAACCACCTCGAGCTCTCCTGCTAGACATTTTAACTGCTAAACAAAACAATTGTTAATAACTCAAATAAACAGTTAATGCAAAAAGGTTACTAAAAATTTCGGCAGCATTTCTGCTAAAAATGGAATAATCCACCATAAAGGTTTAGCCTAAAAACTACCGCAACAATCACAATTTCAAGTCCCTAATTTGCATCTCGAAACAAAATTACTCAACTTGCTAACAATATATACTTGATTAATAATCATGGCAATTGTCGATTCACAGTGAACTATAATAATTTGGTACCAAAATGAACAATAAAATAATTACTTTTTACCATCACTAATAATTAGTCTCAGTAACTAGCAATCATTTAATAATATTCAACTTGAATTATCATAATCACAAAATAGAACAACGACAATTTTATCACAACCGTAATCACAAACATTCGTGTACCAAACAAACATTTGCATTAATCATCATGTATCCATAAAATTAACAAGTATTAAATCAAAACATAGCAAACTTGAGTACATATCATAGCCACATTCGTTAAACAAACACGGATAAATCGAATAACATAACATATGTAATACATTGTAAAAACGAGCATGGCATTACATCATATAATCCAATGTAAATATAATTTAATCAATTCATGCCTAAAATCATACTCAAATTCGAAATACCCAAATCACATACACAAACCCTAACTTCCAAACATGAAAATTAACCAACGAAAATAAAAATCGAAAGTTATACCTTGTAGAGGAGAGTGAATGGAACACGAAAATATAAAAATGAGAGGGAATGTGTGGCCGGAAATAGTGGTATGGTGGTGGATAGTAACAGCCGTAGGTGATAATGGTGGGTTTTAGGTTTCAAAATGGGGAAGAAGAAAGGCTGGATACGGGTTATGCCCTTTTTGATCCATACGGCGTATGGATTTCCATACGGCGTATGGATTAAAAAGGCCCAGGTCAAACAAATTCAACCCAGTCAACGCGTTGCCCATTTACCATTTTCAATCCATACGGCGTATGGATGTCCATACGGTTGTCACACACAACTCATTATAATTAACTCTATTGGTATGACTCAACAATACCCCATAATTACTTATTGTCTTGTTCATTTTAAAGTAGATAATTATCATTTACTCAACGTATCAGACTTAACATATTTAGTAATGGTCAAAACCCTAGAATTATAACCATCAATAATTAATAACATTAAAGGAAATCAATCTCATCAATCTTATTAACCACGTTGAGCAACAATAACTACTAGTTACCAATAAACAAGGATCCACGAGCAATATAATCGTTTTCAATTAAATAACCTAGTCAATACGCAATTATAATCAAATAATAATCATAATCCGAGTTTATTAATTACACAACTACTTTGGATATTCAATTCATCATGAAAACAGAAAAACTCAGATTAAATAACATCAAATTCATCAATGATATCAAATAAAGAAAGTTATACCGAATCAAAACGACGAACTACGAAGAACTAAGATGAACTATCCTCGATCTTGAGCCTTCGTACCTCCAAATTACTCCTACAATTCGTAAATAAACCCTAGAATTCGTAAAATATCGACTGGAATAAAACCCTAGCCGAACTCTCTATTTTTTAGGTTAAAATCGTGTTTTTATACTTCCTGAAAAAACCATCCATACGGCGTATGGAAATCCATACGGCGTATGGATGTAAAACAAGCCCAGCCCAAGTCCGCGTGACTTGGGCCTTCACCGCCTCAATCCATACGGCGTATGGAAATCCATACGGCATATGGATTGATTTTCCAGCCGGTTTTCCTATATTTTCTTCTTTTAATCTTTTCTTCACTTCGGCTTCGCTTTATTCTTCAAAAAAGGCATCATTTAACTCGTTTATTGACTGTTTTCCTTTCCTTTCTTCATAACGCTCCATTTCCACATCTAATTGTAAATATGAATGAAATCAATATCTATTCTTAAATAAATGCAATAGAAACATCCAAGAATAGGGGTAAATACTACTAAAATATTCTACTTTTGAGCGTTTATCAGTAGCTAGCATAGTTTGAGCCCAGCAAATATAAATTTTTAAAACTTTCACCACTCGCGCATCTCGGTGGCCGTCGGAGCAACGATTCGGGGTAAAACCCGACCGACCGCTGGGATTGCGACATGTTTTTGGCACAGCTGCCGGGGATCAGTTTCGTCAAGAATTGAATTCTACCTTAGATAATTAGCTTTAGGAGATCCTTCCTTAAGATTATCATTACTTAGGAAGTTAATTGCTTTATTAGTTAGGTAACTTAGTTCTTAAACCCTAGAAAATACAAAAAAATTAGAAAATGGAAAACCCTATTTCTCCTTCAAACCCCATCTCTCCTCTCAATCAAATGATGACGGATGAGATGACTGTCTTGGTAGATGCGGAATTCTTTGACTGTCCAGAGTATGAGTCAAACTCTTCTGACGTTAGAGAGGTCTGTGTTAACCATGAAGTTGAGAACCCAAAAATATCGAGCTTAGACTTAGGTTTTGATGAATCTCAGCAGAAGATTCCAGCTTCTGTAACTGTTGCTTTAAGTGGTCAACCCACACTTGACCCTGAGATTCTATCAATCTTGTCTAGGTATCCACACTATATCAGACCTGCTACTTTACCTGATGATGAACCATTTGGAATCGAAGTGTTCTTCTATCCACCCATGCCTTGGATAGATTTGAATGAACGTCTTCACTGCCTAGATGAATATTTTGAATACGATCTCCCCGATATTTTGCGAACCCACCCCACTACACTTTATTCAAGTGTTGTTGAGGAAAAGTGTCTCCAATATCAGGTCGAGACTAAGCCTAGGACAGAAACACCATGACCTAATAGCATTGAATTTAGGAACAATCAACTAGAATATGAGATTGGCCATCACCTAGGAATTTCTCAAAGCCCCGATAGGAGAATGGATATATGTGCTGACTTCCTTAGAAATCTTAAGATATCTTAAAATCAGAGATAGATCTTTTAATGGATTTATTAGCCAGCACCGATTATTCGCATGTTTCACAAACAAAGATAAATTGTTATGTTGCGGCCCTGATTGATGAACTTAAATATTGGATAGAGAGAAACCCTATTAAACCTGCCTCAATTTCTGTGGATATTCCATTCTTTGCTGATCTTGCTTCTTATTTAACTAACGAATTGAGAGTTATTTTTCCTGAATCGACTAAGGAAGATATTGAATCTGCTTTCTTTACAAAAAGGAAGGAGCTTCATATCCAGCTAATCCAGTTATTCTAACAGACTAGATTTCCATTTACAGCGCAACAAAAGATTTATATCAGGGAACTTTCGCAAGTGGTGCACACTACCCAAGGAAACCCTGATTCTAACGAAGAAACGGAATTTCTACAAGTCTTAGGAAAATTTCTCTTTGATCTCTGTTATATAGACTCAGGATTCAGGGATGGTATTTCGAACCCAAAGAAGGTAAAACGAGAGTTTAACCGTTTCATTGATGCATTGCTACAACTCGGACAGGTAGAGAAAGAATTCTTAACTGAATTTGAGCGATACTATATTAATCCTGCCGACTTAATTTACAATGTCATCCGAGCTCTTAGAGGTACGTTTATCTCTCGCCACACCTTATCTTTGGCTAAAGCTTCAAACGTATCCAAAAGTGTCGTCTTGGACACTATCCGGTAAAACAGTAAGTCTGGTATGGACGAGCTTTCGTCTTTAACAAAGCGCTCTTGGGAGGCACCCCAAGCCTATCTAGGTTAAATAATTATTAGTTAGTATTAATTTTAGTATTTTTTTCGTGTTAAAGCTTTCGTTTAAAAATCAAGAAACCGTCCTTTAAACTTTAAATTCGCGCAATTTGCGTAAGTTCGAACTTTTCAAAAAAAAAAAAATTAACAAAGTTTTAATTTTAAAATTTTGGTAAATTAATTATGATTTGTTTTAAAGTTTAAAGTACACAAAAATATTTTTTTTCCCTTTTAAATAAACTCGTTTCAGTTTAAACGCAAAAAACTTTTCGCGCGCACTTTAAAACACAATTTTAATTCACGAAATTTTTTTATAAAGATTCGTATTTACTTTTGGTTACTTTATTAAAAATCTTAAAACCTTTCGAAAACCAATCATACGTATCGTATCTTTCGCGTTTTAAATCGAAACGTATTTAAACCAAGAAGAGGGGACTCACTACCAAACAAAAAGTCAAAAAGTCAAAATTTTCTCTCCTTCCTCTTCCCCAAAACCTACGGCCTCCATCTCCATTTCTAAAACCTCCATTTTTCCACCATTTTTGATGATTTAAAGCTTCAAGTTCTTCATTTTATCATCTCTCTTGCATACATAACACCATTTCATCACTTGCAAGGTAATTCCTAACTCAAATCTTTAAATTTCATTAACTTTTTAAAAGTTAGGGTTTCAACTTTTGATCTAAGAAATTCATGGTGAAATCTTGTGTTTTATAGTTCAAAAGTGTTCTTGCATAGTTGCTTAACATGATTACATGCTTGATTGAGTAGATTACTTGATAATTTGTGACTTTGATCTTCAAGTGTTGACTTTAAGTGGTCAAAGTTGCTTGATTTGTTGACTTTTGATAACTAGTAGCTTATTTTGACTTGTTTTGATTAATTCATGCTTAGTATGACTTGATAAACATGATTGCTAGTTCATTTTCAATGATCCTTAGAATTATTAAAAGTTAAAGTAAGCATGTTGTGATTAAAATTAACCAAGTATCATACTTTATTTTAAATCTTCAATTTTTAAATGGTGCTTGAATTAATTAAATCATGGTAAGTTTCTTTGATTTTCAATAGATCATTAGTTAGCTTTTGGTCCTTGATTATTTTAATTATTCACCACCTTAATTAATAAAGTGTTGAATATTTTTAATATGACCATCACACGTAAGCTACTGTCATTCATTTGTCAAAATCTTTAAATCTTGCAAAATTGATAAAAGTAACCGAATAAGTTAACACGTGTCTTTAACCATATGGTATTTGCATGAATAAATTAGTTTATGCTCTTTTTGGTTTACTAGATATATTTGAGGTAATTACATGGTTTTTGCAAACCTCATGCTCACTTAGATTAAGTTACCATGAATGAAAGTAAGAATATTTGCTAGTTGTTTGAAATGACGAGTTCACTTAGATTAAACACTAGTATTATTATTACTTTAATACCCTTGGAATAGGTTAGACACTTATGGTTGCGAAAATTGCGGATTGAGGATTGGTTAGGCCTAGGTTTAGTTTAAAATAAATTGCGGATTTATTCATATTTTAAAGCTTACATTTCCAATTTTTGTTTAAAATTTGGAAATGTACTTAGCAATTTGTTATGACTTATGCATCTCATTTTCTTGTCAACAGATGGATCTATCAAACCCTTCGTTGAGGAAGCTTGCTTCATCTCCCGAGAATATGGACGATATTGAGAAATGGATGGGACGATACTTAGGGTCAAACAGAGTCATCATATGGCCGGATATGAGACGCTTGGGTATTAGGGATGAGTTGGAAGAATTGATTAAGTATGATAAAGATGGCGAGGAACATGCTGCGTTTTTCCATCTTTTCTCCATTGATGAGGCTATATACCGAGAGGTCGTCACTGAGTTTATGATGACTTACGAGTTCCGAGAGAGATTGGAGATCACTAATAAGAAGATCACTTTTCGGTATCGTGGGAAAAAGTATCGTATGACAGTGGGAGATTTCGGGGTATACCTTGGCCTTTACACACAGTCACAGGCCAGTTCTTATTGGTTCACCAGCAGTTTCCAGTCTATCTCCAGTTTACCGTCACCGGATCACAAGGAGATATGGAGAGGATTGACGGGGACAACCTTCAGGAGTGGAGTGAAAGCTTCACTCATGACCCGACCAGTTCATCACATTCTTCAAAAGCTCCTGTGCTGTACTATCTTTGGGAAGAGAGATGCTGGACCTGCTACATCAGAAGAGCTTAAGTTCTGGATGCGATCATAAGGAAGCAGAACCTGAATGTCGCATACATCATAGCGGATAGATTGTGGAAGGAGAAGAGAGAGGATAGACGCCACGTATTCATGGGAGCCATTATCACGAGATTGTTAGTCAGTATGGGGATTCTCACTGACCACCACCATGAGGATTACACCCATCACGCTAGTTCGCAGCCGTTTGATCTAGAATACTGCAAGCTGATCAGGATGATTAATGAGGGACCTGAGAGACAGTGCTTATGGTATCATACTCGGCAGCCCATTCCTGGATGCTTCATGACCAGGAAGTGCGTGACTACAGAGGATAGAGATGTTGGTCCCCAGCCACAGAGACCAGTAGCAGCAGAGATACCTGAGCCAGCACGAGGAGCAGACACATCAGTACTGCCTACACAGGCCGTTGTGCATCACACGGATCCGGTCACTCCTCTTATTCAGTACTATCTATTACATGCTTTACAGGTTATCCGTGATCAGCAGGTTCTGACAGCTAGGAGACATGGTACCCATGAGCCTGATCACTTCCTATACAGATGTGGACCACCACCACCACCCACTACCCATACTGCCACTCACCCATATGCCACCACTCGCCCATACACTACCTTTCCTCCACCACATCCACATACCTCCACTCAGCCACCACATCCATATAGACGCCCTCGCACACCTACCACATACTCCACACCATAACCCACTCACAGATCCACATCTGATATAGCCAGAGTCTACTCAGTACACATACCATCACCAGCCCGTCAGCAGGCATCATTGCCTCGTCCGACTGTACCCATTTCGACCTATGACCAGCATCCAGAGGCTAGCACATCATATAGACCAGATCTACTCTACAATGGAACCGATGCATTATTCACTGGTAGCATCGGCCCTTACTTGGATTTGGGCCCCATCTTCTCAGATAAGGTTCCTACTGAGAGCACTCTTAGGCAGCTTTACCTTGATATGTTATAGACGGCAGGTGTTACCACTGAGGACATGCTCGCACAGGGTTATGATGATATGATGGCACTTCCAGCGATGACCCTCAGGCAGATATTGATTCAGAGAGGATTACTACCTCCAGATGAGCAGAGAGTGTCCAGTGGACAGCAGTTAGTCGCAGGACCCACAGCTCATCCTGATGACATGCCAGCAGAGGATCCTCCATTCTAGACTACTTATCTTGTAATTTCTATTTCATATCACTGACTTCTGTATTGTATTGATTACAGTGATCTCTATCTTGCACTTGGTTGAACTTCTGGGATATTTCTCGACCTATATGGTTGAGCTTTATAATTATGTTTATTGTAGTTACTTATTATGTTTGTTTCTTTATTTTAGAATAAGTGATTGAATGAGTGATGAATGAGAAATGAGCCCGCATGAGATGACAAGCTTTCAAGAAAAAGAATCGTGGAGTTAAAGGCAAACAACCAAGGAATACACAACTGCAGACCACAGAACTTACACACATCTCGGGAGAGGAGCTTTGGTCTATCTTCTTCTAAAACTCGCACAAGCACCGCAAACTCTTCAAACATCTAAGTGTGGGATCTCAACCCACACTCCAAGACATCTTAGCAAGAATCGTCTCCAAACCTTAAATCACAAAAGTGTGAAATTCACTAATAAGAATTTCCACTTACATTATGGATCGACTCTTAGCTAAGCATGAATGAGAAGCGCTATGCACCAGATAAAGACATGCGGAGCTGAATCACTCTTAATGAAGATCTTCGAATTCTCAGCTTTCGCCTCTAAACGTTAAATCGTCATCTGGGGAGTTTCTTACCTTTCACCTCGTTTCATAACTTAATTCATTTTGTTAGCTTAGGAATGCAAAGTAATCTATACTCTATCCTAAACTTATCACTAAGTGTGGGATTCCACCCCAAACCAAACACTTGAGAAACATTTTCTATATGTTCAAACTCTAAGTGTGGGATTATATTCCAAATATAATCTCAACTCAAGAGAACATTAGGGACAATGTTCCTCTAAGTGTGGGATAGCAGGTATAGAATACCTTGAATTAGATGTTTTACTGATTTTAATGTCCGGATAGCTTTACTCAGAAAATGTTCCTCAAATTTTCAAAATTTTCAAAACTTTTTAAACAAAAATAATAAAGTATGAGCCAAATCATCCGATTAGCTCTACTATTTTTGAGTTACGATTTCTTTCAAAGAGGGACCATTTCTAATATGAGCTAGTTATTCAAGAATATTAGGGAAATTAAGGTAGAAATTTCTTAAATAAGTATTAACAATCTAAGGAGCATGGCTAGGCACATACAAACCCTAATTTGCAGTGAGGTTTTGAGCCTTAAAAGCATTCATTTTAAATGCTACATTGTTCATTTCTTGTGTGTGCCGATGCTAGTTTCTCTAAATTAGAACTTGTTCCTAACATACGTTTCGAGACCACATTGGAGAGTACCGTACGCGGTATAGGTGCAATTAGATGATCTCGACATTCCTTAGGATTTAACCCATTCTTACATACTGTTTTCAAGCCCAAAACCCTTCCGATACTCATTTTTAGTATCGATGATCCGCCTAGAAAACCCTGTTGAGCCTAAACATTTCGTTTCTTCAAAACCCTATATCTTTAAACCACTCTTCCCAAATTTCAAACAACTTATCTTGGAATTTCTAAGGTTATGAAAAACATCTTGAAGAATCTCTTTCTGAATTGATCTACTCCTCCGTGTTCACCAAAATTAGAAAATCAAGAGTGCGAAAAATTGGCACCTGAAGAAAAGACTCGAATAAGTCCGTGATAAGAAAGAAGAGATTTACGAAAGAAAAACAAAAATATCCTTGGAAGTTCTCTGGCAAAGAAGTTCTGAAGAAAGAAAAGAAAATAAAAAGCAGAAAAATAAAGAAAAGAAAAAGAAAATAAAATAAAGCTAAGTGCTTCAGAGTGTCAATCTCTCAAAGAAAGATCCAATGAAATGCGAGTAGCTATCTTCTCCATTCTACAATAAGTTTTTCATGATTCTTAGAATGCCTAAGATAAGCAACCCTTTAAAACCAAAAATCACCACTATCCATACCCCTTAACCCTCACAAACACTACAACCCACTCGAATGTCTTAGGATAATTAGCACCGTCCTCTTCCTAAGTGGTGGAGATCCGATTCTCGACCAAGCTTATGATGATGAGTGCTGCATGACTGGCTATTTGAGCGATTTCGATTGTGCTAGATTGATAGGAAACCCGATACACTCTGAGTGAATTGAGTGACCACCGTTAGTGATATCGTCTAGTCATGTATACCCCAAGATCATGAGATTTGGAAAGTATGCCTGGGAAAGTCAATACTTATTTCTGAAAGGATCATCTTAGCTTTCCCTATGTTCTTTAAATAATTTTCCATATGACAAAGTGGTAACTTTTTGGAGGTGCTCTAACTTACCTAAAATCTATAAAATGTTTTCAAGGGACACAACTGAGTGTTGCTTGAGGACAAGCAACGCTTAAGTGTGGGATACTTGATGTGACTCAAAAAGTCATATTTTTAAGTACTTATTTCCGCACTTTTTGGACTATTCTCTGGTGAAAACATTTCAAAACAATCATTTATCATCAAAAATCATCAAGGTAGTCTAAATGCGAGCGTTGCTACAAAAATCAGTTAAAACACCCAATTTACACGCAAACCGAGGCAAAAACAATCACCTTAAATATTCCATGCTTGATTATCCTATCAAATTATATCTTAATGCATATTTTATGATTCAATAGGAAAATCCAAGATCGGAGGTGAAAGAATCAAGAGAAACGGGTAAAGAATGAAGAAGATGTGCAGTGTGGAAACCCGCCGATCGTCATCCGGAACACGCAAAAGTTAAACACTTCCAAATTTGGAAAACCCAGTGTCATTAGAAGCTTAACGGAAAAATGAATCCAACGGCACAAGAATCAAGCAAAACGGACTCCAAACGAAGAAGATACAGACGAACTAAGCAACCGAGAAATCAGTGGAGGCCAAATGGAGCACCAACCCCCCCCCTGGGCACCTAGGTACCGTATACGGGGGGTGTTGCCTTGTTGGGTGCCGTTTGCCCCCCCTTGGTCCGCTTGCCCCGTATGCTGCTTTGATGCTTATATCTTATGCTTCAAGACTTGTACAAAGGCTTCCACCCTTCTCCTATAAATAGTGGCTTCATTTCCACCATTTCAACACACCAATTTTTTTGCATACTTCTCTTTCTCTCTCTAGAATTCTCTCTCTAGCACTACTCTTAGGAGTTAGAGGAGAATTGTTCTTGTAGTTAGTTTCTCTCTCTAGTTTCTCTCTCTAGCACTACTCTTAGGAGTTAGAGGAAAACTAGAGAGATATATGTTAGCGGTTAGAGCTAGAGGAAAGTTGTAATTGGGTAATCAAGATGTAGCAAGGTTATTCAAGTCAGACTGTTGTAATCCTCAGTATTACTCTTCTAATCCGGTGATATTATCTTACTTTCTTACTGCTATAATGTTTACTTTGCATATTATTTCAGTACGGTCTATGATTATTGCCATGCTGATTAGCTAGATTAATATGTGATTGTTGAAATGTAGATGTTAGGATTAGGGATGATGTTTAATTAATATATCTTATATATGATCGGTAGTTGTTATGCTATATACATGTTTAGACTTATCCTGGATGTAGACTTAATTAATCACCCTTTCTAGTCTCTCACGTGACTGTTGCCTTAGGATAGGATCTGATCAACCCTAACTACGAATACACAGTTATCTCATGTTTGTATGAAACTGTGGGATCGCCGTAATACGGCAGAATACTTGGTATAGCGTTGGAAATACCACTGGTAGAGTACAAATACGTGGAAGCCAAGGAAATGCCGGTGGTCTATCTCACCATGGATTACCTGGAAGCAACCCTTCCAGACACAGGTCTAGGTCTTGTTAAGCAGTGAAAATGCTATAGTACACCGTTAAACTACCTCTGGTTATAAAGCTGTGTAAAGATACATTAGGTCCTTAAAACACCGTAAATATACCTAGGGTTAGAGTACTGTGGAAAATAAGGACACTATACACTGTACACATGCCTAGGGATGAACGTCCGATGGCAAAGGAGGGTCTAATCCATGACAGAAGTATTAGAACTTTATCAGATAAAAACAAGAGTTAGGAAATGAAAGCAAGGATGCCAGCTGTGTTCCCAGATGCTTAAAACCCCTAAACTCTACTTAACCGATAGTTTAACTTATTCAGCATACAACCAGTATTGCTCTGATAAAATTGGATAGACATAGGTGTTAAGAAAAGTCAGTGTTGTGGACTGTCGCCTTATTCCTTAACCCCATTCAGAGGGTCGCTTGGTCTTCGAAAGAGACGGTGAGGTGGGTCTGAAGACAGTCCCATCTGACCAGAATCAGGATAGCCTAGGATTCAATGACATATGCTTTAGGATTACACCTAGACGTAGGGTCCTAGTGTTTACACCGACCGTTTAGAAGATCTTAGCTAGAGTAATCACCTATCATCAATATAATGGATATCATCCCGAAACCCTAATCGTCAAAGTTTCAGCAATTACTCTCTACCTGCTGCTTATATTCTCGTTTACTTTTCTACACTTTATTTTCTGTCTTTAGATTAGATTAGATAAAACCAAAACCCAAACCTACCTTGTTTCTAAACTCATCCTATTGTCAAGTTATCTTTGGTAGGTTCCAATTCAATTCAATTCGTTCCGATTTTCGACGACACTCGAGTTATACTTGCCGCCTTACCCACAAGGTAGGTAGCTAGCATAGTTTGAGCCCAGCAAATATAAATTTTTAAAACTTTCACCGCTCGCGCATCTCGGTGGCCGTCGGAGCAATGATTCGGGGTAAAACCCGACCGACCGTTGGGATTGCGACATGCAGCAACGCCTATATTTGGACACTTTAGTGAATTTTAGTAAATAATGATTATTTTGGAATGTTTTCACTAAATATGTGCCCAAAAAGTGTGGAATATTGCCCTTAAAAATATGACTTTTTGAGTCACATCAGTAAGCTTGAGCCAACCAATTGTGCTCGGGTTGCACGTCTCACGACCGACAAAACCTGTCTAACGTCACCACCTAATACCATTATCTTTCCACCGAATGGAAGACTGACCCCAGTAATGTCTTGCAATGTTTGATCCACGGCTTCGACTGCCTGTCTTTTAGCCATTGATGCCTCATCCCATATGATTACTTTGGAAGATCGTAGCAGTTGAGCAAGCCCACTTTGGTTTTTGATTTTACAAAGAGAATTATTTTCAAGAACGATTGGAATCTTAAATAGGGAGTGAGCCGTTCGCCCTCCTGGCATGTTGTTAGCGGCCGCACCCAATGAAGCGGTTGCAAGTGCTATGTGACCACGGGAACGGACCTCTGCCAGTAAAGCTTGGTACAAAAATGTTTTTCCGGTTCCACCAGGACCATCTATAAAGAAGACGCCAGGAGAATTATCATTGACATGCCTCATGATGTTATCATACACGAATTATTGATCAGGATTGAGTGAATGTTGAGCACGTAGATCATCAACTGGAACAACTATGGAGTACTCGTCTTGTACCTCACGATAACCATTAGATTCCATGTTGATATTTGTTGTTAACTTGGGAAGATCGAAATCGTTGAGACTCTTACCCATGGATCGAAGAAAACCCGTAATGTCATTCAAAACTATATATTGAACTCGCTCAGCACGTTTGCAATGTCATATATAATCTTCAGAAAGTGAATCATAATGATCATTCCATAACTTTCGAACATCTCCTGGCTCGAAAAATATCAATATAGTTGTGAATAATCTTCTTAGAGCACTCGGAAACTGAAACGTTGAGGCCTCTGTTAAACATTGTGACAGGCTATCATCATTCTGAATCAATCCTCTCTCTAGAGCTACTTTGCGAAATGTCGAGTATAATACACCATTGACCGTGTAAAGATCTTCAAAGCATGTAGGCCTTTTAACATGTGACAAAAGTACACGTAGGTAGTATCACTCTCCTTCTGCTGGGTTTGCAGAAACCAGTTGCCCCTTTATTGGCGGTCCTTTTCGACGATGCCACTGGCGTTTGCTCGCATCCCATGTGAATTTCTTTGGAAACTCTTTATACAAAAATTCCCTCGCAAGGCTATCCACTCGATTCATGTCAAAAAATGCAGTCAACATTGATCTTTTATCCATCTCTCGATCAACAATATCAGTCATGGTATCATTTTCGTTGAATCTAACTAACTATTGATTGGGTAGATGAAGATGCAACGTCATGACATGAGGGTGAATTTTGGAAAGCGGAAATTTATAAGTTCGCCACATTGCCTCGGGAGCTGACACATAAAGTGCATCTTGATATCTCTTTATCTCGTTAACAACAACATTTTCACCGTCTGGATCTACGTGAATAGCTTGTTTGTCATGGCCCTTATACACATATTTAAAGACATACTTAACTGATTTGATACTCGAACAGACCTCAACATTCATGTGAGAGTTGTACATCATTAGCAACTTTGGATTATACGGGACTACCCATTTGTTATCGATGGTTTTTTCGCGTACGTCCACTTGGATTCCGTTGTCTCTCCTTCTATATAACGGATACGAATCCTCTCCTTGTGTTGTACTTCCATTAAATTGCCTAGGATATCTCCATCGACATTGTTTTGGCTCACCTTACATACATGAACTGTTCTTATCTAAATGGCCGCAAGGTCCGTGAATCATATGCTTCACAACCAGGTCGTGCAGTTTGGGGTACTTTATCGGATCCGGGATTTCAGCACATACCATCTTGTCATAATGGTCTGGAGTAGTCATCTTATACTCCGGCGTCATTATCAAAAGGAAATGCGCATGTGGCAAACCACGCTTTTGAAATTCAATGACATAAACATATGATAAGACCTTGCCAAGTATATGCCACTGGAAGAGTTGTTCCTTGAGATCCTCTAATTTGGCACGAAACGCTCTTGCAATAAGCCCTGGGCGATCTTGTGGTTTTTGGCCAGGTTTGAGATGATCTTTGATTTCATCCCAATTAGGATTGCACGTAAAAGTAAGGAATATGTCAGGCTTTCCATCTTCTTGAACTAAAGTCATAGCATCTAAAAATCGACGTCGCATGTCACGAGGACCCCCGATGAACGATGCAGGCAACATAATCCTTTTCCAACTCTACTTGGCTGAACTTCACCTGCATTGACACAATCCACGATACCTTGGTACAATTCGGCTCTTATCATTTTCTGGTTGCGTTCACAAAAAAGCAGACGTGAAGTCTCAATCTTTATGTAGGTATCTACCGCAAACTGTTGATATAATCTCCCACCCAATAGAATGACATTCTCAGTACAGCGGATTTGAAACTTGTAACAGTAGTATTCACACATAGTTACAGTCTTTCTACCTCTTGTTGTGTTTGAATCTGCATAACATTAAATTTTCAAATGTAATCCTTTAGTGTTTATATGTACATTTAGGCATGGTTGAAATAAGTTTAGAAAAAATGGTTAGAATATTAACTAATATCTATGTATTTGTAGAAAACATAAAAATTTATAAAAATTTAAAAAGGTGATTATGATAGAGTTTCAACCTTCTAACTCTTCTTTAACGTTGTCCTCATCATTTTCAATTTCGGTTATGGATATTCCATGCCTAGGTATATTGCAATGCCAACCAGGCTCACCGTTTGGGAAAAACAAAGGATAAGATAATGGGTCGTAGCAGCCAAAGTGAGGTTGAATAGTTTGACTATATTCAGACCTCCTATAAACAACAATACTTCTCTTATATGAAATGATATTGTCATTACCTTCAACCCAAATACCAGCAACCTGTGGTACATTTGAATTCAGTGTCACATGTTACTTGTAATCAATGACAAAATGCAATATGGGATTATATTGATTGACGTATTGTAAAAATTCATATTTTCATACCTCGGATGTTGTTGGCCAATTGTACACCCGCTGATCAAGCTCTACTGATGCATTCAAAGTCACTCTATAGTTGTCAAGGGGTCCCAACTTAGCCATGCTACGTAATGTTCTTACATACGGATTTGTTGCAAGAACTCATGACAACTTTTCTACAATGTTTCTATCAAGATTTGGCCACTCGAGCCTTTGTGAAATCTCAGATTCAGCGTCATAGAAATACAACTGTAGATACCCAGGTTGCCCATCCCTGGGAACCAACTGATCAATTCTATGATATATTCCTCCAAGCGCACGAAAAGTGTATACACCAGATGTCGAATTGGCCAATGAAGTATCCAGATTCACACCCGTCGACGTGAAAGAAAAATTCATGTTGTATGCACGTATGTTATGCCGAAACATCTCTCCTAAATCTGATTGCTAGGTAAAGAGATCGTACAATTCTTCTGGAACATTTGCGTGTGCCAGTTTTGTCTTCACGCTCATGCAACAAAAGGTTGGAAATTCAAATTTGAATTGCATCGCTCCACAATGAATACATGGAGCTTGTTTTTTCAAGACACGATATTCTTTTGGGATACCTTCGTAAACAAAATCGTACATATCCTGTTGCATATTAGTACTTGATGTCACTGCGTTCTTTTCCTTATTCCGTTGATAATAATTTCTGTTTATAATCCTCCTATTTTGTGCAAACTTGGCCGACTTTGGAGAGGTCTCATCATTACTTGGTTCACACATAGGTTGTGTGTCATACGGTGTAAGATTTTCTTTGTTGCTTTCCGTAGTATCCTCGAAGCTTGTGGTCTTATTTGCCCTTAACAACATTTCCATCATTGTATTCGCATAAAATGATGAACCACATGTTCGTTGTTTCTGTAATCTTCCAAGTGATATCCTTTCGGATGGTTGTACATTCATGCACGTTATCTCGACGTTATTTATATTTGTTGTAAGAGGTGTAGCTTGACTACTTCCTTCACCGTTAGCTATTTGCCTCAATTGTTTGATATCCTTTTGACGTGCACGATACTCTTTTTTCCGTACATTTCGTATCTCTATGAGTATAAATTACAAGGTTAACATGAGTTGTGACATAAAATATTAAGTACATGTAAAATATTAATTTTATCTCTAATAAACTGTAAACGTATTATTTATATAAATCACGTGAGTGTTGAGAATGTATCGAACTTTTGTTTTAGTAAATTCCAAGAATGGTACCCAAATAACTTGATGACTTGAAGAACAACTTAGATTGCAGACCACAAAATATCTAAATTTTAATGTTCTTTGTATTTTCTTCATTTAGTTTTATTTTAGTTTTAAACCATATCTTCGTAAAACTAAATTCTCATCAATATTACAAAATTCAACATCTTCATCATGATTATCATCTTCACTAATCAAAAACACATATTTTTCAAACTTTACTGAATTAAAACCTTTTTTAACATTAATTTCTCATTAATTGAAAACCACGGTGGCACAAGAATCGTACCACACAAACTATCTTCTACAACGATTAATTAAGAATACAATAAAACAAACTCAAGAATCTTCAGTTGAGATTATTGCCAGCTACCTCAGATCTTTCAACCTTTTAGAGCCACAAATTCTTTTTCCCCTGCTCACATTGACTTTCAATGGCTTTATTAAATAACCTTCAAATTACTTGTAGCATCCCAAACTTACATACACCGATAGTTAAATTTCAACACTTAGTATAACCCAATTTAAAATAGCTTTTGCATTTCAAACTCTCATACATGAAATGTTAAGGCAACTACAGAAAAGATCGGGGGAGATGGTGATCACGGTGAAGATGGTGTCATCGAAAAATATGATGCCGAAAATATTGGTGGAGATGGTGATGGTTTGGAGATGGTGGGTACGTAGAGATGATAGGATTGTGGTTAAGGAGGTGTAAATTGTTTGTGGTGTTATCGTCGGAAAAAATGGTGTCATCAGAAAATTGAAAAAGATGAAGTTGATAAAGATGATGACGTGGAAAAAATGTATCCAACTTTTGGTGACTTGGCACTGCCATGTTACCTAATAATGCCACGTAAGATATTTTTGACTGATAACCGGTGCTACAAGTTAATGACTATATACATTAGGAGTTATTAGTAAGTTCTGTGCATACAATATGAATTTTGAAAGTAGAATACATACAACAGGATTTCGTAACAAGTTCAATATATTTTCAGACCATTTGCCCTAAAATAATATCATGTGCTTGCATAATTATTTTAGACAATTGTATCATTAAAAACACCATTATACGTAACGCATTCAAAATGAATCTAAGATTGAACTTTTTTAATACTATTAAGATTTACATATATATTCCTAAAAACATATTAATAAAACATACTCCGTGTATATCTATTTAGAGACTGGGGATGTTTACTTTTTTTTCCATTAAGTCCCATATGGATATAGATGACATCATGGATATAGAATGACTGTATGCAGTTATCAGTGAATGAATAATCATGTTTACTTTTTGTGTTGAATAAGCAGTCTGAATCAGAAAAATGACTAATTTACCCCTATGTTAAATAATTATATGCTTTTTATTCAATGTAAAACCTAATTGTATAACCCATCAGTATATAAAAACATGAAGTATCTTATTATTCATAAATCATTTGACATAAGACACCTAATACACAACACTCCAAACTCACAAAAACTATACTTGCTTAGAGCATCTCCAATGCCTTCAATTATTTTGAGTTCAAAGTTTTGCCAAGTCACTATCACCTTAACATACCTTATTTTTATTTAAACCTTCACAATGCAATTGTTTGTACGCTTGAATAAGCAGAGTATAAAGCAGAGTAAAGGGTGTGATGGGGGACCCACTATAGAGTATAAAGCAAAGTCCAAAGAACTTTGGATCATTGTTTGTACGCTTGAATATCTGGCATCATCCCAATGCAATTTTTCAACTTTGAACTTGCCAAGTCATAATTTGAACCATGCCACATAGATGCATTGGAGATGCTCTTAAACAAACATGACAACCTGCAGGATACGGCTCGTACAACTTCCAGCAAACAACAATAACCAAACATCGACTACAATAAAATATTCCAAGTGACCAAATCTATCACTACTGAGGTCACCACCCATGATCGAAACATTCCCAGCAACAAAAACCACACAAACCTACATACCCATGACCCAATAAAATATGACCAACCTGTGATTACTTTTGTACAAACTAAGGATTTTAAAAAGGTATCTATATACCCCTAGCATAAACCATAATAACAAAATGAGCCAAAAATATATGTACACATCCGAGCTCAATCATAAATTGTTTGCAATTTCATCACGTAGATTTGTCATGTATTGTGTACTTTGAGCATCCCATTGTGTTTCATCAGGTTCGTCTTCCCCATCTTCTACATGTTGTGGTTCTTCTCCAACATATTCTTCAACTTCCTCGTCGCATTCCATGAAAAGCTCATCATGAATATTCCACCTTCTTATATAATTATGTATCGCAAAACAAGCAATCACTACGTTTCTTTGTACCGGGAATGAATAAGATTATAGATTCATCTTCGGTGTCCATATCTCACCTACAAAAAATTGGTCATATTTCAAATTTGGAATACAAATAAGACACAGGTGGTGACATCCGTTTTTTCGGATCTCTTGCTTTACCTAAAACACAACCATGTACCATCAAATTCTTATTCATTTTTTATATATCATGACTGCTCACCAACTTTTAACAATAAGTCTAGGACAGTAGGACTATAATGATCGATTTATTACAATACAAATCGGCAAGCAAAACTTCTAATATATAAACAGGAGTTCCTACAAACTTCTTTTTATGATTTATAACAAAAAATAAAATTACAATAAATGCTTGCAATTGGCTTGTCCTCATAACAGTTAAATAAGTTGTTGTCTACATCAAGATTGCCCCAAAAAAACTAACAAATTATTGATCATTCTAATTGAACGAAACAGATAATATAATAGCAACAATTTTTGTTTAAACCAAAACCCCAAAAATTGAAAACCTAGAATTTTTTTACCTGTAACAAAAGTTAGATGGAGATGGCGATTGTTAATCACGTGTAAAGTTCGGGAAGAAGGAGCTTCATATCGATTTTGGAGGGGAGATGTGCGATTTGGTTGTTGGAACGGTTATTATTTTGTGTATACGGTTGAGGAAAAAGAGGGGCAAAGGTTGGAAAGTTTTGGGCAATATGGGGACAACAGCCATTTGTTGGATGACCGAATAAGTCCTTAGTTCAGGTGGACTTAAAATTTAAGTCACAAGTAAACAACCCAAATTAGTGAGCGAATAATCTTTCCAGGCCATTAAGCCCAATAATACACAAGTAAACAGGCGACTTTTAGCTTAAATCTTTCATCAGATAAATACTACTAAATAAGTATAAGTAGTAATACTCCTTATAGTATCATTGTTAAGCTTTATGAGATTATTTTGTCATCTATTGTAAATTCTATACGTTATTATCTACCTCATGTGAAAACTGTTCGAACACTTTTATATATCCATCCTAAATTGTTAGCCTAATTTCAACTTATTGCAAGTAAATGACACATTGCACTAATATTCAAAAAAGGAAAGGATCATAACTTTTGCAACAAACACTAGCACTTGAACCAAGGACCAAAAAAACATATGACAAGACCCTTACCATCAAACTAAATAACTATTCTTGTATAATTGGAGACATAAATATATTTATTGAATCGAATGGCATAATATTGGTTAAGAAATAACTACAATTTATTATTCATATAAGTTTGGTAATTGATATCAAAGGATACTTGTATAACCTGAGACATAAATATATTTTTTAAGTGACATAATATTGGTTGAGAATAAAATAAACAACTTACTGGTAATTAGAGTTTGACAATGTATATTAAATAAATTTATTGGAGACACAAATATATTTATTTAATTTAATGACATAATATTGGTTAAGAAATAAGACAAACAATTTATTATTCATATGAGTTTGGTAATTGACATTAAAGGATACTTGTATAAAGTTACAAATTAAACTATCACAATTTTGAAGTATAATGATCTTGAAGGATTAAACCATCAAAATTTTAAAAATAATGAGAAAAAAATTTGAGTGGTTAAGACGAAAAAGTGAAATTTTAAGGATTAAATCATTAATAACTCAGAAAATAATGCAGTTATCTTTGAAATTTGTGTAGATTTTCTTTGAAACAAAATAGGGAACGAAGGAAATTTTAAGCTACGAGTCAAATTAAGAAAGAAGATAAAATGTATAGATTTAATGGAGATTGTGGTGAAAATGAATTATAATTCCATTTTACGAAAAGGCAACAAGGAATTGTTAAATAATGATATCCATTTTGAAAATCTACGGTAGGTTCATCAACTTTTTTTTTTTTTTTTGGAAAGTGATAAATACAAATACACCGAAGTTATGTTATGATATTTTGATGTATGAAACAATTTGTTTGTTGTATTTATTATTTCCTTTTCTTTATTACTATTTTTTATAATAAAAAGATTTGATTATGGATCATTTTAGGCCATGTTAAACACAATCCAACAAAGGTATTTCTATTTTGGTGAAGGATAAATGAGAAGGAAATAGAATAAGAGCATATCGAATTTACTGCATTTTAGGAATAATTTGAATATCTAAAATGCAATCAAATTTTTTAGGTGTAAAAAGCAGTGTTCCATTGATAAAATGCACTGAATATAGGTAACAATCTCTTTTATATATTATAATAAAGTGGTAATAAGGTTGTCATCATAAAACTAACCCCAAATTAATAAATCCTAACCATTCAATGGATTAGCATTTTAAATTTTAACCATTTTTTAAGATTAACAATTTTGACAACCTAAATAGTGAATTAGGATTGGATTAAAGACTAAATTACCTGCAACTTTTCAATTTCAAAATATTTAATTATATATTCCGAAATTAAAATACCAATATTACGGGTTCTTTTTTTATTTAGGGTTAAACCAAACAAATCATCAACCCCTTTATTCCCAATCAAACCTTCGATCCTAATTTATCATCATCATCATCGATTGATCAGAAATCATCATCCATTAGAAGTTGTATCCACGACGTCAACAAAACATGTAAGGTTTCCCCTTGTTGCACCCCGATTAGGTCGGTGTCGTTAACGATAACTATCCGGTTATAACAGAGGGTTTTAAATTTATAAGGTTGGGGCCTAGGGTTACTACTATTGCTAATCTAAGGGCTAGCAAAGGATAAGTATGACCTAGGATCGTTCTTCAAAGCGCGACGAATTGAAACTAGGGGAATTTAGAGACTTTTAAGAATTTAGCTAAGGCGAAAAGGGTTGGTTTAGGTTTTGGATTTTCTATTCTAAGGTTAAACTAAATTGAATCAGAAATGGAGGTTACTTCGGGCGTTCAGCAGTTAAAGCGATTGTCTACTATGAAGTGGTTCAGGTGATATTAAAGCGTGAAGAGTTCTAATGAGGATAAGTTCATAAGTTAATGTGAGTTATTGCTACAATCCAACTATCGGGCTAACGCGGAGGTGTCCATAATCAGGCAAATAGAATGTCACGTGGGTTACAGAATATATTAAAGCATACACCGAAAGTTCTCTCAAATGCATGTCCATATTATCTAACAGTTAATCTCGAATCCTATTCCCCAATCTCAGTCATCATAGACGTCTGAATCATGGCGCAGTTTGTTGAATAAACAATCTTGTAAACGGGTTTTACCCTCGCCGGAGTAAGTAGGAAAAACAGGTCTAAGCGGTCAGATAAGATGTCATCACTTATTCGTATGAATTATCAACATTACTCAAGTATGCAACAAGACAGGGATGATTTGCATTACAAATAGAAACTTAAGTAATACATTTGTTAATCGATTCATAACACAACTACCTTCGGTCGTTCTTGACTTCCATACATGTGTACTTCGCCATAAGCGTTTCCAGTACTATATCGAAGAACAGTCGAATAGGGGCCGTCATGTTATTTCACGATAAATAGGGCTAGGTGTATTTCACTAGTATGATAATCCTAAGGCAACAATCAAACAAGAACATGCAATAAGACAATCAAGATAATAGTTAAACCTAAGCATACAAATGTATTAATTAAATCGAGGATATTCGGAAAGTTGTCTCAAAAATATCGTCTGTCCGAATTAAATCTTAATCTACCTCTGTTCCCATATTCCGTGTCTCTTGGATCCTAATTTGGTCTAGAGAACACCGGCCATGCCGAGCTCAATGATTCAATCAAACATAGTATAACTAAGTGACCTATACCCTATGAGTTAGCTACGTTCATTTTTGGATAAGGTTTTAGTCACAACATGAGTTGGGCTGATAAACGATAAAGATTCATTTCCTACATCTATTCATGATACAAAGCACTCGCAATCTCATAACATACAACATAATCACATATTTAAATCTTTCCTAAACGACTATCATAGAAGACAATTGAGTTATTTAGCTAATCATGGCGATTCTAGCATGCATATTTAATTTTATTAAAGAAAGAACGAACATAATTAAATATGGAAGATAGATTAAAACCTGATAAAGAAATACAATAACTCGTAGCTACAAATGCGTCCCGGAGCACCTCCGTACAAATCTTCCTTGACTAGTTAATTAGCTAGTCTAATTAACTAAGGAAGTATTACAATAAATAAAGAGTTGGTGTAATGTGTGGTGTGTGAAAAGATAGGTGTATATAGAGATGTTTTACAAATGAACTCAAGCCCTCTATTTATAGGTGAGTTTAGGCTCACATTAGCATCAAGGGGTGCACATTAGCGTAATGTGGGTAAAAAGGTGCACCAGGTACTGTACAACGCGGAAAGGTGGTGCACCGGGTACTGTACAACGCGGAAAGGTGGTGCACCAGGTACGCGAATTAGCCAAAAAAGGAAAGCGAGGTGGGGGACAGCAGGCCGGCGGCGCCCTGGTGGTGGCCGGCGGTGGCCTGGTGGTGGCTGGCGGCGGCCTGGTGGTGGCCGGCGGCGGCTGGCTGCCACCTGCCCCATTTCGCCGTCTTTTGCTTCGTTTCTTGATTTGTGCGTGTTTTCTTCGTTATGCGCCTGTTTGAGTTAATTCTATTTTTGTTGGATTCGTATTTCAACAACAAAGATTTTGACATAAGATAGCCCCTAAGATGAGGTCCCTAACTCCAGATATTGCGTACGAATCATTTAGATCTTCCGGCGGGCGTAGAATCTTCATTCTTTATCCGTTTTAGTTGATTCTTCTTCTATTGGATTCGTATTTAAAAACGAACATCTTGGATAAAATGGATGTTGGTGAAGGGCACTTTAGTCTTGAAATCTCGTTTTGATGCCTTGAATCTTCAAACGTGTGTGGAATCTTCGTTCCTCGGCCGTTTTGCTTGATTTTTGTCGTGCAACCTTCGTTTTGGTCTTCTTAACATATTATCACTGATTTGTGCGTTGTTTGAGTCCAAATACCAAGTATTACTCCAGAAAAAGAGAGATATCGGTGGTAAAAATGTGACTTTTTATGCGATATCAAGTATCCCACACTTAGAGTTTTGCTTGTCCACAAGCAAACCTTCAGCAAGTTTGTGAAAGGATGGAAGGGTGTCTTCGTATTCCGGAGAACTTTGATCCCTGCAGGTTTTGGTAAAAAGATTTCGGACGAGGTTCCATCCTTTGATGTTTCCCCAAACTTTTGGTTCTAACAAGCTTTCTTTTCAATCTTCATAATGTAAGATATACATGACTGGGGCCTTCACAGGTGGTCACTCAATTCACTCAAGTGTATCGGGTTTCCTAACTTCTATTTCACTCAGGGGCCGGTCATGTAGCTCCTGCGTTGTCATAAGCTTGATCGAGAATCAAATCTATAATACCTAAATGAGGACGGTGCTAATTATCCCTAGACATTCGTAAGAGGGTGAAGATGGTGTATGGAACAAGGGTTTTGGTAGATGGTTTAATTTGGGGGTTTAATATAGCCTAAGAGTTGCCTGTGATGACTTATCTTTGACTTTTTAGTTGATACCTCTTTTCGTTTTGGATTTCTCTCTTTGAGAGGCTTCTTTTCATAGCTTTTTCTTCTTTGAAGAACTTTTCCCTCGGCTTTAAATGATCCTTGGGTTTTTAGCTCTTTGATTTCTTTGGCAGCTTTGTTTGTGCTTTCTTCGGAATCCTTTGATGGATGATATTCTTTCTCCCTTGGGGATTCCTTCTAGAAGTATGTTTCTTGCAGTGATGTTGCTGACATAACAGAAACTTAGGCTATGGTCAAGAGGTGTAAAGAAAGGATTGGTTCTTGAAGTGAGTATCCAAAACGAAAAGGCTAAGGCTCAATGGGTTTTCTAAATGATCTTCAATGCCGAAAATGGGCATTGGTCGGGTTCGGCTTGAAAACGGGGGTCTTACGAGAGGGTTTTATCCTATAGAATGTCAAGATCCTCTAATTGCACCTTCGCCACGTATGACGATCAATTTTGTAATTTCGAAATGTATTCTCCGAACAAGTTCTAACTCGAGAAGGCATACAACGGCACACTCACAAACGAAAAAGTGAAGCATTAAATGTGAATGCTTTTATATGGCTCAAGATTCCTCGCTCATTTTTGGTGGTTTTGTGCCTAGTCATGCGATTGCTTGTTTGAAACTTAGTTTGAAAGTTGTCAAAGAGTTTTGCTCGTCGTGGTCAATTTGCCAAGCCTTTTGAATTTTTGTTGACCGAAAATACCCTTTTTGGGCTTCCCATGATTCAAAAAATTTGAAAATTTTGCTAAAAATATGAGTTTTGCTAAAAAGCTTGATCAAAAGTTTATGTTGCAATACAGTAGTGAATACTACTGCTATCCCACACTGAAAAGAACATTGTCCCTAATGTTCTTTATCTAAGTCAGGTTAATCCCACACTTAGATTTTGAATACGGGTCAATATTTTCAAAGTTATTCTCTATTTGTGAGTAATAATCCCACACTTAGAGTTTTTCTTAAAATTCTTGTGTGGTTCAAACACAGTAAGGTTAGAAGAGACGCTTCCTTGTGCTGCGTGTGATGCCACTGGATTTAATGGACCGGGTTCAAGTGTGTGAATTCGCTGGAAATGGACCAGGCTCATTAAAAATGAACTTGTTCCATAAATTCTACTTCGAATTCTGCATAGTGCACATCCTTCAGAAAACACAAATGTTAACACAAGTTAATACTAAACATAAATAATAATAACTAAAAGTAGCTAATCCGTGTCAGCATAGAGCGCCTCCTAGTCGGTGAAGTCATCATCCATAAAGATCGTGTTTTCCACGATCGAAGTAGGAGATGCTGACTCCTCGATGGTATAGACAGGAGATGCAGCACCATCCTCTGGATCCTGGATCCAAGCGTCCATTGCAGCAGCCTCCTCCTCTAGTGGGGCCATAAAAGTGGGGTGGTCCTGCGCAGTCAAGCTCCAAGATGGGAATAAATCCCATGGTGGAATGTGCGGAGCGGGATCAGGTCCTATCTGAAAGGGGCACACAGGTGTAGAGGTAAGGCCCAGAGCAGTGTGGATCTCAGAGATGGCAGTGTGCTGGACCTCAAGGGCTCTCAGTATAGACCAAGTGACAGCAGGGTCCGCAGTAGTAACCCCATGCGCGAAGATGGGTACTCTGGAGGTCCATGCGGTCTGTCCCGCTGGTCGGTGAGATGAACGTAACCTGGCCTGGATGGGACGTAACAGGAATGACTCCTGAACGTGCACCTCCACCAAGTCTGCCAAGATCTCATCCAAACTAGGAGGTGGTGACTGGGATCCTCTGACAGTCCTCACGCTACTACCCAGTGATGAACTCCGGGAGTGGTGCATGGTATGCGAGTGTCTCTGTCTGGGGGCTCGTGCTCTGTCTGACTGCGAACTCATCCTGCAAAATATAAAAGGTTAATGGTCTAAGATCATCATTCTATCATAAGGTGAGGTACTACATAGAAAAATGGATTAGCTTAAACATAACAGTAAAAGAAAATTAATGCTAAAAACATAAGATAGGCTTGGGATGCCTCCCAAGAGCGCTTTGTTTATCGAGTATCGTAGCTTGACTCTTAAATAACCACTATTCTATTAGGATGATTCGTAGTTGTAGACTTCCTTAGTTGAGGGAAAGTCTTCAACGTAGTGTTTTAAACGGTGACCGTTTACTTTGAAATTTCCGTCTGGGGCCTCGAGTTCGATGGCACCATAGGGGAATACTTTAGAGATTGTAAAAGGACCGCTTCATCGTGTTTTGAACTTACCAGAAAACTTTTTAAATCGGGAGTTAAAGAGTAGAACTTTATCACCTGGACTGAAGCGTGTGGGGCGGAGCTTGGAATCGTGGAGCAATTTGGTTCTTTCCTTAAATTTGTAGGAACTTTCATAAGCTTGATCCCTTAACTCTGCTAGTTCATTCAGTTGCATTTTCCGGTGCGTTCCCGTTATCGTAGGATCTAAACTACAGTTCTTCAGTGCTTAGTAAGCTTTGTATTCGAGTTCAATTGGTAGATGACATGCTTTTCCATAAACGAGCCTATAGGGAGTTGTTCCTAATGGCGTTTTATAAGCTGTCCGAAAGGCCCATAAAGCATCGTCTAGCTTATCTACCCATCTTTCCTTGTGTTGACCAACTGTTCGTTCCAAGATCCTTTTTACTGCTCGGTTTGTAATCTCTGCTTGCCCATTCGTCTGCGGATGGTAGGCCGTAGAGGTTTTGTGGGTAACACCATATTGTTGCAATAGTTTCATAAACTGAGTATTGCAAAAGTGCGTGCCTCGATCACTGATGATCGCTCGAGGTGTTCCAAACCGACAGAACAGCTGTTTTAAGAACTTGGTTACGACTCTTGAGTCATTTGTTGGAAAGGCTTGGGCTTCTGCCCATCTTGATACGTAATCGACAGCTACAAGAATGTATTCTTTTCCGTAAGATTTCGGAAATGGTCCCATGAAGTCTAATCCCCATATGTCAAATATTTCACATGCTTGGATATTCGTCAATGGCATTTCGTTACGCGTTGTGATATTTCCAAACCTTTGGCAAATATCGCAGCGTTTCACCAAGTCTTGTGCGTCTCTGAAAATGGTGGGCCAATAGAATCCTGAGTCGTAGACTTTCTTTGCTGTCAGATTAGTGGCATGATGTCCTCCGGTAGGTCCGTGATGGCGTTGGTGGAGTATGTGTTCGGCTTCTTTCCCATCGACACATCTCCTCACTATTTGGTCGGGACAGACTTTGAACAAGTATGGATCATCCCAAAAGTAATGCTTGACGTCACGGAAGAACTTTTGTCTTCGCGATGAAATTATACCCTTCCTTATGATCCCTCCAACTATGAAATTGGCTATGTCTGCAAACCAAGGATCGTCCGTGAATTGTGAGCCTTGCAATTGCTCTCCTAAACTCATTAACTGCTCTTCTGGAAATCGATCTTTGATGTCCCCTTCTACAAGTTGTTCCATTGATGGATTTTCAAGTCGACTCAGATGGTCTGCGGCGACATTCTCTGCTCCCTTTTTATCTTTTATCTCAATGTCAAATTCTTGTAGGAGTAGAATCCATCGTAACAGTCTTGGTTTTGCATCTTGCTTCTTGAAGAGGTATTTCAGAGCGGAGTGATCCGTGTACACTATTGTCTTTGACAATATCAGATAGGATCAAAATTTATCAAGGGCGAATACTACAGCCAGCAGCTCTTTTTTGGTGGTTGTGTAATTCTCTTGAGCATCTGTGAGAGTTTTGCTAGCGTAGTAGATTGGCCGAAAATGATTATCTTTTTGTTGCCCAAGAACTGCCCCTACAGCGAAATCGCTTGCGTCGCACATCATTTCAAAAGGAAGGCTCCAGTCCGGAGCGACCATGATTGGTGCGTTGGTTAGTTCTTTCTTTAGGTAGTCAAAGGCTTTCATACAGCTTTCGTCAAATGCGAATTTGATGTCTTTTCCTAACAGGTGGGTGATAGGTCGAGAGATCTTGGAGAAGTCCTTGATAAAACGACGGTAGAACCCAGCGTGACCTAGGAAACTTCGAATGGCTTTAACGTTGGTGGGCGGTGGAAGTTTCGCAATGGTTTCGACTTTGGCTTTGTCTACTTCGATTCCTGACTTTGATATTCTATGTCCTAAGACTATTCCTTCCTTTACCATAAAGTGGCATTTTTCCCAGTTCAAGACGAGATTTGATTCTTCACACTTGGCGAGCATTCTATCGAGGTTGGATATACATGATGCGAAAGAGTCTCCAAAGACTGAGAAATCATCCATGAAGACTTCCATGCATTGTTCAATCATGTCATGGAAAATTGAAACCATGCACCTCTGAAATGTTGCAGGTGCGTTGCATAATCCAAACGGCATTCGTCGGTATGCGAATGTTCCGTAAGGACACGTGAACGTTGTCTTCTCTTGGTCCTTCGGATCGAGCGGGATTTGGAAATAACCGGAGAATCCATCAAGGAAACAGTAGAATTCGTTCCCCGATAGCCTTTCGAGCATTTGGTCAATAAACGGAAGCGGGAAGTGATCTTTGCGAGTTGCTTCGTTTAACTTCCGGTAATCGATGCAAACCCTCCAACCGGTAACTGTCCGAGTTGGTATAAGCTCATTTTCTTCATTTGTAATGACCGTCATTCCTCCTTTCTTCGGTACCACTTGAACAGGGCTAACCCACGGTGAGTCGGATATTGGGTAGATCAATCCAGCATCTAAGAGTTGGATAACTTCTTGCTTAACCACATCTTGAATCTTAGGATTTACTCGTCTCTGCCTTTGAACGGATGGTTTGAAATCGTTCTCCATTAGGATCTTATGTGTGCAATAGTTAGGACTAATTCCTTGTATGTTAGAAATTTTCCATGCAATTGCCTTCTTGTGTGATTTCAACACATCAACTAGCTGAGCTTTCTCTTTTGGTTTCAAATCTTTTGAGATTATCACCGGGAGTTGGGAGGTTCCTTGGAGGTAAGCGTATTCAAGGTGAGGTGGTAATTCCTTTAATTCCAAGTTTGGTGGTTCTTCGATAGACGGCTTCATTCTAGCTATTTCGTCTCTATTCAGCTTCTCATATTCAGCTTGGAAGGGTGCCTCGTCTATCTCAGGTTCGGATGTAGAGATTGACGCTATTTCGACCCGTTCGGTTTGGTTTGAGAATTCGTCCCTCTTTAGCTCGTACTTGTTGACTGATGATGAGGAAACTTCATCGTTTCTGGTGATGATGATCTCTCAGTTGTCAGTGAATTGGAATTCTTGAAATTGAGAGGATGAAGATTGGTTTATGGTGATTTCAGGGTTTGGAAATGGTAGTGGTTCGGGTTGGCTGGCTAATTGGGGTTCAAATGGTGGTGGCTCAATACTCATTCCTTTGAATGAATCAAGGATCTCTTTAATTGAAGGAGCTGGATTCGGGTTATTGAGTGGGGATGTATCTCTTTTTAGCCAAGGTATTGGTGTACCGCATCCCAATGGGACGGCTATTGTTTTGCCATTGCTGCAAGATGGCTTCTTTTCAAACAAGGGGAATAGTAGTTCTTCAGACTTTGCTGGCGAAGTGATTGCGGACTGCAGCCCAGGATCCTCGTTATATAATCTTCGAACGGTGACTACTGTGTTAGGTATCGGGTTCTGGCTGGATAATGCCAACACTTCGTGGAGATGTTCATCAAAAATGTCCTGCATAGTATCGCACAAACCAAGGTCCTCTTCCAGAGGTTGCTTCATTAATCGATCGACATTAAAGGTGACCTCCTCTTTCCCAACTCTTAGTTTTAAAGATTTCTCGTTTACGTCGATTACGGCCTTGGCAGTATTTAAGAAAGGTCTGCCAAGGATGAGCGGGATGTGGGTGTCTTCCTCTATATCCATGATAATGAAGTCCACTGGAAAGACGAACTTATCGACCTTGACCATGACATCTTCAGCAATTCCTCGAGGGAGTTTAACTGATCTGTCTGCTAATTGGATGGTCATACGAGTAGGCAGTAGGTTATCTAATCCTAATTTCTTATAGAGGGAATAAGGCATAAGATTAACACTAGCACCTAGGTCAGCTAAGGCATTACTAATTTGGATATCTTGGAGAAAACAAGGTATTGTAAAACGTCCAGTATAAGCTAACTTAGGTGGAAGACCATGTTGTACAATTAAAGAGCATTCAGCATCTAAGGGTAAACTAACTATTTGCCTAAGTTTCTCTTTGTTTGAAAGAAGTTCTTTAAAGAACTTGGCACATGTGGGCATTTCTACTAAAGCATCTAATAGTCTAACATTCAAGTGCAAGCTTTTAAACATTTCCAGATATTTACCGAATTGAGCTTCTTGCTTTTCCTTTTTAAGTCTACCGGGATAAGGTATTCTCGTGCGAGGTACATTATCCGGAGTTTTGGTTGGTGATGGGTTAGGTGTTGTGACAGGGATGTCAATGGACACATGTTCACTCGGTGTAGGTGTAGGCAAAGAAGTGTTTTCGGGGGTGTTATCTGGTGGTGGTGGATCAACTTTGGTTATTTTTCCTCCCCTAGTGACGATTAACACATCATTAGGTTGAATGGTAGTTGCCAACGTACTTTCCTCAATAAAATTCAAATTTTCCAAAATAGACTCCATGTTAGAAATTAATTTGTCGGAAATTTTTATCATGGCATCAATGTTGTCTTGAAATCCGGCTATCCTTTTGTTTATAACATTTTGTTCTAGTATAAAATCAGATAAAAGTTGTTTTGAGGAATGTAAGTGGGTTGTTGGTGAAGGAATGGCCAAAAGTTGGGCTGATGATCCACTTGGTGTAAGGTTGGTCAAATCAAAATAAGGGGTTGACATGGTTGGTTAATAAAATAAAACTAATCTAAACTAATCCTAAGGGCAAAAAGGTAACTTTTGATCGATGTTAATCTTTCAAAAGGATCGCTAAATACTAGAGTCACTAAACTTCCTAAAATCGGTCGCCGATGCTCCCCGGCAGCGGCGCCAAAAACTTGTTGCGCCCGATTAGGTCGGTGTCGTTAACGATAACTATCCGGTTACAACAGAGGGTTTTAAATTTATAAGGCTGGGGCCTAGGGTTACTACTATTGCTAATCTAAGGGCTAGCAAAGGATAAGTATGACCTAGGATCGTTCTTCAAAGCACGACGAATTGAAACTAGGGGAATTTAGAGACTTTTGAGAATTTAGCTAAGGCGAAAAGGGTTGGTTTAGGTTTTGGATTTTCTATTCAAAGGTTAAACTAAATTGAATCAGAAATGGAGGTTACTTCGGGCGTTCAACAGTTAAAGCGATTGTCTACTATGAAGTGGTTCAGGTGATATTGTGACACCCGTCAAATTAGGACTAGTAATTAGTGCCTAACCAAGTTTAATACATGTAATTAGTTCTGTATTAGGCTAATTAATGTATCAAGTAATATATATATTGTTGTTGAGTATATATACAATCAGGCGGTTTGATTAAATCGTACAAATTTAAATCGAATGTAATTCGGTTAATTAATTACGGACGTTGGTGAACAATTTAATTAAATAATGTAACATTATTTAATAACTCCATTATATCCAAAATATTATTTTTATAATATTTTTTCAGTTTTGATTCATATCGTACAACAACGTTTACACAATTAAAATGTTAAACGCGCAAATAAACAAAATGAACTAAGTTATATTTTATAACTCAATTATTAAGTATTTGATGAAATACTTCAAGTAAAACATTGGATAAATATCCGCATTTTAAAAACTTATAATTAAACGAAAATAAAACTATTTAAACGTTTAAACGATCGGGAAACGAACACCGCACGGAGCGCGAATACACGGTGTTAAAAGTTAGGAGCCAACCACACTTGGGTGGGGCCCAAGTGGGCCGGCCCCCATATCACCAACATCACCATCATCTTTTTCATTTTATCATTTTTTTTTTCTCTCTCTCTTCCCTCTTTTCTCTCCAAAAAGCAAAACCACCACCATCATCAACTTCATCAAAAATTACCAAATAACACCACTAAACGACCTCAAAATCATCAAGCCCTTTGGAGAAAAACGTTCACCGCATCACGATCTACAACCTCATCTTTTCGGATTTTTGATTCGCCACTTTGTAAGTTTTCCGACAAAAGTCGAAACCTCTCGTTTTCACTCATTTTTACATATTTATTGTTTATATACGTTCAAAATGTCCAAATATGGGTTGGGTAAAAGATTTGTACCGAACGGTGGCCGGAAAACCTGTTTTCGATACAAATTCCGGTCATCAGACCGCAATGTCGCATTTGGCCCAGACTTTGTGCGACGTCAGATGCGACGTCGCAAAACACATCACGACGTCGCACATAGCGACATCAGCATCTACGTCGCCCTAATTGACTGACGTCTCACTTAGCGACGCAAGCCCTCACGTCGCAGAAATCAACAACGTCGCATATAGCGACGCCACGCACAACGTCGCATTAAATTGAGAAAGTCGCACATAGCGACGCCAAGCTCAACGTCGCAGTCAGGACCTGCGACGTCGCACCCAACGTCGCACAAACCAGAAAACACAGATTTTCACTAAGTGTCGAGACCCTAAATTTTATCACTTGATTTCACCCAATTTCAAGTCCAGATGCGTTTTTCACCAAAGCAATATAGTAGAAATAAAAATTTTCCAAGCAAACTTGGCAGCTCGACCCCAACCAGGGGCTCTGCCCCTTGGACCCCGCTACCAGGGGCGCTGCCCCCGGACCCCCGTACTTAGATTCCGTAAGCATATTTCTCACCAAGTGTTGAACTCGCATAATTTCAAATACTCGTGTGATACTGTCGCGCTCCTATCGGTCGGTCGGATTTAACTCCGGTCGTTGTTCCAACAGCAACAGAGGCGGCGGACAGTGAGGTGTTTTAAATTTGTAAAGCTGGGGACCTAAGTTTTACTACGGCTGTATAGCAGCAGTATGACCTAGGGTCGTTCTTCAAGCTAATCGTATTGTGAAACGGGAGTATCAAGACAAGTTGTTTATTTTAGTGATGGGATTTTTAAAACAGAGTTTGAGTGGGTTTTTGTTACTTAGGTCCGTAATTTAAAGCAATTAAATAAAAAGTAAGTAAATGGAAAATAGAAATAGGGATGAAATCAGTATGGAGGATATGTGTTTGTTATGACTTCGTTAGCTTATGCGGGGGTGATGCTAGGGTTTTGATATGAAAACGTCTTTTAAAGGTTTGTGTCTTATCTGAGCTTAATTGTTCGTAGTGTAAACACTAGTACCCTACTGATTGGGGAAACCAATCAATATGTCACTGAGTACTAGGCCAAATTGAGTCTGATCGGAGGAGGATGCTCAACTCTTCAACGTTATCCAGTGACGGAGTAACGACCCTTCTTGGAATGTTAGTTCCTGGGTGCATGAGATAGAGTAACATACCCACTAAGGTTCCGACCTTTCTTAACACTACGGGGACAACGAAGTCAAACAAGGCATTTAAGATTAAGACTTGGTTTGGTAACTTATTAACTTTATATTAATGGTTATATTTTAGTCTAGAGCTTTCATCACGGTGTACCATGCGATTATGCATTTCCACAGTTTTCCAGACCCGAGATGTACTAACGGTGTATAGTGCAATTAAGCATTTCCACAGTGTTCCAGATCTTTAGGTGTACTAACGGTGTACAGTGCGATCAAACATTTCCACAGCTTTGAAGTTAAACCAGGATGTGACACAGTCTTCAACCACCGACATTTCCTTAGCTTCTACGTATTTGTACTTCACCGAAGGTGTTTCCAACGTTACACGAAGTACAGTGCCGTTTACCGTGGTCTTTCCGGGGTCACATACTTTATGATTACTCTAGACTAGTTTAAACTAAGTTTGTATTAAAGCCCAACCATCTATGATATAAACCAGCCCTCACTATTTCCCAATAAATCCCTGATTGATTCACGGTGTACTATACGAAAGGTTTTAAACAGTATTTCCACAGCTACGCAATTCAGACCATGTTTACAGTTTTAGAAAACATGGATAGGTAGTGACCGTTTGACCAAGGTTCGCGACTCCTTGTCATAAAGGTTCTAACCACGTTTAATTGGAGGAAAGGCGATTTGGTTTAGAAATTCATAAATACAAGATTAATAGATTACCGGTTTTCATTTATATAATATAACTGGAAACATTATTTCCACAAAGGATTGTGCCTACGACTTTCATAGCTTCCACGTTCCGTACTACACACATAAGTGATGATTCCGGCGCTATACAAATGAAAGCCGTATAACGTTACCTCCGTTATTTCATAATGTTATCCAATTATATGTTTAAAGCAGCATCACCCCACACATATATAAACTAACTACATCATAACAAACACACAAGGAAACTACTCACTACGCATAATAACATGTCCTAGATCTAGCATAATAACAATAGCAATTATCATTATAACAGATAAGGAAAGAAGTAACCGTTAATAAAGCGTAGATTGAATAAGCGTGTAAAGAGAGAGTACAAGCAGAACTTCCGCAATATCTTTGACAATATTACAATAAAAGCCCCTGGACTATTCCATACGCTATTACAAAAGTAGCCCCTCCGTTAGTTTCAGTTAAATATTAACTGAGAACTAACTAGACCTAACCCTAATTTCTAGAGAGAGAAAGAAAGAAAGAGAGTTTAGAGAGAGAGAGAGTGTGTGAGAGAGAAAGTGGAAATGGAGAAATGAATGGAATGATGAAGTGTGTTGAAGGTTGGAGGGGTGGCCTCCTATTTATAGGCAAAGCTTGAAATCAGCCGTACAACTCGCGAAGCACGCACGCACAAGCAAACGAAGCACAAACGGGCAGCATATGGGGTGCAGGGGGCCGTATATGGCCTTCATAGGGCCGTATACGGTGTGTAGAGGGCCGTATACGGTCTATCAAGGGCCGTATACGGTGTACAAGGCCGTATACGGCTTCTGTCTGATTTCGTTCGTTACTTAAAACGTCCGTATCTCCTTCGTTATGCGTCCGTTTGACCTGATTCTTCCGCCTGTGTCTTCGTAATTCCGTTACGCTTCTAATGTTGCCAATCTCACTGAAATTGGATGTGTATATCTTTAGCATAGCCTAAATCACTTTATAGGAGTTTGTAACCGTCCTGTCTTCTTCGTTCTTTATCTGATTTGCATGATTCTTGATTTTCTTGTCTCGATTTTACCTATTACAACATATCATAAGGTTAGAATATGCTTATCATAGGATAAATGAGGGTGCGAGAATTGGTTGCTGCTTATTTGCTTCGTTTTGCTCGTTATTCGGGTGTTTTTAGTGACTTTTGTAGCAACGTCTATATTTTGAGCACTTTAGTGAATTTTAGTAAATAATGATTGTTTTGGAATGTTTTCACTAAAGATGTGCCCAAAAACTGTGGAATAATGGCCTTGAAAACATGACTTTTTGTGTCACATCATATACGACTTCTAAAACACATACTATTCAAGTATAATTTTTCGATACCAAAATTATAATGATGGGATTATTATTACAAACAATCACCAACGGGCCGTACACGTTTTCAAATACTCAAATCAATCAACCAAATCTTAGTAATTTGGACAAACATCTACAAAGGTAGTCTTTCGAGATGCCTGACCAATTAATAACCATCGCGTGTCATGGACAACTTCAGGTTACAAGTCTTCGGACAACATATCACAGCTAATCAATTCAAGTTTATTCCAATAAACACTCAAGGCTCAGGTGAGTCTCATAGCCCCTCTTTTTACTGTTTTACTCAGGGGTGTGATACATTGCTTATTTTTAACATGTGAACGCAAGTACAACTTTTACATATACTACAAGAGTTTTACAAAACTAATCATTTCAAAGCCCTCCGACAGCATAGTTGTTAATACATTGTAGCGTGAATATTAGTATATGGTACCATATAGGATTGACCCACCTCGTCCGGGTTAGCACGCACTAACCGGGTAAACGGACGTACTAATATTTGAGAAGACGAATGTTGATTAGGCATTCGTGGAGGCACAAACGCTCATGGCTGTGTCCTTGACCCACGAGTTAAGCTCAACTATGCGCTCATGATTTGTATACACTTTATCATTTGCTGAATGCAATTCAATTACTTAAATCTTGCGGTTCATACAACTTATATGTTATTTCAAACCTGTGAGCTCACCAGCTTTTAGCTGACCTTTTAGCATGTATCGCAGGTACTAAGCAATGATCGGATTGCCCTCAGGATTAATATAGCTCGAGTCAGCATGCAGATATTAGAGATTTTCTTGCATTAGTATATTTTATACAATTACTCATGTACTGAAATCTCTCATTTAATCGAACACGAGCTATGTATTAGTTGTAAATGTTGTAAACATTTTAACATTTATATATTTTGTTAAAACGACGCATATAGAGTTGTTTACTATATATCTTTGTGCTTTGGTTATTGATTAGTAACACCCAAAGTATGCTTCCGCTAAACAGTAAATTTGGGGGTGTTACAGATATTAAAGCGTGAAGAGTTCTAATGAGGATAAGTTCATAAGTTAATGTGAGTTATTGCTACAATCCAACAATCGGGCTAACGCGGAGGTGTCCACAATCAGGCAAATAGAATGTCACGTGGGTTGCAGAATATATTAAAGCATACACCGAAAGTTCTCTCAAATGCATGTCCATATTATCTAACAGTTAATCTCGAATCCTATTCCCCAATCTCGGTCATCATAGACGTCCGAATCATGGCACAGTTTTTTGAATAAACAATCTTGTAAACGGGTTTTACCCTCGCCGGAGTAAGTTGGAAAAACTGGTCTAAGCGGTCAGATAAGATGTCATCACTTATTCGTATGAATTATCAACATTTATCAAGTATGCAACAAGACAGGGATGATTTGCATTACAAATAGAAACTTAAGTAATACATTTGTTAATCGATTCATAACACAACTACCTTCGTTCGTTCTTGACTTCCATACGTTTGTACTTCACCATAAGCGTTTCCAGTACTATATCGAAGAACAGTCGAATAGGGGCCGTCATGTTATTTCACGATAAATAGGGCTAGGTGTATTTCACTAGTATGATAATCCTAAGGCAACAATCAAACAAGAACATGCAATAAGACAATCAAGATAATAGTTAAACCTAAGCATACAAATGTATTAATTAAATCGAGGATATTCGGAAAGTTGTCTCAAAAATATCGTCTGTCCGAATTAAATCTTAATCTACCTCTATTCCCATATTCCGTGTCTCTGGGATCCTAATTTGGTCTAGAGAACACCGGCCATGCCGAGCTCAATGATTCAATCAAACATAGTATAACTAAGTGACCTATACCCTATGAGTAAGCTACGTTCATTTTTGGATAAGGTCTTAGTCACAACATGAGTTGGGCAAATAAACGATAAAGATTCAATTCCTACATCTATTCATGATACAAAGCACTCGCAATATCATAACATACAACATAATCACATATTTAAATCTTTCCTAAACGACTATCATAGCAGGTAATTGAGTTATTTAGCTAATCATGGCGATTCTAGCATGCATATTTAATTTTATTAAAGAAAGAACGAACATAATTAAATATGGAAGATAGATTAAAACCTGATAAAGAAATACAATAACTCGTAGCTACAAATGCGTCCCGGAGCACCTTCGTACAAATCTTCCTTGACTAGTTAATTAGCTAGTCTAATTAACTAAGGAATTATTATAATAAATAAAGAGTTGGTGTAATGTGTGGTGTGTGAAAAGATAGGTGTATATAGAGATGTTTTACAAATGAACCCAAGCCCTCTATTTATAGGTGAGTTTAGGCTCACATTAGCATCAAGGGGTGCACATTAGCGTAATGTGGGTAAAATGGTGCACCATGTACTGTACAACGCGGAAAGGTGGTGCACCGGGTACTGTACAACGCGGAAAGGTGGTGCACCAGGTACGCGAATTAGCCAAAAAAGGAAAGCGAGGTGGGGGACAGCAGGCCGGCGGCGCCCTGGTGGTGGCCGGCGGCGCCCTGGTGGTGGCCGGTGGCGGCCTGGTGGTGGCCGGCGGCGGCTGGCTGCCACCTTCCCCGTTTCGCCGTCTTTTGCTTCGTTTCTTGATTCGTGCATGTTTTCTTCATTATGCGCCCGTTTGAGTTGATTCTTTTTTTTTTGTTGGATTCGTATTTCAAAAACGAAGATTTTGACATAAGATAGCCCCTGAGATGAGGTCCCTAACTCCAGATATTGCGTACGAATCATTTGGATCTTCCGGCGGGCGTAGAATCTTCATTCTTTATCCGTTTTAGTTGATTCTTCTTCTGTTGGATTCGTATTTTAAAAACGAACATCTTGGATACAATGGATGTTGGTTAAGGGCACTTTAGTCTTGAAATCTCGTTTTGATGCCTTGAATCTTCAAACGTGTGTGGAATCTTCGTTCCTCGGCCGTCTTGCTTGATTTTTGTCGTGCAACCTTCGTTTTGGTCTTCTTAACATATTATCACTGATTTGTGCGTTGTTTGAGTCCAAATGCCAAGTATTACTCCAGAAAGTTAGAGATATCAGTGGTAAAAACGTGACTTTTTACGCGATATCACCCCTAAAGTAACGTTTTGATTTTGCTTTCCTCTACAAACATACTTCTCTATTAATACAAGTGATGTACATTGAGGTAAGTTTTTGATTTTATTTAAGGGCTATATGTGAGATTCTACGAGTATCTTGGATGCACACAAGATGTTCTATTAAATGTCGGTGAGAACTTCACTGATTCTATGTTGATGTAATATGCATAATTTCAATTTTGTGATTTGTTCATATTTTTGTATGATAAAATAATGGTGAGATAATAAGGAACTATTGTTTAAATTTCATGTAATGCTTGGTTTGACGTCAAAACTTACTTATGTCAATTCATAGTTTTAAATTTTGGTACCTACAATTTATTTGATGAAGGCCTCTGTGTATTATAACTTGCAAACTTCATGTTCTTATTTCCAGATTTTTAAATTATTAGGTTAAATATGATTATGGTATTAACATACCATTATCAACAAATGGAATAGGATGTTTTATGGAGGTTGTTTAGGTTAAAATTACATAATAGGTTTGACTTGCATCCCTTTAGACCGCCATTATCCTTCATCTTTGAAGGAAAAATTATCTCATTTTTCACAATAATATTACAACACCATCACCTAATGTTTGAGGCCATGGTCATTAAGACCTATTTTTGTGAATATGTTGATTTGGTTGCATTAATCTCCAATGGCTAAAATTTAGATGTTATATCTTCATTTTGCAGGTCACATATTGCCATGAATTAAATAAGAAATAAAAACCAGGTCTACAAAATGCGAGACGAATCATTTTCACAATTGCTATTCTCTTTTATGATATTATTGTTGACTTCTACACGTGACTTCTATGAAAAGAGGTACCTCATTTTTTATGTGACACCCGGTCAAAAAGGGTAAAATTAGCTCCTAATTTGAACCTTAATCATTCGTACTCGGTACGTGTTAATACGAAAGTATACGGATATTATATATATATAAATATATATATATATTATATATATAACATTAAAGGGATATTTAATAATCACATACAAACAAATTTGAAAGAACGCGCAATCTCAATTACGGACGTTGGTACAAAACATTTCTAAATAATATATTATTAATGAGAATAATAATTATTTACTCGTTTGAAAAATTTAAGCACATTTGAACACTGGAAACTATCCGTCAAACCAAAGTGAAACAAAGATCTAATTATATATCTCACTGAAAGTATTTTTATAAAATACTTCTATTAAAAATATATACGATTTCATATTTAGAAATTCATCATTTGAAAACATTATACTACTTTACGATCGGGTACACAAACACGGGTACCACTAAACTAATTATTGGAGCCGGTTATATACCGACTCCAATAATTCAAAACACACACACAGACATATCAATCTTCCCCTCTACTCTCTCTCGGCTCTCTTCTATTCATTAACAAACAACAACAATTCTAACAATAACAACATCAAGTAATCATCATCATCATCTTCATTTACGATCATCATCATCATCATCCTCACGGCTCCGTTTTTAATTTGTAAGGAAACTTTAAATTTTGTTTTAAATACGTGTTTAAAATACTTATATCATCATGTAATGTTGTTCCATTGAGTTGATTATGTCTAAAATCGAAACCATAAACTGATTGCCATGTAAATTGCTCGAACAGACCCTGTAACAGCACTAAGATCCGGCGGATCTCCATATGGATCCGGCGGATCCTCATAACACCACATGATCCGGCGGATAAGACTATGGATCCGGCGGATTCTTCACAATTTAACACGGATCCGGCGGATCAGACTATGGATCCGGCGGATTCTCACAAAAGTGACACGGATCCGGCGGATCAGACTTTGGATCCGGCGGATCAACCCTATGATCCGACGGATCCTCATAATTTGTCACTGATCCGGCGGATACTAAGCCCAAAATAGAAACTGACATTTCAAGTTTAACTTGTATAAAACATTTTTTTCACTAAGTATCGGAACTGAGATTTTACCACTCGATTTTACACCGAATTTGGATTTCGGAGGTGTTTTCACTAAAGCAATGTAGTAGGAATAAAAATCTTCCAAGCTGACCTGGTAGCTCGACCCCAGCCAGGGGCTCTGCCCCTTGGACCCCGCCAGGGGTTGCCACCCCTTGGACCCCGCTACCAGGGGAGCTGCCCCCGGACCCCCGTACACAATTTCATGCTTATTTATAATACAATAAAACAAATATAATAATGATGTTTTTGGAAATTATTATTACAAACCGTCACCAACGGGCCGTACACTTTTACAAACTTTAAATGTAAATACAATTTGAACACTCGGACATAATCTAATCGGATAAACATTAATATAGATGATATATTAGATATCCATTTACTCATTAAAATCTCGCGTGTTTAGGACGCTAGGATATTCGGGGTAATTCATTCCATATCGGATATTAATTGCTCGGCAACTCAGGTGAGTCTCACGGCCCCATTTTACTGTTTTACTATTTTAACCTCGGGGGAGATGCAACAAAAATTATTTTCGTGATCACAGTTATTCGGTTAGTTAATTTAGTTATTAACTCGGTTATTCGGTTATCATTGTCGGTATTGATTTTGTTCGGTTATTACATGAGTGTTTTAATTCGGGAAAGACCTCCGAATCAAATTAAGAAAGAAGATATAATGTATAGATTCAATGGAGATGGTGGTGAAAATGAATTATAATTCCTTTTTACGAAAAGGCAACAAGGAATTGTTAAATAATGATATCCATTTTGAAAATCTACGGTAGGTTCATCAACTTTTTTTTTTTGTAAAGTGATAAATACAAGTACACCAAAGTTATGTTATGATATTTTGATGTATGAAACAATTTGTTTGTTGTATTTATTATTTCCTTTTCTTTATTACTATTTTTTATAATAAAATGATTTGATTATGCATCATTTTAGGGGGTGGGGTTCTTGGACGCAGGTCCATTAATAGACGCAGTCTGTTCTTTTCATTGATACACATTACACACCATATAGTTGATACACAATACAACTGATACACAACACACACCATATAGCTAATACACAAATACTACTGATACACAATACACAACATATTGCTCATAGTTTTTTAATCATACATTCATATTGTTTATTGTGTATCACGTTTTAATACAGAATGTTCATTGTGTATCATGTTTTTTATTTGATATTTCTAAACGTACTCGCATGATTTTCAGATTGTGCATTGTGTATCACTTTTAAAATTCATATTGTTCATTGTGTATCACGTTTTAATATTGTGCATACTCTGTTTATATTAAAATACTGCATACGCGAACCACGATCGTAGAAATCTTGTTGAACAATTGAGAAACTGTAAAAAAATTTGACGAGAAAGATGATTTGAAATTGGAAAAAGAATCTTTCTGGAGATATAACTGGAGATGATGGAATTAATTAACATATAAAATAAATTCGCTGCAAGGCAGGGATCTTGGCCGAAGAAGAAGAAGGAAAAGGGAAGGGAGAAGGAAGAAGGAAGTGACACGCGTCAATTCTATATGGGTGCGTATGTTGCGTACGGAAAGAACGTGCGTATTTGAAACACGGTCTCATTTTAGGCCGAGTTAAAACACTATCCAACAAAGGTATTACAATTTTGGTGAAGGATAAATGAGAAGGAAATAGAATAAGAGCATACTGAATTTACTGCATTTTAGGAATAATTTGAATGTCTAAAATGCAATCAAATTTTTTAGGTGTAAAAAGAAGTGTTCCATTGATAAAATGCAGTGAATATAGGTAACGATTTTATGTTAAAATGCACTGAATTCGTTCTGCCTCTCCTTCCTCTCATTTGAGCTCTTCCCCTCACAACATTAACCTTGTATTTTTAAGAAAACACTTATATCGTTTTTGTGACATACGGATGAAGGTGGGTTAGAAACAGATTAGGAAAACAAAATTATAATAGGTGACAGTGAAGTGATGTGACATATAATGTAGTTTTTTGGTGTTGTTTTGGCGCTTATTATTTTGGAGTCCGTCTTTGGATCTTATTCTATTTTGACCGACGTGGGCTTGTTAGAGTATAATAAGTGGTTGTCATTATACTCGGTGTTCAGTTTAGTGTTTAGTTGAAAACTGAAAAGAATTTCGATGCTGAAATCAGAGGCGTTGGAGAACACTGAGTTTTCAGTGTTCTAGTTTAGTGTTCCGTTTATTTTATTTTTAATGAAAACTAGCCTTTGATCACATAAATAATCGTTGAATTCAACCAAAAATGCCGGATTTGAACGTTGGTCTGGTATGGTGAATCCTGGAATCCGACGTTCAAGTTGCTGAACGCAGATGCTTCCCTCCGCCCACTCGTTGTGCTGATGTAATGAAAAAAAAATATGCGAAGAAAATTTTAATACTCCCTCCGTTGCACTTCTATTGTCTTCAATGCTATTTTGGGTTGTCTCAAATAAGTGTTCACCTTCATATTACAACCAATTAAAAGAAACTTAAGTGGGTGAAGATGTTATTTGATTGGTGAAAATTGTAGTTAGTGAAGAATCCTAAAATTGTATGCATGGTTAAAGTGGACACTTTAAGTGAGATGGAGGGAGTATATCAAAAAACTTGCTAAATTTACAAATATATCAAGATCGATATAAACACGAGAGAGTTGACGATCTTGAAAATGAATTTTTTATACAACAAAGTGATAATAATTCGATAAAGATAAAGTAAAGAAATGGGAGCCCATACACGCCAACTCTTATTTTTGTCAATCACTCAAGTTTATCATTGACTATTAACTATTTTAAACCAAATAAAACCCAATGTTTTAAAACCCGGGTTTTTAGTCGACCCGGAAAAGTGTTAATTTCTGGTCGGACCGGTCGAACCGGTTGGGCCGGAAGGTCGGACCGGAGTTAATAATAGTATACAGTAGTAGTATTTAGTGACTTTTTTTATTTTTTATAATTATAAATATAATTATTAATTGTATCATGTATAATAATTATAATCCATAGAATAATAAAGGGTGATGACACATCGATTCCCTTGTTATTCTTGGAATATACATCAATATAATAATTATATAATCCATAGAGTAATAAATAGTGATGACACATCAGTCAAAAATTCCCTCATTATTCTTGAAATACACAATTAATCAATATTCCCTAATTATAAATGATTAAATGTACATAGATATTGTAAAAAAAAAAAAAAAAAAAAAAAAAAAAAAAAAAAAAAACATGAAACCCGGGTCAATGCACCGGTCCGGGTCCCGGTCCAACCCGGTCCGACCGGCCGGGTCAACCGGGTCGTTGACTAGTCAACATTTTGAAAAACCCGGTTTTTTTTCGCCCATAAATCTTTAAAATTGCGGTCCGACCGGGCCGGTCGAACCGGGTCTTAAAACACTGATAAAACCTTAACACTTGTAATCTAAAATACACCTCGCAAAACGAGGTATTATTATTCGTTATAAAATTTAAAAACCACTTCGTGCTCAACGTGGTACTATTCTAAATAGATTTGAAATCCTTCTCAAGAATTAAAAAAGAACATAAAGAGATTATAAATAGCGTACTCAATATCTAAACAATTACACCATTAAATACAAGAAATGGATAACAAGCAACTGGCTATCATCGGTGCCGGAATCAGTGGTCTTCTTGCTTGTAAATACTGTCTTTCGAAAGGTTTTAATCCCATCGTTTTCGATTTAGAATCCGACATTGGTGGTGTATGGGCTAAAACCATTAAAACCACAAGGCTTCAAGCACCTAAAGCTTTGTATCAGTTTTCTGATTTCCCATGGCCCGATTCTGTGACCGATCATTTCCCTACCCAACAACAAATGCTAGATTACTTTCATTCGTATGCTACTCACTTTGATCTCATGCCTCATATTAAGTTGAATTCTCGAGTTAAGGGAATTAGTTATGATGGACCATTTTCGGAGAAATGGTCGCTTTGGAATGGTACGGGTGAATCGTTTCCGACTCAAGGTAAATGGAATATTACCGTAGAAGACACTCGAACCACCACCACCCAGGTACGTGAGTTATCGTGGTTGCAAAGTTTTCAAGATTTGAATTAAAGTCATGTAAATATAGTTGTGAACATGTATCGAACTAATGTTTGATAAGTTTTTTGGGTGTTGAATTCATCAGGATTTTATTGTGTGTAGTCAACTTGTTAATCGTTGAAAGTGAAAATTTATAATAGTTTTACTATAAGTTGTCACGTCAAAAAAGTATCGGATTAGTTCGATACTTGAAAGTCAAATTTGTTATAAAATATACTTTAAAGTCAAATTAATTTGTACTTTCATGCATCAAATGTGTTTGTTGTATTGGATTAATATTTGATTTACTTAACGAAATCGAAGTTAATTCATGTTAAATAACCTCCAGGTTTACACTGTGGATTTTGTGATTCTCTGTTTGGGAAGATTCAAAGATGTCCCAAACATGCCCCAATTCCCAGCCGGAAAAGGTCCAGAAGTTTTTCGAGGCCAAGCAATACACTCCATGAAATACGCATCCATGGATCACGAAGAAGCTGCAGAATTCGTCAAAGGGAAGAAAGTCGTTGTTGTGGGGTTTGGGAAAACAGGACTCGACATTTCAAGGGAATGCTCGTCGGTAAATGGTGAGTCACCATTACATATTTAATTAAAACCGTCTTTAATTTGTTCTAATTAAATAACTTTGGTGATGTAAATACTACGTTTTCAGGGCCGGAACTTCCTACTACGATATTGTACAGACGTGATCATTGGAAGCTACCCGACTGGGCTCCATGGGGATACCCGATGACGTATTTCTACTTCAATCGATTCTCGCAGCTTTTGGTTCATAAGCCTGGAGAAGGCTTTTTTCTTAGTCTCCTAGCTACATTACTTTCACCTCTAGTAAGTCTTTCAAAAATACTCCCTCCGTCCCATATTAATAGTCCACTATTCCTTTTTGGACTGTCCCAAATTAATTGTCCACTTTCAAAAATGGATAAAAATGATGAGCTAAAATCCTTTTATACCCCTACTTTATATATGTAAGACAAAAAAGTAGGTAAAAAGTAAGGGGTAGAATTGTCATCTTATCAAAAAGTAGGAGAGAAGTTGATGTTTTCTTAAACTGCGTGTTTCTTGTCTGGGGACAATTAAATTGGGACGGAGGGAGTATATTATTTATGTAACTTTAAAATGTTCTCTAGCCTATATAAATAAATAAGTGAATACAAGTTATTGGCAGAACACATACTTAGTTAATGTATATTCCATAATTTATATCAGCGATGGGGAGTTTCGAAGCTAGTCGAAAGCTATGTCAAAAAGACTCTTCCTATAGCCAAGTTCGACATGGTGCCACAACATAGCATCTCAAAAGACATGCGCTCGTGTTTGATTACATACATGCCAGATTCAGACGACTTTTTTTATAAGCTCGAGAAAGGAAGCATCAAATTAAAGAAATCACAAAGTTATGGCTTTAATGAAAAAGGGATTTCGACGGATGAGGACAACACGAATATAGAAGCAGATATCGTTATATTTGCAACTGGATTTAAAGGTGAAGAAAAGCTCAAAAATATTTTCGAATCATCCACATTTGGTCAATTCATCGCAGGCTCACCACGAGTCCCACTTTACAGGTTAATATATTAGTCGTAATCTTTCTTTAGAAGATTCATATATTTAAAGTTTTAAACATTTTGTGGATCAACTTAAGTTAAACTATCGATTATTATCAGGGAATGCATACATCCACGAATACCGCAACTAGCAGTAATTGGATTTTCTGAAAGTCTTTCGAATATTTACATATCCGAAATGAGGGCTAAATGGGTGGCGGCGCTTCTAGAAGGTGCGTTCAAGGTACCGAGTGTTGACGAGATGGAGAAAGATATCGCGAGTTGGGACGAATACATGAAAGAATCAAGTGAAGAATATCATTATCGATCATCAGTTGGTACTTTGGAAATTTGGTATAACGATCAACTTTGCAAGGACATGGGCATGAACCCAATGAGAAAAAATGGGCCATGGGCTAATCTTTTTGAACCATATGGTCCCGTGGACTACGTTAAAAGTTAAGCCCACAAATTATGCATGGTTTATTTTTATTCAATTCACATCATTAAGAAATATTGTGGTTTGATCAAGATTCGAGCGTGTGATACTATCTTTTGTTGCTGTTCTTGATATTGCCGAATCCACAATGATGTATCTTACCTTAAATGATCATCATAATTGTTACGGAGTAATATTTTGTATTTGTATTTAGCAACGTTAAGTGTGTGTTAAAGGACAAAAAATGTGTATAATTCATACAATACATAACATGTGTATTCCACTTATTATTTCATCCATCCATATTCATACTTAGCATTTTACGTTACTCTGTTTTATATTTACTTGCTTAATCTATATTTAATATCATTAAAAAGCAAAATTAAAACAAGTATTTGTATTCACCGCCCTCTACAAATCTACACTATACAAACTGAGCTTAAAACACTTAACAAATAAGTGTATTTGGGATCAAAAGTGTATGTAATACTTGAATTGGGGATATTATTTGTAATTTAATTCCTATCATTAATTCACAAAAAGTATCAAAAGGCCGGCACATGTGAATAGTGGATATCCACCCGATCCATCCACTTAATGGTGGATATGGACGATCTAAATGGATGAATAGTGGATATGGATTTGGAGTATTCGTGAATTGGATATGAATGACAACGTATCATCTATGAATTTATCCATTATCACCCTAAATACATATATATATATATATATATATATATAGGGTAGTGATCAAGAGGGAAGTGTCTTTTTGGGGGGAAGGGGGGAAGCGTTAGTACGCATCAGGAAGTATATTACAATTATCAATCAAAACGTCAACAAAAATTTATTTTTATCGGTAAATAGTAATCAAAATCGATGCTATAAAGAATATTTTAACGAATGAATTTCATTTTTAGTCATAACATTAATTGATGAATATTTATTTAATTAATTGTTAAGATGCAGTGTGATGCATATTAACTAAAATGCATCGCGATGCATCATAAAAGTTTACATTATTTTAAAAATATTTTTATTGTTAAGATGCATCACAATGCAGATTAACTAATATGCACCGCGATGCATCTTAACGGATTTGTATCAAATATTCATAAATCGATACTATAACTTGAAGAAAATATTTATCAAGGAAGCTTAACATTTATAACATCGATTCTGATTAACATTTACTAAATTTCAGTTTGCTTTTTTCGAGATTAGTATAGGTGAAGGTAATATGCTTCTTGATGCGTACTAACGCTTCCCCCTTCCCTCAAAAAATGGACTTCCCTCTGGATCATGCCACTATATATATATATATATATATATATATATATATATATATATATATATATATATATATATATATATATATATATATATATATAGTTATATACACATATAAATTTACATACCCACATACACATAAACCATAAACTATTAATATGTTATTGAATATATAAAGTCATAAATTTTAAATATCTAATATAAATATTTGAGGTTTTTTTTTGTATTATTGATTTATATAGCAAATCAAAATGTATAAATCTATCGTGCTGAGCCAAATTCTGTTTCCGACCATATAGTGAAGTCACAATCCATGATAGATGACTATTAAAACATGTGTGATTAACCAATAAACATAAAGATTACACATTTACATTTGTCAAAGGGATATGTATCTTTAGATGTATTCAACTTTAGTAAAACATATATAGTATGTATCAAACTTACAACACTTCTATAGTATGTATCCAACTTTCATATATCTCTATTGTATGTATTGGACGGTATAATTGATGATGTGTTGAGTTCTATGGATGACACGTGTCACATTTTAGAAACGACATGTCATCAAAAGTATCGTTCAATACATACAATAGAAATTATTGAAAGTTAAATACATAAAATATATGTTTTATATGTTGGATACATACTATAGATTTTTTAGTAAAGTTGAATACGTTTAGAAATACTTATCCCTTTGTCAAAATATATATTTACTTGTAATTGTAACCAATTATGTTTCATTGACGAGAATGGTTACACGCTCTTGTGAATAGATTTTCGTATGTTAAGTTATTTTTATTTTTTGTTACAATATTTGTTAGTTTCATTTCATATTAGGAAATCTTTTAACATTTTTTGAATATACAACGGATATCCATTAACCCGCTTAATCCATTTGATATAAATATTGATGGATGAATTGAAATTAAATAGATATGGATATATATATGTATATATATATATTGTGGCACCCGGTCAAAAAGGGCCAAAATTAGCGGCCAATTTAAACTTTAATTACTCGTGCTCGGTACGTGTTAAAACAAAAGTATTCGGATATTATATATGTATTTATATATATATAACATGAAATGATTATGTAATAATCACTTATAACTAAATCAAAGAGCGCGAATTAAGTTACTGAATTTTAATTCCAAAATAGTATTTTTTATAAAATACTCCAACTCGAAAACATGTCAAAAGAATGTAATAAATTTTAGAATTGAAAACAACACATTTTGTATATCGAAAACTATCCGTCAAACTGAACCAGAACAAAGATATAATTTTATATCTCATTAAAAGTATTTTTATAAAATACTTCAATTGAAAACTTATACGATTATAATTTTAGAAATTTATCATTTGAAAAGATTATACTACATAACGATCGGGTAAACGAACACGAAGCAAAATTACAAACCAACCTCAATTATTGGGGTCGGTTATACCCAACCAACCCCAATAATTCATTCAAACCAAAACTCAGACTCATCTCTCTCTCGACCTCTTTCTCTTTTGGTTCTCTTCATCAAACCACAACCAACAACATTAACAACAACACATAAGAATAAGTAGCATCAACAGCATAATCATCATCTTCTTCTTCATAATTAATCCTCATCAACATCGTGCACATCATCAACATCACTCACAGCTTCAATTTTCGAATTGTAAGAAATTAACCAACTCCTTTTACTTGTTTCAATTTTATAATACTTATAATATAATGTATTAGCGTTCCATCTATGCATTATTGTCGCGTTCCTAGCGGTCAGTCGGATTTTTAATCGGGTCGTTGTTCCAGCACAACCAAGACTCGCGGCAGAGTGAGCTTTAAATTTATAAGAGCTGGGGCTCAATTTATAAGTACTACCTACCTTGGAAGCAAGCAGTAAGTATAACTCGAGGTCGTTCTTAAATCGAAGTGAATTGAAACGAAGCGGATTCACCAAAGATTATTTTCACTAATAGGATAAGGGTAGGTAGATTGAATTTTGATAGGTTTTTGTTTTATAATTATCCTAAATGCAAAAAAGTAAATAACAGGAAATAAAGCTAGGGTTTAAGCAGACAGGTAGAGATGTGATTGCTGAAACTTCGATAATTAGGGTTTCGGGATGATGTTCATTATAGATTAGATTAGAGACTTGCCAGATAAAAGACAGACAAATTTTCGGTGTAAACACTAGGACCCTAAGTCTCAGGATTAAAACCCTAAGAGCATATGTCACTGGAATCCTAGGCTATCGTGATTCTGATCAGATCGGGCTGCTTTTAAACCCCCCCTGAACTAGTCTTGGATAAGACCTCAGTAACCCTAAAGTATCTAGGGATCAGGCAAGAGGCAACAGACCGCAATTGTATTCACTGACCTTTCTTAACACCTAATCATCTATTTGGTTTCATCATGGCAGATACTGATTGTATCCTATGTGTGTTAAACTATCGGTCTTAGTAGAGTTAAGCAGTATGGTGGAGTATTAGACTCTCTTGACAAAACTCTGTATTAATTCTATTTGAGTGTTTATTCAACCGTCATAATTACAGGCCCTCCTTTACGTTCAGGCGTTCATCCTAGGAATAATCACGGTGTACAGGGCGAATTTGGCATTTCCACAGTGTTCCTGACTCAAGGCATACTCACGGTGTACAGTGCATTGGCATATCCACAGTGTTCCTGACTCAAGGCATACTCACGGTGTACAGTACATTAAGTAGTTCCACATCTTGTATTTAAACCTTGGTGTACTAACGGTGTACGGTGCATCGAGCAGTTCCACAGCTTGTATTTAAACCTTGGTGTACTAACGGTGTACAGGGCAGCGAAGCATTTCCACAGTTTTGATTCCTAGACCCGAGTTCTAGAAGGGTCACTTCTAGGTATTCCACGATGAAACAATCCCACGGCATTTCCTTAGTTTCCACGTATTTGTACTCCACCAGTGGTGTTTCCAACGCTATACGAAGTACTGTGCCGTTTTATGGAAAGTTCATAGCTTCATACTGTAACTGGAGATGACTGTATCTACGTAGTATTAGGGTTGATCAGATCCTATCCTAAGGGCAACAGTCACGTGAAAGTCTGGAAAAGGTGTCGAGAAACTAGATCTATAATCAGGATAAGTTTAACCTAAACACACAGCATAACAATCTTCAATCATGTAAATAAGATATTAATATAACATCACCCCTATTCCTAATATCTACATTTCAACAATCACAATATTAAACTACTCTATAATCATGGCAATAAACAAAGTACAAACTGAAATAACATAAAGTGTAAGCATTATAATAGTAAGTAAAAGTTTAGATATCACCGGGAATACAGCAGTGTAATACTGAGGATTACAAATAGTCTGACTTGAAAAACTCGTTACAACAAGATGACCAAGCTAAACCTTCCTCAAGACTCGAACCGTAAGCTCAACCCTAACCTTTCTCCTCTAGAACTCTAGAGAGAGACTAGAGAGAGAAAGTAGAGAGATAGAGAAAATGGGAAAAATGTGAAAGTGAGGAAAGGAGTGGAATGAAGAATGGTGTATAAAAATGGGGTGGTGATGACCCCTATTTATAGGCAAAGCTCAAAATCACACGTACAACTCGCGAAACAGCATGTACAAGCAAACGAAGCAGCATACAGGGTAGAGGGGGCCTTATACGGCCTTGGTGGGGCCGTATACAGTGTGTCAAAGGTCGTATACGGTCTTGGTTAGGCCGTATACGGTTGCCAAGGCCGTATACGGTGTCCTTCTGATTTCGTTCGTTGCTTAAAACGCGCGTATCTCCTTCGTTATGCGTCCGTTTGACTTGATTCTTTCGCCCGTGGTTTCGTAATTCCGTTACGCTTCTAATGATGCCAAATTCATGGTAATTTGATGTATAAAGCTCAGGCATAGCCGGAATGACTTTATAGGTGTCTGAAATCGTCGTGTCTTCTCAGTTCTTTACCCTTTTGGCATGATTCTTGATTCTTCGGTCTCGTTTTTACCTGTATTATCATATGATGAGGTTAAAATATGTGCCTCATAAGATAGATGAGTCCGGAGGAATCTGTGCACGTATATTTGTCCTGAATTGCTTGTTATTTGGATGTTTTAGGTGATTTTTGCAGCAACGCCTCTATTTGGACCACTTTAGTGATTTTTAGTAAACAATGATCATTTTGGAATGTTTTCACTAAAGATGTGCCCAAAAAGTGTGGAATATTGCCATTAAAAACATGACTTTTTGAGTCACATCAAGTTATCACACACTTAGACGTTGCTTGTCCTCAAGCCATACTCAGTTTGAGAGAGAAAACATTTTAAAATCTGGTTTTTAAGGGTGAGTTAAAATAAATTCAAAAGATACCACTTCTAATACATCTAAGATTATTTAAGAATAAGAGGAAGGATAAGATGATCCTTTCAGAAGTAAGAAGCAATTATCCTCGGGCATACTACCAATCCTCGTGATCTTGGAGTACACATGACTAGGCGATCTCACTAAAGGTGGTCACTCAATTCACTCAAAGTGTATCGGGTTTCCTATCAATCTAGAACAAACGAAATCACTCAAATAAGCCAGTCATGCAGCACTCATCATCATAGGCTTGGTCGAGAATCGGATCTCCACCACTTAGGTGAGGACGGTGCTAATTATCCCAAGACATTCAACGGGTTGTGGTGTTAGGTGAGGATTTAAGGGTATGGATAGTGGTATGTTTTTGGGTTATAGTGGTTTGACTCATCTTAAAATTCTAAGATAGTGAAAAACTTTATTTGAGAATGGAACGGAGGATTTTGTAGCTGCTCGTCTTCTATCGAATTCTTCTTGAGAAGGTGATACTTTGAAGCACTCAGCTTTATTTGATGGAACTATTTCTTTTTCTTTTCTTGGTTTTTTCTATTTTTATTTTGTTTTCTTCTTCAGAATTTCTTTGCTAGAGAATTTCTAAGGATATTTTTGTTTTGTTTCTTCTAGAAATCCCTTTTCGCAGCTATGATCTTTGATCTTGAACTTCGAGTCTTTATATAGTGTCAATTTTTCACACTTTTTTTAGATATAACTTTCAAAGAACACGAAAGAGGAAGACTTGGGAGCATAATCGAAGAGGATGTTCCAAAAGATTTTTCACGACCTCAGAAATTCTAAGATAAGATTTTGGGAATTTTTGGGTGAGTAGGGTTTGCATTAGGGTTTTTATGGAAACGAAAGGTTTAGGCTCAACAGGGTTTTCTAAGCGGATCATCGATACTAAAGATAAGTATCGGAAGGGTTTTAGGCTTGAAGAGATATGTGAGAATTGAGTTTAAGTCCTAGGGAATGTCAAGGTCATCTAATTGCACCTATACCGCATACGGTACACACCAATGTGGTCTTGAAACGTATGTCAGGAGCAAGTTCTAATTCAGAGATGCAAGCATCGGCACACACAAGAAATAAATAGTGAAGCATTAAAGATGAATGCTATTAGGCTCAAGATACCTCACTGCAAAAATAGGGTTGTATGTGCCTAGCCATGCTCCTTCTAGATTATTGTTTCTTGCTCGAGAAATTTCTACCTTACTTTCCCTATATTCCAAAATAACTTACTCATTTTTCGAAAATGGCTTCCTTCGAAAGTATTTAAACTCAAAAACTTGGAGTTAATCTTACGATTTAGCTCATAATTTTTAAAATTTTTGAAAAAACTTATTTGAAAAAGTTTGGTTTGGAGAAACATTTTCAGAGTTATGCTATTTTGGACATAAAAATTGCCCAAAATTATCCAAGGTATTCTATACCTGCTATCCCACACTTAGAGGAACATTGTCCCTAATGTTCTCTTGAGTTGAGATTTACTGGAGGTAAAATCCCACACTTAGAGTTTGAACATGTAAGAAAATGTTTCTCAAGCGTTAAATTGGGTTTGAATCCCACACTTAGTGATAAGCTTAGGATAGGGTATAGATCAAGACAAAATATATTTAATCATGAAATGGGTAAAAGGTTAAGAAACTCCCCAGATAACGTTTTTGAAGCTTATGATAGGTTGCAGGAAGGAAGGAGTCGATATGAGTCTTCTTCCGCATTCTTCATGAAGGTCGGTCAGCTTCAAACGAGTTATCAGGTGCATTGTATCCTACGTTATCAGAAATTCGTTCCAAATCTTTAAGTAGGGATTCTTGTGGTGTAGAATCCTAATGCGCACCTCGCGAGCGGGCTGTTCGCAAGGCGGATCGGTGGGTTTTATAATTTATAATTGCTGGGGTCTAAGCGTGGCTTACTAATACTGAACCAAAGGCTAGTAGATGGTAAGTATGACCTAGAGTCGTTCTTAAAGAGAAACTGAATTGAAACAGAGGTGATCCAATCAATCTTTCTTTTCTAGTAAAGGTTTTAAAAGAGTGCGTTGGGGGTTTTGGTTCAGTTAACTAGGTAAACTAAATAAAGCGAATAAAATGTAATAATAAATCAGATAATTAAAGTAGTATTTGTTGTGAGTTCATTAGCTTATAATGTGGGATGATGACTTTTAGGGAAAACGTTTACTAAATTTGGAATGTTCACTAGACTTGGTAGTTTATGGTCCCTATTAGTCGGTTATCAATTAATATGTCACGAGGAACTATGGTGTCATGATTCTGATTAAACAGACAATGCTCAACTCTCCACACTCTCCTATGAGGGAGTCAGTGGCCCTTATTATTGAACGCATTCGCTCGTGGGTGAAGGAATAGAGTAGCAAGTCCACAACAAGTCTAACCGTTCTTAATACCATAAAGACTATAAATCCAGCAAACAACTAACTTAGCAAATATGTTCGGACTTAGTTGATCAATTCCCATTAATGAAATTCAAGCATGGTAAACGAGGGAAAGTGTTGAGGTTTCTTGCGTACCTTACTTTAGATTTCATAGGTTAAGGAAAAGTATCGCTTTAAATTGGATTTTAAACTTGCCTTTCTTAATAGAATTAACAAATCCCTAGGTTTTCGTAAATGGTTATTTAGCCTATAGCCTACCTAATCTAATCTAATCTAAACTAACTAATCTAATTAAAATGCTAATTAAAATGCTGACGACTTTTTGCATAAAGTTAAACCCAGACCATGTCGGAAAATACTATGTTAGTTCACAATGTATTTAATCGTTTACCGATGTTTCCATTGTGAATTTAATTGCTTCGCGATGTTTGCATGATAAGTACATTGTGATTGGAAGTGTACAATACTCATGGCAATTCCACGTAATCACATTGCATTTTATGATGCTTGCATGACGTTACAATTAAAACCATAGTTTTTACACAGATAACTATTGACCAAGTATTAAGGTTCGCGACACCTCTTTACAAGGTTACAATACGTTTGTTAATCGAAAAGCGAATGTAAGTTTTAGGTTTAAAATCATAAGATAAGTCCGTTCATAAAGTTTCCATTTCAATAATGTCGATCCATAATACAACTACCCTCGGTCGTTACCGGCTTCCATGCGTTTGTACTTTGCTCGAAAGCATTTCCAGCACTATACCAAGTAAACAGTCGAATAGGGGCCGTCATATTATTTGACGACACATTTAAAGTCATCCCACAAATATATATGCTAACTACATCACAACAAATACAATAGTAATCTACTCGCTAATCATGGCATAAACGATCTCTAGCATAATTAAAGCATACATATTTAATTAAGATAGAAAAGGATGGAAATAACCGAGATTAATATGCGAGAAGGAATAGACTTGAACTAATAAGCGTATCTCCAAGCGTACACCAAAGATTACAAGATGTTCCTCACCAAAGAATACAAGCACGCTCCTTGCTTCTATTCTAACTAGCCTAATACTACTTTAAAGTAAGAAAATAAAGAAAGAAAGAAAAGCTAGAAGCTAGAGGAATAAGAAAGATATAGAGAGTGTGTTTTCTAAGGTGTGTCTTCAAATGAACCATGGTGCCTCCTATTTATAGGTGAATTTCGGCTCACGTTAGCATTTCAAGGCACACGTTAGCAAAAGGTGGAAAAGGTGGTGCACCGGGTACCAAAAAACGTGTAAAGGTGGTGCACCGGGTACCAAAAAGCATGTAAAGGTGGTGCACCGGGTACATGAAAGGACCAAAAAGCGGAAACGAGGCGGGGGACAGGTGGCCGGCGCCGCCCCACCTGTGGCCGGCGGCGGCTGGGTGGTGGCCGGCGGCGGCTGGCACCCCCCGCCCCGGTTCGCCGTCTTTCGCTTCGTTTCTTAAATCGCGCGTGTTTTCTTCGTTATGCGTCCGTTTGCGTCGATTCTTTTTGTGTTGGATTCGTAATTCAAAAACGAAGACTTTGATGAAAAGATATCCCAAAAATATGTCTCCCATCTTTGGATGTCTCGTACGAATCGTTTGGATCTTCCGGCGTACGTAGAATTTTCATTCTTCGTCCGTTTTTGTTGATTCTTCTTCTGTTGGATTCGTAATTTGAAAATGAACATCTTGGATGAGATGGATGTTGGTGATGGGCACTTTTGTCTTGAAATCTCATTTTGATGCCTTAAATTTTCAAACGTGTGTGGAATCTTCGTTTTTCATCCGTTTTGCTTGATTTTACATTGTGCAACCTTGTTTTGACCATCTTGGCATAATACTATTGGTTTGTATTGTTTTTGAGTTAAAATGCCAAGAATCGTTCCAGCATGAGATAGATATCGGTAGTAAAAACGTGACTTTTTACGCGATATCAAATCCCATAAGATGTTGGAATGGTTTCGATAAGTATTTATAGTGTGGGGGAGTGATCCCACACTTAGTTCTTTGAAGCGCTTGGATACAAGAAAGTTCCCTGAAGAACACGATCCCTCCACGAGATGTTTGAATGTTCCGTTGTCTGCAAATATGGAAAGTTGGTTCGGGTTTGCCTTTTGACTTCACGGAATTTCTTCTTGAGTGCGCGTCATCTCGTCTATCTCCACGATCATTCATCACAACATTCTCACTTATTTCACTTATTCAAAATGAAAGAAAATAAACATAATAAGTAGTGGCATAGCATAAATAATAAAGATAGATATAGAGCGATCAACCAACTAGTGGCTGATACAAATAAGTTCCAAAAGTAAGGTACTGCAGTAGCCAAACAAACACAGGATAATAATAATAATGTTTGAAACCAAAGTCAAATGATGTAAATGGAGCTGGTCTATGAGGCTGGTGATCCCTGGTCAGGTGCATCCGTATGCTGAGTAGGAGCTGGTGCTGCAGATGGTCCTACGACGGATTGCTGGCCACTTGATACTCTCTGTCCCTGTTCTTCAGCATTGATCAGTTTGAGCTGAACCAATATGTCTCTGAGGGTAGCAGCTGGCAATTTCATCGGATCAGTGTAACCCCACTCTAGCAGGATAGTCGAAGTAATCCCTGCTTGCTCAAGCAGTGTCATGTAAGCCTGACGCAGCATGCTCTCTGTAGGCACATCTGAGGAAGAGATCGGTCCTAAGTTCAGTAACATCCTAGAAGTGTCAAATGATAAAGCATCTGTGCCCAAGTAAACTGTGTCAGCCCGGTATGATCTGCTGGCAACTGGCTGGGCAGCATAAGGATGAGAAATCACAGGTGCATAAATCACTGGCTGAACTTCCAGTATCTCGGTCTCAATTGACTGGACCTGTTCTGGTACTGGTGTGGTCCGGGCAGCGGGTGATGGTGGATGAGTGGTATGTGATGGGATGGATGTATGTGGTAGTGCTATGGCTGGTGGTGGTGGACCGCATCGGTACATATAGGGCTCAGGGTCAGGAATACCAAGTCTCCTGGAAATCAGTAGCTGGTGGGAACGGCTAACCTGAAGAGCATGTAAAAGATAGTACTGTGTCAGCGAGGTCACTGGATCTGTGTAGTGAACAGTAGCCTGAGCTGGTGGCTCGGCTATCTCAGCTCCTCTATGCGGGACACTAGTATGTGCTCGGGCTCTATCAGATGGACCATCCTCAGTATCTGCAACAGGTGAAGATCCTCTAGCTCGCTTCCTCGGGAGATGACATCCTGGAATGATCTGCTTGGTGTTCTTCCATAGACACTGCTTTTGCTTATCTACCTCAACAAGATGGATCAACTTACAGTACTCCAGATTGAACGGCAAAGAACTAGAATAAACAGTGAACTCCTCAGTGTGAGCATCGGTCAACAATCCCATACCATATAACAATCTGGTGATAATCGACCCCATGAACATGTGCCTATCCAAGTCTGTCTCCATCCAAAGTCTCTCAGCGATCAAGAAAGCAACATTCAGATTCTTTCCTCCTATGATTGCTTCCATGAACTTCAACTCCTCGGCACTCACAACCCCACCTTCCTTCTTCCCAAATATAGAACATGCTAGCAACTTGTGAAGGATGTGATGAACCGGCTTAATAAAAGTGGATGACTTAACACAGCTCCTGAAGTTTGATCCTGCTAAATCCATCCATATATCCTTGTAGTTCCTATTTGGTAGGCTGGAGATGTCTTTAACACTATTTCTGAACCATGCAGAGTTGACCTGAGACTCTGTGTATAAACCTAGATACACTCCCAAGTCGGCAACTGAAATATGATGAACCTGTTCCTGAAACCTAAATGAAATCTTTCTTTTATCGGAGATGCTCATTTTTGGGTTCAATTGGTATGTCATCATGAACTCGGTCACTACTTCTCGGTATGCATCCTCATCTATATCGAAAAGACGGAGAAGGGCATTGTTCATTTGACCCTCGGTCTCATACATTAGCAAATTCTTCAACTCATCCCTGATTCCTAGCTTAATCATATCTTCCCAAACCACAAAACGATTACTGCCTATCGGTCGCTGCAACCACTGGCGAATGAGTGACCTATTTTTCGAAGATTTGGCCAAGTAGCTGAGTGAAGGCGGGCAATTATCCATCTGTGATAAAAGACAAGAAAAGATTAAACTATAATAGTGGTGCATTAATGGATATGCTAAAGTACTTCCAAATTTTTAGAAAAAATTGGAAATGTAGGCTTTAGAAATGGGCATATCCAGAAATTTTATATCACTAAACCTAACCGCAACCAATCACAAGTCCACATTTCTTATCAACTTATGTCTAAACAAGGGAAAGTGGCACAAAGCTTCATGTTTCTAGCATAATTAAAGTGAGCATTTTAGTACTCAATTTAAATATTCCAAGCACTAAAAACTTAAATACTTTGCGTTTTTGGCTAACTAATTCAAATGAGCCCAATTCTTTGAATAAATCCAAGGTCATATAATTACCTCAAGTAAATCAATTAATCACAAAAATGATATATTACCAAGTTAATATGCAATCCAACTTTTTGCAATTTCCAAAAGACATAGAGATAAATACATGGTTCCAAGCACAGAATGTAAGTAAATTTAATTGACAAAATGGTAATTAGAAGAATGGCGTTCTTGTTGGTTCCATTTCAAAGTGTCATACACGTTATCAATTAAAGTGCCGAATCTTAGAAATGATCAAATGAACCAAAGCTTGTTTTGGTAATCTTGTAAGCTTTTTAAATTTAGAAAAGTCATAAACATGGTTTTTAATAAAAAGTTTAAGGTAAAAATAGATGTTTATGAAGGTTTTACAAAAATTTGCTTACTTTAATTACCAAAAACTAGCCTAACTATTTTCTAATTGCAAATGGTCAAACAAAGCATGTTAACCTATCACATTTAAGCACAATTCAATCCATAGAAGTCAACATAAGCAATTAATCAACCAAAAAGTCAACTAAATCAAAATTCATCCAAAAAGTCAACACTTTAATCTTCAAACTTGCAATTAACCCAACAAATCACTAGATTATGTTTGTAATCATGTTAAGCATCAAGATAAGCATGGAATAACACTAAAGATCGCAACTTTTAACCATGAAATCTATGAAAACAAGTTACAAGCCATAGTTTTTATAAAATCATGAAAATCACTAAATTAGGTCAAGAATTACCTTAATCTTGATGTTTTGATGTTGTGGATGCAAGAAAGATCATAAAATGATGAATTTTAAGCTTGGAATCATGCAAAATGGTGAAGTAATGAAGATTTGGTGTTGATGGGGGTAGGCCGACGGTTTGGAGAGGGGAAGGAGGAAGAAGATGAAGTTTTTTGTGTTTTGTCCTTATGTGTGGGCTAAAAGTCCTTTTTTATATAAATCTCAAACATATTACGTTTTAAATTCGCGAAAGATACGAAGCATACAAGTAAAATTTCAAAGTTTTAAAATTTTTAATAAAGTAATTTTAAAAAGCATGTTCTTATTTTTCTGAATCTTTATGCGCAGTCTGAAATTGTACTGTGAACTGTACGCGAAATTGCGTAAGCTTTTATTTAAAATAAAATGATGTTTTTGTGTTCTTTAAAATTCAAGACAAATTCAAAATTAATTTTTCAAAATTTAAAAAATAAACTTTTTCAAATTTTCTAAAAATGTCTGAGATTCGTTACTGAGTTGCGCGAATTTGAATTTTAAAAGAACATTTCCTTGTTATTTTATGATAAAACTTTTTAACATAATAATTAACCACAAATATTACTTAACCTAAATACTTAAAATAAAACAAAATTAACCGAAGTTTGGGTTGCCTCCCAGAAAGCGCTTGGTTAAAGTTGGCAGCTCGACTTTTGGACAAATTTATTGAACATTGCCCAAGAGCAATTGTTTGAGTGAATTTGGTGCTCTTGGTTGAGGGAAAGTGTAGCGAGGAATAAAATCACAAATGAGAATTTTAATGACAGAATCAACTAGGTCTGCGGGATGTAACGAGAATCGTTCGTGTTCAGTGAGTAACATACATTCCTTTTTGCCTAAATCCAGAAGACTGTCAATAAACTTGTTAAATTCCTTTCTAACTTTCTTAGGGTTTGAAATTCCGTTTCGTGATCCGTTATCTATATGGTTGAGGTCATGAAGAAGTATTCCTAGGGTTTGTTGAAATTTCCGTTCTTCTCTCAAATCAGGATCTCCGGTTGTAGTGTGAACTGACTCCGTGATTTCCTTGATTAAAGATATTTGTGAAATGGTGAAAGGAAATTTTGACTGAGCGAATAGTGAAGTGAGTGAGACGTTGATAATCTTTCTTCCAGCAAAGAAAGCAGCTTCCAGATTATCATCAGTGGCTCCAGGGAATATTTCTAACAACCTGTTGATCATGTAGGTGGCGGGGTCAACGAAGAATGGAATTTTATCAGAAATGACGAGAGATATAGCAGGATCTTTGCTGATCCAGAACTCGAGCTCATAAATCATTGCCACAACATAACGATTAATTAGGGTTTGAGAAACCGGTTGATAATCAGTGCTGGCGAATAGTTCCATTAGTAGGTCTATTTCTGATTTGAGCTTTAGTTCTAGCTCTCGATAGTGTGTGAAGATGCCTTCCTCCTTTTGATTCGGAAGATGGTGGAGAATACCAACCTGTTTCTTTATCTTACGAGTGACTTCTCTCTGTTTGACTGAAAAAGGAAAGTCATATGTTTTGAGATGCCCAGCAAATGCCCGACAAACATCCAATCTCCTCTCAGGATCAAACGAGTTACCCACGTAGCGGATATTTTCTTCAGGTTTGATTGGTAAAATCCTATCAACGACACGATAGATGGTGTACTCAGGTTCTGGTACGAGATTCAAAAAGATAGGTGATTTCGGAGGGTACTCATAAACTTCTTCATCCCATAGTGGAAGACGTTCTTCAACAGGTGGGAAACGAAAGGGTTGAAGATGTTCAGAGCTACTCTCAACAAAATCGGATGAAGTAGGGAAGTGCGAGATATTTTCTAAGGAGTATGAAATCTCAGATGCAGGTATAACCTGATAGCTTGGAATGCTAGATACAAAAGTTGAAATCTTCTGGTGAGATTCAGGAGTTCCTAAGTCAAGATCTAAGAATTGCCCTAAGGTCCCAGATTCGTCGTCAGAGTCGGCGAAGATTTCTTCGGAAGCGGGATAAAGATGAAGAGTGGAAGTCGGATCCCAACTCTTGTGAAAGGCAGTCGAAGAACTCGGCGTCCTCCATGGTCATCATCTCTTCAGGTGTCATATGTGGCAATGGAGAAATGGGAGACGGTGGCGAATCGTATAATGATTTTTTTGTGTTTTTCATTTTTTTATTAACTAAGGTGATCTATCTAAATTATCCTAAAATTAGCAAATAACTTCCAAACAAGTCTGTGAAAACCTAATTGGAAAGGATCTCCTAAAAGCTATTTTATCTAAGGCGGCTTCAAATCGTAACGTTCTACGATCCCCAGCAGCTGCTCCAAAAGCTTGTCGCGTTCCTAGCGGTCGGTCGGAATTTTAGTCCGATCGTTGTTCCGGCACAACCAGGACTCGCGGCAGAGTGAGCTTTAAATTTATAAGAGTTGGGGTTCAAACTATAAGTACTACCTACCTTGGAAGCAAGCAGTAAGTATAACTCGAGGTCATTCTTAAATCGGAGCGAATTGAAACGAAGAGGATTCACCAAAGATTATTTTCACTAATAGGATAAGGGTAGGTAGATTGAATTTTGATAGGTTTTTGTTTTATAATTATCCTAAATGCAGAAAAGTAAATAACAGGAAATAAAGCTAGGGTTTAAGCAGACAGGTAGAGATGTGATTGCTGAAACTTCGATAATTAGGGTTTCGGGATGATGTTCATTATAGATTAGATTAGAGACTTGCCAGATAAAAGACAGACAAATTTTCGGTGTAAACACTAGGACCCTACGTCTCAGGATTAAAACCCTAAAAGCATATGTCACTGGAATCCTAGGCTATCATGATTCTGATCAGATCGGGCTGCTTTCAAACCCCCCCTGAACTAGTCTTGGATAAAACCTCAGTAACCCTAAAGTATCTAGGGATCAGGCAAGAGGCAACAGACCGCAATTGTATTCACTGACCTTTCTTAACACCTAATCATCTATTTGGTTTCATCATGGCAGATACTGATTGTATCCTATGTGTGTTAAACTATCGGTCTTAGTAGAGTTAAGCAGTATGGTGGAGTATTAGACTCTCTTGACAAAACTCTGTATTAATTCTATTTGAGTGTTTATTCTACCGTCATAATTATAGACCCTCCTTTACGTTCAGGCGTTCATCCCTAGGAATAATCACGGTGTACAGGGCAAATTTGGCATTTCCACAGTGTTCCTGACACAAGGCATACTCACGGTGTACAGTGCATTGGCATATCCACAGTGTTCCTGACTCAAGGCATACTCACGGTGTACAGTACATTAAGTAGTTCCACAGCTTGTATTTAAACCTTGGTGTACTAACGGTGTACGGTGCATCGAGCAGTTTCACAGCTTGTATTTAAACCTTGGTGTACTAACGGTGTACAGGGCAGCGAAGCATTTCCACAGTTTTGATGCCTAGACCCGAGTTCTAGAAGGAAGGGTCACTTCTAGGTATTCCACGATGAAACAATCCCACGGCATTTCCTTAGCTTCCACGTATTTGTACTCCACCAGTGGTGTTTCCAATGCTATTCGAAGTACTATTCCGTTTTATGGAAAGTTCATAGCTTCATACTGTAACTGGAGATGATTGTATCTACGTAGTATTAGGGTTGATCAGATCCTATCCTAAGGGCAAGAGTCACGTGAAAGTCTGGAAAGGGTGTCGAGAAACTAGATCTATAATCAGGATAAGTTTAACCTAAACACACAGCATAACACTCTCCAATCATGTAAATAAGATATTAATATATCATCACCCCTATTCCTAATATCTACATTTCAACAATCACAATATTAAACTACTCTATAATCATGGCAATAAACAAAGTACAAACTGAAATAACATAAAGTGCAAGCGTTATAACAGTAAGTAAAAGTTTAGATATCACCGGGAATACAGCAGTGTAATACTGAGGATTACAAATAGTCTGACTTGAAAAACTCGTTACAACAAGATGACCAAGCTAAACCTTTCGAACCGTAAGCTCAACCCTAACCTTTCTCCTCTAGAACTCTAGAGAGAGACTAGAGAGAGAAAGTAGAGAGAGAGAAAATGAGAGAAAATGTGAAAAATGTGAAAGTGAGGAAAGGAGTGGAATGAAGAATGGTGTATGAAAATGGGGAGGTGATGACCCCTATTTATAGGCAAAGCTCAAAATCACACGTACAACTCGTGAAACAGCACGTACAAGCAAACGAAGCAGCATACGGGGTACAGGGGCCGTATACAGCCTTGGTGGGGCTGTATACGGTGTGTCAGAGGCCATATACGGTCTTGGTTAGGCCGTATACGGTTGCCAAGGCCGTATACGATGTCCATCTGATTTCGTTTGTTGCTTAAAACGCTCGTATCTCTTTCGTTATGCGTCCGTTTGACTTGATTCTTTCGCCCATGGTTTCGTAATTCCGTTACGCTTCTAATGATGCCAACTTCATGGTATCTGGATGTATAAAGCTCATGTATAGCCGGAATGACTTTATAGGAGTCTGAAATCGTCGTGTCTTCTCCGTTCTTTACCCTTTTGGCATGATTCATGATTCTTCGGTCTCGTTTTTACCTGTATTATCATATGATGAGGTTAGAATATGTGCCTCATAAGATAGATGAGTCAGGAGGAATCTGTGCACGTATATTTGTCATGAATCGCTTGTTATTTGGACGTTTTAGGTGATTTTTGCAGCAACGCCTCTATTTGGACCACTTTAGTGATTTTTAGTAAACAATGATCATTTTGGAATGTTTTCACTAAAGATCTACCCAAAAAGTGTGGAATATTACCCTTAAAAACATGACTTTTTGGGTCACATCAATTATACCCGAAACTTGAATTAAAAACTGGTTTGTTGAATGAACTGCACGAACAGTATGTTTTTGAGCTTTGACCCGTTCGGGTTGGGGTTCAGACCCATTCGGGTTAGTGTCCAGACCCGTCCGGGTGAGGGTGTAAACCCGTTCGGGTGAGGGGGGAGCTATACCCGTCCGGGTGAGGGTGTAAACCCGTTCGGGTGAGGGGAGAGCTAGGCCTGTCCGGGTGTATTTTATGACCCGATCGGGTTAAGTAGTTCACGCGTACAGAATTGATTTTGAATCGGATGGTCTGACTTTTCTTTGAAGTATCATTCTTATGATACGAGTACATGGGACAAATAAATATAGTGCGACTATAAATTTTAAACGTTAACATATAAAAAATATATATATATTTTTATACATATTTTTAAAATGATAGCCTATATAAATAATAATAACACTAAATACAAATAGATCGGTTATCAAAGTGTTCCATTTACAAATAATTATAAAATATATAAAATAGTGCGGTTCATTATAAGTGTTCTATTTATATTTTCATTAATAAACCTTGACTTCACAAATATCACTCTAAAACCCTCGAAATGTGATATAAGATTTTCAAAATATAAATTAGACACTTCAAACATAATTTAATCGGATAAACATTAAAAACAGATAATCTATTAGACATCCATTGACTCATTTAAAAATCTCGCATGATTAGGATACTAGGAGATTGCACACTATCTATTCCGTGTCGGATATATTCATTGCTCGGTGACTCAGGTGAGTCTCACAGCCCCACTTTTATTGCTTTAACTGATTTAAAATTTGGGGTGAGATACAACACTTACTTGTTTTCGTGATCACAGTTATTCGGTTAGTTAATTTAATTATTAACTCGGTTAAACATATTTGATTATCATTGTCGGTCTTGATTTTCTTTGTTCGGGTATTGCATGAGTGTTTTAATACGGGAATATCCTCATCATTGCATGGTTCGTTAACTTAATAAGGCGCGATTACTAAAAGATAGATCTATCATGGGAGTGACGTCCCCGTCCGGGTTGCTAGCTACAACCACGTCCAAACGGGCATTTTAGTAATTGTTATGGGTGTTGACACCGTTCGGGAGGCAGAAAATCGGGTTAGGCCTCGAACCATGGCTTAATGCAATACAATGTCATTGTCGGTAAATCTAGTCGGAAACCTTAATTGGTTTATCATTGTTCAGTTATGTTGTTTAATCATTGTCAGTATTAAATCGTCGGATAATCATGTTGATCACATCATGTTTTATGATAAACCTGTGAGATTCACTAGCTTTATAGCTGACCTTTTAGTGTTGTATTCTCAGGTGATCAGCTACAGTAGGATGGCCCTCAGGATAAGCTATCTATTATGAGTCGCACGCATCTACAAACAAATGAAGATTTTCTTGCATTATATTTTGTTAAACGTTATATATTAAAATCTTCGGAAATCATTTTGCGAACTCGCTATTATGTTGTAAACTTCTGACTTAAACTCTGTACTACTTTTGTAATATTTTAAAACGTCTCATGTTGAGTCGTTTGCTTTGTACCTCTCGCTTTGATTATTGATTAGTCACACCTAAATTGTCGCTTCCGCAAATCATGAAATCGGGGGTGTGACAGATTGGTATCAGAGCCTAAGGTTATAGCGAATTAGGTTGCAATTAGTGGGCCTAGACTATGACCGTTAGGCACTATTCCCCATTAGGTATAACTGGTTCAGGAATTTCATCATACGAGTTTAATTTAACATAGCCTAGCTAACTATGTACAATTAAATGAAGATGATGTGAGATCTGAAAGGGGTTATATTGAATAGGAATGCACTAGCTGACTCTGACCATGAGAGAACCGGGACTCATAATTGTTTTGTGCTAGACACAACTAGGCGGATATATATGTATATATGGTATATACATATATGATTAGGCTATTATATAAATTGTATATATATGATTAAGCCTCGGATAATCTTTGATATACTCGGTAATACACTCGCAATACTAATAGCCGACTTCCTTATCACAACAAATACATCATGGAACTTACCGGTCGTAAGTTGATCGAATCAGGAAAAATAGTACCGGGATGTACCCTAGCTTTAGAGAGTCATCTCTACGAGACAGACTTACCCCGGTAAGGTTAGAAAATTTCGTCATTCACTCGTCGTCATGCTTAACGTTCGGAATCGGTATTCCTCTAAGGACTGAAATCTTTTCCCATCATTCCTAACAAATTCCCTCGAATTGAAATGGCAAACCCCACAACGGATGGTCACGCGTCGGATAACGAACAAATTCTCAAATATCCCTCCAGATATGATAATTTCCGGCACTTTTGTAAACTCCAACTCTTGTAATCTTTTGGACACGCATGTTAACTGATTACAACCCTATTATCTTTTATTGTCAATTGACATTTCATACGTCGGTTCACTTGTTCAGTGTACATACGATTATGATAATCACTTTCTTCGATTCAAACTCTGACATGTCCCTTATTTTTATTGAAGAAACATGCCTCCGAAATGACAATCCTTCACTCCTGCTGAACTGGAACAGCTAATCACTCTGCGAGTAGCCGAAGCTCTGGCCGCTCGACAAACTCCTCCCAATAGCGGATCAGGTCCAAACCCGGGGAGCGAAGAGGTCAACAACAACACCCCACCAAAAAAACCCTGCTCTTACAAAGACTTCCTCAACTACAAACCCTTGAACTTCAAGGGCACGGAAGGAGCCATCGGCCTACTACAGTGGATTGAGAAGATGGAATCCGTCTTCCGCATCTGCAACTACCCAGATGACTGTAAGGTCAAGTACTCTATCTGCACACTGATGGAAGGTGCACTTACCTGGTGGAACACCTGACAACCAAAGCCAAACCAACAAAAAGCCTGCAGCTGCTTAGGTCAATGCTTCTGGATCTGAAAACAAAAAGGAGTACACTGGAACCAAACCTTTCTGAACAAAATGCAAACGCCACCATGACGGGCCTTGTGGCACCCCCTGTGACAAGTGCAAGCGTTATGGTCATCTTGCTAAAGATTGCCAAGTGAAAGCTTGTTACGAGTGCGGAGTCGTAGGACACTACCGAAATGACTGCCTTAAGCTGAAGGATAACAACAAAGGAAGGTTCTTTATGCTGAATGCTAGGAACACTCACCCAGACCGTGACACGGGTACGTACCTTGCTGCGTAATGTCTATTGATAAACATCAAATAGATAGTATATTTTATAGCAATTTATCCCTATATTTATATACATTTTAGTGCATTTATATGATTTTAGATACTTATTTTGTTAATATTTGCAGAGATGTATTTTAATTGAAGATTGAAGAAAAAGGAACGAGAACAAGTCCAAAACTGAAGAAAATGAGGAAATGAAGAAAATAGAGCTTAAACCTTAAAGAATTGAATACTAAAATAATAATATTGAAGAATTGGACTAGAAGAAAGATTAAAATCCGAGAGTGAAAAGAAGAAGCCAAAAAATGAAGCCCAAACCCAAAGTTGGAAGATTCTGGAATTGAGGTCCAACCAGTGGTTGGATTACCCAATCGGCGGTTGGGGTTTAAAGAGACTAAGGCGGTGGAAGACACGGAGTTGGACCAGGATGCAACTTGTTCCAACCGGCGGTTGGGAGGTCGGCCAGCAAAACTATAAATAGAGGCCTAGTTTAGGTTAAATGATATATGATTCAAGAATATAAAATTCGATTGTTAGGGTTTAAGGTCGACTTAAGGTGCGATTTTGGAGGCTAAGGAGCTAGGGTTTGAAGGTTTTTAACCCTAGGAATAGCTGGTTCGACAATTGGTTCATTTTCTTTTTCCTTGTAACTTTAATAACCTTATTGAGTTAATTTATGGATATTGTTTATTTGAATTACTTGTTAATTAGGTTTTCGTTATAGTTATTTGAATGAATGTTTATTGAGTTTATTATATAAATTTTATGTTTATGTTGGAACTATATTATTGAATGTTTATTATACAAGAATTGTCTTTATTATGATATATTGATGATTGTTCTTGACATAGTTAGACTGATTTATATTAAACGAGGATGACCATATTAAGTTTGTATAAATTAAGTGATTGTGTTTATGTCTTGATCTTAACCTTATGCGATAGACGAAGAATAATTCATTAATATAAAGTAATATTGTGATTCACGCCGTACCGATGAAATTGTATTAATAAACCGCTGATAGATCTTAATAATTTGTGATACTTTGCGTAACCTTATGACTGTGTTGCTATGATGAAGATTAGCTTAACCTTAAGTAATTTTCTACATTAGTAATTCACCAGTAATAATAGCCAACAAAGCAAATAGACATAAGTAAATATAATAAGTTTAATAAATATTAGTTTGAATAATTATAATCTTCTATCCAATTGAGTATTCTTAAGTTGTTCCTGAAACTTATCTATTAGAATTTGTATCAAAATATAAATATAAATATGTTCGTTCGGAACTAAAACGTCCCCCTTATCTTGCATATTATTGTACATTGGATCCTTCATTTGTATTATTGTAAATAGTTGTAATTAGATAATTAGTTATAAATTAGTATCACGTTTCTTGTGTTCCTTGTGTTCGAATTCGGACTTACATATAAGCTATATTATACGAACGGGTCAATCTTGCCTGAATTGTGTGATAGTATTATTTAGTATTTCCTTAATTTAAAACTTGTAATTATAATTGCCTATACTTTAGCACACATCAAGTTTTTGGCGCCGCTGCCGGGGAACACTTAACCGGTTGGACTTTCTTTCTACCGGGGAAGCGGTGTATTTTATTTAAACTAATTATTTTCCCTGTATAATTTTTATTTCTAATACTTTGCAAAATCAATAAGAAATATCGGCTCACCCATTGAGAATACTGACAAAAACAAAGGTATAAGGAGAGTAAATCCCTACCTCATTGATTTATCATATAAGAGGTAAGGTGCTTCTCGAAAAAAATAGGTTTTTAATAAGCTTCGCGCTGACCTGTTTCTCCGCTTTTGTGTACTATCAATGGAGCTACCGAGATCTTTTGACGAGCAATGTAAAAGAAATTAAATTAATATATGTATAGTAAGTTACCTTAGATAGAATAGGATTAGATAAGTAATCTAAACTATGTGCTATCTTTTGTGCACAGAAAAATTTAGCTGTTATTAGAATGGAATCGATGCAAATGGACTTTGGAAGTGAAAATATGGATTTCAAGGATATAGAAGTAGATGACTATTCTTTTGAACCAAACAAGAAAATCAAGCTAACAAATGAAGAGGAATGCTATGAACAGCCTCCTGTAGTTTCAACTAAGGAAGATATGTTTCATTACTTAGATTGCCATGAAGATGAACTTATATTTATTATGGAGATTATACATAAATCTACCTTAGAGTATACTGATTATCAGAAAGAGTTGATTAAGAAAATGGAAGAACAATTCACTGCTTGGGTTATATCTAATGAGACTAGAGATACAGATGATTTCATAAACTATGTGAACGAGCTGAAGCATGATATTGTGAGCGTGCATGAGATGGTAGATCCAACTTTTTGTGAAGAGCAGCTGTTGAAGTATACTTATGTGCATGGAACATTTGAGAAGTCTTTGTTTCCTTATTCTGATAAACAAAGAGAAATGTTAAGAGAGCTTAAGGAGATAATAGAGCATGCCACTGGAAACTTAAGTAATATGGCTGACATATGTTTACTTGAAAACTTTCAGGATTTCTTCAATTTGATAAAGGCTAGTGAGCATATTGGTTCTGGGAGATATTTCATTGATTGTACGGTTGATTTTTATGTTCAAGAAATTGTTGATGAATTTTATTATGGAGAATGGGACGAAAGAACACGTATAATTCCTGAGTACTTTTCTGATGAACCAATGGCAAACTTGGTCACTTATGCTAAAATGGAGTTGCAGCTAGCTTACAATGGAGTTCATTATAATCAGAGAAATAACCTTTTTCATTTAAGGTTATCTGAAGTTTATTATCAGTTAGTAGACACTTTTAGGTATTCTGGGATAACAACGGAGCATCAAGAAGGATACTATAGGAGAATCTTAAAGGACATAGGAAAGGCAGTAAGAACCCACAACACATATGACTATCATGATATACATTTAGGTTTCTATGGATTATTGGATTCATTAAGACATAATCATGTGGAACGAGAAACAAAGGTTGAAGATAATTACATGATTACTGATGAAGATGGAAGAATAGCTAAAAAGGTAAAAAGAGTAGCTGCCACACTCATAGAAGTAGAAGATGCTGAAAGGATTCATCATGAGAGTTTCTCTGAATATGCCTCGCCAATACCCGAGATAACAAATAAGATCTATTTGCACTTTCGAAGAATTTATCCTGAGAACTTTGGAAGACCTGTTAGTGGAAATTAGGCTTGAACATCTAATATCATTTCTGAAGATCATTTGCAACCTCTCCGTTTTTAATAACTAGTTGAAATTTTTATGTTAATTTTTCCTGTTTTAGTGTTTAGGATTTGAATGTTATTTGGATATTAAAGTTTACTGTTTTTAGTTTCATATTTGATTAATATAGAGTTTACTGTTTTCAGAATTATATGATTATCTCATCTTTATTTGTATTAGCTACACAAATGTTAGAAATTTTAAGTATTTAGAATTTATTTTTACACGAGTTGCAATAGTGATAAAAATTAAATTCATAAAATACTTAAAATACTTAAAATGGATTAAAATAATAAGTCTTGAAATTATGCATAACATTGTTTACAAGATTGCAGATATATTAAATATAATATTTTTGGTGACAAAAAGATTGAAACAATAGTTGGAATTCGATAAAGTCGACAATTGAATTTCCAAATGGTGGATGAGTCGACGCAATCACCGATTGAAAAATCTATATATACCAAGGTAAGATTTATTATATCCGTTATTTGTCGCAACTAACAGCATTACAGGAATTTATATTAAAGGTACAAACTATTTAAACAATGAGTCTTTTTATCCATTTATTATTTAAAGTTTTAAAATGTTGTTACCTAAAAAAAAAAAAAAAATGCACATAGATTATGATTTGTAGGTATGTTGTAATTATGTATTACGCAACTTATATAATTTTATTTATATATTTCTAAAAACATAAAATCATCAATTTATACATACCAAATTTTTGACGGGCTAAATTAAATAATATTGGATTAAAAAAAAAAAATCAAGCCCAATAAAGTTTGAATGGGCCGAATTAAATCTTGGGCCTGTTTAAACCAACCGGCGGTTGGGAAGCCCATCCGGCGGTTGGCTACTTTTCCGATCAAAAACCGAACAGCCACACTTTCTGCCATTTTACACACACTACACACACGCATACGTTCGGACGAAACCCTCACACACACGAAAATCATTATTTCATCATCATTTCATCTCATTTTCGTGATTTCTACATTTAAAGGTACAATCTCTACTTCGTTTTTACGTTTTTCACATTATTATCCGAACTATATAACTTGATTATGTTTGTTTGCGTTTTTTGGATTAATTGCAAGTATATTGTTTAGGTTTACATGATTAGGAATGCTTAGAAATTAGTTTATGTTAGTTAGGTTATGATTTTGTGATTTGAGGATTGATTGCGGATTGTTGCGGATTGATTTAATTAGGATTAGGACTCGGTTTTAGAAATTGTTAGTAGAAGTTACACTATTACTCAATATAAACTTTCCATAAAGAATGGATATAAAAATGACATTTTTAACGACTAAATTTTTGATTCAATAAAATTTTGAAACAAAATTCGAGTTCATATATATAAAGTGACTATGAATTAATAAAAAAAATTATTATACTTTATGATTCGATATATATTCGAAAGAAAAGTATTATTTTAAAAATTATTACATTTTACAAATTTTTTTAAAACTCGATATTATTTCGAAACAATAAAAATATGTTAAAAATGACATTCTAGAATTTGACATTGTTTTAAACTACAAAATGTGTCGAATTTATAAAATTTTATATAAACATTATTATAAAGATTCAATATTATTTTCGAAATAACAAACATTTATAAAAATTTAAAATTATAAGTTAGATTAGTATTAGACGTGAATAAGCTTCATTATTGACTCAGATTATATCAGGGATAGGATTTATAAAATTTGGAAATTAAGCAGGTGGCTATCGTATATTAAGCAGAAGTGCTGCCTGCATGAAAATTGACCAACCGGCGGTTGGGATATCCAACCGGCGGTTGGCCAACATTTCCAGCAAATACATGCAACCAATATTATTTTACACTAATACGTTGTTTAAGTTGATATTGCAGACATGTCTACCAGACGACAGAGAGGACGTGCACTATTAGACATAGAGGATTTCCAGCTACACCCGTATCTACGTTTTGAGCATGAGACTATTACAGCAGAGCGTAGGGCAAAGTTTTCTGATGGATTACTGGAGTATATTGCTCAGCATGTGGAGACACCGGATGTGTTAGACTGGTCGGTTATGGAGAGAGTTATAGATCCTCGTCCAGAGGGAGAGACTAGGGATGTTACTTTGAGGGGATTGATGACTCAGAGTTATATTTTACCTTTAGGTGATGTTAGTTTTGTTTCTCTGACTTGGTTTCGTTTATTTCATATACGGGAGATTATCTATAGAGAGCTTGTCATCGAGTTTTATACGACCCTTAGGTTTGATGCTGCCTCTAGACAGTTTGACCAGCCTTCGATTTCTTTTTATTTAGGAGGTCAGCCTAGATCTATGAGTTTGATTGAGTTTGGAGTAGCTGTGGGGCTCTATACACTAGATGAGCTCCACAACCATTCTTTTTTAGAGCATTTGACTACAGGTATGGTAGAGCAGTATTCGTCTGTTGAGATAGCTGAGTATTGGAGACAGCTAACTATTGTTGACTATGGGGAGAGAGCACCTTCGGATATACATATGAGGAGCCCGGTTCATAGGCTATTACATATATTGTTATCATTTTCTATCTGTGGTAGGCATACGGGACCTGAGAAGGTCTATCAGCCAGATTTCTTTTATTTGCACACTATGATTCAGGGGACGCTGATCAATGTTCCCTGGAGATTAGTTCATTGGATGACCACCAGAGCGACTGGGCATAGGCTTACCAGTAGTTTGTGTGGAGGACAGTATGTTACGAGGATAGCTCAGTATTATCAGATGGGAGCTGCTGACTTCTTGACTTGTACGCCGGTTACACCTGGGATGTCCTTGCTAGGCGGGGACAAGTTGATTGAGTTAGGGATTCTACAGGAGGGTGTGCAGGAGGGAGTTTTGTTATGGACGCCTGAGGTTGCACCTGGACAGCAGCTTGTACAGAGAGCTAGATTGAGAGGACCACCTGTTCCACCACCACCAGTACCTGAGATACCAGTACCTGAGATACCAGTACCTGAGGTTGATCTGCCAGCAGGTAGAGGCAGAGGACGTGGTAGAGGTCATGGCCGGGGTGATATGTTAGATGATATTCAGCAGAGACTAGAAAGGATTGAGATTGGACATGGTAGGAGATTTGATATGATTGATCATAGGTTTATCAGGATTGAGCAGAGGTTTGATAGGTTTGAGAGAGAGAGCTTTCACAGATCTGATTATCAGCTTGGATTATTGTAGCAGTTGTTGACAGAGAGGTCTATTGCATTCCAGCCGTATGTTCCGATAGTATTTGATGATGGAGCTGTACCTTCGAGACAGCCAGGGCAGGAGGATTCGGATGATGATTAAATTATGTTTGATACATATGACATTTATATTTGGGATGACTGTACTTATTATTACTTTTACTTATTACATTTATTATTATTATTATGCTAATCTGGTTGTTTATTTTTGATAGCGTTAAACTGGTAGTAAGTTCGGTACTTTATTTATAAAGTTCTTACTTATTTATTCATGAACTTTGTGGGTATGTTCCCTGGAAACCCTCACGAGACTATAACTCGTCCACTCGGGATACCGAGGGGTTTAAAGGCTTATTGCATATGCTAAATGCAATCGTGATTAACTACGAAAGTGTGGATGTTGTATATTATTTTTCAAGAGATCAAAGAATCAACCAAGCAGATTTTTCTTAGCCAATGATGAAATTTTATAATTTCAGTCAGGGGAGTTTTCTGTTCTATTTTTCTTTCCCTTACTCACTTTTGTTTATCAATTTTTATACAATGAGGGCATTGTATAATTTAAGTGTGGGGATAGGGTTCGTAAGAAAAAGAATTTCTTTAATTAAAGAGTTAAGTTTCTATTGTTCTTAAATTTTATCAAAAATTAAAATTTTTTAAGTGAATAACTAAGTATTTATTAGTTAGAATACTTTTGTTATAAGTTTTGTTTTGTATTTAAAAGTTTAGACTTTAATGTGGATTAACTGTTTTGTATATATAATGTAAGCTACCTTAATAATAAGTGATATATAGTTATGTGATATGATGTACTAATAGGCAATCTATATGAGGATTTCAGAATTTTAATAAATTAATAAAATAACTTGTATATTATTTTTTGGTACATTATATGATGTATGACATAAAAAGTCTTAAATTTTAAATTTATTATACAATAATTTTATATATCTTTTTACTTATGTGAATACATTTGGGGGTATATATTGACGGTTTCCTCTGTTATACGAAAGTATAGACCTAGTCTCTATTAATATATATTTAAAAATTAAGCAAACACAAGTCAAAAGTACTTGAAAAGTCTTAAAAATAAAAGATACCTAATAAGGTCACCAAAATGGTTTGACCAAGTCTGGTTTTGCTTAAACCTGAATCAAGTTATGTCGCTCTGTTGCATTAAAATGCAGACATGTCACCAATGTCTTGATTCTTAAAAATGTATTTTATATATTTAATTGGAATATAAAAGAAAATTGTATAATTAAATTTAAAGGTATATCATATATGGAAATCATAAGTAATATACATACTAACAATAAAGGTGTATTCAGAAGTATAAATATAGATTGTTTAAAGTGGACAAATATATTAGTAATCATTCCTGAGCTATATATTATACAAATAATAATAATTTTTATTTATACATTATAGTTATCCATGTTAATTAAATTGTTTAAATTTTAATTTATGAAACAGATTTTTAGTATTGGTATTCTAATTCTTAAATATTAGTTTGATGCTTATTTTAAATTTTATTCAGTATTCTACTTGAGGACAAGCAGAACTTAAGTGTGGGGATATTTGATAAGCATCAAATAGATAGTATATTTTATAGTAATTTATCCCTATATTTATATACATTTTAGTGCATTTATATGATTTTAGATACTTGTTTTATTAATATTTGCAGAGATGTATTTTAATTGAAGATTGAAGAAAAAGGAACGAGAACAAGTCCAAAACTGAAGAAAATGAAGAAATGAAGAAAATAGAGCTTAAACCTTACAGAATTAAAGACTAAAATAATAATATTGAAGAATTGGGCCAGAAGAAAGATTAAAATCAGAGAGTGAAAAGAAGAAGCCCAAAAATGAAGCCCAAATCCGAAGTTGGAAGATTCTGGAATTGAGGTCCAACCGGCGGTTGGGGTTTAAAGAGACTAAGGCGGTGGAAGACGCGGAGTTGGACCAGGATGCAACTTATTCCAACCGGCGGTTGGAATACCCAACCGGCGGTTGGGAGGTCGGCCAGCGACACTATAAATAGAGGCTTAGTTTAGGTTAAATGATATACGATTCAAGAATAATAAATTCGATTGTTAGGGTTTAAGGTCGACTTAAGGTGCGATTTTGGAGGTTAAGGAGCTAGGGTTTGAAGGTTTTAACCCTAGGAAAAGCTGGTTCGACAATTGGTTCGTTTTCTTTATCCTTGTAACTTTAAAAACCTTATTGAGTTAATTTATGGATATTGTTTATTTGAATTACTTGTTAATTAGGTTTTCGTTATAGTTATTTGAATGAATGTTTATTGAGTTCATTATATAAATTATATGTTTATGTTGGAACTATATTATTGAATGTTTATTATACAAGAATTGTCTTTATTATGATATATTGATGATTGTTCTTGACATAGTTAGACTGATTTATATTAAACGAGGATGACCATATTAAGTTTGTATAAATTAAGTGATTGTGTTTATGTCTTGATCTTAACCTTATGCGATAGACGAAGAATAATTCATTAATATAAAGTAATATTGTGATTCACATACCGATGAAATTGTATTAATAAACTGCTGATAGATCTTAATAATTAGTGATACTTTGCGTAACCTTATGACTGTATTGCTATGATAAAGATTAGCTTAACCTTAAGTAATTTTCTACATTAGTAATTCACAGTAATAATAGCCAACAAAGCAAATAGACATAAGTAAATATAATAAGTTTAATAAATAATAGTTTGAATAATTATAATCTTCTATCCAATTGAGTATTCTTAAGTTGTCCCTGAAACTTATCTAAAAAAATGTGTAACAAAATATAAATATAAATATGTTCGTTCGGAACTAAAACGTCCCCCTTATCTTGTATATTATTGTACATTGGATCCTTTATTTGTATTATTGTAAATAGTTGTAATTAGATAATTAGTTATAAATTAGTATCACGTTTCTTGTGTTCCTTGTGTTCGAATTTGGACTTACTTATAAGCTATATTATACGAACGGGTCAATCTTGCCTGAATTGTGTGATAGTATTATTTAGTATTTCCTTAATTTAAAACTTGTAATTATAATTGCCTATACTTTAGCACACATCATCTATTCTATTCCTTAACGATAGTGTATAATCAGTCATCTTGTCAGAATTGTTCATTCGGAGAAAACTAATCGTTTTCCTAATCACGGATAAATTGGTGGTAGTGTGTGTTTTAATAGTCGGTTAGTTGATACGGTATATAATTCGGTTATTAATTCACTATGATGTCTTAATATAAAAACCGGTTAATATATATAATACGGTTATCACTTCGGTGATCTAGTTCGGGTATCACTTCGGTGATATAATTCGGTTTATGTATCGGAAATCTGTACAAGATGGTGTAGAACGGTTATAGATCCAATATGGCATCGGTAATTATTATAAACTCTTAGAGACTTAGTAAGACTCACAAAAATTCGGTGGATTATAAATCCAATTCATGGTAATCTTTGTTAATGCGGACCGACCTTGTCACTAGACATAATGGTCGGGTAGAAATCGGAATACTCCCTCATTTCTTTAGTGATCGGTAGGCTTAAGCCTAACAAGGGGAGAAGACTCGGATAAATCGGATGTCTTAGAATTAGACATATCACATAGTCGGCCTTATAAGCACGCGGACCTAGGTTTCGGTTGAATTTCGGGACGAAATTCTCCTAACAATGGGAGAATGTGACACCCGGTCAAAAAGGGGCCAAAATTAGCGGCCAATTTAAATTTTAATTACTCGTACTCGGTACGTGTTAAAATAAAGTATTTGGATATTATATATGTATTTATATATATATATATATATAACATGAAATGATTATGTAATAATCACTTATAACTAAATCAAAGAGTGCGAATTAAGTTACTGAATTTTAATCCCAAAATAGTATTTTCATAAAATACTCCAACTCGAAAACATGTCAGAAGAATGTAATAAATTCTAGAATTGAAAACAACGCATTTTGTATATCGAAAACTATCCGTCAAACTTGTAACACCCCCAAATTCGTTTAGCGGAAGCATTTGTTTAAGCATGGGGAGTGCCACAATAACAAAGCACGCATACGTATCAGAGCATATGATTTCAACAGAACATAATATATTAAGATGCCAAAAGTATTAATTACAAAGTTTACGATTCATCGAATCGTACAAGTTAAAAGTAATAAGTTTACAAAACTAGATTTCTGGAATATGACTAAAACAGTTTCAGTTATACTAAAGAAATCCGTATGTTTCCAAAAAGTTGGCATCCTAAAACTTCACGGGTCGCCTAATTCTCCATGTGTGTTGGCGATTCTTACGTGCTCAGCGAATTCCCTGAAAAACATAGTAAAAGTCAAGAAGGAGGTTGAGTGAATTCACAGGTTTTATGTTTGCAATCGTAGAGTCGAGTTGTAAGCACAGTTGTTTAAATCATATACGTTCACCAATACGTTCACAAATAGTTATTGCCATAACAGTCAGGTAAAGTTTAGTGGAATGTTATCCAAAGTATAAGTTTAGTGGGTTGTTCGCCCAAAGTTTAGTTTACGTGGGATGTTACCCAAAACAGATACGTGGGATGTTACCCAAAATGTCAGTTTAAAACACGTGCTGGTCGTTCTCCAGCGGTTTACAAACAGTACCGGTCGTTCTCCGGCCAAATACGCACGGGTCGTTCTCCCGTTTAAATAAAACAGTTTAATACGCACGGGTCGTTCTCTCGTCCAAACACTGCTGGTCGTTCTCCAGCGAAACACGGTACCGGTCGTTCTCCGGTCAATACGCATGGGTCGTTCTCCCATCCAAAGACGCACGGGTCGTTCTCCCGTCCAGTGGCCAGTCGTTCTCTGGCGCTAAAATACGTTGCTGGTCGTTCTCCAGCGTTTTCATAAAAGTACCGGTCGTTCTCCGGCCAAATCAAAACAGTTTACCGGTCGTTCTCCGGTCTAGTTAAAACAGTTTGTCAAATAGTTTATCACGTTTGGTTAGTTTATAGTATGAAAATGTTATTTCATAAACAAAGTTCGCACAACAGTTCAATAGGTCAAAATAATCTAATAGTTCGAGTAAAATACGTATGATAAGCAATCATGTAAGTAAAAGCAGTTATGGCAATTAATAAAATAGTTAAACAGTTTAAACAGTTGACTATGTTTTCCACCCCAAAGTAGTTAAAACAGTAAAAGTAGGGGCTGTGAACTCACCTGTTGAGTTAAGTAGTGCGAGTGCTAGCAAACCTAAGCCCAAGTACAGTCCGAGATCTCCTAACGTCCTAAACGTACGAGATTTAATAAGTATGTGGATGTCTAAACTAATCATCCATGCTAGTGTTTGTACAACCAAGTCACGTCCAAATCGTTCGTTTAAATGTTTACATTTGTATTTCGTATTTGTGATGATGTATACGATTTGTTGGTGATAGTTCAAGATCATAAATCTCATTAAAATAGCGCGTTTGTAATGTTTGTAAAGTTTACATATGGTATCGTATGTAAATACTCGTTATCGATTAAGTTCGACACTTAGTGTAAAAATAGTTTGTAAAGTTTCTGTTTTATGCGACACAAAGTTTGCTATGCGACACAAGGGTTGTGTCGCATAGGAATGCGACACAAGAGCTTAGCGACACAAGGGTTGTGTCGCAGAAGCTATCGGTGCTAAATCAATAGCGACATAGGGGTTGTGTCGCAGAGGGTCTACGACACAATGGTGCGACATAGTAGTACGACACAAAATACGACACAATATTGTTTATGCGACACAAGCCTGTGACACAAGCGTTGTGTCGCAAAGATGAACACCCAGACAGACCCCAGCGACTGTCGCGTTTTTCCGATCCAAAACCCAAATCTAACGCATTTTCAGGCTATAAAATCATGTTTTCTTTGTTGTTTAGATTATAACTAAATATATTAAACACTAAATATTAACTAAAACTTCAAAATCTAAGGATTTACGGAAAATGTCGGAAACTTACGAGTGTCGGATTTGAAATCCGAAAAGGTAGAAATGTAGATCGTGATGTCGTGGTCGTTTTTCTCTAAATGGTCCAAGCGATTAGAGGTCGTTTTGTGGTAGTTTTAGGTGATTTTTGGTGGTAGTGGTTTAGAGAAAAGAGAGAGATGAGAGAAAGAAAGATGGAGAGAAATGAGAAAGTGAGGAGGGAAAATGAGGTTTTGTCTCCTTTTTCCTTCCTCCGTGTTTGCGCTCCGTGTTGGTTTACCCGATCGTTAAATGTTACTTTATTTTAACTAATACATTTTTAAATACGTATTTCATTATATTTTTAAATTAGGACATTTTTATAAAACCCATTTAATTAAGTTACAAAATGTTAAACTTTGTTTTATTTTAAATTTTACGAGGTATATGTTATTCGCTACGAAATACTTGTAAATATTATCAATATAATATTTATTAGACGTTTACGTTATTTAATAACTTTAATTTATTAAATAGTTTTGTTCACCAACAGTCGTATATTTTTGTTTCGTTTGTTCCAATTGTTTCGTACATAATTATAACAAATTATGAATCGTAACACTACGCGTATTAACTAGTTGGGCTTTACTAGACTTACCTCTAAAATGTGTTGTGAATTCACTCAAGTAGGGAATTAGCCTAAAATGCAAATGTTTAGCGTTAATAATTGTGTTTAAATTTGCGGGGTGTTACAAAACTGAACCAGAACAAAGATATAATTTTATATCTCATTAAAAGTATTTTTATAAAATACTTCAATTGAAAACTTATACGATTATATTTTTAGAAATTTATCATTTGAAAAGATTATACTACATAACGATCGGGTAAACGAACACGAAGCAAAATTACAAACCAACCTTAATTATTGGGGTCGGTTATACCCAACCAACCCCAATAATTCATTCAAACCAAAACTCAGACTCATCTCTCTCTCGACCTCTTTCTCTTTCGGTTCTCTTCATCAAACCACAACCAACAACATTAACAACAACACACAAGAATCAGTAGCATCAACAGCATAATCATCATCTTCTTCTTCATAATTAATCCTCATCAACATCGTGCACATCATCAACATTACTCACGGCTTCAATTTTCGAATTGTAAGAAATTAACCAACTCCTTTTACTTGTTTCAAATTTATAATACTTATAATATAATGTATTAGTGTTCCATCTATGCATTATACCCGAAACTTGAATTAAAAACTGGTTTGTCGAATGAACTGCACGAACAGTCTGTTTTTGAGCTTTGACCCGTCCGGGTTGGGGTTCAGACCCGTTCGGGTTAGTGTCCAGACCCGCTCGGGTGAGGGTGTAAACCCGTTCGGATGAGGGGGGAGCTAGACCCGTCCGGGTGAGGGTGTATTTATATATTATAAAATATATAAAATAGCGCGGTTCATTATAAGTGTTCTATTTATATTTTCATTAATAAACCTTGACTTCACAAATATCACTCTAAAACCCTCGAAATGTGATATAAGATTTTTAAAATATAAATTAGACACTTCAAACATAATTTAATCGGATAAACATTAAAACAGATAATCTATTAGACATCCATTGACTCATTTAAAAATCTCGCATGATTAGGATACTAGGAGATTGCACACTATCTATTCCGTGTCGGATATATTCATTGCTCGGTGACTCAGGTGAGTCTCACAGCCCCACTTTTATTGCTTTAACTGATTTAAAATTTGGGGTGAGATACAACACTTACTTGTTTTCGTGATCACAGTTATTCGGTTAGTTAATTTAATTATTAACTCGGTTAAACATATTTGATTATCATTGTTGGTTTTGATTTTCTTTGTTCGGGTATTGCATGAGTGTTTTAATACGGGAAAATCCTCATCATTGCATGGTTCGTTAACTTAATAAGGCGCGATTACTAAAAGATAGATCTATCATGGGAGTGACGTCCCCGTCCGGGTTGCTAGCTACAACCACGTCCAAACGGGCATTTTAGTAATTGTTATGGGTGTTGACACCGTTCGGGAGGCAGAAAATTGGGGTTAGGCCTCGAACCATGGCTTAATGCAATACAATGTCATTGTCGGTAAATCTAGTCGGAAACCTTAATTGGTTTATCATTGTTCAGTTATGTTGTTTAATCATTGTCAGTATTAAATCGTCGGATAATCATGTTGATCACATCATGTTTTATGATAAACCTGTGAGATTCACTAGCTTTATAGCTGACCTTTTAGTGTTGTATTCTCAAGTGATCAGCTACAGTAGGATGGCCCTCAGGATAAGCTATCTATTATGAGTCGCACGCATCTACAAACAAATGAAGATTTTCTTGCATTATATTTTGTTAAACGTTATATATTAAAATCTTCGGAAATCATTTTACGAACTCGCTATTATGTTGTAAACTTATGACTTAAACTCTGTACTACTTTTGTAATATTTAAAAACGTCTCATGTAGAGTCGTTTCCGCAAATCATGAAATCGGGGGTGTGTTATATATTATTTATCAATAATCAAATAATCATAAGACGTGTAATATATTATTTTAATAATAATTAATTTTCTTGAAATATTATTATTATTATATATCATACATCTAACACATAAACACCCAAGTACTTAAACATGTATCTATTATTTGTCACTTTTTTCCATCTTTTTCGCAAATATAGTCTATCATTTCAAGCATAGTAACATATATATTTTATATCTCATTATCATCATCATTTATATATAGGGTTTATGGACCAGATCGCCAACGTACTTTACTTTTTGTCCCAATGTCACCAATAAACCGGTTTTATTACCAAGGTTGACACCAAACTTTTTACTTTTGTCTCAATGTCACCAACGAACTAATTTTATTACCAATGTCGACAACGAACTTGTTAAATATGTTTTGAGGTCACCAAAGTACTTTTTTTAATGAGCTACGTTTTGAATTTGTTGATGTGGTGTTGCCATGCATTTCATTTATGTGACCAGACTTCCATGTAAGCTAAACATGTATACGTACGGTTAACTTCATCTTCTCCGACCGACTAACATGTAATTTTGGGTTACGTTTTTGATTAAAAAATTGTAGTAATTGCGTTTGGATTCACTGGAAAAGTGGTGATTATCGTAAAGCAATCAAAAATTACATGTTATTCGATAGGAGAAGAAGAATTAACCATACATGTACAAGTTTAGCTTGCGTGGAAGCCTGGTCACATAAATGAAATGCATGGCAACACCACATCAACAAATTCAAAACGTAGCTCTTTAAAAAAAAGGTATTTTGGTGACCTCAAAACATATTTAACAAGTTCGTTGTCGACATTGGTAATAAAATTCGTTCGTTGGTGACATTGAGACAAAAGTAAAAAGTTTGGTGTCGACCTTGGTAATAAAACCGGTTCATTGGTGACATTGGGACAAAAAGTAAAGTACGTTGGCGATCTGGTCCATAAACCCTTATATATAAGATGACATCTCCCATATTGACTGTGAGATCGATCGGTGACGGACTCCCATGATCAGTTTTACCCCAATTGATATTATCTAAACTTTTTATGTCAACAATAATAAGTCTTAGTTCTCACCTAAATATCATCAACTTAACACTTATAATGTGTACATTAACCACTAAATTCCATCATGCATAATTTTTAGTGTTTGAATGTTTATCAAATTATCATTCTCATTAAATTAATATTTGCATTCTTAAAAACATATAAAAAGTAGACAACAACATTACAATTAGCTTAACGCATTAGAAAAATCATCATTGTACCAAATTTGAGTAGATAGTGTACTTTTTTAAAAGTAATTTCAATGACTATAACCTTTTATGTTTATAAGGTGGAGTTCAAATGAGAATAAGAATTTGTGTGAGAATGATGGAACCAATGATATTGTGCCATTGTACAAAGAGAATGTTCCAAATGTACAAAACCCATTTACTCCTAACATCAATTATCTCACAAACGACAAATCGAAAAATTATGAAAATTGCACCATTAAATTCAACGTTTTCTCCTCTTCGATTTGCCTTCTCTCAAAGTATACTTTCGACGAGTTTTTTTTTCCATCTTTTTTAGTGGGTATCACATTTACAAACACATGTGTTAAAGTGTTGCGTTTAGGGTTTGGGGTTTAGGGGTTAGGGTTTAGGGTTTGGGGTTTGGGGTTTCGGGGCGAAACCCCAAACCCCCAACCCTAACCCTAAACCCTAACCCATAAACCTCAAACCCTAAACCCTAAACGCTTTACAAAAATCTAAACCCTGAATCATACTAAACCCTAAACCCTGCTAAACCCTAACCCCAAATTCTAAACCCTAAACCCTAGCCCTAAGCCCTACCCTAACCACAAATTAAATGTACAACCAATCACTGACACATGTGTTACTAATTTGTAAATCCACCAAAAAATGAAAAAAAAAAAAAAAAAGTTGTCAAAAGTATGCCTTGAGGGACGGCAAATCGAAAAGGAGAAAACGTTGAATTTTATGGTGTAATTTTCATGATTTTTCGACTTACCGTTTGTGAGATATTTGAGTTTCAAAGATGTGGGTGAAATGAGTATTTGATGAAAATGAGTGGTTGAGATTGATTCCCCTATTTTCACTCAAAATTGATGTACTCATTTGAACTCTACTCTATGTTTATATTATTTTTTTTTGAAGCGTTTACTAACTTTTATTTATCATAAATTTTTTCTCAAAATCTCACTCTACTGTACATAAAAAGAAATCCATTGCTTTTTCTTAAATTTAGCATTTATAACTATCGTTCTCAAACATATATTTATCTATCTATCTATATCAATATCTATATCTTCTATCTATATTAATTAATATATATAAAAAAAACCTTAAAAGAATAACACCCTTTAATTTCTAGAAAATCATTCATTAACCAACCCTTAGATTAATCCATGACATCATTTTATTAATTAATTGTGAAGTAAAATACTACTATGCCCTTGAATTATTTTAACTTACCATCCTCAAAATATCTTTTATTTGTTATAATAAACCCGTCATATAATATTTCATTTATGACTAATTTGCAATATTAGTTTCCACATTTTGTGCTATTTTCAAAATTCAAATGAATAAATCAACATCACCCTTCTCTAAATTTCAATCGTTATTTCCAAAATTCAAATCAATGAGTTGGTGTTAGGTTTATTCGTACGCAGGAAGAACCACTCCATTTAATTTACAAAATTCCAATGGTATCAAATAAGCTCCCTAGCTACCTATTCTCACTTTGATTTAATTCGATTCACAAAAGATGCAAATGAGAAACGTTCTCAATTTCATGAAAATAACACAAAAGAAAATAACATATACCGGTGGTAAGTTGGGCGGGGTCTGACAAAACGGTTCAGTTTAAGTATGGCTCGATAGCACAGGTCAGGTTGAGTTGACCCAAAACACATTTTTGTACATTTTCTTTTAATTTTCTATAGATATAGATATTAATGCATTAAATATGATTACAAATCATAGTTATTTTCATCTTGAGGAGGTTGTATACATTAGAAATACACATTTGGAAATTTTCAGTTCGTTTGACCCTGTTCTGTATAGCTAAGTATATCGGTGGGCTCATAAGAATTTTATGAACTGAATCGACGCTATCAATGATTTTTATTGATGAAAATTAGCATAAAAGTACTTTTAATGGGTAAGTTCTCTGCAAAACGGAATCTTGTTTTTTAAACGAAAGTTAATGGAAATTTAATTTCACGGTAAATTTATACAAATAAGAAAATTCATTGATGTTTGTGTAATTTTATATCATAGGTAACATGACCAATTCAGTGGGAGACGACTATGAAAACTCTCGTATCAAGGGGACTGGAAAACAGTTATGAACTGGGCCATTCTTTTGTCTAAATAGCTTCAACGATTATGATTGGAGGTTAATGCTGGGATTGTGAAGAGAATGGAAAAAACGTCTACCATTGAGAAGATTAGTGATACAGAACGCACGTGAGCTGCTGCACATGGTTCATTAAAGTCAATCAAGTCAAACGGTCATCGCGGGTCAAACAGTTAGTTACTTCCGTTAGATCAAACGATTAGTTGTGGTTCTATTAATAAGTCGTTACTGTGGGTGAATAAATAGGGCAAACCAGCTCCATTGTTAGTTTAGCTTTTGATAATCCAATTTCTCTGTAACTCTCAATTCATACTTGTAATTCATCTGATCACGATTTCGATTGTAATCATTTGGCTAAATAGTGAACAGTGATTTTGAATTCCATTCAGTAAGTGAGTTCTTAATTATGTTTCCGTTTGAATTTCAATTCACAGTTATGTTTTCTAATTCGAACTGTATCATTTGGTATCAGAGACCGATGCTGGCTTAATCGAATGTACGTAGCTTCAATTTGACAATTCAGTAATCAATTTGCAGATTCACCGTTTCGATTTAAAATAATGGTTAATACGCGCGCACGTGAGGAAAATTCTGAGGATCCGATTACTAGAACTGAACTGAGTGATGCTTTGACTAATTTGCAGCAATCACTTGATCGTATGAACAATAACATCATTGGATTACTGATTTTTCAGCAGTTCGCCACCGGTGAACTTAACCGATTGAACGCCGGTGCCGGAGGTAATCAATGTGGAGGTCAAACTCAGTACGGCAAATTGACTATGTTTGATTTTCCTAAGTTCAACGGTGAAGATGTGGAGGGATGGCTCTACAGAGTACAACAGTTTTTTCAACTTGATGAGATCAACAACAATCAAAAGGTGAAACTCGTTTCTATGCATCTTTTTGATAAAGCACTTAGTTGGCACCAACAGTTTATAAGACGACATGGCGAAGATGTAGATTGGGAATTGTATGAATCTGAGGTGAAAAAACGATTTGCACAGGTTTTTGCTATAGTAGCTCTTAAGAACTTGAAACAGACTACTAATGTACAGGTTTACCAAGACTTATTTGAAACACTGCTTAATAAAGTAGAATTGAGTGAGGTGTATGCTGTTAGTCTATTCATTGATGGACTGAAAGATGAGATAGGTATGGCAATTAGGATGTTTAAACCGACCACACTTGTTGATGCGTATTGCTTAGCCAAAATGCAAGAAGCAACTCTTGAAGCGGTTAAGACTAGATTTACACCAATATTACCTACACCTAAGTATACTAGCTACAATAGCAGACAATTGGCTTTACCTCCTGCTCAGGTTCCTTTAGCACTACCTGCACCACCTATGAAACACATTAATGGTAAAACAGGTTTTAGCCCTGGTGCTAGTACTTCCAAGAACTATAATGCTCCAATAAGAAGGCAGCTGTCCCAAAAAGAATATGAAGAGAAAAGAGCCAATAATCAATGTTTTTATTGTGACCAAAGGTATACACCTAGTCATAAGTGTCCCGGACAGATGTATGCACTAGAAGTGATGGGAGTAGATGATGGAATAGAGAATGAAACTAGTGAATTAGTGGCCACTGAAAGTGATGAGGAGGAAGGTACTTATGTTTCTACTGTTGATGTCACCCCACAAATCTCAATACATGCACTCACTGGAGTCCCCGCTTATCATACCATGAGGTTCAAAGGTTTAGTTGGAAAACATACACTGCACATGCTTGTAGACTCAGGAAGTACTCATAACTTTTTGGATTTACAAACAGCACAAAAGATAGGGTGTAGAATGAAAAGTACTTGTCCTCTGCAAGTATCATTGGCTAATGGCCAGGTCATCACTAGTGTGTATGAATGCAAGGGATTTGTGTGGACAATTCAAGGTCATAAGTATGTCTCTGATGTGATGATCCTACCACTGGGAGGATGTGAATTTGTGTTGGGAGTTCAATGGCTTGCCACCTTGGGAGTCATCAAAATGAACTTCAAGGATTTGGTGATGGAGTACACTTATGGTAAGAGGAGGGTAGTACTCAGAGGTACCAAACAGTCAACCATTCAGTGGATGAAAAGCAAGAAAAAGATTTCAAATGGTCAAAGTGCAGAGTTGTCCAGTATGACTTTGTGTGTGTATCCTGCTGAACTAATGCAATTAAATGATAACAAGTGTGATAATCCTACCCCAACACTACCAGTAGCAATACAAGACGTGATGGATGAGTTTCAAGACGTTTTTGCTGTTCCCACTGAGTTACCACCAAAAAGAAGTCATGATCACAAAATCACTCTAATGCCTAATACTCCACCAATAAACATCAGACCCTACAAACACCCACCCAACCAAAAGGATGCCATTGAACTGATGGTGAAAGAGTTAATGGAATCAGGGTCATCAAGGAAAGTCAAAGTCCTTTTTCTTCTCCTATTGTTATGGTCAAAAAGAAAGATGGTAGCTGGAGGATGTGTATTGATTACAGGCAGTTAAACAAATATACTGTTAAGGACAAATTCCCTATTCCAATTATTGAAGATCTCATTGATGAGTTGAATGGGGCTAAGATTTTTTCTAAGTTAGATCTGAGATCAGGTTATCACCAAATCAGGATGCATGAAGATGATGTTTTTAAAACAGCTTTTGGGACTCATGAGGGTCATTATGAGTTCTTGGTTATGCCTTTTGGCTTAACTAATGCTCCATCCACTTTCCAAAGCTTAATGAATACAGTGTTCAAGCCTTTTCTTAGAAGGTTCACTTTAGTGTTTTTTGATGATATACTCGTGTACAGCAGAAACATGACTGAACATGTAACCCATTTGAAAACAGTTTTGCAAGTCATGAAAGACAACACACTCTTTGCTAAACTTAGCAAATGTGTTTTTTCTGTTCATCATGTGGAGTACCTTGGTCATATTATCTCAGCTGAGGGTGTTTCTACTGATCCTATAAAAATACAAGCTATGGAGTCATGGCCTATTCCCAAAACAATTAAGCAACTCAGAGGTTTTTTGGGCTTGACTGGTTACTATTGAAGATTCATCAGAAACTATGCAATCATCAGTAAACCTCTTACTGCTCTTTTGAAAAAGAATGCCTTCAAGTGGAATGATGAAGCTTATGCAGCCTTCCTTCAATTGAAAGCTACAATGCAGAGTACTCCTGTGCTAGCACTACCAAATTTTGAAAACACATTTGTAGTGGAGACTGATGCTTCTGGTACAGGAATTGGAGCAGTTCTGCAACAAGATGGCCACCCTATTGCTTACCTTAGTAAGTCACTTTCTCTTAAACATCAAGCTTTGTCTACCTATGAAAAAGAGTTTTTGGCGGTTTTGTTGGCATTAGAAAAGTGGAGAGGCTATTTACTGGATATGCACTTTAAAATCAAAACTGGTCACTTTAGCTTGAAGTATTTGCTAGACCAACGATTGACCACTCATTTTCAAGCTAAATGGTTGCCAAAATTGCTAGGATATGATTATGAAATCATTTATAAAAAGGGTAGTGAGAATATGGCAGCAGATGCTTTGTCTAGAATTTCAAGTGATGGGGAATTGTGTGCTATTACCATCACTACCGTTGCTAGTGACCTACTGAAAGCTATTCAAGCTAGTTGGAGTGAGGATGTAGCAGTACAACAGCTTATTCACCAGCTACAAACTCAAACTAGTAGCTCTAGTAAGTATACATGGGTGAATGATCAGTTGAGAAGGAAGGGCAAACTAGTTGTGGGTGCAGATATACCTCTCAGAAACAAGCTCATTCAGCATTTTCATGCTGACCCAATTGGTGGTCACTCTGGATCCCATGCAACAGCACAAAAGTTGAGTGGTGTAGTGTATTGGAAGGGAATGCATAAGATGATTAAACCGTTTGTAAGAGAATGTGATACTTGCCAAAGACAGAAGCCTGATCTCAGTGCTTATCCAGGTCTACTTCAACCCTTGCCTATTCCTAATAAGATTTGGACAGAAAGTTTTATGGATTTTATTGAAGGACTGCCCATTTCACAAGGCAAGTCAGTGATTCTAGTAGTGGTTGATAGATTGAGTAAATATGCTCATTTTCTGCCATTAAGTCATCCATTCACTACTACTATGGTTGCACAAGTGTTTATGGATAATGTATACAAGTTACATGGGCTTCCTCAATCCATAGTGAGCGACAGAGACAAAATCTTTTTAAGTCATTTTTGGCAGTCACTCTTTAAAATGCTTAAAGTACAGCTCAACATGTCCACTGCTTACCACCCTCAATCTGATGGCCAAACTGAGGTGGTAAACAGGTGTTTAGAATGTTACTTACGGTATATGAGTGGTGAGACTCCAAAAGATTGGGCTAAATGGTTGTCATTAGCAGAATTCTGGTACAATACCAATTATCACACCTCCATTAATACCACTCCATTTGAAGTTGTGTATGGTCAAGCTCCACAAATTCATCATCCCTACTTTCCTGGTGACAGTTTGGTTGACAGTGTCGATAGAAGTTTACAAGCAAGGGAGCAGGCTATTAGTGTGTTGCAGTTTCATTTGAAACGTGCTCAATATAGGATGAAAAGCTTAGCAGATAAACATCGGTCTGACAGGGAATTCGAAGTTGGAATGTGGGTCTACCTTAAGCTCCAACCACATAGACAAGTCAGTGTCCGCCAAGGTCAACACACTAAGCTCTCATCTAAATACTATGGTCTGTTTCTAATTGTTTCCAAGGTTGGTCCTGTAGCTTACAAGTTGCAGCTACCCAGTGACAGTCAAGTGCATCCAGTGTTTCATGTCTCTCAATTAAAGAAGTGTAGGGGAACTGCAAATAAAGGTGGGCGATTACCATCAATGGGTCAAGATGGTCTCATGGCAGTGGAGCCAATTGCTATTCTGGAAAAACGCATTGGTAAGTTGCAGAATCGTCCAGTGGCTTATGTACTAGTTCAATGGGCTAATCATAGTGCAGAGGATGCAACATGGGAACTTTACAGTGATTTGAACACTCGTTTTCCTCAAATCGATAATCAACCTTGAGGACAAGGTTTTTAAGGGGAAGGGATTTGATACAGAACGCACGTGAGCTGCACATGGTTCATTAAAGTCAATCAAGTCAAACGGTCAACGCGGGTCAAACAGTTAGTTACTTCTGTTAGATCAAACGGTTAGTTGTGGTTTTGTTAATAAGTCGTTACTGTGGGTGAATAAATAGGGCAAACCAGCTCCATTGTTAGTTTAGCTTTTGATAATCCAATTTCTCTGTAACTCTCAATTCATACTTGTAATTCATCTGATCACGATTTCGATTGTAATCATTTGGCTAAATAGTGAACAGTGATTTCGAATTCCATTCAGTAAGTGAGTTCTTAATTCTGTTTCCGTTTGAATTTCAATTCACAGTTGTGTTTTCTAATTCGAACTGTATCAATTAGTTCAGTTTAACAAAAAAAAATGCAAAATATGATTTTAATGTGAGAATTAGTTTCAAGGTGCACTTTTATGGGAATCAAGGTAATACATGTATGACTACTATGTGAGTGCATATATGTTATGTATAAATCAAGTACTATAAGTGGTCAGTTAGTAACAAACAAACAATAATATTTTAGCTTTCTCTAAAAGAATTTGATACATGAAACTTGTGTGTAGTCCTTAGTTTATTCATATATTACTATCGGCAACTTCAAAATTCATATTTAATCAAATTTCCAATATAGAGAACTACTGTTAACAAGGTTTACAAAACAAATACACGTCAACATATATGAATATCAAATTATGTTTATTGAAAAAAAAAAAATTTATCGTATTTTCACTACTTGAAGTAAGCCGATAACAAAAGCATTTATGCATAGTGTAACACCTCGTCAAAAAGTCAATTTTCGCGCCAAATTTAAACTCTAAATATTCGTCTGTAATACGCTCCAAACCCCTAGTATTCAATAATTATATATAAATATATATATATATATATATATATATATATATATATAATAATAATAATTTGGTCCAAATAACGTAATTAACGTGTCCAAATTTCGGTGTCAAAACTTCAAACTAATATTTTATTAGTTGCAATAAACGTTACACAGTTAGACAAAAATATTAAACATACAAAAATATCATTAGTTTTGGATTTAAAAACGCGTCCTATTTAGTTGGGACAACGCAAAATAAAGTTATAAAACTTTGTCCCAAAAATATTTTGAAAACATTGCGAAACATATAAATGAAATTATAAAAACAAAATATTAAATTTATTTTACGATTGAGTACAAAAACACGGACATTTTATACCGCGAATCGGGGACACCAACCCCCACAAAAAGTGAGGGCCGGCCTCCCCTTCCCCCATTTTTCTTCTTTCTTCATTTTCTTCTTTTCTTTTTTTTCATCTTTTCCCCTCTTCTTCTTTAACCAAACAACAACAACAACTAATATCATCATCATCAAAATCGGAATCAACATCATCATCATCAATTTTCGGAGTCATCAACATCAAGGAACAACAACAACATCATCTTCTTCATCATCATCTTCATCATCATCTTCATCATTGTGCTCACCACCATCACCACTCGATCTCCAAAATCGTAAGGATCTACACCATTTTTCTTTGTTATTTCGAGTTTATAACACTTATATCATCATATATTATCATTATATCAACGAGATTTGGTCAAAAACGAGTTAGATCTTGATTTTGGGTGAAAACCCGTCGAACAGGCCCAAGTGTCGCAGGGGCCAAAAATAGTATAGAGTCACTAGCGAAGTGACGCATATGAGTCACTAGCGAAGTGACGCATATGGGTCACTGAGTCACTAGCGAAGTGACGCATATGAGTCACTAGATAGAGTCACTAGCGAAGTGACGCATAAAAACCTGAAAAATCCATATTCTTGAGTCACTAGCCTAGTGACGCTATAAACTCCTAAGTGACGCATGAAGTGTCGCTAAAATCAGATTTTAAGCTAAAAACTCACTTTTAAAGTGCAAAACTTATCTGGAAACATATACGCAATTATATAGGAATCGAAACGCGTTTATATGCACTTTATCATACAAAAACAAAATAATTATATTTTCGAAATATGATTTCGGTACGCGACAAACGAAACGTATTTAACTTTACGAAATTCAAACGTAAACACTTATCAAACACATTGAGTACAAACTAACCGAATAAACAACAAATTGGATGGTTTTACTTAAACGTCCACTCACTCATACGAAATCTCACGTGTTTAGGACACTAGGAGACTACTATCGGTACGACTCGCTACATTAGGACGCTAGCTCCTCAGGTGAGTTTCATAGCCCCACTCTTTCAACTGTTTTACTGTTTTCGGGGTGAAACACATGCTCAACAACTGTTTTCGAATTATCTTAATAATCTTTTATAATTCACACTTATTCATAATACTGTATGTAATGCAAATGTGTAATACTTAGGAATTACATCCAACATATCGTTTTGAAACAATATCAATACCTAGCCTAGATAGGTCACAATCGTACACTGTCAGATTGTTGAAACAACAATTACCATTACATAACTTGATTTAGTTACCACTATACTTGGACCATATTGTCGCGGGACAATATTATCGAATACGTTAGAACTAGTTAGTTCTACCCACACAGAACAATAATTAGACTTTCAGAAGGAATAGTTTCCCTTTTAGGAACTAATTCCACCCATACAAAACAGGATCTCTATATACTTTCTAGGCTGAGGCTAGGAGTATACATTAGTAACATACGATAGTATAAGACCCTTATACTAATACCAACAAACAGGTGATGAGTATTCATACCTAGGCTCAATGTACTACACAATATCTAAATGATCGTCTATATACATATTTAGATACAATTAATTATCTTCATGCGTGGCATGATAGTTACATGTGTTTGCTGATTCGACAATATATATATATATATATATATATATATATATATATATATATATATATATATATATATATATATATATATTCTCATATACCTGCATGCTTGAATATCAACTTGAGCACGCGGTGCTATCTACAATATTACATATGTATATTAGTATACATACAATTATGCAACTACAACCATCCAAGTCGGGCATGTCGTTGTACTGTCGACTCTCATTTACATTAGCTAGTATGTCGTAGTACTGCTAGCTCTACATTTCAAACTTTGCTCTCGAGCAATTCAAAAACGATGCCGCGGTATTGTAGCGGGCACCAAACGATGCCACGGTAAAGTGGGCACGAAACGAAACCACGGTATTGCAGTGGGCACAATTTCAACAAAATCAATGGATCAGCGAGTGATACTCGGGATTCACAATAAGTTAATGGGTCGGTGAGGGTACCTCTCGAGGCCGTTAGCTCAATTCAAGTCCGGGTTAGCTTATGCTAATTGGGTAAACGGACACGCTAAACGTTTCAAACATAGATCTGCGGATCTACAATCACTTGTTGCTGGATGCAACACATCATATATGTTCAATCATAGTTTTGCGGACCTACAATTACTTGTTACCATATGACGTGGTCATACAATAAATCAATAGTCATAGGCATGTACTGCCTTACGTTTGTAGACACAACTACCTGTTAGGAAATAAAGGCATGGATTGCCATACTTATGTATATGTACTTAAGTACATGACTCGAACACTTAGGTATGAGATACCTCGATTAGACGTATACACATTGGTGTTACAAACTTCAATATAATACTTATCAAAATGGCTGAATTTGAAACGACTCTTCAAAACATACAGGGTCTTATTACATCATGATTTCAACTAACAATCCTATGAACTCACCAGCTTTATAGCTGACTTGTTTTAGCATGTGTTCTCAGGTGCCCAGCAGGATTAGGATTGCTACAAGATTTTGCTAGCTCGAGTCGCATATTTTCAAACAATTGGGACTACTCTGCATTTACTTTTGTATTTTCAAATTATGTATTTGAAATTTCAATTAAACTCGCCACGTTGTAAACGTTTTATTTGGTAAATGTATAATTATTTTCAAACATCTCATTTAGAGTCGTTCATTATGTAACATCCTCGAAATGAACCTAGTTGTGTTATATTATTTCTTGATTTAAATTAGTATTTAAATGTGTTTGGAAATAATATTGTTTGAATTAGTGAAATAATTGGAATAGGAGTCGAATATTCCAATGTGATAAGTGAATTATTAATTGTTGTAAATTAATATAGTTGATGGTATAATAAAATGTTTGGACTCGCAAATGGTTTTCGGGTTCCAGACAATAGATTGAGATGGGGTATTAAATTATACCTGTAAAATTGAAGGCGGTTTGTTAGGCCGACTTATATATATAACTTTCCTCTTTAGGAAAGTTCATTAGAAACTTCAAAACTCACATAAACCTTATGAAATCCAAATCAGAAACTTGAAACCTACGAATTGGAGCTATGATTGATTCTAGTTTCACCATTATTATCTTTCAATTCAGTGTTCTTCAATTGAGAGGTAAGTTTGAATTGAATCAAATAGTTTATAAGTTTTGAATTGATTGATTTGGATTGAAAAACATGAACTTGATGTTAGAACTTCGTTATAACTATTGCATATTGATTATGTGAAGTTATTAGGTGTTTAAAACAGTTAGAAATCGAGTTTGGGTGATTTGGGTATTAAAATCGCGAGTTAGGGTTTGATCAGGGATGAAGATGAGCTGAAAAAGGCTCAAACGCGATCCCAGAACCCTAGCCAGGATCGCGTTCGTTAGTTATAAAAGGAATCGGACGAGTTTTGTTCTTGGGAACGCGATCCCAAGAATTTGTCCGGATCGCGTTGGTTAGTTATAATTTGTCACAGAATAATTTTACAAAGAGGAACGCGATCCCGCCATTGTTTTCTGGATCGCGTTTGTCAGTACTTTTTGTAAAATTTTGAAAATGCATAAGTGTTTAGAAGGTGGTGTTTTTAGCGACACTTGAAATTGATAAATTTTCATTAACTCGGATTGGGTTGAAATTTACATGGTCACTCGAAAACGGCCCACTGATCAAAGCTATATGCTATAGCCTAGTCAGTTTTTGGACATTCGGGGTCGTTTAGGGGTCGAAAATGGCATTTTACAGTTTTTGGACTTTAATTCGGGACTTTTTGATTATGTTCCGAATTGAACTTTTGTTGCTATGATCTTAGGGATCACTTGATACATGTAATTATGTTATGATTGTGTAACGATGTTAATTACATAAGTATTATCAGTTGATACAAGTTACTAACTTATTGTTTAATTGATTGTATTCTCAGATGTGGAGAAGGCTCAGTAATATTAGACTTCTGAGCTTGCGGCTGAGGTAGTCGGTGAGTGGATCTGTAACCTCAGTGTGATTTAGTTGTAATGATTTGATTTACAACAAGTAATTTATAGTATTACTTTGATATGATGCATCTGTTGAGATATCTTGCTATGATAGTTTAAATAGTTGCTTATTTGGCTGGTTGAGCTAGTATGTAAGATTCTGAGGTCAACTTGACTTGACAGTTGGACTTGGTTGTTATTGTAGACGACAGGAGATCTTGAAACTTGAAAGGTTGGTTTGGAGATCTAGGTCGTGTGTGATTAACAACTGGTTATCGGTAATTCTGTATAGGCCAATACAGATGATTGATAAGAGTTCCTTGATTACCAAACCGGTATTAGGGTATCTCAGGAGCCACCGATCCTCATGACGATTGATAATGTTTGATTGGTGTAGCTTGACATTGATTGGATGTCGAGTGAATGATTGATTTTCTGTTTATTGTTATTTGATGTAAACAGATTATTATGCTAGGTTGTATTGTTGCTTATAGTTTCATTCACTTAGCTTTATGCTAACCCCACCACAGTTCTGCCTGCAGGTTGAAATAGATGGGACATATTGGGCAGGGCAGGAAGTTGTTGGACTGGATGGAATGTTTGACAGGCTTTTACTTTGATGTTATTTTGATAACTAAAGAGACGTTTTGAATTATATAACACCGAGTTTGTTGAAATGTCATGTATTTAGTTTGAAAAAGTTTATTGACATTTTGAGTACATTGACAGTATGTTTTAAATATACGCTTCCGAGTCGCCATTATTATATTAATTGTTTATAAAGAAACGAGGGGTGTTATAAGTTGGTATCAGAGCAATAGTTTGGGTGAATTGGACTTGATAGAATGTTCAATCCTAAACTTTGATTGAGTTGAGTCAAACATTCCAGAAGGTGTGGGTTTAGTTGATTAGTGAATGTGTGAGAAAGTAGTTAGTTGAATATGTACTAACCTTTAACAAGTTGTGAAGTTGTTGTTTGATTGCAGAGACGGAGGAACATGAGTATCTGACTGGTATATTTCATGTTTCCTCAACATTCGTGGGCTTAAGATTTTCAGGTAATCTTCGATAAGCCTATGTTAATTTACATTAACTTGAATTGTTTACTCTGTTATGTTGAGTAAGCTTTGTTGTGAAGTTAATTGAGTCAGACTGATATGATTCCCCAGTTTTGAGTCAACTATTGATTGCTATAGGTTGACATGAGGATAGAGGTATTAAATGAGATGCTCATTGTTGTTCATTGTTGCGGTTATCTCTGATTGAATTGTAAATGCAGAAATATGTTTAAGTAGACAGAGAGTTAATTAAGGTTTTAGCAAGATTGATGTTGGAACCTAAGGAGTGTCTTTATTGGTGAGACAAAATAATTGATAGTATTATAGTAGTAGATTGGTTTCAGGGTGTGATGTGAACCCTGTTTAAGAACTATTGTGTCATTTGAATTGAAAATTACTGCTATTTGAGAAAATATGTATTTATGTGACTATATGATATGTGTTAACTATAGTTAAACACTTGATCTAAACTATGACTGATAGGTTTATAAGAAATAGGGCTTATGATAAAGCTAAATTAATTTGGGAAGTGATAGATTTTTCTGATCCATTGTGAATTAATAAGTGAAATGTTTTGTAATAACTCGATTGAGTAGGTTTGTTGTGACATTGTTGCTTGATAGTATAACATATGTCAAAGTGATGATAATTAATTAAGATGTGTCCTGAATTTGGAGGTAAATAGGGACATTGATTAGTGTTAAGTATTGAAACTATGATGATGAGTTATCATGTGTTTGAGGTTTCAGATAAGTGATATACTGAGTAATTCAGTTGTTGAAAACCAGAACATTGTATGAATATGTAAGTAGTAAGCTGATTTTGAGTGTGTATCAGCTGATAGAAACTATTAAATAGATTATGATTGATTTGAAATCATGAAGTATTTAATATGTATGAGATGAGAGTAGATCACATTGATAATTATAATGTAAAGTAGCCTAAGAATGGATTGTGAAGAACATAATCTTGCAACGTCTGATCACCGTTGTTATATTATGTTGTGTCACAGGAACTTGTTGAGGCTACTTGGTATAAAAGAAATGTAATGTGATTTTGGAAATGGAGCATGATAGTATGCTAAGTTGTTTAATAATTGTTTTGATAAGAAAACAATCAGTTGATAGAACTATGATATTTAGACTGTAAAGATGCCAGTGTAAATGATAATTGTCATTGATAGATGTTTTAATGATAAACATAGATGACTAATATGATTTTGTTGAAAATGTAATTGTAACTGATTGTGTTAAATTGACCATAGGTGAATTTGATAGTGTTTGAGTGAGTCACTATTTTGTATTTGGCTTGTATGAAGCCAAAGTTGAGATAGGTTGATATTGTTTTGCTTGAGAAACTACTAGTAATTATTGAAAGTAATAATTTGAAATATATGTTTGAAAGTGAACATATAAGATGAAATGGTTTGTTGGGAGTTAACTTGATAGTATGTTAACTTTGAAAGTCAAACCATGAATAGAGAATTGTGTATAAAATTAATTGCTTGTGATTGGTTTGAGGATAGGTCAAACTTGAGAACAACAATTAGAGGATTTTATTGATTGGTTGATTGAAATCAAAGTTGACATGTAATCAACTGTGTGTGTTGAAATAGTCTAACATAGATTGAAATGTTATGATTATGTGGAATGTGATTGAATTCTTAGATTGGTCACATTATGTTGAAACAGGTCATTGAAAATCCAAAGGAGATAGATGAATGATCTAAGTTTGTGAGACTTGAGTTATTACTTAAAGCTAGTATTAAGTAATTGAAATAGTGTTAAGTATAATTGAGTATTCAGTTGGGTAATATTTGATATTTGAACTGAATATGTGTTGAAGAATTATACAGATATGAAGTCATTGTTTGATATGACAGTTATAATTTGCTAAGATATGTTAGAATGATTAAATCACATTGATTAGAATTGCGATAGGAAAATCTTACCAGTGTGTGAAGCTTGTGATAATAGCTTTGATTGGATAAGAAGGTGAGATAAGAAATAATTGAAAGTTACTATTAATAGTTGCATAGGTTGATTTGTACCTTATGGTGAATTACTTAAGTATTGAAAGAATTGGATGAATTCTTTAGTTATTTGTTGATAGTATACAAGTAAAGTAAGTGATAAAGTGGAAAAACTGGGATTAGATCCAAATAAGGTATGATATGAAAGTATATCTGGAATTGGATGGTGTTAAAGATTTAGTTGATCTTTGTTTGATAAATTGAGGAAATATGAATTGAATGATTGTTCATATTTTAAGAAATTGTATGTGTTAGAGAGTAAGAGAAACCTTGAAATTGTGTAGGTATGTATGTGTGGTATACATGATAATAAATGGCATGATAAGTTTTAATAGAATGAATTAAAATATGCCATAAGATATGTGGAGGTTAGTTAATTGTGATTAACTTGATGTAGATTTTGTTGGAAATGTGTTGGAAAGTAGCACATTTTGATAATGTGATATTGTGATGCTTGACCTGTAGTATCATAATATGTGGATTAAGATTGACTTAGTTGCTAGATTGACGGGATCTAGTGTTGAATGATTGGGTGGTTAAAGTTGTATAATTTTCTAATGGCTTGTGATTAGTAGTTTATGATTGTAAGGTTGAGTTGAAATAACTGGTTGGTAAGAATAGATTTTGATGTCTTACCAGTTTAATAGTATATAAATTCTAACTTGATGGTTAGTTAGAGTTTGAAGACAAATATTAAAGTACTGATAGGTGTACTGGAATGTATAATCACTGGTATTGTGATTATTGTTTATGTAATTGTTGTTGTTGATAATTGATAGGTTGTAATGAAAGGAATTACAAGTGGAAATAAGTCAATGTAGAGGTTGGTTGATTTCAGGTGAGATTGATTGTAGTACTTTTGTTGATAGAGCAAAGTATTTGTTGATTGTAGTTTTACCTACTGAGTGTGACCTCTGCTTTGCTTATTAAGGTGATATGAATTTGGATTACTTTTAAGTAAAGAATTTCATATGATTGAAATGATATGTGAACATTATAGGTTGTACAAAAGAAAATAGGTATGAAACTTTTGGATGAAAAGCTAAGCTAGATTTGAATTTCAGATCTTTGATGGTAAAGACTTAAGATTGTGATCTGTATATTAGACTGATTGTTGGTCGTGAGCTGAATTATATTTCAATGTTGCTAGGTACATTGGGGTATAATAAACACTATTGTTGGGATATTGTTGATGCTGTTTTATTGTTAACAATGACGAACAGTGAGAATAAGTTAAAGATTTTAGCATGTTGCTAATTTCGGGTTGCATAAACCTATTAAGTAATGTTAAGTTTTATTTGTTGATTAAGTGATTGTAGGTTTCACTTGTTAAAGTAAGTGTTTGTCTATAAGATATATCTGATTGATGATATTGATTAGATGCACTGTATGTGTGCATAGGAAAAGATAGAAACATGTACATTTGGATATGTGCATGTGGAAAGAATTCAAACAGTCTAAGTATAGTTGTAAGTTGCTATTGAGGACAAATGTATGTTAAGATATATGTGATTATATCACATTAGTTAGATTGACTGAGGTTAGATTTCGGGGACGAAATCTCTTTAAGGGGAGGAGAGTTGTAACATCCTCGAAATGAACCTAGTTGTGTTATATTATTTCTTGATTTAAATTAGTATTTAAATGTGTTTGGAAATAATATTGTTTGAATTAGTGAAATAATTGGAATAGGAGTCGAATATTCCAATGTGATAAGTGAATTATTAATTGTTGTAAATTAATATAGTTGATGGTATAATAAAATGTTTGGACTCGCAAATGGTTTTCGGGTTCCAGACAATAGATTGAGATGGGGTATTAAATTATACCTGTAAAATTGAAGGCGGTTTGTTAGGCCGACTTATATATATAACTTTCCTCTTTAGGAAAGTTCATTAGAAACTTCAAAACTCACATAAACCTTATGAAATCCAAATCAGAAACTTGAAACCTACGAATTGGAGCTATGATTGATTCTAGTTTCACCATTATTATCTTTCAATTCAGTGTTCTTCAATTGAGAGGTAAGTTTGAATTGAATCAAATAGTTTATAAGTTTTGAATTGATTGATTTGGATTGAAAAACATGAACTTGATGTTAGAACTTCGTTATAACTATTGCATATTGATTATGTGAAGTTATTAGGTGTTTAAAACAGTTAGAAATCGAGTTTGGGTGATTTGGGTATTAAAATCGCGAGTTAGGGTTTGATCAGGGATGAAGATGAGCTGAAAAAGGCTCAAACGCGATCCCAGAACCCTAGCCAGGATCGCGTTCGTTAGTTATAAAAGGAATCGGACGAGTTTTGTTCTTGGGAACGCGATCCCAAGAATTTGTCCGGATCGCTTGGTTAGTTATAATTTGTCACAGAATAATTTTACAAAGAGGAACGCGATCCCGCCATTGTTTTCTGGATCGCGTTTGTCAGTACTTTTTGTAAAATTTTGAAAATGCATAAGTGTTTAGAAGGTGGTGTTTTTAGCGACACTTGAAATTGATAAATTTTCATTAACTCGGATTGGGTTGAAATTTACATGGTCACTCGAAAACGGCCCACTGATCAAAGCTATATGCTATAGCCTAGTCAGTTTTTGGACATTCGGGGTCGTTTAGGGGTCGAAAATGGCATTTTACAGTTTTTGGACTTTAATTCGGGACTTTTTGATTATGTTCCGAATTGAACTTTTGTTGCTATGATCTTAGGGATCACTTGATACATGTAATTATGTTATGATTGTGTAACGATGTTAATTACATAAGTATTATCAGTTGATACAAGTTACTAACTTATTGTTTAATTGATTGTATTCTCAGATGTGGAGAAGGCTCAGTAATATTAGACTTCTGAGCTTGCGGCTGAGGTAGTCGGTGAGTGGATCTGTAACCTCAGTGTGATTTAGTTGTAATGATTTGATTTACAACAAGTAATTTATAGTATTACTTTGATATGATGCATCTGTTGAGATATCTTGCTATGATAGTTTAAATAGTTGCTTATTTGGCTGGTTGAGCTAGTATGTAAGATTCTGAGGTCAACTTGACTTGACAGTTGGACTTGGTTGTTATTGTAGACGACAGGAGATCTTGAAACTTGAAAGGTTGGTTTGGAGATCTAGGTCGTGTGTGATTAACAACTGGTTATCGGTAATTCTGTATAGGCCAATACAGATGATTGATAAGAGTTCCTTGATTACCAAACCGGTATTAGGGTATCTCAGGAGCCACCGATCCTCATGACGATTGATAATGTTTGATTGGTGTAGCTTGACATTGATTGGATGTCGAGTGAATGATTGATTTTCTGTTTATTGTTATTTGATGTAAACAGATTATTATGCTAGGTTGTACTGTTGCTTATAGTTTCATTCACTTAGCTTTATGCTAACCCCACCACAGTTCTGCCTGCAGGTTGAAATAGATGGGACATATTGGGCAGGGCAGGAAGTTGTTGGACTGGATGGAATGTTTGACAGGCTTTTACTCTGATGTTATTTTGATAACTAAAGAGACGTTTTGAATTATATAACACCGAGTTTGTTGAAATGTCATGTATTTAGTTTGAAAAAGTTTATTGACATTTTGAGTACATTGACAGTATGTTTTAAATATACGCTTCCGAGTCGCCATTATTATATTAATTGTTTATAAAGAAACGAGGGGTGTTATACATTATGTATCTTATGCTGTGATATTTAATTTGGTAACACCCGACCCGACCGCTTCCGCAAACCGAAATTTGAGGGTGTTACACATAGTTCCGCGAATTTCGCGGGTCCTAAACTAGTTATGGATACCTAAGTTATAAGTTTTCTTTCAAATACATATAAAACTTGTTAATATAATACATCCCAATTAACGTTAAAATAGTTTCTAAAACCATTTATATGTTTACGGAGTATTAAAAAGAAACACACACGCGTACACTTAAAAATTAGTTTACGGTTAGCTATAGTTATATATTGTTGGACACAAATTTCTTCAATAACCTTATTTTTTCAACAAATATATTCTAATTGAAAAAATTTTCAATTATCTCACACTGACCATATATATATATATATATATATATATATATATATATATATATATATATATATAGGGAGGGGATCAATGGGGAAGCAAGATCTAAAGGGAAGAGGGAAGCAAATCTGGACCATTGGATCCACTTAATTAAAAAAAGGGGTAGAGGGGCTTAATGGTAATTTCAAAATTAGTTGTTTAAAATATAATATAGACAAAATAAAACTCTGGATGAATTGAACGAACAAAAAACTCTCGCTCATTTTCAATGGAGAAATTAGGGTTTGAAAAGTTGAGAATTATCCAATCAATTCGCCAATTCAAAGTTTCAAACAATTGTGTTTCAAATCATCAAAATCAACAGCATCAACATCTACATATTCATTTGCAAAACTGCGAATTCACAATATCATCACACATCGATAGTTCATAATGGCTGAAGCATCATCAGATAAAGGGAACAAAATCGAAGAAACGAAATTGGAAGATCAAGAAATCGGTAAGATCAAATTAATCCAATATATTCATTATAATTTGTTATAATTTACAATATATTGATTATTCAGAGATTAGATTTCGAAATCAACAGTGTTACATATTGATGAACCCTAGAAGTGTAATAAATTGGTAATTTGTTGTAATTGGAAAAAAGGGTAGTTTCAATAGGTTTTATCCACATTTCTTGAGTAAAATTACAAATATCATCTTTCTTTGATTTAGATTTTTGAATAGTTTTAGTTTGGATGATAAATAATCGAGATTGTATTAAATCTCATAGTGTTACTATATATATTTTGTTGATGCTTTTAAGAATTTAATATTATTCGCCGTGATGAATGTTGATTCGCTAAATTGTGAAAACAATCTTACATAATCAGTTTGGAAAATTTTCATTTGCTGATCTAAAATGTGAACAAGTTTGGCTTCATTACTCAGCCAACCCATTTCACCACCTCATTAGATCAGTACTATCAGAATTAGTTTTTTTTTTTGTAAATGCTCGAAACTTATTAGTAATCACTGAAGTGGATGATTATTATTCACCTTGATGAATTAAAATTATATTATATTGAGTATTCAGCAGCTAAATATCAAAAGAAAAATTGTTACATATTATTCAAATATTGAATTATACTATTGAGTGTTTAGGTGTTCCAAAAGTATGTTTAATGATGAGAAAGGTCAACGAAAGTTCAATGGTCAAATGGGCGGATTGGGAAATGGGAAGAAAAACAGATCATGTAAAACAATCTTGTATTCAAGAAGTTACATTTCTATTGAAGTTCTTTTATATTTTGTATGCATATTCACTCTTATTATTAATAAAAAGATCTTGATGTTATTAACGTTTTGGATGAAATGTGGAAAGATGCTGTGTGACTACTTTGTTCAAAACCATGAAATAAATCTATATGGAGCATTGTCCAAAGACTGATATTTGGAGCAGCAGTATACTTTATATGGCAAGAATGTAAACATTTCAATATTAGTTGTAGTTGATTGCAACAGGCCAAAGAGTGTTCCAAAAAATTTAGGCTAATTGGCCAAGTCTGACTTGGTTTGACTTTTGCACGGAAATCACCCGTTTGGCTTCATTACTTAGCCCGCCCATGTCAACACGTCATCAAAACAGTGGTATCACAATCAGTTTTTTGTTGAATGCTCGAAACTTATTAGAAATCACTTTAGATGTACATAAAGAGAACTATCTGATCATTTGTGTTTTCAATTTAGATGTACATGAATATAACTATGTGATCAAATGTGCTTACTGTGATTTGAAGATGTTTATGATATGAACCATCTACATATTCATTGATGCTCTGTTGTAATCCATAATGAGGTTGAATCTATAGTTCAGTGTTTTTATGAGTCTAATTTGATGGTTTCAATGACTATAAATTTCTTCATTTCAATTATTTAGACTAGGAGATGAAAAGTTATTTTATTTCCGAAATATGAAACCATTTTCTGATGAATATTTTAATTCTAATCTCAGGGTTTTGGCTGTGGTTATCACTCTCTGCAGATCATGGTTTCACGGTTTAAAGTTCAACATTACATCTATTGATATTCCTTCATCCTTTGAAATGATGAACCACATGGGATGCTGCTTAATTACTAGTATCGAATGTTGTTTTGATGGATTCTTGTAGACGAAAAATGTTGAAATTTGTCATCGATGATATTTACTGCTTTGAAATAAAAATGTAAAATGATGAATTATAATGGAAGTAAAATATTGACTAGTCCTAAGTTTGAAAAGTTTTATAATTCTCATTTGGTGTTGTTGCTGGAGATCCATATATATCTTGAGAATTTCTACTACAATACAATTGATTTCAAGTAGTATGCATCGCAACGCATACGATTATGTAACTATAATAGAATTTCAAGTAGTATGCATCGCGATCATATATTAATACAAGAAACTACAATACAATTTCTAGTAGTATGCATCACAATGCATAGTTCTTATCAAATTAAATATAAAAACCAAATAATATACATCTCAATGCAAAATACGGAGTATTATGTAACTACAATACAATACATATGAATCCGAATGAAAATGAATACATGTGCTAGAAGAAGCCAAAAAACTTACAGAGAGTTAGCAAAATAATTATTTATAATCAAACTAATAGATGACAGTTAACAATCATCACAATGAATATTATCAAACACCATGAAGTTAACAAACCAGATGAAGAAGCAACATATGAATCCGATTGAAAAGGAATAGATATGCTAGAAGAAGCAAAAAAACCTACAGAAAGTTAGCAAAATAATTAATTATTATCAAACTAATAGATGACAGTTAACAATCATCACAATGAATATTATAAAACACCCTGAATTTAACAAACCAGATGAAGAAGCAACATATGAATCCGATTGAAAAGGAATAGATGTGCTAGAAGAAGCCAAAAAACTTATAGAAAGTTAACAAAATAATTATTTATAATCAAACTAATAGATGACAGTTAATAATCATCACAATGAATATTATCAAACACCATGAAGTTAACAAACCAGATAAAGAAGCAACATATGAATCCGATTGAAAAGGAATAGATGTGCTAGAAGAAGTCAAAAAACCTACAGAAAGTTAGCAAAAAAATTATTTATAATCAAATTAATAGATGACAGCTAACAATCATCACAATGAATATTATCAAACACCATGAAGTTAACAAACCCGATGAAGAAGCAACATATGAATCCTATTGAAAATGAATAGATGTGCTAGAAGAAGCAAAAAAACCTACAGAAAGTTAGCAAAATAATTATTTATAATCAAACTAATAGATGACAGTTAACAATCATCACAATGAATATTATCAAACACCATGAAGTTAACAAACCAGATGAAGAAGCAACATATGAATCCGATTGAAATGGAATAGATGTGCTAGAAGAAGCCAAAAAACTTACAGAAAGTTAGCAAAATAAATATTTATAATCAAACTAATAGATGAAAGTTAACAATCATCACAATAAATATTATCAAACACCATGAAGTTAACAAACCAGATGAAAAAGCAACATATGAATCCGATTGAAAATGAATAGATGTGCTAGAAGAAGCCAAATAACCTACAGAAAGTTAGCAAAATAATTATTTATAATCAAACTAATAGATGACAATTAACAATCATCACAATGAATATTATCAAACACCATGAAGTTAACAAACCCGATGAAGAAGCAACATATGAATCCGATTGAAAAGGAATAGATGTGCTAGAAGAAGCAAAAAAAACTACAGAAAGTTAGCAAAATAATTATTTATAATCAAACTAATAGATGATAGTTAACAATCATCACAATGAATATTATCAAACACCATGAAGTTAACAAACCAGATGAAGAAGCAACATATGAATCCGATTGAAAAGGAATAGATGAGCTAGAAGAAGCCAAAAAACTTACAGAAAGTTAGCAAAATAATTATTTATAATTAAACTAATAGATGATAGTTAACAATCATCACAATGAATATTATCAAACAACATGAAATTAAAGAAAAGGAATAGATGTGCTAGAAGAAGCCAAAAAACCTACAGAAAATTAGCAAAATAATTATTTATAATCAAACTAATAAATGATAGTTAACAATCATCATAATGAATATTATCAAACAACATGAAATTAAAAAATCAGATGAAGAACCAACATATGAATCCGATTGAAAAGGAATAAATTTGCAAGAAGAAGCCAAAAAAACCTACAGAAAGTTAGCAAAATAATTATTAATAATCAAATTAATAGATGATACTTAACAATCATAACAATTAATATTATCAACCCACATGAAACTAACAAACCATATGAAGAAGCAACATATGAATCTGATTAAAAATAAATAGATGTGCTAGAAGAATGAGTGTTAAGCTAAAACCCGACTATTTCTATACTCGAGTTATAATCAACAAGTAGTCTAGCCATATCAAAAACTTGATACTCGAGTTATAATCTTATTCATATCTAATATTCATGTGGGAGGATCCAAAAGGAAGCTCTTTTTTTGGGGGAAGGGGGAAGTGTATGTTTATCACGAAGCATCTTAACTTCGTCAATACATTTATTAAAAATTAAAAAGTGAAAATTAATAAATGTTGATCAGAATTGATGCTATGAATGTTAAACTTCCTTGATAAATTCTTTTAGTAGGCTATAACATCAACCAACGAATTCTATATCCCAAATAGTTAATATTCGTCATGGTGAATGTTAACTTAACATTTATCATGATGAATGTTAAAATAAAGTTAATGTTATTTTTTTTAACATTTATCGTGATAATGTTACGTTAATATTCACCAAGATGAATATTAACGCTTTATTAAATAAATATTCACAAACTAATGTTATGACTTAAAAGTGAATCTCACATGTGCTTCCCTCTTGAATCCTCCCCTAATATTCATTAAGAAGATTAATGTTACAGATTGAAAATTAATAATATCATTCATCAGTGAATGTTTATCAATTAATATTCATCCAAATGAATGTTATCACTTAATATCCATCTAAATTAATGTTATCATTTGATACGAAAAAGAATGAGTGTTAAGATCACTTGAAAAAGAAATAAATTATCAACGAATGTTATCACTCAATATTCATCAATTGAAGTTAATTATAACATTTATTGACTGAAATGAAATTATAATATCTATCGACAAATATCACTTAGTATTCATCTAAATGAATGTTATCAATTATTGTTAATACTCTCCCATGTAGAAGCAAACATTTTTCAAATTGAGAAGGAATGAGTATCAACCAGTGTTATTCAATTCTCCAAGAATTCACTTTATAAAATAATCAACAACCATAAAAATAAATTAAAAAAATCATCATCATCACCGTAATTCATTACATCCATCCCAAAAATCTCTCATCAATTAGTTGCAGTCTATTCCTACTTGTAAAACCCAACAATTACAAAAAGTACACACAAATAATATTCATTAAAAACATGTTACCAAAGTATGTCGCGATAACGTAGCGAGTAAAAAGCTTGCAAACCACCATTTCATATAACGTCCTTGTGGGTTAGAAATCTAATAGCCAACGTAAAGACACATCAAAGTAATGAACTAAAACTATTGCATTTATTAACATAAAATACTGAGCATTGTATACCAGCATCAAAATTGATTAACAAGATGAATGTAGCTAATATTCATTACAACGAATATTAACCAGAAAGCTACATTCAGCATAAAAACAGGGATATCACTTATATATAAAATCTAGAAACCAATAAATTGTAAGAAACAACAAAATAAAAATCAAGAAATATGTTAGTAACACTTACTTGAAACATCTCTATAACATGTACATGATTGTAACTGTGCACCAGAACTAGATGATAAGTAATTGGTAAATAAGAACACGAAACCCTAAAATTGAAAATTATTGATTCAGAAACTCAATAAATTGGAATTGTATGTACAATTCATGATGTATGAATAATATGAATGTTATCTATTATATCCATCAAAATGAACGTTATAACAAATAAAAGTAAATTCTAACATCTATCAATGAATGAATAATTAAAATTCATCTAGATGAACGTTATCACTTAATATATGTTATTAATTAATGTTGTCACTTAATATTCGTTATCGATGAATATTATCACTTAATATACATGTAAATGAATGTTATCTATCAATATCCATCAAAATGAATGATTTAACAATTAAAATTAAATTATAACATTTACCAATGAGCAAAATTACTTAATATTTATCTAGATTACTTATATCAAAAAACCAAACTGATCTCTACTTACATAATTCATCTATGCATGAGTTTAACGAGTTTCTGACAAGCAACCAACAATATTCTTAGAATTGCAATCTTTATGTACGTTCCAAACCAAGTATACATCAACAATCGCCATATTAATCTTTCCAAATTCATTTTCATTTTCTCTACGTCACTTTCCAACAACAATATGACTACACAAATAACCACAAGTAGCACTTCAAATCATTATCAGCGCGGTTATGCTTGTTGACAGTGTCACCATCTCGTGCCCGATTTAAATCATGAAAAAGGCTCATGAAGCTTAATAAACACATTATTAATAGAAATACATAATCTACAAAACCTAAGCAAAAGAATGCCATATACATTTTTCCCATGATAGTGTAAAAGTTAGTTATTAACTATGTAGTTCCACCTACTTGATAGTATTCTTTATCTACCTCTATAGTCATGAATCCATTGATATAAGCAGCGACTGCATGCCTGCATTGGGCGAATCCAAGGAAGAAGTTATAATCCAAACTTTCTGTATACAGTAGTCAATAGGGTAAAACAATATACACTGTTGTGGAAAGCATATATAGACAATGGGCCAGAAATATAATCAAAAGATTACGTGATCAAATTAGAGATTATGAACGACTACAATAATAACAACTATTACCATGTAGCATAGAAAATAGACACTGAAGTGAATGTCATACAACATGAAGGGCTAATGCTTTTGAGAAGCCAATTACAAATAAAAACAGTCTTAATTCACAGCCTCAAATGGACAGTTTAGCTTGAACGATAGCTGCAAAAGGTTTTCCCATTAGTTGAAGTGCTCTAAGAATAATCCATTAGAACTTGAATACATTAATAGGTAAGATTAAACTTAGTTACAAGGTTACTAAAGCAATAGATGTAGATTACCTTGGCTTAATATTCATTTAATGTTTTCACTTAATTAAAATTCACCTGGATGAATGTCATTACTTAATGTTCAATATCAACCAGAGTTATTAATTAATATTCACTACCAGTGAATTTATTACTTAATATACATGTAAATGAATATTATAAGTTAATATTCATTAAAATGTATGTTATAGCAACTAAAATCAATTTCTAACATTATAAACGAATGTTAGGAGTTAATATTCATCTCGATGAATGTTAGGAGTACGTTAATATTCATCACCATGAATGTTATCAGTTGATGTTCGTTATCAATTAACGTTATCACTTAATGTTCATCAAAATGAACATTATAACAACACAAATTACCATATAAAATTTAGCAATGAATGATATCAATTAAGATTTACACAAATGAATGTTATCACTTGCTATTAATCAACATGAACATTAAATTATAACGGATGAAATTAAAGTATAGCATTTATTAGTAAATGTTATCATTTAATATTCATCTGAATGAATGTTAACACCAATAAAGGTTTGGACCCTTAAAGAAAAGAACTGAGAATAAGGGGAGTAAGCATGACATCAGTCATGTTATTGCTATCACTAAATAGAACCTTATTTTTGACACGCTAACTATTTGGAAATTACAAATTAAACTTAAAATACTTATTCGTTTGTCATAACTTCAACTCTGTTTGTATTTATTTTTATTGTTACCAAAATTGAAGGCTAATAACGTGTGGTTATATGCCTCGTATGGAAACCGAAAGCAAAGGAAAATTCACACAGTGATGATCATTAAATCTCTAGTACTATCCATCACAAAGTCCTTACATAGAGCGAGTTTGTCAAGGGTATATGTATAGGACCTGTTCTGATACTCCATAATGTATGTTTACTTATATTTATCCATATCTCCATACGCATGTAAGTCAATATTTAGTCACTGTTGACTTATCATTGGCAGTTCATAGATTGTATCACCTTAAATTTATACTAGTTTTCTGTTATCCAGATTTCTGTATATTACCTTAAAAACTTGTAGGCTTCTCAAGATCCTATGAAATTGAATAATGTTGTGTCCAAACTAGATTTAAGAGTGTGCTCAATGTTAAGTATATATTTATCTGACTTATTGTTTGGTATCATAAATATTGTAATCCTAGAGATTTTGTAGCCGAACTATTATTAAACAAGTAAATACTTAATAGTAAATCTTACTCATTGCACAATTGTGGACTGCTAGACTTACTCAATCAATTATTTGATATTGAATGATGACTCATCTTATTAACAGGTATTCTACAAAAATGGTGGATCCTCACAGTTACAGACATCACAGGGTTTCGATATTTGACCACACTTCGTTTAGTTGTGTCATTAGTAGAGGTGGCAAGATGGACGGGTTGGGCAGTGGGTTATAAAGGATTCGGGGTTGAAATAGTTTAGTATGGGACAGATGTGGAAGTCTTAGTTGGCCTAAAAGCCCAAAAACCCAAAATTTTTGGTTAATTATATTTATATTTATCTTTATCTTTTGACACCTATTGAGATTAAAAGTAATCCAAATCTCAATTGACCCATGTATAAGTGAATAGGTAATATGTACCACCTCTAGTTAGTAGTTAGTCAAAAGTTTTATTGAATATCTAACAGTTGTAGAGCCTTTGAAAATGTTACTCAACTAATTAAAGGAAGTAAAAATGGATCCGAAGGAATAGATTTAGTTCAGATTCATGTTGAATCTATAATAGTGGTTGCTACATTACCGGTTTATACAGACGAACAGCTAGACGTCCTCGCTGATATGGAGAATGAGATATAGTTATTACATGATTTGATAATCTTTTTGAGAAGTAAAACCAGTGTTCATATATAGATGGTTACATAATGTTATAATCACAAGATAATATTTATAACAGAGAACAATAGATAATATTCTTCACAACTAATATTATCCTTAACTAAGAACAGCATCATGAACAAATAAGTTTGCAAAATTGAACTTTTACTTTGTGAATAGCTTACCCGTAGAATGAAGAATATCTGAATTCGAGTCTAACGAGACATTGGAGCTAATATTCATCATAACAGCTGCAAAAACGTAATTACAAAGTTAAAACCTAGTAAACATGTCAATGAACATATATACCGAATAATATCTAAAGAAGAATGATACCAATCAATAAAAAAATATAAACAATGTATGTGCAATCAAAATTGAAATAATCTAAATAAAAACGGAAACAATTGAAATCGATGGAAAATTGAAACCATGAACAGTTGAAACCAAAATTGAAATCATAAACAGGATATAACCATCATGACAAGAAGCAAAATTGCACCACGAACTTACTTTTGAATGCAAGGATATAACCATCATCATGACAAGAAGCAAAATTGATCTCCATGTTATGAAGAACATGTTGAAAGTGCACGAAGGTTTGGATGCATATAATGGCTCACAATGATCCCACATAAAGATGAATAATCCACAACACGAGTAGCAAACATAAATGGCTCACATCAAATCTGTTGGACTTTTTTGAAGTTTCATAGTGACAATGATGAGATTAAATCGAACCTCTATTTCGTTCTTTCATCGGGCATCTAGTAAGCATTCCACCATGCTATGAACTATACTACCTTTAGGAGTTCCCTCAATCAACCGAGGAGGAATGAATAAGTTATTTGAAACATAACTACGTCCTACAGACAAAACATAAAAACAAAACACGTTTAAAATTCATCACGTGTAGTATTAAAAGGTATTTTACCTCTGCAAACATATACAAGTATAATTAAAAATAGGTAACATTCATCATGAAAAATGTTATCGTTCTTAAAGCTCAGAATAATCAACACATAACCTAATGAAACTATATATATTTTAGATAACTTAACTGATAAAAGCAATAACATTTGAATTCGATTCTAAAGGAACACTGAAACTAGAAGACATCATATAAGCTACAAAAACAATATTAAAAAATACGCAAATTAAGTAAATACACCAACCTTTTAAAAGTAAATTAACATTCACCACAGGTGATATTATCATTAATCGATATCAACATCATGAAAAAAATAAGTTGCAAAATTTAAAATATACTGTGAGAATAGCTTACCGGAAGAATCACCAGCATCCAAATTTGAGTTGAACGGAACATTGGAACTAGGATTCCTCCTAACAACTGCAAAAACACGATTACAAAGTTAAAACCTAAAAAACCTAGAATTGAAATCAAATACAAAATTGAAATCATAAACACAAATATTAGAGAATCACTGACCTAGAATTGATAAGTAAATTCAATTTGGTTGAATGAACCGATTAATCGCGAAGGAGAGTAGCAGCGATTGATTTATGAATTATGATACAGATAGTGAACTGTACGTTGTTTTAATTCAGTAATATTAGTTTAATTAATAATATTAAAGTAAAATAAAAATAGAATGTTAAATGACAATATAACCCTTGTCCCTGTAAACACATTTGAAAGAAAGTAGAAACAGAACAGGCCCAGGATATCCAAATTAAACCTGATCGGACCGTGCAAAACCTACTTCCCCCCTTCCCCCAAGATCTCTACTTCCCCCTTGATCCTCCCACTATATATATATATATATATATATATATATATATATATATATATATATATATAATTAATTTTCTTCCATTTTTCATTTTCTTTGATGATCTACCACCATTCATCCTTTATACTCTAACAAAAAACATACTTCCTCCGTTCTAAAATAAGTATCATGTTTCAGTTTTTGAAGTCTTTCTTTTTAAACTTTGATCTTAAGTATATTTGTTTGTGTTATATAATATTTTATTAAAATTATACCAATGGAAATATATTTAAAACTCGATGCATTCATATATTTTGCATCAATTATCATATAACACAAACGAAAATATTTAGGGTCAAAGTTGAAATATAATGACTCAAAAAGTCAAAACAGGACACTTATTTTGGAATGGATGCACGGCTAAGAGTCTTCCTAGTAGTATAGATATAGATAACCTGTAATTCATCATCCGTATATAGTACACAGCGTTTTGTATAGAAATATACACACTTTACAATTTGCAGTTGTTAAAAATAACCCCAAACTATGATCAGGTTTTAATTGGCATGTGTTTTTAGTTTAGTGATACATATAAGACTTGTTAACTAATGTGGATTTAATTTTAAAGGTGAAATAACGAGGTGGTACGACGGAATGAGATAGAATCAATCTCTCATTTTAAGCCATATAATTGAAAAAATGGAAACACGATCCACGATAAAGACATTTTTGTGGTTTATGTTAATTATTAAAAAGATGATAAATGCATTTAATATTATTAAATGGATTTGATTGAAAGGTAGGTGAAATAATGGTTATTTAAGAAGAGATCATCGAGTGCAAAGTAAATATCGTCTCTTCAAAGAAACCGATTTCGAGATAATGGAAAAGAAACAAATAGCAATCGTGGGAGCCGGAATCAGCGGTCTCCTTGCATGTAAGTATTGTCTCTCCAAAGGTTTTGATCCCATTGTATTCGAGTCGGAATCTGAAATTGGTGGTGTATGGATAAAAACCATCGAAACCACCCGGCTCCAACTACCCAAAAGTTTTTTTCAGTTTTCTGACTTCGCTTGGCCTGAGAGCGTCATCGATGACTTCCCTACACAACAACAGACTCTAGACTACATTCGCACTTACACTACCCACTTTGATCTCCTACCCCACATCAAATTATGTTCTCGAGTCAAGGGAATCGGCTATGACGGATCGTTGTTAGATACGTCCACACTTTGGAACGGCACTGGTGAACCATTTCCGCCCCAAGGCAAGTGGAATGTCACCGTTGAAAACACTCAAACCGTCACCATCCAAGTATGTATACTCGCTATAAATTAACCATCGTAAATAGTTTTCCAGAAGAGAGGATTATATGTATAGTCAAGTTAACCACATGTTTAATTGATTTTTTACCCAAATGGTCACCATCTCGTAAGTCCCCGCAAAAGGAAGTTATGTTGTATTTGACCATATTCATAAAATGCGAAAATGTGTCTATAAAAGAAGGTTATGACCTGACTTTTCAATAATTTGTATACTTGTACCCACACGTTTATAGCTAGTTTTGAACCATAGTCATACCCACACGTTTATAGCTAGTTTGTGGGCCTACTTTTATTTTGTACCTAAAAACCTATTGATTAATTTGATGCTATGTAATAATCTTAATTTCTAGCTTTTGTTGCTTTCTCGAATCATCTCCTTCGTAGAATTTAGAAAGAGAACAAATCAAAAGCTAAGAACTTCTGAACTATTACGTGTTAGTTATTAATCTTTGGCCATTTCACTATCTTACATAATGAAGAATCCTTAAATCCATCTAGATTTACTCGGTGGACTTTGTGATTCTCTGTTCGGGAAGATTTAAAGATGTTCCAAACATGCCGAAATTCCCAGCTGGGAAAGGCACAGAAGTTTTCCAAGGCCAAGCGATACACTCCATGGAATACGCTGCCATGGATAACGACAAAGCTGCAGAATTCATCAAAGGGAAGAAAGTTGTCATCATCGGGTTTGGGAAATCTGGAGTCGATATATCAAGGGAGTGTTTGTCCATCAATGGTTAGTTAGCGAGTTAGTTGCGGCTGATCAATAAAAATAACGATCATAAATTTTTTCCAACTATGAAATTATAGTAATAACAATGTACTCACAACTTCAGGCCTAGAACATCCATGTACCATACTTTTTAAGCGTAACCACTGGCCGCTACTGGACTGGAGCGCATGGGGAATCCCGATCATGCTATTATACTTCAATCGCGTCTCGCTACTTATGTTTCATAAGCCCGCTGAAGGTTTTCTTCTAAGTCTTGTAGCCACGTTACTTTCACCTCTAGTAAGTCCCTACTTCATCTGCTACATACATACACATCAAATTCATTATATATTTATTTGTTTAGTAACACTGAACTGTATAATTATCTAATAATGTGCTTATTTGATCACGAATTATAAAAGCGTTGGGGTGTCTCAAAACTTGTGGAAAGCCAGATGAAAAAGAAGTTTCCACTGGCCAAGTTTGACATGGTGCCACAAGAAAGCTTCTCAAAAGACCTCCGCTCAAGCTTAGCATTTTATATTCCCGATCCACAAGACTTCTTTGATGCCCTGGAAAAAGGAAGCATCAAGCTGAAGAAATCTCCAAGTTATAGCTTTTACCATAAAGGGATTCTAATTGATAACGACAAAACACACATTGAAGCGGATGTGGTTATTTTTGCAACCGGATTTAGAGGTGAAGAAAAGCTCAAAGATATCTTTGAATCAAAAACTTTTCGTCAATTTATTGAGGGCTCACCACGACTCCCACTTTACAGGTTAGCTAGCTATAGCCGTATATTTATTTTCAGTAAAGTGATCGAGATTAAGATTGCACGAGACGTTAATTAGTTGTTGTTAATGAATAACGTTGTCAGGGAATGCATTCATCCGCAAATACCGCAACTAGCAATAATTGGTTTTTCTGACTGTTTATCAAACCTTTTCATCTCGGAGATGAGGTCTCGTTGGTTGGCCGCACTTCTTGAAGGTGCGTTCCAGCTACCGAGTATAAACGAGATGCAAAAGGATGTTGCAAGATGGGACAAATACATGAAGGAATCAAGTGGAGAACACCAACATCGATCATCCATTACCACTTTAGAAATTTGGTACAACGATCAGCTATGCAAAGACATGGGTATGAAGCGAATGAGAAAAAAAGGACTCTGGGCTAATTTGTTTGAACCATATGGACCCATGGACTACGCGTCTACGCCCAAAACTGAGCACAAATAAAGCTCATCGAGTACTCAGTTCCCAAATTTTCAAAACTTCGAAATAAAGTCTACGCCAAATTAAGTTGCGCTAGCTTGGTCCATGGCATGTAATAACTAATTATTGTGTCAGGGTAAGTTCAAATACAAACGTTAAACTATAATAAAAATGAAGTGACCATGATAAAATCTCATTTCTACCCATATTTGAAAATGTATATGTTACAAGAGATCGATGTTTTCATAAAGTATAAAATTACACCATTAAAACCAACATTGTTTTCTCAATAATTAGAAATCACATACGTTAAGCTTTCGATGAATTATTTTTTCTGATTTTCTAGTTTGAGTGATTTGAAATTCGTAACATTGATCAGTAATCACAAGTGACGATTGATTATGTACGTGTTAGATAATTGTGATGACTTAATTTATTAGACTTTTGTTGCATTTATATTTACATATAATAAAAAAATATCCAAAAAGATATATGATGTAACATTATATATACAATTTCTTTATATAATAAGATTTATAAATTTGATTAAAATGTACCAACAGTACAATTATCTTGTAAAAATATTACCCTTTGCTAAAATAATCAAGCATTTAACACGTACATAATATAATCATCTTGGTAAGGGTATTATTTTTTTAAAGTAAATAGCTTTCAATTTTATATATATACTAATAACAAAAAGTTAGTAAACACTAGGTTGAAGAGTTAAATTATGAGAAAAATTTGAAGGTTTAAACCAAAAAGTTAGTGAAAGTTTGAAGATTATATAATTTTTAAACTTATGTCCATGTCATTAATGATATCTAGTTAATTGGTTCAAACAAACTAAAGGGACTAAATTTTAGTTAATTTATAAGTTAAGGTGTTAAAACATTTTTTAAAAAGCAAAAAAGAAGTGGGAGTGTTAAAAAGGAAAAAGAATTGTTGAGGCATGATCTTTCTACCTTGATTTTATGATGAAAATAAATTAGATATTACACAAAATTGATTCTATGTACAGCAAACATAAGTATATAAAAAGATAGTGTATACAGTTCACAAGTTTGTTGCGTGAGTTGGGTCCAAAGAATCCACATGCTTTGACTATGTGCACAACCAGCATAGAGAATAGGTTTTGGACAGCTTTCATTTCATCTAATGAAAGTTGTTCCCAAAGCTAGCTATACCATGAAGCATTCAACTAATTAAGTCAAAGATGATGTTGAAGATGAAGACTAAAGACCCAACAGTGGGATTGAAGTCTATAAGAAGCCAACTTAGAGAATGAAGATCATCACACACATGTTTGCAGATTCAAGTTGATGATTCACCAACACTTTGGAACATTGATCCGTATTCAAATGGTATCTTCAACATTGTATAATTATATATGCCGGCTAAAGATGGACATTTGTGGTATGGGACTCCTTCTACCAATTTCAGCCAATTTAACTGGTGCATGCTGCTCACATGCGACGAAAACTGCACTGTACAGATTATGTAACACCCCGAATTTCAGGAAATTAATATCGTACGCGGATATATTTTTATTACGAAATCTTATTATGTAGATAACGAGATATAGTGAAAAACGTAAACGGTTTTATCAGTTCCAGACTGTAGGGTTTAAAAAATGGTATTAAAACATATAGATATATATGTACGATCAGTGTTTACCTTTTATTTGTTCTAAAAATGTTCCAGAGAGTTAGAGAGAGCGGGAGAAAAAGAGAGAAAAACACAGGGACGATTCCTAGCTTCAATTCCTTTCTTTAATTTTTGATTCAAGTTCATGATTCTCAATCTTTCATCTTCTTCATCTTGTTTAATCAATATGTAAGTAATTTCTCCTTAGTTTTTAACCTAGTTTTCTAGTTATAATGGGTTTTAGTGAGTTTTATTAAATTAGTGAAGTTAACTACGAAATTAGGGTTTGAATTTGTTTAAATTATTGTTGTTTAGTGTTTTGATTATGATTATGAACCATGTTTCAAGTTAGAAGTGAGTAATTTGAAGTATGTAGTTAGTAATCAAAGTGGGGTTTTGATGGAATTTCATGAATTAGTGATTATGATATGAATTTGTGTTTAATATGTTAAATGGATATAAGTAAAGCTTAATAGTGAATGAATTAGTGTTAAAATGAGAAAAAAGATTAAGAAATTAGTGATATGTTCATAAGAGTTATGTTAAATACTTGTAGAAATAGAGTTAAATCATGAACTAGTGTTAATGAAGTATGGTTATGATAATAGACCATGAAATTTAGTAGTAAAGTTGATGATTGTTTGTGTCTAAGTGTTATTATGATGATATGTATGATTATGTAGGTGTTAAAAGACGTGGAAGCTTATGATGATCATTATGGTGAAATCGTCGTGTAAGAGATTGTGGTGAGTGATACGGGGGTTAAAGAGGTGATGTGATTGTGTAGTACCAGATAGCTTGCGGGCTAGAGGTTTACACAATCAAAGAACAAGTTATTTGTTATGTTTATTTAATTGTGTTTATTGCTTAAGTTAGTTGTTGTGTTAAAATTCTTAATTGTTATGTGTTTAATTGTTACTTGGTAAGAAAAGTAGTGATTTCCTCATTAGTTTGATGTTAGCCAAGTAATGAGTAAGTCACTAGCTTAAAGGTAAAGGAAAAGAATTGGTGATGAATAGTGTATGATTCGATTGTGTTGGATCCGGATTGCTTTCGAGTAAGAGGCTACACAATCGGGTGGAAGATGACTTGTTGATATATGTGGATTAAATAGTGATTATGTGGTGAACCGTGTATGAATTGGTTGTATGTGTTTCCGGACAGCTTCTGAGCTAGAGGATCATACAATCAAGTGAGGGTGTTTGTTATATGTTTTGTTTCTTATGTTTGTGTTTAAGACTATGCTAAAAGATGTGTTGATTAGTGAATTGATTGTTGTTGGTTAATGATTATGTGTAAAGGATTAGTGGTGATCAGAGAGTTAACTGCGGTTAACACAGTGTTCAGAGCTCAGTGATTATGTGTTCATGTATTTGTGTTGTTATATGCTAAGTGTTATGTGTATTGCTTGTTTGATTGCCTGTGTACTCACTAAGCAGTTGTGCTTACCCGTTTCAGTGTTTATGTTGTAGGTTGATGTTTTGATAGAGACATGTGGATAGAAGGGTTATGAGAAGCTAGTGACATGGATATGGAGCATGCTTATTGTTAGAATATGCTTCTGTGACACCCGTCAAATTAGGGCCTAATCAAGTGTAATACATGTAATTAGTACTGTTTTAGGCTAATTAATGTATTGAAATATATATTGTTGAATATATAAGATTATGCGATTTGATTAAATCGTACGCAATTTAAATCAAATGCAATTCGGTTCAATAAATACGGACGTTGGTGAACCATTTTATTAAATAATATAACGTTATTTAATAACACTATTATATCCCAAAATATTATTGTTATAATATTTCAATTCAAACTCGTATCGTACAAGTGACATTTTACGCGATTAAACTATTAAACGCGCAAACAAAACGAAACAAGTTAAGTTATACTTTATAACTAAATTATAAAGTATTTTATGAAATACTTCAACCAAATATATCGGGAAATTATTCGCCCTTTAAAACATATAATTAAATGTTTTAAATAATTAATTAACGTTTAAATAATTGAGAACGAACATCGCACGGAGCGCGAATACAAGGAACAAAAAGTGGAGACCCACAACTCGGTGGGCCCCACCGTAATCAGCCAAAGAAAAGGGTGGGGATCCCACCCCTTTCCTCATTTCAACATCATCACCACATTTCTCTTCTCTCTCTTTCTTTTCTTTTTCTCTCAAAACCCACCAAACCACCATCATCGAAAATCACCCAATAATAACACTAAACGACCTTAAATCTCGAAGCCCTTTGGAGAAAAAGAATCACCACGCGACGATCTACACTTCTATCTTTTCGGAATTTCGTTTCGCCACTTTGTAAGTTTCCGACAAAATCCCGAAACCTCTCGATTCTTAGTATTTTTACTTGTTTGTCGTTTATAGTAACTTGTAATGTCCAAATATGGGTTGGGTAAAAGAATCGGACCAAATGGTCGCCTGAAAACTCGTTTTTGGCTCAAAAATCCGTCAACAGCTCGAAGTGACGCAACGACGACTGTAGTATAGCGTCACTTCGTGCGTCACTTAAGTGACGCATTGAGTGTCGCTAAAAGCCCTAATTTTGCGTTACTTGCCTAAGTGCCGCATAAAACCCCTTTTTCCCGACACTTGCCTAAGTGCCGCAAATTCAATACCCATCACTATGAACCGACACTTATAGCGTCACTTGTCTAAGTGACGCCTACAATCGAGAACTGATTTCACCCATCACTAACCTTAGTGACTCCTGACACTTGTACCGACACTTACAACCGACACTTCATTAAGTGTCGCACTATATGCATCACTTGCACAAGTGACGCCATTAATCAGAATCCGTCATTTAATGCGACACTTCCTAAGTGTCGCCTAAACCCTTGAGTGTCGCTATAAGTGACGCTGAAAACAGAATGTTTACAACTCATTTTTACTAAGCGTTGAGACCTAAATTTTATCACTTGATTTCACCCAAATTCAAGTCCAGATGCGTTTTTCACCAAAGCAATTTAGTAGAAATAAAAATTTTTCGAGCTGACTTGGCATCTCGACCCCAACCAGGGGCCAGCCCCTTGGACCCCGCCGGGGGTTGCCACCCCTGAAACCCCGCTAACTAGGGGCGCTGCCCCCGGACCCCCGTCACCTAAAGTTTATAAATACTTTTAAGTATAACTATTTGAAATCAAAATAATAATGTTAAGATTATTACTACAACTAATCACCAACGGGTCGTACACGTTTTCAAAAACACAACTTAATCAAACAACCAAATCGTAGTAATTTGGACATTATAGTTGAACGAACAACCACAAAGGTAGTCTTTGTAACTACCTACTCATATTAATAACCATCGCGTGTCGTGGACACCCTCAGGTTATCTGTCTGCGGACATTTCACTGCTTGAATAAGCATCGTACATTTATCGACTAAACGCTCAAGACTCAGGTGAGTCTCATAGCCCCTCTTTTTACCGCTTTTCACTCAGGGGTGTGATTCAATGCTTATTTTTAACATGTGAACGCAAGTACAAACTTTACAATATACTACATGAGTTGTTTTCCACTAATCATTTCAAAGTCCTCCATCAACATAGTTTGGTAATACGTTGTAGCGTGATTATTAGTATATGGTACTATATAGGATTGACCCTCCTCGTCCGGGTTAGCATGCACTAACTGGGTAAACGGACGTACTAATAATTGTTCAGACGAGTGTGGAGTAGGCACTCGTGGAGGCACCTCGCTCGGAATTCTCTATATGGGACCCGACCCTCGAGTTAAGCTCAGACTATGTGCTCATGGCTGTATACACTACTATTTATTTGCTGGATGCAAATCATTACTAAAATCTTGCGGTTCATACGATATTATCTGATTTCAAACCTGTGAGCTCACCAGCTTTAGCTGACCCATTTTAGCATGTATCACAGGTACCCAGCAGTAGATTTGGACTACCACATGATTACTATAGCTCGAGTCAGCATGCAGACATTAGAGATTTTCTTGCATTAGTATATTTTGTACAAGTACTTATGTACTGAAATCTCTCATTTGATCGAACACGAGCTATGTACAGTTTTAAATGTTGTAAACACTTTTATATTAATATATTTTGTTAAAATGATGCATATAGAGTCGTTTTCTATATCTTGTGTGCTTTGATATTTGATTAGTAACACCCGATTTATGCTTCCGCTAAACAGTAAATTTGGGGGTGTTACAGCTTCTTTCTTTTGAATTGTTGTTTTGATGCTCAATTGTGTAAATCGCCCAAACAATGAGTTTTCGAATTAAAAATGTTGGTCAATGTATAGTAGTTGACTTTGAAAGTCAAATAGAATTATGGTGTCTAGTGTATGTGGTTGTCAAGTGTATGAAGTCATATGATTGGTTTGGTTTGGGTCGAAGTGGTGAAAAGTGATTAAGTGTTGAATGTGATTTGGTTGGTCAAAGATGAAGTTGACAAATAGTCAACAATGTTGTAAGAGTCAAACATGTGTGGTATTGGGTAATGTGGTGGTGTTATGTAGTAGATTTGGTGAAAGTGTCCAAATGGACACCAAAACGGGTCAACAGGGTTAAATCGGGTTAGAATGTACTTATGTGGGTTTGGTCAATGGCGTTAGACTTGTTTTGTTATGTTGATCACGTGTGCAAAAGGTTAGAGTCCAAGTGTTCATGGTTTGTGATTTGAGTTGTAGTCAAAAAGTGGTTAAAATGGTCGAAAAGTGGTTATACGTCCGTTTTCTCGTAAAACGTGTATTTTGAAAAAGTGCAAAAAAATAGAAAGTTTCATTTTGGCATTATGGAGGTGCCTGCAAATTTTCAGGGTCTAAGTGTTTAAGAGTAAAAAGTTATGCGCGTCGAAAATTCGTATTTTGGTATTAGTTTGTGCAGCCCTGATTCTTGGGGAATGGGAGTCATTCCTAGGGAATCTGAAATTAAGTGTTTTACAGCAGCCCTGATTCCTGGGGAATGAGAGTCATTCCTAGGGAATCCGAATCCAAGTGTTAACAGCATGTCTGATTCCTGAGGAATGGGAGTCATTGCTGGGGAATCTCTTGTAAATTCACATTTTTGTTAATTGAGTCATTATTTGATTAAGGGAACGATATAACGAGTCTATAATGTCATATTTTAGATGTGGGACCTAATAGAGTGTGTTTTCACTGTTAGGTAAAAAAAAAATTCCGAGTTTTGGGGCGTTTCAAGTTGGTATCAGAGCAATGGTTTAAGAAGGTTAGGTGATCCATGATAAGATTGCTTAAACTTAAACCATGTATGTTGTTTGATTTGTTATGATTATGATTATGTTTAATAGTTAATGTGATTTATTTGGATTAATCTGATTCTTTGATGATAAATGGATAATTGAGTACAGAGATGCCAGAGGTAAAAGTAAGTGTATATAAGGAGTTATTAGTTGTAGTTTTGTATATGCGTTCAAAATGGATAATATAGTGAATTAGTTTTTAACTATGTGTTTAATTGTTAAATTGTTAGTTATTGTGTGTTAACTGTTAATTGAGTTGTGTGTTATGTGTTTGTGTGGGAATCACATTAGAAAACGATGATATGAGATAGCATGAGAATGAAGTGTGTATAACATAATATGTCTACGCCTGATCACCGTAGTTATATTATGCTATTTCACATGGAATTGTTGGAGTTATCAAATATCAAAGTGATTTAGTGTGATTGTTAGGATAGAGTGTAAGAGAAGAGGTGTTTAAACTATGTGAATTACGTGTTAGATATTATGATAAGAGGAGATAATAGAGAAAGCAAGAGTAATAGACTTGTATCTAGTGATACGTATTTCACTAAATTATGTGAAACCAATATGTAAGGGGTATCTGATTAAGAGCTTGTAGAGTTAGTGTTGATAATGCGTTTAAGTAGAACTAAGTGATATATGCATTTATGTATGATTAATGAATTAAGTGAAGTGTTCTAGGTATGATTATGTGTATGTGTAAGAGTAGAGATAGTGTTAAGACTGAGTAGTACAAGTGCCATTCGTGAGGACACGAATGAAATAAGTGGGGGAGAGTTGTAACACCCCGAATTTCAGGAAATTAATATCGTACGCGGATATATTTTTATTACGAAATCTTATTATGTAGATAACGAGATATAGTGAAAAACGTAAACGGTTTTATCAGTTCCAGACTGTAGGGTTTAAAAAGGGTATTAAAACGTATAGATATATATGTACGATCAGTGTTTACCTTTTATTTGTTCTAAAAATGTTCCAGAGAGTTAGAGAGAGCTGGAGAAAAAGAGAGAAAAACACAGGGACGATTCCTAGCTTCAATTCCTTTCTTTAGTTCTTGATTCAAGTTCATGATTCTCAATCTTTCATCTTCTTCATCTTGTTTAATCAATATGTAAGTAATTTCTCCTTAGTTTTTAACCTAGTTTTTTAGTTATAATGGGTTTTAGTGAGTTTTATGAAATTAGTGAAGTTAACTACGAAATTAGGGTTTGAATTTGTTTAAATTATTGTTGTTTAGTGTTTTGATTATGATTATGAACCATGTTTCAAGTTAGAAGTGAGTAATTTGAAGTATGTAGTTAGTAATCAAAGTGGGGTTTTGATGGAATTTCATGAATTAGTGATTATGATATGAATTTATGTTTAATATGTTAAATGGATATAAGTAAAGCTTAATAGTGAATGAATTAGTGTTAAAATGAGAAAAAAGATTAAGAAATTAGTGATATGTTCATAAGAGTTATGTTAAATACTTATAGAAATAGAGTTAAATCATGAACTAGTGTTAATGAAGTATGATTATGATAATAGACCATGAAATTTAGTAGTAAAGTTGATGATTGTTAGTGTCTAAGTGTTATTATGATGATATGTATGATTATGTAGGTGTTAAAAGACGTGGAAGCTTATGATGATCATTATGGTGAAATCGTCGTGTAAGAGATTGTGGTGAGTTATACGGGGGGTTAAAGAGGTGATGTGATTGTGTAGTACCGGATAGCTTGCGGGCTAGAGGTTTACACAATCAAAGAACAAGTTATTTGTTATGTTTATTTAATTGTGTTTATTGCTTAAGTTAGTTGTTGTGTTTAAATTCTTAATTGTTATGTGTTTAATTGTTACTTGGTAAGAAAAGTAGTGATTTCCTCATTAGCATGATGTTAGCCAAGTAATGAGTAAGTCACTAGCTTAAAGGTAAAGGAAAAGAATTGGTGATGAATAGTGTATGATTCGATTGTGTTGGATTCGGATTGCTTTCGAGTAAGAGGCTACACAATCGGGTGGAAGATGACTTGTTGATATATGTGGATTAAATAGTGATTATGTGGTGAACCGTGTATGAATTGGTTGTATGTGTTTCCGGATAGCTTCCGAGCTAGAGGATCATACAATCAAGTGAGGGTGTTTGTTATATGTTTTGTTTCTTATGTGTGTGTTTAAGACTATGCTAAAAGATGTGTTGATTAGTGAATTGATTGTTGTTGGTTAATGATTATGTGTAAAGGATTAGTGGTGATCAGAGAGTTAACTGCGGTTAACACAGTGTACAGTGTTCAAAAATAGAAAGTTTCTTGTAAAACGTGTATTTTGAAAAAGTGCAAAAATAGAAAGTTTTATTTTGGCATTATGGAGGTGCCTGCAAATTTTCAGGGTCTAAGTGTTTAAGAGTAAAAAGTTATGCGCGTCGAAAATTCGTATTTTGGTATTAGTTTGTGCAGCCCTGATTCCTGGGCAATGGGAGTCATTCCTAGGGAATCTGAAATTAAGTGTTTTACAGCAGCCCTGATTCCTGGGGAATGAGAGTCATTCCTAGGGAATCCGAATCCAAGTGTTAACAGCATGTCTGATTCCTGAGGAATGGGAGTCATTCCTGGGGAATCTCTTGTAAATTCACATTTTTGTTAATTGAGTCATTATTTGATTAAGGGAACAATATTAAAAGTCTATAATGTCATGTTTTAGATGTGGGACCTAATAGAGTGTGTTTTCACTGTTAGGTAAAAAAAAAAATTCCGCTTTTTGGGGCGTTTCAGATTATGTCTGCAGTACAAGTCAGCACATACAAAGAGCATGTCCAGAATTATATAATTGAATTGAAGGCACATATGGAAAATCTAATTAGCTGCAAATGATACAAGGAATATATTGGGTCACCTATAAATAGACTTCTCTGTTGAAGTCAAGTGTGAATTCATAGTAATTATTGCGAGCATAGTACTAGCTGATATATCATTCCTTAGTAAACAGCTTAGAGTGTGTTCTCCAGATTGGTAGAGAGTGTTATCTGTATTAAACAGTTAGCAATTCCGCCTAAGTTAACTTAATTCTTTTTATTTAATCAATATAAGAATTACATTGATAATTATATTGTGTTCTTATCTACTCATACTTGAAATTATTAAAAGTTTAAAAGCGAAAAATTATATTTACCCTATCTACAACTGTCTGTTGTTAGTTTGGGACCAACAAGAATAATACTTTTGATGATAAAACCATTCTTAACCTTTATACTTAAATTCAAAGTAATTTTTTCAAGAGATTGTTCATTTGAGAAGGGTGGTTAGCTGAGAAGTAGGAGAAACAAATCATGTGATGACACATGTCGACTTTTATTAAATTAAGTAAACACTTCATGTTCATTTCATATCTGGGCGTTTTTCCTCAGCATTACTTCTTTTAAAGTTTCCCAAGGTGATTTCATATCTTTGAAAGAAAATGATGCTATAATCTATTCAGAAATAAGGAGATCCTTCTATATCGAAATTTCAGCTTCTAGCCAGGATAGACAAGAAGGCATTGATTGAACAAGTGCTCCATAATCAAAATCTCTCAAACTCTATCTTTCATTCTCGTGAGAATGAAAGTCTATGTCGGGTGTAATAGATGTGATGTGTGTGTCTCTCTCAACTTCCTGTAGCCTAGAGTTGAGCCTAACTTGATTCCTAATTTCCTTACTACTCTCTTGGATGTGTGTTGGTAGTTCAGTCAAGATTTTAAACATATTATATGTAATACTTTTAAGCATGTCTTCTTATTCTATAGATATATGTTCAAGTGGGTCGGAAGAAGGTGAGAAAGCAGCATTACTGATGAGACTAGCTAAGGGCGTATCTCTCAAGTCAGGACTCTCATAGGGTAGTGATTCACATGCTGGGTATAGCGAGTATGGATAGATTTCGAATGGTTTGGGGATAGAAAGGTTGGTATTGATGTTGCTGGAAAGCATAATGGTCATATTGATATTGTATTTGAGGATCTAAGTACCCTACGTTATCCGACTACATCATACTATGCTTTTGGCATTCTCCATCTAAGTGTGTAGTACCGCATATCCTACATCTATTTTGAATTTAATTAATAAGACTTTGCATTTGATCTAATATTTGTCCTTGAGTTGCCATTTCCCAAGGGTTCGGAAAATATGACATAAGAAGAAGGTTTTAGAATTAAAGTTGGGTGTGATAAGGGAACTTAATCTAAACTAAGCTAAGCTAAGATAATCCGAGCTACGCTAAACTACGTGCAGAAAGCAACTTCTGATAGGGATGGTGAGTACCAGTCAAAAGGATCTCTTAAAAACTATTTTATCTTAACATGCTCCAAATTATACTACCGTCCCCGGCAGCGTCACCAAACTTGATGTCCCGCTCACCGGTCATTGATTTTCTAACGATGAGCGTTCGATCAATGTGTGTTTTTTATTATATTTTGCTCAAGGCCTAAACTTCTAAACTACCTACTGGCATTAATTACAAGTACCTAATACTAGTACATGGTAATAGGATCATGTTTGTCTCCAGACGGTCGAATTTGAAGTGGAGCTTGTTTGGATAAATCAGTATTCAAGATAGGGTTCAGATAGTTGGATAAGGTTTTATTTAGTTTTTATATAATTTAACTACTATTTTAACTTTTTTAACAATTAATATAATTGCAATATTTTAGTTATTATTATACGAATTATGATTGTTTGGATAAACCACTCGCAATAAAAGGGACAACTAAAATCTTGTTAAAGTTTAAATGAAGATGTTGAGTATGTATTGTCTTTTTGTGCAAAAGTCTTTAAGAGAGGGGTAAAAGTTAGGGGAAAAGAGAGAAGCTAATTAGGAGGTGACAAGTGTCTCATCATTTCTTCACATTTTTTTTTATTTATTTTCACTCCCCATTGTCATTTCTTTACCTTTTTTATCCAATTCTCCTTCTTTCTTTATTTCTCCACTTTTTTTTTCTATTTCCCTTTTTTCAAAAAAAAAAAAAAAAATTTTGTTAAAAAAAATTTACTATAAAAAAATATTTTAAACTTATAAAAAAGATTAACTTGTAAAAATTTCTATAACACTTTTTCCGAAAAAGAAAAATAATAAATAAATAATTAAATAAAAATTTCAACATTTTTTCTAGAAAAAATTATCACTTTTAAAATCTAAAAATTAGTTTTTAACATTTTTTCCTGTGTAGTTTTTTCCTTTTTAATATCATTTTCAAATTTGTGATGTACCGGATATTATATATAACGATGCCGATGAATATCAAAAACAATATGCAATAAAAGTAAATTATTATTGTGTTCACCAACATTATAACTATGATACACTGATTTTCTCTGAATATGATGCATCGAGTCATGCATCGACTTTAAAAATATACTATGAAATATCGTTATTGAATTAAAAAGTGGTTCATCATAGCTATAAAACATGGTGTATCAGAGTTATAATATATGGTGCATCATACTTATAAAATATGACGTTTCTACTTTTAGGTATACAATAAATATCATTAGTGTATAAATCTTGGTGCATCATACTTATAATATATGGTGCATCACAATTTTTAATTTTGTGGTGCATTGCAGCATTGAAGTAATAACTTTGTTACACCAAATTCAATTTATTCAAGGTTCAAATATGGTACATCATATAAATGTTTTTTTGTAATAGTTCGTATAAAATTGTATTTGAATGTAACAACGTGAGGTAAAACAACAACAGAAAAAATGTTGAAAACGGAAAAAAAAAACAAAAACAAATGATAAACAAGCCGTAAAAAATGTTAAATGAAATGGTCGAAAAATGAAAAAAAAGGTCCGATAATAAGAACATTAACAAACGCAAACAAAAAATATATATAAAATAAAATAAACGAAAAAATAATATAAAAAAATCATAATAATAATAATAACAAAAAATTAAACATGGAAAAAAATTAACAAAAAAAAAAAGGTGGAGAAACGAAGATGGTGGAGAAATGAAGAAAGTGAAGAATAGGGGGACACTTGTCACCTCCTCGTCTGCTTCTCTCCATTCTCTTATAAAATCTATTCCTCACATGAACCACTACCGACTCTTTACTAGTGATCTAATACACACAAAAATAGTCTAAGACACTTTTAGAGCTTAGCATTAATTCATACTTTACGGTTAACGGTGTCAGGCATGATCATATATCTTTTTATAATCTTTACTTTAAGTTCTCTAGATTTATCCGTAACTACCTCTTTATTATAACATTCTATATTCTATAGGGTTTATGGACCAGATCGTCAACGTACTTTACTTTTTGTTCCAATGTCACCAATGAACCGATTTTATTACCAAGGTCGACACCAAACCTTTTACTTTTGTCTCAATGTCACCAACGAACTAATTTTATTACCAATGTCTACAATGAACTTGTTAAATATGTTTTGAGATCACCAAAATACTTTTTTTAACTAGCTACGTTTTGAATTTGTTGATATTATGTTGCCATGTCATTTCGTATATGTGATCAGACTTTCACGTAAGCTAAAATTGTACATGTATGGTTAATTATTCTTCTCCTATCGAATAACATGTAATTTTTGATTGCTTTACGATAATCACCACTTTTCGAGTGAATCTAAACGCAATTACTACTTTTTTTTTATCAAAAACGTAACCCAAAAATACATGTTAGTCGGTCGGAGAAGATGAAGTTAACCATACGTGTACATGTTTAGCTTACATAGAAGTCTGGTCACATAAATAAAATGCATGGCAACACCACATCAACAAATTCAAAACGTAGCTCATTAAAAAAAGTATTTTGGTGACCTCAAAACATATTTAACAAGTTCGTTGTTGTAACACCCCCAAATTTAACAGTTTGCGGAAGCGACGTTTTGGGTGTTACTAATCAATGATCACAAGCACAAAGGATACAGTGAACGACTCTAAATGAGACGTTCGAAAAGTTATTACATTAATACATAAGTAGTTTCAAAATACAAGCTCGAGTTCAAGTAAATTCCTAGAGATTCTAATACATAACAACTAGTACAAAAGTAATGAATAAAAATCTCCAAGCTTGTAAATGCATGCGACTCGAGCTAAGAAGGCTTATCCTGCTGGGCATCCCTACTGATGCTGTGTACCTGAGAAGCATTACTAAAACGGTCAACCAAAAAGGTTGGTGAATCTCACAGGTTTGTAAGTAAGTAAACAGTTTGAACACACAAGTAGTATTAGTAAATCATAGCCAGCCAGTAATTAACGATCACAGGTTATGCTCATCGTTAACTTATGTTTAATAAGTGGTGGTTGCAGGTTATGCTAACCGTTTGATACAATTGCCATGAGCCACCATAGTTGAAGCTTAACGTACAGTATTTATAGGTACCCCCTCATGAATGTAATCCAAAACATTCATACGGAACGAGTAAGAAACGCCCGTTTCTACAGGAACGGTTCGTGGTAGTGCTTGCTACCCCGGGCGGGGATTGTCAGTCCCATATGGATCCATATACTAAAACTCGCGCTTATCACATAACTAACAACTATGGTTCAGGAGGATTTCATTGGATTAGTCGTAAACTCATGCAGTTGGTGTATTCGTAATCTCATATAGTAAGTAAATCATGGCAGCAAGTAAGTTTTGTGTGTTCATGTAAAACAGTAATGCATCTCACCCCTGAGTATAAAACAGTAAAGTAGGGGCTGTAAGACTCACCTGAGTCTGGCAGACAATGTAGTAAGTAAGCAAGTAGTATCCCGAACTAGCAACCCTTAGCGTCCTAATACGCATAAGGTTTAGTAAGTAAATGGAATACTTGTAAAGTATCCATGCTAGTTGTTCCCAAACTAGTTAATGTCCATTAGTTTGTTTGTACGTTTGTATTCGTTTGTAAATCGTAGTTTGTATAAAAGTTGTACGGTCTGTTTGTTATCTGTGTATAATAATAATTCCATCCATTATTATTATGTATTCATAGTAGTTGTACAGTTGTAAAGTATACTCGTATAATCGTTTGTTTGTATTACAACATGTATCGTTTGCGTAAGTTCCAATGGGCTTAAACCCCAAAGGGTACGAGTGAAACCTCGTAAGTATTCGAGTGTATGTTCGTATCAGTTAACGTGTAATCCAGCACGTAACTAGTGAGTGAACTTGTAAGTTCGTATCGGATGTAATCCCGTGTAATGTACAAGTGTAAGTTCGTTGGAGTGTAATCTCCTAAGTATTTCGAGTGTAAACTCGTGTGCGTGTGTGAGTGAAATCTCACGTTAGTTTAGCATAGTCTTGTACGTATTCAAGTGTTGTTGTATACTTTCAAAAGTATAGTATTTTCAGGTATAAGTAGCATCGCATTTGATTTAGTAGTTGAAAAGTGACTCCAACACTTAGAATATATTTTGTTTTCTGATCTGGGCTTTCTGCGACACAAGGCTTGTGTCGCAGACCGTATGCGACATAAGGTCTGTGTCGTATGGATTTGTTTCTGATTTAGTGTTTATGCGACACAATGGTTGTGTCGCAGACAAGGGTACGACACAATGATACGACATAGTCGTTGTGTCGCAATCAAGCGATAGGTAAACTTTGTGTCGTAGATGATACGACATATAGTGCGACATAAGCGTTGTGTCGCATACATTGCGACATAACATGCGACATAGTGTTGTGTCGCATGAAATTTCGGTCCGATGCGACACAAGAGGTCTGTTCGGAAATTTAGTTTCCGAAAACGTATTTTCCGGTTTCCGTTGGGTCTAGAACTTTTATACTAGTTTTAATATGTTACAATAAGTCCATAGTAACTATTGGTGGTCGTTTTTAAGGTTTGTGGTGTCGTTTTCTTTAAAATTACCAAAACCGACAATTCCGTTAACGTGTTCAAAAACGAGTTTTAATTACATATTTGGACATTACTAAGTTAGGGAAACAATAATCTAGCAAAATAAAAATAATCGGAAAAGTTTCGGGTCGCCGGAAAACTTACAAAGTTGTCGAAACGAAAATCCAAAAAGATAGGTTTGTAGCCCTCGTTCTCGTGATCGCTTTTCTCCAAACGGGTATAGACCTTCGAGGTGTTTTAAGGGTAGTTTTTAGGTGTTTTTGGGTGGTGATTTAGAGAGAGAGAGAGAAACCGTAGAGAGAGAGAGAGAGAGAGAATGATTGAGAGTGGGTTGTGTTTGTGTTTGTGTGTGGATTTGATCAAAAGGGTGAGGGTGTGAGATCCCTCACCTTGGCCGGTTTTGGTGGGGCCACCAAAGTGTGGTCTCACCAAACTTTGCTTCCTCCGTGTTTGCGCTCCGTGCGGTGTTCGTTTCCCCGGTCGTTTAAACGTAAAACTAATTTTATACGCGATTAAATATACGTTTGAAAATACGAAATAATACCCGATTATTAAGTTGAAGCATTTTATCAAAATACTAGTTTTCAAGTTATAAATCATAACTTAGTTTGTTTTGTCGGTTGGTCGAGTTTTCGGAGAGTTCGGTGACGTTTTAATTAAAACGTACGTTTTCCGTTATATTATAAACATAATATAAAGTAATAGTCAAAGTAATTAAATAATTTCACATTATTTAATAATCGTTTTACCAATGTCCGCAAGTTTGTACACTTGTTGTTTTATACGATTTGTACGAATCGTATACGCGTATATATACATATATTCCATCCATATATATATATAAAGTAAATAACGTATATAATCCTATTTCATATTATATACAAGTAATAATCACGTAATTAGGAAAATTTTAAATTGATCCAAATTTTGGGGTTGTTACATTCTCCCCTTGTTAATAAAATTTCGTCCCGAAATTTGTTCGAAGTAGTAATCGGTAGTTCTATACTAGTCAGGTAGCTACAATGTGTACTAGCAGCCTACAGTTGTAGGGTAGGTCCTACAGTGTTTGAAATCAAGAAATCGTTAAGTGGTAATGTACCCTAAATTTTGTTGCCGGGAGGTAGTGGGCATTTGGCCTTGAGATGGCCAGCACTCCCACAATTGAAGCAGAGTTTCGCCTTGGGGAAGTTTGTATTCTTAGGGTAGGACTTGCATCGACCGATAGGTAAGGTACACGGTCCTTCATGATGTCGAGTGCACTTAGAACAGTAAGGTTTCTTTCCCAAGTAGTTTCCTGCAGAGTTGAAGGGAGAAATCTTCACCCTTTTTGCTGGAGGTGACGTACAGTCAGTGTCGGTATCCTCTTCAGTAGGAGTACTTTGTGAAGTTGGTGGTGAAGTAGGGTTTTCTAAAGCTATCAAACGTAGCTCGTACTCACGCATACGTATGTCATTTTGGAAAGCAATTCGTCGTAGGTCATCAATGCCTTCCCGTGCTTCAGTAAGTTGTTTTTGCAGCGATTCAATAGTTTGGTTAAGGTGGTTGATTGATTCAGTAGTCAAGGTTTCATCAACTGATGCTTTTGCAGCAGTTAGAGCAGCAGGAGGGGCAGGTGCTGCTGCTGATTCAGCGGAGTGTTCTGTATCACACTCGAGTTCGAGGAGGTAAGGAAACATCTTCGATTCCTCACTGAGCAGTTCATTTTGCAGTGTAGGGTTGTTGACGGAGTGAGTTGTCATTTCCTACGAAATAAGTGTTCTATTTAAGAATTTGCCTCAAGTAAGTGAAGTTATATTAATTTATCTGTTTAAAGTAACGAATAGCATACGAGTTCCCGGTCTCAACCAGTGTGAGATAATTGGGAAGGGAGTTTGGGTTACTGTATCTGAAGTGTAAGGCAAATTGTGTTGTCGGGATTTAAGTAGTCGGTTGTTTCCTAATCCTATTGTGTACTTAGGATCAAAGAAAACACACAGAATAAAATACAGTTATACATAAGTCATTAAGCGAGAGATTTATGAGAAAGCAGATTCGGGTAGTCAAAGAATAAGCGTACCCGGGTTGAGTAAATCACAGAGTCTCGGATTTGGGTCATCCTCCCTAGCATTGATTACATAAGCTCTACTCCTTGTATTGTTGGTTCGGGGTTTCAGCTTAGGGCAATCCTTCCTGAAGTGCCCGGTACCGTTGCACTCATAGCAGGTTTTGGGTGCGGAAGTATCAGTACCAGTGGGGTTGGTTCGGCAGTCTTGGGCCAGGTGCCCGAATTTCTTGCACTTAGTGCAGGGACAGGAGCCGTTATGATGGCGGCTACATTTGGAGCAGTAAGGCTTGCTCCCCTTGTAAGCCTTTGAGTCATTGACGTTGACAATTGCAAGCTTTTTGTCAGAAGTCGGGTTGGATGAGTGGGGACTCACTTCCCATTTACGTTTGTTACTCGCAGACGGGGTTGAAGTCGAGCCGCGGCGGACAGAATTAGCCGTTAACTCATGAGCCATACGAATGGCGCTCTGAATAGTTCCCGGTTTGGATGAAGTTACTAAATCTTGTAGTCGCTCGGGAAGTCCGTCAACGTACTTTTCGATCCTTTTGTACTCCGGATCAACCATGGTTGGGCAGAGAAGTGCCAGCTGGTGAAAGCGGTTGGTGTAGCCGGTGATGTCATCACCCTGCATCTTGTGATTCCAGAATTCTACTTCCAATTGTTTCAGCTCATCTCTTGGGCAGTACTCGCCCCTCAGCATAAGCTTCAGTTCATCCCAATGTAGTTTGTAAGCCTCGGCAACGCTCACAGTCTGTGCATAGGTGTTCCACCAGGTAAGAGCGGTGTCAGAAAAGGTGCTGGTGGCGAATTTAACTTTATCCTCTTCCTTGCAGTTGCAGATGAGACTGATTCGATTTTCTCGGTCCAACGAATCAGACCGATCGCTCCTTCAGTACCTGCAAAGCTTAAGGGTTTGCAGTTTTGGAAGTCCTTGTAGGTGCAGGTTTTGAGTTGTGGTCCAGTATTAGCGGTATCTTCGCTACCAGGGGCTGAAGTCCGGGTAGCTAGAGCTTGAGCCACACTACGGGCAATTATACCCGCTACTTCGGCTTCAGTAAGAGTGATTTGTCGTCGAGGAGGCATGTTCCTTGAAACAACAATTTAAGAACATGTGAAGGTTTGAACAAGAATTATGATTGTGATGGTTTTAGTAAGTTTAGAGAAAATATGCCAAAGTTTGAAGGTTTTTTAAAGTTGTGTACTATAAATAAGTTTATACGGTTTTGAAGTTTTTGAAAATTTTATAAAATATTTTTGTGAGAAATTTTGTAACAAGTTTGGTAAAAATACACGTTTGTTAAATTTTTTTTTTTTTTTTTTTTTTTTTTTTTGATGGCAAAAGTCGGTTGAAAATCTCGAAGTCTGACGGAGACTTGAGTTGAAAATGGTTTTATTAAGTTACACCTAACGGTACAGTAGTGTATATTGTAGAATGTTTTAAACGTAGAATTAGATAGGAATAGCAAATGAAAACAAGGTCTCGATCTTCATATCGAAGGATGTTCGAGTAACTATGGTTGTCGGTTATAATGGTGTGGAGATCTTCGGACGTATGTCGGTATTCGTGAATTCATAAAAGTTAAATAAGGACAGAATGACGAGAATCGAGTTGTCGTTTGTTCGATGAAATTTTAAAGAATATTGATTTCGTAGTAGTCGAGAGAGTATCGTATCGGGGAAAGAGGCCTATGTATGTATATATATATATATCACATAACCGCCTAGTTCGTGTCTAGCACAATCACGTAAAAGTCCCGGTTCTCTCGAGGTCAAAGTCAGCTAATGCATTCCGGTTCAACATAACCCCTTTCAGAACTCACATCATCTTCATTTAATTGTACATAGTTGATCAGGCTATGTTAAATTAAACTCGTATGCTGTAATTCCTGAACCAGTTATACCTAATGAGGAATACTGCCTAACGGTCATAGTCTAGGCCCACTAAATGCAACCTAGTTCACTATAACCTTAGGCTCTGATACCAATCTGTAACACCCCCAAATTTAACAGTTTGCGGAAGCGACGTTTTGGGTGTTACTAATCAATGATCACAAGCACAAAGGATACAGTGAACGACTCTAAATGAGACGTTCGAAAAGTTATTACATTAATACATAAGTAGTTTCAAAATACAAGCTCGAGTTCAAGTAAATTCCTACAGATTCTAATACATAACAACTAGTACAAAAGTAATGTATAAAAATCTCCAAGCTTGTAAATGCATGCGACTCGAGCTAAGAAGGCTTATCCTGCTGGGCATCCCTACTGATGCTGTGTACCTGAGAAGCATTACTAAAACGGTCAACCAAAAAGGTTGGTGAATCTCACAGGTTTGTAAGTAAGTAAACAGTTTGAACACACAAGTAGTATTAGTAAATCATAGCCAGCCAGTAATTAACGATCACATGTTATGCTCATCGTTAACTTATGTTTAATAAGTGGTGGTTGCAGGTTATGCTAACCGTTTGATACAATTGCCATGAGCCACCATAGTTGAAGCTTAACGTACAGTATTTATAGGTACCCCCTCATGAATGTAATCCAAAACATTCATACGGAACGAGTAAGAAACGCCCGTTTCTACAGGAACGGTTCGTGGTAGTGCTTGCTACCCCGGGCGGGGATTGTCAGTCCCATATGGATCCATATACTAAAACTCGCGCTTATCACATAACTAACAACTATGGTTCAGGAGGATTTCATTGGATTAGTCGTAAACTCATGCAGTTGGTGTATTCGTAATCTCATACAGTAAGTAAATCATGGCAGCAAGTAAGTTTTGTGTGTTCATGTAAAACAGTAATGCATCTCACCCCTGAGTATAAAACAGTAAAGTAGGGGCTGTAAGACTCACCTGAGTCTGGCAGACAATGTAGTAAGTAAGCAAGTAGTATCCCGAACTAGCAACCCTTAGCGTCCTAATACGCATAAGGTTTAGTAAGTAAATGGAATACTTGTAAAGTATCCATGCTAGTTGTTCCCAAACTAGTTAATGTCCATTAGTTTGTTTGTAGGTTTGTATTCGTTTGTAAATCGTAGTTTGTATAAAAGTTGTACGGTCTGTTTGTTATCTGTGTATAATAATAATTCCATCCATTATTATTATGTATTCATAGTAGTTGTACAGTTGTAAAGTATACTCGTATAATCGTTTGTTTGTATTACAACATGTATCGTTTGCGTAAGTTCCAATGGGCTTAAACCCCAAAGGGTACGAGTGAAACCTCGTAAGTATTCGAGTGTATGTTCGTATCAGTTAACGTGTAATCCAGCACGTAACTAGTGAGTGAACTTGTAAGTTCGTATCGGATGTAATCCCGTGTAATGTACAAGTGTAAGTTCGTTGGAGTGTAATCTCCTAAGTATTTCGAGTGTAAACTCGTGTGCGTGTGTGAGTGAAATCTCACGTTAGTTTAGCATAGTCTTGTACGTATTCAAGTGTTGTTGTATACTTTCAAAAGTATAGTATTTTCAGGTATAAGTAGCATCGCATTTGATTTAGTAGTTGAAAAGTGACTCCAACACTTAGAATATATTTTGTTTTCTGATCTGGGCTTTCTGCGACACAAGGCTTGTGTCGCAGACCGTATGCGACATAAGGTCTGTGTCGTATGGATTTGTTTCTGATTTAGTGTTTATGCGACACAATGGTTGTGTCGCAGACAAGGGTACGACACAATGATACGACATAGTCGTTGTGTCGCAATCAAGCGATAGGTAAACTTTGTGTCGTAGATGATACGACATATAGTGCGACATAAGCGTTGTGTCGCATACATTGCGACATAACGTGCGACATAACATGCGACATAGTGTTGTGTCGCATGAAATTTCGGTCCGATGCGACACAAGAGGTCTGTTCGGAAATTTAGTTTCCGAAAACGTATTTTCCGGTTTCCGTTGGGTCTAGAACTTTTATACTAGTTTTAATATGTTACAATAAGTCCATAGTAACTATTGGTGGTCGTTTTTAAGGTTTGTGGTGTCGTTTTCTTTAAAATGACCAAAACTGACAATTCCGTTAACGTGTTCAAAAACGAGTTTTAATTACATATTTGGACATTACTAAGTTAGGGAAACAATAATCTAGCAAAATAAAAATAATCGGAAAAGTTTCGGGTCGCCGGAAAACTTACAAAGTTGTCGAAACGAAAATCCGAAAAGATAGGTTTGTAGCCCTCGTTCTCGTGATCGCTTTTCTCCAAATGGGTATAGACCTTCGAGGTGTTTTAAGGGTAGTTTTTAGGTGTTTTTGGGTGGTGATTTAGAGAGAGAGAGAGAAACCGTAGAGAGAGAGAGAGAGAGAATGATTGAGAGTGGGTTGTGTTTGTGTTTGTGTGTGGATTTGATCAAAAGGGTGAGGGTGTGAGATCCCTCACCTTGGCCGGTTTTGGTGGGGCCACCAAAGTGTGGTCTCACCAAACTTTGCTTCCTCCGTGTTTGCGCTCCGTGCGGTGTTCGTTTCCCCGGTCGTTTAAACGTAAAACTAATTTTATACGCGATTAAATATACGTTTGAAAATACGAAATAATACCCGATTATTAAGTTGAAGCATTTTATCAAAATACTAGTTTTCAAGTTATAAATCATAACTTAGTTTGTTTTGTCGGTTGGTCGAGTTTTCGGAGAGTTCGGTGACGTTTTAATTAAAACGTACGTTTTCCGTTATATTATAAACATAATATAAAGTAATAGTCAAAGTAATTAAATAATTTCACATTATTTAATAATCGTTTTACCAATGTCCGCAAGTTTGTACACTTGTTGTTTTATACGATTTGTACGAATCGTATACGCGTATATATACATATATTCCATCCATATATATATATAAAGTAAATAACGTATATAATCCTATTTCATATTATATACAAGTAATAATCACGTAATTAGGAAATTTTTAAATTGATCCAAATTTTGGGGTTGTTACAGTTGTCGACATTGGTAATAAAATTAGTTCGTTGGTGACATTGAGACAAAAGTAAAAAGTTTGGTGTCGACCTTGGTGACATTGAGACAAAAGTAAAAAGTTTAGTGTCGACCTTGGTAATAAAACTGGTTCATTGGTGACATTGGGACAAAAAGTAAAGTACGTTGGCGATCTGGTCCATAAACCCTATTCTATATACAACGTCCAAGTAACATGCAGCCCAATCAAATTCTCATGCCATTATAATAATTCTCGTTCAAAATGTGCAATGTTGTTTATGTATGAAAAGAGGGGCCTATTAAAGCTACCCCCTGGCCCACCCTTTTTTCCTGCTCCTACCCCCTGGCCCATCCTTTTTTATTTTATTTTTTAGGTATACCCCATCTCAGCCTTCTGTTTAGTCTAAAACTGAAACTGATTCTGTACTGAACTGGATCAAATTTAAATAAAAGTATACCGAAATAGTGGGCCAGGGGTAGATCCAGACTTCAGGGGGTGTCTTTAGATTCCCCCATGAAAAGATGATGTAGGAGCAGAAAGTCAAAGTAAAGGTACTATCATTGGATATGGTGGAAACGTATGGTAGTTGAAACGGTTATTTAAGAAGAGATCAAGTGCAAGTCGAAAACCAATATCCGAGATAATGGAAAAGAAACAAATAGCGATCGTGGGAGCCGGAGTCAGTGGTCTCCTTGCATGTAAATACTGTCTCTCGAAAGGTTGGTGGCGTATGGATTAGAACCATTAAAACCACTAGGCTCCAGGTACCTCAACTTTTTTATCAGTTTTCCGACTTCCCATGGCCTGATACGGCCGATGAGTTCCCTACACAACAACAAACTCTAGACTATCTTCGTTCTTACGCCACCCACTTTGATCTGATGCCTCACATCAAATTCAACTCCCTAGTCAAGGGAATCAGCTATGATGGACCATCACTAGAGACATCCACGCTTTGGAACGGCACCGGTGAAGCATTTCCTCCAAAAGGCAAGTGGAATGTCACCGTCGACAACACACAAACCGCCGCGACACAGGTATGTATACTATATAATATAGCACAATAATGAGTTCGCTTTAAACATCAAACACTCCCTCACACACACACACACTCTTATGGTTTGTAGGTCACCTTCGTAGTTTGTACCAAAAACCCTTGATTTATGATATGTAATATGAGTAATCTTTAACTTCCTGGTTTACGTTCTCTATGAGAACAAGAAGATTAATTTTGTGGTAGTTAGTTTGTCTATATCCTGAATGAGTCAAATGGTCTTAATTAAACCCAAAAGTTATGATCGATGTCTTTTATTGACGTTGGCTATGTCTTGAATTGGTGGTGCTACTAGATGAAAACCAGGTTTACACAGTGGAATTTTGTGATTCTATGTTTGGGACGATTCAAAGACGTTCCAAACATGCCGGAATTCCCAGGAAAAGGCCCAGAAGTTTTCCAAGGCCAGGCAATACACTCCATGGAATACGCTGCCATGGATAACGACAAAGCTGAAGAATTCATATAAGGGAAGAAAGTCGTCATTGTGGGGTATGGGAAATCAGGAGTAGATATATCAAGGGAGTGTTTGTCCTTCAACCGTTAGTTACTTGCAGCTCAGCTAACCATACATATCATATTTATATTCATTTATATGATATATGATATGATGTGTTGATTGTTCCTAATTAATTTGTAACTTTTTAGGTCCAGAACATTCGTGTACCATAGTTTTCAGGCGTAACCACTGGCCACTACTGGACTGGAACGCATGGGGAGCCCCGTTCATGCTTTTCTACTACAATCGTCTCTCGCAGCTTATGGTTCATAAGCCCGGTTATTGAGATATCAATGGAATGTACAACTGTAAATGTGTCATACATATCTCTATTATTCTTAGAATTATTATGTACTTAATTAGTGGGTCTAAATTAGGAATATATTACAACTTAACTTGTATATATGTTTTCTCCATTGGAATGAGAAAGACAGAAAAATCATTCCCAGAAAACCATTCTCGTTCTTTTTGTTTATGGTATCAAAGCCAGCCATCCCTGGCTAATTAATTTTTTTATCTTTCGATCTCGGTGCTATCGGTCACCATGGGAGAAGAAAGCAGTAATAAGAAGGAGCCAAAGGTTGTTGTGGATACTTCTTCACCCTATTACCTTCATCCTTCTGATCATCCCGGAATGAATATTTGTCAGGTGATCTTGAAGGGTGAAAATTATCAAGAATGGGAAAGATGTGTTCGTAATGCCTTCCGAGCAAAACGAAAACTTGTTTTCTTGGATGGTATTATTACAAAGCCAGATGATGGTGCTCCAGAAATTGAAGATTGGTGGAGTGTTAACTCCATGCTCTTAGCATGGCTCTTTAATTCTATCGAGCCTAACCTACGTTCCTCAATTAGTTATTTTGACACGGTGAAAGAGTTATGGGATGATTTACGCCAACGTTTTGCGATTGGCAACGGGCCTCGTATCCAACAGTTGACATCGGATCTGGCACGATGTGAGCAGAATGGACAGAGTATTGCCGTGTACTATGGCAAACTCAGAAAATTATGGGACGAGCTTTCTGTGTATGTCTCAACTAAAGGTTGCAAGTGTGGAAAATGCACGTGCAATTGGGCTGCTGAATTAAGTAAGGAACGTGAAGAGCGTCAGGTTCATCAATTTTTGATGGGACTGGATAATGATTTGTACGCGAATATTCGTACAAACATAATTGCACAAGATCCACTTCCATCATTGAATCGTGCATATGCACTTGTTATTCAAGAAGAAAGACACAAAAACATGGCAAAAGGGAAGGAAGTAAGAAGTGAGGCTGTTAGTTTTGCGGTTCAAAGAGCCCCAAACACGAATTCAAAACCACGCGGTGACAAGTGTTCTCAATGCAATCGAGCAGGTCATCATGTTTCTTCTTGTTTTGAACTTAATGGCTACCCAGATTGGTGGACTGGCCCACGTGGCAACAACAACTCATCGAGACATGGTCGAGGTGGTGGTAACTCAAGTGGTCGTGCTAAAGGAGCGAGTGTTGCTATTGCCAACGCGGCTCAGAATGCTACACAAGCCTCGTCTTCTCAAAATGATTCGACAATTCATCTTTCTTCTCAAGATAGGAGTGATCTGAGACCCGCTCTTAATGACGAACAATGGAATACGGTGATTAATTTGTTCAAGTCATTAGCTCCAAATAACGATAATAAAGGTGAAAAACTTTCTGGTAAGTCCCTTTGTCCATGGATATTAGACACCGGTGCCTCACAACATATGACCAGTGATAAAAGTGTGTTCTGTGATCTTAATGATATATTGCCTTATCCGGTTCTTTTGCCTAATGGTGAACATGAAAGTGCTGTTCAAGAAGGAACAGTTGTTATTGGCCAAAATTTTCGGGTTCGGAATGTGTTATATGTTCCAACTATAACTTGTAACTTGATTTCGTTTGTTAAATTGATGAAGGATGGTAATTACATAGTCACATTAACTCCGAGAATTTGTGTGATACAGGACCGCACTTCGAGGATGGTGATTGGTGTGGGTGAAGAACGGAATGGGGTCATGTGGCTTCGGGGGGTGGTGTCACAATCTGGACAGCCTAAACGTTGTTATGCAGTCTCATCAGACACTTATCAAATGTGGCATCGTCGACTTGGGCATCCCTCTTATCAATTAGTTTCTAATCTTCCTGGTGTTCGTAAGATTGACTGTTCTCGAAATAAAGATGAACCGTGTGATATTTGTTTTAAAGCTAAACAAACTCGTGTTTCATTTCCATTAAGTTTTAGCAATTCTGCTTCTATTTTTGACTTGATACATTGTGATGTATGGGGCCCTTATAGTACTCCATCTTCATGTGGTGCTTCTTATTTTTTGACTATCGTAGATGATTATTCTCGTGGAGTTTGGGTATATTTGATGGTGGCTAAAACTGAGGTTGGAAATATAATTAAGAATTTTTTTGCCATGGCCACAACTCAATTTAATAAAAAGGTTAAACGAGTTCGTAGCGATAATGGCACTGAATTCACTTGTTTGCAAAAGTTTTTTGAGGAACAAGGTACTTTGTTTGAGAGTTCTTGTGTTGGTACCCCACAACAAAATGGTCGGGTGGAACGAAAACACCGTCATATACTGAATGTTGCACGTGCACTACGTTTTCAAGCAAGTTTGCCTATTGATTTTTGGGGAGAATGCATTCTTACCGCATCATACCTGATCAATAGAACACCGACCCCTCTCAACAAAGGAAAAACTCCTTATGAACTTCTTTTTGGCCATTCTCCTTCTTATAATCATTTTCGTGTTTTTGGATGTCTTTGTTTTGCTTCAAAGATTCCCCGTGATCGAAATAAATTTAATTCGCGTACTAGAAAATGCATATTTATTGGGTACCCTCATGGTAAAAAAGGATGGCGGTTGTATGATCTTGATAATGGTGAGTATTTTGTGTCCCGTGATGTGACGTTTTATGAAAATAAATTTCCATTCACAGAATCTCTAAATTCCACATCTTTTTCGGGTCCAAGTTTGCCTCATCCAACAGTTTTTGACTCCGATTCTTTGCCGAATATACACATGGGAGATGGTGTTTCTTCACCATCTAACAATGATACAGAGGATGTTTCTCCATCAGCTAGCGACTCTTCAGGTGAGAATTCTTTACCAACAAACAATGCTTCAACAAATTTTGATGACAGGGGGAGTGAGATTAGTGATAATAATCATGCACAAGAATCTACGAATGAACCTCGTCGTAGTTCTAGAGAGAAACAGCCCTCGGTTCTTCTGCGGGATTTTGTTTGTCATACTGTTCGGTGTTCAGACCCCATCCAATCTTCGACCCCGCCCAACACCTCATCATCCTCAGGTACACCATATCCTTTAGCTAATTTTGTAACTTACGCTAAATTTTCTGCACCGCATACTCAATTTTTGGCAGCGGTCACTTCAGGCCATGAGCCTACTCGCTTCTCAGAAGCTGTTAGTGATCCGAATTGGCGTGAAGCTATGCGTAAAGAGATAGAAGCTCTCGAGAAAAATGGAACTTGGGTTCTTGAGGATTTACCCCAAGGTAAAAAGGCAATTGGATGTAAATGGGTTTATAAGATCAAGTATAATTCTAATGGTACTATTGAGCGATACAAAGCTCGACTTGTCATACTTGGAAATAATCAGGTGGCGGGTATTGATTATAATGAAACATTCGCTCCGGTTGCAAAGATGGTTTCTGTTCGTGTATTTTTAGCTGTAGCTGCTATTCGTGATTGGGAACTACACCAAATGGATGTCCATAATGCTTTCCTTCATGGTGATCTTGATGAAGAAGTGTACATGAAACTTCCTCCTGGATTCTCGGGTTCTTCTACAGGAAAAGTTTGTCGTCTTCAAAAATCACTTTATGGTCTTCGTCAAGCACCCCGAAATTGGTTTTCTAAACTTGCCGCTGCTCTTAAAACTTTTGGATTTACTCAATCATATGCAGATTATTCCTTGTTTTCCTTTAAAAGTAAGGATATTGAACTTCATGTCCTAGTTTATGTTGACGACTTAATTGTTGCAGGCAATAATTCTGATGCTATTGCTAATTTTAAAGCATATATGAGTGCATGCTTTCATATGAAGGATTTGGGAGCCTTAAAGTATTTTCTTGGAATTGAGATTTCTCGTGGTCCAGAAGGTCTTTTTCTTTCTCAACGAAAATACGCATTGGATATTCTTTCAGAAACTGGGATGCTCGGTGCCAAACCGTGTGACTTTCCAATTGAACAGAATCACCAGCTTGCTCTTGCCACCGGGCCTGACTTTAGTCAACCTGATCGTTATCGACGACTAGTTGGCCGTCTTATCTATTTGACGTTTACTCGCCCGGAACTTTCCTACGTGGTTCATACCCTTGCTCAATTTATGCAGTGTCCTAAAGAAGCTCATTGGAATGCTGTACTTCGTGTATTACGCTATCTTAAAGGACATCCTGGTCAAGGTCTTTTGCTTCGACGAGATAGTGATTTGCAACTAAATGCATATTGTGATTCTGATTATGACTCTTGTCCATTGACCAGACGTTCACTTACCGGCTATTTTGTTATGTTGGGTGTTTCCCCGGTCTCATGGAAGACTAAGAAACAACCTACGGTCTCTCGCTCCTCCGCTGAGGCTGAGTATCGATCTATGGCAACAACAAGTTGTGAGCTTATATGGTTGAAGTCTCTTCTTACTTCTCTCGGTGTTTCTCATTCAAGTTCCATGCGTTTGGTTTGTGACAATACAGCAGCACTTCATATAGCTGCCAATCCGGTCTTTCATGATCGAACCAAACATATCGAGGTCGACTGTCATTACGTACGGGAACAAATACAGGCGGGTAATATCGTTACATCTCATGTTCCAACAACTGAACAACCAGCTGATATCTTTACTAAGGCCCTCGGAAAACAGCCATTTCAGTACCTTCTTCGCAAGTTGGGCGTTTGCGATCTTCACGCACCAACTTGAGGGGGAGTATTGAGATATCAATGGAATGTACAACTGTAAATGTGTCATACATATCTCTATTATTCTTAGAATTATTATGTACTTAATTAGTGGGTCTAAATTAGGAATATATTACAACTTAACTTGTATATATGTTTTCTCCATTGGAATGAGAAAGACAGAAAAATCATTCCCAGAAAACCATTCTCGTTCTTTTTGTTTACCGGTGAAGGTTTTCTTCTAAGTCTTCTAGCCACGTTACTTACGCCCCTAGTAAGTCCCTACTCTATCTAGATACACCTCCATAATTAACCGATATTTGAAAATTAGAACACAAAATGTGGAAAAGGGGTAAACAAAGCATTCGAACCTGATTTTTTAAGGCCCAAAAACATTTGATTACCCCTGGGTCTTCTTTTATGCTTCTAAGTTAGTCTGTCAAAAAGGTTTATGATATGTATTTTTTTACATCTTTCGATCCTTATTTTTCAAATATACCTCGATGTATCACATTGCCCAAGTGATCAGTTCAAAAGTACTAAATATGGTTTTTAATTAAGTAGACCGGCTATTTCGATTTGAATTTGAGCTGATACTTTAGCTTTATATATGCCCATTAATTTCACATATAATTCGCCAATTCGACACTAATTGTAACTTATCGTCTATTTATCACTCCCCAATGTTTATATTGCATATAATTCCATATAAATAATATTAACCATCTCCCCTGTTTATTGCATAATTGAATTCACATATATACTTGTTTCCTAACATTGAAAAACTTGCTCTTGCTTGATCACCAAACCTAACAGAATTGGGGTGTATCAAAATTTGTCAAAAGCGACTTGAAATGGAAGTTTCCGCTTGCCAAGTTTGATATGGTGCCACAACAAAGCTTCTCAAAAGATGTCCGCTCAAGTTTTGGATTTTCTATTCCAGATCCGCATGACTTCTTTGATGCGCTTGAAAAAGGACACATAAAGTTGAAGAAATCTCCAAGTTTTAACTTTTACGAGAAAGGGATTTCAATGGATCACGACAACACACAATTACAAGCGGACGTGGTTATATTTGCCACCGGATTTAGAGTTGAAGAAAAGCTCAAAGATATTTTTGAATCAAAAACATTTGTCCAATGTATTACGGGTTCACCACGAATGCCACTTTACAGGTTAGCTAGCTAGCCATATGATTTATTTTTATATAAATTGGTCGAGATTTAATTATGTACATCGTTTATGAATGAACAATGTTATTAGGGAATGCATTCATCCACATATACCACAACTAGCAATAATTGGATTATCTGAGAGTATTTCAAGGATTTTCATATCAGAAATGAGGTCTCGATGGGTGGCCACACTTCTTGAAGGTGCCTTCAAATTACCGAGTATAAAAGAGATGCGAAAGGATATCGCGGAATGGGACAAATATATGATACAGTCAAGTGGGGAATACCATTATCGATCATATGTTGCTACTTTAGAAATTTGGTACAACGATCAGCTATGCAAAGACATGGGCATGAAGGCGATGAGAAAAAAAGGACTCTTGGCTAATCTAATTGAACCCTATTTTCCTACGGACTACATATAAAGATGATGGTCCATCCCTGTTGATTCCGATTTTGGACACCCTAACGAAATCAAATCATTTTCTAGGTTTAATTTCTGATTGCAAACCCCATACCCATCAAATCTTGGCTTGTGATCCTTGTTTTTACGTACTTTCTTATTGCATACTTTCTATCCATGAAATCACTTCCTTTCATCTCAAATTCTATTTGAATGTTCCTATCTATCTATACTATATATCAAAGGACACTAACGATGATGTCATGATGCTGACTTGTCCTCTTCTAAGGTTGGTTTTGGTGCTTACGTGGCAAGCCCAGGTTCATTCGCTGAGGTATGCATGACATCATGCTAAATCATACTTTTATATATTAGTATATATTAGTATTTTAGTATTAAAAGCCATTTAAATTGGGCCTTATATATACATATGTTATATACATAAATTTTATTTAAAATAATTGGTATAATGCATTGGGGAATGAACAGTCTTGAAATGCATTGGCCTTGGTTCATGTATTTGTATAATAACTGCATTGGGTAATGAAGAGTCCAACAAACTGATTGGTTCTATGGTATGGATTTGTTTGATTTATTTTGCTAAAGGTTTCAACTTGCATCGACATTACAAAACTTTGGCTTCATTGTTTGCGAGTTCCAAAGCGTTGCATGCTGAAAAAAAATAATTACACCACCCATGCTTATTGTTATCCATTGGTTATTTGTCTCAAGCTCTCCAACAACTCTACCAAACTTGGAATGTGAGAGGTCTCCTAGGTCCGTTTATAAGAGGACAAGTCGATTCATGAATCACATACACCTTGGCGAGACCCAAAAACCTTCACAAGTAAAAGCTTTTGTACTGCAAAACCATGGATAGCGACTCATTTAACTACATTCAAGATCTAGATACCGTCAAAGACTCCTGGAATTTGAAAGTTAAGATTCTCAGTTTGTGGAAGACTACTTATCAGCTTGAGATGATTGTAATGGATGAAAGGGTACTACTTTTTTTTTTTTTTGCCGAAAGTACCATATACGTCGTTAGTCGGTAGTTCTCCTCTGTCAGTACTACTTTTTAGAAGTTTTATTTTTTTTGTTCTTCATGGTGGCCCTTGATGTTTATTTCAAATAGTCATAAAGCTATTAAGCCCAAATAGTCATATTCAAACCAAAAAAACAGTCCTTTTACGTTGACTTCCATGAATGAATTTCGTCTATGGAACCGCTGTAACATATAAATTACTAAACCTAAAGCTTGCCATAAATATTGAATAAATTAGTTAACAAAACTAAAAAGTACGTTCATCGCATCAAACATCTAAACAGTTATGAAAAAACAATACAATAGAAACTTTTAGGATGAAATACATGACAGTTTAGCAAACATGAAATATAACCCAATCATCAGAGGTTATCTCCTTCAATTCAAACCTCATCATCTTCTTTTCAGTGAAACAAAACATTTCCTTAACTTGCCTCCAATTTCCCGTCATTTTTACATGATCCTTTCTTTGTGGTCTTTTCTTATCTTTTACAAGCTTCAGTTCCGTTGTACATTCCATATCGTTGTAACATAGCACTGATTGTTGCTCCGAAAAAAACGAAAACATTAGGAAAATAAAATTACCATGGAAATCGGAAAGATATTCGGGAGATTGTTGTATCTAGGAAATGTCAAGCATTACCTTTCTGTTTATTGAGTGTTCTTTCTGAAAGAGACTTTCTGTCTTCCGAGATCTATGTTTTTAAAAAAGTATACTACTAAATGGACTTCTCATACTGGCCCAATGTAAATCCTTATGTGGCTCATTTGTTTTGATATCAAAATAATCCGGTTGATCTTTATAGAAAAGTAGCTATAGGTAAAGTGAAAAATAAGACAGTAACATGTTATAGTAATGTTAAATACCTTATCTTAAAAACAAATTTGTAGTATATGTTTTTCTTCCGTACTCTTAGAAAATTTAAATTTCATGTATTTCTATATAATTAGTATATTTTAGGTTTTAGTGCTAATGGGAAAAACATAACAAATTTTATACGCATAAATCTAACTATACTTGACTTCTACATACGTTTATTATTATAATAAATGTAACCATGGTAATTCATATTGTATAACCTTTCTCCTGTCGTACATTTTCTTGAATCGGGCTAATAAATACAAATTGGAACATGATTACAGTTTTTAATATAATAGTTTCATATTAGTCGGGGTTGACACTTGGACCTTATTTGGGAAACCAAGTCATCATACAATAACTTCAAACATACTCAAGGAAGTAACATCACAATTTTCACTTCTGTACCTATTAGCATCACACTAAAATATATTTACATTTACATATATTCTTGACTTCGATAACTTGATACTATCAATAAATAATGTCTAACAACATTCAACTAATAATTTACCAACTAAATCATATTAAAAAGGTAAAATTAATTTTTTTTTTGTTCAAACCCGTGTTTTCACGGGTCAAAGAACTAGTATATGTCTATTCTGTTGTTATGAATAGTTTCATTTTTCTACATATTGCATAGTATTGTAAGACAATTATTCATCAAACTTAAAAACGAAAACATGCGTTCAAAACTTATACTTGGCAATCCAGAATTTACAACGCACAAACGACTACACAACTAGATAGAAAGAGGGCCAAATTTACATGTCATGGTATTGGATATTTGCATTCCCATAGTGACCAAATGTTTCTACTATTAGTTTATAACATGATAATGGATTTTCCTATATATATCAAACCTATATACATCGGAAATGAGGTCAAAATGGGTGATGCATGGCGCCTCTTGAAGGCGCTTTCAACCTACAAAATGTAGTCGAGATGCAGAAATATATCGCAATATGGGACGAATACATGTGGCAATCACCATGGGAATATCATTATCGATCCGGAGACCGGAGTTGGTGCTTAACAAATATAGTACAATGATCAAATTATGCAAATACACGGGAACGAATCTTATATGAAAAGAAATGGACCCTTGACTAAGCTTTTTGAACCTTATGGTCTCATGGACTAGCCACGGAGTGAGCCCAACATTCAGTCTGGGTCCAAGTGTCCAACCATTTTTATTAATTATTCCTTAATCTTCCAAAATCCAAAATAATTCTAGGGATCTACTTTATATACCACCATTTTCTATTTTTTATTTCAAACATAATCATTACTGTACTTTTACCAATCACTTTCTCTTACTTTTCTGTACTTTTCTGTACCGTTTCTATTTTTTTAATATTAAAAGTGGTATGAAATTGAATTTTGATGGTATGTAAAGAGTATCCCTAATTCTATCAATAAAGTTTACACATAATAATGGATCCGGCCTATTACATAGTAGTATGTGAGTGGTAATTATATCCAATCACTTGATTGAAAATCAATTCATAATAATGAATGTCTGTAAATTTTACTGTATTTGGTTTGTTATAATGCAAGTCCTTTTCGTGTGGGCCATTCATTGCTGATGAAATACATATCATGATGTTTTTATGGTAAACACTAAAATCATGTCAGATTGCTTTTGAGAGAATATGATATTTGGGTAAAATAAATTAACTTCCTGCACCATTTAAACAATTATAATAAAATAATTCAATAGTATCAATTTCAAAATAATATAAATATTAGTAGGTACGTTTTGGGTAACCACCTAACTTGGGCTTAGACTTTTAGCTTCTGACCCACAACTTTTTAGCTTCTGGCCCATAAAAAAAACATTTACACTTAGGTTCCGGTGAAAACAGTAAATTAAAATAAGAACGGTAAAAACGCTCTCGACTTTTATTAAAGCTTGTTTTATTTGGGAGCTTTTATTTTTTTTTCTGCACAAATGTGAACCTTTATACTTTTTTTGTTTTACAAAAAGTTTTCATTGTGAAATTTATTTTTTTCTTCATACTTCTAGAAATATTAATAAAGCTTAATTGTAAACCTTAAATTTTTTTGCTACACAGATTTTTATGAAGGAGTGAACCTTTATTTTTTTTTCATCACAAAACATTTTGTGAACCTTTATCTTTTTATCGTTTCATCACATAGTTTTTCATATGTTAACCCTTATTATCATTTTTTTCAACTTTTTTTATATCCACGCCTTTTTAGGTATATATTTTAATACAAGGGCTAGAAAGTGTTTTCACCATTTCTTATAGATTTTGTTTTCACCGGATCTCATATATATTCATACAAGTGCAAAAAATTTAAATTTTATTACAAACGTCGTTACAAATATATTATTAGTCTCAAATACCCTTTATTAATTTATAGACACGTCCATGAACAATAATAATAGACTAGTTAGTAACCCGTGCAAAGCGGCGGATAGTTATAATCGGATGAACGTTTATCGATTTAGGTTATTTGTTATTCAGATGAATCAATTCACGCGACATCTCACTTTCTAATACCTAAAACTACATATAGTTTTCATGTGTTGTAATTAGCTAAAGGTTGATTTTATATATTTAGAAACCTTCTTGATTATGGAATGTGCAATAAATATTTGAGGGCCATGAAAGTCATTTTCGATCTTACTTTTTGTAACGCATTAAGCAAAACAACTAAATGCTTTATAATGGTGTATAGATTTATCTTTTATACTTGGAGTAACCTTCATGAATGGTCCTTATAATATACACGGATTTACGATTATCATTGCTCCACTTTTTTTTTATCGTAAGTGCAAAAGGTTCACTTAAATTTTGTGAATGATCTCTGCGCCACTTGAACCGACTAAAATACTATTGGTAAATTTTTACTCATTATTTTTGAGTAGATTCTATAAATGGTCCATGTAATTTACAATGACTTACAAAACTGTGCACGTACTTTTTTTCTCTTTTTCAATCCAATAATTTTACATTTTATTCGAAAATGGTCCATCATCAACCTAAAATTACTAAAGTACTACTTGAGCGTTTAAATCCAGACTATCCATAATTTACTAGAGCAAATGGTACTTTAGTAATCTTTGGTAGAAAAATGACCATTTTCGAGCAAAACATGAACTTATTAGATTGATAAGGTGAAAAAGAAAAGGATGAGGATGATTTTCGTTAATCAGTGTAAACCACATGAAGTATTTATAAAACGTACTCTTCTTTGTTTTTTTTAAATTAAAAAAACAAATGAAGAGGTTAGGGGTATTTTAGTCATTTCAAATGGTGAACGACCATCTATAGAAATTTCAGACCAATAGATAATGAAAGAGAGTTAAGGGACACTTTTCTGTAATTCATATAAATACCATTAATGAAATTTACTCTTAGATCGGTCCCAATGGTAGCATCAGTTTGGAACCGATGTCCGTCGGTCCAACCGACAACATTGGCACCAACATGTTGTTGGTCTCGTCGGTTTGGAACTCGTATATACGGCGAAGGTCAGTTGGTGCGTGAGTGTTTGTTTTTATTAATGTATAAAAATAAAGGTAAATTGGTAAATGTGAGGCTTAAAAATTGAATTGACAGTGTCATTATTGGCAATCAGTTTTAGTCAGTTTTGAAAAACTGATGTGATGTGGCAACAACTGATTTCAGTCCATTTTTTAGACTGATGATATACTTCGACTTTTCATAAAAATGAAACCCTGCATGTTGTAGTCATATATTTTAGTAGGGGATTGTATTTTCTCTGTTTTCCGTGGAGGTTGTATCTAATACGGAGACTACTAATTCCGTGAACAATCTTGAAAAGGGAAAAATTTAAGAAATTAATAGTATAAAATATTTAATTTAATTTAATAAAATATAAAAAAGGAGGAAAATCAACCAAAGTCCAATGGAATCTGTAATATTGTCCAATGTCCACTTTTGTTGCTTTTGGTGGTAAAAGTTGTATTTATCACATTTTTGATGCGCCAAACCATAAGAAAACTTCAAATGCGTTTTCGATTAGACTAGTCCCCTCTTTGGAAAGTTTTCCCTTTTACTTTTCTTCTATAACGAAAATAGTCAAGTCTGTAGTTCTGTACGTTGAATTGTTGTTCATTTTCGAAGACTCGTCGACTAACGTTGCCGGATCAGTTTTCAACTGATCAATAACGTGTTATTTGGTACTACTATCGAACGATACAAATAAGTTAAAGTAAATGAAGAGTCGATGTCTCTAAGGATATGTTGCTTAAAATGAAATAATGAAGAGTTCTGGTGGGAAACACAAGAACTAATAAGTAGATTTTAAGAGGCCCCTCATAAGGAAATTCTACGCCCTTGAACCTGCTTTTGTTGGATTCGGATTCACATCATCTAGTCTATTACTATTATACAAAGCATCTCTATATGTCGAGTCTTACATAACATTTTAAAAGAAACATTGAAATTAATAATTTACCCTTATTGATGACTTCAAATAGTAAAGTTTTTTGTTTTGGTATTACTACTTCTTTGCGTTTAGGTATCTCTTATTCGTTTGTTATTGATTCCTTTCAAACATAGATATTTAAATAACTTTTCAAGCAGGATGACATGTTATCTAATGAAATATAATATCGTATCATACATAGTAGAAAAAGATAAATCGGTTGTCACCTGTCGCATTGCACGGACGACGTGTCACGAGCTAGTATATATAATAATTCATGAAACTAAAAATTTCAAACATGCAGGTCAATATGGTTTATATGTTCTATACATTTAGTATTTTGTGTGTATCGTGTCTTTAATTTGTTACCAAAAAAGGTATTATAAGAATCACTAAATCAGGTATATACATACGTTTGGTTATCAAATCTGAACATCGCTATCTATAAGTCTTCAACATACATTAAATATACACGTACGCCAATACCATATTCCGTTTAATATATTGTTCAAAGGTTAACAACTTATTAATTATGCTACCAAATACATTAGAAAACACAACAATTAGCATGTTTTATATCTTTAATAAGTAATTCAGTTTTCGATAAAGACTGTTTGCAACTTTTAATACGTACGTTCACAGACTATGTTAATCATGACAATTATGTTACTTGCAAAACTCTTAGTACGTATGTGGTTATAATTATATCAGTTAAACTAGACTAAGCGTCTTGATTATTATCAGGGTCTAATTAGTATGACCCCCTTTGTAACGTTTTTTTATAGTTGACGCATACTTAAGTTATTATAATTGCATAAAAACTTTAGAATTGAAAAAATGAAACTAATTCATACATGACTGGTTTTTAGTCGTACACCTTCAAGAGTGGCTTGCATTCTTGTACTAAAGACAACCTCCCTATAACTAAAGAGAACCGCTTCTGTATATTTTTAGAGAAGAGTTCAATTGAGACCATTTATTTGGTGTGAGAATGGGGGAACCAACCACAATATGTCATGTGTCACTTTTTTCTCTCTCATCCACGTTTTTAAAAATTAAATATCTCACAAATGACAAGTCGAAAAATCATGAAAATTGCACCATATTTTTCAGTGTTTTATCCTTTTAGCTTCTGACCCACTAAAAATAATGGAAAAAAAAAACTCGTCGAAAGTATGCCTTAATGGACGGGAAATCGAAGAGGATCAAACGCTGAATCTAATGGGGCAATTTTCATAATTTTTCGATTTGTCGTTTGTGAGATATTTAACTTAAGGGGTAAATGGGTTTTGTATTCTCTTTGTACACATGGCACCATATCATTGGTTCCTCTATTCTCACACAAATTTTTAGTCTCATTTGAACCTTACCCTATATTTTTATTATAAACATAAATGTTTACCAAGTTTAAGGCCCAGTATAATAATAATAATAATAATAATAATAATAATAATAATAATAATAATACTTCCTCCGTCTCATAATTATAGTCTATCTTTCCTTTTACGGACGTCCCAAATTAATTGTCCACTTCCAAAAATAGATAGAAAGTTTGATCGTGATTACCATATTACCCTTAATTGAAACTTATATTACAAACTTTTAAAGAAGCAGTAATTAATTGGTTAAGGGTAAAACTGTTATTCTGCTAAAAGTAAGAAAGAGAAATCAGCAATGATTATGTTTTTATCAAACTGCGTGTTATTTGTCGGGTGACAATTATTTTGGGACGAAGGGAGTATAATATAAGCTTTGCTTTCTTCATTTAGGGTTTGTTTGGCAACCCAATTTTAGGGGATTCTAGGAGATTATTAGAGATTGAGATTCTAATTTCAAGAATCTCCATCCCTTCAAAATTCACAATACTTGTTTGGCATAAAAACTAGAATAGGGATTCTTTAGATAATAATCCCCCTGACTAGAAGCCACTAAAACTAGCTTCTCAAAGAATCTCCATCTCTTAAATATTAAATTACTACAATACCCTTTTTATAATAATTAAAAATTTGGAATTTTAAATCATCATGTCCATTTGTGTAATTTTACATAAATAAGTTACAGCCCCAACTAGTTTGCCAAACACATATTAAAAACTAAAAGCTCCAGCTCCATCACCAAATAAAATCTCTATCTCCAACTTCTAACTTTCAGCTCCATCTTAATCTCCAGCTCCATCTAGTTTTGCCAAACACACCCTTAGTCAAACATGCATATCATTTGGTTAGTAAAGTTTAGTGGTTAACATAAACAGCTTAATAATAAAATATGGTGGAGGATCAAAGAAGAATGAGGTATTTGAGGGGAAGGAGAGAAACATAAATTGTCGTCATTGGATCATCATTTGGTTTGGATCAATGGTTATGAGAGATGACACTTTTGTAATTAGTTTGAAAAATAGGGGTTAGAGTTGAAAAAAAAAAACATAACAAAAAATTTCACCACACACCCCTTCCACTATTTCAATCTTTACATATTAGCCCCTCCACTTTATTTTCTTCCTCCTCCTACCTTCTTCCCCCAACCCTACTTACCACCACCCCAACATCCCACCACATGCCGCCACCACCTGGATAATACTTTTTATACAAAATGCAGTACAAATGGATTATATGTATAATATAAAATGTAGTAAAAAACAAACAATATGTAATAAATGAAATATATGCAAAATGAGGAATAACAAAATGCAGTACAAAATAGATTATGTATAACATAAAATGCAGTAAAAAACACAAGCAATATATATTAGATCGAGTTGTATATATAAAATGCAGTAAAAACATCAAAATGCAGTACAAAAAGGATAATGTGTATAATAGAAAATACTGTACAAAAAGGATAATGTGTATAATACAAAATATAATACGAAACGAACAATGTTTACTAAACATTATACAAAATGCAGTAAAAATAATAAAATGCAGTAATATTTTAACAAAATGCATACAAAAGGATAATATATAAAAACAATTGAAAAAAGAATTTCAAAAATTTTTTTAAAAAGAAATAAAAATTCTTTTAAAAGAAAAAAAAAATTCCAGCAACTAATGGCAACGACCGACAGTGGTGGCGGCGGTTGGTGGTGGGAACCGTGGGATGGGGTGGGAAGAAAGAAAGTAGGAGGAAATGGTATACAATATTAAAAAAGTGAAAGGGGGTAAAAATGTATATTGATTATATGACACGTGACGTATTTTTAATGGTTAAAATCTTTCTATTCACTTCTTCTCAAAACAAAGATTCTCCTATGAACCTCACCTATAAAGTATTTGAAGACGAAAAGACATTCAAAGCTTATCAATGTGGCCATATATTATATTTAATGTAATTAATTTAATACTCAAGATATTAGAATAATTAAACACTATTAATTAATAATTAATTGTTAAGATTGTATGAGGGTGCATTGTAGTTTAAAATTCTTTATACTTTATTAAGCATACCACGTGACTCCAAATGGCGAATGTGACCTTCATTCATATTCTATATATATTCCAAAATTTAAAATAAATATGGGTTTAAGGTTAGGTACTTAGGTATGCTACGAACTCAAAGCAGTAGGTGGGTGACTGGGTGGTGTGGTGGGCCATACAACAGCCACCCTCAATCAAATTCTTGAAATCAAAGTTATATATTTGGGGATGTCTGCAACTAGTAGTCTTACACAATTTTTATCAGTATAAAAAGATAAAAATAATTAATTATTCGAGTTTTAAGTAATTAAACAATAGTTTTAGTATATCACTTTTTGTCCTAATTAACTGTTACAGATAAATCAACGGATGAAATTCTTTTGTTAATGGTAGCATATGAGATCAAGCATGCATCTACAATGGTGAAGCCCGCAACTTTTAACACGTTTGTCACCTTGGTACTACACTTGTTTTTCTTTTTTAACATAATGTTTCATCACTTTTACCCCACTACCAACCACTACTAAAACTTTTGATTTTTCTCATCGAAAAAACGAATTTTGAGATTACGGAAAAGAACGGAAAAAAAAATAAACAACACTGATCGTGAGCCTATCACTTAACTTCTCTGAAGTCGACCTATTGACGCTGATTGGCTCTAACAATGTACTAGTGCTCTAAATGCCTTAAAAGACTATTAAATAATGTGTGAAATCATAGGGTCATACGGTCTCAATCGATGATTTATGTGATAACGATTTGAGATTCATTGCATTTTGATAACATTACACATTTATGTAAAATATAGAATTCCAAATTTGAACCGGTGATTAAGTAAATCAACTATTAAAATCCCTTTGAAATAAAGCTAACCTGAGGCAGGTTTAATCAAGAGAACCAATGGCATCCACCCACATGAACTACACTGGGACATGCATATTCCATGTCACCACGCACAAACTTAATACTCCCAATAAAACCAAACGGACAACGCATGTCAGTCAATAGTACGTAGATCTAGTTAAAGACTTTAACAATTACCTGAAATTCATAAGCAAATTAACATATACACATTTAACTTAGGGTGTCAATTTGTACACTATTAAAATTTAACCATACACTATTAAGATGCATTAATTTGTTGTACTATACAACACTTCTGAAAGGATTGTGTGCTTAATATTAATATACAAACATCATATTTAGCTTCATATGAATTCGCAGGGTCACACCGATGTACACAACTGAACAAGTACTGTATTACTAGTAAAAGGATTAATAATATTTGATATTATTAAAGTAATTCGTTTAATAAGTGAAATAAATTGTGGGACAAGTATTAAATAGAACATTATTTTTATTTGAGATGATGAAATAAAAGTTAAATGAACTAATATAATTAGTTATTATTAATATAATACTGGCCCGCAGGTGTTATTTGCCGTTTTCAAAAAAAATAGTGTAATTATTTATTTAAAAACAATTATATTAAGGGCTTAAATATAATTAAGTTTATAAATAATTAACTAGTTTAATTTAGATTAAACTAAAGAGTTCTATTTTGTAATATAGTTTGGGCAAGTTTAATAATGATTAAAACTTGAGGGATCATAGTATAAGTCTTGACTTGTTGGACAACACTATAAATAGGGGATCAGGTAGGGCTGTGCATTTTATGGGAAGAACCGAAAATACCCGAGGATCAAGGAGGAACCGGATCGTAACCGAAATATCCGAGGATATATGGTACGGTCCATGGTCCATAGTTTTTTAGATATTTGGGACTCGGTCCGGTCCTGGACCAAACCTATAACACCTCATGATTTAAGACATTTTTTTTTTTATTTCGGAAGCGTAAATCCCATTCATACCAATATAGATATAACATTATATATATATATATATACGACATTTAGTCATACTAAAACATTACATATGTTCTAAAATTTAGATATAGTTACAAACGATAATTATCGACTGGGTGTTATTTAACAAAACAAAGTAATAGCAAAACGATCAGAGTTCGACTTGGCAAACATTTCTTCAAACCATCAACACGTCCCAAACAACCCAAAAGTTAACCTGCAAAAGTATTGTGGGGAATTAGCACGAAGCTAAGTGAGTAAACTAAGTCTAACAATCTAACTTAGTATAACAATCAATTCACAACAATCATCTAAATAAACAATCAAACAGAGGATCGGTGGTTCTTGAGATACCCTCAGTCCGCGGTGGCACTCCAAGAACACTTAATAATCGACTGCAGGCCAATACAGAGATTTTTACCGATAGTTTATTGCTATCTTTAATCAATATGGATTAATTCACAACAAATGTTCATCCGACCCATAATGATTAACCTATAGCAATTAAACCCAAAATTGACCTCTATCATTCCAACCTATCATGGAATTAATCACTAGAAATCAATCAATCAATCTATAAATCAACTATCATATCAATAATTCTATCATCAACTTATCAATAATTCAATCAATACTATCAACTTAAAATTGATGTTACTAACTGTTAACACCAAAATTAAACTGTGAGAACCAGTCCACTCACCTGTCTTGTTTCCGTCTCCAACTCAAAGATCTTATTTTATTGAGTCTTCGGTGCCTCTGTAAACACAATCAAAACACAAGTTAATAACTTGTTTCATAATTCAAATTATATCTATATTTAAATACTTACATCAATAATCAAGAATCATCAATGGATAAATGATATAAGTATTGAATTCTAACAATTTCACAAAACATCAAATTCGTCAAAATTACAAATGCAAACGCGATCCGGACAATGGAGGTTGGGATCGCGTTCCTCTTAAGAAATTATTCTGCTACCAAAATAAACATACGAACGCGATCCGGGTTTCCGGGTTAGGATCGCGTTCACAAGAAGAAAATGTTCTGTAACCATTTTACACTTTCAAACGCGATATGGGTGTATGAGTTGGATCGCGTTTCGAAGAAGGAATTAGGATTTAGACACAATAACACATAGCAACACGATCCAGGCTATCTAGCCGGATCGCGTTTGTCACGTTTCCAGCAACAAAACTCAGATCATCAAGAACACCAGCACGTACCAAAAGTCTAAATTTACTAAATTCGGATACCATATATGTTTTTAACCCAAAAAGAACCTCAACTAACATCCTATAACATATTATAACAACAAATCATCATCATCAAATTCCTAATTTCACTCATGCATCCACATTTAACCTAGTTCCAACCAAAAACACAAATTATGCATAAAAATGGAGAATATACTTACAAGGTAGATGATAACAAGAAGGAGGTGTTGTAACTCAGATTGTTGCATCAAAATCACAGCTTCAAAATGAATTGTTTGGGGTTTTCCTTTGATTTTATGTGAAATGGGTGTGTGTGTTCTTGAAGTGTGAAAGAAATGAAAATGTTAGGTCGATCTTCACATTTTTATTCAAGACATATGCAGTATAAAATTATGCCCCTTCTAAATCTATTGTCTGGAACCTGGATTTCTAATGCGAGAAAATTATTTTATTTTATCGTCATCTAAGTTTATTTAAAACAATTAATATTTCACTAGTCACAATATTTCCTGAGGCTCACTTACATATTAAATTTACAATCAAACTCAGGTAATAATTTAAATTGCATAAATAATTTAAAGAAAATACCTTTTTCTTCTAGGCCCGATTTGGGGATGTTACAAATCACCCCTCCTTAGAAAGATTTCGTCCCGAAATCTAACTAAACACAAATAATTTAGGATATCTAACCCGCATACTCTCCTCCGTTTCCCAAGTGAGATCCACACCCAAACTATGTTTCCACTTAACCAAAACCATAGGAATTTCTTTTCTACGTAATTTGGTCACTTTCCTATCTAAAAGCTCGACAGGTTCTTCTACCAATTTCTTACTTGAGTCAACCCGAAGATCTTGCAAAGGAAGGATTTGGGATTGATCCTCCACATTGCACTTTCTTAAATAGCAAACATTAAATGTATTGTGAATACCAGCTAATTCAGGCGGAAGATCTAAAGAAACCGATTGTTCATTAATCACATGACGGATTCTAAATGGGCCAATATATCGGGGAGCTAACTTACCCCGTTTACCGAATCTAATAACACCCTTCCACGGAGAAACCTTTAAATATACAAGTTCACCTTCAACAAAAACAACAGGTCGCCTACGTGGGTCAGCATACTGTTTCTGTCTATCACGAGCCGCTTTCAGTTTCTCACGAGCAATCTTAACTTTGTCGGCTGTAATCTGAACTATATCGGGACCCGCAAACTGTTTTTCTCCCGCTTCTAATCAACATGTAGGTGTTCGACAACGGCGCCCATACAACATCTCATACGGCGGCATACCAATGCTAGAATGATAAGAATTGTTATAAGCAAACTCTATCAATGGTAAGTGTGAATCCCAAGAACCGCCATACTCAAGTACACAAGCTCTCAACATATCCTCGAGTGTCTGAATAGTACGCTCTGACTGCCCGTCTGTCTGAGGATGGTACGCTGTACTAAGATTTACTCTAGTACCCAATTCACGTTGCAAACTCTGCCAAAAACCAGAAACAAACCTAGAATCTCTATCGGAAACAATGGATAAAGGAATACCATGTCTAACAACAATCTCATGAATGTACAATTGAGCAAGTCGAGTCAATGATGCCGTCTCACTGGTGGCTAGAAAATGTGCACTCTTGGTTAATCTATCAACTATCACCCATATCATATCATTACCTTTCTGAGTGCGGGGAAACTTGGTAACGAAATCCATAGTAATGTGCTCCCATTTCCATTCCGGAATATCTAACTGTTTCAATGAACCATAGGGCTTCTGATGTTCTGCTTTAACCTGGGAACATATATGACAAGTCTCCACCATTCGAGCAACATCGGTTTTCATAGTTGGCCACCAATACAATGGTTTCAAATCATTGTACATTTTCGTACTCCCTGGATGAACAGATAACCTCGATTTGTGTGCTTCCGACAATATCAAATCCCGAAGTCCCCCAATCAATGGAACCCAAACCCGAGACTGGAAGGTTTTCAATCCTCGAGAATCATCAATCAATAAATCTTTTCGTTTCAACAAAATCTCAGATTTTAAATTTTTATCCAACAATGCCTCTAACTGTGCAGCTTTCAACTGAGAAATCAAATCAGAAGATATTTCCAAACGCATAAAATAAATTCGGTGGGAAGGTACATTTCGGCTTAAAGCATCGGCAACCACATTAGCTTTACCCGGGTGATATCGGATTTCACAGTCATAATCTTTAATCAATTCCAACCATCGGCGCTGTCTCATATTAAGTTCTTTCTGAGTAAACATATACTGGAGGCTTTTATGATCTGTACATACGACACATTTAGTTCCGTACAAATAGTGTCTCCAGATTTTCAACGCAAATACCACAGCTGCAAGCTCTAAATCGTGTGTGGGGTAATTTCTTTCGTGAGTTTTAAGCTGGCGAGAAGCGTAAGCAATAACACGATCATGTTGCATTAAGACAGCACCCAAACCAGCATGAGAAGCATCACAATAAACTACAAAACCCTCGGAACCATCAGGTAATGCTAACACTGGCGCCTGACATAACAACTGTTTAAGAGTCTGAAAAGATGTTTCTCGTTGATCACCCCACTGAAATTTAATATCCTTTCTAGTTAGCTTGGTTAACGGGCCAGCAATTTTGGAGAAATCCTTGATAAATTTTCGATAATAACCCGCTAAACCAAGGAAACTTTTGATCTCAGAAGGTGATTTAGGAGCATTCCAATTCATAACAGCGTCCACCTTGGAAGGATCTACTTTGACACCATCCTTACAAATAATATGCCCGAGAAACTGTACCTCTCGGAGCCAAAATTCACATTTGGAAAATTTAGCAAAAAGATGCTCTCTTTTCAAAATCTCAAGAACCAATCTTAAATGATGTTCATGTTCAGCCTCAGACTTAGAATAAATCAAGATATCGTCAATAAATACAATCACAAACTTGTCTAGAAAAGGTCGACATACACGATTTATTAAGTCCATAAAAATAGCAGGAGCGTTAGTCAATCCAAAAGGCATAACTAAAAACTCGTAATGACCATAACGGGTACGAAAAGCAGTCTTAGGAACATCTTCCTCGCGAACTCGTACCTGATGATAACCGGATCTCAAATCGATCTTAGAAAAATAGGATGATCCCTGTAACTGATCAAATAACTCATCAATTCTGGGCAATGGATATTTGTTTTTCACTGTTCTTTTATTGAGCTCTCTATAATCAATACACATTCGAAGAGTACCATCCTTTTTCTTAACAAATAATACCGGAGCACCCCACGGGGAAGAACTCGGTCGAATAAACCCTTTATCTAACAGTTCCTGAATTTGACCCATCATCTCACGGATTTCAGAAGGAGCTAATCTATAAGGAGACTTAGCTACAGGAGTCGAACCAGGAATCAAATCAATCTGAAATTCTACATCTCTTACAGGGGGTAAACCAGGCAATTCATCCGGAAAAACTTCCGGGTATTCAGAAACCACCGGAAAATTTGTCAAAGATTTCTTTTCTAACTTGCTATCTATCACATATGCCAAGTAAGAATCACATCCCTTAGATAGAGATTTCCTAGCTTTCAACAAGGAAATCAATGGTAGACTACCCTTTACTCGTTCTCCTCGAGCCATGACGTATGACCCATCAGAAATCGGAATTCTTATAATCTTTTTATGACAGTCAATGTTGGCCTTATTCAAACTTAACCAATCCATACCAATAACTACATCGAAACTAGGAATTGGCATTAACAAAAAGGAGACTAAGAAATTATGACCCTCAATAAGTATACTAGCTCCAGCTACCGATGTGGTAACAGGAACTAATTTACCGTCAGCAATTTCAACTTCTAAAGGTTTAACAATCAAAGAGGGGATCAATTTCAGTCTATCACAAAAGTTCACAGATATAAACGAACAATTGGCACCAGAATCAAACAATACACGAGCTGGTATAGAATTTATGAGAAATGTACCAGTGATGACATCTTCAGTGGCGACAGCATCATCAACTGTCATTCGGAAAGCTCGGCTAGCAGCTACTGGTGGATTTTTCCTCTTTTGACCAGATGATGGCGAACCTTTACCCGTACCCATACTCTGTCTCTTTGCCTCAGGACAATCCCCTGCACGATGCCCTTCTTTATGGCAATTCCAACACACGCTATTTGGGTAGGTACAATCCTTTGCAGCGTGGCCAAAAATTCCACACTTAACACATCTAGATGTCTGTGGAGTACAAGGACCATTATGTCTAGCTCGACATCTATTACAATAGTTACTATCCATTGGAATACCAGAATTCGATCTCCTGTTTTGTTGACTACCTTGTCCTTTCTGTTTACTCAAAGAATCTCCTTTGTTTTTCTGTGAATACCTTTCTTTATTCAACACTCTTTTAGCCATAATATCCCCATCAACCGAACGAGCTAAATCATAAGCTTGAGGAAGTGAACCTGCTAGTCTCACTGTGGTACGGTAATCAGGAGGTAATGTTTTCACAAAGTGATCAATTTTGGTCCGGTCAGTTGGAACCCACTGTTGCACAAACCGCAATTTATCTGAAAACTGCTTAATTAATTCATCAATCGTCATTTGATCAGTCTTTTGTAAGTCAAGAAACTCTTGCCTAATCCTGGAAAGATTATACTCCGAGCAAAATTGCTTGCAAATCTCAGCATGAAAATCTGACCATCTTATATCATTCAACTGTTGTGGAGATAATGGTGCAGTAATTGAATCCCACCATGACATGGCTTGACCCTTTAATAACTGAACAGCATAAGGTACCTTATCCTCCTCCTCACAATGACATACATTTAGTTTTCTCTCTACATCACGAAGCCAGTCAAGAGTGACCGTAGGATCGGTACTTCCAGAATAAGTTGAAGGAATGCAAGACATAAAGGTTTTAAGAGAACAACCTTTCTTCAACTGTTGAAAAGGTGGAATAGGTATTTGATAATTAGTATAACCAGACGAAGGAAAAGGACCTGAGGCCTGATAAGTATAACCCTGTTGCTGCTGTTGTGAAATAAAAGGATTAGATACCGGAATCCGTGTAGAAGATACAATAGGTGGTACATTAGTCACAATGTGAGGACGAGTAGAAACTGGATGTTGAGAAGATCCAGCTCGTTCTCTCTGAAGTTCCAACACTCTATTCTCCAATCTCATAATATACTCCTGATCAGTTTCAGTTTCTCCACCGGCTAAATTAGATGTACCATTATGACCCGGGGTCTCTGGTGGTGCATCTGTCCGCGTAGTATCATTGAGAGTATGGGAAGGTGGCTCATTATCCGCCATACCTGTCATTACATCACATCTCAACATTCGTTAATTGTTAGTACTAGCAACTAACCAAATCAACTATCATAACTAATCCCCACCACAAGAAATGTTTGACCAACATGACTAAGTTTAGGATTGAACACTTTAAATATTCAATTCACCTAAACTTACGCTCTGATACCAACTTATAACACCCCATGATTTAAGACATTTTTTTTTTTTTTATTTCGGAAGCGTAAATCCCATTCATACCAATATAGATATAACATTATATATATATATATATATATATATATATACGACATTTAGTCATACTAAAACATTACATATGTTCTAAAATTTAGATATAGTTACAAACGATAATTATCGACTGGGTGTTATTTAACAAAACAAAGTAATAGCAAAACGATCAGAGTTCGACTTGGCAAACATTTCTTCAAACCATCAACACGTCCCAAACAACCCAAAAGTTAACCTGCAAAAGTATTGTGGGGAATTAGCACGAAGCTAAGTGAGTAAACTAAGTCTAACAATCTAACTTAGTATAACAATCAATTCACAACAATCATCTAAATAAACAATCAAACAGAGGATCGGTGGTTCTTGAGATACCCTCAGTCCGCGGTGGCACTCCAAGAACACTTAATAATCGACTGCAGGCCAATACAGAGATTTTTACCGATAGTTTATTGCTATCTTTAATCAATATGGATTAATTCACAACAAATGTTCATCCGACCCATAATGATTAACCTATAGCAATTAAACCCAAAATTGACCTCTATCATTCCAACCTATCATGGAATTAATCACTAGAAATCAATCAATCAATCTATAAATCAACTATCATATCAATAATTCTATCATCAACTTATCAATAATTCAATCAATACTATCAACTTAAAATTGATGTTACTAACTGTTAACACCAAAATTAAACTATGAGAACCAGTCCACTCACCTGTCTTGTTTCCGTCTCCAACTCAAAGATCTTATTTTATTGAGTCTTCGGTGCCTCTGTAAACACAATCAAAACACAAGTTAATAACTTGTTTCATAATTCAAATTATATCTATATTTAAATACTTACATCAATAATCAAGAATCATCAATGGATAAATGATATAAGTATTGAATTCTAACAATTTCACAAAACATCAAATTCGTCAAAATTACAAATGCAAACGCGATCCGGACAATGGAGGTTGGGATCGCGTTCCTCTTAAGAAATTATTCTGCTACCAAAATAAACATACGAACGCGATCCGGGTTTCCGGGTTAGGATCGCGTTCACAAGAAGAAAATGTTCTGTAACCATTTTACACTTTCAAACGCGATCTGGGTGTATGAGTTGGATCGCGTTTCGAAGAAGGAATTAGGATTTAGACACAATAACACATAGCAACGCGATCCAGGCTATCTAGCCGGATCGCGTTTGTCACGTTTCCAGCAACAAAACTCAGATCATCAAGAACACCAGCACGTACCAAAAGTCTAAATTTACTAAATTCGGATACCATATATGTTTTTAACCCAAAAAGAACCTCAACTAACATCCTATAACATATTATAACAACAAATCATCATCATCAAATTCCTAATTTCACTCATGCATCCACATTTAACCTAGTTCCAACCAAAAACCCAAATTATGCATAAAAATGGAGAATATACTTACAAGGTAGATGATAACAAGAAGGAGGTGTTGTAACTCAGATTGTTGCATCAAAATCACAGCTTCAAAATGAATTGTTTGGGGTTTTCCTTTGATTTTATGTGAAATGGGTGTGTGTGTTCTTGAAGTGTGAAAGAAATGAAAATGTTAGGTCGATCTTCACATTTTTATTCAAGACATATGCAGTATAAAATTATGCCCCTTCTAAATCTATTGTCTGGAACCTGGATTTCTAATGCGAGAAAATTATTTTATTTTATCGTCATCTAAGTTTATTTAAAACAATTAATATTTCACTAGTCACAATATTTCCTGAGGCTCACTTACATATTAAATTTACAATCAAACTCAGGTAATAATTTAAATTGCATAAATAATTTAAAGAAAATACCTTTTTCTTCTAGGCCCGATTTGGGGATGTTACAAAACCCGAGAAAAACGGGAAATGAACCGAACCGAATATCCGTATACATTCATTAGATATAACGTATAATTTCATATAATTTCCTTATGTATCGTCAAAAAATAACTGTTCATCCAAATTCCTTGTTACCTATGTGGGACTCAGTTGGCTATTTAAATCATGTGTATATATGTTTATACACCTTTATGGCTTCATATTCTGTTCCCTTATAAATTTTATATCTAAATTATATAATGGTCGATATCTATTATAAGACTGTCTTACAACTGAAAAAATGAGATATGAAAATGGTTCCTTAGCTTTTTACCCCTTGAACCTTATTCACAAATTACAACCATACACATGACAAATGGTTTTAAAAGTAGGCTCCAAAAAGGACCCAAATACATGAATTTAACAAATAATTTCCATGTAAACTGGTGATTAATATATTTCCCATGTCAACAGTTACTAAACATCGGCTAGACACAAAATGACAATGAAATCACGCATAACCAATCGGGTCGGTCTTTTGGACCGAACCGAGCAGGACCATTTTATAACCGAACCGAACCAAACCGATGACATATGGTCCGGTCCTCGGTCCAAGAATCTGCTACAAATCGGGTCTCAGGACCGAACCGAACCGAGAAAGTTTGGTCTGGTTCCGGACCATGCACACCACTAGGATCAGGGTTATCATTTGTAACCTAATCAACAACTCAAAAACCCCTAATCCCTCTCCTAATTTCGTTCTCCCCTCTCCCTCTCTTTGCCAAATTCAACCAAAAGCCTTAGCGGTTTTCGGTTTGCGATTCGATCGCGAACTAGCTCGATTGTCTCAAGTGTTTAGCATATATTTAGGATCTACGTGTAACATCCCCAAATTTCACTGTTGGCGGAAGCAAGCTTTGGGATGTTACAAATCAAGTATCACAACACAAAGTAAAGCAAACGACATCTATATGCAACGTTTATAAAATAGTTACATTTCCAATATATATAAATGTTTGAAAACATAATGTTTTCAGTTACAAAAAGGTAGTTCCCTAGAGTCCACGCGTATAGCGGGAGATTCTATTACATAATCATAATATACAAAAGATAATGCTAAGAATCTCCGTTAAATGCAAAGTAGAAATCATGCGACTCTTGCTAGTGTCCAGGGGTGATCCTACTCCGTCTGTGTACCTGAGATACAAAACTAAAAAGTGTCAACCAAAAAGGTTGGTGAATCTTACAGGTTTAACAGTAAATAATTGTTATGAACCACACGTATGTACTAGTATTGCTATCAAGCAAAGTAAATAAGTAAATCAGCACAATGCCATGAGCTCATAAGTTGAAGCTTAACCGTGTAGTGTGAATATATCACGTACCCCCGTGAGTGCTATCCGCACACTCATATGTAACAAATACTAATATGCCTGTTTCTACGTGTAAATCAGTACGTGGTGGCGCTACCACCCCAGGCAGGGATTGTCAGTCCCAAATGGATCCATCTACTAGTAATCGCGCTTAAGTCCATAACTAACAACTTACGAATAGGAGGCTTTCAGTGGATAAAAAGTAACTCATGCGTTATGTGTAAACAGTAATGTAATCAGTTCAGTACATTGTGTTCATATGTAAAACAGTTACTAAGTATCTCACCCCAAAGTATAAAAACAGTAAAAGTGGGGCTGTAAGACTCACCTGAGTCTAGTAAGTATGTCTGGGAAATCAAACAAGTAACGCGGATGTAAGTCCGTATGTGGTTCTCCGAACCCTGCAACCTTCTTGGGTCCGAAACGCGCAAGGTTGTAAGTAATAAGTTGGTGTCTTAAAAGACCACTCATGCTAGTTGCCCACTAAACTAGGTAATGTCCAAGTGTTTGTTTAAATGTTTGTAGTCGTTTGTGTTTGTAGTTTTGAAAACGAGTATGGCCCGTTGGTGACGGTTTTGTAATAATAATAATCCAGAAGTGCTATTATTATTTGTATTGTTATATTAGGTATTGTTGTTTGTGAGTGCTCATCACCAGTGTGAAAAGTATTTACAAGTTCCTGGATGACGGGGGTCCGGGGGCAGCGCCCCTGGTAGCGGGGTCCAAGGGGCGGCAGCCCCTGGCGGGGTCCAAGGGGCAGAGCCCCTGGTTGGGGTCGAGCTGCCAAGTCAGCTTGGAAAATTTTTATTTCTACTATATTGCTTTATCGAAAACGCATTTGAAATCTAATTTCGGTGTAAAATCAAGTGATAAATCTTAGTTCATATTAGTGCTTTTATTACTGAATTTGGGTTCGAAAGACAAAGTGGGCTGTGAACCGAGCTGGGTTCACAGCATAGAACTCGACTCGCAGGCCAACTCGACTCGCAGGTCAACTCGACTCGCAGGTCAACTTCGACTCGTAAGTCAACTTCGACTCGCAGGTCAACTCGCGGGTCAGTTCGGTTCGTAGGTGATTCCGATTCGCAGGATGGCTTCGCGAGTCGAGATCTCGGTTCGACTCGTTGGACGAACAGATCTCGGCTCGCGAAACGGGCTGTTCGCATCTAAACTTTAAAAATCGGATTTTTAAGTCGGTTTTTGGACATAAACTCGTTGGGGAAACGTTCTAGCATGTAAATAAAAGTGTTACAAGTAATTTAAAAGAGTTTTAACATTTTATACCTCGAAATTGAAAACGAAGAAGATGAAGATGGAGAGCTCGAGTCGGTGGTCGTTTCTTCCTGAAGTCACTTCGCGAGAGGGTGCGTTTTTGGTGACGTTTTTGGTGATTAAAGGGCTGCGATTTTTGAGAGGGTGAAAGAGAGAGAAGAGTGTGTGTTTTTGGTTAGTGAAAATGAGGTAAATGGAGGAAGAAAGGAGGTTAAAAGGGGTGGTCCATGGGTTTGATCCGCGGGTCGGGGCTGACCCGTTTGGGTCTCGGCTCGCGGGTTTGTGTTTCCGAATTTTGTATCACGAGTCGTAGTCGGTTAAGTCTCGTAGTTGCTTAAATGTTGTTTCGCGTTATATGTTAAAGTGTATCTGTAATATTTTTAACCGAGGTATTTTACCAAAATACTTCATAATAAGTTATACAAATATAATTTGCACTATTTTCCTTTGTTGGGCGCGTCTTGCGTGTTTTCGCCACGTTCGGAGTGTTTTAAACGATACGAAATACGTGTAATATATTTTCATGATATATTAATGTAAATAATGTTTGTTTGTATAATTTCACATTATTTAAAAGTTTTGTCACCAACGTCCGTATTATATAATGTCGGACCTCGTCCGGTTCATAAGTGCATGATATAAATCAAATCGCGTAAGCGTGTACGTAATTACACCAAAACGTTACATATACTTAGAATATTACAAAACTAAATAAACGTAATTACAAGTAGTTTAGGCACTAATTAAAGTCCTAAATTGGCGGGTGTTACACTACGTCCGTTCGATCGTGCATCATTGATGGATACCTAACGTGTTCTCAAAGGTAGTTGATTTGAAAAGAAGATATAAGTTAGCTTTTACTTGGGGCAACGAGTATGAAGAACAAGATCATACCGAGCACTCAATTTAAGATTCTTGTTCTAGATATTAATTATATGTAATTAATTGCATACATGTTTTATTGAGAAAAATTATTAATCTTGGCTAAGGGTTTGTTTTAATATGAAAATTGTTTTATAACGCTTTCACATACAATTGTATTAAATTGTTAAAAAAAATCAAATTTTGTAACGTGCAATTGCAACTAAAACCCTTCAACTTCAAAACAGGGATTAGTAGTGTATCATTCATGGCTAAATTTTGATGGTGTATGAATTACCACCCTTTAAATTATGTAAGTATACAACGAAATTATTCTTTGTTAACTTAATTACTTAAATAAGTATATTATTTCCCTTTAAATTGATTAATTTCTTATATAATTTGATTGTTTAAACTTTAAAGATAATTTAAAATAATAAGTTGGTTAATGATCAATCATTTTCATGTAAAGATAATCTCACTTTTCACTAGTTATATTTGTGTTAAATTAATTAAACAAGTTGAAATCAGTTAGCATCGCGACCAATTTATCAACGTGTTACAAGAAATGAAATTAGTTAAAACAAAAAAAATGTCATTGTAAAATTACGTTATCAAAATATCAATCCCTACAACAACTCATCATGAGACGCGACGCGTAAGACACGAATTTAAGTTTTAGCATTTATGTATAACCTATTAGGATTTTTCTAAACATAGCCCTTAGGACTATCGTTAACACGCATAAAAGTGTTGTACAATAGAATAACTGCCACCTTAAAATAAATAAATAACCGCCATGTATAACACTTTTATGCGTGTTAACGATAGCCCTAATAACTACCGAATCTCATAATTTGATATCATGTTAAAATATAGAAAGGAAAAAATAACACTTCTTAAAAACAACTATAAATAGAGATAATCGTAAGACGACGAAGGATACTTCATATACAATATCATCTCCAGTTCCTACGTCATATATCCCAGCACAATCTTCCCCGTCCCCGCTCTTATCTTTGTTGTACATCTGTAATTTTGATAGGGATGAAGATAACATCGTGAACTCGAAGACTTCTCTATATATAGATTTTTCTTTCTATGTACTTTTTCATGTATTTAAGTGAACTTTAAATAATTTTATACGTTTTTTGATATGACACAAACTAAAGAGATTAAGGCCAATATACTTCGTATAACCTTTTAATGACTTTTTAAACCAAATAGTCAGATTTACAATATCTAAAATTTAATGTGTTAAATAAAAAATCAACATTTTTATACCAAAAACGAATTTAAAAATTCCATGGAGTAATTAGAATGTGACATTGTGATCTTTATCAACGTACCTTTTGCACTAAAATAGTGCAAAAGTGTATAAAAACTCGCTCCAATGTAAGCACTAAATACTGTACTATTTTAGTGCAGTGGCAAATAGTGTTTAGTGTTGCACCAAATATAATGTTGCACTAAACACTATTCACATAAAACAATAATATTTATAATAATTAAAATATATTTATATGATTATTAATAGGGATGAGCAAAAATACCAAAATACCGAAACCGAACCGGTACCGAACCGGACCGGTACCGAACCGGTACCGACCGTTACAAATGGTACGGTATTCGGTTTTAGATTTGGGGCAAAAAAAACCCGGTACCAACCGGTCGGTACCGGTTCGGTACCGGTTGGTACCATGCACACCAAAATACCTAAACCGAACCGGAACCGCACCGGACCGGTACCAACCGATACAAATGGTACGGTATTCGGTTTTTGATTTGGGACAAATTAAAAACCGGTACCAACCGGTCGGTACCGGTTCGGTACCGGTATGGTACCACGCTCACCCCTAATTATTAATTATAAATTTGTCATTAATGTTATTAAAATTATCAAATATAATGTTTGCTATTATATTTATCAAAGAAACTTCATATTTTTCATAAAATATTCATTTATATTTTCAAAATTTTAAATATAATGATCGTTATTACATTTCTTATTATAGTTTAATAGTTATATAAAAGTTTTAATACTATATTGTTGAATTGTGTATTTGAAATTAATTAAAAATGATTTAGTGTAAAGATTTAATGCATCACATTGGAACAACTTTATTTTAATGCAAGTATATTCTTTAAATATTCTATTTATTACACTAAAATAGTGTAAGATGCACTAAAATAATGCAAACATTGGAGATGCTATTATCAACATGGAATATTAATAATCATTAAATACTTTTTTTATTATCTTAAGTTTAAAGCTTAACTAAACAAACAACGATGGTTACCAAATTCCAATATCGTGTAGAAGATTCTCTTACCTACATCGATTGTTTCATTGTTTGTACAAAAAGTAACCGAAAGGTAACAGTAACTCCAACTTTCAGTTACAGTTTTTTAGGGACCAAATCAACCAACTCCCAAAACTCCAAGGACCAAAACTGTAAACTAACAATAGTTGTACCAGCATCCATCCATCGATACATATACTCTCCCAAAAAATATAAGATACATTTACTTACGGAAAAAAATTTTCATTTTTCCTTTTTTGTTTTTTAGAAAATGGGTAGTGTTTTATTTCTTTAGAAAAGTAATGAAAACTTAGAATATGCGTTCAAATGTGGGGGGATGGAGTTTCCTTTTTCCAATAGATGGTGAAAATGAAAACTTGAAAAACCATCAAAAGTAGTTTTCAAACTTTTAATTATAAAAGTGAAATTAGGTTCGCGTTTAGTTACATAAAACTCCCTCACCTTTTTAGAAAAGTTTTCTAACAAAATTTCTCATTCTCCTTTTTATAACCAAGAAGTTTGAAAATTCCTTTTTATGGTTATTTAAGTTTCCATCACTATTTTCTATTGAAAAAATAAATTTCAATCCGTCACATTTAAACGTATTAATCTAAATTTTAATTGTTTTTCTAGAAAAGTAAAAAAAATTCGCTACCTAAAAAAACGAAAAATGCAAAATGCAAAACTCACTCCCTTAGGGCGCGTTTAGTTACATAAAATTTCTCCATTTCTATTTCTCTAAAGAATGAGACGTGTTTTACCTCTTTAGAAATGTATGGAAAATCTAAAAAACATGCTTAGTTGTAAGAGATGGAGTTTTACTTTTCCAAGGAAGAGTAGAGATGGAAAACTTTGAAAACCATCAAAAGTAGTTTTCAACTTTGTTGTTATAAAAAGGAAAATAAGAATTTTCCTTTTCTTAGAAAAGTTTGTTAGAAAACTCGAATTTGAACACGTTTTCTAATTTTCTTGTTTTCTTTGAAAAAATTTTCTGAAAAAGTAAAGAGTTTTCTGTAACTTAACGCACCCTTAATCTCTCTCTTTCCCTTTATCTTTCTTCATTATCTCTTTGCATTTGATTGGTGGCATCATTTTGTAAAATTTGTAAACTACTTTTGTTTCAACATTTTTTGTATTTATAGTCAATTTGGAGTTTAATCGTTTGTTTGATGGTCTAAATAGTCATTTAAGGCATTTAGAGAAGTACATTGTTGTTGGAGCTAATCAGAATCAATCAACCCGTTGTGAAGGATCTAGGTCGAATTCAAAGAAGTTAATAAGTGATGGGCTTACAATCGGCGTTGCTTTTTTTTTTTTTTTTCTTCCTTTCCTTTTTTAACGGTTGATGTTACTCCAAAATCACGACATATATATTTCAATGAGAAAAATCAAAAGTTTTTTAGTAGTAGTTGAGAGTGAGATAAAAGTGATGAAACATGATTTAAGAAAAAAAAAAAAAAAAAACTAATATAACGTCGTAAAAGTTGTGGGCTTCACTATAGTAGATGCTTGATCTCATATGTCACCATTAAAAAAAGAATTTCATTAATTTATATATAATAAAGTTGATTTATCTCTAAAAGTTATTAGGATAAAAATAAAAAAATAAACTAATATAGTAGTGTTTAATTACTTAATACTTTTACTAATTAGTTTTTATACTGATATAAAGGGAAAATCACAAATTAGATCCTTTGACCAAACTCAATTAACAAAATAATCCCTTAACTTTTGTTTTTATGAAACTAATCCAACTATTCGCGCTATAAAAGACGTGAACGGCGCGAACGAGTAAAATAAGGCAATTAAATCAATAAGTCAGACTCACAAGCCTGATTATTTTAAAAATTGGTTGGCCCAGCGCTTGTCAGTGTGTTTAACATCCTCCTGACTGTTATGGTAATTTCTTAATTTTAAATTGATTATTTAAATATTTTAGAAATTACTTGATATTAATTGTTTAATTGTGAAACTGGAATAAATAGGTCAATTTACTTATTGTGAATAGTAAAATATTAGTTGCTTTAAACTGATATAGTTGACGGTAAAAAAAATAAAGTAATTGAAATCGCAATTGGTTTTAGGTTCCAGACAATAGGTTTAGAAGGGGAATGTTTGACGCACTGTAACTCTGATATGTTTTGTGATAAACAAAAGTTTAGAATTATATAACACCTCGATTATGTAGTATGTGTGTTGTGGTTTTAATTGTTTTAAACCGTGATGTAACAAAGTTTGAAAATGTTGTGTTCATTATATATAATGTATAGTAATAAAGTATGTTTTCAATTTACGCTTCCGAGATAAATCATATAATATTAATGTACTGAATTGAGCACAAGTTTGGGCGAATTGAGCATTAAGTATGGTATCAGAGCACAAGTTTGGGCGAATTGAGCATTGTAAAGTGTTCAATCCCAAATTTTGTTTGTGTTAAGTCAAACATTCCTGGTTATGGGATTTAGCATTGTATGTGAATCGTTTAGTAGGTAGGTACTAACGATTAACGAGTTGTGAGCTGCTAATGTGATTACAGATATGGCAGATAACAAGCAACCGACCATTACCCCTAATGATGCCTCCAGGACTGAAGTTCCTCCTGAGACTCATGATGATAGACCTGGTCAGGCTGGTACTTCTTTCTCCGCCGGTGAAGAAATAGATAAAGATGAGTATGTTCTTCAACTAGAGGATAAATTACAAACACTCAAGAAGTATAAACAACTGATGGAAATTGGAACGTCTCAGCCCCTTTCTCAGCCACAGCAACTTGTATTTGGTACTGTTCCACCATCTTTGGTGTCCACATTTCCAACATCTACATCAGTTCTGTTTTCTTCTTCTGGGCCATTTGATTATCGGATTCCTATGTTTCCACCACCTCAACAGAATAAGGTGTGTTCTTTTAAAACTCATGGCTAGTAAACCGTCTGAATATTAGGGTAGTTCAAATCCTTCTGTGACTTTGGATTGGTTGAGGGATACTGAAAGAAAATTTGACGTTTGTCGCTGTGAAGAAGAAGTTAAAGTTCCGTATGCTGTTCAACTTCTGAAAGGACAAGCCATGACTTGGTGGGATTCACTTACTGCAGCCCTGACACCTCAGCAAAAAGAATCTATACGATGGTCAGATTTTTATAACGAGGTTTGTAAGCAGTATTGTTCTGACTTTGACATGTCCCGTATTAGACGAGATTTTATGGAATTGCATATGACAGATAAAATGTCTATTGATGAACTGATTTCACAGTTTTCTGAGAAATTAAGGTTTGTTCAACAGTGGGTTCCGGATGATAAAACCAGAATAGAATACTTTGTTGGTACTTTACCACCCAGTTACCGGACTACAGTAAGATTAGCGGGTTCTCTTTCACAGGCTTTCAATCTTGCTCGATCAGTAGATAGTGATTTGAGAGCTCGTGATGAACAGAACAAGGATAGATCCTCTCAGAAATCTAGAGGCGATTCCTATGGCAAAGGCAAACAAAGATGGCAGAGCAATAAGCAGAATCGGAGGTCTAGTGATAAAAGTGGTACATCTGAAAAATCTACTTGGTGTAGCACTTGTAAATCTAAGCATACTTGACCATGTACTGCACAGACAAATAAGTGTATTAAATGTGGTGAGCTTGGACAAGAGTTTAAAGATTGTAAGTATCCAAACTATGTTTGTTGGAACTGTAAGAAAGAAGGTCATCGAGCTGGTGCTTGTCCTGAGGCGAAAAGACAGGGCTCCGGTTCGATCGGGAGTTCGTCATCTTCCGGGCAAAAGCGGAAGAATCCGCCATGGGCAGCAAGTAGGGCATTTCAAATGACAGTTGATGAGGCTGTCCACACAGATGATGTTATTACTGGTACTTTTCTTATAAACTATGTACCAGCACGTGTATTATTTGATTCATGATCAAATTGTTCCTTTATATCTGTGAGTTTTTGTGATAAACTGAATTTGATCCCTACTGTGATTACTAAATCTGTTGAAGTAGAAATAGCTTGTGGCAAATTGGTTCCTGTTACTACCTCGTTGACTGGAGCTAGTATTATGATAGAGGGCCATACTTTCCCTGTTTCATTGTTGTTGATGTGATGGCACCTGAAAGCGTCGATGTCGTTGATGGTAAATAATCGGGCGCCAACAGGGGTTTTAAAATATATAAATAGCGGGGTTTAATTATACGTACTACCTACTCTGGTTAGCAAGCGGTAAGTATGACCTAAGATCGTTCTATGAATCGAAACGTGTGGGTGATTAAAGCTGGTGCTTTCGGTAGGGAAGTATTTAGGATGGGACAAAGTAGGTAGGTTTGGAGGTTTTCAACTAAAGACAAATAATTAAAATGCAGGAAAGTAAATTGCAGGAAATTAAAATACAGGAAAGCAGATAAAGATAAATATGTGATTGTTGAGACTTTGATAATTACTCTTTCGGGATGACAGATTAAATAGGGACATAACTTAATATAATAAATAAACTATTAGGTGTAAACTCTAGAACCCTACCAACTAATTTTCCCATTGGCATGTCACTAGGAACTAGGTTATCGTGATTTTGATCGGAGCAATACGCAAACTTCCAATACTTATCTAGTTGAAAGATAAGCAACCTATCTTGGTTTATACCGAGGTGCATGAATTAACAGCGTATCATCTCATAGGTCCGACCGTTCTTAACCCCTAAGATAGCTTACTATTCTATTAACATGCAGATTAATAACTTTGTATGTTTAGACCGTCGATTTTGTAAGACTTAGTGTTTTAAGGATTCTAAGTCGATATGACTTTACTCTTATTCCTAAGCCCTGATATTATTCATTAAGGTTCTGATTACTTCGACTTATGACTTAAATCTCTCCTTTTCAAACAGTTATACATCCCTGGATTATTCGCAGTTTATTAAAACATGTTTCATATGCAGACCATGCCTTTCAGTAATTAGACAGTGTACTTTACATGGTAGTTCCACAGCTTCTTACATCCAACATACGGTCGAGAGCAATTGATAGTGAAAGTGACACTCTAAACTAACTAAATGTAAAGCAGTGCAGAAATGTAAACCTAATATGTACAACGAGTGGTTTCACTGTGTCTTACTTATTGCATGTCATGGGCACAGATAACTACTTACCATAATTAAGGTTGATCAGGTCCTAATTACTAGGTTGCAGTCACGTGGATAACCAGAAAGGGTACTCCATAAATTAAACTTAAGCTCATAAAGTCTTAACAGTACAAAGGTTACTAATTCCTATTCATTCTGATCGTGTTTTACGAACATTACTTTATAGTGTATTGACTTTCGTAGGATACACCAGTTAGTTGTGAAGTTGTATTATCCTTTTGGAATTCCAACTGTTAAACCAGAGCTGATTCCAGTGATATAACTACCTTCGGTCGTTTACTGACTTCCATACGTTTGTACTCCGCTTGAAAGCGTTTCCAGTACTATATCAAGTAAACAGTCGAATAGGGGCCGTTATATCACTTTACGATTATCGTACACTAACTATGTAACGTCATCCCTACTTAAATTATCTACATCATCAACAATCAAAATAATAAACTACTCGCAATTCATGGCAACAAATAAATCACATACAAGATAATAATGCATATTAAAATACGAAATAAAACAAGTATGATAAAGGTTTAGATATCACCCGGAAATTAATGCGTAGCAGCGTATTATTATGATTGACAACTCTTTCGCACGTACAAAGATAAATCTCCAATTCCCTAGCGTTCGTTCTAGCCTGTATATTAATCCGTAGATTAATTACAATAATCCTAGAATGAGAAAAACTATAAAATACAAGAGAATTTCAAGAGTGGAATTTTGAGAGTAAGTAAGAGTGTGAAAAAGAGAATGTGTTGAAATGAAACCATTGGCCTCCTATTTATAGGTGAAATCCGGATCATGTTAGCATCTTGAGGAGCACATTAGCAAAAGGTGTAAAAGTTAGTGGCACATGTACCCTAAAGCGTGTAAAGGTGTAGCACATTTACCCTAAAGTTGCGGAAAGGTGTGGCACCAGGTACGAGGCGAGTACAGGAAAGGACCAAAAAGCGACCGGGGTACGGGCGGCAGGAAGCCGGCGGCGGCTGGCTGGTGGCCGGCGGCGGCTGGCAGCCTGCCGTCCCGGTTCGCCGTCTTTTGCTTCGTTTCTTGATTCGTGCGTGTTTTCTTCGGTATGCCTCCGTTTGCATTGATTCTTTTTTTGTTGGATTCGTTTTTAAAAAACGAAGACTTTGATGAAAAGAAATCCCAAAAATATGTCTCTGAACTTTAGATGTGTCGTGCGAATCATTTGAATCTTTGGCGATTCTTCTTCTGTTGGATTCGTATTTTGAAAACGAACATCTTGGAAAAGAGAAATCTCAGTGGTGGGTACTTTGTCTCTAAATCTTGTTTTGATGCCTTGAATCTTCGACTGTGCGTGAAATCTTCGTTTCTCGCCCATTTTTAGTGATTTTTCTCGAGCTTCCGTGTTTTCACCTTCTTGGCACAATACCACTGATTTAAGTGATAATTGAGCTTGTATGCCAAGAATTAGTCTTAAATGAGAGAGATATCGGTAGTAAAAACATGACTTTTTACGCGATATCATGATGCCAATCCCTAGTTTCGATGTGGTTATCGGTATGGATTGGTTAAGTCATAATAGGGTCAGTATAGATGGCCATAACAAGTTGATAAAACTCCCTATTTCTGAAGAGTCATTCGTTGTGGCTCGAGGAAAATGGGAGAAGAGGCATGTTCCTTTAATCTATATGATGAAAGCTAGGAAATCTTTGTCTAAAGGTTATGAGTCATACCTAGCTTATGTTATTGATGCCAAATTAGAAAAGAAATCTCTTTCTGATGTCCGGTTTGTTTCTAAATATCCGGAGGTATTTTCCGATGAATTACCTGGGTTGCCCCCTGTAAGAGAGGTTGAATATCATATAGACCTTATTCCTGGTTCAACTCCAGTAGCTAAAGCTCCGTATAGGTTAGCTCCTTCTGAAATTCGTGAAATGATGACACAGATCCAGGAATTGTTAGATAATAAGGGGTTTATTAGACCGAGTTCTTCCTCGTGGGGTGCACCAGTTTTGTTTGTTAAAAAGAAGGATGGTGCTTTCAGAATGTGCATTAATTACCGTGAATTGAATAACCGAATAGTAAAGAATAAGTATCCACTGCCTAGAATAGATGATTTGTTTGATCAGTTGCAGGGATCGTCTTATTATTCTAAAATTGATTTGAGGTCAGGTTACCATCAGGTTCGTGTTCGTGCAGAAGATATTCCTAAAACTGCTTTTCATACAAGGTATGGTCACTATGAATTTTTGATCATGCCATTTGGATTGACAAATGCACCTGCAGTTTTTATGGATTTGATGAACCGTGTGTGTCGGCCTTTTCTTGATAAATTTGTTATTGTCTTCATTGATGATATTTTGGTTTATTCGAAATTCGAGTCTGAACATGAAATGCATTTGAGAATAGTTCTGGAAACTTTGAAAAGAGAACACTTATATGCTAAGTTTTCGAAATGCGAATTCTGGATTCGAGAAGTACAGTTTTTGGGACATATTATCTGTAATGACGGGGTTAAAGTTGATCCGTCTAAAGTTGAAGCTGTCATAAATTGGAATGTTCCAAAGAATCCTTCTGAAATCAAAAGTTTTCTTGGGCTAGCTGGGTATTATCAAAAATTCATTAAAGACTTTTCAAAGATTGCTGGTCCGTTAACAAAATTGACACGTAAAGATGTTAAGTTTCAGAGGGATGAACAACAGGAGATAGCCTTCCAAACTCTGAAACAGTTGTTGTGTCAGGCTCAGGTGTTAGCATTGCCTAATGGGTAAGATGATTTTGTGGTATTCTGTGATGCATCTTATGCTGGTTTGGGTAGTGTTCTGATGCAGCGGGATATAGTGATTGCTTATGTTTCTCGTCAGCTTAAACCGCATGAAAGAAATTACCCTACTTACGATTTAGAACTTGCAGCTGTAGTGTTTGCTTTGAAAATCTGGAGACATTATTTGTATGGTACGAAATTTTTAATTTGTACAGATCACAAGAGTATTCAGTATATGTTTACTCAGAAAGAACTTAATATGCGTCAACGGCGATGGTTGGAATTAATTAAAGACTATGATTGAAAAATTCGATATCATCATGGTAAGGCAAATATTGTTGCTGATGCATTGAGCCGAAAAGAAACTTCTGACAGATTGTATTTTATGAGATTGGAGGTTTCCTCGGGTTTGATAGATCAGATAAAAGCTGCACAGTTGGAAGCTTTGATGGATCATAATTTGAAGTCCGATATTATGTTGAAAAGAAAAGATCTGTTATTGGACGATTCTAGAGGCTTGAAAACCTTTCAGTCTCGTGTGTGGATTCCTTTGTTAGGTGGTCTTCGAGATTTGATTTTGACTGAAGCTCATAAATCTCGGTTGTCTATTCATCCAGGAAGTAAAAAGATGTATAATGATTTGAAACCTTTATATTGGTGGCCTACGATGAAAATGGACGTGGCTTGATTTGTAAGTTCTTGTCATATTTGTTCACAAGTCAAAGCCGAACACTAGAAACCTTATGGGTCATTGAAACAGTTGGAAATTCCTGAATGGAAGTGGGAACACTTGACTACGGATTCTGTGACTAAGCTTCCGAGAACGTCACGTGGCAATGATATGATTTGGGTTATTGTAGACAGATTGACGAAAAGTGCTCATTTTCTGGCTACTAGTGAAACTGCATCTTTGAGCAAGCTTGCACAGTTATATGTTAAGGAAATAGTCTCGATACACGGTATTCCATTATCAATTGTTTCTGATAGAGATTCTCGGTTTATCTCTCGGTTTTGGCAAAGCTTACAGCATGAATTAGGTACCAGAGTGAATCTCAGTACTGCTTATCATCCTCAGACCGATGGTCAATCAGAGAGAACTATTCAGACTTTGGAAGATATGCTTCGTGCTTATGTGATTGAGTATGGAGGTTCTTGGGATTCTCACCTACCATTGATTGAGTTTGCTTATAATAACTCATATCATTCTAGTATTGGTATGCCTCCCTATGAAATGTTATATGGGCGTCGTTGTAGAACCCCTACGTGTTGGTTATAGTCAAACCCTGGGTCAACTGTGAAGTTAGAGACTGAAGAAAAAGGCACTTGCACAGATCAGTATTTTAAAAGAATCTATGTATGTTTTAAGGGTGTCAAAGATGGGTGGCAAGATGGTTGTAGGAGGATAATTGGACTGGATGGATGCTTTCTTAAGGGGCAAGTTGAGGGTGAGTTGCTGACTGCTATGGGAAGGGATGCTAACAACCAAATGTACCCCATTGCCTGGGCTATTATGAATGTGGAAAATAAGGACAACTGGTGTTGGTTCCTAGCTTCTTTGTGTGATGACCTGCAGCTGTACAATGGCCATTATGTCAGTATAATATCAGACGGGCATAAGGTATGTATCTAGTTAATTGCACTGTTAGTACTTGCATAATATTTTGATCTGCTGCCACAAATATCAATATATAAACATTGTTTGTTATGCAGGGTCTGATTGAAGCAGTAAAAACATGGCTACCTGAAGCAGAAGTGTGACACTCCTCCAAATTAGGTATATAATTATACTTAATTACATGCATTTCTTACGCTAATTCCCTACGATTGTGTTAACATAAACTTTTGATGTGATGTGAGTCTAGCGAGCCCAAAACAATAATACATGAAGTATTACATAAATTGTGATTTATAAAATTACTCGATTTTTAGCTGAAAAGTTACCGAATACGCGTCCGAATAAATGCGACAAAATAAATAACGAAAGTTGGTGACAAAATATATAATTAATAATTCGATTATTAATTACGAGTATTTATATATCTATAACATATAGATAAAGTGGTTCAAATATACGTTTAACATAAAACGTATTATAACACGAACAGAAACAATTCTAAAACGCGCATACGACGTCGAATCATAAAAATACAAATTTTCTCGTTCGTTTGGAAGAAGTTAGAACATTACTTCAAAATATGAGATCCTAAATTTACTGAAAATTGGCGCTCAATTAACTGCGCGCAGTAAAATGTACAAAAATGTACAACTATCAAAAATAATGATAACCTCATTATTCTGAAAACATATTACGAACCAGGAGAGCATCTACAAAATAAAAATATAAAATGTTAAATTTTATATTGCTATAATTATACCCGTACTCGAGATTGGTGGGACAAAAATCCCACCAACCTACAATAATGCAGGAGACAGATGGTTTTTAAAACCATACTCCCTCCCTCTCTGTGATCTTCGACACTTTCACCCACACCCAATCATTTTCCATTTTTCTTTCTCTCATTCACAAACAAATTAACAACATCAGAGGCAACATCACAAAGGCAGCAGCAGTAGTAGTAAAACAACAAGATCAGGGGCATCCATCATCACCACCATCGTCATTTTCATCTTCATCATTATCACCATCAATTCTTTGTAAGGAAACACCTCCCTTTTTGATTTCTTTACTCAAATATCGTTATATAACATGTTTAAACATCACAATCTATGTATATAAACAACAAATATGAAAGATTGATGATTGATTCTTGGAATGGGTTTTTAAAAACCAAAACTTTAAAACCAAAATCGTTGTATGAAAACTTGTTAAAATGAAGTTATAATGTGTAAAAACGACACATAACACTTATATGAACATTTGGTATTGATGTATAAACGATTTAGAACCAAATGATCGAGCATATGTGTTGCTCTGCTACGAACAGACTCTGCGATCATGATGAATACGGCGGATTCCTTTGAATCCGGCGTATTCATAATTAAAAACCAAACGAATCCGGCGGATTCAAGGGAATCCGGCGGATTCCAGTGTCCGACCCGCACACAAATCTTCGGCTAAAACGATGAACGAGTAAAAGACACGGGTGAATACGGCGGATTCAAATGAATCCGGCGTATTCCAAAGCTTCACACGAACTATCTGATGAACACACACGAATTCGGCGTATTCGATTCAATCCGGCGGATTCCCCCGAACTTGATTGAATACGGCGGATTCACTCGAATCCGGCGTATTCCGATTTTTGACTTAAATCCGGCGGATTCTTTTAAATCCGGCGGATTCCCGAGTCTGGCCAACAACTTGACTTTTAATTTAAAACACAAAACAATGCCGTTAACGACTACAATTGTACAAGACATATACGAGACATGATAAATTGTTGAATGACACTATAAAACGAGACAAACTATGATTACGGACATTGGACTTATTTAATGCGTACGAACAATAATATATATATATGCGAGAATATATATATATGCAACTATATAAGTATATATATATATATGCTTACACATTTTGGACGATTCGACAAACAAACATAACTTGGGAAATTATTATTTATTTTCAAACAACAATCATCAACGACATACACAAACTTAAGAAATTGATAATTTCTTCAAACAAACGAACTATTAACGTAAGTAAAATATAGTACTTATAGTTAATACATTATTGTGTATAGGTTGACTACGTTTGGGCTACGCTATCTTATCTCGCTAGCATTCACATCCGAGCACCTACAGTGAGTTCACAAACCCCTTTTAAATGTTTTAATGTTTTAAAACCTCGGGGTGGAAAGCATAGAAATCGTATGTATATTTGCATGCGACAACTGATTTAAATACTAGATGTATTTACTTAAACTATTGATGAAATGTGATTTCATACTGAAATTGATTAAATACTGTATGTATTTGCTGAAATTGTTTATGAAGAGGTACTTCATACTTGAACTGTTTGTGAAAGGGTATTTCACACGACGATTTGAACTAGGTTTTATGAAATGTTTTTCATAACTATTTTGGGAATTTGGGCAACGAATCTTGGTACGGATCTAGGCTGAACGATGTAGTGCATAAAAGACCTTATGGCTACAGACTATAACCATTAGCTAGGTGACTCTAGCCACTGAGTATACGGATAGTACTATCGCCGTGACGACCCTCCTACGAATTTGGGAGCGTATACTTAATTGTCCAGCATGGCAAACAACAACAGATTAGGGTTGTGGTTTGGTTATAGGGTTAGATCGGGTTACCTTACTTGACAGGTTTAGCTCACCTTTCAAGGGATCACCGTCTAAATATTCCCACTAAACTAATGATTAGGAAAGGATTTCCTACGTACACTGATTTGGAAATGTTAATCTTTATTTAGGTTAACTTGTGTTTCCTACTGATAACTGATTTGGGAAATGTTATTTGTTAATAACTTGTGTTTCCTACTGATAACTGATATGGGAAATGTTATTTGTTAATAACTTGTGTTTCCTACTACCACTATAACTGATTTGGGGAAATGTTATTTGTTAATAACTTGTGTTTCCTACTACCACTATAACTGATTTGGGGAAATGTTATTTGTTAATAGCTTGTGTTTCCTACTTGACAAACAACACTATTTGGAAATGTTATTCTTAAATGATTAACTTGTGTTTCCTACATAACAAACAAACTTGTGAATTCACTCAACAATTTTGTTGACGTTTTACTCTATGTTTTTCAGGGAATTAGCAGCGTAAGTAAGATCTGCATGCATTATCAGGACGGACTACCCTGGACTTGTTAGGATGCCACTACTTTTGGGACACTTGGATTTCCTCTGTATAACTGCAATTATTGCAGTCATACCTATGAAATCTACTTTTGATATTATGTATTTCATGAAATACTGATTTCAACTACTACTATTACTGTTATCACTTCTCCAGTGGTAATTATTTGTAAAAATTTTAACTAATGGCATCTTAATCTATTTCGTTCTGCGATAATCATATGCTCTGAGTATGTATGTAACTGCTGGTTGTGTATTACTGCTCGCAGCCCCGCCACGTCACTAAGCTTCCGCGATTTACTCTTGTTAACTGTAATTACCGTTTGGCGGGGTGTGACAAGAAGATCGACAATGCACTAGGCATATCTACCAAAACTTTAAGAAGAGATGGTCAGGAGTTGAGTTCAAAAGCCTATTCTGGGTTGCAGCCTCAAGTATCATAGTGAGTAGGTTTGAAGGAGAAATGGAGCAAATTAAACACCTGGACAATGCTGCCTACAACTACTTGCTTGAGAGGGATCCAAACTCATGGTGCAGGGCCTTCTTTGCTATGGACAGATCATGTGCTGCACATGAGAATGGATTATGTGAGAGTTATCATAGATCTATTTTAAAAGCTAGACAGAAACCAATCATTACAATGCTTGAAGAAATAAGGTTGTACTTGATGCAAAGGATTTACTGTATGAAGGTGAAGTCAAGGGAACTGGAGGATTCAATCTGTCCTTCTATCAGGAAGTACATTGAAGAGCAGAAGCTGAAGCAAAGGTACATTTATTAAATTTGTCCTTCAACTTTTATTCAATATGTCTTTGTATTCATGGTGTATGTTTGTTGTTTACATTAGGGATTGGGTAGTGTACCAGAGTGAGTTTCAAGTGTTTGAAGTTAGAAGTGCTTATCAATCATACGGGGTAAACTTAGAGAATAGGAGCTGTGAGTGTAGGTTGTGGAATTTGAGTGAGATTCCTTATGTTCATGCTGTAGCAGCATACATCTATTGTCATAAGGAACCAGAGGAGGGGGTTAGCCCATGGTTAAATAAAGAGCACTGGCAGAACACATATGCTTATTCTATTAAGCCAGTAAAAGGTAGTGAAAATTGGGTCAAGACTGGTCTACCTCCAGTGGTGCCTCCTATCCATAGGAGAATGCCAGGAAGACCCAAGAAGAAAAGGATAAGGCACACATCAGAGAATGATCACCAAGTAAGCCGAGTTGGTAGGGTTATGACATGCCATAACTATTGGGAAAAGGGTCACAACAAACAATTTTGCTCAAATCCAGCTAGGTGATGTGTAAAACCTAGTTATAAAATTAAACAAAGAAATACTGATCGTTAACTATTACACAACTGAGGTAAGTATACCCTATCGTGTATAGTATAGCTACAGTAAGTCCAAGTTCGTTCCACAGGGATTGTGAATTTAAGAATAAAAACTAAATGTAATTAACTTAGTACAGAAAAGACTTGGGTTTGTTGTGACCGAATTGTCACGTTGCTTAACAACTAAATTTAATAAACGAAAGCAGGTGGACTCAGGAAGAATCAGATTGAGATTATGGACTTAACTCAGAAATTTAGAACAACATTCACTTGGATTACTTCACTAATGATTTCGGGGTGTAATTAAGGACCAGTTTATCTGATTATGCATTTGTTAATCTTAATTAAGCTAGGTTTAACATTCGTCATTACCTATATCTTAATCTCAATTAACTAACTTACAGTTTAATCTAGTGAAAGACGTTCGTCAAAATCACTATCTCGCACGTTTGAGTTTAATTCATTAACCTATTCCAAATCTACGTTCGCAATGTTTGGCCGATTATTCATAGACAAATTCTCGGAATCAATTATTGTTTAACAAACATCCGCTATAATCAAACAAAAATTAACCAATCAATCAGTTAAATCCAATTAAACTCAAATACGCAAGGTTCACAATCAAACGTAAACTAAATGCATTTATAAACTCAAATGATCACCCCTAATCAATTAGTTAATTCATCCAAGTGAACGCACAATGATTTAGCCACTCATGTTCAAACTAAAGCAATCAATCTCAATTATAAAAATAAAAGAAAACATGATTTAATGTAAAGATAATGTAAACCGAATGATTACAATTGTGTTGATGATCGATAGTCGAACCCTCGTGATTAACGTGATGATTTGCTCCTCAAAACGCTTGAAAAACCCTTGAAAAGCTCTATAATTCGTAAGACAAGAAGAGGTTCCAAAAGTGGGGTATAAAGGGGTATTTATATGGTAACAAAGTTAGGGTTTTTTTTTCAGATTCGCATTGCGCCGCAACCCGAATCATTGCGCCGCAACCCGCCATGGTGTTTCCTTCAATCAGCTACTGAGCTGCAATTGCGGCACAACTCCAAATATTGCGGCGCAACTCGCCTGTTTCCAGAATTTTGCCTTCGTTTCTTGACTCTACACTTACTCGGTCCATTCTTTACCATCTTTTGAGTCTTTTATCATCCAATCTCGACATTTTTCTTCACATAATGACCAATGAACCTATAATCAATAATATACTCTATTAAGTATCGAAAGTTCATTAAATTAACCACAAAACAACTATAAAAGTGATAATATCGCGTATGATAAACATGTATAAAATGAGCGATATCAAATTCCCCCACACTTGAACTTTGCTTGTCTTCAAGCAAACTAAAACTAAACTACTAATATTCTACATCACTAATCCAACTATGATTACTTATAAACATAAAACTAATATTTAAAAATTAAAATACTAAAATTAAAAATCCGTTTCCGATTTCTAAAATTTAAACAATTTAATTAGCATGGATAACTATTTTGTACAATAATGGAATAAATTCCTTTATTATTATTCACGTAATATATAGCTCATCAACAATTACTAATATTGTTGTCCACTTAAACAATATATACTCATATTTCTGAAAACACTTTTATTGTTAGGATGTATATTACATATGATCCCCACTTATGATATACCCCTAAAATTTAGTCATGCACTTTACTTTATATTTAAAATAAGTATACAAAAACCATTTTTATGAATCAAGACATTGGTGACAGGTCTGCATTTTCATGCAACAAAACGACATAACTTGATTCAAGTAAAGCAAACCCTTTTTAAATCAAACCAGCGGTGACAGGTCTATACCTTAGTATAACAGAGCGACATAGTTTGATTATTTTAGGAATCTTAATTTTAAAGATTTTATATTTCTTTTGCTTATTTTCTGGAATACTAATATGAGACCAGGTCTGTATTTTCATACAACAGAGGAAACAACTAGTAAACCCCCAAATGGTTTCATATAAATATTAAAAATATAAAATATTGCATGCTAAATCTAGGAATTAAGACTTTTTGTCATACATCATAGTATGTTTACCATAAAGTAATATACAAGTTTAAAATTTATTTCTTAAAATTCAGAAATTTTCATATAGATTGTCTATCAGTACATCGTATAATGGAACTATACATCATTTATTATTATTTTAAATTATATGTACAAAAAGTTTAATCCATGTTAAAGTCTAAACTTTTAAAAATAAAAACAAACTTTTAATAAAACTATTTTAACTAATAAATACTTAGTCTCAAAACTTAAAAATAAACCCTTTTTTTAAAAAAAAGTATAATTTCAAAAAGATACAACAAAACCTAAGAACAAGTAAACTTCTTTTCGACCCCCATCCCCACACTTAAGTTGTACAATGTCCCCATTGTACTAAACAGAATAAAATCATAGTGAAAATGAGAGAAAAGAAGTAGAACAGTAAAACTCCCCTTATTTCTCTTGAAAAGTCCAACAGCATGCCGGGGTCCAACAGCATCCCAGCACCCACACCACATTCAAGTCCGTGTCATCCAGCATCACTCAAAAGCACAGCACACAAAACAAAAAAAAAAACATAACATATATAAAATAATTAAGTACATAGTTCAAACAGAAAAATAAATCCTAACTCACTTTCGTAGGAATCACGATTGCATTTAGCATATGCAATAAGCCTTTAAACCCCTCGGTATCCCGAGTGGACGAGTTATAGTCTCGTGAGGGTTTCCTGTGAACACACCCACAAAGTTCAAACCTTAAATTTATCAGTTCTTAGGGTAAATCACGAGTGCCTCCCACTCGTTTTCCATATCTTCCTCGTGATAATGCTTCAATCTATGACCATTAACAATGAAAGACCCTCCATCGGTCTTGTACAATTCCACATAACCGGACGGATATCCATGTTTAACCGTATATGGACCAGTCCAACGAGGTTTAAGCTTCGGTTGTTTCAATTTAAAACGAGATTGAAACAAAAGTACCTTATCTCCAGCTTTAAATTCCTTCCGCATCTTCAACTTTCGATCATGCCAAACTTTGGTCCTATCCTTATACAACTTTGAACTCTCATAAGCATTCATCCTCAATTCATCCAACTCATGCAATTGAAGAAACCTCTTCTCACCGGCTTCAACCAAATCCGTATTGCAATTCTTGAGTGCCCAATAAGCCTTATGCTCTATCTCCATCGGCAAATGACACGTTTTTCCATAGAGTAGCCGGTAAGGTGTAGTTCCAATCGGTGTCTTGTAGGCGGTGCGAAATGCCCACAAAGCATCATCCAGTTTCTTTGCCCAAACAGCTCGGTTGTCCTTAACCGTCTTCTCCAAAATCCTCTTTAAAGCTCTATTGGTGTTTTCTACTTGACCACTCGTTTGTGGGTGGTAGGAGGTAGAAAATCGATGATTAATACCATACTTCTTCAAAACCTTCTCTAGTTGTTGGTTCGTGAAATGGCTCCCACGGTCACTAATTAAAGCTTTAGGAATTCCAAACCGACAAAACAAACTTTTCAGAAAATCAATCACAACTCGGGCATCATTCTTAGGTAACGCTTTTGCCTCCGCCCATTTGGACACATAATCCACCGCAACCAGTATGTACTGACATTTATGAGATGGTGGGAACGGACCCATGAAATCTATACCCCAAATGTCAAAAACCTCACAAACTTTGATGCTTTGTTGAGGCATTTCATCTCTTTTGGAGATGTTGCCGGTTCTTTGACAAGCATCGCAAGTTTGGCAAAGAGTTTGCGCTTCCTTGAAAATGGTGGGCCAATAGAATCTTGCATCATAAACTTTTTTGGCAGTCACAGACGGTCCATAGTGTCCACCAGTTGGTCCATGGTGACACTCATCCAGAATCCTTCTAGTTTCCTCCCCAGAAACACATCTTCTAATCATACCATCAGCACAAACCCGAAACAGATACGGGTCCTCCTAGAAATAATACTTCAAGTCCGAGAAAAACTTGCTTTTCTGCTGATGGGTCATTCCTTTCCTCAAAACACCTGCAACTAAGTAATTAGCAAAATCAGCGTACCAAGGTGCTTCTTCCTCATTCTCCACATTATCTCCTACCTGCAAAAGAAATTCCTCGGGAAAGGAATCATCAATATTAGTATCACCTAGCTTATCCAGGTTTGGATTTTCCAACCTTGATAGGTGATCGGCGGCAAGGTTCTCAGCCCCCTTTTTATCTTTTATCTCAATGTCAAATTCTTGCAATAAGAGAATCCAACGAATGAGACGTGGTTTAGCATCTTGTTTGGCAAACAAATACTTCAAGGCTGAGTGGTCTGTAAAAACTACGGTCTTAGATAGGACAAGGTAAGGTCTAAACTTATCAAAAGCAAAGACAACCGCAAGAACCTCTTTTTCAGTCGTGGTATAATTTTGTTGCGCTCCATTTAGGGTCTTACTAGCATAGTAAATAGGTTTAAAATGGTTTCCCTCCCTTTGTCCTAAAACAGCCCCTAAGACGTAGTCACTAGCATCACACATCAATTCAAAAGGCTGAGACCAATCAGGTGAAACCATAATAGGTGCATTGGTCAACCTATCCTTTTAAGTCTCAAAAGCTTTCACACATTCATCATCAAACACAAAAGTGACATCTTTCTCAAGCAATTTGGTCATGGGTCTAGTGATCTTAGAAAAGTCCTTAATGAACCTACGGTAGAAACCCGCATGACCTAAGAAACTTCTAACTCCCTTAACATTGGCGGGTGGAGGTAACTTAGCAATGACGTCAATCTTTGACTTGTCAACCTCAATCCCCACACTTGACAATTTGTGTCCCAAAACAATACCCTCTTTAACCATGAAGTGACACTTTTCCCAATTAAGAACTAAATGCGCCTTCTCGCATCTTTCAAGCATTTTGTCTAAGTTAGACAAACACGTTTCAAAAGAATTTCCAAAAACTGAAAAATCATCCATGAAAACTTCCATGGAAGTCTCAATCATGTCCTGAAAAATAGCAATCATACACCTTTGAAAAGTGGCTGGGGCGTTACAAAGCCCAAAAGGCATTCTCCTATATGCATATGTACCAAATGGACAAGTAAAGGTAGTTTTCTCTTGATCTTTAGGGTCTATAGGAATTTGAAAATATCCTGAAAACCCGTCAAGAAAACAAAAGAATTCATTACCGGCAAGTCTTTCTAACATTTGGTCGATGAAAGGTAAAGGGAAATGGTCCTTACGGGTGGCATCATTAAGCTTTCTATAGTCTATACACACACGCCAACCCGTGACAGTCCTAGTGGGAACTAATTCATTTTGGTCATTTGTCACAACAGTCATACCCCCCTTTTTAGGGACACAATGGACAGGACTCACCCAAGGGCTATCAGAAATTAGGTAAATTATACCCGCATCAAGCAATTTGACTACCTCCTTCTTGACAACAACTTTCATGTTTGGGTTAAGCCTCCGTTGTCTTTGGACAACGGGTTTTACATCATCTAAAAAGTTTATTTTATGTTTGCAGAAGGATGGGCTTATCCTGGGTATGTCTGATGTACGCCAAGCAAAGGCGCCCTTGTGAGCTTTCAACTCATCAAGTAACATGCATTTTTCAGAATTAACAAGAGTAGAGGAAATTACAACAGGTAATAAATTCTCCTCTTCCAAGAAAGCATATTCCAAATGGCTTGGGAGCGGTTTCAGCTCCATGTCTCTCGGTGGATCCTCCAGTGAAGTTGTCGCGGCCTCTATCGGTCAGTCGGATTTGACTCCGGTCGTTGTTCCAACAGCAACAGAAGCGGCGGACAGTGAGTTTTAAATTTATATGAGCTGGGGCTCAAACTATAAGTACTACCTACCTTGGGAGCAAGCAGTAAGTATAACTCGAGGTCGTTCTTAAATCGGAGCGAATTGAAATAAAGCGGATCACCAAAGATTATGGTCGCAATTAGGATGGGGGTAGGTAGATAGATTTTGAATTGATTTGGTTTTCTAATTATCCTAAATGCAGAAAAGTAAATAACGAGAAATGAAATTTGGGTTTAAGCAGACGTAAACTAAATGCATTTATAAATTCAAATGATCACCCCTAATCAATTAGTTAATTCATCCAAGTGAACGCACAATGATTTAGCCACTCATGTTCAAACTAAAGCAATCAATCTCAATTATAAAAATAAAAGAAAACATGATTTAATGTAAAGATAATGTAAACCGAATGATTGCAATTGTGTTGATGATCGATAGTCGAACCCTCGTGATTAACGTGATGATTTGCTCCTCAAAACGCTTGAAAAACCCTTGAAAAGCTCTATAATTCGTAAGACAAGAAGAGGTTCCAAAAGTGGGGTATAAAGGGGTATTTATATGGTAACAAAGTTAGGTTTTTTTTTTCAGATTCGCATTGCGCCGCAACCCGAATCATTGCGCCGCAACCCGCCATGGTGTTTCCTTCAATCAGCTACTGAGCTGCAATTGCGGCACAACTCCAAATATTGCGGCACAACTCGCCTGTTTCCAGAATTTTGCCTTCGTTTCTTGCCTCTACACTTACTCGGTCCATTCTTTACCATCTTTTGAGTCTTTTATCATCCAATCTCGACATTTTTCTTCACATAATGACCAATGAACCTATAATCAATAATATACTCTATTAAGTATCGAAAGTTCATTAAATTAACCACAAAACAACTATAAAAGTGATAATATCGCGTATGATAAACATGTATAAAATGAGCGATATCACTAGGCCTAAACCAGAATCAGTGAGTAGGGATGGTAGAAGAGGTTCTAGAAGAGGTGGTGCTGGACCATCTGGTGTTCCAAGTGTAGCAGGTGAACCTGAAGTTACAGTTGGAAAAGTATCAAGAGGTGGGAAATCAAGCAGGGGAGGGAAGACTGGCAGAGGTGGCAAAACAACAAGAGGTGGGAAAACAGTAGCAGGAGGGAAAAAGTTAAAAATATATTTACTATCTTTAATTCACAATCATCTCTTAAAAAAAGTTATTGTATAATACCTTGCTTTATTTGACATGTAGATTGGTCTTGTGGATGAGCCTGTGGATAACCCTATGGATCAACCATTTGTGGATGATTATGTGAATGAACCAGGGCTGGACCATCTTGTTGTGGATAACCCTATGGGTGAACATGTGAATGAACTAGTTCTGGATGATGTTGTGGATAACCCTATGGTGACCTTGTGAATGAACCACTTATGGTTGCTGCTGTAACTGAACCAGTGGTGGATGAGGCTAAGGAGTCTGATACTGATACTGAAGTGGTTGATGAAGAGATAGAGACGGAACCACCATCTGCTAAAAGAAGGTTGTTTGGAAGTGATAAAGATGTAGCTAATGACCCACCTGAAGATGAGGTTACAAAAGGCTTTGTGTGGAAGAAAGATCCAACATATGTGAAGCCAAGAAAGAAGTCTGAGAGGATTCGTAATATGTGGAATGCCAAGCTACCCAAGGATGGAACTGGAACATCACTGGAGAAGCCATTCACCTTGGAAGATGAAGAATATTATGGTAATCAATGGAGCCTAGAATATTTAACTAGTTTGGTCAACTACTTTTGTAAAGTATGACCCGTATCATGTGCTATTCTGGTCCCAGTGCTCCATTATTTTTGGGTTGTATGCACCTTTTGAGATAGGTCAAGGAGAAAAAGACATGTGAATTTGTATTTTGGGTGGTCCTATGCACCACATACTGTGGTTTATCTATGTAAATTATTCGGATAATTGGCTAGTAGTAACATGGTTGCAGTAAACAATATGCTTTTGCAGACTTTATGCAATGAATGTATTACTTTTTTTTGTGTGTATTGTTGTTATATATGGTTTGTAGCAGATTGGGCACAAATTCAAATAGCAGGTGTGTCCATTATATTGTTTGCAATTGCCATTATATTAGCAAGGTGTGTCCATTAAATAGTAGCAGTTTACACCTATTCAATTATATGGTCTGTAGCAGTCTACACCCATTCAATGCATTCAAATGTACACCCATTCAAATGTATGCAGCAACAACTACACCCATTCAATTGTATGCCGCGGTTTACACCAATTCAAATTGGCAAAAAATGTGCATAAACTGAAAATTTTCAAACATTCACAATTGGGCACAAATGTTACTTGCATTACCTTTAATCAACTACAATCAGTTAGGTGCCACACTTAATTCACTACACTTTCACATTCAATACACCAACTACAACCTACCAATTCAAACACTACTTGCATACTACTAAAGAACAACAACAAACACATTATACACTTCTTCAATAAACCACAAGTTACTTTCATTGTGTTCATCTCCATATGCAGCAAAATTATATCTTCTTCCTTCTTTGTCTGTACCATTCACTTGTTAGCTCGTCATCAATGAACCAATACGCCTTACACCTGTTCGAGGCACACTACACACAACAAACCATGAAAAGTTACCATTAATTCACCAATAGGGTTTTTATAAATAAAAAAAACTAACCATTGAATTCGGACAAGTCCAGAAATGACGTGCGGGGTTTGTTCGGGTCCATGAGGTTCGTTTCTTCAACGGTAGTGGAGGATTACAGTAGCAATGGGTGGGAATTTCACCCCTGCGATTCGAATTGAGAGAAACAGATGAAGAAGACGACATGTTTGCGGTGTAAATGATGAAATTCGATGCCGAATAAGTTTTTAGGGTTAACATTGAAATGCGTTAGAAACGGGTTGGAAACGGGTTAAAAAGTGGGTTTAAACAAAAGTGAATATGTGACGTGGTTGCCAGCTGGACTATACACGTGTCAAAAAATTAGAACGTGGCATGTGACCTGGCAGCCAGCTCAGCGACTTCACAATCTAAACGGTAAAATTGAACTTTGCAGGATATCCACACGAAACCAACCAGTTTGTGGCGTACGTGAACAATACTTTGAGTTGGTTGCTTACCTGCAACGATTTGTGGCAGTACAATGCCGATTTTGTTGATTAACCCGTAGTAAAAACATGACTTTTTACGCGATATCAAGTATCCCACACTTAGACTTTTGCTTGTCGTCAAGCAAACTCATTCATAAAAGGCCTTTAGAAAGATTCTAGTTACACATATCTTTTAGAGAATCCATTTCCAAAGAATATAAAGCTCCAGTTATGAAAGAATTCTTTTGAGAAACTAAGGGTTTATTGAATTTGATACTTTCTTCAGGCAACTTAGGTGGTAATCATGACTAGGCAATCCTCGCAGTGGGTCACTCAAATCACTCAGGTGTTTAGGGTTTCCTACTTGCTAGTGTCAATCACTCAGATAGCCAATCATGAAGCACTCTCATCATAGGCTTGATCAAGAATCAAATCTCCATCACTTGGGATGAGAACGATACTAATCTTTCAAGACATCTTAAAAAGGAATCGGGTTTTTGGTGAAGAAGGTGTGTGAAAAGGAAGATTATGGGGTTTTTCTTTCCTCGTATCTTTCTTGAAACTTGGGTGTTTTTCCGAGAAAGTCTCTTTTGAAATTTCTCAGATTTGAAAAGACTTGATAGTGCAACCCTTTTGTAGATTTGAATCTTTTCTTTTCTGGACTTTTCTAGGTAATGCCGGCATATATTTCTTGTTTTCTTTCTTTTTCTAAATTTTTTTTTCTTTTCTTTCTTTTTGTTATACCGGCCTTACCGATGGATACTCTGTCCGAAAAGTTTCGTATGGTATTGGGTTGTGAGGTTATGTTGGCTTTTCTTGTGGAAAAATTTGGGAAACTGAGAGTGTCTCTGAAAATACTGGAAGATGTGGTTCTATGGGTTCGGGATGAAGATATAAAGGAAGGTTTTGATTGGGTGGTAGGTGTGAAGAGTGAGTGGATGTTTGGTGGTAAGTGGATGTTGGGATTCCTTAGAAAGTATCGAGATAGGTTGTACCTATGCCACGTATGGCACTCATTGGTGTGATCTCGAAATGCATTGCAAGAGAAAGTTCTAATTCAAATGCATACATCGGCACACACATGAAACGAAAAGTGAAGCATTTTAAAGATGAATGCTAATCAGGGCTCAAACCTCACGAATCGAATATTTTGGTCAATGTGTACCTAGTCATGTGTTGCCCTTTTCGTCCGTATCTCATTCTAAAACAGTTTATTTTCTAAAAAAACTCGTTACTTGCTGTAATTTATGTTTTTGAAAAAAATAGAGGTTCTAAAGAATATTGCTTTTGAATCCCAAAAATTTTGAAAATTTCTCTATTTTTAGCCTTTTAATGAAAATATAGTTTATGTTACGGACAAGAGGTAAAACTTGCGGTTATATACCGTATATCCCACACTTAGAGAAACATTGTCCCTAATGTTCGAATCAATGTATTGAACACCTCTTGTCGAAGTATCCCACACTTGGAGATTCTACTTATTTCTGGATTGTTACGTAAGTGTAGTGTGGTTTTGGAATCCCACACTTAGTTTTTGGAATATCGGAAGAGATAATCGGTGCTTAAAATGGATAGAAGGTTTAGAACGGGTTACCGCTTCGTGATACGTTATGCGTACTATCAGCTACTCGTCAGAAGATTGCTGGTTTGCTGTTAGTGGCTTCTGTCATCCTTCGTGGCATGGTTGACAGCTTTGTCCGGAATGGTCTTCGATAAATAGTGTTTGGATCAAACAAACATTCCACTCAATGATCAAATAATAGTTGCTGATAAGAAAAGTAAAGTGATAATAATAAAATAGATAGAGGTGAGGTCCATGCATCCACAGTACATCAAATACAACTGATAATAAAGTCTTGGTAGAAAATAGTAAGAAGTCAGAGAGCGGAGCAATTTATTGCTCGGCTGGTGGTGCTCATGATACTGCTGATGAAGATCCGAAGGGTGCATAGAAAGTCTCGTCTGATGAGGAGTCATCTTCTGGGTTATACTGATAATGGGTACCCTCATCCGATGCATCCTGATCAGCTCCTGTGTCTACCGTAAAAACTCCATCCTGTATCAACCGATCAATAAACGGTCCTATGGGCATGTCAAAACTGTCAAGTGGAATGGCAGGCGATCCCTGCAAAGTGTGTCCCCCAAATAAGTCTGTCTGTCTGTGGGAAGACACTGGAGCCTGTACTACGATGATGGGATCAGACTGTCTGAGACTTCTGCGGCTCTGTGCAGTGGCTACTTGCCTAGAAACTCTGGTTCTTCTACTATCTCTCGAAGGTTGTGTCCTGACTGAACCAACCACTGAGGGAACAGGTTGTCTCATCATAGAAACCTGTGCTGGAGGTGGTTGTGGTCTAGGTGGAACTGTCCGAGGAGGTAAGCACGGCCGTGACCTGGATATAGGTGAGGTGTCTGAGCAGGAACTGCAGGGGAATATATGTGTGGTGGTGCTCGGCCCAACTCGCATGGTATGTCTGGGAGTGGGCTCACTGGTATTCCTGCAATCTGCTGCCTCACAGCCCTGTAGCATCAAACCTGCATCTGCATAAGCCAGTACCAATAGTCTGGCCCTGGAGGAGCCCCATAGTGATAGATATATCCGGGCATCTGTACTCTGGGGGCTGGGACAGAAGGTCCTGCCCTAACAGGCGGAGGTACTACTGGTGTCGGTGCAACTGGGTCCTCATGATCATCCTCGTCCTCATCCTCATCTGAATCCGAGTCCGAGTCTCTGGGTTTTCCTGACCGCTTTCTCTTTCTTGTCCCTCTAGGTAGAACTAAGTCTGGTACCAGGGTGTCAACACTATCGGGATCTGCTGGGCGTGCTCTCATATAGACAGTGCCATCACACAAAATCCTGATTATTCCCATCATCTTTAGAACTCATAGTTTATTGGTTGGGCACTCCACTTGGGTAGACTCTTGAATCTTTCCACTTCTGCTGTTCTAAGCAGTCCCATCTTTCTTATTAACCTTGTAACCACAGGCCCCATGAATGATCTCTTCGTACCAAAACTCTTTTCCTCAAATATCCGCTTAGCAACTAAGTGGGCAACCTGGATGTTCCTCCGGCTGAGGATACATGCCATCAACGCAACATCAAACTCAGAGACTCGACCATTAGTCGTATGCTTCCCATCAAGCGAACAGGCCAGTAGTTTGTGCAAAATCTTAAGAACTGGGTCTCTGAGTTGGGTAGCTTTAATACCCGAGAAATACGGCTTCGACGACCAATGACTCCATGCCTCAGCGGTAGTAACCGTGAGGGAAACCGTGGTGGCTCCACTAGTGAACAGAGGGGATCGTATCTCGTCTGGAGTATAGAGATCTAGGTGCTGTGCGAACTGAGCTAGTGACAAGGTGAACAAGCTCCCCATATACCTAAAGGTGATCAAACCATCTCCCACTATGCTCCGTTGCTCATATTTGTAGGTGGTCATGAACTCAGTGATCATTTCCATGTACACTGGCTCATCGATGTTGAACAGTCTCTTGAAAGACCCGAAAGGCTGACCCTCTGTTGAGTAACTGAGTATATCCTCTATTGCGTCATGCACCGGTCGTTGGAATTTCTAATGGTGACGTGGCACAGCAGTGGGTTTTTAATTTATAAGGCTGGGGCCTAGGGTTACTTATTATGCTAATCAAAGGGCTAGCAAAGGACAAGCATGACCTAGGATCGTTCTTCAAAGCGCGATAAATTGAAACTAGCGGGTTTAGAAACTTTTATGTATTTAGCTAGGGTTAAAAGAGTTGGTTTGGGTTTTGGGTTTTCTATCCTAAATTAAACTAAACTAAATTAGAGGATGGAGGTTACTTCGGGCGTTCAGCAATTAAAGCGATTGTCTACTATGATGTGGTTTAGAAGTTATTAAATATGGAGAGTTCTAATGAAGATAAGTTCGTAAGTTAATGTGAGCTATTACTACAATCCTCCTATCGAGCTAACGCGGAGGTGTCCACAATCAGGCAAATAGAATGTCACGTGGATTGCATAATATATTAAAGTACACACCGAAAGTTCTCTCAAATGTATACCCACATTATCCGACAGTCAACCTCTAATCCTATTCCCCAATCTCGGTCGTCAGAGATGTCCGAATCATGGCATAGATTGTTGAATAAACAATCTTATGAACGAGGGTTATCCTCACCGGAATAGGTTGGGCCAACCGGTCTAGGCAGCCGGATAATATGTCATCACTTATTCGTACGAGTCATCAACATTACTTAGGGATGCGACAAAATAGGGGTGATTTATGCTACAAATGGAAACCTAGGTAATACGTTTGTAATTCGATTCATAATATAACTACCTTCGGTCGTTCTTGACTTCCATACATTTGTACTCCGCCGTAAGCGTTTCCAGTACTATATCAAAGAACAGTCGAATATGGGCCGTCATGTTATTTCACGATATTCAATGCCATTTATGTTTCACTATTATGATGATCCTAAGGCAACAATCAAACAAGAACATGCAATAAGACGATCAAAGCAACCGTTCAATTTAAGCATACAAAAGTATTATCTAAGATGAGGATATTCCGAAAGTTGTCTCAAAAATATCGTCTATATGAATTTAATCTTAATCTACCTCTATTCCCATATTCCGTGTCTCTTGGATCCTATTTTGGTCTAGAGAACACCGGCCATGCCGAGCTCAATGATTCAATCTAACATAGTATAACTAAGTGACTCGTACCCTATGAGTTAGCTACGTTCATTTTTGGATAAGGTTTTAGTCATAACATGAGTTGGGCAGATAAACGATAAAGATTTAATTCCTATATCCATTTGTAATAGAAACCATCCGCAATCTCATAACATACCACATAGTCACATATTTAATACTTTCTAAACGACTATCATAGCACACAATTGAGTTATTTAGCTAATCATGGTAGTTCTAGCATGTATATTTAAATTTATTAAATAAAGAACAAGCATATTAAATATTAAAGATAGATTAACACCTAGAAAGAAGTACAATTACTCGAAGCTAAAATATACGTCCCGGAGCACCTCCATACAAATCTTCCTTGACTAGTTAATTAGCTAGTCTAATTAACTAGGAAGAATTACCACTAATATTACAAGAAATAAAAGATAAAGAAATGTGTTTTCCAAAGTGTAGAATGTGTATATGTGTAGGTGCCCTTTTCAAATGAAACCCATGGCTCCTATTTATAGGAAATTTTTGGTGCATGTTAGCAAGTGGAAGCTCACAATAGCAAAAGTTGGAAAAGGTGGTGGCACCGGGTACGAAAAAGGTGGAAAAGGTGGTGCACCGGGTACGGAAAAACGCGTAAAGGTCTAGCACCAGGTACGCGAAAGGACCAAAAAGCGAGAACCGTGGCGGGGTGGCTGGCACCCCCCGCACCGGTTCGTCGCCTGTTGCCTCGTTTCTCGATTCGTGCGTGTTTTCTTCGTTATGCATCCGTTTGCGTCGATTCTTTTTTTGTTGGATTCGTTTTTCAAAAACGAAGATTTTGATGAAAAGATATCCCAAAAATATGTTTCTGAACTTTAGATGTGTCGTACGAATCGTTTGAATCTTCCGGCGTGCGTAGAATCTTCATTCTTCATCCGTTTTTGCCGATTCTTCTTCTGTTGGATTCTTAATTTGAAAAAAAACATCTTGGGTAAGATGGATGTTGGTGATGGGCACTTTTTCCTTGAAATCTTGTTTGGATGTCTTGAATCTTCAAACGTGCGTGGAATCTTCGTTTGTCGGCCGTTTTGCTTGATTTTGCTCGTGCAACCTTGTTTTGATCTTCTTAGCATATTATCAATGATTTGTGTGTTGTTTGAGTCCAAATGCCAAGTATTGCTCCAGAATGAGAGAGATATCGGTGGTAAAAACGTGACTTTTTACGCGATATCATCCTCTAATCTTTGCTTGAGTCCTAAACCTTGTAGCTTTTCCCAATCTATATATCTAAATCGTCCAAAAGACTTATATCTCCATATTCACGCCATTTGGGCGTATTCTGGCATGGCACTAAGATAGGCTAGAGAACCTGTAAGTGGGCGTGCGGGGTTTAGCTTTGGTTTCTTCATGGTACCTGAGAACATGAGAGATTTAAAGTAATGGATTCTTAAGAAAAAGAAAAGTTAAAGCATTTCCGAAATTCTTAAAGAAAATTCGAAATGAGGGCTTTAAATTTGTGACAGTCCAAAGATTACATCAAATATCCAATATTCCCAAGTAACAAATAATCAGTTTTAATAATACTAAGGTAACACCAATGAAAATATATAGTCATGACATGGTAATAGATTTTTCGTGAAATATTATCATTTACAAAGTTTGGCGTTAACCAATTTTGAAATGTTAAGATCCCACAATTCATGGTCATATCGTTATCAGAAGGGTTTGACTTTTTAGGAGTTCAACTTGAAGTAAGGTTTTTGAAAAATGATTTGTTTAAAAATTCAATACTTCAAGTTAACTTTGTAGGTTAAAGCTTTCCTCAAATGATATTTTCAAGTATCCGCATACCAAGATTATAACCTATTCATGTATAATGATCTAAACTATTTTAGGCATTTCCTAATTGTAAACAAGCTAGGTTATGCATAAAAAGTTATCACACCCATGTGTTTGGTTTGGTTCAAGACTTTTACTTTCAAAATGATGATTCTCTAGTTATATTGCCTACTTTGACTAGTCCAACAAGTACAAGCATCCTAGTAAGCAAGAATGGTCAAGAAATTTTAATCCATTATTCTATTCATGCAAGCTAGTTAACTTTTTGTTGACTTTTAAAAGTCAAACTTGCAATATTCAATTATTAAACTAACCACATTGTACAATTAACATGGGATAATCATTCAAGGCTTCACAATTAAACTTAAATACTTAGAGACTAACACTTATTCAAGCAAAATCCTAGACTAATCAAAGTGGTTAAGGTTCATCCACTTGAAAAGTCAAACATGAGTGAACTAGCATGGTAAAGTGGTAGTGGCATATGGTTCCTAAGCATATAACCGAGAAAAGTTCCAGTTTCTAGTTACTAACTTAGCTAACTATATGAAATAAGCATCTTTTAAGTCTAAAGTAGGTTTTGATGATCATATTTTAGTTTTAGTGAATAAAACATGAAAACGAATGTACAACCGTGAAGAGTATGCAACAATGAGCTCAAAAGGACACAAGATCACAAGTTATGGTGAAGATTTGATGGTGGTTTCATTGTGGTTGAGGGTTTTGCCGGTTTTGGGAAAGGAGGGGGGAGAAAGAAGATGTTTTCTTCTCATTTTTGAATTATGGGGATGTATGGAAGGTTTGGTGGTCCCTAGGAATATTGGTCACATTCTTAAGTACCATATTCCTTACACATGGTCCCTAATGTACCCTAGGATCATAAGCCTAATGCTCTAGATTAATTCCTAACGTCCTATTAATAGTAGCTATGAATCTTAAGTGTACTTATGGTAACTAGTTACTTGTTTGTTCCTCGTTACGTTATAAATAATTTAAGAAACGCGCAAATTTTTACGGGACAATTATAATCAACTTAAAATATTAAACTTAGTGTAATTTTAGGTGTTTTAAAATCTTTGTCTGACGCGGGTCTATGGAATGTACACGTTTCGGCTAGAAAGCTTGAAATTGCGTATTCTTTTCGACATGCGCATATTTTCAGGAAATGATTTAAAAACGTTTTCTTAAAGGTTGCTTTCAAGATTTTATTTATTACTATATGTATACTAAAATATGCCCTTTTAAAGTCGCGAGCCTCGACATTTTCGGAGAGAATTGTTTTACGATTCGTTCCGATCCCTATATAGGGAAAGGGTTGAGATTTGCTCCCTTAAGCGAATGTTTTTAGGTACAAAACTTTTTGAAAGCTCCCAAATGACATTATAAACTAAATAGTGATGACGCTTCTCTAATTCCCTTAGGACTTTTCGTTCCTCGTACCCTAAATTGACAAGATCATCAATCAACCTATTATATGATTTCCTTATCTTTTTGGGGTTTGACAAACCGTCGCGTGGTCCTTGGTCTTTGTAATTCAGATCGTGAGTGAGTTTATTCATGGCTTCCAGAAGTGCTTTCTTTTCCTGCGAATCAGGTTATCCGGTTGTGGATTTAACTATCCTAACGAGTTCACTGATTTTGGCTTTTTTGTGTGGAAGTGAAGGGGTATTTGGTAAAGGTAAAGATTCGAATAAGCTTGACGTGAAGGTATTTTCTTATAGGGAAGAGAGCTTTGTCGATTCTTTCCTTGGTGGAATCAGGAAAAACGTCTCGCAATTTGGAGATCAAGTAAGAGGCGGGGTCAACAAAGAATGGAATTTTACCAGGAATGACGATGGGGATCATCGGGTCTCGTTCTATCCAGAACTCAAGTTTCTTGATCATTGCAACGACATTGTGATTGATTAATATCATAGATATTGGGAGAAAATTCATGTCGGCAAGTGATTCAAAAAGTAGATCTAAATCTGTTATAAACTTTAGTTCTTGGTCTCTGAAATTGGTGGAAGTGCTTTCACATTCATGACTTGATAGGCGAAGAAGGAATTCTACTTGTTTCTCTAATTTGGCAATCGTTTCTCATTGTTCGTAGGAAAACGGGAGGTTGGCAGAGTTTAATTGCCTAACGAATGCCTTATAGACATCTACCCTATGGGAAGGATTGAAGGAAGCACCGAGGTGGCGTTCTTCAAAACAAGGTTGTTCTGGCTCGACTGATGGAACCTTATCCACCACTTGATAAATGGTGTATTCGTGTTCATGTGAAAGGAATGGAAAGATGCCGTCATTACAAGAATTAGACAGGGTTTGGGTATAAACCGATGTTTCAGGAATGAGGGTGATTAAGTCACGTAATTTCGGAGGTTTGACTTCATAATCATCTTCGGGAAAATTATTGTAGTGGACAGAATTTGGTAATTCAGACGAATGCAAAGTTGTAGAGTGATTTTCTGGATATGATGCAAGGTCAGGTAACTGATTCGTGTTATCAAAGTCCAGGCAATGTTTTGGGATGGAAAGTGGGGTACTCAATTCTTCTTGGGTATCGGAAGTTTCAGAGGCATAGAGTGAAAAAAAATCAGATCCTAACTCTTTTTCTAAGTAGTTAAAGAATTCCGTATCATCCGTTGCCTTTAATTCATCCTTTGAAATGAGGCAAGAAGTGGGTTTTCGAGTTGTCATTTTTAAACTAATATTATCCTAATTAATTAATACTTAATTAATGCTAATTTCTTAAATTAACTTATGAAAGATATCTGAAAAGATTTCAATCGGAAGGATCTCCTAAATACTACTACTTAAGGCGGCTTTAAATCGTACGTTAACGATTCCTCGGCAGCGGCGCCAAAAACTTGATGGCACCCGAAAGCGTCGATGTCGTTGATGGTAACTAATCGGGCGCCAACAGGGGTTTTAAAATTTATAAATAGCGGGGCTTAAATTATACGTACTACCTACTCTGGTTAGCAAGCGGTAAGTATGACCTAAGATCGTTCTATGAATCGAAACGTGTGGGTGATTAAAGCTGGTGCTTTCGGTAGGGAAGTATTTAGGATGGGACAAAGTAGGTAGGTTTGGAGGTTTTCAACTAAAGACAAATAATTAAAATGCAGGAAAGTAAATTGCAGGAAATTAAAATACAGGAAAGCAGATAAAGATAAATATGTGATTGTTGAGACTTTGATAATTACTCTTTCGGGATGACAGATTAAATAGGGACATAACTTAATATAATAAATAAACTATTAGGTGTAAACTCTAGAACCCTACCAACTAATTTTCCCATTGGCATGTCACTAGGAACTAGGTTATCGTGATTTTGATCGGAGCAATACGCAAACTTCCAATACTTATCTAGTTGAAAGATAAGCAACCTATCTTGGTTTATACCGAGGTGCATGAATTAACAGCGTATCATCTCATAGGTCCGACCGTTCTTAACCCCTAAGATAGCTTACTATTCTATTAACATGCAGATTAATAACTTTGTATGTTTAGACCGTCGATTTTGTAAGACTTAGTGTTTTAAGGATTCTAAGTCGATATGACTTTACTCTTATTCCTAAGCCCTGATATTATTCATTAAGGTTCTGATTACTTCGACTTATGACTTAAATCTCTCCTTTTCAAACAGTTATACATCCCTGGATTATTCGCAGTTTATTAAAACATGTTTCATATGCAGACCATGCCTTTCAGTAATTAGACAGTGTACTTTACATGGTAGTTCCACAGCTTCTTACATCCAACATACGGTCGAGAGCAATTGACAGTGAAAGTGACACTCTAAACTAACTAAATGTAAAGCAGTGCAGAAATGTAAACCTAATATGTACAACGAGTGGTTTCACTGTGTCTTACTTATTGCATGTCATGGGCACAGATAACTACTTACCATAATTAAGGTTGATCAGGTCCTAATTACTAGGTTGCAGTCACGTGGATAACCAGAAAGGGTACTCCATAAATTAAACTTAAGCTCATAAAGTCTTAACAGTACAAAGGTTACTAATTCCTATTCATTCTGATCGTGTTTTACGAACATTACTTTATAGTGTATTGACTTTCGTAGGAAACACCAGTTAGTTGTGAAGTTGTATTATCCTTTTGGAATTCCAACTGTTAAACCAGAGCTGATTCCAGTGATATAACTACCTTCGGTTGTTTACTGACTTCCATACGTTTGTACTCCGCTTGAAAGCGTTTCCAGTACTATATCAAGTAAACAGTCAAATAGGGGCCATTATATCACTTTACGATTATCGTATACTAATTATGTAACGTCATCCCTACTTATAATTATCTACATCATCAACAATCACAATAATAAACTACTCACAATTCATGGCAACAAATAAATCACATACAAGATAATAATGCATATTGAAATACAAAATAAAACAAGTATGATAAAGGTTTAGATATCACCCGAAAATAAATGCGTAGCAGCGTATTATTATGATTGACAACTTTTTCGCACGTACAAAGATAAATCTCCAATTCCCTAGCGATCGTTCTAGCCTCTATATTAATCCGTAGATTAATTACAATAATCCTAAAATGAGGAAAACTATAAAATACAAGAGAATTTCTAGAGTGGAATTTTGAGAGTAAGTAAGAGTGTGAAAAAGAGAATGTGTTGAAATGAAACCATTGGCCTCCTATTTATAGGTGAAATCCGGCTCATGTTAGCATCTTGAGGAGCACATTAGCAAAAGGTGCAAAAGTTAGTGGCACATGTACCCTAAAGCGTGTAAAGGTGTAGCACATGTACCCTAAAGTTGCGGAAAGGTGTGGCACCAGGTATGAGGCGAGTACAGGCAAGGACCAAAAAGCGATCAGGGTACGGGAGGCAGGCAGTCGGCGGCGGCTGGCTGGTGGCCGGCGGCGGCTGGCAGCCTGCTGTCCCGGTTCGCCGTCTTTTGCTTCGTTTCTTGATTCGTGCGTGTTTTCTTCGTTAGGCCTCCGTTTGCATTGGTTCTTTTTTTGTTGGATTCTTTTTTCAAAAATGAAGACTTTGATGAAAAGAAATCCCAAAAATAGGTCTCTGAACTTTATATGTGTCGTGCGAATCGTTTGAATCTTCCGGCGTACGTAGAATCTTCATTCTTCACCCGTTTTTGCCGATTCTTCTCTGTTGGATTCGTATTTTGAAAATGAACATCTTGGACAAGAGAAATCTCAGTACTTTGTCTCTAAATCTTGTTTTGATGCCTTGAATCTTCGACCGTGCGTGAAATCTTCGTTTCTCGCCCATTTTTAGTGATTTTTCTCGAGCTTCCGTGTTTTCACCTTCTTGGCACAATACCACTGATTTAAGTGATAATTGAGCTTGTATGCCAAGAATTAGTCTTAAATGAGAGAGATATCGGTAGTAAAAACATGACTTTTTACGCGATATCCGAGTCTGAACATGAAATGCATTTGAGAATAGTTCTGGAAACTTTGAAAAGAGAACACTTATATGCTAAGTTTTCGAAATGCGAATTCTGGATTTGAGAAGTACAGTTTTTGGGATATATTATCTGTAATGACGGGGTTAAAGTTGATCCATCTAAAGTTGAAGCTGTCATGAATTGGAATATCCCAAAGAATCCTTCTGAAATCAAAAGTTTTTTTGGGCTAGCTGGGTATTATCGAAAATTCATTAAAGACTTTTCAAAGAATGCTGGTCCATTAAAAAAATTGACACGTAAAGATGTTAAGTTTCAGAGGGATGAACAACAGGAGATAGCCTTCCAAACTCTGAAACAGTTGTTGTGTCAGGCTCAGGTGTTAGCATTGCCTAATGGGTAAGATGATTTTGTGGTATTCTGTGATGCATCTTATGCTGGTTTGGGTAGTGTTCTGATGCAGCGGGATAGAGTGATTGCTTATGTTTCTCGTCAGCTTAAACCGCATGGAAGAAATTACCATAATTACGATTTAGAACTTGCAGCTATAGTGTTTGCTTTGAAAATCTGGAGACATTATTTGTATGGTACGAAATGTGTAATTTGTACTGATCACAAAAGTCTTCAGTATATGTTTACTCAGAAAGAACTTAATATGCGTCAACGGCGATGGTTGGAATTAATCAAAGACTATGATTGTGAAATTCGATATCATCCTGGTAAGGCAAATATTGTTGCTGATGAATTGAGCCAAAAAGAAACTTCTGACATATTGTATTTTATGAGATTGGAGGTTTCCTCGGGTTTGATAGATCAGATAAAAGCTGCACAGTTGGAAGCTTTGATGGATCATAAGTTGAAGTCCGAGATTATGTTGAAAAGAAAAGATCTGTTATTGGACGATTCTAGAGGCTTGAAAACCTTTCAGTCTCGTGTGTGGATTCCTTTGTTAGGTGGTCTTCGAGATTTGATTTTGACTGAAGCTCATAAATCTCGGTTGTTGATGTGACGCAAAAAGTCATGTTTTCAAGGCCATTATTCCACACTTTTTGAGCACATCTTTAGTGAAAACATTCCAAAACAATCATTATTCACTAAAATTCACTAAAGTACTCAAAATATAGACGTTGCTACAAAAGTCAGTAAAAACATCCGAATAACGAGCAAAATGGAGCAAACAAGCAGTAACCAATTCTCGCACCCTCATTTATCCTATGATAAGCATATTCTAACCTTATGATATGATGTAATAGGTAAAATCGAGACAAGAAAATCAACAATCATGCAAATCAGATAAAGAACGGAGAAGACAGGACGGTTACAAACTCCTATAAAGTGATTTCATCTATGCTAAAGTTATACACATCCACTTTCAGAGATATTGGCATCATTAGAAGCATAACGGAATTACGAAGACACAGGCGAAAGAATCAGGACTAACGGACGCATAACGAAGGAGATACGGACGTTTTAAGCAACGAACGAAATCAGACGGAAGCCGTATACGGCCTTGCACACCGTATACGGCCCTTCATAGAACGTATATGGCCCTTTATACACCATATACGACCCTATGAAGGCCGTATACGGCCCCTGGTACCCCATATGCTGCCCGTTTGTGCTTCGTTTGCTTGTACGTGCGTGCTTCGTGAGTTGTACTGTAACACCCCCAAATTTAATGATTTGCGGAAGCACGATTTGGGTGTTACTAATCAATAACAAAGCACAAAGATATATAGTAAACGACTCTATATGCGTCGTTTTAACAAAATATATTAATATTGAAAATGTTTACAACATTTATAGCTTTACATAGCTCGAGTTTAAATAAAAGGAGATTTCAGTAAATAAGTACTTGTACAAAATATACTAATACAAGAAAATCTCAATCGTCTGTATGCTGACTCGAGCTAAAAGTCCTGTAGCCAAAGCAATCTACTGCTTGGTACCTGCGATACATGCTAAATGGGTCAGCTAAAGCTGGTGAGCTCACAGGTTTGAAATCAAGTAATAAAGTATGAACCGCAAGATTTAATAATGATATGCATCCAGCAAATGAAATGATAATAATCGTGTATACAGCCATGAGCACATAGTTGAGCTTAACTCGAGGGCCGGGTCCCCTATAGAGAATTCCGGGCAAGGTGCCTCCACGAATGCCTAATCAACATTCGTCTTCCCAAATATTAGTACATCCGTTTACCCGGTTAGTGCTTGCTAACCCGAACGAGGAGGGTCAATCCTATATGGTACCATATACTAATATTCACGCTACAACGTATTAACAACTATGCTGACGGAGGACTTTAAATGATTAGTTGTGAAAAACTCATGTAGTATATGAAATGTTTGTACTTGCGTTCACACGTTAAAAATGAGCAATATATCACACCCCTGAGTAAAACAGTAAAAAGAGGGGCCATGAGACTCACCTGAGTCTTGTAAGTTTAACTTAATAAACTTGAGTTGATTAGCCGAGTATTGAAGTCCAAAGACTTGTAACCTGAGGGTGTCCACGACACGCGATGGTTATAAACATGATTGGGTATCTCAAAAGATCACCCTTGTAGTTGTTACACAACTATATATATATGTCCAAATTACTACGATTTGGTTGATTTGTTAAGTGTTTGAAAACGTGTACGACCCGTTGGTGATTAATTGTAATAATAGTCCTGATGTTATCACATTGATTTCGAAGTGTTATACTTGAAAAGTATATTCCATTATGTTTGAAAAGTTGTATCATATAAGCATTTTGAAGTCATACAAGTTTGACACTTGGTGAGAAATGTGCTTACGGAATCTAAGTACGGGGGTCCGAGGGCAGCGCCCCTGGTGGGGTCCAAGAGGCTGGCCCCTGGCTGGGGTCGAGATGCCAGGTCAGCTCGAAAAATTTTTATTTCTACTATATTGCTTTGGTGAAAAACACATCTGGGATCTGAATTCGGGTAAAATCGAGTGATAAATTTTGAGTCTCGACACTTAGTAAAAATCTGAGTTTTCTGTGTTTTGCGACACAATATGCGACACAAAAGTTTGTCATGCGACACAAGGGTTGTGTCGCATAGATATGCGACACAACATCTATACGACACAAAGGTTGTGTCGCATAGATTCGAGATGCTGATTCAACAGCGACATAGAGGTTGTGTCGTATGGTATTTGCGACATAAGGTACGACACAATATTGTGTCGCATAAGATACAACATAACTGGTTTCATACGACACAAGATACGACATAAAAGGCAAAATACGACATAACATGCGACACAAGGCTTGTGTCGCATTGAAGAACATCAGCCCAGAAAGTTTCGACTGCCGAGGTTTTTCCGGCCAAAACCCAATTTAAACTCATTTTTAAGCTATAAAATCGTGTTTTACACTTTGTAATGGACATATATAAGTTATATAAACAACTAACAAGTGAAAATACAAAGAATCGAGAGTTTTCGGGATTTTGTCGGAAACTTACAAAGTGGCGAAATGAAAATCCGGAAAGATAGAAGTGTAGATCGTGATGTCGTGGTCGTTTTTCTCCAAAGCGGTGCTATGATCCGGTTGCGTTTTATGTGGTTATTTTGAAGATTTATGATGGTGGTGGTGGTTTAGTGTTTAGAGAGAAAATGGAGAAGAGAGTGTAAGAGAGAGAGTGAGTGGGGGAGAAATGAGGAAAGAAAAGGGAAAGTGGGAGGTTATCCTCCCATTTTTCAGTCTCCGTCCTTCGTGCGATGTTCGTTTTCTCCGTCATTTAACGTTTTAATAAATAGTTTGCGCGTTAATTAACCATTTTAAAATACGAATTTTTGTTTAATAATCTAATTTAATTGTTTTACCAACTATCTACTAATTTAAAGATTTAAAGTGTGATTTAAATAATTTGTGTATTTTGTTTTTAATTACGTAAGTTTTAATTGTGCAAAACGGGACAACTCTGGGAATGTAATTTAAACAATTAGTTTGGACCCAGTAATGTTTTCAGATAATGTTTTATACTTAAATATATATTGTGTCACCAACGTCCGTATTTATGGAACCGAAATACATTCGATTTAAATTGCGTACGATCTAATCAAATCGCAAAGTTTGTATATATTCATCAATATATAATTCGATACATTAATTAGTCTAACACAGAACTAATTACATGTATTAACAGAGAATTAGGCACTAATTACTAGTCCTAATTTGGCGGGTGTTACATTCTCCCTCTGTTAGAAGAATTTCGTCCCGAAATTTAGCTCGAGGTCGCGTTTCATGTAGAATCGGAGAATAGCTGGGGATATTTGACGATGGGAATACGACTTTGTTTTAGTTGTTTGACCTCACGGTCCATGATTTCAGCGGGTTACTCAACGAAGTGAAGTTTATCGTCAACACGAATTTCATCGAGTGAGATAATAAGTGTCTCATCAGACAGACATTTCTTCAAGTTAGAAATGTGAAAGGTGGGGTGCACGCTGCTTAGTTCGGATGGCAGCTGCAATTGATAAGCTACGGGGCCAATCCGTTCGAGGATCTCAAAAGGCCCGATGTACCTGGTATTTAACTTCCCGCGTTTGCCAAAACGGATGACGCCTTTCCAAGGCGATACTTTTAAGAGTACTAAATCCCCAACTTGGAACTCGAGTGGTTTGCGTCTCACGTCAGCATAACTTTTCTGACGATCACGTGCGGCTTTGAGTCTGTTTTGGATTTCCACAATTTTCTCAGTGGTGGCGTGTATGAGTTCAGGACCAGTGAGTTGACTATCTCCCACCTCAGTCTAACAGATCGGTGATCGGCACTTACGACCGTACAGTGCCTCAAAAGGTGCAGCCTTAATGCTGGCGTGATAGCTGTTATTGTACGAGAATTCGCACAACGGTAGATGTCTTTCCTAGTTTGTACCGAAGTCAACTACGCAAGCTCGTAGCATATCTTCCAGTGTCTGAATGGTTCGTTCACTTTGGCCATCGGTTTGAGGATGGTACGCGGTGCTCATATCGAGACGAGTACCTAATGCTTTTTGAAGTGACTGCCAAAAGTGAGAGGTGAAGCGGGCATCTCTGTCAGAGATGATCGAGATTGGAACACCATGTTGAGAAACGATTTCCTTGATGTAGATTTGTGCGAGGCGTTCCATTTTATCGCTTTCCTTGATTGCCAGGAAATGAGCAGATTTGGTGAGGCGGTCAACGATCACCCAAATGGTATCGCAACCGTTCGACGACTTGGGTAATTTGGTTATGAAACCCATGGCAATTTGTTCCCATTTCCATTCAGGGATTTCAAGTTGTTGGAGTAAGCCGGAAGGTTTCTGATGTTCGGTTTTGACTTTCGAGCAAGTAAGGCACTTGCTGACGTAAGTGGCGATTTCGGCTTTCATGTTCGGCCACCAATAAAATTCCTTGATGCCGTGGTACATCTTATCGGATCCTGGGTGGATAGAATATTTGGACTTGTGAGCTTCATCCATCACCAAGTCTCGTAGGTTCCCAAAATTAGGCAACCAGATTCGGTTTAAGAAATACCTAATCCCGTTAGGTCTGATTTCGAATTGTATGTCAATACCCCGTAAGGCTTCATTTTTTATGTTTTCAGGTTTCAGGGCTTCGATCTGAGCGGTATGAATCTGAATGGTAAGATCGTTGTAAATGGTCATACTAAGGGCTCGGACTCGAAGTGGTTTTGGTCGTTCCTTTCGACTGAGGGCATCGGCAACAACATTAGCCTTCCCTGGATGGTACTTGATCTCGCAATCATAATCGGTAAGCAACTCGACCCATCGACGTTGCCTCATATTGAGATCCTTCTGATCGAATATATGTTGGAGACTTTTATGATCGGTAAAGATTGTGCACTTAGTGCCGTAGAGATAATGTCTCCAGATTTTAAGAGCGAACACGACCGCTCCAAGTTCAAGGTCATGAGTGGTGTAGTTCTTTTCGTGAATTTTGAGTTGTCGTGAGGCATAAGCAATGACCTTGTCTCCTTGCATTAACACGCAACCGAGACCTTGATGAGAAGCATCGCAGTATACCACGAAGTCATCGGTGCCTTCGGGTAGTGATAGAATTGGAGCACTGCAAAGCTTTTGTTTTAATAATTGGAATGCTGACTCTTGTTTATCAGTCCAGTCGAACTTCTTTTCCTACTGAGTCAGTACCGTGAGTGGCTGAGCTATTTTGGAGAAATTTTTGATGAATCGCCGATAGTACCCAGCAAGACCCAAGAATTGACGTACTTCGGTTGCAGTGGTGGGTGCTTGCCAGTCTTTGATAGCCTCAATTTTTTATGGGACAACGTGAATTCCCTGACTATCAATCACATGACCAAGGAATTGAACGGTTTTTATCTAGAACTCACACTTAGAGAATTTGGCATAAAGCTCCTCGTGTCTAAGTAGTTCTAGAATGGTTCTGAGGTGTTGCGCATGTTCTTGCTCGTTGCACGAGTAGATGAGTATGTCATCGATAAAGACAATGACAAACTTGTCGAGGTAAGGTTTACACACCCGGTTCATGAGGTCCATGAATACCGCCGGTGCGTTGGTTAGACCGAAGGGCATCACTTGGAATTCGTAGTGCCCGTAACGAGTTCTGAAAGCAGTTTTTGGAATATCGGTGTCGCGAACCCGTAACTGATGATACCCTGATCGCAGGTCGATTTTTGAGTAGAAACTTGAACCCTGAAGTTGGTCGAATAGATCATCAATGCGAGGAAGTGGGTATCGGTTCTTGACGGTTAGCTTGTTCAACTCTCGATAGTCGATACACATTCTGAATGAACCGTCCTTCTTTTTAACAAATAAGACCGGAGCTCCCCAAGGCGAAGAACTCGGTCTAATGAATCCCCTATCCAGGAGTTCCTGTAACTGGGTGGACAACTCCTGAAGTTCAGATGGGGCTAAACGGTACGGTGCGCAGGCCACCGGCGCGGCACCCGGCACGAGATCGATTGAGAACTCAACATGTCTCGGTGGAGGTAGACCAGGTAGTTCTTCCGGAAAGACTTCGGGAAAATCTCTAACAATTGGCACATCCCCAAGTCGCTTCTCCTCCGACTTCTTCTCTGTGATGTGTGCAAGTATTGCAGGGTAACCCTTTCTCAGAAATTTTCGGGTTTTTAAGCAAGAGATGATATTGAGTCTCGTCCCACCGGTCTCCCCCTGTATGATCAAGGTTCTACCGACGGCGAGTGGGATACGAACGATCTTATCGTAACAAATGATTTCGGCTCGGTGTTTGGACAACCAGTCCATTCCAATGATGACGTCGAAACTTCCGATTTCAACGGGTACAAGATCAATTGAAAAGGTTTCGTCAGCTACGTTTAGAGTGCAATTAGGTATCACACTATTGGTTTCTATAAGTTTCCCATTTGCTAGCTCTACAGTGTACTTAACATCTAAGGCAACTGGAGTGATGTCGAGTAGTGGGCAAAAGTCATCAGAGATAAAGCTTCTATCAGCACCAGTGTCAAATAGAACAGAAGCAGTTAAGTTGTTGAGGAGGAACATACCCAAGACCACATTCGGGTCTTGGGGGGCGTCCCCGGAGTTGATGACGAAGGCTCTACTTCGGGTGTTGTGGTTGTTGTTGTTGCGGTTGTTGTTGTTGTTGTTGTTGTTGCTCTGGTTCTTCAGTTTTGGGCACGTATCCCTGAAGTGCCCGGGGTTCCCACATTCAAAGCAGACCTTGGGTGGCCTAGTGTTGTTGTTGGAATCGTTGTTGGTAGGGGAATGGCAATCCTGGGTGAGGTGACCATACCGCTTGCAATTGTTGCAAAAGGAGCCACAAGAACCTTCGTGGTGGCGGCTGCACTTGGAACAATAGGGTTTGCTCCCAGTGTAGCCCCGTTTTGATGTCTGTGGTGGTGTTGTAGGCTTTGATGGTGTCGGATTTCTTGTTTTGTTGGTTTGGGTGGTTGTTGTGGTAGTCGGACCACTTTCTTTTGTTGTTGTGGGTAGATGAAGTGGGTGGTTCAGAATTTTGGCTCATTGCCATCAGGTCTTGGGCTAGTAGGATTGCACCATCAATGGTGGTTTGGTTTGAAGAGGCAATGTGCCCCCGAACAGGCTCAGGAAGACCAAGGATGTACTTCCTGATTTTATCAGTTTCAGTGCTTACCATGGCTGAGCGGAGGGCAGCGAGTTGCTGGAATCTGGTGGTGTAACCATCGATATTAATGCCCTGAACTTTTAGGTTCCAGAACTCCTCGTCCAGCTTTTGGAGTTTGTCGATCGAACAGTATTTGGCGGTGAGTTTTGCTTTCAAGTCCTCCCAAGAGAGTAGGTAGGCAGTGTCAGCACCCACTGATTGGGTATATGAGTTCCACCAAGAGTGGGCATCGTCTTCGAGAGAGCAGGTGGCGAAGTTTACTTTGTCGTTTTCCGCGCATTTGCTGACACGGAAAACAGTTTCCATCTTCTCGAACCATCTGATCAGTCCGATGGCTCCTTCAGTACCCTTGAAGCTTGAGGGTTTGCAGCTCTGAAAGTCCTTGTAAGAACAAGGTTTAGTAGCGGGGGTTTCAGCATCATCGCTGTTTCTCGCGGAATTCTGTGGAGTATTCCGAGCCAAGGCTTCAGTCACAGCCTGGGTTATGAGTGATGTAAGCTGAGCATCGGTGTATGGTCTTGTCTTTGGTGGCATGATTCTTCAATAAAAGAAATGAAGATACATGAGATTTTGCAAGAAAATTGTATTTATCTCAGATGTACATGTATAAAGGCGGTAATACATAACATCAATATGAAAAAGAAAAATGGCAATAAGTATAAGTAGAATCAGCAAGGAATATTTGATAGATAATACGAGTTCAAGGGTTACATCCCACGGATGTATTACAAAAGGGTGTCGGGAATTGTTACATCTGACCGAATTATAGAGTAGCGCTTAGATAGTTATTAGACTACAAGATAGATTACAAGACAAGAACTACACAAGTCTCAACGTAGATTAATATGTTCCATTATTTCAATGAGACGATCCACAGTGTTTGCAAGTCTGCTGGCCTGTCGGGCATTATCTTCAGCCAATGCTAGTCGCTGTACCAATCCACGGGCATATTCTTCCGTTTCCCGTGAGCGTTGCTCACACTCTTCTAGTCTGTGTTTCAAGAGGGCGGTTTCTACGCTTATCTCCGCCAATTTGTTGAAAAGAACGTCTACATTGTTAACGGTGGTTTCGTGATCCTCGGAGACTTGTTCGATGCGTTCGAGGGATGTAAGTCTCCAGTTTTCGTTCGTTTCCTGCAACACGACATCCATGGTGCGAAGTCGTTGCTCGTGTTGGTTCACCCTAGCGGCTAAGGCCGGCAAAGTGAAGTGAGTGGGGTACGAGCCAGCTCGAGGCAACCTGGCGTTCCTCCTTGCTACCCTTGGGTTCTGCGACCCGGATTGAGAGTGCGATGAATTGGGCAGTGTGTTTGCCATTTCTGAGACAAAGCGTTAGTAGGAGTGAGGCCTATATTCATATAGTTCCTATATAATATAGCCTATTGAGTGTCTAGCACAAACATGTTTAAGTCTCGGTCCTCTCGAGGTCAGAGTCTTCTAGTGTACTTCTGTTCAACATAACCGTTTCAGACCTTACATCATCTTTCTTTAATTGTACATAGTTGATCAGGCTATGTTAAATTAAAGTCTTATGCTGTAATTCCTGAACCAGTCATGCCTTATAAGAAAATACCGCCTAATGGTCATAGTCTAGGCCCACTAAATGCAACCTAGTTCACTATAACCTTAGGCTCTGATACCAATCTGTAATACCCCCAAATATAATGATTTGCGGAAGCACGATTTGGGTGTTACTAATCAATAACAAAGCACAAAGATATATAGTAAACGACTCTATATGCGTCGTTTTAACAAAATATATTAATATTGAAAATGTTTACAACATTTATAGCTTTACATAGCTGGAGTTTAAATAAAAGGAGATTTCAGTACATAAGTACTTGTACAAAATATACTAATGCAAGAAAATCTCAATCGTCTGTATGCTGACTCGAGCTAAAAGTCCTGTAGCCGAAGCAATCTACTGCTTGGTACCTGCGATACATGCTAAATGGGTCAGCTAAAGCTGGTGAGCTCACAGGTTTGAAATCAAGTAATAAAGTATGAACCGCAAGATTTAATAATGATTTGCATCCAGCAAATGAAATGATAATAATCGTATATACAGCCATGAGCACATAGTTGAGCTTAACTCGAGGGCCGGGTCCCCTATAGAGAATTCCGGGCGAGGTGCCTCCACGAATGCCTAATCAACATTCGTCTTCCCAAATATTAGTACGTCCGTTTACCCGGTTAGTGCTTGCTAACCCGAACGAGGAGGGTCAATCCTATATGGTACCATATACTAATATTCACGCTACAACGTATTAACAACTATGCTGACGGAGGAATTTAAATGATTAGTTGTGAAAAACTCATGTAGTATATGAAATGTTTGTACTTGCGTTCACATGTTAAAAGTTGAGCAATATATCACACCCCTGAGTAAAACAGTAAAAAGAGGGGCCATGAGACTCACCTGAGTCTTGTGAGTTTAACTTAATAAACTTGAGTTGATTAGCCGAGTATTGAAGTCCAAAGACTTGTAACCTGAGGGTGTCCACGACACGCGATGGTTATAAACATGATTGGGTATCTCAAAAGATCACCCTTGTAGTTGTTACACAACTATATATATATGTCCAAATTACTACGATTTGGTTGATTTGTTAAGTGTTTGAAAACGTGTACGGCCCGTTGGTGATTAATTGTAATAATAGTCCTGATGTTATCACATTGATTTCGAAGTGTTATACTTGAAAAGTATATTCCATTATGTTTGAAAAGTTGTATCATATAAGCGTTTTGAAGTCATACAAGTTTGACACTTGGTGAGAAATGTGCTTACGGAATCTAAGTACGGGGGTCCGGGGGCAGCGCCCCTGGTGGGGTCCAAGAGGCTGGCCCCTGACTGGGGTCGAGATGCCAGGTCAGCTCGAAAAATTTTTATTTCTACTATATTGCTTTGGTGAAAAACGCATCTGGGATCTGAATTCGGGTAAAATCGAGTGATAAATTTTGAGTCTCGACACTTAGTAAAAATCTGAGTTTTCTGTGTTTTGCGACACAATATGCGACACAAAAGTTAGTCATGCGACACAAGGGTTGTGTCGCATAGATATGCGACACAACATCTATACGACACAAAGGTTGTGTCGCATAGATTCGAGATGCTGATTCAACAGCGACATAGAGGTTGTGTCGTATGGTATTTGCGACATAAGGTACGACACAATATTGTGTCGCATAAGATACGACATAACTGGTTTCATACGACACAAGATACGACATAAAAGGCAAAATACGACATAACATGCGACACAAGGCTTGTATCGCATTGAAGAACATCAGCCCAGAAAGTTTCGACTGCCGAGGTTTTTCCGGCCAAAACCCAATTTAAACTCGTTTTTAAGCTATAAAATCGTGTTTTACACTTTGTAATGGACATATATAAGTTATATAAACAACTAACAAGTGAAAATACAAAGAATCGAGAGTTTTCGGGATTTTGTCGGAAACTTACAAAGTGGCGAAATGAAAATCCGGAAAGATAGAAGTGTAGATCGTGATGTCGTGGTCGTTTTTCTCCAAAGCGGTGCTATGATCCGGTTGCGTTTTATGTGGTTATTTTGAAGATTTATGATGGTGGTGGTGGTTTAGTGTTTAGAGAGAAAATGGAGAAGAGAGTGTAAGAGAGAGAGTGAGTGGGGGAGAAATGAGGAAAGAAAAGGGAAAGTGGGAGGTTATCCTCCCATTTTTCAGTCTCCATCCTTCGTGCGATGTTCGTTTTCTCCGTCATTTAACGTTTTAATAAATAGTTTGCGCGTTAATTAACCATTTTAAAATACGAATTTTTGTTTAATAATCTAATTTATATGTTTTACCAACTATCTACTAATTTAAAGATTTAAAGTGTGATTTAAATAATTTGTGTATTTTGTTTTTAATTACGTAAGTTTTAATTGTGCAAAACGGGACAACTCTGGGAATGTAATTTAAACAATTAGTTTGGACCCAGTAATGTTTTCAGATAATGTTTTATACTTAAATATAAATTGTGTCACCAACGTCCGTATTTATGGAACCGAAATACATTCGATTTAAATTGCGTACGATCTAATCAAATCGCAAAGTTTGTATATATTCATCAATATATAATTCGATACATTAATTAGCCTAACACAGAACTAATTACATGTATTAACAGAGAATTAGGCACTAATTACTAGTCCTAATTTGGCGGGTGTTACATGTACGGCTGATTTCAAGCTTTGCCTATAAATAGGGGGTCACCCCTTCAACATTCATCACACTTCATCATTTCATTCATTTCTCCATTTCCACTTTCTCTCTCACACACTCTCTCTCTCTCTCTAAACTCTCTTTCTTTCTTTCTCTCTCTAGAAATTAGGGTTTGATCCAGTTAGTTCTCAGTTAGTATTTAACTGAAACTAACGGAGGGGCTACTTTTGTAATAGCGTAGGGAATAGTCCAGGGGCTTTTATTGTAATATTGTCAAGGATATTGCAGAAGTTCTGCTTGTACTCTCTCTCTAAACGCTTATTCAATCTACGCTTTATTAACGGTTACTTCTTTTCTTATCTGTTATAATGATAATTGCTATTGTTATTATACTAGATTTAGGACCTGTTATTATGCGTAGAGAGTAGTTTCCTTGTGTGTTTGTTATGGTGTAGTTAGTCTATATATGTGTGGGGTGATGCTGTTTTAAAATATATGATTGGGATAACAACATTATGAAACAACGGAGGTAACGTTATACGGCTTTCATTAAGTCTGTTTGATTTCCAAAGTTGTCGAAAACGTGTTTAACGACCACCACAAGGTCTGATTCTTTTACCCAACCCATATTGTGGTTCATTGAGCTTATAAAAACCATTACTTTGAGTTGATTGCGTTTCTAGAGTCGTTTTCTTTAAAATGACCAAAACCGACATTTTCCGACCATGTTCCGAAAACAAGTTTCAAACATATATTTGGACACTACAAAGCTAGAGGAACAACATACAAGTAAAATAAATCGAAAATCTAAAAGTTTTCGAAAGTGTCGAGAATCTTACAAGTTAACGCGAGACGAAACCGAAAAGATAGAAATGAAGCTCTCGATGTCGTGGTTCTTTTTCTCCAAATGAGCTTGGTGATTTAATGAGGTTTGATGGTGTTATTTGGTGGTTGAAGATGGTGGTGGTATGGTGGTGAAAGTGAAAGAAAAGAGAGAGAGATTTTAGAGAGAGTGTGTGTGTGTATAGAATAAAGTGAGGTGGGGAGGTGATGACCTCACCTTTGGGCCGGTTTTAGTGGGGCCCACCCCTTGTGGGTGTGTCCGAAATTTTGATCTCTGTGTTCGCGCTCCGTGCGGTGTTCATTTCCCCGGTTGTTTAAACGTTAAATAATTTAATACGCGTTTAAATGTAAGTTTTAAAATACGAATATTTATTCGATATTTTTGTTGAAGTATTTCACCAAATACTTTATATTTGAGTTATAAAGTATAACTTAACTTTGTCTTGATTGTTTGCACGTTTAATATTTTATTCGCGTAACAGTTAATTGCACGATACGAAATAAATACGAAATATTATCAAAATAATATTTTGGATATAATAGTGTTATTAAATAATGTCATATTAATTAATAGAATTGTTCACCAACGTCCGTATTAATTTAACCGAATTATATTTGATTTGAGACGTATACGATTTAATCAAATCCCATAATTGTATATATTCAACAATATATATATATATATATATATATATATATATATATATATATATATATATATATATATATATATATATATATATATATATATATATATATATATATCGATACATTAATTTGACTAACACAGAACTAATTACATGTATTAACGGTTGATTAGGCACTAATTACTAGTCTTAATTTGACGGGTGTCACATTCTCCCCCTGTTAGAAGAATTTCGTCCCGAAATTTAGCTCGAAGTCGTGTTTGAAGTAGTGTCAGTGAATAACTGAGGATACTTGCGTCGCATCTGGTCTTCCCGTTCCCAAGTGAATTCCGAACCACGCCGCGAATTCCACCTAACCTTTACGATGGGAATACGACTTTGTTTGAGTTGTTTGACCTCACGGTCCATGATTTCGGCGGGTTCTTCAACAAAGTGAAGCTTGTCATCAATCTTGATTTCATCGAGTGGGATAATAAGTGTCTCATCAGACAGATATTTCTTCAAGTTAGAAATGTGAAAAGTGGGGTGCACGCTGCTGAGTTCGGGCGGCAGCTGCAGTCGATATGCCACTGGACCAATCCTCTCGAGGATCTCGAATGGTCCAATGTACCTAGGATTTAACTTCCCGCGTTTACCGAAACGAATGACACCTTTCCAAGGTGAAACTTTGAGTAGTACTCGATCCCCAACCTGGAACTCGAGTGGTTTGCGTCTCACGTCAGCATAACTTTTCTGACGATCAAGTGCGGCTTTGAGTTTGTTTTGGATTTCGAAAATCTTCTCAGTGGTTTCGTGTATGAGTTCAGGACCAGTGAGTTATCGCGAAGCACTGTACCTTTCGAGGACTTTGAGTTGAACAAATAGGTGAGTTGAAAATCTTCTTTTCGGGGACTTTGAGTTGTCGCGAAGCATAGGCTATGACTGTACAGTGCCTCAAAGTCCTCGACTTTGGTCCAACAAATAGGTGAGCGGTACTTACGACCGTACAGTGCCTCGAAAGGTGCAGCCTTAATGTTGGTATGATAACTGTTGTTGTACGAAAACTCGCACATCGGTAGATATTTTTCCCAGTTTACACCGAAGTCAACTACGCAAGCTCGTAGCATGTCTTCCAATGTTTGAATCGTTCGTTCACTTTGGCCGTCGGTTTGAGGGTGGTATGCAGTACTCATATCAAGACGGGTACCCAATGATTTCTGAAGTGATTGCCAAAAGTGAGATGTGAAGCGACTATATCTATCAGAGATAATTGAGATTGGAACGCCGTGTCGGGTTACGATTTCTTTCAGATAGATTCGAGTGAGGTGTTCCATTTTGTCGATTTCCTTGATCGCAAGGAAATGTGCAGATTTCGTGAGACGATCGACGATCACCCAAATGGTATCACAACCGCTCGGTGACTTTGGTAGTTTGGTTATGAAATCCATTGCGATTTGTTCCCATTTCCATTGAGGAATTTCGGGTTGTTGGAGTAAACCAGAAGGTTTTTGATATTCAGCTTTGACTTTTGAGCAAGTAAGACACTTGCTGACATATGTGGCGATTTCGGCTTTCATGTTTGACCACCAATAAAATTCCTTGATTCCATGATACATTTTATCGGACCCCGGATGAATAGAATATTTGGACTTGTGAGTTTCTTCCATCACCAAGTCTCGCAGGTCCCCAAGACTAGGCAACCAGATTCGATTAGAGAAGTACCTAACTCCGTTAGGTTTGATTTCGAATTGTTTATCCATGCCTCGCAAGGCTTCATTTTTGATGTTTTCAGTTTTCAAAGCTTCGAGTTGAGCGGTGAGAATCTGAATGTTTAGATCGTTATGAATAGTCATACTGAGGGCTCGGATTCGAAGTGGTTTCGATTGTTCTCGTCAACAACATTTGCCTTCCCTGGATGATATTTGATTTCGCAATCATAATCGGTAAGCAACTCGACCCATTGACGTTGCCTCATGTTGAGATCCTTCTGATCGAATATGTGTTGGAGACTTTTGTGGTCGGTAAAGATTATGCAGTTAGTGCCGTAAAGATAATGTCTCCAGATTTTGAGAGCGAACACTACAGCTCCAAGTTCAAGGTCGTGAGTGGTGTAGTTCTTTTCGGGGACTTTGAGTTGTCGCGAAGTGTAGGCTATGACTTTGTCTCGTTGCATCAGCATGCAACCGAGACCTTGATGGGAAGCATCGCAGTATACCACAAAGTCATCGGTGCCTTCGAGTAATGATAGAATAGGAGCACTGCAAAGCTTTTGTTTCAGAAGTTAAAATGCTGACTCTTGTTTATCAGTCCAATCGAACCTTTTGTCTTTCTAAGTCAGTGTCGTGAGTGGTTGTGCTATTTTCGAGAAGTTTTCAATGAATTGCCGATAGTACCCAGCAAGTCCTAAGAATTGCCGTACTTCGGTCGGAGTGGTAGGTGCTTGCCAACACTTGATAGCTTCGATTTTTGATGGATCAACATGAATTCCCTGACTATCGATAACATGACCAAGGAATTGAATGGTTTGCATCCAGAACTCACACTTAGAAAATTTAGCGTACAGCTCCTCGTGTCTAAGTAGTTCTAGGATGGTTTTGAGATGTTGCGCGTGTTCTTGTTCGTTGCGCGAGTAAATGAGAATGTCGTCAATGAAGACAATGACAAACTTGTCGAGATAAGGTTTGCACACCCGATTCATAAGATCCATGAATACAGCCGGTGCGTTGGTTAGACCGAATAGCATCAGTTGAAATTCGTAATGTCCATAATGGGTTCTAAAGGAAGTTTTCGGGATATCAGCGTCGCGCACACGTAGTTGATGATAACCTGACCGAAGATCGATCTTTGAGTAAAATCTCGACCCTTGAAGTTGGTCAAATAGGTCATCGATTCGAGGAAGTGGATATCGGTTCTTGACGGTCAACTTGTTCAACTCTCGGTAGTCTATACACATTCTGAATGAACCGTCTTTCTTTTTCACGAATAAGACTGGAGCTCCCCAAGGTGAAGAGCTCGGCCCAATGAATTCTCTTGCCAGGAGTTCTTGTAATTGGGTGGACAACTCCTGAAGTTTGGATGGGGCAAAGCGGTATGGTGCTCGGGCCACAGGTGCAGCACCTGGCACGAGATCGATTGAGAACTTAACCTGTCTTGGTGGAGGTAGACCAGTCAGTTCTTCGAAAAAGACTTCTGGAAAGTCTCGAATGATGGGCACATCTTCAAGTCATTTCTCCTCCGACTTTTTCTCCATGATGTGCGCGAGGATTGTTGGATAACCCTTTCTCAGAAATTTGTGAGTTTTCAAACAAGAGATGATGTTTAGTCTCGACCCACCGGTCTCCTCCTGTATGACCAAAGTTTTACCGGCGGCGAGAGGAATGCGAACGACCTTGTCATAACAAATGATTTCAGCGCGGTGTTTGGACAACCCGTCCATACCAATGATGACGTCGAAACTTCCAATTTCAATAGGCATAAGATCGATTGAGAAAGATTCATTGGCTAGGTTTAAAGTGAAATTTGGTATCACACTATTGGTTTCTATGAGTTTACCGTTCGCTAGTTCTACAGTGTACTTAACATCTAGAGTAGTGGGGGTGATGTCAAGCAGTGGGTAAAATTCATCAGAAATAAAGCTTCTATCGTCGCCAGTATCAAACAGAACAGAAGCAAATAAGTTGTTGAGGAGGAACATACCCGAGACCACGTTCGGGTCTTAACGGGCGTCCCCAGAGTTGAGTACAAAGGCTCTACCTCTTGCGTTGTTGTTGTTGCCCTTGTTCTTCAGCTTTGGGCACTCGTTCCTAAAGTGCCCGGTGTTTCCACATTCGAAATAGGCTCTGGATGGCCTGGCGTTGTTGTTGTTGGAAGAGTTGTTGTTGGTTTTGGGAGCTCGACGGTCTTTGGTCAAATGTCCGTACCTCCTGCAGTTGTTGCAAGGGGTACTACATGGACCGTCGCGGTGGTGGTTACACTTGGAACAGTATGGTTTGCTCCCAGTGTAGCCACGTTTGGGTTCAGAGTTGGTGTTGTAAACTTGGATGGCATTGGTCTTCTTGTTTGGTTGATCGTGGTGTTCAGCCGATTTGCGTTTGTTGTTGGAAGGTGTGGTGGATGCCTCACGGCTGACGATCATCGCCATGAGTTCGTGTACAAGCCGGATAGCACTTTGGATGGTTGTCGGTTTGGATGAGGCGACGTTCCCCTGGATATTTTCCTGGAGACCGCGGATGTATTTCTTGATGCGTTTTTCCTCCGGATCAACCATACCCGGGCATAAGAGAGCAAGTTGCTGGAATTTAGTGGTATAGCCAGCAATATCAGTGCCCTGAACAGTGAGGTGCCAGAATTCTTCCTCCAACCTGTGGAGTTCCTCGTTGGGACAATATTCGTCCCTCAACATTTTCTTTAAACCAGCCCATGGGAGTCGATTGGCTACATCAATGCCCACAGAACTGGCATGAGTATTCCACCATGTTAGCGCACCTTCCTGAAAGGTGTAGGCGGCGAATTTGACCTTGCTGTTCTCCGTGCAGTTGCACAAACTGAAGAATGATTCAATCCTTTCGATCCACCTGATCAGACCAATGGCACCTTTCGTGGCCTTGAAATTTAATGGTTTGCAGCTGAGAAAATCTTTGTATGAACAGGGTTTGACAACAGGGGTGGTATTGACAGTTTGATAACTAGTTTTTTGTGAGTTCCGAGCAGCCAAAGCATCGGCTACGGCTCGAGAAACAATGGCATTGAGTTCAGTATCACTGTGACTTTTCTTCTTTGGCGGCATGTTTCTTCAAGAAAGAAACAAGGGTACATGAGAAATCGTACCAGAGTGACAATTACAACGGATGTATATATATAAAAGCGGTAATATACAACATCACAATGTAAAAATCAATAATGGGGAATAATCGAGGGAAATTGTCAATTGATATTGCGAATCTAAAAGATGATAGACAATTTCGAGTTACAAGCTCCAAAAGTTACAGACTTAGATGTTCTACAAAAGTACCGGGAATTGTTACATCCGGTCGAATTACATAGGTCCTACGAAAGCATAATAGAGTACAGATTCAACCTCGGCTAATTCTGACGTTGATTGAGTTGTGGTAGTAGTGCGGTGAGATGGTCCACATATTCTGCAAGTCTGCTAACCATTCGGAGGGTGTGCTCGGTTTCCCTTAGACGTGTCTCGCACTGATTTAACCTTGATTGTAGGACGGAAATTTCGTTTCGATTACCAATCACTTAGTTGTGGACAACTTCCAAGGTTCCGATGGTTTCTCCCATTTGGTTGCGGAGGATGTCCATGTTGCTAACAGTGTTTTCGTGATCTTCAGAGACTTGATTGATACGTTCGAGTGATGTGAGTCTCCAGTTCTCGTTAGTTTCCTGCTGTTCGATATCCATATCGCGAAGTCGTTGCTCGTGACGGTGTACCCTGGCAGCTAAGACAGGTACATTGAAGTGAGCAGGTTCTTGAGTATAGGGAGAGACTTCCATGTTGGAAAATCCTCCGTTTGAGGTGGGGAGTTGGATTCCTTCCTCGTCCCTCCAAGTGTTGAGTCGATTTGATAACCATCGCCATTGGCTAGTTGTCGCTTGCCTCTAGGACTGGTTATTGAGTTGGTTTTGAGTGGGGTATGGGCTAGCTAGAGGCAACCTAGTGTCCCTCCTAGCTACCCTTGAGTTTCGTGATCCATACGGATGAGAGCGTGATGAATTGGGTGGTGTGTTTGCCATTTCTAAGACAAATTGTTAGAAAGAGTGAGGCCTATATTCATATAGTACATATATAATATAGCCTAAGATTGTAGAGAGGCCTATCTATGTATACTTAGTATCACATAATAGCCTATTGGGTGTCTAGCACAGACATGTTTGAGTCCCGGTTCTCTCGAGGTCAGAGTCAACTAGTGTACTCCCGTTCAACATAACCATTTCAGACCTCACATCATCTTTCCTTAATTGTACATAGTTGATCAGGCTATGTTAAATTAAAGTCGTATGCTGTAATTCCTGAACCAGTCATGCCTAATAAGGAAATACTGCCTAACGGTCATAGTCTAGGCCCACTAATGCAACCTAGTTCACTATAACCTTAGGCTCTGATACCAATCTGTCGCACCCCCAAATTTATGATGCGGAAGCGATTCGGGTCGGGGCGCGACTAATCAGGTAATCAACATGTAACATCCTATTTTCGTAAGTTCTAAAACTATATTGTATGAAAATATATAATTGTTCTATTAATTGAATATGTGTAATTATATGTATAATGGTTATATTATTTGGTTTGTGTATAAATAAGACTACATATATAAATATAGAAATTTGGGCTAGATGTATAATAAAATGAAAATGCTGGGCCTGTTCAGACACAGATCGCGGCGCGATCTGTGATGATCGCGGCACGATTTAATCAGTTCCAGAAACGGGTTTTTAACCCCAGCAGCTTCCAGACTCGAGTTAACACTCCAAAACATTCCCAAATCAGAACCCAAAGTATCCTAGGGTGAAAAGGGCAATTTCTTGTATTAGAGGGTGAATTCTATCAAATTTTGAGCTTGTTAGCATCATATTGAAAGCTCAATTACTCCATAATCACATATTAAGGTATGAACTATAAATTCATTGTAAAATCAGAATTTGGGTTGATTATTTTATGAACCCTAGATATTAATATTTATATATGAGTAGGTTGTTAGTATATAGATGATGTATACATGCTAGTAAATCATATTACAAGATTTGTATGTGAAATTGAGTTAGGGTTTTGGAAATTGGTTGAAACCCTATGTTTGTAAAAGTGATTAAACTATGTACAAATGGTGAATTAGTTAACTAAATATGTTAATAATCATATTATGTTTATGAATTGAGTGTTGAAAGAAAGAAGACAATAAAATGATAGAATTGTAAATATGCACATGAAATGTGATTCTAAAGAATAGTATTATGATGTTGCTTAAAGTGGTAATGTGAATGAATAATAGAATCACTATACATGTGCATATGATGAAATGGTGATTAGTATCATTGAACATATTGCTTATGGTATTAAAGTGAGTTAGTGAATGGTCTTATGTAAAAGTGTGTTATTATGTGCTTATGTGCTATGTGCTTATATGTTAGGTAATAAAGAGATTGAAGGAGGTACAAGTAAATCATTAGGGCAATTGCAAGGTAAGTTTTGAATTACATGATCATGGGTTAGGAATGGCTTCGGCCATTTGCTAACGGTTTTGTGCGGGTAATGGTTGCAGCCATAGGCTCGTGTGATTGCTAGTAGTATACAACTAGCATGGTAGCAAAGGATCCTAAGCTAAATTATTATTAATGACATGTGATTGTATTTCATTACTTACTAAGCGTTTTGCTTACCGTTGAATAATTCAAATGTTTTAGGTGAAGCTAGCGGTTCACGTGGTGATTTGGGCAAGAAACCGGGTGGAAGCTAGAGGTGGATTTAACTTGCTTTTGGGTAATTAGCTCGTTTCCTTTGAAATCATTCTCTTGAAACCGAGGCCCCATTACTTTTGTTAAAATTATGGGCTATGTTGTTTTAGATATATAAACTTGTTTTGAAAGTTTAAGTGATGTATTAGTAATATGTAAATATTGTAAGATCTTGAAATGTGGTGAAAACGTTCCTACCATGTCAATGTTTTGGTTTTATAGTTGATATGGAAAGAACACTTATGGTTATGATCCAAAGTGTTTAAATGGTTCAAGTGTTTATATAAGGGAATTCGATGTAAATTCTATTGTAAAGTGATTCAATTGTATTGCGGAATTTGAATTGTATACAGGTTATTGATCAATTGATTTCGGAAAGTTTAGTTGTGTACATTTTGGACAGATTTTTAAACAGTCTGATTTGGGTCTGTGCAGACGCTGGTCGCGGCGCGATCCTTACAGATTGCGACGCGATCTTGATTAAATAGCGACGCGATGTGTAGTGATTGCAACGCGATTATGTTTTTAGTTGCGAAGCGATTGTTCTACATTGCGGCGCGATTTGGTCACAGTTCAGATCAAATTACTAGCTTTAAAACTTAAAATAAATACACGTAGAATATTGGGGTGTCTCAAGTTGGTATCAGAGCATCGGTTTAAGGGATTCGAGTATCCACCATTAGGAGGGTACTTGAACTTAAACCACTGTAGTTGCATTTGAGCATGATAAGTGTTATTGTTGTTATGTGATATTGTGATCCGGTTAATTTATTGTTATAGTTTCTGAATCAAGATGTTACGTGGGGACTTAGGCAACGTATGAATGTGGTATGGTAATTAATGCGTCTGGCCAACGCAGTAATTATCACATGACATTTTGTGGAACTTTTGAACCCACGGGGCGTTAAGATGATGAGATTATAGTGATTGTTAACCGTTACCTGTTATAAATTGTAATCAAAGTAAATTTGTAAAGATATAAACTGTTATATTAAATATTGATATCTATTTCAGTATAAAGATGACTGAGGAACAACAGGCTGACCAAACAGGAGAACGACACGAAAGAGTTGATTCTCCTGCTCAGGAAGCTAAAATCTCTCTATCTGACTTAAGATCAATCGTTTCCGAAGAAGTGGGCCGTGTTCAAGAGGCGACCCTTTCTTCGATGTTAAATCAAATTTCTGAAACCGTTCAAGAACTGGTAATGTCTGAATTCCAAAGAAGAGACTTATCCAGAGAAGAAGAAGAACCTCCTAGTGTTATTCCACCTGCTGTTCTTCCTCTCGATGAAAACCGTCGATTCAGTTACAAAGATTTATCTGTTTGTAATCCCCCAGAATATCATGGCGAAATGGATCCGATAAAGTGCTACCGTTGGATTTCTGAGTTGGAAGGAGCTTTCGCCACCACCGAATGTCCTGAAAGATTGAAGGTTCGTTTTGCTGCTAATCTTTTAAGATCGGGTGCCAAGGGTTGGTGGGAAGTACAGTGTAGCACTCTGGGCGACGAAGCCATTAAACAATTGTCTTGGAGTGATTTTAGAAGAATGTTCCAAAATGCTTATTCTCAAGAATCTGAACTTAATCAGATTCGTAGGGAGTTCCTTTCTATGGAACAAACAACTGAATCTGTGAATGAGTTAGTTGGTGTTTTTCTGGATCGAGCTCGTTTCTGCCCTGAGTATATGTCTAATCCAAAAATGCTTATGGGTCATTTCCATAATGTTCTGAAAAAGGAGATCCATCAATTCATAATTCCCAAAAGATGTGCTAGCTTCGAGGAGATGGTAGATGAGGCTAGATTTCATGAACTTGAATTGCTTCGTGATGTTTCTAAACGAAAAGCCGAAACTACCTCTAATCCTTCCAAGAAACCGAGAACTGGTGATAGTTCTAAACCAGATGAAAAACGAGGACCACCGCCTGCTGAATGTAAAATCTGTCATAAAAGACATTTTGGAGTTTGTCGCTTTAAACCACCTACTTGTTATAAATGTAAACAGGAAGGTCATCTTAGTACAAATTGTCCTAATCCACTTCGAGTGTGTTATAATTGTTATAAGCCTGGTCACATAAGGGCTGAGTGTCCTAATCTGAAAGCTCAGTCTGCTCCTTTTATTCCTCGAGCTAATGTGGAAAGAAAACCAAATGAACCCCAAAGATCCAGACCTCGTTCTTTTCAGATTACTGCTGATGAAGCTCAAAAAGCTTCAGATGTATTGACAGGTACTTTCCTTGTAAATCAGAAACCAGCTTATATATTATTTGATTCTGGTGCTTCAAGATCATTTATATCTGAAAGATTCATTCAAAACTTATCGATTCCTCTCACAAAGTTAGATACCCCTTTAGATGTTGAAGTGGCAGATAATAGATTTATATATGTGGTAAATGTTTTCCGTGGGTGTCAACTTGAAATCGATAATGAAATGTTTGTTATAAATCTGATTCCTATGAATATGGGCGAGTTCGATGTTGTAATAGGTATGGATTGGTTAGGCCAGCATAAGGCTATTATTCAGTGTGAGAAAAAGATAATTCGAGTCGGCTCGCCTAGTGCTAAGATAGTTGATATATATGGTGAAAAGCGGAAATCTTCTTTATCTATCTGTACGTATGCTCGTGCTAAACGTCACCTGCTACATGGCTGTCATGCCTTTTTGGCACATGTGGTAGATACTCAGAAATCAGTTTCTAAATTGGAAGATATTCCTGTAGTAAATGAGTTTTCAGATGTATTTCCCGACGAGCTACCGGGTATTCCACCCGATAGGCAAGTCGAGTTCCGTATTGATTTAGTACCTGGAGCCACTCCTATCGGTAAAACTCCATACAGACTTGCCCCATCGGAAATGCAAGAGTTGATGAAACAATTGCAGGAATTAATTGATAAGGGTTTCATTCGCCCAAGTAGTTCACCATGGGGAGCTCCAGTACTATTTGTGAAAAGGAAAGACGGCACCATGAGAATGTGTATCGATTATAGAGAATTAAACAAGGTAACCATCAAGAATAGGTATCCTTTACCTAGGATTGATGACTTGTTCGATCAGTTGCAGGGTGCTAGTTATTTCTCCAAAATTGATCTACGTTCAGGCTATCACCAATTAAAAGTTCGTGATGAAGATGTGTCTAAAACTGCTTTCAGAACTCGATATGGGCACTATGAATTCGTGGTGATGCCTTTTGGTTTGACTAATGCTCCAGCCGCTTTTATGGACCTTATGAATTGGGTATGTCGACCGTTACTCGATAGGTCTGTAATCGTATTCATTGATGATATTCTTATTTATTCAAAGTCAGCTGGTGATCATGAACTTCATTTGAGACAAATGTTGCAAATTTTGAGATCTGAAAAGCTTTATGCTAAATTCTCAGAGTGTGAGTTTTGGCTTCGAGAAGTTCAATTTCTTGGGCACGTGATTAATGATCAAGACATTAAAGTTGATCCTGCTAAGATTGAAGCAGTAATGAAATGGGAACCTCCAACTACTCCTACTGAAGTTAGAAGTTTCTTGGGATTAGCTGGGTATTATAGACATTTTATCCAGGATTTCTCAAAGATTGCTACTCCTCTCACTAAACTCACCAGAAAGAATGTTAAGTTTGAGTGGAATGAGCAAGCCGATCAAGTTTTCCATATTCTTAAACAACAGCTTAGTCAAGCGCCTATCTTAGTACTTCCTGATGGTACTGAAGATATGTTATATTCTGTGATGCCTCTTATAATGGCTTAGGCTGTGTTCTGATGCAACGTGGCAAGTTTATTGCTTATGCATCTAGACAGCTTAAGGATCATGAAAAGAATTATCCAACTCATGATCTTGAGTTGGCGGCGGTTGTCTTTGCCTTGAAACTTTGGAGGCATTATCTCTATGGCGTAAAATGTACTATTTATACTGATCATAAAATCTCAAATACTTTTTCGATCAGCGGGATTTAAATATGAGACAGCGGCGTTGGCTTGATTTGGTAAAAGACTATGACTGTGAAATTGTTTATCATCCTGGAAAAGCTAACGTTGTTGCTGATGCACTTAGTCGAAAAGCCATTCAGCCACCTTTGGTGGTTAAATCTCTCAGAATCACCGTTGTTCCAGATTTATTTGATCAAATAAAGAACGCACAATTAGAAGCTTGGCAAAAGGGCGACTTTAATTCTGAATGCATTAAAGGTCAAGTTCAAAATTTTGTTGATGATTCACGCGGTCTAAAGACAAGATATGGTAGAATTTGGATTCCTAACTCAATTGAGTTAAAGAAGTTGTTGCTTGATGAATCTCATAAATCCCGATATTCTATTCACCCTGGTGCTACGAAGATGTATCATAATCTAAAATCAAACTTTTGGTGGCCAGGTATGAAAAGAGAAATTGTTAAATATGTCGAAAAATGCTTAACTTTCCTACAGGTAAAAGCTGAACATCAGAAACCATATGGTAAATTACAACCATTAGAAATACCTGTTTGTAGGGCTGCAAACGAGTCGAGCTTTTATCGAGCAACTCGAGCTCGGCTCGAGCTTGAGCTCGTTCGAATCGAGCTTTTATCGAGTTCGAGCCCGATCTCGAGTTTAAAAGTAGAGCTCGAAATATATATCGATCCGAGCTCGAGCCTTTAAGAGCTCGGCTCGAGCTGGTATCGAGCTTTTCGAGCTTTTATTTAATATGCATATTTTTATTTTATATATATATATATATATATATATATATATATATATATATATATATATATATATATATATATATATATATATATATATTTATGTAATTTTGAATCTATAATGATATTATTATTGTTATACTTCAAATTAAGTACATTTTCACACTTTATATTTATTTTATATATATTTGAAATTTGAAATAATTTTTTGTATTTATTTATATTTATAGAATAATATAAAATAAATTTGGGTAACTAAAAAATTATTTTTATAAGAATATTCGAGGTTTTCGAGCCGAGCTCGAGCCATCCTAAGTCATTTTCGAGTCGAGCTCGAGCATGCATCGTGAAAGCTCATCGAGCTATCGAGCCGAGCTCGAGCCTATCCTAAATGAGTCGAGCCGAGCTCGAGCCCTTTCGAGCTCGAGCTTGACTCGACTCGATTACAGCCCTACCTGTTTGGAAGTGGGAGCATATTACAATGGATTTCATCACCAAATTGCCTAAAACGCAACGCCATCATGACGCAATTTGGGTGATTGTGGATCGTTTAACCAAAAGTGCTTTATTCTTACCGATCAAAGAAACTTTCTCTTCTGAAGCACTTGCAGACTTATTCATACGTGAAGTAGTAGCCCGTCATGGTACTCCTGTATCTATTGTCTCCGATAGAGATACTAGATTCACTTCACGTTTTTGGATGAAATTTAAGGAAGATATGGGTACTCGTGTTAATTTTAGCACCGCCTATCACCCTCAAACTGACGGCCAGAATGAAAGAACGATTCAAACTCTGGAAGATATGTTAAGGGCGTGTGTGATTGATTTTGGTGGTAGCTGGGATGCGCATTTGCCTTTGGTAGAATTTTCTTATAATAACAGCTATCACTCGAGTATTAAAATGCAACCATACGTGATGCTCTATGGAAGAAAATGTAGGACTCCTCTTTGTTGGGGAGAAATCGGACAGAAAGAATTGGGAAGCACTGACATTGTTCAGTTAACCACTGAAAAGATTAATCAAGTCAGAGAACGATTAAAAGCTGCCCAAGAACGACAAAAGTCATATGCCGATAATAGAAGGCGTCCGATTGAATTTCAGGTTGGTGATAAAGTTATGTTGAAAGTGTCTCCCTGGAAAGGAATAATTCGGTTCAGAAAGCGAGGCAAATTGGGTCCGCGATTTATTGGTCCTTTCAAAATCCTTGCTAGAGTCGAAAATGTAGCTTACCGCCTTAAGCTACCTGAAAAATTAGCAGGAATTCATAATACATTCCACGTGTCTTTTCTTCGAAAATGCTTGATTGTTGAATCAGCTTATATCCCATTGGAAGAAATTGAAGTGAACGATCAATTGAGTTATGTTGAACAACCTATTTGTATTCTCGACGAGAAAGTTACTAAATTGAGAAATAAAGATCTTAGAATGTTCAAAGTCCAATGGAAATATTGTAAAGGCTCTGAAATCACGTGGGAACCAGAAGAAGAAGTTATTCATATCTATCCTTCGCTTTATCATGACTGGATTGTGAGGACACAATCCTAAATTGGTGGAGGATAGTTGTAACATCCTATTTTCGTAAGTTCTAAAACTATATTATATGAAAATATATAATTGTTCTATTAATTGAATATGTGTAATTATATGTATAATGGTTATATTATTTGGTTTGTGTATAAATAAGACTACATATATAAATATAGAAATTTGGGCTAGATGTATAATAAAATGAAAATGTTGGGCCTGTTCAGACACAGATCGCGGCGCGATCTGTGATGATCGCGGCACGATTTAATCAGTTCCAGAAACGGGTTTTTAACCCCAGCAGCTTCCAGACTCGAGTTAACACTCCAAAACATTCCCAAATCAGAACCCAAAGTATCCTAGGGTGAAAAGGGCAATTTCTTGTATTAGAGGGTGAATTCTATCAAATTTTGAGCTTGTTAGCATCATATTGAAAGCTCAATTACTCCATAATCACATATTAAGGTATGAACTATAAATTCATTGTAAAATCAGAATTTGGGTTGATTATTTTATGAACCCTAGATATTAATATTTATATATGAGTAGGTTGTTAGTATATAGATGATGTATACATGCTAGTAAATCATATTACAAGATTTGTATGTGAAATTGAGTTAGGGTTTTGGAAATTGGTTGAAACCCTAAGTTTGTAAAAGTGATTAAACTATGTACAAATGGTGAATTATCTAACTAAATATGTTAATAATCATATTATGTTTATGAATTGAGTGTTGAAAGAAAGAAGACAATAAAATGATAGAATTGTAAATATGCACATGAAATGTGATTCTAAAGAATAGTATTATGATGTTGCTTAAAGTGGTAATGTGAATGAATAATAGAATCACTATACATGTGCATATGATGAAATGGTGATTAGTATCATTGAACATATTGCTTATGGTATTAAAGTGAGTTAGTGAATGGTCTTATGTAAAAGTGTGTTATTATGTGCTTATGTGCTATGTGCTTATATGTTAGGTAATAAAGAGATTGAAGGAGGTACAAGTAAATCATTAGGGCAATTGCAAGGTAAGTTTTGAATTACATGATCATGGGTTAGGAATGGCTTCGGCCATTTGCTAACGGTTTTGTGCGGGTAATGGTTGCGGCCATAGGCTCGTGTGATTGCTAGTAGTATACAACTAGCATGGTAGCAAAGGATCCTAAGCTAAATTATTATTAATGACATGTGATTGTATTTCATTACTTACTAAGCGTTTTGCTTACCGTTGAATAATTCAAATGTTTTAGGTGAAGCTAGCGGTTCACGTGGTGATTTGGGCAAGAAACCGGGTGGAAGCTAGAGGTGGATTTAACTTGCTTTTGGGTAATTAGCTCGTTTCCTTTGAAATCATTCTCTTGAAACCGAGGCCCCATTACTTTTGTTAAAATTATGGGCTATGTTGTTTTAGATATATAAACTTGTTTTGAAAGTTTAAGTGATGTATTAGTAATATGTAAATATTGTAAGATCTTGAAATGTGGTGAAAATGTTCCTACCATGTCAATGTTTTGGTTTTATAGTTGATATGGAAAGAACACTTATGGTTATGATCCAAAGTGTTTAAATGGTTCAAGTGTTTATATAAGGGAATTTGATGTAAATTCTCTTGTAAAGTGATTCAATTGTATTGCGGAATTTGAATTGTATACAGGTTATTGATCAATTGATTTCGGAAAGTTTAGTTGTGTACATTTTGGACAGATTTTTAAACAGTCTGATTTGGGTCTGTGAAGACGCTAGTCGCGGCGCGATCCTTACAGATTGCGACGCGATCTTGATTAAATAGCGATGCGATGTTTAGTGATTGCGACGCGATTATGTTTTTAGTTGCGACGCGATTGTTCTACATTGCGGCGCGATTTGGTCACAGTTCAGATCAAATTACTTTAAAACTTAAAATAAATACACGTAGAATATTGGGGTGTTTCACAACAGCACAAAGATATAATGAACGACCACTACATGCGTCGTTTTACAACTTGTATTGATAAAACAAAAGTTTACATCAAAAGTATAATTTACATTAGCTCGGTTTGAAATTGAGAGATTTACATACATAATTAATTTATACAAAATATAATAATACAGTTAAATCTCTGAATGTTTGTATGCTGACACGAGCTAAAGTATCCTGATCGGGCAGTCCAACCTACTGCTGAGTACCTGTGATACATGCTAAAATGGATCAGTGAAATGCTGTTGAGCTCACATGTTTGTATGTCAAAACATATCGTATGAACCGCAAGATTTAATTGAATTTAAGTTGCAATAAAGCAAAATAAAAGTTACTATACAGTCATGAGCACGTAGTCTGAGCTTAACTTGGGGGTCGGGTCCAATGAAGGAATTCCGATCGAGGTGCCTCCTACGAGTGCCTAATCCACACTCGTCTACACAAATGCTAATGCGTTCGTTTGACTTGTTAGTGCTTGCTAACCCGGACGAGGATTGTCAATCCTATATGATATCATATACTAACATTCACGCTACAGATGTATTACCAAACTATGCTTGTGGAGAACTTCAAATTGATTAGTTGAAAACAACTCATGTAGTATTTGATTTTGATTGTACTTGCGTTCACATGTAAATAAATCGAGCAATGTATCACACCCCTGATGAAAACAGTAAAATAGGGGCTATGAGACTCACCTGAGTCTTGAAGTGTTTAACTTAATAAACTTGATTTGATTTGCCGAGTATTGTTGTCCGAAGACTTGTAACCTGATGGTGTCCACGACACGTGATGGTTATTAACATAAGTAGGTATCTATAAAGATCACCTTTGTAGTTGTTCATCTAACTAGAATGTCCAAATGACTACGATTTGGTTGATTAACTTGTCCAAATGACTAAGATTTGGTTGATTTGATTGAGTTTCGAAAATGTGTACGGCCCGTTGGTGATTATTTGTAATAATAATCTCAACATTATTATTTTGATTTCGAATGTTATACTCAAAAGTATGTTCCGATGTGTTTTAGAAGTCGTATCGTATAAACGTTTGAGGTTATACAAGTTCGACACTTAGTATAATAATAGTTTGCAAACTTTCTGTTTTTAGCGTCACTTATAGCGACACTTAAAGGTTTAGGCGACACTCATGAAATGTCGCATAAAATGGTAAATTCTGTATTATTGGCGTCACTTAAGGAAGTGACGCGTAAGAGGCGACACTTAAACAAGTGTCGGGTACAAGTGTCGGGTGAATTGCAAATCGATTTCGGGGCGACACTTAAGCAAGTGTCGGGTATAAGTGACGGGTATAGTATTTGCGACACTTAGGAAGTGACAGGAAAAGAGGGTTTTTAGCAGCACTTAGGTAAGTGACGCAAGATTAGGGCTTTTGGCGACACTTAATGCGTCACTTAAGGAAGTGACGCTACACTGGATATGTCCGTGCGACACTTAAATCTGTTTGATTTCCAAAGTTGTCGAAAATGTGTTTAACGACCACCACAAGGTCTGATTCTTTTACCCAACCCATATTGTGGTTCATTGAGCTTATAAAAACCATTACTTTGAGTTGATTGCGTTTCTAGAGTCGTTTTCTTTAAAATGACCAAAACCGACATTTTCTGACAATGTTCCGAAAACAAGTTTCAAACATATATTTGGACACTACAAAGCTAGAGGAACAACATACAAGTAAAATAAATCGAAAATCTAAAAGTTTTTGAAAGTGTTGGGAATCTTACAAGTTAACGGGAGACGAAACCGAAAAGATAGAAATGAAGTTCTCGATGTCGTGGTTCTTTTTCTCCAAATGAGCTTGGTGATTTAATGAGGTTTGATGGTGTTATTTGATGGTTGAAGATGGTGGTGGTATGGTGGTGAAAGTGAAAGAAAAGAGAGAGAGATTTTAGAGTGTGTATGTGTGTGTGTGTATAGAATAAAGTGAGGTGGGGAGGTGATGACCTCACCTTTGGGCCGGTTTTAGTGGGGCCCACCCCATGTGGGTGTGTCCCAAATTTTGATCCCTGTGTTCACGCTCCGTGCGATGTTCGTTTCTCCGGTTGTTTAAACGTTAAATAATTTAATACGTGTATAAATGTAAGTTTTAAAATACGAATATTTATTGGATATTTTTGTTAAAGTATTTCTCCAAATACTTTATATTTGAGTTATAAAGTATAACTTAACTTTGTCTTGATTGTTTGCGCGTTTAATATTTTAATCGCGTAACCGTTAATTGTACGATACGAAATAAATACGAAATATTATCAAAATAATATTTTGGATATAATAATGTTATTAAATAATGTTATATTATTTAATAGAATTGTTCACCAACGTCCGTATTAATTTAACCGAATTACATTCTATTTGAGACGTGTACGATTTAATCAAATCGCATAATTATATATATTCAACAATATATATATATATTGATACATTAATTAGCCTAACAGAGAACTAATTACATGTATTAACGGTTGATTATGCAGTAATTACTAGTCCTAATTTGACGGGTGTCACAACATGGTAACTAAAAAAATTTAAGTTTTCAAAATGTTAATCTATTCAAGTCTTCAACCAAATTCGAAAAATCACATATATATATATATATATATTAATATATATAATATATTTATTTAATAAATCGAATTCGGTTTTGAATTCGGTTTTCCATTCAAGCAAATTTGAAAAAGTCAAAACCGAACTGAAAACCGAATACGAATTCGGTTAAACCGAATTCAAAATAATCAAAACCTAAAATCGAACCGAAAATCAAATTCGAATTCGGTTCGGTATTCGGATTAAATGGTTTCAAACCAAATATTGTACACCCTTACAAAAAATTATATATTATTGTTGGCATTAAACTTTTAAACGTTTATGGTTATACATATAAAACAAGCAGAAGCGGTTGTCTTTAGTTTCACGTATGATTCAAGATTTTATATCGAGAGACAGCGACACAAACCGATGTAGAAGGAAGAAGTAGTAGCTTTGTTCTTTAAGAAATTTCAAATTACGTAATTTTTTTCATATTCTAGTTAATTAGAGTCAGAAAATTAATAATTAAATCAGTTGGCTTATTTGATCATCAGTGTACATTACATATGTTGTAATCTAAAAAACGCAACGAATGAAAGGTCATACTTAGATCATAATAATAACCAAGACGCTTAATCTAATCTAACTTATATAACCACATACATAGTAAGAGTTTTGCAAGTAACATAGTTGTCCTGATTAACTTAGAGTCGGTGCACGTAAGTATTAAAAATTTCGACTAGTCTTTATCGAAAAATTAGTTAATTAAGAAAATAAACTTGCTAATTGCCTAATTAGGATCCTGATGTTGTGTTTTATAATTGTTGTGTTTTCCAATGAATTTGGTGGCATAATTAATAAGTTGTTAACCTTTGAACAATATAATAAACAGAATATGGTATTGGCGTACGTGTATTATATGTATGTTGATGTTGGACACTTATAGATAGTGATGTTTAAGATGTGTTTAGTTCCAGAAAACTCCTCAATTTTTCAGAAAAATTCTTTAAGAAAACAAGAAAATTAAAAAACGTGTTCAAATTCGTGTTTTTTTAAAAAACTTTTTCTAAGAAAAGGAAAATCATTGTTTTCCTTTTTATAGCTATAAAGTTGAAAACTACTTTTGATGGTTTTCTAAGGGTGCGTTTAGTTACAGAAAAATTTCTCCATTTTTCTTTTTCCATTTCTCTAAAGAATGAGAAGTGTTTTACTTCTCTAGAAATGCATGGAAAATCTAGAAAACGTGTTTAGTTGTAAGGGATGAAGTTTTCCTTTTCCTAAGAAGAATAGAGATGGAAAACTTAGAAAATCATCAAAAGTAGTTATCAACTTTGTAGTTATAAAAAGGAAAACAAAAAATTTTCTTTTCTTAGAAAAGTTTGTTAGAAAACTCGAATTTGAACACGTTTTCTAATTTTGTTGTTTTCTTAGAAAATTTTTCTGAAAAAGTGAGGAGTTCTCTGTAACTAAACGCACCCTAAGTTTTTCATCTCTCCTAATCCTTGAAAAAAGAAAACTCCACCCCTTGCAACTAAACACATTTTCTAGATTTTCCGTGCTTTTCTAGATAAATAAAACACTTCTCATTCTATAGAGAAATGGGAAAAGAAAAATGGAATTTTTTTTATAGTAACTAAACGCGCCCTTAGATTTCATAACCAAACGTATATTCCATCGTTCTGACTTCTGACCTGATTTAGTGATTTATACAAAACCTTTTTTGGGTAACACATCAAAGACATCCGATAGACACACGATACTAAATGTATACAACATATAAACCATATTGGCATACATGTTTGTTTTTTAGTTTCATAAATAAATTATTATGTAATTCATATATACAATTATACATGTTTGTTTTTTAGTTTCATAAATAAATTATTATATAAATATAAATCATACATGTTTGTTTTTTAGTTTCAATAAATAAATTATAATATAATTCATACATGTTTGTTTTTTAGTTTCATGAATAAAATTATTATATAATTCATACATGTTTGTTTTTTAGTTTCATGAATAAAATTATTATATAATAATATACTAACATGTTGTATGCGCAATTAATTTAGTTGTGACAAGTAATTTATCTTTTTAATAATTTCATAGGAAAGTATTTTTCGTTAGATAACACGTCATCCTACTTGAATAGTGATCTAAATATTTAAGTTGAAAGGAACCAATCGAAAACATATGAGATATTGAAATGCAAAGAGGTAGTAATACTGAAATAAAAATACTTTTATATTTGAAGTCATTTTCTTTAGACTATCTCGAACCATATACTTTAAAAATAGTTCATCTCCAACCACATACTCTATAAATTTAGTAAAGTGAAAATTTCGAAGTAGTATGAATAGTGATACTTCATGTATAGAGTAAAAGTGTCAATACTCAAATACTACATATTTGGAGTATGCTTTTAAAGCATGATTGTAAGATGAATTTTATAGCTACATACTCTAAATATGAAGTTTGCATTATTCCTTGGAGATGGTCTAGATAAGGGTAATTAAATTACCAACTTTAATGTTCATTAGAGATGTTAATACTCAACCTATGAAGATGTTATGTAAATAGTGTTAGATACTTGAAATTTACATTATACCGAAAGAATTTCATACCAATCTCTATTACTATTTTGAGATATGTCCAGTGCACACTCGTATGAAATGATGTGGATCCGAATCACAAAAGCAGGATTTAAAGCCGTCTCTGAGTTTTCATGTCTAGTGCAATTGATAGTCTAAATGAAGCCTTATATCTAGGTATAAGATGATTCTTATGTTCTTTGTTGTTGCAGGCTTGCACCTCAATCAACTTTGATACAAATCAAACGTATTCTTTTTTTTTTCTTCTTGAAATTAATAATATTAAATGTACATATGCACATACATATAACGCAAGGTCCCTGTCATTTGAAAGAAAGTTCTGAACGATTGATCACCTCGCCAATTTTCAAAGAGAGTCCTACCACGATCAAGGGTGTCAAATTCACTTGTGGGGTCCCGCTAAAATGTACTCTTAATAATTAGCTGATGTGTTTCCTTCATAAACTAAAGAGCTTTCCGTCAAATTGCAAATGTTTTTCAACTAAAAAAGTTGTTACAACTTTTTACAATTTTTGATGTTCTAACTAACAACTCTCTCAGTCCCAAAATTATAAATATCCATCTTTCTATTTAAGTTTGTTCCAAAATAAGTATCCGGCCACTTCCAAAAGTAGTACTCCCTCCGTCCCAAATTGTTTGTCCACTATACTATCTATGTTTGTCCCAAAATTATTGTCCACTTCTAAAAATAAATATGCATTAATGATTAGATTTTCCATATTACCCTTAACTTTAAAACTACACATACTTCAAAGAAAACAATTTTATTAATGATTGGGGGTTAAAGTTGTCATTATACCAAGGTCAAACCTGCATTAAATGTGATTTTCTTAATATGTGTGTTTTCAACTATGTGACAAACAATTTGGGACGGAGGGAGTAATTAGATTTACTATTTTACCCAGAATATACATTTCTCCAAACTGATACATGGGAGATATATATACAAACGATAGAGATAGAGAGAGAAACTGAATGCATCGTCGGTGTGTTAGAGAGAGAGAGTATGAGTGCATTTAGTTATGGAAAACTCCCATACTTTTGAAGAAATCTTTCTTAGAAAACAAAAAAAAAAAAAAAACGTGTTCAAATCTGAGTTTTTCAAAAAAACTTTTTTAAGAAAAGGAGAATCCCTTGGATGTGTTTAGTTACGGAAAAATTTATTCATTTTGCACTTTTCGTTTTTCTAGGGAGTGAGAAGTGTTTTACTTCTCTATAAAAGCAATTAAAATTTAGAAAATGCGCTCAAATGTGACGGATTGAGTTTTATTTTTTCCAAGAGAAAATAGAGATGAAAACTTAAATAACCATAAAAGGGAATTTTCAACTTCTTAGTTATAAAAAGGAAAATGAGAAGTTTCCATTTCTTAGAAAAGTTTCTTAGACAACTTCGATTTGAACACGTGTTTTAATTTTCTAATTTTCTTAGAGAAATTTTCTAGAAAAGTGCTGAAGTTTTCTGTAATTAAACATTCCCTTAGGGGTGCTTATTTGTTTTTGACTTAATTAACTTAATGATTTGTAACATGATATAATGAGTCATTTAGGGGTGCTTGTTCGTGACTTAATATGTAAGATGTGTCTTAATAATATAAGTTCTGAAAATGTGAATTTTCTAAGTCATGACTTTTTTTAAAAACATACTCCCTCCGTCCCAAAATAAGTGTCTCGTTTGACTTTTCGGAGTCTTTTTTCTTTATCTTTGACCGTAAATATTTTTGTTTGTATTATATAACACGTACTTCATGCAAAATATATGAATGAATTGAGTTTTAAATGTATTTTCATTGGTATAATTTTCATCAAATATTATATAACACAAAGAAAAATATTTAAAGTCAAAGATGAAAAAAAAGACTTCGAAAAGTCAAACGGGACACTTATTTTGGGACGGAGGGAGTATAATATAACTGTCTTTAAACTACCTAATGTAGAGGGTTAAATTGGTAATTTTTTGTTATTCAGTCGAAATTTCAACATATGAAACAAATAATTATTATTTTATCTACGACTTTTTTGAAACAGACATTATATATTCACACAGACATATTATCAATTCAAAACTTAATGAAAACAAAAAAAAACAAACAGATCCTTTTACTAATTCGATCATATGATAAAACTTAACTAACATGAAAAATAAGATTAAATTCAACTTTTTAAGTTGTACAAATTAAATAATGTACGGAATTAGTAAATTTTTAGGGGAATGAGTACACACGATTCCAGCCGATGTTTTTCATAATCAACGGTTCATATTCACTGTATTTCAACAAAATTCTATTTTACGTAGAATTCAATGTTATAAATTAAACTGTATGAGCGGCTGAGATCACGTTACCTATTTACCTACGGACTAAAGTTGACCTGATGTAGGTTTTATCAAGAAAACCAATGGCATCCACCCATATGAACTACACTGGGACATGCATATTCCATGTCACCACGCATTAATGCATGCGACAAACTTAACACTCCCAATAAAACCAAACTCACAGCACAGCACATGTTAGTCAATAGTACGTAGATCTAAGTTAAAAGACTTTAACAATGAGGTGAAATTTCATAACAACGGTCATTTAACAAATAAATTCATTTTGAACTTATATTAAGTCCACTAATTGAGATTGAGATAAAGCTTGCAATACTTTTGAAATAACGTAAATAAGTATGTTTTCTATGAATTGATTAACTTATTATTTAATTTGACTGTTTAATTTTGGAGGGTAAGTTCACTTAAACAATAAATCGGTTAATAATCTATCCTTTTCATGTAAAGATAATATCACTTTTCACGAGTAATATTTGTGCTGACTTAAACAGTTAAACAAGTTGAAATCAGTTAGCGTCGCGACAGGTTATCAATATTTTACAAGAAATTAAATAAGTTATAAAGAAAAATGTCATTGTGAAACCTACAACTCGTGAAATGCCATCTGTAAGATACGAACATCATTTTTAGAATGGTATGTGTAACTTATTATAATTACGAATTTCGCAATTATCATATCATTATCATATACTCTCTCCGTCCCAATTCTATTGTCTCCAGACAAAAAACACACACTTTAAGAAAATATAACCACCTCTCCTACTTTTTGGTAAGATGACAGTTTTACCCTCTACTTTTTACCTACTTTTTTTGTATTATGTATATACACTAGGGGTAAAAAAGAACTTTATCCTCTTATTCTTATCTATTTATGAAAGTGGACAATTAATTTGGTACATCCCAAAATGGAATAGTGGACAATAGATTAGGGACGGAGGGAGTATAAAGAAAGAAAAAAGAATAACAGTCTCTTAATTACAAGTATAAATAGATAAGAATACTTAAAATGCCATTCATCATCTATATCGAGTTCCTGCGTCATATCCCATCACCATCATCCCCCATCCCGCTCCTATCCTGTTGTACATCTCTATTAAGTAAACTTGGACTCGAAGACAACATCTTGGACTCGAAGACTTTTTCTATATATATTAAGATAACAACTTGTACAGGGATCAAGATAACATCTTGGACTCGAAGACTTTTCTGTATATAGATTTTTATTTCTTTATATTTTTTCATGTATTAAAAAAAAGGTTATTGGAGGGAACCTTTAACCCCGGATCCATAGATCCACGGAGCCCCACCCGCAAGAGGCAACCCGTCCGGCTAAACACCTGGCCCCAGTGACCCCACACACGGAGCATAGGATTTTTTGTACTCCCAGAAGCTTGAACCCGGGTGGGGCGTGGGGATTTGCGGCGGCGGTACCACTGAGGCAAAGCCCCATTGGTTTTTCATGTATTAAGTAAACTTAAAATAATTAAATACGTTCTTTCATAATTGGAAAAGGTGAACATTGTTCTTCTAAAATGACACCAAATAAATGTGTCATTAAGGCCATTATACTTCGTATAAGCTTTTAAAGACTTTCTGAACCTAGTTATTATTAGATTTATATCTAAAATTGAATGTATTAAAAAATAAAATATCAACATTTTTATATCAAAAACGAATTTAAAAAATCCATAAATTCTAATTAAGATGTGATATTGTGATCATATTTAACATGGAAATATCAGTATTCAATTAAATACTTCCTTTTTTAAATATATTAAGTTTAAAGCTAAATTAGTTAAACAAACAACGATGGTTACCAATTTCCAATATCGTGTAGGATATTTCTCTTACCTACATCGATTGTTTGCACCAAAAAGTAACCGAACTGTAACAGTAACTCCATCTTTCAGTTACAGTTTTCTAGGGACCAAATCAGCCAACTCCCAAAACTCCAAGGACCAAAATGTAAAATACCAATAGTTGTACCAGCACCCATCCATCGATACATACACTCTCCCAAAAAAAAGTACAACTCGTCTCTCTCTCTCTCTAAAACACACCGACGATGCATTCAGTTTCTCTGTCTATATCTCTATCTCTATCATCTGTATCTATATCTCCATTATCTCTTATGTCCCGACGAGATATTCCCCGCTGTCAAAGATTCCCTCCCTAACTTTTTCACTTTTAAATTCCTAATTTACCCCTACCCAGTACCCCCAATTTTTGTTTTCCCCTTTTTTTTATTTTTTATTTTGTTACGAATTAATTAGTTTTTTTAGTTATGGGTTGTGTAGGTTCGAAACCGGAAGAGTCACCGGCGGTTGCGTTATGCCGGCAACGGTGTAGTTTTCTAGACGATGCGATTCATCAACGGTATGCTTTAGCGGAAGCTCATTTAGCTTACTGTCACTCACTGAAGAACGTTGGTGTTTCGTTGCATCGGTTTTTTGATGTGCACTCGGCTGCCGCCGTACACGGTGACGGCGGTGAGAGTCCGCCGTCGCCGGTGCTTAATTTGCCGGGACATAGGAAAGGTGATGCGTCTAAACCGCCGGTGCAGAGTGTTGTACATGATCCTCATCATTCGCATTCGAATTCCGGTGATTCTCATCTTCACTTTCTTTCTGATTCCGATGAAGATGACGGCGACGGTTCTAATTATTTACACCCCGTTAATGACGGTCATGTTAACGGTCTTTCACTGCCACATCAGAATCAACGGTACGGTAGTGAAATTTATAATGATCCTGAAACCCTAGGTTCTTCTTATCCCCCTGCCGGTTATCCTCCGGTTAATTATCCTCCCGACGGTTATCCTCCGGTTAATTACCCACCTGCTGGTTATCCTCCGGTTAATTATCCACCTGCTGGTTATCCTCCTTCAGGTTATGGTTATCCTCCGGCAGGTTATCCGCCGGCCGGATATCCTCCGCCGGAATATGGTTCTAATCGTTACACCATGAATTTTATGAGAAAACAACCTACGCCGTCGGTAGTGTACCAGCAACGGCCAATGAATCGGGAAACTATACATTACGGTGAAGCTTCAACTTCATCATCATCATCTTATTATAACAATAATAATAGTTATGGTTATCAAAACCCTAATAATGAGGACCCTAGCTCTTCTTACTCCTATAATAATAATTACTCTAATTATGGTGACTTTTTTGGTTCGTCGAGGGATCCACCATACGCTGGTGGTGTGTCATTGCCTCCAGGGAATATACAGAATGAGGCAACGACTTCAAAACAACCGCCACCCCCGCCCCCACCACCACCGCCAAGTTCCACATGGGAGTTCTTAGATCCATTCGCGACGTTTGAGAGTTATTATCCTCCGTATACACCAAGTAGGGATTCAAGAGAAGTGAGGGAGGAAGAGGGGATACCTGATTTGGAAGATGAAGATTATCAGGAAGAAGTTGTCAAGGAAATACATTCTTCGAATAAGACGTTTGTTGATGGCGGCAATGGTGGCGGTGGTGGTGGTGGGGGTAATGTAGATTCGAAGAAAGCAGCAGTGGTTGATGATGAGAGTGATAGCAGTTCGATTAGTGAGTTGCATTACAGAAGTGTACCGACTGTACATGAAGAACAACCTGTTGAGTTTGAGGTTCATGTGGTGGAGAAAGGGGAGACATCTAGAGGAGGAAAGCCTCTTAATGAGTTCCATAGCGATTCAGAAGTTGTAAAAGAAATTCAAATTCAATTCGATCGTGCTTCAGAGTCTGGGAATGAGCTAGCTAAGATGCTTGAAGTTGGAAAAGTTCCACACAACCGAAAGCATGCTGCCTATCAAGGTCCAATTTATTTGTGAATTTTGTTTTTTGTTTATGATTTTCCAGTGTAAATTCATATATCTCGTAGTTTTTCTCTTCATGTTGTCGAAAGTAGCTGACTTTGGTTATGAAACGTATCGATGAATCAGTTCCCTCGAAGATGTTAAATGTGTTTTCACCGTCATTAGCAGTGGCTGCTTTAAAAACCAATGATCCTGCCAACTTAGATGACAATGTAGATTTAAGGACGAAGTCTAATAATCTTTCATCTACTTTGCATAAACTCTATATATGGGAGAAGAAATTATATGAGGAAGTTAAGGTATGTTTACATCATTCCTGTTGATGAAATAATAATAAATTAATAAATTATGTCTATAGAGTTGTTATAATTATTTTCATTTGTGAAACGAACAATGCTTATGTAATGTGTAGGTTGAGGAGAAAATGAGAGTACTCCATGAGGAGAAGGATAGAAGACTAAAACGTTTGGATGAGAAGGGTGCCGAACAACAAAAAATTGATGCAACACGAACTTTAGTTAGAAGTCTATCAACCAAAATTAGAATTGCAATTCAAGTTGTCGATAAAATCTCTGAGCAAATTAATAAGTTGAGAGATGAAGAGTTGTGGCCACAACTTAATGACTTCATTCATGGGTATGTGCTACTTTGGCCGTATAATATTTATATTTGGGATAAGTATTGAAACATATAGGCCATACAAGTATTGGCTTTCATTCATAGGCCGTACAAGTAATGAAACTGTTACTCTAATAATGCGATCCCAGTCAATATCTATTCCTTCATTTATATATATATATATATATATATATATATATATATATATATATATATATATATATATATATATATATATTTTAAAAAGAAATCATATCTAGTTCAGCAATGCCTAACCGGATAATTTTGATTCAATTAAAATTTTAAGGGCATTTCTGTCATCCGGTAAGATTATGGTTGAAATTAGCATAGACAACCAATTTGATACTTGGGTGGCCTAGGATGCTTATATGTTATTTGGCTACTTTTGTGTAACCTTTAATGCGTATGTTATCCCTAGTAAAAACCTTTGCTTTTTTTATTGATTTAAAATGCTGCAAATCTGGGATTAAATATGTGAGAAATTCGTGTCTCCAGGTTAACAAGGATGTGGAGGTCAATGCTCGAGTGCCATCATAGTCAATGTCGTGCAATTGGAGCTGCTAAACGGTTAGACGCCATTGCTTCACATAAACACTTTTCAGATGACAGTCTAGAAGCCACCCTACAATTAGAACATGAACTTCTAAATTGGACTCTTCGGTTCTCATGTTGGTTTGGAGCACAAAAGGGTTTTGTGACGTCATTAAACAACTGGCTTCTAAAATGTCTTTTGTACATACCTGAAGAAACCGCTGATGGGCCGGTTCCATTTTCACCCAGCCGAATAGGTGCACCAACCGTGTTTATAATTTGTAACCAGTGGGCTCAAGCCATAGACCGAATCTCTGATAAGGAAGTGGTGGAATCGATGCGAGATTTTGTGAAAGTTGTTCTTCAGTTATGGGAACGGGATAAGCAAGAAATGAGGCGTAGGTTGGAAATGCATAAAAACATGGAGAGAAAAGTTAAGGATTTAGAGAGGGAAGATCAAAAGATTCACAAAGAGTTGCAGGTACTTGATAAACGGATTGTTCTTTCTGTGGGTGAATATAATGGTCTTTCAGCTGTTTATCAGAGCGAGACTAGTAAAAGTGTTAGCGCTCAAACAAATTTAAGACTCGTCTTTGAAGCCATGGAGAAATTCACTGCTGCATCTTTGAAAGCTTGTGAAGAGTTATTGCAACGTATAGAAGAAGACAAAATTTCTCGGCAGCAAGAGAGAGTCTCATGACGAACAATGAAAAGAAACGAGTAAAACAGAAGAATGGAACTGATTCAGTCGAGTACATCAGGTGTCTTGTTTGCATACAGTTGACATGATTCAGTCAAGCTCACAACAACACGTGGCTAGATGGCCTTCAGAAAGCCTCAAATTTTGTAAGTGGATGTAATTTATTTTTCTTTATTGTATTAACATAGATACAGTAGATAGTAGGATGGTCTATATCCAATTTTGGGTTCATTTGTTTAGTTAGTTTTCTCGTTTTCATTTTGCAGGTCCTTTTTATTGGACCTGCAAAATGACGACGAGAAGGGATTAAATGGAATCCCCTTTGTTAGTATGATTCGTGTAAATATCCATTTTGTTAGTTTTCTATTCTTTGAACAGCTTTAGCGTATATGCAGCTTCCTAACAATTTTTATGTAATTGCGAGTAAGTTAATGGTATCATTCTCTTGTTTCACATAAATAAGAATAAGAGTTATCATTATTATTATCATCATTAGCAGTTACGGAAATATTATTAGAAATTAAGTACATTCGCGTATGGAGAAGGGGTGAAAATGAGATCATGTAGCCATGGGCTACGAATCTGTGATTCTTGACTCCAAGTCATGTCACTTTTTGGCAACCGAAGCTCTGATAACTTATCTGCTCCCAGCGGTAATTTCAGGCTCGGTTTTGTACTGACGTTGTTCTTTAAGTTGCATGCCACATGGCTTAATCTGATCGGTTGCGGTTTAAACATGTCAAGATGTTGACTATGAATCAAGCTTGGAGTTGGTGAAGGTTGTGCATCTTCCATAGCTGCTCTTTGCTCCCAAACCTTGATGGATGTTGCCTTTCTGTATATTTTGCACAGCACCATTTCCTGCGATTCCAATACTCCAATAATTATAAACGATTTCAACTATTTCATGTAGAATTTCATCAATTTTGGTTTAATATTGCTTATAAGTTTCAACAAGTGAAACAGAAAACCTAGTCGAACTGTAAATGATTGCCAAATGGATACTTTATCGATGTGTACCTTTGATAGTGGGGAAGAATCAGGCAACCGGTACTCGCTCATGACCCAATCCGTTTTGCTTCCTCCAGGTGCCCTGCCCTTGTAGAACACCAAAGTCTTTTTCAACCCAAGATGCTTATTTGTGTCAGATAACGAGAAAATCTTACGATCCGACCCAGTTGCCTTCCAAAAGCCATTTTTGGTGGTTCTATTCGGTCTCCCTCCATTACCATGCTTTTTGTTCCTTGGCACAAAAAAGTACCACTCTCTCTCCCCAATCTTTGATAGTTCTACAATTAAGACATTAACACGATATACTTCATTTCATTTTTGCCACTTTCTTAACATATAAACTTACAAAACACTTGAACATAACTCGATGTAGTTCGACTTCAAAGTTAGGTGAAGTTACCTGGAAGTTTCCAAGGATCGTACAGGTAAATGTTAAGAAATCCGATGATTTCAAAACATGCATCATTCCCCAAGATCATCTTTTTGAGATAAAATTCAAGCAACTCTTCCTCAGTTGGGTGAAACCGAAAACCAGGCAGTTCTAGCTCTAACCGAGTCTCCTCCATGTAGAAAACTATTATACAACTATAAGTATATTCATCTTGTTACTTGTATATAAATGGATTTAATGAAGGGAAAATATGACACAATTGACTTAAGTCTTTGTGGAATTTCAAGGAATAAAGACTTGTAATGGAGTGGGGGCAATTTTGTGGAATTTTCTTCCCATGTGGCCCATAGAGACAATAGCTAATTTCTTGAATTTATGATGATGTTATGGGCTATTTTCTCTTGCTGAAAATTATGTATTTATCGACTAATAACAAATACGCTTTTGTTTTTCTTGCCCCATAATCTATGAAAGACACATCATAATATCATCTCAGTTTTTTGAGGCTATGATATTTAGGAACACCTTTCTGAGTGTGCGTCTTTCAATGACTTGTTGAGGATAATGAGTCCTAGGTCCGTATTACACTTAAGCCTACCAAAGTGATAGATAAACTAATATCACGAAAACGTCTAAAAATGAGATGGAAAGTATCGAAACTTTCATTTAGTGCATGATTTTAAGCGACAAACCATCGCCAAAGAAAAATGATTGTTTTTAAGGTTCATATAGGTACTCTATGGACGATGGAAGCATTATTATAAGCAAACAAAGGAAATTCCGAGTTGTTTTGGATTATGTCAAAGGTTGTTAAGAATCAAAATGGGGGAAGGGTTTACTTCAAAGGTTGTAATGTTTAGTCGTTTGGTATTTCGGGTCTCATAAATTAGTTCTGATGGATGAACCCAAAACAAAAAATGAATGAAGAGTAAAATTGGATCGTTATATGATAGTTCAATCCCACCTTCGATCCTATGTTTAATCCTATGTAAAAAGATCATTTACTGATCCGACTACATTTTGGTTGTTAAGATCATATGATCAAGATCTAAATATCAAAAACCTTGATTTGTAGTATGTATCTCAATGTATTATTGTTACTGTTATTGAAGTTGAGTTTGATGAAAGGGACAATGGTTATTTTGATTTTAAAATTTTAGAAAAAAATAGAGAAATCACTTGTGTTTGCTATAAATTTGAACGAGTCATAAGTCGAGAACGAGTCATAAGTCGACCTCGTACTTAAAGTTACACCACATCACTTGTGTATTGCTCCTCTTATTAAAAGATTTTCCTCTCAACTTCACTACAACACATCATTGACTCATGGCACATATCGAATTTATTTATTCATTTACTTATTTATTTATTTTTTAAAGAATTGCAAATGCTCGCACATCCTCTGTTTTGATTGTTACAATATTATTACCAACCTCATAACGTGAACCAACAATATTATAATCGTACAATCTTACCTTCGTCCGTGAATATTTAAAATAATTCCAACTTCAGAATTTGAACCAACAATATTACGATCGCTGAGTTACTTCCATACCGCTTACACAAATAACCATTAGGTATTGAACTATTGAATATGAAAATCGCTGAGTTACTTCGATACCGCTTACACAAATAACCATTAGGTATTGAACTATTGAATATGAAATTATTGTTCCTTTTTTATAGGGAAAAGTACAGAAAAAGTACTCTACTTTTCACCTATTTCAAATTAAGTTACACAAGTTTTATTTTTTTTAATTTAAGGTATCGAATTTTCAATTTGTAGTCAAGTTAAGAACGTGTTTTACGTGAAATTACATAAATGACGATTTGTCACTGAAATCCTTTCTTCATAAGTAACATATGCACTTAATCGATTAATAAACCTCAATCAATTTAAAAAAATATAGAGTAAAAAGAGAAATATTATAGTTGAAAGTGGTGATGAGTTTTTGTTAAATTCCCTCTCCCCACTCAATATCTTTATAAAATTGATCGAGTAATATTAATCGATTTCATATATATGTTACTTATAAAAAAAAAATTTTGACGAAAACTCGTCATTTGTGCAGTTCGTGTCCGTAACTTGATTACGGAATGAAAGTTCGATACCTTAAATTAAAAAAAATTAAAATTGTGTACCTTAAATAGAAATAGGTAAAAAATATACGACCTGTGCTTTTTTTTCTTTTTTATAATATCTATTTGAAGCATTTGAGTATTGTTATTATTGAATAGTAATTTTTTGTTCAACTCTATCATTCAAATTTAAATATTACTTATTTTACAGTCATTATTAGAATTACAAGTTCAATACTTGGGTTTCTGGATTCATTTCAATAAGTATGACGTAGTAGCATCATCTTTGATTTGTTAATGACTTGTAATAGAATAAGGAAACATAGGTTGACCTTGACTCCAAGTATACAAGTCGTGATCTTGACTCTATATTCTTTATTATACTTTTCCTTCTTATAAATCACCCTTTTCTTTGAATAGTCTAATAATCAAATGAAATAAATGGGTAGATGGATGATGTTTTTTTCTTACTCGGGGAGGATGCGTATTTTTACTTGGATGTATACAACTTAATATTTTCGTGATCATTTCTGATGCATTTCTTGACCAATGACCACCTCAGGATATGCACCTGCCAGCTAGTGATAATTTGTACATACTTTTTCAAAAACATTTTACTTTGTTGCCTAAAATAATCATCATTATATTTAATAAAATGATTTTCTCCACAATTGCTTTCTTCTTCCTGTGAAAACATTTAACATGTTAAGATAATAAAATAGTTTTAACAAACTATGTGTAATGTTCTTTCCTAAAACAACTTTATTATTTTCCCCGAACAAATTTTGTTGGATTTATAATAGGGGAGATGAACGTCAATTTTGTCCTTATTTTCAAAGTATATTAGATTAGATTGAAATTTTTTCTAAAATAAAATGATTGAGAGTGATAAATGAGGGTAAATTAGAAATTTAATAGTTATTTTTTATAAGTAGACCATCTTTTTAAGACAAACAAAAATAGTTAGGTGAACAATAGTAAATTTAACTATAAACTACTTTCCTTCTTTCTTTCTAGTATAATACTCCGTATTATTATTATCATATATAATTCGTAATGATAATACATACATCAGACATAAAATATAAATCCGATACAACATCAACATGATTTTCCTAGACACCAATCACTTCATAACATATTTCGAGTCTAATCACATCGACCGCAACCTTCCTCAGCGATGTCATCAATTTGTACACCCGAGTCATACACGACTCCAACATTCCAATCAGCAGGAAGCACAGTTTTAGCCCAAATCGACTTTCTATCATATCCAGATGTAACCACCAACCGAAACTGCAATGCACCAGCTGGAACTCGACTTGTCTCCCATATAGCACCAGACTTTCTACTCAAAAAACTCCAACTTGTCGAACCAACCTTAAAAATATAATACTTAACAAGTTACTTATGTAAATTTTCGATTAGTATAACCATAACGTTACGTAACAACAAAGATTTACGTACCCTGGCAACATCAACGGCTACAATCTCGGTTTGTCCACCTTGATACAAGAACTTTATGGCAAGATATTGAAGTTTCTGGCTTGATTCTTCCACTCTTACAGCCAGATTTTTTCCTTTGTAATCACAAGGTACTCTACACACAATTTAACTGGAAATCAGTACCTATCTTCTACAATCTATATGATATTTTGTTATCAGCAATCATAATGATGGTTTTCCCAATAAATGCCTAAATAGTGCACACTAAGATTATTGACACACGTGGCTAGAGAAATGAACTTGACGAGCTAGGGGACCAATTTTGAAGTTAACCAAACCAAAATGTGATAAATCTACTACTTTGGACCCTAGTGGGTAATAACAACTTAACAAGTAGCACTTGCTTAAAGTTTTTTGTTTGAGGCCCAATACTGGAGCCCACCACCACTAGGCCAGCACTAATACAGAACTACATAATTATTGTTACTTTTATAAGATAATTGAAAAAAAAAAATTAAGGAAAATGAAATTAATAATTTATGAATCCTTACATTACCTATTATGTGAAATGAAAATTTTACTTCTTAAATTTGAAAGCGTCTTCTGATTTTCTTTTAGTTTTAAAGATACATAGAATTTTTAGAAAAATGAAAAATAAAGATGCTTTTACGCAACTTAAACTTAAACATGCCCTTAAACTCTATATCTCTAACAATTTTATATACTCCGCAAACAATTTTATTACAATATACTTATATACTCCATCCTTCTCACCACAAGTGTCCATATTTGTATTTTGGATTGTCCCATATAAGTGTTCACCTTCATGTTTTAACCAATCGAAACAGACTTTAGTAGGTAGATATGTTATTTGATTGGTGAAAAGTGTAGTAAGTGGAAAATACTAAAACTGTTTGCAAAATCAAAATGGACATTTTGACTTGGACGGACGGAGTAGTATACGTTATTATCTACTGAAAATCTATAGAAATCTAAAATTCAATATAAAGCAATCAAGGAAATGAAAAGTTGTACCTTTTATATTCCACATTGGCAGCACCAAGTTTTAATATATTTTGTTCCATACCCTTACTAGCCATACCCATTAAAGCTCTGCTACTCAACACCAACTCTGTCTCTGTGTTCTTATTCAGATCAGTCACTATTACTTGTGTTCCAGATTTTGAACACATCTTTCCATCCATGCATCTCACCTGCAAATTCATGAGAATGGTCATATATAAACACATATTTTTACATAATCGCATTAAACACCATTGTCAAATATGTAAACTCTTACCTGGAAACAAGCACCACAACCCGACCCGAATTTGAATATGCTAGGAATAGCAGCAGCAAGATGGCCATTATAGAAGCTTGTTGCAGATGACCCATACCCACATGCTCCATCTACATTATTTCACAAAAATAATTGCTACCCATTATTTTAAATCAAAAAATGTTATCATGGTCAGTCTCAAAATTGAATTTTTTTTTTTTTTTTTAAAGATAAAAGATGGTACATGAAAGAGCAGAAGCATTGGTGAAAAGAACAGCTTTAGTTTGATGCAGACATCTGTCACAACCACTAGCAGATGATGCAATTATTGGAAGGGTAAACAGAAAGTAGATGAAAATTGACATTGTGTTTGCACTATTGTGTTTTTGGTATTTGTAGATGTGATATATATGCATATATATGTGAATATGATCGAGCTTAAATAGATATTTGACATTGTACGTTAATGTTTTTTTTTTAATTAATTTATGGACAATGTCGGTGAACATGGATTTGTCTTGGGAATGTATCAAAAGATTATTGGCGGTTTCATTGTATCAAGAAGAGTTGTTTATCTAAATACATTTTGAAATACAAAAAATAAATGAAATGAATCAATGATATATTTCTGATTTTTATCTAGTATCTACACCGGAGTACTCTATCTTACGAATTGTGAACCTTAACGAGAAATAACAAGTTAGTTGAATGAAAGTTATTTTTTGAAGTGATTTTGAGCATATAATCCATGCTTATCTTCAATTAGTACACTCTTACAGATACATTATATTCAATTGTCTAGTCATATTCAGTTTGAAATCGACAAAGAAAATACAAAAGTATGAAATTGATGGAAAATCTAACAAAATCAGTACCATATGCTACAATCCAAATTAACTCTTAACATATCAGTCCAAGAAGACTAAAAGGAAAAAAACGAAAATCGTATTCTTACCGATGGGTATAACCATATTTAACTTGCAAAAAAACCTGCTCAAATAAAGTGAATACTGAAAATCAAAACCATAAACCAAATCTCAAATAAAATAAAGAAACAGAAATACAAATCAATCATAATAGGCATATAGGTATATCTAATAGTTATTCAATGTTGACTGCTTATCAAAATTATCAAAAAGTTTGCTGAACGATTAGTTATATTATTCTTTTTTATAATAAAACAATGAAAAAACAGAAAATACTCACCGTATTCGTATGTGTTCATTTGCTTTGAATGCATATCCTTTTGGTCAATCATATGTTCATATGTAGAGGTACTCCATTTCCTCTTGCGTGCTCATCCTTGATAATTTTATCAAATCGATAAAAAAATACAATGAGTCATTTAGTTAGTAATATATTGGCAAAACAAATAGTAATATATTGGAAAAACAAATAAAATTAGATGAAGAATGAGCAGATAAGAAAGCGCACCATTGTTATTAAAAATATATATACAAATACGTAAGATTGGATTAAATGAGATTCAAAAAATGTGAAACTTCACTGATAAGAAACTAAGTAGTATAAGGAATGTGTTATCACATACCTAATTAATTGGTATTCTCAAATGCTGTGAAATTTGACTTTTGGATTTTGAAATTGTAAACCATATTGACTAAATTTTAAGGGTAATTAAGTAAATGTAAAACCTCCCAGCAGACATATTAGGCAATCATTCATCTTAAAAAATAGATTAATTGTTATAATTCAATTAATTCAAATAATTAAGGAGTGAGATTAGATTTAATCCAATATGATTACTTAATTATGACTATTTTTTAATAGTAAAAATAAAAAAATAAATAAAAATAAATAAAAGAGAGAAGAGAGATTAAAACTACAATTCTGAACACCCAAAATACAATGGTCCGATTCCCGATTTTAATTTATACCTTTAAATTTGTAATGACTCGCGATTTCACGGTTTAATCTTGTCTTAAAACCGCTAAAACCAATTTAAAATATCGTAACCGACTCCCTAGCAAATACATAATTTATATGCACATCTCTTGTAAATTTGGCAAGTATAGTTAATCTTCTACGTCTTTAATCTTGCTTTGTTATTTCCAAAACTTTACAACTACAATAATGCATTCTCTATATATATACTCCGTATAAAAGAAAACTGTGAAAGAGATCACCCCCCTTCATTCAAGAGGACTCCTTCACGAGGTCACCCTTGGATCAAAGTCTGATGTCATACTCCCTATTTTTGACATTACAAATTACCAAAATACCCATGATACAAAACCCTGCTTTTCACTTGTAACTTGTAAAGCTGCTATTTTTTTTATCCCCTGCTGGAGCCTGCGACCATCTCAAAAAAGAGAAAAAAAATCGCCGCCACCAAAAGCCGATCTCCAGGCTTCAATTCAAATTCACCTCCACCGTTACATGACCAATCGATCGACAACCTTTTGAAGAAACGAAATTGCAGAAACCCTAAAACATGAGGGAGTTGTTTGATTGATTAAAATTAGGGCATGGATGATGAAGGGGGAGTGCAGATTACGATGGGGGGATAATTAAACTGGGGACGAATAGCAATCGGACTACGACGAGGAGGGTTGATTCGTCTGAACATGAAGGTCTCGTCTAGAAGGCGATGTTCTTACCTTGATCGAGTCTGATAGGGAAGCCAGGGTTTGCGTAAATTGAAACGCAAGGTTTGATCTGTATGCTGTTTAACTGTGTTTTTGCTTTAATAAGATCTGATTAGATGGAGTTTTGCTTAATGACAACGCTTTTATTTGAAGACATGCTTTATTGGTATACTTGTATCATTTAGCTGAATATTGGCGTTCTACTCAAATTGGTCATTATTTGAAAATATGTAATCTATTAACTTTTATCAGTTATTTGATTGATATGGTGTTCTTCATATTGGTGTGTTGATCAAAGTGGTGTTCTTCATATTGTTCTTCATACCATAGACTGCTACTTTATGTTAAATAAACCAGAGAGCTACTTTATATTAAATAATCCATGTGCTCATCATGGTGCCTTTTTTGGTTTGATACATAGACAATCTATATATGAATGTATGTGTCATATGATCAGTTATTTGACAATCTATATATGTTTCACAGCCTAATATGCACGATAAGGGTAAACATTATATATATGTGCATCTGAGTATATACTCAACTCCACTAGGTGCTATTCATTAATTAATTGTATGAAAACTGTGAAATGATTGAACTTTTTATCATTTGAATATGTTGATACTTCTTATTCTAGAAAGAAGATATTGAAGTTCATAGTAAAGGAGCTCTGGCTCTGATCAACCATCCCTTCTAAAGGTTTAAACATATCTGGGTTTATACTTATCATGAAAATAGCGTTTTAATTTATATTATTGTATACATATATGGATTGGTTAAACTGACTGGGAGAGCTTTAACTGTTAATTAGGAATCCTAGGACTTCAATTTTTATCGTAAATTGTATACATGTATGGATTGATTATACTTTATAGATTTCTCTTTTGCCAATTAACCTTGTGTGGGCAATTCCAAAATGTTACAAACTTAAATAATCCACCTGCTCACAAGGTATAACCTGTTTTGCACCTAACATTGGTTCTAATGTGATTTATGTTGTCTAACATCTTGCAGTTGGTCTATTTATTAGCTTGTCTCCTGTTGTATTCAGAGAACTGTCATATGGGCGACCTGCATTTTAGATGTCAACCATATAACGCAAGGTTATGGAGAAGCGAGGATACGCGTAACAGTCAACATTTACTTATGCATACGGTTTACTCTCTATGTTGTTGCAATGGTAATATTGAACTCCCAACTTTACATATTTGTTGATCATTTAAACCCAAAAAACACAAATGACCTATCTAATGGGATTTTCAGCATGGATCCATTACAAAATGGAATACATCATGATTAATTCTTGATTACAGCAGACTATGAATGTGTTTAGGTACATATGGCCCTTAAAAATCCAGGGACTTGAATTTTAATCATAAATTATTTATGAATATGCTTTTTTACGGATGTGAATTCTTGAACTTTACAGATTTCTCTTTTGCTGCAGGTTTTTGTGTGGCCAATTACAAAATGTTACAAACTGAATTAATCCACCTGGTCACAAGGTAACACCTGTTTTTTTACCTGACATTGGTTCTATTGTGGTTTATGTTGTCTAACATCTTGCAGTTGGTGTCTTTATTAAGCTTCTAATTGACATTTTTTTTTAAATGGTCTTCTTTATTATGCTGCTCAAATTGCTATTAACGGCATCACTGGCATTTCATTGATGTAAGTAATTTCTATATTTGTTATTAACACATCTTTGTTTTATAATGTTTATCCTATCATCAAAATGCAAAATACATAAACTCAAACTAATTTAAAATATTACCTTGTCTCATGCTGTATTCAGTGTACTGTCATATAGGCGACCCGAATTTCATATGTCAAACATGTAACGCAAGGTTAGGGAGAACCGAGGCTACGCGTAACAGTCAACATTTACTTATGCAGACGGTTTACTCTCTATGTTGTTACAATGGTAATATTGAACTCCCAAATTAACTTATTTGGAGATCATTTAAACAATAGACACAATTGAAGTATCTAATGTGATTTTCAACCACTGAAAACTATAGTTGCATCCATAAAAATATGGAATACGTCGTGATTAATGCTTGATTACAGTAGACTAGGGATGTATTTTGGTACATATGGCCCTTAAAAATCCAAGCAATTGAATTTTTATCATGAATTATTTATTAATATGCTTTTTACGGATGTGCATTTTTTACCTTTACAGATTTCTCCTTTGCTGCATATCCTTGTGTACGTAGTTCCAAAATGTTATAAACTTAAATAATCCACCTGCTCACAAGGTATAACATGTTTTGCACCTGACATTGGTTCTATTGTGGTTTATGTTGTCTAACATCTTGCAGTTGGTGTCTTTATTAAGCTTGTAATTGACATGGTGGTCTTTATGCAGCTGATCAAATTGCTATTAACGGCATTAGTGGCAGTTCATTGATGGTAACTAACTTCTATATTTATTATTAACGCATTTTTGTTTTAGAATGTTTATCCTATCATCAAGGTTACGGAGAAGCAAGGCTACGAGTAACAGTCAACAGTCAACATTAAATTGTGCAAACGGTTTACTCTCTATGTTGTTACAATGGTAATATTGAACTCTCAGCTTTACTTATTTGTTAATCATTTAAACAATAAACACACAAGTGACCTATCTAGAGAGTTTTTCAGCATTAAAAAATACAGTTGGATCCATAAAAAAATCGAATACATCATGATTAATGCTTAATTACAGCAGATTAGGAATGTGTTTTGGTGCATATGGCACTTAAAAAGGAAATGATCTTATGACAGAAAGTCAACATGGTTTCCCTCCACAATTCCCCGTTTTATATGCCTTTCGTATACAACCCCATGCAACCATAAGGAAACCAAAGATTTTATAAATTATATGTAATCTTTAATTCAAGAATATTAGGATTGTATGATCATATCTATGCACCTTAAAAAGGATTGCTATGATGAAGTCTGCAGAGATGGACTGTAAACATAATATCTTCATGTTCACACTTATTAGAGCAATGCCTCCTTTTTGAAAATAAATATTTCCAGTACGGTGGCTTGAATGTATTGAGCACATCATTGTCGACTATACTATAAAACGTCTCATGTTAGTTCTTTGGGAGATCAGAAACCACAACATTAAATTTTAACTCACACTTAGTATCAATTTTGTTGTCTGACTATCCTAATAATCATGTTTACAAGTTGCAATATGTGCTGTCTTACTACCAGTTGTCCAATGTTGTTGACGAACCTTTTATTACAAATAGGTTCAGAAACAATTAAGCTTTACAGTGGGTCATTTTGTTTTATGTCTTTATTTATTCATTATTTAACTGCCTGATGGTGCTTGGATACGCACAGGACTTCAGTTTGAGAATTCATGTGAAATTGGTGTGTTCTCAAAGCTGACTAATGCTTATTGCCTGGTAGCAATTGGAGGCTCTGAAAATTTCTGCAGGTATTTTTCCGTGATTCAAATTTTACTGTGTTATATAATGCATCATCTGTGATTGGAGAGCATCTTACAAGATTTTATATATTTGTTATGCAGCACATACGAGTCTGAGCTTGCAAATGTTATTCCAGTGGTTAAGACCTCCATTGGTGGGACAAGAATTATTGGGTGGCTTTGTGCTGGTAAATATCTTAGAAGATTTATTATCTACATTACAGCCCTGTCATACGGTTTTAAACACTTATGCTATGTATTTTTTGCAGGTAACAAAAATGGGCTTCTCTTGCCTCATACTGCTACTGATCAAGGTAAACTCTTGAACTTCTTTTTCTGTGTTTTTGGATTGGCCCGTGATTTGTATCATGTGTGCATATATATATATATATATATATATATATATATATATATATATATATATATATATATATAAATGCCAGGCTGTGTAAAGTGATAGTGACCCATTTATTTGTCGTTCTAATACGAATTACGTTACAAAAGAGTGATAGACAATTTAAGTAGGGGAGAAAGCTGTAAATTAGTGAAGAATAATGTATTGACAGAGTAGTAATTTATCTAAATGCAATCTAGTGTGAGTGACTGGTAGTGAGTTATTAATAGTGAAGAGTAATTTTGATACATTGCAGGTTAGCAATGTTTCTGTAAATGAGTAGAAGTTAACATTTTCATGTGCATGTGTTTTGCATGTGGGTGGCTACTAGAATCAAAAGTAAGGATAAGAACAGTGGTCACTCTGTATGTGCATGAAAATTGGTTGGCGTATGATATGGAATTGTTGATCAAGTGAGCATGATATGAAACAATTGGTAACTTGATTGAAATCCATGTTTTCACGTAATGCATATGAGACTTATTTACAATTAACCTATGAATGAATGAGAATAATTATAGTTTTTTTTTTTTTTTTTTTTTTTTTTACACAAATAAAAACAGGTTAGTGTTGAAAGGGACACATTTTGTGTTTGTCTATGTTTTTCAACGGGTGAATTTAGTTACGCATGCACAATAAACATGTACACACTCCGACAATATATATATATATATATATATATATATATATATATATATATATATATAACAGCTGTGAACCGTAACCTAGCGGCGATGAATAGTAATTTAACGGCTATATTTTGTATATAATTAGGTGATTAAAACCTCTGATAATTTCACACATCATTTCCTTATTTTCTTCTGTATATACTTCACCTTACATCCAAAGGTTTTAACGATGCTTCACCCCGTCATAGTTTTTGCTATTGTTTTAACGGTTGCGTCCATTGTCTGTTTAATGTTTATGTCGCTCGAAGAAATTACTTCGCCTATACTAATGTTGCTATTGATTGCCCTAGCATTTTTATGGGTCACAATAAATATTGACATCTAGGGTATTTGATATATTTTGTATTTTGTTGTTTTAGTGAATAAAGAAATTTTGATTTTCTATCGTATCAAGTCTTAACCTTGATCTTTGTATCCTTAGTATTGTTTATCATTCCAATTGTAACTCTCTCTCATGGAGACTTGTTCTTTTTCTTAGGCTTCTATATATTTTTGGTTTTTCCACTCATCTGTATTGTTTTAACATTTGATGTATGGTTCTAGGTTGATTGTTGTTTACACAACGAAATAAATTATTCAACTCATACTTATTTATATATAGCATATAAATCTTAATATGTATAGCACATATAAGTTTGATCCCGTTTATATCTTAGTCAGATTTCACTAATGCATTCCCGTTTGCCATAACCATTTCAGATCTGGCACCGCTTCTCTTTTAATTGTACATAGTTGATCAGGCTATGTTAAATTAAATTCGAATGATGCAATTCCTGAACCAGTCATAACTAATAAGGAAATACTAACTAAACAGTTATAGTCTAGGCCCACTAATGCAACCTAGTTCACTATAACTTTTAGCTCTGATACCAATCTATCGCACCCTCAAATTTACTGTGCGGAAGCGGTTCGGGTCGGGGCGCGACTAATCAATAATCAAGCACAAAGGTATAGCAAACGACCTCTAAATGAGACGTTTTAAAAATAGTTATTACATTTCCAAAATAAAATGTTTAGAATGCTGTAAGTTCGTAAATAATTCCATTTCATAGATTGAAGTACAAAAGTAATTTAATGAAATCCCAATTGTTTGAAAATATGCGACTCGAGCTAGCATATCTTGTAGTAATCCTAATCCTGCTGGGCACCAGAGAATACATGCTAAAACAGGTCAGTTATAAAGCTGGTGAGCTCACAGGTTTGTATGAATAAACATAATGTATGAACCACAAGATTTAGTATAATGATTTGCAACCAAGAAAATAAATAAATGTATATCACTGCCATGAGCCCATAGTTTGAGCTTAACTGAGGTGTCAGGATTACAATCAAGTGCCTGATCGAGGGTGCCTCCCTGCGAGTGTCTAATCTACACTCGTATGAACAAATGATAATGCGTCCGTTTGACAGATTAGCGCTACTAACCCGGACGGGGATTGTCAATCCCATATGGTACCATACACTAACATTCACGCTAAATCCATATAAACAAACTATGTAGTGGAGGGCTTTCATGATTAGTAAAACAACTCATGCAGTATATATCGATGTTTTGTACTTGTGTTCACATGTAAAACAAAATGAGCATTGTATTCTCACCCCAAAGTAAAACAGTTAAAAGCGGGGCTATGAAACTCACCTGAGTCTAATGTGTTTGCAAAGCAAGCAATTATGATGTTGTACCAAATGATGTGTCCGGAGACTGTAACCTGTCGGGTATCCTAAACGCGCAAGGTTATATGAGTGATTAGATGTCTCAATAGACCATCTATGCTAATTGTCCATCAACTAGTTATGTCCAAATGTTTGATTGTTTGTTTGAGTATTTAAAACATGTACGGTCCGTTGGTAATATTTTGTAATGTATGAATGTAAGTTTTGTATAAGGTTTGATTATTGTAGGTGTTGAATACTTAGTGTTGTCAGTATTTTTCAAGCTTCTTTTATTGTATTTGGAAGTACACGTATACATTTATATCCGAACGTTGTGGTCAAATATGTTGTTTTCTGAAAGTCAACTTTGTCAAACTGGTCAAACTAGTCAACTGGTCAAATCTGGTCAAACTAGTCAACTGGTCAAATTTGGTCAAACTAGCTCGGTTTGACCCGAAACTTTTACACAACCTTTATCATAGAAAATGAGTTTTGTGACCATTGGTGATCCACAAGTGTCATTTTTATATTTATTTCCAAAACAGTCCCTAAATGTGTTTTCGATTTTGTCGGTTTGTTTCGCCACAAGTTTCTACCATTTCTAGTCCATATCAATCCTCACAAAAATTACACACTGATCTACTATATGTCCAGTCCATTACATAAATTTCCCGGTACTTATAGAGTCCATTTCGGTATCTAAATAATTCTGCGTAACAACCGAACGTATTTTTCGATAATCATCAGACCAGGCTCAAAGATCAGTTCGTAGATAAAAATACGTAGATTTCTGGAAGGAGCCATAGAAGAACTTTTTGTAGATCATTTCAATATGCAACTTTTAAAAAAAAATTCGTTGTCTAACTCCAAGTAGAACGCAAGATATGATCGATTTACTAAACTGACTTTTTGAAGACAGATTGTGCATGTTTATATATATTCTTCAAAAATGATTTTTAACAAGAATTTTGGACATAATCTTGTTAATGGAGTAACTAGACATGTAAATAAACATTATCTAAGTAAATATAGCAAGAGAAAATGAGTTCTTACAATAGAGATGATGAAGAGAGGAAGAAAGCGATGTCTTGAGCTCGTTTTCTTAAAAATCTTGATGGCGGTCGAACGGCGGTTTATGGTGGTCAAAGGGAGGTCAATGGTGGTGGTGTATTGATGTTATGGAGGCTGATCTCCAGATCCTAGAGAGAGGATGGAGAGGTAGAGAGAGGTTAGAGAGAAATTGTGAGAGAGTGGAGAGAAAGTGGAGATTGATTGAGTAAGTGAATGATTGAATGTGAGTGGATTGTGTGGTGATTGGAATCCAATGTGAGTGGATTTGGCCAGCAATATGGGGGGCCCCACAAGGGGTAAATTAGTCCATTTTGTGTTCCCTAAGTATTTTGGGTATTTAACCCGTATATACGCATAGTAGTTTATACGTATACGTGTATTTGACACATTTTGTTAACGATAATTATACGTAAATTTTTAAATGTAAGTATTATTTTCAAATACTTTAGTTAACATTTTCAAAATGTCTCGTTGGGTTGTCGGTTTCAATTTGTGCATTTTATTTATTTTTGTACGTTTTATATAAAACGTATATTGTTTCGCGTATTATTATACAATAATAATATAATGTAAATAACTACTATTTAACTACAAAATAGACTTATGTTATTTATGAAAAAGTTTCACCAACATCCGTATTTGCATGACGGATTCCGCCCGATTCGTTATTGCGCGATTTAAACCAATCGCGTATGTGTATATATAAATATACAAAATGTTACTATATTTAGCCCTATTTCAAACTAAATACACGTAATAATACTCTTGTTTAAGGTAATTAATACGCTTAAGTACCAGTTGTCACAGATTTACATTAATGGGACAAACATTAAGGATTAAAATTGAAAATAAATGAGGGTAGATTTGTCTTTTTACCATTAATAAATTGAATTAAGTATGTTATTAAATGGATTAATGGTTAGATCTAGCAAGTTGACCTCTCATCCAAGGGACATAGATCTTTCAAGATTTTTCTTTTAATATATATAAATGAACAAGATAGAATAGATTCGTTAAATCATCCATATCCATCATTAGTCTCAAAATTAATGTCACCACAAAAGAAAAATACAGTTTCCGGAAAATACATTTATTACGTTGAACACCAATACAATTTTTATTTCAGAAAAAGTACAATCAACGAATGTATATCCGGCAGATAAGATGATAAATACCATTCTATATGCCACCACTTCCTTTCTTCTTACTTATTTTGCCATATTATATTTCCTATTTACTTCTCAACCAATACCAATTAATGCATTAAATAAATAACATTCACTTTGTATATATATACCTTTCATCCGGTCATATCATTACATTCAAATCATTTGAATAAAAAAGTTTTGTAAAGAATTCTACAATGAAGAATATCTCCATTGCTGTCATGTTTCTTCTTATTAACATAATAGTTTCTTATGGTATATCTTTATTTTATCTATAATATTATTTCGTTTATCCTTTTATTTTATTTTTTAAAAAAGGTTACGATGATGCATATTACATTGACAAAATGAATGGTTCTTATATAATTACAGGTAATGAGATATCATCATCGAGTAGTGATGAAGTAAATGGATTTTGTAAGAGAAGATTTAAAATGACATTTTGTTTAACCAAAAGATGTGATACAAAGTGCAAGCGAGATTGGGCTCCAGCTTCTACAGGAATGTGCAAAGGCAAATTTGTTTGTGAATGCACTAAATTATGTGACGATAAACATTATTAATGTCCTCAAAGTAACTATTGTAATTTTCTTTTAAATAAATAAAAGTTGTTGGAACTATGGTTTTTATTTTCGCATTAGAATTTTAGATACCTACTAAATGGCATAAAAGTATGAGCCGCTAGGTTTATTATTTATTATGAATGAATATATTGTTGGTAGTTTCTATAAGTACTAAGGTTGATTTAGTCCATTTCATTAAATATAAGAGTATTTATGTCATTAGAGTTCTTTAAAATTGTAAGTTAACGAAGAAAATGTTAAAACAAATTATAAGGGTGTACGATGTATGATTTATTCCTATTTTGCTAAAAATATCCACTAAGCAACCATATTTATCTTCAAATTCATTATACATTCATTAAATCATCCATATCAAGCAGATCTGATGAGAAATACCATCCTATGTGTCACCACTTCCTTTCTTCTTTTATTTTACCATATTATATTTCCTATTTACTTCTCAACCAACACTAATTAATGCAATAAATAGATAACATTCACTTTTTTTTGTATATATAATGAAGAATATCTCCATTCAAGTCACTAGGATAGTAAAGTTTTGTAAGGAAATCTATAATGAAAAATATTTCCATTGTTGTTATGTTTCTTCTTGTAAACATAATTGTTTCTTATGATATATCTTTATTTTTATTTTTATTATTATTATTATTATTTCGTTTATACATTTAATTAAAAAAGAAGAAGGTTATGATGCATATAGCTTAATATGATATATGATGATTACAGGTAATGAGATATCATCATCAAGTAGTGATGAAGTAAATGGATTTTGTAAGAGAAGGTTTAAAATGATATTTTGCTTAACCAAAAGATGTGACACAAAGTGCAAGCGAGATTGGGCTACAGCTTCTACAGGAATGTGCAAAGGCAGATTTGTTTGTGAATGCACCAAATTATGTGACGATAAACATCATTAGTGTCCTTAGAGTAACGGTGACAAATATTAAATATATATTACTATTTTAATTTTCTTTTGAATAAATAAAAGTTGTTGGAACACTGTGATGCAGATCGATAATCAAATGGCCACACAAGAATTTCTTGAGAACAATCAGAGACAAAATTCCCCGTAGGGTTCTTCAATATTATTAAAACTTCAACCAAAAACTGTCTTGATACCAAAGAAACAAATAATACTTATAGGAAAAGTAAATCAACCCAAATAAAGATTGGACCTACTTTCCTATTCTTACATACGTAAATTGGTTTAGGAATATAGTTTCCTGATCACAATTTATTATTAAACAAATTTAAATAAAAAGAAAACAATAAATGTTGACTAAAAAGTGATGTAGTCCAACATGTTGATATTGTGAGGCATATCATCGTCATTTGATGCCCCTGCATCATTCTCCTCACCTTGAAAAACACTCGTCCTCGAGCATCTCGTCATCACTAGCGCCAACATAAGGTGATAAATCAGCTACATTGAAGGTGGCTGAAACATTGTAACGACCCGGAAGCTCGATCTTATATGCATTGTCATTTATTCGCTTGAGAACTTGAAATGGTCCATCAGCACGCGGTTTCAGTTTGCTGAATCGACCCGCGGGAAAACGCTCCTTTCGTAAATGAATCCAAACGAGATCACCTTCTTTGTATATAACACTTGCCCGATGTTTGTTGGCTTGATTCTTGTACTGTTCATTATGTTGAATGATCTTTTCACGCACTTGCTGGTGTAGTTCTTTAATTTGTTTAGACTGATCTTCCCCCTCAATACTAATATGCTCGGTCACTGGAATTGGAGCTAAGTCAAGCGGTGTAAATGGATTCCGTCCATAAACTATCATGAATGGACTCTTGCCGGTCGTACGATTAGTTGAACGATTATATGCAAATTCGGCTTGAGCAAGTATAAGATCCCATTGCTTAGGATTGTCACCAATGAGACTTCGCAACAAGTTTCCCAAGCTTCGATTTGTCACCTCTGTTTGACCATCCGTTTGTGGATGGTGAGAGCTACTAAATTGCAATCTCGAACCCATGTGCTTCCATAATGTGCGCCAAAAATGACTCACAAATTTGACATCCCGATCCGAAGTAATCGTTTTTGGAACACCATGGAGTTTCACAACTTCAGAAAAATACAACCTCGCGATTTGGCTCGCATCATACGTCTTCGAACAAGACACAAAATGAGCCATTTTGGAAAACCTGTCAACAACGACCATAACCGAATCTTTTTGTCGTTGGGTTCGAGGTAAACCCATAACAAAATCTAAACTAACGTCCTCCCAAGGAGCCTCGGGGACAGGCAACGGAGTATATAAACCTGCATTAGTTTTGTGAGTCTTGGCGACATGACAAACCCGACATCGTGCAATAAATCGTGAAACATCTTGCTCCATCTTAGGCCAATAAAAGCAACCACGTATTAAGTCTAGGGTCTTGTCCCTCCCAAAGTGACCTGCAAGACCCCCCGCATGACTTTCAAAAATAATCGAATCACGTAGGGAACTCAATGGGACACATAAACGAGCACCCTTGAAAAGGTATCCGTCATGCCTAAAAAAAACCTTGGAATGATTTAGTGTCACATTTACTCCAAATATCTCTAAACTCAGGATCATCTTGATACAACGCTCGAAAACTGTCAAAACCGCTTACTTTAATTTTCATTGCAGAGAGTAGAGAATGTCGCCTACTTAGAGCATCAGCAACCGTGTTCGACACACCCGCTTTATGTTGAATAACGAAAGAATAGGCCTGTAGCAACTCCACCCATTTTGCATGACGAGGACTGACTTTATGTTGTCCATGTATATATTTGAGTGCTTCATGATCAGAGAAAAGAATAAACTCGTTAGGCAATAGATAATGACGCCAATACTCTAAACTCCGCACAATGGCATAAAACTCTTTGTCGTATGTAGAGTATTTGCGACGTGCTTCATTAAACTTCTCGCTAAAAAAAACGATTGGTCGTTGATTTTGACTTAACACACCACCAATACCAAGTCCGGAAGCGTCACATTCAACCTGAAATATAATATCAAAGTTAGGAAGGGCTAAAACAAGGGCTTGAGTAACCCGTTGTTTTAACTCGTTAAATGCATTTTCTGCTTCTTTAGTCCACCGAAACTTGCCACCCTTCATACATTCGGTCATAGGCGCGATAATGCTACTAAAATTTCGAATGAAACGTCGGTAAAAGGATGCCAACCCATGAAAACTCCGAATATCATGAATCGTAGTGGGTGTTGGCCAACTCGTAATCGCCTCCACCTTTGCGTTATCCATACGTATCCCTTCGCCCGACACCAAATATCCAAGAAATGTGACTTCATTAGCAAGAAAATGACACTTCTTCCCATTTGCATACAACTTTTGATCTCGCAAAACAGATAAAACAAGTCAAAGGTGTGACAAATGTTGCTCGATATCCCTGCTAAAAACCAAAATGTCATCAAAATAAACGACAACAAATTGACCAATAAAAGGTTTAAAAACATGGTTCATAAGACGCATGAAAGTGCTTGGTGCGTTTGACAAACCGAAAGGCATCACCATCCATTCATATAACCCATCGCGTGTTTTAAAAGTGGTTTTCCATTCATCTCCAGGACGCATGCGGATCTGATGGTACCCGCTTCGCAAGTCAATCTTCGAAAAGAATTTTGACCCATGTAACTGGTCAATCAGGTCATCAAATCGAGGAATGGGAAAACGATACTTAATGGTGATCTTGTTAACTGCTCTACTATCGATACACATGCGAAAAGTGCCCCCATGTTTTGGAACCAACAAAGCGGGTACAGCGCACGGACTCATGCTCTCACGAATTAGACCCTTTTCAAGCAACTCGGATACTTGTCTATGCAATTCTTCAAACTCTTTTGGGTTCATGCGATGGGCTGGTTTGTTAGGGATAATGGATCCGGGTAAAAAATCGATACAATGTTGAATTTCTCTCATGAGTGGCAACCCATATGGAATTTCTTCGGGAAAAACATCATGAAATTCTGCTAATAAAGGTTGTATTGGACCCGGCACTTGCTGTATAATTTCATTTGCTTCTGTCACAACTAATGCAAACAAGAGAGGGTGATGGGTGATCTTTGTTAAGCCCAAAAACTCCGATCTAGGAAGTACAAGAGCATCAGTAGGAGTTTCTCTAGTGTCAAATGGTGCTAAAGTGATATTTACTCCATCTTTCCTGAAACTATATGTATTCCTATACCCGTCATGTTTGGTCCTTCTATCATATTGCCATGGCCTTCCCAACAAAATGTGACAAGCATCCATAGGAATCACCTCACACCATACTTCATCATTATATTTCTTGCCAATCGAAAACTATATTAAACAACGTTTACTAACCTTAACAAGATTTCCTTTCTTCAACCAGGTAAGTTGGTATGGTTCTGGATGGTCCTCCATATCGAGACCTAATTTCTCGACCATGCTTAACGCCACTATGTTTTCACAGCTTCCGCCATCGATAACTACACTACATATTTTCCCTTTTGCTGTACATTTGGTGTGAAATATATTATTCCGAAGCCACAAAGTATCATCAACTTAACAGCTTTGGACACAGCTACGTTGAGGACACGTTGAGTTATCAAGGCTTCACCGCGATCAGCATACACAAACTCATTTTCTTCCTCACCTATTTCTTCCTCATCATCTGTATCATATACAGGTGTCGTTTCTTCGGTCAAAGTCACCAACTGTTTGTTTGGACAGTCCCTAGCAAGATGACCCATACCTTGGCATTTAAAACATCGAGTGACACGTTGAGTTGCTGGATTACTTGTACTACTGCTTGGGATGTCAGAATTTGATGTGGATGATTTGAGAGATGTTGTCGGGGTAGTCGAGAAGAAGGTGTGAATCGGTTCCCCTTTGGTCGGCCTCGGTTTTTTTAATTGTTTTTCAACCTTAAGGGCTAGCCGACATACATCTGAGTGTGTCCAATATGGTTGGAGTTGTACTACATCAGAAATATCAGATCGCAGACAACCTAAAAAACGAGCAATTACTTGTTCCTCTTCTTCAGTCACGCCACATCTCATCCGAAGCCGATCAAACTCGGCAATAAAATCTTCAACAGAGGAGTTTCGTTGGGTTAAGTTGTGGTAGTCTAGGAAGGCTTCTTGTCGGTGATTGATTGGAAGAAATTTCTCTTGTAACAATTTCTTCATCTTGGCCCACGTTTCAACTTTGGATTTCCCATCTTGCAATAGTTGTTTCTTTACATGATCCCACCAGAGGGATGCGTATTTTCGAAGCTTAATAGCAACAAGTTTGACTTTTAAATGTTCAGGAATGTCCCGTAAGTCAAAAATCCTTTCAACTGTACTTAACCAATTGATAAAGTCATCTGGGTGCGCCTTTCCTTCGAACTCGGGAATCTCTATTTTCATTCCCATGTTACGGAAGGAATCATCACGGTTCCGACCGTTAGGACGTTTGCGGAGATTGCTGAAAGGATTCTCCTCTTCCTCTTCCCCTTCGTCCCAGACGTTAGGTTCCGATTCGGTTTCCTCATCATGCAACTCCTGTTGAATCTCAAGTTCTCTAACTCGTTGTTGAAGACGTTCGATTTCGAGATCACGTGGGTCTGGTACACTACCATCGTTGCCTCTGTCGGCGCCTCGACGATTGGTATTGCGAGTAGTTTTCCCACGACCGGCCATTTGGATACCAAAAGCTCTGATACCAAATGATGCGGATCGATAATCAAATGGCCACACAAGAATTTCTTGAGAACAATCAGAGACAAAATTCCCCGTAGGGTTCTTCAATATTATTAAAACTTCAACCAAAAACTGTCTTGATACCAAAGAAACAAATAATACTTATAGGAAAAGTAAATCAACCCAAATAAAGATTGGACCTACTTTCCTATTCTTACATACGTAAATTGGTTTAGGAATATAGTTTTCTAATCACAATTTATTATTAAACAAATTTAAATAAAAAGAAAACAATAAATGTTGACTAAAAAGTGATGTAGTCCAACATGTTGATATTGTGAGGCATATCATCGTCATTTGATGCCCCTGCATCACACTGGCATGTTAAAATTTACTATATAGTGAATATTATGATTTCATATGCATCAAGTATGAGATTGGTCGGTAGTTTATAAGTTAGGTAGTTTTTTCATTTTTCAACGATTTGAATATCGGGCTTAAGTACGGGCTTTTATTTATATTTGTATAGAAGATGGGCCTTAACAATTTGGGCCTCGTTCACCGACCCTCCAATTGTTCTTAACGCAATTTTGCGATTTTGTCAACTACCTTTTTATTTTAATATTTAATTTGCTAAAATTTAGGGTATAATGACATCATAAATAATAATGAATTAATATATTTAATAAAAAAGTAGACATTGACCAATTTTTATGTTTTTTCTCCTTTTTATAGTTATCTAATTTTATGTTTAATTATTTACGTACTCCATAATCCATACAAAGACTTCAATCAATTGTAACGCATTCTGCACACTAAACTTTTTTGCTCTTCCTTTTTAATTCTTTAATAAAAGTTATTATATAATTATCATCTACGTTAAAAAAATTATAGTTATCTCGTGTGAACACACGGGTCTAAACTAAATTAATTTTCAATTGATTAATCGAGTCATTTAATTTTACTTCAATGTAAAATAACATCCCTCAAATTTCTCAATCTTTATAAAGAGTAATTTACAACATAATTATCAAAATTATCAAGGATTCATGAGTTTAAAGTTAATATTTTATTATTTGAGTAATTGATAACTATTAACTATTAGAACATTCTAATAATTATTAAAGATGTGATTTGTTTCCCTCCTTTTTAACAACCTTTTTTTCTAACGGATTCTTTTTATCAACTAAACAACAAAATATATTATTTGGAATCGATATATGAACCAATAAGATTGCGTAATATATATGTACTTATAAAAGATATATAAAAAATTAAGGTCCGTGTGTATACACGGGTTTGAAAGCTAGTATTATATATAGGAAGCGGGTTTAAGGCATCCAATTCTAAAATTGAAATCCAATTGACCAATCAGAATTCAGTATTTATTATTTTATTATTATTATTTATATTTATATATTAAAATTATTTTAATCTAATTACGTAGTAATATTTATTCCTAATTCCTAATCTAATTAATTTAATAAAGCAACACGTTTCATAACTTCAGTAGGTTTACAATTCACTCACGTCCATTAAATTGATTTAATTATATTATTATCAATTAATTAATACAGTATATAAATATCTATAACATATACTTAAATCAAAATAGCTTGGGGCAATCCCAACCCTTAATTGATTTTGCGATCTAACGGTCTAGCTTTTTTCATTTAATACCCTAAAATCTCCTAAATATTATATGAAATTAAATTAAATTAAATTAAATATAAATAAATAAAAAAAATCGGCAATATATCTATAAAAATATTCAACAAAATTAGATTACTCCAAAAATTACTAAACACCGTCCACATCTTCGCATTCGATATAAATCCCTTTCTAAAACCCTATCAAACACAAGGATACTACTTTTAAACACCGATCGACAACAACGAATGCTGCATAATAAATCATGACGAATTCGTAGTCATCTGCGGTCTGCCATTACTGCGTGATCTGGTTGGAGGAGGTGGTTCCGTCAATGGATGGCAACAACAGGGAGGCTAACCTTCCAACTGACTACGACCCAACGACGTTGTTCAATTCTTCTCCCCCTCACTCACTACGTAATTATCAAGCCGCCTTTAAATGCCATCGTACGTTCTCTTTCTTTCTTTGTATTGTGTGTGTATGTAACACCCTCAAATTTAGTGATTTGCGGAAGCTTGATTTGGGTGTTACTAATCAATAACAAAGCACAAAGATATATAGTAAACGACTCTATATGCGTCGTTTTAACAAAATATATTGATAATTGAAATGTTTACAACATTTAAAGCTTTACATAGCTCGAGTTTAAATAAAAAGAGATTTCAGTACATGAGTACTTGTACAAAATATACTAATGCAAGAAAATCTTAATCGTCTGTATGCTGACTCGAGCTAAAGTCCTGAAGCAGAAACATCCTACTGGTTGGTACCTGCGATACATGCTAAAAGGTCAGCTAAAAGCTGGTGAGCTCACAGGTTTGAAATCAGTTAATATAGTATGAACCGCAAGATTTAAATAATGAATTGCATCCAGCAATTTAATGATAGTAATCGTGTATACAGCCATGAGCACATAGTTGAGCTTAACTCGAGGGCCGGGTCCCCTATAGAGAATTCCGGGCGAGGTGCCTCCACGAATGCCTAATCAACATTCGTCTTCCCAAATATTAGTACGTCCGTTTACCCGGTTAGTGCTTGCTAACCCGAACGAGGAGGGTCAATCCTATATGGTACCATATACTAATATTCACGCTACAACGTATTAACAACTATGCTGACGAAGGACTTTAAATGATTAGTTGAGAAAAACTCAGGTAGTATATGAAATGTTTGTACTTGCGTTCACATGTTAAAAGTTGAGCAATATATCACACCCCTGAGTAAAACAGTAAAAAGAGGGGCTATGAGACTCACCTGAGTCTAGCGAGTTTAACTTAATAAACTTTGATTGATTAGCCGAGTAATGAAGTCCAAAGACTTGTAACCTCAGGGTGTCCACGACACGCGATGGTTATAAACATGATTGGGTATCTCAAAAGATCACCCTTGTAGTTGTTTCACAACTATATATGTCCAAATTACTACGATTTGGTTGATTGATTCGAATGTTTGAAAATATGTATGGCCCGTTGGTGACGGATTTGTAATAATAATCTCAACTATTATTATTTTGATTTCATGAAAAATGTGTTTTGATTGTGTTTTCGAAGCCGTTACGGAATCTAAGTACGGGGGTCCGGGGGCAGCGCCCTCTGGTAGCGGGGTCCAAGGGGCGGCATCCCCTGGCGGGGTCCAAGGGGCAGAGCCCCTGGCTGGGGTCGATCTGACAGGTCAGCTTGGAAAATTTTTATTTCTACTATATTGCTTTGACGAAAAACGCATCTGGAACCGAATTTGGGTAAAATCAGGTGTTAAAATTTTAGGTCTCGACACTTAGTAAAAATCTGTGTTTTCTGGTTTTTGCGACGTTGGGTGCGACGTCGCAGGTCCTGACTGCGACGTTGATCTTGGCGTCGCTATGTGCGACTTTCGCAATTTAATGCGACGTTGTGCGTGGCGTCGCTATATGCGACGTTGTTAATTTCTGCGACGTAAGGGCTTGCGTCGCTATACGCGACGTCGGCAACTTAATGCGACGTTAATGACGATGTCGCTATATGCGACGTGGTGACTGGTATTACGACGTTGCAATTGACGTCGCAATTGGGCCAACCCAGATGCGACGTCGGAGTCTGTTCAGATTCCGGTGGCCGGAAAATCGGTCGAAAGGCTTCCGTTCGGTCCAAATCTTTTACCCAACCCATATATGGACATTTTAAGTGTATACAAACAACCACAAGTCGAAAATAATGGAAATCGAAGAGTTTCGAGAATTGTCGGAAACTTACAAAGTGTCGGATCAAAAATCCGAAAAGATAGGATGATAGATCGGGATGCCGTGGTCGTTCTTTTCCAAAGGAGTAGTATGTTTTTTTTGTTTGCGTTTTATGTTGTTATTTTGCGATTTTAATAGGTGGTGGGGGTTTGTGATTTGAGAGAAAAAAAAAAAAGAAGAGAGGAGAGAGAGAGGAAAAGGGAAAATGAGAGAAAGAGAAAGAGAGAGATGGAGGTTGTAGGTGGAAGCCCACTTTTCAGCTTCCGTCTCCATGCTCCGTGCGGTGTTCGTTTTCTCCGTCTTTTAACGTTTCAATAATTATTTTACATATTAAATGGTAAGTTTTAAAATACAAATTTATTACGCGATATTTTATTTAAATATTTTACTAATCAATTTATATTTGAGTTATAAAATGTAAGTTATTTTGTACGATACGAACTGTAATTAGAATATTATCAGAATAATATTTTTGACATAATGTTACTATATAATGTCACGTTATTTAATAAAATTGGTCACCAACGTCCGTATTTAATTGATTCGAAATACATTCGATTTAAATTGCGTACGATTTAATCAAATCGCATTTTCGTATATATTCAACAATATATATAATTCGATACATTAATTAGCCTAATACAGAACTAATTACATGTATTAACATATGATTAGGCACTAATTACTAGTCCTAAATTGGCGGGTGTTACATTCTCCCCCTGTTAGAAGAATTTCGTCCCGAAATTTAGTTCGAAGTCGTGTTTGATGTAGAATCAGTGAATAGTTGAGGATATTTGAGTCGCATTTGGTCTTCCCGTTCCCAGGTGAATTCCGGATCACGCCGCGAATTCCATCTGACCTTGACGATGGGAATACGACTTTGTTTCAGTTGTTTGACCTCACGGTCCATAATTTCAGCGGGTTCCTCAACGAAGTGAAGTTTATCGTCAACACGAATTTCATCTAGTGGGATAATAAGTGTCTCATCAGACAGACACTTCTTCAAATTTGAAATATGAAAAGTAGGGTGCACGCTGCTGAGTTCGGATGGCAGCTGCAATCGATAAGCTACTGGGCCAATCTGTTCGAGGATCTCAAAAGGCCCGATGTACCTGGGATTTAACTTCCCGCGTTTGCCAAAACGGATGACGCCTTTCCAGGGCGATACTTTTAAGAGTACTCGATCCCCAACTTGGAACTCGAGTGGTTTGCGTCTCACGTCAGCATAACTTTTCTGACGATCACGTGCGGCTTTGAGTCGATTTTGGATTTCCACTATTTTCTCAGTGGTGGCGTGTATGAGTTCAGGACCAGTGAGTTGACTATCTCCCACTTCAGTGCAACAGATCGGTGATCGGCACTTACGACCGTACAGTGCCTCAAAAGGTGCAGCTTTGATGCTGGCGTGATAGCTGTTATTGTACGAGAATTCGCACAACGGTAGATGTCTTTCCCAGTTTGTACCGAAATCAACTACGCAGGCACGTAGCATATCTTCCAGTGTCTGAATGGTTCGTTCACTTTGGCCGTCGGTTTGAGGATGGTATGCGGTACTCATATCGAGACGAGTACCCAAAGCTTTTTGAAGTGACTGCCAAAAGTGAGAGGTGAAACGGGCATCCCTGTCAGAGATGATCGAGATTGGAACGCCGTGATGAGAAACGATTTCTTTAATGTAGATTTGTGTAAGGCGTTTCATTTTATCGTTTTCTTTGATTGCTAGGAAATGAGCAGATTTGGTGAGACGATCGACGATCACCCAAATGGTATCGCAACCGCTCGACGACTTGGGTAGTTTGGTTATGAAATCCATGGCAATTTTTTCCCATTTCCATTCAGGGATTTCAGGTTGTTGGAGTAAACCAGGTGGTTTCTGATGTTCGGTTTTGACTTTCGAGCAAATAAGGCACTTGCTGACATAAGTGGCGATTTCGGCTTTCATGTTTGGCCACCAATAAAATTCCTTGATGCCGTGGTACATCTTATCGGATCTCGGATGGATAGAATATTTGGACTTGTGAGCTTCATCCATCACCAAGTCTCGTAGGTTCCCGAAATTAGGCAACCAGATTCGGTTTGAGAAATATCTAATCCCGTTAGATTTGATTTCGAATTGTTTGTCAATACCCCGTAAGGCTTCATTTTTGATGTTTTCAGGTTTCAGGGCTTCGATCTGAGCGGTATGAATTTGAATGGTAAGATCGTTGTGAATGGTCATACTAAGGGCTCGGACTCGAAGTGGTTTTGGTCGTTCCTTTCGACTAAGGGCATCGGCTACAACATTAGCATTCCCCGGATGGTACTTGATCTCGCAATCGTAATCGGTAAGCAACTCGACCCATCAACGTTGCCTCATATTGAGATCCTTCTGATCGAATATATGTTGGAGACTTTTATTATCGGTAAAGATTGTGCACTTAGTGCTGTAGAGATAATGTCTCCAGATTTTGAGGGCAAAAACAACAGCTCCAAGTTCGAGATCATGAGTGGTGTAGTTCTTTTCGTGAATTTTCAGCTGTCGTGAGGCATAAGCAATGACTTTGTCTCGTTGCATCAGCACGCAACCGAGACCTTGGTGAGAAGCATCGCAGTATACCACGAAGTCATCGGTGCCTTCGGGTAAGGATAGAATTGGAGCACTGCAAAGCTTTTGTTTTAGAAGTTGGAACGCTGACTCTTGTTTATTGGTCCAATCGAACCTTTTGTCCTTCTGAGTCAGTACCGTGAGTGGTTGAGCTATTTTGGAGAAATTTTCGATAAACCGCCGATAGTACCCAGCAAGACCCAAGAATTGTCGTACTTCAGTTGCAGAGGTGAGTGCTTGCCAGTCTTTGATAGCCTCGATTTTTGATGGGTCAACGTGAATTCCCTGACTATCGATCACGTGACCAAGGAATTGAACGGTTTGTATCCAGAACTCACACTTAGAGAATTTTGCATAAAGCTCCTCGTGTCTAAGTAGTTCAAGGATAGTCTTGAGGTGTTGCGCATGTTCTTGCTCGTTGCGCGAGTAAATGAGTATGTCGTCGATAAAGACAATGACAAACTTATCGAGGTAAGGTTTGCACACCCGATTCATAAGGTCCATGAATACAGCCGGTGCGTTGGTTAGACCAAAGGGCATCACTTGGAATTCGTAGTGCCCGTAACGAGTTCTGAAAGCAGTTTTTGGAATATCGTTGTCGCGAACTCGTAATTGGTGATATCCTGATCGCAGGTCGATTTTTGAGTAGAAACTTGAACCCTGAAGTTGGTCGAATAAATCATCAATGCGAGGAAGTGGATAACGGTTCTTGATGGTCAATTTGTTCAACTCTCGATAGTCGATGCACATTCGGAATGAACCGTCCTTCTTTTTAACAAATAAGACCGGAGCTCCCCAAGGTGAAGAACTCGGTCTAATGAATCCTCTATCCAGGAGTTCCTGTAACTGAGCGGACAACTCCTGAAGTTCGGGTGGGGCTAAACGGTACGCTGCACGGGCCACCGGTGCGGCACCCGGCACGAGATCAATTGAGAACTCAACCTGTCTAGGTGGGGGTAAACCAGGTAATTCTTCCGGAAAGACTTCGGGAAGTCTCTAACAATTGGCACATCCTCAAGTCGCTTCTCCTCCGACTTCTTCTCTGTGATGTGTGCGAGTATTGCAGGGTAACCCTTTCTCAGAAATTTTCGGGTTTTTAAGCAAGAGATGATATTGAGTCCCGTCCCACCGGTCTCCCCCTGTATGATCAAGGTTCCACCGGCAGCGAGTGGAATGCGGACGATCTTATCGTAACAAACGATTTCGGCTCGGTGTTTGGACAACCAGTCCATTCCAATGATGACGTCGAAACTTCCAATTGCAATGGGTACAAGGTCAATCGAAAAGGTTTCGTCAGCAAGATTTAAAGTGCAATTAGGTATCACACTATTGGTTTCTATAAGTTTTCCATTTGCTAGCTCTACAGTGTACTTAACATCTAAGGTAACAGGAGTGATGTCAAGTAATGGGCAAAAGTCATCGGAGATAAAGCTTCTATCAGCACCAGTATCAAATAAAACAGAAGCATTTAAGTTGTTGAGGAGGAACATACCCGAGACCACATTCGGGTCTTGGCGGACGTCCCCAGACTTGATGACGAAGGCTCTGCTTCGGGTGTTGTTGTTGTTGTTGCTATTGCGGTTGTTGTTGTTGTTGTTGTTATTCTTCAGCTTTGGGCATGTGTCCCTGAAATGCCCGGGTTTCCCACACTCAAAGCAGACTTTGGGTGGTCTGGTGTTGTTGTTGGAATTGTTGTTGGCAGGAGAGTGGCAATCCTTGGTGAGGTTGCCGTACCTCTTGCAGTTGTTGCAAAAGGGACCACGGGAACCTTCATGGTGGCGACTGCACTTGGAACAGTAGGGTTTGCTCCCAGTGTAGCCCCGTGTGATGTCTGTGGTGGTGTTGTAGGCTTTGATGGTGTCGGGTTTTCTTGTTTTGTTGGTTTGAGTGGTTGTTGTGGTAGTCGGACCACTTTCTTTTGTTGTTGTGGGAGGAGGAAGTGGGTGGTTCAGAATCTTGGCTCATTGACATCAGGTCTTGGGCCAATAGGATTGCACCGTCAATGGTGGTTTGGTTGGAAGAGGCAACATGCCCCCGAACAGGCTCAGGAAGGCCAAGGATGTACTTCCTGATTTTATCAGGTTCTGTGCTTACCATGGCTGGGCGGAGGGCGGCAAGTTGTTGGAATCTGGTGGTATAACCATCGATATCACCACCCTGAACCTTTAAGTTCCAGAACTCCTCGTCCAGCTTTTGGAGTTTAGCGATAGAGCAGTATTTGGCAGTGAGTTTTGCTTTCAAGTCCTCCCAAGAGAGTTGGTAGGCAGTGTCAGCACCCACTGATTGGGTATATGAATTCCACCAAGAGTGGGCATCATCTTCGAGAGAGCAGGTGGCGAAGTTTACTTTGTCGTTTTCCGCGCATTTGCTGACACGGAAAACAGTTTCCTTCTTTTCGAACCATCTGATCAGTCCGATGGCTCCTTCAGAACCCTTGAAGCTTGAGGGTTTGCAGCTTTGAAAGTCCTTGTAAGAACAAGGTTTAGCAGCAGGGGTTTCGGCGGCATCACTGTTCCTCGCGGAATTTTGTGGAGTATTCCGAGCCAAGGCTTCAGTAACAGCCTGGGTTATAAGGGATGTAAGCTGAGCATCGGTGTATGGTCTTGTCTTTGGCGGCATGATTCTTCAATAAAAGAAATGAAGATACATGAGATTTCGTAGGAAAGTTGTATTTGTTATAGATGTACATGTATAAAAGCAGTAATACATGACATCAACATGGAAAAATGACAATTAATATGAGTTGAAACATCAAGGGATATTTGATAGATAATACGAGTTTCAAAAGTTACATCCTACAGAGTTATTACAAAAGGTGTCGGGAATTGTTACATCCGACTAATTTATAGAGTAGTGCTTAGATTGTCATTAGACTACGAGATAGATTACAAAACAAGGACTACACTAGTCTTAACGTAGGTTAATTTGTTCCATCATCGTGACAAGACGGTCCACAGTGTTTGCAAGTCTGCTAGCTTGTCGGGCGTTATCTTCTGCTAGTGCTAGTCGTTGTGTTAGTCCACGGGCATACTCTTCTGCTTCATGTGAACGCTGCTCACATTCTTCCATCCTTTGACGCAGGAGGGCATTTTCCACGCTTATCTCTATTACTTGGTTGCGAAGGACATCCATGTTGTTGTTTGTGGTTTCCAGGTCGTCGGAGACTTGTTCGATGCATTCAAGGGATGTAAGTCTCCAGTTTTCGTTCGTTTCCTGCAGCACGACATCCATGGTGCGAAGTCGCTGCTCGTGTTGGTTCACCCTAGCGGCTAAGGCCGGCAAGGTGTAGTGAGTGGGGTACGGGCCAGCTCGAGGCAACCTGGCGTTCCTCCTAGCTACCCTTGGGTTCTGCGACCCGGATTGAGAGCGCGATGAATTGGATGGGATGTCTGCCATTTCTGAGACAAAGCGTTAGAGAAAGTGAGGCCTATAATCATATAGTTCCTATATAATATAGCCTATTGAGTGTCTAGCACAAACATGTTTAAGTCTCGGTTCTCTCGAGGTCAGAGTCTTCTATTGTACCCTGTTCAGTCATAACTACCTTCAGATCTTACATCATCTTTGCTTAATTGTACATAGTTGATCAGGCTATGTTAAATTAAACTCGTATGCTGTACCCTCTGAACAAGTTATACCTAATAAGGAATACTGCCTAATGGTCATAGTCTAGGTCCACTAAATGCAACCTAGTTCACTATAACCTTAGGCTCTGATACTAATCTGTAACACCCTCAAATTTAGTGATTTGCGGAAGCTTGATTTGGGTGTTACTAATCAATAACAAAGCACAAAGATATATAGTAAACGACTCTATATGCGTCGTTTTAACAAAATATATTGATAATTGAAATGTTTACAACATTTAAAGCTTTACATAGCTCGAGTTTAAATAAAAAGAGATTTCAGTACATGAGTACTTGTACAAAATATACTAATGCAAGAAAATCTTAATCGTCTGTATGCTGACTCGAGCTAAAGTCCTGAAGCAGAAACATCCTACTGGTTGGTACCTGCGATACATGCTAAAAGGTCAGCTAAAAGCTGGTGAGCTCACAGGTTTGAAATCAGTTAATATAGTATGAACCGCAAGATTTAAATAATGAATTGCATCCAGCAATTTAATGATAGTAATCGTGTATACAGCCATGAGCACATAGTTGAGCTTAACTCGAGGGCCGGGTCCCCTATAGAGAATTCCGGGCGAGGTGCCTCCACGAATGCCTAATCAACATTCGTCTTCCCAAATATTAGTACGTCCGTTTACCCGGTTAGTGCTTGCTAACCCGAACGAGGAGGGTCAATCCTATATGGTACCATATACTAATATTCACGCTACAACGTATTAACAACTATGCTGACGGAGGACTTTAAATGATTAGTTGAGAAAAACTCATGTAGTATATGAAATGTTTGTACTTGCGTTCACATGTTAAAAGTTGAGCAATATATCACACCCCTGAGTAAAACAGTAAAAAGAGGGGCTATGAGACTCACCTGAGTCTAGCGAGTTTAACTTAATAAACTTTGATTGATTAGCCGAGTAATGAAGTCCAAAGACTTGTAACCTCAGGGTGTCCACGACACGCGATGGTTATAAACATGATTGGGTATCTCAAAAGATCACCCTTGTAGTTGTTTCACAACTATATATGTCCAAATTACTACGATTTGGTTGATTGATTCGAATGTTTGAAAATATGTATGGCCCGTTGGTGACGGATTTGTAATAATAATCTCAACTATTATTATTTTGATTTCATGAAAAATGTGTTTTGATTGTGTTTTCGAAGCCGTTACGGAATCTAAGTACGGGGGTCCGGGGCCAGCGCCCCTGGTAGCGGGGTCCAAGGGGCGGCAGCCCCTGGCGGGGTCCAAGGGGCAGAGCCCCTGGCTGGGGTCGATCTGCCAGGTCAGCTTGGAAAATTTTTATTTCTACTATATTGCTTTGACGAAAAACGCATCTGGAACCGAATTTGGGTAAAATCAGGTGTTAAAATTTTAGGTCTCGACACTTAGTAAAAAATATGTGTTTTCTGGTTTTTGCGACGTTGGATGCGACGTCGCAGGTCCTGACTGCGACGTTGATCATGGCGTCGCTATGTGCGACTTTCGCAATTTAATGCGACGTTGTGCGTGGCGTCGCTATATGCGACGTTGTTAATTTCTGCGACGTAAGGGCTTGCGTCGCTATACGCGACGTCGGCAACTTAATGCGACGTTAATGATGATGTCGCTATATGCGACGTTGTGACACCCCCAAATTTAACGATTTGCGGAAGCTTGATTTGGGTGTCACTAATCAATATACAAAGCACGTAAGATATAATGAACGACCACTATATGCGTCGTTTTAAACTTGTATAAATAAAGTAAATGTTTACATCAAAATATAGTTACATTAGCTCGTTTCCTGAAATTGAGAGATTACATAGCATAATTACTTTTACAAAATATAATAATGCAGTCCAATCTCTAGTTGTATGTATGCTGACTCGAGCTAATAATTCCTGCTTGTGCAGCCAAACTACTGCTGGGTACCTGTGATAAATACTAAAATGGGTCAGCGAAAACGCTGGTGAGCTCACAGGTTTGTATGTCAATGTATAGTTGTCAGAACCGCAAGATTTATATTGAATTTAAAATGCAATTAAGCAAAATAAAAGTTATACTGTCCATGAGCACATAGTCTGAGCTTAACTTGATTTGTCAGGCCCAATTAAGGAAACCTAACTTGAAATGCCTCCTACGAGTGCCTAATCAACACTCGTCTTCCCAAATGCTAATACATCCGTTTGACCGGTTAGTGCGTGCTAACCCGGATGAGGATTGTCAATCCCATATGATATCATATACTAACATTCACGCTATAAAATACTAGAGACTATGCTTATGGAGGACTTTAAATTGATTAGCTTGAAACTCATGTAGTATTTGAAGTTTGGCACTTGCGTTCTACTTGTAAAACAAAATCGAGTAGTAATATCACACCCCTAGTTGTAAAGCAGTGAAAATGGGGCTATGAAACTCACCTGGTTCTTGGAGTGTTTAAGTTAATAAACTTGAAGTTATTAGCGGTGAATTAAAGTCCAAAGGCTTGAAACCTAAATGTGTCCACGACACTTAAATTGTCATTAATTGTATTGGTATCCCGAAAGACTACCATTGGAATTGTTTGTCTAACTAAATATCCAAATTACCCCGATTTGGTTGATTGTATGGTTACAAGTTACTATGACTTGTTTGATTTTGAAGTATGTTTTGAAAACGCGTACGGACCGTTGGTGATTAGTTGAAATAATAATAATTCTAAAATGTTGACTTTGCTACAGTACTGCTACAGTAAATTTGACTTTTTTGAACAGTAACTTTGACTTCAAAATTTTGAGGTTTGAAGATTCTGTTTTGTGCGACGTAGGGTGCTACGTCGCAGATCCGGACTGCGACGTTGGGCATGACGTCGCTATGTGCGACTTTCGCAATTTAATGCGACGTTGTACGTGACGTCGCTATAGGCGACGTAGTTGATTTCTGCGACGTAAGGGTCTGCGTCGCTAAGTGCGACGTTGGGGTTATAGTGCGACGTAGGTCGCTGCGTCGCTATATGCGACGTAGGGGATATAGAGCGACGTAGGTCGCTGCGTCGCTATATGCGACGTTGAGGATATAGTGCGACGTAGGTCGCTGCGTCGCATTTGCTCCAGGCCAAATGCGACGTACGGAGTCTGATCGGAGTTTCAACTCCAAAAACGCGTTTTCCGGCCATCGATCGGCCTAATATTTTTACCCAACCCATTTTAGGACATTACAAGGTTATACAAACAACTAGCAAGTTATAAAACTTAAAAACAAGAGTTTTCGGAGTTGTGTCGGAAACTTACAAATCGCCGAAATGAAATTTCGGAAAGGTAGGATTGTAGATCGTCGCGAGGTGGTCGTTTATTTCCAAAGGGGCTTGAAGATCCGAAGTCGTTTAGGGCGTTTATTTTGTGATTTTTGTTGATTTTGGTTGGTGGTTTTTGAGATGAAAGAAAAGGAAGAGAGAGAGAAAGTAAATGAGAATGAAAGAAAGTGGGTGGAAGTGGGAGGTTAAATCCCCACTTTCGCCCCGCGTTCCCGCTCCGTGCGGTGTTCGTTTGCTCCGTCATTTAAACGTTAAATAATTATTTTAAATATTAATTGGTACGTTTTAAAATACAAATTATCACGCTATATTTTATTTAAATATTTTACTAATCACTTTATATTTGAATTATAAAAACGTAAGTTAATTTGTTTGCGCGTTTTACATTTTAAATTTAGTAACTTTCTGATTGTACGGTACGAATGAATACGAAGTATTATAATAAGAATACTTTTGACACAAAGCGTTATTAAATAAAAGTTGGTCACCAACGTCCGTATTTATTGTATCGAAATTCATTCGATTTAAAGCTCGTGCGATTTAAACAAACCGCATAATTGTAGATATATATTCAACAATATATATAATAGTTGATACATTAATTAGCCTAACACAGAACTAATTACATGTATTAAAACTTTATTAGGCACTAAAGTATAGTCCTAAATTGACGGTTGTCACATTCTCCCCCTGTTAGAAGAATTCCGTCCCGAAATTTAAGTTGGAGTTGTGTTTGACGTTGAATCAGTGAAGAGTTGAGGATAATTGAGTCGCATTTGATCTTCTCGTTCCCAGGTGAATTCCGGACCGCGCCGCGAATTCCACCTAACCTTGACAATGGGAATACGACTTTGTTTAAGTTGTTTGACCTCACGGTCCATGATCTCGGCGGGTTGCTCAACAAAGTGAAGTTTCTCGTCAACTCGAATTTCATCGAGTGGAATGATAAGTGCCTCATCAGACAGACACTTCTTCAGATTTGAAACATGAAATGTGGGATGCACGCTGCTGAGTTCGGATGGCAGCTGCAATCGATAAGCCACTGGACCAATCCTTTCGAGGATCTCGAATGGTCCAATGTATCTGGGATTCAACTTCCCTCGTTTGCCAAATCGGATTACGCCTTTCCAAGGCGATACTTTGAGTAGAACTCGATCCCCAACCTGGAACTCGAGTGGTTTGCGTCTCACGTCAGCATAACTTTTCTGACGATCACGCGCGGCTTTGAGTTTGTTTTGAATTTCAACGATTCTCTCGGTCGTCTCGTGAATGATTTCTGGACCTGTGAGTTGGTTATCCCCAACTTCTGTCCAACAGATAGGTGACCGGCACTTACGACCGTACAGTGCCTCGAAGGGTGCAGCTTTGATGCTGGTATGATAACTGTTGTTGTACGAGAACTCGCACAATGGTAGATGTTTTTCCCAGTTTACACCGAAGTCTACTACGCAGGCCCGTAGCATGTCTTCAAGTGTTTGAATGGTTCGTTCACTTTGGCCGTCGGTTTGAGGATGGTATGCGGTACTCATATCAAGTCGAGTACCCAGGGATTTTTGAAGTGATTGCCAAAATTGTGAAGTGAAACGACTATCCCTATCGGAGATAATTGAGATTGGAACACCGTGTTTGGTCACGATTTCCTTCAGATAAATGTTGGTGAGGCGTTCCATTTTGTCGGATTCCTTGATTGCCAGGAAGTGAGCAGATTTTGTGAGACGATCCACGATCACCCAAATGGAATCGCAACCGTTCGAGGATTTGGGCAGTTTGGTTATGAAGTCCATGGCAATTTGTTCCCATTTCCATTCAGGAAGACTGGGTTGTTGAAGCAAACCAGAAGGTTTTTGATATTCGATTTTGACTTTGGAGCAAGTAAGGCACTTGCTGACATAGGTGGCAATTTCAGCTTTCATGTTCGGCCACCAGTAGAAGTCCTTGATACCGTGGTACATTTTATCTGATCCCGGATGGATAGAATATTTGGATTTGTGGGCTTCATCCATCACCAAGTCTCGTAGGTTCCCAAATTTAGGCAACCAGATTCGGTTTGAGAAATACCTAATCCCGTTAGGTCTGATTTCGAATTGTTTATCCATGCCCCGTAAGGCTTCATCTTTGACATTTTCGGGTTTTAAAGCTTTGAGTTGAGCAATGAGGATTTGAATGTTTAAATTGTTGTGAATGGTCATACTGAGGGCTCGAACCCGAAGTGGTTTCACTCGCTCCTTTCGACTGAGGGCGTCAGCAACAACATTTGCTTTGCCTGGATGATATTTGAGTTCACAGTCGTAATCAGTAAGCAACTCGACCCATCGACGTTGCCTCATGTTGAGATCCTTCTGATCGAATATGTGTTGAAGGCTTTTATGGTCGGTAAAGATTGTACATCTGGTACCATAAAGGTAATGTCTCCAGATTTTGAGGGCAAAAACGACAGCTCCTAGCTCGAGGTCGTGGGTGGTGTAATTCTTTTCATGAATCTTAAGCTGTCGAGAAGCATAAGCTATGACTTTGTCCCGTTGCATGAGCACACAACCGAGACCTTGATGAGAAGCATCGCAGTATACCACGAAGTCATAGGTGCCTTCAGGTAAAGATAGGATAGGAGCACTGCAAAGCTTTTGTTTTAAGAGTTGGAATGCCGACTCTTGTTTATCAGTCCAGTCAAACTTTTTGTCTTTCTGGGTCAGCGTCGTGAGTGGTATGGCTATCTTGGAAAAATTTTCAATGAATCGTCGATAGTATCCGGCCAGTCCTAAAAACTGCCGTACTTCGGTCGGAGTGGTTGGCGATTGCCAATCTTTGATAGCCTCGATTTTTGATGGGTCAACGTGAATCCCCTGACTGTCAATCACGTGACCAAGGAATTGAACGGTTTTGATCCAGAACTCACACTTAGAGAACTTGGCATAGAGCTCCTCGTGTTTAAGTAGTTCAAGGATGGTTTTGAGATGTTGCGCGTGTTCTTCTTTGCTTCGTGAATATATGAGGATGTCATCGATAAAGACAATGACAAACTTATCAAGGTAAGGTTTACACACCCGATTCATAAGGTCCATGAATACAGCCGGTGCATTGGTTAGGCCGAATGGCATCACTTGGAATTCGTAATGCCCGTAACGAGTTCTGAAAGCGGTTTTTGGAATATCGGCATCGCGGACACGCAATTGGTGATAACCGGATCGGAGATCAATCTTTGAATAACAACTCGACCCTTGAAGTTGGTCGAACAGGTCATCGAATCGAGGGAGTGGATACCGGTTCTTGACAGTTAACTTGTTCAACTCTCGATAGTCGATACACATTCGAAAAGAACCATCTTTCTTCTTAACAAATAGGACCGGAGCTCCCCAAGGTGAAGAACTCGGCCTGATAAATCCTCGTTCCAGGAGTTCCTGTAACTGGGTGGACAGCTCCTGAAGTTCGGATGGAGCTAAACGGTATGGTGCTCGAGCCACAGGCGCAGCACCTGGTACAAGATCGATTGATAACTCAACCTGTCTTGGTGGTGGTAGACCAGGCAGTTCCTCAGGAAAGACTTCTGGAAAGTCTCGAACAATTGGAACATCCTCAAGTCGCTTCTCCTCCGACTTTTTCTCCATGATGTGCGCGAGGATTGATGGATAACCCTTCCTCAGAAATTTCCGGGTTTTAAGACAAGATATGAGGTTAAGCCTCGTCCCACCGGTCTCCCCCTGTATGACCAAGGTTCTACCGACGGAGAGGGGTATGCGAACAATTTTGTCGTAGCAGATGATTTCGGCGCGATGTTTGGATAACCAGTCCATGCCTACGATGACATCGAAACTCCCTATCTCAATAGGCATAAGATCTATGGAAAAGGTTTCGTCGGCTAACTTTAAGGTGCAATTAGGTATCACACTATCGGTTTCTATCAATTTGCCATTTGCTAGCTCTACGGTGTACTTAACGTCTAAAGCAACAGGTGTAATGTCAAGTAGAGGACAAAATTCATCAGAAATAAAACTCCTATCGGCCCCAGTATCAAACAGTATGGAAGCAGTTAAATTGTTGAGGAGGAACATACCCGTGACCACATTCGGGTCCTGACGGGCGTCCCCTGAGTTGATCACGAAGGCGCTACTTTTGGCGTTGTTGTTGTTGCGGTGGTTGTTGTTGTTGTTGTTGCCCTTATTCTTCAATTTTGGGCAAGAATCCCTGAAGTGTCCTGGGTTTCCACATTCGTAGCAGGACTTAGGTTGCCGGGTATTTCTGTCAGAGGGGTTGTTGTTGGATTTGGGGGCTCGGCAATCCTTAGTCAGATGCCCGTACCTCCTGCAGTTGTTGCAAGGAGTACCGCACTGACCAAAATGGTGGTAGTTACACTTGGGACAATAAGGTCTGTCCCCGGTGTAGTTGTGGGTGGTTTCAGAGTTAGAGGTGTAGACTTGGATGGCGTTGTTTTTCTTGTTTGAGTTGTGGTGGTGTTCAGTGGATTTGCGTTTGTTGTTGTTGGAGGATGAGGTGTTGGAGGTCTCACGGCTAACAACTAGAGCCATGAGTTCGTGGGCCAATCGAATGGCACTCTCAGTAGTAGTTGGTTTGGATGAGGCGACGTTTCCCTGGATGTTCTCGGGAAGTCCACGAATGTATTTCTTAATGCCCTTACTTTCTGGTTCGACTAAACCCGGGCATAATAACGCAAACTGCTGAAATTTAGTGGTATAATCCGCAACATCATTTCCTTGCACCTCCAGATGCCAGAATTCTTCTTCCAGCCTGTGCAATTCCTCTTCAGGACAGTATTTTTCTGTCAGCTTCTTTTTCAGTTCGGCCCAAGGAAGTCGGTTAGCAACCTCAAGGCCTACAGAGTTTGCGTGGGTTTTCCACCACGTGAGTGCACCTTCTTGAAAGGTGTAAGCAGCGAATTTGACCTTGTTGTTCTCAGTGCAATCGCAGAGACTGAAAACAGATTCCATGCGCTCAATCCAACGGATCAAGCCAATGGCACCTTCCGTGCCCTTGAAGTATAGCGGTTTACAGCTAAGAAAGTCTTTATAGGAGCAAGGTTTGGGTGGTGGAGTATTGGTTGCTGTGTCCTCGCTACCGGGTGGTGTTCTGGTAGCCAAGGCTTCGGTCACACTGCGGGCAATGATTCCCGCGATCTCAGCTTCGCTAAGGGTAATTTGACGACGAGGAGGCATGATGCTGAGTAAGAAAGAACAAAGAAAGGACGTGAGATACTCGTCCGAGTGCGATGAATTTGGTGGTGTGTTTGTCAATTCCGAGATAAAACGTTAGAGGGAATGAGGCCTATATTCATATAATATAATATAGCCTAAAGTTGGTAAGTGAGGTCTATTTATGTATATATATATGTATATCACATAATAACCTATTGAGTGTCTAGCACAGACGTGTTTTGAGTCCCGTTTCTCTCGAGGTCAGAGTCAACTAATGCATTCCTGTTCAACATCACTCTTTCAGATTTCACATCATCTTTCTTTAATTGTACATAGTTGATCAGGCTATGTTAAATTAAAGTCGTATGATGTAATCCCTGAACTAGTCATAACTAATAAGGAATACTGCCTAACGGTCATAGTCTAGGCCCACTAAATGCAACCTAGTTCACTATAACCTTAGGCTCTGATACCAATCTGTGACACCCCCAAATTTAACGATTTGCGGAAGCTTGATTTGGGTGTCACTAATCAATATACAAAGCACATAAGATATAATGAACGACCACTATATGCGTCGTTTTAAACTTGTATAAATAAAGTAAATGTTTACATCAAAATATAGTTACATTAGCTCGTTTCCTGAAATTGAGAGATTACATAGCATAATTACTTTTACAAAATATAATAATGCAGTCCAATCTCTAGTTGTATGTATGCTGACTCGAGCTAATAATTCCTGCTTGTGCAGCCAAACTACTGCTGGGTACCTGTGATAAATACTAAAATGGGTCAGCGAAAACGCTGGTGAGCTCACAGGTTTGTATGTCAATGTATAGTTGTCAGAACCGCAAGATTTATATTGAATTTAAAATGCAATTAAGCAAAATAAAAGTTATACTGTCCATGAGCACATAGTCTGAGCTTAACTTGATTTGTCAGGCCCAATTAAGGAAACCTAACTTGAAATGCCTCCTACGAGTGCCTAATCAACACTCGTCTTCCCAAATGCTAATACATCCGTTTGACCGGTTAGTGCGTGCTAACCCGGATGAGGATTGTCAATCCCATATGATATCATATACTAACATTCACGCTATAAAATACTAGAGACTATGCTTATGGAGGACTTTAAATTGATTAGCTTGAAACTCATGTAGTATTTGAAGTTTGGCACTTGCGTTCTACTTGTAAAACAAAATCGAGTAGTAATATCACACCCCTAGTTGTAAAGCAGTGAAAATGGGGCTATGAAACTCACCTGGTTCTTGGAGTGTTTAAGTTAATAAACTTGAAGTTATTAGCGGTGAATTGAAGTCCAAAGGCTTGAAACCTGAATGTGTCCACGACACTTAAATTGTCATTAATTGTATTGGTATCCCGAAAGACTACCATTGGAATTGTTTGTCTAACTAAATGTCCAAATTACCCCGATTTGGTTGATTGTATGGTTACAAGTTACTATGACTTGTTTGATTTTGAAGTATGTTTTGAAAACGCGTACGGACCGTTGGTGATTAGTTGAAATAATAATAATTCTAAAATGTTGACTTTGCTACAGTACTGCTACAGTAAATTTGACTTTTTTGAACAGTAACTTTGACTTCAAAATTTTGAGGTTTGAAGATTCTGTTTTGTGCGACGTAGGGTGCTACGTCGCAGATCCGGACTGCGACGTTGGGCATGACGTCGCTATGTGCGACTTTCGCAATTTAATGCGACGTTGTACGTGACGTCGCTATAGGCGACGTAGTTGATTTCAGCGACGTAAGGGTCTGCGTCGCTAAGTGCGACGTTGGGGTTATAGTGCGACGTAGGTCGCTGCGTCGCTATATGCGACGTAGGGGATATAGAGCGACGTAGGTCGCTGCGTCGCTATATGCGACGTTGAGGATATAGTGCGACGTAGGTCGCTGCGTCGCATTTGCTCCAGGCCAAATGCGACGTACGGAGTCTGATCGGAGTTTCAACTCCAAAAACGCGTTTTCCGGCCATCGATCGGCCTAATATTTTTACCCAACCCATTTTAGGACATTACAAGGTTATACAAACAACTAGCAAGTTATAAAACTTAAAAACGAGAGTTTTCGGAGTTGTGTCGGAAACTTACAAATCGCCGAAATGAAATTTCGGAAAGGTAGGATTGTAGATCGTCGCGAGGTGGTCGTTTATTTCCAAAGGGGCTTGAAGATCCGAAGTCGTTTAGGGCGTTTATTTTGTGATTTTTGTTGATTTTGGTTGGTGGTTTTTGAGATGAAAGAAAAGGAAGAGAGAGAGAAAGTAAATGAGAATGAAAGAAAGTGGGTGGAAGTGGGAGGTTAAATCCCCACTTTCGCCCCGCGTTCCCGCTCCGTGCGGTGTTCGTTTGCCTCCGTCATTTAAACGTTAAATAATTATTTTAAATATTAATTGGTACGTTTTAAAATACAAATTATCACGCTATATTTTATTTAAATATTTTACTAATCACTTTATATTTGAATTATAAAAACGTAAGTTAATTTGTTTGCGCGTTTTACATTTTAAATTTAGTAACTTTCTGATTGTACGGTACGAATGAATACGAAGTATTATAATAAGAATACTTTTGACACAAAGCGTTATTAAATAAAAGTTGGTCACCAACGTCCGTATTTATTGTATCGAAATTCATTCGATTTAAAGCTCGTGCGATTTAAACAAACCGCATAATTGTAGATATATATTCAACAATATATATAATAGTTGATACATTAATTAGCCTAACACAGAACTAATTACATGTATTAAAACTTTATTAGGCACTAAAGTATAGTCCTAAATTGACGGTTGTCACAGACGTGGTGACTGGTATTGCGACGTTGCAATTGACGTCGCAATTGGGCCAACCCAGATGCGACGTCGGAGTCTGTTCAGATTCCGGTGGCCGGAAAATTGGTCGAAAGGCTTCCGTTCGGTCCAAATCTTTTACCCAACCCATATATGGACATTTTAAGTGTATACAAACAACCACAAGTCGAAAATTATGGAAATCGAAGAGTATCGAGAATTGTCGGAAACTTACAAAGTGTCGGATCAAAAATCCGAAAAGATAGGATGATAGATCGGGATGCCGTGGTCGTTCTTTTCCAAAGGAGTAGTATGTTTCGCGTGCGTTTTATGTTGTTATTTTGCGATTTTAATAGGTGGTGGGGGTTTGTGATTTGAGAGAAAAAAAAAAGAAGAGAGGAGAGAGAGAGAGGAAAAGGGAAAATGAGAGAAAGAGAAAGAGAGAGATGGAGGTTGTAGGTGGAAGCCCACTTTTCAGCCTCCGTCTCCATGCTCAGTGCGGTGTTCGTTTTCTCCGTCTTTTAACGTTTCAATAATTATTTTACATATTAAATGGTAAGTTTTAAAATACAAATTTATTACGCGATATTTTATTTAAATATTTTACTAATCAATTTATATTTGAGTTATAAAATGTAAGTTATTTTGTACGATACGAACTGTAATTAGAATATTATCAGAATAATATTTTTGACATAATGTTACTATATAATGTCACGTTATTTAATAAAATTGGTCACCAACGTCCGTATTTAATTGATTCGAAATACATTCGATTTAAATTGCGTACGATTTAATCAAATCGCATTTTCGTATATATTCAACAATATATATAATTCGATACATTAATTAGCCTAATACAGAACTAATTACATGTATTAACATATGATTAGGCACTAATTACTAGTCCTAATTTGGCGGGTGTTACAGTGTATATGTAATGCATAATGTGTTACTAATTCAATTCATGCTGCATTATGTGAAATTAGGGTTGTATTTCGCCTTAAAGACATGAATTGATGGAATCATATATTTTGGGTTACTTATGGTTTTATGCATAATGCAGGTATGGTGAGTGTTTTTGAGGAATTGATGTCTATTGTATGTTGTTTTTTTGTATATATCAGAATCTTGGTTTTTTGTGAATGGACTGATGAGTTTCAATGGCTGTTCAGAAAAGGAGACGATTTTGATATTCAAGATTGTTATTGAATAACTCGATGTATATGGATATTTAGTTAACATAATTATATTGCAGAGGTGTTCGTTGTTTCACTAAGCTGCCAAGGGAAGCTTGACATTTTTCATTCAGATGTTCATGTCTATTCCAATGAACTCGAACAAAATTAGATAAAGTTCATTCTATATGTTTATGAGTTTTGAAGTATTAGATTTGGTTTTGCGTTTTTAAAGTTTATGATTTTCTTAATGAACTTATTAAAGTTTGGTTTTGCAATTGTTAGATTGTTGGTGGTGGTGCTTAGTGATGAGTCTATTGCCGTGAAGGAAAAACATTGGTTTCGAAATTGGATGCATATCTTAATGCTTTGATTGGCGATAACATTCATGGTAAGTGTATAATAAATGGTCATTCTTGCAGGCCAAATGGTGTAACCAGATCAAAGTTGGTTTATCATTTCTATTTTGTTACTACAATGGTATCCTCATGTACATTAGACTTTTGTTTGTAATTGTTTTCACGGAAGCTAATATTATGCCAAGTTGTAGTGCAAGCATAAACAAAGTGCAAGTTTAAGATTTCATCTAATGACACATGATTTATTGATTGATAGTGGGTGCATTGAAAAAAATATATATACGGCATCAGACATTATCGACTATAAAAGGTATAACGTTATTCGAATAGCTATCTATTTTTATGTTAGTGATTTATAGAATTGGATTGTTAATGGGTATGATAAAACAATTAAACAACTAATGTTCGTTCTAAGAAAGCCACCATCATCGTTTCAACCTCCCCATCTATTTTAATTCTGCCATTTTAATTTCCTTTAGATTTGGTTCACCAATAATAAGACTACCATAGTCCGTTTGAGTGTCATTCTTAATTTTGAATTCTTAATGGTTTTGAAATAGAGATCATCAAATATGTAATATAATTTGTCAATTTTCATGGTTTAATGTATTTATTCCCTATAATCTAACGGTGTTTAACGTGTCACAGGCTCTTCATATTGATAAAACAACAATCGGATTTCTTGAAGTAACAGCTCAAACTGAAGAAGCACTAACTGAAGAAGCACTGAGCCAAATTCATTACGAGAGACTTGGTTTATCTGAAGAAGTGCATGAAAAGGTTTTTTTCTTTCATTCAAAATGAAATAACTCATTACAACCTTTAATATTTGTTTATTAACTCTATATGACTAACAAAAACACAGACTGCTCTTGTGCACGCACAATTTAAAAGAGCAAAAGGAAAAATGGATTCTCTTGATGTGCAGCTTCAGAGAGATTAGTCTGTAGTGAGCAAGGGAAATGAGCCTGATCTTGAAAACAATAATAGGACTATCTGAAAAGTTGTGTCTTAAAATAGTTCCAAGCGTACTCTATAAACTACTGTAAATGAGGTAAGAATAACATTGTCTTTTGTGTCGTTATATCATCTAATTTTTACAATCTAGCTAGGTTGATACGGTTCGTAAATTTCCTTGAAACTATCGTTGTTCTGATAAAGCTTAGAAGATGAAAAAATATCATAGATAATTGACAAAAATTAGAAACTAACAAAGCATTTCAATAGTATTTCTCAGCTTGACTCATATGTAACTTATGGATGTGTTTGGGATCTTATTCTAAATTGCATATCTGCTTGAATGTTTATCGAGTTTCATCAATTCTGTTGAAGGGTTGATTATAGTGGATCGTTAATCTCGAATGCGTCAACCATGTCAAGTTTCTTCCAAAGTGTATTTTAACTGCATACAAACCTGTTAGGATGTTTTTAAAGAAAAATATAAACTGTGATTATTATTTTCAATAGCGCAGTTCTTGTTAAATTTTATTAGAAAAAACTGGAAAAAGAGTGTGGGAGTCAACCTAACCGTAACTCACCCATTTTGATCCGGACTAAACCATTATATGTTTCAACCTAAATCCATTTTTACACCCTTTTGAGATCATTGCTTAGTATTGTACAACGAATCAAAGCTGGCTTGGAATCAGGTCTCCGGTTAATGGAAAATAGGTATGTGTTATGTAATAGATGTGGAGGGACTGTTACGGTCAATAAATAGATGTGTTGGGATAAAATAGACTAAAGCTGGTGAAACTACAGTGGTCAAGATGGGTCAATGACCCGAAAGTGTTTGGTGATGATCGAGTGTTTGGTGGTATGAGTGGTGCATCAACGTAATTTGTGATCTATATGGAGCTTACATGACTATAAAAATGACTCAATGACTGCCGGCTCTCTTAACATCTTTCATTCTATAGTCTATATATGGTCTCACTGATTGGTATCCCTAGACAACAACTTTGTTAAAATAGTGTGAATATACAACAAATTAGACTAATTGAGTGAATTTCCAACGAATTAGACTAATTGAGCCTGATTAGCAGCTAGCTCTTCAATATCTTCATTATTTGGGATTATATGCAATTGAATTGACAATTTATGTGGCAATGTAGTTGTGGATGGAAGGATTGTGAATTTTATGACTTTGGGATACTCCTTATATTCTTATTAATGATCCAAACCATTGTTCTTTCGTATGTGTTTTTCACTTTTTTGTGTTTACCATTTGAATTTCGTACTTTAAATGTTTGATTTTAAGGTCAAGAAGGTTACAACAGATTAACGCACTAGACTATAAAGGTGTATATTTGTGTTGTGAGCAAATTATGAGAATGTCTTTAGAAGGTATACTCTCTAAATCGTTTTATGCTTTATTATTTTTAACATCTCTTGGTTCCCAATTCTATCAAAGTTTATACCCGTTGGAGTATTTTCAGTATAGTTAAATCTATGCATATATATAATTGTTTTATTTCCAAGATTTGAATCCAACTTTATAGTTTGAAGGTCATTATGATATAACTATTTAATTTAATTGGGCCTCCACGTAATTAATAAAATAGGTGTATCATCGGTCCAAACAAAACATAGTTATATTATCTATAAATAAAATATATTTAAATCAAAATACCATGGAGAAATTTGAGCCGTTCAATGGGTTCCTTACTTTCGATTCAATGGTTAAAATTTGATTTCGATAATTACATTTCACACCTATCTATATATTTGTTAACTTTCTAATTAAAATTTGTGCAATAATTAAATAACCAAAAAACCCCCCGGCCATCCTCCTGAGTCTTGACTATCATGTACAGAGCGATAAAAAATAATCCCTGGTGAATTTTCGTCCCAATACAATTTCAATCGGCAGTTGCTTCTCAAATCGATTTATAATCAGGTAAGCTTTAATGAATCAATTCTTCTAAACCATCCACGTTTGATTATGGTTCATGTAAAACCCTAATTTAATAATATAATTGAGAACCCTAATTTTCGTTATAATATTGTTGAATTATTTCCCCTATGTTAGTTCGCTAAGAGCCTAAGATCACCATAATCATTATAATTGCTTTTTACGAATCTCTAATGTTATGTGTGTTAGTATTTGATTCGTGCATGGTCTTACTTTCGTTTGCAAAGTTAATCAAATACAATGATTTTATTTGTGTTCAAGTTACAGGTTAATAATATTCTTTTAAGGAATGATATCTATAAATGATCAATTATCGTTATCAACTCAAGATTATAAAAATATCCACTTGCGTAAGTGGTCATCATCACATATTGGTAAGTATCAAACGATATTGGAAACACATATTAATTATTGATTGTATTATAAACGAATTAGGGGGGAAACATATAGAGTATGGCTTCATATATGAATTTATTGCAGCTGATATACATATACGTATTATAACACTTTAAATGCACTAATATATACCAAATTACTTAATTAAAAATAAAAAAATTAAATTTTGAATTTATAAAGTACATACAATGTAATGAAATAATAAGTTCTCACATACAATGTAAATTCGAGTATTTAGTTGTATACTATGAAGTCACACTATAATTTGATACAATTGTGTGCACTTAAGTCCAGATTAAACTTGATCGGCATATGTTGCATCTCATGCAAACATTTAGCTACTATCAAATGAAAAAATGTTATGCATGAATAAAAGGGGGAAAATAGTTGGAAACAATGTGATTTAATAAGTCCGCGTTGTTGCGGGTCTTTTATCTAGTTTACTTTAATATATAAAAATAAAAATATGCAAAGTATCAATTTTTTCGTGAGGTTTCGTTTATAATAGGACTGAATTTGATATCTTGATGGTTGACACTTCTCTATTCGAGTCGTACGTCGTGAAACAAATTTTGTTAAGTTAAACGTTTAAATGATGTTGACAACAGTTTTCATGATCATTTATGATGATGTATTTGTCAACTTAATTCTGAGTTGTCTTATCACTTCAGAGTTTCGATCTTCCGTTCTTCCTACCTTCAAATTTGTAAACGTGTGTTTGTTTGTATTCATTGTGTTCGCGTGTGCTATTTGACGTTCGGTTTTGTTCATTTAACATACTAACAAGTTACGAACATCACCATTTTCCGTTCAGTTACCCATTCATAAACCTTTCGTTAAATCGATTAAAGTTTAACAAACAAACATGAACAAGGCAAGACCGATTTGTATTCACTCAATTCGTTTATAGACTAGCTAGGGGCAATCCCTTTAAAACTTATCTTTTTGCGCGCTAAGCACGTGTTTTGGTTTCAAACCACCACTCCTCAACATGTAACAATCTTAAGACACATGGATGAATCAAGAACCATGTTTCCATATCTTTAGTTTGAAGCCTAACGAGCATCAATACATTTTAACCACCTTTTGTAACAAAATGGTCCCAAAACCCTATTCAAATGGAAAGGTGCTTTCAAATTATGTGGTTTGCGTAAAATCTAAAACGATGCCCTTGTATTCGGTGGTAGGAGGAACTTTAAGGTTATTCCATAACTAATCACATGATTTTGTTGAATAATAGCATTCCAAACCTACGTTAGTAGACCTCGATCTCTTAACTGAATTCGAGATATAAATACTCCCTTCACTACATTTGCCCATTTATTCAAACAACGATACGTGTTGTCAACTGCATAGACTGAGAGAAGTATGATGCCTAAGAAAATTGTGAAGATTGTGAAGAAATGGCGAAACGAGGCTCAAAAAAGTGGTTTCAAAAAGAGAAATGATTGTGTACCAAACAAGGGTCATTTCGTAGTTTATGCTGCCGATAAGAGTCGTTTTGTGATGCCATTACATTACCTTAACAACAATATATTCTTAGAGCTTTTAAAGATCTCGGAAGAAGAATTCGGGTTGTCAAAAAATGGGCCTATCACTCTACCTTGCGACTCGATCTTCATGAAGTATCTGTTAGATGTCATTGAACGAGGCTTCTCAGACGACGTAGAAAAGGCGTTGTTAGCGACAGTCGTCGGTGATCAATCATGAGTTCGTTGATTAGGTTTATGTAAAATTTTGATAGATTTTATTTGTTTAGACCATTTAATTAATACATTCATGTCTTGTTAATCTTATTTTAGAAACATGGAAATGTGATTATTACGTAGATTTTTTAAGCATCTACTTTGTAATGTGTCGGAATCATATTTGGCATTTAAGATACTCAACTGTCAATTGGTCTCGATTTTTAAAGTACTCAGATTTGGATTGGTTATATGATTGACTTTCGACATCTCAATCAAGTCACCAACAAGTCAAGTTACATGTTGGCATTATATTGTTCACATGGAACTATATAATATATTAATTTGGTGAGATCAGGGAGGAAGGTCCTAAATGAAGGGAATGAGGGGCAAATCGGATTTACTGCATTTTAAGATAAATTTAATTGTGATTTACAACAGATTCACTACATCCTACCAATAGCTGTATTTTACACATATAAAATTTAACTGTATATTACCTCTATAAATTTATCCTAAAATGCAGTAAATCTGGTATGCCACTCATTCCCCTCATTTGAGACCTTCCTCCATAGAGCATCTCCAATATAAAAAAGCTTTTTTACATTCCACCGCACTTATTTTATAGAAACCTTTACAAAAAAGCTTTTACTCCAATGTTAAAAAGTTTTTGAAAAGTTTTTTTGTATACAAGGAGGGGACTAATATGAAAATATTATAGCAAAGGATAACAAAAGCTTTTCACCAAAAGCTTAAGAAAATCTCAATCTTTTGGTTAAAAAAGTTTTTCCTCCAATGAAGAAAAGCTTTTCAAAAGCTTTTTTTGCATAAAAAAGATTTCATTTGATTATAATAACTCGAAACTATATAATACTCCGTAAATAACTTAAGGATTGGTTTGTTATTTGCTCACTCGATATTATTTTAAATTGTTCATGAAATATTAATCGATTAAGTATATATGTTAATTATAAATGAAGAGATTAGGTGACATTATCGTCATTTGTGAAATTTCAAGTATAAAAAGTCCCTAATTTGATTACAAATTGAAATTTCAATACATTAAATTGAAAGTATTGAAGTTATGTACCTTAAACTGAAATAAGAGTATATTAACTTTCCTATACTTTTTCACAACTTAACTTGCAAAAATGACAGATTTTATATTACTCCCTTGTACTTAAGATGTATTATATACAACATTAATCTACTGAAGAAAACTCTATCTGTGTATTTTTAGCATTAAATTAAAGATTAGCCATAATCATTTATAAAACATAGTAAATAATCATGGTTCCTTAACATAATCAATAGTTACCGTACAAGTTTTTGAACAAACACATGGCAGCGTATCTATATAGTCATACATGCGTAATTTCATTCCGCGGGTGTCGCCTTTGGCACACACACCGGTGTTATTGACAGTTGGTGTCTGGTATCTCTCGTACCTGGTCATGAACTTGGCCACAATCAAGCACCAACAGAAGACAACTGGAATGAGTTAAGAACCATGTTCTGATATCATCTAACAAGTTAATCCCAAAACGTCCCAACCATTGATTGAAAGTGTTTGATTATTATTGCTTGCCTCAACTGATTACAAGAACCACAAATAAATAGAGATAGGTACATGAAAACCCTAAAGCCCGTGAGCCCATTGGGCTTTACATTGGGCTATAATAATACACACTAATATGCCCCCGCAGTTTGAGCGGGAGTAGGCTGCCGAACGCTCAAACTGGATCGAAACTCAGCAAACAAAGAAGAAGGTAGTCCTTTGGTAAAAATGTCTGCATACTGATATCGAGATGGAACATGAAGAACTCTAACATGACCTGTAGCAACTTTCTCACGAACAAAATGAATGTCGATCTCAATATGCTTAGTCCGTTGATGCTGAACAGGATTAGCTGACATGTAAACTGTACTGACGTTGTCGCAATACACAATGGTTGCCTTGAAAAGGGGAGTATGGAGTTCACGAAGAAGGTTACGCAACCAGGAGGTTTCGGCAACTGCATTAGCAACTCCTCTGTATTCGGCTTCAGCACTGGATCGAGATACTGTGTGCTGACGTTTTGAAGACCAAGAGAGCAGATTATTACCAAGAAAAACACAATATCCGGATGTAGATCGCCGTGTAGTGGGGCATCCACCCCAATCTGCATCTGAGTAGGCAGTGAGCTGAGTAGTAGATGAAGAATACAGCTGAAGGCCATGGTCAATGGTGCCCCGAACATATCGAAGAATACGTTTGAGAGCATGGAAGTGAGGCTCTCGAGGATCATGCATGAAAAGACAAATCTGTTGAACAGCATACGTAATATCTGGCCTGGTGAATGTGAGATACTGTAATGCCCCCGCAAGACTACGGTATAAAGTAGGATCAGCAACAGGAGTACCTGTGTCATTAAGCTTAGAATCTGTATCAACCGGAGTTTTGCACGGATTACATTTTACCATGTTCGCTCGTTCAAGAATGTCCATAGCATATTTCTTCTGAGAAAGAAACATGCCAGCTGAAGTTCGCATTGCTGCAATACCCAAAAAATAATTAAGAGGCCCTAAATCCGTCATAGCAAATTCTCCATGCAAAGAGGATATTACTCGATGTAGAAACGCATCTGATGATGCAGTAAGGATAATGTCATCCACATATATCAATAAGTATGCAATGTCAGATCCTCTGCGAAATATGAACAAAGACGAGTCGGTTTTGCTGTGCTGAAACCCGACTCTAGTGGCATATGAAGCAAACCTCTGAAACCAAACACGAGGGGCTTGTTTTAGACCATATAGGGACTTCTTCAAGTGACAGACATAACCTGGGCGGTGAGGATCAACAAATCCTGGGGGCTGCTGCATATAAACGGTTTCCTGCAGAGAACCATGTAAAAAGGCATTCTGTACATCCAACTGATGAATCGGCCAGGAGCGAGAAAGAGCTAAACTGAGAACAGTACGTATGGTAGCCGGTTTGACAACCGGGCTAAAAGTCTCCTCACAATCAATACCAAGCTTCTGGCTTTTCCCATCAGCCACCAAACGGGCTTTGTATCTATCAAGGGACCCATCAGCACGCAATTTGCGTTTATACAACCACATAGAACGGACCACATTAACTCCAGGTGGTCGAGGAACCAGATCCCAAGTCTCATTTTTAATTAAAGCATTATATTCAGTCTGCATAGCTGCATGCCAGTGAGGATCCCTAAAGGCTTGGGTGTATGAACGGGGTGTGGAAGGGGTGACAGTAGTTGTGTGAAGGTTAAGTTTTTGGATTGGTTTGTGAATATTATGTTGGGAGCGAGTGGCCATTGGGTGAGTGCGTAAAGGAGGAGATTGTGTTGGAGAGGATGTAGATGAACTGTTGGAATTTGCAGAAGAAGTACTGCTAGAATTTTCAGATGAGGTGGGAGATAAGTTGTTTGAGGTATTTGTAGGGGGTGAAGGAGGAGGTGTTGGAGGAAGAGGAGAATTTTCAGGAATGGTGTGAGGTTGTGCAGTATTTTGGGGGGGTTGGTTTGAAGTTGGAGATGGGGAATTTACAGAAACATGAGAGGATCGAGACATGAGAAGCTGACGAGCAATCGGAGAAGGGTCACATGACGTGTCTAAAAACTCATATGATGGAGCTATGTTGGGAGAAAAAGACGCGAATGGAAAGGATGACTCGTCAAAGATGACATGTCGAGAAATAATGATTTTCTTGGTGTTAAGATCAAGGCACCGATATGCACGGTGATTGGTAGGATAACCAAGGAATATGCATGGAGTGGTACGAGGTGCGAGTTTATGTGGAGGGAAAGTATATGGGTAACAAAGGCATCCAAATGTGCGAAGGTGCGTGTAGGATGTTGGTTTGTTGAATAGTTTGGTATAGGGAATTTCATTTTGGATTGAGGTGGACGGAAGAATGTTCAGAAGGTATACAGCCATGCAGAGGGCTTCTACCCAATAGTCAGGAGGGAGATGAGCTTGAAATAGAAGGGTGCGAACGACATTATTGATTGTGCGAATCATGCGTTCCGATTTCCCATTTTGTTGGGAAGTATGAGGACAAGAGAAGCGAAACTGAATGCCATTAGTGGCAAAGAGGTCATGCATGGATCGGTTGTCAAATTCTCCACCATGATCGCATTGAAAAGCTTTAATTTCTCGATTAAACTGAGTACGAACAAAGGCGCGAAACTGAACAAATTTGGAGAAAGCATCGGATTTTCGGTGAAGAGGGTAGATCCAGAGAAAGTGAGAGAAATGATCAAGAAACAACACATAGTATTTAAAACCACTGACGCTAGGAATTGGTGAAGTCCAAATGTCGGAATGAACAATGTCAAAAGGTGACTCAACTACAGACTCAGAGCGATAGAATGGAAGTTTGATTTGTTTGCCCAACTGACATGCATGACACAAAATAGATGTTTTATGTTTGTGATATGAAATTAAACCTCTAGATGCAAGGGATTGTAAAATTGTATCCCCGGGATGTCCTAAACGCTGATGCCATACAGAATGATTTTGATTTTGAGAGACTACAGAAAAGGCAGAAGCATGTGGAGAAGAAATGGGATAGAGATCTCCGGTGCTGTCGGACCGGAGAAGGAGTTGTCGTGTGTTTAAATCTTTTATCGAGAAGCCATAAGGGTCAAACTCGATTGAGCACTTATTATCTTTTGTAAACTGACGAACAGAGATAAGATTTTTGATGATGTTTGGAGTAACAAGGACGTTTCTAAGATATAGAGGACGATATGGGTTTGGTAATTGGCTATGTCCTATTTGTGTAACGGGAATATGAGATCCATCACCTACAACTACAGACTTAATAATACTTGAATTAAAAAGAGAATTGAGATTACCTGTATTTGAAGTGAGGTGTGAAGAAGCTCCGGTGTCCATGATCCAAGATTGCGAATTCGAAAACATTTTTTTTTTTTTTTTTTTTTTTTTTTTTTTTGATGACGTCACCTGGCCACGTCAGCAAAGCGGGTCCAGTCAGCAGACGCGTGTCATCCAGTCAGCAGCCCAGTCGGGTGCACAGTCAGCGGCTGACTCAGCGTCCACACAAGCGTCCACGTCAGCAAGTTGCACAGTCAGCAGCCACGTCACCATGCCACGTCAGCTAACCAAATGGGGAAAAAATCCGGCGCGTGGCCGGCGCGTGCCGCGCGTAGGCGGCGCGTGGGTGGCGCGTGGAGGCGGCGGTTCGGCCGACGGAGCTCAAAATTTCCAGTCTTGCTCGGATTTTAACGATAAATTGTTCTGTGTGGGTGGTGTCGATTGTTTTCGAGTGTAAATGGTCGTAATTTTAAATCTCCGATTTTGAGATTCGAAACTTTGCGCGGCTCTGCGGGGCGCGTTTTTTGGAATTGGAGGATGAAATTTTCAGGGGTTACTCGGTTTTCGTTTACGAGTATATTGGTTGTGGTGGTGTAGTGTAAATCCGCGTATAGACTTGCGATTTGAAGATGATCAGAATGTTTAGAGAGGGATAAATTGAGAAGATAGGAAAGAAATTGAGAGAGATTAAGGGAGATAGGTGAGAGGCTCTGATACCATGAAAGTGTTTGATTATTATTGCTTGCCTCAACTGATTACAAGAACCACAAATAAATAGAGATAGGTACATGAAAACCCTAAAGCCCGTGAGCCCATTGGGCTTTACATTGGGCTATAATAATACACACTAATATTGATCTCAACAAAATGGTCCTTAAAATTGTTTCAGAAGGGAAAAAGGGTCCTACGAATCTCTCTGTGGCATGTGTACAACCACAACGATCTCTTTGTGTCCAATGGTACGAGACATTTTGATTTGCCATAACTGATCACATGATATTGCAAGCAAACAGTCCAAATGTTCACCAAATCTGCCACGACGTACTAGACCTCTTTAGACCCCTTCATCAATACAAATATAAAAGTTTCTCTCAGCTACATTCCACATTGACAACGATTGACATCGGGTTGTGGAAGATATAAAACGGGATTATAATATGTGCAACTAACAGCACATAAGGTTAAGATATTTGAAAGAGGGGCTGATTTAGTATATAATGATAAAATTTGAAGGTTAATTATCTAAAAAATCAAAGTTTATGTTGACGATGGCACCTAATGTTTGTGATGTGAAGACAACAAATACTATATTATCCCCTATAAAATTATCATCGAATTTGTAGGTTTTCGTATCATCTAATTGCTCATTACTTTGATACTAATTCCTAACATACTTAAAATCAGTTCTAATAATAAAAATTTATAACTGCAATCGCACCAGCTCACCTAATATGTATAAGAGCATCCGCAATGGCATTAGAAGCCCCCTTTAACCCCACTTGACACATCAACGCCACATCAGTTTTACACTAACATTTCAATTCAATCCCATTTTCACCCCAATGGAAATTGAAACCCCTTTCAACCTATTTTTCCTTTTTCTTTTTTAATTCCTTTTTAGTACAACAAATTAAGTGAATGCTTTTTTGTTGTTGGAATATGTGTAAAGCTGCAAAAAATTGCTTTGTGGCTTCTCAACCTCACGATGACCCCAAACCCAACCCTGCTATGGTGGACACCGAATCCCAACCATTGCAATGGCCTGAGAGTACACCTTCGGCAACTTCCTCTTCAACCGAAAGTAAAGTGTGGGATAACGGTCCTTGTCGATGCCGTATATAAAAGCGGCGATCTGCTAACTTGGCAGCAGGTATTGAATCTTTTGGCATTCACTTGTAAAACGGGTAATGAACTCGTTCAATGATTCCCGGCTCCCTTGTTTGATCTCGTAGCAATCGAGATGAGTGAGGGTGTGCTGTTTCAGATTGTGGTACTGCTGTAGAAACTTGAACCGGAGATCGGCATAGCTGACGACGCTAGCCGCTGGTAACTTTTCGAACCAATTACGAGCGTTCGCTTGCAGGACTTGTGGGAACATATGGCAGGCAACTGCGTCCTCCCAATGCTCTGTGTTGATTGCGCCGTTAAACCTTTGCGTCCGAATCTCCAGCATAGGTACCAATAGTGAGCATGAGCTTTGCTGGCAACAGATGATTTGCTATTTTGGCAGCGAACCTAGCAGTGGTGGTTGAGACCGGAACTGGCTTCTTCACCTTTTCACCTTGGATGATGGAATAAAAATTTGCGATCATGGTATCCGTTACCGACTCATTAGAACATGCTGGGATTGATCCAGGTGGTGCCGCACTGAGGATCAGGTCGGCCAACATTCTGCGACTTGCAGCCCTGTCCATTGTTCCACTTTGCTGAACAGGTGGCGGGGGCGCGGCCTGCCATGGTGGAGACAGCGTTGGAGCCTGTTGTTCGGTTGCCACCACAAAGCCCATTTGTGCCAACAACAGTTGGGCTTCGACGCTAGAGATGGAATTAGGTGTCGCATATGTGTTTTGTGGAACATGCTCCGGCGGTGGCCTGTTTCTCACCGGATTCTCAGTGGCACAATTAGAATCATTCTAGCTTAATGGTAACTGCCGTGGGTCAATCCTGCGCACCACCGTCGGACCCGAAGCAGAAGAGTGCGGGGTTTGCTAGGCGACAGTGGTCTGAGGAGATTTATCCGCAGATGACGGTAGTGACGGTTGGTTAGCGTTAACGTCGTCGCCACTACCATCGCTAGGTGATGATGTAACCATCATAAAAAATGGTTTTCCGACGTACGGAGGATGGTGAAGTGGTCGTTTCTGGTAAATCAAACCGTGGATGGTGCCAATAGTTCAAGCGTAAAAACTCTTGAGTACAATGATGATGATGGTTTATGGGGAATCAAGCTTATCACACTCCGATTAACGTGCAAACCCAGCTTCGAGACTTAGTCAATCGAGGGTGGTGATGGAGCTTGATTCTTTGAGAGAAATTATGGTTAAATTGCTCTGAAGATTTATGAGGTGTTAGCCTGAAATGGAGGCTAAGCACTAGTATTTATAACCAAACCCTAGCTTTTAGAATGTTCTAGAAGCATGGGCGTTGGGATTATGAGCATGAGGAACATTCTTTGTACCTGGGCTGACGTGGGCCAATAGAGTGACCCAACCAGGTTAATGGGCAAATCGTGCATATAGTACCTGCATATAACATTCACTGATTGTACTTTTATCAGAGAATGTCGGGTCAGAATGTGTGATCCTGATGTCGTCGTGGGCCTCGGTGGTGGAATCGTATTTCGAATTCAATGAGGCCCAGCTCAGAATGAATGTTGTTCCTTTGGGTAATATCTTTTTGGGTCGGAACCGGCCTCCGTGGTCCGAGGCCGGTTAGTGTCAATTCGGAAAAGGACGTTATTGCCACGGGTGACATATTCCGGATTCAAACTTGTTCCGTGGTCCGGCCCCAGAGATGATGACTTGTTCATCATTGAGTGTATTTCGGACTCGAGCCTTCTTCGTGGACCGGCGTCCGAGGCCGGTAGGTGTTAATTTGGAAATGGATGTCATCGCCATGGGTGACATTCCGGATTCGAACCTGTTCCGTGGTCCGGCATCTGAGGCGGTGATATGTATATCATTACCAAGCAACCCTAAACCCGCTGCTATTGCTCTAATTACACATATATAATTTATCTCCAAATGAGACTTGAATCCACGACATCAGGGTTAAGAAATCCATGACATCAAGGTTAAGGGGCTCCTCTGATAACACTATGTCAAATAACCTATGTCAAAGGGCATGTGGTATCAATTGTGGTACTAATCTGCTGCTCACAGAAAACCTTAGGTTACAAACAAGAGTGCTCAATGCTGCTGCAGCAGTGCTATAACTCTTTTTTAGAACATCAAAAATAAATTTATGATGATATTAAATCAGTGCCGTAACAAATGTACCATAATTAGTACTACTATATATATGCTAGTCTAAACGACGCTATGATAGTAAACATTAGTAGTTGTGCATTTCAACCAAAAAGGATTATCTCAATAAATGGCTCTACATAGGAAGTGAACTATGTTCCTAACTTCAAAAGTTTGTTATTAGGATCGTGCGGCGAGACCAATTAACAAAGAAGCTCAGCTAGGCTTGCTTTACGTAAGAATTATAAATACGAAAGCTACAAAATGGAGAACCCTCATTTTTCTTGGATAAAGACAGTTGAAATATTACAGTTAGTGACAGGTTACCTAATATCACCAATCCACATAACTTGACATTTCAATTATGTACTTGTATTACCTACCAAAAGAACAACATTCAACCATTTCCAGAAATCAATCACGATAGATGCAAGAATCAGTCAAGTTGACATGCTTGCCAATTTGGTTACCATGTAAGGTGACCTGGCACAGAACATTTTTGTAGAACTTGGGTTTCACCAGCCTCCCTAAGATGTATGCTCTGGACCTCATCACGAAAGTCACATTAACAGGGACTATCACATTCTTGAGGTGGCCAATGGCGGCGTTGAAAGGTGACACTCCGCCATATAGTGGCATTTGATACCCTAAAACTTGTGCTGTTATAACTCTTTGGCTCTTTCTTGATTGGTAAAACTTCGGCACCTGTTTTAATCAATCAAACAAGCAAAGAAACACCTTAATTTTCGGAGAAAAGCAAACTCTAAACGGCGATTACTTTTGCTTTTTAGCTCAAACTGAACTCTACTGAACACTTCGTTAATCGAAGTTATATAATTATCAATCATTTTATCCGAACCCAAAAAATAATAACAAAAATCCATCTAACTTTTGAAAGTCAATACTTGACTTCTGGAGAACAAAGGGATATGCATCAGAATACTACCATGCCAAAAGGTGGAATTTTTATTATTCAAAAAATTTCTTGTGAGAAAAGCCAATATTGCACACTTGAGGAAGTCATGTGACCAAGAAATAATGTAATGTCCTTTAAGGCACTAACAAGTAACCACACTGGCCATTAACCTCCAAATCAACTAAAAACTGTAATATTAGTACTTAGTAAGAGGCTCGACAAGATGTAACATATTACAAGAGATTTCATATATGTTTCTTAGAAGTCAAAAGAATGGGAGTAACAAACGAGTGTGTTAGGCGGTGAAAGTGTATATACATACACATCTTTATTCGTAGAAAAATGATAGATAAGTCTAATTGAATCAACCTAATATTGAGGAGATTGGTAATGTGTCAAAAAGAAAATGAATTAAGTGTAGATTTTTAGGCCTAGTTTATTTAATGTAAGATTGGATATAAATTCACCTAGAATTCAAATTTGTTGAAGAATCTCTGATCTCTCAATGGGAAAAGACAACATTGCCCATTCAAAAAGTTCATATGGCAGTAGTATGACAGGGGGGCTTTCACATTTCACTTTCAGCATGGGGCCCATGAGATACAGTGTAATAAACTAGTATAATGTCTTGAAATCTGTATATCCTGATATGAACAAAAACTTGCACCAACTTGGAAAAAATGGACCACCTTGCTAATATATCAATGACTCCAAAGAGTAGTGGTATTTTAAGTTATTTTGCATTGCCTATGAATTGTGATGACATTTTCTTGAGTCCATAACCAGTAGTACTGCACACTCCAAAGCATATATTCTTATTAAATCCAACAATGTTGACCACAGGGTGCCCATCATATTTGGATATCATCAATATGTATATACTTTATGTGCTTTTTGATGCAACACTAATATAATATAGTTCTAAGCATAACTTTGGTTTATTATGTTTACTTTAATCCCATTTTTCAACTAGTCCTAGAAAAAAGTTTGAAGTTAGGTCGGATGTCATCGATAACATGAAAGCACGAAGTGGTGCTAATAATGCAAAAGTTACAAATGTCTTTACAATCAAGATTCTAGCTATGGTCAAAAGATAAAGGTTTCATTGGAGTTATTAAGAACACATATAAAGATGTACAAGTAAAGTTACACACATAACAAGTGAATAGTGCAGGCAATCAAGAACATAATATACAAACGACACACAAATAACAACATACAATCAAGTCTCCAATGCAAGTCAGAAGCTTAATGTGAACTTACTAACCAAGAATGAAAAACGTGGAATTTAATAAACACAAATCAACAAGTGTCTATATATGCAAGATTCTTGAGTCGTGATGCGAGATAAGGGTATAATTCGATACTAATAAACTATCCATAAATGGGTATGTAATGTACACACTATAGTTTAATAGGTAAGTGGTGGTGTGCACGTATATTTCATCATTTATCGTCTTAAAGTACTGATATACAACTTTATAACATTATGCTTGCCAACACTCATATCTATATACAACAACCCTATCAAAATAACTAAAAGTAACTACGTGATTCGCTATCTTGATAGCCACAAAACCAGTCATTTATATGCGAACTAGATGACATATAATATAACGAACGTACTCTTTTAGCATTATAATATTCTGAAAAATTACTAATTTTTAACATTTCCCTCCTTTTTCCTTTTTATCAACTTTCATAACACTTTAAAATACTTTGGGATATAACAAAAAAGTTTCATATATCCTATCTTTTGACATCATACTAGATCAACCTGAGCCTAAAGTCTCCTATAAAGTATAATGCTAGCCTAACAAATAATCAATATAAAGTAATAAGATAACAGTAAATCACTACAGAATCCATTAAAACTTACAAAGCCAGAAGCAAGCTTGAGTTGAAAATAATGAATTTCGATAGGCGTAACAGTGACATGAACACCGAAAAATGTAGCCGGATTTCGGTAAAAAATCTTGACCGTTGTATTCAAACTTAACATATCCGTTGGCACTCCTGTTGCATCCATCCCAGATTGTACATTAAAGTTGTCAAACACCATACTCTGCCCAAAAGCAAATACAGTATAAAGCACCCACATCATTAATAAAAAATTCAAAAATTAAAATCCTGTTTAAAGCCTGCAAATTTACAGATAATAATAAATACTTAACGAGTCACATACTCATCACACTGAGTCAGCTCAGTCATTATCCAAATTCACTTTTTTATTTATCAAAATTTTATAAAAATCATTAAACCCTTAAATCAAGCTTATCATGTTATATACTACTACCAAAAATATATTTTTTTTTATAAAAGAAACAAATCTTATTACATAAAATTACCATTTTCTATTTTAGATTTGTAAAAAAACAGAAAAGTAACAAACTGCATCACCAAAACATTACCAAAAAACAAAATAAAAAATTAAAATTGAAGAATTGTGAGACTAACCTTAACCAAAATTTTGGGTTTGTAAGGAACACTAGCAGCCCACAAGATCAAAGAAAAAATGGTGAACAACAGAACAAAAGACACCACAAACCACAAAACATAAAACCTAAATGGAACCCTATTATCATCAAAATCATCATCATCCACGTCATCATCCACGTCAGCGTCCTCAATTCTCTTCCAAGGAGAAAGGGGTCTGTTGGGCTTCACAACCGTGTTCTTGATAGAAGCAGAGAAGGTTCTGGAAGTAGAGGATTCACGAGAATGATGAATGGGAGAACAATGGTAATGAGTCGGGTGACCCGGGGAGCCAAATGGGCTAGACCCGTAAGACATTTTGTCGTTGCCATCGTGATTAGACGGACTCTGAACGTAGTAAAGTGGACGGCGAGGTGATCGGGGTGGAGTTAGAGCTTCGACGCTGGTCAAATCGGAGTCAGATTTCACATGCATTGTTACACCCATTTTGTGTTAAAACAAGTGTGAAGTGAAGGAGACAGGTTTTGTTTTTGGGTGATTGTGCCAAACGCTTTTTTGGGATGAAAATGGGGTTTTTTTTTGTGTTTTGTTCGTGACTTATATACAAGTCCCTCGGTTAGGATTCCGGACAGGATGTTAATATCCAAGGGTTCACCCTTTTGAGGTTGTAATGAATGTAAAAAATAAAAGTTTTAATAAACCGTGGGATAGGAGCATAGGACATTGAAGTTTGTAAACGTAACGATAAGAAATGTTATACGGAGTAGTATCGTAGAAAAGGAATGGACTAATGTTATAAAAATTAAAAATACAATTACTTAAAGTATAGTCGTTGATAAATATATCAGATTCGTTGTAGAACCTCTTTGTAAACTTCATTCTTCATACTTTTTGTTATACATGGATGGGGATTTGCTATTAAATTTTGTTAAAAATTGATAAATTTTCGATGCTAACCCACAGGATTACGGCTGTACAAATTACAAAGTATAATTAGACAAACCATAATCTTCTTTCGTAGCCGGTCTTTTTCATTTGGAACCATATGAACATTAGGATTCCAAGTGAATTTCATTAATAAATAAAGTTTAAGTACACTAAATATATATGACGTGTCATGCCATGTCTTTATTTATTATAAAACTAAGTGACATGTAAGAGATGCTGATAACTAAACGGCGACTAAAATACCATGATAGTAACATTGATATAAAACCAAAGAATTGGTTACCCACATTAGTAATAAAAATGAGTATGTTACGCACTTTAATATGAAAAGGTAGGTACGTTACAAATTTATTATTTAAAAAAAAAAATTATCATAGAATTAAAAATCACTTTTTGTATCATACTAATGTCAATACGATTTGACGATGTTGGCGTATAATATAGATGACAAATCATAACTACCTATAACTTCATCATGTTAAACTTGTCATAAATGGCATGTTTTGTAATAAAAGTTCGACATGTGAGATCAAATGTAATATGCATTCCAGTGATATAAGATCTTCTTGGAGAATTCGATGTTAAAGACATTCACCCACAATATTATCATGTCATCACTAAATTAGATAAAACTAATATAAAGTAACTCACCTCGTACCCGCACATAGCAGCGGTGAAAGTGATGACGGTTGATGGAGGTGCTAATGAATGTTTTACAATAAAAAAAAATATTGTACCTCATCCGTCCCATTAAAAATGTCCACATTACCATTTTGGGATATGCCGTTATAAGTGTCCACTTTATTATTTAACCAATCAAAAAAGACTTTAATGTGTATATTTCATATTTGATTGATGAAAAGTGTAGTCAGTGGAGAATAAGTATTAATAGATAATATATAATGGGATAGTGGGACCCACTTACTTAGTCTTAAAAAAAATTAAGGAGAGAGAGTGTTAAATGTATTATAGATAAAATCAATAGTAATTACATTTTATATTCTACGTAAAAAATTCATTAAATATTTGTTTGTGGCAAAAGATTGATAATTAGCAACACATACCGGCCTATAATCGACTGCATATTCATAATATGGGACATACCTGAGTCACTCAATGATTGTGCCTATAAGGTTGCTAGCGCTTGAACTCGTGACCGTATGCTATTATAATTCTAATACTGGGTATAATATAGGCACTAACTAATATTCTCCGATTGTGATACTGCTAAAATGTAAAATCGATTATGAAATGCAGAATCGTTTAATTTCATTGAAACAAACGTCATCTACATATCGTTAAAATAAACCATAACTCATGAAAAATTAATTATACAATGTTAGATGTGAAAGAGTACAGTTATTTATTTTATATTAAGGGGTTAAAAACGCAAAATACAATCACATAATACTTATGGTTTACATGATACAAAATTTATTGATTGTGCAATCGTTCTAAGACCTCGACTCCTTTTTTTTTTTTTTTCGTTATATAAAATTTGTTAGATGCATTTTCAAAGTTTACTTATCCAAAGTTTTATTTTAAATAATTTATAGTTTTATACGATGTTACTCGTCTAGTCGATACTTGAATTTTTGTCTCATATCGTGTAGACTTCAAGTTATGGATTTATTTGGGCCTTATGCAGAACTTTTATGGGCTATCATGTACTCTTGTTTCTATGTCCAAATGTTCTAGGCCAAACCTTTGCAGTGCGCCAGTGCATACTGCATAATATAGAATCGTCGTTTAGATGTCTTTAAGCACAGCAACAACATATATTTCTCCTCTTATTTTTCATGATCTTTCTTGTTGTTAGTTCTATAATCGACTATACTATAGCCACGTGTGTTACACGGCAATCATATTGTTTATTGGACGGTCATAAAAGCAGGGGCGGAGCTAGGAATCGAAGTTAAGGGGCCTTAATGAATCTGAAACATAGATATTATATCAAAATAAGATAAAAAAAGTTTTGTAATGAAATTTTTTTTTTTTTTTTTATTTGGATGTAAACGGTCAAATTAATGTATGACTTATTGTGAAGGGGTTAATGGCACAACCCAATTTACTTCTATAATTATTGTAACACGGATCATATTATGTATCATACTAATATTTAGTTAGACACGTACTATTTTAATGAACAAAAATATTCTCATATCATGAACTAGTGTTAAACCCGTGCGATGCACGGCTAGCAAAAATAACGTTATATACATCGATCATAATCTAAAATGGTATATTAAATGTTTTAATGATCATATTTAATCTGGTGTTATATACACTTTATACAAGGGTGATGGTTAGTACGTACATTATTATTTTCCTATTAGAACACTGTAAACATATTTTGTGGTATATGGCTAAAAAATGTGGTGTACAAATCACTCCCCTTTATATAATCCTTTTTTATAACATTTAAAAAATAAAAATATTGAGTAAATATCGGGGGATGGATGACAGCTAGTCCCTTAAAAACTTTTAAATTGTGTAAAAAATATCACTTTTAACCCGATATTAATAATACTTTATAAGTTTTGACTCATTAAAAATTGAAATAAGAACAACATCCCCCCCCCCCCCCCCCCCCCCCCCCCCCCCCCCCCCCGCGCGCGCGCCCCGCGCAATATATCAATAAATTAAAAAGGTTGAAATGAAAAGTGACATTTTCTAGCTAAAAATAATTGTTTGAACATATTAACCTTTTTCATTGCTAAAGTTGTAATAACAATGCGTGTGTTCATAGTTTTAGCAAATATAAATAGCTGAACATTGCATGAGGTGTAGTCCTTAAGGATGGGTTGCATAGGATCCTAATAATACCGGGTTAAGGTTGCCCGTCGAAACAACCTTTTGAAAATATAACTATTTCGACGTTTTATTGAACAACTAATGTGCATCCATATATATATAAAAGAAATCATTCTACTATTGAGAACAAATATATAGAAATACTTAAATAAGATATTATATAGATTTAAAAATTAATATAGAAATTAAAAATTACACCTCTCACCAGTTGCATAGAAAATTAAACTTACTTTGTGATTAAACTAATAAACCTTTTTTTTTTAAAGAGAGACGATGAACTTGATTTACCTATTTATGAAGGTTGTTTAGATTACAAAATAAACAAAATTGTGATCCATGAGTTCGCAAGATGATAAAAATATTGTGAAATTGACAAATTACGATGAAAGCTATAATGATATCAAAAGTAAGTTATCGTGATTTAATTTATAGAGTTGGAGAAAGAATGGCGAAGATTAAAATAAAGAAGAATAAACAAATTATATAACTCAAAATTACAGTTAAAAAAGAGATGAATAAATTCATGATTTTCGGTTACAACTAAAAATTATATTATAGAAGCTATCCCACACGTTAGTTTGGATAAAATTGGCTATAATTTATTATCTATTGCATTATTTATCTTTAAAAGATAATGACACATGAAATTAAATTAATTATAATTATAATTTGATATATTACCTTATTTACCTTTTAAGTGTAGGAGAATCCACCTCATCAAATTGTTTATTATAATGATGACACATAGGATATAGGTGAGGTGGCATGGGTGAATAGTTGACAAATAATTGGAGGTCTCCTCCTTTAGTTATATATAGATAGATTCCGATCAAACAATGTTAGCATATGCTTGAGAAAAAGAAAGGTATTCGTATTATAATAATTATTCAATTTAATTCAAATCTAAGAACACTCAGATTATATTAGTACGAGTCTTAGTTAAAAATAGTATCTGAGACTTGAAATGTGGTTATTGTAAAATATAATATAATATAATTTTGATTTTTTAAGAAATGACATTTATTCACATATTTAAGATGAGGGGTTTAAATGACATATTATTAAGTTGAAGGGCTAAGATGAAATATAATATAATATTGAGGGGCTTAAATGAAAAAATTGACAAACAATCGTCTTCCTCCCCAAACCACTCACCAAACCCACCTGCAATTTGCAATCTAATCCTAGAACTCAAAATTATCAACATTAAAACACATTTGAGGGCATGTTCTTAGCATTTTTATTTGACATGCAAAAGCTTCATAATACATATCTAAGACCACTCACTATCGTGAAAGCTAAGACCGGAGGACTGAACTCTTGGTTCAACGCCATATCGAGATTGAAGGACCGAACTAAAATTGAACCCTAGCTATGGTGAGTGAACTTTTCTAGACTCCACCAAATAATATTACTTTTCATTTCTTTAAGTACTAACACGAATAACATTTAATATTTAACACAATTTTGATTAAAACATCAACTAGTTAAAAAGAAAATATTACATGAATTTAAAAAAAAAAGTACGTTACATTGATTATAATAAAAAACGGTATAATTAAAGCTACTCACGAGTCATGTCTCGGAATAGAGCTCTTTGTTTTTATCGTGGGAGTCCCACATTTATTTTGTAACATCTTATAAGTTTCGATAATTTATAAATTTTTACCGGAGGTTTCGTCCTCCTTTCCATGAACGCAATTGTTGTACTTTTCTTGTATGAATCTCCATAAAGTCTTTTGGTTGTGAATTCGCGATAACTCCATTTTCGGAATAGTCGACCCACCATTGCGCCAAGATCTACACTTCTTCTGGGGTCCACATGTAACACCCGGCAAATTAGGACTAGAATTAGTGCCTAATTCTTTGTTAATACATGTAATTAGTTCTGTGATAGGCTAATTAATGTATCAAAATATATATTGTTGAATATATACGAATACGCGATTGGACTTAAATCGTACGCAATTTAAATAGAATGAAATTCTATTCGATTAATACGGACGTTGGTGAACAAATGTTTATGAACTAAAATAACGCAATTATGACCAAAATGCTATTTTATAATAATTAGTAATTATCTCGTATCACTCGATTAAAGTTTACACGATTTAAAAACAAAAGTACTTAAATTTATTTAAACTATATCATATTTCAAACTATTAAGGATTTAAAGAGATAATACAAGTAAATTATTTAACAAAAGTTTGTAATTTTAAAATATATAATTAAACGCGTAAAATAAATATTTAATGCCTAAACGACGGAGAAAACGAACACCACACGGAGCACGGAACGGGGACTGAGTGAGGTATGGCTTTCACCTACACCCCACCTCCCCCTCCATTTTCTTCTCATTTCTTTTCTTCTCTTTCTCTTTCCTCTCTTCTTTTTCTCTCTAACAACAAACCACCACCACCATCACTAAAAACGCAAAATAACACACAAAAACGCACTCGAATTATACCCTCCGTTTGGAAGAAAAACATCACCTCGCAACGATCTACATTCCCATCTTTCCGGATTTTCGTTTCGGCATTTCGTAAGTTTCCGACAAAACCCGAAACTCTCCGTTTTTACTCATTTTTATGTTTTTATGGGATACACATGCTTAAAATGTCCAATAATGGGTTGGGTAAAAGTATTAGATCGAACGGTGGCCGGAAAACTCGTTTTCGGTCCATTTTCCGGCGATCAGTCTGAAGTGTCGCTAGTGTGCCAAAAACAGTACTAGCGACACTAGCTAAGTGTCGCCCATATAGCGACACTACCCAAGTGTCGCTGAACTACTTAACCAGATTTATCTTAGCGACACTCCCTTAGTGACGCCAAAAATTAGTAAGTGTCGCCTATAGCGACACTAATCAAGTGTCGCCAAATTATGAAAATCGGAAATCTAACGACACTCATCAAGTGTCGCCTAACTAAGTGTCGCCTATAGCGACACTAGCCAAGTGTCGCCAAAAACAGGGAGTTGCCAAATTATTTTTACACCAAGTGTTAAACTTGTACAACCTCAAACACTTATACGATACGACTCCTAAAACACTTTGGAATACATTTATAAGTATAACACTTCAAAAACAATGATAATACTTTGATTATTACCCACCGTCACCAACGGGCCAAACATGTTTTCTAACAACGAACGATTACAAACATACGGACAAACATTGGGCATACTAGTTGGGTACAACTAAACGAAACGTCTTGCGAAACAACTACTTACATAACCTTATGTGTTTAGGCATTTGAAGGTTACGGGTTCGGAGAACCTACGGTTGATATTACTTACTCGTTTATTGATATAAACGTACTTGCAAAGACTCAGGTGAGTCTTACAGCCCCACTTTTACCGTTTTACATACGGGGTGAGATACATTGCTTACTTTTCTTGAACACAAGTACTAAAACTGTTTACTATACCAAACGGAATTGCATGAGTTGTTTACTACTTACAGAAGTCTCTCCATCATATATCGTTAGTTATGGACTTAAGCGCGAACACTAGTTAATGGATCCATTAGGGAAATGACCCTCCCCGCCCGGGGTAGTAGCGCTACCACGAACCGTTATGTATAAACGGGTGACTATCATTCGTTACTTATGCTTGCTCAGTTACGAGCATGTCACGGGAGCAAACTGTTACTTACGGGTTAAGCTTCGATTATGAGCCTCATGGCAACAGTATAACTTAATTACTTTACATTTGCTGGATTTGCAAATACTTGACTTACGCCTGCGGGCACTACTGATGAAATCTTGTGTTCAAAACTGATATTACTTACAAACCTGTGAGATTCACCAACATTCGTGTTGACCCTTTTAGCATGTATTCTCAGGTACTCATATGGAGTAGGATTTCTCCAGGACATAGCCAGAGTCGCATGATTTCAACTAAACTGCATTTAACGGAGATTCTCAGCATTATCTTGTGTACCTGTTGATTATGTAATAGAATCTCCGGCCATACGCGTGGACTCTAGGGAACTATTTTTTGTATACGAAAACATTTAGTTTTCAAACATATATTTCTATGAAATCGTTTTACAACGTCTCATTTAGATGTCGTTTACTGTATATCTTGTGCTTTGTATATTGATTAGTAACACCCAAGTATGCTTCCGCAAATCATTAAATTTGGGGGTGTTACAGATTGGTATCAGAGCCTAAGGTTATAGTGAACTATGTTGCATTTAGTGGGCCTAGACTATGACCATTAGGCAGTATTTCCTTACTAGGCATGATTGGTTCAGGAATTACATCATACGACTTTAATTTAACATAGCCTGATCAACTATGTACAATTAAGGAAAGATGATGTGAGGTCTGAAATGGTTATGTTGAACAGGAATGCGTTAGTTGACTCTGACCACGAGAGCATCGGACCATTACTTGATACGTACTAGACACTAGGCTGGATATCATATATTTATATATATTAGCCTCGTCTTACTTACACTCTGCCACAGGAATGGCAAACACACCACCTAATCCGTCACACTCTCACTCACATGGGTCACGAAACCCACGAGTAGCCAGGAGGAACACAAGGTCACCTCGAACCAGCCCCTATCCTGTTCATAACTCTCAGAACTCGGCACATCTCACGGTGCCAGTGTTGGCTACCCAACTCCGCCGTCAGGAGCAAAGGCTTGAAAATCTCGAACGGGAACAACACCAAATGACCTACCTGCTTCGCCAAGCTCTTGACCGCATATCACAACTTCAGCGAGAACAAGAAGATACTAGCCTCTCTGTAAGCATAATTCAGGATTCAATGACCGCCGAATTAGGTGCGGACGAACTCGTAAGAAACCGACTAGAGGAATGTGAACAGCGTTCACAGGAGACTGAGGATCACTCCCGAGCACTAGTACAACGACTGACCTTGGTCGAAGACAACGCCAGGCAAGCCAACAGACTAGCAGAAACCGTTGACCGCCTTGTCGCGCTGATGGAACAGATTAATCTGCATCAAGATTAGATCAGTCTGTAACTTGTAACCAGTTAATTTCTTAATTAGGACCTATGTAATTCAACTGGATGTAACAATTCCCGGTACTTTTGTACTACTATTACTCTGTAATCTTTTGGGAAACCCGTACCTTGTATCCAACTTGTTTATCTAAATGAAATGTGAATGTCACTTCGTACTGTTATCGTGTATCTCATCATTCACACTTGTGACATATCATAATTTCATGCAAATATCTTATCCCTCTTTCTTTGTTCTTTTCTTGTTCAGCATCATGCCTCCTCGCCGGCAAATCACCCTCAGTGAAGCCGAAATTGCGGGTCTGATTGCCCGTAGTGTTGACCAAGCCCTAGCTACCCGAACATCAACTCCTGGTAGCGAAGATACAGCTACCAATGGACCACAACCCAAACCCTGTTCTTACAAAGACTTCCAGAACTGCAAACCTTTGAACTTTGCAGGTACTGAGGGAGCTATCGGTCTAGTACGCTGGATCGAGAAAGTCGAATCTGTGTTTCTTATCTGTAACTGTGCGGAGGGAGACAAGGTTAAGTTCTCCGTTAGTACTTTCACTGACACCGCTCTCACCTGGTGGAACACCTATGCCCAGACTGTAGGTATTGCGAATGCTTACAAGCTTCCGTGGGAGGAGCTGAAGGAGATGTTGAGGGGTGAGTACTGCCCCAGGGATGAACTGAAGCAACTGGAGTTGGAATTCTGGAACCACAAGATGCAAGGTGATGATATCACCGGGTACACCAACCGTTTCCACCAACTGGCACTTCTGTGCCCATCCATGGTCGACCCTGAATACAAGAGGATCGAGAAATATGTCGATGGACTTCCCGACAGACTACAAGACTTGGTGACATCATCCAAACTGGGTACGATTCAAAGCGCCATCCGTATGGCCCACGAGCTAACGGCAAATTCTGTCCGCCGTGGCACAACTTCTACCCCATCTGCAAACACCAAACGCAAATGGGAAGGAAACCCCAACTCATCCAACCAACTCACCAACAAAAAGCCTGAGTCTGTTAAGGCTTATTCATCGGGAACTACAGAAAAGAAAGGGTACGGCGGGAACAAACCCTACTGTCCCAAATGCAATCGTCACCACGACGGTTCCTGCCCTTGCACCAACTGCAAACGGTTCGGGCACCTAGCCAAGGATTGCCGAGCCATCATTCCTACCCCCAACACCAATGCACCAAAGACCTGCTTTGGGTGCGGAAATTCTGGGCATTTCAAGAACAACTGCCCCAAGCTAAAGAACAACAACAACAACAACCGCAACAACAACACTCGGAGCAGAGCCTTCGTGATCAACTCAGGGGACGCCCGTCAAGACCCGAATGTGGTCTCGGGTATGTTCTTCCTCAACAACTTATCTGCTTCTATTCTATTTGATACTGGTGCTGATAGGAGCTATATTTCTGATGAGTTTTGCCCACTACTTGACATCACTCCCGTGGCCTTAGATGTTAAGTACACCGTAGAACTTGCAAATGGTAGACTCATAGAAACCGATAGTGTGATACCTAATTGCACTTTAAACCTAGCCGAATAAATCTTCTCAATCGATCTGATGCCTGTTGAACTAGGAAGTTTCGACGTCATCGTGGGAATGGACTGGTTGTCCAAGCATCGGGCCGAAATTGTTTGTTATGATAAGATCGTCCTCATCCCTCTCGCCGTCGGTAGAACCTTGAACATACAAGGGGAGACCGGTGGGTCGAGACTAAATATAATCTTCTGTTTAAAAACCCGAAAATTTCTGAGAAAAGGTTATCCAGCGATTCTCGCACACATCACGGAGAAAAAGTCGGAGAAGAAGCGACTTGAAGATGTGCCAATCGTTAGAGACTTTCCCGAAGTCTTTCCAGAATAACTACCTGGTTTACCTCCACCTAGACAGGTTGAGTTCTCGATTGATCTCGTGCCGGGTGCCGCACCGGCGGCCCGAGCACCGTACCGCCTAGCCCCATCCGAGCTTCAGGAGCTGTCCACTCAGTTACAGGAACTCCTGGATAGAGGATTCATCAGACCGAGTTCTTCACCTTGGGGAGCTCCGGTCTTATTTGTCAAAAAGAAAGACGGTTCATTTCGAATGTGTATTGACTACCGAGAGTTGAACAAACTAACCGTCAAGAACCGATATCCACTCCCTCGAATCGACGATCTGTTCGATCAACTTCAAGGATCAAGCTGTTATTCAAAGATTGATCTTCGATCAGGTTATCACCAATTACGTGTTCGCGATACCGACATCCCAAAAACCGCATTCAGAACCCGTTATGGGCATTATGAATTCCAAGTGATGCCATTCGGTCTAACCAACGCACCGGCTGTATTCATGGACCTTATGAATCGGGTGTGTAAACCTTATCTTGACAAGTTTGTCATTGTCTTCATCGATGACATCCTTATATACTCACGAAACGAACAAAAACACGCACAACATCTCAGAACCATCCTAGAACTACTTAGACACGAGGAGCTTTACGCCAAATTCTCTAAGTGTGAGTTCTGGATAAAAACCGTTCAATTCCTTGGACACGTGATTGATAGTCAGGGAATTCATGTAGATCCATCAAAGATCGAGGCCATCAAGAACTGGCAAGCGCCAACCACTCCAACCGAGGTACGCCAATTCTTAGGATTGACCGGTTATTACCGTCGGTTCATTGAAAACTTCTCAAAAATAGCCATACCACTCACGACACTGACTCAAAAGGATAAAAAGTTCGACTGGACCGATAAACAAGAGTCGGCATTTCAGCTGTTGAAACTCAAGCTTTGCAGTGCACCCATCCTATCTCTACCCGAAGGCACCGATGACTTCGTGGTATACTGCGATGCTTCTCACCAAGGTCTCGGTTGCGTGCTAATGCAACGAGACAAGGTCATTGCTTACACCTCCCGACAACTTAAAGTTCACGAGAAAAACTACACAACTCACGACCTCGAGCTAGGGGCCGTGGTATTCGCCCTAAAAATCTGGAGACATTATCTTTATGGTACCCGCAGCACTGTATTCACCGACCACAAAAGTCTCCAACATATTTTCGACCAGAAAGATCTTAACATGAGACAACGTAGATGGGTCGAATTACTCACCGATTACGACTGTGAGATCAAATATCATCCGGGCAAAGCAAACGTGGTTGCTGATGCTCTCAGTCGTAAGGAACGAACAAAACCACTTCGAGTCCGAGCACTCAGTATTACCATTCATAACGATCTCACCACCCAAATCCACATCGCCCAACTCGAAGCCCTGAAACCCGATAACTTCAAGAGCGAAGCCCTGCGAGGCATGGATAGGCAATTCGAAACCAAACCTAACGGAGTTAAGTATTTCTCAAACCGAATCTGGTTGCCTAATTTAGGAAACCTGCGGGACTTGGTGATGGATTAAGCTCACAAGTCCAAATATTTTATCCACTCGGGATCCGACAAAATGTATCACGGCATCAAGGAGTTTTACTGGTGGCCGAACATGAAAGCTGACATTGCTTTGTACGTCAGCAAATGCTTAACTTGTTCCAATGTCAAAGCCGAACCCCAAAGACCTTCGGGATTGCTCCAACAACCTGAAATTCCTCAATGGAAATGGGAGCAAATTACCATGGATTTCATAACCAAACTACCTAAGTCGGCGAGCGGTTGCGACACCATTTGGGTGATCGTTGATCGTCTCACCAAATCAGCTCATTTCTTAGCAATCAGAGAAACCGATAAAATGGAACGCCTTACACAAATTTACATCAAAGAAATCGTTTGCCAACATGGTATCCCTATCTCGATTATCTCTGACAGGGATGCTCGCTTCACATCTCGCTTCTGGCAATCACTCCAAAAATCACTGGGTACCCGTCTCGATATGAGTACCGTGTATCATCCTCAGACCGATGGCCAGAGCGAACGAACTATTCAGACACTGGAAGACATGCTACGAGCCTGCGTAGTTGATTCCGGTACAAATTGGGAAAGACATCTACCGTTGTGCGAATTCTCGTACAACAACAGCTATCACGCCAGCATTAAGGCTGCACCTTTTGAGGTACTGTACGGTCGTAAGTGCCGATCACCGATCTGTTGAACTGAAGTGGGAGATAGTCAACTCACTGGTCCTGAACTCATACATGAAACCACAGAGAAAATCGTCGAAATCCAAAACCGACTCAAAGCCGCGCGTGATCGTCAGAAAAGCTATGCTGACGTAAGACGCAAGCCACTCGAGTTCCAAGTTGGGGATCGAGTACTCTTAAAAGTATCGCCTTGGAAAGGCGTAATCCGATTCGGCAAACGCGGAAAATTAAACCCCAGGTACATTGGGCCCTTTGAGATCCTCGAGAGGATAGGTCCAGTGGCATATCGACTGCAGCTGCCCTCTGAACTCAGCAGCGTGCACCCTACCTTTCACATTTCTAACTTAAAGAAATGTCTGTCTGACGAGACACTTATCATACCCCTTGACGAGATTCGAATCGATAACAAACATCATTTCGTTGTGGAACCCGCTGAAATCATGGACCGTGAGGTCAAACAGCTAAAACAGAGTCGTATTCCCATCGTAAAAGTCAGGTGGAATTCTAGACGTGGTCCTGAATTCACATGGGAACGGGAAGACCAAATGCGACGAAAATATCCACATCTCTTCCCAGACAATGCACCGACCGCGCACTCGAGCTAATTTCGGGAAGAAATTCTTTTAACAGGGGGAGAATGTAACACCCAGCAAATTAGGACTAGAATTAGTGCCTAATTCTTTGTTAATACATGTAATTAGTTCTGTGATAGGCTAATTAATGTATCAAAATATATATTGTTGAATATATACGAATACGCGATTGGACTTAAATCGTACGCAATTTAAATAGAATGAAATTCTATTCGATTAATACGGACGTTGGTGAACAAATGTTTATGAACTAAAATAACGCAATTATGACCAAAATGCTATTTTATAATAATTAGTAATTATCTCGTATCACTCGATTAAAGTTTACACGATTTAAAAACAAAAGTACTTAAATTTATTTAAACTATATCATATTTCAAACTATTAAGGATTTAAAGAGATAATACAAGTAAATTATTTAACAAAAGTTTGTAATTTTAAAATATATAATTAAACGCGTAAAATAAATATTTAACGCCTAAACGACGGAGAAAACGAACACCACACGGAGCACGGAACGGGGACTGGGTGAGGTGAGGCTTTCACCTACACCCCACCTCCCCCTCCATTTTCTTCTCATTTCTTTTCTTCTCTTTCTCTTTCCTCTCTTCTTTTTCTCTCTAACAACAAACCACCACCACCATCACTAAAAACGCAAAATAACACACAAAAACGCACTCGAATTATACCCTCCGTTTGGAAGAAAAACATCACCTCGCAACGATCTACATTCCCATCTTTCCGGATTTTCGTTTCGGCATTTCGTAAGTTTCCGACAAAACCCGAAACTCTCCGTTTTTACTCATTTTTATGTTTTTATAGGATACACATGCTTAAAATGTCCAATAATGGGTTGGGTAAAAGTATTAGATCGAACGGTGGCCGGAAAACTCGTTTTCGGTCCATTTTCCGGCGATCAGTCTGAAGTGTCGCTAGTGTGCCAAAAACAGTACTAGCGACACTAGCTAAGTGTCGCTATGCCTAAGTGTCGCCCATATAGCGACACTACCCAAGTGTCGCTGAACTACTTAACCAGATTTATCTTAGCGACACTCCCTTAGTGACGCCAAAAATTAGTAAGTGTCGCCTATAGCGACACTAATCAAGTGTCTCCAAATTATGAAAATCGGAAATCTAGCGACACTCATCAAGTGTCGCCTAACTAAGTGTCGCCTATAGCGACACTAGCCAAGTGTCGCCAAAAACAGGGAGTTGCCAAATTATTTTTACACCAAGTGTTAAACTTGTACAACCTCAAAAACTTATACGATACGACTCCTAAAACACTTTGGAATACATTTATAAGTATAATAACACTTCAAAAACAATGATAATACTTTGATTATTACCCACCGTCACCAACGGGCGAAACATGTTTTCTAACAACGAACGATTACAAACATACGGACAAACATTGGGCATACTAGTTGGGTACAACTAAACAAAACGTCTTGCGAAACAACTACTTACATAACCTTATGTGTTTTGGCATTTGAAGGTTACGGGTTCGGAGAACCTACGGTTGATATTACTTACTCGTTTATTGATATAAACGTACTTGCAAAGACTCAGGTGAGTCTTACAGCCCCACTTTTACTGTTTTACATACGGGGTGAGATACATTGCTTACTTTTCTTGAACACAAGTACTAAAACTGTTTACTATACCAAACGGAATTGCATGAGTTGTTTACTACTTACAGAAGTCTCTCCATCATATATCGTTAGTTATGGACTTAAGCGCGAACACTAGTTAATGGATCCATTAGGGAAATGACCCTCCCCGCCCGGGGTAGTAGCGCTACCACGAACCGTTATGTATAAACGGGCGACTATCATTCGTTACTTATGCTTGCTCAGTTACGAGCATGTCACGGGAGCAAACTATTACTTACGGGTTAAGCTTCGATTATGAGCCTCATGGCAACGGTATAACTTAATTACTTTACATTTGCTAGATTTGCAAATACTTGACTTACGCCTACGGGCACTACTGATGAAATCTTGTGTTCAAAACTGATATTACTTACAAACCTGTGAGATTCACCAACATTCGTGTTGACCCTTTTAGCATGTATTCTCAGGTACTCATATGGAGTAGGATTTCTCCAGGACATAGCCAGAGTCGCATGATTTCAACTAAACTGCATTTAACGGAGATTCTCAGCATTATCTTGTGTACCTGTTGATTATGTAATAGAATCTCCCGCCATACGCGTGGACTCTAGGGAACTATTTTTTGTATACGAAAACATTTAGTTTTCAAACATATATTTCTATGAAATCGTTTTACAACGTCTCATTTAGAGGTCGTTTACTGTATATCTTGTGCTTTGTATATTGATTAGTAACACCCAAGTATGCTTCCGCAAATCATTAAATTTGGGGGTGTTACAGCACACAACTCTTTTACCTTTTTGCCTATCGCTTGGTTCCGCACCTTTTTTTTTTCTTTTGTTTTTCCTTTCCTTTACGTGTCTTTTCTCGGCTTTGGATTCGCCTACAATTTCGACATTGGGTAGTAGTGGTGGTGGTAGTTGGACGTTTTCATATTGATTTTGATTTATCCAGACCTACACCCATCTCAACCTGCGCGTCCTACTTTCGTCTCGTAAAGAACGGTAGGCACCAAGATGAAGTCCAGGACGATGTTGTGTCTATGGCGTAAGATGAAGTCAAGGAAGATGTTGTGTCTATGGCGTTGTTCTTGGGATGTAGAGGAGGATGGAGAACAAAGGGATAGTAAGCAGTGGTCTAATCGAAATACAATTGTTTATATACCAACTTATAAATTTATAACACATAAAATACTTTACGTCACAAGAGTAATTTATATATTATGCTAAGGATTTAAATATAAATAGGTATAGAAAATGTTACAGTGTGTATTGTAGGTCTTACATATAATATAATGAATCTCATTCTAAAGGTGGTAAATTTAATTGTACAAAAAGTATTTAGTAATTGAATACAAACCTATTTTAACATTAGTAATTATATTACAAAACCAAATTTAATTCAAAATTTTTCTATAAATGATCCTATGCGAGAATGAGATTATGAATAAATTCTATTTTATTAACATGGAGAATAATTTTGGAAACAACAAACAATATATACTAATAATAACTAGCATGATCTTAGGAATTACAATCAAAACGACCACATTAAATTAGAATCATACAAAAGTTATATTTCAATCTAAAATACCATATTAATTCCAACCAAACGACCATACGACTTGTTAAAAAAAAGTACTTAGTAATTGAATACTGTGACACCCGGCAATTTAGGCCACCAATTGTACTTAATCATAACGTTATTACATGTATTTAGTTCTATTTTAGGCTAATTACTTGTAACTATATATATATATATATATATATATATATATATATATATATATATATATATATATATATATATATATATATATATACACGTACGTAATTAATCGTAATTACGCAAACTATCGGATGGATTCCGACCTAAACGGACGTTGGTGAAACTTTTTCACAAATAACGTAAATCTATTTTGGAATTAAATAGTCGTTATTTACTTTGTATTATTATGTATTAATAATATGCGAAACATTGTACGTTTTGTATAAAACGTAACCGGCACAACGAAAACGCGCGACTCGAATCTGACAACTAAACGAAATCCAACCAATATTTTGTAAACGCAAAATAAAGTATTTTAAAATGATTATCCAACTTAAAGTAACAATTATATATCGTTAACAAAATGCAAAAACTTAACGTTTAAATAACGCGAATCGTGGATAACCGACCACGGAACGTAACACAAATTTGGGGAACGAAATACGGACGCTCGAGACCCATTTGGGTCGGCCTGAGCCGAGCCCAAATCGGCCCAAGCCCCACCCTCTTTCCCCTAGTTATTTCTTTCCTTCCTCCCATTTCTCATGTCATCACCACTAACTCTCTCTCTACCTTATCTTTCTCTCCCTTTTCTCTAACTAGAATCAGCTGAAAACAGCCTCCAAAGACCACCACCATAGCCATCTTCAACCACCACAACCCACCATCATCAGCATCATCATCATCATCATCATCATCATCATCATCATCATCATCATCATCATCATCATCATCATCGGATTTAGCAAGAAAAAAGCAAAATGCGGACAGCAGCAACATTCCCCTCGTTCTCGACTTAGATCACGATTTTCTCTGTAAGACTGTGACACCCGTCAAATTAGGACTAGAAATTAGTTCCTAATCATTATGTAATACATGTAGTTAGTGCTATGTATTAGGCTAATTGTATGTATCAAAATATATATTGATGAATATATATATCAGTACTCGATTAGATTTAATCGTTCATTTTTAAATCGGCCGAATTCCGATTCAATTATACGGCGTTGGTAAAAATCAAGTAATTAAGTAATATGGAATTGTTATTTAATACCCTCATAATTTTTATATATTATTTGGATAATATATCAAGTATCTCGTATCGTACAAATCAAACGTCCACGACAAAACTATATATAAATAATGAATTATTATTGAAATTAATAATTATTATTTACATCAGATAAAATAAAACATATTTCGTTTTATACCATTTTACTAAAACGCGACGAAACCAATTAAACCTTATCCGTCTCTCAAACATAAAACAAAGATATATTTTATATCTCGTTAAATGTATTTTTATAAAATACTTCAAATGAAAATACGTACGATATCATTTTTAGAAAATTATCGTTTTAAAATATTATACTACTTTTCGATCGGGTACAAAAACACGGGTCAAATATCACTCTGCGTGCACAATGAGGCTGGACAAGATCCACAAAATGTGGATCTTGCCCGTTCAATAATACTCCCTCCGTTCCCACTTCTTCTTCTTTTTCATTTCATTCATCAATCTCTCAATCTCTCGGTTCTCTCTCAAAAATCGCAAACCACAACAACAAGTAACAAGTAACAGATTATCATCATCATTTCGTGGATCATCTTCATCATCCTCTTCGTTTTCATCATCATCACCATCTAAGCTCCATTTTAAAATTGTAAGGAATCGTTAACTTTTACTTTGTAATTTCGTATTTAAATACCTTGTATTATCATGTAGTAATGTTAGGATTGATGATTGATGGTTAATTTCGGATTTAAATATGGGTTTGGGTGAATTTTGGAATGACAGACTCGAACCAGACCTTTGAATCCGGCGGATTCATGGTGAATCCGGCGGATTCCCACCCAGAACCAAGAACAACCCGGCGGGTGCAGTTTGTACCCGGCGCGTCCTTTAAATTATCATGAATCCGGTCGGATTCATGGGAATCCGGCGGATTCCCGCCCAGAAAACATGAATCCGGCGGATTCAATAGAATCCGGCGTATTCCCCACAAATGCCACCAATCCGGTGGATTCAAGGGAATCCGGCGGATTCCCCCTTTATATTTCATGACCCGACAAATCAATAAACTAGCCCGGCGAATTCTAGCTAAAACGGAACAATTAAATTTCGGAAAACATAAGTTAAAACAAGGTAGCTTCTCGATGAAAAATTTATTATAACGGATTGAGCTCAAATTCGCACGGTTATTCGAAAACAGCCAAATGATCAAAGCTAAGTACCTTAGCCTAGTCGGTTTTAGGCCATTCGGGGTCATCTAGGGGTCGAAAATGGCATATTACTGTTTTCAGACTCGTACCAAATTTTGTAGTTTATGAAATAAAGTGTAACGGATATAATGAACTTGATTAACAACTAAACCTATACGATACGACTTATATATGAAACACATACACTTTTATAAGCCCAACAAATCATGTATAATAATAATAGTTTGAAATTATTATTACAAATCATCACCAACGACCCGTATACATTTTCAAAACTCAAACCTAATCGACAACCAAAGTATTTGGGCATAACTAGTTGAGGGAACAACTAGCATAGATGGTCCGTAGAGTCATCTAATCAATCAAAACCTTGCGCGTTTAATACGCCTGGCAGGTTCAATATCTAATCATTATCAAAACCTTGCGCGTCTAAGACGCCTTGCAGGTTCAGTCGTTGTAACGACATCAAATCATTGTGAATAATTATAATTGTTGGCTAACAATTCATCAGACTCAGGTGAGTCTCATAGCCCCTATTTTAAATGCTTTTACCTAGGGGTGAGATACATGCTCTGTTTTGTTTTACATGTGAACGCAAGTATCAAATTATCACGTATGCTGCATGAGTTGTTTTCATCTAATCAATCAAAGTCCTCTGAAGCATAGTTCTGTTAATATGATTTAGCGTGAATGTTAGTGTATGGTACCATATGGGATTGACAATCCCCGTCCGAGTTAGCAAGCACTAACCTGTCAAACGGACGCATTATCATTTGTTCAACCGTATGTTGATTAGGCATACGCATAGAGGCACCCTCGATCAGGCACTTGATAGTGATCCTGACCCCTCAGTTAAGCTCAGACTATGTGCTCATGTTAGTTGTGTCAATCTTTACTTATTTGTTTAATTACAAATATTCATGTGATATCCATCAATCAATTATTTACATGCTTTGTAAATCAAATCATTAAATCTTGCGGTTCACAAATCATATATTATCATATCAAACCTGTGAGCTCACCAGCTTTATAGCTGACCTTTTAGCATGTTATATCAGGTACTCAGCAGTAAGTTGGACTGCCCATCAGGATACTGTAGCTCGAGTCGCATGCAATCATATAAACATCAAGAGATTTCCCTGCATTTTTATATTTTGCTAAAATTAGATATGTATTAGAATCTCTCAAATATCTATGCGAACTCGTCTTTTGTAAAACATATGTAGACTTTTACGTTAATCAATGTATTTGTAAAACGACGCATGTAGTGGTCGTTCATTATGTATCTATGTGCTTTGTGTATTGATTAGTAGCACCCCAATGTATGCTTCCGCGAACAGTAAATCTGGGGGTGTTACAAAGACCCTCTTCTTTTCTCGTTAGATCTCCTTGGACTATGTATACATACATGTTAGCGGTTCACTTCTACAGATTATTGTCCAAAAACATAACCGAAATCGTTTTCGAAACGCGAAAAACCTTTGGGTAAAGCTTTTACCAACTGGACAAAACTTAAACCCGACTTCATCTCGTGATATCTAACTCATAACTCAACCAAATCGGTCAATTCAAGAAGTTCAGGGTCTTAGCTTTCGTTTCCATGTAATTTCGTAATTTTTGGTGTCCATTTGCTATGTCAAAACGATTTTATGAAAGTACATATACAGTCTGGCCTGTTGGTCAGAAAAGTAGTCAAAATTTGGAATATGATATCTCGTACTATATAAGTCTAAACGAGGTGAGACCACTTGGAAAAGTTTGGAAATTTTGTTAGCTTTCAAAGTTGTACAATTGCATTTTCTGAAGTTGAGTAAAACTCGAGATATGAATTAATCTTCGAACATATGTCTGAAATCTGTGCTATTGGACACAGGGGTGAACTTCATTACATTTAAATGACTTAAACACCACTAAAAATTATGTAAAAATATGTTTTGAAAAGCTAAGACATAGGGGAATGTTGTAGAATTTTCTCGGATTTTATCTCGAACGTTTGACTAGTCAAAACGAGCCACGAAAAACGTATAATTTTGGTAAAACAAAGTCTAGGGACTATTTTCGTAACGTTTTAAAAACGATACTTTCGGTTTTTCCAAAAATTGTAAAACCTACTTTTTATGAGTTTTTAAACATAAATAAGAGTCGTGTAAAAGTTTCGGGTCAAACTGAGCACGTTTGACCAAGTCAACAAAAACGAAACTCAACTCAGACCCGATCTGCGATACTCAATCGAGTGTCGCCATCCACAATAGCGGCACTAACTTAAGTGCAACAACCTGTTCGATTTATTATACCTAGCAGCACTAGCTCGAGTGCCACAACCTTTGAATGTCGCATTATGTGACACTGACTTCAAGTGTCGCCAAATATTACAAAATCACAACTAGCGGCACTTGCCCGAGTGCCGCTATATATTCGAGTGTCTCCGTTAGCGACACTAACTCGAGTGTCGCCACTTATTAGAATTTCATACTTTGCGGCACTTACCTCAGTGTCGCAACCCATACCAAGTGTCGCTTTGAGTTTCCCCATTAACAGTCTGATTGAAAACACATATTCTCACCAAGTATCGAATTCACGTAACAACAACTAAACTATATACGACACTACTCGAATATGCAATACATATACTTTTATAAGTATACAATGAAACGAAACATAATAAAAATGTCTTTGAGAATTATTATTACAAAACGTCACCAACGGGCCGTACACGTTTTCAAAACACAAACGATAAACATTGGACATTACTAGTTGAGTGGATAACTAGCATGGATGGTCTTTTGAGACATCCACTTACATATAACCTTACGCGTTTAGGGCGCTAGAAGGTTACGGGTTCGGAGAACCTACTTGCTGAATTCATCATTCGGATACTCGTTTATTTATATAAACATAGCTTGCAAAGACTCAGGTGAGTCTCATAGTCTCATTTTTACATTTTTACTGTTTTTACCTTGGGGTGAGATACATTGCTTATTTTTCATGAACACAAGTACCGATTTACTTTTATAAGGATTGCATGAGTAATTACATAATCCACTGAAAGACCTCTCATCATAGTTTCGTTAGTTATGGACTTAAACGCGAATATTAGTAAATGGATCCATTTGGGACTGACCATCCCCGCCCGGGGTAGTAGCGCTACCACGAACCGTACTGTAGAAACGGGCGTTTGATATTTGTTACTTATGAGTGTTTTAGATTAGGCACTCACGGAGGCACCTTACTTATTTACGGTTAAGCTTCGACTATGAGCTCATCACAATTGTATATACACTTTTTGCATACGTGCAACGCTGATAAAATCTTATGGTTCATACTTACTGTTTTAACTGTTAAACCTGTGAGCTCACCAACATTCATGTTGAACCTTTTAGCATGTATTCTCAGGTACTCAAACGGAGTAGGATTACTTCAGGACATCTTAGCTAGAGTCGCATGATTTTACAACTGCATTAACGGAGATTCTCTCGCATTACTTTTTGTATATTGTTATTGTTTGGGGCTAAATTTTATAGTTAGGATACAGGATCCTGAAGTCTCTAGTTACTATTGAAAATTATATCTAGGATCATGCATATGTTCAGGATAATGCTAAGACTAAGGATCCTGAGATTCTATGTTTATATGATACAGGTAATCAAGATCTTGGATATATCCAGGATCACACTTGGATCAAGGATCCCGATTATAGATGAGTATTTAGATATATTCAGGATCCTGAGTACTATAGAAATCTTAAATATGCTCAGGATCTCATATATGTTTAGGATCCCGGATATGTTAAGTATCTTGGGATCAGATGTTACTAATGTTTGTTTGTTAGTTTGTGTTCAGGATCTTGGATATTCAGGATCCCGGGTGATCAGGATCCAGGATATATTCGGTATCCTGAGTAAAACGTCACTAATATTTATTTGACCTTTATGTACCTTGACCAAGTCTACCAGGAGTTAAACGTGGGTCAATCATACCTATATTTAAGGATCAAGTCGAGAAGAAGTCAAGAAAAACGTGTAAAAAGGCTAGGTCAAGGTGGGAGACTGGAGGATCCCAGATATTTCGGGAGGATCCCTGATTTTTCGGAAAGTTAGTTATATAGTATTTGCTATAAATTGGAGAAAATATGATCGAATAGGACGACCATGATTCACTCCAAACACTCTGTAACTTCACCATTTCACAATCAAAACACACTTTTAGTTCATCTTCTTCACCGATTCATCACTTTCATCACCAAATACACTTTAGTTCGATCATATTGTGCTCATTCACTGTATTATCCTTAATTTCAGCAATAAAATCAACAAAGGCAAGGAACGATTGTTCCTTCCCGAGGTTTTATGCCGGCGATCTAACAAGATCAAGGGCTTTCCTCGTACATCCGTGTGTCGATTGCGTTTATTTCACATTTTATTTGTTTAATTTTCGTTTTATTGATCCTTTGATCATAAAACCTGCATTATCTTAGTTTTTACTCATATTTCTGATTAGCATTCACGTTTATCTCACTTGTGGTTACATTTTTATCATAAAATTAGCATTATATGTCTATTTCAGGCATTTTTATCGATTGCGATCATATATTTATTGCATAACTTGCATTATCCTGAAAATTCTTTACATTTTACTTAAACTTTTGGAATAATCTTATTTAAAAACACTTGTTTTCACCGTTAAACACATTTTAACAAGGATCCACGAATCCAAGGATTCAAGGCATAATTTTCATTCAAAGTTGTCATTTACTCATATAGATAATCGTGTAAAAGCGTAATTATCTTGAAAGTAATTTATAGCACCCAACCTCACTTTTCTAAGTTTGATCACTTAATTGCTTAGTGTAATTTTTGACCAAAACAGTTTGGCGCCCACCGTGGGGCAAGTGGTGCTTTTCATAACCAAATTCTTGTTAAAATCCTTGTTAAATCACTTTTTTCATAGGTTTTTGTCAAAAATGTCGACACAAGGACGACCTACATCTTCTTTTGTGCTATCACCGACATCTGTGGTGACTGATCTACCTCCGACTTCCCCTCCTTCGTCGTCACAACGGGGACCAGAGAATGTCTATAGGAGGACGGCTTCCACAGGATCTACCTTCTCAGGATCCGTGATCACAGATCAGGATCCCGTTATTATTTCTAACAGGATTATTATGGCTTTGTTTTCACAGGTGAAAGAGCAATTAGGACGTGTGGAACAGAGTAATGAGGCCCTAAAGAAGGATGTTGAAAGCTTGAGCAGTAGAATCAACACTCCCCTTAATCAGGATACTACTCCTTTTCGGAGCAGGATCCTGGATTTCAATACTCCAGCATTTGCAAGTATTGGAGCAGATTTCATTGCTATGCAAGGAACTACTGGGATCTTGGATCCGGGATCTTGGATCCTGGGTAGACTCCAGGATCCTCAATCATGTTGCCTAACAGTGATAATATATCTTATGGCTATTCTTTTGGTACTAACAATGTGCAGGATCCTGGAGTAAGCCCCATAATGACAAGGGAGTTGCAGAAACTAAAGGACATGATATCAAGTGTTCCTGGTGTTGTTCAACCTATTCCGGAAGTCATTCCATCAGCCCACAGGATCTCTAGATTTGCACCACCGATTTGTGATGCTGAGATCCCGAAAAGATTAAAGACTCCTAGCATGAAGCTTTACGATGGAACGACGGATCCTGAGGAGCACATCGCCCAGTATAAGGAAAGGATGGAGATCATTCCGATTTCTGCTGATCTCAGAGAAGCATGTTTATGCAAAGGATTTGGATCAACTCTGACAGGATCCGCTTTAAAATGGCTGTTAAACGTTCCTCCGTATTCTATTACTTTGTTTGCTCATATGGTTAATTTATTTAATAATCAATTTTCTTGTAGTAGAACATTTGAAAAATTAACCATTGATTTATATAGAATTGTTCAAAGGGCTAATGAGTCTCTTCGAGATTTTGTAAGAAGATTTGGAAGAGAATCTTTGGATATACCTAACTTAGATATGGCTACTGCAGCACAGGCCTTTAAGATGGGGATCAATAGGGATTCTCCATTTTATAAGGATCTTGTGATGAATCCTTGCAGAAACCTTGATGAAGTCAGGAATAGAGCTCTGAGGTTCATAAGGCTAGAAGAGGACGCTTTGATCCAGAAAAGGGTGGAAATTTCATCAACATATGACATGCCCAACAGTAAATCAGAATCATCCTTGTACAGATCCAACATGAACAAGTCTTATGCCAGAAATGAGGATCGTCAGATCATTGCAATTGGAGAGGATGACGAAGAATATCCTAAGCTAACTGATTATTGTTTTTCTATTGACACTACAGGTATCTTGTGTGCTATGCATGGTCTTGGAGATAAGGAGAGATGGCCAAAAAGAAATCATAAAGCCGTCGCTTGGAAGGATAAGACTAAGTGGTGTGCATATCATAAGGATTTCGGTCACGTAACTGAGGATTGCATACCCCTCAGAAAGGAAATCAGCCATCTGCTCAGCAAGGGATACTTGAAGGAGCTACTTGGAAGAAAGAAGGATCACGGCCGGGATCATGACAAGGCTCTGGATCCCGAAACTCAGGATAATCCTAGGATCCCACACAGAGCAAGATCATCACCGTCGGACGCTAAGTCAAGATCAATAGTGATCAACGGGAAGCGAAGGGTTGCTACACAACATCAATAAGATCTACTACCAAGCCTCCATCAGCATAGCAATCAATGGAAAAAGGCATGGGATATCTTGGCTACGATCATATAAGGTATCAAAGAAGTGCGACTCCATTATGAGGATCCTAAGGTGGAAAAGGATAGGACGAATGTTATTGCGTGCTGATATGTTCAAGGAAGCAAGATTCCTGATCTTGGCAAACGTGGTGGTGGAATACAAATCTGATTGGTAAATCATTACTCGTAAACGTGGCGGTATCTTGAAATATGAACGATGCTGCATAAGTTAAAGATCCTGAAAGGTCAGCAACTTCTTATCTATTACTTAAGTAAGAGTCTACTAGATGCTGATGCCAGGTACTCTTATCTTAAAAATTTTATGTTTGCATTACATTCTATGCATGATAAGATTAACCAATTATTAAATATAAAAACTAGGAATGTCACTTTGAATAACTAAATGATCTCGGAAATTAGATGTTTATAATCCTATAATGAGATTATAGAAATATGATAAAGCTTTATGTTTTGAGTAAACTTTACTGGCGATCTTTAAAATAAAATATGGATACAATATGCTTAGTTAGGTTAAGATATGGTATTAAAATCACCTTAAAGGTATGACATGCAACAGGATATTGATTATAAATTTTAAAGTGCCAACAATGAAACGGATTACGAAACACCAATTGAAGGTTTAGGATTAACTGAGGATGTCAGTGTAAAACATATAGGTGTATGTTAGTTACTAATCATCATTGGAAATATACCCTAAGGATAGTTAGACTAGTTTTGTATTTGGATATGCTTTAAGATTCTGCAGGAAACTTCGGGATCTTCAACTGATGCTATGTTGGTGATCTTGAGTTTGAGGATAATTGGACACATCAGGTTCTGGGGGCAAGTCAGGAACATAGATGTAGTCGATCAATAAAATTTTTGCTGAAGGATCATTATTGTTGCGGTATTTTGAGGATCCTGAAGCATAAGCAAAACTGAAGGATATGCATGAAGGAATTTGTGGAAACTATCCTGGTGGCATACATGGAAATGTTCAGAACCGAAGCATCCAATTATCTATCTGTGATCAATGCTTGATTGGCTTGGATGCTGGAAAACGGGGACTTGTTGATGGAAAACTACTTCCAATATCATGGAATGCTATTCACTTAAAACTATTTCATGTGTAATTTGAGTATTTATATTCAACATAAAAAGGTACCCCTATGATCCTTAACTTTTCGTTAATTTTTATATTCTTTACTATATATGTATGTGTGTATCATAATTATATATTGATATATGCATGAAAATCTTTCATAGTTATTATTTTCATTCGAATCTGACACTGATTTAAGCATCGGATGAGTGTTAGGGAAACTAACACTCACCTTTACCCAAGATCTTGTATTTGTTGTAGTTCGTGCATCTAAGGATCATGGAATGAAGATTAGGGGTTGGCCACCTCTCCTCCGTTAAGGATCCCAGCGATTCTCTAAGGTTTAGAGGTTTGCTGACGCATAAACACCTCTCTAAGAATAATGGTTTCCACACCTCGCCGGGTGTGCACGATGTTTGATTATAGTGTCATGGTTAGGGAATCGTGGTTGCCTCTGGTGCCCGACAACTTCATTTCCATTGGCCTATAGATCAAACTCTTCCGATTGTCGGCACTGAGTGCACTAGGTGCCGACCTAAGGTTTGTGTCGTTTTCACGTCACTCTAAGGTTTGTAATGTTTTCACATTACCTAAGGTTTTGGCGTATTCACGTCACTAAGTACACAAGGCTTATAATGTTTTTACATTATCTATTACGCAAGGTTTGTAATGTTTTCACATTACCAATTGGTTAGGCATATTCATGTCTCAAATGGCTTGGCCCACGAATCAAACGATTGTAATGTTTTCACATTACCAAATGGTTTGGCATTTATATGTCACGAAAATTGGTTTATCAAAAGTTATCTTAAGGTTTGTAATGTTTTACACATTACCAAAATATTTTTATTGGCATAGGCCGTAAAAGATTCAAATGGTTGTAATATTATCATATTACCAAAATATTTTTCGGATTTAATCCAAAGATTATCATTGTTATAATGTTTTCACATTATTCAAAATTTTTGATATTTTCAGAAATAATTGCAATATTTTTACATGGCTTAAATTTCTTTTTTACAGATTTTATGTCATTCTTAAAGATAAACAAAAATCGTAATGTTTTGACATTATGAAAATAACTGGAATGTTTTCATGTTATCAAAATCATATAACAATGTCATATTTCAGGATCACTGGATTATCCCAAGAGAGATCCTGATATCTTCTTTGAACATATCAAGAATTGTTACAGGATCCTAAGATACAGGAATCCTGAGCCAAAGATCATGTAAATGATCATGATGTTTACAGGTTATTTGAAAGACTTTAACACTATTGTGTCATCATAAAGCGTTAGTAATGTTTTCACGTTACTTTAGCAATCTTTGATGTTGTCATATTACAGGATTTAATCATCATCATTGATGGTTATTAATATGCTTCTCGAGCTGAAGTATGTTTCAGGATCCTGAGATATGGGAATCCTGAGTATGAAGTTATTTCAAGTTTTCTGAGGAAATCTCCTCAGAATCCTTGAGGTATAAGTAAAGTAAGTATGTGATGGGGGAATCCTCCCATTATCTCGAAAGACCTACAGATATGATCAGAATAAGCATTTATTGGGGGAATCTCCCCAGTATCCTAAAAACAGGTTATCTTAAGTATATCCTGAGGGAATCTCCTCAGGATCCTGGTCATAAGTATAAAACATATACATATTGGGGGAATCTCTCCAGTATCTTGAAGACATTGGATATATAAATCCTAATCTTATTGGTAGCCTTGGTTTCTTTGGCTTCCTTCTTCTTTGAGTATCTTGAATAACTTTTCAAGATTTTGACATTACTTAGGAATTTTACGATTGAAAGTCTGTTTCAGGATCATAGAATATGGGAATTTTGGGAACAGGATTATTTCGGATATATCTTGAGGGAATCTCCTCAGGATTCTGAGAGTATGGATGAAATAAACATATATTGGGATAATCTCTCCTAGTATCCTAAAGATAGAAGATAAATAGAAGATGATAACACACATCAAATGAGAAGGCAGTCTCCCTGCTCCCTTTCTCTCCATCGTCTTTATCGATGGTGAGTTCTCCTCACTACCAAGAACTTATCTTTTCAGATTGTTCAACGAGAATCAAGAGGAGCCTCTGTATGCTCTCTCCCTCTATCTATACATTTATCATTCGAGTTTGAGCCTTGCTCATCAGTAAAGCCCATCTCGTTAGATGGCATTCATTCGATTCACACCACCCTTAGTGTCGTTCAATACACTCTAATGGGTTATCCACGTAAATTACGGAGTGTAACGAATCGAACCAAGCCAATCCACACTTGGGATTAGCTTATCCTGGATAAAAGTTCCACAAGCGGAAATTGGAAGGCTCAAAAAGACTAAGTGGTCAGCATAAACCACTTGAACACCTCCATGGCTAACCGTGTTAGGTTGACCTCATTATTGGCACAACCCAAGTATATATCTCATTGACAGGAATGGGGGCATCCCTTCAGTATCTTGAAGATAGTTGATTTGCAGAGATTTTTGAAGAAACGCCATGATCAAGGTCTTGGAAGTCCATGATGCTTTGGATAAACAAAGAAGCTAAGCCAAGCCATGAGTACAGTTTGGGAGTAACATAGCTTGGTCACGGATTAAACAAAGGATTCAGGTATGTGTATCAATCTTTGAAGTCGTTGTGCTATTTTTCATTGAAATTCGATGAAGACCAGGTAACAGAAGCCATTATTAAGTTTGAAGTCATGCAAATGAGGTATGAAAGGGTTTATGCTTATCAAAAATTCAATCAACGTGGACGTGGTTATCAATTCATGGTAATATCTTGCCTCATTTATTTAATGTTTATTTTTAGAAGTTGTGTCACCATCAGGGTCCTGAAGATAACACAACTTGGGGGCAATTGTTTGGGGCTAAATTTTATAGTTAGGATACAGGATCCTGAAGTCTCTAGTTACTATTGAAAATTATATCTAGGATCATGCATATGTTCAGGATAATGCTAAGACTAAGGATCCTGAGATTCTATGTTTATATGATACAGGTAATCAAGATCTTGGATATATCCAGGATCACACTTGGATCAAGGATCCCGATTATAGATGAGTATTTAGATATATTCAGGATCCTGAGTACTATAGAAATCTTAAATATGCTCAGGATCTCATATATGTTTAGGATCCCGGATATGTTAAGTATCTTGGGATCAGATGTTACTAATGTTTGTTTGTTAGTTTGTGTTCAGGATCTTGGATATTCAGGATCCCGGGTGATCAGGATCCAGGATATATTCGGTATCCTGAGTAAAACGTCACTAATATTTATTTGACCTTTATGTACCTTGACCAAGTCTACCAGGAGTTAAACGTGGGTCAATCATACCTATATTTAAGGATCAAGTCGAGAAGAAGTCAAGAAAAACGTGTAAAAAGGCTAGGTCAAGGTGGGAGACTGGAGGATCCCAGATATTTCGGGAGGATCCCTGATTTTTCGGAAAGTTAGTTATATAGTATTTGCTATAAATTGGAGAAAATATGATCGAATAGGACGACCATGATTCACTCCAAACACTCTGTAACTTCACCATTTCACAATCAAAACACACTTTTAGTTCATCTTCTTCACCGATTCATCACTTTCATCACCAAATACACTTTAGTTCGATCATATTGTGCTCATTCACTGTATTATCCTTAATTTCAGCAATAAAATCAACAAAGGCAAGGAACGATTGTTCCTTCCCGAGGTTTTATGCTGGCGATCTAACAAGATCAAGGGCTTTCCTCGTACATCCGTGTGTCGATTGCATTTATTTCACATTTTATTTGTTTAATTTTCATTTTATTGATCCTTTGATCATAAAACCTGCATTATCTTAGTTTTTACTCATATTTCTGATTAGCATTCACGTTTATCTCACTTGTGGTTACATTTTTATCATAAAATTAGCATTATAAGTCTATTTCATGCATTTTTATCGATTGCGATCATATATTTATTGCATAACTTGCATTATCCTGAAAATACTTTACATTTTACTTAAACTTTTGGAATAATCTTATTTACAAACACTTGTTTTCACCGTTAAACACATTTTAACAAGGATCCACGAATCCAAGGATTCAAGGCATAATTTTCATTCAAAGTTGTCATTTACTCATATAGATAATCATGTAAAAGCGTAATTATCTTGAAAGTCATTTATAGCACCCAACCTCACTTTTCTAAGTTTGATCACTTAATTGCTTAGTGTAATTTTTGACCAAAACAGTTATGTAATAGAATCTCCCGTCATGGACGTGGACTCTAGGAACTGAATTGTTGTAACGGTAAACGATATGTTTTCAAACATTTTACTAATGAAAATGTAATGATTTCAAAACGACTCATGTAGAGGTCATTCGTTGTAACTCTGTGTAATGATACTTGATTAGTCGCGCCCCTTCTTGACTTCCGCTGCATCATAATTTGGGGGTGCGACAAATACAAACCTATTTTAACATTAGTAATTATATTACAAAATTAATTTACCAAATTTAATTCAAAAATTTTCAAATAATGATTTAAACTATGCAAGAGTGAGATCGTGAACAAACTCCATTATATCAACATAGAGAAATTTTTCAGAAACAACAAAAGTTATATATTAATAATAATTTGTAACACCCCAAATTTTAAGGTATTATTTTAATAAATGTAGAAATAAATAATTTAAATTATTATTATTATAAGTTGTATAAATAATAATAACTGTGAATAGTTTTAAGTTTCAGACAATAATAATTGAGGGGAGTAAAATTACTTAAAACATACATATTCACTTACACACATATGTACGCATATACATACTTATCTAAAATATAAGTTAGTTCTGAAAAAGAAGAAGAAGAACATGGGAACAAGAAGAAGGCAGCAAAAATCAGCCCAAAACCTTCAAATTGAAGCTAGATAAACTGAATACAAACACTTCTAATCATCCCAATTAAGGTATAATCATTGTTCTTGCCCTAATTTAACCTAGAAAGTGGGTTTATGGGGGTTTTGAGAAATTAGTGGTTGTAATACGAAATTAGGGCTCGAATATGTTGAATTGATGCTAGTAAAGTCCATTAGTGATTGTTGTTAACCTTATTACAAATTAGAAGTGAAGAATCACAAGTGGGTTTATAGTGATTTTCATGGTTTATGCCAAGTTCTTGTAAATTAGTGTCAACTAAATTAAGATATGACTAAAAGTGTTGTTTTGAAGTTAATATGATGTTTGATTAAGAATTAAAATAGAAGTTCAAGTAATTAAATGTTAGGATTACTTATGATTATGAAAAGATTTGGTTTTTGTTAGTTTGACTAAAAGTCAAATTTGGTCAACCCAAGGGGGTAATGGGATGATGTTGATTGCTAGTTGACTTTGATGATTAGTAGATGCTAAATGTGTTGTTTTATTGCTATGTAACATTTGATAGATGTGAAAGACTTGGAGTCACTTATTGATCACTAAATCGCTTAATTGTCTAAAGTACAAAGGTGTGTGATATGAGGATTAATTAAATGGGTAATGGTGGTGTGATTTCAGATTGCATATGTGCAAGAGGTTCACACAACCAAGTGGAGTTAATTATGATGGTTATTCATGATTGTTACGTTAGTTGTTGTTAATTGTGAATGAAATTGTTGATCAGTGTTGAAAAATATGAAATGAACATTGTAGAGATTAGTTGTTTCCAAATTAGCTAACTTATGTTAGCTACGGTTGTTATCAGATTAGCTAACTTATGTTGGCTACAGTTGTTATCAGATGTTGTAGCACATGTGCTTAGTGGAAAGTTGTAAGCGGATCCGCTCAGTAAGAATAATCTCTACAATTCGCTCAGTAGTTATTTGCTTAAGATAATATGATCATTGTTGATACTTGCTACTTGTTGTTTGAGTTAGTGAATTATTCGTTTAATTGCTTATATGCTCACTAAGCAAATTGCTTACCCATTTAAGTTGTTTAATGTTGTAGGTGCAAGTGGTTCGGTTGAACCAAGTAGTAAACGAGAGGGCAAGACTATTTCAAGAAGATAGCGTGGATTGGAGCTTACTATGTATGGGTTTGGCAAGTTCATTCTCTTTTGAATTATCGTTTTAGATGCCATGTTTGTGTAAATCGCCCATTTTGATACCTTTGGTGAAAACGTTGTTTTTGGTCATGGAAATGAATTAGTCGTGTCTAAATGGTAGAAGTCAAACAATTAGTAGCTTGATAGTAGAATGATGTGAAATGATGAAAGTTTGGAGGTTTATAAAATGGAGATGTTGAAATGGGCAATTTATGTTAAGTAAACGAGTTTTTTTGTTTAACTAGTCAGAATGGTAGTTTGCATGATTTGGTTATGAGTAATTGAGTCAAAAAATGTAGTTGCAAGTTCTGAAAGAAGTTGAATTGGAAGAGTTGGATTTGTGCAACGTTAATTGCAATAAGTGTCCCAAATAGCCACGTTTTGATCTTAGGTCCAAAACCTTCATTTTTTAAAAACTTGAAAAAGTGGCAATTGGGAAGTCTTTATTATGATGTGTGAAACATGCTTGTAAAATTTGGTGGTCTAAATATCAACGAGTTAAAAGTTATGTACGCCCGAAGTTCGGGTTTTGAGCTAAGTTTGATGCAGGCTTCTGTCCAGGTGCAGCAAGATCGCGACGCGATCTGTAATGATCGCTGCACGATTACCCAAGATCGCGACGCTATCAAAAGGTTATCACGTCGATATTGTAGCAGTTTTAAGAATGAACCACCAGCACAAAAATCGAATAAGAAGCATTAATGGGCGAGTGTAGCAGTATTAAAAACTCAATTGGCAGCACTAAAAGTGATTAACAGCACTAACGGATAACTAGCATCACTAACTGATAACTAGCAGCACTAACGGATAACTAGCATCATTAACGGGTGAAACATTAATATGAAACTAGTGTTGTGTTTTCTATTCCCTAACTAGATTAACATATGCAGCGGAAAATAACAATAAATCTAGAGCAACTAGGAAACTAAACCCCAAAGGACCTTGACTTAATAAAGCTATTAACAATAACAAAATAAATAGATAAATGAGAAAATACTAACCTTTGAGAAAACCAATTTCTCACGCGCAGACTACTTGCTTGACCTTTACGCAGACTCCTTGCTCGACCTTCCATACTTTGGAAACAAGTACCCAATATAGAATACCTCTAACGCTTCACACCCAAGAACCAAGAGAAACTCCAAATCCTAAGGTCCTGACTCTAAGTCGTAAAAACTCTTACAAGGATTAGGAATGAGAAAGAGAGAAAGAAATGAACTAAATTCGAATCTGGGATGATTGGAAAGCTTAGGGATGGCCTCTATTTATAGGGAAGAGGATGCCCTTGGGTTTGGTGTCTTGGCCGATGTGGGATTTCTGGATTCGCCATTTAGCCGCCGTTTAAAGCCTTTAGCTGGCGGTTGAAAGTAATCATTTCCCAAGTCAAACACGCGTCGCACCGCCATAAACACTAATCCATTCAGCCGCTGGCTAAATCCTTTAGCCGCTGGTTGAATTTACTTTTCAGAATATTTCTTTTAGTTTCTAATTAATATTCAATTAATAAACTAACTAAATACACTTTATAGTTTCCGTTAATTTCTTTTAGCTTCTAATTGATTTATCAACCATGATAAATTAACAAACTAATTAATTAACTTATAATATTAATTCCAATTAATATTATCTCTCTTTATGTTTCTCTTACTGTTAATTGAGGGCAACCCAAAAAGGACTTCACTTTTAACGATAGTCTTACCAATTAGTTATGACCTTGGACATACCTTGGATACTATTCCAACAGTCTCCCACTTGGACAAGTCATCAACTATTATTGGTCTAAGTCTCTATCCTATTAACTAAGTAGAGAGTGACATCCAATGAAACTGCCGAACTCTGAATCATATCTAGAAACTGCCCTTTAGATAAGTGATCGAATATTCATTTGTTGCAGATATCATATGAAACTGGGACATGGATTTTTCTCAATCTCAATCTCCAGATTCAAGATTATGTTTTCTGATCTCCGATCAATTTGACTATATGGAACTAATGAATTGTACATATCAATTTAGTCCTGGCTTGGCCAAGCACTTTATGAGTCAACATTTAATTATCAGAGGGCCCAGGGATATCGCTTTTCCATTTAGGCAAAAGGAACAAATAAATTTCGCATACATAGTACTAGTCAACTCATCATGTCGTACCTAGCGTATCCTTTATGACTGGTATTTACGCACAGCGTTTGAATAAACTAAAGTATAACAGACTTGAAAAACTAGAAACTCAATGTATCTCCATTTTAAGAATATAAGATATTATCATCTCAGAATTACTCATGATTTCAATCCATGAAGTAATCTCTCTGAGTGCAGGTTTCTCCTACACTTAAATCCCCATTAAGTACTCATGAGTGTTGCAGCAATCTCCATGCAATATCTAATCTCCATAGACAATCTACTAACACTCCATGACAGTCTTAATTCACCACATACTTTCTATAGTGTGATTGACTGAGGAGGTTTGAGTAATTCTAATTACTCTGGAAGTGGTGTCTAAACATGCAAAACTGAAACACAATGACAAACGATAGTAGATGGTTGCACACTCCTTGCAAATAAATAAATCTCCATTATTTTAATCACCAAATCTATTCTAGTTCCCAGCATTGTTTGTAATGTTTCAAAATCAAACTAACAACTAAAACTTTATCGCATAAACCTATGCTCCTAGCATGTTTACTGATCATGTGTCCTTCACACTCATGTGTCCCTTTTGTATATTCCTTTGAACAAAATGGTATTTTCTTTCTTTGTGCTTTGGACTTTCCATTTTCACATAATATTTCAATATGATTCGTACTATTGGAACACCTCCAAGATCTGTAACACCCGCCAAATTATGACTAGTAATTAGTGCCTAATCGTTTGCAATACATGTAATTAGTTCTGTGTTAGGCTAATTAATGTATCCTTATATATGTTGATGAATATATACGAATTACTCGATTTAATTAAATCGTGCGCATTTTAAATCGAATATAATTCGGTACGATTAATACGGACGTTGGTGAGCAATTTTGTTAAATAATATAATATTATTTAATACAAACGATTATATCCGAAAATATTATTTTGATAATATTTCGTAAATATCTCACATTGTACAAACAAACTAAGTTAAGTTTTATAGCTCAAATATAAAACATTTGGTAAAATACTTCAATAAAAATATCGTGTAATAATTCGTATTTTAAAACTTATAATTAATATGTAAAATAAATATTTAACGGTAAACAAACGGGAAAACGAAAACCGCACGGAGCACGGAGACGGAGGCTGAAAAGTGGGACTTCCACCTACAACCTCCACCTCCCTTTCTCTTTCTCTCATTTCTCATCTTTCTTTCTCTTTCTCCTCTCTTCTTTTTCTCTCAACCAAATCACCACCAACACCACACAAATTCACCAAAAACTACCATCAAACGCACTCGGATTTCACTACTACTTTGGAATAAAAGAACCACCTCGACACGATCTATCATCCTATCTTCTCGGAATTTCAATCCGACACTTTGTAAGTTTCCGACAAATCCCGAAATCTCTCGTTTTTAAGTGTTTTTACTTGTTGGTGGTTTGTAACAACTTATAATGTCCATATAAGGGTTGGGTAAAAGTTTTGGACCGAACGGAAACCGAAAAACTCGTTTTCGACACATTTTCCGGCCATCAGACCGTAACGTCGCTTTTGGACCGAGATTTATGCGACGTCAACTTCAACGTCGCAAAACCCCTCGTGACGTCGCATGGTGCGACGTCAGTCACAAAGTCGCATTAAATTGCGACGTCGCATATAGCGACATCAGCCTTAACGTCGCTAATACCTCACCACGTCGCACTTAGCGACGCAAGCCCTTACGTCGCAGAAATCAACAACGTCGCATATATCGACGCCACGTACAACGTCGCATTAAATTGCGAAAGTCGTACATAGCGACGCCATGCTCAAGTCGCAGTCAGGATCTGCGACGTCGCACCAAACGTCGCACAAACCAGAATCTCAAAAACACAGATTTTTACTAAGTGTCGAGACTCGAAATTTATCACTCGATTTTGTCGCACCCCCAAAACACGTGGCAGCGGAAACATGAGTTGTCATGGGGGCGCCGACCAAATCAAATATCATTACACAAAGATTAAAGCAAACGACCTCTAAATGAGACGTTTGAAAACATTACATTCCATAAGTTTAAATTGTTTACAATAGTTGTACAAAACATTTGGAGTTCGCATAATATAAGTTGAATTACAAAGTTACTAAATATAGTAAAATGCAATCTAGATCCTGAGATGTTGAAAAATATGCGACTCGAGTTAAGCTATCCATAGCTTCCTACTGCGGCGGGTTACCTGAGAAATACATACTAAAAGGTCAACATAAAGTTGGTGAGTTCATAGAGTTGTTTAAATGTTGGTATAAAACCCAATAGTATGAAACACGAGTTATGAAACACAAGATTTTAATCGTTGTATCATTCAACAATGATAAGTAAATGTATCGTTAACAAACGATAGGTAAATGTGTTGAGTAAATGTATCGTTAACAAACGATAGGTAAATATGTCATGTAAATGTATCGTTAACAAACGATAAGTAAATATGTAATTGCACGAATGCAAAAAGATGTATCGTTAACAAACGATAAGTAACTATGTAATTGCACGAATGCAAAAAGATGTATACCATTTGCCATGAGCTCATAGTCCGAAGCTTAACAATGTGTGCCGTGCCTCTTTCGAGTACACGATCGTGGGTGCCCCAATGCAAGTGTCTAATCCGGTACACTCGTTATGAACAAATATTAATACGTCCGTTTGACTGGTTAGCGCGACTAACCCGGACGGGGATTGTCAGTCCCAAATAGATCTATTTACCAATATTCACGCTTTAGCAAAACTAACAAACTATGATGTGTAGGGCCTTTGTGGATTAGTGTGTAACTCATGCAATCCGTATAGCGTTGTTTATGGTACTTGTGTTCATAAAGCAGTTGTGTAATTCAAATGTATACAAAGCAGTTGCAAAGCAATTGTATAAAACAGTTGTAGTATGTATTCTCCCCCAAAATAGTTATAAAACTGTAAAAAGAGGGGCTATGAAACTCACCTGAGTCCTAGCAAATAGCAAGCAATATCAATTAGCAAGCAATGTGTGGTCCGAAGTGCAACCTTCTAACGTCCTAAACGTATAAGGTTGTATGAGTAGATGTCTAGAAAGATCATCTATGTAAGTGGAGGGTTAATGTCCACTTAAATCACAATGTAGGTGGAGGGTTAATGTCCACCTAAGGCTAGTTCATCCAACTAGTATGTCCAAATAAGTTGTTCATGTTGTTTATCAAAAACGTGTACGACCCGTTGGTGAAAGTTTGTAATAACAATTCAAAGTATTATTATTATTAAGCTCATCGTGTTGTATACTTCTCGAAGCATATGTGTTTCATATATGAATCTACATCATAAAGGTTTGATCTTTGTAGGTGTTTATTGCTTTTATATATGTCCGAATGTGTTAAGGCTCGGAATTTAGAGTCTAAAATGTGATTTTATGAGAATTAACTAAGGGTTAAAAAGTCAACTCTCAAGGTCAAAAAGTCAACTGAAAAAGGTCAACTCCTAAGTCAAAGTCAACTCGGAAGTCTTCAGTCCGCAAGTCAAACTGAACTCGCAAGTCAAACTGAACTCGCAAGTCAACTGAACTCGCAAGTCAAACTGAACTCGCAAGTCAAACTGAACTCGCAAGTCAAACTGAACTCGCAAGTCAAACTGAACTCGCAAGTCAAACTGAACTCGCAAGTCAACTGAACTCGCAAGTCAAACTGAACTCGCAAGTCAAACTGAACTCGCAAGTCAACTGAACTCGCAAGTCAACTGAACTCGCAAGTCAAACTGAACTCGCAAGTCAAACTGAACTCGCAAGTCAAAGTCAACTCGCAAAGTCAAAAAAAGTCAACTGTTGTGTTTTTGCTTTGTAAACATGGTCAAACGGGCTCGGTTTGACCCGAAATTTTTAGGGAAGTCTTAGATATGTTCAAAGAGTCTCCAGAAATTTTGGTTCGAGTCGGGGTCGTTTCGAGATGTCGGTTTTAAGTTTACACCTTAAACTTCAAGATTTAATGTTTTCGGTTTATGTCGGGTCATTACGCCAACTGATTTCACCTATCTATAGTCCAATTCAAACTTCCAAACTTTTACCAACTGATTTACTAAGTGTCTTGACTAACATATCAAATTTTCAGCTTCTAACAAGTCCATTAACATAGTTAAATAAAGCCGAGTAACAACCGAACACATTTTATCGAAAAACTTCCAGGTCAGTCTTATAAATCGGATCGTAGAGAAAAATGAGTACGTTTCTGGAAAAAGTGTAAAACACGAAAGTTGTAGATCTTTTCGATACGCAAATTTTAAAAAAAAATTCGACCTCTAAATCTTAACAGATGATTTTATACGAATATTTTCGTGAACTGTCGATTTTTAGGCAGATTTCATGCATGTTCTTGTTTGAGTTATAAAAACGATTTTTATCAATGGTTTTGGACATAATCATGATAGATGAACTAAATAGCATCTAAATAAGTGGTATTAAAGCAAGATAAGTGAAAGGTTCATGATTCTTACAAAGAGATGATGAATGAAGAAGGAGAAGTTCTTGTAGCTTGTAATTCTTGAAAGACACTAGCAAGTGGTTGTGGATCTTTGTGGTGGTTGATGGTGGATTTTGGTGGTGATATGATGGTGATGCTACTGATTTTTCTTGGGAGAGAGAGTAGTAGAGAGAAAAGTGGAGAAGAGATCTTTGGAGTGTTGGTGAATAATGAGGTTGCATGGTGGTGTAGTGAGCTAATAACCAAAGAAAGAAATCATGAGTTTGCATGAAAGGTGAGAGGGGATTTAGGGTGGTGGCACATGGGCCGGCCCCCATGGTGACCCCACAAGGGTATTTTGGTCATTTTACATTTCTAGCTTAATTCGTTGCGTTTTTCGTTCATTTACCCGATTGTTTAAACGTTTATTCGTACGTTAAATGTTTAGTTGACGTTTTTATTTAACGATTTGAGTTTCGATATTTCTACTTGAAATATTTAATATAGTACTTGGAAACACTTATAAAAATGTTTCGTTAAATTATTGGCCTCGATTTGCGTGCACGTTCTACGACGGTTTAATCGCGTAACGTTATTTTGAGTCGTTTAGATTAACGATATAATTTGGATAAATTTCCATTGAAGTATTATTTAAAATACTTAATTTAGGTTGTCAATTTAATTATTGACGTTCGTTTGGTTGTCGAAATAAATTCGCGCGTTATCGTTGCGTTTGAGACGTTTTAACCGAAACGTCTAGGTTTTTCGAGTATTATTTTAGCAAAATAATAGATAATGATAAACAACTTCTAAAATAGATTAAAGTTATTTATAGAAATGTTTTCACCAACGTCGTATTTAAATTGTGTCGGACTCCATCCGATAATAAAGTGTACGATTTAAACAAATCGCAAATGTGTGCAAATATAATAACATATATTAATACACATAATGATACACATAATTCACCCTAATTACATGTATTAGCACAATGATTAGGAACTAACAGTAGCCCTAATTGGTCGGGTGTCACATTCTCCCCCTGTTAGGAGAATTTCGTCCCGAAATTAGCTTGTTGCCGTGGTCTGAGGGGCATCTAAGAATAGATGTGGATGTTTTAGTCGCATTTGGTCTTCCCGTTCCCAAGTGAATTCAGGACCGCGCCTAGAATTCCACCGGACTTTAACGATGGGAATACGACTATGTTTCAATCGTTTGACCTCACGGTCCATGATTTCTATCGGTTCCTCTACAAAGTGGAGTTTATCGTCGATATGGATTTCGTCGAGAGGAACAACAAGTGTCTCATCAGACAGACATTTCTTTAGGTTAGAAATGTGAAAAGTATTGTGCACGCTACTGAGTTGAGGGGGTAGCTGCAGTCGATATGCCACCGGACCAATTCTTTCAAGAATTTCAAAAGGTCCGATGTACCTAGGGTTTAGTTTGCCGCGTTTACCAAAACGAATGACACCTTTCCAAGGTGATACTTTCAAGAGTACTCGGTCCCCAACCTGGAACTCGAGTGGTTTGCGTCTCACGTCAGCATAACTTTTCTGACGATCACGGGCGGCTTTCAGCCGGTTTTGAATGGTCACGATTTTCTCGGTCGTTTCATGGATGATTTCAGGACCAGTGAGTTGGCTATCGCCGATTTCGGTCCAACAAATGGGTGATCGGCACTTTCTCCCATAAAGTGCCTCAAAAGGTGCAGCATCAATGCTGGTGTGGTAACTGTTGTTGTAGGAAAACTCACACAAAGGTAGGTGGTTTTCCCATGTGTTTCCGAAGTCGATTACACATGCTCGAAGCATATCTTCAAGAGTTTGAATGGTCCGTTCACTCTGACCATCGGTTTGCGGATGATAAGCAGTACTCAAATCAAGGCGAGTACCAAGGGCTTTCTGAAGTGTTTGCCAAAATCGAGAGGTGAAGCGGCTATCTCTATCGGAGATGATCGAGATGGGTATGCCGTGTCGTGCTACAACCTCTTTGATGTAGATGCGAGCCAATCGCTCCATCTTGTCGTTTTCTTTGATGGCTAGGAAATGGGCGGATTTTGTGAGACGATCTACGATCACCCAAATGGTATCGCAACCGCTCGGTGTTTTTGGTAGCTTGTTGATGAAGTCCATGGTTATGTTTTCCCATTTCCATTGAGGTATCTCGGGTTGTTGGAGTAACCCAGAAGGTTTCTGGTATTCGGCCTTAACCTTGGCACAGGTTAGACACTTACTAACATACGTGGCTATATCAGCTTTCATGTTGGGCCACCAATACCGTTGTTTGACGTCATGATACATCTTGTCAGAACCAGGATGTATGGAGTACCGGGATTTGTGAGCTTCGTCCATGACCAATTCTCGTAGGTTCCCAAAGTTAGGTAACCAAATTCGGTTGGAGAAGTATCGGGTTCCATCGGATTTGATTTCGAATTGTTTTTCCATGCCTCGCAAGGCCTCATTTTTGATATTTTTCTCGTTGAGTGCTTCGAGTTGAGTGGAATGAATTTGAGCAATAAGATCGTTGTGGATGGTTAAACCAAGGGCTCGAACTCGAAGGGGTTTCACTCGTTCTTTACGGCTTAGGGCATCGGCAACAACGTTAGCCTTACCCGGGTGGTATCGGATTTCACAGTCGTAGTCACTAAGTAACTCGACCCAACGACGTTGTCTCATGTTTAGGTCCTTCTGATCAAAGATATGTTGAAGGCTTTTGTGGTCAGTGAAGATAGTGCACTTGGTACCATATAGGAAGTGTCTCCAAATTTTGAGCGCAAAAACAACGGCTCCTAATTCGAGATCGTGAGTGGTATAGTTTTTCTCATGGATTTTCAGTTGCCGGGAGGCGTAAGCGATGACTTTATCACGTTGCATTAACACACAACCTAGTCCTTGATGTGAGGCGTCGCAGTAAACTACGAAATCATCTGTGCCTTCGGGTAAGGACAGGATTGGTGCACTGCAGAGTTTCTGTTTAAGGAGTTGAAAAGCCGACTCCTGTTTGTCGGTCCCGTCGAATTTCTTGTCTTTCTGAGTCAAGGAGGTTAATGGTCGAGCAATTCGGGAAAAGTTCTCGATGAATCGCCGGTAATACCCAGCGAGACCTAAGAATTGTCGGACCTCGGTTGGAGTAGTTGGTGCTTTCCAGCACTTGATGGCCTCGATTTTTGCTGGATCAACACGTATCCCTTGGCTGTCAACGACATGCCCTAGGAACTGTACTGTTCGCATCCAGAACTCACACTTGGAGTACTTGGCGTATAGCTCCTCGTGTTTGAGTAATTCCAAGATAGTTTTCAGGTGTTGGCCATGTTCTGTTTCGTGTAGATTAGAATGTCGTCAATGAATACAATGACAAACTTATCTAGATATGGTTTGCACACCCGATTCATAAGATCCATGAATACAGCCGGTGCGTTAGTTAGACCAAAAGGCATCACTTGAAATTCGTAATGCCCGTAGCGGGTTCGGAAAGCGGTTTTCGGGATGTCGGCGTCTCGAACGCGAAGTTGGTGATAACCAGACCGAAGGTCGATCTTTGAGTAAAAGCTCGAACCTTGAAGTTGGTCAAACAGGTCGTCGATTCTAGGAAGTGGGTATCGGTTTTTGATAGTGAGTTTGTTTAGTTCACGGTAATCGATACACATGCGGAAGGATCCATCCTTCTTTTAACGAATAGGACCGGAGCTCCCCAAGGTGAGGAACTTGGTCGAATAAATCCCTTGTCCAGGAGTTCCTGTAATTGGGTGGATAACTCCTGCAACTCGGATGGGGCTAATCTGTATGGGGCTCGTGCCACGGGTGCAGCACCGGGCACAAGGTCGATTTGGAACTCGACTTGTCTAGGCGGGGGAAGGCCTGGCAAGTCTTCGGGAAAGACTTCAGGAAAGTCTCGTACAATGGGTACATCTTCGAGTCGCTTTTCAGCCGACTTCTTTTCGGTTACATGAGCAAGGATTGCTGGGTAGCCTTTCCTCAGGTACTTTTGGGTTTTCATACACGAGATGATGTTTAAGTTTCGCCTACCAGTCTCCCCCTGTATGATCAAGGTTCTACCGGTAGCGAGAGGTATACGTACAATCTTTTCAAAACAGACAATTTCAGCATGATGCTTGGACAACCAGTCCATGCCTACGATGACATCGAAGCTCCCGATTTCAACAGGGATAAGGTCTATGGGAAACAATTCATTGGCGAGGTTTAAAGTGCAATTAGGTATCACACTATCGGCCTCGATCAGTTTGCCGTTAGCTAACTCTACAGTGTACTTAGCATCTAGGGCAATGGGTGTTATGTTGAGATGTGAAATGAATTCATCAGATATGAAGCTTTTATCAGCTCCGGTATCAAACAAAACAGTAACGGTTAAATCATTGAGGAGAAACATACCGGTTACCACATTGGGATCCTGGCGGGCTTCTCCTGCGTTGATGACGAAAGCGCGACCGCGGGGGTTGTTGTTATTGTTGTTGTTTCTGTTGGCGTTGTTGTTGCGTTTCGGGCAGGTGTTTCTAAAATGGGCAGTGCTGCCACACTCGAAACAAGCTTTTGGTGCGTTGGGTTGGTTGTTTGGGTTGGCATTTGTGGGTTGAGTTCGGCAATCTTTGGTTAGATGTCCGTAGCGTTTGCAGTTACCGCATTGGTTACCACACGGACCATCATGGTGTCGATTGCAAGAGGAACAGTAAGGTTTCTTTCCTACGTATGCTTTCTTATCCCCAGATCCTGAACCAGAAGTGTAGGCCTTTACAGTCTCGGCCTTTTTGTTGGTTTGTTGTTGGTTGCTGTTGTTCCCAGACCATTTTCTTTTGTTGTCCCCTGTGGTTTTCACGGTGGGTGCCCCACGGCGGACAATTTGAGCCATAAGCTCGTGTGCCATGCGGACGGCACTCTGGATGGTCCCGGGTTTGGAAGAGATGACATTGCCTTGGATGGAATCAGGTAGTCCCCAAATGTATCTTTCGACACGTTTGGATTCAGGGTCCACCATAGATGGACAAAGAAGAGCAAGCTGGTGAAATCTGGTTGTGTAGCCAGTAATATCATTTCCTTGAACTGTGAGGTTCCAGAATTCATGTTCGAGCTGTTGGAGTTGCTCGCGCGGACAGTATTCTTCCCTCAACAAGTTCTTAAGTTCGTCCCAAGATATTTGATAAGCAGCATCAATACCCTGAGTTTGGGCGTATGTGTTCCAGAAAGTGAGTGCACCCTCAGCTAGGGTGTAGGTAGAGAATTTGACCTTGTTCTCTTCTTGGCAGTTACTTATTCGGAAAACAGACTCCATTTTCTCAATCCATCTCATGAGACCGACGGCTCCTTCGGTTCCTTTGAAATGGAGAGGTTTACAATTCATGAAATCTTTGTGGGTGCAGGGCTTTGGCACAGGTGGGTTGTTGCCTGTCCCTCCAGGGTTTCCTTGGTTCGGATTGGGATTGTTTCTGGCAGCTTCTAGAGCTGCTTGGACCCTCTGATTGACGAGTTGCTCGATGTCAGCGGAGTTCATTTGACGTTTTGGTGCCATGATTCTGAGATAAAGAGAATACGAGGTACATAAGATTTCAGTGAGTAAGATCTTAAAATCTTTGCAGGTGTACACAAGAAAATAAAACAAGTATGTACAGCAAGATATTCAATAAAACAAGGAAGCAAATTTTTATAACCACACCGAGGCGCAAGTTTAAACGGTTACAAAATTTAGGAATTTCACAAAACATGCCGGGAATTGTTACTACCGGCCTTATTACTAGAGTTTACAAAAGACAACATAAGATAGATTAGTCGGGCATATCCCGCCTCGATAGGTTACAAGATAAAGATCAAACTAGTTCTAACGCAAGTTTATTCGTTCCATTAGTGTGACAAGTCGGTCCACGTTTCTTGCAAGTCTACCAGCTTGTCGGGCGTTATCCTCAGCCAAGGTTAATCGTTGCTCTAGTACTCGGGTGTACTCTTCAGCTTCCCGTGAACGTTGTTCACATTCTTCTAACCTTGCTTGAAGAAGGTCAACCGCGCCTCTGTCGTCAATGACGTGTTGGTGCATCATTTCTAGAGTGTTTGTCATGTTTTCTTGGTCTTGAAACAGTTGTGCAATGCGGTCATGTGATTGGCGCAGCCAGTACATTTGCACTATGTATTGTTCTCGTTCCAGGTTTTCAAGTCTTGCCTCATGGCGGTGAAGTCGAGCAGCTAACACGGGTACAGTGTGGTGTATTGGTTCCTGGGTGTATAGAGAGATGTCCATGGAATCATCGAAAACCTCCATGTTTTCCTCAGACCTCCAAGTATTTAGAGTTGTGGGTAGCCAGTCCCATCTACGAGGGTATGATGGACGGCGGGTGGTATTAGCAATGGAGTTTGAGTAAGGGTTGGCTCGAGATGATCTGGTACCCCTTGGGTGAGTACGTAACACTCGGGCTTCGCCAGTGATGTAGTGAAGTCGTTCAGGAGAGTTTGGTGCTGAAGACATAGTAACGATTTCCTCAGTAGCGGGTCGTGTTTGGGCTTCGTTCTCAGAGTTGGGAGACGTAGCGGTGGGAGTGGTTGCCATTTTCTGTGGCAAGGAGTTTTAGTATACGTAAGGTTAAGGTTATATAGATACAATGACCTAGCACATAAGCACGTATAAGGTTGGTCCCGTTCTATCCTCGGTCAAAGCCTTCTAATGCATTCCCATCCACCATAACCATTTCAGGTCTTGCATCGATTCTTGTTTAATTGTACATAGTTGATCAAGCTATGTTAAATTAAATTCAAATGATGCAATTGCTGAACCAGTCATAACAAATGAGGAATACTAACCTAACGGTTATAGTCTAGGTCACTAATGCAATCCTAGTTCGCTATAACCTTAGGCTCTGATACCAATCTGTCGCACCCCCAAAACGCGTGGCAGCGGAAACATGAGTTGTCATGGGGGCGCCGACCAAATCAAATATCATTACACAAAGATTAAAGCAAACGACCTCTAAATGAGACGTTTGAAAACATTACATTCCATAAGTTTAAATTGTTTACAATAGTTGTACAAAACATTTGGAGTTCGCATAATATAAGTTGAATTACAAAGTTACTAAATATAGTAAAATGCAATCTAGATCCTGAGATGTTGAAAAATATGCGACTCGAGTTAAGCTATCCATAGCTTCCTACTGCGGCGGGTTACCTGAGAAATACATACTAAAAGGTCAACATAAAGTTGGTGAGTTCATAGAGTTGTTTAAATGTTGGTATAAAACCCAATAGTATGAAACACGAGTTATGAAACACAAGATTTTAATCGTTGTATCATTCAACAATGATAAGTAAATGTATCGTTAACAAACGATAGGTAAATGTGTTGAGTAAATGTATCGTTAACAAACGATAGGTAAATATGTCATGTAAATGTATCGTTAACAAACGATAAGTAAATATGTAATTGCACGAATGCAAAAAGATGTATCGTTAACAAACGATAAGTAACTATGTAATTGCACGAATGCAAAAAGATGTATACCATTTGCCATGAGCTCATAGTCCGAAGCTTAACAATGTGTGCCGTGCCTCTTTCGAGTACACGATCGTGGGTGCCCCAATGCAAGTGTCTAATCCGGTACACTCGTTATGAACAAATATTAATACGTCCGTTTGACTGGTTAGCGCGACTAACCCGGACGGGGATTGTCAGTCCCAAATAGATCTATTTACCAATATTCACGCTTTAGCAAAACTAACAAACTATGATGTGTAGGGCCTTTGTGGATTAGTGTGTAACTCATGCAATCCGTATAGCGTTGTTTATGGTACTTGTGTTCATAAAGCAGTTGTGTAATTCAAATGTATACAAAGCAGTTGCAAAGCAATTGTATAAAACAGTTGTAGTATGTATTCTCCCCCAAAATAGTTATAAAACTGTAAAAAGAGGGGCTATGAAACTCACCTGAGTCCTAGCAAATAGCAAGCAATATCAATTAGCAAGCAATGTGTGGTCCGAAGTGCAACCTTCTAACGTCCTAAACGTATAAGGTTGTATGAGTAGATGTCTAGAAAGATCATCTATGTAAGTGGAGGGTTAATGTCCACTTAAATCACAATGTAGGTGGAGGGTTAATGTCCACCTAAGGCTAGTTCATCCAACTAGTATGTCCAAATAAGTTGTTCATGTTGTTTATCAAAAACGTGTACGACCCGTTGGTGAAAGTTTGTAATAACAATTCAAAGTATTATTATTATTAAGCTCATCGTGTTGTATACTTCTCGAAGCATATGTGTTTCATATATGAATCTACATCATAAAGGTTTGATCTTTGTAGGTGTTTATTGCTTTTATATATGTCCGAATGTGTTAAGGCTCGGAATTTAGAGTCTAAAATGTGATTTTATGAGAATTAACTAAGGGTTAAAAAGTCAACTCTCAAGGTCAAAAAGTCAACTGAAAAAGGTCAACTCCTAAGTCAAAGTCAACTCGGAAGTCTTCAGTCCGCAAGTCAAACTGAACTCGCAAGTCAAACTGAACTCGCAAGTCAACTGAACTCGCAAGTCAAACTGAACTCGCAAGTCAAACTGAACTCGCAAGTCAAACTGAACTCGCAAGTCAAACTGAACTCGCAAGTCAAACTGAACTCGCAAGTCAACTGAACTCGCAAGTCAAACTGAACTCGCAAGTCAAACTGAACTCGCAAGTCAACTGAACTCGCAAGTCAACTGAACTCGCAAGTCAAACTGAACTCGCAAGTCAAACTGAACTCGCAAGTCAAAGTCAACTCGCAAAGTCAAAAAAAGTCAACTGTTGTGTTTTTGCTTTGTAAACATGGTCAAACGGGCTCGGTTTGACCCGAAATTTTTAGGGAAGTCTTAGATATGTTCAAAGAGTCTCCAGAAATTTTGGTTCGAGTCGGGGTCGTTTCGAGATGTCGGTTTTAAGTTTACACCTTAAACTTCAAGATTTAATGTTTTCGGTTTATGTCGGGTCATTACGCCAACTGATTTCACCTATCTATAGTCCAATTCAAACTTCCAAACTTTTACCAACTGATTTACTAAGTGTCTTGACTAACATATCAAATTTTCAGCTTCTAACAAGTCCATTAACATAGTTAAATAAAGCCGAGTAACAACCGAACACATTTTATCGAAAAACTTCCAGGTCAGTCTTATAAATCGGATCGTAGAGAAAAATGAGTACGTTTCTGGAAAAAGTGTAAAACACGAAAGTTGTAGATCTTTTCGATACGCAAATTTTAAAAAAAAATTCGACCTCTAAATCTTAACAGATGATTTTATACGAATATTTTCGTGAACTGTCGATTTTTAGGCAGATTTCATGCATGTTCTTGTTTGAGTTATAAAAACGATTTTTATCAATGGTTTTGGACATAATCATGATAGATGAACTAAATAGCATCTAAATAAGTGGTATTAAAGCAAGATAAGTGAAAGGTTCATGATTCTTACAAAGAGATGATGAATGAAGAAGGAGAAGTTCTTGTAGCTTGTAATTCTTGAAAGACACTAGCAAGTGGTTGTGGATCTTTGTGGTGGTTGATGGTGGATTTTGGTGGTGATATGATGGTGATGCTACTGATTTTTCTTGGGAGAGAGAGTAGTAGAGAGAAAAGTGGAGAAGAGATCTTTGGAGTGTTGGTGAATAATGAGGTTGCATGGTGGTGTAGTGAGCTAATAACCAAAGAAAGAAATCATGAGTTTGCATGAAAGGTGAGAGGGGATTTAGGGTGGTGGCACATGGGCCGGCCCCCATGGTGACCCCACAAGGGTATTTTGGTCATTTTACATTTCTAGCTTAATTCGTTGCGTTTTTCGTTCATTTACCCGATTGTTTAAACGTTTATTCGTACGTTAAATGTTTAGTTGACGTTTTTATTTAACGATTTGAGTTTCGATATTTCTACTTGAAATATTTAATATAGTACTTGGAAACACTTATAAAAATGTTTCGTTAAATTATTGGCCTCGATTTGCGTGCACGTTCTACGACGGTTTAATCGCGTAACGTTATTTTGAGTCGTTTAGATTAACGATATAATTTGGATAAATTTCCATTGAAGTATTATTTAAAATACTTAATTTAGGTTGTCAATTTAATTATTGACGTTCGTTTGGTTGTCGAAATAAATTCGCGCGTTATCGTTGCGTTTGAGACGTTTTAACCGAAACGTCTAGGTTTTTCGAGTATTATTTTAGCAAAATAATAGATAATGATAAACAACTTCTAAAATAGATTAAAGTTATTTATAGAAATGTTTTCACCAACGTCGTATTTAAATTGTGTCGGACTCCATCCGATAATAAAGTGTACGATTTAAACAAATCGCAAATGTGTGCAAATATAATAACATATATTAATACACATAATGATACACATAATTCACCCTAATTACATGTATTAGCACAATGATTAGGAACTAACAGTAGCCCTAATTGGTCGGGTGTCACAGATTTTACCAAAATTAAGATCCCAGATGCGTTTTTCACCAAAGCAATATAGTAGAAATAAAAATTTTTCGAGCTGACCTGGCATCTCGACCCCAGCCAGGGGCCAGCCCCTTGGACCCCGCTAGGGGCGCTGCCCCCGGACCCCCGTACTTAGATTCCGTAAGCACATTTCTCACCAAGTGTCAAACTTGTACGACTTCAAAACGCTTATATGATACAACTTTTCAAACATAATGGAATATACTTTTCAAGTATAACACTTCGAAATCAATGTGATAACATCAAGACTATTATCACAATTAATCACCAACGGGCTGTACATATTTTCAAACATTCGAATCAATCAACCAAATGTAATTTGGACATTCTAGTTGGACAGACAACTACAAGGTAGTTTTGATAGATACCTACTCACATTTATAACCATCGTGTGTCGTGGACACCCTCAGGTTACAAGTCTTTGGACTTCATTACTCGGCTAATCAATCAAAGTTTATTAAGTTAAACTCGTTAGATTCAGGTGAGTCTCATAGCCCCTCTTTTTACTGTTTTACTCAGGGGTGTGATACGATGCTTATTTTTAACATGTGAACGCAAGTACAACTTTTTATATACTACATGAGTTTTACACACTAATCATTTAAAGTCCTCCGTCAGCATAGTTGTTAATACGTTGTAGCGTGAATATTAGTATATGGTACCATATAGGATTGACCCTCCTCGTCCGGGTTAGCAAGCACTAATCGGGTAAACGGACGTACTAATATTTGGGAAGACGAGTGTTGATTAGGCACTCGTGGAGGCACCTCGCCCGGAATTCTCTATAGGGGACCCGGCCCTCGAGTTAAGCTCAACTATGTGCTCATGGCTGTATACATATACATTATCAATTGCTGGATGCAATTCAATTATTTAAATCTTGCGGTTCATACTATATTAACTGATTTCAAACCTGTGAGCTCACCAGCTTTAGCTGACCCATTTTAGCATGTATCGCAGGTACTAAGCAGTAGGTTTGGACTGCATCAGGGAATCAATAGCTCGAGTCAGCATGCAAACAATTGAGATTTTCTTGCATTAGTATATTTTGTACAAGTACTTATGTACTGAAATCTCTCATTTAATCGAACACGAGCTATGTATTGGCTGTAAATGTTGTAAACATTTTAATATCAATATATTTTGTTAAAACGACGCATATAGAGTCCTTTGCTATATATCTTGTGCTTTGATTATTGATTAGTGACACCCAAATAGTGCTTCCGCAAAACATTAAATTTGGGGGTGTTACTGATTGGTATCAGAGCCTAAGGTTATAGTGAACTAGGTTGCATTTAGTGGGCCTAGACTATGACCATTAGGCAGTATTTTCTTATTAGGCATGACTGGTTCATGAATTACAGCATACGACTTTAATTTAACATAGCCTGATCAACTATGTACTATTAAGGAAAGATGATGTGAGGTCTGAAACGGTTATGTTGAACAGGAATACACTAGTTGACTTTGACCTCGAGAGAACCGGGACTTAAACTTGTCTGTGCTAGACACGCAATAGGCTATGTTATATAAGTATTATATGAATATAAGCCTCACTCCTACTAACGCTTTGTCTCAGAAATGGCAAACACACCGCCCAATTCATCGCTCTCTCAACCCAGATCTCAGAACCCACGGGTAGCCCGAAGGAAAGCCAGATTGCCTCGAGCTGGCCCGTACCCCACTCACTTCACCTTGCCGGCCTTAGCTGCTAGGGTGAACCAACACGAGCAGCGACTTCGCTCCATGGATGTCGTGTTGCAGGAAACGAACGAAAACTGGAGACTTACATCCTTCGAACGCATCGAACAAGTCTCCGATGACCTTGAAACCACAAACAACAATATGGATGTCCTTCGCAACCAAGTAGTAGAAATAAGCGTGGAAAATGTCCTTCTGCGACAAAGCATGGAAGAATGTGAACAGCGCTCACGGGAAGAAGAAGAGTATGCCCGTGGATTAACCCAACGACTAGCACTAGCAGAAGATAACGCCCGACAAGCCAGCAGACTTGCAAATACTGTAGACCGTCTTGTCACGATGATGGAACAATTCAATCTGCGTCAAGACTAGTGTAGATCTTGCCTTGTAATCTATCTTGTAACCTAGTAACTACCTAAACGCTACACTAGTAGTTCGGTCGGAAGTAACAATTCCCGACACCTTTTGTAATAAACCCACGGATGTAACTTTTGAACTCGTATTATCTATCGAATGTCACTACTGTTTCAACTCATATTACTTATCGTTCTATATTGATGTTGTGTATTACCACTTACGTACATAAACGTCTGTGACAACCTTTATCATCATACGAAAATCTCACAAATTTTATTTCTTTTATTTGAAAAATCATGCCGCCGAAGACGAGACCATTCTCTGATGCTCAGCTTGCATCACTCATATCCCATGCTGTGACAGAAGCATTGGCCCGTAATTCCTCATTGAACTCCGGAAGAAACAGCGACACTGCTGAAACTGCTGCTGCTGCCACAAAGCCTTGTTCCTACAAGGACTTCCAAAGCTGCAAACCCTCAAGCTTCAAGGGTACTGAGGGAGCCATCGGACTAATCAGATGGTTCGAAAAGATGGAGACCGTTTTCCGCGTCAGCAAATGCGCGGAGGGCGACAAAGTTAACTTCGCTACCTGCTCCCTCGAGGATGATGCCCACTCTTGGTGGAACTCATATTCCCAGTCAGTGGGTGCTGACACTGCCTACCTGCTTCGCCAAGCTCTTGACCGCATATCACAACTTCAGCGAGAACAAGAAGATACTAGCCTCTCTGTAAGCATAATTCAGGATTCAATGACCGCCGAATTAGGTGCGGACGAACTCGTAAGAAACCGACTAGAGGAATGTGAACAGCGTCACAGGAGACTGAGGATCACTCCCGAGCACTAGTACAACGACTGACCTTGGTCGAAGACAACGCCAGGCAAGCCAAAAGACTAGCAGAAACCGTTGACCGCCTTGTCGCGCTGATGGAACAGATTAATCTGCATCAAGATTAGATCAGTCTGTAACTTGTAACCAGTTAATTTCTTAATTAGGACCTATGTAATTCAACCGGATGTAACAATTCCCGGTACTTTTGTACTACTATTACTCTGTAATCTTTTGGGAAACCCGTACCTTGTATCCAACTTGTTTATCTAAATGAAATGTGAATGTCACTTCGTACTGTTATCGTGTATCTCATCATTCACACTTGTGACATATCATAATTTCATGCAAATATCTTATCCCTCTTTCTTTGTTCTTTTCTTGTTCAGCATCATGCCTCCTCGCCGGCAAATCACCCTCAATGAAGCCGAAATTGCGGGTCTGATTGCCCGTAGTGTTGACCAAGCCCTAGCTACCCGAACATCAACTCCTGGTAGCGAAGATACAGCTACCAATGGACCACAACCCAAACCCTGTTCTTACAAAGACTTCCAGAACTGCAAACCTCTGAACTTTGCAGGTACTGAGGGAGCTATCGGTCTAGTACGCTGGATCGAGAAAGTCGAATCTGTGTTTCTTATCTGTAACTGTGCGGAGGGAGACAAGGTTAAGTTCTCCATTAGTACTTTCACTGACACCACTCTCACCTGGTGGAACACCTATGCCCAGACTGTAGGTATTGCGAATGCTTACAAGCTTCCGTGGGAGGAGCTGAAGGAGATGTTGAGGGGTGAGTACTGCCCCAGGGATGAACTGAAGCAACTGGAGTTGGAATTCTGGAACCACAAGATGCAAGGTGATGATATCACCGTGTACACCAACCGTTTCCACCAACTGGCACTTCTGTGCCCATCCATGGTCGACCCTGAATACAAGAGGATCGAGAAATATGTCGATTGACTTCCTGACAGACTACAAGACTTGGTGACATCATCCAAACCGGGTACGATTCAAAGCGCCATCCGTATGGCCCACGAGCTAACGGCAAATTCTGTCCGCCGTGGCACAACTTCTACCCCATCTGCAAACACCAAACGCAAATGGGAAGGAAACCCCAACTCATCCAACCAACTCACCAACAAAAAGCCTGAGTCTGTTAAGGCTTATTCATCGGGAACTACAGAAAAGAAAGGGTACGGCGGGAACAAACCCTACTGTCCTAAATGCAATCGTCACCACGACGGTTCCTGCCCTTGCACCAACTGCAAACGGTTCGGGCACCTAGCCAAGGATTGCCGAGCCATCATTCCTACCCCCAACACCAATGCACCAAAGACCTGCTTTGGGTGCGGAAATTCTGGGCATTTCAAGAACAACTGCCCCAAGCTAAAGAACAACAACAACAACAACCGCAACAACAACACTCGGAGCAGAGCCTTCGTGATCAACTCAGGGGACGCCCGTCAAGACCCGAATGTGGTCTCGGGTATGTTCTTCCTCAACAACTTATCTGCTTCTATTCTATTTGATACTGGTGCTGATAGGAGCTATATTTCTGATGAGTTTTGCCCACTACTTGACATCACTCCCGTGGCCTTAGATGTTAAGTACACCGTAGAACTTGCAAATGGTAGACTCATAGAAACCGATAGTGTGATACCTAATTGCACTTTAAACCTAGCCGAATAAATCTTCTCAATCGATCTGATGCCTGTTGAACTAGGAAGTTTCGACGTCATCGTGGGAATGGACTGGTTGTCCAAGCATCGGGCCGAAATTGTTTGTTATGATAAGATCGTCCGCATCCCTCTCGCCGTCGGTAGAACCTTGATCATACAAGGGGAGACCGGTGGGTCGAGACTAAATATAATCTTCTGTTTAAAAACCTGAAAATTTCTGAGAAAAGGTTATCCAGCGATTCTCGCACACATCACGGAGAAAAAGTCAGAGAAGAAGCGACTTGAAGATGTGCCAATCGTTAGAGACTTTCCCGAAGTCTTTCCAGAATAACTACCTGGTTTACCTCCACCTAGACAGGTTGAGTTCTCGATTGATCTCGTGCCGGGTGCCGCACCGGCGGCCCGAGCACCGTACCGCCTAGCCCCATCCGAGCTTCAGGAGCTGTCCACTCAGTTACAGGAACTCCTGGATAGAGGATTCATCAGACCGAGTTCTTCACCTTGGGGAGCTCCGGTCTTATTTGTCAAAAAGAAAGACGGTTCATTTCGAATGTGTATTGACTACCGAGAGTTGAACAAACTAACCGTCAAGAACCGATATCCACTCCCTCGAATCGACGATCTGTTCGATCAACTTCAAGGATCAAGCTGTTATTCAAAGATTGATCTTCGATCAGGTTATCACCAATTACGTGTTCGCGATACCGACATCCCAAAAACCGCATTCAGAACCCGTTATGGGCATTATGAATTCCAAGTGATGCCATTCGGTCTAACCAACGCACCGGCTGTATTCATGGACCTTATGAATCGGGTGTGTAAACCTTATCTTGACAAGTTTGTCATTATCTTCATCGATGACATCCTTATATACTCACGAAACGAACAAAAACACGCACAACATCTCAGAACCATCCTAGAACTACTTAGACACGAGGAGCTTTACGCCAAATTCTCTAAGTGTGAGTTCTGGATAAAAACCGTTCAATTCCTTGGACACGTGATTGATAGTCAGGGAATTCATGTAGATCCATCAAAGATCGAGGCCATCAAGAACTGGCAAGCGCCAACCACTCCAACCGAGGTACGCCAATTCTTAGGATTGACCGGTTATTACCGTCGGTTCATTGAAAACTTCTCAAAAATAGCCATACCACTCACGACACTGACTCAAAAGGATAAAAAGTTCGACTAGACCGATAAACAAGAGTCGGCATTTCAGCTGTTGAAACTCAAGCTTTGCAGTGCACCCATCCTATCTCTACCCGAAGGCACCGATGACTTCGTGGTATACTGCGATGCTTCTCACCAAGGTCTCGGTTGCGTGCTAATGCAACGAGACAAGGTCATTGCTTACACCTCCCGACAACTTAAAGTTCACGAGAAAAACTACACAACTCACGACCTCGAGCTAGGGGCCGTGGTATTCGCCCTAAAAATCTGGAGACATTATCTTTATGGTACCCGCAGCACTGTATTCACCGACCACAAAAGTCTCCAACATATTTTCGACCAGAAAGATCTTAACATGAGACAACGTAGATGGGTCGAATTACTCACCGATTATGACTGTGAGATCAAATATCATCCGGGCAAAGCAAACGTGGTTGCTGATGCTCTCAGTCGTAAGGAACGAACAAAACCACTTCGAGTCCGAGCACTCAGTATTACCATTCATAACGATCTCACCACCCAAATCCACATCGCCCAACTCGAAGCCCTGAAACCCGATAACTTCAAGAGCGAAGCCCTGCGAGGCATGGATAGGCAATTCGAAACCAAACCTAACGGAGTTAAGTATTTCTCAAACCGAATCTGGTTGCCTAATTTAGGAATCCTGCGGGACTTGGTGATGGATTAAGCTCACAAGTCCAAATATTCTATCCACCCGGGATCCGACAAAATGTATCACGGCATCAAGGAGTTTTACTGGTGGCCGAACATGAAAGCTGACATTGCTTTGTACGTCAGCAAATGCTTAACTTGTTCCAATGTCAAAGCCGAACCCCAAAGACCTTCGGGATTGCTCCAACAACCTGAAATTCCTCAATGGAAATGGGAGCAAATTACCATGGATTTCATAACCAAACTACCTAAGTCGGCGAGCGGTTGCGACACCATTTGGGTGATCGTTGATCGTCTCACCAAATCAGCTCATTTCTTAGCAATCAGAGAAACCGATAAAATGGAACGCCTTACACAAATTTACATCAAAGAAATCGTTTGCCAACATGGTATCCCTATCTCGATTATCTCTGACAGGGATGCTCGCTTCACATCTCGCTTCTGGCAATCACTCCAAAAATCACTGGGTACCCGTCTCGATATGAGTACCGCGTATCATCCTCAGACCGATGGCCAGAGCGAACGAACTATTCAGACACTGGAAGACATGCTACGAGCCTGCGTAGTTGATTCCGGTACAAATTGGGAAAGACATCTACCGTTGTGCGAATTCTCGTACAACAACAGCTATCACGCCAGCATTAAGGCTGCACCTTTTGAGGTACTGTACGGTCGTAAGTGCCGATCACCGATCTGTTGAACTGAAGTGGGAGATAGTCAACTCACTGGTCCTGAACTCATACATGAAACCACAGAGAAAATCGTCGAAATCCAAAACAGACTCAAAGCCACGCGTGATCGTCAGAAAAGCTATGCTGACGTAAGACGCAAGCCACTCGAGTTCCAAGTTGGGGATCGAGTACTCTTAAAAGTATCGCCTTGGAAAGGCGTAATCCGATTCGGCAAACGCGGAAAATTAAACCCCAGGTACATTGGGCCTTTTGAGATCCTCGAGAGGATAGGTCCAGTGGCATATCGACTGCAGCTGCCCTCTGAACTCAGCAGCGTGCACCCTACCTTTCACATTTCTAACTTAAAGAAATGTCTGTCTGACGAGACACTTATCATACCCCTTGACGAGATTCGAATCGATAACAAACATCATTTCGTTGAGGAACCCGCAGAAATCATGGACCGTGAGGTCAAACAGCTAAAACAGAGTCGTATTCCCATCGTAAAAGTCAGGTGGAATTCTAGACGTGGTCCTGAATTCACATGGGAACGGGAAGACCAAATGCGACGAAAATATCCACATCTCTTCCCAGACAATGCACCGACCGCGCACTCGAGCTAATTTCGGGAAGAAATTCTTTTAACAGGGGGAGAATGTAACACCCAGCAAATTAGGACTAGAATTAGTGCCTAATTCTTTGTTAATACATATAATTAGTTCTGTGATAGGCTAATTAATGTATCAAAATATATATTGTTGAATATATACGAATACGCGATTGGACTTAAATCGTACGCAATTTAAATAGAATGAAATTCTATTCGATTAATACGGACGTTGGTGAACAAATGTTTATGAACTAAAATAACGCAATTATGACCAAAATGCTATTTTATAATAATTAGTAATTATCTCGTATCACTCGATTAAAGTTTACACGATTTAAAAACAAAAGTACTTAAATTTATTTAAACTATATCATATTTCAAACTATTAAGGATTTAAAGAGATAATACAAGTAAATTATTTAACAAAAGTTTATAATTTTAAAATATATAATTAAACGCGTAAAATAATTATTTTACGCCTAAACGACGGAGAAAACGAACACCACACGGAGCACGGAACGGGGACTGGGTGAGGTGAGGCTTTCACCTACACCCCACCTCCCCCTCCATTTTCTTCTCATTTCTTTTCTTCTCTTTCTCTTTCCTCTCTTCTTTTTCTCTCTAACAACAAACCACCACCACCATCACTAAAAACGCAAAATAACACACAAAAACGCACTCGAATTATACCCTCCGTTTGGAAGAAAAACATCACCTCGCAACGATCTACATTCCCATCTTTCCGGATTTTCGTTTCGGCATTTCGTAAGTTTCCGACAAAACCCGAAACTCTCCGTTTTTACTCATTTTTATGTTTTTATGGGATACACATGCTTAAAATGTCCAATAATGGGTTGGGTAAAAGTATTAGATCGAACGGTGGCCGGAAAACTCGTTTTCGGTCCATTTTCCGGCGATCAGTCTGAAGTGTCGCTAGTGTGCCAAAAACAGTACTAGCGACACTAGCTAAGTGTCGCTATGCCTAAGTGTCGCCCATATAGCGACACTACCCAAGTGTCGCTGAACTACTTAACCAGATTTATTTTAGCGACACTCCCTTAGTGACGCCAAAAATTAGTAAGTGTCGCCTATAGCGACACTAATCAAGTGTCTCCAAATTATGAAAATCGGAAATCTAGCGACACTCATCAAGTGTCGCCTAACTAAGTGTCGCCTATAGCGACACTAGCCAAGTGTCGCCAAAAACAGGGAGTTGCCAAATTATTTTTACACCAAGTGTTAAACTTGTACAACCTCAAACACTTATACGATACGACTCCTAAAACACTTTGGAATACATTTATAAGTATAATAACACTTCAAAAACAATGATAATACTTTGATTATTACCCACCGTCACCAACGGGCCAAACATGTTTTCTAACAACGAACGATTACAAACATACGGACAAACATTGGGCATACTAGTTGGGTACAACTAAACAAAACGTCTTGCGAAACAACTACTTACATAACCTTATGTGTTTTGGCATTTGAAGGTTACGGGTTCGGAGAACCTACGGTTGATATTACTTACTCGTTTATTGATATAAACGTACTTGCAAAGACTCAGGTGAGTCTTACAGCCCCACTTTTACTGTTTTACATACGGGGTGAGATACATTGCTTACTTTTCTTGAACACAAGTACTAAAACTGTTTACTATACCAAACGGAATTGCATGAGTTGTTTACTACTTACAGAAGTCTCTCCATCATATATCGTTAGTTATGGACTTAAGCGCGAACACTAGTTAATGGATCCATTAGGGAAATGACCCTCCCCGCCCGGGGTAGTAGCGCTACCACGAACCGTTATGTATAAACGGGCGACTATCATTCGTTACTTATGCTTGCTCAGTTACGAGCATGTCACGGGAGCAAACTATTACTTACGGGTTAAGCTTCGATTATGAGCCTCATGGCAACGGTATAACTTAATTACTTTACATTTGCTAGATTTGCAAATACTTGACTTACGCCTACGGGCACTACTGATGAAATCTTGTGTTCAAAACTGATATTACTTACAAACCTGTGAGATTCACCAACATTCGTGTTGACCCTTTTAGCATGTATTCTCAGGTACTCATATGGAGTAGGATTTCTCCAGGACATAGCCAGAGTCGCATGATTTTAACTAAACTGCATTTAACGGAGATTCTCAGCATTATCTTGTGTACCTGTTGATTATGTAATAGAATCTCCCGCCATACGCGTGGACTCTAGGGAACTATTTTTTGTATACGAAAACATTTAGTTTTCAAACATATATTTCTATGAAATCGTTTTACAACGTCTCATTTAGAGGTCGTTTACTGTATATCTTGTGCTTTGTATATTGATTAGTAACACCCAAGTATGCTTCCGCAAATCATTAAATTTGGGGGTGTTACAGCACACAACTCTTTTACCTTTTTGCCTATCGCTTGGTTCCGCACCTTTTTTTTTTCTTTTGTTTTTCCTTTCCTTTACGTGTCTTTTCTCGGCTTCGGATTCGCCTACAATTTCGACATTGGGTAGTAGTGGTGGTGGTAGTTGGACGTTTTCATATTGATTTTGATTTATCCAGACCTACACCCATCTCAACCTGCGCGTCCTACTTTCGTCTCGTAAAGAACGGTAGGCACCAAGATGAAGTCCAGGACGATGTTGTGTCTATGGCGTAAGATGAAGTCAAGGAAGATGTTGTGTCTATGGCGTTGTTCTTGGGATGTAGAGGAGGATGGAGAACAAAGGGATAGTAAGCAGTGGTCTAATCGAAATACAATTGTTTATATACCAACTTATAAATTTATAACACATAAAATACTTTACGTCACAAGATTAATTTATATATTATGCTAAGGATTTAAATATAAATAGGTATAGAAAATGTTACAGTGTGTATTGTAGGTCTTACATATAATATAATGAATCTCATTCTAAAGGTGGTAAATTTAATTGTACAAAAAGTATTTAGTAATTGAATACAAACCTATTTTAACATTAGTAATTATATTACAAAACCAAATTTAATTCAAAATTTTTCTATAAATGATCCTATGCGAGAATGAGATTCTGAATAAATTCTATTTTATTAACATGGAGAATAATTTTGGAAACAACAAACAATATATACTAATAATAACTAGCATGATCTTAGGAATTACAATCAAAACGACCACATTAAATTAGAATCATACAAAAGTTATATTTCAATCTAAAATACCATATTAATTCCAACCAAACGACCATACGACTTGTTAAAAAAAAGTACTTAGTAATTAAATACTGTGACACCCGGCAATTTAGGCCACCAATTGTACTTAATCATAACGTTATTACATGTATTTAGTTCTATTTTAGGCTAATTACTTGTAACTATATATATATATATATATATATATATATATATATATATATATATATATATATATATATATACACGTACGTAATTAATCGTAATTACGCAAACTATCGGATGGATTCCGACCTAAACGGACGTTGGTGAAACTTTTTCACAAATAACGTAAATCTATTTTGGAATTAAATAGTCGTTATTTACTTTGTATTATTATGTATTAATAATATGCGAAACATTGTACGTTTTGTATAAAACGTAACCGGCACAACGAAAACGCGCGACTCGAATCTGACAACTAAACGAAATCCAACCAGTATTTTGTAAACGCAAAATAAAGTATTTTAAAATGATTATCCAACTTAAAGTAACAATTATATATCGTTAACAAAATGCAAAAACTTAACGTTTAAATAACGCGAATCGTGGATAACCGACCACGGAACGTAACACAAATTTGGGGAACGAAATACGGACGCCCGAGACCCATTTGGGTCGGCCTGAGCCGAGCCCAAATCGGCTCAAGCCCCACCCTCTTTCCCCTAGTTATTTCTTTCCTTCCTCCCATTTCTCATGTCATCACCACTAACTCTCTCTCTACCTTATCTTTCTCTCCCTTTTCTCTAACTAGAATCAGCTGAAAACAGCCTCCAAAGACCACCACCATAGCCATCTTCAACCACCACAACCCACCATCATCAGCATCATCATCATCATCATCATCATCATCATCATCATCATCATCATCATCATCATCGGATTTAGCAAGAAAAAAGCAAAATGCGGACAGCAGCAACATTCCCCTCGTTCTCGACTTAGATCACGATTTTCTCTGTAAGAATGTGACACCCGTCAAATTAGGACTAGAAATTAGTTCCTAATCATTATGTAATACATGTAGTTAGTGCTATGTATTAGGCTAATTGTATGTATCAAAATATATATTGATGAATATATATATCAGTACTCGATTAGATTTAATCGTTCATTTTTAAATCGGCCGAATTCCGATTCAATTATACGGCATTGGTAAAAATCAAGTAATTAAGTAATATGGAATTGTTATTTAATACCCTCATAATTTTTATATATTATTTGGATAATATATCAAGTATCTCGTATCGTACAAATCAAACGTCCACGACAAAACTATATATAAATAATGAATTATTATTGAAATTAATAATTATTATTTACATCAGATAAAATAAAACATATTTCGTTTTATACCATTTTACTAAAACGCGACGAAACCAATTAAACCTTATCCGTCTCTCAAACATAAAACAAAGATATATTTTATATCTCGTTAAATGTATTTTTATAAAATACTTCAAATGAAAATACTTACGATATCATTTTTAGAAAATTATCGTTTAAAAATATTATACTACTTTTCGATCGGGTACAAAAACACGGGTCAAATATCACTCTGCGTGCACAATGAGGCTGGACAAGATCCACAAAATGTGGATCTTGCCCGTTCAATAATACTCCCTCCGTTCCCACTTCTTCTTCTTTTTCATTTCATTCATCAATCTCTCAATCTCTCGGTTCTCTCTCAAAAATCGCAAACCACAACAACAAGTAACAAGTAACAGATTATCATCATCCTCTTCGTTTTCATCATCATCACCATCTAAGCTCCATTTTAAAATTGTAAGGAATCGTTAACTTTTACTTTGTAATTTCGTATTTAAATACCTTGTATTATCATGTAGTAATGTTAGGATTGATGATTGATGGTTGATTTCGGATTTAAATATGGGTTTGGGTGAATTTTGGAATGACAGACTCGAACCAGACCTTTGAATCCGGCGGATTCATGGTGAATCCGGCGGATTCCCACCCAGAACCAAGAACAACCCGGCGGGTGCAGTTTGTACCCGGCGCGTCCTTTAAATTATCATGAATCCGGTCGGATTCATGGGAATCCGGCGGATTCCCGCCCAGAAAACATGAATCCGGCGGATTCAATAGAATCCGGCGTATTCCCCACAAATGCCACCAATCCGGCGGATTCAAGGGAATCCGGCGGATTCCCCCTTTATATTTCATGACCCGACAAATCAATAAACTAGCCCGGCGAATTCTAGCTAAAACGGAACAATTAAATTTCGGAAAACATAAGTTAAAACAAGGTAGCTTCTCGATGAAAAATTTATTATAACGGATTGAGCTCAAATTCGCACGGTTATTTGAAAACAGCCAAATGATCAAAGCTAAGTACCTTAGCCTAGTCGGTTTTAGGCCATTCGGGGTCATCTAGGGGTCGAAAATGGCATATTACTGTTTTCAGACTCGTACCAAATTTTGTAGTTTATGAAATAAAGTGTAACGGATATAATGAACTTGATTAACAATTAACCCTATACGATACGACTTATATATGAAACACATACACTTTTATAAGCCCAACAAATCATGTATAATAATAATAGTTTGAAATTATTATTACAAATCATCACCAACGACCCGTATACATTTTCAAAACTCAAACCTAATCGACAACCAAAGTATTTGGGCATAACTAGTTGAGGGAACAACTAGCATAGATGGTCCGTAGAGTCATCTAATCAATCAAAACCTTGCGCGTTTAATACGCCTGGCAGGTTCAATATCTAATCATTATCAAAACCTTGCGCGTCTAAGACGCCCTGCAGGTTCAGTCGTTGTAACGACATCAAATCATTGTGAATCATTATAATTGTTGGCTAACAATTCATCAGACTCAGGTGAGTCTCATAGCCCCTATTTTAAATGCTTTTACCTAGGGGTGAGATACATGCTCTGTTTTGTTTTACATGTGAACGCAAGTATCAAATTATCACGTATGCTGCATGAGTTGTTTTCATCTAATCAATCAAAGTCCTCTGAAGCATAGTTCTGTTAATATGATTTAGCGTGAATGTTAGTGTATGGTACCATATGGGATTGACAATCCCCGTCCGAGTTAGCAAGCACTAACCTGTCAAACGGACGCATTATCATTTGTTCAACCGTATGTTGATTAGGCATACGCATAGAGGCACCCTCGATCAGGCACTTGATAGTGATCCTGACCCCTCAGTTAAGCTCAGACTATGTGCTCATGTTAGTTGTGTCAATCTTTACTTATTTGTTTAATTACAAATATTCATGTGATATCCATCAATCAATTATTTACATGCTTTGTAAATCAAATCATTAAATCTTGCGGTTCACAAATCATATATTATCATATCAAACCTGTGAGCTCACCAGCTTTATAGCTGACCTTTTAGCATGTTATCTCAGGTACTCAGCAGTAAGTTGGACTGCCCATCAGGATACTGTAGCTCGAGTCGCATGCAATCATATAAACATCAAGAGATTTCCCTGCATTTCTATATTTTGCTAAAATTAGATATGTATTAGAATCTCTCAAATATCTATGCGAACTCGTCTTTTGTAAAACATATGTAGACTTTTACGTTAATCAATGTATTTGTAAAACGACGCATGTAGTGGTCGTTCATTATGTATCTATGTGCTTTGTGTATTGATTAGTAGCACCCCAATGTATGCTTCCGCGAACAGTAAATCTGGGGGTGTTACAGATTGGTATCAGAGCCTAAGGTTATAGTGAACTAGGTTGCATTAGTGGGCCTAGACTATGACCGTTAGGCAGTATTTTCTGTTAAGTATGATTGGTTCAAGAGTTACGTCATACAAGTTTAATTTAACATAGCTTGATCGACTATGTACAATTAAATAAAGATGATGTAAGGCTTGAAATGGTTATGCTGGAATAGGAATACATTAGTTGACTCTGACCTCGAGAGAAACCGGGACTCAAAATTGTTGTGCTAGACACTCATAAGACTATTATGTGATATATGTATGTATACATAGATAGTAATCGCTCAAGCACAGTACGCGAGTCTATTATATTATATATATATATAGGCGCTCACATATCCAAACACTTTGTCATAGAGATGGCAACACACACGCAACGAAACACCTTCTACTTCATTCCGCTCTCAATAACCTCTCTTGGAATCACGAAACTCATAGGTAGCTAGGAGGACCACCGAGTCACTTCGAGCTAGACCTTACCCAACTCACAACAATTCAAATAACCAGGCTAGTTAGCACGTAGTTGCTAGTCAGTAGAGATGGTTATTCAACTCCTCTTGATTGTTCTATAATGTTGATTGTCATGTTGTGATGTTGTATATTACCGCATTTGTATATGTACATCTATGATAATCATCATTTATGGACAATCTCTCACGAACCCTATCCTTCTATTCTCAGGAAAATCATGCCGCCAAAGTCAAGGACTTACACTGATGCCCAGATGGCATCTATCATCTCTCATGCTGTGACTGAAGCCTTGGCGCGACATTCGTCAGAGACCCCCGAAAGGAATAGTGGTACTGCCAATACCCCTCCCACTACCAAGCCTTGTTCCTACAAGGATTTCCAAAACTGCAAACCCCTGAGCTTTAAAGGAACTGAAGGAGCCATCGGCCTAATCAGATGGGTTGAGAAGATGGAATCCGTCTTTCGCATTAGCAAATGTGCGGAAGGGGATAGAGTTCAGTTTTCCACATGCACCCTTGCTGACGGTGCCCTCACCTAGTGGAACTCGTATACCCAGTCTGTGGGTATAGATACCGCCTATCTACTTCCCTGGGAAGATCTGAAGAAAATGCTCACAGATGAGTATTGCCCATCTGAAGAACTCGAGAAGCTAGATGAGGAGTTCTGGCATCTTAAGGTTCAAGGAACCGACATTGTTGGTTATACCACTAGGTTTCAACAACTGGCAACCCTCCGCCCAGCCTTAGTAAGCACTGAGACTGACAAGGTCAAGAGGTACATTCGCGGTCTTCCGGAACCTGTCCGGGGAAACGTTGCCTCCTCTGGCAAAACCACCATTCAGGGAGCAATTCGTTTAGCTCATGAGCTCATGGCTATGCAAGAGAGCCAAGGAAACCATGTCTCATCTTCTGGGAACAATAATAAGAGGAAATGGTCTGGAAATCAGAACCAACAGAACTTCAAAAAGACTGAGATTGTCAAGAATGACACATCAGGTTCTGGTGAGAGAAAAGGGTACACTGGAAGTAAACCCTACTGTTCAAAGTGCAATCGTCATCATGATGGTCCTTGTAGTGCACCCTGCAACAACTGCAAGAGGTATGGACATCTTACCAAAGACTGTCGAACACCTGCAACCAACCCCACCGCCAACAACAACAACAACCAACCCCGAGCATGCTATGAGTGTGGAAACACTGGACACTTCAGGAATGCGTGTCCAAAGCTGAAGAACAAGGGTAACAACAACAACGTTGCTAGGGGCAGAGCTTTTGTGCTGAATGCTGGAGACGCCCGTGAAGACCCTAATGTGGTCACGGGTATGTTTCTTCTCAACAATTTAACTGCTTCAATTTTGTTTGACACTGGTGCTGATAAGAGTTTTATATCTGAGGAATTTAGCCCACTATTAGACATTTCACCTGTTGCCTTAGAAGCTAAGTATACTGTAGAGTTAGCTAATGGCTAATTGATCGAGGCCGATAGTGTAATACCAAATTGCATCCTAAACCTCGCAAACGAACTTTTTCCCATAAACCTCATACCCATCGAGATTGGAAGTTTTGACATAGTAGTAGGCATGGATTGGCTATCCAAGCATCGAGCTGAAGTTGTATGTCATGACAAGATCGTTCGTATTCCTCTCGTCACTAGTAGTACTTTGATCATACAAGGGGAGACCAGTAGGACGAGATTGAATATCATATCCTGCATGAAGACTCGCAAGTACCTTAGGAAAGGTTATCAGGCAATCCTCGCTCATGTTATTGAGAAAAAGTCGGAAGAGAAACGACTCGAGGATGTGCCCATCGTCAGAGACTTTCCAGAAGTCTTTCTTGAAGAATTACCTGGTCTTCCGCCACCAAGACAAGTTGAGTTCTCAATTGACCTTGTGCCTGGGGCAGCACCCGTGGCACGAGCACCATATCGTTTAGCCCCTTCAGAACTTCAGGAGTTGTCTGTTCAGTTACAGGAACTTCTGGATAAGGGTTTCATAAGACCGAGTTCTTCACCATGGGGAGCTCCGGTCCTGTTTGTGAAAAAGAAGGACGGTTCATTCAGGATGTGTATCGACTACAGAGAGTTGAACAAATTGACCGTCAAGAACCGTTATCCACTTCCTCGTATCGATGACTTGTTCGACCAACTCCAAGAGTCAAGTGTTTATTCAAAAATAGATCTACGATCGGGTTATCATCAGTTACGAGTTCGCGATGAAGACATTCCGAAAACCGCTTTCCGAACTCGCTATGGTCATTATGAGTTTCAGGTTATGGCCTTTGGTTTGACTAACGCACCGGCAGTATTCATGGATCTAATGAACCGAGTGTGCAAACCATATCTTGACAAGTTTGTCATTGTCTTCATAGACGACATTCTTATCTACTCACGTAACGAGCAAGAGCACGCGCAGCATCTCAAAACCATTCTAGAACTTCTTAGACACGAAGAGTTATATGCAAAATTCTCCAAGTGTGAGTTCTGGATGCAAACTGTTCAATTCCTTGGTCATGTGATTGACAGTCAGGGAATTCACGTAGATCCATCAAAAATCGAGGCTATCAAGTGCTGGCAAGCACCGTCAACGCCGACAGAAGTACGCCAATTTTTAGGATTGGCTGGTTATTATCGGCGCTTCATTGAGAATTTCTCCAAAATAGCACAACCACTCACAACACTGACTCAGAAAGAGAAAAAGTTCAATTGGACTGATAAGCAAGAGTCAGCATTTCAGTTATTAAAGCAAAAGCTTTGCAGTGCGCCCATCCTATCACTACCCGAAGGTAACGAGGACTTCATGGTATACTGCGATGCTTCGCATCAGGGACTGGGTTGCGTGTTAATGCAACGAGAGAAAGTCATAGCTTACGCCTCCCGACAACTCAAAGTTCACGAGAAGAACTACACAACCCATGATCTCGAATTAGGAGCCGTAGTGTTCGCACTCAAAATCTGGAGACATTATCTGTATGGCACAAAATGTACCATCTTCACTGATCATAAGAGTCTCCAGCATATATTCGATCAGAAGGATCTCAATATGAGGCAACGTCGCTGGGTAGAGTTACTCACCGACTATGACTGCGAGATCAAGTATCATCCGGGCAAAGCAAATGTAGTTGCTGATGCCCTAAGTCGAAAAGAGCGCACCAAACCTCTTCGAGTCCGAGCCCTCAGTATTACCATTCATAATGATCTAATCATTCAAATCCTCACTGCTCAACTCGAAGCATTGAAACCTGAAAACATCAAGGAAGAGGCCTTGCAAAATATGGAGAATCAATTTGAAACCAAACCCAATGGGGTCAAGTACTTCGCAAACCGAATTTGGTTACCCAAGTTTGGGAATCTTCGAGACTTTGTGATGGATGAAGCTCACAAGTCCAAATACTCTATACATCCTGGATCGGACAAGATGTATCATGGCATCAAAGGACTGTACTGGTGGCCGAGCATGAAAGCAGAGATTGCCACGTACGTCAGCAAATGCCTCACATGTTCTAAGGTTAAAGCCGAATATCAGAAACCCTCCGGCTTGCTCCAGCAACCGGAAATCCCTCAATGGAAATGGGAGCAAATCTCCATGGATTTCATCACTAAACTCCCGAAAACATCAAGTGGTTGCGATACTATATGGGTAATAGTTGATCGTCTAACCAAATCTGCTCACTTCATTGCTATGAAGGAAACCGACAAAATGGAACGTCTCACGCGAATCTATATGAAGGAGATCGTAACAAGGCACGGCGTTCCAATCTCAATTATCTCTGATAGAGACAGCCGATTCACATCTAACTTTTGGCAATCATTACAAAAGTCATTGGGTACTCGTTTAGATATGAGTACAGCCTATCATCCACAAACCGATGGCCAAAGTGAAAGGACTATTCAAAAACTGGAAGATATGTTACGCGCCTGCGTAATTGACTTCGGTGCAAATTGGGAACATCATTTACCATTGTGCGAATTCTCATACAACAACAGCTATCATACCAGCATTGGAGCTGCACCTTTTGAGGCACTGTACGGTCGTAAGTGCCGATCGCCTATTTGTTGGACCGAAGTTGGAGACAGTCAACTCACTGGTCCTGAAATCATTCATGAAACCACCGAGAAAATCGTTGGTATCCAACAACGGCTGAAAGCCGCACGTGATCGTCAGAAGAGTTATGCTGACGTGAGACGAAAGCATCTCGAGTTCCAGGTTGGGGATCGAGTATTGCTCAAAGTATCACCTTGGAAAGGTGTCATCCGTTTTGGTAAACGTGGGAAGTTAAACCCTAGATACATCGGACCTTTTGAGATCCTTGAAAGGATTGGTCCAGTCGCTTATCGATTGCAGCTACCTCCTCCGCTCAGTAGCGTGCATCCCACATTTCACGTTTCTAACCTTAAGAAATGCCTGTCCGACGAGACACTCATTATCCCGCTCGAGGAAATTCAAATCGACGACAAACTTAATTTTGTCGAGACACCAGTGGAGGTCATGGACCGTGAGGTCAAACAGCTTAAGCAAAGTCGTATTCCAATCGTCAAGGTTCGGTGGAATTCGCGGCGTGGTCCGGAATTCACCTGGGAACGAGAAGACCAGATGCGACTCAAATATCCACATCTATTTTCAGACTCCACTCACACGCCAACTTCGAGTTAAATTTCGGGACGAAATTCTCTTAACAAGGGGAGAATGTGACACCCGTCAAATTAGGACTAGAAATTAGTTCCTAATCATTATGTAATACATGTAGTTAGTGCTATGTATTAGGCTAATTGTATGTATCAAAATATATATTGATGAATATATATATCAGTACTCGATTAGATTTAATCGTTCATTTTTAAATCGGCCGAATTCCGATTCAATTATACGGCGTTGGTAAAAATCTAGTAATTAAGTAATATGGAATTGTTATTTAATACCCTCATAATTTTTATATATTATTTGGATAATATATCAAGTATCTCGTATCGTACAAATCAAACGTCCACGACAAAACTATATATAAATAATGAATTATTATTGAAATTAATAATTATTATTTACATCAGATAAAATAAAACATATTTCGTTTTATACCATTTTACTAAAACGCGACGAAACCAATTAAACCTTATCCGTCTCTCAAACATAAAACAAAGATATATTTTATATCTCGTTAAATGTATTTTTATAAAATACTTCAAATGAAAATACGTACGATATCATTTTTAGAAAATTATCGTTTTAAAATATTATACTACTTTTCGATCGGGTACAAAAACACGGGTCAAATATCACTCTGCGTGCACAATGAGGCTGGACAAGATCCACAAAATGTGGATCTTGCCCGTTCAATAATACTCCCTCCGTTCCCACTTCTTCTTCTTTTTCATTTCATTCATCAATCTCTCAATCTCTCGGTTCTCTCTCAAAAATCGCAAACCACAACAACAAGTAACAAGTAACAGATTATCATCATCCTCTTCGTTTTCATCATCATCACCATCTAAGCTCCATTTTAAAATTGTAAGGAATCGTTAACTTTTACTTTGTAATTTCGTATTTAAATACCTTGTATTATCATGTAGTAATGTTAGGATTGATGATTGATGGTTGATTTCGGATTTAAATATGGGTTTGGGTGAATTTTGGAATGACAGACTCGAACCAGACCTTTGAATCCGGCGGATTCATGGTGAATCCGGCGGATTCCCACCCAGAACCAAGAACAACCCGGCGGGTGCAGTTTGTACCCGGCGCGTCCTTTAAATTATCATGAATCCGGTCGGATTCATGGGAATCCGGCGGATTCCCGCCCAGAAAACATGAATCCGGCGGATTCAATAGAATCCGGCGTATTCCCCACAAATGCCACCAATCCGGCGGATTCAAGGGAATCCGGCGGATTCCCCCTTTATATTTCATGACCCGACAAATCAATAAACTAGCCCGGCGAATTCTAGCTAAAACGGAACAATTAAATTTCGGAAAACATAAGTTAAAACAAGGTAGCTTCTCGATGAAAAATTTATTATAACGGATTGAGCTCAAATTCGCACGGTTATTCGAAAACAGCCAAATGATCAAAGCTAAGTACCTTAGCCTAGTCGGTTTTAGGCCATTCGGGGTCATCTAGGGGTCGAAAATGGCATATTACTGTTTTCAGACTCGTACCAAATTTTGTAGTTTATGAAATAAAGTGTAACGGATATAATGAACTTGATTAACAACTAAACCTATACGATACGACTTATATATGAAACACATACACTTTTATAAGCCCAACAAATCATGTTTAATAATAATAGTTTGAAATTATTATTACAAATCATCACCAACGACCCGTATACATTTTCAAAACTCAAACCTAATCGACAACCAAAGTATTTGGGCATAACTAGTTGATGGAACAACTAGCATAGATGGTCCGTAGAGTCATCTAATCAATCAAAACCTTGCGCGTTTAATACGCCTGGCAGGTTCAATATCTAATCATTATCAAAACCTTGCGCGTCTAAGACGCCCTGCAGGTTCAGTCGTTGTAACGACATCAAATCATTGTGAATCATTATAATTGTTGGCTAACAATTCATCAGACTCAGGTGAGTCTCATAGCCCCTATTTTAAATGCTTTTACCTAGGGGTGAGATACATGCTCTGTTTTGTTTTACATGTGAACGCAAGTATCAAATTATCACGTATGCTGCATGAGTTGTTTTCATCTAATCAATCAAAGTCCTCTGAAGCATAGTTCTGTTAATATGATTTAGCGTGAATGTTAGTGTATGGTACCATATGGGATTGACAATCCCCGTCCGAGTTAGCAAGCACTAACCTGTCAAACGGACGCATTATCATTTGTTCAACCGTATGTTGATTAGGCATACGCATAGAGGCACCCTCGATCAGGCACTTGATAGTGATCCTGACCCCTCAGTTAAGCTCAGACTATGTGCTCATGTTAGTTGTGTCAATCTTTACTTATTTGTTTAATTACAAATATTCATGTGATATCCATCAATCAATTATTTACATGCTTTGTAAATCAAATCATTAAATCTTGCGGTTCACAAATCATATATTATCATATCAAACCTGTGAGCTCACCAGCTTTATAGCTGACCTTTTAGCATGTTATCTCAGGTACTCAGCAGTAAGTTGGACTGCCCATCAGGATACTGTAGCTCGAGTCGCATGCAATCATATAAACATCAAGAGATTTCCCTGCATTTCTATATTTTGCTAAAATTAGATATGTATTAGAATCTCTCAAATATCTATGCGAACTCGTCTTTTGTAAAACATTTGTAGACTTTTACGTTAATCAATGTATTTGTAAAACGACGCATGTAGTGGTCGTTCATTATGTATCTATGTGCTTTGTGTATTGATTAGTAGCACCCCAATGTATGCTTCCGCGAACAGTAAATCTGGGGGTGTTACAAAGACCCTCTTCTTTTCTCGTTAGATCTCCTTGGACTATGTATACATACATGTTAGCGGTTCACTTCTACAGATTATTGTCCAAAAACATAACCGAAATCGTTTTCGAAACGCGAAAAACTTTTTGGTAAAGCTTTTGACAACTGGACAAAACTTAAACCCGACTTCATCTTGTGATATCTAACTCATAACTCAACCAAATCAGTCAATTCAAGAAGTTCAGGGTCTTAGCTTTCGTTTCCATGTAATTTCGTAATTTTTGGTGTCCATTTGCTACGTCAAAACGATTTTATGAAAGTACATATACAGTCTGGCCTGTTGGTCAGAAAAGTAGTCAAATTTTGGAATATGATATCTCGTACTATATAAGTCTAAACGAGGTGAGACCACTTGGAAATGTTTGGAAATTTTGTTAGCTTTCAAAGTTGTACAATTGCATTTTCTGAAGTTGAGTAAAACTCGAGATATGAATTAATCTTCGAACATATGTCTGAAATCTGTGCTATTGGACACAGGGGTGAACTTCATTACATTTAAATGACTTAAACACCACTAAAAATTATGTAAAAATATGTTTTGAAAAGCTAAGACATAGGGGAATGTTGTAGAATTTTCTCGGATTTTATCTCGAACGTTTGACTAGTCAAAACGAGCCACGAAAAACGTATAATTTTGGTAAAACAAAGTCTAGGGACTATTTTCGTAACGTTTTAAAAACGATACTTTCGGTTTTTCCAAAAATTGTAAAACTTACTTTTTATGAGTTTTTAAACATAAATAAGAGTCGTGTAAAAGTTTCGGGTCAAACTGAGCACGTTTGACCAAGTCAACAAAAACGAAACTCAACTCAGACCCGATCTGCGATACTCAATCGAGTGTCGCCATCGACAATAGCGGCACTAACTTAAGTGCAACAACCTGTTCGATTTATTATACCTAGCAGCACTAGCTCGAGTGCCACAACCTTTGAATGTCGCATTATGTGACACTGACTTCAAGTGTCGCCAAATATTACAAAATCACAACTAGCGGCACTTGCCCGAGTGCCGCTATATATTCGAGTGTCTCCGTTAGCGACACTAACTCGAGTGTCGCCACTTATTAGAATTTCATACTTTGCGGCACTTACCTCAGTGTCGCAACCCATACCAAGTGTCGCTTTGAGTGTCCCCATTAACAGTCTGATTGAAAACACATATTCTCACCAAGTATCGAATTCACGTAACAACAACTAAACTATATACGACACTACTCGAATATGCAATACATATACTTTTATAAGTATACAATGAAACGAAACATAATAAAAATGTCTTTGAGAATTATTATTACAAAACGTCACCAACGGGCCGTACACGTTTTCAAAACACAAACGATAAACATTGGACATTACTAGTTGAGTGGATAACTAGCATGGATGGTCTTTTGAGACATCCACTTACATATAACCTTACGCGTTTAGGGCGCTAGAAGGTTACGGGTTCGGAGAACCTACTTGCTGATTTCAGCATTCGGATACTCGTTTATTTATATAAACATAGCTTGCAAAGACTCAGGTGAGTCTCATAGTCTTATTTTTACATTTTTACTGTTTTTACCTTGGGGTGAGATACATTGCTTATTTTTCATGAACACAAGTACCGATTTACTTTTATACGGATTGCATGAGTAATTAAATAATCCACTGAAAGACCTCTCATCATAGTTTCGTTAGTTATGGACTTAAACGCGAATATTAGTAAATGGATCCATTTGGGACTGACCATCCCCGCCCGGGGTAGTAGCGCTACCACGAACCGTACTGTAGAAACGGGCGTTTGATATTTGTTACTTATGAGTGTTTTAGATTAGGCACTCACGGAGGCACCTTACTTATTTACGGTTAAGCTTCGACTATGAGCTCATCACAATTGTATATACACTTTTTGCATACGTGCAACGCTGATAAAATCTTATGGTTCATACTTACTGTTTTAACTGTTAAACCTGTGAGCTCACCAACATTCGTGTTGAACCTTTTAGCATGTATTCTCAGGTACTCAAACGGAGTAGGATTACTTCAGGACATCTTAGCTAGAGTCGCATGATTTTACAACTGCATTAACGGAGATTCTCTCGCATTACTTTTTGTATATTGTTATTGTTTGGGGCTAAATTTTATAGTTAGGATACAGGATCCTGAAGTCTCTAGTTACTATTGAAAATTATATCTAGGATCATGCATATGTTCAGGATAATGCTAAGACTAAGGATCCTGAGATTCTATGTTTATATGATACAGGTAATCAAGATCTTGGATATATCCAGGATCACACTTGGATCAAGGATCCCGATTATAGATGAGTATTTAGATATATTCAGGATCCTGAGTACTATAGAAATCTTAAATATGCTCAGGATCTCATATATGTTTAGGATCCCGGATATGTTAAGTATCTTGGGATCAGATGTTACTAATGTTTGTTTGTTAGTTTGTGTTCAGGATCTTGGATATTCAGGATCCCGGGTGATCAGGATCCAGGATATATTCGGTATCCTGAGTAAAACGTCACTAATATTTATTTGACCTTTATGTACCTTGACCAAGTCTACCAGGAGTTAAACGTGGGTCAATCATACCTATATTTAAGGATCAAGTCGAGAAGAAGTCAAGAAAAACGTGTAAAAAGGCTAGGTCAAGGTGGGAGACTGGAGGATCCCAGATATTTCGGGAGGATCCCTGATTTTTCGGAAAGTTAGTTATATAGTATTTGCTATAAATTGGAGAAAATATGATCGAATAGGACGACCATGATTCACTCCAAACACTCTGTAACTTCACCATTTCACAATCAAAACACACTTTTAGTTCATCTTCTTCACCGATTCATCACTTTCATCACCAAATACACTTTAGTTCGATCATATTGTGCTCATTCACTGTATTATCCTTAATTTCAGCAATAAAATCAACAAAGGCAAGGAACGATTGTTCCTTCCCGAGGTTTTATGCCGGCGATCTAACAAGATCAAGGGCTTTCCTCGTACATCCGTGTGTCGATTGCGTTTATTTCACATTTTATTTGTTTAATTTTCGTTTTATTGATCCTTTGATCATAAAACCTGCATTATCTTAGTTTTTACTCATATTTCTGATTAGCATTCACGTTTATCTCACTTGTGGTTACATTTTTATCATAAAATTAGCATTATATGTCTATTTCAGGCATTTTTATCGATTGCGATCATATATTTATTGCATAACTTGCATTATCCTGAAAATTCTTTACATTTTACTTAAACTTTTGGAATAATCTTATTTAAAAACACTTGTTTTCACCGTTAAACACATTTTAACAAGGATCCACGAATCCAAGGATTCAAGGCATAATTTTCATTCAAAGTTGTCATTTACTCATATAGATAATCGTGTAAAAGCGTAATTATCTTGAAAGTAATTTATAGCACCCAACCTCACTTTTCTAAGTTTGATCACTTAATTGCTTAGTGTAATTTTTGACCAAAACAGTTTGGCGCCCACCGTGGGGCAAGTGGTGCTTTTCATAACCAAATTCTTGTTAAAATCCTTGTTAAATCACTTTTTTCATAGGTTTTTGTCAAAAATGTCGACACAAGGACGACCTACATCTTCTTTTGTGCTATCACCGACATCTGTGGTGACTGATCTACCTCCGACTTCCCCTCCTTCGTCATCACAACGGGGACCAGAGAATGTCTATAGGAGGACGACTTCCACAGGATCTACCTTCTCAGGATCCGTGATCACAGATCAGGATCCCGTTATTATTTCTAACAGGATTATTATGGCTTTGTTTTCACAGGTGAAAGAGCAATTAGGACGTGTGGAACAGAGTAATGAGGCCCTAAAGAAGGATGTTGAAAGCTTGAGCAGTAGAATCAACACTCCCCTTAATCAGGATACTACTCCTTTTCGGAGCAGGATCCTGGATTTCAATACTCCAGCATTTGCAAGTATTGGAGCAGATTTCATTGCTATGCAAGGAACTACTGGGATCTTGGATCCGGGATCTTGGATCCTGGGCAGACTCCAGGATCCTCAATCATGTTGCCTAACAGTGATAATATATCTTATGGCTATTCTTTTGGTACTAACAATGTGCAGGATCCTGGAGTAAGCCCCATAATGACAAGGGAGTTGCAGAAACTAAAGGACATGATATCAAGTGTTCCTGGTGTTGTTCAACCTATTCCGGAAGTCATTCCATCAGCCCACAGGATCTCTAGATTTGCACCACCGATTTGTGATGCTGAGATCCCGAAAAGATTAAAGACTCCTAGCATGAAGCTTTACGATGGAACGACGAATCCTGAGGAGCACATCGCCCAGTATAAGGAAAGGATGGAGATCATTCCGATTTCTGCTGATCTCAGAGAAGCATGTTTATGCAAAGGATTTGGATCAACTCTGACAGGATCCGCTTTAAAATGGCTGTTAAACGTTCCTCCGTATTCTATTACTTTGTTTGCTCATATGGTTAATTTATTTAATAATCAATTTTCTTGTAGTAGAACATTTGAAAAATTAACCATTGATTTATATAGAATTGTTCAAAGGGCTAATGAGTCTCTTCGAGATTTTGTAAGAAGATTTGGAAGAGAATCTTTGGATATACCTAACTTAGATATGGCTACTGCAGCACAGGCCTTTAAGATGGGGATCAATAGGGATTCTCCATTTTATAAGGATCTTGTGATGAATCCTTGCAGAAACCTTGATGAAGTCAGGAATAGAGCTCTGAGGTTCATAAGGCTAGAAGAGGACGCTTTGATCCAGAAAAGGGTGGAAATTTCATCAACATATGACATGCCCAACAGTAAATCAGAATCATCCTTGTACAGATCCAACATGAACAAGTCTTATGCCAGAAATAAGGATCGTCAGATCATTGCAATTGGAGAGGATGACGAAGAATATCCTAAGCTAACTGATTATTGTTTTTCTATTGACACTACAGGTATCTTGTGTGCTATGCATGGTCTTGGAGATAAGGCGAGATGGCAAAAAAGAAATCATAAAGCCGTCGCTTGGAAGGATAAGACTAAGTGGTGTGCATATCATAAGGATTTCGGTCACGTAACTGAGGATTGCATACCCCTCAGAAAGGAAATCAGCCATCTGCTCAGCAAGGGATACTTGAAGGAGCTACTTGGAAGAAAGAAGGATCACGGCCGGGATCATGACAAGGCTCTGGATCCCGAAACTCAGGATAATCCTAGGATCCCACACAGAGCAAGATCATCACCGTCGGACGCCAAGTCAAGATCAATAGTGATCAACGGGAAGCGAAGGGTTGCTACACAACATCAATAAGATCTACTACCAAGCCTCCATCAGCATAGCAATCAATGGAAAAAGGCATGGGATATCTTGGCTACGATCAGATAAGGTATCAAAGAAGTGCGACTCCATTCTGAGGATCCTAAGGTGGAAAAGGATAGGACGAATGTTATTGCGTGCTGATATGTTCAAGGAAGCAAGATTCCTGATCTTGGCAAACGTGGTGGTGGAATACAAATCTGATTGGTAAATCATTACTCGTAAACGTGGCGGTATCTTGAAATATGAACGATGCTGCATAAGTTAAAGATCCTGAAAGGTCAGCAACTTCTTATCTATTACTTAAGTAAGAGTCTACTAGATGCTGATGCCAGGTACTCTTATCTTAAAAATTTTATGTTTGCATTACATTCTATGCATGATAAGATTAACCAATTATTAAATATAAAAACTAGGAATGTCACTTTGAATAACTAAATGATCTCGGAAATTAGATGTTTATAATCCTATAATGAGATTATAGAAATATGATAAAGCTTTATGTTTTGAGTAAACTTTACTGGCGATCTTTAAAATAAAATATGGATACAATATGCTTAGTTAGGTTAAGATATGGTATTAAAATCACCTTAAAGGTATGACATGCAACAGGATATTGATTATAAATTTTAAAGTGCCAACAATGAAATGGATTACGAAACACCAATTGAAGGTTTAGGATTAACTGAGGATGTCAGTGTAAAACATATAGGTGTATGTTAGTTACTAATCATCATTGGAAATATACCCTAAGGATAGTTAGACTAGTTTTGTATTTGGATATGCTTTAAGATTCTGCAGGAAACTTCGGGATCTTCAACTGATGCTATGTTGGTGATCTTGAGTTTGAGGATAATTGGACACATCAGGTTCTGGGGGCAAGTCAGGAACATAGATGTAGTCGATCATTAAAATTTTTGCTGAAGGATCATTATTGTTGCGGTATTTTGAGGATCCTGAAGCATAAGCAAAACTGAAGGATATGCATGAAGGAATTTGTGGAAACTATCCTGGTGGCATACATGGAAATGTTCAGAACCGAAGCATCCAATTATCTATCTGTGATCAATGCTTGATTGGCTTGGATGCTGGAAAACGGGGACTTGTTGATGGAAAACTACTTCCAATATCATGGAATGCTATTCACTTAAAACTCTTTCATGTGTAATTTGAGTATTTATATTCAACATAAAAAGGTACCCCTATGATCCTTAACTTTTCGTTAATTTTTATATTCTTTACTATATATGTATGTGTGTATCATAATTATATATTGATATATGCATGAAAATCTTTCATAGTTATTATTTTCATTCGAATCTGACACTGATTTAAGCATCGGATGAGTGTTAGGGAAACTAACACTCACCTTTACCCAAGATCTTGTATTTTTTGTAGTTCGTGCATCTAAGGATCATGGAATGAAGATTAGGGGTTGGCCACCTCTCCTCCGTTAAGGATCCCAGCGATTCTCTAAGGTTTAGAGGTTTGCTGACGCATAAACACCTCTCTAAGAATAATGGTTTCCACACCTCGCCGGGTGTGCACGATGTTTGATTATAGTGTCATGGTTAGGGAATCGTGGTTGCCTCTGGTGCCCGACAACTTCATTTCCATTGGCCTATAGATCAAACTCTTTCGATTGTCGGCACTGAGTGCACTAGGTGCCGACCTAAGGTTTGTGTCGTTTTCACGTCACTCTAAGGTTTGTAATGTTTTCACATTACCTAAGGTTTTGGCATATTCACGTCACTAAGTACACAAGGCTTATAATGTTTTTACATTATCTATTACGCAAGGTTTGTAATGTTTTCACATTACCAATTGGTTAGGCATATTCATGTCTCAAATGGCTTGGCCCACGAATCAAACGATTGTAATGTTTTCACATTACCAAATGGTTTGGCATTTATATGTCACGAAAATTGGTTTATCAAAAGTTATCTTAAGGTTTGTAATGTTTTACACATTACCAAAATATTTTTATTGGCATAGGCCGTAAAAGATTCAAATGGTTGTAATATTATCATATTACCAAAATATTTTTCGGATTTAATCCAAAGATTATCATTGTTATAATGTTTTTACATTATTCAAAATTTTTGATATTTTCAGAAATAATTGCAATATTTTTACATGGCTTAAATTTCTTTTTTACAGATTTTATGTCATTCTTAAAGATAAACAAAAATCGTAATGTTTTGACATTATGAAAATAACTGGAATGTTTTCATGTTATCAAAATCATATAACAATGTCATATTTCAGGATCACTGGATTATCCCAAGAGAGATCCTGATATCTTCTTTGAACATATCAAGAATTGTTACAGGATCCTAAGATACAGGAATCCTGAGCCAAAGATCATGTAAATGATCATGATGTTTACAGGTTATTTGAAAGACTTTAACACTATTGTGTCATCATAAAGCGTTAGTAATGTTTTCACGTTACTTTAGCAATCTTTGATGTTGTCATATTACAGGATTTAATCATCATCATTGATGGTTATTAATATGCTTCTCGAGCTGAAGTATGTTTCAGGATCCTGAGATATGGGAATCCTGAGTATGAAGTTATTTCAAGTTTTCTGAGGAAATCTCCTCAGAATCCTTGAGGTATAAGTAAAGTAAGTATGTGATGGGGGAATCCTCCCATTATCTCGAAAGACCTACAGATATGATCAGAATAAGCATTTATTGGGGGAATCTCCCCAGTATCCTAAAAACAGGCTATCTTAAGTATATCCTGAGGGAATCTCCTCAGGATCCTGGTCATAAGTATAAAACATATACATATTGGGGGAATCTCTCCAGTATCTTGAAGACATTGGATATATAAATCCTAATCTTATTGGTAGCCTTGGTTTCTTTGGCTTCCTTCTTCTTTGAGTATCTTGAATAACTTTTCAAGATTTTGACATTACTTAGGAATTTTAAGATTGAAAGTCTGTTTCAGGATCATAGAATATGGGAATTTTGGGAACAGGATTATTTCGGATATATCTTGAGGGAATCTCCTCAGGATTCTGAGAGTATGGATGAAATAAACATATATTGGGATAATCTCTCCTAGTATCCTAAAGATAGAAGATAAATAGAAGATGATAACACACATCAAATGAGAAGGCAGTCTCCCTGCTCCCTTTCTCTCCATCGTCTTTATCGATGGTGGTTCTCCTCACTACCAAGAACTTATCTTTTCAGATTGTTCAACGAGAATCAAGAGGAGCCTCTGTATGCTCTCTCCCTCTATCTATACATTTATCATTCGAGTTTGAGCCTTGCTCATCAGTAAAGCCCATCTCGTTAGATGGCATTCATTCGATTCACACCACCCTTAGTGTCGTTCAATACACTCTAATGGGTTATCCACGTAAATTACGGAGTGTAACGAATCGAACCAAGCCAATCCACACTTGGGATTAGCTTATCCTGGATAAAAGTTCCACAAGCGGAAATTGGAAGGCTCAAAAAGACTAAGTGGTCAGCATAAACCACTTGAACACCTCCATGGCTAACCGTGTTAGGTTGACCTCATTATTGGCACAACCCAAGTATGTATCTCATTGACAGGAATGGGGGCATCCCTTCAGTATCTTGAAGATAGTTGATTTGCAGAGATTTTTGAAGAAACGCCATGATCAAGGTCTTGGAAGTCCATGATGCTTTGGATAAACAAAGAAGCTACGCCAAGCAATGAGTACAGTTTGGGAGTAACATAGCTTGGTCACGGATTAAACAAAGGATTCAGGTATGTGTATCAATCTTTGAAGTCGTTGTGCTATTTTTCATTGAAATTTGATGAAGACCAGGTAACCGAAGCCATTATTAAGTTTGAAGTCATGCAAATGAGGTATGAAAGGGTTTATACTTATCAAAAATTCAATCAACGTGGACGTGGTTATCAATTCATGGTAATATCTTGCCTCATTTATTTAATGTTTATTTTTAGAAGTTGTGTCACCATCAGGGTCCTGAAGATAACACAACTTGGGGGCAATTGTTTGGGGCTAAATTTTATAGTTAGGATACAGGATCCTGAAGTCTCTAGTTACTATTGAAAATTATATCTAGGATCATGCATATGTTCAGGATAATGCTAAGACTAAGGATCCTGAGATTCTATGTTTATATGATACAGGTAATCAAGATCTTGGATATATCCAGGATCACACTTGGATCAAGGATCCCGATTATAGATGAGTATTTAGATATATTCAGGATCCTGAGTACTATAGAAATCTTAAATATGCTCAGGATCTCATATATGTTTACGATCCCGGATATGTTAAGTATCTTGGGATCAGATGTTACTAATGTTTGTTTGTTAGTTTGTGTTCAGGATCTTGGATATTCAGGATCCCGGGTGATCAGGATCCAGGATATATTCGGTATCCTGAGTAAAACGTTACTAATATTTATTTGACCGTTATGTACCTTGACCAAGTCTACCAGGAGTTAAACGTGGGTCAATCATACCTATATTTAAGGATCAAGTCGAGAAGAAGTCAAGAAAAACGTGTAAAAAGGCTAGGTCAAGGTGGGAGACTGGAGGATCCCAAATATTTTGGGAGGATCCCTGATTTTTCGGAAAGTTAGTTATATTGTATTTGCTATAAATTGGAGGCAATATGATCGAATAAGACGACCATGATTCACTCCAAACACTCTGTAACTTCACCATTTCACAATCAAAACACACTTTTAGTTCATCTTCTTCACCGATTCATCACTTTCATCACCAAATACACTTTAGTTCGATCATATATTGTGCTCATTCACTGTATTATCCTTAATTTCAGCAATAAAATCAACAAAGGCAAGGAACGATTGTTCCTTCCCGAGGTTTTATGCCGGCGATCTAACAAGATCAAGGGCTTTCCTCGTACATCCGTGTGTCGATTGCATTTATTTCACATTTTATTTGTTTAATTTTCATTTTATTGATCCTTTGATCATAAAACCTGCATTATCTTAGTTTTTACTCATATTTCTGATTAGCATTCACGTTTATCTCACTTGTGGTTAAATTTTTATCATAAAATTAGCATTATAAGTCTATTTCATGCATTTTTATCGATTGCGATCATATATTTATTGCATAACTTGCATTATCCTGAAAATACTTTACATTTTACTTAAACTTTTGGAATAATCTTATTTACAAACACTTGTTTTCACCGTTAAACACATTTTAACAAGGATCCACGAATCCAAGGATTCAAGGCATAATTTTCATTCAAAGTTGTCATTTACTCATATAGATAATCGTGTAAAAGCGTAATTATCTTGAAAGTCATTTATAGCACCCAACCTCACTTTTCTAAGTTTGATCACTTAATTGCTTAGTGTAATTTTTGACCAAAACAGTTATGTAATAGAATCTCCCGTCATGGACATGGACTCTAGGAACTGAATTGTTGTAACGGTAAACGATATGTTTTCAAACATTTTACTAATGAAAATGTAATGATTTCAAAACGACTCATGTAGAGGTCATTCGTTGTAACTCTGTGTAATGATACTTGATTAGTCGCGCCCCTTCTTGACTTCCGCTGCATCATAATTTGGGGGTGCGACAAATACAAACCTATTTTAACATTAGTAATTATATTACAAAATTAATTTACCAAATTTAACTCAAAAATTTTCAAATAATGATTTAAACTATGCAAGAGTGAGATCGTGAACAAACTCCATTATATCAACATAGAGAAATTTTTCAGAAACAACAAAAGTTATATATTAATAATAATTTGTAACACCCCAAATTTTAAGGTATTATTTTAATAAATGTAGAAATAAATAATTTAAATTATTATTATTATAAGTTGTATAAATAATAATAACTGTGAATAGTTTTAAGTTTCAGACAATAATAATTGAGGGGAGTAAAATTACTTAAAACATACATATTCACTTACACACATATGTACGCATATACATACTTATCTAAAATATAAGTTAGTTCTGAAAAAGAAGAAGAAGAACATGGGAACAAGAAGAAGGCAGCAAAAATCAGCCCAAAACCTTCAAATTGAAGCTAGATAAACTGAATACAAACACTTCTAATCATCCCAATTAAGGTATAATCATTGTTCTTGCCCTAATTTAACCTAGAAAGTGGGTTTATGAGGGTTTTGAGAAATTAGTGGTTGTAATACGAAATTAGGGCTCGAATATGTTGAATTGATGCTAGTAAAGTCCATTAGTGATTGTTGTTAACCTTATTACAAATTAGAAGTGAAGAATCACAAGTGGGTTTATAGTGATTTTCATGGTTTATGCCAAGTTCTTGTAAATTAGTGTCAACTAAATTAAGATATGACTAAAAGTGTTGTTTTGAAGTTAATATGATGTTTGATTAAGAATTAAAATAGAAGTTCAAGTAATTAAATGTTAGGATTACTTATGATTATGAAAAGATTTGGTTTTTGTTAGTTTGACTAAAAGTCAAATTTGGTCAACCCAAGGGGGTAATGGGATGATGTTGATTGCTAGTTGACTTTGATGATTAGTAGATGCTAAATGTGTTGTTTTATTGCTATGTAACATTTGATAGATGTGAAAGACTTGGAGTCACTTATTGATCACTAAATCGCTTAATTGTCTAAAGTACAAAGGTGTGTGATATGAGGATTAATTAAATGGGTAATGGTGGTGTGATTTCAGATTGCATATGTGCAAGAGGTTCACACAACCAAGTGGAGTTAATTATGATGGTTATTCATGATTGTTACTTTAGTTGTTGTTAATTGTGAATGAAATTGTTGATCAGTGTTGAAAAATATGAAATGAACATTGTAGAGATTAGTTGTTTCCAAATTAGCTAACTTATGTTAGCTACGGTTGTTATCAGATTAGCTAACTTATGTTGGCTACAGTTGTTATCAGATGTTGTAGCACATGTGCTTAGTGGAAAGTTGTAAGCGGATCCGCTCAGTAAGAATAATCTCTACAATTCGCTCAGTAGTTATTTGCTTAAGATAATATGATCATTGTTGATACTTGCTACTTGTTGTTTGAGTTAGTGAATTATTCGTTTAATTGCTTATATGCTCACTAAGCAAATTGCTTACCCATTTAAGTTGTTTAATGTTGTAGGTGCAAGTGGTTCGGTTGAACCAAGTAGTAAACGAGAGGGCAAGACTATTTCAAGAAGATAGCGTGGATTGGAGCTTACTATGTATGGGTTTGGCAAGTTCATTCTCTTTTGAATTATCGTTTTAGATGCCATGTTTGTGTAAATCGCCCATTTTGATACCTTTGGTGAAAACGTTGTTTTTGGTCATGGAAATGAATTAGTCGTGTCTAAATGGTAGAAGTCAAACAATTAGTAGCTTGATAGTAGAATGATGTGAAATGATGAAAGTTTGGAGGTTTATAAAATGGAGATGTTGAAATGGGCAATTTATGTTAAGTAAACGAGTTTTTTTGTTTAACTAGTCAGAATGGTAGTTTGCATGATTTGGTTATGAGTAATTGAGTCAAAAAATGTAGTTGCAAGTTCTGAAAGAAGTTGAATTGGAAGAGTTGGATTTGTGCAACGTTAATTGCAATAAGTGTCCCAAATAGCCACGTTTTGATCTTAGGTCCAAAACCTTCATTTTTTAAAAACTTGAAAAAGTGGCAATTGGGAAGTCTTTATTATGATGTGTGAAACATGCTTGTAAAATTTGGTGGTCTAAATATCAACGAGTTAAAAGTTATGTACGCCCGAAGTTCGGGTTTTGAGCTAAGTTTGATGCAGGCTTCTGTCCAGGTGCAGCAAGATCGCGACGCGATCTGTAATGATCGCTGCACGATTACCCAAGATCGCGACGCTATCAAAAGGTTATCACGTCGATATTGTAGCAGTTTTAAGAATGAACCACCAGCACAAAAATCGAATAAGAAGCATTAATGGGCGAGTGTAGCAGTATTAAAAACTCAATTGGCAGCACTAAAAGTGATTAACAGCACTAACGGATAACTAGCATCACTAACTGATAACTAGCAGCACTAACGGATAACTAGCATCATTAACGGGTGAAACATTAATATGAAACTAGTGTTGTGTTTTCTATTCCCTAACTAGATTAACATATGCAGCGGAAAATAACAATTAATCTAGAGCAACTAGGAAACTAAACCCCAAAGGACCTTGACTTAATAAAGCTATTAACAATAACAAAATAAATAGATAAATGAGAAAATACTAACCTTTGAGAAAACCAATTTCTCACGCGCAGACTACTTGCTTGACCTTTACGCAGACTCCTTGCTCGACCTTCCATACTTTGGAAACAAGTACCCAATATAGAATACCTCTAACGCTTCACACCCAAGAACCAAGAGAAACTCCAAATCCTAAGGTCCCGACTCTAAGTCGTAAAAACTCTTACAAGGATTAGGAATGAGAAAGAGAGAAAGAAATGAACTAAATTCGAATCTGGGATGATTGGAAAGCTTAGGGATGGCCTCTATTTATAGGGAAGAGGATGCCCTTGGGTTTGGTGTCTTGGCCGATGTGGGATTTCTGGATTCGCCATTTAGCCGCCGTTTAAAGCCTTTAGCCGGCGGTTGAAAGTAATCATTTCCCAAGTCAAACACGCGTCGCACCGCCATAAACACTAATCCATTCAGCCGCTGGCTAAATCCTTTAGCCGCTGGTTGAATTTACTTTTCAGAATATTCCTTTTAGTTTCTAATTAATATTCAATTAATAAACTAACTAAATACACTTTATAGTTTCCGTTAATTTCTTTTAGCTTCTAATTGATTTATCAACCATGATAAATTAACAAACTAATTAATTAACTTATAATATTAATTCCAATTAATATTATCTCTCTTTATGTTTCTCTTACTGTTCATTGAGGGCAACCCAAAAAGGACTTCACTTTTAACGATAGTCTTACCAATTAGTTATGACCTTCGACATACCTTGGATACTATTCCAACAGTCTCCCACTTGGACAAGTCATCAACTATTATTGGTCTAAGTCTCTATCCTATTAACTAAGTAGAGAGTGACATCCAATGAAACTGCCGAACTCTGAATCATATCTAGAAACAGCCCTTTAGATAAGTGATCGAATATTCATTTGTTGCAGATATCATATGAAACTGGGACATGGATTTTTCTTAATCTCAATCTCCAGATTCAAGATTATGTTTTCTGATCTCCGATCAATTTGACTATATGGAACTAATGAATTGTACATATCAATTTAGTCCTGGCTTGGCCAAGCACTTTATGAGTCAACATTTAATTATCAGAGGGCCCAGGGATATCGCTTTTCCATTTAGGCAAAAGGAACAAATAAATTTCGCATACATAGTACTAGTCAACTCATCATGTCGTACCTAGCGTATCCTTTATGACTGGTATTTACGCACAGCGTTTGAATAAACTAAAGTATAACAGACTTGAAAAACTAGAAACTCAATGTATCTCCATTTTAAGAATATAAGATATTATCATCTCAGAATTACTCGTGATTTCAATCCATGAAGTAATCTCTCTGAGTGCAGGTTTCTCCTACACTTAAATCCCCATTAAGTACTCATGAGTGTTGCAGCAATCTCCATGCAATATCTAATCTCCATAGACAATCTACTAACACTCCATGACAGTTTTAATTCACCACATACTTTCTATAGTGTGATTGACTGAGGAGGTTTGAGTAATTCTAATTACTCTGGAAGTGGTGTCTAAACATGCAAAACTGAAACACAATGACAAACGATAGTAGATGGTTGCACACTCCTTGCAAATAAATAAATCTCCATTATTTTAATCACCAAATCTATTCTAGTTCCCAGCATTGTTTGTAATGTTTCAAAATCAAACTAACAACTAAAACTTTATCACATAAACCTATGCTCCTAGCATGTTTACTGATCATGTGTCCTTCACACTCATGTGTCCCTTTTGTATATTCCTTTGAACAAAATGGTATTTTCTTTCTTTGTGCTTTGGACTTTCCATTTTCACATAATATTTCAATGGGATTCGTACTATTGGAACACCTCCAAGATCTGTAACACCCGCCAAATTATGACTAGTAATTAGTGCCTAATCGTTTGCAATACATGTAATTAGTTCTGTGTTAGGCTAATTAATGTATCCTTATATATGTTGATGAATATATACGAATTACTCGATTTAATTAAATCGTGCGCATTTTAAATCGAATATAATTCGGTACGATTAATACGGACGTTGGTGAGCAATTTTGTTAAATAATATAATATTATTTAATACAAACGATTATATCCGAAAATATTATTTTGATAATATTTCGTAAATATCTCACATTGTACAAACAAACTAAGTTAAGTTTTATAGCTCAAATATAAAACATTTGGTAAAATACTTCAATAAAAATATCGTGTAATAATTCGTATTTTAAAACTTATAATTAATATGTAAAATAAATATTTAACGGTTAAACAAACGGGAAAACGAAAACCGCACGGAGCACGGAGACGGAGGCTGAAAAGTGGGACTTCCACCTACAACCTCCACCTCCCTTTCTCTTTCTCTCATTTCTCATCTTTCTTTCTCTTTCTCCTCTCTTCTTTTTCTCTCAACCAAATCACCACCAACACCACACAAATTCACCAAAAACTACCATCAAACGCACTCGGATTTCACTACTACTTTGGAATAAAAGAACCACCTCGACACGATCTATCATCCTATCTTCTCGGAATTTCAATCCGACACTTTGTAAGTTTCCGACAAATCCCGAAATCTCTCGTTTTTAAGTGTTTTTACTTGTTGGTGGTTTGTAACAACTTATAATGTCCATATAAGGGTTGGGTAAAAGTTTTGGACCGAACGGAAACCGAAAAACTCGTTTTCGACACATTTTCCGGCCATCAGACCGTAACGTCGCTTTTGGACCGAGATTTATGCGACGTCAACTTCAACGTCGCAAAACCCCTCGTGACGTCGCATGGTGCGACGTCAGTCACAAAGTCGCATTAAATTGCGACGTCGCATATAGCGACATCAGCCTTAACGTCGCTAATACCTCACCACGTCGCACTTAGCGACGCAAGCCCTTACGTCGCAGAAATCAACAATGTCACATATATCGACGCCACGTACAACGTCGCATTAAATTGCGAAAGTCGCACATAGCGACGCCATGCTCAACGTCGCAGTCAGGATCTGCGACGTCGCACCAAACGTCGCACAAACCAGAATCTCAAAAACACAGATTTTTACTAAGTGTCGAGACTCGAAATTTATCACTCGATTTTACCAAAATTAAGATCCCAGATGCGTTTTTCACCAAAGCAATATAGTAGAAATAAAACTTTTTCGAGCTGACCTGGCATCTCGAGCCCAGCCAGGGGCCAGCCCCTTGGACCCCGCTAGGGGCGCTGCCCCCGGACCCCCGTACTTAGATTCCGTAAGCACATTTCTCACCAAGTGTCAAACTTGTACGACTTCAAAACGCTTATATGATACAACTTTTCAAACATAATAGAATATACTTTTCAAGTATAACACTTCGAAATCAATGTGATAACATCAAGACTATTATCACAATTAATCACCAACGGGCTGTACATATTTTCAAACATTCGAATCAATCAACCAAATGTAATTTGGACATTCTAGTTGGACAGACAACTACAAGGTAGTTTTGATAGATACCTACTCACATTTATAACCATCGCGTGTCGTGGACACCCTCAGGTTACAAGTCTTTGGACTTCATTACTCGGCTAATCAATCAAAGTTTATTAAGTTAAACTCGTTAGATTCAGGTGAGTCTCATAGCCCCTCTTTTTACTATTTTACTCAGGGGTGTGATACGATGCTTATTTTTAACATGTGAACGCAAGTACAACTTTTTATATACTACATGAGTTTTACACACTAATCATTTAAAGTCCTCCGTCAGCATAGTTGTTAATACGTTGTAGCGTGAATATTAGTATATGGTACCATATAGGATTGACCCTCCTCGTCCGGGTTAGCAAGCACTAATCGGGTAAACGGACGTACTAATATTTGGGAAGACGAGTGTTGATTAGGCACTCGTGGAGGCACCTCGCCCGGAATTCTCTATAGGGGACCCGGCCCTCTAGTTAAGCTCAACTATGTGCTCATGGCTGTATACATATACATTATCAATTGCTGGATGCAATTCAATTATTTAAATCTTGCGGTTCATACTATATTAACTGATTTCAAACCTGTGAGCTCACCAGCTTTAGCTGACCCATTTTAGCATGTATCGCAGGTACTAAGCAGTAGGTTTGGACTGCATCAGGGAATCAATAGCTCGAGTCAGCATGCAAACAATTGAGATTTTCTTGCATTAGTATATTTTGTACAAGTACTTATGTACTGAAATCTCTCATTTAATCGAACACGAGCTATGTATTGGCTGTAAATGTTGTAAACATTTTAATATCAATATATTTTGTTAAAACGACGCATATAGAGTCGTTTGCTATATATCTTGTGCTTTGATTATTGATTAGTAACACCCAAATAGTGCTTCCGCAAAACATTAAATTTGGGGGTGTTACTGATTGGTATCAGAGCCTAAGGTTATAGTGAACTAGGTTGCATTTAGTGGGCCTAGACTATGACCATTAGGCAGTATTTTCTTATTAGGCATTACTGGTTCATGAATTACAGCATACGACTTTAATTTAACATAGCCTGATCTACTATGTACTATTAAGGAAAGATGATGTGAGGTCTGAAACGGTTATGTTGAACAGGAATACACTAGTTGACTTTGACCTCGAGAGAACCGGGACTTAAACTTGTCTGTGCTAGACACGCAATAGGCTATGTTATATAAGTATTATATGAATATAAGCCTCACTCCTACTAACGCTTTGTCTCAGAAATGGCAAACACACCGCCCAATTCATCGCTCTCTCAACCCAGATCTCAGAACCCACGGGTAGCCCGAAGGAAAGCCAGATTGCCTCGAGCTGGCCCGTACCCCACTCACTTCACCTTGCCGGCCTTAGCCGCTAGGGTGAACCAACACGAGCAGCGACTTCGCTCCATGGATGTCGTGTTGCAGGAAACGAACGAAAACTGGAGACTTACATCCTTCGAACGCATCGAACAAGTCTCCGATGACCTTGAAACCACAAACAACAATATGGATGTCCTTCGCAACCAAGTAGTAGAAATAAGCGTGGAAAATGTCCTTCTGCGACAAAGGATGGAAGAATGTGAACAGCGCTCACGGGAAGCAGAAGAGTATGCCCGTGGATTAACCCAACGACTAGCACTAGCAGAAGATAACGCCCGACAAGCCAGCAGACTTGCAAATACTGTAGACCGTCTTGTCACGATGATGGAACAATTCAATCTGCGTCAAGACTAGTGTAGATCTTGCCTTGTAATCTATCTTGTAACCTAGTAACTACCTAAACGCTACACTAGTAGTTCGGTCGGAAGTAACAATTCCCGACACCTTTTGTAATAAACCCACGGATGTAACTTTTGAACTCGTATTATCTATCGAATGTCACTACTGTTTCAACTCATATTACTTATCGTTCTATATTGATGTTGTGTATTACCACTTACGTACATAAACGTCTGTGACAACCTTTATCATCATACGAAAATCTCACAAATTTTATTTCTTTTATTTGAAGAATCATGCCGCCGAAGACGAGACCATTCTCTGATGCTCAGCTTGCATCACTCATATCCCATGCTGTGACAGAAGCATTGGCCCGGAATTCCTCATTGAACTCCGGAAGAAACAGCGACACTGCTGAAACTGCTGCTGCTGCCACAAAGCCTTGTTCCTACAAGGACTTCCAAAGCTGCAAACCCTCAAGCTTCAAGGGTACTGAGGGAGCCATCGGACTAATCAGATGGTTCGAAAAGATGGAGACCGTTTTCCGCGTCAGCAAATGCGCGGAGGGCGACAAAGTTAACTTCGCTACCTGCTCCCTCGAGGATGATGCCCACTCTTGGTGGAACTCATATTCCCAGTCAGTGGGTGCTGACACTGCCTACCAACTCTCTTGGGTGGACTTGAAAGCAAAACTCACCGCCAAGTACTGTTCGATCGACAAACTCCAAAAGCTGGACGAGGTGTTCTGGAACCTAAAGGTTCAGGGTGGTGATATCGATGGTTATACCACCAGGTTCCAGCAACTCGCTGCTCTCCGCCCAGCTATGGTGAGCACGGAACCCGATAAAATCAGGAAGTACATCCTTGGCCTTCCAGAACCCGTCATGGGGAACGTCGCTTCTTCAAACCAAGCCACTATCGATGGTGCTATCCTTTTAGCCCAGGACCTTATGGCAATGAACCCTGAACCAGAAACACTCACCTCATCCTCCCACCAACATAAGAGAAAGTGGTCTGACCACCACAACAACCACCCCAACTACCAAAACAAGAAACCTGACACCATCAAAGCCTACAACACCACCACCGAAACCAAGCGGGGCTACACTGGGAGCAAACCCTACTGTTCCAAGTGCAGCCGTCACCATGAAGGCTCTTGTGGTCCCTTTTGCAACAATTGCAAGAGGTATGGCCACCTCACCTTAAGATTTCCGATCACCTGCCAACAACAATTCCAACAACAACACTAGACCACCTAAGGTCTGCTTTGAGTGTGGGAACCCCGGGCACTTCAGGGACACGTGCCCAAAACTGAAGAACCAGGGCAACAACAACAACAACAACAACAACAACAACCGCAACAGCAACAACAACAACACCCGAAGTAGAGCCTTCGTAATCAACTCCGGGGACGCCCGTCAAGACCCGAATATGGTCTCGGGTATGTTCCTCCTCAACAACTTAACTGATTCTGTTCTATTTGATACTGGTGCTGATAGAAGCTTTATCTCTGATGAGTTTTGCCCACTACTTGACATCACTCCTGTTGCCTTAGATGTTGAGTACACTGTAGAGCTAGCAAATGGGAAACTTATAGAAACCAATAGTGTGATACCTAATTGCACTTTGAACCTAGCCGATGAAACCTTTTCCATCGATCTTGTGCCCGTTGAAATTGGAAGTTTCGACGTCATTATTGGTATGGACTGGTTGTCCAAACATCGCGCTGAAATCGTCTGCTACGACAAGGTTGTTCGAATTCCTCTTGCCGATGGTAGAACTTTCGTTATACAGGGGAGACCGGTGGGACGAGACTAAACATCATCTCCTGTTTGAAAACCCGAAAATTTCAGAGAAAGGGTTATCCTGCAATCCTCGCACACATCACGGAGAAAAAGTCGAAGGAGAAGCGACTTGAGGATGTGCCTATTGTTAGAGACTTTCCTGAAGTCTTTCCAGAAGAGCTACCTGGTCTACCTCCACCTAGACAGGTTGAGTTCTCGATCGATCTCATACCGGGTGCCGCACCGGTAGCCCGAGCACCATACCGCCTAGCCCCATCGGAACTTCAGGAGCTGTCCACCCAGTTACAGGAACTCCTGGATAGAGGATTCATCAGACCGAGTTCTTCGCCTTGGGGAGCTCCGGTCTTATTTGTTAAAAAGAAGGACGGTTCATTCAGAATGTGTATCGATTACCGAGAATTGAACAAATTGACCGTCAAGAACCGTTATCCACTTCCTCGAATTGATGACCTGTTTGACCAACTACAAGGGTTGAGTTTTTATTCAAAGATCGATCTGCGGTCAGGTTATCATCAGTTACGGGTTCGCGACATCGATATCCCAAAAACCGCTTTCAGAACTCGATACGGGCACTACGAATTCCAAGTGATGCCCTTTGGTCTAACCAACGCACCGGCTATATTCATGGACCTTATGAATCGGGTGTGCAAACCTTACCTCGACAAGTTTGTCATTGTTTTTATCGATGACATACTCATCTATTCGCACAACGAGCAAGAACACGCACAACATCTCAAAACTATTCTAGAACTACTTAGACACGAGGAGCTTTACGCCAAATTCTCTAAGTGTGAGTTCTGGATTCAAACTGTTTAATTCCTTGGTCACGTTATCGATAGTCAGGGAATTCATGTTGATCCATCAAAAATCGAAGCTATCAAGTGCTGGCAAGCACCTACCACCCCAACCGAAGTACGACAATTTTTGGGTCTTGCTGGATATTATCGGCGATTCATTGAAAATTTCTCAAAAATAGCCCAGCCACTCACGGTACTGACTCAGAAGGAAAAGAAGTTCGATTGGACTGATAAACAGGAGTCAGCATTCCAACTACTAAAACAAAAGCTTTGCAGTGCTCCTATCTTATCTCTACCCGAAGGCACCGATGACTTCGTGGTATACTGCGATGCTTCTCACCAAGGTCTCGGTTGCGTATTGATGCAACGAGACAAAGTCATTGCTTACGCTTCACGACAACTCAAGATCCACGAAAAGAACTACACCACTCATGATCTCGAACTTGGAGCTGTCATTTTTGCTCTTAAGATCAGGAAACATTATCTATACGGTACCAAGTGTACAATCTTTACCGATCATAAAAGTCTCCATCACATATTCGACCAGAAGGATCTCAATATGAGGCAACGTCGGTGGGTCGAGTTGCTCACCGATTACGATTGTGAAATCAAGTATCATCCAGGGAAGGCAAATGTTGTTGCCGATGCCCTCAGTCGAAAGGAACGGCCGAAACCACTTCGAGTCCGAGCCCTCAGTATGACCATTCACAACGATCTTACCGTTCAGATTCATACCGCTCAGATCGAAGCCCTGAAACCTGAAAATGTCAAAACCGAAGCCTTGCGGGGTATTGACAAACAATTCAAGATCAGACCTAACGGGATTAGGTATTTCTCGAACCGAATCTGGTTGCCTTATTTCGGGAGCCTACGAGACTTGGTGATGGATGAGGCTCACAAGTCCAAATATTCTATCCATCTGGGATCCGATAAGATGTACCACGGAATCAAGGAATTTTATTGGTGGCCGAACATGAAAGCCGAAATCGCCACTTATGTCAGCAAGTGTCTTACTTGCTCGAAAGTCAAAACCGAACATCAGAAACCTTCCGGCTTACTCCAACAACCCGAAATCCCTGAATGGAAATGGGAACAAATTGCCATGGATTTCATAACCAAACTACCCAAGTCGTCGAACGGTTGCGATATCATTTGGGTGATCGTTGATCGCCTCACCAAATCTGCTCATTTCCTGGCAATCAAGGAAAACAATAAAATGGAACGCCTCGCACAAATCTACATCAAGGAAATCGTTTCTCAACACGGTGTTCCAATCTCGATCATCTCTGACAGAGATGCCCGCTTCACCTCTCACTTTTGGCAGTCACTTCAAAAAGCATTGGGTACTCGTCTCGATATGAGCACCGCGTACCATCCTCAAACCGATGGCCAAAGTGAACGAACCATCCAAACACTGGAAGACATGCTACGAGCCTGCGTAGTTGATTTCAGTACAAACTGGGAAAGACACCTACCGTTGTGCGAATTCTCGTACAATAACAGCTATCACGCCAGCATCAAAGCTGCACCTTTTGAGGCACTGTACGGTCGTAAGTGCCGGTCACCGATCTGTTGGACCGAAGTGGGAGATAGTCAACTCACTGGTCCTGAACTCATACACGCCACCACCGAGAAAATTGTAGAAATCCAAAACCGACTCAAAGCCGCACGTGATCGTCAGAAAAGTTACGCTGACGTGAGACGCAAACCACTCGAGTTTCAAGTTGGGGATCGAGTACTCTTAAAAGTATCGCCTTGGAAAGGCGTAATCCGATTTGGTAAACGTGGGAAATTAAATCCCAGATACATTGGGCCTTTTGAGATCCTCGAAAGGATTGGCCCCGTGGCGTATCGATTGCAGCTGCCACCCGAACTCAGCAGCGTGCACCCCACTTTCCACATTTCAAACTTGAAGAAGTGTCTATCTGATGAGACACTTATTATACCACTTGACGAGATTCGCGTCGATAACAAACTTCATTTTGTTAAGGAACCTGCTGAAATCATGGACCGTGAGGTCAAACAACTCAAACAAAGTCGTATTCCCATCGTTAAGGTCAGGTGGAATTCGCGGCGCGGACCGGAATTCACTTGGGAACGAGAAGACCAAATGCGACTCAAATACCCTCAGCTATTCACCGATTCTGCATCAAACGCGACCTCGAACTAAATTTCGGGACGAAATTCTTCTAACAGGGGGAGAATGTAACACCCGCCAAATTATGACTAGTAATTAGTGCCTAATCGTTTGCAATACATGTGATTAGTTCTGTGTTAGGCTAATTAATGTATACTTATATATGTTGATGAATATATACGAATTACGCGATTTAATTAAATCGTGCGCATTTTAAATCGAATATAATTCGGTACGATTAATACGGACGTTGGTGAGCAATTTTGTTAAATAATATAATATTATTTAATACAAACGATTATATCCGAAAATATTATTTTGATAATATTTCGTAAATATCTCACATTGTACAAACAAACTAAGTTAAGTTTTATAGCTCAAATATAAAACATTTGGTAAAATACTTCAATAAAAATATCGTGTAATAATTCGTATTTTAAAACTTATAATTAATATGTAAAATAAATATTTAACGGTTAAACAAACGGGAAAACGAAAACCGCACGGAGCACGGAGACGGAGGCTGAAAAGTGGGACTTCCACCTACAACCTCCACCTCCCTTTCTCTTTCTCTCATTTCTCATCTTTCTTTCTCTTTCTCCTCTCTTCTTTTTCTCTCAACCAAATCACCACCAACACCACACAAATTCACCAAAAACTACCATCAAACGCACTTGGATTTCACTACTACTTTGGAATAAAAGAACCACCTCGACACGATCTATCATCCTATCTTCTCGGAATTTCAATCCGACACTTTGTAAGTTTCTGACAAATCCCGAAATCTCTCGTTTTTAAGTGTTTTTACTTGTTGGTGGTTTGTAACAACTTATAATGTCCATATAAGGGTTGGGTAAAAGTTTTGGACCGAACGGAAACCGAAAAACCCGTTTTCGACACATTTTTCGGCCATCAGACCGTAACGTCGCTTTTGGACCGAGATTTATGCGACGTCAACTTCAACGTCGTAAAACCCCTCGTGAAGTCGCATGGTGCGACATCAGTCACAAAGTCGCATTAAATTGCGACGTCGCATATAGCGACATCAGCCTTAACGTCGCTAATACCTCACCACGTCGCACTTAGCGACGCAAGCCCTTACGTCGCAGAAATCAACAACGTCGCATATATCGACGCCACGTACAACGTCGCATTAAATTGCGAAAGTCGCACATAGCGACGCCATGCTCAACGTCGCAGTCATGATCTGGGACGTCGCACCCAACGTCGCACAAACCAGAACCTCAAAAACACAGATTTTTACTAAGTGTCGAGACTCGAAATTTATCACTCGATTTTACCCAAATTCAGATCCCATATGCGTTTTTCACCAAAGCAATATAGTAGAAATAAAAATTTTTCGAGCTGACCTGGCATCTCGACCCCAGCCAGGGGCCAGCCCCTTGGACCCCGCTAGGGGCGCTGCCCCCGGACCCCCGTACTTAGATTCCGTAAGCACATTTCTCACCAAGTGTCAAACTTGTACGACTTCAAAACGCTTATATGATACAACTTTTCAAACATAATGGAATATACTTTTTAAGTATAACACTTCGAAATCAATGTGATAACATCAAGACTATTATTACAATTAATCACCAACGGGCTGTACATATTTTCAAACATTCGAATCAATCAACCAAATGTAATTTGGACATTCTAGTTGGACAGACAACTACAAGGTAGTTTTGATAGATACCTACTCACATTTATAACCATCGCGTGTCGTGGACACCCTCAGGTTACAAGTCTTTGGACTTCATTACTCGGCTAATCAATCAAAGTTTATTAAGTTAAACTCGTTAGATTCAGGTGAGTCTCATAGCCCCTCTTTTTACTGTTTTACTCAGGGGTGTGATACGATGCTTATTTTTAACATGTGAACGCAAGTACAACTTTTTATATACTACATGAGTTTTACACACTAATCATTTAAAGTCCTCCGTCAGCATAGTTGTTAATACGTTGTAGCGTGAATATTAGTATATGGTACCATATAGGATTGACCCTCCTCGTCCGGGTTAGCAAGCACTAATCGGGTAAACGGACGTACTAATATTTGGGAAGACGAGTGTTGATTAGGCACTCGTGGAGGCACCTCGCCCGAAATTCTCTATAGGGGACCCGGCCCTCGAGTTAAGCTCAACTATGTGCTCATGGCTGTATACATATACATTATCAATTGCTGGATGAAATTCAATTATTTAAATCTTGCGGTTCATACTATATTAACTGATTTCAAACCTGTGAGCTCACCAGCTTTAGCTGACCCATTTTAGCATGTATCGCAGGTACTAAGCAGTAGGTTTGGACTGCATCAGGGAATCAATAGCTCGAGTCAGCATACAAACAATTGAGATTTTCTTGCATTAGTATATTTTGTACAAGTACTTATGTACTGAAATCTCTCATTTAATCGAACATGAGCTATGTATTGGCTGTAAATGTTGTAAACATTTTAATATCAATATATTTTGTTAAAACGATGCATATAGAGTCGTTTGCTATATATCTTGTGCTTTGATTATTGATTAGTAACACCCAAATAGTGCTTTCTCAAAACATTAAATTTGGGGGTGTTACAAGATCACCATTGAAAATCCTCATCCAGAGATGACTTCCTTTGAAGTCTTGCAAGTTTCATTATACTAAGATTCCTATTTGCTATAGTATCTTACTTTGAACTTTTCAAAGTTATCGTTCCCCTATTCAGTAAGAATCCCCAACCAGACTGTGAACGACTATCATCTCTGTCTATTCAGAAACTTACGTTACTATAACCCGTTACTCTAAGTTTCTCTTTTCCACCATAAACTAAGAACCTTTCTTTAGTATTCCTCAAATACTTAAGAATATTCTTTACAGCCGTTCAAAGACCTTCACCAGGATTCTGCTGTTGACTCACTATGCTCCAAGCAACAGAGACATCAGGTCTTGTACATATCATGGCATATATGATCGATCCTATAGCCTATGGGACTCGATTCATTCTGTTCAATCTTGCTTAGTCTTTGGACACAGATCCTTACTAATGCCATGATTTAAGGGTAGATTCTCTTTCTTAGAATTCTCCATTTTAAAACCTTTTAAAATTTTATTCTAAGTACATATCCTGGCTAAGTCTTCTGAGACGTTTCGACCTATCTCTGTAAATCTTTATACCAAGAATATATATTGCATCTCCTAAATCTTTCATAGCGAAATATTTTCGATACTTATCATTTACACCTTGTAATGTTGAGATTATAATTCCTATGAGTATTATATCATTCACATATAATACAAGGAAGACTACAACACTCTCACTGACTTTGACATATATACAGGACTCATCTTTGCTTCTAGAAATTCAAACTCTTTGACTTTCTCATGGAAGCAGAGATTCCAGTTACGAGAAGCCTGTTTAAATCCATAAACGGTCTTCTAAAGCTTACACATTCTATTAGGATACTTTGCTCTTTCAAAACCTTCCGGTTGTGCCTTGAACACATCCTCTGTCAGTTTCCCGTTAAGGAAAGTGATTTTGACATCCATCTGCCAAATTTCATAATTGTGAAATGCAGCTTTTGTAAGCATTATCCTAATTGACTTTATCTTAGCTATTGGTAAAAAGGTTTCCTCATAATCAATCCCGAAGGTTTGAGTATAGCCTTTTTCAACCAACCTAGCTATATAAGTGTGTACTTTCCCATCCATGTCTATCTTCCTCTTGAAGATACACTTACAACTCACCGTCTTGAGACTGAGTATAGTGCCAACCAATATTCCAAACTTGTTTGTCAGACATAGACTAAATCTTGCTTTTCATAGCTTCCTTCCACTTAGCAGCCTCAGGGCCTGCCATCGCTTCCTTTGTAGTTAGTAGGTGCATCTAATTCATTTAGTGTACTATCACTATAATCTTATTCTCTTCTTCTATATGGAAATCATAATAAAACTGAGAAGGATTGCTAACTCTACAAGTGTGAGCGGGTAAGGATATGTCATTAAGTTCAACATGTGTCACCACCTCTTGTTGAGTGTCAGTGTTTACTATAGGTTCTTCATCGGTAGATCCTTGAATTTCTTCAAAATCAATTGTACTCCCACTGTCCTCTTTAGATATCATTTCTCTCTCAAGGAACACTCCTTTTCGAGTTACAAGCACCACATTATCCTTATGGTTGTAAAACAAACAACTAATGACTCCTATGGATTACCGATGAAAAGATACTTTTCAGATCTAACTTCTAGTTTGTGCTAAGTTTCTCGTCTAGCGATAACTTCATAACCTCAGATCTGGATGTGCCTAAGAGAAAGGACCTTTTCTCTTCCACATCTCGTAAGTCATCTTTGAACTTTCTTGGTGAGTACTAGATTTAAGATATGTGCGACTGTCTATAATGCCTAACCTCATAAGCTTATTAGAAGTGTTGCCCGATTCATCATAGATTTGAACCATGTCTATCAGAATTCTATTTCTCCTCTCAGCTACTCCATTCAGCTATGGTGTTCTAGGAGGAGTCAACTGTGAAACTATTCCACAGTCACTAAGATGATCAAGAAACTCGATACTAAGGTCTTCTTCTCCCCTTTCGGATCGGAGTACCTTTATCTTTCTGCCCATTTGGTTCTCTATTTGTCCTAACACCCCTTTGAAATTTCAAAAGTATCGGACTTATGTTTAATCAGATAAACATATCTATGTCTACTGAAGTTATTAGTAACATAGTAGCGATTTCCATCTTTTGTAGCGCATCGGAATGGTCCACATTCATCTGTGTGTACCAAGTCCAATAATCTTTGACCTCTTTCACACTATCCTGTGAATGGTGATTTAGTCATCTTGTCCAATAAACAAGATTCGCATACATCATCTGATTTGAGGTCGAATGATTTCAACACTCCATTCTTTTGGAGTTGGGCGATGCGTTTCTTGCTTACGTGCCTAACACGATAATTGCCACAATTTGGATTTATCTAGCTTATTAGACGAACCAACATTTAAATTACTTTGCTGACATATTCAACATTTTCATATATGCCTTTGCAAGGAGAAGCTTTATCACCATTCTCATTATCAAATGAAAACTGACAACAATCCAATAAACAAGAATAAAATGAAACTATGTATCTTTCTCATTTCGGACGAATAACAGCAATTATTTAAATGTATCCTAACTCCGGATTTTAGCATGAGCTCAAACTTTCAAATGGGCGTGACTCTCTTGTTTTCCATGACTAAGTTGAGATCTCCATGCTTCAGACTTCTACTTTCCTTTAGCCCTTGCAATACGGTACAAATGTGAGTACCACACCCTGTATTCAAGACCTACGAACCAGAAGTCATAGTATTGTGGAGTTCGATCATTTATATACCTGAATCCTTTCCAACCTTACTGTCTTTAAGATCCTTCAGATATTTTGGGCATCAATGCTTCTAGTGCCCCTCTGTGTAGCAGTATAACACACTGATTCCTTTGGATCATTGCAGGTGCAATTTTAGATTCAATATTTCTCTTAGCCTTACGATTGGACTTTTCATTCGTAGCTTTTCCAGATCTCTTCATTTTCTTTGTTTTATGACCAATTGACAATACAGGAGCTGCTGAGCTAGAGGGCATATCAATCTTCTTGATCCATTGCTCAGCAATTTAGGAGTTCCATTATTGAGGTCTCTCTCTCATTCAAAACCATTTGACATGAGATTACAAACTGTTTGTAGACAGCTGGCTGACCGGACAGAATTATGTTGACCAAAACTTAGTATCAAACATCATAATATTTTCGGTGAGCTTCAATCTCCTCTTGGGTTGAATCATTATCATTAGTGGGAATTTGCTCATCGAGAATATTCTCCTTATTCTCGTCGAGAACATACTCCTTGCTTTCGTACCTTAGAGTGAACCTACGGTTTCACATCCAATCCATACATCTTAGACTGGTAAGCCTTTCCCTCCCAAGAACTGAGAGTAATGAGAAGTTCGGGTTGAATGCGGAATTGGGAACGGGAGAATTATTACCATTTTCAATAGATATTATTGAGAAAAAAAATTGTTTTAGTTTGTCTGTATATTCCTTAATTAATTACCAGATTTCAACATAAGGCTTGGATCTATATTTTCAGTTTTATGAAAAGGGTCGCCGTAATCATATAACAAAATACCTTCGTCTATTTCATTTCTATGAAACTCTTAGATCTTTGAGATTCATCGATACCTATCAATGGCATGTTAATCTCGGTTATGCTCATCTACTATTCATGACTGGGATGCCGAGGATCATGAACTAGATAGTGAATTAACCATGCAAACCCCGCGTCGTCCCCGGCTCGAGTACGCTCGAGCATCGCGAGTCTCACATCACCTCTCACTTATGTCCTCATATTAATGTGCCGGTAAACCACACACGCTCCATTAACAGTCCATACGAGAGATGTGCGGTTTTCATGGATTAGCATATTTTTCACATTTCTATAGCTAAAACGGGATTTTTGTTTTAGTACTTTAAGTCTACTTTTAATCTTAACATCATCCTATCAAAAGTCCTCGGTAGCTCCATTGAACGCACAAAGAAGCGGAGAAGCAGGTCAGCGCGAAGCTTATTAAAAACCTACTTCTTTAGGGAAGCAAAGTGTGACACCCGGTCAAAAATGACCCAAAATTTGGTCCAAATTTAAACTTTTAAGTCACGTATTATATACGTGTTGATATTCGAGTACTCAAGTATTATATATATATATAAATATATAACCCGAAACGATTATTTAATAATCACATTATTTATTAGATATTACTTTGATAATATTTAACACGTATCTCGTATCGTATGAAACCCACCGTACGCGATAAAAAAAAAAACACGCGGGACGCGCCCGACAAATGAAATAGACTCAAGTTATATTTTTATAACTCAAAACAAAGTATTTTGATTTAATACTTCATTTAGAAATATCACAATTATACGATAACAATTATAACGTTTAAAAAATCGTTACGCGATTTAATCAACGTAAAACTAGCACGCAAATCGAGACCGATGCCTTAACGAAACATTTTATGAAATGTTTACTAAGTATTTTAAATAAATACTTCAATCAAAAATTTACAAAAATATATCGTTAGTGAAGCGCGTATAACAAACGTTTAACGTTTAAACATACGTCGAAACGACCGGGTAAACGAACACCGCACGGAGCGCAAATTTGGGGATCCAAAATTGAACCAAACACCACCTTGTGGGGACCATAGACCAGCCCCAAGCCCCAAAAATACTGCCCCCTTGCCCCCCATGTGTTGCTCCCTTGACCAACCTACACACCCCCTCCAACACCCTCATTCTTCACACACACAAATCCATTTCCACTCTCTCTAACTTACCCTCTCTCTCAATTTCGGCCAAGGGCACCTCCACAGCCCCAAGAACAGCCTCCTCACACCACCACAACACCACCATAGAGCCACCATAGAGCCGCCATCAACCACCACTTCCATTTGCAAGAAAACTCAAGAAAACGAGCTCTTTACCTTCTCCTTCTTCCTCTTGGTTGTAAAACACTTGTAAGAACTTCATTCCCCTTATGTTTTACTTATAACTTATATGTTATCATGTAATGTTACTCCATTAACTCGTTTATGTCCAAACTTAAGCTTAAAACACGTTTTTCATAAACATATATAAGTGAAAGTTTTCTGTCCAGAAAAATGATTCATTTCAATGATTTTTATAAAAATCATTGCAACACTAAAATGGACGTTTCTTAAGCCTAAAATGAAGTTCAAGAAGTTATCTTTCCAACAAAATTAGTCTCATGATCAGTAGACTCCGTTTGATACCTCAAAATGAATTTACCAAATGAGATAGCAAATCTGTTCTCGGTTGACAGATTCTGAGGTCTCATTCTCGACACTGTATCTCGTGTTCTAAAGCTCCAAAACGTGTGAGGCTTTTTCCTGTGAACTACAAATTTTGTTATGTACAAAAAGTTCTTCTTTGGCTCCCTCCATAAATCTACTCATTTTTATCTACGGACTGATATTTGAGCTTTAGCCTGAAATTGTCGAAAACTGTGTTCGGTTCACTTGCAAAATTATTTACCTATCGAGATGAACTTATAAAATTACCATAAAGTGTAGATTTACACTATACCCATAGGTGAACATGTGTAATTTTTGGTAGATCCTGATTCGGAGTAAAACTAGTCAAAACGAGTGGATTAAAAACATACAAAAACTGATGGAATAACCTTTAAGTCACTGACCCTTTAGTGACACAAAATTTCTGTCGCAGAACCCTTTAGCAACAAAACTCCTTAAACCAAAGAACCCTTTAGTGACAGAATATCCTTTTGTTGCAAATCCACCAGCTTTGACTATGTTGACCAGATTGACCAGCTTTGACCAGAGTGGACCAGCTTTGACTAGAGTTGACCAGCTTTGACTAGAGTTGACCAGCTTTGACCAGATTGACCAGCTTTGACCAGAGTTGACCAGATTGACCAGCTTTGACTAGAGTTGACCAGCTTTGACCAGATTGACCAGCTTTGACTAGAGTTGACCAGCTTTGACCAGGTTGACCAGATTTGACCAGTTGACCAGTTTGACCAGTTGACCAGTTTGACCCAGTTGACTTTCGGAAAACAACATATTTGACCGCAACTTTCGGATACAAACACATATATACTTTTGGATAAGTATACTTTCTGACATGCATAAATATATACTTTAAGACACACACACACACACATATATATATATATATATATATATATATATATATATATAATATATATATATACATATACAAGTATATTTTCATATAGAAATACATATACTTTGATAAGTATACACGGACTAACGTACAAATATATGACACAACGATAACTCATATAACAACACTTTTGAATTATTGTTACAAACCTTCAACAACGGGCCGTACATGTTTTCAAAACTCAAACAAACAATCAAACATTTGGACATAACAAGTTGATAAATAACTATCATAGATGGTCGGTTGAGACATCTACTCACTCTTATAACCTTGCGCATTTAGGACGCCCTGCAGGTTACAGTCTTCGGACATCATTGTTTAGCTAAGCAACACACGTTTATTGATATAAACGTACCAGACTCAGGTGAGTTTCACAGCCCCTATTTTACTATTTTTACTGTTTTGGGGGAGATGCATTACTTGTTTTCATAAAAACTAATAATGGCCGAGTTAACGCATGATTGGCATGGCCTGCAATCATGGTGGCTCATGGCCGAGTTATCGCATGATTGGCATGACCTGCAATCATGGTGGCTCATGTTTCTTACTCGTTACATATGAATGTTCTGGATTAGCATTCACGAGGGCAAAAACACTGATTGTTAAGCTTCAACTATGGTGCTCATGGCAATGTATACGGAAACTATTGCGACTGTGCAATATTTACTCAATGATTTTACAAGCTGATGTGTTCAAACTGTACTTACTATAAACCTGTGAGATTCACCAACCTTTTGGTTGACCTGTTTTAGTAATGCATTCTCAGGTACACAGCAACAGTAGGGTTGATCAGTACGGATGGCCCAGCAGGATATGCTTTAGTAGCTCGAGTCGCATGCAATTACACATATGAAGATTTTACTTGCATTATCTTTTGTATAATGATTATGTACTTAAAATCTAACAAAACAAGTTGCGAACTCATCAATAATGTATTACTTTTGAAAACTTATGTATTAATGTAACATTTTCTACAACGTCTCATTTTGAGTCGTTTGCTTGTACTTTAGTGTTTTGATATTTGATTAGTCACGCCCAAAAACAATCGCTTCCGCAAAGCATGAAATTGGGGGTGTGACAGATTGGTATCAGAGCCTAAGGTTATAGCGAACTAGGTTGCATTTAGTGGGCCTAGACTATGACCGTTAGGCAGTATTCCTCATTAGATATAGCTGGTTCAGGGATTTCGTCATACAAGTTTAATTTAACATAGCCTGATCAACTATGTACAATTAAATGAAGATGATGTAAGATCTGAAAGGGGTTATGTTAAACAGGAATGCACTAGTTGACTCTGACCACGAGAGAACCGTGACTTGTACTTGTTCTGTGCTAGATATAACTAGGTGGATAATATGTATGTATACATGGGTTATACATATATGATTAGGCCTAGTAACATCCTCGGATATTTGGTAACAAACTTATTGTTCATATACGTCTTAGAACTCGCCAACGGTAAGTTGATCGAGTCAGGAAAATAGTACCGAGATGTGCCCTGGCTTCGAGGGTCATCTCTTTGAAATAGGCTTACCCTGGTAGAGTTGAGAGCTCCGACATCCTATTCGATACGAACCGATTAAACACCAGTATTGACATACACCTAAGGACAAAAACAACAACGCTGCTAAGGGCAGGTTCTATGTACTTAATGCTGAAGGTAATCACCAGAACCCTAGACTTATTGACTTACTCAACACGGGTACGTACACTCCCGGATAACCAAAACTGCATCTGTACTACTTACTTGAATAGGTTCTATTACTGTTTAGAACTTTATGTGTTTCCTTAGATTCTAAGTACAAATAGAATAAGGAAATTGGCGAACTATTTCAGGTAGACAGTATGATACCAATGGAATTGGTGATGCATACAAGTAAGATTAGGCTATTATGGGATATTGATATATATACATACATAGGCCTAGACTACGTACTACTCACTAGGCTATTATATACTGGATGTATAGGAATAGGCCTTTACTCGATGATACCCTTGAGACCATCTACACCATTATAAACGACAAACATAGCTGCTACAATGTCCTTTGATACGGGGATCGGGACTCTATTTTAAACTGCTGCAGTCCACAAAATTCTATGTCTACAATGTACACCGTTTTAATGTTAGGTGAATCTTAGGAAAATCATTTTCAGCAATTTTAACATGCTTTTACTCCGAACTTTCTCATAAAATCTATTCTCAAATAAATTTTGTTAAAACAAGATTTCGAAACTTAGCCGCTGACAAAAATTTCAACTGAACTATTTATCGACTAAAGTTTTCATCAAACTTCAAAGTTTTCAACCGACTTTCACTGTCAAAATTTTCTGGCAAATGTGCTTTAACAAACATGTCGCAAAATTTCTTATGAAATGTTTTATAGAAATTTCAAGACTTCAACACAGCTCAAACTTTCTTACTGTACACAACTTGATACAAAACTTCAAACCTTGAATGGTCAACAAAATTACACAGTACACAATGACCTCCTTGCTGTTATAAGAGCAAAACTTACCAAAATCTGAATAGGGATGCGATTATGGTAACTCGCTAGCAACCTATCTGCTTTCATAATACTTACTTGATAAACTTTACTTGCTACTTGATACTTGTTATGTTTTCCCTAGATTCTAAGTGCACAATAGGGTTAGGGGAAAATGACAATTTAGATCTATAGTCTCTATATATGAAACTAGTTTTAGCACAAAGATATAGGAATAACATATCCTACGCTGTTGTACACCGGAAAACAAACCGGTTGACTTTTATATACTGGGTAACGTCCCGAGTAAAACAAATTTTTGGGTGACGACTCACATAAAACCGTATTTTTGGGTAACATCCCACATAAACCTGAAATGTGCTAAACCACTTCGTTTCTGTATGAGACTGATAGAGTCTAAGGTGGGCTACTAGTACAAAATGTAGCTGTACTCTAGCAATTGGCTAAACAATAAACTTTGTCCTACCGACAAAACAATCAAGGATTTACTGAATTACTTTAGGCTACTAGTACACATTGTAGCTACTCTCTAATGATCGACTGGACTGATCATGTATGCATAATAGTAAACACATCTCGAAACTTCAATTCGAATTTCCTTAGTTGCCGGAAGGGCACTAGTTCAACAAGGGGAGATAGACAACTCTAGATAGGTGTTGTCAGACTTACGTAGATAAAACCCGAACTATAACTTGAATACAACGATAAACACTACGAACAAAATTTCGGGACGAAATTCTCCTAACAAGGGGAGAATGTGACACCCGGTCAAAAATAACCGAAAATTTGGTCCAAATTTAAACTTTTAAGTCACGTATTATATACGTGTTGATATTCGAGTACTCAAGTATTATATATATATAAATATATATAACCCGAAACGATTATTTAATAATCACATTATTTATTAGATATTACTTTGATAATATTTAACACGTATCTCGTATCGTATGAAACCCACTGTACGCGACCCGACAAATGAAATAGACTCAAGTTATATTTTTATAACTCAAAACAAAGTATTTTGATTTAATACTTCATTTAGAAATATCACAATTATACGATAACAATTATAACGTTTAAAAAATCGTTACGCGATTTAATCAACGTAAAACTAGCACGCAAATCGAGACCGATGCCTTAACGAAACATTTTATGAAATGTTTACTAAGTATTTTAAATAAATACTTCAATCAAAAATTTACAAAAATATATCGTTAGTGAAACGCGTATAACAAACGTTTAACGTTTAACGTTTAAACATACGTCGAAACGACCGGGTAAACGAACACCGCACGGAGCGCAAATTTGAGGATCCAAAAATTGAACCAAACACCACCTTGTGGGGACCATAGACCAGCCCCAAGCCCCAAAAATACTGCCCCCTTGCCCCCCATGTGTTGCTCCCTTGACCAACCTACACACCCCCTCCAACACCCTCATTCTTCACACACACAAATCCATTTCCACTCTCTCTAACTTACCCTCTCTCTCAATTTCGGCCAAGGGCACCTCCACAGCCCCAAGAACAGCCTCCTCACACCACCACAACACCACCATAGAGCCACCATAGAGCCGCCATCAACCACCACTTCCATTTGCAAGAAAACTCAAGAAAACGAGCTCTTTACCTTCTCCTTCTTCCTCTTGGTTGTAAAACACTTGTAAGAACTTCATTCCCCTTATGTTTTACTTATAACTTATATGTTATCATGTAATGTTACTCCATTAACTCGTTTATGTCCAAACTTAAGCTTAAAACACGTTTTTCATAAACATATATAAGTGAAAGTTTTCTGTCCAGAAAAATGATTCATTTCAATGATTTTTATAAAAATCATTGCAACACTAAAATGGACGTTTCTTAAGCCTAAAATGAAGTTCAAGAAGTTATCTTTCCAACAAAATTAGTCTCATGATCAGTAGACTCCGTTTGATACCTCAAAATGAATTTACCAAATGAGATAGCAAATCTGTTCTCGGTTGACAGATTCTGAGGTCTCATTCTCGACACTGTATCTCGTGTTCTAAAGCTCCAAAACGTGTGAGGCTTTTTCCTGTGAACTACAAATTTTGTTATGTACAAAAAGTTCTTCTTTGGCTCCCTCCATAAATCTACTCATTTTTATCTACGGACTGATATTTGAGCTTTAGCCTGAAATTGTCGAAAACTGTGTTCGGTTCACTTGCGAAATTATTTACCTATCGAGATGAACTTATAAAATTACCATAAAGTGCAGATTTACACTAGACCCATAGGTGAACATGTGTAATTTTTGGTAGAGCCTGATTCGGAGTAAAACTAGTCAAAACGAGTGGATTAAAAACATACAAAAACTGATGGAATAACCTTTAAGTCACTGACCCTTTAGTGACACAAAATTTCTGTCGCAGAACCCTTTAGCAACAAAACTCCTTAAACCAAAGAACCCTTTAGTGACAGAATATCATTTTGTTGCAAATCCACCAGCTTTGACTATGTTGACCAGAGTTGACCAGATAGACCAGCTTTGACCAGAGTTGACCAGCTTTGACCAGAGTTGACCAGCTTTGACTAGAGTTGACCAGCTTTGACTAGAGTTGACCATCTTTGACCAGATTGACCAGCTTTGACCAGAGTTGACCAGATTGACCAGCTTTGACTAGAGTTGACCAGCTTTGACCAGATTGACCAGCTTTGACTAGAGTTGACCAGCTTTGACCAGGTTGACCAGATTTGACCAGTTGACCAGTTTGACCAGTTGACCAGTTTGACCCAGTTGACTTTCGGAAAACAACATATTTGACCGCAACTTTCGGATGCAAACACATATATACTTTTGGATAAGTATACTTTCTGACATGCATAAATATATACTTTAAGACACACACACACATATATATATATATATATATATATATATATATATATATATATATATATATATATATATATATATATATATATAATATATATATATATACATATACAAGTATATTTTCATATAGAAATACATATACTTTGATAAGTATACACGGACTAACGTACAAATATATGACACAACGATAACTCATATAACAACACTTTTGAATTATTGTTACAAACCTTCAACAACGGGCCGTACATGTTTTCAAAACTCAAACAAACAATCAAACATTTGGACATAACAAGTTGATAAATAACTATCATAGATGGTCGGTTGAGACATCTACTCACTCTTATAACCTTGCGCATTTAGGACGCCCTGCAGGTTACAGTCTTCGGACATCATTGTTTAGCTAAGCAACACACGTTTATTGATATAAACGTACCAGACTCAGGTGAGTTTCACAGCCCCTATTTTACTATTTTTACTGTTTTGGGGGAGATGCATTACTTGTTTTCATAAAAACTAATAATGGCCGAGTTAACGCATGATTGGCATGGCCTGCAATCATGGTGGCTCATGGCCGAGTTATCGCATGATTGGCATGACCTGCAATCATGGTGGCTCATGTTTCTTACTCGTTACATATGAATGTTCTGGATTAGCATTCACGAGGGCAAAAACACTGATTGTTAAGCTTCAACTATGGTGCTCATGGCAATGTATACGGAAACTATTGCGACTGTGCAATATTTACTCAATGATTTTACAAGCTGATGTGTTCAAACTGTACTTACTATAAACCTGTGAGATTCACCAACCTTTTGGTTGACCTGTTTTAGTAATGCATTCTCAAGTACACAGCAACAGTAGGGTTGATCAGTACGGATGGCCCAGCAGGATATGCTTTAGTAGCTCGAGTCGCATGCAATTACACATATGAAGATTTTACTTTCATTATCTTTTGTATAATGATTATGTACTTAAAATCTAACAAAACAAGTTGCGAACTCATCAATAATGTATTACTTTTGAAAACTTATGTATTAATGTAACATTTTCTACAACGTCTCATTTAGAGTCGTTTGCTTGTACTTTAGTGTTTTGATATTTGATTAGTCACGCCCAAAAACAATCGCTTCCGCAAAGCATGAAATTGGGGGTGTGACACAAAGCGACCCGCCTGATACCTCTCTCATAGTTTGTTCACTATGGGTGAGCCGATTTATCAATTGACTGACGATGTATTTAGAATTAAATGATACATATATATATAAATCATATTATATATAAGGTCTCTCTTAAATATTTAAGGTTCAGGGTTCTATTTTAAAACATTTGAAAATTGAGCGTATATTTTAAACCATTAAAATACTAAGGTCTGGTTAGTAAATAAATTAATTGTATACATATACAAATCTATTATACATATATACTTAATTTAGTTATTTGGACAAAATAAAACAATTCTATGTCCAAATATATTTTATCTACATTTTGTATTGCTAACATTATTAAGCTATGTCTCTGATACTACTGTTGGGTTTTCTATTCCCTAACTAGATTAACATATGCAGCGGAAAATAACAATTAATCTAGAGCAACTAGGAAACTAGACGCTAAAGGACCTTGACTTAATAAAGCTATTAACAATAACAAAATAAATAGATAAATGAGAAAATACTAACCTTTGAGAAAACCAATTTCTCATGCGCAGACTCCTTGCTTGACCTTCATGCAAACTCCTTGCTCGACCTTCCATTCTTTGGAGGCAAGTAACCAAAATAGAATACCTCTAATGCTTCACACCCAAGAACCAAGAGAAACTCCAAATCCTAAGGTCCCACTCTAAGTCGTAAAAACTCTTACAAGGATTAGGAATGAGAAAGAGAGAAAGAAACGAACTAAATTCGAATCTGGGATGATTGGAAAGCTTAGGGATGGCCTCTATTTATAGGGGAGAGGATGCCCTTGGGTTTGGTGTCTTGGCCGATGTGGGATTTCTGGATTCGCCATTTAGCCGCCGGTTAAAGCCTTTAGCCGGCGGTTGAAAGTAATCCTTTCCTAAGTCAAACACGCGTCGCACTGCCATAAACCCTAATCCATTCAGCCGCCGGCTAAAGCTTTTAGCCGCCGGTTGAATTTACTTTCCAGAATATTCCTTTTAGTTTCTAATTAATATTCAATTAATAAACTAACTAAATACACTTTATAGTTTCCGTTAATTTTTTTTAGCTTTTAATTAATTTATCAACTATGATAAATTAACAAACTAATTAATTAACTTATAATATTAATTCCAATTAATATTATCTCTCTTTATGTTTCTCTTACTGTTCATTGAGGGCAACCCAAAAAGGACTTCACTTTTAACGATAGTCTTACCAATTAGTTATGACCTTGGACATACCTTGGATACTATTCCTACAACTAGCAGCACTAATAATGGACCTGCAGCACAAAAAATAAAAATAAAATAAATTGGGCGCTTCAAGTTAGTATTAGAGCGATAGTTTAAGAGAATTATGCAATCCATAATAGGATTGTCTAAACTTAAACCACTTTTGAATGCATGATTATGTGTTATTAGAATGTTTTGGTAATTTTAAATTGTTGATTGATTAATTGTATAGCTTCAAGAATGGTTTTCGCCTTAACTTGATTATGTTTGAGAGCGTTAAATAGAAGTGTGCTATTGGTCTAATATGACTACGTCTGGCCAATGAGGTTATATTACACTAGTGCACATGGGGGATTCAAGGCTATTAAACATAGAATGGTATTGGTGTGGGTTGTTCTTGATGGCTAGAAGTAGGAGGCTCTATTATAATCGTAGTATATGAGAATGAATATTTTAACCATAAGGGTTAAAGCTGCGGATCGCCAACATACTTTCATTTTTATTCCGAGATCACCAACGTACAAATATTATTACCAAGATTAACAACATACTTATTAGTTTTGTGTTTAGGTCACCAGCGAACCGTTTTTTACCGGCAATAATTTGAACACGTGAGGTGTCTTTGCCATATCATACCAATTTGATAATATGGCCGCCACGTAAGTTATTTTTGTCCATCTGGCATTCCACGTCATTTCACCAAAATACTTGGTTTATCTTTAGTTATTTGGATTTATTATTATAATAACATTTTCTTATTTATTGTTTTATTTTCTTTATTTTATTTCCAAAACACAAAGCCCAAATGCATTTTTTCTTTACTAAAATCGCCAGAATCAACATCATTATGTTTTCTTTTTTAATCATACTAATTGATGTCAATTTGAAAAAAAAAGTGGTTTCATATTGTTATTTACAATCTATTATTACCAAATCAGGTTCAATCAACATGAAACTTAAATTTAGTCAAGACAAGTGAGTAGCAGGTTCAGGCGACGAAGAAGATTCTGGCGGCGGGAGTTTGCAGCAACCGTTGACCAATTTTCCTACCAGCTATGACCAATTAAAGATTCAAACTAGGTCAAGACTCAAGAGAATAGCGGACACAACCGGCATAACCATCGTCGTAACCCTTCAGTAACTATTGCTTTCTCCGCCAACCACATTTTCGACCACTTACAGTCGGTGCAACCATCGTCATAAGTTCATAACCTGTAATTCTACATGATCAAATGTATTTGGGATTTGTTAGTTTTGATTTGAACTTTTTTATGGTTAAGTCTTTTGATCGGAGGGGGATGATAAGGAAGTAGTGCTGCTTAGCCCCTGACCGGCTTTTGAAAATCAATTTAGGTTTTCTTGATTTTGAAGTTTGGGGGATTGTTAACTTGAGGATCTGTACGTCTTCAGGATGATGACGGTGATGTTGTTCGATTTGTTGTTGCGTGGTAGGTTTTCTCTTCAAGAGTTTTGAAAGAATAAGAGTGTGTTTAGTTATAGAAAACTCCCTTACTTTTCTAATAAATTTACTAAAAAATTAGAAAAATATAAAACTTGTTCAAATCTGAGTTTTCCAAAAAACTTTTCTAAGAAAAGGAAAATTCCTATTCTCTATTTTATAACTAAAATTTTAAAAACTACTTTTGATGGTTTTCTAATTTTCCATTTCTACTTTCTCTTGGAAAAGGAAAACTCCATCCCTCACATTTGAACGCATTTTCTAAGTTTTCAATGTTTTTTTAGAGAATTGAAACACTTCCCATTTCCTAGAAAAACTGAAAAGGAAATATGAGGAAATTTCTCCGTAACTAAACGCGCCCTAAAGTTTTAAGGAAAAGAATAAATGATTAAATCCTAAAGATGAGTGAATAATTCAAAAGAAATTAAAATAAGGGTATTTTAGTCAACTCAAAATCTCCACATAAGCACCGATACGCCAACTTGTCGAAGATAACCAGTTTAGCCGGTTACATGTTAAAATAGGGCGACATCAAGACAATTTTTAGAAGTATATTGTTAACCTTGGTAATAACTTTGGTTCGTTGGTGACCACGGTACAAAATGATAAGTACATTGGCGATCAAAGATTTTAACCCAATAAGAAAACATAGAAGATCATATAGCTATAGTATATGCAAACATATATAACTATAGTTCCAAATGCCTATATTGTAGATGGCTGGACGCCTTCACATCAAGATTGTTTTTTGTGTGTTAAAACACCGTGATGAGCATTGGCATTTCAGCCTATAATTGTGGATGGCTTCTTATAAAATTTTAGGTGAACCATTTCTAAGGTATTGGTAAAGGAAACTGATTCGTACATTACTAAATTTATTCGTACATCACTTAATTTTTTTATGATATTGTACAATATAAAACAATATAAAGCATGTACCATTTGTGAAACTCCCCAAAACTTAAAATTTTTTTTATTACCTTTAAAAAACACTGCTAACTATGTTCCACAACTTGTTTGCATACATATTAAGTCCCCACATAATTCAAACTATTTTTTAAAATGTGACTTAAAACAAAAATCAACAAAATTGGTCCATACCCATATGGACTCTACCCGCCGGGTAGACACAAAACTCTCCAACCCTGATTTCTGCTGTCAAGATTTGTACACGAGCTACCCATTTATACATGATCTACCCACCATATATGGACACCGGGTAAGGGAATACCCGCCGGGTACACCCCTTACCCGCCGGGTACTACTGCAGCACAGCTGCAACTCAGATTTCTCAAGCGAATTTCCGACGCGCTTAACTTTTAACTCGTTGAGAGTTAAAATCTAAAATTTTGCCCACACTTCCACAATAACATAATAAAACTTTCCGTTTTTACACTTTTTCAATTTTCACAAAAACAACGATTTTGGACGTGCCACCAATTTGAGGTCGTTTTGACCACTTTTTGGTGTCAACCACATTCTCAAGCAATACACAATCTGACCAAGGCCTTTTACACACATTGTTGAGTCACTGGTCGCTGACCATGATGAAGTCACTGGTCGCTGACCAACTCAACTGTTCACTACTCGATGAAGAAATGAATTGTATCGAAGTTGCTGTTGCTGATGATAGGATTCGCTGATCGTCATTCATTCTGCTTGATATGCTGAGGAAGATTAAAGCTCAACTTGGTGTGTCGCTGACCAACGTCAGCGAGAGATTTACTTCAAATCAATAAAGGCAAAAGTCACTGCCAGAATAACAGCTAGTCACTGAAGATCTCTAGTTCAAGTCATTCTACAAGAGCATGTTAGCTCGCAGTGAGTGAGGAGGATTACTGCATCTTCAGGGACTATTCAATAAAGCCTCTTAATCATGAGAGTACTAAAAGTACTGTACTTATCTATACATCAGCAAGAGTGTTCCAGTTTGAAGTATGTCCGAAAGATTACGTGGCGGTGAATGATTGGTTTTAAGGTAACGAGATATTTGCGGTAACAGAATTGGGACCCGCAGAATGTCGGTTCATCAGAGTTCAAACCAATCAAGCAGCGACACGTGTCATTCCAAGATCCTATTTTATAGGCGATATTTTAGGAACTCTTGTAGTATAAATAGTTCAGTGTTTTGTACTGTAGAGGTTAGTCGTTTAATCGTACTTATCACTTGTGTGTCAGTGATTAGTTTGTCTAGAGTACGTATTAACGATCCAGCGAGTGAACAGTCAGCGTATTTGTCCACTGCTGTTCATCTCATTTGTAATAGATTAGCTAAGTGTTTGAATTGGATTAACTTTGGTTAATCCATTCCGCATTCAACACTTGTGAATTGTATGATCAATATAATTCATCATTTTAGCTATCATTACTTTGTTACTTTGATATTGTCATATCTATAATCTGTTATACTTTGCTACTTTTGTTTATACTCTGTTTCTGTTAAAACAATTTAAAACTCATCAATCAACTGAGCTAAAATCTGAAATAGTTTTAAATTGTATTCAACCCCCCTTCTACAATTAAACTTTACACTTGCGATTCCAATTCACTAAGTAATAGTGAATTACGGGACTCTCAATTGGTATCAGAGCAGAGTTGGTTTAAATTCAATTATCCAGGTCTGCAATGGAATCAGTAAAGTACAGTTGTGTTGACTCTGATTATCAGAAGGGAAATGGTTCTATAACCAAACCTCCAGCTTTTGATCCATCAAGGATTGAAACTTGGATGTCCCGAATGATGATGTTTTTAGACCTAATTGTAACATCCCAATATTCGAGGTATTATTTTAGTGTATCCAGAAATATACATTTTATGAAATAGTATCATTGAAATAATAAGATATAATATAAAACGCAATTAGGTTTCTCAGTTCCAGACTGTAAATAATTAAAAGAATTGGGTTTAATATATAAAACCCGTATCTATCTTACACTCTTTCTAAAACATTCCAGATGTTAAGATACGAGGAACCAGAAATCGCATATCATCACCATCATCACCAATTCTTCAAATTCACCTTGATTCAAGCTCTAGAAATCATTGATTCTTCATCTCTATCATCATCTCTATCTACTTGTAAGTATTTTTTTCATGAAACCCTAACTTAGGGTTTGAGTAATTGGTGGGTTTTAGGGGGGCTTATGAAATTGATGAGTTATAATACGAATTAGGGCATGAAATTGGTTAAGATAATGTCTCTTAAGATGCTTATCACTGTTAGAGATCAAATTAATACATGGAAATGGTGAAATCACCATTGATATCTTTAAAGAAATCATGAAACTTTAATAATATCATGTGAATTGAGTTCATTAACCTAAAGTAAGGTTAGTTGAACTTATATAAGCATAAATAAGTAGTATAAACAAGAATTTGATAAAGATTTGGAACATGCTTAGAAATTTAACCTTGAAGGGTTAACTTTGATTAGTGAATTAGTGATTATTTAGGATAATCAAAGTGGGGGAGAGTGAATTGTGATTCACTAGTTAAGTGTTATGAGTTTAAGATTCTAAATATATTGTTATGTATTAAATTGTAATAGGTGTGAAAAGCTTGGAATAAAATTGTATCTTGGTTGCTTGAAATCTTCAATCATACTATTAAGGTGAGTATATAGCGAATCAATTAAGTGAAGGTTATGTAAATCCGAATTGCTTAAGAGCAAGAGGTTTTACATAATCATGATATTGTTGTTACACTTGTTTATTGTTGTTATTGGTATTATTGTATGCAATTGTTACAAAATATATATTACGAAATATGTGCTAAGCACAATCTGTATCTTAAGGACCGCGGATCCAATTGGTATCTATCTCTACTTAAGCTCATTATGGATAGACTAAGAATTATATGTGTGATTGTATTGCTTAATTGGTTACCTATGTATTCACTAGGCATTTTATGCTTACTCCGTATTATTTTAATGTATTATAGGTAATAGCTCTCAAAGGAAGGATAAGGAAATAAAGAAGGAATAGCGTGGATTAGCTTGCACGTTAGTAAGTAGCAAGCATTTTCTCTTTTGAATTATCGTTTCGTATCTACTTGTGTAATACGCCCAAGTTGTTTTGAAATACATTAGAAATATGTAATATGGGGTTTTGGATATTAGTTGACAACGAAAGTCAACCACTGATGTAAATTATGTATTGAAAGTGGAATAGAAGTCTTAGTATGTTGTTAAACGGTAAACGGGTCGTAAGTGTCAAAATGGGTCAATAACGATCCATGTGTGTATAATGAGTTTTACCATGGTTATAGAATCTTGGTTAGTTGCTTTAAGTTTGTTTGGGTATTTTGGAAAAGTGATGAAAAGCACAATAGCTGCAAATGTATAGATTGTGTTTTGAGTTGTTCACCAAAAATGTCAAAAATGGGCGAAAAGGAGTCATACGCTCAAATGTTGCGTTTTTGTGAAAATTGAAAAAGTACAAAAAGGGAAACCTTTGTTTTGGTTATTTGAATGTATCTGCAAATTTTCAGAATCTAATTCCTTACGGTTTATGAGTTATGTACATTTGAATTTCGTCAAAATTTGGATTAAGGTCTGATCTGGAATTTAACTAGTGAACGCAATCCGGCTAGGTATTCCCAGGATCGCGTTCCTCTTTGAAAAATCACTACAATCGGATTTTTAGCTAGCAAACGCGATCCAGCTAAGATTTCAGGATCGCGTTCGTCAGTGTATTTTCGCTACAGAATGTTTTGGAATATATGAACGCGATCCCAAGGTTTGTTTCTGGATCGCGTTAGTGTGAATAGTTTGTGTAAAATTTAAAAATGCATAAGTGTTTAAGTGAACATTAGAGACCTCTTTATTTCACATTTTAACACTTTAGAGACCTCTTTTTATGTTATGACTTTAGGAACCTCTTTTTAACAAATTGTGATTGAATTTATATGGGACCAAATGAAATCGAATTTTGAGTATCATTATTCCGCTGAAAAAAAAAAAATTTATGGGCGTTTCAAGTTGGTATCAGAGCGATAGTTTAAGAGAATTACGTAATCCACATTAGGATTGCATAATCTTAAACTATTTCGAATCTATGATTATGTTGATAATTGTATTGTGATAGAATCTTGTTTTGTGAATTGATGTGGAACCTTAAGAATGATTGTTGCCTTGCTTAAATACGTTCAAGAGGAATGAATAGAAGTGTGTAATTAGTATAATATGTCTACGTCTGGCCAACGCAGTTGTATTATACTAGTGCACATGGGTGATTCAATACCCTTGAATGTAATATGGCTTTGGTGAATGATTGTTCTTGATGGTTTATATAGGATATCTTTAACTTGTATTATTATATAGAAATTGGAATATATTAATTAAATTGTTAATCTTTGTAGTAAATGGAATCAATAAATCAAGGTGATCAGAATCCTCAGGGAAATTCTCCTCAACATGAAGAGAATGCAGGTGATAGAAGTTTAAACCCTGAGGATGAAGCAGTGCTTAGGCAAATTATCGGGCAAGCCCTTAAAGAGTTTGGCCCAACTGTAATCTCTGAAGTAGATAACATTGTAACTTCTAAAGTCAATCAAGTTGTAACTGATAAGTTAAAAGAATTTGAACAACAACATCCTATTCTGACGAATCCTCCACCAACTACGGGACTCTTGACTGCTCAAGGGTCGGCAGAAAGCTATGATTTCAAAAAGTTTTCCGGTTGTTGTAACAACCGGCAAATTAGGACTAGAATTAGTGCCTAATTCTTTGTTAATACATGTAATTAGTTCTGTGTTAGGCTAATTTATGTATCGGATTATATATTGGTAAATATATACAACTTTGCGATTTGACTTAAATCGTACGCGATTTAAATAGAATGAAATTCTATTCGATTAATACGGACGTTGGTGAACACATGTTTATAAACTAAAAATAACGCAATATTGACCAAAATACTAATTTACAATTAACTCGTATAACCCGATAACGACTTACACGATTTAAAAACAAAAGAAATTAAATTTATACAAAACAAATTACATTTCAAACTAGTAACGATTTAAAGAAATAATTTAAGTAAATTATATAATAATAGGTGTGATTCAGAAATAATAAACGTGCATAAATAAATATTTAACGCTTAAATGACGGAGAAAACGAACACCGCACGGAGCGCGTGGGCAAAAGTTGAAAATGGGAGGTTAAAACCTCCCACCTTCTTTATTTTTCCCCATTTCCACTCTTCATTCTCTCTCTCCCTTTCTTTTTACTTTCAATCACCAAACCACCTTCATCACAAAAATCGCTAAATAACACCACTAAACATCGCCGAATCATACCCCTCTTTTGGAGAAAAGTGACCACGACAACACGATCTACATTCCGATCTTTTCGGATTTTTCATCCGACACTTTGTAAGTTTCCGACAAATCCCGACATCTCTCGTTTTTGATCATTTTTACTAGTTTATGGTTTAAATAGGCTTATTATGTCCATTTTTGGGTTGGGTAAAAGATTTGGACCCAACGGAAACCGGGAAACTCGTTTTCGACTAAATTTCCGGCCATCAGACCGCTACGTCGCACCTGACCAGGGGCCTCTGCGACGTCGCGACCTACGTCGCACAAAAATCTCAACGTCGCACTAGCGACGCAGCCTATTACGTCGCATTAACTTGCGGATGTCGCACGTAGCGACGTAGACTTTAACGTCGCAAACCGAACTAGCGTCGCACTTAGCGACGCAACACCCTACGTCGCATTAAATTGCGAAGGCCGCATAATGCGACGCACACGCCTACGTCGCACCTTACGTCGCTTGCGACGTCGCACCCAACGTCGCATAAAACAGAACCCTGAAAACTCAGATTTTTACTAAGTGTCGGAACCAGAATTTTACCACCTAATTTTACTCCAAATCCAGATTTCGGATGCGTTTTCACTAAAGGAAAGTAGTAGAAATAAAAATTTTCCAAGCTCGACCCCAGCAAGGGGCTCTGCCCCTTGGACCCCGCCAGGGGCTGCCGCCCCTTGGACCCCGCTACCAGGGGCGCTACCCCCGGACCCCCGTCATTAGATGTCGTAAATACTTTTCACACTAAGTGTCGAACACTTACAAATAACGAAACCGGATTCAACGATACATATAATGATAACACTTTGAATCATTATTACAAACCGTCACCAACGGGCCATACTTGTTTTCAAACTACAAACGGATTACTAAACAAATACTTGGACATAACGAGTTGTGTAGACAACTAGCCTAGATGGTCTTGCGAGACATCTACTTACTTAACTTTATATGTTTAGGCATTTAAAGGTTACGGGTTCGGAGAACCTACACGCTACTTACAGTTTTCAACTGCTTACTACTAGGCTCAGGTGAGTCTTACGGCCCCACTTTTACTGTTTTATCTTATTGGGGGAGATACATGCTACTTATTTTTCCTGAACACAAGTACTAAACTGATTTCTATACCAAACGGAATTGCATGAGTTAATTACTAATTACTGAAGTCTCTCCATCATATATCGTTAGTTATGGACTTAAGCGCGAACAGTAGTTAATGGATCCATTAGGGAAATGACCCTCCCTGCCCGGGGTAGTAGCGCTACCACGTACTGATTTACACGTAGAAACGGGTGACTATTATTTCGTTACTTATGCTTGCTCAATTACGAGCATGTCACGGGAGCAACTGATTATTTACGGGTTAAGCTTCGATTATGAGCCTCATGGCAACGGTATAACTTAATTACTTTACTTTTGCTGGATTTGCAAATACTTGATATACGCCTGCGGGCACTACTGATGAAATCTTGTGTTCAAACTGATTATTTACTGATAAACCTGTGAGATTCACCAACCTTTTGGTTGACCATTTTTAGCATGTATTCTCAGGTACACTTACGGAGTAGGATCACTCCAGGATCACTAGCTAGAGTCGCATGATTTCCAAACTGCATTTAACGGAGATTCTTTGGCATTATCTTTTGTAGCTATGGTTATGTAATAGAATCTCCCGCCACATACGCGGACTCTAGGCTTACATATTTTTGTAAAGAAAACTATATGTTTTCAAACGATTAATTTATGGAATGTAACTATTTTACAAAACGTCTCATTTAGAGGTCGTTTGCTGTATATCTTGTGCTTTGTATATTGATTAGTAACACCCAAGTATGCTTCCGCAAATCACTAAATTTGGGGGTGTTACAGTTGTAAACCGCCTGAATTTGAAGGTGAATTGAATCCTGTTGCTAGTCTTAGGTGGTTAAGTAGAATGGAGGAAACGTTTCTGTTATCTAAATGTCCTGATAATTTGAGAGTGTTGTTTGCTGCTCACCAACTCAAAGGTGATGCTCACGAATGGTGGAATTCAAAGATTGACACCTATGGATTTGAAACAGCATCTCAGTTTTCTTGGGACAAGTTTAAAGAATTATTCAAAAGTGAATTTTCACCACCAGCTGAACTAGAAAAGTTAAAGGGAGAATTTCTTGCGATTAATCAAGGAAGGATGTCTGTAGCTGAATATTCCAAATCCTTCCATGAAAAATCTCGTTTCTGTCCGGAGTACACTTCTAATGAGAAGTTGTTGACTGATCATTTCTATCGTCATTTGAATCTTGAAATCCGTGAATCTATTGATCAGTCATTTTATAAGGATATTCCAACGATATTGAATCGAGCCTTAGTAAGAGAAAAAGATTTATTAGCTAAGCGTGCTGAATATGCTAGTAAAAGAAAAGCTGAGCAATCTGCTCCATCTCAATCATCATCGTTTAAGAAAACCAGAACTGATTCGAAATCACCATCACAACAATCCTCACAAAAATCTCAATCACAACAACAGTTTTCTCAACCCCGTACTCGTGAATGGCCATTATGCGATAAATGTGGAAAAAGACATCTTGGGGATTGTAAATGTTTCAAGTGTGGGAGGCCTGGACACATGGCACCGGATTGCCCTAGTCCTTTCCGTTTATGTTACACCTGTTTCAAAAGCGATCATATTCAGGCTGATTGTCCCGTTAAGAAAGAAGAACAGAGAAAGCAACAACAAAGAAAAGATTCTGAGAAGAAAGGGACAACTGCCGGATCGGGGGCCAAACCCCGTGCTTTTCAAATTACAGCGGAGGAGGCTAAGGAATCACATGATGTGGTGACAGGTACCTTTATTATAAATTCTATACCTGCCCATGTTTTGTTTGATTCTGGGGCTTCCAGATCTTTTGTATCACTCTCGTTTTGTAAATGTTTAAATATTTCTGTATCTAAACTTGATCATCCCTTAGAAGTTGAAATAGCTGTTAATAAACTAGTAATAGTTTCTGATGTGTATAAGGGGTGTATCATTGAAATAGGAAGTGAGAAATTTAATGTTGATCTAATCCCAATGCAAATGGGGGAATTCAACATAGTAATAGGAATGGATTGGTTAGGACGAAATAAATGTGTAATCAATTGTCATGAAAAAGTTATTTTCCTGAAAGCACCTAGCGGACAGGATATAACTGTTTATGGCGAACGTATTAATCGAACTATTCCTGTATGCACGTATGCACGAGCTAAAAGATTGTTATCACATGGGTGTCGAGCCTTTTTGGCACACGTGATTGATAACTCTAAATCTGTTGCTATTCTTTCTGATACCCCTGTTGTCAACGAATTTCCGGATGTATTTCCTGATGAACTCCCTGGTCTTCCACCTGATCGACAAGTTGAATTTAGAATTGATTTAATTCCTGGAGCTATTCCAAGTGCTAAGACTCCTTATCGTTTAGCCCCAACTGAAATGCAAGAAATGATGAATCAGTTGCAAGAACTCCTTGATAAGGGCTTTATTCGTCCTAGCAGTTCGCCATGGGGAGCTCCAGTGTTATTCGTTAAAAAGAAAGATGGATCTTTAAGAATGTGTATCGATTATCGGGAATTGAACAAAGTGACCATTAAGAATCGTTACCCTTTGCCTCGAATCGATGATTTATTTGATCAACTTCAAGGTGCCAGTTTCTTCTCAAAAATCGATCTTCGGTCTGGTTACCATCAGTTAAAGGTAAAGGAAGATGACATCTCTAAAACTGCTTTTCGAACCCGTTATGGTCACTATGAATTCGTTGTCATGCCATTTGGTTTAACCAATGCTCCAGCTGCATTTATGGATTTGATGAATCGTGTATGTCGTCCTATGCTGGATAAATTTGTGATTGTTTTTATTGATGACATTCTCATTTACTCTAAAAGTGAGAGTGATCATTCAATTCATTTGAGACAAGTTTTGGAAATGCTTCGACGTGAAAAGCTTTATGCTAAATTCTCCAAGTGTGAATTCTGGTTGCGTGAAGTTCAGTTTCTTGGACATGTAATTAATGTCCATGGTATTCAAGTTGATCCATCTAAAGTTGCTGCAGTTCTTAAGTGGGATCCTCTTTCGAGCCCCACTGAGGTCAGAAGTTTTCTTGGTCTTGCGGGTTACTATCGTCGTTTCATTCAAGATTTTTCTAAGATTGCTACCCCGTTGACTCAATTGACTCGAAAGAGTGTATCTTGGAAGTGGGGTGAAGAACAATCTAAAGCATTTCAAGTGTTGAAAGAAAAGCTCAGTCAAGCTCCTATCCTTGTGTTACCGGAAGGTAATGAGGATATGGTGGTTTATTGTGATGCTTCTAAGCTTGGCTTGGGCTGTGTATTAATGCAACGTGGGAAGGTTATAGCTTATGCTTCGCGTCAACTTAAATCTCATGAACAAAACTATCCTACTCACGATCTTGAATTAGCAGCTGTGGTCTTTGCATTGAAGATTTGGTGACATTATCTATATGGAGTCAAGTCTACCATTTATACTAACCACAAAAGCTTGAAATATTTCTTTGATCAGCGAGATTTGAATAACAGACAAAGAAGGTGGCTTGATCTGGTCAAGGATTACGATTGTGACATTCTTTACCACCCTGGTAAGGCTAATGTCGTTGCGGATGCTCTTAGCCGAAAGGCTATTCATTATATTCTTTTAGTGAAATCTCTTAGCATGATTGTGTTTCCTCAACTGCTTGATTCTATAAAAACTGCTCAAATTAACGCATTATCTTCTGATGACCTGAGTAAGCAACGCTTAAAGGGTCAACTTTCTGAATTAATTGAAGATTCTCGAGGGCTGAGAACTCGTTATGGTAGAATCTGGATAACAGTAACGAGTGATGTGAAGAAATTGTTATTGGATGAATCTCATAAATCGAAATATTCTGTTCATCCAGGTGCTACCAAGATGTATCATGATTTAAAATGTAATTATTGGTGGCCTGGTATGAAACGTGATATCATTAAGTATGTTCAGAACTGTCTCACTTGTCTTCAAGTCAAAGCTGAACATCAACAACCATATGGAAAACTCCAACCTTTGGATATTCCAGTTTGGAAATGGGAACACATCACCATGGATTTTGTTACAAAGCTGCCGAGAACTCCTCGCCAGCATGATGCCATTTGGGTGATTGTGGACCGATTAACAAAAAGTGCTCTTTTCATACCTATCAAGGAAGCATCATCCTCTGAAGTATTAGCAGAAATCTATATTCGTGAAGTTGTTGCTCGTCATGGAGTACCTGTTTCTATCGTTTCTGATAGAGATACTCGTTTCACTTCTCGATTCTGGAAGAAGTTTCAAGAAGATTTAGATACACAATTGCTTATCAGTACGGCTTTTCATCCTCAAACGGATGGGCAAAGTGAACGTACTATTCAAACTCTAGAAGATATGCTGCGAGCATGTGTCATTGACTTTGGTGGTAGCTGGGATTCTCATCTCCCATTGGTGGAATTTTCATATAACAATAGTTATCATTCTTCATTAAAGATGCCACCATATCAAATGCTTTATGGTCGAAAGTGTCGTACTCCCATTTGTTGGGGAGAAGTCGGTCAACGTGAGCTAGGCAGTACTGATGTAGTTCAAATGACTACTGAAAAGATTGATCAAATCCGTGAAAGGCTAAAAATGGCTCAAGACCGACAGAAATCTTATGCTGATAAACGCAGACGACCAATTGAATTCCAAGTGGGTGATAAAGTGATGTTAAAAGTTTCTCCTTGGAAAGGTATCATTCGATTTCGGAAAAGAGGAAAACTAAGTCCAAGATATATTGGACCTTTTGAAATACTTGATCGTGTTGGTCGTGTAGCTTATCGGTTACAATTACCGGATGAGCTTGGTGGTATTCATGATACATTTCATGTGTCACAGCTTCGAAAATGTCTTGTTGACGAAGCTTCATATGTACATCTTCCTGAAATCCAAATAAATGAAAAGTTGAATTATATAGAAGAACCTGTCAAGATTCTTCATCAAAAAGTTAAACAATTAAGAAATAAAACGGTTTCTAGCGTCAAAGTTCAGTGGCAACATAGAAAAGGTTCTGAGTTTACTTGGGAACCTGAAGAATGGATGATGGTGTATTATCCTGCTGTGTATCAAGAATGGTTCGTGAGGACACGAACAGAATAAGTGGGGGAGATTGTAACATCCCAATATTCGAGGTATTATTTTAGTGTATCCAGAAATATACATTTTATGAAATAGTATCATTGAAATAATAAGATATAATATAAAACGCAATTAGGTTTCTCAGTTCCAGACTGTAAATAATTAAAAGAATTGGGTTTAATATATAAAACCCGTATCTATCTTACACTCTTTCTAAAACATTCCAGATGTTAAGATACGAGGAACCAGAAATCGCATATCATCACCATCATCACCAATTCTTCAAATTCACCTTGATTCAAGCTCTAGAAATCATTGATTCTTCATCTCTATCATCATCTCTATCTACTTGTAAGTATTTTTTTCATGAAACCCTAACTTAGGGTTTGAGTAATTGGTGGGTTTTAGGGGGGCTTATGAAATTGATGAGTTATAATACGAATTAGGGCATGAAATTGGTTAAGATAATGTCTCTTAAGATGCTTATCACTGTTAGAGATCAAATTAATACATGGAAATGGTGAAATCACCATTGATATCTTTAAAGAAATCATGAAACTTTAATAATATCATGTGAATTGAGTTCATTAACCTAAAGTAAGGTTAGTTGAACTTATATAAGCATAAATAAGTAGTATAAACAAGAATTTGATAAAGATTTGGAACATGCTTAGAAATTTAACCTTGAAGGGTTAACTTTGATTAGTGAATTAGTGATTATTTAGGATAATCAAAGTGGGGGAGAGTGAATTGTGATTCACTAGTTAAGTGTTATGAGTTTAAGATTCTAAATATATTGTTATGTATTAAATTGTAATAGGTGTGAAAAGCTTGGAATAAAATTGTATCTTGGTTGCTTGAAATCTTCAATCATACTATTAAAGTGAGTATATAGCGAATCAATTAAGTGAAGGTTATGTAAATCCGAATTGCTTAAGAGCAAGAGGTTTTACATAATCATGATATTGTTGTTACACTTGTTTATTGTTGTTATTGGTATTATTGTATGCAATTGTTACGAAATATATATTACGAAATATGTGCTAAGCACAATCTGTATCTTAAGGACCGCGGATCCAATTGGTATCTATCTCTACTTAAGCTCTTTATGGATAGACTAAGAATTATATATGTGATTGTATTGCTTGATTGGTTACCTATGTATTCACTAGGCATTTTATGCTTACTCCGTATTATTTTAATGTATTATAGGTAATAGCTCTCAAAGGAAGGATAAGGAAATAAAGAAGGAATAGCGTGGATTAGCTTGCACATTAGTAAGTAGCAAGCATTTTCTCTTTTGAATTATCGTTTCGTATCTACTTGTGTAATACGCCCAAGTTGTTTTGAAATACATTAGAAATATGTAATATGGGGTTTTGGATATTAGTTGACAACGAAAGTCAACCACTGATGTAAATTATGTATTGAAAGTGGAATAGAAGTCTTAGTATGATGTTAAACGGTAAACGGGTCGTAAGTGTCAAAATGGGTCAATAACGATCCATGTGTGTATAATGAGTTTTACCATGGTTATAGAATCTTGGTTAGTTGCTTTAAGTTTGTTTGGGTATTTTGGAAAAGTGATGAAAAGCACAATAGCTGCAAATGTATAGATTGTGTTTTGAGTTGTTCACCAAAAATGTCAAAAATGGGAGAAAATGAGTCATACGCTCAAATGTTGCGTTTTTGTGAAAATTGAAAAAGTACAAAAAGGGAAACCTTTGTTTTGGTTATTTGAATGTATCTGCAAATTTTCAGAATCTAATTCCTTACGGTTTATGAGTTATGTACATTTGAATTTCGTCAAAATTTGGATTAAGGTCTGATCTGGAATTTAACTAGTGAACGCGATCCGGCTAGGTATTCCCAGGATCGCGTTCCTCTTTGAAAAATCACTACAATCGGATTTTTAGCTAGCAAACGCGATCCAGCTAAGATTTCAGGATCGCGTTCGTCAGTGTATTTTCGCTACAGAATGTTTTGGAATATATGAACGCGATCCCAAGGTTTGTTTCTGGATCGCGTTAGTGTGAATAGTTTGTGTAAAATTTAAAAATGCATAAGTGTTTAAGTGAACTTTAGAGACCTCTTTTTATGTTATGACTTTAGGAACCTTTTTTTAACAAATTGTGATTGAATTTATATGGGACCAAATGAAATCGAATTTTGAGTATCATTATTCCGCTGAAAAAAAAAAAAAAAAATTTATGGGCGTTTCACTAATTGACGACCGTCTCTGTAATACAATAACCAATGGTCCCCACATTCCAACCACAATTGTTCCTGCTGTCATGGCTACAGCTGCTACTCCTGCTATACCAGAAATGGTTGTGCCCAAAAGAGAGGAACAATGGTCGGATGAGGATAGACGATTGGTTAGATTGGATAAACAAGCTAAAATCTACATAGGCATGGCACTTCCTGATGAAGTGTTCGAATCTATCAGGATTTGTAGAACTGCTAAAGACATGTGGGATACCCTTAGGAATATATATATTGGAACTCCTAATATTATTCGCTGCAGGGAAGTCAATCTCACTCGCCAGTATGAGCTGTTTGCAATGGAACCAAATGAATCTTTGTCTTCTACTTACACCAGATACCAGTCACTGATGAACAAAATGAAAAAAGGCTGGTATAGGTAAGGAACAGAGATTTGTTGTTGAGAAGTTTCTTGAGTTGCTGCCAAGGAAAATCTGGGGAACTATTGCCACGTGTACCAGACAGAGGAATGATTATTCAGTTCTTAATCTCACTCAAGTCTATGGTATTTTGCTCAACTGGGAGCAGTCAGAAAAGCAAGCTGATCAGAGTGAGCATATTCGTGCTACTCTTGGAAGTCAGAAGATATCCAATGCCCTTGTAGCAGAGCTTGATGAAATCGATTAGAGACAGAAGTCAAAAGTGTCTAAGAAAAGCTCGAAGTCACTGATAGCTGAAGAAGAAGGTGGTCAAGATGAAGAACAGTCAGAGTACGAGTATGATGAAGGACTGGAGAAGCTTGAAAAAGATATGGCCATGATGGTTGCTAATTTCATAAGGAACACCAGATCAAAAAGATTCGCTGGTGCTCCATTATCTGATAAATTTCAATCCAAAGGTGAATGCTACAAGTGTGGCAAACCTGGTCATTTTGCAGCAGAATGTAGATCAAGATCAGTCAACCAAGTCCCTGAACAAATGCTAGACTTCAGAAATGAAAAGTATAACAAGTACAAGGCAAAGTACAAGAAACTGAAGGCATTGGCTAAATCTGGAAAGAAGAAAGAAAAAGGTTTTGTTGCTGAAGAAGGTTCATTCAGTGACTCTGACTCCTCATCATCAGATGAAGAAGAAGCAATGATTTGTTTAGATAAGGAGTACTGTCTGATGGCTGATGACGCTGAACTTCTTGAAGACATCAAAGAAGTCACTCCTAAGTGTTCAGCATCTGAATGGGATCCTGAAACTCTTTACAAGGTACATTGCTTTAAATCATATACAGCTGCTGAAAAAGATAATGTCTTTGAGTCTTTGATAGTTGACTTATCAAATGCTCATGATATTCAAAGAGGGCAAAAACGTAAAATCAGTGACTTACAATCCAAACTTAATGACCAAAATGAAAATGAGTCAAGAATGAAGAAATTAAAACTGGATCTTGATGCACAAACTTATGCAAATCAAGTATGTGTTCAAGAAAAGGTAAAATTTGAAACACAATTTCAATAGCTTAAAAAGGTCATGGAATTTTGGTGTAAGTCAAATGATAAGGTCAATCAATGTGTAAAAAATCAAATTCCAAAACAAGTTAAAGCTATTTTGGGTGGAGATTATGAATACGCTGCATCCCTCGCTGATTCAACAATGGTTGACCTGTTTTTTATCCCAAGGGAAATTTTTCAGAAGCCGTATTTGAACCCATCTCAATCTTCAGTGAGCCACGACCAAACTATTTTACTAAAAGCAAGTTGGTCACTGAAGATACTGATGTCTTAAATAGTAATGATGAGATAAATGTTTTGAAAACTGTCAAATTATCAGTAACTTCACATCTCATCAAAACTATTGCTGAAAATCAAATAATGATCAGCAACTTCACTGACACTGTGTCTGTCACTGAAACAACATCCATTAGTGACCTCAAGTCAAAGATGCAAGAAGTAAAAATAAGCAAGAAAAGTTGCTTGATTGTGTCAGATCAGCAACTTAAAACAAAGAAAGTCAAATAGGCCAGTCATGTTAACAAAAAATGTTACAAATGTGGTAAAAGACAGCATCTGTCTTCTGAATGCTCTGCTCTGTCTATCTCAAAACATCAAATCATCAGTGAACATTCAGAAACAATTTATCCCAATCAGTGGAAGCATAATCCCAGGCTTGGCCATTATGAACCCATATCTGAATGGGTTCATCACTTGAACTAAACATATGCCTCTCTCTAGATGAGTATTCATTATGTTTTCATATTATGTTTTATATTATTGATTTATCTTTTCTCTAAACTGATTTGGTTAGTATTCTAAGTTGTAACTCGACCAGTGAAAGACAAGCTAATGATATGATATTTCAACTTATATACAACAGAATTTGTACTCATTTTTTTTTTTTTTTTAAAAATAAAATTTAAATAAAATAATATAAGTATTTCTGAATAATAACCTTGGTTCATATCTGGGTCACGACCACATCTCTCTGATTTATTCAGTATTCTAAGTTGTGTCTAAATCAGGGAGACAAAATCTCAACCAGATAGAAAATCATTCTTATTCTCTCTTAAATACTTATGTTTCATTTTTGGTGGGTAATCAATTTATTGACTACATACATCAGGGACTCCCTGATGTATCATTTAATGGTGGTATATCAGATCGACAAACATTCGTTATAATTAATTTCTTTTTAACGGATTTCAAATTAAATATTTGTTGGTGTAACGAAAATATCGCGCGCTTCTGACATTCTCTCTCCTACGTCAGCGCACTTTTCCGGCACACCACTCCCATCACCATTAATGCCACCACTCTCTACCATCATAACCCCCTATGCCTCTACCACTTCCACCACGACCATCCACGTCGCCATAGTTTCGATCACACGATCATTAGCAAAGCGTACTCTATTTAAACTCACAAATCAGTGACTTGTCACTTTTACGCTTTCCTAATTTTCAAAAACCCCCTGTTTTCAAAAACCCTAAAATCAAAGGCGAAAACAAGTTTTTCAAAGGATCTGTAATGTCTAAATCAAAATTCTCCAACAATACATACACAGCTTCTACAGAGATTAAAGCTCTTCGAGCCTCTTCAGTAAGTGAAGATTCTGTCATTACAGTTCCAAAATCAAACTATTTGGGTAATGTTTCTTGCCCTAAACCTGAGTATGCGGAGGTAATAAGCTTTTTGAAAAACCACTTTATTCTCCCTGCTCTCACGTTATCACCTAGAGAAATGAATCCAGAATGGTTGAGTGAGTTCTGGTATACCTGCACTCACTCAATCGTTAATAGTACCTCACAACTCAAAGGTTTCATTGATAACGGAGGTCAAGAAATAATTATTTCTGCACACACCATCCGTACCATTTTACAACTCCCTGAGCATGATACTTACGACCCACTGCCTGACAAGGAAGATGCCAAAGGAGGCATAGTGAATCTCACTGGGATTAACTGCAAATACACTAGGGATAGTAGTGGAAATCGTAAGTACTCTACTATTCATAAATCTAAAATGGATGGTGTGTGGAATGCCCTATTTTCAAACTTTATTCAGTCTCTGGGCACAAAAACAGGGAGTTATGATCAATTCAACTCCCTAGAAGCACAGTTATGCTGGTCACTGGTCAACTCCTTAAAAGTTGACTATGCAAGTGTGATCTTTGATGATATTGTTTTAAGAATCAGTGAAACTACCAGAGCAAAATATGTTTCCTATCCTAGGTTTCTCTCACTGGTTTTTAAAGATCTGTTCAAAGCCTATGATAGGGTTTCTTTTAAAGGTTTTGAACCCACTCTGATAGGGAAATAAATTTTTAGTAAAACTGCAACTGTGCTTCTCCCTGATTTCATGAAACCAAAGGGGATACTTGCACCCCAGCCTTTACAAGCTATACATCCGTCAAATTCTGCTCCCCCCCCCATCGATCACGTCACTGATCACACCCCTAGTGACTACTGCTGATCAACCACCAAAACAAAAGCCACCAACTGCTCCAAAGAAAATCAAGGTAAAGTCCCTGACATTAAAGGATCAGGGACAGAGTCAGAAAAAGATGTCTAAGGACGCCAAGAGTGAAGCAGCGACTGAACGTTCAGTCCCTGCGGGCACTGTCGTCCCTCGATCAGTCACGGTCGTCAACGCAACGGAAGGAGGACACGGCAGTGGAGTTTTAAATTTATAAGAGCTGGGGACCTAAGTTTTACTACGGCTGTATAGCAGCAGTATGACCTAGGGTCGTTCTTCAAGCTAATCGTATTGTGAAACGAGAGTATCAAGACAAGTTGTTTATTTTAGTGATGGGATTTTTAAAACAGAGTTTGAGTGGGTTTTTGTTACTTAGGTCCGTATTTTAAAGCGATTAAATAAAAAAGTAAATAAATGGAAAATAGAAATAGGGATGAAATCAGTATGGAGGATATGTGTCTGTTATGACTTCGTTAGCTTATGCGGGGGTGATGCTAGGGTTTTGATATGAAAATGTCTTTTAAAGGTTTGTGTCTTATCTAAGCTTAATTGTTCGTAGTGTAAACACTAGTACCCTACTGATTGGGGAAACCAATTAGTATGTCACTGAATACTAGGCCAAGTTGAGTCTGATCGGAGGAGGATGCTCAACTCTTCAACGTTATCCAGTGATGGAGTAACGACCCTTCTTGGAATGTTAGTTCCTGGGTGCATGAGATAGAGTAACATACCCACTAAGGTTCCGACCTTTCTTTACACTACGGGGATAACAAAGTCAGACAAGGCATTTAAGATTAAGACTTGGTTTTGGTGACTATTAACTTTATATTAATGGTTATATTTTAGTCTAGAGCTTTCATCACGGTGTACAGTGCGACTATGCATTTCCACAGTTTTCCAGACCCAAGATGTACTAACGGTGTACAGTGCATCTGAGCATTTCCACAGTGTTCCAGATCTTTAGGTGTACTAACGGTGTACAGTGCGATCAAACATTTCCATAGCTTTGAAGTCAAACCAGGATGTGACACAGTCTTCAACCACCGACATTTCCTTAGCTCTACGTATTTGTACTTCACCAAAGGTGTTTCCAACGTTACACGAAGTACAGTGCCGTTTATCGTGGTCTTTCCGGGGTCACATACTTTATGGTCACTCTAGACTAGTTTAAACTACGTTTGTATTAAAGCCCAACCATCTATGATATAAACCAGTCCTCACTATTTCCCAATAAATCCCTGATTGATTCACGGTGTACTATACGAAAGGTTTTAAACAGTATTACCACAGCTACGCAATTCAGACCATGTTTATAGTTTCAGAAAACATAGATAGGTAGTGACCGTTTGATCAAGGTTCGCGACTTCTTGTCATAAAGGTTCTAACCACGTTTTAATTGGAGGAAAGGCGATTTGGTTTAGAAATTCATAAATACAAGATTAATGGATCACCGGTTTCATTTATATAATATAACTGGAAACATTATTTCCACAACGGATTGTGCCCACGACTTTCATAGCTTCCACGTTCCGTACTACACACATAAGTGATGATTCCGGCGCTATACAAATGAAAGCCGTATAACGTTACCTCCGTTATTTCATAATGTTATCCAATTATATGTTTAAAGCAGCATCACCCCACACATATATAAACTAACTACATCATAACAAACACACAAGGAAACTACTCACTACGCATAATAACAGATCCTAAATCTAGCATAATAACAATATCAATTATCATTATAGCAGATAAGGAAAGAAGTAACCGTTAATAAAGCGTAGATTGAATAAGCGTTTAGAGAGAGAGTACAAGCAGAACTTCCGCAATATCCTTGACAATATTACAATAAAAGCCCCTGGACTATTCCCTACGCTATTACAAAAGTAGTCCCTCCGTTAGTTTCAGTTAAATATTAACTGAGAACTAACTAGACCTAACCCTAATTTCTAGAGAGAGAAAGAAAGAAAGAGAGTTTAGAGAGAGAGAGAGTGTGTGAGAGAGAAAGTGGAAATGGAGAAATGAATGGAATGATGAAGTGTGTGGAATGATGGAGGGGTGGCCTCCTATTTATAGGCAAAGCTTGAAATCAGCCGTACAACTCGCGAAGCACGCACGTACAAGCAAACGAAGCACAAACGAGCAGCATACGGGGTACACAAGGCCGTATACGGCCTTCATAGAGCCGTATACAGTGTATAAGGGGCCGTATACGGTCTATGAAGGGCCGTATACGGTGGCCAAGGCCGTATACGGCTTCCGTCTGATTTCGTTCGTTGCTTAAAACGCGCGTATCTCCTTCGTTATGCGTCCGTTTGACCTGATTCTTTCGCCTGTGTCTTCGTAATTCCGTTACGCTTATAATGGTACCAATCTCACTGAAATTGGATGTGTACAACTTTAGCATAGCCGAAATCACTTTATAGGAGTTTGTAATCGTCCAGTCTTTTCCGTCCTTTGTCCGATTTGCATGATTCTTGATTTTCTCGTCTCGATTTTACCTATTACATCATATCATAAGGTTAGAATGTGTTTATCATAGGATAAATGAGGGTGCGAGAGTTAGTTGCTGTTTATTTGCTCCGTTTTGTTCGTTATTCGGATGTTTTTACTGATTTTTGTAGCAACGTCTATTTTCTGAGCACTTTAGTGAATTTTGGTAAATAATGATTGTTTTGGAATGTTTTCACTAAAGATGTGCCCAAAAAGTGTGGAATAATGGCCTTGAAAACATGACTTTTTGCGTCACATCAAGTTATCCCACACTTAGACGTTGCTTGTCCTCAAGCAACACTCAGTTTCTGAAAACATTTTAAACCAATTTTTAGAGCGAGCTTCAACATTTTTAAGAAATGCAAATAAGATAGTTTCAGGAATATAGGGAAAGATAAGATGATCCTTCCTTAAACAAGAAAAGATTCTCTTAGGCATACATCCAAATCTCATGATCTTGGAGTACACATGACTAGGCGATCCCACTAAAGGTGGTCACTCAATTCACTCAAAGTGTATCGGGTTTCCTATCAGTCTAGAACAAAAGAAATCGCTCAAATAGCCAGTCATGCAGCACTCATCGTCATAGGCTTGGTCGAGAATCGGATCTCCACCACTTAGGTGAGGACGGTGCTAATTATCCCAAGACATTCATGAGGGTTGTAGTGTTTGATGAGGGGTAAAGGGTATGGATAGTGGTATTTTTTTTTTTTTGTTGTAAGGGTTGCTTATCTTAAAACAACTGAGATTATGAACAACTTTATTTCAGAACGGAGAGAGAGGCAGCTTTTGGTCTTCTATCAGAATCTTGATGATACTTCAAAGGACTTTAAGCTTTATTCTTGCGGAACTATTTTTCTTTCTTTTCTTCTTTTTCTTCTTTTTATTTTCTTTTTCTGCTTTTGTATTTTTCTATTTTTCTTTTCTTCTTCAGAATTTCTTTGCTAGAGAATTTCCAAGGATATTTTTCTTCTTTTGATTCTTTCAGAAATCCCTTATCTTGAACGTTTCGAGTCTTTTCGCGGTGTCAATTTTACACACCAAGGATTCTTCAATCTTTTTGAGAGCACGAAAGGGGTAGGATAAGACATTCTAAAAGATGTTCTTCATTACCTCAGAAATTCTAAGATAAGTTTGGGAGTATTTTGGGAAGTAGGGTTTATTGGGGGTTTTATGAAACGAAAGGTTTAGGCTCAACAGGGTTTACTAGGCGGATCATCGATACTAAAAGTGAGTATCGGAAGGGTTTTGGGCTTGAAGAGATATGTGAAAAGGGGTTTATATCCTAGGGAATGTCAAGGTCATTTAATTGCACCTATACCGCGTACGGTACACACCAATGTGGTCTTGAAGCGTATGTCAAGAGCAAGTTCTAATTCAGAGATGCATGCATCGGCACACACAAGAAATGATTAGTGAAGCATTAAAGATGAATGCTATTAGGCTCAAGATACCTCACTGCAAATAGGGTTTGTATGTGCTTCGTCATGCTTCCATCAGATTATTATTTCTTGTTTAAGCAATTTCTACCTTATTTTCCCTAGACTCCGAAATATATTACTCACATCAGAAAATAGCTCCTCTCAAAAGATATTTTGGCTCAAAATTAGCAGAGTTAATCAATAGATTTAGCTCATACTTTCAATTTTCTTTGAAAAATTTTGAAAAATTTTAGGAACATTTTCTGAGTTTACTATTTCGGACATTAAAAATCAAAGAAAACTAACCAAGGTATTCTATACCTGCTATCCCACACTTAGAGGAACATTGTCCCTAATGTTCTCTTTAGTTGAGATTTACTGGAAGTAAAATCCCACACTTAGAGTTTGAACATGTAAGAAAATGTTTCTCAAGTGTTTGTTTTGGGCTGGAATCCCACACTTAGTGATAAGCTTAGGATAGAGTATAGACTACTTTCACAAACTAACAAAGCAAATATTATACAGAATCATAAACAAAAGAGAGTAAAGGTTAAGACACTCCCCAGATAGCGAGCAACAAAGAAGCTGAGAATCTGATTTTGCTGAAAAGAGGTGTTGCCAAGATCTTTTTCTGCATTCATGAAGAGCGGCACAGCTTCAAGCGTCTTGCTATTTGGTTTCTTTTCCATCCATTATTCCCTTTGTGAATCAATCTCGTAGGTGTGAACACGTTGGTCGTACCAGTTTACAAACTCAAAGTATTTGCAAATGAAAAGATAAATTATCGTCTCAGAACTTTGAAAAGATATTTTCTACTACAAATCATTTTTATAAAACATGTGTTTTTAAACGAGTTTGAACATAATGCATAAAAGTAGTATGCAAGTACCTCAAATGCTCGAAACATATGAATTATCATTTTTCAAATTGATTTCCTTATTTCTGAGACGAGTGGTTTATTTGCAAATGAGTTGTAATATCATAAAAGTGTTTTGGTGACGACCAAGTGTGAAGGATAGTCAGAGATATATCTTCATTTATTGACACTGTTCTCTCTACACGTCTTATTACACGGGTTGCCTCCCGAGAAGCGCTGCTTTTAGAGTCGAGAGCTCGACTTTGCCTTCCTTCAGATTTAGTTGGTGCTGGAACCACCAGGACCGGAAGCGCGCAGAAGTGGAATCCTGGGGTTACGTGGGTATATCCTCAGAAAATGGCGAGCGATGATGTTGACGATGTTTGGAATCTCAGATGAAAATATGGGGAAGCTCTGCAGATGCTGCTCTGTAATCTTTTTTATGTGCAGCAGGTCCCAAGTAATCTCCTTTACTGTGCTGGAGATAATTCCGCGGGAATTTACAAAAGAGAATCCATCAGCTTCAATCATCTCTCGTTCAGGATGGTATTGTCTGAGTGAGTCCATAAATCCAAAGAACTGCAGGTGTAAAGTCTCGTGATCTGCAATACTGGAGTTTACTCCAAGTTCTCGGATAGATTCATGAATACCTTGGATGAGATTGGTCTGGTAGTGGGAAAACGTGAGGTCGGAGTTCTTAAAGGTATTGTTCATCATGTCGTAAACCTCACGTAATCCGTAGTTGAATATTTGACTGTGCTCTTCATCAGGTACTTCAGCGAAGATTTCCTTGATTCGATTAGTGAGGAAGTTCGCGATGTTAAACATCGAACCTTCTGGTATAGAAGACGGGATGACACGCGTCCTCTCGTCAGAACTCTCGTACTCGAGATCTTCGGCAATCTTGTGAGCGTGGTACTCGATGGTGCAGTCAATGTAGAACCGATGAGGAGAGGTCTCATCAATATGATCATTCCTAACCATAGAATCTAGGAGTCCCCTAAGATCATTCATCAACCGGATGTCTATGTCTACGTCAGGATTCCCAGTAGCATTGTACATATTGCTGCGATAAGAATTTAAGAACTCGTGTTGCTCAGCAGAATATGGAAATGCGGATCTGAATAGTGTATCATAGATCTTCCTGTACATGCGTCTTTGGTCTTCAAAGAACTCTAGCTCCTCAGGTGTTGGTCCAGCAATGTGGTGCTCTCGTAGCAGTTGAGCAGCGAGGTCTTCGGCAAAGGCATTTAGGCGGTTGTGAAAGAATCTGTAATCTTGGGAATTCTCAGCTTGGTTGACCTCAGATTCGGCTATGATTTCCTCAATCAGGTTCCTTTGGTGTGGAGTGTAATCATTGGTGGAGTTAATGATAATGCTTGTCATCATAGGTATTTCGTTTTCGAATTCTTCAATAGCACTTATCATTTCCTCATGGTTGGAGATAGTCGGAATTTGAGGAGAAGCGGGAACAGTCGAAGATGCAAGAAGTCGGACAGACCGAATATCTATTGGAACGTCAGTATAGATGATGTCATCGTCATCACTCTCCTCAGCTGGAGTATCCCTAGCCTGGAAATCAGGGAACTCAACAGTATCGGATGGTGGAAGGGTGTCATCAGTAATCTGAGATATCGGCTGAGAGGAATCCATCTCGATGTCTTTTTCCTCCTGAGAATCAGAATTACGGCTAGATCCGAAAGTACTTCCCTTCTCGAACTGACTTCGAGGTGCAGATATGTCAAAGGTTTGAATCCTTTGGGGAAGTCGGGATGCTTTATATGCTGCAATCTTTCTCAAGAGTTTGTCTCGAAGCTCCGGGTGTTGTGCGGATAAAGCTATAGTCTTCTCAATATTCAGCAGAGCGTCAAGTCGGGGAGACACGAGAGGTTTGGTGGGATCAATAGCTGATGCAATTAGTTTCTCCATGGTGAGACCAAATTCTGCATCGTGAGAGTAATCAGTCGGTGGATCTTCATCTGATTCATCTTGTGACAGAGGGATGAAGTTCTCGAGGTTCTCGATTTGCATAATCTCTGCTGTCGGTAAATATGAGTCAGGAAGGTATTGATGAGGTGGTGTGGACTGATATACTTCCTCGGGCTCTGATTCTTCTTGTTCTTCCTCGGATTCTTCCATTTCTTCTGGTTCCGTTTCTTCCATCTCTTCTTCCTCTGGTTCTGTTTCAGGTTGTTCCTCTTCTTCTTCATCCTGTTCTGAATCTTCCTCCTCTTCTATTTCTTCCTCTGGTTCAGATTCTTCCATTTCCTCGTCTTCTGATTCTGACTCTTCAGTAGCTGAGATAAGACAAGTATGCTCGTATGGCGTATATAGTTCTGGCTCTGAATCAGAAGTGTCATCATCCGAAGTGAATCTGCCCATGGATATTGCATATATCTCTGCATGCTCCATTATTGAACAGTCGTTCTGATCAATTTTGTATGATATTGTCTGTCCATGCGCTCGCAGACTGATAACCTGAGAATATACATCAATAATAGCACGTGCAGTATTCATGAATGGCCTACCTAGGATAATGGGTATGTTAATGTCTTCCTGTATATCCATCACTACAAAGTCAGTGGGGAAATAAAACCTGTCAACCTTTATCATGACGTTCTCAGCAATGCCTTTCGGGTATCGGACTGATTGATCGGCAAGCTGGACGCTCATTTTAGTGAGCTGGAGAGGTCCTAATTCTAATCTGGAGTAGAGCGAGTAAGGCATCAGATTGATACTAGCTCCAAGATCGGCCAAGGAGCGTATTGTGCCTGAGTGATAGATGGAACAGGGCAAGGTGAATCGACCCGTGTCTCCTAGTTTTTCTGGTAAGGCATTCTGGATGACGGCTGAACACTCGGCGTTCAGGGAGACTTTAGGAGTGGAAGGAATCTTGTCCTTAGTTGCCAGCATTCGTCGGATGTACTTCGTACTAGAAGGGATTCTAGACACGGTGTCTAAGAATTTTCCATCAAGTTTGAATGACTTGGCATTGTACTTCTTGTGCAGGCGGTTAGGGAAAGGAATCTCAACTTCACGATTCGGCGTAGGCATTGATTTGGTCTCAACTGTCGGCAGGACAGGAGAATGTTCCCTCGGAGAAGTAGTCATAGAAGGAGTTGGTTTATCAGTGTTTAAGGTCTTGGCTTCCTCGACGTGGGGGTTCTGAATAGTATTGCTTGGTAAGGTCCCTTGTGGTCGGGTATCGAGACGTTGGGCTAACTGACCGATCTGGTTCTCAAGGCTTTTTAGGACCGAGAGTTGATTTCGAAGGAATAGATCAGTTTGGTCTTGTCGAGCCGTAGTCTTTTGGTTGAAAGCGGTCTGACCTTGGATGAATTTGTTGAGGTTGTCATCAGTACTCGTGACTGGAATGATGGTCTTTGCAGGCTCAGCAGGCTGGGTATCCTCAGTGGCGGTTAATGGAAGTGGTTGATTGTATGGAAGTTGTGGTTGTTGGGGGTACGTCGGATATCGTGGCTGAAACCTGGGCTGGAAAGGGGGTTGGTTGTTCCGTGGAGGATATTGGTTTCCTCGAGTTCGTGGTGGTGAAGTTCTAGCGAAACCGGGCGGATTTTGAGGTCTGACAGGAAACTGGGCATAGTAGACTGAACCGTCGGTAGGATCTTCGTACTCAACCTCGTATTCTTCAGCGGGATGGTTGGTACAGTTCTGGCAAGCCTGAACTTGGTGGATCTGCTGTGGTTGTTTCTTCAGATCTGCTATTTGTTTTGTCAGAGTCTCAATTTGATCGCTCAGAGACTTAATGGCTTCAGTTTGGCAGGTGTTATTTGCGGAGATGGGTAAAGATGAGGAGTGCTCATCAGACTTCCAATCGTGGTGATGCATCGTCATATCCTCAATCAAGCTCCATGCTTCATCATCAGTAAGTTTCATGAAGTTTCCTTGAGCTGCTGCGTCAAGATTGATGCGATGGTTAGGATCAAGACCTCGGTAGAAGGTGCACACCTTGTCAGTCTTCGTCATTTGGTGGTTTGGACATTTTCTCAGTAAACTCTTGAATCGCTCCCATGCTGAGTAGATAGATTCATCGTGGGCTTGTTGGAAGTTTGCGATGTCATTCTTTGCTTGAGTTTGTTTGGACGGGGGAAAGTATCTAGCGAGAAATTTATTACCCATGTCGGTCCATGAGGTGATTGAGCCGGTCTCAAGTCCCTCAAACCAGGTAGAAGCATGTAAAGCGAGAGAATAGGGGAACAAGTATAGGCGGATAATATCCTGCTCAACCCCATTCTGCTTATAGGAGTTTGAAACTTGAATGAATTTGTCAATATGAGCGTTGGGATCATCACGGGGTAGACCGTGGAATTGGCAGTTATCTTTTATGAGTTGTACGATGTGATGTTTAAGCTCAAAAGAAGCTCCGTCAATCACTGGATAGCTAATCGGTCCTCCTCGTCCTTTGATGGATGGTTTGGTGTTATCGGCAAGAGTAACACGAGCGGCCATTTATGGAAAACGAGAACGTCTTTCTTTGCGGATGGTACGGATAATCGACTCAGGATCGGGTACGAAAATGAGAGATTCAGATCCGGATGATCTGGTCGAATATCGTTGTGGGATATGGGAAGATATTGTCGGTTGGAACAAGGAAAAGAAAATAAGAATGGGAAAGAAGTATCACTAAATAGAAAACTCGTCTGGATGCTTCAGAGTCTTACGATTAACTCCCCGGCAGCGGCGCCAAAAACTTGTCGTCCCTCGATCCGTCACGGTCGTCAACGCAACGGAAGGAGGACACGGCAGTGGAGTTTTAAATTTATAAGAGCTGGGGACCTAAGTTTTACTACGGCTGTATAGCAGCAGTATGACCTAGGGTCGTTCTTCAAGCTAATCGTATTGTGAAACGAGAGTATCAAGACAAGTTGTTTATTTTAGTGATGGGATTTTTAAAACAGAGTTTGAGTGGGTTTTTGTTACTTAGGTCCGTATTTTAAAGCAATTAAATAAAAAAGTAAATAAATGGAAAATAGAAATAGGGATGAAATCAGTATGGAGGATATGTGTCTGTTATGACTTCGTTAGCTTATGCGGGGGTGATGCTAGGGTTTTGATATGAAAACGTCTTTTAAAGGTTTGTGTCTTATCTAAGCTTAATTGTTCGTAGTGTAAACACTAGTACCCTACTGATTGGGGAAACCAATTAGTATGTCACTGAATACTAGGCCAAGTTGAGTCTGATCGGAGGAGGATGCTCAACTCTTCAACGTTATCCAGTGATGGAGTAACGACCCTTCTTGGAATGTTAGTTCCTGGGTGCATGAGATAGAGTAACATACCCACTAAGGTTCCGACCTTTCTTAACACTACGGGGATAACAAAGTCAGACAAGGCATTTAAGATTAAGACTTGGTTTTGGTGACTATTAACTTTATATTAATGGTTATATTTTAGTCTAGAGCTTTCATCACGGTGTACAGTGCGACTATGCATTTCCACAGTTTTCCAGACCCAAGATGTACTAACGGTGTACAGTGCATCTGAGCATTTCCACAGTGTTCCTGATCTTTAGGTGTACTAACGGTGTACAGTGCGATCAAACATTTCCACAGCTTTGAAGTCAAACCAGGATGTGACACAGTCTTCAACCACCGACATTTCCTTAGCTCTACGTATTTGTACTTCACCAAAGGTGTTTCCAACGTTACACGAAGTACAGTGCCGTTTATCGTGGTCTTTCCGGGGTCACATACTTTATGGTCACTCTAGACTAGTTTAAACTACGTTTGTATTAAAGCCCAACCATCTATGATATAAACCAGCCCTCACTATTTCCCAATAAATCCCTGATTGATTCACGGTGTACTATATGAAAGGTTTTAAACAGTATTTCCACAGCTACGCAATTCAGACCATGTTTACAGTTTCAGAAATCATAGATAGGTAGTGACCGTTTGATCAAGGTTCGCGACTTCTTGTCATAAAGGTTCTAACCACGTTTTAATTGGAGGAAAGGCGATTTGGTTTAGAAATTCATAAATACAAGATTAATGGATCACCGGTTTTCATTTATATAATATAACTGGAAACATTATTTCCACAACGGATTGTGCCCACGACTTTCATAGCTTCCACGTTCCGTACTACACACATAAGTGATGATTCCGGCGCTATACAAATGAAAGCCGTATAACGTTACCTCCGTTATTTCATAATGTTATCCAATTATATGTTTAAAGCAGCATCACCCCACACATATATAAACTAACTACATCATAACAAACACACAAGGAAACTACTCACTACGCATAATAACAGATCCTAAATCTAGCATAATAACAATATCAATTATCATTATAGCAGATAAGGAAAGAAGTAACCGCTAATAAAGCGTAGATTGAATAAGCATTTAGAGAGAGAGTACAAGCAGAACTTCCGCAATATCCTTGACAATATTACAATAAAAGCCCCTGGACTATTCCCTACGCTATTACAAAAGTAGTCCCTCCGTTAGTTTCAGTTAAATATTAACTGAGAACTAACTAGACCTAACCCTAATTTCTAGAGAGAGAAAGAAAGAAAGAGAGTTTAGAGAGAGAGAGAGTGTGTGAGAGAGAAAGTGGAAATGGAGAAATGAATGGAATGATGAAGTGTGTGGAATGATGGAGGGGTGGCCTCCTATTTATAGGCAAAGCTTGAAATCAGCCGTACAACTCGCGAAGCACGCACGTACAAGCAAACGAAGCACAAACGAGCAGCATACGGGGTACACAGGGCTGTATACGGCCTTCATAGGGCCGTATACGGTGTATAAGGGGCCGTATACGGTCTATGAAGGGCCGTATACGGTGGCCAAGGCCGTATACGGCTTCCGTCTGATTTCGTTCGTTGCTTAAAACGCGCGTATCTCCTTCGTTATGCGTCCGTTTGACCTGATTCATTCGCCTGTGTCTTCGTAATTCCGTTACGCTTCTAATGGTACCAATCTCACTAAAATTGGATGTGTACAACTTTAGCATAGCCGAAATCACTTTATAGGAGTTTGTAATCGTCCAGTCTTTTCCGTCCTTTGTCCGATTTGCATGATTCTTGATTTTCTCGTCTCGATTTTACCTATTACATCATATCATAAGGTTAGAATGTGTTTATCATAGGATAAATGAGGGTGCGAGAGTTAGTTGCTGTTTATTTGCTCCGTTTTGTTCGTTATTCGAATGTTTTTACTGATTTTTGTAGCAACGTCTATTTTCTGAGCACTTTAGTGAATTTTTGGTAAATAATGATTGTTTTGGAATGTTTTCACTAAAGATGTGCCCAAAAAGTGTGGAATAATGGCCTTGAAAACATGACTTTTTGCGTCACATCAAGTTATCCCACACTTAGACGTTGCTTGTCCTCAAACAACACTCAGTTTCTGAAAACATTTTAAAACAATTTTTAGAGCGAGCTTCAACATTTTTAAGAGTTACCACTGTCAAATGCAAATAAGATAGTTTCAGGAATATAGGGAAAGATAAGATGATCCTTCCTTAAACAAGAAAAGATTCTCTTATGCATACATCCAAATCTCATGATCTTGGAGTACACATGACTAGGCGGTCTCACTAAAGGTGGTCACTCAATTCACTCAAAGTGTATCGGGTTTCCTATCAGTCTAGAACAAAAGAAATAGCTCAAATAGCCAGTCATGCAGCACTCATCGTCATAGGCTTGGGCGAGAATCGGATCTCCACCACTTACATGAGGACGGTGCTAATTATCCCAAGACATTCATGAGGGTTGTAGTGTTTGATGAGGGGTAAAGGGTATGGATAGTGGTATTTTTTTTTTTTTTTTTGGTTGTAAGGGTTGCTTATCTTAAAACAACTGAGATTATGAACAACTTTATTTCAGAACGGAGAGAGAGGCAGCTTTTGGTCTTCTATCAGAATCTTGATGATACTTCAAAGGACTTTAAGCTTTATTCTTGCGGAACTATTTTTCTTTCTTTTCTTCTTTTTCTTCTTTTTATTTTCTTTTTCTGCTTTTGTATTTTTCTATTTTTCTTTTCTTCTTCAGAATTTCTTTGCTAGAGAATTTCCAAGGATATTTTTCTTCTTTTGATTCTTTCAGAAATCCCTTATCTTGAACGTTTCGAGTCTTTTCGCGGTGTCAATTTTACACACCAAGGATTCTTCAATCTTTTTGAGAGCACGAAAGGGGTAGGATAAGACATTCTAAAAGATGTTCTTCATTACCTCAGAAATTCTAAGATAAGTTTGGGAGTATTTTGGGAAGTAGGGTTTATTGGGGGTTTTATGAAACGAAAGGTTTAGGCTCAACAGGGTTTACTAGGCGGATCATCGATACTAAAAGTGAGTATCGGAAGGGTTTTGGGGTTGAAGAGATATGTGAAAAGGGGTTTATATCCTAGGGAATGTCAAGGTCATTTAATTGCACCTATACCGCGTACGGTACACACCAATGTGGTCTTGAAGCGTATGTCAAGAGCAAGTTCTAATTCAGAGATGCATGCATCGGCACACACAAGAAATGATTAGTGAAGCATTAAAGATGAATGCTATTAGGCTCAAGATACCTCACTGCAAATAGGGTTTGTATGTGCTTCGTCATGCTTCCATCAGATTATTATTTCTTGTTTAAGCAATTTCTACCTTATTTTCCCTAGACTCCGAAATATATTACTCACATCAGAAAATAGCTCCTCTCAAAAGATATTTTGGCTCAAAATTAGCAGAGTTAATCAATAGATTTAGCTCATACTTTCAATTTTCTTTGAAAAATTTTGAAAAATTTTAGGAACATTTTCTGAGTTTACTATTTCGGACATTAAAAATCAAAGAAAACTAACCAAGGTATTCTATACCTGCTATCCCACACTTAGAGGAACATTGTCCCTAATGTTCTCTTTAGTTGAGATTTACTGGAAGTAAAATCCCACACTTAGAGTTTGAACATGTAAGAAAATGTTTCTCAAGTGTTTGTTTTGGGCTGGAATCCCACACTTAGTGATAAGCTTAGGATAGAGTATAGACTACTTTCACAAACTAACAAAGCAAATATTATACAGAATCATAAACAAAAGAGAGTAAAGGTTAAGACACTCCCAAATAGCGAGCAACAAAGAAGCTGAGAATCTGATTTTGCTGAAAAGAGGTGTTGCCAAGATCTTTTTCTGCATTCATGAAGAGCGGCACAGCTTCAAGCGTCTTGCTATTTGGTTTCTTTTCCATCCATTATTCCCTTTGTGAATCAATCTCGTAGGTGTGAACACGTTGGTCGTACCAGTTTACAAACTCAAAGTATTTGCAAATGAAAAGATAAATTATCGTCTCAGAACTTTGAAAAGATATTTTCTACTACAAATCATTTTTATAAAACATGTGTTTTTAAACGAGTTTGAACATAATGCATAAAAGTAGTATGCAAGTACCTCAAATGCTCGAAACATATGAATTATCATTTTTCAAATTGATTTCCTTATTTCTGAGACGAGTGGTTTATTTGCAAATGAGTTGTAATATCATAAAAGTGTTTTGGTGACGACCAAGTGTGAAGGATAGTCAGAGATATATCTTCACTTATTGACACTGTTCTCTCTACACGTCTTATTACACGGGTTGCCTCCCGAGAAGCGCTGCTTTTAGAGTCGAGAGCTCGACTTTGCCTTCCTTCAGATTTAGTTGGTGCTGGAACCACCAGGACCGGAAGCGCGCAGAAGTGGAATCCTGGGGTTACGTGGGTATATCCTCAGAAAATGGCGAGTGATGATGTTGACGATGTTTGGAATCTCAGATGAAAATATGGGGAAGCTCTGCAGATGCTGCTCTGTAATCTTTTTTATGTGCAGCAGGTCCCAAGTAATCTCCTTTACTGTGCTGGAGATAATTCCGCGGGAATTTACAAAAGAGAATCCATCAGCTTCAATCATCTCTCGTTCAGGATGGTATTGTCTGAGTGAGTCCATAAATCCAAAGAACTGCAGGTGTAAAGTCTCGTGATCTGCAATACTGGAGTTTACTCCAAGTTCTCGGATAGATTCATGAATACCCTGGATGAGATTGGTCTGGTAGTGGGAAAACGTGAGGTCGGAGTTCTTAAAGGTATTGTTCATCATGTCGTAAACCTCACGTAATCCGTAGTTGAATATTTGACTGTGCTCTTCATCAGGTACTTCAGCGAAGATTTCCTTGATTCGATTAGTGAGGAAGTTCGCGATGTTAAACATCGAACCTTCTGGTATAGAAGACGGGATGACACGCGTCCTCTCGTCAGAACTCTCGTACTCGAGATCTTCGGTAATCTTGTGAGCGTGGTACTCGATGGTGCAGTCAATGTAGAACCGATGAGGAGAGGTCTCATCAATATGATCATTCCTAGCCATAGAATCTAGGAGTCCCCTAAGATCATTCATCAACCGGATGTCTATGTCTACGTCAGGATTCCCAGTAGCATTGTACATATTGCTGCGATAAGAATTTAAGAACTCGTGTTGCTCAGCAGAATATGGAAATGCGGATCTGAATAGTGTATCATAGATCTTCCTGTACATGCGTCTTTGGTCTTCAAAGAACTCTAGCTCCTCAGGTGTTGGTCCAGCAATGTGTTGCTCTCGTAGCAGTTGAGCAGCGAGGTCTTCGGCAAAGGCATTTAGGCGGTTGTGAAAGAATCTGTAATCTTGGGAATTCTCAGCTTGGTTGACCTCAGATTCGGCTATGATTTCCTCAATCAGGTTCCTTTGGTGTGGAGTGTAATCATTGGTGGAGTTAATGATAATGCTTGTCATCATAGGTATGTCGTTTTCGAATTCTTCAATAGCACTTATCATTTCCTCATGGTTGGAGATAGTCGGAATTTGAGGAGAAGCGGGAACAGTCAAAGATGCAAGAAGTCGGACAGACCGAATATCTATTGGAACGTCAGTATAGATGATGTCATCGTCATCACTCTCCTCAGCTGGAGTATCCCTAGCCTGGAAATCAGGGAACTCAACAGTTTCGGATGGTGGAAGGGTGTCATCAGTAATCTGAGATATCGGCTGAGAGGAATCCATCTCGATGTCTTTTTCCTCCTGAGAATCAGAATTACGGCTAGATCCGGAAGTACTTCCCTTCTCGAACTGACTTCGAGGTGCAGATATGTCAAAGGTTTGAATCCTTTGGGGAAGTCGGGATGCTTTATATGCTGCAATCTTTCTCAAGAGTTTGTCTCGAAGCTCCGGGTGTTGTGCGGATAAAGCTATAGTCTTCTCAATATTCAGCAGAGCGTCAAGTCGGGGAGACACGAGAGGTTTGGTGGGATCAATAGCTGATGCAATTAGTTTCTCCATGGTGAGACCAAATTCTGCATCGTGAGAGTAATCAGTCGGTGGATCTTCATCTGATTCATCTTGTGACAGAGGGATGAAGTTCTCGAGGTTCTCGATTTTCATAATCTCTGCTGTCGGTAAATATGAGTCAGGAAGGTATTGATGAGGTGGTGTGGACTGATATACTTCCTCGGGCTCTGATTCTTCTTGTTCTTCCTCGGATTCTTCCATTTCTTCTGGTTCCGTTTCTTCCATCTCTTCTTCCTCCGGCTCTGTTTCAGGTTGTTCCTCTTCTTCTTCATCCTGTTCTGAATCTTCTTCCTCTTCTATTTCTTCCTCTGGTTCAGATTCTTCCATTTCCTCGTCTTCTGATTCTGACTCTTCAGTAGCTGAGATAAGACAAGTATGCTCGTATGGCCTGTATGGTTCTGGCTCTGAATCAGAAGTGTCATCATCCGAAGTGACTCTGCCCATGGATATTGCATATATCTCTGCATGCTCCATTATTGAACAGTCGTTCTGATCAATTTTGTATGATATTGTCTGTCCATGCGCTCGCAGACTGATAACCTGAGAATATACATCAATAATAGCACGTGCAGTATTCATGAATGGCCTACCTAGGATAATGGGTATGTTAATGTCTTCCTGTATATCCATCACTACAAAGTCAGTGGGGAAATAAAACCTGTCAACCTTTATCATGACGTTCTCAGCAATGCCTTTCGGGTATCGGACTGATTGATCGGCAAGCTGGACGCTCATTTTAGTGGGCTGGAGAGGTCCTAATTCTAATCTGGAGTAGAGCGAGTAAGGCATCAGATTGATACTAGCTCCAAGATCGGCCAAGGAGCGTATTGTGCCTGAGTGATAGATGGAACAGGGCAAGGTGAATCGACCCGTGTCTCCTAGTTTTTCTGGTAAGGCATTCTGGATGACGGCTGAACACTCGGCGTTCAGGGAGACTTTAGGAGTGGAAGGAATCTTGTCCTTAGTTGCCAGCATTCGTCGGATGTACTTCGTACTAGAAGGGATTCTAGACACGGTGTCTAAGAATTTTCCATCAAGTTTGAATGACTTGGCATTGTACTTCTTGTGCAGGCGGTTAGGGAAAGGAATCTCAACTTCACGATTCGGCGTAGGCATTGATTTGGTCTCAACTGTCGGCAGGACAGGAGAATGTTCCCTCGGAGAAGTAGTCATAGAAGGAGTTGGTTTATCAGTGTTTAAGGTCTTGGCTTCCTCGATGTGGGGGTTCTGAATAGTATTGCTTGGTAAGGTCCCTTATGGTCGGGTATCGAGACGTTGGGCTAACTGACCGATCTGGTTCTCAAGGCTTTTTAGGACCGAGAGTTGATTTCGAAGGAATAGATCAGTTTGGTCTTGTCGAGCCGTAGCCTTTTGGTTGAAAGCGGTCTAACCTTAGATGAATTTGTTGAGGTTGTCATCAGTACTCGTGACTGGAATGATGGTCTTTGCAGGCTCAGCAGGCTGGGTATCCTTAGTGGCGGTTAATGGAAGTGGTTGATTGTATGAAAGTTGTGGTTGTTGGGGGTACGTCGGATATCGTGGCTGAAACCTGGGCTGGAAAGGGGGTTGGTTGTTCCGTGGAGGATATTGGTTTCCTCGAGTTCGTGGTGGTGAAGTTCTAGCGAAACCGGGCGGATTTTGAGGTCTGACAGGAAACTGGGCATAGTAGACTGAACCGTCGGTAGGATCTTCGTACTCAACCTCGTATTCTTCAGCGGGATGGTTGGTACAGTTCTGGCAAGCCTGAACTTGGTGGATCTGCTGTGGTTGTTTCTTCAGATCTGCTATTTGTTTTGTCAGAGTCTCAATTTGATCGCTCAGAGACTTAATGGCTTCAGTTTGGCGGGTGTTATTTGCGGAGATGGGTAAAGATGAGGAGTGCTCATCAGACTTCCAATCGTGGTGATGCATCGTCATATCCTCAATCAAGCTCCATGCTTCATCATCAGTAAGTTTCATGAAGTTTCCTTGAGCTGCTGCGTCAAGATTGATGCGATGGTTAGGATCAAGACCTCGGTAGAAGGTGCACACCTTGTCAGTCTTCGTCATTTGGTGGTTTGGACATTTTCTCAGTAAACTCTTGAATCGCTCCCATGCTGAGTAGATAGATTCATCGTGGGCTTGTTGGAAGTTTGCGATGTCATTCTTTGCCTGAGTTTGTTTGGACGGGGGAAAGTATCTAGCGAGAAACTTATTACCCATGTCGGTCCATGAGGTGATTGAGCCGGTCTCAAGTCCCTCAAACCAGGTAGAAGCATGTAAAGCGAGAGAATAGGGGAACAAGTATAGGCGGATAATATCCTGCTCAACCCCATTCTGCTTATAGGAGTTTGAAACTTGAATGAATTTGTCAATATGAGCATTGGGATCATCACGGGGTAGACCGTGGAATTGGCAGTTATCTTTTATGAGTTGTACGATGTGGTGTTTAAGCTCAAAAGAAGCTCCGTCAATCACTGGATAGCTAATCGGTCCTCCTCGTCCTTCGATGGATGGTTTGGTGTTATCGGCAAGAGTAACACGAGCGGCCATTTGTGGAAAACGAGAACGTCTTTCTTTGCGGATGGTACGGATAATCGACTCAGGATCGGGTACGAAAATGAGAGATTCAGATCCGGATGATCTGGTCGAATATCGTTGTGGGATATGGGAAGATATTGTCGGTTGGAACAAGGAAAAGAAAATAAGAATGGGAAAGAAGTATCACTAAATAGAAAACTCGTCTGGATGCTTCAGAGTCTTACGATTAACTCCCCAGCAGCGGCGCCAAAAACTTGTCGTCCCTCGATCAGTCACGGTCGTCAATGCAACGGAAGGAGGACACGGCAGTGGAGTTTTAAATTTATAAGAGCTGGGGACCTAAGTTTTACTACTGCTGTATAGCAGCAGTATGACCTAGGGTCGTTCTTCAAGCTAATCGTATTGTGAAACGAGAGTATCAAGACAAGTTGTTTATTTTAGTGATGGGATTTTTAAAACAGAGTTTGAGTGGGTTTTTGTTACTTAGGTCCGTATTTTAAAGCAATTAAATAAAAAAGTAAATAAATGGAAAATAGAAATAGGGATGAAATCAGTATGGAGGATATGTGTCTGTTATGACTTCGTTAGCTTATGCGGGGGTGATGCTAGGGTTTTGATATGAAAACGTCTTTTAAAGGTTTGTGTCTTATCTAAGCTTAATTGTTCGTAGTGTAAACACTAGTACCCTACTGATTGGGGAAACCAATTAGTATGTCACTGAATACTAGGCCAAGTTGAGTCTGATCGGAGGAGGATGCTCAACTCTTCAACGATATCCAGTGATGGAGTAACGACAATTCTTGGAATGTTAGTTCCTGGGTGCATGAGATAGAGTAACATACCCACTAAGGTTCCGATCTTTCTTAACACTACGGGGAAAACAAAGTCAGACAAGGCATTTAAGATTAAGACTTGGTTTTGGTGAATATTAACTTTACATTAATGGTTATATTTTAGTCTAGAGCTTTCATCACGGTGTACAGTGCGACTATGCATTTCCACAGTTTTCCAGACCCAAGATGTACTAACGGTGTACAGTGTATCTGAGCATTTCCACAGTGTTCCTGATCTTTAGGTGTACTAACGGTGTACAGTGCGATCAAACATTTCCACAGCTTTGAAGTCAAACCAGGATGTGACACAGTCTTCAACCACCGACATTTCCTTAGCTCTACGTATTTGTACTTCACCAAAGGTGTTTCTAACGTTACACGAAGTACAGTGCCGTTTATCGTGGTCTTTCCGGGGTCACATACTTTATGGTCACTCTAGACTAGTTTAAACTACGTTTGTATTTAAACCCAACCATCTATGATATAAACCAGCCCTCACTATTTCCCAATAAATCCCTGATTGATTCACGGTGTACTATACGAATGGTTTTAAACAGTATTTCCATAGCTACGCAATTCAGACCATGTTTACAGTTTCAGAAAACATAGATAGGTAGTGACCGTTTGATCAAGGTTCGCGACTTCTTGTCATAAAGGTTCTAACCACGTTTTAATTGGAGGAAAGGCGATTTGGTTTAGAAATTCATAAATACAAGATTAATGGATCACTGGTTTTCATTTATATAATATAACTGGAAACATTATTTCCACAACGGATTGTGCCCACGACTTTCATAGCTTCCACGTTCCGTACTACACACATAAGTGATGATTCCGGCGCTATACAAATGAAAGCCGTATAACGTTACCTCCGTTATTTCATAATGTTATCCAATTATATGTTTAAAGCAGCATCACCCCACACATATATAAACTAACTACATCATAACAAACACACAAGGAAACTATTCACTACGCATAATAACAGATCCTAAATCTAGCATAATAACAATATCAATTATCATTATAGCAGATAAGGAAAGAAGTAACCGTTAATAAAGCGTAGATTGAATAAGCGTTTAGAGAGAGAGTACAAGCAGAACTTCCGCAATATCCTTGACAATATTACAATAAAAGCCCCTGGACTATTCCCTACGCTATTACAAAAGTAGTCCCTCCGTTAGTTTCAGTTAAATATTAACTGAGAACTAACTAGACCTAACCCTAATTTCTAGAGAGAGAAAGAAAGAAAGAGAGTTTAGAGAGAGAGAGAGTGTGTGAGAGAGAAAGTGGAAATGGAGAAATGAATGGAATGATGAAGTGTGTGGAATGATGGAGGGGTGGCCTCCTATTTATAGGCAAAGCTTGAAATCAGCCGTACAACTCGCGAAGCACGCACGTACAAGCAAACGAAGCACAAACGAGCAGCATACGGGGTACACAGGGCCGTATACGGCCTTCATAGGGCCGTATACGGTGTATAAGGGGCCGTATACGGTCTATGAAGGGCCGTATACGGTGGCCAAGGCCGTATACGGCTTCCGTCTGATTTCGTTCGTTGCTTAAAACGCGCGTATCTCCTTCGTTATGCGTCCGTTTGACCTGATTCTTTCGCCTGTGTCTTCGTAATTCCGTTACGCTTCTAATGGTACCAATCTCACTGAAATTGGATGTGTACAACTTTAGCATAGCCGAAATCACTTTATAGGAGTTTGTAATCGTCCAGTCTTTTCCGTCCTTTGTCCGATTTGCATGATTCTTGATTTTCTCGTCTCGATTTTACCTATTACATCATATCATAAGGTTAGAATGTGTTTATCATAGGATAAATGAGGGTGCGAGAGTTAGTTGCTGTTTATTTGCTCCGTTTTGTTCGTTATTCGGATGTTTTTACTGATTTTTGTAGCAACGTCTATTTTTTGAGCACTTTAGTGAATTTTGGTAAATAATGATTGTTTTGGAATGTTTTCACTAAAGATGTGCCCAAAAAGTGTGGAATAATGGCCTTGAAAACATGAATTTTTGCGTCACATCAGGCACTCTTGATCAAACTGAGCCTAAAGCTGCTTCACTGGACTCACAAAAGTCTAATGACTCTAAAAAGGGAAACCTACAGACAACTACAATGGCTCAACCCATTGTTAGTAGTGATTCGGGTGCAACCCACACCCTCTTATCGAGTCAACCCATCAGCCACTCATTATCCTCACAAAAGGATAATGTTTCTTTCAAAGGGCAAGTGCCATCAGTGGGTGATAACACACCCATCGCTGATGACACATCACTGGCTGCAGACCCGGGCCAACTCTCATCTTCCACTGCACCAACTGTCAATGTCCCTCCCCAGTCATAGGGAGAGATACAGGTTGCCACTTCTGATTCTGATGATCCATCAGCTAAAACACAAGCTGATGATGCTGAGGAAGCCCAACCAATGGATACATCTACCTCCTCATCTGATAAGGATCAGCAACATCGATCCTATAGTTTTATTCTTCAAAAGGAGAATCAGCAACTAGATGATACTTATTTTTCATCTCTACCCTTCTCCACTGTTCCTCTTGCTGATACCATAACCTCACCCATCCAGGAAATAGATGCAATGTCTCTTTCCAGTGACAACATCTCTCAACATACTGATGATCAACCATCTCAACCAGAAGTTGAAGTCCAATCTCAATCACAACCTATACCACCACAATCTCCTGTCACTCAAAAATCACCATCAACCACCAAAACATCAACCTCCACTATCTCACCAACAGATAAAATGCTGCTTGACTACATTTCCTCTTCTCAGTAACAAATTCGAATGCTTACTGAGGATAGGGAATCACTAACAGGCCAACTTGCTGATCTCACCAGTAAAGTTCACTCTCTTGCAGCAGTATATGAACCCATTCCTTCCTGGAGTGAGTCGATCAGTGAGAAGGTTAAAACAATTGCTAATGCTGAAATTGATCATTATCGACTTCTGGAAACTCAGGCTAAATCTCTCTCTGGGCTCTCCACTTTCACCACCATCTGCCTCAAAACTCATGATAAAGACATATCTTCTCTCACTGGACATCAAAAAGAGATGGCATCTTCTATTGCGGAATATATCATTCATACTCACAAAGTTATGAAAGTAATTCCAATGATGGTCGGCAATCAGGAAACAACCATCAAAGGCTTAGAAACTATGCATGCTGATCATAAGAAAATCTGTAACCGACTTGCTGAGATTATCAATTTCGTTCATGAGGCAGAGGGGGAGAATAAAGAAAATAATGAAAGTGATGATGATGAGAATAAAAGTGATAATGAAAGTGATGATGCTGAGAATGATACATTCTCCAATAAAAATGCATCAGATATGGATGTCACTGATGATATTTATGTGGTTGCTTTCCCTGAGTTTCATCCGGATGAACAAAGAATGTATGATTGTAAGGTTAGAGAGTGGGCCGCTGATGAGAATGCACGAGTTATGGGGGAGTCAGCAAGCTTTTCTCTGATGAGGTGGGAATGGATGAACAGACAACAAGAAGATGGTGTTGTCAATATGGATGAAGAAGATGATGATAATGATGATGATAATGATGGTAATGATGGAAATGATGCTGATGATGCTGATAATACGGAAAGTAAGAATGATGTGACTGATAATATGGATGAAGGAGATGATGATGACGATGGTAAAAATGGAAATGATGTTGTTGATGTGACTGATAGTAAAGATACTGGCATTGAGGAGAAGAAAAATGAAGGGAACGCTGATGATAAAAAGGAAGAAGACACTGATGATCAGATGGAAGATCAGCAACCAATCTCTTCTGTTCTGATTAAAAGAAAAAGGACCAGCAAGTCTACCACATCAGAGTCCACTCCTTCCAAAAAGATAACCTTTTCTGAGGAAGAAATATCAGCCGCCATGTACAATCTCAAAACCATCATGGAGCAACCTAAATCTTTATCAGAAACGCCTCATACAGATACTGTCATATCTGAGGCTCCACCAACAACAACTCCAACAGCAACAACAACTCCACCAGCTACCACAATCACAACTCCACCAACAACAATTCCAACAGCAACAACAATTCCACCAGCTACCACAATCACACCTCCACCAACAACAACTCCAACAGCAACAACAATTCCACCAGCTACCACAATTACGACTCCACCAACAACAACTCCAACAGCAACAACAATTCCACTAGCTACCACAATCACAACTCCACCAACAACAACTCCAACAGCAGCAACAACTTCACCAGTTACCACAACCACAACAGTAACAACACAGATCACCCTCTCAATTCCCACAAATATTACACCAACAGAAGCAACAACCACATCAACATATCACTACTCACAACCAGAGATCACAGATCCAAAATCTTCCATTCCTGCTCTCCTTTTGTCATTAGTTTCAATTTCAGACAGTCCTCATCCTGAAGAAACTGAACAGCAGCGAATAGAAAGAAAAATAAGAGCAAGATGGAAGCATGAGAGGGAGATGCTCTTAAAGTTTCAAGCTGAGCAAGATGCAAAAGAAGAAGAAGAAAGAAAAAGAAAGTTGAAAGAACAATCTGATTCTGATCGAGCTTATATGTTGAAGCTGAGTGGAGATGAAGCTCTACAAAGAGAAAGAGAAATCTTCTTAAAGAGACAGCAAGAAGATGAAGATTTTAGGTTGTCTAAACTCCTTCAAGATGTTGAAGAATCTGATCTTCAACAAGAGCTTTGTGCAGATAAAAAGGGCAGCAAGTTGAAAAAGAAAGGGGGAGCAAAGACATCAGCTGATAAAATATTGGATGAGATTGACAGGAAGAAATATGCTGTCAGAATGACTGGAAGATCAAATCCTGCTCCTATCACCAAAGTCAACTTGAAGAAGCCTAAGAACAAATCTCAAGCTCATCTACTTATCCACAGAGGATTGGAGACTCAAGCAATTAATCTCGATCAAGTCTGCATATTACATAGAGAAGAATGGAATGAAATCAGACTTGCTATCAGTCACTCCTCAAGTGCTACAAAAGAAGAAGTCTTGACTGAGATTGACAGGTTGTTCAAGAAAATGGTGGATCTGCAGCTACTTAGACCAGAAGACACTATCATATTTGGTGAAGAGATAGTGCAGCCACCAAGCCCAAGGTATAGGTCAAGTACCAACAGAATCATCAGAGTTCCAAACACCAGAAAGCTAAATCTATCCATTCCTGATGGTGTGTCAAGAGTTGAGGGCACTGAAGTTACTGAAGGAGAGAAAGGAATTGTCTACAAAGACATCAATGGAAAGTTGTGTTTCCAAAGAAAATCAGAACTTGAAAAGATAGACCATGAGCAACTTGTACATCTCATCAGAATAGTCAGTGTGCTTCCCAAAGACTCAATGATGAGAAAGGCAATTCTAGAATAAGGGCTTGCTAGACAGTACAGGTACCTGCCATCCAGTGACAAATATGAATTACAAAATGAGCTGGGCATCGTAAAAGAAGAAGAAGTTTGGAGCTGCTTAAATTAAAGCTTGTATTAGATTAGGTTTATTGAACTAAAATTACTTTATATTTTACAGTTCAATAATATCTAATCTTTTGAATACCTAGTGCAAAACTCAGTTCATATCAAAAGAATCCAAAAAGAAAAATGAATGGATCAAAGTATAAGTCACTGAATGTTTAAAATCTTAAACACTGACTATAAACTTTTCTCAGCAACTAGTTTGTCTAGGGAGCTTCAATCACAATCATTTAGGGGGAGATTGTTGAGTCACTGGTCGCTGACCATGATGAAGTCACTGGTAGCTGACCAACTCAACTGTTCACTACTCGATGAAGAAATGAATTGTATCGAAGCTACTGTTGCTGATGATAGGATTCGCTGATCGCCATTCATTCTGCTTGATATGCTGAGGAAGATTAAAGCTCAACTTGGTGTGTCGCTGATCAACGTCAGCGAGAGCTTTACTTCAAATCAATAAAGGCAAAACTCACTGCCAGAATAACAGCTAGTCACTGAAGATCTCTAGTTCAAGTCATTCTACAAAAGCATGTTAGCTCGCAGTGAGTGAGGAGGATTACTGCATCTTCAAGGACTATTCAATAAAGCCTCTCAATCATCAGAGTACTAAAAGTATTGTACTTATCTATACATCAGCAAGAGTGTTCCAGTTTGAAGTATGTCCGAAAGATTACGTGGCGGCGAATGATTGGTTTTAAGGTAACGAGATATTTGCGGTAACAGAATTGGGACCCGCAGAATGTCGGTTCATCAGAGTTCAAACCAATCAAGCAGCGACACGTGTCATTCCAAGATCCTATTTTATAGGCGATATTTTAGGAACTCTTGTAGTATAAATAGTTCAGTGTTTTGTACTGTAGAGGTTAGTCGTTTAATCGTACTTATCACTTGTGTGTCAGTGATTAGTTTGTCTAGAGTACGTATTAACGATCCAGCGAGTGAACAGTCAGCGTGTTTGTCCACTGCTGTTCATCTCATTTGTAATAGATTAGCTAAGTGTTTGAATTGGATTAACTTTGGTTAATACATTCCGCATTCAACACTTGTGAATTGTATGATCAATATAATTCATCATTTTAGCTATCATTACTTTGTTACTTTGATATTGTCATATCTATAATCTGTTATACTTTGCTACTTTTGTTTATACTCTGTTTCTGTTAAAACAATTTAAAACTCATCAATCAACTGAGCTAAAATCTGAAATAGTTTTAAATTGTATTCAACCCCCCCTTCTACAATTAAACTTTACACTTGCAATTCCAATTCACTAAGTAATAGTGAATTACGGGACTCTCACACTTTATTAACGTATTAAAACAGATCTAACACCAATGACAAAACCCACATACATACATTATAACCCGTTTTACCTCTACAACCCATTTCATACCCATTTTGACACCTTTTTAACCCGTTTAATAAATCAACCATAATACCACCCAATTCCTTACATGTTTGACTTATTCAAAGTAGTTAACTAAGTATCAACTTCAAATGCAACCAATCACTCATACATGACACTTAACTACATTTCATCCATTTTAACCAAACCAAAACTAATCCCATCCACATGACCTCATACTTCTCTAAAACCATTTACGTATTTTCTTTTACATCATGGTTTGACTTTCAAAGTCAAATACTTACAAACCATAAACTTTATTTAATACATGACGACCCACATGTTTACTTCAAAAACTCTTTGTTTAGGCGAATTACACAAGCGATAACCACAACGATAATTCAAAAGAGATGGAGCTTATTAAACCATAAAGCAAGCTCCATATCCATGTAACCTTCTTAAAATCACTATTTATCCACTTGGTTCAATCGAACCATTCACCTACAACATAAAACAACGAAAGGAGTAAGCACATCGCTTAGTGAAAAGCCCGGATATATATATATATATATATATATATATATATATATATATATATTTATAAATACTATCCAAAACTCATATTTGTCGATTCATAGTAACATAACATCTAAAACTTGTAACCAACATCTTATCTCTTTTGACTTTACAAAGTCAAACGTACATATATCCATTACAATTAACGAACTTATTCTTTCTTTGACTTTTAACACAAAATCATATTAACTGGGCAACTTATACAAGTATCATCATAACGACAATTTAAAAGAAGGAGAAGCTTTCCTAACCATATAACAATTCTCCAATCCACGCTATCTTCATACAATCTTACATTAACCATTGTGCACTTTTGGTTCAACCGAACCATACCTACAACATAAAACAACTGAACGGGGTAAACTAATTCTTAGTGAGAAATATGAACAATTAAATAAGTAATGCACATTCACATTAACACGTATCATACATAACTTTACACGTTTACTTATACACATAATTGTGGAACAATTGTAGAGATCATACTGAACCTTTCCAATTAGTACCATACCACGACGATATACATACTAAAACATCATCTGTACTGTTAAGGATCCTTAACCATCTGAACATCGTCGAGCTAGTGTCATGATCACTACTCAGCTATACCATATCCAACTACTCATTTACATGAGAAGTGAAAAACATAACATAGCCACGTGCAAAGCACGCTCTTACACATACATAACCACGTGCAAAGCACGCCTTTATCTGTAATTTGTCACCTGTCTTACATATGATCTCTATAATGCCCAATTCACATAATTCACATTTCAGCAACTTCTAACATATCTGATTAATTACCGTTTATTCGCATGCCGTATCATAACAACTTTAAAACATATAACAAGCTAAAACATAATAATTCACAACTGTAAACTGGCACACAATAAAGTTCACATAATACTTTACCTGATTGTGTAAACCTCTTACTCGGAAGCAATATGGTATTACACAATCATTACTTATTTAATTACCCATATTACTCACCTTGGCCTTAAGCAATTAAGAGGCTTAGTACAATTCTCGTGAACACCACTTCTTGAAACACCTACCACATAGCACATATATATAACAACATACTTAGTCTCTAACAATCATAATAAAATCACTACTCATAATCATTAATCTATCACCCTTTGGATAGATTAAGTTTAGCTCCAAATTTAGATTACATAATTATACTTTTCACTATCTTAATAACTTTAACCATTCATTACTTTAATCATTTCCTTGAACGTAACCTTGTTTACGCATAACATTCACAATTGATCATAAGTGGTTTCTTAATTATAACACGTTACCATTTTATTTAAATCTTTAGCTAGTCGATAAAATTATAGCTTTAGTACTAAATTATGACTCAATTATTTAATCATTCGTATCCCGACTCACACTCTGATTTTCAATTAAAATTGCAAATTCTACTATTTCTGGGTTAATACCCACAGGGTACTCGGGCTACCCGCCGGGTACCCGGTATTTCCTCCTTACTGTGCAGATTTTGGGCATAGTACCCACCGGGTAGTTCATCTTTTCCAGCGACTGTACAGTAGTTATATATATATATATATATATATATATATATATATATATATATATATATATATATATATATATATATATATATATATATATATATATATATATATATATGTCGAATTTCTTAAACTACTAACACCAAATTCAGTCTCTAATCGTATTAACAAACTTACAACCATCAACTAACATCTTACTACATCTACTTCCATATAAATTCTTCATTTCACCTCAAATCAATTATACTCAAACTTTTAGGTTAAATCAAAGGAAAATGATACTTACAATTAGTGAGGAAGAAGATAAAGATGATGATGGTAATGATTTTAACCCTTAACTTGTTTCTTGATTGAGTCACAAAAACACAGGGACGATTCTTAGTTTTCTCTCTCTCTTTTTTTCTTTCTATCTTACTGTGTGTGTTTGTATGTGGAACAATTGAGAAGGAGGTGATATATATCTATCCGTACACATATCAAAGTGTTTAGTAATCTAATCCCCTTTTTGACCTATTGCCTGGAACTAAAAAAAACATTTGCGATTTCTACCATTTTATTTTTCTTACAACATTATCAACTTAAAACAATTATTTATTCAATTATCACAATAATACTTTCAAATTCTGGGGTGTTACACTTAGTGAGCATATAGGCAATTAAATGAATAATTCACACAAACAACACAGAAACAACACTTATCATAATACAACCACACATCTGTTTAAGCACACAACTACTGAGCAACTGTAGAGATTATTCTGAACACTATGCGTATCCGCGGCCATTAGAAACAAATACACTTGGATCATATCACGTCGATATGCATATCAAGATCAACATAACTTAGTACCATACCAGCTACATCAGCATGAGTATGCATACCAAGGTCATCATAACGTGCAAGCACGTATTCATATACAATACTGAATCTCTACATATGCTCATTCCATGTAATTCCACATAGTTCATCAACTAATCAACAATCAACAACAATGGTTAACAACAAACTTTCAACTAAAGATACAAGCACTAGTTAACCTCATATGAAACAAGTATAAGAAACAAGCTTAAGAAACATGTGATACACCACATGACTGTATAATCCTCTTGCTCGAAAGCAATCCGGAAACACATACAACCGAAATAATCATAATAATCTACAACTAGAAACAAGTTAAGATACAATTAAACTTCCACTTGATTGTGTAAACCTCTTGCTCGGAAGCAATCCGGTACATACACAACCATTACCCATTTAACCCCCATATCTCTCACCTCGATATTTAAACGATGATTAACAATAAATGATTCACAAAAGCCTCCACGTCTTCAACACCTAAACAAATCATACATAACACATAACAATACATTTGAGTTGGTCAGCGACTAGTGACTCAACAATCTCCCCCTAAATGATTGTGATCAAAGCTCCCTAGACGAACTTGTTGCTGTAAAAGTTATAGTCAATGTTTAAGAATTTAAACATTCAGTGACTTGTACTTGTGATCCATTCAGTTTTCTTTTTGGAATCTTTTAACATGATCTGAACTTTGCACTTTGTTTTTCTCAAAATGATCAGATATTATTAAACTATAAATGAAAAGATATTACAAGTGAGATCAGTTACAGTTTATCTAATCTATTAAAAATATAACTATAAGTCTCTTCAGATGTCTTCTTCTTTCACCAATCCTAATTCATCAGCAAGTTCATATTTTTACGTGGAAGGCAAGTATCTGAACTGTCTAGCCAAGGCTTCTTCAATGATGGCTTTTCTCATGTGTGAGCTTCGGTCAAGCATGCTAGCTGACCTGATCAGATGAACAAGTTGTTCATGATCTATCTTTTCAAGTTCAGCTTCCCTTTGAAGTCTTAAGCTCCCATTTAGATCTCTGTAGACTAAACCCTTTTCACCTTCTGTGACCTCAGTGCCCTCAACTCTTGGCACACCATCAGGGATAGAAAGATTTAATCGTGAAGTGTTTGGAATTCAGTATATGGTTTGAGTCCCTGAGTGATACCTTGGGCTTGGTCGTCTAATTATTTCCTCGCCAAGTATGACAGCATCTTCTGGCCTGAGGAGCTAGAGATCAACAATCTTTTTGAATAACCTATCAATCTCATCTAGTATTTCCTTCTTTGCTGAGCTGGAGGAATGACTTACTGCAAGTCGAATTTCATTCCATTCTTCTTTGTGAAGCTTGCAGACTTGATCCAATGTTATAGCTTGAGTCTCCATGCCTCTATGAATGAGTAGCTGAGCTTGAGATTTATTTTTAGGCTTCTTAAAGTAGACTTTTGTAATGGGAGCAGGATTAGATCTTCCGGTCATCCTCACTGCGTATTTCTTTCTATCTATCTCGCTCCATAGCTTGTCAACAGATGATTTTACTCCTCCTTTCTGATTATGACCCTTGCTTGCTGCTTTGGCTTCTTCTTCACGCTGTATCTCAGTTTCTTCAATTTCTACCAGCAGCCTTGCTATGACAGCATCATATTCTTCTTGATTTCTCTTTATTCTAAGCAGCCTTTCTCTTTCCTCTGCCTCTTCTCCACTGAGTTTTAACAGATAGGCTCTATCAGCAACAGATTGTTCTCTTAGTCCTTTCTTTCTCTCTTCCTCTTCTTTTGCCTCTACCTCAGCTTGGATTTTCAGAATCATTTGCCGTTCCATCTCCTGTCTTTCTTTGATCTTTCTAGCAACTCTTTCTTCTTTTGTTTCATTACTGTGAAGACTTCCTGATGTAGATTCAGAAGAAATAAGGAGAGCTGGAGCAGAGGTGTCTGGCATGGTAAGTTCTGGAGGTTGAGTTGCTGTTGGAAGAAAAGAAGAGACAGCTGTTGTGGTTGTTGTTGTTGTTGCTTCAGTTGAGATGCTGATGGTTGGAATTGGTAAGGTGAGTTGTGAAGTTGCTGTTGTTGTTGTTGGTAGTAAAGTTGCTGTTGTTGTTGTTGATGGTTGAGTTGCTGTGAAAATTGGTTGTGGGTTTTCCTCTGATATGACAATATCTAATTGAGGCTATGGTGGTGACTCAGGGCTTTCCAGAATGGTTTCTAACTGATGCATGGTAGCTGATATATCATCCTCAGTGATTATTCGTCGTTTGTGTTTGGAGGAGGTGGACTCTGATGCAGATGATTAGCTGGTTCTTTTTCTCTTTGAAAGAACAGAAGAGATTGGTTGCTTATCCTCCATGTGTTCATCTTTATCATCTTCTATCAGCATCATTTTTCTTATTAGCATCATCATTTCTATCATCATTATTGCCATCATCATCATCATCATCATCTCCATCATCCATATTGACATCATTATTACCATCATCATCCTCCCTGTTCATCCATGTCCATCGTCATAATTCATAGCTCACAATCTCCCCCTCAACCCTAGCTGCCTCATCAGCAGCCCACTCCTTAACTCTGCCATCATACATCCTGAGTTCATCTGGATGAAACTCAGGGAAATCAATTTTCTCATACACATCCTCATCATCGTCAGTATCCATATCAATCCAAGATAATTTAGCCACTACATCAGCTTCTAAATCTAGTTTCTCAGCAATAGATCAAAGGGAGAAAGATTCCAACAGTATTTCTCTATGGTCAGCAGCTTTCTTGATGAAATCATCATTGTCAGCAACTATTCTCTCTCCCTTTTCATCATAAAAAGATGCTACACACTCCTTGATCCAGCGATATAGCTTTTTATTATCAATTCAGAGGGCAGCAACTTCAGCCTTAGTAGCTTGATGCTGAGAAGCCATCTTTGGAATAGCAGCCATTATCTTATCAGTGGCTTGTATGTACTCAAGTATAGAAGAAGCCATCTCTGTTTGTTTAGCAGTGAGAGAAGAGATAGCATCATCATGAGTATGCAGACTGATGCGTGTAATAGTAGTGAGATCAGATAGGGCTTTTGATTGAGTATTTAGCAGTTGAGAGTGATCGGTGCCAGCTGCAGCTAGAATCTTAACCTTTTCGCTTATAGCATCACTCCAAGAAGTGATTGGATCATATACTGCTGCAAGAGAGTGAATTTTAGCAGTAAGCTCAGCAACATTACCTTTTAGTGACTCCCTTTCTTCAGTGAGAAGTTTTATTTGTTGTTGGGAGGCGGCAATGTACTCCATCAGCAGCTTATCCGTGGAGGAGGGAGTGGATGATGAGGCTCGATCAGCAGCTTTAGGAGATAGTGGATGTGGTATTTGTTGAATTGGTGATTGTGGTGATGTTGGTGGTGTAGGTGGGGGATTTGATTGGGCTCCCTGATCCCCTACACCCATGGCAGTCTCAGCAAGGGGATCATCACCAGCTACAATTTAGACGTTGTCACTGGAGAGAGACATGGCATCCAACTCCTGGATTGGTGAAGTGACAAGAGTAGCTGGTGGAGCAGTGGTGAGTGGTGTAGGTGTGGGTGTAATAGTAGCAGTAGTAGTAGCAGGAGTGTATGGTGGTGGTGGTGGTGGTTGTTCATCATCGGAGGTGGAGGTGTCCATTGGTTGGGCTTCCTCGTCATCACCAGCTTGTGTTTGAGCTGGTGGATTATCGGAAACAGATGTGGCAGCTTGTGTCTCTCCATGTGACTGTGGAAAGACATTGACGGCTGGTGCAGTGCTAGAAGAGAGGTGGCTCGGGTCTGTAGCCAGTGGTGTAGCATCAGCGATGGGTGTGTTATCACCCACTGATACCACTAGCCCTTTGTCTGAAATGTCATCCTTTCGTGAGGATGACAAGTGGCTGGGGGTTTGACTCGATGGGAGGGTGTGGGATGCACACGAATCACTATTAACAATGGGTTGAGCCATTGTAGCTGTCTGTAGTGTACCCTTTGTAGAGTCATTGGACTTTCGGGAATCCAGTAAAGCAGCTGTAGGTTTGGGTTTATCAAGGGTGCCCGCAGGGACTGAACGTTCAGTCTCTGCTTCACCCTTGGCGTCTTTAGACGTCTTCTTTTTGCTATGTCCCTGATCCTTTAATGTTAGGGACCCTAATTTGGATTTTTTCTTGGGAGCGGTGGATGATTTCTTGACTGGTGGTTTGACCACAGTAGTCTCTAGGGGTGTGGTCAGTGACGTGGTCGATGTAGGGGCAGAAGCGGACGGATGTACAACAGTTAAAGGCTGGGGTGCAAGTATCCCCTTTGGTTTCATTAACTCAGGGAGAGACACAGTCGCTGGTTTAGAAAATATTTGACTTCCTACCAGTGTTGGCTCAAAACCATTGAAAGATACTCTATCATAGGCTTCAAACTGATCTTTAAAGATCAGTGATAGAAACCTATGATAGGGCACGTATTTTGCCCTGGTAGGCTCAGCGATCCGATTAACCAGCTCGTTAAAGATCACACTTGCATTGTCAACTTTTAGAGAATTGACTAGTGACCAGCTGATTTGTGCCTCTAGGGAGCTGAATTGATCATAGCTCCCTGTTTTTGTGCCCAAACTTTAAATAAAATTTGAAAATAGGGCATTCCAAACACCATCCATTTTGGATTTGTGTACAGTGGAGTATTTACGATTGCCACTACTATCAACAGAGTATTTACAGTCAATCCCAGTGAGATTGACTAAGCCTCCCTTGGCTACATCTCCATCAGGTAGTGGTACAAAAACAGCATGTACAGGTAGTTGTAAAACAGTACAGATGATGGAGGCAGTAATGATTATCTTTTGACCACCATTATCGATAAAACCCTGAAGTTGTGAAACACCATTAACAACTGAGTGAGTACAGGTAAACCAAACTCACTGAGCCATTCTGGGTTCGTTTCCCCAGGCGATAAGGTGAGAGCAGGGAGAATGAAATGATTATTTAGAAAATTGATTATCTCCGCATACTCTGTTTTTGCACAACTAACATTTCCCAAATAGTTTGATTTGGGAACTGTTATAATCAAATCCTCACTTACTGCAGAGGCTCGAAGAGCTTTAATCTCTGTAGTCGGTGTATAAGAATTTGAGAAAAATTTTGTTTTTATCATTTGAACATATAGATTTTTAGGGTTTTAAAAATGAGGGGTTTTTGATATTATGAAAATCAAGTATGCGTAAGGAATGAAAGATGGGCGAAGTCCCTGATTTTATAGTAGTACGCAACTTGATGATCATGTGGTTAAAAATGTAACGTCGTGGATGATGATGGTGGTGGGTGGTAGTGGTATAGGGGTGATGATGATGGAGCGTGGTGGCATTAATGGTGATGGGAGTGGTGCGCCGAAAAAGTGCAATGACGTAGGAAAGATAATGTCAGAAAACGCGACTTTTCCGTTGTACCATAAAACATTTATTTTTGAAATCCATAAAATTAAATACAAAACGTATTAAATATAACGAATGTTTTAACGATTTATATTCCACCATTAAATGATATCTCAGGGAGTGAAAGTCCCTGAAGATACATAATCAGTAACCTGATTTACCACCGAAAAGTAGTATAAATATCATAAAGAGATAATTTTGATCATATATCTCGCTGAAACTTTGTCTTCCTGATTTAAATCACAACTTAGAATACTGATTCAATCATTAAAACCAAGTTTCAGATTTGATAGAGATCACTGTTATCAATTTTAGACATATATACTTTATTAAAAAATGAATATGTATTATGTCTTAGATTAATAGTATATCAATTCTTTATTTTTAGAACTTACTGATCAAGTCACAACTTAGAATACTAACCAGATCAGCTAGAAATAACATGAAGAAATGATATTACCTTTATTTTTGAGACATAATAAATATTCATTTGACTTTATCAATTAAAACAATAGAAGGACATAACTAACTAATCACTAAACTTGCTGATTAGATCAGTGAAAGTTAGTTAATCAGGTAATAAGTTCTTCTATCAATTATAATTGATAGAGTCCATTTATTCAAAGCAATTTAAAAGATAAAGCAAAAATAAATAAATAAATTCAAGGAATTTATTTATTCATTTAAGTTTAACATACCAAGTTCGCTGATAAGAAAATTAAATCTCTTCTCATCCAAATGTTTTGTAAACAAATCAGCGAGTTGGTAGTCTGTTGGAATAAAGTGAAGTTCAAATATCACCTTTCATCACATGGTCCCTGATGAAATGATATCTGACATCAATGTGCTTTGTCCTTGAGTGCATCACTAGATTGTTTGCAATAGCTATGGCACTTTAACTATCACAGTAAATTGGTATTTTAGTGAAGTCAAAGCCATAGTCAGCAAGTTGATTTCTCATCCAGAGAATTTGAGCAGTACATGCACTAGAAGCGACATATTCTGCTTCAGCGGTTGAGGTTGAAACTGAATTTTGTTTCTTGCTGGACCAGCTAACAAGCTTTTCTCCAAGAAACTGACAGCTACCAGATGTACTCTTTCTATCCAGCTTGCATCCAGCATGATCAAAATCAGAATATCCCTTCAGTGAGAAATATGAACCAGTTGGGTACCAGAGACCAAGATTTGGTGTACCCTTCAGATATCTGAATATTCTTTTAATAGCAAGTAGATGTGATTCTTGTGGATTTGCTTGATACCTAGCACAGAGACATGTAGCAAACATAATGTCTGGTCTACTTGCAGTGAGATACAGTAGTGATCCGATCATACCTCTGTAAGTAGTGATGTTTATAGATTTACCATCAGGATCAGAATGTAGTTTCACTGCTGGTGACACTGGTGTAGCAAGGGATGAGCAGTTAGTGAATTCGAATTTCTTTAATAAATCTTTAACATATTTTCCTTGGCTTATAAAAATTCCAGTTTTGGTTTGCTTTATTTGCAGACCAAGAAAAAATGTTAATTCACCCATCATGCTCATCTCATAACTTTTGGTCATGAGATAAGAAAATTCCTTGTACATGTCACTGTTAGTAGACCCGAAAATGATATCATCAACATATATTCGAACTAGTATGACATCTCTCTTATCTCTCTTAATAAACAATGTGCTGTCAATCTTACCACTGACATAGCCACATTTTATCAGATAGACAGAGAGAGTATCATACCAGGCTCTAGGAGCCTGTTTTAGGCCATACAGGGCTTTATCCAGTTTATATACATAACCAGGATGCTTTGGATCAACGAATCCAGGTGGCTGCTTGACATGCACTTCTACCTGCAGCTTGCCATTGAGAAAGGCATTCTTCACATCCATCTGATATACTTTGAATTTCTTGTGAGCTGCATAGGCTAGAAATAGTCTGATTGCTTCAAGTCTAGCCACTAGTGCAAAGGTTTCATCATAATCAATGCCTTCTTGCTGACAGTAACCTTGTGCAACCAGTCTAGCCTTGTTTCTGACCACAACACCATCAGCATCCTTTTTATTTCTGAACACCCATCTCGTTCCAATCACTGATTTACCAGTAGGTTGAGGCACTAATTTCCACACTTTGTTTCTTTCAAACTGAGCAAGTTCTTCTTGCATAGCTGATATCCAATTATGATCAGTGAGTGCTTCATCCACCTTCTTTGGTTCCATCAGTGAGACAAAGCTAACAAACAAACAAAAGTTAGCAGTTGCTGATCTAGTCTGGACTTTGGATTTTAGATTACCAATAATCAATTGATTCTCAATATGCTTTGTCCATTTAGTCATTCGCTGAGGTTCAGCATTGACTGTTTTATCCATTGTTTGTCCTGAAGACTGATCGGCATTGGAACAGTGAGTGTTGTCATTTTGTGTACGTTGGTTTGGACAGTGAGTTGGTGATGTTGGGTTGTGAGTAGGCAAAAACGATGTTCCTGAATTATTCCCAGCTGAAGTAGAGCCAGAATTATCTTCAGGGACATTATCTTCCCTTTCAGAATCTGATGAGAAATTATCATATTTCTCATTAACTTTGTTGCTGATTGACGAGTCACTGTTCTTTTTAGTTACATCATTAAAATCAAGAGATTCATATTCTTGTGGATTAGTGAGTGACTCATCATAAGCTTCATCAAAAGTTACATCCATTGATTCTTTAATGCATTCTCTTCTTTTATTATAAACTCTAAAAGCTTTAGAGATCATTGAGTAACCAACAAATGTACATTCATTTGCTTTTGGATCAAACTTGCCTAAGTGATCTCTTTTGTTTAAGACATAACAGGTACTGCCAAAAACATGAAGAAAACTTATATCATGTTTTCTCCCCCTTAATACCTCATATGCTGTCTTACTATGTCTTTTTACAATCAGTGACCTATTCTGAGTAAAGCATGTTGTACTCACTGCTTCTGCCCAGAAATAGGTCTTAAGACCAGCATCAATGAGTATTGACCTGGCAGATTCAATTAAGGTTCTATTTCTCCTTTCAGCAACCCCATTTTGTTGGGGTGTTCTTGGTGCTGAGAAATTTTGAGAAATGCCTTTTGAATCACAAAAACTTTTCAGGTCAACATTTCTAAATTCAGTGCCATTATCACTTCTTAAGTGTTTTACCAAACTACCATTTAAGTTCTCCATTTTCTTGATAAAATATATGATTTCACATGCTGCTTCATTTTTGGCTTTAAGAAAGAATACCCAGGTGTATCTAGAGTATTCATCCACAATTAACAAACAATATCTCTTTCCACCAAGACTTGGAGTACTCACTGGACCAAACAAATCCATATGGAGTAGGTAAAAACATTCAGTCACTGATGATGTTTGTTTACTCTTGAAAGATGAGCTGTGATGCTTTCCCTTTTCACATGCTGAACAAAGCTTATCTTTATCATAAGACAATTTTGGAAGTCCAGTGACTAAACCATTCTTGTTTAATTTGTTGATAGCTTTTAGGTTCAGATGAGAAAGTCATTTATGCCATAACCATTTTTCTTCTGAAACAGTTTTGGAATAAAAGCATGTTCCTGACTGAGCTGAGTCCATATTAACCACATATGTATTTCCCTTTCTGTTAGCAGCCAGCACAACACTTCCTTTCTTGTTGTAAACAACACCAGCTTCATGATCAAACAGCACCTTGTTTTTGGAGTCACAGAACTGAATGATGCTCAATAAATTGTGGTTCAGTCCCTCCACATATGCAACTCGCTTGAACATCACATTGCCATTTGTTAGAACACCATAACCCCTTGTTTTGCCAACCTTGTTATCATCAAATACTACATCAGGACCTCTTTCTTCCTGGTAGTCACTGAGCAGGGACTTACATCCGGTCATATGTCTGGAACAACCATTGTCCAGATACCAGATAGTCTCTCTAAGAATGTCCGGCATCAATAAACAAGATTAGTTCAGCTGGTGAACCCATCCTGAGATGGGTTCATAGTGGCTGAGCCTTGGTTTTGGCTTCCACTGATTTGCATAAATGATGTTTGAATGCTCATTGATAATTAGACGTTTTGAAAAAGGTGTTGCTGAGCATTCAAAAGACAAATGCTGTCTGTTGCCACATTTATAACACTTCTTATTTGCATAATTGGCTTTCCTGCCCTTCTTTGGTTTAAGTTGCTGAGCTGACACTGACACTGACTCACAACTTTTCTTGCTGATGTTTACCTCTTGTTTCTTTGACTTATGGTCACTGATAAGATTTTTATCAGTGACTGAAACAGTGTCAGAGAGGTTGATGTTAATCTCTTTATCATCAGTGATTATTTTGGTGAGATTTAGATTAGCCAATGAGTTATTGTTTTTCAACATTTTTACTTCACCAACAATCTTTGGTATGTCGGAAACATCAGTGGCCAAATTACTTTTGGTGAAATAGTTTGGTTTTGGCTCACTGAAGATTGACATTGGTTAAAACACAAATTCCGAAAAGATTCCATCAGAATCAAAGATTGGATCAACTTTTGTTGACTCAGCGAGAGAATCAGCATATTCATAATCACCTCCTAAAATAGCTCTAGCTTGCTTTGGGATTTGATTATTAATACATTGATTTACTCTCGCTGTAGACTTACACCATGACTCCATGACTTTCTTGAGTTGTAAGAACTTTGTTTCAAATTTTACTTTCTCTTGAATACATACTTGATTTGCATGTATTTGAGCATCAAGATCTAGTTTTAAATTCTTTACATTCATCATGTTTTCATTTTGATCATGGAGTTTAGATTTTAAGTTACTAATCTCATGATTCTGCATTCTTTGAATGTCATGAGCATTTGACAAGTCAACTATCAAAGATTCAAAAACATTATCCTTTTCAGTAGCTGAATATAATTTAAAACAATGTACCTTGTAGAGAGTTTCAGGATCCCATCCAGATGCTGAACATTTATGAGCTACTTCTTTGATATCCTCATGGAAAGCAGCATCATCAGCCATCAGACAGTAATCCTTATCTAAACAGGTCATTGCTTCTTCTTCATCAGATGATGAGGATGAGTCAGAGTCACTGAAAGAACCTTCTTCAGCGACAAAACCTTTACCCTTCTTCTTTCCAAACTTGGACATTGCCTTCAGCCTTTTGTACTTGTTGTACTTGTCATTTCTAAAGCTTGGCTTTGGTTCAGGGAGTGGGTTGATTGACTTAGATCTACAGACAGCAGCGAAATGACCAGGTTTGCCACACTTGTAGCAATCACCTTTTGATTTGAAATTATTAGATGATGGATCACCAACGAATCTTTTTGATCTGGTATTCCTTCCGAAATTTGCAACCATTATCGCCATATCTCTTTCCAGCTTCTCTAGACCCTCATCATACTCATACTCTGACTGTTCTTCAGCTCCTTCACCTTCTTCATCAGCTATCAGTGACTTCGAGTTTAGCTTTGAGACTTTTGATTTCTGTCTCTGATTAATTTCATCAAGCTCAGCTATAAGGGCATTCGAGATCTTTTGACTTCCAAGTGTTGCACGAATATGCTAATTTTGATCAGCTTGCTTTTCATACTGCTCCCAGTTGAGTAAGATACAATAGACTTGAATAAGATTCAGCATTGTATAATCATTCCTCTGTCTTGTGCTGGTAGCAATGGTTCCCCAGATTTTTCTTGGTAAAAGTTCCAGAAACTTTTCAACAACAAACCTCTACTCTTTGCCTATACCAGCCTTTTCCATTTTATTCATCAGTGACTGATATCTGGTATAAGTAGAAGACAAAGACTCGTTGGGTTCCATTGCAAACAACTCATACTGGCGAGTGAGATTTAGTTCCCTGCAGCAAATAATATCAGGAGCACCAATATATATATATATATATATATATATATATATATATATATATATATATATATTTGTAACATCCTTGATCTGGGCCTAGTAGAAATACGGTATTTTTCCTTATTTTATTGTTATTTAATTATAATTGCAAATACTTGGTATTATTTGGATAATGGAAATTAATAGGTCAAATGATCAAAAGACTTATTGTGATAAATAAATTATTAATTGTTTTAAATTAATTTAGATGACGGTATAATAAAATGTATTTCCTCGCAAATGATTGTTAGGTTCCAGACAATAGATTTAGAATGGGTATAATATTTCATCACTTATACCTGATTTGTATAGTGTTGGTCGACCATTTTCTTGTTTACTCAGACACTCTCTAAACCTTGCAAGAACACACACATTTACACTTAGAGATCAAGAGAAATCAAAGGGAAATCGTCTAGCAAACTTGTGGCTGTGATTTTGATTCTACATTGTCTTCTTCCTTCTCATCTTAACACCATCATCATCTTGTGTTCATCAAAATTGTAAGTATTTTATAAGTCTTCATGAATTCTTTGATTAATTGAGGATAATGTTGAAATGGAGTTAGTAGTTGCTTAAATGTGTTTATATTATCCTTGTTAAACTGATTTCATACTTGTTTGATGGATTGTTGTGCTCACCAAGTTGAAATCAAGAATTTTGAGTTAGGGTTTGTAAATAGCTTGAATGATTGATGCATGTGAGTATTTAGGGCTTGATGATGACTATATATTGCTATAACATGTTATTGGATGTTACTTGAGGTCTTTTGTTTGATAAAATCGTGTATTTCAACTGAATAGAACGAAATTGGGTTTTTGGTTCGAGCTGAAAGTTGTTGCAGGTCTGATGCTCTGTTTCAAAACAGAGGAACGCGATCTAGCTCCAAGTGCCAGGATCGCGTTGCTATGTGTAATTTGGGTTCAGTACGACTTGTTCTTTGAAAAGCGATCCAGCTCACAAGTGTCAGGATCGCGTTAGTCAGTGTTAAACTTGAGTCGGGTTGATTTTGTTCTTGGGAACGCGATCCAGCCATCCCTAGCCCGGATCGCGTTTGCATGTGTAATTTGGTAACATAATGTTTTGAACTGAGGAACGCGATCCAGCCAATCCTAACCCGGATCGCGTTTGCTAGTTATAATCTGACGATTTTGACAAAATTGTAACTTGTGCACTTATGTTATTTAATTAATATTGAAAGTGTAGTATATGCAATTATTTGACATTATATACATGATTAAATTGTAACAAACTTGATACGAGAATCTAATTCGAGTTTTGATTGTGTTCTCAGATAAACCGAAGACTCAATAAAATAAGACCTTTGAGTACAGACGGGGATCGACAAGGGTGAGTGGATCATTGGCTCTCAGTCTAAGTTGGTTGTAACAATCTGGTTACAACGGGTAACTTGGTTTTACTTGTGTATTGTTTAATTAACATATTGTCATGACGATTATGGATTATGTGAATCTTTCAGAGGTCAATTGCGATTGGGTTTGGTACTATTACTTGGATAACATTAGTACTCTGTACATGTGTTGCTCATTGGAATGATGTTGGAAGTAGTAATAGTACCAAACCATCGGTTAGATCGCTGAATTGGCCTTCAGTGGTTGTAAGTGTTGCTTGGGGACCACCGCGGCAGTAGGGTGCCCTAAGGACCACCGATCCTCTTTGAAGTTATTTGTTTATGATGCTTAGCTGTAAACAATTGTGAATCTGAGTTAGGTTGATAGTTAAAGATCTATTCACTTAGCTTTGTGCTAATCCCTCTCCTCACTTCTTGCAGATTACTTTTGTTGTGGGTGGGCAAAGTTGGCTTTGAAGAATGTTTGACTGCCTACTCTGAATTATATATAAACATGTTATCGTTTCCAAACTTATGTTTTGAATTTGAATAACACCTAACTTAATGTTTGTAGTTAATATGATCATTGTATCAACTTATCATGCATGCATGGATTGTGCTTTTGGAAACATGATATACGCAATCTATAATGCATGATTTGTATTACTCGCTTCCGAATGAAATATATATAAAAAAAAAATGTTCAATAATATCAGAGGTGTTATAATTTGGTATCAGAGCCAGGTTTAGGTGAATTGAGCATGGGTTAAGTGTTCAATCCCAAACTTATTCGTGTTTGTCAAACATTCCGGGGTGTGGGATTTAGCTATGATAGGAGAATTGGTTAGTATGCTGTAACACCCGTCAAATTAGGACTATTAATTAGGGCTTAATTAATTGTCAATACATGTAATTAGTTCTGTGTTAGGCTAATTAATGTATCAAAATATATATTGATGAAGATATACGATTATGCGATTTGATTAAATCGTACGCAATTTAAATCGAATGTAATTCGGTTCAAGTAAATACGGACGTTGGTGAACGAATTTTTATTAAATAATATAACTTTATTTAATAACGCAATTATATTCAAATATTATTTTATAATATTCGTACACAACTCGTATCGTACAAATAAAATTTACGCGATTAAAATGTAAACGCTCAAACAAAACTAAATAAATTAAAGATATATATGTAACTCCAATATTAAATATTTTGAGTAAAATACTCCAACCAAAATATCGAGTAATTATTTGCATTTTAAAACGTATAATTAAAAGATTTAAATAATAATTTAACGATTAAACAATCGGGAAAACGAACACCGCACGGAGCACGAGCGCAGGGAACAAAAAAATGGGTGAAGCCCACACCCGTGGACCCCACCCAAAACCGGCCAAATGGGTGAGGGGATCAAATCCTGTGACAACCGTCAATTTAGGACTATAATTAGTGCCTAATCAAGTTTTAGTACATGTAATTAGTTCTGTGATAGGCTAATTAATGTATCAATTTTCATATATATTGTTGAATATATATCTACAATTATGCGATTTGTTTAAATCGTACGAGTTCAAATCAAATGTAATTCGATTAAATAAATACGGACGTTGGTGAACAATTGATTTAAGTAATACAAAGATTTTTAATAACATTTTTGTACTTAAAAATATTATGTCCATAATATTTTGTAGACAAGTTTTATCACACAAATTATATAAACGCGAATAAAATGTAAACGCGCAAATCAAACAAAACAAATTACCTTTTATAATGTGATTATTAAAAGTTAGTAAAATACTTTAACAAAAATACTGAGTAATTATTCGTATTCTAAAACGTATATTAAAACAAAGAAAATAAACATTTAACGTATAAACGACGGAGTAAACGAACACCGCACGGAGCGCAGTGCGCGGACTGGAAATGGGAGGTGATCCCTTAACCACCTCCCCACCTTTTTCACTTTCTTTCATTTTCCATTTTCTATCTCTCTCTCCTCTCTTATTTCTCTCAAACAAACCACCAAACAAAAATCATCAAAATCGCAAAATAAACACCTCAAACGACCTCGGATCTTCAAACCCCTTTTACAATAAACGACCACCTCGCGACGATCTACACTTCTACCTTTCCGGAATTTCATTTCGGCGATTTGTAAGTTTCCGACACGACTCCGAAAACTCTCGTTTTTAAGTTTTATAACTTGCTAGCTGTTTGTATAACCTTGTAATGTCCTAAAATGGGTTGGGTAAAAATATTAGGCCGATCGATGGCCGGAAAACGCGTTTTTGGAGTTGAAACTCCGATCAGACCCCGTACGTCGCATTTGGTCTGGAGCAGATGCGACGTAGCGACCTACGTCGCATTATATCCCCAACGTCGCATACAGCGACGCAGCCTACTACGTCGCATTGACTTGCGAACGTCGCACATAGCGACGCAGACCTTAACGTCGCAAAAACAAACCTACGTCGCATAAGCGACGTAGCACCCTACGTCGCTATTGACTTAGCACTGTTGACCTTAGCGACGTAACCCTTTACGTCGCAAAACTCTTACGTCGCAGCCTACGTCGCAGGCTACGTCGCTAAAAACAGAACCTTCAAAACTCGAAATTTTCAAAGTCAAAGTTACGGTAGCAATTCACTGTAGCAACTATATAATAACCTTTTGAACTATTGATACAACCGTCACCAACGGGCCGTACGCATTTTCAAAACATACTTCAACACTCAAACAAGTCGTAGTAACTTGTGACAATACAATCAACCAAATCGGGGAAATTTGGACATTAAGTTAGACAAACAATTTCAATGGTAGTCTTTCGAGATACCAATACAATTAATAACAATTCAAGTGTCGTGGACACATTCAGGTTTCAAGTCTTTGGACACCAACACACTGCTAATTACTTCAAGTTTATTAAGTTAAACACATCAGGAATCAGGTGAGTTTCATAGCCCCATTTTTCACTGCTTTACAACTAGGGGTGTGATATTACTACTCGATTTTGTTTTACAAGTAGAACGCAAGTGCCAAACTTCAAATACTACATGAGTTTCAAGCTAATCAATTTAAAGTCCTCCATAAGCATAGTCTCTAATATTTTAGCGTGAATGTTAGTATATGATATCATATGGGATTGACAATCCTCATCCGGGTTAGCACGCACTAATCGGTCAAACGGATGTATTAGCATTTGGGAAGACGAGTGTTGATTAGGCACTCGTAGGAGGCAAATCAGTTAGGTTTCCTTAATTGGGCCTGACAAATCAGTTAAGCTCAGACTATGTGCTCATGGACAGTATAACTTTTATTTTGCTTAATTGCATTTTAAATTCATTATAAATCTTGCGGTTCTGACAATTATACATTGACTTACAAACCTGTGAGCTCACCAGCGTTTTCGCTGACCCATTTTAGTATATATCACAGGTACCCAGCAGTAGGTTGACTGCACAAGCAGGGATTTCTAGCTCGAGTTAGCATACATACAATTAGAGATTGGACTGCATTATTATATTTTGTAAAAGTAATTATGCCATGTAATCTCTAAATTTCAGGAACCGAGCTAGTGCTATATTATTTTTGATGTAAACGTTCACTTTATTAATACAAGTTTAAAACGACGCATATAGTGGTCGTTCATTATTATCTTTGTGCTTTGTATATTGATTAGTGGCACCCAAATCAAGCTTCCGCAAATCATTAAATTTGGGGGTGTCACAGATTGGTATCAGAGCCTAAGGTTATAGTGAACTAGGTTGCATTTAGTGGGCCTAGACTATGACCGTTAGGCAGTATTCCTTATTAGTTATGACTAGTTCAGGGATTACATCATACGACTTTAATTTAACATAGCCTGATCAACTATGTACAATTAAAGAAAGATGATGTGAAATCTGAAAGAGTTATGTTGAACAGGAATGCATTAGTTGACTCTGACCTCGAGAGAAACGGGACTCAAAAACACTTCTGTGCTAGACACTCAATAGGTTATTATGTGATATACATATATTTACATGAATAGACCTCATTACAACTTTAGGCTATATTATATTATATTATATGAATATAGGCCTCTTTCTTTCAAACGTTTTGTCTCGGAATGACAAACACACCACTAGTTCATCATACTCGGACTAGTATCTTATTTCATTTCCTTGTTCTTTCTTACTCAGCATCATGCCTCCACGTCGTCAAATTACCCTTAGCGAAGCTGAGATCGCGGGAATAATTGCCCGCAGTGTGACTGAAGCCTTGGCTACCCGAACACCACCCACTAGTGAGGACACCGCAACCAATACTCCACCACCCAAACCCTGCTCCTATAAGGATTTCCTTAGCTGTAAACCACTATACTTCAAGGGCACGGAAGGTGCCATTGGTTTGATCCGTTGGATTGAGCGCATGGAATCTGTTTTCAGTCTCTGCGACTGCACTGAGAACAACAAGGTCAAATTCGCTGTTTACACCTTTCAGGAAGGTGCATCCACGTGGTGGAAAACCCACGCAAACTCTGTAGGCCTTGAGGTTGCAAACCGACTTCCTTGGGCCGAACTGAAGAAGAAGCTGACAGAAAAGTACTGTCCTGAAGAAGAATTGCATAGGCTGGAAGAAGAATTCTGGCATCTGGAGGTGCAGGGAAATGATGTCGCTGATTATACCACCAAATTTCAGCAGTTTGCTTTACTATGCCCAGGCTTGGTTGAACCAGAAAGTAAGGGCATTAAGAAATACATTCGTGGACTTCCCGAGAACATTCAGGGGAACGTCGCCTCATCCAAACCAACAACTACTGAGAGTGCCATTCGATTGGCCCACGAACTCATGGCTCTAGTTGTCAGCCGTGAGACCTCCAACACCTCATCCCCTAACAACAACAAACGCAAATCCACTGAACACCACCACAACTCCAACAAGAAAAACAACGCCATCCAAGTCTACAATACCAACTCTGAAACCACCCACAGCTACACCGGGGGCAGACCTTATTGTCCCAAGTGTAACTACCATCATTTTGGTCAGTGCGGTACTCCTTGCAACAACTGCAGGAGGCAAGGGCATTTGACTAAGGATTGCCGATCCCCCAAATCCAACAACAACCCCTCTGACAGAAATACCCGACAACCTAGGTCCTGCTATGAATGTGGAAACCCAGGACACTTCAGGGATTCTTGCCCAAAGTTGAAGAATAAGGGCAACAACAACAACAACTCCCGCAACAACAACAACGCCAAAAGTACTGCTTTCGTGATCAACTCAGGGGACGCCCGTCTGGACCCGAATGTGGTCACGGGTATGTTCCTCCTCAACAATTTAATTGCTTCCATTCTGTTTGATACTGGTGCCGATAGGAGTTTTATTTCCGATGAATTTTGCCCTCTACTTGACATTACACCTGTTGCTTTAGACGTTAAGTACACCGTAGAGCTAGCAAATGGCAAGCTGATAGAAACCGATAGTGTGATACCTAATTGCACTTTAAATCTAGCCGACGAAACCTTCCCCATAGATCTTATGCCTATTGAGATAGGAAGTTTCGATGTCATCGTAGGCATGGACTGGTTGTCCAAACATCGAGCCGAAATCATCTGCTACGACAAAATTGTTCGCATACCTCTCACTGTCGGTAGAACCCTAGTCATACAGGGGGAGACCGGAGGGACGAGGCTCAACCTCATATCTTGTTTAAAAACCCGAAAATTTCTGAGAAAGGGTTATCCTGCAATCCTCGCGCACATCATGGAGAAAAAGTCGGAGGAGAAGCGACCTGAGGATGTTCCAATTGTTCGAGACTTTCCAGAAGTCTTTCCTGAAGAACTACCTGGTCTACCACCACCAAGACAGGTTGAGTTCTCAATCGATCTTGTACCAGGTGCTGCGCCTGTGGCCCGAGCACCATACCGTTTAGCTCCATCCGAACTTCAGGAGTTGTCCACCCAGTTACAGGAACTCCTGGAACGAGGGTTTATCAGGCCGAGTTCTTCACCTTGGGGAGCTCCGGTCCTATTTGTTAAGAAGAAAGATGGTTCTTTTCGAATGTGTATCGACTATCGAGAGTTGAACAAGTTAACTGTCAAGAACCGGTATCCACTCCCTCGAATCGATGATTTGTTCGACCAACTTCAAGGGTCGAGTTGTTATTCAAAGATTGATCTCCGATCCGGTTATCACCAATTGCGTGTTCGCGATGCCGATATTCCAAAAACCGCTTTCAGAACCCGTTATGGGCATTACGAATTCCAAGTGATGCCATTCGGCCTAACCAACGCACCGGCGGTATTCATGGATCTTATGAATCGGGTGTGCAAGCCTTATCTTGACAAATTTGTCATTGTCTTCATCGACGACATCCTTATATATTCACGAAACAAAGAAGAACACGCGCAACACCTCAAAACCATCCTTGAACTGCTTAAACACGAGGAGCTCTATGCCAAGTTCTCTAAGTGTGAGTTCTGGATCAAAACCGTTCAATTCCTTGGCCACGTGATTGACAGTCAGGGGATTCACGTTGACCCGTCAAAAATCGAGGCTATCAAAGATTGGCAATCGCCAACCACTCCAACCGAAGTACGGCAGTTTTTGGGACTTGCCGGGTACTATCGACGCTTCATTGAAGATTTCTCCAAGATAGCCATACCACTCACGACTCTGACCCAGAAAGACAAAAAGTTTGACTGGACTGAGAAACAAGAGTCGGCATTTCAACTCTTAAAGCAAAAGCTTTGCAGTGCTCCTATCCTATCATTACCCGAAGGCACCGATGATTTCGTGGTATACTGCGATGCTTCTCATCAAGGTCTCGGTTGTGTGCTCATGCAACGAGACAAAGTCATAGCTTATGCTTCCCGACAGCTCAAGATTCATGAAAAGAATTACACCACCCACGACCTCGAGCTAGGAGCTGTCGTTTTTGCCCTCAAAATCTGGAGACATTACCTTTACGGTACCAGATGTACAATTTTCACCGACCATAAAAGCCTTCAACACATATTCGATCAGAAGGATCTCAACATGAGGCAACGTCGATGGGTCGAGTTGCTTACCGATTACGACTGTGAACTCAAATATCATCCAGGCAAAGCAAATGTTGTTGCTGACGCCCTCAGTCGAAAAGAGCGAGTGAAACCACTTCGGGTTCGAGCCCTTAGTATGACCATTCACAACAATTTAAACATTCAAATTCTCACTGCTCAACTCGAAGCCTTAAAACACGAAAACGTCAAGGATGAAGCCTTGCGGGGCATGGATAAACAATTCGAAGTCAAACCTAACGGGATTAGGTATTTCTCAAACCGAATATGGTTGCCTAAATGTGGGAACCTACGAGACTTGGTGATGGATGAAGCTCACAAGTCCAAATATTCTATCCATCCGGGATCCGATAAAATGTACCACGGTATCAAGGACTTCTACTGGTGGCCGAACATGAAAGCCGAAATCGCCACCTATGTCAGCAAATGCCTTACTTGCTCCAAAGTCAAAATCGAATATCAAAAACCTTCTGGTTTACTTCAACAACCCAGTCTTCCTGAATGGAAATGGGAACAAATTTCCATGGACTTCATAACCAAACTACCCAAATCCTCGAACGGTTACGATACCATTTGGGTGATCGTGGATCGTCTCACCAAATCTGCTCACTTCCTGGCAATCAAGGAATCCGACAAAATGGAACGCCTCACCAACATTTATCTGAAAGAAATCGTGACCAAACACGGTGTTCCAATCTCCATTATCTCCGATAGAGATAGTCGTTTCACTTCACAATTTTGGCAATCACTTCAAAAATCTCTGGGTACTCGACTGGATATGAGTACCGCATACCATCCTCAAACCGACGGCCAAAGTGAACGAACCATTCAAACACTGGAAGACATGCTACGGGCCTGCGTAGTAGACTTCGGTGTAAACTGGGAAAAACATCTACCATTGTGCGAGTTCTCGTACAACAACAGTTATCATACCAGCATCAAAGCTGCTCCCTTCGAGGCACTGTACGGTCGTAAGTGCCGTTCACCTATCTGTTGGACCGAAGTTGGGGATAGCCAACTCACGGGTCCAGAAATCATACACGAAACAACCGAGAGGATCGTAGAAATTCAAAACAAACTCAAAGCCGCGCGTGATCGTCAGAAAAGTTATGCTGATGTGAGACGCAAACCACTCGAGTTCCAGGTTGGGGATCGAGTTCTACTCAAAGTATCGCCTTGGAAAGGCGTCATCCGATTTGGCAAACGAGGGAAGTTGAATCCCAGATACATTGGACCATTCGAGATCCTCGAAAGGATTGGTCCAGTGGCTTACCGATTGCAGCTGCCATCTGAACTCAGCAGCGTGCATCCCACTTTTCATGTTTCAAATCTGAAGAAGTGTCTGTCTGATGAGACACTTATCATTCCACTAGATGAAATTCGTGTTGACGAAAAACTTCACTTTGTTGAGGAACCCGCTGAAATCATGGACCGTGAGGTCAAACAACTTAAACAAAGTCGTATTCCCATTGTCAAGGTTAGGTGGAATTCGCGGCGCGGTCCGGAATTTACCTGGGAACGGGAAGACCAGATGCGACTCAAGTATCCTCAACTCTTCACTGATTCAACGTCAAACACAACTTCGGCTTAAATTTCGGGACGAAATTCTTCTAACAGGGGGAGAATGTGACAACCGTCAATTTAGGACTATAATTAGTGCCTAATCAAGTTTTAGTACATGTAATTAGTTCTGTGATAGGCTAATTAATGTATCAATTTTCATATATATTGTTGAATATATATCTACAATTATGCGATTTGTTTAAATCGTACGAGTTCAAATCAAATGTAATTCGATTAAATAAATACGGACGTTGGTGAACAATTGATTTAAGTAATACAAAGATTTTTAATAACATTTTTGTACTTAAAAATATTATGTCCATAATATTTTGTAGACAAGTTTTATCACACAAATTATATAAACGCGAATAAAATGTAAACGCGCAAATCAAACAAAACAAATTACCTTTTATAATGTGATTATTAAAAGTTAGTAAAATACTTTAACAAAAATACTGAGTAATTATTCGTATTCTAAAACGTATATTAAAACAAAGAAAATAAACATTTAACGTATAAACGACGGAGTAAACGAACACCGCACGGAGCGCAGTGCGCGGACTGGAAATGGGAGGTGATCCCTTAACCACCTCCCCACCTTTTTCACTTTCTTTCATTTTCCATTTTCTATCTCTCTCTCTCCTCTCTTATTTCTCTCAAACAAACCACCAAACAAAAATCATCAAAATCGCAAAATAAACACCTCAAACGACCTCGGATCTTCAAACCCCTTTTACAATAAACGACCACCTCGCGACGATCTACACTTCTACCTTTCCGGAATTTCATTTCGGCGATTTGTAAGTTTCCGACACGACTCCGAAAACTCTCGTTTTTAAGTTTTATAACTTGCTAGCTGTTTGTATAACCTTGTAATGTCCTAAAATGGGTTGGGTAAAAATATTAGGCCGATCGATGGCCGGAAAACGCGTTTTTGGAGTTGAAACTCCGATCAGACCCCGTACGTCGCATTTGGTCTGGAGCAGATGCGACGTAGCGACCTACGTCGCATTATATCCCCAACGTCGCATACAGCGACGCAGCCTACTACGTCGCATTGACTTGCGAACGTCGCACATAGCGACGCAGACCTTAACGTCGCAAAAACAAACCTACGTCGCATAAGCGACGTAGCACCCTACGTCGCTATTGACTTAGCACTGTTGACCTTAGCGACGTAACCCTTTACGTCGCAAAACTCTTACGTCGCAGCCTACGTCGCAGGCTACGTCGCTAAAAACAGAACCTTCAAAACTCGAAATTTTCAAAGTCAAAGTTACGGTAGCAATTCACTGTAGCAACTATATAATAACCTTTTGAACTATTGATACAACCGTCACCAACGGGCCGTACGCATTTTCAAAACATACTTCAACACTCAAACAAGTCGTAGTAACTTGTGACAATACAATCAACCAAATCGGGGAAATTTGGACATTAAGTTAGACAAACAATTTCAATGGTAGTCTTTCGAGATACCAATACAATTAATAACAATTCAAGTGTCGTGGACACATTCAGGTTTCAAGTCTTTGGACACCAACACACTGCTAATTACTTCAAGTTTATTAAGTTAAACACATCAGGAATCAGGTGAGTTTCATAGCCCCATTTTTCACTGCTTTACAACTAGGGGTGTGATATTACTACTCGATTTTGTTTTACAAGTAGAACGCAAGTGCCAAACTTCAAATACTACATGAGTTTCAAGCTAATCAATTTAAAGTCCTCCATAAGCATAGTCTCTAATATTTTAGCGTGAATGTTAGTATATGATATCATATGGGATTGACAATCCTCATCCGGGTTAGCACGCACTAATCGGTCAAACGGATGTATTAGCATTTGGGAAGACGAGTGTTGATTAGGCACTCGTAGGAGGCAAATCAGTTAGGTTTCCTTAATTGGGCCTGACAAATCAGTTAAGCTCAGACTATGTGCTCATGGACAGTATAACTTTTATTTTGCTTAATTGCATTTTAAATTCATTATAAATCTTGCGGTTCTGACAATTATACATTGACTTACAAACCTGTGAGCTCACCAGCGTTTTCGCTGACCCATTTTAGTATATATCACAGGTACCCAGCAGTAGGTTGACTGCACAAGCAGGGATTTCTAGCTCGAGTTAGCATACATACAATTAGAGATTGGACTGCATTATTATATTTTGTAAAAGTAATTATGCCATGTAATCTCTAAATTTCAGGAACCGAGCTAGTGCTATATTATTTTTGATGTAAACGTTCACTTTATTAATACAAGTTTAAAACGACGCATATAGTGGTCGTTCATTATTATCTTTGTGCTTTGTATATTGATTAGTGGCACCCAAATCAAGATTCCGCAAATCATTAAATTTGGGGGTGTCACAAATCCCCACCCGTTTCCACTTTCTCACTTTCTCTTTCTTTACTCTCTTTCTTCTTCTTTTTCCTCTCAAACAACCATCCACCACCATCATCAAAAATCATCAAATTACACCACAAAACGACCTCAAATCGCAAATCTAATTAGGGAATAACGACCACCACGCTACGATCTACAACATCATCTTTTCGGAATTCCATTTCGACACCGCGTAAGTTTCCGACAAAAACCCGAAACTCTCCGATTTCGTTTATTTTTACATGAAAGTTGTTTGTTTATGTTCAAAATGTCAAAATATGGGTTGGGTAAAAGGTTTGAGTCGAACGGTGACCGGAAAACTCGTTTTCGGCTCAAAATCCGGTGAACAATTGGAAGTGTCGCTAGTGTGCCAAAAACAGTACTAGCGACACTAGCTAAGTATCGCTATGCCTAAGTGTCGCCCCTATAGCGACACTACTTAAGTGTCGCTGAATTACTTAATCCGATTTAAATTAGCGACACTCCCTTAGTGACGTCAAAACTCATAAGTGTCGCCTATATCGACACTACTCAAGTGTCGCCCCTTAATTGAAAATCAGAAATCTAGCGACACTCACCAAGTGTCGCTTAACCAATGCCGCCTTTAGTGACACTCACTTAGTGTCGCCTAACTAGCGTCGCCTATAGCGACACTAGCCAAGTGTCGCCAAAAACAGAAAGTTGTCAAAATATTTTTACACCAAGTGTCAAACTTGTACAACCTCTAACACTTATACGATACGACTTCTAAAACACTTTGGAATACACTTTTAAGTATAACACTTCAAAACATAATGATAATATCGTGATTATTATTACAAACAATCACCAACGGGCCGTACACATTTTCAAAACACAAGTTAATCAAACAACAGAATTGTAATAATTTGGACATTATAGTTGAACGAACAACTACAAAAGTAGTCTTTGCAACTACCTACTCATATTAATAACCATCGCGTGTCGTGGACACCCTCAGGTTATCAGTATGCGGACATCTCAAGCTTCAAGGGTACTGAAGGAGCCATCGGACTGATCAGATGGTTTGAGAAAATGGAAACCGTGTTCAGCATCAGCAAATGCGCGGAGGACGACAAGGTCAAATTTTCCACCTGTACCCTCGAGGATGATGCCCTCTCTTGGTGGAACTCGTATGCCCAGTCTGTGGGTATCGACACTGCTTTCTTACTACCTTGGGAGGAACTGAAGAATATGCTCACTGCTAAATATTGCCCAATCGAACAGCTCCAAAAGCTGGAGGAAGAATTTTGGAACCTAAAGGTGCAGGGGACTGACATTAATAGATACACCTCAAGGTTTAACCAGCTCGCCATCCTTCGCCCGGCAATGGTAAGCACCGAGCCTGATAAAATCAGGAGATACATCCGCGGCCGTCCGGAACCTGTCCGGGGGAACGTCGCCTCCTCAAACCAAACCACCATTGATGGTGCCATCCGATTGGCCCATGAACTCATGGCCATGAACGAGGACCCAGAACCACCCACTACATCCTCCAACAACAACAAAAGAAAGTGGTCCGACAACCACAGCAACCACCAGAACAAGAAACCTGACACCATCAAGGCGTACAACTCAACCACTGAACCTAAACGGGGTTACACTGGGAGAAAACCCTACTGTTCCAAGTGCAACCGTCACCACGAGGGTCCCTGTGAAACCCCCTGCAATAACTGTAAGAGGTACGGACACCTCACCAAAGACTGCAGGTCCCCCAACAACTTCAGCAACAACTCCAACCGCAACGTCAGGCCATCCAAAGCCTGCTACGAATGCGGAAACCCTGGGCACTACAGGAACGAGTGCCCAAAACTGAAGAACAAGGGCAACAATAACAACGCCAAAGGTAGAGCCTTTGTACTCAACTCTGGGGACGCCCGTCAAGACCCGAATGTGGTCACGGGTATGTTCCTCCTCAACAACTTAACTGCATCTATTCTGTTTGATACTGGTGCCGATAGGAGCTTTATATCTGATGAGTTTTGCCCACTACTTGACATCACCCCCGTGGCCTTAGATGTTAAGTACACCGTAGAACTAGCGGATGGTAAACTCATAGAAACCGATAGTGTAATACCTAATTGCACTTTAAACCTAGCGGACCAAACCTTTTTAATTGACCTCATGCCTGTTAGAATCGGAAGTTTTGACGTCATCGTGGGTATGGACTGGTTGTCCAAGCATCGGGCCGAAATCGTTTGTCATGACAAGATTGTCCGCATTCCCCTCGCCATCGGTAGAACCTTGATCATACAGGGGGAGACCGGTGGGTCGAGACTAAACATCATTTCCTGTTTAAAAACCCGAAAATTTCTGAGAAAGGGTTATCCAGCGATCCTCGCGCACATCATGGAGAAAAAGTCGAAGGAGAAGCGACTTGAGGATGTGCCCATCGTTCGAGACTTTCCAGAAGTCTTTCCAGAGGAACTACCTGGTCTACCACCACCAAAACAGGTGGAGTTCTCTATCGATCTCGTGCCGGGTGCTGCGCCCGTAGCCCGAGCACCATACCGACTAGCCCCATCCGAACTTCAGGAGCTGTCCACCCAGTTACAGGAACTCCTGGATAGAGGATTCATCAGACCGAGTTCTTCACCTTGGGGAGCTCCGGTCTTATTTGTTAAAAAGAAGGACGGTTCATTCAGAATGTGTATCGACTACCGAGAGTTGATCAAATTAACCGTCAAGAACCGTTATCCACTTCCTCGAATAGATGACCTGTTTGACCAACTTCAAGGGTCGAGTTCTTATTCAAAGATCGATCTTCGGTCCGGTTATCATCAACTACGTGTTCGCGACACCGATATCCCGAAAACTGCCTTCAGAACCCGTTATGGACATTACGAATTTCAGGTGATGCCATTCGGTCTAACCAACGCACCGGCTGTATTCATGGACCTCATGAATCGGGTGTGCAAACCTTACCTTGACAAATTTGTCATCGTCTTCATTGATGACATACTCATATACTCGCGCAACGAGCAAGAACACGCGCAACATCTCAAAACCATTTTGGAACTACTTAGACACGAGGAGCTTTACGCCAAATTCTCCAAGTGTGAGTTCTGGATACAAACCATTCAATTCCTTGGACATGTTATCGATAGTCAAGGAATTCATGTTGATCCATCAAAAATCGAAGCTATCAAGTGCTGGCAAGCACCTACCACACCGACCGAAGTACGACAGTTCCTAGGACTCGCCGGGTACTATAGACGATTCATCGAAAATTTCTCCAAGATAGCTCAACCACTCACAACCCTCACTCAAAAGGAAAAGAAATTCGATTAGACTGATAAACAAGAGTCAGCTTTCCAACTCCTCAAACAAAAGCTTTGCAGTGCTCCAATTCTATCACTACCCGAAGGCACCGATGACTTCGTGGTATACTGCGATGCAACTCATCAAGGTCTCGGTTGCGTGTTGATGCAACGGGACAAGGTCATTGCTTACGCCTCACGCCAACTCAAAATTCACGAAAAGAATTACACTACTCATGACCTCGAACTTGGAGTTGTCGTGTTCGCTCTCAAAATCTGTAGACATTACCTCTATGGCACAAAGTGCACAATTTTCACCGATCACAAAAGTCTCCAACACATATTCGATCAAAAGGATCTCAACATGAGGCAACGTCGATGGGTTGAGTTGCTCACCGATTACGATTGCGAGATCAAATACCATCCGGGTAAGGCAAATGTTGTTGTCGATGCCCTTAGTCGAAAAGAAAGATCGAAACCACTTCAAGTCCGAGCCCTCAGTATGACTATTCACAACGATCTAAACGTCCAGATCCTCGCTGCTCAACTCGAAGCTCTCAAACCCGATAATGCCAAAAACGAAGCCTTACGAGGCATGGATAAATAATTCAAAATCAAACCTAACGGAGTTAGGTGTTTCTCTATCCGGATCTGGTTGCCTAGTTTTGGGAACCTGCGAGACTTGGTGATGGATGAAGCTCACAAGTCCAAATATTCTATCCACCCGGGATCCGATAAAATGTACCACGGCATCAAGGAGTTTTATTGGTGGCCGAACATGAAAGCTGAAATCGCCACATATGTCAGCAAGTGTCTTACTTGCTCGAAAGTCAAAGCCGAATACCAAAAACCTTCTGGCTTACTTCAACAACCCGACATTCCCGAATGGAAATGGGAACAAATTGCCATGGACTTCATAACCAAACTACCCAAGTCATCGAGCGGTTGCGATACCATTTGGGTGATCGTTGATCGTCTCACAAAATCTTCTCATTTCCTGGCAATTAAAGAAACTGATAAAATGGAACGACTCACACGAATCTACATCAAGGAAGTCGTTTCTCGACACGGTGTTCCAATCACGATTATCTCTGATAGGGATAGTCGTTTCACATCTCACTTTTGGCAATCACTCACGAAATCATTGGGTACCCGTCTCGATATGAGTACCGCATACCACCCTCAGACCGACGGCCAAAGTGAACGAACTATTCAAACACTGGAAGACATGCTACGAGCTTGCGTAGTTGACTTCGGTGTAAGCTGGGAACAACATCTACCGTTGTGCGAGTTTTGGTACAACAACAGCTACCATACCAGTATTAGAGCTGCACCTTTCGAGGCACTGTACGGTCGTAAGTGTCGCTCACCTATCTGTTGGACCGAAGTGGGGGATAGCCAACTCACTGGTCCGGAAATCATTCACGAAACCACCGAGAAAATCGTTGGTATCCAAAACAAACTCAAAGCCGCACGTGATCGTCAGAAAAGTTACGCTGATGTGAGACGCAAACCACTCGAGTTCCAGGCTGGGGATCGGGTACTCTTAAAAGTATCGCCTTGGAAAGGCGTAATCCGATTCGGCAAACGCGGGAAGTTAAATCCCAGGTAGATTGGACCATTCGAGATCCTCGAGAGAATCGGTCCAGTGGCATATCGATTGCAGCTGCCATCCGAGCTCAGCAGCGTGCACCCCACTTTTCATATTTCTAACTTGAAGAAATGTCTGTCTGATGAGACACTTATTATCCCACTCGATGAAATTCGTATTGACGACAAACTTTATTTCGTTGAGGAACCTGCTGAGATCATGGACCGTGAGGTCAAACAACTCAAACAAAGTCGTATTCCCATCGTTAAGGTCAGATGGAATTCGCGGCATGGTCCAGAATTCACTTGGGAACGGGAAGACCAAATGCGACTCAAGTATCCTCAACTCTTCGCTGACTCTACATCAAACGCGACTTCGAGATAAATTTCGGGACGAAATTCTTCTAACAGGGGGAGAATGTGACACCCGTCAAATTAGGACTATTAATTAGGGCCTAATTAATTGTCAATACATGTAATTAGTTCGGTGTTAGGCTAATTAATGTATCAAAATATATATTGATGAAGATATACGATTATGCGATTTGATTAAATCGTACGCAATTTAAATCGAATGTAATTCGGTTCAAGTAAATACGGACGTTGGTGAACGAATTTTTATTAAATAATATAACTTTATTTAATAACGCAATTATATCCAAATATTATTTTATAATATTCGTACACAACTCGTATCGTACAAATAAAATTTACGCGATTAAAATGTAAATGCGCAAACAAAACTAAATAAATTAAAGTTATATTTTGTAACTCCAATATTAAATATTTTGAGTAAAATACTCCAACCAAAATATCGAGTAATTATTTGCATTTTAAAATGTATAATTAAAAGGTTTAAATACTAATTTAACGATTAAACGATCGGGAAAACGAACACAGCACGGAGCATGAGCGCAGGGAACAAAAAAATGGGTGAAGCCCACACCCGTGGACCCCACCCAAAACCGGCCAAAAGGGTGAGGGGATCAAATCCCCACCCATTTCCACTTTCTCACTTTCTCTTTCTTTCCTCTCTTTCTTCTTCTTTTTCCTCTCAAACAACCATCCACCACCATCATCAAAAATCATCAAATTACACCACAAAACGACCTCAAATCGGAAATCTAATTAGGGAATAACGACCACCACGCTACGATCTACAACTTCATCTTTTCGGAATTCCATTTCGACACCGCGTAAGTTTCCGACAAAAACCTAAGACTCTCCGATTTCGTTTATTTTTACATGAAAGTTGTTTGTTTATGTTCAAAATGTCCAAATATGGGTTGGGTAAAACGCTTGAGTCGAACGGTGATCGGAAAACTCGTTTTCGGCTCAAAATCTGACGAACAATTGGAAGTGTCGCTAGTGTGCCAAAAACAGTACTAGCGACACTAGCTAAGTGTCGCTCCTATAGCGACACTACTTAAGTGTCGCTGAATTTCTTAATCCGATTTAAATTAGCGACACTCCCTTAGTGACGCCAAAACTCATAAGTGTCGCCTATAGCGACACTACTCAAGTGTCGCCCCTTAATTGAAAATCAGAAATCTAGCGACACTCACCAAGTGTCGCTTAACCAATGCCGCCTGTAGCGACACTCACTTAGTGTCGCCTATAGCGACACTAGCCAAGTGTCGCCAAAAACAGAAAGTTGTCAAAATATTTTTACACCAAGTGTTAAACTTGTACAACCTCAAACACTTATATGATACGACTTCTAAAACACTTTGGAATACACTTTTAAGTATAACACTTCAAAACATAATGATAATATCGGGATTATTATTACAAACAATCACCAACGGGCCGTACACATTTTCAAAACACAAGTTAATCAAACAACCGAATTGTAATAATTTGGACATTATAGTTGAACGAACAACTACAAAATTAGTCTTTGCAACTACCTACTCATATTAATAACCATCGCGTGTCGTGGACACCCTCAGGTTATCAGTCTGCGGACATCTCATTGCTTGATCTAGCACCATACGTTTATTGATTAAACGCTTCCAGACTCAGGTGAGTCTCATGGCCCCTCATTTACCGATTTACTCAGGGGTGTAATACATTGCTCTATTTTAACACGTGAACGCAAGTACATATTTCAATATACTACATGAGTTGTTTTCAACTAATCAAACCAAGGTCCTCCGTCAGTATAGTCTGGTAATACGTAAGTAGCGTGAATATTATTATATGGTACCATATAGGATTGACCCTCCTCGTCCGGGTTAGCAAGCACTAACTGGGTAAACGGACGTACTAATATTTGGGAAGACGAGTGTGGATTAGGCACTCGTGGAGGCACCTCGCTCGGAATTCTCTATATGGGACCCGACCCTCCAGTTAAGCTCAGACTATGCGCTCATGGTTGTATACATTATCATTATAAATTGCTGGATGCAAATCAACGTTTAAATCTTGCGGTTCATACACTATTATTTGATATACAAACCTGTGAACTCACCAGCGTTAGCTTACCCGTTTTAGCATGTATTACAGGTACTCAGCAGTAGATTTGGACTGCCTCGGGATTTCTATAGCTCGAGTCAGCGTGCAGACATTAGAGATTTTATTGCATTAGTATATTTTGTACAAGTACTTATGTACTGAAATCTCTCATTTAATCGAACACGAGCTATGTACAGCTTCAAATGTTGTAAACATTTCGTATATTAATATATTTTGTCAAAACGACGCATATAGAGTCGTTTGCTATATCTCTTTGTGCTTTGATTATTGATTAGTAACACCCAAAGTATGCTTCCGCCAAACCGTAAATTTGGGGGTGTTATATATGCAAGTACTAACAATTAACGAATTGTGAGATGTGTTGTGGTGCAGGAAACGGCAGATAATGAAAACTCGACCGATACCCCAAATGATGCCTCTAGAACAAATGTCGTTCCTCCTGAAGTTCAGAGTGTTAGTCAAGGACAAACCGGCACTTCCTTCACAGCAGAGGAATTAAATCAAGAGGATTACATGTTATATTTGGAAGGAGAAGTGGTTAGGCTTAAGGCTATTGAACAACAGTTTTTGCAAAGTCAACAATCTAGGGTATCTCAGCAGATTCATCAGACTTTACCACCTGTAGTGAGTGCTATCCCATCTACAATAGTGACATCTCAACTTTTTACATCTTTGCCATTTGAACGGCAGCAACAGCAGTTTAGTACTTATCAAACATCGGCTCCATTCTCTTCGGGGCCTTCTGGTTATCAAATTCCGGTATTTCCACCGCCATATCAACATAACTTTTGTTCTTTCAAGACTTTCAAATCTTGTGGACCATCTGATTATTGTGGTAGTTCAAATCCGTCCGTTACATTGGATTGGTTGAGAGATGTTGAGAGAAAATTCGAGGTTTGTCAATGTGAAGAAGAAGTTAAGGTTCCTTATGCGGTGCAACTTCTTAAAGGTCCAGCAATGGGTTGGTGGGATTCGATTACATCTCATTTATCACCTCAACAAAGGTCTTCTATAAGATGGTTGGATTTCCATAACGAGGTTTGCAAGAAATATTGTTCCGGATTTGACATGACCCGTATCCGACGTGAGTTTTTGGACTTGCATTTAGCGGATAGTATGACGATGGATGACCTTATCTCTCAGTTTTCTGAAAAATTGAGATTTGTACATCAGTGGGTACCGGATGAACGTACACAGATTGATCATTTTGTTGGAATGTTACCCCATGCTTATCGGACAACAGTGAGACTTGCGGGTACTTTTACCCAAGCTTTTGACTTAGCCCGTTCTGTGGATGGTGATATTCGGGCGCAAGGCTTGGAAATTAAAGAAAAATCTCCATTGAAACTTAAAGTTGACTCTTCGGGGAGCCCGGGGAAAAAGAAATGGCAAGGATCATCGCCTAGTAAGAAGTAAAGTTCGGGTGGTGGTGGTATTGTGGATAGAGCCAATTGGTGTCATGGTTGTAAATCCAAACACACCGGGCCTTGTACTCCTCAAACCCATAGGTGTGTTAAGTGTGGACAATTTGGGCATGACTACAAAGACTGTAATTTTCCAAGGAATGTGTGTTGGAATTGTCTTAAGGAGGGGCATCGTGCGGGGCAATGTACCGAGGCTAGTAAGCAAAGAACAGGTACGGTCGGGGGATCTTCATCGTCTGGCCAGAAAAGAAAGAATCCACCAGCAGCTTCCAGCCGAGCTTTTCAGATGACAGCTGATGAAGCTGTCAGAACAGAGGATGTCATAACCGGTACTTTTCTTATCAATTCTGTACCGGCATGTGTTTTATTTGATTCGGGAGCCAATTGTTCTTTTGTATCTATGAACTTTTGTGATAGACTGAAATTGACTCCTACTGTTATTACAAATCCTATTGAGGTTGAGGTGGCTTGTGGCAAAATGGTTCCGGTTACCACATCAGTGACTGGAGCTAGTATACTGATTGAGGGCCATAGTTTTCTTGTTTCTTTCCTTTTGATGCCTATTCCCAGTTTTGATGCGGTTTTGGGTATGGATTGGTTGAGCCAACATAAGGCTACCATTGATTGCCATAGAAAGTTAATTAAACTTCCAATCTCGGATGGGTCACATGTAGTGGCTCGGGGAGAATGGGAGAGTGGTAGTATTCCTTTAATCTCCTTGTTGAAAGCTAGAAGATCTTTAGCTAAAGGGTGTGAATCGTTCTTGGCTTACGTTATTGATGCTAAGTTAGAAAAGAAAAAGGTCTCCGATGTCTGAGTGGTTTCTGAATACTTAGATGTCTTTCCCAATGAGTTGCATGGCTTACCTCCTATTAGAGAAGTGGAGTATAAAATTGATTTGATTCCTGGTTCTTCTCCAGTAGCTAAGGCTCCTTATAGATTAGCTCCCTCCGAAATTAGAGAAATGATGAGTCAAATTCAGGAGTTATTAGATAAAGGCTTTGTTAGACCTAGCTCTTCTCCCTGGGTGCACCAGTGTTATTTGTTAAAAAGAAGGATGGCACCTTGCGTATGTGTATTGATTATAGGGAGTTGAATAAGAGAACCATAAAGAATAAGTACCCTTTGCCCCGAATAGATGAGTTGTTTGATCAATTGCAAGGGTCATCTTATTTTTCTAAAATTGACTTAAGGTCGGGTTATCACCAAGTGCGGGTATGTGAGGAGGATATTCCTAAGAAGGCTTTCCGCACTAGATATGGTCACTACGAGTTTCTTGTTATGCCATTTGGGTTGACAAATGCTCTGCCGATTTTCATGGATTTAATGAATAGAGTTTGTCGGGCTTTTCTTGATAAATTTGTCATTGTGTTTATTGACGATATCTTGGTATATTCTAAGTCAGAAGCTGAACATGAAATGCATTTGAGATTGGTTTTGGAAACTTTAAAGAAAGAAAAATTGTATGCCAAGTTCTCTAAATGCGAGTATTGATTGCGTGAGATACAGTTTTTGGGGCATATCATTTGTGAGAACGGGGTTAAAATGGATCCATCAAAGATTGAGGCTGTCATAAATTGGCAAGCACCTAGATCTCCTTCTGAGATTAAGAGTTTTCTGGGATTAGCGGGCTACTACCGGAAGTTTATAAAGGATTTTTCTAAGATTGCAGGTCCTTTGACTAAGCTAACTCGGAAAGATGTTAAATTTCAGTGGACTGAACGACAGGAATCAGCTTTTCAAACTTTAAGGCAGCTTTTGTGTCAGGCTCCTATTTTAGCCTTGCCTGATGGGTCTGATGACTTCATTGTTTATTGTGATGCTTCATCTGCAGGTTTGGGTTGCGTTTTGATGCAACGAGACCGTGTTATTGCCTATGCTTCGGGTCAATTGAAACCTCATGAGATTAATTATCCTACCCATGACTTGGAACTAGCGGCCGTGGTTTTTGCTTTAAAAATTTGGAGGCACTATCTTTATGGCACGAAATGTGTCATTTGTACGGATCACAAAAGTCTTCAATATATGTTCACTCAGAAAGAGCTCAACATGCGACAAAGATGATGGTTGGAACTGATCAAAGACTATGATTGTGAGATTCGTTACCACCCGGGTAAAGCCAATGTTGTGGCGGATGCATTAAGTCGGAAAGGAAAACCAGAAAAAGTTAGTTTTCTGCGTTTGGAGGTTTCTTCGGATTTGATTGATCAATTGAAAGTGGCTCAAATGGAGGCATTAATGGATGATAACTTGAAATTTGAGGTTATGTTGGAAAGGAAGGATTTATTGATTGATGATTCTCGGGGGTTGAAGACCTTTCAATCCCGAGTTTGGGTTCCTTTGCTTGGTGGACTCCGTGATGTGATCTTGTTGGAGGCCCATAAATCTAAGTTGTCGGTTCATCCCGGAAGTACTAAGATGTATCATGATTTGAAACCATTATATTGGTGGCCCACTTTGAAATTAGATGTGGCTCAATTTGTGGAGTCTTGCCATATTTGCTCGCAGGTGAAGGCCGAACATCAAAAACCATATGGAGCTTTGAAACAACTTGAGATTCCCGAGTGGAAATGGGAGCATATTACTATGGATTTTGTAACCAAATTTCCTAGAACGGTTAAAGGAAACGACATGATTTAGGTAATTGTTGACAGATTAACCAAGAGTGCTCACTTTCTTGCTACATGTGAGAAGGCGTCTTTGAGCAAGCTAGCACAATTGTATATTAATGAGGTGGTCTCTAGGCACGGAATTCCATTATCCATCGTTTCCGATAGAGATTCTCGGTTTACTTCTGGGTTTTGGCAGAGTTTACAGCGGGAATTGGGTTCTAGAGTAAATTTGAGTACGGCTTATCATCCTCAGACTGATGATCAGTCTGAGCGGACTCTACAGACTTTAGAGGACATGTTGCGGGCGTGTGTTTTGGAATTTGGTGGGTCGTGGGATTCTCACTTACCGCTAATTGAATTTGCCTATAATAATTCTTTCCATTCTAGTATAGGCATGCCACCTTATGAAATGTTATATGGCCGTAAATGTAGAACACCCACTTGTTGGTTAGAGGCGGGTGAGAAACAGTTTGCGGGTCCTGACATAGTACAAATCACAGCAGATAAGGTAGCTATAGCCCGTGATAGGTTGAGAGTTGCCCGTGATAGACAAAAGCAATTTGCCGATCCTCGTCGTCGACCCGTTTCATTTGTAGAGGGTGAATTGGTCTACTTGAAGGTTTCACCTTGGAAGGGTGTTATCCGGTTTGGTAAACGTGGTAAACTTGCCCCTAGATTCATTGGACCATTTAGAATTCGGCAAGTGGTTAATGATCAAACTGTGTCGTTAGAGCTTCCTCCAGAGTTAGCGGGTATTCATGATACTTTCAATGTGTGTTATTTGAGAAAATGCAATGTGGAGGACCAATCCCGAGTTCTTCCATTGCAAGACCTGCGCGTTGACTTAAGTCAAAGGCTTGTAGAAGAACCCGTTGAGCTCTTAGACTGTAAGGTGACCAAACTTCGAAAGAAGGACATACCCATGGTGTTGGTTAAGTGGAATCATATTTTGGGTCCGAACCTTACTTGGGAGACCGAGTCTTGTATGAGGAGGCGCTATCCTAGTCTTTTTGGGCAAGGCGAGATTTCGGGGACGAAATCTTCTTAAGGATCGAAGATTTGTAACATCCTCGATCTGGGCCTAGTAGAAATACGGTATTTTTCCTTATTTTATTGTTATTTAATTATAATTGCAAATACTTGGTATTATTTGGATAATGGAAATTAATAGGTCAAATGATCAAAAGAATTATTGTGATAAATAAATTATAAATTATTTTAAATTAATTTAGATGACGGTATAATAAAATGTATTTCCTCGCAAATGATTGTTAGGTTCCAGACAATAGATTTAGAATGTGTATAATATTTCATCACTTATACCTGATTTGGATAGTGTTGGTCGACCATTTTCTTGTTTACTCAGACACTCTCTAAACCTTTCAAGAACACACACATTTACACTTAGAAATCAAGAGAAATCAAAGGGAAATCGTCTAGCAAACTTGTGGCTGTGATTTTGATTCTACATTGTCTTCTTCCTTCTCATCTTAACACCATCATCATCTTGTGTTCATCAAAATTGTAAGTATTTTATAAGTCTTCATGAATTCTTTGATTAATTGAGGATAATGTTGAAATGGAGTTAGTAGTTGCTTAAATGTGTTTATATGATCCTTGTTAAACTGATTTCATGCTTGTTTGATGGATTGTTGTGCTCACCAAGTTGAAATCAAGAATTTTGAGTTAGGGTTTGTAAATAGCTTGAATGATTGATGCATGTGAGGATTTAGGGCTTGATGATGACTATATATTGCTATAACATGTTATTGGATGTTACTTGAGGTCTTTTGTTTGATAAAATCGTGTATTTCAACTGAATAGAACGAAATTGGGTTTTTGGTTCGAGCTGAAAGTTATTGCAGGTCTGATGCTCTGTTTCAAAACAGAGGAACGCGATCCAGCTCCAAGTGCCAGGATCGCGTTGCTATGTGTAATTTGGGTTCAGTACGACTTGTTCTTTGAAACGCGATCCAGCTCACAAGTGTCAGGATCGCGTTAGTCAGTGTTAAACTTGAGTCGGTTTGATTTTGTTCTTGGGAACGCGATCCAGCCATCCCTAGCCCGGATCGCGTTTGCATGTGTAATTTGGTAACAGAATGTTTTGAACTGAGGAACGCGATCCAGCCAATCCTAACCCGGATCGCGTTTGCTAGTTATAATCTGACGATTTTGACAAATTGTAACTTGTGCACTTATGTTATTTAATTAATATTGAAAGTGTAGTATATGCAATTATTTGACATTATATACATGATTAAATTGTAACAAACTTGATACGAGAATCTAATTCGAGTTTTGATTGTGTTCTCAGATAAACCGAAGACTCAATAAAATAAGACCTTTGAGTACAGATGGGGATCGACAAGGGTGAGTGGATCATTGGCTCTCAGTCTAAGTTGGTTGTAACAATCTGGTTACAACGGGTAACTTGGTTTTACTTGTGTATTGTTTAATTAACATATTGTCATGACGATTATGGATTATGTGAATCTTTCAGAGGTCAATTGCGATTGGGTTTGGTACTATTACTTGGATAACATTAGTACTCTGTACATGTGTTGCTCATTGGAATGATGTTGGAAGTAGTAATAGTACCAAACCATCGGTTAGATCGCTGAATTGGCCTTCAGTGGTTGTAAGTGTTGCTTGGGGACCACCGCGGCAGTAGGGTGCCCTAAGGACCACCGATCCTCTTTGAAGTTATTTGTTTATGATGCTTAGCTGTAAACAATTATGAATCTGAGTTAGGTTGATAGTTAAAGATCTATTCACTTAGCTTTGTGCTAATCCCTCTCCTCATTTCTTGCAGATTACTTTTGTTGTGGGTGGGCAAGAAGTTGGCTTTGAAGAATGTTTGGCTGCCTACTCTGAAATATATATAAACATGTTATCGTTTCCAAACTTACGTTTTGAATTTGAATAACACCTAACTTAATGTTTGTAGTTAATATGATCATTGTATCAACTTATCATGCATGCATGGATTGTGCTTTTGGAAACATGATATACGCAATCTATAATGCATGATTTGTATTACTCGCTTCCGAATGAAATATATATATAAAAAAAAATGTTCAATAATTTCAGAGGTGTTATAATATTCCTTAGGGTGTCCCACATATCTTTGGCAGTTTTGCAAAGCCTAATTGATCCAAACACTTCATCAGGAAGTGCCATTCTTATGTAGATTTTAGCTTGTTTATCTAACCTTATTAACCTCTTGTCCTCATCTGACCATTGTTCCTCTCTCTTGGGCACAACCACTTCTGGTATAGCCGAAGTAGTTGATGTAGCAGCAACATCAGGAATAATAGTGGTAGGAATATGAGGACCATTGGTTATAATGTTACAGAGACGATCATCAACAAGATCCAAAAACATCATCATCCGGGACATCCAGGTCTCAATCCTAGAGGGATCAAACGCTGGAGGTTTGGTAGTAGAACCATTTCCCTTTTGATACTCAGAGTCAACACAACTGTACTTTACTGATTCCATTGCAGATCTGGTTATTTATTTTAAACCAACTCTGCTCTGATACCAATTGATAGTCCCTTAATCACTATTGTTTAGTGATTTAGAATCTCAATAAGTAAAGTTTAATTGTATTCAACCCTCCCCCCCCCCCCCCCCCCCCCCCCCTCCTCAATTAAACTTTACTTATTGAGATTCCAAATCACTAAACAATAGTGATTAAGGGACTATCAAATACAATTAGACACCAACAATCGTCATAATATTCTAATCATCATTACTAACCCTTTACCCTCATAGATTAACTTTAATCAAACTACATAACTACATTCTTCATGATCATATCAAATCTTAAAGCTTAACACTTGAAGCTTTATCTTTATTTAACCCAACACATCATCTTTGTATTATAATGATACTTTCAATTCATCATTAAACTAGTTACACTAATTTATAACAATTCAATACAATTTATCAACTTCATCATGAACACACCCTATAATTTATCACTTTATTAAAACTTTACTACTTTAATACTTGTTCCATCATCATAATCATACTCTATTAACATCATTAGAAACATCCTTAAGCTTATAAATCTTAATTCACAAGTTTTAGCAAAACTCTTAAAATTACTCAAGAATACTAATCATGAATTCATCACTTTTCTTATGTTATATGATTACTAACAATCATAATAACAATAACTAACATCAATTCAATCATTTTCTAACCTCAATTTCGGATTAAAACCATCAATTATTCAAAACCCATCAAAAACCCAAAATCTAGGTTTAGAACATGAAGAAATTCAACTTACAAGATGTTAGAGATGATGAAAGGATGATGAATTAAGTCTTAGATGCTTGAATTAAAAGCTTAGAAACTGATTTTGGCTCTAGTTTGAATCTCCTACGATTTTTCTCCATGTCTCTGGAACTCTTTTGAACAAAAAATGTCATAAGGATGAAGCCAGGGGCGGATGCAGCATATTAGAAGGGGGTGGCAAGGAACCCAGTAATTTAAGCCCAATTAGTACTAATTTTTTTAACTTTGTTAGAAAGGACCCCAGCCCAATTTTAGTTGGCCCCCTAAAGCTATCAAATAAAGAGAATTTTAACTCAATCTTTCCTAATGTCCAAGTTTACGTACCATCCCACATCAATTGTAGTAGGATGTAATTGGTAGGATTGCTTGTTACTTTGTTTGCTATTTTGGTGCAGTTTATATTGCATTATTTGCCTAGATTCAAGCTCTTCTGAACAAGTTTTTTTGCTACTTTATATGCAGTTTGTTGGTGCAGTTTTTGTCTAGTTATGTAAATTGCTGTTGTTGTTGGGCTATCTTAGCTGCTGTTTTCGTGCATTTTAGCAACTACTTTATACTCAATATATGCTTTTTTAGCTTCTGCTTTAAGCTGCTTTGCTAGCTGTCTTCGCTGTCATTTTTGCTGCTGTTTAGGTATGGTTTAAACTACTATTTGGTGTTGTTTTAGCACTGATTTAGTTACTGTTTTAGCAGGTTTATGTAATGTTTTCTACATGACTATAAGTGTTGTTTTGTGCATAGTGTAGTAAGATGTAAGTTTACGCTAAATTTATTGTAGTGATTTGTAATTTTGTGCACAATATTATAGCTAATACGTAATTATTTTTGCCCCCCACGATTGAAATTCCTGGATCTGCCACTGGATGAAGCTGTAATCGTACGTACATATATATCTCTATTTAAATTTTATTCCCTTTAAACTCTATTGTCTGGAACCGAGAAACCTTTCACGTGTTCTATTATTTTAAATTACTTAAAATAATAACACTTTAAAACAATTTTACCCTCACGCACTAAAATAATACCTCAAAATTTAGGGTGTTATAATTTGTAAATTGTTGGAATTATAAAAAAAAAAAATTGGAAAAATGTATTTTCTTTTCGGTTGCTGTTCTAAAAAACAAAATTAAAGAATGTAGCATGAATATTTTATGTATTTTTTTCTTTGGATCCGATTGTACAAGTTTAAAATGGGATTGAGGGTGTGTCAGGGGCCACATGTGCCAAGTCACAACTCCAAGGGGAACATCATCACTACCGGATCTCAACACGACAATTTATGTCGTTACGTTTACTAACTTCCTCCGTTAACGCCGTTTTCTCCTCATCTTTTTTCGCATGCCATAATTTTGTTGAATCATGATCATTACAAATAGATTTAATAGTTTGGAATTGAATTAAGAGAGTATATATCATTATTTTACCAATAGTTGCCTTTTATATATTATAGATTATATACACAACATATATCTAACCGATAAGAAGGTGCGTGGCGGTCGTCCCTCCACTAACAACCATTTAATTATTTCGTTAAATTCAATATCGTGTAGCTCAATTGTAATGAGTATTATATCTTGTTACAAATAGCATAATGTTTCAAGTTTAAGCATGAACACACCTAAGTCACAACCGATAAGTGGGTTATGTATGCCTCATATTATAAATAGATAGTTGACTCAGACCGTAAACATGTATACATCGATCGTCAATTATCAACATTTTACCACAAATACTTACCTCGAATCTTGATATGGGAGATGCACATATTTAAAAAAGATCATCATTTTATCATGGGAAGAATATTTCTTACACATATTTATCGCTAATTCGTTATAAAATTGGAATTGTTCATTTTCCTTTTTAATATTTATTTTCATTTTCACTTTGTGGAGCATAACCTACACGTGAAACATTTTACTGCTGTAATTTTGTCATGTAACGTGTACTGTCTGCATTACTACCACACATTTCGTTCTACTTTAACAGCTTTACATCATCTTCTGCCTCCCTTTCACCACCATCATCAACCACCATAAACCACCACACCACCACCGTCGCCGATCCCTAATTTTAAAACCTAATCACCGTACTAAATTCAAATATCTCAAATCAAACACCTCTATTAATTAATTTTTCCGTTAAAAATTAAGTACATTTATTCCCCTAAAAAATCACCGATCGATTCAAACAATCATCACAATCACTCATCGAATTCAAAACCTATGTTATGGCTGCTGCGACTGATTCATCATCAAAAGAAGAAACCGCCAGTAGTAAATCGATAACTAGCAACAACAGTGACCGATGCTGTGATGAGAGTTACAGTCTCAGTGCTGACGTCAGCGAGTCTGAAACTTCCAGTAGTTCCTCCGCTGGCCGTTACATTCACGGAGCTCCTTCCACTTCCTTAACGTCTTCTCCATTCCGTACAGTGTCCGTCACCGATTCTATTTTTCCGTTGACTCCGTTCACCTTCCCCTTGTTTGGCGGGAACGATGACGTCATTATTTGGGAGAATAAGAAGCAACCTGGAAAACAACAACAATCTGATGATCATGTATCCGGTTAGTTAGTCTCTATATATAAATCTGTATATTTTAATTTTTCTGTATGTATAAATTACTAAATTTGTGTGTTGTATGTATACATTGGCTTAAAATAAATTCCTATATAAGGTCACAATTTTACTGTCATTTGTGCTTTTTGCTGCACATATTTATTAGGTTGTGCTATTTTTTTTTTCTAAGAACTTTTATCCTTACTGCTGATGTTAGCTGTTTTGTTGTAAATATTGTGTTTGATTTTCACGGAGTGTAGAGATCGACATGATGAAAGAACGGTTTGCGAAGCTTCTTCTTGGAGAAGATATGTCTGGAGGTGGTAAAGGAGTTTGTACAGCCCTAGCAATCTCAAATGCCATAACAAATTTATCTGGTTAGTTAATTTTCGATTTTGTGGTGCCAAGGCTTATTTTTAGCCGTGTTTATGTAAGTAGCTAAATGTATCATGTTTTTGATTGAAAATGATAGCTTCCGTGTTTGGAGAATTGTGGAGGTTGGAGCCATTGGCTCAGCAGAAAAAGGTAATGTGGCAAAGAGAAATGGAATGGCTTTTATCGGTAAGTGATTCTATTGTAGAGCTTGTGCCTTCCGTACAACAGTTTCCTGGTGGAGGGACGTATGATGTAATGGTTCCACATCCACGAGCTGATATGCATATGAATCTACCTGCTTTGAAGAAGCTTGATGCTCTGTTGATTGGGATGCTTGACGGATTTCGTGATAGGGAGTTTTATTATGTTGATCGTGGGATAGTATTAGCTCAAGGTGATAGTTGTGATGCGAGGCAGGAAGAAAAGTGGTGGTTACCATATCCGAAAGTTCCTTCTAAGGGGTTGTCAGAGGATGCTAGAAAAAAGTTGCAGCAGTGTAGGGACTGCACAAACCAGATACTTAAGGCGGCATTGGCAATAAACAGCAATGTACTAGCTGAAATGGAGATCCCAAGTGCTTACATGGAAACATTGCCCAAGGTACGCATTCATTTTTTTTTTAAAATTTGTCTTTAAGTGTAAACTTAGATATGTTGACTTAGCTACTAGCTAGATTCGAAGTAATTGATCGTGCTACTGTTTTGGATGAATTATTTTGCTATTGTTGGGATCCAGTCTAACATTTCTTCTCATGTATCGTTCTATACACTTCAGTCATCAATATAAGTTCTCTCCCCTTCTTTTGACTTATATTACTTCATTTCCTCTTTTACTGATGGGGGTTAAATGCTAATATATAATCCTGCGTATATACTTTTCGGCTACTCCTCCCTTAGTTATGTTGATGTATTGGAGTTTTCGTAGCATTAATGTACTAACACTCATGGCAGTATGTGCTTTTACTTAATTTGATAAATCTATGTATTGTTTAGGAGTTTTTACTCAAAAAGGGTAAGCAGCGATTGATGAATTTATGTTTAAATCATATTAACAAATCAACATTAATTAACAAAAAAAAAAAGTTTGCGCCTTAATATCCCCAGACCAGGCCCATTTCGAACCATACCTAAGATGACCTTTTACATGACCTGCCCATCTTGCTACCTTTAAGATTAGTAAACACAGTTCTATGACTTGACATATTTACATTCGATTTTACAATGGTCATAGTTGGAGTTTGTGAATTGTGATCTATTGGAAAACAGGAATCTTGTATTTCTTGGGACATCAATAGAGAATGGTTATGCTCCCACCCCACTTTCTACCAAATGAACAATAGCACCAGTGATATAGAATCGTTATTTGGCCTTACTGCTCAGATATTACTACATCTAATTCATTATATGTGCTGTAAGGACCTCAAACAGATATTAAAAGTTAACTAAATGTCTCAGGTATCCTCCTAGTCCTTGGATTTGTAATTCTTTATAACACGAGCCATAATAGTTGCCCATTTGCTGTTCGGAACCGACATTAATTTGATATAGAATCCCATCAAAGAGTGAATGTGCCTATCCAAGCACTATCATGACACAGAAAGTGATTAACTTTATTCATTACTTAATAACTAGAATAAGTAATGAATGCATGTCCTGTTTATCAAGGTTTGTAGGAGGAAGATGTTATGCACATGTGGTTCAACCCCTCCATGTGCCTAAATTCTCCCTCGATAATCTGTAAGCATGGTATAGCATAATGAAAAAAGAATAATAAAAAATGTATTAGAAAATGTGCATGCAAATCAGTTCTTATCTGAAGTAGCGAGAACATTACTCAATCAAGCCTTTTTATCCAGCTATTGACTTAAGAAAAGGCCTCTTTCACTTGGTCTCAGTTGATGCAATAGATAATAATGAAAACTATATTGAATACCATACCCTAGTAGATCCCTTACCCTATACAACTCTGCAAAAGTTTTTTTAATATAACAACATTTTGACAACCATGACAATCAACAACATTATAGGGACAAAAAACAGTAAACAAAAATGGTGAATCTCACTTGTAAGCTTTGAAACAATGATCTCGGATTTTTTATTTCCTTTTATCGTAAATTGGTTTAGCCTCTCATGCAATAGAATGATGTCCCTTCATCTGTTAACAGATGTGACTATGTGAGGCTAGGTACAGTGACAATGATTGTTGGAAGGGTATATGTGTGTATTTTTGACAGTCAGCACTTTATCTTACATCTGTTCTAGATGCACTAGCTTGTTGTGGGTAGAGTCCTTGTGTACTGTCACGCTCATTATGCTTGCCTTCTTAGATTCAATATGCTTGTTCCAGGTCTTACTGAGATAGCTAGTCTGTGACATTGGCATGATATAGTGATATGCATGGGTTATTATAGTATAAGTTCTCTTCGAATTGTGAAGTATTTCAATCTCTGATATATTTCGTCACAACTGAACATTAATTATGTAAACTATCTTCTCTACACGTCATTCAGTATAATACCAATCCTATTCCAAGTAAGTGACCATTCGGTTAAACTTTTGAAAATAATATAGAATGACTTCATCTTCTATTATATCTCTCTCAACGCACCATGCATATATTCCTTGGAGGTCATGGGTTCAAAAACTCAGCCCCCTTACCTCTTAAGAATGAAGGCATATCTTTGCAAATATATGATGTCTACTTGGGATATTGTGAAGTTTTCTATTGAAATCTGTAGAAGTAACGCGTAGAAATTTTATATTAGTTTTTTGATGAACATGTAAAAATAAGTAGCAGAAGTGCAAGAGCTATATCAATTTAAGAAACACGTTATGTTATCTCAAGATTATAGAGGTGTTATGTGTTTATGGTTTGTCATCCAACACATGAAATATTATCATGTCTAAGTTCATCTTCTCATTTAATCTGGAGCCAAGAAATTAATGGTACTGGTCTATGTGTTGGTTGGACTACGTGTTATGAAATTGTATACAGGCAATTCTAGTTTTACATTTGAGAATGTATATGGTAAACACATTGTATAGGGTTTGTTTAGTCAGTCTAGTGGATACAAAATTAGAAGTTAAATTCAAATCAGATCCGCAAAACAACTGTCGACATTTCTTGTTGAAAGAAGCTTCCAATTTAGAAGCAGCTTAGAGACAGTTGCATCTTTCTTTTTCCAACCATTTTCAGTAAAAAAATTTCCCTATCGTTCTCTAGATGTAAGTTGTTCAAGAATTGATCTTTTTTTCATGGTTCCATATGATGCAGAACGGGAAAGACTGCTTAGGTGAAATCATCTATCGCTACATAACTGCAGACAAGTTTTCTCCAGAATGTCTTCTTGATTGCCTAGATCTGTCATCAGAGCACCATACTCTGGAAGTAGCAAATAGGGTTGAGGCAGCCATCCATGCGTGGAAGCTAAAAGAGCTTAAAAAGCATACAAATCGAAATCATCCAAAAGGAAAGCGTTCATCATGGAGTGCAAAGGTTAAGGGCCTAGTTGCTGATAATGATAAGAATAGTTCATTGGCACAAAGAGCAGAGACCCTGCTACGTAGCTTGAGACTTCGTTTTCCAGGCCTTCCACAAACTTTACTGGATATGAGCAAAATTCAGTATAACAAGGTATGATTATAAAACCTTCCTAATACATTTTCTATGCAACCCTTCTTTAGATTTTTGTTGCAAATGTTTGTAGGTTAGATCCTTGTATGCATATAGATAGCTGTTAGATGAGGCAATTTTAGTCCATTTACTTTCGACCGGGTTGATATGGGCTTGTGTTCTATCACAAAATAAGTCAAATAGGTAATAGAGTTTTATAGCTGTTAGGACGAATAATTTGAACGGTTCAATCGATCAAAAGGGTGAAAGTCACCCAAAACGAATTTTTAATGCAGATAACCTCCTAAATTGATTATTTTAAAGATTTAGATTATTATTGTAATATTATTATAATTACAATCATAATCAACACTTTTATAATACTCCATAAATCTTTCTTGGAATACGTAAAAAATGTTTGTGGGTCAACAAAAGACTTCTTGAAATAGTTAAAATGAGTTGTTTCAGCCTGAACCCCTTTTTGACCATTACCACCTCGACATTTGCCTATGTCATTTCTCTATCTCTGATGAATGTTTTGTTGTTGTAGGATGTCGGGCACTCGATTCTTGAAAGCTACTCAAGGGTGATGGAGAGCTTGGCATTTAACATAATGGCAAGAATCGATGATGTCATCTTTGTGGATGATGCTACCAAGCGTTGTGTTGCTTCAGAATCTTCTTCAATTTTCAACAGAGGAGGTTTCGGAGGGCATCCTGTCCAAAAGAGAATATCCCCTAGTCCATTCTCAATCCAACCCTCACCTTATTCCTCTCCATTTGCCACTCCAACATTCTGTTCATCTCCACCAATCCCCATTAACACTGACAATCTCCTTAAGGCTGCTGATCTGGACAGACCATGGACATATGCTGCTGGGAAACTACCCGCTAATGCTCCAGAGCGTCATTAAATTAGTGATGCTGTTAAGGAAGACAGGTGATTTTTAATATCTGTGCAAGTCCTTAGGAATATAGTTTACATCATTATTTTAGCGTTTTTGTCATGTTTCCATTTCTCTCGGGGTGTAGATGAACATCATTTGATGATCTTAGCATGAGCACATTATTGTCAGGGTAGGCTGTTTATTTTTGACATTATGATAACGGAAATAAAGATAGAGTAATTGCACTTGGGCATTCCATTCATGTCAAACCCTCTTTACCATCTTTTGTAATCTCCTCTTTCTATGAGTCTTCTCTTCTAACTGCAGCATCAAAAGCAATCTAGTATTTTTTTGTTTTTTACCCAAAAGCAGTAAGAGAAAAAGAGGAATCCTTCTCGATTGTTAGATTATTAGCAAAAAATATACCTTGCTTCAGGAATCATGATACCTTGAACAACTTTTGAGACCAAGAAATCTTTATGAATAAATAAGACCCTTTTATATACATATATATAATATAATATAAATATAAATGTATGTATATATAATTTATCCTATCAGTAGTCTTCATCCTAACTGTTCTGATTACACTATAGAACACGGTGCTGGTGCCTCGTGGTTCGAAACTCGTGAATACACATACTGAATCAGATCTACCCTTTGGATAATTATATATGGTTTTGGATACCTTTTGGTATTTATTGTGATTTTGACCCATTCATGGCTAAAAGCCTAAAAGCATCGGTTCTGTTGGGATTTTTGTCACTCGGGTCAATGTGCAAAGTTAACAGTTTAGCATTATAGTTAAGATGGATTATATATCAAACTGGTGCAATTTAGTACTCAAAACAACAATGATCAGTAACACTACTAATAAAAGAGATGACAAAGATGAATGTAGGTGGGCGATTTTAATCAATTATCTAATCCGTACGATTTGCCCATTTTATCACTGACACGGCTGATGGTGTTTGATGACTGGATATTTTGCGTTGGGTCAGAATTACAAGATGGATGCATACGTAACTTGGTCATCAACCTGATACAACCCGATTGATCGAGACCGAAATGAATCGATGGTCAACCAATTCTCTAAACAACTAGGTAAGCTAGGATTCAAGAATAGCCTACGAAATTGAATAGAACTCAATGTAACAATGATAAAGATCAATGTGTACAGAGATTGAGAGACAGAGAGATAAGATTGATAAAGGAGGTAATTTCATTTAACATAATGTGTATACGAAGATTACAGAAACTATATAGCTGGTAAGTAATATCCAAATACTACATAATTGCCCCCTATACTATCACTAACTTCTAGTCTACCCCTCTCCTTATTTAGACATGTATCAATACCCTCCCCTTCGAAAGATCCTTGACCCCAAGGATCACGATATTGAATAGGATCCTTCCATTTCCACTTCACTAACCATCTTTTCACAGTTTCTTCTTTGTTCTTGATCATCAACCAATCTTCAGTCCCACAAGTACCAAACATGGTACCATGCACAAAGAATTGTTTGAAATTGAATTGACTTTTGAAAAAGTCGGCAGAAGTGATTTCAAAACCTACCATACTGAGTCTTCTAGTAGTGATCAAGCGATGAGGATTGTTTAAGCAATTGGTCACACAAACCATGATCCAGTTACAACCTTCAGTCTCAATTTTGAGAGTGCTAGGCTCAAAAGCAGATTCTAGTTGTACTAGCATTAAAAATCTATGCCAGTGGTAGGGTTGAATCAAAGCGAGGATTGACGGCATAATACGAAGTGCAATCTTGTAAGAACCACATTGCTTGCTAGTTGAAGCATCTGAAATTTCACTAGTGGGATCAAAATAGAATTCTGATCCATCAACACTTTTGTGCTCGGTTGCAACCCAATTATTCTTATACTGTTCTAAAGTATCAGCATTGTACTCGACTACATCAGAAATAATTGATGAACAAGAATCAGGAATGTACATTTGTTTCTTCATCCGATTACCGGTCGACTTAAAAATAGCCACTAAGCACTTCATAGTTTCAAGCTTCATGGTTACATCCTGAGATATTAAAATTGACGTGGCGAGATCACTGTTGTTGCCATCACTTCCAGGTGACGCATAAACATATTTTAGAGTTCGCTCATCCTCCACTTCTGTTACTTCATCATCTTGTTCCTTAACAGCTTTGAATTCCGATCTTACTTCCTCGATATATTCAGCATTTTCAGCTTCTTCAACATATGTAACCTCTTCATCAAGATAATCCCTTTGGGTAGCAGGGAGGTTTATGTCAACGCCAGAAACTTTTAAACTTTTCTTAAATTTAAAGAACACCTTATGTAGCCCAAACAAAACCTCCTTATTCAGTTGGAAAAGGTTACTGGTTGATCTCCAAAGTTGTAAGGATTCCATGTTCCTTGAAGCTTGAATGCATTTAAGTCCTGAAGCATCTTCAAGAACCATGTTCTGATAAAAGATATTACCCGTATGAGGCTTAGGTTCATTTAAAGAGGACCCAACAAACGACAATTTTGAAACCATCCTTGCACGGTAAACTATAACAACATTGACACTAACTCGAATGCTCTGTGTTGCAGTCTCTATTTCAGGACATGGATAAAGTGTAGAAACGAAAGGTGGTCCTAACATACTCAAATTTTTCAATTTCTGAAGAATATTTGAACAGCCTCGTGTAGTTTCCTCCTTTGCTTCTTCATCTTTGCTGGTTGAACCCTTGTCTAACACAACTATTTCTGCTATCTGTAAACCAAGTTTAGCAGTTGTAGTTGTGGATTCTGCAATCTTTGAGGTACCTAAAGTCTTAGCTTCCTCAATTGATTCCAAGTGCAGATCCAAAACTTGCTCAGTCCAACCTCTTTTTGTTGTTTCTTTGTTGTCTTTTACACCAATATCATCACTCAATCCACTTGTAACAGTAATAACAGCAATGCCTTGAAGAATGTCTTTAGCTAACTCTACATTTCTCATCAGTCCTTCATCCTTCATTGTCACCTCGACTTTCTTGGAAATACGAATTCTAGTTCCAACAGAAGTATTATAATTTTCACCTAAACCCACACCTTCTTCCAACAGAACATAAGTCTGCGGTTCTTTCCTCATACACTTGTCTACTAAACCCGGTTTCCATCCAAAGGTTTCAATCTCATTCATATCTCGACTTGGCTGCCATATCTCATTGCCTTTTAGCAAAGCACTATTAGCAACATTTTCTGGTTCCTCAATACAGTCTAAGTCTAACTCTTCATTGTCATCATTATTTACAATCTCTTTAACAGCTGTAACAACTTCATAAGCGACTTCATTAGTGCCATTAAGATTGTATCCATCAACATGTCTTGTACCAAGCGTATGCTCATCAAAATTCAATTTAGGCATTTCATCAAACACCTTGGATGCAACAATTTCTTCAACAACCTCACTTGCTGCTTTTTCACCCACTACTTTTATCTTAGGCATTTCATCAAGAACTACCAACTTATTATTATTTTCCATGGAACTTGCTTCTTTAAACGTTTGAGTATTTAGCAAAGGTAAATTAGACATTTTCTTCACCAAGTTGCTAGCATTTTCTTCCATGCTAGCTAAACAATAAGCATCATACAGATTATGAGGTTTGTAAATTTTTACTCTCTTTTCAATTTCCGGTTGCAAACCTCCGACAAAGCAATTAACTATGTCCGATTCACTAAAAGCAGTTGCCTTACTAATCAAAGAGTTAAATTCCTTATAATATTCACAGAGAGAGCTATTTTGTTTGAGATTTCTTAGGCTTGACATTTCGTCAAACACTTCATATGCGTTCTTATTCTTCTCAACACTACTTTCATTTGTATCCCTAGTTTCCTCAAAAATTACTTCCTCAATACACAAATCGTTCACCATATGCAAATTGTAATCCATATTGTTCATATCATAACCATAATACGGATTAATTTGATCATTACCTTGGTTCACTTTGGTCAACTTATGCATTCCTTCAATTGATGCGTACTGTGATGGTGATCCTCTGTTATTACCTCCATTTCCAGATTTGAACAAACCGTTGATTTTTTCGATTGATTGCTGCAAATTCATCAACGTGGTTACATATGTGTTCACCATTTTTTAATCAACGGAATGGTGGATTAAGTGTCGAAACTTCAAATTGATGATAAAATTGATACAGAATGATTGATCGATTGCCAAGAAAGTGGCTCTGATACCAATTGATACAACCCGATTGATCGAGACCGAAATGAATCGATGGTCAACCAATTCTCTAAACAACTAGGTAAGCTAGGATTCAAGAATAGCCTACGAAATTGAATAGAACTCAATGTAACAATGATAAAGATCAATGTGTACAGAGATTGAGAGACAGAGAAAGATAAGATTGATAAAGGAGGTAATTTCATTTAACATAATGTGTATACGAAGATTACAGAAACTATATAGCTGGTAAGTAATATCCAAATACTACATAATTGCCCCCTATACTATCACTAACTTCTAGTCTACCCCTCTCCTTATTTAGACATGTATCACAACCCTAAACCCTAACCCCTAAACCCCAAACCCTAAACCCTAAACGCTTTATATAACTCTAAACCTTAAATCTTACTAAACCCTAAACCCTACTAAACCCTAAACCTATTAAACCCTAAACCCTAATAAATCCTAAACCCTAATCCCTAAACTCTATACTTAAATTAAATATTTAACCAAATATTAACACATGTGTTAGCAATTAGTAAAACCCACCAAAAAATTGTGAAAAAAAATTCATCGAAAGTATGCCTTGATGGACGGCAAATCGAAGAGGATCAAACGCTGAATCTAATTGTGCAATTTTCATAATTTTTCGATTTGTCGTTTGTGAGATATTTAAGTTAGGGGGTAAATGGGTTTTTAACATGTGGGTATTCTATTTGTACACATGGCACCCTTCCATTGGTACTTCCATTCTTTCCTGAATCCTTGTACTTTCCCGATCTTTTTTCACATTTCACAATATTATTGATTGATGTGTCCTATTATTATTAAATCATTAATTTAAATTAAAAGTTTTATTAAAGAATCGTTTGCATGTTATAGTTACCTCAACAACACAATCTCAAAAGAACATTACTATGCTCTCCCATTTACTCTAGTAAATTACATTGTTCGTCGTTTTTCACTCTCAATATTTGAACTAGTACTATACTCGGGCGTTGCCCAGTTAAATAGGTACTATATAAATCATTTAGTATATACATAGCATTTAAAGTTTATAATTATACAATCCATAAATTGTGGCCCTTAAGAATCATATTGAATAATGAAACTTTCACGGTGATCAAGTCTGAGTTTTATCAATGCCTAAAAAAAATATGTGACACCCGTCAAATTAGGATTAGTTATTAGTTCCTAATCATCTAGTAATACATGTAATTAGTGCTATGTATTAGGCTAATTGTATGTATCAATAAATATTGTTATATATATCAGTACGCGATTAAATTTAATCGTGCATTATCAAAATCGGCCAAATTCTGATTCATTTATACGGGCGTTGGTGAACACAAGTGTCACACCTCCAAATTCGTTTATTTTGTTTAGCGGAAGCATTTAGTTAAGTATGGGGGTAATGACACCAACATTGTACATGCATACGTATCAGAGCTTATGATTACAACCAAACATATATTAAGATACCAAATGTATTAGTTTCAAAGTTTATGATTCATCAAATCGTACGAATGTAAAAGTATATAAGTTACAAAAGTAGATTTCGTAAATATGACTAAATAGTTTTAGTTATATAAAAGAAATCCAGTTGTCAAAAGTTGGCATCCTAAAGCTTCACGGGTCGCCTAAGTTCCATGTGTGCAGGCGGTTCTTACATGCGCAGCTAATTCCCTGAAAAACATAGTAAAAAGTCAACACATGGTTGAGTGAATTCACAGGTTTTATGTTTGCAATAATGGTTGGTTGTTTTCAAAGTGTTCACCAAAGTTGTTGTCATCAAAATCAGTTAAAGTTTGGAGGCATGTTATCCAAAGCATACGTTTAGTGGGATGTTGCCCAAAACACAGTTTATGATTCGTAGGAAAACGGTATCCTATTAGTATTCGTAGGAATGTAAGTATCCTAATAGTTGTTCGTAGGCATAACAGTATCCTAATAGTTGTTCGTAGGAATGTCAATATCCTAATAGTTGTTCGTAGGCATAACAGTATCATAATAGTTGTTTGTAGAAATATCAGTATCCTATTAGTCATTCGTAGGAATGTCAGTATCCTATAAGTCATTCGTAGGAATGTCAGTATCCTATAAGTTACTCGATGGATCCATGTCAGTAGGATCCAGTGCCCATGTCAGTAGGGACTTTTCAACAGTTTAATAACAATAGTGGATCCATATCAGTAGGATCCAGTGCCCATGTCAGTAGGGACTTTTCAACAGTTGAATAACAATAGTGGATCCATATCAGTAGGATCCAGTGCCCATGTCAGTAGGGACTTTTCAACAGTTTAATAACAATAGTGGATCCATGTCAGTAGGATCCAGTGCCCATGTCAGTAGGGACTTTTCAACAGTTTAATAACAATAGTGGATCCATGTCAGTAGGATCCAGTGCCCATGTCAGTAGGGACTTTTCAACAGTTTAATAACAATAGTGGATCCATGTCAGTAGGATCCAGTGCCCATGTCAGTAGGGACTTTTCAACAGTAGGGAGTGTCAGTGTCCCTTGATCCATGTCAGTAGGATCTTGTGCCCATGTCAGTAGGGACTTTTGTTCAACAAGTATAGTGGATCCATGTCAGTAGGATCCGGTCCATGTCAGAAGGACCCATCAGTTACCCAATCAGTTTGGTAAAGCGTTGCTGGTCGTTCTCCAGCATTTCCAAAACAAGTTTAGTACGTTTACAGTTTTGTAGTGTGAAAACGTTGTTTCGTAAACATCGGTTTGTGTAACAGTTTAACAGTTCAGTGTACTCTAATCGTTCGAGTAAAACGTGTGTACAATCATGTATGTAAAAGCGTTTGACTATGTTTTCCACCCCTGTTCAAAAGCAGTTAAAAAAGTGAAAGTAGGGGCTGTGAACTCACCTGTTGAGTTAAGTAAAGTGCGAGTGCTAGCAAAGCCTAAAGCCCAAGTATAGTCCGAATAACAATAAATCATTGACATTCAGTCAAAATAGTGATAAATTCGTGATCAAGAAATAAATTTATGTTGGGTATAAATGGTTGAACCTCGTCCATTATATATCGTTTGAAAAATTCTTCGTTAGGTATTTCGTTAGCAAAACTTTGTCAAAAATTCTGACATGTCGTTGGTTGTAATACATCAATTCGTGTTTGTTTAGAAAAATCGTTCTGGTAAATAATTTATAGGAAAAACCTTCCAGTATAGTTGGTTGTGAAATGAACATTTTAAAATATAGTTCATAGGTTTTTGGTTCGATAAAGTTTGCTACTCGTGATTCGTTTCGCAAGATTATGTCCGATCACCCAAGTGATTGTGTGAGATCCCGTCTCGATTATCGGGTAGTAGCACATTGCTATGCTTCGTTCGCATAGTACTTTAAAGGTTCGTAAATCTCCGAATGCATATAACGATCTCTGTTTGTTTCCCCCTATCTATCCGATTTGTGAGTTGTCGGTTCCGTTCGTTAAACGTTTAGTACAATTTCGTTCGGTCCGTTAGAGAGTAAGAGTTTGTTCGTATAGTGGTCAACACGATCGAATAGTCGTCAAACATGACTGAGTAGTAGTTCGAATAGTAGCCAACGCCAAAGTGAGAAATGTAAAGAATGATGTTTCGCATAAATATGTTATCAAACAACGAGAAGAATTCCCATCACGTATCTTACGACTATGAAACACCCATATGTACTTAGTATAATATAATCACGTTGGCCAGGCGTCATTATATGATGCTAAATACATACTTCTTTTCATCAACCGCTTAATACGATCAAGTTCATATGAGTTTTGAATGAAAGTGAACAGTTCAGACATAGTACGGTTTGACGAAGGAATCACGTGTATCGATGTGTGTTCTAGCCAAGGCTATAGTCTAGGTCTCTAGGTCTCCTAAAGATTCCTAGTTCGCTATAACCAATGGCTCTGATAGTTTACAAAAACGATCATATCTAAAGTTCTAGGAAGAATTAGACAACGAATTTTTTTTAAAATTTGCGTATTGAAAAGATCTACAAATTTCGTGTTTTACACTTTTTCCAGATCTGTCTGTATTTTTTGCTATAATCTGATCTTTGAGTCTGGTCTGGAAGTTTTCGAAAACCGAGTTCAGTTCCTTCGCGAAATTATTTAAATATGTAAATGGACATTTTAAATCTTAGGAAAATTATGTTATGAACTTGACACATAGAAGATCAGTTGGTTCAATTTGTGAGACTTGATGTGTACTAGAAATGGTAGAAATCAAATGGCGAAACAACCCGACAAAAGTCGACAATATGAAATATTCAAGTCTTTAGTTGCATGTTAAAAACCGACACTTTGGGTGAACTCCGACACGAACCGATAAATTATTTGGACTCTATAAACTGATGTATGGGTTGGGTAAAAGTTTCGGGTCAAACCGGGTAGGTTTGACCAAGTCAAAAAAACGGCTCGGTTTCTAAAAACGACAAAACTTACTATTTTTGGAAAGTGGTAACAAAAATGAGTTTGGGTGACTTAGTTAGTAACTTGGACCTAAAACTAAACTTAGAAAGTTTCCCGAATTAGAAACCGACACTTAGAACACTCAAATTGAGAAGTGACTCATAAAATCAGTAAGTGTCTCATAAATTGAGAAGTGACTCATAAAATCAGTAAGTGTCTCATAAACTGAGAAGTGAGTCATAAAATCAGTAAGTGTCTCATAAACTGAGAAGTGACTCATAAAATCAGTAAGTGTCTCATAAACTGAGAAGCGACTCATAAAATCAGTAAGTGTCTCATAAATTGAGAAGTGACTCATAAAATCAGTAAGTGTCTCATAAATTGAGAAGTGACTCATAAATAGACCAGGTTTGACCAACCTTGACTAGTTTGACCAGGTTTGACCAACCTTGACCAGTTTGACCAAGTTTGACCAACTTTGACCAGTTTGACCAGGTTTGACCAACTTTGACCTACAGTTTAAGGTTTTTACGAACTAAATAATCTGTTAGCAACACACAATATGTACTAATGTAGAGTATACAACAAAACAAACTTAACAATAATGTCTAAATGAATTATTATTACAAACTTTCACGAACGGGTCGTACATGTTTTTAATAAACGAACTTGAACAACTTATTTGGACATACTAGTTGATGAACTAGCCTTAGGTGGACATTAACCCTCCACCTACACGATTGGCTTAAGTGGACATTAACCCCCACTTATACAATCACTATAGATGATCTTTTGAGAAATCTACTTATACCCAACCTTATACGTTTTTAGGACGTTAGAAGGTTGCACACCGGCTTGCTTGCTTATTTGATATTTGCTTGCTACTTGCTAATCTAAGGTGAGTTTCATAGCCCCACCTTTTACTGCTTTTTACTTTGGGATGAGAATACATGCTCTGTTTTATAAACTGTTTTACATATGAACGCAAGTAACGAAAACTCTTATACTAATTGCATGAGTAACTAAACCAAACTACAATGACCCCTAACAAATATCATAGTACATTAATACTAAGCGCGGACATTATGGATAGATCTATCGGGACTTGACAATCCGCCATCCGGGTTAGTCACTCTAACCACTATACGGATGCATAATATTTCGTACAGCCGAGTGTACTGGTTACACACTCACTGGGGGTAAACAACTACGGTTAAGCTTCGGACTATGAGCTCATGGCAATAGTATACTATAATTTACTTTGGCATTCGTGCTACTTTGATAACTATGAAGATCTTGTGGTTCATACTATAATTTTAACTGCATAAACATATTAACTCACCAACTTTATGTTGACCTTTTAGCATGTATTTCTCAGGTTCACAGATGCAGTAGGACTACCCATAGGAAACAAGGCAGTAGGATGCTTTTGAAAAGCATTAGCTCGAGTCACATGTTTTCACAAACAACGAGAGATTAGATTGCATTATGATATTTTGTATCAACATTTATGTATTAGAAATCTCTATACTTTTAATGCGAACTCCAATGTTTTGATATAATTACCCCCATACTTAACTAAATGTTTCCACTAAACAAAATAAACGAATTTGGGGGTGTGACAGATTGGTATCAGAGCTTATGATTACAACCAAACATATATTAAGATGCCAAAAGTATTAGTTTCAAAGTTTACGATTCATCAAATCGTACGAATGTAAAAGTATATAAGTTACAAAAGTAGATTTCGTAAATATGACTAAACAGTTTTAGTTACTCCCTCCGTCCCGGAATAAGTGTCTTGTTTCAGATTTTGAAGTCTTTCTTTTTCAACTTTGACCTTAAATATATTTGTTTGTGTTATATAATACTTTATGAAAATTATACCAATGGAAATACATTTAAAACTCAATCCATTCATATATTTTGCGTCAAGTATTATATAACACAAACAAAAATACGTAAGGTCAAAGTTGAAAAAGAAAGACTCGAAAAGTCAAAACAGGACACTTATTCTGGGACGGAGGGAGTAAATAAAAGAAATCCAGTTGTCAAAAGTTGGCATCCTAAAGCTTCACGGGTCGCCTAAGTTCCATGTGTGCAGGCGGTTCTTACATGCGCAGCTAATTCCCTGAAAAACATAGTAAAAAGTCAACACATGGTTGAGTGAATTCACAGGTTTTATGTTTGCAATAATGGTTGGTTGTTTTCAAAGTGTTCACCAAAGTTGTCATCAAAATCAGTTGAAGTTTGGAGGCATGTTATCCAAAGCATACGTTTAGTGGGATGTTGCCCAAAACACAGTTTATGATTCGTAGGAAAACGATATCCTATTAGTATTCGTAGGAATGTAAGTATCCTAATAGTTGTTCGTAGGCATAACAGTATCCTAATAGTTGTTCGTAGGAATGTCAATATCCTAATAGTTGTTCGTAGGCATAACAGTATCCTAATAGTTGTTTGTAGGAATATCAGTATCCTATTAGTCATTCGTAGGAATGTCAGTATCCTATAAGTCATTCGTAGGAATGTCAGTATCCTATAAGTTACTCGGTGGATCCATGTAGGGGTGTTCATCGGTTCGGTTTTCGGTTTCCTCGGTTTATTCGGTTCGGGTTGTTCGGTTTTGAAATTTTTTTGGGCAAAACCGAAAACCGAACCGAACACCGAATTCAAACCGAAAACCGAAAACTGAAAACCGAATTCGAATTCGGTTCGGTTTCGGTTAAAACCGAAAAAACCGAATTCCAACAAAAACCCGAAAAACTTAAAAAAAAAAACTGAAAACCGTACAAAAAAACCGAAAACCGAACATAAAAACCGAAAAACTAACAAAAAAAAACCGAAAACCGAACCGAAAAAACCGAAAACCGAACCGAAAAAACCGAAAAAACCGAAAAACCGAACCGAAAAACCGAAAAAATAATATTATTTTTTTGAATTCGGTTTTGAATTCGGTTTTCGGTTAAACCGAATTCAAAATTTTTAAAACCGAAAACCGAACCGAAAACCGAATTCAAATTCGGTTTTCGGTTTTATCGATCCAAAAACCGTTTTCAAAATTCGGTTCGGTTTTTTTTCGGTTTTTATTCGGTTCGGTTTTCGGGTTAAACGGTTTCAAACCAAATATTGAACACCCCTAGATCCATGTCAGTAGGATCCAGTGCCCATGTCAGTAGGGACTTTTCAACAGTTTAATAACAGTAGTGGATCCATGTCAGTAGGATCCAGTGCCCATGTCAGTAGGGACTTTTCAACAGTTTAATAACAATAGTGGATCCATGTCAGTAGGATCCAGTGCCCATGTCAGTAGGGACTTTTCAACAGTTTAATAACAATAGTGGATCCATGTCAGTAGGATCCAGTGCCCATGTCAGTAGGGACTTTTCAACAGTAGGGAGTGTCAGTGTCCCTTGATCCATGTCAGTAGGATCTTGTGCCCATGTCAGTAGGGACTTTTGTTCAACAAGTATAGTGGATCCATGTCAGTAGGATCCGGTCCATGTCAGAAGGACCCATCAGTTACCCAATCAGTTTGGTAAAGCGTTGCTGGTCGTTCTCCAGCATTTCCAAAACAAGTTTAGTACGTTTACAGTTTTGTAGTGTGAAAACGTTGTTTCGTAAACATCGGTTTGTGTAACAGTTTAACAGTTCAGTGTACTCTAATCGTTCAAGTAAAACGTGTGTACAATCATGTTTGTAAAAGCGTTTGACTATGTTTTCCACCCCTGTTCAAAAGCAGTTAAAAAAGTGAAAGTAGGGGCTGTGAACTCACATGTTGAGTTAAGTAAAGTGCGAGTGCTAGCAAAGCCTAAAGCCCAAGTATAGTCCGAAATCTCCTAACGCCCTAAACGTATGAGATTTAATAAGTATATGGATGTCTAAGTTTGACCATCCAAGCTAGTGTTCACGCAACTAGATTATGTCCAAAGTGTTAGTAATTAGTACTTTTATTATTGAAATTAAGTTTTTATATCATTTTTAAACTTTAATGTCAAAGTATTATCTTTTGGGTAACCATTCTAAGTAAATTTTAAAGTGCTGGAAAAATGTTGACTAAAGTTGACCGCGAGTTGAGATTTCTCGCGAGTCGAGTTGAGATTTCTTGCGAGTCGAGTTGAGATTTCTCGCGAGTCGAGTTGATATTGCGAGTCGAGTTGAGATTTCTCGCGAGTCGAGTTGAGATTTCTCGCGATTCGAGTTGAGATTGTCCTGCGAGTTGAGATTGAATCTCAACTCGCGAAACTCGCTGTTCGCGATTTTTATGCAAATTTCGACTTTTAAAGCGTTTTTAATGATGTTTTTGGACATAATAAGTTAATATAACACTAAAACATGATGTATTAAGTATTATAAACATGAAATATCAAAAGAAATGGCGAAATCTAAGAGTTTACGAAAAGTGTTGGAAACTTACGCGTGTCGGTTTTGAAATCCGAAAAGATAGGAGTGTGGAGCTTGACTTCGTGATCGTTTTTCTCTAAATGAGTTCGATGATTTATTGCGTTTTTGTGGTAGTAATTTGGGGGTTTTGTGTGTAGTTCTTAGAGAGAGATAGAAAGTTTAGAGAGAGGGAGGAGAGAAGTGTGAAAAAGATGAAATGAAAATGAAAGGAAGTGAGGTGGAGGTGGAGGTGGTGGTGTGTGGGCCGGTTTTGGTCTCCAAAAGGGGAGGTGTTGCGCCGTCAGAGTGCTGACTCAGCCGCGGTCGTTTTCCAAGGGGGTTGGCACGGCGGTCCTGCAGGCAACGACGCAACGACGTGTGAACGTGTTAGGTTTTAAATTTATATGAGCTGGGGCTCAAACTATAAGTACTACCTACTTTTGGGGAGTAAGCAGTAAGTATAACTCGAGTGTCGTTCTTAAAATCGAAGCGAATGGAACTTAAAGGGACTTACCGTAAATGAGCTTTCTGATAGGATGAGTTTATAAAAGTAGGTAGGTTTTGGTTGGTTATCTAAGCTAATACTAAATAAAACAAGTAAATTAAAAAGAGAGTAGGCAACAGGTAGAGCGTGATTGCTGAAACTTCGATCATTAGAGTTTCTGGATGATATTCATTAGACAGATGATTGGAGACTACCTTGGGCAAATCATCAAACGGACAGTCGGTGTAAACACTAGGACCCTACGTTTTAGTCTAAAAGCCTAAAAGCATATGTCACTAAATCCTAGGTTATCCTGATGCTGATCAGAAACAGGTTGTTCAAACCCCCCTCACTTGCCTTTTAAGACTAAGCGACCTCTACGGATGATATATCCTGGGTGTAGGCATAAGGTAACAAACTGCAATTTTCTATCTGACCTTTCTTAACACCTAAATCTATATGAGTTTATCTAGGTAAGTACTAATTGTATGCTGTATACGTTGAGCTATCGGTTATGTTGAGTTAAGCGGTTTAAGCATCTTGTATTACAGCCGAATACTTGCTTTCTTTTCAGAACTCATTTATTACTGGTTTAAGCATAATTAACTCCGTCATGAATTAGACCCTCCTTTGCTATCAGGCGTTCATCCCTAGGAATACTCACGGTGTACAGTGTAATTGGCATATCCACAGTGTTCCGGACTCAAGGTATACTCATGGTGTACAGTGCATTTGGCATATCCACAGTGTTCCAGACTCAAGGCATACTAACGGTGTACAGTACATTAAAGTAGTTCCACAGCTGTATGTTAACCTTGGTGTACTAACGGTATACGATGCAGCGAGCATTTCCACAGCTGTATTTGAACCTTGGTGTACTAACGGTGTACGGTGCAGCGAGCGTTTCCACAGCTTTATTGTTCCTAGACCCATATTCTAAAAGGGTGACTTCTAGGTATTCCATGATGAAATAAACCTACGGCAGTTCCTTAGCTTTTCCCACGTATTTAAACGTTATACGAAGTACTGTGCCGTTTTACGGAATATTCATAGCTTCATACTGTAATATGAGATAACTATATCTACGTAGTATTAGGGTTGATCAGATCCTATCCTAAGGCAATAGTCACGTGAAAGACTGGAAAGGGTGGACACTGAATTAAGTCTATATTCATGTAAAACTCAACCAGATACACAGCAAAACAATCACCAATCATAATACTGGGGACATTATTCCACAACGGATTGTGCCCACGACTTTCATAGCTTCCACGTTCCGTACTACACACATTCGTGATGATTCCGGCGCTATACAAATGAAAGCCATATAACGTTACTTCCGTTATTTCATAATGTTTATCCCACTGAATTAAATATCATCCATAATCCTAATATCTACATTTCAACAATCACAGTATTAAACTACGTAAATAGCATAGCAATATTCGCAACACAAACAAAGATATCATGCAAACAAAACATAATAACCGTAAGTAAAGGAATAAGTAATAACCAGTATTTAAGCAACGTAACACTGAGTAGTACAAGCTAGAATCTTGAAAACTTCAATACAATAAAATTCCCAAGCTACAGCTATCTTCCCCACTCGAACCGTGCCTACATCTCTCTAGTTCTCTAGAGAGAGAAACTAGAGAGAGAAGCTAACCTAATCTAATTCTCCTCTAACTCCTAAGAGTAGTGCTAGAGAGAGAATGTGTGTGAGAGAGAAAGTGAGAGAATTCTATGAAGAATGGTGTGTGAAATGAGGTGAATGAGCTCTCTATTTATAGGAAAGCCATGGATCCAAGAGTACAAGCACACAAGCACACGTACAAGCAAACGAAGCAAGACGGAGGCCGTGTGTGACCAAACCAAGCCGTGTACGGCCCTATACAGGCCGTGTGCGGCCCTGTACAGGCCGTGTGCGGCCCTGTACAGGCCGTGTGCGGCCCTGTACAGGCCGTGTACGGCCCTGTACAGGCCGTGTACGGCCCTGTACAGGCCGTGTACGGCCCTGGGGTGGCCGTGTGCTAGGCCGTGTGATTTTTCTGACTTTTCTCGCATCTTCGGAAGGCCGTATCTTCTTCGTTTCGCATCCGTTTGACTTGATTCTTTCGCCTACGGCTTCGTAATTCCGTTACGCTTCTAATGATGCCAATTTGGTAGAAATTGGATGTGTGGGGCCCGGGCGTGTTCAGAATACGTTTTGTAGCTTTCGGCTGCGCTGTAACTTGCATAACTTTCTCGTCCTTGATCCGTTCTGAGCAATCCTTATATCCACGTTCTCGTAATCTTCATAGCTATAAAATAAGACTATTATGAGGCTCTGGTATGAAGTTTACAGTAGATTTAGGGTTAGGCTCAGAATAGTGCCTATTTAGGTCAGTTTTCTGCCCTTTTTGCTTGATTTTCAAAAGACCGACAAGTTTATACCTTTCTAACAAAAGTTATTGAATAATGATGATTTTAAGACGTATTTGTTAGAAAAGAGCTAAATATGGGACAATTAATGCATGTAAAAACGTGACTTTTTGCGTTACATCAAATATCCCACACTTAAGCTTTTGCTTGTCCTCAAGCAAACCTCATTTGGAAAATAGTTTTTTGAAAAATTATTTTGGATGCTTAGAGTATCTTCCGCAGAAAGTCACTTTCTTCAAAGTAGATAAATCTTTTCGGAAAATAAGCATCAACAAAAATTAACTATACTTAAACATAAAATTGATCAACCCTTGTTGGCATACTTTGCAACTCTCGAGACGTAGATGTACATGACTGGGCGATTCTCACAAGTGGATCACTCAATTCGCTCAAAGTGTATCGGGTTACCTATAATCTATAGAAATGAAATCGCTCATTGCCAGTCATGCAGTGCTTATCATCATAGGCTTGGTCGAGAATCGAATCTCCACCACTCCTTTGAGAACGGTGCTAATTATCCCAAGGCATTTTAGTGGGTTGTGTGAGTAAGGGTAAAGTAGGTAAGGATAGGGGTAGTTTGGTCAATGGTTTTAGGGTTTTTGAACTTCAGACTCGGAGCTTTCAAAGATCAAAGCAAGTTTCACTTGAGATAACTTCTAGAGTAGACTCATCTCCTAGAGGAATAATCTCTTCTCTTGATGTTTCTTTTGAGTTCTGATTGATTTTTCTTCTTTTGGAGAGTAGTCTTCTTTTTCTAGGAGTTCTCCAAGGTCTTCTTTTCTTTTCTTTTTCTTTTTCTTTGCTTTTTTTTTTTTTTTATGACCTTGGAGATCCTTCGTATAGTGAGACATCTTTGACTTCTCTTTTGACAAGTACCAATTTTTCGTACTGTCTTTAGCGGATGATATCTTCGTGATGAGTAATCTTCGCTTTTGTACCGTATCTTCACTTTGGATTTCTTTCTTTAAACTCTTGATAGGTACGGAGAGATGTTTGAAGATGAGACACCAATAGAAAGATACCTCAAGCAGCCCTCACTTATGATCTATGAAGTTTCACGAGCTGGAATGGTGTTTGGTGGGAAAGTGTTTGTGTTGTGGGGAAGTGTTTTAGGGTTTAGAGAAATGAAATGGCTAAGGCGCAAAGGGTTTTCTAATTGGATCATCAACAATCTTAGAAAGAAAGTTGGAAGGGTTGGCTTGAAAAGATATGAAAGAAATGGGTTAATCCTAATAAATGCCAAGATCCTCTAATTGCACCTATACCGCGTACGGCACCCATTGGTATGGTCTCGAAACGCATTCAGGAGCAAGTTCTAATTCAAAGACACATGCATCGGCGCACACTCAGAAATGAAAGTGAAGCATTAAAAGTGAATGCTTATTAAAGGCTCAAGTACCTCACAATCAAAGGGTCATATGCACCAAGTCATGCGATGCCTAGAGGATTTCCCAGTTTTAGTTTAAGATACGTTCTTATCTTTGCCTTATCTTACTTTCCAAAGCAATTTATTTATTTTGACAGAAGGTTTATCTCTTTAAAAGAATATTCTAAGACTAAAATCTTTTGAAAATATTCGAAATCAACCGAATGGATGTCGAACATCGTCGAGGTTGGGTTTTCGAATGTTTTGGTGATTAAAAATCTCAACCTTTTGGGTTGGTTTTGCGAAAATTTTTTGAAAAAGTTTGAATGAAAACGGAGGTATTACTTTGGACAGGCAAATATAAACTTGCGGTATATATATACCGTGTATCCCACACTTAAAACAACATTGTCCTCAATGTTCATTGCTAAGACGTAGGATTTTCTTCGGAAAAAATCCCACACTTAGGTTTTGAAATAGTGGAACAATTTTAAGTGTTTTGAAAAATTTGGTGGGATGGAATCCCACACTTAGAATTTAGGCATATTTGGATATGTGGTAATGGTGAAAATCATGACAAAAAGAAAGGAACTTCCCTACGATAGAGACGGGGAGATGGTTTTAAGAAAGAAGCGGCGGTCTGCAGGTGATTGAAATTCCTTGGTTGAATCCATGCAGAAAGCGGTTTCTTCGTGAATGATCGGCATCTCCTTTCCTCAGTTCTCATTTGCACAAACACAATTCACTTATTCTAACTAAAAAGAAAAACAGAAATAAAACATAATAAGTAAACTAAATAACTGATAACTAAATACTAAAAGATAAAGAAACTAAACAGACTGTGTCTGATAGTTCATGTTCCAAAAATATAACAAAGTAAAGTTCCACAACCACACAACAAGTCAAAAGTATGGAATAGAGGAAATAGTAAGTATGTAGATATGGGTGCACAGATCTAGGGTGCTGGAGAACCCTGATCAGAGTCCTGAACAGAAGGCTGAACCGGTGGAGGAACTGAGGAAGGTCCGGCAACTGACTGCTGACCACTGGAGACTCTCTGCTCCTCTGACCTCACCTGCCTATACTGCATCAATACATCTCTAAGGGAGCAAGCAGGTAACTTCATCGGATCATCTAATGCCAACTGTCTGAAATCCTCAAAAGTCATCCCCTCACGCTCCATCTTGGATCTGTAGATGTGCCTAAGTATCTCCTCTGTAGGAAGCTGATCAGAAGGTATAGGGTCTAATGCCAACAATCCCTGAAACTCCGATAAGGTGAATGGGTCAGTGCCCAAATGAACAACATCTGGTCGGTAGGAACCAACAGCCTCTCCTCCAAGCGGACTGCTGAGAAGAACGGGCTCTACGGGCTGACATAGTAGGATGTGGGAATGCAGCATCAACCGATAAACAGTGCTCGACTGACTGTGCGGGTGGAATGGTAGTGGTAGGTGGTATGTGGGTAGTGTATGGTGGTATGGTAGTAGGTGGTGGAATGGTAGTAGATGGTGGAATGGTAGTGGATGGTGGAATGGTAGTGAATGGTGGAACTGGTGGTAGTGGCACACACTCGTACAGGAGCGGCTCGGGAGCTGGAATACCTAAAGCCCTAGCTATAAGTGCCTGATGCACGTTGTTGGCAGCCAACGCGTGCAATATGAAGTACTGAGTCAAGGGAGTGACTGGATCTGTATGTCGTATCTGAGCTCGGGGACCTGATGTCCCAACTCCAGCATCCCTGACTGGTGTCCTAGTACTCCTAGGCACAGCCGGTACTCTATCCACTCTATCAACAACCGGAGTCTCAACATCCTTCTCTCTGACCCTCTTCCTGGTCATGAAACATCCAGGGATAAGCTCATCAGTGTCCTTCCAGTAACACTGTCTCTCAGAACCCTCAGTGATCAAATGGATCTGCTTGCAGTAGTCCAAGTCACATGGTAATGAAGTGGAAGACACTCTATACTCGGCCTCATGACTCTTTTTCCAGAGTCGCATCCCTCTCAACAATCTGGTGATGAAAGCTCCCATAAAAACATGCTTCGTCAGGTCCAAGTTCTTCTCCTTCGTCATCCTCTCAGCAATAATGCAAGCCACATTAATATTCTGGCGGCTCATGATAGCATCAATGATATATAGCTCATCCCCATTTATCGGCCCGGTTTCCTTCTTTCCCATAATAGATGTAACAATCAGCTTGTGTAGGAGACGTAGCTGAGGTAGAATCAAGGCCGAGGACTTGGCACCACAAGTATAATGTGTGCCCGCCAGCTCACTCCAAATGACTCTATGGCTCCTCTCGGGAAGATGAGGAATCGTCTGATGACTATGTAAGAACCAATCTGAGCTAATCTGATCCGCTGAATACAATCCCAAATGTCTAGCTAAGCTCGAAATAGAGACACTCTGGCTCTTCCCTCGGTATCTAAATGCTATTTTCTTGTCATCTCCAATCCCTAACTCTGGGTTAAGCTCAAATGTCATCAGAAACTCAGTGACAACCTCGGGGTATATGGGCTCACGAATGCTAAAAAGCTGAATCCAAGAGTCGAACTTATGTCCCTGAACCTCGTATCCTATCAAATTCCTCAACCTGTCCTCAATTCCAAGTTTCCCCATGTCTTCCCAAACTATGTACCGATTACTTCCAAATGCCCTCTTTAGCCATTTCCGAATCAAAGTCTTTTCTTGTGTAGTCTTGGCCAAATAAGCAAGAGTAAGTGGAATCGGGTCCATCTGTTTAAGAAAAACAAGGAAACAAATCATATAACAATAATTGGACAATATAATATTTATTCCAAATTTTCGGAAAAAATTCGAAATGTAGGCTTTAGATTTTGCAATTATCCCATTATTATTTTTATGAATACCCTAAAAACCGCAATCATCAATCCGCAATTTATCCAAATAAACAAAACCGTAGCTTTCCTATTTTTCTAAGATTACTTAAAGATGAATATTTCTAAACATGCTAAGTAATCAAATAATCAAGCAAGCATCATGATCATAAATCATATAATTACCTTACTATGATTAAAACAAGCAAGCAAAGCAATTTTATTTATCATCCATCATTTTGGTTAAGTATAAGACTTTAATCGGAGGATGATTAATTTGAAATCTCACTAACTTTATTAATTAAAGTAGTGCTATTCCAAATATATTTAATTGCATTTTCATGAAGCAAATTACACAAAGTTTAAATAAATACCATTTAAAAGATAATGATTTTAATTAAAGTAATGGTTTTTAAATAGTTTTGCATAAAAGCCTTACTTTAATTCATAAGCATGCAATTAAATTAATCCTCTAATCCTTAACAATCAATTACTTATGTAAACTAATCATTTTAAGCGCAATTAATCACCGAAAAGTCAATCATAAGCAAATAATCATTCAAGAAAGTCAAAATAGCTAAAACCCTAACATAAAGTCAACTTCCAAAATCAAAACATCAAATCTAGCCATGGAAACCTCAAATTACTTCCGCAAACATGTTAGCAATCAAGCATATAGCACTTTGCAAGCAAAAAGCATGGAACTTGATGATCAAAACTCAAGATCTAAGCATAAACCCTAACTTTATAAAAATATTCAAAATGATGATTTTAGGTTAGAATCATACCTCAACCTTGATGTAAAGATGTTCTAGATGCAAAAGAGATGAAGATATGGAAGATTTGAAGCTTGATTTGAAGAAAAATGATGGAAAAATGGAGAAATGGAGATGGTGATGGTGGGTGACGGTTTGGAGAAGAAAAGAGGAAGAAGAAGTTGCTTTTTTACTTTTTGTAAAAAGTGGTGGAAGCTTCCTTTGCTTTATGTATTTTTAAATTGCATTTTTAATATGCAATTTTAACTTAAATGCGAACGAAACGAAACGTATACTTGGGTTTTTAAAGTTAAAATATTTTTTATGAAAATCAACCAAAATACGCACGAAACTTTCGTATTTAAATTCGTATATTAAAAACGTAACATTAATTCGGGTGCGAAAACGTTTCCGTTTTTAAATACGTTTTATTAAATCTTTTTGTGTTCTTTAAAATTCAAAAACAATCCAAATAAAATTTTCCAAAATTCAAATTAAAACTTTGTCAAATTTCTGAAACGTTTGGACCGTTTGCGAAAATTCGTTTAAAAACTTACACGTTTAAACTTTAAAGAACGTTTTTCTTTGTTTTTATAAAAGTAAATTAAAAGAAAATCTAATTAAAATTATTTTTGTCCTAATTAACGAAATATTCAAATTTATTTACATCAGACCATCACCATTTATCTGTTAGTGCTTGTGACAGCACTTTCAGATAATCCTGAAGCATGCGAGAAAGTGTGGCGAAGAACGAACGTACCTTGAAGCGCTTTAATGATACTATGAATTAGGTCAGCGGGATTTATATAATAACGCTCAAATTCTCGCAAGAATTCTTTTTCTTCTTGACCTAATGCTAGTAACGCATCACTGAATTGGTTAAATGCTCGTCTTACCTTCCTCGGATTCGAAATACCGTCCCTGAATCCTGTGTCTATAAAGCATAGATCAAAGAGCAATTCTCCGATAACATGCTGAAATTCCTTTTCTTCTTCTGAATCAGGGTTTCCAGTAGTAGAGTGAACTACTTGTGAAATCTCTCTGATGTAAATCCTTTGTTGCTCAGTAAAAGGGAATTTAGATGTTAGTAACAACTGAGTAAGCTTAACATGGATTTCTTTTCTCTTTTGGAAGAAAGCAGAATCCATGGCTTCCTCAGTAGAATCAGGGAAAATTGATCTCAGTTCATTAATCAGATAAGTGGCAGGATCAACAAAGAACAGTTTAACGCATGGAATCAAAGTATAAGTGATAGGGGCTCTTTCAATCCAAAATTCGAGCTCGTCAATCAGGGCAGCAACATAACGATTAATCTTAATCTGTGAAACAGATGGATACTCGGTGCTAGCTATTAGATCCATTAGTAGGTCTAACTCTGATTTCAGTGATAACTCGTCTTTTTTATTGTAATTAGCACGTAGACATTTTATTATCCTATCAATCACTACAAAGGTCTTCCTCTGCTCAGTTGAAAAGGGGAAATCTGATATCTTAAGGTTTCTAAGAAAATCAGCACAGATATCTATTCTCCTACTGGGCTTGTGAAAGTTTCCTAAGTGGTGTTCATTACTTGATTCTGATGGGTTATTAGTTGATTCAGTGTTGGGTAAGGTTGGTGTTTCTAGTTCAGGATCCTCCAGACACTGGAGACGCTCATCCACTTCTACACTTTGGAAAAGAGTAGTGGGGTAGGCTCGCAATATATTTGGAAGATCATACCTGAAGTATTCATCTAAGCAATGAAGTCGCTCATTTAAATCCATCCAAGGCATTGGTGGATAGAAGAAAACTTCAATACCGAAAGGAACGTCTTCTGGTAGGGTGACAGGTCTAAGGTAATGTGGATACTTAGATAAGATTGATAAAATCTCAGGGTCAAGTGTGGGTTGACCACTTAATTCAACAGTGACAGAAGGTGGAATCTTCTGCTGAGATATATCAAAACCTAGGTCTAAGGATGAATATTTGTCAATCTCAACTTCCTGGTTAACACAGACCTCTTTGTGGGAAGACACAAAGAATTCCGCATCGTCCATGATCGTTATCTCATCCATGGGATAAATAAGATTGGAAGGAGAATTAGGGTTTTCTAGAGTTTTCTAATTTTTTTTTTTTTTTTTTTGTATTTTCTAAATAACTAAATTAACTAACTACTAAAGCAAATAACTTCCTAAAGTAATGAAAATCTTAAGGAAGGGTCTCCTAAAAGTCAACTATCTACGGTAATCTTAAAGTTCACTACGCTCAACCGATCCCCGGCAACGGCGCCAAAAACCTGTTGCGCCATCAGAGTGCTGACTCAGCCGCGGTCGTTTTCCAAGGGGGTTGGCACGGCGGTCCTGCAGGCAACGACGCAACGACGTGTGAACGTGTTAGGTTTTAAATTTATATGAGCTGGGGCTCAAACTATAAGTACTACCTACTTTTGGGGAGTAAGCAGTAAGTATAACTCGAGTGTCGTTCTTAAAATCGAAGCGAATGGAACTTAAAGGGACTTACCGTAAATGAGCTTTCTGATAGGATGAGTTTATAAAAGTAGGTAGGTTTTGGTTGGTTATCTAAGCTAATACTAAATAAAACAAGTAAATTAAAAAGAGAGTAGGCAACAGGTAGAGCGTGATTGCTGAAACTTCGATCATTAGAGTTTCTGGATGATATTCATTAGACAGATGATTGGAGACTACCTTGGGCAAATCATCAAACGGACAGTCGGTGTAAACACTAGGACCCTACGTTTTAGTCTAAAAGCCTAAAAGCATATGTCACTAAATCCTAGGTTATCCTGATGCTGATCAGAAACAGGTTGTTCAAACCCCCCTCACTTGCCTTTTAAGACTAAGCGACCTCTACGGATGATATATCCTGGGTGTAGGCATAAGGTAACAAACTGCAATTTTCTATCTGACCTTTCTTAACACCTAAATCTATCTGAGTTTATCTAGGTAAGTACTAATTGTATGCTGTATACGTTGAGCTATCGGTTATGTTGAGTTAAGCGGTTTAAGCATCTTGTATTACAGCCGAATACTTGCTTTCTTTTCAGAACTCATTTATTACTGGTTTAAGCATAATTAACTCCGTCATGAATTAGACCCTCCTTTGCTATCAGGCGTTCATCCCTAGGAATACTCACGGTGTACAGTGTAATTGGCATATCCACAGTGTTCCGGACTCAAGGTATACTCATGGTGTACAGTGCATTTGGCATATCCACAGTGTTCCAGACTCAAGGCATACTAACGGTGTACAGTACATTAAAGTAGTTCCACAGCTGTATGTTAACCTTGGTGTACTAACGGTATACGATGCAGCGAGCATTTCCACAGCTGTATTTGAACCTTGGTGTACTAACGGTGTACGGTGCAGCGAGCGTTTCCACAGCTTTATTGTTCCTAGACCCATATTCTAAAAGGGTGACTTCTAGGTATTCCATGATGAAATAAACCTACGGCAGTTCCTTAGCTTTTCCCACGTATTTAAACGTTATACGAAGTACTGTGCCGTTTTACGGAATATTCATAGCTTCATACTGTAATATGAGATAACTATATCTACGTAGTATTAGGGTTGATCAGATCCTATCCTAAGGCAATAGTCACGTGAAAGACTGGAAAGGGTGGACACTGAATTAAGTCTATATTCATGTAAAACTCAACCAGATACACAGCAAAACAATCACCAATCATAATACTGGGGACATTATTCCACAACGGATTGTGCCCACGACTTTCATAGCTTCCACGTTCCGTACTACACACATTCGTGATGATTCCGGCGCTATACAAATGAAAGCCATATAACGTTACTTCCGTTATTTCATAATGTTTACCCCACTGAATTAAATATCATCCATAATCCTAATATCTACATTTCAACAATCACAGTATTAAACTACGTAAATAGCATAGCAATATTCGCAACACAAACAAAGATATCATGCAAACAAAACATAATAACCGTAAGTAAAGGAATAAGTAATAACCAGTATTTAAGCAACGTAACACTGAGTAGTACAAGCTAGAATCTTGAAAACTTCAATACAATAAAATTCCCAAGCTACAGCTATCTTCCCCACTCGAACCGTGCCTACATCTCTCTAGTTCTCTAGAGAGAGAAACTAGAGAGAGAAGCTAACCTAATCTAATTCTCCTCTAACTCCTAAGAGTAGTGCTAGAGAGAGAATGTGTGTGAGAGAGAAAGTGAGAGAATTCTATGAAGAATGGTGTGTGAAATGAGGTGAATGAGCTCTCTATTTATAGGAAAGCCATGGATCCAAGAGTACAAGCACACAAGCACACGTACAAGCAAACGAAGCAAGACGGAGGCCGTGTGTGACCAAACCAAGCCGTGTACGGCCCTATACAGGCCGTGTACGGCTCTGTACAGGCCGTGTACGGCCCTGTATAGGCCGTGTACGGCCCTGGGGTGGCCGTGTGCTAGGCCGTGTGATTTTTCTAACTTTTCTCGCATCTTCGGAATGCCGTATCTTCTTCGTTTCGCATCCGTTTGACTTGATTCTTTCGCCTACGGCTTCGTAATTCCGTTACGCTTCTAATGATGCCAATTTGGTAGAAATTGGATGTGTGGGGCCCGAGCATGTTCAGAATACGTTTTGTAGCTTTCGGCTGCGCTGTAACTTGCATAACTTTCTCGTCCTTGATCCGTTCTGAGCAATCCTTATATCCACATTCTCGTAATATTCATAGCTATAAAATAAGACTATTATGAGGCTCTGGTATGAAGTTTACAGTAGATTTAGGGTTAGGCTCAGAATAGTGCCTATTTAGGTAAGTTTTCTGCCCTTTTTGCTTGATATTCAAAAGACCGACAAGTTTATACATTTCTAACAAAAGTTATTGAATAATGATGATTTTAAGACGTATTTGTTAGAAAAGAGCTAAATATGGGACAATTAATGCATGTAAAAACGTGACTTTTTGCGTTACATCAGGAGGGAGTTTTCGTTCCAAGTTTGTGATATTTAGTCCGTGTTCGTTTACCCGATCGTTAATTGTTTAAATATTTTAAATGGTAAATTTTTAATTATGGATTCGATTATATTTTTAAATTGAAATACTTTTGTAAAACTAATTTAATCGAGTTACAAGATTTTAAACTTCATTTTGTTTCAGTTGTATGTAATAAATGTTATTTGTTACGAAATACTTGTAAATATTATCGACATAATATTTAACAAATGTCAATGTTATTTAAAAATTTTGTTTTATTAACTAATTTTGTTCACCAATAGTCGTATATTTTTGTCGCTTTTGTTTCAAATTGTTTAGTGCGTAATTACAACTAATTACGAGACGTTATAATACTACGCGTATTAACTAGTTGGCTTTGCTAGACTTACCTCTAAAATGTGTTGTGAATACACTCAAGTAGGGAATTAGCCTAATAATCATGCAAATTACGTTTATAATTTAGTCAAAAATGCAGGGTGTTACAACAAGTATTAAGTAATATGGAATTATTATTTAATACACTCATTATTTATTATATATTATTTTGATAATATATAAAGTATTTCGTATCGTACAAATCAAAACATTCATGACAAAACTTATAGATAATGTATTATTATTGAAAATAATAATTATTATTTACTTGGATAAAAATAAAACATATTTCGTTTTACTCAAATCGTACTTAACGCGACGAAACCATCCGAACCGTATCCGTCAACCAAACTTAAAAACAAAGATATATTTTTATATCTCTAAAATAGTATTTTTATAAAACACTTTGACTCAAAGATAGTTCGAAAATGCAAGTATTAATTTTTAGAATTAAAAGTACTTCATTTTTATACGATCGGGTACACGAACACGGGGTTTAATACTACCCCTTATGTATTATTGAACTGGACAAGATCCACAAATTGTGGATCTTGCCCGTGAGCTCACTGCACCCAAAACCCCCTCCTTCCTTCTCATTTTCATTTCTTGTTCTATCCATCTCTTCTCCCTCTGCTCTCTATTGACACACCCAAAAACAACCACCTTCATCACTTTCAAAATCATCACCATAATTGAAGGAGGAAGCGAGCAACAAGTGGTTTATCATCATCACCTTCATCGTTCATCATCATCATCTCCATTTTCGGATTCCAAAATTTCATACGTAAGAACACTTACTAATTTCCTTTAAATTTTCGTGTTTAAAACATATATATTATCATGCTTTTACGTTCCAACAACTGACTATATCCGAAAACTAGGATTATACATGTTTTTGTGGATTATTTCACGAACAGACCTGGAACAACCTGAAACGACTTCATAGCCGATCGGCTATGCGAAACCAGCCGATCGGGTATCGGCATCCAGCCGATCGGGTATCGGCATCCAGCCGATCGGGTATCGGCATCCAGCCGATCGGGTAACGGCACCTAGCCGATCGGCTATATATGTATACTCACCCAATCGCGTACCAGAACCTCACCCGTTCACGTGTTAACTTCGAATAGCACGTTTTCTACTAAGTATCGGAATTAAGATTTTGCCACTTAATTTTACTCCGAATTCAAATTGCGAATGCGTTTTTACTAAAGCAATATAGTAGAAATAAAAATTTTTCCATGCTGACCTGGCAGCTCGACCCCAGCCAGGGGCTCTGCCCCTTGGACCCCGCTACCAGGGGCGCTGCCCCCGGACCCCCGTCATTCAAATTCTTGAAAATACATTTTTGCACACTAAGTATTGAACTGGTGTAACATCAATACTTATATACGATACAACATTGAACATACTTTACAAGTGTAACATGACAACATAATAATAATAATAATACGTCAAGATTATTATTACAACCGTCACCAACGGGCCGTATATGTTTTCAAAACACAAACAAACAACTAAACATTTGGACATAACTAGTTGAGTGGACAACTAGCATAGATGGTCTGTTGAGACATCTAATCATTATTATAACCTTGCGCGTATCGGACGCCCAACAGGTTACAGTTGTTTGGACGACCTCATTTCTTGTGCAACATATAGCAACTCACTAGACTCAGGTGAGTCTCATAGCCCCTATTTTACCGTTTTTACACTAGGGGTGAGAATACATGCTGTTTTGTTTTACATGTGAACGCAAGTATCAAATATCGCTATATTCTGCATGAGTTTATTCATCTAATCATTTAAGTCCTCCAAGCATAGTTTGGTAATACAATGTAGCATGAATGTTAGTGTATGGTACCATATGGGATTGACACTCCTCGTCCGGGTCAGCTCGCACTGACTGGTCAAACAGACGCATTATCATTTGTTCATACGAGTGTAGATTAGGCACTCGCAGAGAGGCACCCTCGCTCAGGCACTTGATTGTGATCCTGACACCTCAGTTAAGCTCAGACTATGTGCTCATGGCAGTTATATACATCATTTATCATTTACATTATTTGATTGATTTCAAATCATTATATTAAATCTTGCGGTTCATTCATTATATCTCATCATTAAACCTGTGAGCTCACCAGCTTTTAACTGACCATTTTAGCATGTATTCTCAGGATCGCAGCAGCACTAGGTCTGCTCACTCAAGATGCCCATTAGCTCGAGTCGCATACAGACATCAGGAGATTCCCTTACATTTCTATATTTTGTATAATTAGATATACCCTAGAATCTCTATCACTTGGCTTACGAGCTTTTGTAAACTATTATAACAGTGTAAGACTTTTATAATATCCATGTATTTGTAAACGACGCATATAGAGTCGTTCGTTATATATTTTATGTGCTTTGTTTATTGATTAGTAGCACCCCAATGTATGCTTCCGCTCAACAGTAAATTTGGGGGTGCTACAAAATGCCATATCTTGTGACGGTGAGGATTTATTCTTTCCATAATCTAACGGTGCATATTGAAAGTCAACCAATAAAATTTGAGTCAACTCCTCTGAAACCATATATTTGGACAATTGGATTTTTTTTTAGTTCAGTATTTTGATCTAGATATCTATTTCGCTCCCGGTCCTTCATCTCGTGAAATGAATAAAAGACCCTTCAAATTTTAAGACTTTCCTACCCTTTAAGGGACTAGGAGCGAAATGAACCGGATCAAGAGTTATTGAACCTGCACAAACCGAGACCCAATAATCGAGAGTGAAACAGATAACATACCGAGACAAAGTGAAATGAAATGAACTGGATCGGAACTAAACGTGAAAAAACCTAATCCAAGAATCGAGAGTGAAACAGATAACATAGGAATGTAATTTACTCCATATATTATTTCGGTGGTTTCTTTTAATTTAATGCTAAAAATCTGCAAAAGCATCCCATTATTCTATTATTTTATTAAAAAATAAGAAAAAGTTCATGGATAAAAAAATATTCCAATGCTCCATGCCCAAAAAACTTAAACAAAAAATATCACTACAAAATCTTTTCCAGCTCATTGTTTTCTTTTGAGAATTTATATGTTCATCATTCATCAAAACCTTTTATTTTGTCATTTTCATCCCATTTCCTTAAAACAAATATTACAAAAATGGCAGAGTGGTCTCAACTTCCTCGAGAGCTTCTTGATCTAATATCAAAACATCTCAATTCCGAAACCGATCTTCTCCGATTCCGTTCCGTTTGCACTTCATGGCGTTCCTCCGTTCAGTCTTTCACCTCCCGTTTTCCGATCCTTCCTAACGCCGGTATCTCCGATACCACCTGGGGTTTCTATCTTTCCAAACGCACCATTTTCCGAATCGGGTTACCCGAACCCGAATTGAATACCATCCCATGGCTAATCAAGGTTGAAAGAGACAACCCACAAAAAACCCATTTAATGAATCCGTTAACCGGATCCGAATTCATTCCCCTGTTACCCAATTTCCCTAGATCCCTTAATTTGTTGAATTTTAGGGTTCAAGAATTAGGGCAAGAATATGCTTTACAATATATTAGTTATAGACCTAATGCTAATTCAATTGGGGATTCTGTGACTTTATATATGGAAAAAGTTGCATTTTGTGGGTGTGGTGTTGATGGGTTTGTGTTATTAACTATTCATGTTTCTGGGAAATTGGCTATGTTGAAATATGGTGAAAGAAAATGGAATATAATCAATGATTTGCCTTCACCTTATGATGATGTTATTGTTTATAATGGGGTTTTTTATGCTGTGGATAGTACTGGGAGAACTGTGATTGTTGATTCGGGAACGATGTCATTGAAAGTTGTGGCGGATTCGGTGTTTGGTGGTGATAAGAAGTTTTTGGTGGAGTCTGTTGGGGAATTGTTTATGGTTGATAAGTATTTGAGTGTTGGACCTGAGAATGATTTCGATTATGATGATGAGAATTATGAGTTTTATGAGGATTTTGATTGTTTTATGAGTGAAAGGACTGTGAAACTCGAGGTGTATAAGCTGGATGTTGAAGAACAGAAATGGGTTGAGGTGAAAGATTTGGGTGATAGGATGTTGTTTTTAGGAGATAATTGTGGATTTTCGGCTTCTGCTTCTGATTTTCCGGGTTGTAAAGGGAATTGTGTGTTTTTTACAGGGCAAAGTAGGGAAGATGATGGGCTGATGAAGAGTAGAGGTGTGGGTGTATTTGATTTGAGTAATGGTAATATTGGTGCTGTTCCTAATAACTCGGGTTACTCACAGCTTTTTTGGCCGCCACCTTCTTGGCTTCATCCGAATCTTGCAGCTTTGGAAGTGAGTGTTCTGTTTTGACTATATGTTTATCTTTGTATCTAATATGTTTTTTATTTATGCATGTTGATTGCAATGAAATTGACGTATCAACTATTGTACGTTGTTGGTGCTAGTTGTATATATGATGAAATTTCATGAATTGCTTTAGTTTGAGTAAGGGTTAGATTGAATGTGCTATTCCAAATGCGGTTTCAAGAATCGAAGTTAGGGATGATTAGGTGACTGTAAATTTATCTACAACAACTCTACAGATGCTTCTCCAAATTGTTTCAAGCGTATATGTATATAGTTTACATATGAGAATTTTGGTATCATTGACAGTGAGATTGATGAAAATGCTTTTGAATTTTGTAGGTGTAGCCTCTAAGTTTCTGATATGAATGTATGACCAACATGTGAAAAATAAATCCATAGAAATGTCATCAAGCCTTATCAACCTGTTTAGTTATTAGTATACTTTAATTTTGATTTTGCCATTGGTGATTAGTCTTAACAGTTCATTTATAGCCTTAGTCTCAGCAAGACTGTGGTGGTTGCTGTTGCACAACTTACATGGTTGTAATTGGTTGAGTATTCCTTTTAAAAGGTTTTGATTTGTAACAGTTTTTGCCTAATCACATTGGATCCATTTGGATTCTGTAATTGTAAATATACCAATGGATTTTACTTTATCATATATTACAAGAGTGGAAACATAATGGGAAAAATCTTTATTTAGATGCTCTTCAACCAGTGTTTGCTTCTGTTAGTATTTATGATTCTCATGTTATCTAGATGGATCAACAAATTGCTTACCACCATTAGTGTTGGTAGTTGGTACATGTGGTATTTCCCTATGAGATTCTTTAATATTTATGCATATGAAGAAACATTACCTTCCGAACTGAAGAACCGATTTCTATCTTTCTAAAAACTTAATGAATCGCATTAAGATTTTAGCTCATGTTGGTAGCCATGTCGGGTTTCCTATCAAATCATGTCATCTTTTTGTATCTGATTTCTCTTGATCATCAACATCCATAATGCTTGTGTTAAGTTGGTCTTAAAGCGAACTAAATTTTAATTGTCATATGAACTTGCAGGATGGATTGGATCAGCTTAACATCTAGTCAGATTCGTGCAAGATCACATATCTGATGACACAAGTCAGAAACATTAAAGTGTACATATGTTCGTCGTGGCTTGTGACCTTGTGCTACTCATCACATAAAATCAAGCATCTAAATTTCAATTTATGAAAATAATTCTTATTGTTTCACCTTTTCTTTTTCTTTTATAAATAACCTGATTATTCTTCAGTTTTATGTTGATGCTGTGGTATTACATTCCTTTCAGCAGTTTGTTTTAGGTTAAAGAAAAAAATCAATAGTCATCAGTTTGGTTTATAATTTTAGGTGTCAACCTGAACCGAATATTAGTTTGTTCTTATTAAATAAAAGTTCGAGTTAATCATTTATATGACCTTCTTAGTTTAAGATCATGTACCATGTATAAAATATTTATTTGCTCAAGTAATCTAAACAGTTCCATCTTCTGTTACCCATGTATATAACTGGTGTTGAATAAAACAAAGCTGTTTCAAGTTTAAGTATAAGATCCTAACACAGGTATAAGGATCCTAAGTTCCGGTAGAAATCCAATCCAAAGGAATTCGAGTCGAGACCTTATAAGCTCGGACTTCTCATAGTTCTTGATAAGAATTTAATCTGTGATCTTATGAACTTGAATATGACTTGACTCGTTTGAAGTTTCAATAGAGCTGTGGCCAGGGAAAGTGTCGGAAATGGTCACGGGATAACCCGGTCAGACCGTGTATCTCTGAGTTAAAATGATCGCCTTCCCCGGGTAACCTGAACAGGGAAAACCTCTCCCATCTACCCGTTTGATGGAGATGTCATATATATGTCACTAGTAACGTACTAAAATCTCACTTAATCCATAACTAATCATCCATTTATCACTAAGTGGGAGCCTTCACGCATCATTTATTATCTTTCAGAAGTTTAAATGTTACGGAGTACATGCTATTTGCTCTATGCAAGTAAAAATCAAAATTAATAAGCGTGTTATGTTTGTGGTTAAAGAGTCCAAGATTTTAAATGACTTTCACTACACGTAATAAATATGTTGTTAATAGCAAATGTGTAATCCCCTCATCGACAAATGATAAATAGTCTTTTTAGTGGCTACTTTGATATAAACAATAGTTAAGGATACAATTTGTAGGTCGAAAGAAAGTATAGGGTAAAGTATGTAAATCACTTAAAGTAATGGTATAAAGTGAGACTGTAAACTGTCTTCTCGTTTTCAGTCAAAACCCTCGCCGGACCCCTACTACTCGTCATCGACACCATTCTGTTCCCGGAGCTCCGATCATCATTTCTTCACAATCACCAACCTAAACTCACCTCATCAATTTAATCTAAAATTTACAATAACCATTACGAAAATGAATAAAACTGATAAAAATGGGGAAAACGGCCAGAAGACGAAGAAGAATACTTTTGGAGTGCAACTGAGTGAAAACGACGTCGCTTCAACTGTAATGGGCGGTATAGTCGAAAAAAATATCAGTCAACCGCTCACACAACCTCAGCTCTCCGTTCTTCCGTTTCCGGTTGCTCGTCACCGTTCTCACGGACCTGTAAGTTGATTAATGACAAGATAATAAGTTATAATAATAGTCACCTTTGTTTATATGTAATTGAATTCATCAATATATTATTGATTGTAAGTGCAGTTGCAATGTACACTATTTAGCTACATTAGTGCTGTTTGGGAATAGCCTCTTAAATTCTAGCATTATGCACATATTACATATATATGATTGTTTTATTTGGTTATAAGAAAACGCATATATGTCATTTTGAGAAGCTTTTAGAGTGGTAAAACTGATGCAATGATTTGTTATTGGAAGCATTGGGCTCCGAGGAGTAGCAGTCGACGTAAAGATGAGGAAGTTGATGATGATGGTGAAGATGAAGATCGTACAAATTTTGATATGGTTGCAGCTGATGCTAATCCTATTAAAAGGAAACAGAAGAAAGGTTTGGATTTTAAAAAGTGGAAAGAGATCATGGATAGTGAAGGTGCTAATGAGATTGGTAACAAGAAAGAACACAAGTTTGATGGGAATGTGAAACAAAATGATATGAAAAATGGATCGAGTAGCATTAGTAGGAGTAGTAAGTCAGAAGTAGTGAAGAGCCATGAGCGTAAAATAGAAGATGTTGGTGTTGGTGAAGTGCAAAGTAGTTTTGACAGTAGTGGTATGCGGTCTACTGTTAAGTTAAAGAAGACGACATCCAGTTCTATGCATTTAGGTGCGGGTATTGAACATGGTTCTACGAGTATGGAGAGCGAGATTGATGCTGAGAATCGTGCTCGGTTGGAGAAGATGTCGGCTGATGAGATTGCAGAGGCTCAGGCTGAGATAATGAAGAAGATGAACCCTGCATTGATAAAAATATTGCAAAAGAGGGGGCAAAACAAAACGACAAAGAACAGTTCTATCAGCTCTGCAGCTATTGGATCCTTTGTTGAAGAGTTTGATGATAAGAATGAGAAAGAATCAACGAGTGGTAATGGTCAGAACATGATGATAACAAACCCAAATCCTACAAAGAATGGGTTAGAGAATATAGACGTGCCAGAAATGAAGTCCTCTGGTGGCAGTTTGTGGGATGCATGGAGCACAAATGTCGAGTCTTCTAGGGATTTAAGGTTTTCTTTGGATGGAGATGTTATAAATGATTATGGTCAGGCACCAGGTAATGGTAACTGTGATATTTTCGCTTACGTTTCTTTTGTAATTATTGGTTTATTATCTTTTGACTCATATTCATACGACCATGATTTTATATTTATACAACATAGTGTTATCTCATGATATAACTTCTTTCTTTCGAATTGCGTTGCAGGTAATATATCTGCAATGGGTACTTATAGTGTTGAAAATGCTTCAGAACGTGACTTTCTACGGACTGAGGGTGACCCTGCTGCTCTTGGTTACACTGTTAAAGAAGCACTGGCTCTAACTAGAAGCGTGGTTGGTTATGCTATTCCTTATGCTCCCTCCTCTCGCACTCTCACTCTCTCTCTGTCTCACTATCTCTCTCTCTCTCTCTCTCTCTCTCTCTCTCTCTCTCTCTCTCACACACACACACACACACACTCACACAAGCACTCCGATTGTTTGACTTATGCCGTTAAACCAATCTCTTCAAATTTAATAAGCCTATTTATATTATGCCTGAAGTGGAGTTCTAATGTATTATTCAAAACTTGTGAATTTTTGTAATATAGGTAATAAAAAGGTGCCTGTTTCTTGATGGTTAAAGTGTACTTTATTTATGTTGAAAATACAATACAAATTCATACTATGCGTCTTTGTTTTAATGCTCTTTGCATATTAGGTTCCTGGACAACGGGCTCTTGCTTTGCATCTTCTTGCATCTGTTCTTTATAAAGCACAAGATAATATTCGCAGAAACCAGACCGGGTCAACTTTAAAAGTTGATAATCAGAACAAGATTGTTGACTGGGAGGCTCTTTGGGCTTTTGCGTTAGGTCCAGAACCCGAACTTGCTCTATCACTCAGGTAAAATCCAAGAGTTTTAAGCTTGAATCTCTGACCTTAAAATCTATGTAAATCAGTATATCGAATTTCCATCAAATATAGCATCTGCATTATCCTCCTTACTATTTACTATGAAGTTTGACATGATTAAAAAAAAAAAAACATCAAATATTTTATGAACATTATCTGTATGTTTGAATTGGATTTTGATATTCTTGATATCAAAAATCAAAAGACATCCCTTTTTTGTGTTATATAATAGATTGCTGTTCATAATCACTATCTGGAATTTTAAAATCATTTTATTGGTTACTTTCTGATTCTCCTGCGTGTGATTTGTTATTCGATTTGTAGGATGTGTCTCGATGATAACCATAATTCGGTAGTTATTAGTTGTGCAAGAGTCATTCAGTGTGTCTTGAGCTATGATTTTAATGAGCTCTTCTTCGATATGTCTGAGGTAGAGTTTCTTAATGCTTACTAAATTGGTATTTTCTTTGATTATATTTCTCTTAGTTACTCACAAGATACTATGTGATCCAGAAAACAGGAATCTATGAGAAGGATGTCTGCACGGCCCCCATATTCAGAAGTAGACCCAAGATTGAAGTTGGTTTTCTTCATGGTGGCTTTTGGAAATACAATACTAAACCTTCAAACATTGTTCCTTTTGATAACAATATGGGGGACGAGACTGAAGATGAACACACAATAAAGGATGATGTGGTGGTTGCTACACAAGATATTGCAGCAGGCTTAGTTAGAATGGGAATCCTTCCAAGAATTCGTTATCTGTTGGAGGTAAGCAATATTTTGAAATCCATACCTTTCTCTTTTTCTAAACAATGCAATGTTCTAGCTAGTGTGACTTATTTATTTGTTGTCAAACATGCTGTCTGTATTTGGAATTAGATGACAACTAATCATTGTGTATTTTCTCAGTCTGACCCTTCAGCAGCTTTGGAAGAAAGCCTAATTTCTATACTCATTGCAATAGCAAGGCATTCTCCTTCATGTTCAGAGGCAATCTCGAAGTGTGAGAGGCTAGTTCAAGTCATTGTCCAGAGGTTCACTACAAAAGACCAAATTGGTGTTGATGTTTCAAAGATAAAATCTATTATTCTAATAAAGGTATGCAACCATTTGCCTTATATTTATCTGAACATTTTGGTTTTATTTTGAAACCAACTATGTTTTCTAAATTTTTATATATTATTAAAAGGTACTTGCTCGATCAGATAGAAAAAGGTGTGTGGAATTTGTAGGCAATGGAATTTTCCAGAAGCTGACATGGCATTTATATCGCTGTGCATTTTCTGTTGATTACTGGATGAATATGGAAGCAGAGAAATTCAGACTTTTATCAACGTTGCTGGTTGAACAGTTACGATTTTGGAAGGTCTGCATCCAGTATGGTTATTGTGTATCTTACTTTACAGACCTATTCCCCGCTCTTTATATTTGGTTAGACGTTCCCACATTTGACCAACTAATTGGGAAAAACATCCTTTGTGAATTTACGGCCATTACTAAAGAAGCATACTTGGTGCTTGAGGCATTGACCAAAACGCTCCCAAATTTTTATCCAAAGTCTCATAAGGTTGACCTGTCAACAGAGGGTCCCATGAATGACACACATACTTGGCGTTGGACCCATGTGGGTCCAATGATTGATTTAGCGCTCAAGTGGGTATCATTGAAAAGTGATCCAATTATATCTAGCTTTTTATCTGAAGAAACACAAAATGAACGAATCACTTCTGTGTTATGGGTAATATCGTCGGTTATGCGCTTTATTTTGGGTGTTCTCACAAGTGTGATTCCAGAAGATAGCTCCACCATTCAGAGTGGAAATCTTCCTTGGCTACCTGAATTTGTCCCCAAGATTGGGCTACACATAATCAAGAATGGGCTTTTGAGTTTTAACCAAATGAATGAACCCAGCCTATTCCTCAAGTTTCTATGTCAATATAGGCATCATAATGATCAAGAAGCGTCGTTGGCTTCTGTATGTTGCCTTAATGGGCTAATAGAGGTTATAATTTCTGTTGGTAAATTGATTCAGCTAGCCAACACGAACATCGAGGTCATCAATTCATCAATTAACCACCAGAGTTTGGATAATGCTGATATAGTTCTTACTGATGGCATACTCAAGTGTTCTATACCTGAGATGACAACCTTACTGATAACTTTCATGAAGTTGACTTCTTCCTCTGGTCAACTAGTGCAATCTGTTGAGATGTTTGGAAGAGGTGGTCCTGCGCCAGGTGTCGGTGTTGGATGGGGGGCTGCTGGTGGTGGGTTTTGGTCTTTGAACATTTTGGTGGCCCAAATGGATGCACGATTGGTCGTGCAGTTGCTCGAGATTGTTCTAATTGAGTCTACTAAAGCAAAAGAGAGCCGCACAAATGAAGAGATAAACATTATTATGGAGAGATTCAATAGTGCTTTTGGCTTATGTCTACTCCTGGGACCAAGAGATGAAATTATAATGGAGAAGGTGCTTGATATTTTGTTACAACCGCAAATCCTCAAGTTTCTTGATTTTGGTATTCGCCGTTCCTTTACATTTGGGTGGCAGTATACCAAAGAAGATTACTTGATGTTTAGTGACTATTTGATTTCTCACTTCAAGAACAGATGGTTGCACGTTAAGAAGTCAAAGTCCAATGTCAAAATTAGAGATAGTCAACATGGAACCTCCAAGAAGACCAAATTTTCTCTGGACACTATTCAAGAAGACATTGACACATCGAAAACAGACACTTTGGTAACGGAATGGGCTCATCAGAGGCTACCGCTTCCCAATCATTGGTTCCTCAGTCCAATCTCAACCGTTGATTACACCAAAGTGGTCAACCTTCCGACCAGACCTAACTTTCTTGAAGTTTCCAGATGTGGGCTTTTCTTTATTTTGGGTCTTGAAGCAATATCCAGTCATGTTTCTTCTAATTCCTACTCCATCAATACTGTGCCAGTCATTTGGAAACTGCATGCTTTATCTGTAACTTTATTTGCTGGGATGGATATTCTTGAAGAGGAGAAGACTAGAGATATTTACACCAATTTGCAGGAGATTTATGGGCAGCTTCTTGATGAAAATCTGTTGGAAGTTGGACGCAGTAATAGTGTTGACTTTTTAAAGTTTGACAAGGAAATACATGACAGTTACCCCACATATATAGAAACTCTGGTGGAGAATTTTGCTGGTGTGTCGTATGGTGATTTGCTATATGGTAGGCAAATTTCAATGTATTTACATCGTTGTGTTGGAGCTCCAATTCGACTTGCTGCTTGGAATGCACTATCAAATATTAGAGCTCTTGAGCTTTTGCCACCATTACAGAAGTGCTTAGCCCAGCAGGAAGGATACCTAGAACCTTTGGAGGTAAGAACTTTTTTGGTAATATCTTGTAGTAGAGTTGGCATAATGGATCAAAATGAGTTTGGGTCAATACATGTAATTAGTGCCAAATATGAACTTTTTTGGTAATATCTTGTAGTAGAGTTGGCATAATGGATCAAAATGAGTTTGGGTCAATACATGTAATTAGTGCCAAATATGATTACCAGTATGTTATTTCAATAATACTAAAATGTTGTATGTTAAATGAGTTAGAAGGTTTTATACATTCCAAAATACATCTTGGGCGACTTTTGACTGGTTTCCATTTAAGTTATTATTATTTTATATATCAGTTACCTATTTAAGATAAATATAACCAGGATGGACCCATAAGTGGGTCAAAATTTCAACATCTGCTTTGGATTTTGGAACCAAACTAGTTATACCATGTGGTTTTTGTTACTGACTTGATTTCCAGAAGTTAAAGCTCAAAGTGTTGTTGAAGTTTACTATATTTGATAACATCTTAGACTTATACTACTCTCTGGACAATATTTCTCTACAGGATGATGAAATGATTCTGGAAGCATATGTAAAATCGTGGGTTTCTGGTGCTCTCGACAGATCAGTAACTAGACAATCAGTTGCATTCTCATTGGTCATTCATCATCTAGCATATTTCATCTTTGGTAATCATGCTGGTGACAAAAATTCATTACGAAATAAGTTGGCTAAATCTATCCTTCGCGATTACTCACGAAAATCAGAACATGAGGTATGTTTTCTATATTAAGGTTGTTTTTTATTTGTATAAGGAGTTAGATATCTTGTAAGAATAACCCAAGATTTGTATATGCTTTAAAGATATTGATTGTTGACACATGCACACACAGTTGTGAAATAGTTTCATTTCTTAAAGCTTAAGAAAAATAGAGCTGGTTTTGGTTCTGGTTCTGGTTCTAAGCTTATATGCGGCCAAGAACACAACCATTGTATTCAATGTAATACAAGGCTTCATTTTTTTTTTTTAAGGCTTGGGCTTATAAAGTGTTTTCTATTATGATAGGGTATGATGGTGAAACTCGTACAATATAGTAAGGCAGCAACTTATCAAAATCTGGAACAAGCAGAAGATCTGTCACTGCAGGGACCTGAAATTGCAAGGAGGCTTACAGTATTAAGGGAAGCGTGTGAAGGGAATTCGACACTTTTGAGTGTAGTTGAAAAGCTCAAGAATGCTATCCCAAAAGAAAAGTAGTTTGTTTTGTAGAGGTAATCGGAAAACTGTAAAGCATGGAAATTGCAAATGATCATGTTAAATATGGAACAGTTATGATGTCAAAAGCTTTGATGATTTTGGAAATACAACAAGAAAGGGAGAGCCATCGATTTTCGATTTTCTTGATTTTGAGGAATTTTTTCTATCAAGGCTTGTTTATATTCTGTATTATGATATGATCAGATTGTGACTTTCGTGAGGTGAGCTTCTTGGGTTTTGAACTATGACATTTTGAGGTGAAGTTACGACCAGTATATCAATTGATAGTTCATAGTTGAACATGAATTTCAGTATTATCATCTTGATAACTTATAGATTACCGATAATTAGAGGTGGCAAAATGAATGGGTCGGGTCGGGTCGGGTCACGGGTCTAGATGGGTTTGGGTCTAAATGGGTCCGGGTCTAGATGGGTCATTCAGAAGGATGGGTCTAAACGGGTCCGGGTCAAATGGGTCTCGTATTTCAGTATTAACATCCCCAAATCGGGCCTAGGAGAAACAGGTATTTCTTTATATTTAATTGTGATATTTATTTGTATTTTGTGTTTGATTGTGAAATTTGTAGGTAAATAAGCCTCAGGAAATATTGTGACTAGTGAAATATAGTTTGTTTTAAATAAACTTAGGTGACGGTAAAATAAAATAAATTTATCGTATTTGAAATTGAGGTTCCAGACAATAGGTCAAAAGGTAGTATAATATTGTACTGTTAAATAAAGGGAGTCGGTTTTAATAAAAGGGATGAGGCCGACTTATGTTTTCCCCAACTTTCTTTTGTGTTCTTCATTTTACTTCTTAAAACCTCAAACTCAAACCTACACAAATTGCTAGTGATTAGTATACAAGACTTAATCAAGATTGGAGTTTGAATCATAAGCTCATCATCATCATCCTCATCATCATCTCCTTGTTCTTTACTTGTAAGTTTAAGTTATTGTTTAACCTAAAAGATGAAAGTAGATGAATTGCTTGAATGATGTGAATTAGAGTTTGTAAAGTTCAAATAATTGTTATATGATGATTTCTCAGTTTTATTAAGTTGATTTCATGCTGATTACATGAATAAAATTGTTAGATTCTTGGGTTTTTGGTTTGATTATGAAATAGCTAGTTTATAGTTGATTATGATGATTTGTGATGAATTGATGTAGGAGTCTTGGTTAGATGATGTTAGTACATGTTATTGTGACCAAAGAATGGTAAAAATTCGTGTTTGGAACTCAGTTTGGTCGAATTTGGGTTTTTGGTTCGTAGTTGCAATTGTGCAGGAAATGATCTGTGCAGGTACTGAAAAACCAGGGAATCCGGTCGGATTCCTTTGAATCCGGCGGATTCCGGGTAAAATGGGTAAACGGGGTTAAGTGAATCCGGCGTATTCCGGATCGTATTCCAGAACGGATTCCCAAGAATGAATTCTGGTCAAAATTGGAGCTGAAAAGAGGTCGGGAATCCGGCGGATTCACGTTGAATCCGGCGGATTCTGTCTGAATCCGGGCGGATTCCCTTGAATCCGGACGGATTCCCTTGGCTGGACAGTGAAATTCTAACTTGAGTTTAATAATGTGATTTAGCTTGCATAATGTGTTTATATTACTTAATATCTGTTTGATTATTGATATTAAGTTATATACAATGAAAAATGAGGATTGACTTGGAATTCTTTTGTATTTCAGATTCGACCACGACTCAATAAAATTAGACCTTTGAGTAGAGCTTGAAACGAGACAGGTGAGTGACTGATTTTCACAGTTTAAATTGGTGTTAACAATTTAGTTACATCAATTTTAAGTAGATTGATATTGTGAGTTAATGATAAGTTGATTGTGGCTAAATGATTGATTGCTAATGACTCATTCCATGATAGGTTGGAATGATAGAGGTCAATTTCGATTGGGTTTAGTTGCTATAGGTTAATCTTTATGGTATTGATGAACATTCGTTGTGAATTCGTCCATACTGATTAAAGATAGCAATGAACTATTGGTAAAATCTCTGTATTGGCCTGCAGTGGATTATAAGTGTTCTTGGTGGGCCATCCGCGGGCTGAGGGTACCTCAAGAACCACCGATCCTCTAATTTGATTGTTACTATTAGTTAATTGTTGTGAATTGATTGTTTATGCTAAGTTAGATTGTTAGAATCGTTATTCACTTAGCTTCGTGCTAATCCCCCACCTCACTTTTGCAGGTTAAGTTTGCTTATGCTAGGTTGAAAGGTTTTGGGTGAAATGTTTGACAAGCTGGGCACTCTTGATTACTTTTGTTATGGCGTAAACGTTTGTATAAATAACACCACTAGATGATGGGTTTGTAATGAAATAACTTAATGATAGTACGTGTAATAACTAACTTTTGATATTATCTTATATGTAAATGTTGTTGAATGGGATAACGCTTCCAGGTTGTTTAAAAAAAAAAAAAATGTCTTGAAAACATGGGGTGTTATACACACTTACGTAAAAGTTAAATTTATAATCGTTTCATCATAAAAAGGCACATCATATAAAAAGGCACATCATAAAGTAGGCACATTAAAATATAACAAACTATTACATAATTGATAATTAACTTAGCTATTAATTGATTAAAATAAATCTTTGTATAATTTTCAACCATCATCGAGATGATCTAGTGGTGAGGGGATCCCGAGTTCAAACATCACTAAGTAAACATCTTGGGGGTGATCAGGATAATGTTAGAAACGGTCACTGAATGTCCCAGTTAGATTCCGAGATAAATAGCATATATATAATTATAAGAAAAAAATTCATTATACCGGATAACCTAAAAGAGAAGTTGATCAAAGTCTTTAAAGTACAAATAATCATATCATTTTCCTTTGCTACTACAAATAACACTAAACACAAAGACATATTATATTATACAATTTTATAATATACAAAAATAATATCATCTTTTCAATACTCTTTTTATCCACCTCTATCATGTACCATAATCTTTGCAATTGTCATATTAGCAAATACGATAGTATTATCATACAATACAGTGTATTGATGACTTATATACATATTGTAATCATAGTTGTTTATTCGTAACTCTCAATCTCAATTTTCAATTCGCGACTCATGACTTGACTCGTAAGAGTCACTATTTTACAACAAATATGTGTATTTATATGTGTATGCATATTATTGTTGATATTTTTGCTCTTTAAGTGATGTAAAACATGGTGATTGTCGATAATTAAATCTTTAACCTCCAATCAATACAAATACTTAATTTAAATAGATTATGGTCATTTCTTTTTCTATTTAGTCTTTTTTTTTATCTCTTACACTGAAAGTTTGTCTACTATTCTGACTCATAAGAGTCGTACAAAACTCGGAATAGTCACACACAACTCAGAAGAGTCAATAAAGAACTCGTAAGAGTCAAAGTCATTTAAGAGTCAGGGTTCGAGTCGCCTCATGTTTTAGATTTTTTGACTCGACTCTTACGAATCAACTCGTAAATTGTAAGAATTTAACAACTATTACAATCGTAATAACAAATGGAAATGAAATGAAATAAAATTACATTAATACACAATAATATTACTTGTGGAACACATTTATAATTGCTTTAATTCTGTCTTTTATGAATTTAATTTAATTTAATGCAAATAAAATTATTAAATTAAATTAATTGAATACATAAATAAAACATAATGTATATAAGTAGCAAGCATCTTACCTATATACTAATTGGATATCTCAAATTAGTTGCTGATTTCTTAAAACATCATCTTTTTCTCAATCCTACGTGTAATTATTAGAAATTTTATGTGCAAAATGAAAAAATATAGAGTTGTCCACCTCATAATTTTCTTGGTGACGTAAGACATGCCTTCACTTCATCATAAATTACCAATTCAATTCAAGATTCATTGTTCTCCCTAATCGCTTCCCTAACTATTATTACACATAAGTTTGGAAGCATGTTGAGCTACCACATTATCAGTTACAAGTATGTTGAGCTACCACACCATATTAGTTTCATGTATGTTAATTATATATACATTTAATTCAATTTATAGGCTATAGTGACTATAGGATGAATCAAATTCCCAATCGGTCTCCACATACTATATAATATGAGATAGACACCACAATTACATCCCTTTACCAAAATTCTGCTTCTTATTAATTAGAGATTATGGCTATTACCATCATGATGAAGAGTTATGATTTTCAAGGTCCGTGACCGATTACTTATGTTCAATTATGTGTTTGTTGGTGGAAATCAAAATCATCATTCCTTAATAAAAAGAAGCATTCTATCTTTAAAATTAGCCACGTTAGGGCTTTTAAACTAGCCACGTTAAGGGTTTTTTACTCTCCACGTATCTTCTAAATCTAAAAAATGTTTAGTGCATTCTTAAGAATTAAACACGTTAAACCCTGCTCCTATACCTAAAACCTCTAGCTCCACTTTTCTTTTATCACACAGAGATAATATCCTTTTACAATTTCAATTTGTATCCTCTCCTCACTCATCTTCCCTTTTCCCCTTTCTCCCAATCTACATCCTCATCCCAATTTCCCCACATCATCATATGTATGGTAAGAACACAACTACAGTTGATGTTTACTTAGGTTTCCAATTGCAAAATTTATTCAATTTCTTTTTCGATTTGAGGTACATTCTCACTTCTATTGGTATTCTATTGTAAAAAATTTTATATTTCTTACAGTATTACATCTCTATCTTAGTTCAACCTCTTCCTTTTGGAGTTTGGTGGTCTTATTTTTCGTTTCAATTTATAAGGTAAGACTAACGTAAACATAGATTTATAGCTTATGTTGCCACTTGGGTTGTGTTTGATATATTTGATTATTTCTTTACTCTTATGTTATCATTCTTGATTATACTCCTTCTTGATGGGTTGTTGATTTATCTACTAAATTCCATATATTTATTTGGTGCAGATGGTGGAATAGCAGAGTATAAAAGCTTCAGCGACACTTCTAATTTATTAACATGCTCAACAAATAAAATCTTCCCGTTTAAGATGAAGTGCTCCCGAATGCTACTATGGTATGATTTATACTTTAAGCTTTCAGTCAATAGACAAAGAAGATGTCTCTTTGTATGCTGCTACTTTAATATATGATTTGAATTTTATGTCTCCGTCCTGTAGTGGTTGTTCTACTCTTGTTGTACGCGTAGTTTGTTCCCGGTGACTAAATTACTTCTTGTAATTTAGTTTTGTTTGTGTATTAGTTCTTTGGGTGTTGTGGTGGTTCAGACTCTTGTATCTTGTATTGTCTTGATAATAGTTCAATTGTCTGCTGTATTTAAAAAATAAATAAGAAATAAGCAGGGCAATAATATGTGTTATTTTCTTGCTTCTAATTAGTCACACTTAAGTTGTAGGCAGTGGTGTGTACGTTTGAGATTGCTCTCATTACATAAACAGCTGTCATCAGGGCCTCTTTGATCATTTTGAATCAAACTGTTTATTTGGCTTGGCAATGTTGTCTAGCAAAGTGCATGACTGCATGTGATATTCATATTAATACTTTATATGGACTTTTGAAATTCAAAGTGACTGAAATAATTGAATTCGGCTAACAACTACAGCTTTTGGTCGATCGATAGCAAGGTGCTACTATGTAAACCAGCTACTTCCATAGTTCTGAATCTATATAGACGTTGGAATGCGCAACTACTTTGGCTAAATTAACATCGCACTGAGTTTGCATCAAGGTACTTTCATGGTCCCTTCTTTTATCTTTATGCAAATAGCTTATATGTACATAACATTTGACCATGGGATTGTTTATAAGTAACAATCGTTGAGACTCCAACTGCAATTTTTACTTGAATATTTTCAGGTGTTGAGATGCATAATGAAGGGCCAAGTATATTAAGAAAGAAAAAAAAAAACTGCCTTATGTTGATGCATGCCAAGAAATCAATGAGGACATAGAAAGGGAGGTAAATAATAAGGGTGGCCCCTAAAAGTTATTTGTGCAGCAGATTTCTATGTCACAAGAAAATTTAAGATAATTTTGTTTGGCTTTGTGGACTGTTATTGCTTGGGGTTAAAATAATGAAACAAATAGTTGGATCATCATGTGAGATTGTTGGTCATTTTGGTTGATCATTTGTATTAGGATAGTTTACAAGGTTTATAACTTTATATGGAGTTTGACTTTACAAATTAAATGCTGATATGTTTGCATCCAAGTGTGTGTAGGTTTACGAGATTCCACTCGAGTATTATATTGCAAGTTAGTACTATTTAAGAACCTTAAATTTGTATTTAATAGTATCACATACAACTTTTAAGGCAGGATCAATGGCCAATTTAGTTTTAAAGTAGTCATTCATGTTTCTTTTCTTCATATTTGATATGATATAATTTTTTACGTGTATTTCACGTGTTTGTCTACTTTGCAGGTTACGCCTTATGGAGAAGTTCTTCACCATAAGGACATGAAAGCCAATTTTCATTGGCATAGTGATATCAAAATGATTGTAGGTTTGTAGTGGTTAAGTAACACTATATTATTGATATTGATTTAAAGGTGGACTACATGGGAGCCTGCTATAACATATATGATGTTGTAATTTTTTAAGTCGCAGGTGCAGCAACTACATACTACGATGTGAATACTTGTTGGCTTACCCAGCACAGAGAAGTAATCTCGTCTGTAATTACTATGGTATTGACAAATAATTTCATTTGTGTCTAAATTAGATTCAGGTTTTAAAGAATCATTTGTTGATGATTTTTTTCGATGAGGATGTCAACTTCCGTGGGCTGTGCGTATGCACAGCCAAAAGGATTCCTAGTATTAAAATACAAACTAATTATTGGAGATTATGAGTAAAAAGACATTCAATATGCAAATACCAAGTATAAATTTACTAGACCTTCGATTCTGATTTCGTACACTTTGTTTTAGTAATTCAATGATGTGTTTCGCTATGGCTCTGACTATGTTTCCGAATGCTCATCTCATATTTCTTATGTTTTCCTTTTAAATCGTTTTGCAGGTCAAACTTTCTACCATACCGGACTGTTTGAAATAGTTTCAATTTGTGAGCTGCTGATTTGATTATGTTGATCGGATACATACATACATATGAGGAAAATTCAAAAAAGAATGGTAAAAAAAGGGAGAATAGAGGAACCAATAGGATTGCTCCATTTCAAATACCCATTTCCACCTTTTTTTTCAAATCTAAATATCTCACAAACCATGTCTACAAATTATATAAATTACATATTCGGAATCAGCGTCTTTTTCTCTTCGATTCTAGATCCAACAAGATATACTTTCGACGAAGTTTTTTTTTTCCATTTTTTAGGGTTTTAGAAACTTTTAATGTGAAATCACATGTAATTTTACACAAAAAATAATCACACCCGCTTATATTTCCGATTAAACTTTAAATTCAAATTATTGATGATGTAAAGAGATTAAGACATGAAAAACTAAGGTGTAATCATATGCGATTGAATATCAAACTATCAATCACATGTGTTTAAAGAGTAATAAAATACGGATTTTCAAATCATTGACAAAGAATTATACAATCAAGTAAAAATCAAGTTGAAATCATACATGAATTATCATATATCGGTAAATTTCTCATCAAATATTAATTTTTAAATGAAAATAATATGTGATTATATGCAAAATCATATGTAATTATATAACAAATTACTTGTGATTAAGTGTACAAAAAACAATCACATATGATTTTTAATGAAAACTATTGCAATTTTTTATTTTTTATTTATAACTATTAATGTGAGTGAATATTAAGTTATAGTCACGTGTTAAGTAGCAAATACCATGAATAAATAATCGTGAACACATTTTAATTTTTTTTTTATTATCATAAATCACATGTGATTATATTGTGAAATCCGGTAAAAAAAAGCGAAGAAAAAAAATTCGTCGAAAATATATCTTATGACATTTCTAATCGAAGAGAAAAACGCGCTGGTTTCGAATATGTACTTTTTATAATTTATGGACTTACGGTTTGTGAGATAATTAACCAAAAGGGTAAAAAATAGAAGTGAGTTTTGTAGAGAAATGGAAGAATCCTATTGGTTCTCTCATTCTCTACTTTTTTAGCATTCTTAAAAGAACTCACCTCACACACACATATATATATATATATATATATATATATATATATATATATATATATATATATATATATATATACACATATAATTGAAATAATGATCGTCAATGAGTATGGGTAAAACACAAAAACATGTTATTTTGTGAGGAACAGTCGAAATTAGGTTTACAAATGATTTAAGTATTTAACATAAAACACAAGAACCGGGGGCGGCCCTACCGCCGTATGGCCTTCCTCTTGGCCTCTTGCACTTCGGTTGTTCCTCAAGCACCGGGGGCGACTCTCTCTGGCCTTCCTCTTGACTTTCGGTCTTCTTAACTTGAGGGGTGAACAGCAACGAAAAGGGTGATGGCGGAGTGTGATGACTTAGGGGTGATGGCGGAGTGTGATGACTTAGGGGTGATGACTTATGTAAAGCTGTTTGAAGCACTTTCAGTTTCTCGCTGTTTGGGTAGTGAGTGTAAGCTTCAGTCATCAAAGCTTCAATAGTTTGTAAATAAAACTCCTCACTCTCTGTCTCTCCATCATTCATATTGTTTACCTGCTCACTCTTAATATCATTCAGATCTTCTTTTCTATCAAAATGCAAGTGATCTTTTCTTCTATCTAAAAGCAACTTCTTGGTCAAATATCTTATTGCTGGAAGCGTATATGCAGCATCTAATTTGTCTCTGGTTGAATGGACATAAAAAAACTGGATGCAAAAGTTCATAAAATGAGATGTTAACTTATGTACAATTTTAATCTTCAATTTAAAAGAACTGTAACAAAGAACTGGATGAAGGAATATTTTTTTTTTTGGAACAGCAGTGGAATTGAAAACAACACTCTAGTAAGACACTAGAGGCAAAAGAACATTACAAAGAGTTTTAAGGTTACTTACAACAAGTAAAGCCAGAGGCACAACGAAGTTCTGTTTGATGCTATCTGTAGGCGTCCACTCTTTCCTACGTTTATTCAGTGCGTTTAGGATGTACGTACACCAGTCTATACCAGTCTATCTGGCTAATACGATCCGCATCTAACTTATGTAAGCAATCTTGATCAACAAACCCAGTTTGAGGCCCTGTTCTGAGTATTGTTAAAACATATACCAGGAAGTTCTGTTTAAACTCTAAGCCTCCACTGCCCTGTGAGGCCATCATGTTGAACACCATATCAACTGTAATTTTATGGAATTGGTCGACCTTATCTTTGAATTGCTCTTGCCATTTGCAAGTAACTGGATCATCCTTTGATAAATGCTTTGATGTTTTTTCAGGTAACTCCACCTGAAACATTCCCATTGGGAATCCAAATATCGCATGAACAGATTCTTTTGTGATTGTCAAATCTGTCTCTTCTGTGATCTTCAACTCTGTCGATATAATCTGTAAACTCGAGCTCTTCGGGTCATAGTAATGAAATAGGGCGGATGCCAGGTTTAGGGGTAATTTGATTTCATTCATTTCGAGAACATCACCAAATCCCATCGCTTTCACATCACGTCTTTGGGTAGCATTCAGACTCCCTATAGCTGTTCTTAATTTGTCAATTGTGAGTCTAGGTGTAAGTTTTTGAATATTTTCTTTCAGTCCTGCAAAGAAATCCGTAATCATTAACTAACAAAATCCCTAAATAGCCAAAAGATAAGGAACCCGCACAAACACCTAATTCATCCAAACAAACACCTAATTCATCCAAACAAACTAATCATAACCAGATGTACGATTTATGCATATGGTTCAGAGAGTTTGGAAGCTATCAAATTCACAATATCAGAGAATGGTTCACAGTCAAATTCACAATATTTCACAATGGTTCACAAAGAATGGTTCACAGATACGTTGGATTTGGTTCAAACTGTATGCTAAGTTGCTCACCTGTGACCGAGAATGCTTCACAGATCAAGGCTGCAGAACTCGCTAGGCGGGTGCCAGACGGTAGGCGGGGAGTAGCGAGTACTCGGACTAGGCGGGGAGTACTCGGGGAGTCAAAGCATGTGTTTATATAAAAATTTAAAAAATATATAAACTAGATGTTAATAAAAACTTAGACATAAACATAATTGTTCATAGACCCAAAGCATGTGTTTAGAAACATTAAATAAATTGTTCAAGATTTAAAATACTAGTTCAAACATAAATTTCATCCATGTCCTTCACACATCATCTTGTCCGTATTGTTCAATGATTTCAATTCCATGGGACTCATATTCAACGTCCACGTCCACGGACCAAAATCAGAACACCAAAAATCAAAAAGTTTCATCAAGTAGCTTTATCAAGTATGCAATTTGTTTATTAATCAAGTATGCATCTAAGCAATTTGTTTATCAAGTAGCTTCTTGATTATTAATCAAGTATGCAACTTGTTTATTAATCAAGTAGCTTTATCAAACAGCAAAATCATAATTTAACAGTTTCATCAGAACTCACAAGTAGCTTTATCAACTTGAACTCACAACAGCAACAAAAAATGATCTGATGAACAGCAAAAATGAAAGTAACATAGCTCAATCATAAGTTCAGAACAACAAAAATGAAATATCAAACAGCAAAAGTCAGAACAGTTTCATCTTTTATGTTTCATCAGAAGTTCAGAACAACAAAAATGAAAAATCATAAGTTCATAACATCCAAATCGAAATTAAAGCAGCATGAAAGATAGCTCAATCATCATAGCATTGAAGTTCAAAATCGAACTTACCTAGCTCTATAGCCTCGAAACCGAACTGATGTAGCCTCCGTGAAGGCCTGAACTCCTGAAGTCGTAGCCTCGCAAGTGGGCTGTGGTGTTCGGCGATTGGTGATGGAGGTCCGACGGTGGTGATCGGCGTTGGTGATGGAGGGCGACGGGGAAAAGAGGCGAATTTTGAAAAAGAAGGAAAAAATAATGATCGTCAATGGCAGGGGAAAGTGTGTCGATTGATTACAATCAAAGACTTAAGTTCAAATGAGTATGGGTAAAACACAAGAACTAGGGGTGGCCCTACCGCTGATATTAGGTTTTTTTAATCGAAACAGGACTAACTTCAACATCTATAAAAAATACACACAAAATAACATGTTCAACATACAAATCATCGATTACAACACCAACTATCTCATTAATCCCTTAAGGACTTACAAAAATTCATGTTAAGTCAATAACCTAATCAAATAATTATCAAATATAAAATACACTAGATATATGTACAAATACATAACATAATCAAACAAATCATCAAATTACTAACATCAAACACTGATATTACCACATGTGGTAAAGGTGGATGCATTAACATACCAGCTGGATGAGTATTGACTGGAACTGCAGCAATGGGAGAGTCTGAAGCGTTTGCGAGTGCTAGTTCATCACGAATATCCATCTGACAAAAAAAAAAAAAAAAACAGTCAAAAAAATTGAACATCACTTGCATATTAAACCCTAGGGTTTCTAAAAAACGAAGTCGATCAAACCGACTGTACAAAACGTTTATTCGAACACTCATAACCAAATAAAACGTCGATTAAACTAAGAAATTCAAGGTTTAAGTTAAATATTCGTCAATTTTAGGGTTTTTTTGCATTAGGGTTTGTAGATCTCAAAATTGATCAAAAACAACATTGTAAAAGATGATTCAAACAAGATTGACACAAAAGAATACTTCGATTTAGATATCAAAACGAAGTTAGATTCATAAAATCGAACATTACCTGAAAGTTTTGTATAGAAGATACGGATGAGCGAGCGAGGGAAAACGTATCGAGCCAAAATAACGGGATCAACTAAGAAGTGTGTTTGAAAAGAAAAAAGAAGCTAATTAAATTGATGTGTAAAATTACCGAAATACCCCTCCGCCCAAAATTTAGTTTCAGCATGTTAAAAATTTAAAAATTTGATGATTAATTGTGGACCCTTGATTATGTTGATCCAATGGATGAAATCCATTCTCCCATTCTAAACCATTTTACCCATACTCATTTGAACTTAAGTCTTTGATTGTAATCAATCGACACACTTTCCCCTGCCATTGACGATCATTATTTTTTCCTTCTTTTTCAAAATTCGCCTCTTTTCCCCGTCAACCTCCATCACCAATGCCGATCACCACCGTCGGACCTCCATCACCAATCGCCGAACACCACAGCCCACTTGCGAGGCTACGACTTCAGGAGTTCAGGCCTTCACGGAGGCTACATCAGTTCGATTTCGAGGCTACAGAGCTAGGTAAGTTCGATTTTGAACTTCAATGCTATGATGATTGAGCTATCTTTCATGCTGCTTTAATTTCGATTTGGATGTTATGAACTTATGATTTTTCATTTTTGTTGTTTTGAACTTCTGATGAAACATAAAAGATGAAACTGTTCTGACTTTTGCTGTTTGATATTTCATTTTTGTTGTTCTGAACTTATGATTGAGCTATGTTACTTTCATTTTTGCTGTTCATCAGATCATTTTTTGTTGTTGTTGTGAGTTCAAGTTGATAAAGCTACTTGTGAGTTCTGATGAAACTGTTAAATTATGATTTTGCTATTTGATAAAGCTACTTGATTAATAAACAAGTTGCATACTTGATTAATAATCAAGAAGCTACTTGATAAACAAATTGCTTAGATGCATACTTGATTAATAAACAAATTGCATACTTGATAAAGCTACTTGATGAAACTTTTTGATTTTTGGTGTTCTGATTTTGGTCCGTGGACGTGGACGTTGAATATGAGTCCCATGGAATTGAAATCATTGAACAATACAGACAAGATGATGTGTGAAGGACATGGATGAAATTTATGTTTGAACTAGTATTTTAAATCTTGAACAATTTATTTAATGTTTCTAAACACATGCTTTGGGTCTATGAACAATTATGTTTATGTCTAAGTTTTTATTAACATCTAGTTTATATATTTTTTAAATTTTTATATAAACACATGCTTTGACTCCCCGAGTACTCCCCGCCTAGTCCGAGTACTCGCTACTCCTCGCCTACCGCTTGGCACCCGCCTAGCGAGTTCTGCAACCTTGATCTGTGAAGCATTCTCGGTCACAGGTGAGCAACTTAGCATACATTTTGAACCAAATCCAATGTATCTGTGAACCATTCTTTGTGAAATATTGTGAACCATTCTTTGTGAACCATTGTGAAATATTGTGAATTTGACTGTGAACCATTCTCTGATATTGTGAATTTGATAGCTTCCAAACTCTCTGAACCATATGCATAAATCGTACATCTTATGATTAGTTTGTTTGGATGAATTAGGTGTTTGTGAGGGTTCCTTATCTTTTGGCTATTTAGGGATTTTGTTAGTTAATGATTACGGATTTCTTTGTAGGAATGAAAGAAAATATTCAAAAACTTACACCTAGACTCACAATTGACAAATTATGAACAGCTATAGGGAGTCTGAATGCTACCCAAAGACGTGATGTGAAAGCGATGGGATTTGGTGATGTTCTCGAAATGAATGAAATCAAATTACCCCCAAACCTGGCATCCGCCCTATTTCATTACTATGACCCGAAGAGCTCGAGTTTACAGATTATATCGACAGAGTTGAAGATCACAGAAGAGACAGATTTGACAATCACAAAAGAATCTGTTCATGCGATATTTGGATTCCCAATGGGAATGTTTCAGGTGGAGTTACCTGAAAAAACATCAAAGCATTTATCAAAGGATGATCCAGTTACTTGCAAATGGCAAGAGCAATTCAAAGATAAGGTCGACCAATTCCATAAAATTACAGTTGATATGGTGTTCAACATGATGGCCTCACAGGGCAGTGGAGGCTTAGAGTTTAAACAGAACTTCCTGGTATATGTTTTAACAATACTCAGAACAGGGCCTCAAACTAGGTTTGTTGATCAAGATTGCTTACATAAGTTAGATGCGGATCGTATTAGCCAGATAGACTGGTATAGACTGGTGTACGTACATCCTAAACGCACTGAATAAACGTAGGAAAGAGTGGACGCCTACAGATAGCATCAAACAGAACTTCGTTGTGCCTCTGGCTTTACTTGTTGTAAGTAACCTTAAAACTCTTTGTAATGTTCTTTTGCCTCTAGTGTCTTACTAGAGTGTTGTTTTCAATTCCACTGCTGTTCCAAAAAAAAAAAATATTCCTTCATCCAGTTCTTTGTTACCGTTCTTTTAAATTGAAGATTAAAATTGTACATAAGTTAACATCTCATTTTATGAACTTCTTCATCCAGTTTTTTTATGTCCATTCAACCAGAGACAAATCAGATGCTGCATATACGCTTCCAGCAATAAGATATTTGACCAGGAAGTTGCTTTTAGATTGAAGAAAAGATCACTTGCATTTTGATAGAAAAGAAGATCTGAATGATATTAAGAGTGAGCAGGTAAACAATGTGAATGATGGAGAGACAAAGAGTGAGGAGTTTTATTTACAAACTATTGAAGCTTTGGTGACTGAAGCTTACACTCACTACCCAAACAGCGAGAAACTGAAAGTGCTTCAAACCGCTTTACATAAGTCATCACCCCTAAGTCATCACACTCCGCCATCACTCCTAAGTCATCACACTCCGCCATCACCCTTTTCGTTGCTGTTCACCCCTCAAGTTAAGAAGACCGAAAGTCAAGAGGAAGGCCAGAGAGAGTCGCCCCCGGTGCTTGAGGAACAACCGAAGTGCAAGAGGCCAAGAGGAAGGCCATACGGCGGTAGGGCCGCCCCCGGTTCTTGTGTTTTATGTTAAATACTTAAATCATTTGTATTTGACAATTTTTATCTCCATGCTTTGCAGACTATGACGCTTATGCTAAAATCAACCCGGAGAATGTGAAAATGGTTGCTAGTGAGGTGTCGGATCCTAATAGCACACTGAAGAGTTTAGCACCCTCTCAAAAGATATCTACTCACGTTGTTTCTGAGTATTTTAATTGGCTGGAAATATGGAACGAGAAGGCTCCACGTAGCTTTCTCAACTGTTATTTCTTCAACCCGTACTTCTACACAAAGGTTAATTAAGTCTCAATCATGATTTTTATGTTATGTTTAGGACCTTTGATGATTTTTATGTTACGTTTGTCTTGGTACCCAGTTGGTAGAAAAGGGCTACAACTATGATTCAGTTAAAAGTTGGACTAAGATATCCGGACCCAAAAATCTCTTTCAATATCAAAAGGTAATGTTGATTAAAATCTGTCTTGTTTGTTAATCACTTACATTTTTTTTCAGTATTTTTGACCATATTTTTTAAGCAGATATTTGTCCCTATAATTAGTGATAAGCATTGGTGCTTGGGTGTTATCAATATAGTTGATAACCAGTTCCAATATTTTGACTCAGTTAGCGGCAAGGGTGACCAAGTATTGGAGAATTTGGTATGTGATATCTTTTGAACATTTTAAATACATTGATCCCTAAACAATACGTAAGTTTTTAATTTTAATTATTGCTCCTTTTTTCTAGGCCAAGTACTTTGAGGATGAGAGGAATGATAAGAAGGCTAATATTGATCTTGGTATATTTACGAAAGTGAATATCGAGGGGCTTCCTCAACAGGATAATGAGTAAATATTTGAATACAACTTCTTGGAAGAAAAACAATCTGTTTTGTTTTTTAATTACTTACATTATCTGATCATGATTTTTTTTTGGCAGCTATGATTGTGGTATGTTTATGATGATGTATGCAGACTTTTGTTGCAGACCCAAAGTTAACATCAACTTCAATCAAGTGAGTTCTTGAAATGACTATTAAGCCCCGTCTGTTACACATGACATGACAAAACAATTTTGTACTTATGATCTTTCTTGCAGTCACACATACCAAACTTTAGGATTAAAGTTGCGTGGAACATATTGAAAATGCATAATGATGAAAAGAAAAGGGACCTGAGAAAGGGATCAAGATGAAGATGATGCTTGGCCAAAGACAAGCCTGGGGGTAGTGGTGGGGGTGGGGGTATGGGGTAGAGATATGGGGTGGTGGGGGTAGTGGTATTTGTAATCAAGAACAATGTCAACAGCTCTTTTCTTTTATTTCCAACTCTGTGGGTGTTTCGGAATTGTTATTTTCTGAATATTGGGAAAATTGTTATTTTCTGTTTAGGTACTTTGGACATGTTTTGAAGATGTAAGATGTATTGACTATGTAGTTTGATTAATTTGGTATGAAATTGTAATGGTATTTGTTATAGCTGTAATGTTTAATCTGTAATATTGCAGCAAAAGTGTAATGCTGTAATGGTATGATAGATTCAAGTATAATGTTGCAACAGCCTATGGAGTTTCGGTCTATAAGTTTAGACAAGCCTCGAAGACAAGTTGGAAGGCCTATAAGCCTATTCAAAATCGTAGTTTTTGATCATCTCCCCTAGTAAATCTCATTTACTAGGGGTGTTTTTCGGTTTCGGTTTTCTTCAGTTTCGATTTTTTCAGTTCCAGTTCACTCGGATCGGCTCGGTTTTTCAGTTTTCCGGTTTACTTTGAACACCCCTAGTAAATGAGATTTATAAAGATTTATTTTTTTGTTTATTTTTCTATTTTTTTTATCTTTACCCGTGTAAAGATTTGTTCCAAGATTTGGTTCCATGGGAAATACTCTTTATGCATCTTTCCCAGGATCATTACTCCTCCCCCAAAATAATAATTACTTCCACCAACTGCTACTCTGGTCCTATAGCTCGTCCGTCAATTCAAATAGTCGTATATTCACTTCAAAACCGTGTAGCCGGTGATGAGAACTAGAAAAAATAATTATTCACCAGCTTCATCAAGTTGTTCATCAAGTTGTTCATCAACAAAGGTAACTAAGTCTTCATCTGACTTGAGTTTTTTTAATTGAAATTAGGTTTGCATCAGTTGGAAGGAGTAAATTGAAATTAGGTTTGCATCAGTTGGAAGGAGTAAATTGAAATTAGGTAGATATGGGACCCAAAAACTTTTTAACTCCTACAAAGATTCCTAAATTTGCACGAAATCGTATAGATTACGAGGTACACACTGTCACGCACCGTTTATAGTATGTAACGCGCCAGTTCAAAAATCTCTCTATATACCTACGATTTTGAATACATAAAAGTATATCGATAGTTGTTTATACTTGGAAACCACATAATACCCTACTAAACTACAATTTGGAGAAAACGGTGTGATGGGAATGGGTGATTCGACTTCATTCGATTCTGAGCCACATCGAACACCCAAATGATATGATGAAATGACGGGGGTGGTCATAAGGTGGGTGGGTGATTAGGGATGGTAGATATGGGACCCAAAAACTTTTTAACTTCTACAAAGATTCCTAAATTTGCACGAAATCGTATAGATTACGAGGTACACACTGTCACGCACCGTTTAAAGTATGTAACGCGCCAGTGTAAAAATCTCTCTATATACTTACGATTTTGAATACATAAAAGTATATCAATAGTTTTTTATACTTGGAAACCACATAATACCCTACTAAACTACAATTTGGAGAAAACGGTGTGATGGGAATGGGTGATTCGACTTCATTCGATTCTGAGCTACACACTGTCACGCACCATTTAAAGTATGTAACGCGCCAGTTCAAAAATCTCTATATATACTTACGATTTTGAATACATAAAAGTATAACAATAGTTTTTTATACTTGGAAACCACATAATACCCTACTAAACTACAATTCGGAGAAAACGGTGTGATGGGAATGGGTGATTCGACTTCATTCGATTCTGAGCTACTTCGAACACCCAAATGATATGATGAAATGACGGCGGTGGTCATAAGGTGGGTGGGTGATTAGGGATGGTAGATATGGACCCAAAAACTTTTTAACTCCTACAAAGATTCCTAAATTTGCACGAAATCGTATAGATTACGAGGTACACACTGTCACGCACCTGTCACGCACCGTTTAAAGTATGTAACGCGCCAGTTCAAAAATCTCTCTATATACTTACGAGTAAACCACTTGATCTCAAAGCCATTTTTATAGGTTTTTTTCAAATTGCATACACATGAACTCATTTACAAATACCAATCAACAAAGTAAGATTACAAACACCTTAAACTTATTAAGGGAAGAACATACATAAATGCAATTAATTGGTTCAAAGCCAATAACATCTTTTACTATCTTCAGCTAGAGAAATCTGAAGTAAATCTCCCTCCAAAGATCAGAGCTGGTCCACTTCCACGTTGAGAGTTTTCTTCAGGTTTGAAAGCTCCTGTAGAGACAATGACATATTATGATTGAATCCTCTGTGTTTGATATGAGGTAACTATAATTTTCAGTCCTCTCACATAAGAAGCTATGTCTAGACGTTTCTGTCAGTTTATTGGCAACCTTAATAAAAGATCTTTCAAGCCCATATTGAACTCACCCTATACTTTAAGGTCAAGATCTACTACATAGTTAGACAACTACATGAGCCATGGATCTAGTAATAAGAGTGTTACACCAATTGTAAATACACAATCTAAAGCAAACTTCTTACTAATAACTAACCACAGTCTACATTAACATCCCCATAATGGCATTTACCTGATGCAAACATCCAACAAATTAGGATGTGCAGCTTGTGTATCATCAAAACATGAATACAAATTAAATAATCACAATTTTCCAATTCATGGGAAGCATTTTCCTTCATCACTTTCACAAGTCAAAACTTGAAGGACTATAAAAATTCAACTACCCTAGACTTGCTGCAGCCTTACAATTGAACTACATTAATGTGCAAAGGTGTTCCAATCGTGCATGAAGTATGCAAATGTATCACTCAGGAAAAAGTACAGGGGATATGAGGTCAACACTTTTCTTTCATTGTCATTGTCTATAACATGTATAGTGATTATTCCCTACATTTTGATTTCATGAATCCTAAATATGAGTAAGATTGGTTGCTTTTAGGGCTTAATATGCCATAAATTTTTTGACTTGCAACTAGTGGTAAGAAAAAGGTTTTTATGATATAATTGTGGTTTGCAGGGATCTAGCGGTGCAGTGTTGGATGCAGGTACAAGGGATCGACTCAACAATATCTTTGGAAAATGTAACCTGTACTTCCCACCAGTTTTTACTTCAGTGTCCAGTCAATATGGTCGGTCTAGGAGTAGCGATGCTAGTGTTCCTAATTATTCAAATCCAGCGGTGAGGCCAATCCCTGATTGTTTGAAGGCGGAACTAGCGGCTGCTTACCATCAGTTACGCAACGTTGCCGTTATGAATGCGAAAGACTATGGTAAAGTTGATACTTTTATTAGCATGACTGAGGTTACTATTCTCTGGTTTCTTAGTCTAAGCCAGACAGACAAGGAGATTGAGGTTCGAAATATTCTCAGAAATTAAGTCCTGTTGTGTAAGACAATTATTATTTTTCTTCCAAAACAGTTATTTTCTTTCTTTTTCTTTTTCCTGCAAAAACAATTTTCTTGTTCCTTTTTTTTTTTTCTTTTTTTGAATGATTAAGGTTGTTGTTAATCGTCGGTGTTGGTTAGTTGATGTTTCAATCTCGTTTCCTTTTTTTTTTTTTTTTTTTTGTTTTTAGAATGACTATGGTTGTTGTTTAATTGCCAAATTGCAACAAAACCATTGTAATGTTACTATAGTTGCGTTAGACTTTGTTTGTCCAGAAAACGTAAACGAATGTATGAGACTAAAACAGGACCTTTTTTAGTGGACAATATATGGTATTTAGGAGTTGATTAGTATTTTTCGGTTTAAAAAAGAAACTTACTTTTTAAAGTTGATTAGTATTTTCAGGTTTATAAAAAAAACTTACTTTTTAGAGTTGATTAGTATTTTCCGGTTAAAAAAAACTGACTTATTAGAGTTTATTAGTATTTTCCAGTTTAAAAAAAAACTTACTTAAAGTTAAGTGACATACAAATATAAAAATTGAAAAAGCCTTACAAGAGTAACGAATTTTCAAAAAACCACATCCTAACGATTTATAAACCCCAAACAAATTAAAAACATGACGTGTGGTTTTTATATAAGGCTACATATATGTTTCATTGTCATAAAAACAAAGAATATTCATATCTAATATCACAAGAACAACAAATTACATCATTAGAAACAATGTTATGTATTTAGGCACATCATAGTTATTACACTTGTGCTTCGTAGTATACTAGTGTATTATTGACTTCTCTTTTCATAGAAACAAAGGTTGATGATCTCAAATATTACAAAAACAACAATTTACGCCATTAAACACATTAATCAATCTCGAGCTTATAATTGATCGTTTGTTTTCAAAGTGGATACGTACAACCAAAACGTGATATATATCAATCTCGAGCTTATAATTGATCGTTTGTTTGCCAAATGGGTACGTATAACTGATCATTTGTTTGCCGAATGGATACCAAGAAAACCTTAATGTTGACTTTTTCTATTTTGGTCAAAGATGTAACAGGAATTAAATGGTGATGCTTAGGAATTGTTAAAGAAAACCTTAATGTTGACTTTTTCTATTTTGTATGAGAGATAATTGTAAAGACAATGTGACACAATTAAAAAAGTAAACATATTATTACATTGTTTAATATAGATAGAATAGTGTGAAAAATGTCGAAATACAAACTAGGTTGTTATTGTTGAAATGAGTAAAATGACATAATGGAATGAAAATATGATTGGAATCCTACCAAGGCTTAAATTATGTGACAAAGTGCGTCGAAGAAAGTAATAACATGGTTATACAAAGTTGGAAATGAAGGAATGGATTTTAACATACTTGTATACAAAGAGGAATGAAATGGAATCATGAATTGCACTATTGAATAAGTAAGAACTAAGCTAGTAAAACCTATAATTTAACACATTTGGAATTGGTACCAAACGGACGGAAAATAACAAGTTTTGGAAACGGTTTTTATTTTAGGAAACTTTAATAGTTTTAAAATACCAAAATGACGTAATCAAGTAAAATAAAGGATGTTTTGACATCTAACTACCGAGATGGGCTTATGAAAGAGTTCAAATGCAGAGAGCTGGCAAAATAACGTCCTAAAATTCGAAAAAACACAATTAGGCAAAGCATGATGCCTAAATGAGAAAATTAACAAAAATGTGTTAGAAACAGAATTTGTTTTAAAAAGGTTTCAGTACCGAACAAAGAGGTCATTCATCCTCAACTAAAAGTCCATCAAATAGCTCATGAAGCACTGCAGTTGATTGAGAAGTAGGATGGTCCTCAGGATGCATTAGCACATCCAGCTTTGCCGTCAATAACTTTATCTGCATAGACAAAAGCTTGCAGTTTTAGCAGTCACGTCCATGAGAACCTTTTCCAAGACTCTCTGCAGATCCAGAATAGGAAACAAGGGGTGTGGAAGGTCCTGAAGAAGAACTTGAACTTCCTGCTCCCTTGGGCACGAGCTCCTTATTGCCGCAGCTCTGCTTACCCTGTATACCAATCAATGACAAATATGTTTTACCCATACTCATTTGTAAACCTATATATATATACATATATGTATATATACATATATGTATATATATATACATATATTACATATATACATATATATATATATATATATATATATATATATATATATATATATATATATATATATATAATGCATACAGGACCATTCAAGAATATGAATATGGAAGTTGTATAAATTGAAACAATAAGAACATAAAAGATTATAAAAAGATACCTTTATTTATAGAATTTGAATCAATACAGGGACAGTTGGATAATATACAAGGATCTTGCTTCTCGATATCTATAGATTGGGTTTCTGGTAATATACAAATATTGAAATCTAAGGTTTTTGTACATTGGGTTGTAGAAAATTTTATTGAAGGTTTTTTCATAAAAAGGCTCTGCTGTCTTTCTTCAATTCTTCTTCGTTTTATAGATAGTTCTTCCGGTTGCATGACTGACATCTTTCGGTAAAAGTCTTCAATTATTTCTTTTGTAGGTAAAATCTTCAATTATTTGGATGTGATGATATATCTCCTATTTGTTTTTTCAATAATTTGGAATTTGTCGGAGAATCTTCCTTTTAATAATTCTTCTTTTGAAAATATAAACACTTTACTTTTTGGTAGGGTCTTCCACTTTCTCTTTGCTTGTCGTATCTTCAAGTTTGCTTTCAATAATTCCTAACCACTTTCATAGTGGTAGGGTCTTCTGTCTAGTGGTAGGTTCTTCTTTCTTTAATAATTCCTAACCACTTTCATAGTGGTAGGGTCTTCTGTCTAGTGGTAGGTTCTTCTTTCTTTCCTTTATTCTTTCTTTCTTTTAGACTTGTCACCTGCAAACTTTCTTGTTCATATGGACAAATAATGATCTTTTTATAATATAGATGTGAGTAATTTTATCTGGTTCATAAGTAATCAAATTTTCTGGTATATAATAAAATTCACATAATAATATCTTTCTTATATATAGACTCTCATTTTAAAATATAGACACTTGAAAGCTAAAGAGTTATGTCGTCATAAGGATCCTGTGCATCTTGAAATAGATCTTCACTTGGCGTAGGGGAACATTTGATCTCATTTATAATTTTCTGCATTTCTTCAGGAGAAGAACACTCCTGTAATCTTTTAATAAAATCCTTATCTTGTACTTTAGGGGTTGAGGTAGAATAGCATTCTTGAGAAATAGACCTTTTGTAATAGTTGGTGACTGCATTAATATCCGCTTGGCTTTCTTCGATTCTTTTCCACCATTTAACACTAAATTGTCTGTATAGAAGTGGTGGAGAGGTATCTCTGGCTTCTTGTTTTTTATAGGTAAATAGAATAATCCATGGTAACTTGAATATAGCAGAAAACTGAAGAGTATATTCTTCTGGGCAAATATGATCCTGCATAAAGTAATCTTTATATTTATGGAATCCTTCTAATATCTTGATAGGAAATATAGTTGGAATGCTTCCAAAATATCTGAACCATTTAATAAACCATTTGGGGTAGCTGTTGGAAAACTTTTCAGCGAAATAGAAAAATCAGGTATGATTAAAATTTCTCAGTAAAAAGGCATGAAACCAGGCGTCTTGATAATCATAATAATTATAGATAGGATATTGAGGATAGCAGGCAAGAGTTTTGTGAGTAAAGGGTTTTAAAGACCATTCTTCTGGAGATATAACCTTGATAATCTTTACTTTGCTGCAATCAATGTGACTGGGATTCTTTTGGTCGAGGGTATGATCAATGATAACAGATCCACTATCTACTAAAATAGCTTGATAGTATTCTCTAGTCTTATATTCATCAATATAGAAATGGGAACTTCTTGGGTATAGATAATCAATAAGAGTGAGGAAACTTTGGTCAAGCTTTTGTTCTTCTATAGGTTCAAGAATCTTAACAACTTGTCTATTGGGATTAATAGAGTATTCAGGGGTGTTTGTTGGTGTATTTTTGGGTTGAATTATCGTTGGTCTAATCGTAGGTGAGGCAGTTGGTTGTATAAGATTTCGGGTTGGAATGGTTTGTGCAAGAGCAGAATATGGTGGTCTTGCCCTGGGTGCTATGGGTCCAAATTGATTTGGGTGTATAGGTAATTCTGGAAAATTTCTTGAAATATAGGTTGATGATGATGAAGGTTGGTTCATAGTGTGTTTGGATAGAACGACTTTATTCTTTTCACTCATTTTCCCTGTAAAAACTCTCTTGATAAAAAATCGGGTAAAGAATTATCTTTTCCTTTTATAAATTCGATTGTAAAATCAAAATTTCCTAAAATAGCTTGCCATCTGGCAAAAACTTGTTTAGAAATTAAATTTTTAACATCTTTTTCTAAAATATATTTGGCAGATAAACAATCAATTCTTAATAAAAAAAGGTTTCATATACAAATCATCTTCAAAATTTTTAATATTTAGAACAATACTTAAAATTTCCTTTTTTATAGTAGAATAATTCTTTTGGGTGTCATTCCAGGAACCAGAATAAAATCTTACTAATTTTTCTTCTTCATTATCTAATTTTTGTTTTAGAATTCCTCCAAATCCTAAGTCACTAGCGTCAGTTTCAACGATAAGACTCGCATCAGGATGTGGTATATTAAGGCATGGGAGAAATTTTATCTTTTCTTTAATATGTTTGACAATTTCTGTATGTTCTTCGGTCCATGGTTTTGGATTTTTCTTTAATCGATCGTATAGTGGTTTACATATAATTCCCAAATCTTTAAAGAAATCATGAATATAGTTTAAGCATCCTAAAAATCTTTGTAATTGAGTTTTATCTTTTATTTCATTAGGAAATTTATTAGTAAATTCAAGACTTCTTTCAATGGGTTTTATAGTTCCTTGAATAATATTATGACCTAGAAATCTTATATCTGTTTGGAATAATAACATCTTTGTGGGTGAAACAGCTAATCCATTTTTATAAATAGTATCATAAAATATATTTAAGTGTTTAAAATGTTGATCAATGTTTTTTGAAAATATTAAAACATCATCAATATAAACGATTACAAAATTTCCAATTGGTAAAATAATATCATTCATAATATTTTGAAATTCTGATGGAGCGTTTTTTAATCCAAAGGGCATAACGTTCCATTCAAAGTGTCCAAAAGGGACATTAAATCCTGTTTTATACTTATCTTCTTCTTTTATTTGAATTTGCCAAAATCCAGATTTCATGTCAAATTTCGAAAATATTTTTGAGTCATATAATTTTTTTTATAAATCTCTTTTATTAGGTATAGGATATCTAATCCACTCTAATACCTTATTTAAGGGTTTATAATTTATAACTAATCTTGGAATACCTCTTTCGATTTCTGCATTATTAATTACATAAAAGGCTGAACATGACCATGGTGACTTAGAGGGTCTAATAAGTCTCTTTTCTAATAATTCTTTGATTTCTTTTTTACAATTTTGTTCTAGTTCAATAGACATGTGTATAGATTTTGATTTAGTAGGTATATTCTTTTCATTGAATTCTTTAATATAAGGTAATCCTACAGTGTGTTGTTTTCTTTTCCAAAAAGCACTGGGTATAGTAGAACACACATTGTTTTTAAATCTTTCTTCAATAAATTTTACTTTGTTCTGTATATTTTTGTCTTGTAATTGATTGTATATTCTTTTATCATTTATTTCATTAATTAAAAATTCAGCTTGTTTTCTTTTATTTTTAATTAAATGTAATTCATGGGTAACAATAGGTGTAGTAAATTCGAAAATTATTTCTTTATTTAATACTTTCGTGATAATACATTTTTCATCTACACTTATAGGATATAATTGTATTATAAAGGGTAATCCTAATATAATTTGAGAGGTTAAATTTTTTACTAATATAAGATGAGTTTTAAAACAATAATTTTCTTTACATATATGGACATCGGATAATTTATAGCCTATACTAAGTCTAGATCCACTGGCTGTGGATAATCTCTGAGTAGATTTTTCAAAATATTTAGTTGGAATTAAACCTTCCTGTATACAATTTAAATCTGCTCCAGAGTCAACTAAAGCAATTAAGGTTATTTTAAATTCTCCGTTTATCATTATATTTACTTTTGTATGCCATCTTTGATATTTAGTATATTGGATTGCATTAATTATAGGTTCAATTAAGGGTTTATCTTCTGAGGTTATATTTTGTTCATTTTTATTTTCCTCTATAGTCTTAACCTTTTCTTTCAAAATTCTTATTTCTGTTTTAACCATATTAAGTTCTTCTTGTAAGTCTTGTATTGTTATAGGTTTGGTTTTATTAAATCTTTTGCATATTTCATTAAAATTATATATGGTATAATCTTCTTCTTCATTACTCTGATTTTTTAATTTTTCTTCTAACTGTTTTAAATATAAATTTTTTGCTTCTTTATTATCGAGTTTACTTATCATATCTATTAATAAATGTAATTCATCATTATTAGTAATAACATTAATTTTATAGTTACAATTACATGTTCCTATACATTCACAATCTTCAGAGTTGCTGCTATTTTTAGATGATTCTTCTTCAATTTTATTTAAATCATTTTCACTATAATCATATATACTTGATTCATTATCTTTAATTAATTTATTAATTTTTTGTCTAATATCTTCTATATCTATTTCATTAATTTTAGTTTTAGAGTAACAATCCTTTGACATATGTCCGGGTCTGCCACATTTATAACAAATAATAATATCTTGGTTGTTTGGTTTTTTATTTTCTCTTTTATATTTGCTATTGTATTTTTTGTATGATACATTCCTTTTTCTTTTATAATCTTTATTTTGATAGTATTCTTGATTATTTTTTATAGGTTTTTTGTTATATCTTTTATATTTTATTTTCTTAGAACTAGAAGGGGGCAATATTAGAGGTTCATAACCATATTGTTCACAAAAATTTCCTAGTTCATGTCTTCCACCTATTCCTTCTTTTTTAATTTTTGCTTTTAGTTTTAGATCAGAACATATAGCTAATCCTTCTTTATTAACATAGTTTATAATTTCCCCATAGGTTAATTCTTTATAAGGAATTTCATTATTATAATCATTACTTAATTTATTTAATATTCTTATATGAAGAACGAAAACAATTAATTCAACAGTCAGAAGAATTTAGAATAAAAAGAGATAGAAATTATAAATGGTTAAATAAAGATCAAATAAAACAAATAAAAAATCTTACATCAAAACATATAGATACAATAAATATACTATTAAAAATAAATGCAAATAAAATAAAAACGACAAGATCTAAATTAACAATTTGTTAAACAATGAATATAAAAGATTATAATTATCTAATGAACGAAAGACTTAATAACTATAATAAAGAAAAACTTACTTGGTATAAACTTAATTTTAAAGATAAAGAAATGTTTCATGAATTAAAATGGATTCTTTATATGCAAGACAGCAAAGAAAATATACCGTTTTTTACATGGTTTGAATTATATTGTATAGAAGAAAATATAGAATTTCCTTATAAAACCAGGATTGAAACAATGACTAATATAAATAGATTGTATACCGATTTAACAACTAATGAAGAAATTATAAGTATTAAGCCACCTTGTAAAGATATAATTATAAAAAAGGAAGAAAAAGAATATATAGGAATACCCTTTTCAAAAGCTGATAAACCAGATACTGATAAAATATTAAAAAATATTGTATATCAAAATAATCATACTAATGAAATGTTAAACACTATAGGACAACAATTAGATAGAATAGAATATAAAAATGAAGAAGCAAGTACTTTAAATACTTCGACTAATATACAAGTAGAAGAAAACCCTATATTTATACCCTACAATATAGAAACACCTATAAATCTAGGAGGACAAAGTAAACTATTAAGAGAAATTGAAGAAAAACTACAAAGATTTACTATATCAAATCATAATATAAATGCTATAAATGAAGACGAAACCTCTGATATATCTGAAATAGAAGAACAATTTCATAATATAGAAAAAATAAAATACAATCCTTATACATCCAATAAGACTTATACACCCCGACCAGAAACAAGAAATTATTATTATAGACCAACACCACCAGATTTACAATATGAAGAAAGAGATAAAATTGTACAATCTAGATACGATGGTAATTCAATATATGAATGGAATATAGATGGTCAAACAGAATATCAAATTTTAAACTTATTACAAGAAATGACTATGGCAGCAACTTCTTATAAAGCTCATAAAAATCCAGATAATAAAATAACACAAATGATAATATCAGGATTTACAGGAGTATTAAAAGGATGGTGGGATAGTTATGTAACTCAAGATGAAAAAAATCATATATTAAATTCAAAAAAATTAATTATAAAAACAGAAAATGGATCAGCTGTTCAAACACAGATTGATGATTCTTTAAATACTTTAGTATATGCTATTATAAAAAATTATGTAGGAAACCCAGCAGAATATCAAGAAAGAAATTCAACTATATTATTAAATTTAACATGTAGAAAATTACAAGATTTTAGATGGTATAAAGATGTTTTCTTAGCAAAAGTTATGACTAGACCAGATTGTAGAGAATCCTATTGGAAAGAAAGATTTATTGCTGGATTACCAAAACTATTTGCTGAAAGAATTAATAGAAACTTCCATAGAATTTGTATGATCATGTTCTTCTTCGATTTCAGAAGTAGAACTACTTCTTTGATTTGATAGTAATCTTGTGACTCTATTCATATTTAATTATTAACTATTTGATTTAAACTTTGTTTTCAGAGAATCTTAACTTATAATGTTGATTGAACATACCTTCTCCGGGAACACTATTAAAGATCATATGAAAAATTATAAATTTCTACATATAGGATTAATACAGATAGCTATTAAACCTTTGACTAGAATAGGGTTAGATGTACCTACTTTAGTTATATTAAGAGATGCTAGACATTTAAATTTTAAAAATTCCTTATTAGCTATGGCAGAATCCAATATATGTAATGGTCCTATATATTTTAATTGTTATCCTAATTTCACTATATCTTTATTCGATAAAAATATATTAGATACTTTAACCTTAACAATTAAAACAAAAAATTTAGATATTAAACAAGGAACTGACCCTATATTAGTTATATATAGAGTTTTATATAAAACAATGACCACTACTGTAGAACCAAGATCAAAATTAATGTCACCAAAAGATGAAACTATAATATTTGAAGCTAATACTAGAAATTCTAGAGTTAATATACCTAAAAGATTAAAATGGAATGAAATTACTCAAAACCAAAGTTGGAAATTAGAAGATATAAGTTCACCCAAACCTTTAGAAACTATTAGCAAAATATCAGATATTACAGAACATACTGACGGAAGTATAGAAATAGATTTTGGAAGAGAACCACCTAGATACTCTACATATATTCATGAAACCTCTAGTTCAAAATCTAGTGAACCTTTATTAAGAAGATCACAGTCTATGAGAGTTAAAGGAGTTGATTTTAATAGATCTATACCTAAACCACTATATGAAGATGACAATATAAGTGAAAATTTTAGTAATTCTTATAACCCTACTAAATCTGAAGTAGATTATTATAGAGAAGAACAATTATGAGTAAAATACAAATGAATAACGATCATAATAGTTTTATATCAGTTTATTTAATATTCTTATATGAAGAACGAAAACAATTAATTCAACAGTCAGAAGAATTTAGAATAAAAAGAGATAGAAATTATAAATGGTTAAATAAAGATCAAATAAAACAAATAAAAAATCTTACATCAAAACATATAGATACAATAAATATACTATTAAAAATAAATGCAAATAAAATAAAAACGACAAGATCTAAATTAACAATTTGTTAAACAATGAATATAAAAGATTATAATTATCTAATGAACGAAAGACTTAATAACTATAATAAAGAAAAACTTACTTGGTATAAACTTAATTTTAAAGATAAAGAAATGTTTCATGAATTAAAATGGATTCTTTATATGCAAGACAACAAAGAAAATATACCGTTTTTTACATGGTTTGAATTATATTGTATAGAAGAAAATATAGAATTTCCTTATAAAACCAGGATTGAAACAATGACTAATATAAATAGATTGTATACCGATTTAACAACTAATGAAGAAATTATAAGTATTAAACCACCTTGTAAAGATATAATTATAAAAAAGGAAGAAAAAGAATATATAGGAATACCCTTTTCAAAAGCTGATAAACCAGATACTGATAAAATATTAAAAAATATTGTATATCAAAATAATCATACTAATGAAATGTTAAACACTATAGGACAACAATTAGATAGAATAGAATATAAAAATGAAGAAGCAAGTACTTCAAATACTTCGACTAATATACAAGTAGAAGAAAACCCTATATTTATACCCTACAATATAGAAACACCTATAAATCTAGGAGGACAAAGTAAACTATTAAGAGAAATTGAAGAAAAACTACAAAGATTTACTATATCAAATCATAATATAAATGCTATAAATGAAGACGAAACCTATGATATATCTGAAATATAAGAACAATTTCATAATATAGAAAAAATAAAATACAATCCTTATACATCCAATAAGACTTATACACCCCGACCAGAAACAAGAAATTATTATTATAGACCAACACCACCAGATTTACAATATGAAGAAAGAGATAAAATTGTACAATCTAGATACGATGGTAATTCAATATATGAATGGAATATAGATGGTCAAACAGAATATCAAATTTTAAACTTATTACAAGAAATGACTATGGCAGCAACTTCTTATAAAGCTCATAAAAATCCAGATAATAAAATAACACAAATGATAATATCAGGATTTACAGGAGTATTAAAAGGATGGTGGGATAGTTATGTAACTCAAGATGAAAAAAATCATATATTAAATTCAAAAAAATTAATTATAAAAACAGAAAATGGATCAGCTGTTCAAACACAGATTGATGATTCTTTAAATACTTTAGTATATGCTATTATAAAAAATTATGTAGGAAACCCAGCAGAATATCATGAAAGAAATTCAACTATATTATTAAATTTAACATGTAGAAAATTACAAGATTTTAGATGGTATAAAGATGTTTTCTTAGCAAAAGTTATGACTAGACCAGATTGTAGAGAATCCTATTGGAAAGAAAGATTTATTGCTGGATTACCAAAACTATTTGCTGAAAGAATTAGAAATAAATTAAGTAATGATTATAATAATGAAATTCCTTATAAAGAATTAACCTATGGGGAAATTATAAACTATGTTAATAAAGAAGGATTAGCTATATGTTCTGATCTAAAACTAAAAGCAAAAATTAAAAAAGAAGGAATAGGTGGAAGACATGAACTAGGAAATTTTTGTGAACAATATGGTTATGAACCTCTAATATTGCCCCCTTCTAGTTCTAAGAAAATAAAATATAAAAGATATAACAAAAAACCTATAAAAAATAATCAAGAATACTATCAAAATAAAGATTATAAAAGAAAAAGGAAAGTATCATACAAAAAATACAATAGCAAATATAAAAGAGAAAATAAAAAACCAAACAACCAAGATATTATTATTTGTTTTAAATGTGGCAGACCCGGACATATGTCAAAGGATTGTTACTCTAAAACTAAAATTAATGAAATAGATATAGAAGATATTAGACAAAAAATTAATAAATTAATTAAAGATAATGAATCAAGTATATCTGATTATAGTGAAAATGATTTAAATAAAATTGAAGAAGAATCATCTAAAAATAGCAGCAACTCTGAAGATTGTGAATGTATAGGAACATGTAATTGTAACTATAAAATTAATGTTATTACTAATAATGATGAATTACATTTATTAATAGATATGATAAGTAAACTCGATAATAAAGAAGCAAAAAATTTATATTTAAAACAGTTAGAAGAAAAATTAAAAAATCAGAGTAATGAAGAAGAAGATTATACCATATATAATTTTAATGAAATATGCAAAAGATTTAATAAAACCAAACCTATAACAATACAAGACTTACAAGAAGAACTTAATATGGTTAAAACAGAAATAAGAATTTTGAAAGAAAAGGTTAAGACTATAGAGGAAAATAAAAATGAACAAAATATAACCTCAGAAGATAAACCCTTAATTGAACCTATAATTAATGCAATCCAATATACTAAATATCAAAGATGGCATACAAAAGTAAATATAATGATAAACGGAGAATTTAAAATAACCTTAATTGCTTTAGTTGACTCTGGAGCAGATTTAAATTGTATACAGGAAGGTTTAATTCCAACTAAATATTTTGAAAAATCTACTCAAAGATTATCCACAGCCAGTGGATCTAGACTTAGTATAGGCTATAAATTATCCGATGTCCATATATGTAAAGAAAATTATTGTTTTAAAACTCATCTTATATTAGTAAAAAATTTAACCTCTCAAATTATATTAGGATTACCCTTTATAATACAATTATATCCTATAAGTGTAGATGAAAAAGGTATTATCACGAAAGTATTAAATAAAGAAATAATTTTCGAATTTACTACACCTATTGTTACCCATGAATTACATTTAATTAAAAATAAAAGAAAACAAGCTGAATTTTTAATTAATGAAATAAATGATAAAAGAATATACAATCAATTACAAGACAAAAATATACAGAACAAAGTAAAATTTATTGAAGAAAGATTTAAAAACAATGTGTGTTCTACTATACCCAGTGCTTTTTGGAAAAGAAAACAACACACTGTAGGATTACCTTATATTAAAGAATTCAATGAAAAGAATATACCTACTAAATCAAAATCTATACACATGTCTATTGAACTAGAACAAAATTGTAAAAAAGAAATCAAAGAATTATTAGAAAAGAGACTTATTAGACCCTCTAAGTCACCATGGTCATGTTCAGCCTTTTATGTAATTAATAATGCAGAAATCGAAAGAGGTATTCCAAGATTAGTTATAAATTATAAACCCTTAAATAAGGTATTAGAGTGGATTAGATATCCTATACCTAATAAAAGAGATTTATAAAAAAAATTATATGACTCAAAAATATTTTCGAAATTTGACATGAAATCTGGATTTTGGCAAATTCAAATAAAAGAAGAAGATAAGTATAAAACAGGATTTAATGTCCCTTTTGGACACTTTGAATGGAACGTTATGCCCTTTGGATTAAAAAACGCTCCATCAGAATTTCAAAATATTATGAATGATATTATTTTACCAATTGGAAATTTTGTAATCGTTTATATTGATGATGTTTTAATATTTTCAAAAAACATTGATCAACATTTTAAACACTTAAATATATTTTATGATACTATTTATAAAAATGGATTAGCTGTTTCACCCACAAAGATGTTATTATTCCAAACAGATATAAGATTTCTAGGTCATAATATTATTCAAGGAACTATAAAACCCATTGAAAGAAGTCTTGAATTTACTAATAAATTTCCTAATGAAATAAAAGATAAAACTCAATTACAAAGATTTTTAGGATGCTTAAACTATATTCATGATTTCTTTAAAGATTTGGGAATTATATGTAAACCACTATACGATCGATTAAAGAAAAATCCAAAACCATGGACCGAAGAACATACAGAAATTGTCAAACATATTAAAGAAAAGATAAAATTTCTCCCATGCCTTAATATACCACATCCTGATGCGAGTCTTATCGTTGAAACTGACGCTAGTGACTTAGGATTTGGAGGAATTCTAAAACAAAAATTAGATAATGAAGAAGAAAAATTAGTAAGATTTTATTCTGGTTCCTGGAATGACACCCAAAAGAATTATTCTACTATAAAAAAGGAAATTTTAAGTATTGTTCTAAATATTAAAATTTTTGAAGATGATTTGTATATGAAACCTTTTTTTATTAAGAATTGATTGTTTATCTGCCAAATATATTTTAGAAAAAGATGTTAAAAATTTAATTTCTAAACAAGTTTTTGCCAGATGGCAAGCTATTTTAGGAAATTTTGATTTTACAATCGAATTTATAAAAGGAAAAGATAATTCTTTACCCGATTTTTTATCAAGAGAGTTTTTACAGGGAAAATGAGTGAAAAGAATAAAGTCGTTCTATCCAAACACACTATGAACCAACCTTCATCATCATCAACCTATATTTCAAGAAATTTTCCAGAATTACCTATACACCCAAATCAATTTGGACCCATAGCACCCAGGGCAAGACCACCATATTCTGCTCTTGCACAAACCATTCCAACCCGAAATCTTATACAACCAACTGCCTCACCTACGATTAGACCAACGATAATTCAACCCAAAAATACACCAACAAACACCCCTGAATACTCTATTAATCCCAATAGACAAGTTGTTAAGATTCTTGAACCTATAGAAGAACAAAAGCTTGACCAAAGTTTCCTCACTCTTATTGATTATCTATACCCAAGAAGTTCCCATTTCTATATTGATGAATATAAGACTAGAGAATACTATCAAGCTATTTTAGTAGATAGTGGATCTGTTATCATTGATCATACCCTCGACCAAAAGAATCCCAGTCACATTGATTGCAGCAAAGTAAAGATTATCAAGGTTATATCTCCAGAAGAATGGTCTTTAAAACCCTTTACTCACAAAACTCTTGCCTGCTATCCTCAATATCCTATCTATAATTATTATGATTATCAAGACGCCTGGTTTCATGCCTTTTTACTGAGAAATTTTAATCATACCTGATTTTTCTATTTCGCTGAAAAGTTTTCCAACAGCTACCCCAAATGGTTTATTAAATGGTTCAGATATTTTGGAAGCATTCCAACTATATTTCCTATCAAGATATTAGAAGGATTCCATAAATATAAAGATTACTTTATGCAGGATCATATTTGCCCAGAAGAATATACTCTTCAGTTTTCTGCTATATTCAAGTTACCATGGATTATTCTATTTACCTATAAAAAACAAGAAGCCAGAGATACCTCTCCACCACTTCTATACAGACAATTTAGTGTTAAATGGTGGAAAAGAATCGAAGAAAGCCAAGCGGATATTAATGCAGTCACCAACTATTACAAAAGGTCTATTTCTCAAGAATGCTATTCTACCTCAACCCCTAAAGTACAAGATAAGGATTTTATTAAAAGATTACAGGAGTGTTCTTCTCCTGAAGAAATGCAGAAAATTATAAATGAGATCAAATGTTCCCCTACGCCAAGTGAAGATCTATTTCAAGATGCACAGGATCCTTATGACGACATAACTCTTTAGCTTTCAAGTGTCTATATTTTAAAATGAGAGTCTATATATAAGAAAGATATTATTATGTGAATTTTATTATATACCAGAAAATTTGATTACTTATGAACCAGATAAAATTACTCACATCTATATTATAAAAAGATCATTATTTGTCCATATGAACAAGAAAGTTTGCAGGTGACAAGTCTAAAAGAAAGAAAGAATAAAGGAAAGAAAGAAGAACCTACCACTAGACAGAAGACCCTACCACTATGAAAGTGGTTAGGAATTATTAAAGAAAGAAGAACCTACCACTAGACAGAAGACCCTACCACTATGAAAGTGGTTAGGAATTATTGAAAGCAAACTTGAAGATACGACAAGCAAAGAGAAAGTGGAAGACCCTACCAAAAAGTAAAGTGTTTATATTTTCAAAAGAAGAATTATTAAAAGGAAGATTCTCCGACAAATTCCAAATTATTGAAAAAACAAATAGGAGATATATCATCACATCCAAATAATTGAAGATTTTACCTACAAAAGAAATAATTGAAGACTTTTACCGAAAGATGTCAGTCATGCAACCGGAAGAACTATCTATAAAACGAAGAAGAATTGAAGAAAGACAGCAGAGCCTTTTTATGAAAAAACCTTCAATAAAATTTTCTACAACCCAATGTACAAAAACCTTAGATTTCAATATTTGTATATTACCAGAAACCCAATCTATAGATATCGAGAAGCAAGATCCTTGTATATTATCCAACTGTCCCTGTATTGATTCAAATTCTATAAATAAAGGTATCTTTTTATAATCTTTTATGTTCTTATTGTTTCAATTTATACAACTTCCATATTCATATTCTTGAATGGTCCTGTATGCATTATATATATATATATATATATATATATATATATATATATATATATATATATCTGTATATATGTAATATATGTATATATATATACATATATGTATATATACATATATGTATATATATATATAGGTTTACAAATGAGTATGGGTAAAACATATTTGTCATTGATTGGTATACAGGGTAAGCAGAGCTGCGGCAATAAGGAGCTCGTGCCCAAGGGAGCAGGAAGTTCTAGTTCTTCTTCAGGACCTTCCACACCCCTTGTTTCCTATTCTGGATCTGCAGAGAGTCTTGGAAAAGGTTCTCATGGACGTGACTGCTAAAACTGCAAGCTTTTGTCTATGCAGATAAAGTTATTGACGGCAAAGCTGGATGTGCTAATGCATCCTGAGGACCATCCTACTTCTCAATCAACTGCAGTGCTTCATGAGCTATTTGATGGACTTTTAGTTGAGGATGAATGACCTCTTTGTTCGGTACTGAAACCTTTTTAAAACAAATTCTGTTTCTAACACATTTTTGTTAATTTTCTCATTTAGGCATCATGCTTTGCCTAATTGTGTTTTTTCGAATTTTAGGACGTTATTTTGCCAGCTCTCTGCATTTGAACTCTTTCATAAGCCCATCTCGGTAGTTAGATGTCAAAACATCCTTTATTTTACTTGATTACGTCATTTTGGTATTTTAAAACTATTAAAGTTTCCTAAAATAAAAACCGTTTCCAAAACTTGTTATTTTCCGTCCGTTTGGTACCAATTCCAAATGTGTTAAATTATAGGTTTTACTAGCTTAGTTCTTACTTATTCAATAGTGCAATTCATGATTCCATTTCATTCCTCTTTGTATACAAGTATGTTAAAATCCATTCCTTCATTTCCAACTTTGTATAACCATGTTATTACTTTCTTCGACGCACTTTGTCACATAATTTAAGCCTTGGTAGGATTCCAATCATATTTTCATTCCATTATGTCATTTTACTCATTTCAACAATAACAACCTAGTTTGTATTTCGACATTTTTCACACTATTCTATCTATATTAAACAATGTAATAATATGTTTACTTTTTTAATTGTGTCACATTGTCTTTACAATTATCTCTCATACAAAATAGAAAAAGTCAACATTAAGGTTTTCTTTAACAATTCCTAAGCATCACCATTTAATTCCTGTTACATCTTTGACCAAAATAGAAAAAGTCAACATTAAGGTTTTCTTGGTATCCATTCGGCAAACAAATGATCAGTTATACGTACCCATTTGGCAAACAAACGATCAATTATAAGCTCGAGATTGATATATATCACGTTTTGGTTGTACGTATCCACTTTGAAAACAAACGATCAATTATAAGCTCGAGATTGATTAATGTGTTTAATGGCGTAAATTGTTGTTTTTGTAATATTTGAGATCATCAACCTTTGTTTCTATGAAAAGAGAAGTCAATAATACACTAGTATACTACGAAGCACAAGTGTAATAACTATGATGTGCCTAAATACATAACATTGTTTCTAATGATGTAATTTGTTGTTCTTGTGATATTAGATATGAATATTCTTTGTTTTTATGACAATGAAACATATATGTAGCCTTATATAAAAAACCACACGTCATGTTTTTAATTTGTTTGGGGTTTATAAATCGTTAGGATGTGGTTTTTTGAAAATTCGTTACTCTTGTAAGGCTTTTTCAATTTTTATATTTGTATGTCACTTAACTTTAAGTAAGTTTTTTTTTAAACTGGAAAATACTAATAAACTCTAATAAGTCAGTTTTTTTTAACCGGAAAATACTAATCAACTCTAAAAAGTAAGTTTTTTTTATAAACCTGAAAATACTAATCAACTTTAAAAAGTAAGTTTCTTTTTTAAACCGAAAAATACTAATCAACTCCTAAATACCATATATTGTCCACTAAAAAAGGTCCTGTTTTAGTCTCATACATTCGTTTACGTTTTCTGGACAAACAAAGTCTAACGCAACTATAGTAACATTACAATGGTTTTGTTGCAATTTGGCAATTAAACAACAACCATAGTCATTCTAAAAACAAAAAAAAAAAAAAAAAGGAAACGAGATTGAAACATCAACTAACCAACACCGACAATTAACAACAACCTTAATCATTCAAAAAAAGAAAAAAAAAAGGAACAAGAAAATTGTTTTTGCAGGAAAAAGAAAAAGAAAGAAAATAACTGTTTTGGAAGAAAAATAATAATTGTCTTACACAACAGGACTTAATTTCTGAGAATATTTCGAACCTCAATCTCCTTGTCTGTCTGGCTTAGACTAAGAAACCAGAGAATAGTAACCTCAGTCATGCTAATAAAAGTATCAACTTTACCATAGTCTTTCGCATTCATAACGGCAACGTTGCGTAACTGATGGTAAGCAGCCGCTAGTTCCGCCTTCAAACAATCAGGGATTGGCCTCACCGCTGGATTTGAATAATTAGGAACACTAGCATCGCTACTCCTAGACCGACCATATTGACTGGACACTGAAGTAAAAACTGGTGGGAAGTACAGGTTACATTTTCCAAAGATATTGTTGAGTCGATCCCTTGTACCTGCATCCAACACTGCACCGCTAGATCCCTGCAAACCACAATTATATCATAAAAACCTTTTTCTTACCACTAGTTGCAAGTCAAAAAATTTATGGCATATTAAGCCCTAAAAGCAACCAATCTTACTCATATTTAGGATTCATGAAATCAAAATGTAGGGAATAATCACTATACATGTTATAGACAATGACAATGAAAGAAAAGTGTTGACCTCATATCCCCTGTACTTTTTCCTGAGTGATACATTTGCATACTTCATGCACGATTGGAACACCTTTGCACATTAATGTAGTTCAATTGTAAGGCTGCAGCAAGTCTAGGGTAGTTGAATTTTTATAGTCCTTCAAGTTTTGACTTGTGAAAGTGATGAAGGAAAATGCTTCCCATGAATTGGAAAATTGTGATTATTTAATTTGTATTCATGTTTTGATGATACACAAGCTGCACATCCTAATTTGTTGGATGTTTGCATCAGGTAAATGCCATTATGGGGATGTTAATGTAGACTGTGGTTAGTTATTAGTAAGAAGTTTGCTTTAGATTGTGTATTTACAATTGGTGTAACACTCTTATTACTAGATCCATGGCTCATGTAGTTGTCTAACTATGTAGTAGATCTTGACCTTAAAGTATAGGGTGAGTTCAATATGGGCTTGAAAGATCTTTTATTAAGGTTGCCAATAAACTGACAGAAACGTCTAGACATAGCTTTCTAGGTCATAATATTATTCAAGGAACTATAAAACCCATTGAAAGAAGTCTTGAATTTACTAATAAATTTCCTAATGAAATAAAAGATAAAACTCAATTACAAAGATTTTTAGGATGCTTAAACTATATTCATGATTTCTTTAAAGATTTGGGAATTATATGTAAACCACTATACGATCGATTAAAGAAAAATCCAAAACCATGGACCGAAGAACATACAGAAATTGTCAAACATATTAAAGAAAAGATAAAATTTCTCCCATGCCTTAATATACCACATCCTGATGCGAGTCTTATCGTTGAAACTGACGCTAGTGACTTAGGATTTGGAGGAATTCTAAAACAAAAATTAGATAATGAAGAAGAAAAATTAGTAAGATTTTATTCTGGTTCCTGGAATGACACCCAAAAGAATTATTCTACTATAAAAAAGGAAATTTTAAGTATTGTTCTAAATATTAAAAAATTTGAAGATGATTTGTATATGAAACCTTTTTTTATTAAGAATTGATTGTTTATCTGCCAAATATATTTTAGAAAAAGATGTTAAAAATTTAATTTCTAAACAAGTTTTTGCCAGATGGCAAGCTATTTTAGGAAATTTTGATTTTACAATCGAATTTATAAAAGGAAAAGATAATTCTTTACCCGATTTTTTATCAAGAGAGTTTTTACAGGGAAAATGAGTGAAAAGAATAAAGTCGTTCTATCCAAACACACTATGAACCAACCTTCATCATCATCAACCTATATTTCAAGAAATTTTCCAGAATTACCTATACACCCAAATCAATTTGGACCCATAGCACCCAGGGCAAGACCACCATATTCTGCTCTTGCACAAACCATTCCAACCCGAAATCCTATACAACCAACTGCCTCACCTACGATTAGACCAACGATAATTCAACCCAAAAATACACCAACAAACACCCCTGAATACTCTATTAATCCCAATAGACAAGTTGTTAAGATTCTTGAACCTATAGAAGAACAAAAGCTTGACCAAAGTTTCCTCACTCTTATTGATTATCTATACCCAAGAAGTTCCCATTTCTATATTGATGAATATAAGACTAGAGAATACTATCAAGCTATTTTAGTAGATAGTGGATCTGTTATCATTGATCATACCCTCGACCAAAAGAATCCCAGTCACATTGATTGCAGCAAAGTAAAGATTATCAAGGTTATATCTCCAGAAGAATGGTCTTTAAAACCCTTTACTCACAAAACTCTTGCCTGCTATCCTCAATATCCTATCTATAATTATTATGATTATCAAGACGCCTGGTTTCATGCCTTTTTACTGAGAAATTTTAATCATACCTGATTTTTCTATTTCGCTGAAAAGTTTTCCAACAGCTACCCCAAATGGTTTATTAAATGGTTCAGATATTTTGGAAGCATTCCAACTATATTTCCTATCAAGATATTAGAAGGATTCCATAAATATAAAGATTACTTTATGCAGGATCATATTTGCCCAGAAGAATATACTCTTCAGTTTTCTGCTATATTCAAGTTACCATGGATTATTCTATTTACCTATAAAAAACAAGAAGCCAGAGATACCTCTCCACCACTTCTATACAGACAATTTAGTGTTAAATGGTGGAAAAGAATCGAAGAAAGCCAAGCGGATATTAATGCAGTCACCAACTATTACAAAAGGTCTATTTCTCAAGAATGCTATTCTACCTCAACCCCTAAAGTACAAGATAAGGATTTTATTAAAAGATTACAGGAGTGTTCTTCTCCTGAAGAAATGCAGAAAATTATAAATGAGATCAAATGTTCCCCTACGCCAAGTGAAGATCTATTTCAAGATGCACAGGATCCTTATGACGACATAACTCTTTAGCTTTCAAGTGTCTATATTTTAAAATGAGAGTCTATATATAAGAAAGATATTATTATGTGTGATAACCGTCAAAAATCTCAGGTCATTACCGCACTCAAATCTCAAATTTCATTTACAGCATTCCTTAAATCCGAGTGAAATTCCTAGGTTATGACTTCGTAGGCTTACTAAGCCATAGAACGACTTAAAGATTGCTTAGTGAACCATAAGTTCTTTTAGACATGTTGAATTAGGTTACTAAGTACCAAATTAAACAATGAAAAATTTATCCCTTTATGCTTTAATAAAATCCTCAACGATTCACAAAACCGAAATTCCCGTGACTCAACAACGTAAACTTAATCGGATAAATATTCGTGAACATCAAATTAGACAAATTAATCATGTAATAATCAACTTCAAGAACCTAAATATTTCTAACTTTTAGAACTCAAATATTAGTCACTAAATTATCTCCAAATAAACCAATAATTATACAAATACTTATACCAAATTAATCCTTAATCATAAACTAAACTTTTATACATATTATTTCACAAAAAAATAAAAATAATAATAATAATAATAATAATAACAATAATAAGCTCCAAAAATCTGCCCTTTCCCCATTCAAAATCACTTCATTTCCCTACACTCCTCATTATTATTTCATTTTCCAAAACACATACATTCACCTTTCTCTCTTCTCTCTCAAAGAACACACACAAACCTCTCAATCTTCTCTCTAATTTCCAGCCACATTCATAAGAGAAATCCATATTTTAGATGGTGTTCATCACCAAATAAAAACATCAAAGGTAAATATATATCATCTACACTTTTTATCTTTCATTTTCTTGTAATCTTCTTCATAAAAATTCGGATTTTATGCCTTTCCATGGCTAAAATCCTCATGCAAACCTTGATGTTTGTAGGTTATCTCTTTTCACATCCATATGTGTTAAAAGAAAGAGTAACCCATGATCAAACCGAAAATCAAGTGAAAAATCGTGTAATTGCTTATAATCTTGTTAGATCTTGTTCATCTTTGTGTATATCTTTCTTTTTATGCTAAAAATCATCTCTAACACATCTTAGATGTAATCCAACACCATGCATGTGTTAGAAAATGGATTTAAAGGTCAAAATAATCAAGAACCACTTCTATTTTATGTTTAATGTTTTTTTATTTTGAACAAAACATCATTTTGGGGCTTGTTTGGTTTCTGTCCAGATTTGAGTACGAGATTCACCAAGGTGTTTCTCCCTCTCAACATAACCAAAATGGACGTTTTATGAGCCAAAAATCAAGTTCAAGATGTCAGCTTTCAAACCCCACTGGCCTCATGTCATTTTGAGTTCGTTTACTATTTTTAATAATTTTTGTTTGAACATGGGTATAATCTGTCTAAAAAGTCAGAAAAGCCACCCTTAGTATTTTTGTGATATCTTGAGTTATACAAATCCAAAAGACTTGAATCCACCACCAAAAGTTTACAATTTTTGTCTGGAACAAAAGTCATTAGGATGAGTTTTTCTAGAAATGCATGCATTTTTCTCAATAATCAATGCTTCTTGCATGTGTCCAGATTGGTCAATTTCTGGACCTCATAGGATAATGTATTTTCCTAAAAATACTAAGACTTTTCTAACAATCCTAGAAAAATTACAGGAACTATTTAAGACCTTGGGTATCATCTATGATTTTTCTCAAATTCTAATTCGGACTCTAAACTTTTGAAATCGAACCACCAAATTGATATATTTTCTGGAAAAACAGAAAAGTGGACTGTTTTGAGCATATAGAATAAACCAACACTTGTAAGCATACTAAAAGTGAAAGGAATCATTCTTTTTGACATATGAACATTTTTAAGGGTTGGGTAAAGATTTTGGGTCAACCGAAGAGGTTTGACCGAGTCAACAAAAATAGGACTCGACACTTGGAACATTGACCAAACTATTCGAAACTAAATATTGTAATTGCACAACTCGACAACACCCGACGCATTGTAAAGTATACAACTAACAAACTTAATATGACTTGTATGTGATTTTTGACAATTTTTGGATGTTATAAACTTATGTATTCATCATTGTACACAAACGCGATTATTGGACATTAACAAACTTCAAAGCAAACAAACCATCTTGGCACTTTGTAATCTAAATATTTAGCTAAGCAATCCTATCAAACCAAAATCATCGTGAATCTAATTAGAAACCTCGTGTTCATAGGACTTGGATAGGAGTCATACCCGACAAGCACACGTGTTACATCTATCGGTTTACGCTTACGCTCAACAGTGAGTTTTCACAGCCCCTTTTTTTTACTTGTTTACTATTTTGGGGTGAAAAACATGATTCTAAACTTTAACTAAATTGGTTATACTTTTTATGAACTTATTGAACTTTTGCTATGCTACTTATGCGAATTGGTGTATACTATCTATGTGAATTGAGTACTAATGTCCCTGTGAGGACATCATTGAGCACTAAGTCCCCGGTAATCTGTTACACTACTCATTAACTCGTCATAGAGCCAGACGAGCCGTCTTTGATAATCATGAATAACGTTATTTAGGGTAGACCAACTCTCACTCACATGGCTATGTGTGTGCATGTTATCACTCGCTCACATCCCCGATTGGATGTGTAGAATTTACCTTGTCCCCGATTGGACGGAAGGTAACTCATGTCCCTGTGAGGACATCATTTGGGGCATTCGGTCGGTAATCGGTTTAGTAGTGGCCTCAATTGCATTAACACTCGTGTATATTACCTTTCATATTCGCAACTATTACAACAAATCATTATTATTCATGTCTTTTATGAACAAAGCTTTTAGATCATTTGTTGTAACATTAAACCTGTGAACTCACCAACTATGACCATAGTTGACCCTTTTGTTTTATCATGCTTTTCAGGAGAACGACAGTAAGGTGCACTCTAGGAGTACATTTGCATGGATGCATGTTCACACGCGTTTGCTTTATTTTGAAACCATGACTCTCTTTTGAAAACTTTATGAACTTATGGTAATTTCTTTTGGAACTATGATTTGGACTCGTAGTAATGTGTAATATTTTCTCTAAATTATGTATGGTGTTACTTCTATATCTTATGCATTGCTACCCGGTACTGTTACATCTCGTGTTTCCGCTTTAGCGGGGTGTGACAGGTTTGGTATCAGAGCCTAAGGTTATAGAGAATGCCGGTTTTTCCAAACAAAAACCCCAACTATAACCAACATTTTCTTTAAAATATTTTCTTAAAACTCCAAAGGTATTACCAATTAAACTAAACCGAGCATAGTATTAGTATAACTAAACCATGTGTTGCATTATTGGACCTCAATTAGGCATAACCTGATCACCTATGTTTAATTTAGGTAAGATTATGCGAGACACGGAATAGGTATTCTACGGTTATGTTCGATTTTTCTTTCCTGTTTAAACCTTTGGAAAGCAAACGTTGTGTGTGTGCATTGCATATCGTAGGCATCCATGTAGCACTGTTAGTACCTAAGTATACCTCCATTTTAGTCTTATCATTTTAAGGTTAACATATTAGTGCGTAATGTCAAAGTAGCTTGTTTAAGGTATTAGTCAAATCTTGTGATCTTTGTAAGCGACACTAAGTACAGGATAGCAACACTTTGGGTGTTGCATTAGCTACTGTATGTATACAGTGGTTGTGTCTTGATTTGTGACAATCCATTCTGTCTATGTTCGACCCAGATTCGGTGATATAGTCATCGTTCTTATTGATAATAAAGCAATAGTTTTACTTACTCTTGATTATATTATATTGTATTTTAATTTCGCATACATAAACTCGTTAAACAATATTCCGCACGTTTAACTAGTGAACCGAACTTTAAAGATCAATAGATCGGAAACTACACATCATTTTTCCCACACTGCTTACTCAAGAAACGCGTCAGGACACATCACTAATCATCTTAGGGACTAAATCTTCTATTTGTAGTCTTACCTTGTCGAAACCCTCATCCCATGCTGCCATATCAACTGATGATTATGGTTACGTCACCGGTCGCCCTCGCGACAACCTACCAAGTAACGCGGAGGAGAATCTATCCGAATAATGACCCACTTGAGGAGGTTCCGCCTGAGGATGAACCAATAAAACTGGACCAACATGAAAACTCGTCACCTAGGCGCGTTACATCTAGTTCTTCTACATCACACTCTTCCTCCCACTCTTATCGAAGACCTATGAATCGCGTGAGTTATACACGACTAGAAGGACTGACAGACCACCTCGAACTAGACCTTACACTATCTATACTACTACTGATACTCCACCCACTAGGACCAGTCGTCGGTAAGATGTTCGTCAATGGAATTGGTTACCCGCAACTCCTGAGACTTGGAGAACTGAAGAAGGAATACATATTCCTACAGATGACGAAGAAGCTTTCGACATGTATACCTTCCCATACGCACAGTATCCCGCTCACCATACCGTTCCGGTACTAGCTGCTAGGCTACGCTGCCACAAGAATAGAATAGACGCTATGGAGTTAGAACAATACGAAACCCGTTTAGGATGGATGCACCTGCCACAGGACCGAGTTGCACAGATCTATGAGGATCAGCAGGGTCTTAGCGAAACCATAGAAACTACACATCTCCAAGTGATGGAGACTAGAGGCAAAGTTGTTGCCTTGCGATTAAGACTTATGTGCAAAATAGAACTCACTTAAGACTAGTAGAAATTCCACTATACATGTACAATGTGTGGGAAACAGTTTCAACCAAATTTTCGTCAGACATTTTCCATGGATTTTTCATAAACATAAATCTTTCAACAAATTTTTGATAAAACGTAACTTTCAACACTTTTCAATGACCATGGCTTTCAACGTATTTTAATTGTCTCAAACTTTTCAACGAACTATAAGATTTCAAACAGATTTCATCATAAAATTTTCAACCAGATTTTACAACAACCTATCCACGAAATATTTTATAAAACTTTCAAAATTCATAAGTATATAAACTCATTTATATAAAACATATCATTTGATCAAGGTTTAATCACTATTTATACCTACAACAACTCATTTACAAACAAGTTTACCAACTGTTTTAACAACTCTTTAGTCACGATTAGACTACTTTGTAATCGACTACTCTATAACGTTTTTGACTACGATTTGAACAACGAAACGGTCATGAATTGACAGATTTTAAACATGACTAAGACATTGTTATGTCTACTTTTTAAATCAATGATTTGATTTCCAACTAATTTTTAATGCAAGACGTACTTGCAACGAACTTTTCCCCATAGACTTCATACCCGTCGAAATCGAAAGCATTGATATCATAGTAGGCGTGGATTGGTTATCCAAGCATCATGCCGAAGTTACTTGTTTTGAGAAAATCATTCGTATTCACCTCGTTACCGGTAGAACTTTGATCCTACAAGGAGAGACGGTAAGCTGAGCTTGAACATAGTTTCCTTTATAAAAACCCGAAAGTACCTAAGAAAAGAGTACCAGGTAATCCTCGCACCCGTAACCGAGTGGAAGCTGGAGGAGAACCGACTTGAGGACGTACCCCTTTATGTTAAAATTTCCGGAAGTCTTTCCCCGAAGACTTGCCTGGCCTTCCCCCGCCTAGACAAGTCAAATTCCAAATCGATCTTGTGCCCGGAACTGCATTCGTGGCACAAGCCCCATACAGAATATCCCCTTCCGAGTTGCAGGAGTTGTCCACCCCATTTATAGGAACTCTTAGATAAGGGATTCATTCGATCAAGTTCCTCACCCTGGGGAGCTACGATTCTATATGTTCAAGAAAAAGGATGGATCCTCATGAATGTCCATTGATTATAGAGAATTAAACAAATTAACAATTAAGAATAAGTACCACTCCCTCAAACCGATGATCTATTCGATTAGCTGCAAGGCGCCTCCTACTTCTCCAAACTCGATCTTCGGTCAGGTTATCACCAATTACGAATTCACAAAGAAGAAATATCCAAAAATGCATTCCGAACACGATATGGACATTATGAATTTAAGATTATGCCCTTCGGCCTAACCAATGCTCCTGCAGCATTCATGGACTTAATGAACAGAGTCTACAGAGCATACTTGGATAAGTTTGCGAGTGTGTTTATCAATGACGTACTAGTCTACTCGCGTAGTAAAGAGGATCACGAGCAACATTTAGGGCAAGTGTTGCAACCATTCAAGGAAGAGAAGTTGCACTCCAAAACCTCTAAGTGCGAGTTTTTGGAACAGAGAAGTACACTTCCTCGGTCATATAGTGAACATAAAAGGGATCCATGTGGATCCAATTAAATCGAGGCGATTGAGAAATGGGAAGTCCCGGCGACTGCTACAGAAATCTGTCAATTTCTAGGATTGGCTGGATACTACAGAAGGTCAATAGAAAAGTTCTCAAAGATCGCCAAGCCCTTGACAAAGTTGACCCAAAAGATGAAGAAATTCGTTTGGGATATTGAACAGGAGAAGGCATCCCAAACGCGGAAGGAGAAACTGTGCAATGCGCCAATCATATCATTGCCCGATGGAACAAGAGATTTTGTGGTATATGGCGATGTGTCACACCAGAGATTGGGCTGCGTTCGGATGTAGAAGAATGAAGTAATTCAGTATACTTCCAAGCATCTTAAGAAAAATGAGGTGAACTATACTATGCATGACTTGGAACAGGGAACAGTATTCTTTGCACTTAAGATCCGGAGACATTACCTATAGAGTACCAGTTGTACTGTGTTTACCGACCATAAGGGCCTCCAGCATGTACTCGAGCTGAAGATGCTCAACATGAGGCAGAGAAGGTGGATGGAGTTACTTAGAAACTATGATTGCGAAATGAAGCACCAAAAGCCGTCAGGGTTATTACTACAACCCGAAATACCCCAGTGGAAATGGGAACATGTAACAATGGACTTTGTCACTAAGTCACCTCGAACTTCTAAAGGTCGCGACTCCATCTGGGATATCGTCAACTGACTGACAAAATTTGCACATTTTCTACCTATCCGAGAAGATTACATAATGGAGAGACTTGCTCAAATCTATATTGCAGAGATTGTGTAGCATCACGGAGTGCCCATTTCAATTATCTCGGACAGGGATAGTCGTTTTACATCACAGTTTTGGCTATCAATGCAGAAGGCGTTGAGTACCCAATTAAACATGAGTACGGCTTATTACCCTTAAACAGACGGGAAAGTGAGCGAACAATTCAAACCTTAGAAGTTATACTACGAGTATGTGTACTAGACTTCGGAGGAAGTTGAGATGTACACTTACCCTTGATAGAATTCTCTTACAACAACGATTACAACACTAGCATCAAATGTGCACCATTTGAGGCCTTGTATGGACAGAAATTTCGATCACCATTGTGTTGGCACAGAGTCGGTGAGAAGCACTTGACAAGGCCAGACAACATTCAGGAAGCTGTGGACAAAATCACAACCATAAGAGAACGACTCAAGGCAACCCAAATTATACATAACAGCTACGCTGACAATCGCAGAAAGCCACTGGAATTTTGAATGAGTGATAGATTATTTCTGAGAGTATCCCCTTGGGAAGGACATGTACGCTTTGGCAAGAAAGGCAAGCTAAGCCCACGCTATATTGAACCATACAAAATCTTGAAACAAATAGGCCCGGTGGCTTACAAACTAGAATTGCCCAAAGAGTTGGGTGGCATTCATGGCATATTTCATGTCTCAAACCTTAAGAAGTGTCTAGTTGACAACTCTCAGACCTTGGCCTTAGATGAGATTCGGATCGATGATCGATTACTTTCTTTTAGTGAAGCACCCACAGAAATCCTTAATAGAGGTACCAAACAATTGAGATGTGACAACATTCCCTTAGTTAAAGCCAACTGGAATTCTAAACATGGACCTAAGTACACATAGGATTAGAAATATTTAATGAGAAGAATGTACCCACACCAATTATCGAGTGCTATGTCACCCAATAGGACCAGTTGAATTTCGGGACGAAATTCATTTCAACGGTGGGATAATGTGATAACCGTCAAAAATCTCAGGTCATTACCGCACTCAAATCTCAAATTTCATTTACAGCATTCCTTAAATCCGAGTGAAATTCCTAGGTTATGACTTCGTAGGCTTACTAAGCCATAGAACGACTTAAAGATTGCTTAGTGAACCATAAGTTCTTTTAGACATGTTGAATTAGGTTACTAAGTACCAAATTAAACAATGAAAAATTTATCCCTTTATGCTTTAATAAAATCCTCAACGATTCACAAAACCGAAATTCCCGTGACTCAACAACGTAAACTTAATCGGATAAATATTCGTGAACATCAAATTAGACAAATTAATCATGTAATAATCAACTTCAAGAACCTAAATATTTCTAACTTTTAGAACTCAAATATTAGTCACTAAATTATCTCCAAATAAACCAATAATTATACAAATACTTATACCAAATTAATCCTTAATCATAAACTAAACTTTTATACATATTATTTCACAAAAAAATAAAAATAATAATAATAATAATAATAATAACAATAATAAGCTCCAAAAATCTGCCCTTTCCCCATTCAAAATCACTTCATTTCCCTACACTCCTCATTATTATTTCATTTTCCAAAACACATACATTCACCTTTCTCTCTTCTCTCTCAAAGAACACACACAAACCTCTCAATCTTCTCTCTAATTTCCAGCCACATTCATAAGAGAAATCCATATTTTAGATGGTGTTCATCACCAAATAAAAACATCAAAGGTAAATATATATCATCTACACTTTTTATCTTTCATTTTCTTGTAATCTTCTTCATAAAAATTCGGATTTTATGCCTTTCCATGGCTAAAATCCTCATGCAAACCTTGATGTTTGTAGGTTATCTCTTTTCACATCCATATGTGTTAAAAGAAAGAGTAACCCATGATCAAACCGAAAATCAAGTGAAAAATCGTGTAATTGCTTATAATCTTGTTAGATCTTGTTCATCTTTGTGTATATCTTTCTTTTTATGCTAAAAATCATCTCTAACACATCTTAGATGTAATCCAACACCATGCATGTGTTAGAAAATGGATTTAAAGGTCAAAATAATCAAGAACCACTTCTATTTTATGTTTAATGTTTTTTTATTTTGAACAAAACATCATTTTGGGGCTTGTTTGGTTTCTGTCCAGATTTGAGTACGAGATTCACCAAGGTGTTTCTCCCTCTCAACATAACCAAAATGGACGTTTTATGAGCCAAAAATCAAGTTCAAGATGTCAGCTTTCAAACCCCACTGGCCTCATGTCATTTTGAGTTCGTTTACTATTTTTAATAATTTTTGTTTGAACATGGGTATAATCTGTCTAAAAAGTCAGAAAAGCCACCCTTAGTATTTTTGTGATATCTTGAGTTATACAAATCCAAAAGACTTGAATCCACCACCAAAAGTTTACAATTTTTGTCTGGAACAAAAGTCATTAGGATGAGTTTTTCTAGAAATGCATGCATTTTTCTCAATAATCAATGCTTCTTGCATGTGTCCAGATTGGTCAATTTCTGGACCTCATAGGATAATGTATTTTCCTAAAAATACTAAGACTTTTCTAACAATCCTAGAAAAATTACAGGAACTATTTAAGACCTTGGGTATCATCTATGATTTTTCTCAAATTCTAATTCGGACTCTAAACTTTTGAAATCGAACCACCAAATTGATATATTTTCTGGAAAAACAGAAAAGTGGACTGTTTTGAGCATATAGAATAAACCAACACTTGTAAGCATACTAAAAGTGAAAGGAATCATTCTTTTTGACATATGAACATTTTTAAGGGTTGGGTAAAGATTTTGGGTCAACCGAAGAGGTTTGACCGAGTCAACAAAAATAGGACTCGACACTTGGAACATTGACCAAACTATTCGAAACTAAATATTGTAATTGCACAACTCGACAACACCCGACGCATTGTAAAGTATACAACTAACAAACTTAATATGACTTGTATGTGATTTTTGACAATTTTTGGATGTTATAAACTTATGTATTCATCATTGTACACAAACGCGATTATTGGACATTAACAAACTTCAAAGCAAACAAACCATCTTGGCACTTTGTAATCTAAATATTTAGCTAAGCAATCCTATCAAACCAAAATCATCGTGAATCTAATTAGAAACCTCGTGTTCATAGGACTTGGATAGGAGTCATACCCGACAAGCACACGTGTTACATCTATCGGTTTACGCTTACGCTCAACAGTGAGTTTTCACAGCCCCTTTTTTTTACTTGTTTACTATTTTGGGGTGAAAAACATGATTCTAAACTTTAACTAAATTGGTTATACTTTTTATGAACTTATTGAACTTTTGCTATGCTACTTATGCGAATTGGTGTATACTATCTATGTGAATTGAGTACTAATGTCCCTGTGAGGACATCATTGAGCACTAAGTCCCCGGTAATCTGTTACACTACTCATTAACTCGTCATAGAGCCAGACGAGCCGTCTTTGATAATCATGAATAACGTTATTTAGGGTAGACCAACTCTCACTCACATGGCTATGTGTGTGCATGTTATCACTCGCTCACATCCCCGATTGGATGTGTAGAATTTACCTTGTCCCCGATTGGACGGAAGGTAACTCATGTCCCTGTGAGGACATCATTTGGGGCATTCGGTCGGTAATCGGTTTAGTAGTGGCCTCAATTGCATTAACACTCGTGTATATTACCTTTCATATTCGCAACTATTACAACAAATCATTATTATTCATGTCTTTTATGAACAAAGCTTTTAGATCATTTGTTGTAACATTAAACCTGTGAACTCACCAACTATGACCATAGTTGACCCTTTTGTTTTATCATGCTTTTCAGGAGAACGACAGTAAGGTGCACTCTAGGAGTACATTTGCATGGATGCATGTTCACACGCGTTTGCTTTATTTTGAAACCATGACTCTCTTTTGAAAACTTTATGAACTTATGGTAATTTCTTTTGGAACTATGATTTGGACTCGTAGTAATGTGTAATATTTTCTCTAAATTATGTATGGTGTTACTTCTATATCTTATGCATTGCTACCCGGTACTGTTACATCTCGTGTTTCCGCTTTAGCGGGGTGTGACATTATGTGAATTTTATTATATACCAGAAAATTTGATTACTTATGAACCAGATAAAATTACTCACATCTATATTATAAAAAGATCATTATTTGTCCATATGAACAAGAAAGTTTGCAGGTGACAAGTCTAAAAGAAAGAAAGAATAAAGGAAAGAAAGAAGAACCTACCACTAGACAGAAGACCCTACCACTATGAAAGTGGTTAGGAATTATTAAAGAAAGAAGAACCTACCACTAGACAGAAGACCCTACCACTATGAAAGTGGTTAGGAATTATTGAAAGCAAACTTGAAGATACGACAAGCAAAGAGAAAGTGGAAGACCCTACCAAAAAGTAAAGTGTTTATATTTTCAAAAGAAGAATTATTAAAAGGAAGATTCTCCGACAAATTCCAAATTATTGAAAAAACAAATAGGAGATATATCATCACATCCAAATAATTGAAGATTTTACCTACAAAAGAAATAATTGAAGACTTTTACCGAAAGATGTCAGTCATGCAACCGGAAGAACTATCTATAAAACGAAGAAGAATTGAAGAAAGACAGCAGAGCCTTTTTATGAAAAAACCTTCAATAAAATTTTCTACAACCCAATGTACAAAAACCTTAGATTTCAATATTTCTATATTACCAGAAACCCAATCTATAGATATCGAGAAGCAAGATCCTTGTATATTATCCAACTGTCCCTGTATTGATTCAAATTCTATAAATAAAGGTATCTTTTTATAATCTTTTATGTTCTTATTGTTTCAATTTATACAACTTCCAAATGTACATATCTGTATATATATTACATATATATATATATATATATATATATATATATATATATATATATATATATATATATATATATATATGTACATACAGATATGTACATATATATATATATATATATATATATATATATATATATATATATATATATATATATATATATATATGTGTATGTATATATATGTACATATATGTATATGTTATATATATATGTATATGTATATATATATATGTACATATATATATATATATATATATATATATATATATATATATATACATATACATATGTACAGATACATATGTATACATATATATATATATATATGTACAGATACATATATATACATATGTATATCTGTACATATGTATCTGTACATATGTATATGTATATATATATATATATATATATATATATATATATATATATATATGTACATATATATATACATATACATATGTACAGATACATATGTATACATATATATATATATATATATGTACAGATACATATATATACATATATACATATGTATATCTGTACATATGTATCTGTACATATGTATACATATGTACAGATACATATGTATATATATGTATCTGTACATATGTATATGTATATATATATGTACATATATATATATATGTACATATATATATACATATACATATATGTACATATATATATATATATCTGTATATATATATGTACATATATGTATATGTATCTGTATATATATATGTACATATATGTATATATATATATATATCACATATATATATATATATATATATATATATATATATATATATATATATATATATATATATATACATATACATATATGTACATATATATATATGTATATATATATGTACATATCTGTATATATATTACATATATACATATATATATATCTGTATATATATATATGTACATATCTGCATATATATATATCTGTATATATATATGTACATATCTGTATATATATTACATATATATATATATATATATATATATATATATATATATATATATATATATATATATTACTCCCTCCGTCTCAATTCTTTTGTCCATTATTTCCATTTTAGGGTGTACCAAATTAATTGTCCACTTCCATAAATAGAAAGTTTAAGGAAATAAAGTTCTTTTTTACCCCTAGTGTATATATATAAGACAAAAAAATAGGTAGAAAGTAGAGGGTAAAATTGTCATTTTATCAAAAAGTAAGAGAGAGATAGTTATATTTTCTTAAACTGCGTGTCTTTTTGTCTGGGGACAATAAAATTGGGACGGAGGGAGTACTTTATAATGCATATGGGTCATCTTAATTTTAAGCCAATCTCAAATCTTGACCCTCCATTTTAATTCATGTTATTTTCAACCATCGATCAGCTTTCCTTCTTTCATTTCTTGTGATATATAAGTGTCACAAAGCATTTGTAACACATACCATAATCACCACAAAAACACACACAAGAGGCTCTTCTCTATTTTCTTTGAAAAAGAATCCGGGTAACTACTCTATCGCTGACTCCTTTCCGGAAAATACCCAATTTTGTTCTTACAATGTTGGTACTAAATGAAATCGAAGCAAGATCTATACAAAAAATGTGGTTGAAACGGATTTGAGGTCAGTGTCTCTAGATACTAATATATATTTGGTTAAATATTTGTTGGTTCTAAAGCTTTTATTCTTATTCTTTTGTTGATTTGTGCAGGTTTTGTAGTGTTACGCAAAGAACTCAAATATTCAAGTTTGGATCTCGGTTTGTTTGTTTATTTTTAGTTGCTTTTTATATATTTGTGATATCAAAAGATTAAAAGAAAATCCTTAAGCATATATCTTCTACCATGAAACCACCACCGTGATCTGTAAGTCTATACCAAATACATTAGATCTATTTTTTTGTTTTTTTTTCTGTAATAGTATTATTTTGTGACAATTCTGAGAAGTTGCGTATGAACTGCAGTAGCATCTTAGCTCAACCTCCAATTACTCACCGCTAATTTACAGCTCAACCTCTTTAAAATGAATTGATGTTTTGTTTGTTGATATGTGCAAGTTCTGGACCCTTGTGTAAAGATTTCAAAGATTTAGGTTTGGATTTTCGCTAGAACTATTTGTTAGAGAAGGAAAATAACCAAATGTTTCTTTACCAGATGAGAGAAAGCAAGTTTCATCCACCGTCACCGTCCGTTTGAAAGGGATATTACCACTGTTTGGAGCATAACTATTATTTATTTATTTTATCAATCGTACGATACTGGGTAATGTTTATTGTTAGTGTTAGTGTTAGACATTTGATTTTATCTTTTGTTAGTTGTGTATAATATGCGTATTATTATTAGCTGTACAATTATGGTTTATTTTTATATGCAAAAAAACGATATCTTTTAATTTGTTGATAATTAGAGGGTGTTTGGGTGGGCGTTTATATTTGGGCTTTTGGCTTTTTAGCTTAAAAAGCTCCTTCCTTTTGCCAAACACGTTTTTGACTTTTTAGCTACTAAAAAGCTTTTTAGCTACTAAAAAGCTTGTTTTTGTGAAGCCAGGGGAGTGAAGACTTTTAGCTTTTTAGCTAATAAGCTAAAAAGCTAAAAGCTCAAATCTTAACTCCAAGCCAAACACCCTCTTAATACTACAATATACTTGATTCTGGTTTTTTTTGTTAAAAATCAAAAATCTTGAAGCTAAAGGCTACAACATTTTGAACGATGCATACTCCATATCTTTTTTTTGAGACTCGTGGTTGTTGTTTCTATAATTTTAGATTTACGAAGACAGAGTTAACAGTAAAGTAACTCAAAAATTCATACTTTATTTAGTATTATTTGAAAAGTAGAAACATCGTAAATTTATTGATATTCTTTATCTATTTTCAAAGTTGTTTAAACTGCAGTTCTTTACAATCTTCTGGCTTTAAATTTGAAATGAAATTTGGAACCTAAAAAAATTCAGAATATAGCTACAACTTTTAATGCGTGGATCACGGTCAAATTTTCAAAAGTGTCAGTAAGAAATGCAGTCAATTTTGGACTTATTCGTATTGTGCAAGTAAATCATCTTTTTCTTTCTTCAGGAATTGCCAAGCAAATACTCTTTCTCTCATTATTGTTTGAGTAGTGAAATATCCACCACCTTTTAAATTAAAAGATCCATCAAAACTGTGCAGTATTTATTTGTACAGTGCAAGTTCTCAATGCATAATTATGATCGAATTATCAAAAAAGGAGGTGGAAATATCAACACCTTTATTGTTTTACCTAATAAGTGGATTTACTTAATTATACCACATATTTTAAAAAATGAACAATTATTTGTGACACCTATAAAATCGGTGCTAACGGCACGTCGGTCCGATGTAGGTTTGCCACCAACGGTTGATCAGTTGGGCGTTGGTTGGCCACCGAAAGTTTGTGCCTTCGATTTTTAGACTGGAATGGACGGTGGTTTGTGAGGCCTAGCTTCATTATCTGTTTTTTGACTGTTTGAAATAATATATATATATATATATATATATATATATATATATATATATATATATATATATATATATATATATATATATATATATATATTGACATTACCGTTAGATTAAAAATATATATATTTTTCCTACATTTTCCACTCTATAAAGGGTTAATAATGATTTAATCTCTTAAGTTTTTTTTTTTTTTTTCCGTTTTATCTACTCAAATTTTTTTCTCATAATTTAATCTTTCAAGTTTCAAAGTTTTTGTGGTTTAACCCATTAAGTTTATCTTTCGTAATGATTTTGCCTTTTTAAAATTTTCTAATTTAATCATCTAACTTTCAAAATTTTAATAGTTTAACCCTTCGAAGGGTTTAACCCTTTAATAGTTTGCCCTCTAATATACTATTTAAATTTAATTTAATTTAATAATTGTACATCTATATTAATATATATTTAGAATATAATATCATAATAATGAAAAGTAGCTTACTATCAAAACGTTAATTAATGTTATAGTATTACTCCATAAAATCACTTGCGTTAAGTAATACCATTTTTAACGGGAGATGATATTTCCACCACCAATTTTATCCATCATGAATATGCATTACAGATTTGTACTGTACAAGTAAATAATGCATGCTGGTGGTGGATCTATCAAAAATGGAAGTAGATTTATCACCACCCATTTTTAACTTTGATATACAAGTATCAACTACGACACGAGAAACTATCCATGATTTGGAAACGGCCTAATGCATGACGACAAGTGACAAAGTGAATCACCAACGGGAAAAAAAAAAAAAGAAGAAGAAGAACCAGTAAACCCTCTGTCCCACTACAAATGCCTACGTTACTATTTTGCATTGTGTCAAATAAGTGTCTACTTGCATTTTACTATCAAGCTAAAAAGATGTTAGTAGGAAATTTTAACGGGTCAATATGTTATTTGATTGTCGAAAAGTGTACTTAATGGATAATTCAAAAACTGTGTGCATATTCAAAGTGGATGTTTCGAGTGAGATGGAAAGAGTAAAAAAAATCGCAAAACCGTTCAACTTATTTCGGTGCCGCAGCTTTGCGCGGGTAGAAGGCTAGTATATATATATAGGAATGGGATCATGTGAAAACAAGGAGATAAAAAAATGGTGAAAACAGATCTCCACCCTCCATTTAATCTACCATATATATATATATATATATATATATATATATAAAGAGGTGAAGATAAAAAAAAACGGTGAAAACACTTTTTCCTTCACATTTTTTTTAAGTTGTGAACTTTTCTTTTTTCTGAAGTAAACCAAAAAAATTAAGGTTCACACAAAAAAAATATTTTTTTGTGGAAAAAAATAAAATAAAGTCAAATTCGAAAATCAAAACAAAAAAATTTGAGGTTCACAATTGAAAAACTTAAAAACTTTCTGTTAACCCAAAACAAAAAAGTAAGGTTCACAATTGAAAAAATTAAAAATTTACCGTGAACCAAAAAAAATTAAGGTTCACAGTTGAAAAAAAAAAGTTTACAATTAATAAAGTTAAAAACTTTCCGTGAACCCACAAAAATTAAGGTTCACAGTTGAAAAAAAAAGGTTCACAATTGAAAAAGTTAAAAACTTTTTGTGAAACTAAAAAAAAATTAAGGTTCACAATTGAAATAGTTAAAAACTTTCCGTGAACCCAAAAAAACTTAAGGTTCACAGTTGAAAAAAAAGGTTCACAATTGAAAAGGTTAAAAAATTTCCTTGAAACTCAAAAAAAAAAAATTAAGGTTCATAGTTGAAATAGTTAAAAACTTTCCGTGAACCCAAAAAACCTTAAGGTTCACAGTTGAAAAAAAAAATCCACAATTGAAAAAGTTGAAAACTTTACCTGAACCAAAAAAAATAAGGTTCATAGTTGAAAAAAAAGGTTCACAATTGAACAAGTTAAAACTAGCCGTGAACCACAAAAAAAAAATTATGGTTCATAGTTGAAAAAAAAAAGTTCACAATTAAAAATGTTAAAAACTTTTAGTGAACTAAAAAAAAATTATGGTTCACACGTGAAAAAGTTAAAAAACCTTCCGTGAACTCAAAAAAGAATTAAGGTTCACTGTTGAAAAAAATGGTTCACAATTGAAAATTTTTAAAACTTTCCGTAAACCTAAAAAAAATTAAGGTTCATAGTTGAAAAAAAAAAGGTTCACAATTGAAAAAATTAAAAACTTTCCATGAACTCGAAAAAATTAAGGTTCACAGTTGAAAATTTTTAAAACTTTTTGTAAACCAAAAAATAAATAAATTAAAGTTCACAATAAAAAAACTTTAAAAATTTCGTGAAAAATTTTATAAAATAATTTATTTGAAAAAAATAAGGTTCGCAATTAAAAATGTTAAAAACTTTGTGTGAAGCAAAAAAAATGATTAAAGGTTCACGCCGAAAATTTTATGTGAAACAAAAAAAATATAAGGGTTCACAAAAAAATTCATATGTGAAGCAAAAAAAAATAAAGGTTCACAACTTAAAAAAATTGTGAATCAAAAAGTGTTTTCACTGTTTTTTTTATCCTTACCCCTTTTTATATATATATACATATATATACATATACATATATATATATATATATATATATATATATATATATATATATATATATATATATATATATATATATATATATATATATATATATTGGAATGATCTAGAGGGAAGTGCATTTTTGGGGGAAGGGGAAGTATTGATTTAACCAATTATTTCATCTAAGCAAATTAAGGTGTACCATATTATTGTAGTATGTACCTCATAGGAATTTAATGCAAGCATGGAGGTACCAATGAGAATATGTCACGTGTACAATGAAAATCCATTTACCCATAAAACAAATTATCTTACAAACGACAAGTCGAAAAATTATGATAATTGCACCATAAAATTCAGCGTTTTCTCCTCTTTGATTTAAGATCACTCAAGACATATTTTCGACGAGTTTATTTTTTTCCATTTTTTGGTGGGTTTTACAAATTATAAACACATACGTTACTTTTTTGTTATAAATTAGATTTAGGGTTAGGGTTTAGTGTTTATTAGGGTTTGGCAGGGTTTAGTATGGTTTAGGGTTTAGTAGGGTTTAGGGTTTAGTATGCTTTAGGTTTTAGGGTTTAGTAAAGCGTTTAGGGTTTGGGGTTTAGGGCTTTTGCTAAACCATAAACCACAAACCCTAAACCTCAAACCCTAAACCCTAAACGCAACACTAATTTACTAACATATACGTTAGTATACGTAAAATCCACCAAAAAACAAAGAAAAAAAAATCGTCGAAAATATGTCATGAAGGATCTTAAATCGAAGAGGAGAAAACGCTGAATTTTATGGTGCAATTTTCATAATTTTTCGACTTGTCGTTTATGAGATAAATTGTATTAAGGGTAAATGGGTAAATGAATTTTTATAATTATAGAGGTGATCACATGGGTGGACATCCACACCAATTTCTCTTATATATGGTTGTCAAGAAGTCTAACTTCCTGCCATTGACTTTGAATCTTATCCATCAGATCAAGCTGACTTTAATCCCAGCCCTTTAATAAAGAGATTTTCGGTTACTTTACGGTGGTTTATGTTCGACGGTTTAGGTTTGAGAGCCAAACTGCCATACACGTTCTTCCTCCTCCGCTTTTGAAGGAGGCGCTGCTATCAAATATGCTTTCTCAATCCTATTACAAATTTCCAGTATACACTCATTAACTTAATCTTCTATCTCATTGTCACCTTCTTTAATCGCAATGATTTTGGCCAAGGATTCTGAAATCAACAATCCAATGTGGGTCTTGAAGTCTTCTAGATGCTATTTTGATGAAGAAGTGAGTTTTCTTATACTCTGGTAATATACAGTTGTTATACATTCATATAATTTTTGTTCTTTTTACTGTATTTTTATACTTCAATAATATTTATGGATTTGAATTATGAAATAATTTCAGTTGTATGAAGTTTGTTGTAATTTACATTGAAATACACCTACTTTTTGATTGTGTAAGTGTGTTTTTATTTCTTTATGCTACAAACTAAATAATTTTACTGCATTTTTTATTTATTATGAGTACAACCATGTGATGATATAAATAGTTAATGGCTATTGAATGATTAAAACATTGCAGGAACCAAACAAACAGGATCATTCACTTAGAAAGTTAGAAGCGTACATGGTTATTGCAAAAAAATAATCAGTCTTCATACTCGACGTGTTTATTCCTCGATAAGAAAATAACAGGTTAACATTTACTACAAAGAGTGTGTGATTACAAACAAATGCATGATTTTAATAGAATTTGCATATCACCTTTACTTGTGCCCCTCTTTTTATTTCTTTTTATTTTCTTTTCCTTAAGGAGCTAATATTGTATTGTATCTATATACATAGAAAAGGGGGAGTGTTGTGCTTTCTTTAAAACTTAAAATGCTTTTTGCTGAATTTTAGGAATTTCGACTAAGAAATGTAGTACTTTGGTTGTGATGCCCACAAACAGAGTTTATATCTAGCTTGAATTGTACTCTACATTGTTAGGAAGATAGTGTTGATGGCCCACTCTTTATTCTAAGACTATAGTATGATGTTACGTATAGTTAAAGGGTGGCAAATAGGAAAATGGCTCACTAGGCTAAGGGAATACAATTTACACTTGAGTAAACCTTGATAGAACTACACACTTTTTTGTCTAAATTTTTTGTGCCTTTCTTGAATAATATGCTTTTGATGTAAATGATTTTTTAGGAATGAATTATCAAGATCTCCCTGTTTGATCAGCACGTGATTCAATTTTGTGCTAATTATTATTAATTAGTTTATGAAATGTGATTGTAGATACGGTGAGATGAAATTGTGCACTTCACTCATTAATTTATGTTTTGATTCTTTTTAAGGTGGTTCTGGTTATTGTGAATTTAGTTGGAGCAAAATTTGATTCCCCATCTGGACAGTCTGCAACATTCTTGGTAAGTTACTGCTTTAATGACTAGGATATATATGGAAGCGTAAACGAACTCTGTTATTTACTGTACTAAGGTTATACTTTACTTGTAGGAATTTGGTAATATTGAGTCTCCAATATAATCAAGGCTTCGTCATTTTTGCAATAATTTATAGCTGGTATCGATCATTGTTAATTACTTTGGCTGAACATTTCATTTGAGTCTGAGAATACTTTTGCTCATCGCACAAGTTAAATAATTTGCAGGATGGAGGTGAAATCATCCACACAGTCGATGGTTGTTTCAATCTGTCAATTCGACGGTAAGGCTCTATGATAATTCACTCTTATGCTACGTTACTTTACTGAGCAACGAGCTATTGATTTATACATTTTATGTACGTTCAATAAATTGTTATTTAGATACTGAAGCTGCTAAAGCTACCAGAAGACAGCTTAAAGAAGCTATATACTCGGCATTCTTTGGCATTAATGTTCCTGTTGTTTGTGCAATCAGTCAGGTTTGACTAACTATGTTTATTAGCTTTTCTGTATCTGAGTTCATAATAATACTCAAAATTCGAATAGAGGTCGTTAAACATTAGGTGTCTGTATTTTGGGTTATACTCCTCTAATGCCACATATTGACCATGAATACGCTACTCTAGCTTTATTTGCATATAAAAGAGCTTCAGGCATTGTTGTCAATTTTGGTTTTCATCAAACATATGTTGTCCCAATATGTTTGATCCACCTACCTGAGACCCAACCCAATTAAATGAAAATTCACTCAAGAGTTTGTGTTTATATTTACAAGGACTGTATAGGACTCAACCCTGTTGCGTGGGATCCTACTCAACTGAATGAATAATTACATTTGCCTTAACAGATGCTCATCTCTAGGTTAATTTGAATTTCTGCTCTTCTTTACATTTTCCTTTTATTTGCCATTGTAGAGTGTTCATTTGCAGATAGCCTTATACTAACAAATTTGGTCAATATTGTCTTTAAGTTGTCCAGATATATATACATAAATAAATACATAATATTGTCGTATACGTATTTTACATGTAATAAAGACTCTAATTTACATGTAATAAAGGATCAAGTGTTGAACTGAAGTTCTGATGGCAAATGACGGGTTTAAGTTTCCATTTGGAATATAACTCTCATTTTGATGATTTCTAGAAATCTATAATTTTAACCCGCCCATTTTGCCACCTTCACAAAATTACTAAGATAAGATGTGGAAAATTGGACGGTTTGGGTAATGATCATAACAGGTTTGGGTTGAGTTGGATACAAGGCGTCAAAATTGGACAGGGTGATCAACAGGTCGGTTCAAGTGGGTTGACACTTTTATGATTTTATCAGTTACTATTGTATTATACGGAGTATATCTTAGAAAAACAGTATTACAAATACAAATAATATATACTATGTCATTATAATAAAAATACTAAATGCCAGTCTCTTGCTTTCACAGTTAACCCAATCTCATCTACTTGCTAACACTTTCTCTTTCATCGAACCCGGGGTTGGTCAATTAGTTTTGTCAATTTCATGTGCCAATGTGGGAAGTGAAAACAATTTGGAAAATGATTGGTAGGCCTACTTGTATAAGACTAAATATAGGCCTAAAGTTGTGATTGGTGGGTTTGAAAAATTGATTGGATGAGATTAAGAGAGAGAAAAAATCCAACTAATCACATCATTAGGCCTACTTGTAGGTCTGCCTAAGTAGGCCTATTTAGCATTACTCAATTTTTTTTTCTTATAAGGTAATTACGTTTGAAAGCAGAAAATCAATAAACCGATAACGAAGTTCCATTTAGGATAAAAGAGGTTTATCATAACACGTCTTACTTCTGTAATCTCATCTTTCTTTGTAATATATGTGCATTTTCTTTCTATGACATTCAGTTGTAACAAAAAAAATTCAAACATGCAAACTTCTTTGAATGTACATTTTCAAAACAGGTGAAGAGCTTCGAGTGGATAGCTAAAAGATTGAAGAAAGGGAGTATTTTATGGCATTAATGGCTTTGTGAGAGATTCCATATTTAAGTTAGGCATCTTTGGAGAGCCAGTCGACTTCTTAAATAGTTGCTTCTTATTTGCTGATTTAATCAATAATAGTGTTCAGCTCCTATCTATATTTCATCTTACTCAAACCACATTGCCAGTATTTAACTTAATCTGTAATATTGTAGAGCTATATTTGTATGTGACGTGGGTTTTAAGTAAATTTTATCATTTAAATCTCACATACGTACTTATAGCTAAGTACTTTTATTTTAGCTAACTAATTCTTTATTATTCGCAGCGTGCTGTATTAGGGGAGATTTAATCCCCACTCCAGGTTGAGGTGGTCATCCTCCTTTAGCAGATCATGCATCATATTATGCAGACCCATAGGTTTCGTAACAGACTCAACTAAAGTGTTCATTTTATACTAATTATGTTCATAGTTTCAATTATTATTATATATTTATATTATAGTTATATGAGGCGCTTGAATGTCAATTAGAAGTAGCATAGGGTATAAGTTTGATGATTTGTCAGTAAGTTTGGTGTTGGTATATTTTTGTTAAGTTGCCTTTCTTTGTATCCTACTAAGTCTCATCACCTTGGTGCTCTGCTGAATATTAGGTCAACCTGAATTACCCCGTAACAAATTTATCTGTTTTGACCTAGACCCTTTTTGACATGTTGCCCGACTTACCCATTTGCCACATCTACCATTTATTTTGTCATTATTAACTCATGTAAATGCAGATCGAGAAGACCTTTCTTTTCCTATTCGAGCAACAAGGGCGGCTTGAAAGCAGGTTAGATGGTTTAGGAAACAGTAAGATGCTCGTCCAGTGGAGCCAGATTTTTCAATAATATCTGAATTACAAGAAGCATACAAAGAAGTTGGAAGAGATTTATTAAAGCTTCTGTCTTTTGTTGGGATCAACGTTATTTGATTATGAAAGATCCTAGCCGAAGTCTGACAAGCGTTTTTGATGATTATCATGTCAAAATTTGGGCTAATCGTTCTTATTCCCTGATTCATCAAGTATTTAAGCATGTGGTAATTTCCATAGTCACAGGGATCGCCAAACTAGCAGCGAATTTCGATCTGGATCGGGCGTACCAGATCGCGGTACGATTGCGATCCGGATCGATGGGGATCACGATCTGAATCGTGAAAGTAATCGTTCCCAATCGGCGATCTGAACCGTTCCGTTTGTCACTGGATCGCGATCCAGCAATACCCAAATCAGCGAATTAAATGGTTGTAAAACGTGTTCCAATATTATGTAGAACGTGGGCATTCGAAGGGTTCAGCTGTATTCTCTTTTGATGAGTCATGTTTGTACATGGGAAGTTTGAAAGACCGTTCATTAACCTTTAACCTTTCACCTTAAATCCCATTCTTCAGTAACAATTAACCTTTCATCTAAAATCCAGAATTCACTATAACAATTATCTTCACAATGACATTTGGTAAGAAAAGAACTGTTGATGAACATGAGAAAAGTATGACTCAAGAATTCTATGATCTTGTTGAAGAGGTAGAAATGGCAAATGCTGCAGATGTAACCCAAGATGAAACCGAAACACAATCTCAACTAGAAACAGAATCCCAAGATGCCATTAATATTATGTTGCTATTATTTTTCATATATTTGTTTGTATTAACATCAAACCGAGTATGCAGGGTTTAAAAGTAGTGGTGGGAGCCATATCTCATATCTTACTGAACTTGAAGATCGTCATCGAAGCAACTTATCAATTATGATCAACCTGCTCTTCCTCTCCAGGTTTTCCCGTTTACATATTTCGTAATCTTGCCAATTTAGATCTTATAAATATTCACGTGTTATGTTTCTTAAGAAGTACATTATAAGAGTAGTATTTTCTTTATTCTATTTAGGAGTTTATAAGCATCTCAATACACTTTTGAAATATAATCCAAATCAACCGTTTCTAAGTGCATGTACAAATTCTTTTTTCAACCCACTTTACTTACAAATGACTCGATTTGCTTTATCCTTGTATCTCTGGTGGGCCAAACCCGCTAAATTTATAAAAATCTGCTATAAGTTTATTTGTAGTGCATTGAACCTCCATCATGTTATTCAAAAGATTAGATATTTACAATTTATATAATCTAAAGTTCATAACTGATATACTATTTATTTGTTATATAATATTAAAATGTTGCAAAATGTGTAATGAGTTAACCTTGCACAAATACACATGTATTGAGTTTTCCTTGCATTATATATGTGATTTATGTACGTTTTTGTTTAAGTTTGTGGGTTTCTGTCAACCGTTAAGCAGCTGTTAAATCTAACTCAAATGGCTTGAACCTTTGATCCACTTATTTATTAAATATATTTGCAGGGTCCTGCATTCCACACCATTAGAGCACTGTTTGACAGATTAAGTTTTGGCGCATCAACTTGTCAAAATCAGACCTTGAGCTAGGTACTATATAACATCATAAAAGTCGGACGGATGGGCTTTATTAGACAACAAAGTTTGGAGATCTGGATGTTATATCTCTTTGCTTTGAATATGACATGGATTAAGAACATCACAATGCAAAATGGATGTAATTACTTTGAATGATATGTTTGGCATTGTTGAGGGTCTCATGACAACTGTTGAGGCCATTACAAGTATGTTGATATTTTGTACCCAAAAAGGTAAGGGTTAAAAAAGAATTTCAAACTATGCAAGTATTTTTGGAATCAATTTTAATTTGTGTCTTCATTCTAGAAAACTAGAAAATCAGTTTCCCCTGATTGTTCAAGTTTTTTTTTAACATATTTAGATGAATAGAAGATACGTGCATTGAGGCTTGCATGAAAGCTTCAATGCTAACAGAAAAAAGAAAGAACATGTATGCTCGATTTAATTATTTCTTTATGTTTTCCCATGTAGTCAGGATTGCATTTGTTGGTCCCAATCCTTGGATCTTCGATGTTAACCTTGTTCAAACCATAGTAATATAGAGAGAATTTGATAGGAAATATAAAGTTATATTGATTTCACACAATTGTTTGTTACACAACTTCTACATATATATATACATAACGAATAGGTGCTAACGAATAGTCGTGTTGGTTCGTTGGTGTCTCCATCTTGAACCATTGCATCCTTTCCTTCATTCGGTTATGCCTCTTCACCAATAGTCACACCCTTTCATCTATTTACATAATACACACATACTATATTCTATTTACGCTTCTAACACTTTTCTTCTAACTTTTACTACTGTTTTATCATTATACTTCCAATATTCCCCCCTAATGACAAAACAGATAGTTCCTTTGATCTTCAGCATCATTGTCATTAGTGCTGTAGTATTCTTGATTGAGTCTTCATCTTCTCGTATAAGTGGTATCGTCTTTGTCATATTCTTGAGTTGATTGTCTCACAACTTTACTTCTCACGAACTTTGCTTCATACAAACTTTTCTTCACACAAACTTGCTTTCGTAGTTTCTCACTACCTTGCATCACGCAATTTTCTTTTCCTTGAAGGTTCTCACAACCTTCGTATGTGCTTTCTCCAATAATTCCTTATCCAATTTCACTCGACTCATCTTCTTTGGCATTAACTGTGCCTTCCCTTTTAACATTAACGGTGCCTTCATCTTTGGCAATAATTGTGCATTCATTTTTGTAAGTAACTGTGCATTCATCTTTTGCAATAACTGTGCATTCATCCTTGGCAATAACTGTGCCTTCCTCTTTAGCAATAACGGTGCCTTCCTCTTTAGCAATAAGGATGCCTTTCTCTTTGGCAATAACAGTGCCTTTCTCTTGGCAATAACTGTTGTTCGGTAACGGCGAACAAAAATACTTTTCTTTTATACTGATCGAAAAAATTTCGATGGACTGTTGTTCGGTAACGGCGAACAAAATAATTTCTTTTATACTGATCGAAAAAATTTCGATGGACTGTTGTTCGGTAACGGCGAACAAAATAATTTCTTTTATACTGATCGAAAAAATTTCGATGGACTGTTGTTTGGTAACGGCAAACAAAATAATTTTTTTTCTCCTTAAATATATTTCCTAACTAAGTGTATAGATATCAAAAGATGGAGGGTTTATTATGTTTTTATGCAAACTTTGAACCTGGTGGGTCTTTTTGACCCGACGCTTCCTTCTCTGTTCTCTTTGTGTCGGTTCAATTACGACGTGCCGTTTGCCTCCTCTCTTGCGACTGCCGGCATTTACTAACTCTGGTTGACGGTGGTTTGGCTATGTAACCGTCGCTATCTCTCTCTTTCTTCTGACCGGTTGTGGCGGTTCCTCTGAACCGTTGGAATCCCTTGATTTTGGGTGCGAAAAAACTAGGGTTTCGCTTATTTGGGATTTCTTCGTACCGGTTCCCTTTGGGCTTGCTTCCTGGACAACTTGAACCGCTGTGATGGTTCAACCGAGGGGTTGTGTTTCTTCGATTGCAAAACAGGTGTGCTCTTTCCTTTTGCTTTGCACCGTTTCGCATAATTTGCCCCTTTTCTTTGATTATACTGTGAATCGTTGTCCCTTTCGATGCTTTCTGTTGTGAATCTTGGTTTGAACTGTAACCGTGCCTTCTGATTAATGATTGTGATGATTTGTGATTCCCCTGATTTCGGTTTGTTCTTCGTATGAAAGATTTGCAAACTCTGTTATAATGGAACTTTTGATGCCGGTTGAATTGATCACGATGTGTGATTGATTCCCTGGTGACAAAATGGATCCAACTTGAATTTTTTTGCCCGTTGAACACTTGTTGTTGATGTTCTTAATCGGTTGGGTGTTCAAACTTTGCAAAATCTTCTTGACCGAAACTTGTTCTTTCACGGTTTTCTTGATTCCAACAGAAATTGTAAAACTTGGTATATGATTTGAACTTGGTTAACAACCAACGCTCTCTGATACCAATTGTTGGCCCCAATCCTTGGATCTTCGATGTTAACCTTGTTCAAACCATAGTAATATAGAGAGAATTTGATAGGAAATATAAAGTTATATTGATTTAACACAATTGTTTGTTACACAACTTCTACATATATATATACATAACGAATAGGTGCTAACGAATAGTCGTGTTGGTTCGTTGGTGTCTCCATCTTGAACCATTGCATCCTTTCCTTCATTCGGTTATACCTCTTCACCAATAGTCACACCCTTTCATCTATTTACATAATACACACATACTATATTCTATTTACGCTTCTAACACTTTTCTTCTAACTTTTACTACTGTTTTGTCATTATACTTCCAATAGCATTATGATGGTATTGTTCGAGCATAATAATACTTTGCTCTTATATTTGTAACTGGCATGTAACTGGCATGGCTGCACCACATATAGCCGGGATTTAAGCTCACGTAAAGTAGAAGCACCCTCATTGCAGCCCGGGCGCTATCAAGTCAGCCTTGATGACAACATCAAAAACACTTGATAGAGTTGGAAAAATCGATTCTAGCAACTATATCCAGCTTCTCTAACAATGAAGTTTGATATGGTCACACCGTATTGATTATGGCACTGGTCATATCCGATCTCATTCTCGTGCAGGTTTTTTCTTTTTATGCACAACATATATGGTATGAACTTGAGGTGAGGTGGCAAAGTGGAAGGGCTGGGTTGTCCATAAACACTTTTTGTGATTCCTTTTTCAATTTCAAGTTAGCAATTGTGTTTAAAATACGATCACTAGAAAGTCTAACATCTCAATATAATTTAGTTTTTGGAATAAAATGATTAGTAGGTTTTATGCATAAAAATAATAATTTGGGTTAGTATTCAACCCATTTGATCTTTTTTGGCTTCTGCTTTGGAAATACATGTTTGAACCATTAGACAGAGAACATATATTCCAACTCGACCCATTCACAAGTAACTAACCCATAGCATATAATTGCGATTCGTAATTGGTATAAATTTGTTCTTGGGCTAACTTTTATATATGCCTACTTATATTAAATACAAGGTGCAGGTTCGTGTTATGAACAATACCTGATCGGCCTCTTTCACCAGTATGGATCGAGATGTCATAAAATTGCTCAAAATCAGCAGTCATGATCTCAAAAAGAAATACTTAAAATGGTGAGTTTGCCATGGACTGGCTGATTGATAACATGTTTTTGGTCAAGGAATCCTTGTCACTGCAACATCAGGTGTAACTACGAAGTTTACACCGTTCAAAATTTCACTGATGGTGAAGACACAATCACACATTTTATGAGAATTTATGTCATTGAACAGGTAATATCATGTACAAAATTGATGCACTTGCTTAACATTCTTATTTTTGATTTTTTAAATCCTTAATGGCCTGTAGGTTATGCCTTTATTAAAAGGATGACGATGATGAACCAGCACAATTAATGCCCCAAGGATACTATTTCGCATACTGAGAAAATGTTTCTATTGTTAATTTGACAACAGACATTGCTGAAAATCCATCAGGAAAGATGAAAAGGAAGCTATTGAGAATGATCACGTATGTGTCAAATCATTGTCATCATCAAGGTCCAAGCAACGGCTCAAGGAAGTGAAGATTGAGAAGGCATATACTGCCATCATTTCTCTCTGGCGCTGTTATAGCCATGCTGTTTTAGTGATAAGCGCATCAGATTTGGAGCAATATCGTATTTTGATTGGTTATATTTATTTTAGTAAGGTGTTTTACTATCTAAAGTACCTGGTGAATTGTCCAATATTGACTTTTTTAAGTTTTGTTCTATATAAATATACGACATTATGGTTTGCTTTAATTATTTAGTTATATGTTATTTATGTAGCAGCCAGTTAACTGGGCAACGTCCGGGTATAAAACTAGTTATTATAGATCTCATGAGATTAATGGTGGTGATTTACTTCCCCCTTAATCACTACCCTATATATATATATATATATATATATATATATATATATATATAGGATTGGGATCCATAGAGAAGACTTTTTAGGTGGAGAAGGAGGAGAAACATTCCTGACCATAAGATGATTGATTCAATGGCTGAGATTAGTCAAGGGGAAAATGTGATAGATGGTAACTATTTTGTAGTCGTCGGGGGCATTATTGTCCATTCATACTAATTAAAAAAAAAGAAACAAAATCACCTTTAATATTACTCATGGCATCCGATCGGTTAGCATGCAAAAATTGAAACCGATTAAAATTCTCCTCTTCCTTCTCAATCGGCGCTTCACCAAAATCATAAACCCTAAAAATTAACAGCGATTTCAAGAGTTTTGTGACCAGAAATCCATCCAAAGTCTGAATCAAGAGATTAGGACCGAGAATAGTTACGTAGTTATTGTTGTGATTTTGAAAATCAAGATGGTGAATACAAGAAATCTGAATCAATCGTCATTGAAAGGTAACCAATTATTTTTTTATGTGTATTTAACTGTTTCATATGTTGTGACACAATGTGTAAGTGGTTTGTTGATTCAAATTTTTTTAAGATCAAGGGAATTTGATTGTTGGGGGGTTTTTTGTAATGGGTTATCGCACATTCACTCACAAGTAGCAAAACCATTGTGACACCCGACAAATTAGGGCTAGTTATTAGTTCCTAATCATCTGTTAATACATGTAATTAGTGCTATGTTAGGCTAATTGTATGTTTCATTATATATATTGTTATATATATACACGTACGCGATTAAATTTAATCGTGCATTTTCATATCGGGTGGATCTCGATACATTAATACGGACGTTGGTGAACACAATTTATTAAATAATAAGAAATTATTTAATAAACATATTAAATTCTAAATATTATTTCGATAATATTTTATAAATAGTTCGTATCGTATAAAACTCACCGTACGCGACAAAAACACGTCCGACAGACGAAATAAATCAAAGTTATATTTTTATAACTCAAAACTAAGTATTTTGATAAAATACTTCAAGTAAAAATAACGCGATTACACGCGTATAATTATAACGTTTGAAAACGTTACACAATTCAAACGAACACACGATTCGCAACCGACGACCAACTGAAGACCCAAACATTATTTTGATAACTCAAAATATAACATTTTGAGTGAAAATATCATTTAAATATATCAAGTTTTAAAACGATATCGAAACATATTATATATAACGTTTAACATATAAACGAACGACGAAACGACCGGGGAAACAAACACTGCACGGAGCGCAAACTTGGGAAACAATATTGGGAGACCCACACCCTTAGTGGGGCCCCCCCTTACCAGATTTTCCAGCTCCAACAAGTTCCACAAATTGTGGATCTTGTTGGAACTTCTTTTTGACTTAAAACCACAAAATATGCAACCTTGTTCCTCATTCATCATCATCCTTTTATCTCTCTCTCTCTCTCTCTCTCTCTCTCTCTCTCTCTCTCTCTCTCTAAAAATGTTTTTGATGAGCCCCAAGACCACCACAACATCACCCTACAACCACCATATCACCACCATAGTGCCACCACGAGCCGCCACGCCTGAATTCAAGGAAACGCACCAAAACGAGCACAACGACTTCTTCTTCTCCACGGTTGTACAATTATTGTAAGGGTTTCTTTTCTCTTCTAAAATACTTATATTATGTGTATTTACATGTTATGTAGCTCATTTGACTAGATTATGTCCAAACTTGATGCCAAAAGTCGTTTTTATGATACATACATATACATGCATAATCTGCCTAGAAAAAGTCAGCTTACCAAAACGACTATATCTTGAGTTCTACTTGGAATTAGACCACGAATTTGATATTGAAATCTTCGTATGGAAAAGCGCTACAAAAAGTTGTTCTTTGGCTCCTTCCAGAAATCTACGAATTTTTAGTTATAAGCTGATCTTTACAGGTTGTCTGAAATTTGTCGAAAACTGAGTTCGTTTTTTTTCGCGGTATTATTTACCTAACAAGATGGACACTATAAATCACGGAAAAATCACGTAATGAACTAGACTCATAGGTGACCAGTTGGTAAAAATTGTGGACCTTAATTAAGACTAGAACCGGTCGAGAACGGGAGGCGAAACAAGTCGACAAAAACCGAAAACATGAATTAATGGCTGTTTTGACATTTTTATAAAACCGACACTTCGGGTCGACTACAAAATGTAAGGACAATATTCTAAGACTCTATGAACTATTTTAAGACTTGTGTAAAAGTCTCGAGTCCAACCGAGGTCGTTTGACCACAAACCCGAAACCTTGAACCAACTTAGGCTTTTGTGTCGCATTTGGCCCAAAGCCATTGCGACACAAGCCTCTATGTCGCACTTGTATATCTACCAGTGATACCCTGCGACACAAAGCCTTATGTCGCACACAAATATTGCGACACAAACCATCAGTGACCTGAACCATTAGCGACCCCGAATCTATGACACAAGCTACTATGTCACATTAAATTGCGGACGTCGCACATAGCGACACAAAGTCCTATGTCGCAACAATCACTTACGTCGCAACTTGCGACACAAACTTCTATGTCGCACCTTATGTTGCAAATTACAGAATCTAGAAAACACAAATTTTACTAAGTGTTGAATAATTACAACAACTAAACTTTATACGATTGTACTAGTACATGAAACACACATACACTTTGAGAAGTTTACAACACGATAACACATATAATAATAATACCTTTGAATTATTATTACAAACTATCACCAACGGGCCATACACATTTTCAAAACATAATCAAACAAATCAAACATTTGGACATAACTAGTTGAATGGACAACTAGCATAGATGGTCTGTTGAGACATCTACTTACACATATAACCTTGCGCGTTTAGGACGCCCGACAGGTTACAGTCTTCGGACACATCGTTTGGTACATCATCATATTTGCTTGCTTTGCAAACGCATCAGACTCAAGTGAGTCTCATAGCCCCACATTTTACAGTTTTTACTCCCGGGGTGGGAATACATGCTCTACTTTGTTTTACATGTGAACACGAGTACTAAACCTCGTTATATTCTGCATGAGCTATTTGCTAATCATTTAAAAGTCCTCTACGATCATAGTTTGGTAATACTTTTGTAGCGTGAATGTTAGTGTATGGTACCATATGGGATTGACAATCCCCATCCGGGTTAGCAAGCACTAACTGGTCAAACGGACGCATTATCATTTGTTCATACGAGCGTAGATTAGGCACTCGCAGGGATGCACCCTCGATCAGGCACTTGATTGTGATCCTGACACCTCAGTTAAGCTCAGACTATGACCTCATGGCAGTATTATACACATTTATTTGATTGATTTCAAACATGATTAAATCTTGTGGTTCATACACTATTATTTCATCATCACACCTGTGAGCTCACCAGCTTTTAGCTGACCTTTTAGCATGTATTCTCAGGTTCCCAGCAGTAGTAGGACTTTACTCAGGATTTAGCTAGCTCGAGTCATCATGCAAACATCAGAGATTTTATTGCATTATTATATTTTGTATAAGTAATTATGCTAGCAAATCTCTCATATTCAAAACACGAGCTAATGTAATTATCATAACTTATGTAAACTTTTATCGTATTAATGTATTTTGTTAAAACGACGCATATAGATTTGTTCATTATATATCTCTGTGCTTGATTACCTTGATTAGTTGCACCCAAAGTATGCTTCCACTAATCATGAATTTGGGGGTGCAACAGATTGGTATCAGAGCCTAAGGTTATAGTGAACTAGGTTGCATTTAGTGGGACTAGACTATGACCGTTAGGCAGTATTCCTTATTAGATATAACTGATTCAGGGATTTCATCATACAAGTTTAATTTAACATAGCCTGATCAACTATGTACAATTAAATGAAGATGATGTGAGAGCTGAAATGGCTTATGTTGAACATGAATGCACTAGTTGACTCTGATCTCGAGAGAACTGTGACTCCTAATTGTTTTGTGCTAGACACTCTAGGCTATTATATGTACTGTAGGTATATATGAATAGGCCTCACACGATAATATACTCGCTAACGCTCACACCACCGAAGACTACAAGTATAGTTACTACAACGTCACTCGATATAAAGAACGGGACTTTGTTCTCATCTAATATCGTCTACCTACTTATACGCGTATAACATTTTACAACACATTCCGCGGTAACGTCATGTGCTCACGAGGAAGATTATCATTTCATCTTCCTTCCACCATTTCTATCCTTCGGAATCACGATTGAAACCTATTGCTAGTAGAACTTCTAGGTCTCCATAAGCTAAGCGTTACCCCACTCACACTGTCGATAGCATCACTTTCATCCGGACGAATTCTGAATCTTGATGCACTAATTCCCGGCATCTTTTGTAACTCTATACTCTGTAATCTTTTGGAAAACTCGCAGCTTGTATTCAACTTTATCATCTATGGAATTATGATTATCACTTGTGCTCTTGTATATTACCTCATATATACATATACATATGTGATATATCATGATTTTGTACAAACAACTCATTTATTCTTTCTTTGCCTTTTTCAAGAATCATGCCGCTGTGACGAACGTACATTCAAGCTGAAGTTGATCAACTCGTTGCTGATGCACTAATTGCTGGGCAACGGCGATCCAAAAGTGCTGAAACACCACCAAATACCACTCTGGTAAAACCTTGCACATACAAGGACTTCCTTAGCTGCAAGCCTCCGAACTTCAAAGGCACTGAAGGTGCTATTGGATTATTGCGCTGGCTGGAAAAGGTGGAGTCAGTCTTTCGCATCTGTAACTGTCCCGAGGACTGCAAAGTCAAGTTCTCCACCTACACCTTTATGGATGATACTCTGACCTGGTGGAACAATTATGCTCAATCTGTGGGCATTGACATTGCCCTCAAAACTCCTTGGGATGAACTGAAGAAAATGCTCAAGGACGAGTATTGTCCTAGGGATGAGATTCAACAACTCGAGGCTGAATTTTGGCAACTCACTACTCAAGGCAATGACATTGCTAGTTACACCTCACGATTTAATCAGTTGGCACACCTGTGTCCATCTATGGTTGATCAGGAATCCAAGCGTATTTAACGCTATCTCTGGGGACTTCCTCCACAAATTCAGGGGATGGTTACTTCATCCAATTCCCCCACATTTCATGGTACTATACGTATGGCACACAAACTGATGGCACAAATGGCTTGCCAAGGAACATTTGTTGCCAAAAACACTGGGAACAACTCTAGGGATTGATGCGCCCCCAGTGGTCAGTTCAGGAATCGCTTCCCGTCGTTGCAGACCTTTCTGCTGGCGGCAACATCAGTGGTGGTTTTAAATTTATAATAGTCGGGGGAGCCTAAACCTCCGTACTACTTACTAACACTGGGTATGAATACCTGGTATGAGTATGCGGTAAGGATGATCCAGGGTCGTTCCTCACGACGGTAGAATTGAAACAGAGCTAGTTCTGATAACTTAGTAATTAAGCTAGGGTTTTGAATGATTGAAAGGTAATTGTTTTTGGGGTTTTATCTATTTAAACTACTAAAACTAAGAAAGCATAAAAGTAAAGGGAGGCTAGCAGATATATAACACTTAAAGATAACAAAGATGTGGTTCACCATGATTTAGGATAGCGTATTGTTGGAATGATGATTATTGGGGACACATTTAGCTAACAGACAAATAAACTTAGGTGTAAACACTAGGACCCTACTTATTTAGTTCCGGTTCTAAATTAGTATGTCACTGAGTACCTAGGTTATCGTGATTCTGATCATAACAGGTTGCTCAACCCCCCAACACTGCCCTTGTGACGGTATAGTGACCCTTGCTCAACTATCCTGTTACGGAACAGTGAGTCTCCGAAAATAATTCCGGGGTGCATGCATGAGGTAACAAACTGCCATTAAGGATACTCTGACCGTTCTTAACACCTATGTCTAAATGCTATTACCTAATTGTGTACTGGTTGTTTACTTTGTTATTCTAAACTGTCGGCTAAGTGGAATTAAGCGGTTTAAGCATCTTAGGCTACTGACGAGTCTTTGCTTTCTTTTCAGAATTCCTTATTCAAACATTTTAAGCTCAAGTACTTCCGTCATGAATTAGACCCTCCTTTACAATCAGTCGTTCATCCCTAGGTATACTTATGGTGTACACTGCATTAAGTATTTCCACAGCTTGTATAAGTCTAAGTATACTCAGGGTCTACAATACTTTTAAGGTTTAGCGTTTCCACAGCTTTATGTATCCTAGACCATGTTCTAGAATGGTGGCTTCTAGGTAATTCACGATGAGATGATCCCACGACATTTCCTTGGCTTCCACGTATTTGTACTCCACACGAGGTGTTTCCAACGCTATACAAAGTGCAGTGCCGTTTTACGGAGTCTCATAGCTTCATACTATAACAAAGATGACTATATCTACGTAGTATTCGGGTTTGCAAAGTCCTATCCTATGGGCAATAGTCACGTGAAAGACTGGAAAGGGTGAACAATAAAGTTTATATTCAGGATAAGTTTAGACTGATAACAACGTATAACAACTCCCATTTATATAATAATCGGGAACATTATTCCACAACGGATTGTGCCCACGACTTTCATAGCTTCCACGTTCCGTACTCCACACATTAGTGATGTTTTCGGCGCTATACAAATGAAAGCCGTATAACGTTACTTCCGTTGTTTCATAATGATATCATCCCAATCACAACAAACTACTCATTAATCATGGCAAACATACAAGCACACTACTCACAATGCATAGCAATAAACATTTCTAATATTAATAAATCACATACATCAAACAAGAACAATATGACAAATTAATAATAGCAAGGATAGAAAATACCGATAGGAATTGCGAGCAGAATAACACTTGTATTTCTTCATTAATATCCAAGCATTACATAAGCTAGCCTCTACTAATTAACTACATAACTAATCTAAAAGAAAGGTTTCCCTCCCTAATCATCTCACTAGTCCAAGGGTTTAAAACCCTAGCAAGAAACTAGAGAGAAAGACTAGAGAGAGAACCTACAAAACTAATTCTCCTCTAACTCCTAAGAGTAGTGCTAGAGAGAGAAACTATACTAGAGAGAGAGTGAAATGTGAGAATGAGGTGTGTGGAATGAGGTAGAGATTCCCTCTATTTACAGGCAAGCCTTGGATGCAAGAGTACAAGCCCACAAGCATGTACGTACACGCGAACGAAGCAAACGAAGCAAGATGAGAGTGCACGAAGAGCAACCAGGCCGTACACGGACTTGCCAGAGCCGTACACGACCTCCAAAAGGCCATACACTGTCATTTCCAGGCCGTACACGGCCTCACCTCTTCAATACACGGCCGTGTGGTAGGCCGTGTGATGTTTTCGGCTTTTCTCGTTGCTTCGGACGGCCATAACTTCTTCGTTTCTAGTCCGTTTGACTTGATTCTTGCGCCCACGGTCTCGTAATTCCGTTACGCTTCTAATAATACCAATTTTGTAGAAATTGGAGCTGTGGTACCCAGGCATGTCCGGAATACGTTTCGTGGTCTTCGGATGCATTGTTCGGCTTGTAACTTTCCCGTCCTTGATCCAAATTGAGATTTCTTTATATCCACGCTCTCGTAATCTCCATAGCTACAAAATAAGATAATAATGAGGTCTTGGTATGGAGTTTATAGTAGATTTGAAGTGTTGCTCAATTCGGTGCCTATTTCGGTTAGTTTTCTGACCTTTTTGCATGATTTTCGAAAGACCGGCAAGTTTATACCTTTCTAACAAAAGTTGTTTAATAATTATGATTTTAAGATGTATTTGTTAGAAAAGAGATAAATATGGGATAAATAATGTATGTAAAAACGTGACTTTTTGCTACACATCAAATATCCCACACTTAAGCTTTTGCTTGTCCTCAAGCAAACCTCAAAATAATTTTTAAAAAATTATTTTGGATGCTTAGAGTATCTTCTGCAAAAAGTCACTTTCTTCAAATAAGATAAATATTTTCAGAAAGTAAGCATCAACAAAAATTAACTATACTTAAACATAAAACTGATTAACCCTTTTTGGCATACTTTGCAACTCTCGAAACGTAGATGTACATGACTGGGCGATTCTCACAAGTGGGTCACTCAATTCACTAAAGGTGTTTTGGGTTACCTATAATCTAATAGAAATGAAATCGCTCATTGCCAGTCATGCAGTGCTTATCGTCATAGGCTTGGTCGAGAATCGAATCTCCACCACTCCTTTGAGAACGGTGCTAATCATCCCAAGGCATTTTGATCGGGTTGTGTGAATAAGGGTAAGGTTTGTATGGACAGTGATAGGTTGGATAATGGTTTGAGGGTTTGGAACTTCAGACTCAAAATTTCAAGGATCAAAGAAAGTTTCACTTAAGATAACTACTAGAGTAGACTCATCTCCTAGAGGAATAATCTCTACTGAATATGATGTTTCTTTTGAGATCTGATGGATTTTTCTTCTTTGGTGAATAGTCTTCTTATTTGAGGTCTTCTAGGAGTTCTCTAAGGTCTGCGTTTTCTTTTCTTTTCTTTTTTCCTTTTTCTTTTTCTTCTTTTTATGACCTTAGAGATCCTTCATGTAGTGAGACATCTTTTGACTCCTCTTTCGACAAGTACCAATTTTTCGTACTGTCATTTGCGGAAAATATCTTCGTGATGGGTACTAACTTCGCTTTTGTACCATTTCTTCTTTCTTCTTTTTTTTTTTGATTTTTCTTTAAGCTCTTGAAAGGTACGGAGAGATGTTCGAAGATGAGACACCAATAGAAAGATATCTTAAGCAATCCTTTACTTATAACCTATGGAGTTCACGAGCTAGAATGGTGTTTGTGGGAAAGTGTTTGTGTGTGGGGAAGTTTTAGGGTTTTAAGGTTTTAGAAATGAAATGGCTAAGGCGCAAAGGGTTTTCTAATCGGATCATCAACAATCTTAAAAAGAAAGTTGGAAGGGTTGGCTTGAAAAGATATGAAAGAAAGGGGTTAATCCTAATAAATGCCAAGATCATCTAATTGCACCTATACCGCGTACGACACTCATTGGTATGGTCTCGAAACGCATTACAGGAGCAAGTTCTAATTCAAAGACACATGCATCGGCGCACACTCCGAAATGAAAGTGAAGCATTAAAGATGAATGCTTATCATGGTCTCAAATACCTCACAACAAAGGGGTCATATGCACCAAGTCATGCGATGCCTAGAAGATTTCTCATTTTCAGTTTAAGATACGTTCTTATTTTTGCCTTATCTTACTTTTCAAAGCAAATTATTTATTTTGACAGAAAGTTCATTTCTTTGAAAGAATCTTCTAAGACTAAAATCTTTTGAAAATTATTCGAAATCAACCGAATGGATGTCGAACAGCGTCAAGGTTGGGTTTTCGAATGTTTTGGTGATTAAAATCTCAACCTTTTAGGTTGGTTTTGCAAAAAAAAATTTGAAAATTTTTGAATGAAAATGGAGGTATTACTTTGGACAGGCAAATATAAACTTGCGGTATTTATATACCGTGTATCCCACACTTAAAACAACATTGTCCTCAATATTCATTGCTAAGACGTAGGATTTTCTTCGGGAAAAATCCCACACTTAGGTTTTGAAACAGTGGAACAATTTAAGTATTTTTGAAAAATGGTGGGATGGGATCCCACACTTAGAAATTTAGGCACTTAGGATATATGGTAATGATACGAGGAATTTCAAAATCAGATAAAAGGTATAGAAAGAAACTCCCCTACGATTGAGGCAAGAGATGGTTTTAAGAAAGATGCTGCAGTCTGCCGATAGTTGGAATTTCTTTAGCTGGCTCATTGCAGAATGCGGTTTCTTCATGAACGTCCGTCATCTCTTTGCTCAATATTTCATTCGCAACCTCACAAGTTGTCGGCACATATGTGAGCTGAGGATCTGAAAAGTAGACTGAGTTGACAGTTGTGTCTGCTGAATCAAAGTCAGTCTTCATGTTGTGCACTCGAGCTCACACTGGCATACTCTTCATCCAATCCTTCCACTAACTTCTCTATGAAAATAACTAAAACAAAAGGGATAGATTTTAGAAAGTGAACCGAAGTGATGTAGAATCAACCAAGATACACCATATGTTGGGTGGAAATAATGGACGATGATTCTAATCATCATGTGCTGCTGATGTAGACTAACTGCTCTTAGATCTGAGAGTGCTGAATCCAACGACCATAAATCTTTATCACCAACATCTTCTCCGATGAACTGATGAAATGAAGCTAATGTTGTTCTTATCGGCAGAGATCTCTAGCTTACATCATGTACATTTTGTATTCATTCCTTGGTTACATGGTGAACAAATGGTCCCAGATGGTGGTGATGGATGGATGGGCGAATGTAGGTGGATATGGTGATGGTGGATGGTAGTGATGATTTTAGGTTCCATGTAACACCATGATAGTAACCAAGGAAAATGTAAGGTATGGCTCTGGGATGTGGAACATATGGTGAATTCTAATGTGATCTTCTCGATGACCTAGTCATAGACAACTAGAATGTAATCATCTATGTGCCTGAAATTGCCATCTCTTCTCCCAAAAAGCAATGCTCTAAAGTTTCCTCATTTAATAAACTTGTAAGCTCCCCTTGTCTTCTTTCCATTGTACTCAAAAGTTCTTCATCCATAGGCTTTAGTCTATGTTTAATAGAACAAACAAGCATGATCTAACAAACAAGTGATCATTCTCCAAATCACATATTCACTGGTTTGTAAAGGACCTATCAAAGTGAGTACTTTGAAGAAACAAACCAGTGTATGACTTAGAGTTTAATCTCACACATATAAGTGTTAGTTGCCTATAATTTCACTACAAACAACAGATATGGGAATATTAATATGAGCAATTAAATCAGGCAACCAAGTATAAAGATGTTCACATCACATATTTTTAAATGAGTTTTAGCATAATACAAATATTGACATACAAATCATGTTACCAGATTAATCATTTAAAGATCTTTTATGTATGTTCACAGAAATATATGTAAGTACCTCAAATGCTCGAAATATGTGGGTGAGTAGTGTAAGATTACTAAGGTTGCTAATCCCATGTTTGTGAGTGAAAGGATATGTAAGAACTTTTAGATAATGGAAAAATAGATGTTGCAATAAAGTTCAAACAAGTGGGAGAAGGAAGTTTTGAAGGTTTTAACAAAAGTTTGAAGTTCATTTTGAAAAATCATCCTTATTGTTCATAAATATGAAGAAAACTTGGAACATGCAATTTAGGGTTTCATTTTCTATTTATTCAGGTTAGCATACTACTTATCCTAAATTAACTACTATTATTATTACTACTATTAAAACTACGTTAGACACGGGTTGCCTCCCGAGAAGCGCTTGTTTTTGTTCGAGTCACTAGCTTGACTCTAGCACTATTTATCATGAAATCCTAGTAGCTTCATTGCATCCATCAGTAGACACAAGTAATATTGGTACATACTTGAGAGTTTAAAGCAAGTTAAGGCCAGGGTATGTCCAATATTAGGAGATGGTTCAAAGTGAGGGAATTGCTTTACCGGAGGTATAACAATTCTCTCAACTTTGATTACCTCCTTTAGTTGGATTGGCAGAATGGGTTGGTCAATGGGGTCCTTACTTCTCCTAGACATATACGTCATTATGTGGTGGAGAGTTGGTTTGTAGGGAGACCATGACGCATAACCCACCTTACTTCCTATGGTCTTTGATTCAATGATAATGTTCGACATTGGGCATGGAGGTGGGACAGATTCCGTTAACGTCTCCAATCTTGTAACAACATTTTCATTGATAACTTGGGTAGAAGGTTGATCAAGGGGTGATTCATCCGAAAGGCCATGTGGGATATAATCAACCACAACTAGTTATGGGATAGCATCAACCACGTCGGTTTGATTTGGGATAAGATCACTGCTTAGAGTTGGTGCACGATCCTCCAGTCCTTCTGAAGCTGAGTCTTCTGTGTAGATATCCTCCTCCGGGTTCTCCATTTCTAACTCCTCATCTCCCTCATCGTACTCGTCACCCTGGCCAGTAGTTTCGAGTTGCAGTGGTTCGGAAAGTTCTTCTAGAATGAACTCCTCGTTGGTCTCAGACGATGATAGGTTAAGAATGGATGGAAGTAAGGATTCAGAAGGTTGTGTAGGTGAAGGAGTGATGTGACCAAACTCAAGAGAGTGCAAGTCTGTGTTGAGTGTATTAGATGTGGAGTGTGGGTTAACTTCGAATGATAAAGACTGAGATTGATGTTGAGTGGGGCTATAGGGGTTGGATTGAGAATCTAAGTGTCCTATGCCTAACATTGTATGTCCCTCACATTCTCCTTCAAAGTGGGGAACACCGCATATCCTACATCCAATTTGAAATATTTGAGCAAGACTTTGCACTTGATCTGTTATTGTTTCCACCCATGTGTTTAGTAAAGACGACATCTGAAGAAGGTTTAAGAATTAAAGTTGTAGTATGGAGGGGAGTTATTCTAAGCTATGCTAATTTAATCTGACTACGCTAATCAAAAGGCAGAAAGTAACTTCGGATAGGGATGGTGAATCCCAGTCCAAAAGGATCGCTTAAAAACTAAATTTGTCTTTAACATGCTCCGTATCGTACTACCGTCCCCGGCAGCGGCGCCAAAAACCTGATGCGCCCCCAGTGGTCGGTTCAGGAATCGCTTCCCGTCGTTGCAGACCTTTCCACTGGCGGCATCAATGGTGGTTTTAAATTTATAATAGTCGGGGGAGCCTAAACCTCCGTACTACTTACTAACACTGGGTATGAATACCTGGTATGAGTATGCGGTAAGGATGATCCAGGGTCATTCCTCACGACGGTAGAATTGAAACAGAGCTAGTTCTGATAACTTAGTAATTAAGCTAGGGTTTTGAATGATTGAAAGGTAATTGTGTTTGGGGTTTTATCTATTTAAACTACTAAAACTAAGAAAGCATAAAAGTAAAGGGAGGCTAGCAGATATATAACACTTAAAGATAACAAAGACATGGTTCACCATGATTTAGGATAGCGTATTGTTGGAATGATGATTATTGGGGACACATTTTGCTAACAGACAAATAAACTTAGGTGTAAACACTAGGACCCTACTTATTTAGTTCCGGTTCTAAATAAGTATGTCACTGAGTACCTAGGTTATCGTGATTCTGATCAGAATAGGTTGCTCAACCCCCCAACACTGCCCTTGTGACGGTACAGTGACCCTTGCTCAACTACCCTGTTACGGAATAGTGAGTCTCCGGAAATAATTCCGGGGTGCATGCATGAGGTAACAAACTGCCATTAAGGATACTCTGACCGTTCTTAACACCTATGTCTAAATGCTATTACCTAATTGTGTACTGGTTGTTTACTTTGTTATTCTAAACTGTGGGCTAAGTGGAATTAAGCGGTTTAAGCATCTTAGGCTACTGACGAGTCTTTGATTTCTTTTCAGAATTCCTTATTCAAACATTTTAAGCTCAAGTACTTCCATCATGAATTAGACCCTCCTTTAGAGTCAGTCGTTCATCCCTAGGTATACTTACGGTGTACACTGCATTAAGTATTTCCACAGCTTGTATAAATATAAGTATACTCACGGTCTACAATACTTTTAAGGTTTAGCGTTTCCACAGCTTTATGTATCCTAGACCATGTTCTAGATTGGTGGCTTCTAGGTAATTCACGTTGAGATGATCCCACGGCATTTACTTGGGTTCCACGTATTTGTACTCCACACGAGGTGTTTCCAACGCTATACAAAGTACAGTGCCATTTTACGGAGTCTCATAGCTTCATACTATAACAAAGATGACTATATCTACGTAGTATTCGGGTTTGCAAAGTCCTATCCTATGGGCAATAGTCACGTGAAAGACTGGAAAGGGTGAACAATAAAGTCTATATTCAGGATAAGTTTAGACTGATAACAACGTATAACAACTCCCATTTATATAATAATCGGGAACATTATTCCACAACGGATTGTGCCCACGACTTTCATAGCTTCCACTTTTCGTACTCCACACATTAGTGATGTTTCCGGTGCTATACAAATGAAAGCCGTATAACGTTACTTCCGTTGTTTCATAATGATATCATCCCAATCACAACAAACTACTCATTAATCATGGCAAACATACAAGCACACTACTCACAATGCATATCAATAAACATTTCTAATATTAATAAATCACATACATCAAACAAGAACAATATGACAAATTAATAATAGAAAGGATTGAAAATACCGATATGAATTGCGAGCAGAATAACACTTGTATTTCTTCATTAATATCCAAGCATTACATAAGCTAGCCCCTACTAATTAACTACATAACTAATCTAAAAGAAAATTTTCCCTCCCTAATCATCTTACTAGTCCAAGGGTTTAAAACCCTAGCAAGAAACTAGAGAGAAAGACTAGAGAGAGAACCTACAAAACTAATTCTCCTCTAACTCCTAAAAGTAGTGCTAGAGAGAGAAACTATACTAGAGAGAGAGTGAAATGTGAGAATGAGGTGTGTGGAATGAGGTAGAGATGCCCTCTATTTATAGGCAAGCCTTGGATGCAAGAGTACAAGCCCAAAAGCATGCACGTACACGCGAACGAAGCAAACGAAGCAAGATGAGAGTGCACGAAGAGCAACCAGGCCGTACACGGCCTTGCCAGAGCCATACACGGCCTCCAACAGGTCATACACTGTCATTTCCAGGCTGTACACGGCCTCACCCCTTCAATACACGGCCGTGTGGTAGGCCGTGTGATGTTTTCGGCTTTTCTCGTTGCTTCGGACGGCCATAACTTCTTCGTTTCTTGTCCGTTTGACTTGATTCTCGTGCCCTCGCTCTCGTAATTCCGTTACGCTTATAATGATACCAATTTTGTAGAAATTGGAGCTGTGGAACCCAGGCATGTCCTGTGACACCCGTCAAATTAGGACTAGTAATTAGTGCCTAATCAAGTTTTAATACATGTAATTAGTTCTGTGTTAGGCTAATTTGTGTATCAAATAATATATATTGTTGAATATATATACAATTATGCGGTTTGATTAAATCGTACATGTTTTAAATCGAATGTAATTCGGTTCCAAATAAATACGAACGTTGGTGAACAATTTAATTAAATAATATAATGTTATTTAATAACACAATTACATCCAAAATATTATTTAATTTAATAATAGTTCGTACACAATTCGTATCAAGGGCTACGCGATTAAATTATTAAACGCGCAAACAAACAAAACAAGTTAACGTTATATTTTATAACGCAATTATTAAGTATTTGGTAAAATACTTCAACAAAAATATTGAATAATTTTTCGTATTTCAAAACGCGTAATTAAACGCATTTAAATACTAATTAAACGTTTAAACAATCGGAAAAACGAACACCGCACGGAGCACGATTGCAGGATATTAAAAATTGGTGAAGCCCACCCCGTGGACCCCACCAAAACCGGCCCCCTTACCCCCACCACTTCACCATCTTTTTCTCATTTCCCATTTTCTTTCTCTTTCTTCTCTCATTTTTCTCTCAAAAGAACTATCACCACCATCACTCAAAATCGACAAATAACACCTCCAAACGCCATCAAATCATCAAGACTTTTGTAGAAAAGGAACCACCTTGCGACGATCTACACTCCCATCTTTTCGGAATTTCGTTTCGACACCGCGTAAGTTTCCGACAAAAACCCGAAACTCTCCGATTTCACTCATTTTTACATGTTTGTTGTTTATATATGTTTAAAATGTCCAAATATAGGTTGGGTAAAAGGATCGGACCTTGTGGTCGCCGAAAAACTCGTTTTTGGCTCAAAAATCCGTTAACAGCTCTAAGTGACGCAACGACGACTGCAGTATAGCGTCACTTCGTGCGTCACTTAAGTGACGCATTGAGTGTCGCTAAAAGCCCTAATTTTTCGTCACTTGCCTGAGTGCCGCATAAAACCCTCTTTTTCCGTCACTACCTAAGTGACGTAATTTCAATACCCGTCACTAATGACCGACACTTATAGCGTCACTTGCCTTAGTGACGCCTACAATCAAAACCTGATTTCACCCGTCACTAACCTAAGTGACTCATGACCTTTGTACCGACACTTACAACCGACACTTCCTTAAGTGTCGCACTTTATGCGTCACTTGCACAAGTGACGCCATTAGATCAGAATCCGTCATTTCATGCGACACTTCCTAAGTGTCGCCTAAACCCTTGAGTGTCGCTATAAGTGACGCTAAAAACAGAATGTTTACAACTCATTTTTACTAAGTGTCGAGACCAAAATTTTATCACCTGATTTCACCCAAATTCAAGTCCAGATGCGTTTTTCACCAAAGCAATTTAATAGAAATAAAAATTTTTCGAGCTGACCTGGCATCTCGACCCCAGCCAGGGGCCAGCCCCTTGGACCCCGCCAGGGGTTGCCACCCCTGGAACCCCGCTAACCAGGGGCGCTGCCCCCGGACCCCCGTACCAATTTACTACTTTATTAAGTACAATGAAATTAATTCAGATATTATTACCGTCTTCACAAACCGTCACCAACGTGCTGTACACGTTTTCAAACAAACAACCCAATCAACCAAATCGTAGTAATTTGGACAAGTCAATCAACCAAATGGGGATAATTTGGACATTATAGTTGAACAAACAACTACAAAGGTAGTCTTCTAGGATACCTATTCAATTAATAACCATCGCGCATATTGGACGCCCTCAGGTTACAAGTTTCAGACTTCAATTCAAGGCTAATCAATTCAAGTTTATTTAAATACACAAACAAGGCTCAGGTGGGTCTCATGACCCCTATTTTACTGCTTTTCATAAGGGGTGTGATATTATTGCTCGTTTTGTTTTACAAGTTGAACGCAAGTACAAATCAAATCAAATACTACATGAGTTTCAAGCTAATCAATTTAAAGCCCTCCATAGCATAGTCTGGTAATACGTAGTAGCGTGAATGTTAGTATATGATATCATATAGGATTGACAATCCTCATCCGGGTTAGCACACACTAACTGGTCAAACGGATGTATTAGCATTTGGGAAGACGAGTGTAGATTAGGCACTCGTAGGAGGCATTCAAGTTAGGATTCCTTAATTGGACCTGACAACTCAAGTTAAGCTCAGACTATGTGCTCATGGCTGTATAACTTTTATTTTGCTTAATTGCACTTTAAATTCAATTATAAATCTTGCGGTTCATACAATTATGTGTTGACATACAAACCTGTGAGCTCACCAGCGTTTCGCTGACCTATTTTAGCATGTATCACAGGTAACCAGCAGTAGGTTTGGACTGCTCAATCAGGATCAATTAGCTCGAGTCAGCATACAAACAATCAGAGATTTAGCTGCATTATTATATTTTGTATAGATTAATTATGTACTTAAATCTCTCAACTTCAATCGAGCTAATGTAACTATATTTTGATGTAAACTTTGATTTTATCAATACAAGTTTGTAAAACGACGCATATAGAGTCGTTCATTGTATCATATGTGTTTTGATTATTGATTAGTCGCGCCCCGACCCGAATCGCTTCCGCACTATAATTTGGGGGTGCGACATGTCCGAAATACGTTTCGTGGTCTTCGGATGCATTGTTCGGCTTGTAACTTTCTCGTCCTTGATCCAAATTGAGATTTCTTTATATCCACGCTCTCGTAATCTCCATAGCTACAAAATAAGATAAGAATGAGGTCTTGGTATGGAGTTTACAGTAGATTTGAAGTGTTGCTCAATTCGGTGCCTATTTCGGTTAGTTTTCCGACCTTTTTGCATGATTTTCAAAAGACCGGCAAGTTTATACCTTTCTAACAAAAGTTGATTAATAATTATGATTTTAAGATGTATTTGTTAGAAAAGAGCTAAATATGGGATAAATAATGTATGTAAAAATGTGACTTTTTGCTACACATCAGGGATAACAAAAGAAAGTGGTCTGGAAACCCCAATTAAAACCAACCATCATCCAAGAGGGATGATTCTGATAAGGTCTTCAACCCTGGTTCTGAGTCCAACAAGGGTTACACTGGGAATAAACCCTTCTGTGCAAAGTGCCGCTGACATCATGAAGGTCCTTGCGGTACTCCTTGTGAAAAATGTCAAAGGTATGGGCATCTGGCCAAAGACTGCAGATCTACCAATGCCAACACCACCATTGGCAAACCTAAGTCCTGCTATGAGTGTGGAGACACAGGACACTTTAGGAATGAGTGCCCAAAGCTGAAGAACAAGGGCAACAACACTGCTAAGGGAATAGCTTTCGTGCTGAACTCCAAGGAAGCCCGTCAGGACCCGAATGTGGTCTCGGGTACGTTCCTTCTCAACAATCTTACTGCCTCTGTTCTATTTGATACTGGTGCTGATAGGATTTTTATATCTGATGAGTTTAGTCCGTTGCTTGACATCACTCTTATTGCTTTAGATGTTAAGTACATGGTAGATTTATCTAATGGTAAACTTATAGAGACCGACAGTGTAATACCTATTTGCACTTTAAATCTATCCATCGAGCTCTTTTCTATCAACCTTATACCTGTCGATATCGGAAGTTTCGACGTCATTGTTGGCATGGACTGGCTGTCCAAGCACCGCGCTGAAATCATCTGCTACAATAAAATTGTTCGCATTCCTCTTGCCACCTGTAGTACTTTAGTCATACAAGGGGAGATCGGTGGGACGAGATTGAATATCATTTCCTGCATGAAAACCCGAAAGTATTTGAGAAAGGGTTATCAGGCAATCCTCGCCCACATCATGGAGAAAAATTCGGAGGAGAAGCGACTTGAGGATGTTCCCATTGTTCGAGACTTTCCAGAAATCTTTCCTGAAGACTTGCCTGGTCTTCCACCACCGAGACAATTTGAGTTCTCAATCGACCTTGTGCCCGGATCAGCACCTGTGGCACGAGCACCTTATCGCTTAGCCCCATCCGAACTGCAGGAGTTGTCCACTCAATTGCAGGAACTTCTAGACAAAAGATTTATTAGACCGAGTTCTTCACCTTGGGGAGCTCCGGTCCTATTTGTGAAAAAGAAGGATGGTTCATTCAGGATGTGTATCGACTACAGAGAGTTGAACAAATTAACCATCAAGAACTGCTATCCACTACCCCGTATCGATGATCTGTTTGATCAACTACAGGGGTCAAGTTTCTATTCGAAGATAGATCTACGATCAGGTTATCATCAATTACGAGTTCGCGACATTGACATCCCAAAGACTACTTTCCGAACTCGTGACGGTGATGTGGTATGTCTAGTCTTAAAATTTATCGTTGAATAGTGAACAAGAAAGTACCGAGCTAGACCAAGACACAACCGGGCAGTGGACCCTGTCGAGTGGTAGTATAGTAGGGTAAGTTCGGGTTCGAACACAGGGAATGTGAGTTTAAGAATTATATTCAAGTGCAAGCAATTTATACAGAAAAGTAAATGTGGGGGCTTTGTGACCGAGTTGTCACGTTGCTTAAAACTACAAACTTTAATTAATCTAGGCAGGTGGACTCTGAAGAGTCAAAGTGATTGATTGGAAACTTTCAGATATTAAAAACAATGATTGCTTGGACTATTTCACTAGTGATTTCGGGGTGTAGAGTTATAGCCGGTTATACTATATGCCAAGGGTAATATTCATCAAACATAAGCTCAACGTTCGCTAAGACCTATGGTTCAACTTCAATTAACAAACCTATGATTTAATCTAGTAACGGACGTTCGCCATGGTTACAATCTTGCACAATTAAGCCTAAAGAATCTTGCTTATTCCAAATCTACGTTCGCAATGTTTGTTCAATCATCTATAGACAAATAATTGATAGCAAATTACCAATGAAAAACGTTCGCTATATTCACTAGTCATTTACCAAATAAGCAAGAAACCATTTTAAACTCAATTACGCAAGGGGTCACGATTAAACATAAAGTTCAAGTTTCACAAGTTTAGAACTCATCCAAAATGAAAGACGTTCGCCATATTCAACAACTCATATATTTTAGCTCATTTATGTTACTTATACCAATTTTCGCATCCACAAACAAAGGTTCATTTGTACATCGACATACAAACAAAAATAATTCCAACTAACAACAAACATTCGTTATAATTGCTAGTTAGAATTACCAACAAATTACATAAATTATTTGAGCTAAAAACATATAAATTCATGGAGGAATTCTAAACTCAAGCATAATCAAACACCAAAATATAACACCCCTAATCAACTAGTTAATTCATCCAAACAAGTAAATAAAACTAGCCACTAAACATAATCATATCAAAACACACAAATATAATTATTGAAATCAAAGGAAACATAGTTATTTTTGAATAAAAATGAAAACCGAGTGATTACAATGTTCGGATGATGATTCTTCGTGTCCAAATGAGTAAGGATGATGAGAGACTTTTAAAAGGATGAAAAATCACTTAAAACCCCTAAAAATCGCCCATGGGGGCTGCTGGTTCGGGGGTGGAGTGTTAGGTCAGATGTGGAACCCTAAAACAATACATAAATAGACTTCCCCGCGCATCATAGCAGATCGGCTAAGGCTTAGCAGATCTGCTAAGCTTAGCAGATCGGCTAAACTTAGCAGATCGGCTAAGATACTGGGCATTGCACAAGGTCGAACTTCCGAGTGGATTTTGAACTAAACAAGCCGATCTGCTTAGTTTAGCCGATCGGCTATGAATCTCAGCAGATAGGCTGACTATCTTCTGGATAATTGTAGAGCTCTGAGTTAGCTTCGTTTGGCCGCCTGAATCACCTCAATCCGAGTTCGTATGAGGGAGATATGGCCAAAACGGTGCAGCATAGCAAAATCAGCAAAATCCTCATCTTTTCATCCATTCTTTCTCAATCTTCAACCTAAACACATGAAATCAATTTGCAACTAAATAAGTACCAAAAGTTCATGAAATCGACTAGAAACAAGTACAAAAACAATGATATCGTGAGAGATAAACATGTACAAAACGAGCGATATCAAATATCCCCACACTTGAACTTTGCTTGTCCTCAAGCAAATCATCATTTTAATACTTCATAGGCCACTCTTGCAACATTATAAGCGAAGATCAAGTTTACCAAAACAATACTAACACTAACTACAAGAGCAATTAGGCAAGCAACATATGTATAAGCTTTAGAAACTCGAGATGTTTTAGTTTGTCAAGCCCGAATGCACGACCTAGCACCTCACATAAGGATAAGTGTTTAGTCACTTTCTCTCAACCTATAAGACTACAAGGTAAGGAAGTAAGCAATTTAACACTCAATCAAGCCAAGTCGTGATGCGTTGTTACCATAGGCTTGCAAAAGGATCAAATCTCCACCGACTTGGCGTGAGCACCAAGTGAGATCTCAAAAGAGGCATTCTAGCATGTGTTGTAACAAATGTAGGCTAAATATGGAATGGGGTATGGTAGACACAATAATTGGTGAAAAATGATAGTCAAGACCCGTGAAGAACGTGGAAATGTTACCTATTGGTTTAAACATGTGACAGTAATAAAACTTAGGACTCTCGTGCCAAATCAATTCAAATTATTATTTGTTCTCATTTATAACTCATGCTTCAACAATTGCACACAAATAACTCAAATTGATTTTTCACATTTTATTGGAATAATTGCACTCTATGACTTTCTATGAACCCTGTGTAACGAACTTTCGGACCAACCATCCTAGACCGGATAAAGGCCTTCGGTGGCTAGGTGTAAAACACCCCTTCGGGAACTACTTATTCAGGAATCCAAAGGCCATTTAGTTGACCACAATCACCCAACCATAAACCTTAAGCTCAATAGTTAACTTCTATTCATTTAATTGTTTCCAATCTCAATCATAGAATTTACCACTAGAATCCCAATTCAAAACGATTTAAGTCACATTTTGGTAAAATTCATCATAAGTTCCAACTAGGCAACATCTTATAAAAGTAAATGGTTCGGGAATTGACTACACAAAAAATAAGGCTAATATTTAGTGGATTGAATGTGGAAGTTTTCTAGGGGTTTCTTAGCACTAAAAATGAGTGCTAGCGACCTGGGTGGACTGGATATAAATGGTTTTAAATCAAAATAAGATCAAAAATTCCTAAGAACACCTCCTCGTCTTCGACCCCACCTATATCACATTTCTGTGATCCCACAGCGGTCTCAAAATGCATCACTAGGGCAAGTTCTAGAACAAACTACAATCACCGGCACACTCATAGCAATCAATCAATATAAACACTAAAGGTAAGTGTTTTTCTCATATAGGCTCAAATTTCTCACAATTTTCATAGTGGAGGCTACAAGTGTGCTAGTCATGCAATTCACCCTATTAGGTTGCTTTTTATGACACATCTCAAAAGGTTAAGTTGCAAGAGGGAAGATTAAATCACTTCTAAATAATTTTTTTTAAAATTTAAGATTTTTAAAGCAATCAATCCTTTAAGGACAAGCACATTCCTGACAAATTATCATTGCCGACCTTTTATTGGCATTTGCAAAAACCTATCGGGCCAATGATCAATAACAGACCTAATAAGTAGCATGTGGCCGTTAGTAGGATTCGTAAAGCTCGATCGGCAACCAATAAACTTTTACAAACCCCAATAAGAGATAAGAAATGACAATTTACCAAGAATGAAATTCAAGTGAATCAACCTCCCCACACTTGAGATTTGCATTGCCCCCAATGCAAAATATAAAATCAAGTAAACATAGGTGCGAAGGTAAAAGGAAACGAGAACTTCCCGGGGTGCTTGCTTGTTCATATTCTTAATAAACTTTCGATCACAAATCAAAACATCCATTGCTCTCATGTACATTCTCTTTATTGCATAGAGCTATTTTCATCAAACATCCATCACTCTAACTCCCGCAAGTTGCTTGGTTTATTACCGAGTCCCGAGCTAGACTCAACCCATTTCATCTATCAAGGCAGGTCCGTCAAAAAAATACCTACTCCTTTCCAATCATATTCAGTTGGGAGAAAATTTTCTTTCTTTTTGCTATTCAAATAATATTTCTCCCAAACAATGATACCAACAACCCAATAACCTTCATGTAATATGTTTATCAACCAAATGACAGTACACTTTTTAAGAGTACATTCCCCAATTTTCACAGCCAAAAACATACTACCAGGAACCTTCATATCTCCAGGATCGTTTAAAATATTATAATTTATCAAATTAACATGAAACTTAAGGCTCTTACTTGCTTCACAATTATTGCTCATGCCCTTGTCCATTTCAATCTTTGACCCCTCAATGTCTTTCAGTGATGACAACTCTTGCAAACATGGAATAAACGGATCGGGTGGTTTTGGCTCTTTTACAAGCTCAAAATTACACCCACTTGAAAAGGAATTAGCATCAAAATATGTTAGAGATACCTCTGGTGAACTCTTGATACATAACATATCATCTTCTTTTAACTTTTCATTTTCTTCTTTCAAAGAGTTCACTTTTGGCTCCATCATCTCTAACAACTCAGATTCCGTCATCATTCCATCTTCATTGTTCACTAACTCTTGAAGCTCCTCATTTTCTAAACCAAGCAATGCATACAATTCTTCATCAAAATCTGGAAAATCAAGCTTTTGATAAACTTGATTCTCCAACACATCATCATGCTTGTCATTTTGAAGCTTTATGGGTTCTTTCTCGAGCTTGCTCTCGATGCTCTCCATCTCATTTTTCAGCTCCTCATTCACAGCGTTTGATTCAAACGAAACACTAACCATTTCAAGAATAGGCGTGACAGGAATTTCCACAACTTCTTCCACCAAGACTTCATCTTCAATCTCCAACTCTCCATTTGAGTCTTCAAAATCCGGATCTTTAAAATCTGCACATTCCTTCAATTCGGGTGCAAAGTCGTGTGATTCCTGTAAAACAACTTGTGAAGTGTCTTGAGGGTAATTATTATATTCATAATATTCTTCCTCCTCATCCTCACTATCATCCTGAAAAACAAATTTAGATGAATATGGAGCATAATCGTTAGAATAATAATCATTATACTCAATGGCCTCATCATCATCCAAATGCTCAATTGCATTAGTGAATGTGTCATACGGCCCTTCACAATTTGGCTCAAAATTCCAATCGAAGATTTCATCCAATTCTCTACTATGTCTCTCAGTTTGCTCTATAGCCTCTTTCAACAACCTTTCAAGATTTGACATTTCAGGTTGTTCTATCTCTTTGGTGAACGAAGGTTCTTCATTCCAAGTCCAAGGTTGACTATCTTGGTAGCATCCAGGTGGTGCGTACCTTTCTTGTGAGATCATTGGTACATCATCATTATCACTCTTATAAAATGAAGGTTTATAACCTTCATAATTCGAGTAATAAGACATTGGAGCTAAGACAAAATCACTACAACATGAAAACTAAACATGGTAAAACGTAACCACTCAATACAAAATAAACAAACACTAAAAATATATACAAGAACAATAACTAAAAAAAATTGTTTTAAGTAACTTTCTTGGAAATAAATTCTAAGAAAGGATCAATTAACCACACTTGAATTAAATTCTCAATCAATCACATTCCCCGGCAGCGGCGCCAAAAACTTGATGTGGTATGTCTAGTCTTAAAATTTATCGTTGAATAGTGAACAAGAAAGTACCGAGCTAGACCAAGACACAACCGGGCAGTGGACCCTGTCGAGTGGTAGTATAGTAGGGTAAGTTCGGGTTCGAACACAGGGAATGTGAGTTTAAGAATTATTTTCAAGTGCAAGCAATTTATACAGAAAAGTAAATTTGTGACCGAGTTGTCACGTTGCTTAAAACTACAAACTTTAATTAATCTAGGCAGGTGGACTCTGAAGAGTCAAAGTGATTGATTGGAAACTTTCAGATATTAAAAACAATGCTTGCTTGGACTATTTCACTAGTGATTTCGGGGTGTAGAGTTATAGCCGGTTATACTATATGCCAAGGGTAATATTCATCAAACATAAGCTCAACGTTCGCTAAGACCTATGGTTCAACTTCAATTAACAAACCTATGATTTAATCTAGTAACGGACGTTCGCCATGGTTACAATCTTGCACAATTAAGCCTAAAGAATCTTGCTTATTCCAAATCTACGTTCGCAATGTTTGTTCAATCATCTATAGACAAATAATTGATAGCAAATTACCAATGAAAAACGTTCGCTATATTCACTAGTCATTTACCAAATAAGCAAGAAACCATTTTAAACTCAATTACGCAAGGGGTCACGATTAAACATAAAGTTCAAGTTTCACAAGTTTAGAACTCATCCAAAATGAAAGACGTTCGCCATATTCAACAACTCATATATTTTAGCTCATTTATGTTACTTATACCAATTTTCGCATCCACAAACAAAGGTTCATTTGTACATCGACATACAAACAAAAATAATTCCAACTAACAACAAACATTCATTATAATTGCTAGTTAGAATTACCAACAAATTACATAAATTATTTGAGCTAAAAACATATAAATTCATGGAGGAATTCTAAACTCAAGCATAATCAAACACCAAAATATAACACCCCTAATCAACTAGTTAATTCATCCAAACAAGTAAATAAAACTAGCCACTAAACATAATCATATCAAAACACACAAATATAATTATTGAAATCAAAGGAAACATAGTTATTTTTGAATAAAAATGCAAACCGAGTGATTACAATGTTCGGATGATGATTCTTCGTGTCCAAATGAGTAAGGATGATGAGAGACTTTTAAAAGGATGAAAAATCACTTAAAACCCCTAAAAATCGCCCATGGGGGCTGCTGGTTCGGGGGTGGAGTGTTAGGTCAGATGTGGAACCCTAAAACAATACATAAATAGACTTCTCCGCGCATCATAGCAGATCGGCTAAGGCTTAGCAGATCTGCTAAGCTTAGTAGATCGGCTAAACTTAGCAGATCGGCTAAGATACTGGGCATTGCACAAGGTCGAACTTCTGAGTGGATTTTGAACTAAACAAGCTGATCTGCTTAGTTTAGCCGATCGGCTATGAATCTCAGCAGATAGGCTGACTATCTTCTGGATAATTGTAGAGCTCTGAGTTAGCTTCGTTTGGCCGCCTGAATCACCTCAATCCGAGTTCGTATGAGGGAGATATGGCCAAAACGGTGCAGCATAGCAAAATCAGCAAAATCCTCATCTTTTCATCCATTCTTTCTCAATCTTCAACCTAAACACATGAAATCAATTTCCAACTAAATAAGTACCAAAAGTTCATGAAATCGACTAGAAACAAGTACAAAAACAATGATATCGCGAGAGATAAACATGTACAAAACGAGCGATATCAGACGGACATTATGAATTTCAAGTGATGCAATTTGGTTTAACAAACGCACCGGCTGTATTCATGGACCTTATGAACCGAGTGTGCAAACCATACCTTGACAAGTTAGTCATTGTCTTCATCGATAACATTCTTATTTACTCGCGCAGTGCACAGGAACATGCGTAACATCTCAAAACTTTTGAACAAAAAGTATTTCGAAAATTTATAATTAGCTATAATTATAAATGAAACGATCGAAGTAATATCGAAAGGAATTCAACAAAACAAATACAAACGTTGGTGATACAAAAGTTCAGAAAGAACTTAGAAATGTTTTCGAATAATTTTTATTTGAAAATATAATGTGAATTATTTGGAACAAAAATAAAACGAAATCAAATATACATTTATTTAAAACGTGTCCTGTGCGAACCGAAACAAATACAAAACGTACTCAAAGGTCAAAAATAATCAAAGTATTATCTTTCCCCCTTCATTATAAAGTATTTGGAGAAATACCTCAAAATATGAATTCGAAATTTTGATAAAAATTGGCACTTAATTGGACCCGTACCCGAAATTAACGGGTTAAAAATCACACCTAAAATCTCAATTATTGAAGACAGCCCACTGTGTGAGGCCATCCCTTTGAAATTTCATCCGTATTAAACATTTTATATACTACTTCACTCACAACTCAATAAAAATTATACACACCCACCTCCAATAATTTGGTAGCTACCAAACCCTTGCTCTCTGTTCTTCATCTTCAACGACAGCAAGCAGCATCAGGAATGAGGGTGGAAGCAAGAACCAAGCAACCAAACTCATATACATCATCATCATCATCATTTCAGATCATCACCAACACATCACCACCATCATGACCTCGGCACTACCCCCCCTCACTCTCGGTCATCACCTCCACCGCTACCTTCATCATCATCTCTGTTGACTTTTTTTGGGCTACGCTACTCTCATCCGATAGCTATCACATCACCACTCATACAGTGAGTTCACAACCCCTATTTTTACTACTTTTAAACTAGGGGTGAAAAACATAGCTAACCATTTTTTTATTTGTGAATATTTATAGGATTTTGTGTGCAGACAACTTATAGGATACTACTTTCCTACAAACCCTATTATCAGATACAACTTTCTTGTAGTTCTTATTTTAGGAATACTTACTTTCCTACAAACTGCTGTGAGTAGAACTTATTTGACTGACACTTTTAACAACTTACAAATAATCTTGGTTAAACAAACCATACTTATAAAAACCTGTGAATTCACTCAACAATTTTGTTGACCCTTTTTACTATGTTTTTCAGGTAATTTACAGCACAAGTAAGAATGCATACTTACGGAGTTAGGCGACCCATGATGAATTAGGATGCCACATTTTGGGACAAACCAGAATTTATATTTTGTACAACTGATATTATTTCTACGACTTGACGAGTCATAGTTCTTTTGTAAATAAACTATTTTCTTAAATGGCATTTTAATTTAAATGTTCTGCAATAATCATATGCTCTGATCTACATGAGTGTCAAGTATAGACGTCAGCACCCCCATTCACTCTAATGCTTCCGCTAATCACAAAATGACGAATTTGGGGGTGTCACACTTCGGTGCAAACTGGGAACATCATCTACCATTGTGCGAGTTTTCGTACAACAACAGCTACCATACCAGTATTGGAGCTGCACCTTTCGAGGCACTGTACGGTCGTAAGTGTCGATCACCCGTCTATTGGACCGAAGTGGGAGACAGCCAACTCACTTGTCCTGAAATCATACACGAAACCACAGAAAAGATCATTGGTATCCAAAACCGGCTGAAAGCCGCACGTGATCGTCAGAAGAGTTATGCTGACGTGAGGCGCAAGCATCTCGAGTTCCAAGTTGGGGATAGAGTATTGCTCAAAGTATCACCTTGGAAAGGTGTTATCCGATTCGGTAAACGTGGGAAATTGAATCCCAGATACATCAGACCTTTTGAAATCCTTGAAAGGATTGGTCCGGTCGCATACCGATTGCAGCTACCTCCCGAGCTCAGTAGCGTGCATCCCACTTTTCACATTTTTAATCTTAAGAAATGCCTGTCTGATGAGACACTCATTATTCCTCTCGATGAGATTCATATCGACGATAAGCTGCATTTTGTCGAGACACCAGTGGAGATCATGGACCGTGAGGTCAAACAGTTAAAACAAAGTCGTATTCCCATCGTTAAAGTCCGATGGAATTCGCGGCGTGGTCCGGAATTCACTTGGTAATGGGATGACCAAATGCGACTCAAGTATCCACAGTTATTCACAGACTTCACTCAATCTACGACTCAGAGCTAAATTTCGGGACGAAATTCTCTTAACAAGGGGATAATGTGACATCCGACAAATTAGGGCTAATTATTAGTGCCTAATCATCTTTTAATACATGTAATTAGTTCTGTGTTAGGCTAATTGTATGTATCATTATATATATTGTTATATATATACACGTACGCAATTAAATTTAATCGTGCATTTTCATATCGAGCGGATCCCGATACATTAATACGGACGTTGGTGAACCCCCATTTTATTAAATAATATGAAATTATTTGATAAGCATATTGAACTCTAAATATTGTTTTGATAATATTCCGTAAGTAATTCGTATCGTATAAAACTCACCATACGCGAAAAAAACGCGCGAAACGCGCCTGACAATTGAAAGTAAACCAAAATATATTTTATAAGTTTAAAATATATTACTTTGAATAAGAATTTCATTTAAAATATCGTATTCTATAATGATTACAAAAACGTTTAATTTAAACGTTGCGCGATTTAAATAATCGTAACACGACCACACGAACTATTACCGACACTGTAACCAAATATTTTTATAAATGTTTTCCAAGTATTATGAAAAATACTTCAAGTTAAAAATATCGAAAATCAAACGTCATTTAAAACACGTACGTATAACGTATAAAACATAAACGAACGTTTAAATGACCGGGGAAACGAACATCGAACGGAGCACGAAATTGGGAAAAACAAATTGGAGACACCCACACCCACCCAAGGGGCCCCACCAGCCGGTCAAGCCCCCTCCCCCTTTTGTGGATCTTGTTTTTGACTTAAGCCTCCAAACACCCTCCTTAAAACTCTCAATTGGTTCCTCACTTTACCAATCCCTTTCTCTCTCTAATCTCACACTAATCTCCCTCTCCCTATCCTCTCCCATTCGGCACCATCACCATCACCATCAATCACCATCAAATATCTCTTTTGTGAAGAAGAAAAACCAAAGGAAAAGGAAGAAACGGAAAGGAGAAGCAAAACCGAACTCGTCTCACTCATTTTCGGCTTAGATCATCTATTTCTTTGTAAGGAATCCTCAAACTTTTCATTAGATTTACTTGCTTTTAGTTTATTTACATCTTTAGTTGATCATCTAACAAGTATATGTCCAAATTATGGCCTAAAACACGTTTTGGAAACTAATGTATAAGGACAGTTTTTGTCACACCCCGCTAAAGCGGAAACACGAGGTGTAACAGTATCAGATAACAATGCACAAGATATAGAAGTAACACCATACATAATTTAGCGAAAGTATTACAAGTTACTACAAGCTCAAAACATAGTTTCCAAAGGATTGTCATAATCCAGATTAAAGCAAATGCATGTGAGAATGCATCCATGCAAAAGTACTCCTAGAGTGCACCTTACTGTCGTGGTCCTGAAAAACATGATAAAACAAAAGGGTCAACTATGGTAATAGTTGGTGAGTACACAGGTTTAGTGTTACAATCGAACAAATTTGAAAGCTTTGTTCATAAATGACATGAATAAAAATGATTGGTTGTAATAGTTGCAAATATGAAAAGTAGTATATAAGAGTGTTAATGCAATTGAGGCCACTACTAAACCGATTACCGACCGACACATGCCCCAAGCTTCATGTTCTATCGCTAACATGAGTAAGGTGATACTATGCACTCACGACCAGTGTAACTGAGGGGTGGTCTCCCCCTAAATAGCGCTATCCATAAATATCAACGTCTCGTCTGGCTCTCGGACGAGTTAATAAGTAGTGTAAAAAGGTATTTTCGGGGACTTTAGCACGATAGTACTCAAACATAACAATAGTATACACCAATTCGCATAAAAAGTATAGCAAAAGTTCAACAAGTTCATAAAGAATACAACCATTTTAATCAAGTTTAAGATCATGCTTTTCCCCCAAAATAATAAACAAGTAAAAAGGGGCTGTGAAAACTCACTGTTGAGCGTAAGCGTGAATTGACGGATGTAACACGTGTGCTTGTCGAGTATGACTCCTATCCAAGTCCTATGAACACGAGGTCTCTAGTTAGATTCTCGGTAAATTTGTTTGTTAAGATTGCTTAGTTAAGTATTTAGATTACCAAGTGCCAATATAATTAGTTTTTGCTTTGTAGTTTGTTAACGTCCAATATCACGTTTGATTACTAATTGAATACATAAGCATACAACATTCTTAAATTGTCGAATTTCTTTATACAAGTCATATAATATCGCATGATTGTTAGTGTCCAAATTTCATGGCATTTTGTGTGTTGGAATTTTGGTTCTTCACAATTTATGATTAACATACACAATCGATAAATACATCAAAAGACACCCCAAACCCTTTTTGTTACCATTCTTTCCAAACATAGAAAGTTTCCCGTTTTCGAAACCGAGACCGATTATTGTTGACTCGGTCAAACCTTCTCGGTTTGACCCGAGACTTTTACCCAATCCTTAAACATGTTTATAAGTCATAAAAAGTTAGCCTTTCTCTAAATAGCAAGTCCGTAAGTGTCGGCTTCCAACTTTTACCAAAATCAGTCCATAATCTTAATTCCAGAAATCTTACACTTGTTTGTTGGATTTATTAAAAATACTTCTGATCCAAATTCAAATAAAGGAAAAATCACAGATGTTCTACAATATATTATCTACTTTGTGTAATTTTTACAGAACCAATAGAGAAGTCCAAGTATTTTTAGATTTTACTTTTTCTTCTGGAGTCAGATTTAAACACATGCATGCAATCATTATTTCTGAGCAAAATGTACATGGAATAAATAAAAATGGTCTTCTTAAAAGTTGTAACCAATGAAATTTTTAAACTTTTGGCATTGGTTTCAAGTCATTTGGAGTTGTAATTCTCCAGTTATGATTAAAACATTGAGAGAAAACTTTCTGACCTAACCTAACAGCTTATACATCTTTACTAACAAAAATTATTAAAAATATCAAATGAACTCATATGAACATGAGGCTTATATGGTTGGAAATATTATTTCCAGAACTTGAATTTAGACTATAAAAACGTCAATTTTCATGAAGAATATAATTTTATAAAATTCGTGGAAGTTCAATAAAAGTTCTGGACAGAAGCTATTAAGACTCAAAATGGTGTTTTGTTCATAGTGAAGAACACCAATCAAGAGTTAAAAGAAGATTTTCATCTTTTGATCTTTAAATCCATGTTCTAACACATGCATGGTGTTGAAATACATCCATGATATGTTAGAGATGATTATTAACATATAAACAAGCTTTTTACAAAAGATGAACAAGATCTTACTAGTTTACAAGTAATAACATGATTTTTCACTTGATTTTCGGTTTGATCATGGATCACTCTTTCTTTTAACACATAATGTAACACCTGCATAATTAGGATAATTAATTATGCCAAATTGTTTGTAACTAGTTGTAATTAGTATGTAATAGGACTAATTACAGGCTCTATTTGTATATATATAAGGTGATTTATATATATATGTGTGTACTTACGCGATTTGGATGAATCGTACGAATTAACCGGACGGAGTCCGACACAGTTTACTTGGACGTTGGTGACAGAAATTTACTTAAATAATGAGAACGTATTTTGTTATATAAAATACACAAACGAACGAGCATTATTTATATATTATCGCGACGACACAAATTAAACTAACAAACTAATATTTTAAATAAATATTAGCGAACGATTTTCAGTAAGAATTCACATTTTAGAAGATTATCTAAATAATATTTTACACGATTACTAAAATGAGCGAGGTAGTCAATTAGGACACGGAGTAAATACTGTATTTTGGGAAGTGTTTTCCCTCTTTTTCCTTTGGAGCCAGCCAACATCACCACCACCACCCATTCTCTTTCATTTTCACTAAACAAAAACACCCACCAAACTCTCTCAAACCCAAATTCTCTCAAAATCGAACCACACCGAATCGACAAACAAAATACATATTCGGAATCACCATCACGAGTGGAGCAAGAATATCAAGACCGTTTTCATCATCTCATCCTCCATTTAGCTCGATTTGCAAAAGTAAGAAATTTCTAAAACCTTAGATCTATTCAATTTGGTGTAGTGTTTTGATGTTTTGAAGTGTACACAACTTAGATATAACCTAATACATGTAGAATACACGATTTTATAGCTTAAAAATGGGTTAGATTTGCGTTTTTGGTCGGAAATTCTTGAAACCCGAAAGTTTCTGGGCTGGTGTTCATACATGCGACACAAGCCTTGTGTCGCATGCTATGTCGCATAAACCCGTTTATGTCGCACCTTGTGTCGTACTGATCCTTTAGTGTCGTAATCTTTGCGACACAATATTGTGTCGCACTCTATGTCGCATATTATGTCGTATTTTTATACGACACAACCCTTATGTCGCTATTGAATTAGCATCGCAAGCTTTTGCGACACAACCACTGTGTCGCAGAGATCTTGTGTCGCATCCTTCATGCGACACAACCCTTGTGTCGCATATTATGTCGCAGAAAACAGAAAACTTGGAAATTTTAAAGAATTTTCACTATAGAAAAAGTCAAAGTTACTGTACAAAAAAGTCAAATTTTACTGTAGCAGTACTGTAGCAAATCTACTGTAGCAAAGTCAACATTTTAGAATTTTTGCTACAAACCGTCACCAACGGGCCAAACATGTTTTCCAACAAACAAACAATTACAAACATACGGACAAACACTGGATATACTAGTTGTGTACAACTAAACGAAACGTCTCGTGAGACGCATACTTACATAACTTCATATGATTAGGCATTTGAAGGTTACGGGTTCAGAGAACCTACTTGCTTTACTTACTACTTGCTAATTGCAACTGATTACTACAAGACTCAGGTGAGTCTTACGGCCCCACTTTTACTGTTTTATCTTATTGGGGGAGAAACATGCTACTACTTTTCCTTGAACACAAGTACTAAACTGTTTACTATACCAAACGGAATTGCATGAGTTTACTTACAAACAGAAGTCTCTCCATCATATATCGTTAGTTATGGACTTAAGCGCGAACACTAGTTAATGGATCCATTAGGGAAATGACCCTCCCCACCCGGGGCAGTAGCGCTGCCACGTACTGATTTACACGTAGAAACGGGTGACTACTTATTCGTTACTGATGCTTGCTCAACTACGAGCATGTCACGGGAGCAAACTTATTACTTACGGGTTAAGCTTCGATTATGAGCCTCATGGCAACGGTATAAACTTACTTACTTACATTTGCGGGATTGCAAATACTGGTTTACGATTTCTGGATTGAAATTGCTGATTTTACGCCTACGGGCATTACTGATGAAAGCTCGTGTTCAAAGCTGATATTATTTACAAACCTGTAAGATTCACCAACCTTTTGGTTGACACTTTTTAGCATGTTTTCTCAGGTACCCGGATGGAGTAGGATTACTCCAGGACTTTAGCTAGAGTCGCATGATTTCAACACAACTGCATTTACGGAGATTCTTAGCATTATCTTTTGTATATTACGATTATGTAATAGAATCTCCCGCTATACGCGTGGACTCTAGGGGAAACTACATTTTGTATACGAAAACACTAAGTTTTCAAACATCATATCTATGGAATGTAACTAATTTACAAACGTTGCATATAGACGTCGTTTACTTTATCTTTGTGCTGTGATATTTGATTAGTAACACCCCAAATTATGCTTCCGCAAAACAGTGAATTTCGGGGGTGTTACACATAAAGATGTGAAAAGAGATAATCTACAAACATCAAGCTTTGCATGAGGATTTTAGCCATGGAAAAGGCTTAAAATCCGAATTTTTATGAAGAAAAACACAAGAAAATGGAAGATAGATATGTATAGATGATTTAGTTTACCTTTATGTTCTTATTTGGTGATGAACACCTTCAAATATTCTGGATTTCTCTTTGAATGTGGCTGAGTTTTTAGAGAGAAAATGGAGAGAGTTTGTGTGTGTTTTTGAGAGAGAAGTGTGAAGAGTGTGAAAAGGATTTTAGGGAAATGAAAGAAATAATGAAGGTATTGGTAAAATAAAAGATTTGAAATGTGAGAGGGAGAGAGAGAGATGGTTTTTGGAGGGCATTTTTATCATATTATATATATATATATATATATATATATATATAATATGATGCATAAGTTTTTGGAGGGCATTGTTAAATATTATGCATAAAAGTTGTATAATTAATTTGTATTAAAAGTGTATAAGTATTTGTATGATATGAGGTTTATTTTGTGATGTTTTGGTGATTAAAACTTGAGTTCTAAAAGTGAGAAATTTTAAGTTCTTGAATTAAGTTATGATACACTTAATTTGTCTAAGTTTGATGATCACGTATTCTTTATCCGATTAAACTTTATGTTGTCGAGTTGCGGAATTTCAGTTTTGCAAATTGTCAAGGATTTTATGAAAGCATCATGGGAATGATTTTTCTTTGTTTTGTTTGGCACTTAGTAACCTAATTTAGCATGTCTAAAAGAACTTATGGTTCACTAAGCAATATCTAAGACGTTCTACGACTTTAGTAGACCTAAGGAGTCATAACCTAGAACTTTCACTAAGATTTAAGGAATGCTTAAAACGTAAATTGAGATTTGAGTGCGGTAATGACCTGAGATTTTGACAGTTGTCACATTATCCCACCGTTGAAATGAATTTCGTCCCGAAACTCAACTCATCTTATTGGGTGACGATGCACTCGAGAATGGGTGCGGGTACTTTCGTGTCAACTCAGGTCCATGATTAGAATTTTAGTGAGCCTTAACTAAGGGAATCTTGTAACGTCTCAACTGTTTGATACCTCTATTAAGGATTTCATTGGGTGCTTCACTAAAAGAAAGTAATCGATCATCGATTTGAACTCTTCTAAGGGCAAGGTCTGAGAGTTGACAACTAGACACTTCTTAAGGTTTGCGACATGAAATATGTCATGAACGCCATCCAACTCTTTGGGCGATTCTAGTTCGTAAGCTATCGGGCCTATTTGTTTCAAGATTTTGTATGGTCCAATTTTGCGTGGGCTTAGCTTGCCTTTCTTGCCGAAGCATACAAGTCCTTTCCGAGGTGATGCTCTTAGGAACATTCTATCACCCGTTTGGAATTCTAGTGGCTTTCTGCGATTGTCAATGTAGCTTTTCAAAATGATGTCTAGCATTGTCAAGTGCTTCTCACGGATTTCGTGCCAACACAACGGTGATCGGCATATCTGTCCATACAAGGCCTCAAATTGTGCACACTTGACACTAGTCTGGTAATTGTTGTTGTAAGAGAACTCTATCAGGGGTAAGTGTACATCCCAACTTCCTTCGAAGTCTAGTACCACAGACCCATAGCATATCTTCTAAGGTTTGAATTGTTCGCTCACTTGTCCGTCTGTTTGAGGGTGATACGCTGTACTCATGTTTAGTTGGGTACTCAAAGCCTTCTGCATTGATAACCAAAGCGTGTTGTAAAATGACTATCCCTGTCCGAGATAATTGAAATGGGCACTCCGTGACGCTACACAATCTCTGCAATATAGATTTGAGCAAGTCTCTCCATTATGTAATCCTCTCGGATAGGTAGAAAACGCACGGATTTTGTCAGTTGGTCAATAATAACTCAAATGGAGTCATGACCTTTGGAAGTTCGAGGTGACGAAGTCCATTTCTATCTGTCCCCATTTCTATTGGGGTATTTTAGGTTGTTGTAATGACCTTGACAGCTTTTGGTACTTAATTTCGGAATCGTAATCATTAAGTAACTCCATCCACTTTCTTTGCCTCATGTAGAGCATCTTCTGTTCGAGTATGTCCCGGGGACTCTTATGATCGGTAAACACAGTACAGCTGGAATCGGATAGGTAATGTCTCCAGATCTTAAGTGAAAAGACCACTACTCCAAGTTCCAAGTTATGCGTAGTACAGTTCACCTCATTTTTCTTGAGCTGCCTGGAAGCATTCGTAATTACTTTATTCTTCTGCATCAGAACGCAGCCTAATCCCTAGTGCGACGCATTCACAATATACTACAATCTGTTCCTTCATGCAATGATAGGATTGGCGCATTGCACAGATTCTATTTAGCGTTTGGAATGCCTTTTCTCGTTCATTATCACAAACGAATTCCTTCATCTTTTGGGTCAGTTTTGTCAAGGGCTTGGTGATCTTTGAGAAAATTTTATGGATATCTAGTAGTATCCAGCCAATCCTAGAAATTGACGGATTTCCGTAGGAGTCGCCGGGACTTCACATTTCTCAATCGCCTCGATTTTAGCTAGATCCACATGGATCCCTTCCATGTTCACTATATGACCAAGGAAGTGTACTTCTTTGTTCCAAAACTCGCACTTAGAGAATTTGGAGTACAACTTCTCTTCCTTGAGTGGTTGCAACACTTGCCCTAAATGTTGCTCGTGATCCTCCTTACTACGCGAGTAGACTAGTATGTCATTGATAAACACAATTACAAACTTATCTAAGTATGCTTTGTAGACTCTGTTCATTAAGTTCATGAATGCCGCAGGAGCATTGGTTAGGCCGAAGGGCATAAGCTTAAACTCGTAATGCCCATATCATGTTTGGAACGCCGTTTTAGGTATATCTTCTTTGTGAATTCGTAATTGGTGATAACCTGACCGTAGGTCGAGTTTGGAGAAGTAGAAGGCGTCTTGCAGCTGATCGAATAGATCATCGATTCGAAGGAGCGGTTACCTATTCTTAGTTGTTAATTTGTTCAGTACTCTATAATCAATGCACATTCGTGAGGATCCGTCATTTTACTTAACGAATAGAACAGGAGCACCCCATGGTGATGAGCTGAAACGAATAAATCCCTTATCGAAGAGTTCTTGGAGTCGGTTAGATAACTCCTGCATTTCCACGGGCGCTAGGCGGTACTCTGCCTTAGCTATTGGAATTGCTCCAGGAATTAAGTCGATTTGGAATTCAATTTGCCTATGTGGGGGCAATCCAGGTAGATCATCTGGAAATACTTTGCGGTAGTTGCATACCACCAGGATATCTTGTATGCGTCTTTCCTTTAGCTTAGTCTTGACGACGTGTGCCAAAATAGCGAGACATTCTTCGGTCAGATATTTGTGAATTTTCTTGGATGACACTATCTTCTGATTTCTTCCAGGTCTTCTCTACGTACTAATAGTATCTCATTCATTTGAATGGGTACTCATAAAATCTTCTCATGACAACTCATATCTACATGATTTTTGGCTAACCAGTCCATGTCGACTACTACATCAAAACTTCCTATTTTCATCGGAATAAGGTCTATACTGAAGGATTCACCTTTCAGTTCTAGTACGTAGTTGCGTATTATTTCACTAATTTTCAGTTTGTAACCACTAGTGTGTTCTACCGCATACGAAGGTCCTAAAGATTGTGATTCCCTATGGATTAGGGGCCTAAACTGATGTGAGACAAAGCTCTTGTCTGCCCCTGAGTCAAAAGTACTTATGCATAGTGGTTATTTAGGAGAAAGGTATTGGGATTCCGATGTGCTTTTTCAAAATGTTCAGTGTTTCCACACTTGTACAAGCTCTTGATGTATCAGGGTTTAGTCTCTAAAGATATAGATTTTTTTTTTTTTTTTACGTTGAAAATCTATTTGACAACTTAGAGTTCGTTGAAAATTTGAGTCAATCAAAATACATTGAAAACTCTTGTCACTGACAAATCGTTTGAAAATTCTGTTTGATGAAATCCGTTTGAAGAGATTGAAGTTGTGAAAATTTTTGATTAAATGTTTGATGAAAATCCGTTGAAGGCTTAAGTCGATAAAATACTTTGAAAGCTCTGGTCATTGAAAAGTGTTGAAAGTTCTATTTTATCAAAAGTCTATTGGAAGATTTATGTTTGTAAAAAGAAAATCCATAGAAAATGTCTGATGAAAATTTGGTTGAAACCGTTTCCCACACACTGTACATGTGTTGTGGAATTTCTACTAGTCATAAGTGAGGTCTATTTTGCACACTAGTCTTAATCGCAAGGCAACGACTTTGCCTCTGGTCTCCATCACCTGGAGATGGGTAGTTTCTATGGTTTCGCTAAGACCTTGCTGATCTTCATAGATCCGTACAAATCGGCCCTGTGGCAGGTGCATCTAGCCTAAACGGGTTTCGTATTGTCCTAACTCCATAGCGTCTATTCTATTCTCGTGGCGGCGTAGCCTAGCAGCTAGTACCAGAACGGTATGGTGATCGGGTTCCTGTGCATAGGGGAAGGTATGCATGTCGAAAGCTTCTTCGTCGTCTGTAGGAAACTGTAATCCTCCTTCACTTCTCCAAGTCTCAAGAGTTGCGGGTAACCAATTCCATTGGCGGACATCTGACCGATGACTAGTCCTAGTGGGTGATTTACTAGTAGTAGTATAGATAGTGTAAGGTCTAGTTCGAGGTGGTCTGTCAGTCCTTCTAGTCGTGTATATTACATGTGATTAATAGGTCTACGCGAAGCGGGGAAAGAAGAGTGTGAAGTAGAGGAAGTAAATGTAACGCGCCTAGGTGACGAGTTCTCGTGTTGGTCCAGTTTATTGGTTCATCATCAGGCGGAACCTCCTCAAGTGGGTCCCTTCTAGGATAGATTCTCCTGCTAGGTATTGGGTGGGTTGTCGTGAGGGTGACCGGTGATGTAACCATAATCGTCGGTTGATATGGCAGTGTGGGGTGAGGGTTGCGACAAGGTAATACTACAAATAGAAGATTTAGTTCCTAGGACGATTAGTAATGTGTCCTGACGCATCTACTGAGTAAGTAGTGTAGGAGGATAATGTGTAGCTCCCAATCTACTGTTCTTTAGGTTCAAATCACAAGTTAAACTTGCGAAATATTGTTTACTGAGTTTATGTATGCGAAATTAAATACAATTTAATTTAAACAAGAGTATATACAACTATTGTTTTATAGCTAATAAGGAACGATTACAATAGCACAAAATCTTGCTCGAACATGGATAGAACGAATAGTCAAAAATGAAGTCACAAATCAAGACTCAACCACTATATACCTATAGTAGCTAATGCAATGCCCAAAGTGTTGCTATTCTATATTTAGTGTCGCTTACAAAGATCACAAGATTTGACTAACACCTTAAACAAGTTACTTTGACATTATGCACTAACATATTAACCTCTAAATGATGAGGTTGAAATAAAGGTATACTTAGTTACTAACAGTGCTACATGGATGCCTAGGATATGCAATGCACACAAACAATGTTTGCTTTCCAAAGGTTTAAACAGGAGAGAAAAATTCGAACATAACCATAGTATACCTATTCCGTGTCTCGCATAATCTTACCTAAATTAACCATAGGTGATCAGGCTATGTCTAATTGAGGTCTAACAATGCAACACGTGGTTTAGCTATACTAGTAATATGCTTGGTTTAGTTTAATTGGTAATACCTTTGGAGTTTTAAGAAAATATTATAAAGAAAAATGTTGGTTATAGTTGGGGTTTTTGTTTTGGCAAACTGGCATTCTCTATAACCTTAGGCTCTGATACCAAATCTGTCACACCCCGCTAAAGCGGAAACACGAGGTGTAACAGTATCGGATAACAATGCACAAGATATAGAAGTAACACCATACATAATTTAGCGAAAGTATTACAAGTTACTACAAGCTCAAAACATAGTTTCCAAAGGATTGTCATAATCCAGATTAAAGCAAACGCATGTGAGAATGCATCCATGCAAAAGTACTCCTAGAGGGCACCTTACTGTCGTGGTCCTGAAAAACATGATAAAACAAAAGGGTCAACTATGGTCATAGTTGGTGAGTACACAGGTTTAGTGTTACAATCGAACAAATTTGAAAGCTTTGTTCATAAATGACATGAATAAAAATAATTGGTTGTAATAGTTGCGAATATGAAAAGTAGTATACAGGAGTGTTAATGCAATTGAGGCCACTACTAAACCGATTACCGACCGACACATGCCCCAAGCTCCATGTTCTATCGCTAACATGAGTAAGGTGATACTATGCACTCACGACCAGTGTAAGTGAGGGGTGGTCTCCCCCTAAATAGCGCTATCCATAAATATCAACAGCTCGTCTGGCTCTCGGACGAGTTAATAAGTAGTGTAAAAAGGTATTTCCGGGGACTTTAGCACGATAGTACTCAAACATAACAATAGTATACACCAATTCGCATAAAAAGTATAGCAAAAGTTCAACAAGTTCATAAAGAATACAACCAATTTAATCAAGTTTAAGATCATGCTTTTCCCCAAAATAATAAACAAGTAAAAAGGGGCTGTGAAAACTCACTGTTGAGCGTAAGCGTGAATCGACGGATGTAACACGTGTGCTTGTCGAGTATGACTCCTATCCAAGTCCTATGAACACGAGGTCTCTAGTTAGATTCTCGGTAAACTGGTTTGTTAAGATTGCTTAGTTAAGTATTTAGATTACCAAGTGCCAATATAATTAGTTTTTGCTTTGTAGTTTGTTAACGTCCAATATCACGTTTGATTACTAATTGAATACATAAGCATAAAACATTCTTAAATTGTCGAATTTCTTTATACAAGTCATATAATGTCGCATGATTGTTAGTGTCCAAATTTCATGGCGTTTTGTGTGTTGGAATTTTGGTTCTTCACAATTTATGATTAACATACACAATCGATAAATACATCAAAAGACACCCCAAACCCTTTTTGTTACCATTCTTTCCAAACATAGAAAGTTTCCCGTTTTCGAAACCGAGACCGATTATTGTTGACTTGGTCAAACCTTCTCGATTTGACCTGAGACTTTTACCCAATCCTTAAACATGTTTATAAGTCATAAAAAGTTAGCCTTTCTCTAAATAGCAAGTCCGTAAGTGTCGGCTTCCAACTTTTACCAAAATCAGTCCATAATCTTAATTCCAGAAATCTTACACTTGTTTGTTGGATTTATTAAAAATACTTCTGATCCAAATTCAAATAAAGGAAAAATCACAGATGTTCTACAATATATTATCTACTTTGTGTAATTTTTACAGAACCAATAGAGAAGTCCAAGTATTTTTAGATTTTACTTTTTCTTCTGGAGTCAGATTTAAACACATGCATGCAATCATTATTTCTGAGCAAAATGTACATGGAATAAATAAAAATGGTCTTCTTAAAAGTTGTAACCAATGAAATTTTTAAACTTTTGGCATTGGTTTCAAGTCATTTGGAGTTGTAATTCTCCAGTTATGATTAAAACATTGAGAGAAAACTTTCTGACCTAACCTAACAGCTTATACATCTTTACTAACAAAAATTATTAAAAATATCAAATGAACTCATATGAACATGAGGCTTATATGGTTGGAAATATTATTTCCAGAACTTGAATTTAGACTATAAAAACGTCAATTTTCATGAAGAATATAATTTTATAAAATTCGTGGAAGTTCAATAAAAGTTCTGGACAGAAGCTATTAAGACTCAAAATGGTGTTTTGTTCATAGTGAAGAACACCAATCAAGAGTTAAAAGAAGATTTTCATCTTTTGATCTTTAAATCCATGTTCTAACACATGCATGGTGTTGAAATACATCCATGATATGTTAGAGATGATTATTAACATATAAACAAGCTTTTTACAAAAGATGAACAAGATCTTACTAGTTTACAAGTAATAACATGATTTTTCACTTGATTTTCGGTTTGATCTTGGATCACTCTTTCTTTTAACACATAAAGATGTGAAAAGAGATAATCTACAAACATCAAGCTTTGCATGAGGATTTTAGCCATGGAAAAGGCTTAAAATCCGAATTTTTATGAAGAAAAACACAAGAAAATGGAAGATAGATATGTATAGATGATTTAGTTTACCTTTATGTTCTTATTTGGTGATGAACACCTTCAAATATTCTGGATTTCTCTTTGAATGTGGCTGAGTTTTTAGAGAGAAAATGGAGAGAGTTTGTGTGTGTTTTTGAGAGAGAAGTGTGAAGAGTGTGAAAAGAATTTTGGGGAAATGAAAGAAATAATGAAGGTATTGGTAAAATAAAAGATTTGAAATGTGAGAGGGATAGAGAGAGCTGGTTTTTGGAATAAATTATGATACACTTAATTTGTCTAAGTTTGATGATCACGTATTCTTTATCCGATTAAACTATATGTTGTCGAGTTGCGGAATTTCAGTTTTGCAAATTGTCAAGGATTTTATGAAAGCATCATGGGAATGATTTTTCTTTGTTTTGTTTGGTTTGGCACTTAGTAACCTAATTTAGCATGTCTAAAAGAACTTATGGTTCACTAAGCAATCTCTAAGAAGTTCTACGACTTTAGTAGACCTAAGGAGTCATAACGTAGAACTTTCACTAAGATTTAAGGAATGCTTAAAACCTAAATTGAGATTTGAGTGCGGTAATGACCTGAGATTTTGACGGTTGTCACAGTTTTCTGTCCTGACAAAAGTCTCACTAAATCGTCCATATCTCGAGTTCCAAGTTGAATCAACACATGAAACTTACGCCACAATCTTCGTATATTCGTTGTCTACAACTTTCGTGTTTAACATTTTTTCTAGAAACACGCCGATTTGCCCAGAAAATCCATTTTGTATGAGTGTCACTGTTTTGGCCGAAAATAGAACGTATTTGCTTCTCAATTTTATTTGCCTAACAAAATGACTTCTATAATTCACGGAAAAATTAGGTAATATGCTATAGACATAGTAGAATATGTGTGATTTTTGGTGTAACTAAATTCGGACTAGATCATGTCAAAAACGAGAGGTGAAACAAACCGACAAAACCGAAAAATGCAACTTAAGGGCTGTTTTGGAATAACCATAAAACCGAGACTTCGGGCTAACCCCAATACGAACCGACAATTTTTATAAACTCTATGAACCATTTTAAGACTTGTGTAAAAGTTTCGGATCAAACCGAGGTCGTTTGACCATGAACCCGAACATGAAAATCATCACAGCCTTTTGTGTCGCATCGGGGCCAACCCGACTGCGACACAAGCCACTATGTCGCAAATAATTATTTACGTCGCACATAGCGACACAAATCTTTATGTCGCAAACTCATCACTGTCGCATACAGCGACGCAGCAACCTTATGTCGCATTAAATTGCGGACATCGCAAATGGCGACACGAACCATTATGTCGGTGATAATCATCAAAGAGATAGTATATTTTATAGTAATTTATCCCTATATTTATATACATTTTAGTGCATTTATATGATTTTAGATACTTATTTTGTTAATATTTGCAGAGATGTATTTTAATTGAAGATTGAAGAAAAAGGAACAAGAACGAATCCGAAACTGAAAGAAACTGAAGAAAATGAAGAAATGAATAAAAAGGAGCTTAAACCTTGAAGAAATAAAGACCAAAAGTGTTAAAATGAAGAATAATGCCAAGAAAGAGAGTTAAACGCGTTAAAGAAAAGAGAGAGTCCAAAATTGAAGCCCAAACCCGTTTTTAGAACATTCTGGAATTTAAGTCCAACCGGCGGTTGGAAAGCCCAACCGGCGGTTGGAAGATTAGGTTTCTAAGGCGGTGGAGACACGTGGAGTTGGACCAGGATTCAAACTGATCCAACTGGCGGTTGGAAGTCCCAACCGGCGGTTGGAAGGTCGGCCAGAAAAAGTATAAATAGAGGCTTAAGTTTTGATTTTTCATATACGATTCAAGAATACCAAAACCGAAAGTTAGGGTTTTAGGTCAACTTTAGGTGCGATTTTGGAGGAAAAGGAGCTAGGGTTTGAAGGTTTTTTAACCCTAGGAAAAGCTAGTTCGTCAATTGGTTCGATTTCTTTATCTTTGTAACTTTAATAACCTTATTGAGTTATTTATGATATTGTTTATTTGATTTAATTGTGAATTAGGTTTTCATTATAATTGTTTGAATGAATGTTTATTGAGTTTATTATGTGAATTATATGTTTATGTTGGAACTATATTATTGAATGTTTATTATACAAGAATTGTCTTTATTATGTTATATTAGTGATGTTTCTTGACATAGTTAGACTGATTTATATTAAACGAGGATGACCATATTAAGTTTATATAAATTAAGTGATTGTGTTTATGTCTTGATCTTAACCTTATGCGATAGACGAAGAATGATTCATTAATATAGAGTAATACTGCGATTCAAGCCTAACCTTAGAAATTGTATTAATAAACTGATGATAGATCTTATTAATTAGTAACACTTTGCGTAACCTTATGATTGTGTTGCTATGATGAGGATTTGACTTAACCCTAAGTGATCTTCTACATTAGTAATTCACCAGTAATAATAGCCAACAAAGCAAATAGACATAAGTACATATAATAAGTTTAATAAATAATAGTTTGAATAATTATAATCTTCTATCCAATTGAGTATACTTAAGTTGTTCCTAAAACTTATCTATTAGAATTTGTATCAAAATATAAATATAAATATGTTCGTTCGGAACTAAAACGTCCCCCTTATCTTGTAGATTATTGTAAATTGGATCCTTTATTTATTTATTTATTTGTTTGTATTATAATTGTAAGTATATGTAATAAATAGATAATTAGTTATAAATAAGAATCACGCTTCTTGTGTTCCTTGTGTTCGAATTTGGACTTACTTATTAAGCTATATTACATGAACGGGTCAATCTTGCCTGAATTGTGTGATAGTATTATGTAGTATTTCCTTAATTTTAAACTTGTGATTATAATTGCCTATACTTAGCACACATCAAGTTTTTGGCGCCGCTGCCGGGGAACACTTAACCGGTTGAACTTTTGTTTTACCGGGGGAGCGGTGTATTTTAATTAAACTAATTATTTTACTTGTATAATTTTTATTTCTGATACTTTGCAAAATCAATAAGAAATATCGGCTCACCCATTGAGGATACTGACAAAAACAAAGGTATAAGGAGAGTAAAGCCCTACCTCATTGATTTATCATATAAGAGGTAAGGTGCTTCTCGAAAGAAAAAGGTTTTTAATAAGCTTTGCGCTGACCTATTTCTCCGCTTTTGTGTACTATCAATGGAGCTACCGAAATATATTAACTAGCTTTGTAAAAGAAATCTAACAAAACCGACTGTAATTTCAAATTGTTGTATAAATAATTAACTTGCATAATTAACAAATAAGAAATTTGGGTTGGGGTATTCTTTATCGATTATTTAATTTTGAATGTGTTTTATTATTAAGTATCGGAATTCATAAACACCAACTTAAATATTTCTAATACATATTACTAACATTTACTTTTGAATTTAAAGTACTACTAAATTCTGTTTTTGTTGCAGATGGATGTATGACCCGGACACTTCATCCGGATCCACTTAGTCCATTTGACGAACCAGAATGAGAATTTCATTCTAGAAGACGATTATCATACGCACCACCTAATTCGCCATAACACGGAATTTCATCTGAGGAAGACGATTTAATATTTCATAACAGTTTAGTCAAAACGGCTAAAAGAGGATATTACTCCGATTCGGAGTTAGATAAAGTACCTTCTCGACAACATACAGTATATCCAAGTGATTCTGAACCAGACCAAAGAAACATGGCAGATATAGCTAACATGACGCTTGAGGATTACACGATTCAAACTCGTGGAGATCCGAGACCGGGAGTGGTTAGGCCTGCCATAACTAGAGAAGTAGAGTTTGAACTAAAATGACAGTTTCTGAAAGAATTGAGAGAGAATCCTTTCAGAGGAGAAGATAAAGAAGATGCAAATGAGCATGTTGAGAAAATTTTGGAGATTGCAGATATGTTTAATATTCCTAATGTTACAAGAGATCAGGTTATGTTACGAGTATTTCCTTTAACATTAAAGGATGGAGCTAAGAGATGGATTAATAATGAACCAGCCGGATCTATTACTACTTGGGAAGATCTTCGTACGAAATTTCTAAAAATGTATTGTACACCTTCCAAAACGTCGAAGATGATAGATGAGATTAGAAATTTTATGCAGAAACCCGATGAATCTTTATATCAAGCTTGGGAGAGATATAAGGAGATGTTACATAAATGTCCACAACATGATTTGAATGTCCAACAAGAAATAACGGTATTCTATAAAGGAGTTGATCGAGCAACACGTCAACAGTTAGATGCACAAGGCCCAGTACCTAAGAAAACTCCAGCAGTAGCAAAAGTCGGAATTGAAGAATTAGCTAAGCATTCTCAGTTATGGGATGATGGTTAATCAGGTAGAAAAAGGATATCTGAAGACAGTGATGGTCTCGCAGCTATCACAGCAAAATTGGAAAGTATGGGAAGAGATATTAAGAAAGTGAATGAACAAGTTCATGCAATCAGGATTGGTTGTGAAATATGTGGAGGAAATCATCTAAAGACAGAATGTCCTAATAATGATAGTGAAATGAATACTGAAGAAGTTATGTATGGGGATTTTCAAGGAAATCCAAATTATCGTCAAGTTTCTAATTTCAGAAGAGTTAATCAACCAGGACAACAGTATCAACAAGGAGCACCAGGTTTCTATGTCAAAACGGGACAAAATCCATCCTATTCTGACAAGATCAATTCGTTAGAAAGTATTTTGGGAAAAATGGTTGAAGCAAATAATAAAAGAATGGATGATCATGATGCAAGGGTACGTAATAATGAAGCATCAATCAAACAAATTGAAGGATCAGTTCATCAGATTACTAAAACATTACATGAGAGATTTCCAGGAACATTGCCAGGATTTACTGAAACAAATCCAAAGGAGCAAGCTAAAGCAGTAATTACCAGAAGTGGTAAGAATGTTGACTCTCCTGTTATAACTAATAAAATTGTTGAATCTGAGTAGGTTGAAAAAAAAACAATTGATGAAGACATACAACCAAACAAAAAGAGTATTGGAGAAAACAAGGTTAAAGAAGTCATCAAAGACTATACACCCCCACCTCCATATCCAGCTGCTCTGAGGAAGGACAAAGAAGATGAACAATACCACAAATTTCTGGAAAATCTGAAACAACTTCATATTAACATTCCTTTTGTTGAAGCTATAGCTCAAATGCCGAAGTATGCAAAATATCTTAAGGAGCTGCTGACTAACAAAAGCAAACTGGATAATGTGACAAAGGTGACCATGAATGCGAGATGTTCAGCAATAATGTAGAATAAGCTACCTCCGAAAGTCAAAGATCCAGGGAGTATTACTATACCTTGCAAAATTGGAGAAATTACTATTGAAAATGCATTAGCAGATTTAGGTGCTAGTATTTCATTAATGCCATATACTCTTTATATGCGATTAGGATTAGGAGAACCAAAACCTATTCGTATGTGTATTGAATTAGCTGACCGATCTGTGCAATACCCTAGAGGAATAGTTGAAAATGTTTTAATTAAAGTTGATAAATTTGTTTTTCCATGTGATTTTGTAATCTTAGATATGGTAGAAGACCCTAAAGTCCCTATTATATTAGGAAGACCATTTTTAGCAACTACACATGCCCTAATAGATGTTTTTAATAGAAAAATTACCATGAGATTAGGGAATGATAAAATTGTTTTTGATGTTAATAAATCCATGAAATTTCCTGATTATGTGGATGATACTTGTTATTATTTAAATTCGTATGAATATATGGATAACCCTTCCTTTCAAGATTTTTTAGGAAATGATCAAGCAGACACAGGAATTCTTAATGGATGGACTGAAGATTTTGACACTGAGAAGGATTTAGCAGAATTTGATAAGTTATTAGAGGAAGATGATGATTTGGAAGAAGCAACCTTGGTTATTCAACAACATCCTGAAGAGGAAGAAATACAGCCAGTTGCTAAAATTATTAACCAAGAATTGATACCATATTCTGTCAACAATATTCCTTGTTTTAAAGAAGAGATATTTGAGGTCAAGACATCTATTGAAGAACCACCACAATTGGAACTTAAAGAGCTACCATCGCATTTGGAATACGCTTATTTACAAGGCACATCAGACTTGCCAGTTATAATATCTTCAAAACTATCAAAAGCAGAGAAAGAACGATTAGTTCAGGTTCTTAAACAGCATAAACAAGCAATAGCATGGAAAATCACGGATATTAAGGGAATCAGTCCTACATACCGTACTCATAAAATCTTGATGGAAAAAGATTTCAAGCCAATCGTATAACCATTGAGAAGATTGAATCCGAATGTTAAAGACGTTGTCAGGAAAGAAATCATTAAATTGCTGGATTCAGGATTAATCTATCCTATTTCAGATAGTCCATGGGTAAGTCCAGTACATGTTGTACCAAAGAAAGGCGGAATAACGGTTATACCAAATGAAAAGAATGATTTGATACCAACAAGGACGGTAACAGGATGGAGAGTTTGTATTGACTATAGGAAATTAAATGATGCTACTAGGAAAGATCATTTTCCATTACCATTTATTGATCAAATGATAGAAAGGCTAGCAAGAAAGGAGTTCTATTGTTTCCTGGATGGATTTTCAGGATATTTTCAAATACCGATTGCGGCCGAAGATCAAGGTAAAACAACATTCACTTGTCTGTTTGCTACTTTTGCTTATAGAATGATGCCGTTTGGTTTGTGTAATGCACCAGCTACATTTCAGTCTTGCATGATCGCAATATTTCATGATATGGTAGAAGATTTCATGGAAGTATTTATGGACGATTTCTCGGTATTCGGTGATTCATTTGATTCTTGTTTAAAGAATTTACAGAAGATGTTGCAGAGATGTGAAGGGGCAAATTTAGTTCTTAACTGGGAAAAATGTCACTTTATGGTTAGAGAAGGAATTGTTTTAGGTCATAAAATATCCAAAATAGGAATTGAGGTAGATCAAGCGAAGATTGAAGCCATTTCAAAATTACCTTATCCTATAAATGTAAAAGGGATAAGGAGTTTTCTAGGACACGCTGGATTTTACCGGAGATTTATACCAGATTTTTCAAAAATAGCAAGACCGTTGAATCATTTGTTAGAAAAAGATGCAAAGTTCGAATTTACAGACAAATTCAAACAATCATTTGATACGTTAAAAGAAAAGTTAGTATCTGCTCCAGTTATGACAGGTCCAAACTGGAATCAACCTTTTGAATTAATGTGTGATGCTAGTGATTATGCGGTTGTAGCTGTTTTAGGGCAGAGAATTGAAAAGAAGTTTAAGCCAATCTATTATGCCAGTAAGACGTTAACAGATGCTCAGGAAAATTACACAACAACGAAAAAGGAACTTCTGGCAGTGGTTTTTGCTTTCGATAAATTTCGTTCATATCTTGTCTTAACTAAAACTGTGGTTTATACTGACCATTATGCTTTGAAGTATTTGTTTAATAAGCAGGATGCGCACCCTCGTTTATTGCGATGGATTCTTTTATTGCAGGAATTTGATATTGAAATCAAGGATAAGAAAGGAGCTGAAAATGTCGCAGCTGATCATTTGTCAAGGTTGGAAAATCCAGAGATGGAAGCATTGGATGAAGAGGAAATTCAAGATTCATTTCCGGATGAGAAACTTATGACAATACAAGAAATAAAAGAAATACCTTGGTTTGCGAATTATGCAAATTATTTGGTTACTAAAGTTCTACCAAGGATGGATTACCAAAAGAGGAAGAAACTCTTTTCTGATTTAAAGTATTATTTTTGGGAAGATCCATTTCTTTTCAGATACTGTGCAGATGGCATAATTAGAAGATGTGTACATGGTAAAGAAGCTCAACAAATTATAAAGCATTGTCATGAAGGACTAGTAGGAGGTCATAATGGACCAAGTTACACTGCAAAGAAAATATTTGACGCAGGTTTTTATTGGCCGACGATTTTTAAAGATACATATGCATTTGTTAGGAATTGTGATTCTTGCCAAAGAGCTGGGAACATTTCTAAACGTGATGAAATGCCGCAGACTAGTATACAGGTTTGTGAAATTTTTGATGTCTGGGGTATTGATTTTATGGGACCATTTCCTATGAGTCACGGTAATAGGTACATATTAGTAGTTGTGGATTATGTTTCTAAATGGGCTGAGGCAAAAGCATTACCTACAAATGATGCTAGAGTTTTGGTGAAATTTCTTAAACAAATATTCTCCAGATTTGGAACTCCCAAGGCATTGATTAGTGATCGAGGTACTCATTTTTCTAATACTCAATTAGAGAAAGTATTAAAAAGGTATGGAGTTAGTCATCGATTTGCTACACCTTATCATCCTCAGACTAGTGGACAAGTTGAAAATACCAATCGTGCATTAAAACGTATTTTGGAACGTTCTATTGGTTCCAACAGAAAAGATTGGTCGGAAAAGTTAGATGATGCACTTTGGGCATATAGAACAGCATTTAAAACACCTACAGGTTGTACTCCGTATAGATTGATTTATGGAAAAGCTTGTCATTTACCAGTGGAAATAGAACACAAAGCATATTGGGCACTTCGAAAATGAAACATGGATACTGATGAAGTTGGTAAGCATCGCTTTTTACATCCTTGTGGATACGATGCAAGACTTCGGGGAGATAAAGAGTTTGTTGCTGGAGAACGTGTGTTTTATACAATTCACGCATTCGTTTATTTCCGGGTAAATTGAATCTAGATGGAGCGGACCGTTTGTTATTCACCAAATTCATGCAAATGAGAGTGTGGATTTAGTTGCCTTCGATGGAGCTATTTTTACAGTTAATGGACATCGTTTGAAGAAATATTATGCAGATACTGTTATTGAAAATATTTCAAATGTAACTCTGGAAGAATAAGTTATCAATGTCGAACTTACCGACATTTAAACAAAAGTGCTTCTTGGGAGACAACCCATGTTTATTTTATATGTTATGTTTTTCCTTTATGTTTTTATTTTCAGGATTGAACTTTGTGGGTATGTTCACTGGAAACCCTCACGAGACTATAACTCGTCCACTCAGGATACCGAGGGGTTTAAAGGCTTATTGCATATGCTAAATGCAATCGTGATTAACTACGAAAGTGTGGATATTGTATATTATTTTTCAAGAAGGAATCAACCAAGCAGATTTTTCTTAACCGATGATGAAATTTGTAATTTCAGTCAGGGGAGTTTTTCTGTTCTATTTTTCTTTCCCTTACTCACTTTTGTTTATCAATTTTTATACAATGAGGGCATTGTATAATTTAAGTGTGGGGATAAGGTTCGTAAGAAAAAGAATTTCTTTAATTATTTATTTAAGTTTCTATTGTTCTTAAATTTTATCAAAATTTAAAATTTTTTAAGTTAATAACTAAGTATTTATTAGTTAGAATATTTTTGTTAAAAGTTTTGTTTTGTATTTAAAAAGTTTAGACTTTAATATGTATTAACTGTTTTGTATATATAATGTAAGCTACTTAAATAAGGAGTGATATATAGTTATATGATATGATGTACTAATAGGCAATCTATATGAGGATTTCTGAATTTTAATAAATAAATAAATAACTTGTTTATTATTTTGTAATACATAATATGATGTATGACATAAAAGTCTTAATTTTTAAATTTATCATGCGATAATTTTATATATCTTTATACTTATATGAAGACATTTGGGGGTCTACTAATTGTTTCATCTGTTGTACGATAGTACAGACCTGGTTTCTAATTAGTATTCTTAAATAAAGCAAAAAGAGAGAAAAATCTTTCAAGAAAAATAATTAAAAATAAAAAATCAAACTATGTCGCTTTGTTGTACGATTGTACAGACCTGTCACCGCTGGTTTGATTTTAATAAAACTGCTTTACCTGAATCAATTTATGTCGCTCTGTTGCATGAAAATGCAGACCTGTCACTAATGTCTTGATTCTTAAAAATGGATTTCATATATTTATTTGGAATATAAAAGTAAATTGCATGATTAAGTTTAAGAGTATATCATATATGGAAATCATAAGTAATATATATACTAACAATAAAGGTGTATTCAGAAATATAAATATAGATTGTTTAAGGTGGACAAATATATTAGTAATCATTTATGAGCTATATATTACACAAATAATAATAAATTTTATTTGTACATTATAGTTATCCATGTTAATTAAATTGTTTAAAATTTTAATTTATGAAACAGATTTTTAGTATTGGTATTCTGATTCTTAAATATTAGTTTGATGCTTATTTTTAAATTTTATTCAGTATTCTACTTGAGGACAAGCAGAACTTAAGTGTGGGGATATTTGATAAGCATCAAATAGATAGTATATTTTACAGTAATTTATCCCTATATTTATATACATTTTAGTGCATTTATATGATTTTAGATACTTATTTTGTTAATATTTGCAGAGATGTATTTTAATTGAAGATTGAAGAAAAAGGAACAAGAACGAATCCGAAACTGAAAGAAACTGAAGAAAATGAAGAAATGAATAAAAAGGAGCTTAAACATTGAAGAAATAAAGACCAAAAGTGTTAAAATGAAGAATTATGCCAAGAAAGAGAGTTAAACCCGTTAAAGGAAAGAGAGAGTCCAAAATTGAAGCCCAAACCCGTTTTTAGAACATTCTGGAATTTAAGTCCAACCGGCGGTTGGAAGGTCGGCCAGAAAAAGTATAAATAGAGGCTTAAGTTTTGATTTTTCATATACGATTCAAGAATACCAAAACCGAAAGTTAGGGTTTTAGGTCGACTTTAGGTGCGATTTTGGAGGCAAAGGAGCTAGGGTTTGAAGGTTTTTTAACCCTAGGAAAAGCTAGTTCGTCAATTGGTTCGATTTCTTTATCCTTGTAACTTTAATAACCTTATTGAGTTATTTATGATATTGTTTATTTGATTTAATTGTGAATTAGGTTTTCATTATAATTGTTTGAATGAATGTTTATTGAGTTTATTATGTGAATTATATGTTTATGTTGGAACTATATTATTGAATGTTTATTATACAAGAATTGTCTTTATTATGTTATATTAGTGATGTTTCTTGACATAGTTAGACTGATTTATATTAAATGAGGATGACCATATTAAGTTTATATAAATTAAGTGATTGTGTTTATGTCTTGATCTTAACCTTATGCGATAGACGAAGAATGATTCATTAATATAAAGTAATACTGCGATTCAAGCCTAACCTTAGAAATTGTATTAATAAACTGATGATAAATCTTATTAATTAGTAACACTTTGCGTAACCTTATGATTGTGTTGCTATGATGAGGATTTGACTTAACCCTAAGTGATCTTCTACATTAGTAATTCACCAGTAATAATAGCCAACAAAGCAAATAGACATAAGTACATATAATAAGTTTAATAAATAATAGTTTGAATAATTATAATCTTCTATCCAATTGAGTATACTTAAGTTGTTCCTAAAACTTATCTATTAGAATCTGTATCAAAATATAAATATAAATATGTTCGTTCGGAACTAAAACGTCCCCCTTATCTTGTAGATTATTGTAAATTGGATCCTTTATTTATTTATTTGTTTGTATTATAATTGTAAATATATGTAATAAATAGATAATTAGTTATAAATAAGAATCACGTTTCTTGTGTTCCTTGTTTTCGAATTTGGACTTACTTATTAAGTTATATTACATGAACGGGTCAATCTTGCCTGAATTGTGTGATAGTATTATTTAGTATTTCCTTAAATTTAAACTTGTGATTATAATTGCCTATACTTAGCACACATCAGTCGCTAAAACCCAAATGTTTACTAACTAGCGACACAGACCTCTATGTCGCAACACCTCATAGCGACACAACCCTTGTGTCGCAGTTCACAGAATCTTGAAAACTCATATTTCACTAAGTGTCGAACACTTACAATAACCAAATCTCATATAGTAATACTCGTACATGAATCACATATACTTTGATAAGTATACACTGCGACTTGAGAACATACGAATATACTTTACGAGTATACGATACAACGAAACACAATAATAATAATAATAATAATACTTGATAATTATTATTACAAACCGTCACCAACGGGTCGTACATGTTTTCAAAACTCAAACATAATCAAACAAACCAAATCATTTGAACATTACTAGTTGAATGAACAACTAGCATAGATGGTCTGTTGAGACATATACTTATAACCTTGCGCGTTTTGAATGTCCGGCAGGTTACAGTCTTCGGACAACATCGCCTTGTGCAACATCATACTTGCTTGATAGCAGCATATCAGACTCAGGTGAGTCTTATAGCCCCGCATTTTACTATTTTTACTCCCGAGGTGGGAATACATGCTCATTTTGTTTTACATATGGACACAAGTACAAAACATCGATATATACTACATGAGTTATTTTACTAATCATGAAAGCCCTCCACTACATAGTTTGTTTATATGGATTTAGCGTGAATGTTAGTGTATGGTACCATATGTGATTGACAATCCCCGTCTGGGTTAGCAAGCACTAACTGGTCAAACGGAGACATTATCATTTGTTCATACGAGTGTAGATTAGGCACTCGCAGGGAGGCACTCTCGATCAGGCACTTGATTGTGAACCTGAAACCTCAGTTAAGCTCAAAATATGGGCTCATGGCAGTGATATACACCTATTTATTTGCTTGGTTGCAAACATTACTATTAAATCTTGTGGTTCATACATATTGATTTATCATACAAACCTGTGAGCTCACCAGCTTTTAGCTAACCTTTTAGCATGTATTCTCAGGTACTCAGCAGTAGTAGATCTACTCAGGATTATTAGCTCGAGTCACATACAGATATCAGGAGATTCCCCTGCATTTCTACATTTTGTAAAACTAGATATGCCTTAGAATCTCTTACATTTGGCTTATGAGCTTTTGTAACTATTACAACATTGTAAAACTTTTACTATTATCAATGAAATTTGTAAACGACGCAATAGAGTCGTTCATTATATCTTATGTGCTGTGATTACCGGATTAGTCGCGCCCTGACCCGAATCGCTTTCGCACAGTAAATTTGGGGGTGCGACTGTTCAATCCATCCTTTTTGATTTATTTCAATTTGAATTCTTACATATAAACATGCCTGATTTGTGCGATTTGGTTATGGTTTTCATTTTTGTAATATGAGTTTCAATACATATAAACAGGCCTGATTTGTGCGATTTGGTTATGGTTTTGATTTTTGTAATATGAGTTTCAATTATAGCTTGTATGATGAAAGCAAAGTGTCGTATGCACACCAACTGTTTGATGTAATGCTTGAATGAAAGTTTTATATGCTTTGTTTAAATAGTAATAATCCTTTTGTTTTCAAGGTTGACGTGTCAGATTACAAACACCATGCCTATGCAGTATATAGGCTTATGGATGAACACGTCTTATCACTATTGAATACAACTTGACCCGTTTATGCATCGGAAATTATATGTTTACTACATTATTTTTGACGTGTTTACTCTTCATCTTTTTGGTTCAACATATATACTAAGTATTGCATATGTGATCCAAACTATCATTTGATTAATAGTAATAATTTGTAAACAAAATTGTCGCACCCCCAAGACACGTGGCAGCGGAAGTAGGAGGTGTCACGGGGGCGCCGACCAAATCACATATCACAACACCAAGATTAAAGCAAACGACCTCTATATGTACCGTTTGAAAATAGTTACATTACAATAATTCAAAAGTTTACAAAAGTATTTGGAGTTCGCATAAACCGATTAGAGATATCTAATACATTACTGAATAACAAAACACAGCTGAATGCAATCTAATCTCTTGATGTTTGAAAACAATGCGACTCGAGCTAAGCTTTCCAAAAGCTTCCTACTGCAGAGGGTTACCTGAGAAATACATACTAAAAGGGTCAACATAAAGTTGGTGAGTTCATAGGTTTGCAGTAAATAAACAGTTGTGAACACAATCTAGTTAAAATATTGCACGAGTGCAATGTAGTGAATATACAATTGTCATGAGCGTTATAGTCGAAGCTTAACACGTCTGTAAAGTACAATCAAGTACCAGAAAATTTGCCCACGTGAGTGCTAATCCAAAAACACTCATGTGAAACCAGTAAGAAACGCCCGTTTAGACCAGTACGGTTCGTGGTAGTGCGTGCTACCCTGGGCGGGGATGGTCAGTCCCAAATGGATCCATTTACTAATACTCGCGCTTAAGTTGATAACTAACAACTATGATTCAGAGGCCTTCATTGAATTAATCGTAACTCATGCAAATCAGTATATCAATAGTCTGTAAGTCTGTAAAATAGCAAGTTTGTACATGTGTTCACGTAAAAGCAATTGTATAAACATGTGTGTATGTATTCAGTACATTAATAGTCTGTAAGATAGCAAGTTTGTACATGTGTTCAAGTAAAAGTAGTTGTGTAAAGCAGTTGTAGTATGTATTCTCCCCCAAAACAATTTAAAACAAGTAAAAAGGGGCTATGAAATTCACATGAGTTCTAGCAAATAGTAAGCAAGCAGTATCAATTAGCAAGTAAAGTGTGATCCAAGGTGCAACCTTCTAACGTCCTAAACGTATAAAGTTGTATGAGTAGATGTCTCATAAGACCATCTATGACAATTGTATAAGTGGGGGTCATGTCCACTTAAGCCAATCGTGTAGGTGGAGGGTTTATGTCCACCTAAAGCTAGTTCACTCAACTAGTATGTCCAAGTAAGTTGTTCAAATTTGTTTATTAAATACGTGTACGACCCGTTGGTGAAAGTTTGTAATAATAATTCATTTAGAAATTATTATTAAGTTTGTTTATTAAATACGTATACGACCCGTTGGTGAAAGTTTGTAATAATAATTCATTTAGACATTATTATTAAGTTTGTTTTGTTATATATTATTTATTAGTACATACCGTATATTGCAAACAGATTATTTAGTTCGTAAACACCTCAAACCGTAGGTCAAAGTTAGTCAACTCGTTGGTCAAAGCTGGTCAAAGCTGTTCAAACTTGGTCAAACTTGGTCAAACTTGGTCAAAGTTACCAACTAAGTCACCCAACCCCATTTTTGTTACCATTTTTAGAAAATAGTAAGTTTGTCATTTTTAGAAATCGAGCCCCGTTTTTGTTGACTTGGTAAAACCTACTCGGTTTCACCCGAAACTTTCTCAAAACCCTTAGATATGTTCAAAAGTCCCAAAAAGTCATTCCTTCTATTTTTAGCAAGCCCGAAAGTGTCGGTTTTTATGTTATAACAAAATCAGTCCCAAACTTAGTTTTTCAGGTTTTCCAGCCACTTGTTCTAATTTTTAAAAATATCAAACGTCCAAAATCAAATACAACAAAATTTCCAGGTGCTCCCCCAGTGTTACCTAGCTCCAGTAATTTTTATAGATTCTATTAAAATGTTTTACTATTTTTAATCATTATTTCTCTCTCCTATACTCAGTTTTGGTGACATGCAAGAAGATTCATTTTTTGGGCATAATCTACAGATTTCTAGTCAAAGTGGTCAAGAGAAAAGTTGTAGACAACGAATTATGTGAACTATTGGTTCTAGCCTCAAGTCATTTAGAGGTGTGTAGCTCCAGTTATGGTCAAATTACTGAGAGAAAAGTTTCTGACTTTGTAGGACAGATTGTCTATATGATTTCACAAAAAATATTAAAAATAGTAAACTAACTCATAAAAAGGTGAGGCCAGTGGGGTTTGAAAGATGACTTCTTGAACTTAACTTTAGACTATAAAAAGGTCCAATTTCATAAAAAAATGACTGAGTTATGATTTGGTACATTTCGTATTACAATCTGGACAGAAAGTTATTTTTACATTTTTGTTACATTCAAGCTTTGATTAACGATTTTTGAGCCAAGTTTTTGTTATATACAAATTGATTGAACATAATAATTATGTTATAAGAGTATTAAGAAGAATAGAATGTCCTCACAATGGTGTTATGATGACGAGAAGAAGATGAGGATGCTTGTCTTGAAGTTTCCTTGAAAAATGATGCATTTTTGAAGTGGTGGTTGTATGGTGGTCAATGGTGGTGGTGTGGTGGTGTTATGATGGTTAATTTTCCAGATTTCTAGTGAGATAAAGAACTAGAGAGAAGGTGGAGAGAGTTTGGTTGAAAATGAATTGAGTGAATGAGTGAATGGAAGTATTGCATGTATGTTGAATGGGTTAAGGGAAAGAGTGAATTGCATGAAATATCATTGGTGATGGGAGAGGTGGCTGGGCATGGGGGCCCCATTTGGTGGGTATTGTGTTTTAAATTTCGTTTCAAGACTGTGTTTACGTATTTTGGTCGTTTCCTCGTTATTTGTGTTAAAACGTTAAATCGCGTAACATTTTCTTGTGTTATTTTAACTTGCGATATATTTGGGATTATTTTTCATTGAAGTATCATTAAAATACTTAAATTTGAGTTGTCAAAATATTAATTAGGGTTTCGTTTGGTTGCCGGGCTCAGTTGCACGTTTTAACCGCATTTGTTACGTTTTTAACAAAACGTCTAGGTTTTTCGTGTATTATTATTTCAAAATTATAATATATGATAAATAACTTATAAAAATAGATTAAAGTTATTTAAAAATGTTTTCACCAACGTCGTATAGTTTGTCGGACTCCGTCCGGTTGTTTCGCGTAATTACAACTAATTACGTAAGCGTAATATAAAATAATTACGTAGGTGTGTATTCACAATAATATACAAATAGTTACAAGTAATTACAAGTATTTAGCCTAAATTATGTCTAAATACACATAATTAGGGTTTCGGTTAGGTTTTAACGGTTAACCTAAAGTGCCGGGTGTCACATTCTCCCATTGTTAGGAGAATTTCGTCCCGAAATTAGCTTGTTGTCATAGTCTGTGGGGTGTCAAAAAAATAGATGTGGATGTTCAACCTTGTTTTGCTGGTCTCCCTTGTTCGATACATGTTCCAATAGTATCGAGAGGCGTGCGATCCATTTCCCCGTCGTAGACGTTTTCGGTGCGAATCTTACAGAAGCCAATTAATGGCAATGATATCATCGAGGAGAGAGTGGAGAGAGAAGGATTTCAATTTCGATGGGTATTAAGTTTCGTGTTTTGGATGTATCATTGACGCACAAGTCAAAGTAATAGTCATTCAAGATCAAGTAATTAGTTTCGTAAAAGTATGGCGGAAAGGATTTCACCCATAAGTTCGTGTAGACATGAGTAGGTCGTTGAGTTGCACCTAATATAAGTTATTAGAGACGCATTTCAATACATAATTCGTTAGAAGTCCCGCAGGTCTTTTAAAGTACAAGTCGTTATCAAGTGTTTAGAGGACATAGATCGTAATCTAAAATGGTCTATGTGGAGGATTTTGCTTGCTAAACTCAAAGGGTAAATTCTACGATGCGCTTAGCTTCTAAGTCAGTGGGAGTGATGTGGAGTAACGAGCCACACTAATTTAGTGTCGACTAAGATTTTAAATAGTCGGTGATTGAAAAGAAACGTACCCGTAACAAAGTCAGGGGTTCTGTCGGGGGTTTTTGCTCAACTTCGGACATTCATTCCTAAAATGCCCAGCTTTCCCACACTCGAAACAAGTTTTTGCCTTACAATCCTTTGTCTGGTGTCCATAACGTTTGCATTTGACGTAGGGAGCACCACAGCGTTCTTTGTGATGATGGTTACAGTTTGGGCAGTAAGGCCTGAGTCCTTCATAGCCTTTCTTTTCTCCGGACCCCGTAGCATTGATCTTGACTACCTTCGGCCTATTTGTTAGTTGACGTTCTGGGTTGTTGTTGGCATTTCCTTCCCATTTCCTCTTATTGTTTAACACCTTCGCGCCATCGTCCTCTTCAGTAGGATCACTAGGTTGTGTCATTAGTGTTATCGAGTCGCAAACCCCGTGAAATGTTTCTTGAAGGTTTGGACACAGTTGCATCAGTTGTGTTAAAGTGTCTTCCATGTTTATCAGGCGTTGTTCGTACTCAAGGATGTGCATGTCGCTCTGCTCAGTATGGTGACGGAGGCTAGTGATTTCTTCTTGGGCATCGGCTAGTTGGGTAAGCATCGTGCTAAGGGTTTCTTTCGTGGGGTAGGCAGTTTCCCCATTTATGGTAATAACAGCAGGGGTAGTAGCAGTGGATGAAGCAGTAGTAGGGGTAGTAGTAGTAAGGTTATGGGTGGGGTTAGCTTGGAGTGTCTCAGCAGTTTTTCCGGTGGTAAACAACATCCGTGCTGCCATAGGGTTAGGTGAGGATTGCTCATGTTCCTCCTCAGGTGTCATCGTCTCCAAGGGTTCATCTTCCAACAGTTTAATATCGTCAGCCAAGGTAAGTAGGTACGGGAATGTCGTTGGTTCATCACAGAGTTGGTTGTCATCAAACACGTGTTTCTCTACAGAGGGACTTGTCATTTCCAACGAGAAAAGTGTTTTATCAAAACAATGGGTTTGTAAAAGATGTGTTAGCCTCTAAAGTTGCATAAATTTCTGGTAATGTAACTATCTCATGTTTTATTACAAAAACTGTCGATACCATTTCTTGTTAAATTAACGTTGTCAGTAGTATTACCTACGTTGTGCTTTGTCTTTAGGTAGACTATATGAAAATCAAGTGTTTGTACTTATAAAATGTTCGTCTATCATAATGTCAACTTAATTGTTGCTAAAAGTTTCGGGATTTGGACCTTGTACAAATGATTAGATAAGTAGTTTAAAATTTTTGACAAAGCTTCTATGAATCATTTTACGGAGAAGTTTGTGTAAAATTTGTTGGAAATTTTCTATGATGAGAGTTTATTTAAAAATTTAATGTTTGCTGAACACTTGAGTCGGTTAAAATATGTTGGAAACTCTTGTCGTTGATAAGACGTTGAAAATTTATATCTAGCATTATCAGTTGAAAATTAGAAGTTATAAATAATTTCGGAATAGATGTTCGATGAAATTCCTTTGAAAGCTTGGATTGGTAGAAATTTGTTGATGTGACACCCCCAAATTTAATGATTTGCGGAAGCTTGATTTGGGTGTCACTAATCAATATACAAAGCACATAAGATATAATGAACGACCACTATATGCGTCGTTTTAAACTTGTATAAATAAAGTAAATGTTTACATCAAAATATAGTTACATTAGCTCGATTCCTGAAATTGAGAGATTACATAGCATAATTACTTTTACAAAATATAATAATGCAGTCCAATCTCTAGTTATATGTATGCTGACTCGAGCTAATAATTCCTGCTTGTGCAGCCAAACTACTGCTGGGTACCTGTGATAAATACTAAAATGGGTCAGCGAAAACGCTGGTGAGCTCACAGGTTTGTATGTCAATGTATAGTTGTAAGAACCGCAAGATTTATATTGAATTTAAAATGCAATTAAGCAAAATAAAAGTTATACTGTCCATGAGCACATAGTCTGAGCTTAACTTGATTTGTCAGGCCCAATTAAGGAAACCTAACTTGAAATGCCTCCTACGAGTGCCTAATCAACACTCGTCTTCCCAAATGCTAATACATCCGTTTGACCGGTTAGTGCGTGCTAACCCGGATGAGGATTGTCAATCCCATATGATATCATATACTAACATTCACGCTATAAATACTAGAGACTATGCTTATGGAGGACTTTAAATTGATTAGCTTGAAACTCATGTAGTATTTGAAGTTTGGCACTTGCGTTCTACTTGTAAAACAAAATCGAGTAGTAATATCACACCCCTAGTTGTAAAGCAGTGAAAATGGGGCTATGAAACTCACCTGAGTCTTGAAATGTTAAGCAATTAAACTTGAAGTATTTAGCAGTGTTGGTGTCCAAAGACTTGAAACCTGAATGTGTCCACGACACTTGAATTGTCATTAATTGTATTGGTATCTCGAAAGACTACCATTGGAATTGTTTGTCTAACTTAATGTCCAAATTACCCCGATTTGGTTGATTGTATTGTTACAAGTCACTACGACTTGTTTGAATAAGTTGATACAAGTTACAACGACTTGTTTGATTGAATTGTGTATTTGAAAACGTGTACGGCCCGTTGGTGACGGTTGTAACGATAGTTCTAAAATGTTATTATATTGTTGCTACAGTGAATTGTTACAGTAAAATTTGACTTTGAAAATTTTGAGGTTTGAAGATTCTGTTTTGTGCGACGTAGGGGGCTACGTCGCAGATCCGGACTGCGACGTTGGGCATGACGTCGCTATGTGCGACCCTCGCAATTTAATGCGACGTTGAACGTGACGTCGCTATAGGCGACGTAGTTGATTTCTGCGACGTAAGGGTCTGCGTCGCTAAATGCGACGTCCGCAAGTCAATGCGACGTACTAGGCTGCGTCGCTATATGCGACGTTAGGGATATGGTGCGACGTAGGCCGCTGCGTCGCATTTGCTCCAGTCCAAATGCGACGTACGGGGTCTGATCGGAGTTTCAACTCCAAAAACGCGTTTTCCGGCCATCGATCGGCATAATATTTTTACCCAACCCATTTTAGGACATTACAAGGTTATACAAACAACTAGCAAGTTACAAAACTTAAAAACGAGAGTTTTCGGAGTTGTGTCGGAAACTTACAAATCGCCGAAATGAAATTCCGGAAAGGTAGAAGTGTAGATCGTCGCGAGGAGGTCGTTTATTTCTAAAGGGGCTTGAAGATCCGAGGTCGTTTAGTAGGTTTATTTTGCGTTTTTCGTTGATTTTGGTGTTGGTTTAGTTGAGAGAAATAAGAGAGGAGAGAGGTAGAGAAAAAGAGAAATGAAAGAAAGTGGGTGGAAGTGGGGGTTAAATCCCCATTTTCGCCCCGCGTTCCCGCTCCGTGCGGTGTTCGTTTGCTCCGTCGTTTAACGTTAAATAATTATTTTAAATATTAATTGGTACATTTTAAAATACAAATTATCACGCTATATTTTATTTAAATATTTTACTAATCACTTTATATTTGAATTATAAAAACGTAAGTTAATTTGTTTGCGCGTTTTACATTTTAAATTTGGTAACTTTCTGATTGTACGATACGAATGAATACGAAGTATTATAATAAGAATACTTTTGACATAAAGCGTTATTAAATAAAAGTTGGTCACCAACGTCCGTATTTATTGTATCGAAATTCATTCGATTTAAAGCTCGTGCGATTTAAACAAACCGCATAATTGTAGATATATATTCAACAATATATATAATAGTTGATACATTAATTAGCCTAACACAGAACTAATTACATGTAATAAAGCTCGATTAGGCACTAAATTCTAGTCCTAAATTGACGGTTGTCACATTCTCCCCCTGTTAGAAGAATTTCGTCCCGAAATTTTATGTTGAAGTCGTGTTTGACGTTGAATCAGTGAAGAGTTGAGGATACTTGAGTCGCATTTGGTCTTCCCGTTCCCAAGTGAATTCCGGACCGCGCCGCGAATTCCACCTAACCTTGACAATGGGAATACGACTTTGTTTAAGTTGTTTGACCTCACGGTCCATGATCTCGGCGGGTTCCTCAACAAAGTGGAGTTTCTCGTCAACTCGAATTTCATCGAGTGGAATGATAAGTGTCTCATCAGACAGACACTTCTTCAGATTTGAAACATGAAATGTGGGATGCACGCTGCTGAGTTCAGATGGCAGCTGCAATCGATAAGCCACTGGACCAATCCTTTCAAGGATCTCGAATGGTCCAATGTATCTGGGATTCAACTTCCCTCGTTTGCCAAATCGGATTACGCCTTTCCAAGGCGATACTTTGAGTAGAACTCGATCCCCAACCTGGAACTCGAGTGGTTTGCGTCTCACGTCAGCATAACTTTTCTGACGATCACGCGCGGCTTTGAGTTTGTTTTGAATGTCGACGATTCTTTCGGTCGTCTCGTGAATGATTTCTGGACCTGTGAGTTGGCTATCCCCAACTTCGGTCCAACAGATAGGTGACCGGCACTTACGACCGTACAGTGCCTCGAAAGGTGCAGCTTTGATGCTGGTATGATAACTGTTGTTGTACGAGAACTCGCACAATGGTAGGTGTTTTTCCCAGTTTACACCGAAGTCTACTACGCAGGCCCGTAGCATGTCTTCCAGTGTTTGAATGGTTCGTTCACTTTGGCCGTCGGTTTGAGGATGGTATGCGGTACTCATATCAAGTCGAGTACCCAGAGATTTTTGAAGTGATTGCCAAAATTGTGAAGTGAAACGACTATCCCTATCGGAGATAATGGAGATTGGAACACCGTGTTTGGTCACGATTTCCTTCAGATAAATGTTGGTGAGGCGTTCCATTTTGTCGGACTCCTTGATTGCCAGGAAATGAGCAGACTTTGTGAGACGATCCACGATCACCCAAATGGTATCGCAACCGTTCGCTGACTTTGGTAGTTTGGTTATGAAGTCCATGGCAATTTGTTCCCATTTCCATTCAGGAAGACTGGGTTGTTGAAGTAAACCAGAAGGTTTTTGATATTTGATTTTGACTTTGGAGCAAGTAAGGCACTTGCTGACATAGGTGGCGATTTCAGCTTTCATGTTCGGCCACCAATAGAAGTCCTTGATACCGTGGTACATTTTATCGGATCCCGGATGGATAGAATATTTGGACTTGTGAGCTTCATCCATCACCAAGTCTCGTAGGTTCCCAAATTTAGGCAACCAGATTCGGTTTGAGAAATACCTAATCCCGTTAGGTTTGACTTCGAATTGTTTATCCATGCCCCGCAAGGCTTCCTCTTTGACATTTTCGGGTTTTAAGGCTTCGAGTTGAGCAGTGAAGATTTGAATGTTTAAGTTGTTGTGAATGGTCATACCGAGGGCTCGAACCCGAAGTGGTTTCACTCGCTCTTTTCGACTGAGGGCGTCCGCAACAACATTTGCTTTGCCTGGATGATATTTGAGTTCGCAGTCGTAATCGGTAAGCAACTCTACCCATCGACGTTGCCTCATGTTGAGATCCTTCTGATCGAATATGTGTTGAAGACTTTTATGGTCGGTAAAGATTGTACATCTGGTACCGTAAAGGTAATGTCTCCAGATCTTGAGGGCAAAAACGACAGCTCCGAGCTCGAGGTCGTGGGTGGTGTAATTCTTTTCATGAATCTTAAGCTGTCGGGAAGCATAAGCCATGACTTTGTCTCGTTGCATAAGCACACAACCGAAACCTTGATGAGAAGCATCGCAGTATACCACGAAGTCATCGGTGCCTTCAGGTAATGATAGGATAGGAGCACTGCAAAGCTTTTGTTTTAAGAGTTGGAATGCCGACTCTTGTTTATCAGTCCAGTCAAACTTTTTGTCTTTCTGGGTCAGCGTCGTGAGTGGTATGGCTATCTTGGAGAAATTTTCAATGAAGCGTCGATAGTATCCGGCCAGTCCTAAAAACTGCCGTACTTCGGTCGGAGTGGTTGGCGATTGCCAGTCTTTGATAGCCTCGATTTTTGACGGGTCGACGTGAATCCCCTTACTGTCAATCACGTGACCAAGGAATTGAACGGTTTTGATCCAGAACTCACACTTAGAGAACTTGGCATAGAGCTCCTCGTGTTTAAGTAGTTCAAGGATGGTTTTGAGGTGTTGCGCATGCTCTTCTTTGTTTCGTGAATATATGAGGATGTCATCAATGAAGACAATGACAAACTTATCAAGGTAAGGTTTACACACCCGATTCATAAGGTCCATGAATACAGCCGGTGCATTGGTTAGGCCGAATGGCATCACTTGGAATTCGTAATGCCCGTAACGGGTTCTGAAAGCGGTTTTTGGAATATCGGCATCGCGAACACGCAATTGGTGATAACCGGATCGGAGATCAATCTTTGAATAACAACTCGACCCTTGAAGTTGGTCGAACAGGTCATCGATTCGAGGAAGTGGATACCGGTTCTTGACAGTTAACTTGTTCAACTCTCGATAGTCGATACACATTCGAAAAGAACCATCTTTCTTCTTAACAAATAGGACCGGAGCTCCCCAAGGTGAAGAACTCGGCCTGATGAATCCTCGTTCCAGGAGTTCCTGTAACTGGGTGGACAGCTCCTGAAGTTCGGATGGAGCTAAACGGTATGGTGCTCGAGCCACAGGCGCAGCACCTGGTACAAGATCGATTGAGAACTCAACCTGTCTTGGTGGTGGTAGACCAGGCAGTTCCTCAGGAAAGACTTCTGGAAAGTCTCGAACAATTGGAACATCCTCAAGTCGCTTCTCCTCCGACTTTTTCTCCATGATGTGCGCGAGGATTGCTGGATAACCCTTTCTCAGAAATTTTCGGGTTTTAAGACAAGATATGAGGTTAAGCCTCGTCCCACCGGTCTCCCCCTGTATGACCAAGGTTCTACCGACGGAGAGGGGTATGCGAACAATTTTGTCGTAGCAGATGATTTCGGCGCGATGTTTGGATAACCAGTCCATGCCCACGATGACATCGAAACTCCCTATCTCAATAGGCATAAGATCTATGGAGAAGGTTTCGTCGGCTAGATTTAAGGTGCAATTAGGTATCACACTATTGGTTTCTATCAATTTGCCATTTGCTAGCTCTACGGTGTACTTAACGTCTAAAGCAACAGGTGTAATGTCAAGTAGAGGGCAAAATTCATCGGAAATAAAACTCCTATCGGCACCAGTATCAAACAGAATGGAAGCAGTTAAATTGTTGAGGAGGAACATACCCGTGACCACATTCGGGTCCTGACGGGCGTCTCCTGAGTTGATCACGAAGGCGTTACTTTTGGTGTTGTTGTTGTTGCGGTGGTTGTTGTTGTTGTTGCCCTTGTTCTTCAATTTTGGGCAAGAATCCCTAAAGTGTCCTGGGTTTCCACATTCGTAGCAGGACTTAGGTTGTCGGGTATTTTTGTCAGAGGGGTTGTTGTTGGATTTGGGGGCTCGACAATCCTTAGTCAGATGCCCGTACCTCCTGCAGTTGTTGCAAGGAGTACCGCACTGACCAAAGTGGTGGTAGTTACACTTGGGACAATAAGGCCTGTCCCCGGTGTAGCTGCGGGTGGTTTCAGAGTTGGAGGTGTAGACTTGGATGGCGTTGTTTTTCTTGTTTGAGTGGTGGTGATGTTCAGTGGATTTGCGTTTGTTGTTGTTGGAGGATGAGGTGTTGGAGGTCTCACGGCTGACAACTAGGGCCATGAGTTCGTGGGCCAATCGAATGGCACTCTCAGTAGTAGTTGGTTTGGATGAAGCGACGTTTCCTTGGATGTTCTCGGGGAGTCCACGAATGTATTTCTTAATGCCCTTACTTTCTGGTTCGACCAAACCCGGGCACAATAAAGCAAACTGCTGAAATTTGGTGGTATAATCAGCGACATCATTTCCCTGCACCTCCAGATGCCAGAATTCTTCTTCCAGCCTATGCAATTCCTCTTCAGGACAGTACTTCTCTGTCAGTTTCTTCTTCAGCTCGACCCAAGGAAGTCGATTTGCAACCTCAAGGCCTACAGAATTTGCGTGGGTTTTCCACCACGTGAGTGCACCTTCTTGAAAGGTGTAAGCAGCGAATTTGACTTTGTTGTTCTCAGTGCAGTCGCAGAGACTGAAAACGGATTCCATACGCTCAATCCAACGGATTAAGCCAATGGCACCTTCCGTGCCCTTGAAGTACAGTGGTTTACAGCTAAGAAAGTCCTTATAGGAGCAGGGTTTGGGTGGTGGAGTATTGGTTGCTGTGTCCTCGCTACCGGGTGGTGTTCGGGTAGCCAAGGCTTCGGTCACACTGCGAGCAATGATTCCCGCGATCTCAGCTTCGCTAAGGGTAATTTGACGACGTGGAGGCATGATGCTGAGTAAGAAAGAACAAGGAAATGAAATAAGATACTAGTCCGAGTATGATGAACTAGTGGTGTGTTTGTCATTCCGAGACAAAACGTTTGAAGGAATGAGGCCTATATTCATATAATATAATATAGCCTAAAGTTGTAATGAGGTCTATTCATGTAAATATATGTATATCACATAATAACCTATTGAGTGTCTAGCACAGACGTGTTTTGAGTCCCGTTTCTCTCGAGGTCAGAGTCAACTAATGCATTCCTGTTCAATATAACTCTTTCAGATTTCACATCATCTTTCTTTAATTGTACATAGTTGATCAGGCTATGTTAAATTAAAGTCGTATGATGTAATCCCTGAACTAGTCATAACTAATAAGGAATACTGCCTAACGGTCATAGTCTAGGCCCACTAAATGCAACCTAGTTCACTATAACCTTAGTCTCTGATACCAATCTGTGACACCCCCAAATTTAATGATTTGCAGAAGCTTGATTTGGGTGTCACTAATCAATATACAAAGCACATAAGATATAATGAACGACCACTATATGCGTCGTTTTAAACTTGTATAAATAAAGTAAATGTTTACATCAAAATATAGTTACATTAGCTCGATTCCTGAAATTGAGAGATTACATAGCATAATTACTTTTACAAAATATAATAATGCAGTCCAATCTCTAGTTATATGTATGCTGACTCGAGCTAATAATTCCTGCTTGTGCAGCCAAACTACTGCTGGGTACCTGTGATAAATACTAAAATGGGTCAGCGAAAACGCTGGTGAGCTCACAGGTTTGTATGTCAATGTATAGTTGTAAGAACCGCAAGATTTATATTGAATTTAAAATGCAATTAAGCAAAATAAAAGTTATACTGTCCATGAGCACATAGTCTGAGCTTAACTTGATTTGTCAGGCCCAATTAAGGAAACCTAACTTGAAATGCCTCCTACGAGTGCCTAATCAACACTCGTCTTCCCAAATGCTAATACATCCGTTTGACCGGTTAGTGCGTGCTAACCCGGATGAGGATTGTCAATCCCATATGATATCATATACTAACATTCACGCTATAAATACTAGAGACTATGCTTATGGAGGACTTTAAATTGATTAGCTTGAAACTCATGTAGTATTTGAAGTTTGGCACTTGTGTTCTACTTGTAAAACAAAATCGAGTAGTAATATCACACCCCTAGTTGTAAAGCAGTGAAAATGGGGCTATGAAACTCACCTGAGTCTTGAAATGTTAAGCAATTAAACTTGAAGTATTTAGCAGTGTTGGTGTCCAAAGACTTGAAACCTGAATGTGTCCACGACACTTGAATTGTCATTAATTGTATTGGTATCTCGAAAGACTACCATTGGAATTGTTTGTCTAACTTAATGTCCAAATTACCCCGATTTGGTTGATTGTATTGTTACAAGTCACTACGACTTGTTTGAATAAGTTGATACAAGTTACAACGACTTGTTTGATTGAATTGTGTATTTGAAAACGTGTACGGCCCGTTGGTGACGGTTGTAACGATAGTTCTAAAATGTTATTATATTGTTGCTACAGTGAATTGTTACAGTAAAATTTGACTTTGAAAATTTTGAGGTTTGAAGATTCTGTTTTGTGCGACGTAGGGGGCTACGTTGCAGATCCGGACTGCGACGTTGGGCATGACGTCGCTATGTGCGACCCTCGCAATTTAATGCGACGTTGAACGTGACGTCGCTATAGGCGACGTAGTTGATTTCTGCGACGTAAGGGTCTGCGTCGCTAAATGCGACGTCCGCAAGTCAATGCGACGTACTAGGCTGCGTCGCTATATGCGACGTTGGGGATATGGTGCGACGTAGGCCGCTGCGTCGCATTTGCTCCAGTCCAAATGCGACGTACGGGGTCTGATCGGAGTTTCAACTCCAAAAACGCGTTTTCCGGCCATCGATCGGCATAATATTTTTACCCAACCCATTTTAGGACATTACAAGGTTATACAAACAACTAGCAAGTTACAAAACTTAAAAACGAGAGTTTTCGGAGTTGTGTCGGAAACTTACAAATCGCCGAAATGAAATTCCGGAAAGGTAGAAGTGTAGATCGTCGCGAGGGGGTCGTTTATTTCTAAAGGGGCTTGAAGATCCGAGGTCGTTTAGTAGGTTTATTTTGCGTTTTTCGTTGATTTTGGTGTTGGTTTAGTTGAGAGAAATAAGAGAGGAGAGAGGTAGAGAAAAAGAGAAATGAAAGAAAGTGGGTGGAAGTGGGGGTTAAATCCCCATTTTCGCCCCGCGTTCCCGCTCCGTGCGGTGTTCGTTTGCTCCGTCGTTTAACGTTAAATAATTATTTTAAATATTAATTGGTACATTTTAAAATACAAATTATCATGCTATATTTTATTTAAATATTTTACTAATCACTTTATATTTGAATTATAAAAACGTAAGTTAATTTGTTTGCGCGTTTTACATTTTAAATTTGGTAACTTTCTGATTGTACGATACGAATGAATACGAAGTATTATAATAAGAATACTTTTGACATAAAGCGTTATTAAATAAAAGTTGGTCACCAACGTCCGTATTTATTGTATCGAAATTCATTCGATTTAAAGCTCGTGCGATTTAAACAAACCGCATAATTGTAGATATATATTCAACAATATATATAATAGTTGATACATTAATTAGCCTAACACAGAACTAATTACATGTAATAAAGCTCGATTAGGCACTAAATTCTAGTCCTAAATTGACGGTTGTCACAGTTGAAAACTTTCTATTTTATAGTAAGGTATTGGGAAGTACGGTTGATTCTCGTAGTGGCGTAGCCTTGACTGAAAGGGGGTGAAAGAGGATAAAAGAATGATTGAGATCTTTACATGAGAGCTAAGATTATTGCAGACGTGCTTGAAATCGTAGATGTGCTTGAAATAATACGTGACATCGTAGTACGAAGGTTAATTGGTACTAGGTAATATGATTAGTGATCAATAGGGTGCAAGATTAATAAAATATAGAATTCGAAGTTTACAAAACATGTCGGGCATTGTTAGATCCGGTCTACTACAAAAGTCTTATACAAAATGTGATGGGGTTTTATACACCCATCGGAATAGAACATGTGGTAGGAACAATTTCACCATACGTGAGTTTTAACAAAACAGTTTTATCTCCCGACAGTCGTAAGTCCAGTCATCATCGAGCTAACTCTAGCTATGTTCTCTGTCGTTTGGGCACGTCGTTCTACTTCTAATCTATTCTAGGTTCAGGTCGTGAGGATAGTAATGTGCTTCAAGCATGTCGCTGTATCGTAGAGGTGCATGATGAATTAAGATATCCTCTGTTGATTGTTTGTACATCCATTTGATCCACATTTTTGTCCTTTGCTTTAAGTTAGTAGCTACCTCCCTCCAGTAGTTGATCCTATCCCTGATTCGTTCGGAGAAAAGACGCATAAATCGTTCGATTTCATCAAAGTGCTGGGAAACATTTCCAATGTGTAGGTGTTGTGGTTGACCAATTGCATCGGCGGCGTCTGCACGAAGACGGTCCTAGTGGGTGGAGCATCGGTAGTAGTAGTAGTAGTAGTAGTATAGTTAACGAAAGGTCTAGTTCATGATGGTCTGTTAGTCCTTCTAGTAGTGTATAACACACGTGATCCCAATTGTCTACTATGCGAGTGGGAGAAAGAGTGCGGTGTAGAGGAAATAAACGTTGCGCGCCTAGGTGACGAATCCTCGTGCGGTTCTAGTTCCATACGTGTTCCCGAATGATTTGAATGAGAGCGGGAGAAAGAGGGTGAAGTAGACGTCACTTGTTTGGGTGGTGAATCCTCAGATGGATTCTCCTCAAGTGAGTCCTCTTCGATTAAGTCGTTGCTCGATATGGTTGGGTGAGCGGGTACCGTGGAAGTTTCTAAAGTAGAGAGTAAGGCTTGAGCCTCGTTTTCGGTGTCAGGTGATGTAGTTGTGGGAGTGGTTTCCATGAAGGGTGGCAATCAAGTTTAGTATACGTAAGGTTATATATATATACATATACATATAAAACCAAGCACATAAGCACGTATAAAGGTTGGTCCCGTTTCTATCCTAGGTCAAAATCTTCTAATGCATTCCCATCCACTATAACTATTTAAGGTCTTGCATCGATTCTCCTTTAATTGTACATAGTTGATCAGGCTATGTTAAATTAAATTTGTATGATGCAATTGCTGAACCGGTCATAACAAATGAGGAATACTAACCTAATGGTTATAGTCTAGTTCACCAATGCAATCCTAGTTCGCTATAACCTTAGGCTCTGATACCAATCTGTCGCACCCCCAAGACACGTGGCAGCGGAAGTAGGAGGTGTCACGGGGGCGCCGACCAAATCACATATCACAACACCAAGATTAAAGCAAACGACCTCTATATGAGACGTTTGAAAATAGTTACATTACAATAATTCAAAAGTTTACAAAAGTATTTGGAGTTCGCATAAACCGATTAGAGATATCTAATACATTACTGAATAACAAAACACAGCTGAATGCAATCTAATCTCTTTATGTTTGAAAACAATGCGACTCGAGCTAAGCTTTCCAAAAGCTTCCTACTGCAGAGGGTTACCTGAGAAATACATACTAAAAGGGTCAACATAAAGTTGGTGAGTTCATAGGTTTGCAGTAAATAAACAGTTGTGAACACAATCTAGTTAAAATATTGCACGAGTGCAATGTAGTGAATATACAATTGTCATGAGCGTTATAGTCGAAGCTTAACACGTCTGTAAAGTACAATCAAGTACCAGAAAATTTGCCCACGTGAGTGCTAATCCAAAAACACTCATGTGAAACCAGTAAGAAACGCCCGTTTAGACCAGTACGGTTCGTGGTAGTGCGTGCTACCCTGGGCGGGGATGGTCAGTCCCAAATGGATCCATTTACTAATACTCGCGCTTAAGTTGATAACTAACAACTATGATTCAGAGGCCTTCATTGAATTAATCGTAACTCATGCAAATCAGTATATCAATAGTCTGTAAGTCTGTAAAATAGCAAGTCTGTACATGTGTTCAGGTAAAAGCAATTGTATAAACATGTGTGTATGTATTCAGTACATTAATAGTCTGTAAGATAGCAAGTTTGTACATGTGTTCAAGTAAAAGTAGTTGTGTAAAGCAGTTGTAGTATGTATTCTTCCCCAAAACAATTTAAAACAAGTAAAAAGGGGCTATGAAATTCACATGAGTTCTAGCAAATAGTAAGCAAGCAGTATCAATTAGCAAGTAAAGTGTGATCCAAGGTGCAACCTTCTAACGTCCTAAACGTATAAAGTTGTATGAGTAGATGTCTCATAAGACCATCTATGACAATTGTATAAGTGGGGGTCATGTCCACTTAAGCCAATCGTGTAGGTGGAGGGTTTATGTCTACCTAAAGCTAGTTCACTCAACTAGTATGTCCAAGTAAGTTGTTCAAGTTTGTTTATTAAATACGTGTACGACCCGTTGGTGAAAGTTTGTAATAATAATTCATTTAGACATTATTATTAAGTTTGTTTATTAGATACGTGTACGACCCGTTGGTGAAAGTTTGTAATAATAATTCATTTAGACATTATTATTAAGTTTGTTTTGTTATATATTATTTATTAGTACATACCGTATATTGCAAACAGATTATTTAGTTCGTAAAAACCTCAAACCGTAAGTCAAAGTTAGTCAACTCGTTGGTCAAAGCTGGTCAAAGTTGGTCAAACATGGTCAAAGTTACCAACTAAGTCACCCAAACCCATTTTTGTTACCATTTTTCGAAAATAGTAAGTTTGTCGTTTTTAGAAATCGAGCCCCATTTTTGTTGACTTGGTAAAACCTACTCGGTTTCACCCGAAACTTTCTCAAAACCCTTAGATATGTTCAAAAGTCCCAAAAAGTCATTCCTTCTATTTTTAGCAAGCCCAAAAGTGTCGGTTTTTATGTTATAACAAAATCAGTCACAAACTTAGTTTTTCAGGTTTTCCAGCCACTTGTTCTAATTTTTAAAAATATCAAACGTCCAAAATCAAATACAACAAAATTTCCAGGTGCTCCCCCAGTGTTACCTAGCTCCAGTAATTTTTATAGATTCTATTAAAATGTTTTACTATTTTTAATCATTATTTCTCTCTCCTATACTCAGTTTTGGTGACATGCAAGAAGATTCATTTTCTGGGCATAATCTACAGATTTCTAGTCAAAGTGGTCAAGAGAAAAGTTGTAGACAACGAATTATGTGAACTTTTGGTTCTGGCCTCAAGTCATTTAGAGGTGTGTAGCTCCAGTTATGGTCAAATTACTGAGAGAAAAGTTTCTGACTTTGTAGGACAGATTGTCTATATGATTTCACAAAAAATATTAAAAATAGTAAACTAACTCATAAAAAGGTGAGGCCAGTGGGGTTTGAAAGATGACTTCTTGAACTTAATTTTAGAATATAAAAAGGTCCAATTTCATAAAAAAATGACTGAGTTATGATTTGGTACATTTCGTATTACAATCTGGACAGAAAGTTATTTTTACATTTTTGTTACATTCAAGCTTTGAAAAACGATTTTTGAGCCAAGTTTTTGTTATATACAAGTTGAGTGAACATAATAATTATGTTATAAGAGTATTAAGAAGAAGAAGATAATGTCCTCACAATGGTGTTATGATGATGAGAAGAAGATGAGGATGCTTGTCCTGAAGTTTCCTTGCAAAATGATGCATTTTTGAAGTGGAGGTTGTATGGTGGTTTATGGTGGTCAATGGTGGTTGTGTGGTGGTCAATGGTGGTGGTGTGGTGGTGTTATGATGGTTAATTTTCCAGATTTCTAGTGAGAGAAAGAACTAGAGAGAAGGTGGGGAGAGTTTGGTTGAAAATGAATTGAGTGAATGAGTGAATGTAAGTATTGCATGTATGTTGAATGGGTTAAGGGAAAGAGTGAATTGCATGAAATATCATTGGTGATGGGAGAGGTGGCTGGCCATGGGGGCCCCATTTGGTGGGTATTGTGTTTTAAATTTCGTCTCAAGACTGTGTTTACGTATTTTGGTCGTTTCCTCGTTATTTGTGTTAAAACGTTAAATCGCGTAACGTTTTCTTGTGTTATTTTAATTTGCGATATATTTGGGATTATTTTTCATTGAAGTATTATTAAAATACTTAAATTTGAGTTGTCAAAATATTAATTAGGGTTTCGTTTGGTTGCCGGGCTCAGTTGCGCGTTTTAACCGCATTTGTTACTTTTTTAACAAAACGTCTAGGTTTTTCGTGTATTATTATTTCAAAATAATAATATATGATAAATAACTTCTAAAAATAGATTAAAGTTATTTATAGAAATGTTTTCACCAACGTCGTATAGTTTGTCGGACTCCGTCCGGTTGTTTCGCGTAATTACAACTAATTACGTAAGCGTAATATAAAACAATTACGTAGGTGTGTATTCACAATAATATACAAATAGTTACAAGTAATTACAAGTATTTAGCCTAAATTATGTCTAAATACACATAATTAGGGTTTCGGTTAGGTTTTAACGGTTAATCTAAAGTGCCGGGTGTCACAAAAATGCATTTATAGTAAACATATGTAGCCCTACAGGTAGCAAGTTTAGGACTCATGCAACTTAGAATTTCAAACTATTCTTGTTGATAATAAAATAACCAAATCGGATTTGAAGGTTGAGATTAACTTTGCTACGGTAGTCTTTTTTACATGAACCATGAAAGTACCTCCATTTGAATCAAATATGAATTGAACTTTCATTATATGCATTATGTCCTAACAGCTGTCCATGAAAATCTGCACGAACCCTTATCGCCTTATAATGCATGTTATATGTAGTGGTAATACATATTAGTGCCATGTCAATAAGACCATAAATAAATGTTGAACCAAATTTGATTCTGTTGATGTTTCAGGATACCAACGAGTTTCAGGACAAACTTGTGAAGTCTGCCCAAAACATCATGAATTTTGACCCATTGGAGGAAGGTCGTTGTCTTGGGGCCGTGGTTAGTAGTGGACAGGTAATACATATGGGTATTGGCCTTCGGTTTTCACACTTATTTTCACATAAAAAAAGGTTATAGACCTCCCATACGTCACCTATTTTTTTTTTAAATGTATAAGTTATTCAACATATCAGTATGAGAAGGTGTTATAGTTTGAAGAAACTTCTAAAAGTTAAGGTGGCACCAAATCTATTTGTTAACTGACATATATTTACAATATCGTATCGAGCCAGCTATCATATGTGATATTACCGCATCCTTGCAAATCTGTAAAGAATGCTATGTTTGAGTGACCCGTTAGGTACGTTAAAACATGTTAACAGTTGAAGGAGCTATACTGTATGTCATTAGGTATGTTACAAACCAACAGGAAACAAAAGATTGCACATATAAAACAGTGGTTCCAGATCGTGTACTGTTTTCGCACCTCACTATCAAAGGTAACCTTATCTGCAGCTCTATGTACACATACATTCACATATGATGTCGCTTTATGTACGTGCATGATATGTGGTATAGTAAACACACTAAAGTATATAACCTGACCCAACCCATTTCGACCGTACCAAAGCGAAGAACGTGTTATGAACCTTTACTTAGTCCATCAATTAACACATCTTCCAGATTTCCAGCTTTAAAAAATGATATATTCATGTTTTTCTGTTGAAGGATCTGAAATGCTTGATCACATTAGTTGGGAATTGATCGGGATAGACCGGTGCCAGAGCCCCACAATCTCGAAGGGTTCAAAAGTCACCCCAAAATGCTTATTGTACTTAGTTCCTTTGTCATAGAAATGAAGCAGATAAGTAAAAGAAAAGTGCAATGTAAAAAGAAGTAATTAGCTCTTTCAAGTAAGACTACTTTTATACATTACAAAAATATGGAGTTATAAAAAACATATCTACTTTTATCCAAGTAATTAATCTTGATGTCATGTATATGATCCTTTCGAGTTGTTCTTTCTGGTGATCACGCCGCCGACGTTCATATAGTTAGCGTTTTGGCAGTCATCGGCCATCTGAAAGGTTACCTACCCATGGCTAGGTACTTTAGACAACACTATTTCTTTTAACTGACCTTTTGAAGATGATTTTTACAGTTACACGTATTGTGAGATACACATTTCAATGTATGTGGAGGTTGATTTTTCTGGCAAAGAATGAAAAAAGAAATAATTTTGAAAGTTGGTACATAAGTAGTAATGGGTTAAAATAGTTTATATCGTATGTTTTGGGAATAGTAATAATATTTCAACTCATTCTCTTGAAAGTTGGTACACAATAAATAAGGATCATAATCTTTAAGCTAATGGTTATATATTTTGCATTCTCCGTCAGTGGCGTATCCAGGATTTGAGGAGACCGGTAGCAATAGTATCTTAGTTTTTCTTAACCCGTAGCACAACGAATAAATGCAACAAAAAATGATATCAAGTTTCAATTAGTAAACGTCTCCCCCACTGTTAATTTTGCAATCAGCTTCTTAATTATACTAGGAAAAATCGATGCAAGTAGTAAATTCGCGTCCTTTTGATATATATGTATAAGAGTACTAACCAAATGCTATCGACATTGAAAGAAAATGTTATTAAGTTGTTGACATTTTCTTTGGATCCAGGACGATCTTGTAGGTGATGAAGTTGATACACTTCCAGACCATCTTGTGAATATATATATATATATATATATATATTGCTTTATATCATTATGTGTCAGTCTTGGAACATTATCCCGGGGTAAGACACACTTCAAAAAAAATATATATGTCCTACCTTTGGTTTTTAGATTCTTGCTAAGTGTGTTATTTAAACTACTACAAAATATCTTAAAGGTTAAAAAACTTAACATTACCCAATACCGTCTTCCACGGTGTATGGGAGAGGTGAGATATAGACAGCCTTACCCCTACCATAGGTAGAGAGGCTGCTTCCAGAAATGGACCTCCGGCCTGCTGGGGGTGAGGATCGAACCCTTGACCTCTATCTCCAAAGGCAAGGGGCTTAACCACTTTATCCAACCCAGCTTGTTACTACAAGCACTTAAAGGTGATTGTAGCTATTCCCAACCTATAGCTACTCAAATCGCGCACAGGACACTTAATTTGAGACGGAGGGAGTATTAACTAACCAAAATACTGTTTGTTATATTCACAAATAATACTGAATACTTATTTTTGTAACTATCCTATGTGTAGACTGATTCTCTTCGGGAGAAAATACTAATGCAAATTCATGATATATTGACAACACGATAGTGTATGCTGACATGATTAGCAATATAAGACTTCTTTGCAAGGCTTGGCTGTCAGTTATTATGGGTTGCAAGGACGCGAGATTCCAAGACAAAATGATGCAATTACCTTTTTCATTCATATTTTAATTAATGTTTTCCGTTACACAGTGAACAAATTGTTCTTCTACTAAATGCTGGATATTATTTATATTTTCATTTATGTACTTACATTCATCCAGTTTTTACCTATAAAAGGACGACAAGTTTTAAAACTTATTTAACTCAAATTAATAATACGAATACAATATATTGATCTAGCCCGCAAATTTTGCGGGTTATGATCTAGTATGCATAAACAGTTGTACCTAATGGTGAATCTATCCTTCTTAATGTTAGAAATATCAATGCCCTGAAAATAATCGAGTTGATTTTTAATTGTCATCTTTATTGTTTCAAAGTCTGCGATTTTTTCTGTGCGTCAAACATTAGTATTACATGAAACAGTGGTATTACATGAGTATATGAATCCATTTTTTGATAAAACAAAACTATACTTTATGATAAGATTTTGGACCCCCAATAAAAAGCTTCAAGATCCGCCACTGTATAGGATGATACAAATTTGTATAGGGGTAAGTGCACAAAAATGTAATGAACTATGCTCTGACATTCATTGTATGTAACGAACTATTCTGACATTCATTGTATGTAACGAACTTGCTAATTTCCTCCATTATATGTAACGAACTAGTATTTTCCTTGATTTTTCCAAGTGTTGATTATGTAGGGTGACACGTGGCGTTCTTAGGACCGTTGATCTGCCCAAAATACAAGTTCGTTACATACAATGAAGTAAATTAGAAGTTCGTTACATACAATGAATGTCATATTAGTTCGTTACATACAATGAATGTTAGAGCATAGTTCATTACATTTTCGCGTACTTACCCCAATTTGTATAATATGATTGTTTTTGATTTACAAACTCAAAAGTGATTGTTACAGGTCATGATACCCCAATTAATGTTTTCCTTTTTTACGTATTTTATATATGTAGCTTTCTTTTGGTGAGTAAGGCAGCAAAACCCAAGTGTATTATAACTGAAGAATCATACATATTCCCAAAATAGAGGTGGCTAATTAAGTGAACGGGCTAGCAAGGCAGATTAGGTAACTGGTAAAGCAATTACGGATTATCTATGTTAGCAAGTAAGATATTGAAGTTGGACCTAATATAGAGATTAGAGACCATATGGATTGTGATGGCATCTTTGTCTTGACCAGTAAAGGTTTGTATAACCCAGTTCATATTAAAAAGACTTTTTCTATGACAATGATCCAATTAGATAAAGTGGTAATTAGTGATTGAAAAGATTTAACCATCGTCAAAATGGGTCGGGTTGAGCTGATCTTAACTCTGAATTTAATTTCTTGAATTAATACAAATGAAGAATGCTTATTTTGTATCTATTTGCAAACTGTAGATGATATTGGTTGCATTATAATATTGGACTATTGATATTGACAAGAAAAATGAGGGGCTATATTAAATGTGATTGTAGTGATTTCATTATAAAGAAAACTGATCATGGATATATTTATATGCTTATTGGACGGATGATATATTTCAGTTCATGTGCATAAACATAACTTGATTGTAACATTTTTGACATGTATAGGGCTGCTGCAACATCACTGGCAACTAGGCAAGCTTTGTCGGTTGAAGACTTAATTCAATCTCAAATTAAACAATCAGAGTGGTAGAAACTGCAATTGGATGGTGAGGAAGATCGAACAAATCGTATAATTAATTTAACAACTTGGTAGTTAGTTTATGGTGCTCATCTAAGACTATTTTGTACCTTTCTACAGCTTTATCAAATATATACAAATGAACATTGTTATTTGGATATCCATTGAGACATTATTCCTTGAATGTTACTGTATTAATCAATTTGCTGATATACAATATACTACACTTATACAAAATTATATATATACTTATTTATGATGCCGTGCGGGTTATAACACTAATGGAGATTGTAAATAGAGATAACCCGCCCGCAATAAACTCACTTTCTTTGTTTCTCTGAAATCAACATCACATCCGATAGCAGTTACCTACCTGATTTATAACCCATTTTAAAAAGCACAACAAATAACTATGTGTCTCACCGGAGATGGATAAAATGGCGGAAACGTCGAATCGGCGGGTGAAAACGAAGAACAAATCACCGACCGAACACAATGCCGGAGCAATGATGAAACTCGACGTTTCCTCGATCTCCGCCATGTCCGTCACCTGTAAATGTTTTCGCCTTTGTTATCAACGCATCCTCCCTGTAAATGTTTTCGCCTTTGTTATCAACGCATCCTCCGTTTCATTCCTAATTTCCACCTCGATGTAAGTGATATCCATATAGTTTGATTAATTAATTACAGTTCAATTAATTCGTGACATTAACTGCTTTTTTGTTTTTAGAAGTACAAAATTGTTGCGTTTATTGTAATAGTGTAATACTGTTGGTAGATACTTATGTATGAATCTGTTTTATTTAGGAAATTGCGGCACCCATTGATCAAATACAGAGATTGTTGTTACCGAATGATTCACTTCGAAGCCTGAAGCTAGATTGCAGGAGGCTGAATGAATCGTCACTGGATCATATTCTTCAGCCTAAATTGCATGAAATATCGCTTCGGAATTGCTACAGGTTTAGCGGACGGCTTCTTGCGGAGGTCGGAGCACGGTGCCCGGACCTAAGGTTGTTGTCTATTTCCTTAAAGATGTTTATCTGTGTCTATATATATACTTGATTCCGCAGAATTAGGTTTTTCGAACTTGTAAATTGATAGTAAATTATCGAGAGTTGCGTATAAAAAAGGGGTCTGGGGGGTCTGGTATCATTTTCGAAGCTGATGGGGAAATTTTTAGAGGAATTTTGGTCAAGCACTTCCATTACAGAAATTAGGTTTTCAATGTTCGCGAATTTTAGTTGTTCTTTCGTATTATAGGTTGTAGTAATTGAATTCTAGTTTGCATTTGACAACGGATCCAAAGAGTGTATTGCTCTACCAGTCTCAAACATAGAGGCTAATCAATGACTAGAAAAGTCAAACTAGTTTTCATTATAATGTTGACATGAATTGTTTGGATTAGATTTATATTATTGACAAATAAACTTAGTAAATTTGTCATAGCATGAAAATATCTTTCCTAATTTATAACAGAAGGTTAAATAAAATTAGAATTTGAAGACTAACTCGTCCGATCCTCAAAGTAATTAGTACTGATCTTTTCACATGAAGTCCAATACCTTTCTGGAAAAGAATTTAAGCTAGGAAAAATATGTTTCTGATGGAAAAATTTAGGGTGCGTTTAGTTTTTAATGAAAATTTTCTCCATTTTTCTTTTTCCATATCCCTAGAGAATGAGAAGTGTTTTACCTCTTTAGAAAAGCATGAAAAATCTAGAAAACGTGTTTAGTTACAAGGGGTGGAGTTTTCCTTTTTCAAAGAATAGTAGAGATGAAAAACTTAGAAAACCACTAAAAGTAGTTTTCAACTTTGTAGTTATAAAAAAGAAAACAATGATTTTCCTTTTCTTAGAAAAGTTTTTTTGAAAACTCGAATTTGAACACGTTTTCTAATTTTGCTGTTTTCTTAGAGAATTTTTCTAGAAAAGTGGAGAGTTTTCTGTAACTAAACGTACCCTTAAGCTTTCTATATTATAGGTGTATGCTGGATACTGAAGAATCTATTATGTGTACCATTGAATCTGTTAAGTATATACAATTTAATTAGCAGTCAATGACATTTTCTCCAGGTCTCTATATGTGAGTTCTATGGCCGACAATCAAGGACAGTTACATGATGCATGTGACCTAGAGGGGTTACTCAGGGGTTGCACTCAATTGGAAGTAAGGTTCTATTATCAAAGTAGCTTCTTAAATATGATGGAAAATAGCAGATTTGTTAGAATGGTTGCATGTGGTGTTCATATGATGGGACTAATCAGTAGGCACCTCCAAGATTCTGTTGCACTTTGAATGGGGTTTGCAATCCCCTTTCAACCTGCTGAGACTTTAGACGAACCATGTATAATATATATACTGACTTGTAAAAGAAAGTATTAATACACGATGATATATATATATATATATATATATATATATATATATATATATATATATATATATATATATATACTAGATTATTGACCCGTGTGAAACACGGGTTTTGTTTTAATGTACAAAAAAATTAATTCACTCATCCACAATAATTAATACCCAATACACATTTTAAAAATAACTATTTCATTTACCAAAAATATACCATAAAAAATAAAAGATTTCCTCATCCACTTTAATCAATATATTCAAAATAATATATTCAAAAAATTCGTTTTAAAATAATATATTCAAAAATACGTTTTTTATAAAATACTCTATACATTTATAAGAAATACTATAAGATTCATTACCCCCAAAATAATCAATACCCAATACACATTTTAAAAATACCCATTTCATTTATCAGAAAAGTACCCTCAAAAATACAAAAGATTCTCTCATACACAATAATCAATATTCATTTACTTTATCAAAAAAAAATATTAATACACAATAATATACTCACTTAAAAAATACCCATTTCTATATTCCACCAAAAGATTATTATAAAAAATTCATTTAAATACCAAAAATGTATTTTTTTTAAAAATACTTTTAAGCATATTTCAATATAAAAAAACGTTTTTTTTTTTTAAATACTCAATACGTTTTTTAAAAACCAAAAGATTCATTACCCAAAATAATCAATACTCATTTCATTTATAAAAAAGTATTCTTAAAGGAATAAAAAACATTCCCTCATTCACAATAATCAATACCCAATACACATTTTAAAAATACCCATTTCATTTATCACAAAAGTATCCTCAAAAATACAAAAGATTCTCTCATACACAATAATCAATATTCATTTACTTTACCAAAAAAATATATTAATACACAATAATCAATACCCACTTAAAAAATACTCATTTCTATACTCCACCAAAAGATTATTATAAAAGATTCATTTAAATACCAAAAATACATTTTAAAAAAAAATACGTTTAAGCATATTTCAATTTAAAAAACATTTTTCTTTTAAATACTCAATACGTTTTTTAAAAAATACCAAAAGATTCATTACCCAAAATAATCAATACTCATTTCGTTTATAAAAAATATTCTTAAAGGAATAAAAAAACATTCCCTCATTCACAATAATCAATACCCAATACACATTTTAAAAATACCCATTTCATTTATCAAAAAAGTACCATAAAAAAATACAAAAGATTCCTTCATCCACCATAATCAATACCCATTTATATTTCTAAAAAAACACATTACAATAATCAATACCCATTTATCTTTCCAAAAAATACTCAATAATCATTTACTTTACCAAAAAATTCATTACACAATAATCAATACCCATTTACTTTCTTAAAATTAAAAAAATACAAAAGATTATTTTAATGAATCTTCGTAATCGAGACGGCCTCAGAGGGTGACACATCAGCTTGATGACGTCATCCTCAACTCTCCTTTATTATATAGTATAGATATATATATATATATATATATATATATATATATATATATATATATATATATATATATATAGAGACAGAGTAATTACAGAATACACACATACTAATTGTTTATAGATTCTGTTCGAATATATATACACAGCAAAACGGTATGTATAAACCGTTTGCAACGTTTATAAGGGTTATATCGGTTTGGGTAATAACCGACTTGCAACAATCATATTTACAAACTGCAACCTTTATCTATTAAACATATACATAACTATATAACATCCATTTTACTCCCTCCTAATGACAAATTCATTCTCCACAACTCGTTTTACTTCGAGTCGTGGCTAGAACAGCCATCTTCATCTTTGTTGCAGTACTCCACGATGCTTGGTTCTTCTTCACTGTTGTTGCTATCCGCTTCCTCTTCAAAAGATATCACAAGTTTGTTTCCGTCATCATAAATAACGTTAACATAGTCATAATCAGTAGCCTCATCTTCTTCCGGGTTTCTCTGATTCAACACGGTTTCGATTAGAAGTGTTTCCTTTGTTTTATCTTTCTGTTCCTTGTATCCACCATTTCCAGCCATCATGTATTCTCCATTGTCTTAGTCAAGATCAATGTATTTTGCTGTAGAAACTCCTGCACCCCTGTCTTCATTGACAGTCTTCCCTTTTTCCATGATTGTCCTATAATACGAGTCTAGCATTTCCAAGTATCTACCAAATATTCCTTGGAAATGGTTCCCAAAATAACTTGGTATTCCGAAACTTAAGGCTACTTCATCCCATTGTTCTTTCTTGCTAACAACTTCACTTCCTCCCATATTTTCCACCAAGACATACAAGTCGAATAAACAAATCTCAGTGTTCCCAATTTGTGGTGGTAGTGAAGCTTCAAAGAGACAATTCATATAATCCTTGTGAAACCATTCAACTAAAGCATTTATTTTCCGCTTGAACAAGTCTTTATACTTCATGGCTGTAGGTGCATGCTTCATTATTCCCATAAAGGTCATAAGTCCATCAATTGTATCAACTTCCAGTTTTCTTTTCATGCCTTGACACACCACATAATCCTTTTCGGCTACTTCCAACAACTTTTTTCGCCACTTCATAATATAAATCCAATTGTTGTAAGTTCTCTAACATAACATTCTTCAAATTTCGTGGCATATTCACTTTGTAAACCAAGTACACTTGCCACACAACCCCATTTTCCTTCGACACAGATGTTTCTTGCCCCTCCCATCTCTTTGATTGTCATAAACAAATCCATCAGACTGATTTGTTTTTCCCCAATCACTAGTGGTATTCGGTTTACATGTGGGCAATCTAAATATTCCTTATAAAACCATAAGTCCATCTTGTCAAAGTTCTTCGTGTACGTTTCTTTCACATCCTCATTAAACTTCCCAACAATAATCTAATAAAAATCCAACTACATTGTTTAGGTCAGTGGGAATAACCATTCCCTCTCCATAATTATCACCATAGAAACCCTTGTTGCTTGAGTCACCAATCCTATTGCAATTTCGACTAACATATCCAACCAACATCCTTTTAGTGATGTCTATTCCTATGTTTCTTTTGAGTTCATCCAACTTTTCCTCATCAAAGGGTACCAATTCTGTTTCATCATTCCTAGTTTTCGAACTAGTTTCACCAATTTCCACTTTCTCAAACATCCTACTTATCACACAACGCTTCTCCAAAAATTCAACTACAAAACCTTGAGCATTCAATTGTGAGAGGCTAAGCATATTCATACCCATATTCGGCACATACAAAACACTAGGGACAATCAATTTAGAACCATTACAAGTAACCAAAACTTCCCCAATTCCTTTATTTCCAATAAAACAACCCTTTTCCTTATTTGCATCATTTACCGACTTAAAATTAACAAATACTTCCATTGACGATGCCACATGTTTAGAAAAAGTTTAGCTTACGTACCAAATCAGATTCCAATTGTTGGAATCTGTCCCTAACACCATTGAGTCAGCCTTGTTTCGAATTTGGCTTGAATCCGAGTAATCTTTCTTTCCAGTCGATCCATTCCACTTCGGGTTTCCCATTCCAGTTTGTGTTTTAGAGTTTTCTTTTGAGTGTTTGTGATAAGTTTGGTTTCGGTTTTGTGATGGAGGCCCAAGTGTTGAAGAACGGGCCCTTGTGTTTCTGGAGGCCCATGATTGTGTAACAAAAGGGGCTGCACAAAAAAGGTCATAACTTAGGCTACATGGCTCCGTTTCAGGCCCATGAGCTAGTGAATCGAAGCTTGGAACGAGGCCCATCAAGAAGCAAAATACCAAAGGCGGTTTAGCCCACCTTCGAGGCCCAAAAATGGCTCCTAGATGAAATTATGACCCATTTTATGTTTTTTCTATTATATTTGGACTTTTGTTTTGGGCTTTCTGGCTGGCCCGTTATGTTTTTTGGCCCATTTGAAATTCTGTTTTCCTTTTAGGGTATGTTTGAGAAATTGGAACATTCAATTTTGAGTTTTATGAAAATTAATTCTCTCTCAACTTTTGTTGATTCAAATTTTGTTGATAATTTGAGTCGAATTTTGCCCAACTTCGGTAATCTTTTTAGAATCAACGATTGTTAGAAGAAATTTTTCATGGGTATTCGTAGAATCAACAGGATTTAATTCATATCTTGTTTTACACCCTACATCATTTTGGCAATTCCAGGAAAATGTGTCCTTTAATCTTGCATATATAGCATCTCGCGCACCAATTCTCTTTTTTTTTTTAAACTTCCCGCCTTTTGTGTAATCCGAGACTTTCAAGTTTCCTCAAAACTTCTTCTCATTTGCGGTTCCAAGTACCCCTTTTGAACAAGGCAGTTTTTCTTGTTTCCAACAGATTTCGATTTCCAATCATAATCATCACAGGTTTTCTTCCATGAGCGGGCCTTGGGCTCTGATACCACTGTTGTGCTTTGAATGGGGTTCGCAATCCCCTTTGAACCTGCTAAGACTTTGGACGAACCATGTATAATATATATACCGACTTGTAACAGAAAGTATGAATGCACGATGATGATAATTATATATATATATATATATATATATATATATATATATAGAGTATGTATAAACTGTTTGCAACGATTCTAAGGGTTATAGCGGTTAAGGTAATAACCGACTTGCATCAATCATATTTACAAACTGCAACCTTTATTTATTAAACATATACATAACTATATAACATAAATATGCAGATGTCACTATAGTCTAATAGGTTCAATCCCTATATTAAAAACAAAATTTGGAACAATCCCTGTTTGCTATGACGTGCTCAAGTTAAACATGGATATCTTTTGCTTCCTTCATTTTCTTAAAATCAAAGATAGTAATAGGAGTTTGGAGTATACTGTGGCTAGCATAACACAACACTGGAAGGTGACAGTATGTGTTTGAGAAAGCCTTAAACTTTCTTTTGTTTCCCACACTGACATCAACTACATAACCACTAGATCCTATACTAGAGCTGCAGGACATCAAGTGTGATTTTAGTAGTTGGATCATTTGTTCAAATCAGAAACTAAGTCTAGATTAGCATCTCTAGCTTTCGACGTATACAGATGCAAGATCACCAGTTTCCATATATATCAATAACTTGCTTCTTTAGTAGTGATCTGTCAAAATTTATCATGCCACTCTTGGTGTGAAGTTGACCATAAATATTAAGGGAAAATGAGGTTTAGATTTTTAGGAGACGTTAAATGATTCCTTTGAATACTTCAATCTAATGCCTTTTGTATCAGCTGCTTAACTTGTGACATGTGAGGGTCTGATACTTCCCACAACAATGTTAATCATTGCATTAAATACTATGTCTTTTGGGTAAAAACAAAGCTTCGTTACGATCGAATCAACTTGACGGCATTTTCAGTAAATACATACACTACCTATGTCAGTGTGGTCCGTAAAAGAAAAAACTATAACGCTGATAATCTTTGATGCGCCTAAGCTGGCTTCATCTTGATGCATTTTTGTTTTTTCCTCTACTTTTATATGTAAAAAACCCAGAGTTTGTTTAGTAGTGTCATACTATATTTTTTGGGGCTTGTTTCTATGTTCAAGTATTTTACCCGGTAGAAAATCACTCCTAACAGCACTATAATGTTTTTGGCACGGGCCTAACAAGATCTAGCTGGATTCTACATGTAATTAATGTTTTTACTTTTATCGACGTTACACAAGTGTAGATAGTAAGGGCGTAAGGCTACTTTAGACTACTCAAGCATCACGTATGTATGAGGTACATCTTCTCCCATAGAGCGTGTCTAAGCACTGTCATAAATGGATTTTTGGTGGCTTAAGTAATTTGGATGAGATAGCGTCTCTGTCCTACATTATATATGGTACCGCTCCTAATGTGTGTCGGGATACTTGTCTGTATATATATATATTAGAGAATAAATAAGACTTCAACTTTTGATATTCCTTGCACATGTCTAGAAGTTATGATGTATTGGACTATAATGACATCTGCATATTTATGTTATATAGTTATGTAATGTTTAATAAATAAAGGTTGCAGTTTGTAAAAAATGATTGCTGCAAGTCAGTTATTACCCAAACCGATATAACCCTTAGAAACGTTGCAAACGGTTCACACATACCATTTGATGTCCTATATATTCGAACGGAATCTGTAAACAATTATGTATGTATGTATGTATGTATTCAAAGGGGATTGCGAACCCTATTCAAAGCGCATCAGTGGTATCAGAGCCCAAGGCCCGTTCGTGGAAGAAAACCTATGATGATTGGAAATCGAAATCTGTTGGAAACAAGAAAAACTGCCTTGTTCAAGAAGGGTACTTGGAACCGCAAACAAGAAGAAGTTTTGAGTAAACTTAGAAGTCTCGGATTGCGCAAAAGGCAGGAAGATTCAAAGAAAAGACAATTGGTGCGAAAGATGAAGAGCGCGAGATGCTATATATGCAAGATTAAAGGACACGCTTTCTGGAATTGCCAAAACCGAAACCAAACTTATCACAAACACTCAAAAGAGAACTCCAAAAAACAAACTGGAATGGGAAACCTGAAGTGGAATGGATCGGCTGGAAAGAAAGATTACTCGGATTCATGCCAAACTCGAAACAAGGCAGACTCAATGGTGTTGGGGGACAGATTCCAACAATTGGAATCTGATTTGGTACGTAAGCAAAACTTTTTCTAAGCATGTAGCATTGTCAATGGAAGTATATGTTAATTTTAAGTCGGTAGATGATGCAAATAAAGAAAAGGGCTGTTTTATTGGAAATAAAGGAATTGGGGAAGTTTTGGTTACTTGTAATGGTTCTGAATTGATTGTCCCTAGTGTTTTGTATGTGCCGAATTTGGGTATTAATATACTTAGCATCTCACAATTGAATGCTCAAGGTTTTGTAGTTGAATTTTTGGAGAAACGTTGTGTGATAAGTAGGATGCTTGAGAAAGTGGAAATTGGTGAAACTAGTTCGAAATCTAGGAATGATGAAACCGAATTGGTACCCTTTGATGAGGAAAAGTTGGATGAACTCGAAAGAAACATCGGAATAGACATCACTAAAAGCATGTTGGTTGAATATGCGAGTCGAAAGTGCAATAGGATTGGTGACTCAAGCAACAAGGGTTTTCTATGGTGATAATTATGGAGAGGAAATGGTTATTCCCACTTATCTAAACAATATAGTTGGATTTTTAGATCAGATTATTGTTGGGGAGTTTAATGAGGATGTGAAAGAAACGTACATGAAGAACTTTGACAAGATGGTCTTATGGTTTTATAAGGAATATTTAGATTGCCCACATGTAAACTGAATACCACTAGTGTTTGGGGAAAAACAAATCAGTCTGATGGATTTGTTTATGACAATCAAAGAGATGGGAGGGGCAAGAAACATCTGTGTCGGAGGAAAATGGGGTTGTGTTGCAAGTGTACTTGGTTTACAAAGTTAGTATGCCACGAAATTGGAAGAATGTTATGTTGAGAACTTACAACAATTGGATTTATATTTTGAAGTGGCGAAAAAGTTGCTGGAAGTAGCCGAAGAGGATTGTGTGGTGTGGGAAGGCATGAAAGAAAACTCGAAGTTGATACAATTGATGGACTTATGACCTTTACGGGAATAATGAAGCATGCACCTATCCATGAAATATAAAGACTTGTTCAAGAGGAAAATAAACGTTTTAGTTGAATGGTTTCACAAGGATTATATGAATTGTGTCTTTGAAGTTTCACTACCACCACAAATTAGGAACACCGAGATTTGTTTATTCGACTTGTATGTCTTGGTGGAAAATATGGGAGGAAGTGAAGTTGTTAGCAAGAAAGAACAATGGGATGAAGTAGCCTTAAGTTTCGGAATACCAAGTTATTTTGGGAACCGTTTCCAAAGAATATTTGGTAGATACTTGGAAATGCTAGACTCGTATTACAGGACAATCATGGAAAAAGGGAAGACTGGCAATGAAGGCAGCGGTGCAGGAGTTTCTACTGCAAAATACATTGATCTTGACAAAGACAATGGAGAATACATGATGGCTGGAAATGGTGGATAGGAGGAACAGAAAGATAAAACAAAGGAAGGAAACACTTCTGATCGAAACCTTGTTGAATCAGAGGAACAGGAAGAAGATGAGGCTGCTGATTATGACTATGTTAACGTTATTTATGATGATGGAAACAAACTTGTGATATCTTTTAATTTGAAGAGGAAGCGGACAGCAACAACAGTGAAGAAGAACCAAGCATCGTGGAGTACTGCAACACGGATGAAGATGTCTAGCCATAACTCGAAGTAAAACGAGGAGTGAAGAATGCATTTGTCATTAGGAGGGAGTAAAATGGATGTTATATAGTTATGTATATGTTTAATAAATAAAGGTGGCAGTTTGTAAATATGATTTCTGCAAGTTGGTTATTACCCAAACCGATATAACCCTTATAAACGTTGCAAACGGTTTATACATAACGTTTGCTGCCCTATATATTCGAACAGAATCTGTAAACAATTATGTATGTGTGTATTCTGTAATTACTCTCTCTATATATAATTATCATCGTGTATTAATACTTTCTGTTACAAGTCAGTATATATATTATACAAGATTCGTCCAAATTCTCAGCAGGTTCAAAGGGGATTGCGAACCCCATTCAAAGCGCATCATGATGGTTGAAAGAAGTGAGTAGATATAGTACCAATGGAGAAAAGCAGGTCAAAAATCTGCAGAGTAATGTCACACAACCATGCTTGGCTGCTTAGTATATCAAGTTGGTGGCTTATGCGGAGAAGTTGTTGCAAATTTACATGTGATGCCTTTTGTTTGGACAAAATTATATGTGCCGGAAGTTAGAAGTAAGATCTTGAAGTCAGCATATATGTGTCTGTAGCCTGTAGGTATATATTTCAGCAATGGAATTAGTATGTTATGATGATCCAAGGAATATCTTCTAGATAACCATGTTTTTAGTTTTGTATAAGATGCACCACTCATTATATATGGAGCCTGTTGGGACATTGTCAAGTACTCACCTTCTGTACCTGTTGCTAGCTGTGTGCAATAATAAGGTTCAGATCCTTGTCAAAATGGACTTTTATTAAGAGGTCGTGCTTACCTTCCATATTCTAAGGGTTGTATTAGAGATAGAAGAACATCACAGTAGGAGATTGATCCTATTTATTGGAAATGAAGCTGATCTTTAGATCATGTTATCTTCATAGATATATTTGAAAGGAAATAGTGGACATTTCCGTCTTAAAACCAGGAATGATTTTGTGGAATTTCATCACCATGCAACCTTTATTTCGAGGGGAGAAAGCTTCTTCTTTAGTTGGCAATGTTGTAAGTCTTATAAAGTTTAACTTTTGCTGAAAAGAAAAACAATAGGAGAAATTTTGTCCCTAGTTGGTTCTGATATGGAAGGGAGATAACAATCAAAAGCATATCCTTATCTGTCGAAAGCACAAGTTAAGCTTTTGATGTGACCGTAATATTAATATTATATTCTTTTCCTTATACTTATACGATGTACATTATATATACAGTAGTAATAAAGCATCTCATTAAATATAATTTGATTGTTCATGCAAGTGCTGTAATGTCTCTAAAAGAACATAAAAATCATTACACTTATAGTAATTCCATTGTTATGTTGGATTGATATGTGTATCTTTTGCAAGATTTTAGTTTATTTTCGTGAGATCCTCATAAATTTTTTACTCTATTTTATTCTTAGAAAAATATAATGAATATTAATTGCCCTCTATGGATGCATTTAAATAGAACTCTTATTATACCTTCTTCTGTTGCTCAGGAACTTGTCTTGATGTTTGATGTCTCATTATATCGTCGACCTAATTTTGTCTGGACTTTGGCTTCTGCAAAAAAACTCACTTATCTTCGGCTTGGGTACATAACTCAAATAATGTTCATGGAGATGTTTAGCCCCACCGTACAACCAAATCAGTCACCCAATCACATTTACCCACCTCTATTCCCAAACATCCAGAAACTTTGCCTTTCAGTGGACTACATCTCCGACACCATGGTCAACATAATATCAAACACTCTCATCCAATTAACGTATTTGGATCTTCGAGATCAACCCATCATTGAGCCCGTTGTCCCAGTAGGATCAAGAACAAAATATAACTATGATAAAATAACTGAATTGTTATGTTTGTGTTACAATACATAATCCTATATATACTAGTTGAATGGTTGCAAGTGAACCATTGCAATGTTTCGATGGTGTTGTTTGGTGGTAACCGCCACCCTTCATATGGTGGCCGGTGGTTGTATCCCTTGATCAACCATTTCACCTCTTAAGTTTAATCTAATTACATAATAATACCTTCTAATTACACACTAATATAAATCATGTCCTAAAGTCATCGGTTTTTAGTCTTCTTTGGCATCCAAGACATTAAACATGTCAACAGTTCCCCCCTAATGTCGTGATGCCAAAATCTTCAATCTTCATTTGGGCTTTAGATTTCCTTTCATCTTATGTTTGATATTTTGAAGTGCCTTTGAAATAATAGTGCTCCAAAAGTATGTCTTGACTTTAGGCTTTCTTCCTTTCTCATAAACTTCGTTCTCTTTGACTTGTTCTTCTTCCATACTTGGTTCATCATAGTCTTCTTTTTCTTCTTGATCATATCTTCCTTCATCTTCATCTAGCATAATTTTTTCAATCTTTGTGTCTTCCATCATCATAAAATCTTGCAAACGATTTGCTTTCATTTGTTGGCGTATTCTTGCTAAGTTTTCTTTGTATCTTGTTGAAACTCGTGGATGCCATTAATAGTGTTGGTTCTAAATCTTCTTCCACAAGGTTTGATGCTTCTTGTTTTTGATGTCTTCGAGATCTTTGTCGACAATGTGAGGCATAGTGTCCAAGTTTGTTGCAATTATAACATCTCACTTCACTTACATTCCTTGTAAATTCTTCTTCATCTCGAGGGAATTTCCTTTCTTCAATGTAGCTCTTAAATGTATCTTTCAAATGATTCTCATCTCTTTCATGTTGTCTAGTATTGTCATGACTTCGAATATGTGGTGGAACATATTTTCCTCTTCCTTGGTTATCATAGTAATGTCCTCGACGATTATTGTAGTGCCTTGCCAATAGTAGCTTATCTTGATGTTCGAAGTCTTTTCCCTTCTTAACCTTTACTCTTTCTTCGAAGGTTTTCAATCTACCAATAGCTTCGTCTAGAGTCATGTTATCTAGATCGGAGTATTGCTCTATGGATGCGACTATTTGAATAAACCTCTCGGGCACGGAATTTAGCAGTTTTCGTACACGGGTTGATTCATCAAGTGTTGATCCAAGACTTGTCATCTTTGAGGTAATACTTGTCATCTTTGCGGTGAATGAATCAATGTTCTCATCTTCCTCCATTTGCAACCTCTCAAATTCGGATTTGAGGGTTTGTAGTTTTGCTTTTTGTACTCGATCCACTCCAACATTTCTTTTCTTTAATGTATCCCAAACTTCTTTTGCACTTTTGCTATTTGCCACTTGCAATGTCATATCTTCGGATAGTCCTTGAAATAGATATGCAATTGCAGTCTTGTCTCGGTTGTCTTCTCCGGTCTAATCTATGGCGGTTCTGAATATTCCTTTTCCGGTTGTCTTCTCCGGTCTAATCTATGGCGGCGGCGGTTGCCGGTATGTTTATATCTCCCCCCTTTTTTTGATATTATGTTCTTCGGTAACGGCGAACAAAGAAAAAAACTGAATCTCTTGATCGAATAATAACTTCCGATTTTTCAGTTGTTTGGAAACGGCAAACAAAAATTTCTGGAAGAATTATACAAACGGCGATTGAGAAACGGCAATCCTAAAACTAAAAACAGCGATTGAATCGGCAATCGTAAACGGCAATTGAGTAATACGGTACTCGATTGTAAGGTATGTAATCTGATTTTGTAAAAACAAAATAAACTGGTTCACAAATTGGTGAACAAACTGGTGGTTGATTCTGAATCACGGTTCTGTGTCTGTGCTCTGATACCACTGTTGTCCCAGTAGGATCAAGAACAAAATATAACTGTGATAAAATAACTGAATTGTTATGTTTCTGTTACAATACATAATCCTATATATACTAGTTGAATGGTTGCAAGTGAACCATTGCAATGTTTCGATGGTGTTGTTTGGTGGTAACCGCCACCCTTCATATGGTGGCCGGTGGTTGTATCCCTTGATCAACCATTGCACCTCTTAAGTTTAATCTAATTACATAATAATACCTTCTAATTACACACTAATATAAATCATGTCCTAAAGTCATCGGTTTTTAGTCTTCTTTGGCATCCAAGACATTAAACATGTCAACAGAGCCTGGATCTGCATTTGACCTCACAGATGAAGGTTTTCAGCTAATTAACCCACAAGGGAGATTACAACACCTTACCCTAGTTCGTAGCCAGGAGTTCAGTCCTTCATTCTTCAGAAAAGTTACTGATCAAGGCATCCTCTTCATGGCTGACAAATGTTCAAATATAGAAAGCATATGTCTTGCTGGATTTTGTCAGGTCACAGATATTGGTTTGAAAACGCTCATCCATGCCTGTACTAACTTATACAAGCTAAAGATATTCAATTGGACACGAATGACTGATCTCGTGTTTCATGATATGTATGCAACTTCCCTTGTGCTGACCCTGGTTAGCTTAAGATGCTGTAACCTCTTAACAAATTATGCTGTCCAGCAATTGGTACTAAACGTGGATCTCATTATGCTCGACTTGAGAGATTCTAGAAATATTGGTGATAAAGCCCTTCAAGCCATCAGCAAACTTTCAAATTTGAAGACTTTGTTATTAGATGGAACAGATGTAAGCGATGTAGGCTTGTCATACTTACAAAAGGCTGCAAAAAGCACACTTGTAAAATTATCCATAAGGGGTTGTAAAAGGCTAGCAAGCAAGTGTATTTCTTCTATTTTCAATTGCGAGTCTAACAGAGAATTACGAGAATTGGATGCGTCTAATCTGCCTAACCTCACAAATGGAGGTGTTCTTTATCTTGTAAGGAATCGGATTCCTCTCGTTGACCTGCGAATGCGACAATGTCCTCTTATTGGTGACACGTCGGTGATGGCATTAGCATCGATGACCTTGGCTGATGGTGCCAGGTGGCATGGTAGTAGCTTTAGATCGTTGGATATATTCAACTGTGGTGGGATTTCGAAACTTTCATTCCAGTGGTTAAAGAAACCTTACTTCCGTGGGTTGAGGTGGTTTGGGATAGCTGCTTCTATGAACCATGAGTTGGTTGACTCCTTAGCAATAAACAGGCCATTCTTGAACTTGATGACTCGTGGGGAAGAGGTTGGGACCGATAAGTGGGATAACTTGGATGATATTTACATGCATGATTATGAGGAAGTTGATGAACTTGAGCAATGGATAAATCAAGATGATGAAAACATAACTGATGATGAGGATGAGGATGACGACGAGGATGATGAAGAGGATGAGGATAATGAAGATGAGGAGGAAGAGGAAGATGAAGAGGAAGAGTAAGATTAAGAAGAGGATGATGAAAATGAAGAGCAGTGAATCTCTTTTCTTCTTTACAAAATTCGATAAAACTTCTAAAACTCTGTTTATATTATAATATATTTAGTCTTTCAATCTAAGGGTCCTTTTGTTTAGTCTGTTTTTGTTCTATTCTTGGCTTTCATTTCGGGTCTCTCTCTCTCTCATATGGAAGTAGAACCCACTACGTGAAAATGCTAAATGAGTGAGATGGACAAACATAGAAAGGACCTTGTTTGTTTAAATAGGATCGTGTGTGTAACTTTAATGTAGGAAATTGTGATCTTGTGTGATTTTAGTGTAATCTTTGGTATATAGATACCCTTTGGTAGCAAATATATATGTGGGTTAGTGATTGTAGTACTGTGGAATTTGTATAAAAAGTGGTGTGAACCATGTAATTTAATATTTAGTTGTTCTCTGTTTGTTTTCTGCTTGGTCGTTGACTATACTTCTGCCTATGAAAAAATGTTGATGCTTCAAACCATGGTATCTGATAAGTGATAACCTTCTATTTCTTTAGATAACCTTCCTAATTAACTAAAACCCGACTGCAAGCTCAAGTTTATGTTTGAGGCATGGACTTGCAATTTAAGTCCTGAACTTTTCATCAATGTAATAACTTGGTCATGCATCTAACCTGGGTGTACAAATGTGAACCCGAGTTATACATATCAATCGATTTCTATGTGCTAACTTGTCTAGCTCACGTAAAAGATTTTGATACTAAAAATGTCTCTATCTAAATATTGGTATGCGTTTGTTTTGCAATGCAGCTATCAACTCTTGAAATAAACTCGAAATGTTCATTTGATAAGTTATTTGTTTTGTGCTTGAAAGGAACGGTTTTGCTCTTCTCCCACTTAGATATGAGACCTAATTAGTTTTACATTATTTATATTTAATTATTAAATTACACAAGGCGGAATTAAAATTAGCTATAAAAGCGTGCACAAAAGCTTTTGAGGGGTGCAAGTAAGTATATAATGTGATTTATGAATTGAGTACGCGAACCCAACTTCTTCGATGTTGATTTATGACAAGTATTATAAAAGATAAAAGATATGGGTGAATATGCTCTTAGGGATCATTAAACCCTAAAATAGATGATTTTTCTAAGTTGAGTCAATCAAATTCAATTTATCTCGCTCAGGGTCGAGGGTCGACTTTCGCAGCTTTGAGAAAACGGAAAGCTAAAAATATCATATGTATGATGTTTTTATTGGATATTAATAGCAATATCAAATTAGTAACTATAGCTTTATAGGAACTATTAGTATTGTAAATAAGTGTAAGGTCTGTATTGTAAATATTATAACTACAGACCCAATAAATAAAGCCCAAAAGGCATGTCTGTAAATAGTGCCGATTAGGGCAAAACCGTTCATGGCAGTTAACAGCGGGTTGTGTCGTTTAGGAATAGGTGTGATGGTTAAGTATGTACCGGTTGAAGGGTATAAATACCCATCGATGTACTCTGATGTTTATCATCACCATTATTGCAATAAAATACAGTTATCTACATTATCTCTCATTGTGTGTGCGTGAGTTTAATTGATGCCTAAGATGCATAAGCAGTGTATGCGCAGGAACCCCTGTTCTCACCCCCTAGGACAACAGTGGTATCAGAGAACGGGAGAGAATGTTGGAGTCGCAAACAGAACCAACAAGGGTTATTCTTCAATTCGCAAAAGGCATGAAAGAAAGTTGAGGAATATTGGTTCTGGAAAATCGTAGGGAACATGGAGTGAAGACCGAAGAGAAGTTCTTAACCGATTACGTACAATGAATCTAAAGGACTAGGGCAATTCGGGATTTCTGAAGTCAAAGAAGATGAAGAACTCGAGATGTTATTTGTGTAGGCAGAAAGGACATGCCTACTGGAATTGAAAGAGTAAAGTCTTGAAGAGATTCATGGGCGACTCTAGTAAGGGCAAAGAACGGGTTTCTGATGAAGGCAACAAAGACATCACACGAAGGTACATTTACACACCCAAAATGCATATTGATACAGATTTCATGATTTTGGGATCGGATAATGGTAATTAGGATAAAATTTGGTATGTTAATAAAGTACATACCAAGCACATGGCCCAGAACCTCCATGTGTTTAAAGAACTCAGACCAATTAGCCATCAAGAAGATTTTAATGGAGAACCCCTGATGATTTACGGGGTTGGCGAGGCCACTGTGGTCTGTGATGGTAGTGAGTTCTATATCCCTGATATATGCACCGGAAGTAAATGTAAATATACTTAGTTGTAACACCCCCAAATTTATTGTTTAGCGGAAGCACATTTTGGGTGTTACGAATCAATAATCACAGCTCAAAGATATATAATGAACGACCACTATATGCGTCGTTTTGGACTTGTATTGATAAAACAAAAGTTTACATCAAAAATGATGTTTACATTAGCTCAGCTTGAAATTGAGAGATTTAAGTACATAATTAATCTATACAAAATATAATAATGCAGCTAAATCTCTGATTGTTTGCATGATGACTCGAGCTAATTGATCCTTACTTGAGCAGTCCAACCTACTGCTGGTCACCTGTGATACATGCTAAAATTGGTCAGCGAAACGCTGGTGAGCTCACAGGTTTGTATGTCAACACATATGTTTGTATGAACCGCAAGATTTAATAATTGAATTTAAAATGCAATTAAGCAAAATAAAAGTTATACAGCCATGAGCACATAGTCTGAGCTTAACTTGAGTTGCTAGGCCCACTTAAGGAAACCTAACTTGAAATGCCTCCTACGAGTGCCTAATCCACACTCGTCTTCCCAAATGCTAATACGTCCGTTTGACCAGTTAGTGCGTGCTAACCCGGACGAGGATTGTCAATCCTATATGATATCATATACTAACATTCACGCTACTACGTATTACCAGACTATGCTATGGAGGGCTTTAAATTGATTAGCTTGAAACTCATGTAGTATTTGATTTGATTTTTACTTGCGTTCAACTTGTAAAACAAAGCGAGCAATAATATCACACCCCTGATTGTAAAACAGTAAAATAGGGGCCATGAGACTCACCTGAGCCTTGATTGTTTATTGAATAACTTGAACTGATTAGCTGTGAATTGATGTCCGAAGACTTGTAACCTGAGTGTGTCCACGACACATAATGGTTATTAATTGTACATGTATCTCGAAAGACTACCTTTGTAATTGTTTATTTATCTATGATGTCCAAATTACCCCAATTTGGTTGATTGACTTGTCCAAATTACTACAATTTGGTTGATTGAATTGTATGTTTGAAAACGTGTACGGCCCGTTGGTGATTAATTGTAATAATAGTCTTGATGTTATCACATTGATTTCGAAGCGTCATACTTGAAAAGCAAATTCCATTATGTTTGAAAAGTTGTATCGTATAAGCGTTTTGAAGTTGTACAAGTTTGACACTTTGTGAGAAATGTGCTTACGGAATCTAAGTACGGGGTCCGGGGGCAGCGCCCCTGGTAGCGGGGTCCAAGGGGCAGAGCCCCTGGTTGGGGTCGAGCTGCCAAGTCAGCTTGGAAAATTTTTATTTCCACTGTATTGCTTTGGTGAAAAACGCATCTGGACTTGAATTTGGGTAAAATCGAGTGATAAAATTTAGGTCTCGACACTTAGTAAAAAGTTGTAAATATTCTGTTTTTGGCGACACTAAGCTAGTGTCGCTACGGGCTTAGGCGACACTTAGTAAGTGTAGCTATATTTCTGATTTTCAATAGTTGGGCGACACTTAAGTAGTGTCGCAATGGCGACATGATGTGACGTAAAAAGTCATGTTTTTAGAAGCTTTATTCCTCACATTTTGAACCTTTCTTTAGTGAAAACATTCCAAAACATTGATTATTTACTAAAATACACTAAAGTGGTTCAAAAGTAGACGTTGTGATAAAAATCACTGAAAACACTCTAAAAATGCACAAAACACAGCATTTTAATACAGGCAGATTCCTCCGACCTCATTTTCCTGTCAAGGCACACCTCCTAACTTCTACCATCTGTTGTACAGGTAAAATCGAGACGGAAAAATCTGGAATCAAGTGAAACGGCCAAAGGACGGAGAAACCACTACGCTTTCAGAGCAACTAAAAGTCATTTCTGCTACGCCTAAGCTCTACACATCCAATTTCTGTGAGATTGGCATCATTAGAAGCGTAACGGAATTACGAAACCACAGGCGAAAGAATCAAGTCAAACGGACGCACAACGAAGGAGATACGGACGTTTTAAGCAACGAACGAAATCAGACGGAGACCGTATACGGCCTCAGGCACCGTATACGGCCCATATAAGACCGTATACGGCCTATACTGTAACATCCCAATTTTTGTAAGTCTAAAAACTTAAATTTTATTATTTAGTTATTTTCGTTAGAAGGACTAACTATGAAAGATATTTTGTGCCATAGGACTTGCTAGTTAACTACATAGTTAGTTTGAAGGATCATTTATGCCAATTGTGGAAAGATGGAGGTTTAAATTGAAATTAGCAGTATAAATAATTAAGTTTTGTAACATTCTACAGTATACTTATTTCACAAAAACAGAAAACACGTACTAGTTTTACTAATGGCGATTTTGGAGTTAACACAAGAAGAAGAATCATCAAATTAAAGCTAGGGTTTTGATTCTAAAGAGTTTATAGCTTCTAATTTAGTATTCTAAAGGTATTACTAACTCTCTTTTGTGTTTAATTTGATGAGCTAGCTTAATTGTATAAACCCTAGAATCTTTAATTTGGTGAATTAAGTGGTATGAGGTTATTGATATATTATAACCTAGAACATGAATCATATGATGATATTAAGTGAAATTGGATTAGTAGAATCAAACCCTAGCTATGGGGGTTTTGATAATTTAATGGGTAAATGAGTAATTGATGTTTTATATGTATTCTTGAGCTTAATTTTACATGAAAATGATGTTAGTTGTAATAAAGCCCTTATAATTATGTAGTTATAAGGAAATCAATGAAAGTGATTATAATTATTATGTATGGAATGATTAAAATAAGTGGGTAATTAATATGTATTGATTATGATTATGCACCAAATAGTGATACTTTTGGTGTTAGTAAAGTTGAATGATGATAGAGTATGTGAATACCCACTTATAGATAATCACTTATGTGAAAATGATATGTTATGTGATATGTGATTAATACTTGGCTACTTGATAACATGATTAGGTGATAAAAGTGTGCAAGGTGTTACAAGTGATTTGATTAGTGGGCTATCGCGAGGTAAGTCAATGGACGATGCTATCTCATATTATGTAATGTATATCCCAATTACTTGGAAGGACCGGTAATGGGTGTTTTGTTTATTTGATGTGTTGAATGATATACCGGGGTGTAGGCCCGAAGATGTTAACTACTGCAGGAGTTAGCATATTAATTATGGATCCATAATATGAGTATAAAAGATTTAGTATTTCATATTCATTGAGCTTATGTTCTTGATGCTCATAAGTCTTGGATATGTTTATGGTTTGATTGATGATATTAGATAGCCCATTACTTACTAAGCGGTGTGCTTACTTTATTATGTTTACATGTTTTATAGGTGAGCCAAGTGGGACCAGCAGGGATTCGGGAAAGAGACCCATGTAGTACTAGTGGTGGACCTTGTTAAATAGTTGGTAACAAGCTACTTCTCTTTAAATCATGCTCTTGATATGTATATACACCCCTTTTTGGTCAAGAAACATGTTTTGTCACTGTATGTTGAAAGTCAAAGTTAGATGTGGTGTTATGGTCAAAGTCAGACTTGGTAGTCTTTAAAAGTCAACGTAGTCAACGAGTCATTTTATGGTCATCGACAATTTTGGAGGAGTTTATGTGGAACACTTGATGTATAATTATGGTTTTGTGTGAATATGGTGTTTTATGGTTGAAATATAATTCTGATTATAAAAGTGGTTTGGTTTGGTTTAGAAAGGTCAATAACATGTAAGTTGGGCATTGGAATGGTGGTTATATGGGTAAAGACCCAAATGGGTCGTTAAAGTGCCCAAATGGGTCACTTAATGGATAAACGACTAAATAAGGATGTGGTCATGGTATAACGAATGTAAATATTGCATTAGGTCATAATTATATAGTTGGACTAATGGCCAAAAACTCCAAACCTGAATCCTTGTGGTTTGGAACTTGATATGTCAAAATAATGGTACTAAAATGGTCATCTTGGCGTCACTAGTCCAACTCCCGATAAAACGGGAATTTTCAAAAAGTGGAAATTGGGGAATGTTTATAATGTCATATTACACGTGTCTGCAAAATTTCATAGTCATTGGACTTGTAGTTTTTAAGATACGCGAATTCGAAATTGGAGTTTTTGGTGGTATGAACTGCAGCTGATCGCACAGCGATCGAACTGTGGTCGCATGGCGATGGGCTGTACAAGCTGGTCGCACAGCGATCGAAAAGTGGTCGCATGGCGAAGTCTAGGCTGTTTAGGATTCTTTTTCATACGATTATATTAATTATCCGTTTCATCTTTAAGAACTAAAACTTCATAATTTAGTATAAATTAACATTCATAATAAGGTTTAAAAAAAAAAAAAAAAAGTCTAAAATTTTTCGGGGTGTTTCAAGTTGGTATCAGAGCTTGGTTTAAGGGATTCGGGTATCCACCATTAGTGGGTACTTGATCTTAAGCCATTATTATTTACATTGAGCATGATATTGAATTGTTAATTGTTATGATTGTTATCTTGAATTATTTGCTAAGATTTATGATTTGAGATGTCGCGTGACGACCTTGGAAGCGTATATTTGGTATATGATAATTGCTATGCCTGGCCAACATAATAATTATCATATAGTAATTGTACGGATCCAATGAAGTCACGAGGTGTTGAAATTATGAAGTCTTAGCAATTGTTGATTATTATGTGATATGCTTAAGTAAAGTAGACATAAAATTGTTGAATTAGTATATTGAATGTATCGTGTCTACTTTCAGTACTAACATGGATGATCAAGAGGTAGAACTAACACTTGGGCCACGTCCACGAGACCAAGCCCACAACGAAAGAATTGGAGGTGAGGACGATAGACACAGACCTTCAACAGATGATGTTAGATTATCTTTGACTGATCTAAAAAGGCTAATTTCTGCTGAAGTTGCTAAGGCTCAAGAGGAGTCCCTTCCCCTCATATTGGGCCGTGTTTCTGAAACGATTCGTGAAACGGTTAGTGATGAAATTCATAAACAATTTACTGAAGCTGAAATTAATCTTGAAAGACCACCTCCGGATGCTGAAAGAAATGAGGAACGACCACCAAGTCCTATTCATCCAAGGGTATTGCAAGCACGTGACGAAGATCGAAAGTTTAGTTATAAAGACTTTTCTGTGTGTACACCTCCAGTTTTTGAGGGCGAGATGGATCCAATTAAATGTCAAAGATGGTTATCTGAAGTTGAAGGGGCATTTGCTACAGCGGAAGTCCCTAATCGATTGAAAGTACGATATGTTTCTAATCTTCTTAAATCTCGTGCCAAATTCTGGTGGGAAGTTCAATGTCGTACTCTTGGAGAGGAAGCCATTACAATTATGACTTGGGAGGAATTTAAGAAGATGTTTATGGAAAATTTTTCTCAAGATGCTGATCTAAGTCGAATTCGTCGTGAGTTCCTTTCTATGGAACAAACGACTGAAACGATTAATGAGCTGGTGGGAACTTTTCTGGACAGAGCTCAATTTCTTTCGGAGTATATGGCGAGTCCTAAATTGCTTATGGAACATTTTCATGCTATTTTAAAGAAGGAAATTCGCCAATTTGTCAATCCTAAGAAATGTAACACTTTTTCTGAGCTGGTGGATGAGGCTCGATTTCATGAGATAGAGTTGAAGAAAGATGAAAAGAGTTCCTCTAAAAGAAAAGCTGAACCCACTTCTACTTCATCTAAGAAGTTTCGAACTGGTGGGGGTTTTCGAAGAGATGATCGAACTGATATTCCAGAATGTAAGATATGCCATAAAAGGCATCGAGGGGAGTGTAGAGCCGGGACTCTAAATTGTTTTTCTTGTGGAAGGCCGGGACATTTTAGCAAAGATTGTTCCAATCCGATCAAAGTTTGTCATCATTGTCTGAAACCAGGACATATTCGCCCTGATTGTCCTGATCTGAAATCTCAGCCTACTTCTTCTGCACCTCGCAGAAATACTGAGAGGAAGACGGTGGAACCACCGAAGCCTAGACACCGTTCCTTTCAAATTACTGCAGAAGAAGCACAACGAGCCCCCGATGTGCTGACAGGTACCTTCTTTGTAAATTTTAAACCTGCATACATACTGTTTGATTCGGGAGCCTCACGATCATTCGTATCTGAAAAGTTTTGTCGATATTTCTCAATCCCTCTTGCTGAGTTAGATGCTCCACTAGATGTGGAGGTTGCTGATGATAGGATTATCTTTGTGACGAATGTATATAGGGGTTGTAAGTTAGTAATTAATAATGAAACTTTTCTCATAAATTTAATCCCGATGCAAATGGGGGAATTTGATGTAGTAGTGGGTATGGATTGGCTAGGTAAACACAATGCCATAATCCAGTGTGAGAAAAACATTATCCGGGTTAATTCACCAAGTGGGGGAGTAATCGATATTTATGGGGAAAGGCGAAAACCTTCCATTTCTATATGTACATTCGCCCGTGCTAAACATCATCTATCACATGGTTGTCAGGCATTTTTGGCATATGTGATTGACACTCAGAAATCAACCCCCAAACTTACTGAAATTCCTATTGTTAATGAATTCCCCTATGTGTTTCCTGATGAACTACCGGGTATTCCACCCGATAGACAAGTCGAGTTTCGTATTGATTTGGTGCCAGGTTCCACACCAATAGCAAAAACACCTTACAGACTGGCCCCCACTGAAATGCAAGAGTTAATGAAGCAATTGCAAGAATTACTCGACAAAGGTTTTATTCGCCCAAGTAGTTCTCCTTGGGGTGCACCAATTCTATTTGTTAAAAAGAAGGATGGCACTATGAGAATGTGCATCGATTACAGGGAATTGAATAAGGTTACCATCAAGAATAGGTATCCCTTGCCTAGGATTGATGACTTATTCAATCAGTTACAGGGTGTTAGTTTCTTCTCAAAGATTGATTTACGTTCTGGTTATCACCAATTGAAAGTTCGAGAAGACGATGTTTCTAAAACCGCGTTCAGGACGAGGTATGGCCATTATGAATTCGTGGTTACGCCTTTTGGTCTGACAAACGCTCCTGCAGCCTTTATGGATCTGATGAATCGAGTGTGCCGACCTATGCTCGATAAGTTTGTAATTGTTTTTATTGATGATATCCTTATCTATTCTAAATCTGCTGAAGATCACGGTGTTCATTTAAGGCAGGTTTTACAAACTCTAAGGAATGAGAAACTCTATGCCAAGTTCTCCAAGTGTGATTTTGGCTTCGTGAAGTCCAATTTCTTGGTCATGTTGTAAACAATCAAGGTATAATGGTTGATCCTGCAAAGGTGGAGGCGGTGATGAAATGGGAACCTCCAACCAATGCAACTGAAGTTCGAAGTTTTCTGGGTTTAGCTGGCTATTACAGACATTTTATCCAGGATTTCTCTAAGATTGCTACTCCTCTTACAAAGCTTACTCGCAAGAATATCAAATATGAATGGAATGATGCCGCTGAACAAGCTTTTCGTACTTTGAAAGTAAAACTCAGTCAAGCTCCTGTCTTAGTACTTCCTGATGGTATTGAAGACATGGTTGTTTATTGTGATGCTTCTCGAAATGGTCTTGGTTGTGTTCTTATGCAAAGAGGTAAAGTGATTGCTTATGCTTCTCGTCAGCTGAAGGAACACGAAAAAGGGTACCCCACCCATGATATGGAATTGGCGGCGGTTGTCTTTGCTCTGAAAATTTGGAGGCATTACTTATATGGTGTGAAGTGTACCATTTACACAGATCACAAAAGCCTCAAATATTTCTTTGATCAGCGTGACCTTAACATGAGACAGCGACGTTGGCTTGATTTGGTAAAGGATTATGATTGTGAAATTCTTTATCACCCAGGAAAGGCTAACGTTGTAGCTGATGCTCTCAGCCGAAAAGCGATGCATCATGCTTTAATTGTTAAATCTCTTCGTATTACTGTCATTCCTGATTTACTTGATCAAATTAAGGAAGTTCAACAAAATGCATGGCAAAAAGGTCTTTGGAGAGCAGAACGTATAAAAGGTCAAATTCCAAACATTGTGGATGATTCTCGTGGAATAAAAACACGTTATGGAAGAATCTGGATTCCCAATTCACCTGAGCTGAAAAAGTTGTTACTTGATGAAGCTCATAAGTCCAGATATTCCATTCATCCTGGTGCAACAAAAATGTACCATGATTTGAAGAATGATTACTGGTGGCCGGGAATGAAGCGTGAAATTGTAAAATATGTCGAGAAATGTCTAACATGTTTGCAGGTTAAAGCAGAACATCAAAAGCCGTTTGGCAAAATGCAACCGTTAGATGTTCCTGTTTGGAAATGGGAGCACATTACCATGGATCTTATCACTAAATTACCCAAAACTCAACGTCATCATGACACCATTTGGGTGATTGTTGACCGACTAACAAAAAGTGCACTATTCTTGCCAATTAAAGAAACTTATACTTCCGAGGCACTTGCTGACCTGTATGTTACAGAAGTTATAGCACGTCATGGTATGCGTATTTCTATTGTTTCTAATCGAGATAGTCGATTTACTTCTATATTCTGGAACAAATTTCAAGAAGACCTAGGTACTCGTGTTCATTTGAGTACTGCATACCATCCTCAAACTGACGGGCAGAGTGAAAGAACCATTCAAACGCTAGAAGACATGTTGAGGGCATGTGCCATTGATTTTGGTGGTAACTGGGATACTCACTTACCGTTAGTTGAGTTTTCTTATAATAATAGTTATCACTCAAGCATTGGAATGCCACCTTATCAGATGTTATATGGAAGAAAATGTAGAACTCCAATTTGTTGGGGTGAAATTGGGCAGAGAGAACTGGGCAGTACTGACATTGTCCAGAAAACTACAGAGAAAATTGATCAAGTCATAGAACGTTTGAAAACTGCACAGGATCGACAAAAGTCTTATGCTGACAACCGAAGACGCCCAATTGAATTCCAAGTTGGAGATTCTGTGTAACATCCTCGAAATGGACCTAGTTATTTGTATAGTATTATTTCTTGATTTAAATATGTATTTAAATGTGTTTGGAAATAATATTGTTTGAAATAGTTGAAATAATTGGAATAGGATCCGAATATTCCAATGTGATAAGTGAAATATTAATTGTTGTAAATTAATATAGTTGACGGTGCAATAAAATGTTTGGACTCGCAAATGATTTTCGGGTTCCAGACAATAGATTGAGATGGGGTATTAAATTATACCCGTATATTGAAGTCGGTTTAAGTGAGGCCGACTATTTATTCACTTTCCCAAAAGGGAAAGTCATTTTCCCTTTCATTTGATCTTTACAAACAAAAATTTAAAAGTTAGCAAATCATAATTCAAAGTTGAATCAAGATATGCTGTGATCTTAAACTGATTTCATCATCATTCAATCTAATTGTAAGTGTTCTTGATAGTTTATAATTTTTGATTTGAATGATTTGAGTGAAATCATGAAATTGATGTGAAATGGAATGTTAGAAACATATTATAACGGTTATATAATGTTTATATGAAGTTATTAGGTGTTTATAACTGTTTGAAATCGAGTTTGGATGATTTGGGTATTAAAACCCGTAGGTTAGGGTTTTAGCAGATCGCAGGATGCTGGGACGAAGGGGGTACCCGGCGGGTACCTTCCTTACCCGGCGGGTAAGTCAAGAAAGTAGGGAAGCCGGCGGCTTCTGAGCCAAGCCGGCGGCTTGTGCAGTTTTGTGGGTACCCGGCGGGTATGGGTCTTACCCGGCGGGTAAGGCTGAATTCCAGCCATTTTTATGCTAAGTTTAGACACTTATGAGTTGCTAATATAACTTGAACATAAAATGTTAATGTAGGTTATATTCTTGAGTTTAATTATAATTATGCCTAAGATAATATGGTGGCATAGGTATTGACTCTTATTCGAATAATTGATTTGAATCATTGTGTTGATATAAGTTCAGTATATTGATATTGATTACTAACTTATATTTAATTGATTGTATTCTCAGATGTGGAGAAGGCTCAGTAATATTAGACTTCTGAGCTTGCTGCTGAGGTAGTCGGTGAGTGGATCTGTAACCTCAGTGTGATTTAGTTGTAATGATTTGATTTACAACAAGTAATTATAGTATTACTTGATCTGATGCATCTGTTGAGATATCTTGCTATGATAGTTAAATAGTTGCTTACTTGGCTGAGATTGCGCCAGTGTGTAAGATTCAGAGGTCAACTTGATTTGATAGTTGGGCTTGTTGTTGTTGTGAACGACAGGAGATCTCTGAAACTTGACTTGTTGGTTAAGAGATCTAGGTCGTGTGTGATTGACAACAAGTTATCGGTCGTGCTGTATAGGCCAATACAGTTGAACGATAAGTGTTCCTGGGTGCCAAACCGGTCTATGGTTTCTCAGGGACCACCGTTCCTCTTGACGTAGCTTGAATGACATTGTGAATGTCGGCTAGTGATTGAATGAGTGATTCATTGTTCATTGTCTGTTTATTGTTATTTGATGTAAACAGATTGTTATGCTAAGTTGAGCTGTTGTTATAGTTTCATTCACTTAGCGTTGTGCTAACCCCACCACAGTTCTTCCTGCAGGTTGTATATTAATGGGACATATGGGGCAGGAGGTTGTTGGATTGGATGGAATGTTTGACAGACTGTTACTCTGATGTTATTTTGATAACTAAATATATGTTTTAAATTATATAACACCGAGTTGGTTGAAATGTCATGTGTTTAGATTTGAAAAAGTTTATTGACATTTTGAGTACATTGATAGTATGCTTTAAATATACGCTTCCGAGTCGCAAATATTATATTAAATGTTTATAATTAACGAGGGGTGTTATAAGCTGGTATCAGAGCAATAGTTTGGGTGAATTGAGTATGATAGAATGTTCAATCCTAAACTTGATTGAGTTGAGTCAAACATTCCAGAAGGTGTGGGTTTAGTTGATTAGTTGATGTATGAGAAAGTAGTTAGTTGAATATGTACTAACCCTTAACAAGTTGTGAAGTTGTTATTTGATTGCAGAGACGGAGGAACATGAGTATCTGATTGGTATATTTCATGTTTCCTCAACACTAGTGGGCTTAAGATTGCCAGGTAATCTTCGATAAGCCTGTGTTAATTTAAATTAACTTGAATTGTTTACTCTGTTATGTTGAGTAAGTTTTGTTGTGAAGTTAATTGAGTCAGACTGATATGATTCCCCAGTTTTGAGTCAACTAATGATTGTTATAGGTTGACATGAGGATAGAGGTATTGAATGGGATACTCATTGTGGTGATTATTTCTGATTGAATTGAAAATGCAGAAATGTGAGTAAATGAGTAGATAAAGAGTTGATTAAGGTTTAACATGATTGATGTTAGAACCTAAGAGTGTCTTTATTGGTGAGACAAAATAATTGATAGTATTATGTTAATGGATTGATCACAAGGTGTGATCTAAATCCTTGTTAAGAAAGGTTGTGTCATTTGAATTGATAATGACTGCTATTTGAGAAAATATGTGTTTATGTGACTATATGATATGTGTTGACTATAGTTAAACACTTGATCTAAACCATGACTGATAGGTTTATAAGAAATAGGGCTTATGATAAAGCTAAATTGATTTGGAAAGTGATGGACCTTTCTGGTCAATTGTAAATTAATAGACGAAATGTTTTATAGTAACATGATTGAGTAGATTGGTTGTGACAGTGATGCTTGATATGAAAGCATATGTCAAAGTAATGATAATTAATTAAGATGTGTCCTGAATTTTGTAGTAAGTAGGGACATTGAATTGTGTTAAGTATTGAAATTATGATGATAGGTTATCATATGTTTGAGGTTTCAGATAAGTGATATACTGAGTACTTCAGTTATTGAATATTAGAACATTGTGTGTATGTGAGATGGCTTGCATATGTAAGATTGAATATGTAAGTAGTAAGCTGATTTTGAGTGTGTATCAGCTGATAGAAACTACTAAATAGATGTTGATTGATTTGAAATCATGAAGTATTTAATATATATGAGATAAGAGTATATCACATTGATAATTATAATGTAGAGTGGCCTGAGGATGGATTGTGAAGAACATAATCTTGCAACGCCTGATCACCGTTGTTATATTATGTTGTGTCACATGAACTTGTTGAGGCTACTTGGTATAAAATAAATCTAATGTGATTTTGGAAATGGAGCATGATAGTATGCTAAGTGGTTTAATAGTTGTTTTGATAAGAAAACAATTGGTTGATAGAACTGCAACATCTAGAATGTAAATGTGAGAGTGTAAATAATGTTTGTCATTGATAGTTGTTTTGTTGATGAACATAAATGACAAATTGGATTCTGTTAAATAGGTAATTGTGATTGATAATGATAGATTACCTGTAGGTGGATTTGTATAGTGTTTAAATGAATCACTATGTTGTAGCTGGCTTGTATGAAGCCAAAGTTGAGATAGGTTGATATTGTCTTGCTTGAGGAATTCCAAGTATTATTGAATGTAATAATGTGAGGTCTATGTTTGAAAGTAAACATACAATATGAAATAGCTTGTATGGAGCCAAAATTGATGTAGGTTGACCTTGTCCTTGTGAAGGATTGATAAGATTATTGAATGTAATAATTTGAAATATATGTTTGAAAGTGAACATATAAGATGAAATGGTTTGTTGTGAGTTAATATTGATAGTATGTTAACTTTGAAAGTCAAACCATGAATAGAGAATTGTGTATAAAATTAATTGCTTGTGATTGGTTTGAGTTTGGGTCAAACTTGAGGAGAGCAATTAGAGAATTTTATTGATTGGTTGATTGAAATCAAAGTTGACATATAGTCAACTGTGTGTGTGTGTTGAAATAGTCTAACATTGATTGAAGTGTTATGATTGTGTGGAATGTGATTGAATTCCTTGATTAGTCAAATTATGTTGAGATGGGTCTTGTAAGATCCAAAGGAGATAGATGAATGGTCTAAGTTTGTGAGACTTGAATTATTACTTAAAGCTAGTATTAAGTAATTGAAATAGTGTTAAGTATAATTGAGTATTCAGTTGGGTAATATTTGATATTTGGACTGAATATGTGTTGAAGAATTATACAGATATGAAGTCATTGTTTGATATGACAGTTATAATTTGTTAAGATATGTTAGAATAATTAAATCACATTGATTAGAATTGTGATAGGAAAATCTTACCAGTGTGTGAAGCTTGTGATAATAGCTTTGATTGGGTAAGAAGGTGAGATAAGAAATAATTGAAAGTTATTATTATTAGTTGCCTAGGTTGATTGGTATCTTATAGTGAATCATTTAAGTATTGAAAGAATTTAATGGATTCTTTAGTTATTTGTTGATTGTATACAAATAAAGTAAGTGATAAAGTGATAAATTGGGATTAGATCCAATTAAGAAATTATATGAAAGTATATCTGGAGTTGGACTGTGTTAAAGGTCTAGTTTGACCTTGGTTGATAAATTGAGGTATATGAATTGGAAAGTTGTTCATATTTTAAGAAATTGTATGTATTAGGGAGTAAGGGAAACCTTGAAATTGAGAGATGATGATGATGTATTCACCAAACTTTCTTGGAAGTTTAGATTGAATTGTTTAAGTTATATACGATGTATTATGTATATAAGTGAAACATAGAGTTGGTGATTGTTCCATGTCCTGTGGTATGGATATGTGATAATTAGTAGTAATATGAAGGCTTGGTATAGACTTTAATAGTTTGAATGGCCTAGTGTATAGAATGAAATGGAATTGTTGTGTATGTGTCCATTTAAGAGAGTACCCGAAGTTGTGTAGATATGTATGTGTGGTATACATGATAATAAATGGCATGATAAGTTTTAATAGAATGAATTAAAATGTGCCATAAGTTGTGTAGAAGTTAGTTAATTATGATTAGTTTGATGTAGATTTGGTTAGTAATGTGTTGGAAAGTAGCACATTGTGATATTGTGATGCTTGATCTGTAGTATCATAATATGTTGATTAAGGTTGACTTAGTTGCTATATTGATGGGATGTAGTACTAAGTGATTATGTGATGAAAGTTGTATACTTTCTAATTTCTTGTGATTAGGAAGTTGATATAATTAAGCAGTAGTTTGAAATTTAAGAATTGAGTGAAATAACTGGTTGCTAAGATAAGATTATGGATGTCTTACCAGTTTAAGTAATATATAAATTCTAACTTGATGGTTAGTTAGACTTTGAAGATAAGTAGTAAGTATTGATAGACATACTGTGGTGTATAATCACTAGTGTTGTGATTATTGTTTGTATTGTTGTTGTTGTTGACAATTGATAAGCCATAATGAAAGGAATTACAAACTGAAATAAGTCGATGTAGAGGTTGGTTGATTGTAGGTAAGATTAATTGTGGTACTTTTGTTGATTGAGCAAAGTACTTGTTGATTGTAGTTTTACCTACTGAGTGTGACCTCTGCTTTGCTTATTAAGGTGATATGAATCTGGATTACTTTTAAGTAAAGGATTTCATATGATTAAAGTGATATGTGAATATGGTAGGTTATTCACAAGAGTAGGTATGAAACTTTTGGATGAAAAGTTAACCTAGATTTGAATTTCAAATCTTTGATGGTAGAGATTTAAGATTGTGATCTGTATATTAGACTGATTGTTGGTCGTGAGCTGAATTATATTTCAGTGTTGCTAGGTACATTGTGGTTTAATAAACACTGTTGTTGTGATATTGTTACTGTTGTTTTATTGTTACCAGTGATGAACAGTGAGAGTAGGTTAAAGATTTTAGCATGTTGCTAATTTCTGGTTGTGTAGACCTAGTAAGTGATGTTAGGTTTCACTTATTGTTGTTGGTTAAAGTGATAGGGTGCTTTAAACTTTTATCTGATTGGTGATAAAGGAATTAGATAGATGATTGGTTCCTATGAGATGTTGGATGGATGCACTGTATGTGTGCATAGGAAAAGATAGAAGCATGTACATTTGGATATGTGCATGTGGAAAGAATTCAAACAATCTAAATATAGTTGTAAGTTGCTATTGAGGATCAACGTATGATAAGATTGTATGTGATTATATCACATTAGTCAGATTGATTGAGGTTAGATTTCGGGGACGAAATCTCTTTAAGGGGGGAGAGTTGTAACATCCTCGAAATGGACCTAGTTATTTGTATAGTATTATTTCTTGATTTAAATATGTATTTAAATGTGTTTGGAAATAATATTGTTTGAAATAGTTGAAATAATTGGAATAGGATCCGAATATTCCAATGTGATAAGTGAAATATTAATTGTTGTAAATTAATATAGTTGACGGTGCAATAAAATGTTTGGACTCGCAAATGATTTTCGGGTTCCAGACAATAGATTGAGATGGGGTATTAAATTATACCCGTATATTGAAGTCGGTTTAAGTGAGGCCGACTATTTATTCACTTTCCCAAAAGGGAAAGTCATTTTCCCTTTCATTTGATCTTTACAAACAAAAATTTAAAAGTTAGCAAATCATAATTCAAAGTTGAATCAAGATATGCTGTGATCTTAAACTGATTTCATCATCATTCAATCTAATTGTAAGTGTTCTTGATAGTTTATAATTTTTGATTTGAATGATTTGAGTGAAATCATGAAATTGATGTGAAATGGAATGTTAGAAACATATTATAACGGTTATATAATGTTTATATGAAGTTATTAGGTGTTTATAACTGTTTGAAATCGAGTTTGGATGATTTGGGTATTAAAACCCGTAGGTTAGGGTTTTAGCAGATCGCAGGATGCTGGGACGAAGGGGGTACCCGGCGGGTACCTTCCTTACCCGGCGGGTAAGTCAAGAAAGTAGGGAAGCCGGCGGCTTCTGAGCCAAGCCGGCGGCTTGTGCAGTTTTGTGGGTACCCGGCGGGTAAGGCTGAATTCCAGCCATTTTTATGCTAAGTTTAGACACTTATGAGTTGCTAATATAACTTGAACATAAAATGTTAATGTAGGTTATATTCTTGAGTTTAATTATAATTATGCCTAAGATAATATGGTGGCATAGGTATTGACTCTTATTCGAATAATTGATTTGAATCATTGTGTTGATATAAGTTCAGTATATTGATATTGATTACTAACTTATATTTAATTGATTGTATTCTCAGATGTGGAGAAGGCTCAGTAATATTAGACTTCTGAGCTTGCTGCTGAGGTAGTCGGTGAGTGGATCTGTAACCTCAGTGTGATTTAGTTGTAATGATTTGATTTACAACAAGTAATTATAGTATTACTTGATCTGATGCATCTGTTGAGATATCTTGCTATGATAGTTAAATAGTTGCTTACTTGGCTGAGATTGCGCCAGTGTGTAAGATTCAGAGGTCAACTTGATTTGATAGTTGGGCTTGTTGTTGTTGTGAACGACAGGAGATCTCTGAAACTTGACTTGTTGGTTAAGAGATCTAGGTCGTGTGTGATTGACAACAAGTTATCGGTCGTGCTGTATAGGCCAATACAGTTGAACGATAAGTGTTCCTGGGTGCCAAACCGGTCTATGGTTTCTCAGGGACCACCGTTCCTCTTGACGTAGCTTGAATGACATTGTGAATGTCGGCTAGTGATTGAATGAGTGATTCATTGTTCATTGTCTGTTTATTGTTATTTGATGTAAACAGATTGTTATGCTAAGTTGAGCTGTTGTTATAGTTTCATTCACTTAGCGTTGTGCTAACCCCACCACAGTTCTTCCTGCAGGTTGTATATTAATGGGACATATGGGGCAGGAGGTTGTTGGATTGGATGAAATGTTTGACAGACTGTTACTCTGATGTTATTTTGATAACTAAATATATGTTTTAAATTATATAACACCGAGTTGGTTGAAATGTCATGTGTTTAGATTTGAAAAAGTTTATTGGCATTTTGAGTACATTGATAGTATGCTTTAAATATACGCTTCCGAGTCGCAAATATTATATTAAATGTTTATAATTAACGAGGGGTGTTATATTCTGTTATGTTGAAAGTATCTCCATGGAAAGGCATCATTCGATTTAGAAAACGAGGAAAGTTGAGTCCTCGATTTATTGGTCCCTTTAAAATCCTTGAAAGAATTGGAAAAGTAGCTTATCGCCTTGAGCTACCCAATGAGTTAGCTGGAATTCATTCTACTTTTCACGTGTCCTATCTGAGAAAGTGTTTGATTGATGAAGCTGTGTATGTGCCATTGGATGAAATTGAAATAAATGATCAGTTGAATTACATTGAGCAACCTGTTATGATTCTTGATGAGAAGATCAAAAAGCTGAGAAATAAGGAAATCAAGTTATTCAAAGTCCAATGGAAGCATCGCAAGGGTTCAGAGTTTACTTGGGAACCTGAGGAGGAGATCATTCGATATTACCCATCTATACACCAAGAATGGATTGTGAGGACACAATCCTGAATAAGTGGGGGAGAGTTGTAACATCCCAATTTTTGTAAGTATAAAAACTTAAATTATATTATTTAGTTATTTTCGTTAGAAGGACTAACTATGAAAGATATTTTGTGCCAGAGGACTTGCTAGTTAACCACATAGTTAGTTTGAAGGATCATTTATGCCAATTGTGGAAAGATGGAGGTTTAAATTGAAATTAGCAGTATAAATAATTAAGTTCTGTAACATTCTACAGTATACTTATTTCACAAAAACAGAAAACACGTACTAGTTTTACTAATGGCGATTTTGGAGTTAACACAAGAAGAAGAATCATCAAATTAAAGCTAGGGTTTTGATTCTAAAGAGTTTATAGCTTCTAATTTAGTATTCTAAAGGTATTACTAACTCTCTTTTGTGTTTAATTTGATGAGCTAGCTTAATTGTATAAACCCTAGAATCTTTAATTTGGTGAATTAAGTGGTATGAGGTTATTGATATATTATAACCTAGAACATGAATCATATGATGATATTAAGTGAAATTGGATTAGTAGAATCAAACCCTAGCTATGGGGGTTTTGATAATTTAATGGGTAAATGAGTAATTGATGTTTTATATGTATTCTTGAGCTTAATTTTACATGAAAATGATGTTAGTTGTAATAAAGCCCTTATAATTATGTAGTTATAAGGAAATCAATGAAAGTGATTATAATTATTATGTATGGAATGATTAAAATAAGTGGGTAATTAATATGTATTGATTATGATTATGCACCAAATAGTGATACTTTTGGTGTTAGTAAAGTTGAATGATGATAGAGTATGTGAATACCCACTTATAGATAATCACTTATGTGAAAATGATATGTTATGTGATATGTGATTAATACTTGGCTACTTGATAACATGATTAGGTGATAAAAGTGTGCAAGGTGTTACAAGTGATTTGATTAGTGGGTTATCGCGAGGTAAGTCAATGGACGATGCTATCTCATATTATGTAATGTATATCCCAATTACTTGGAAGGACCGGTAATGGGTGTGATGTTTATTTGATGTGTTGAATGATATACCGGGGTGTAGGCCCGAAGATGTTAACTACTGCAGGAGTTAGCATATTAATTATGGATCCATAATACGAGTATAAAAGATTTAGTATTTCATATTCATTGAGCTTATGTTCTTGATGCTCATAAGTCTTGGATATGTTTATGGTTTGATTGATGATATTAGATAGCCCATTACTTACTAAGCGTTGTGCTTACTTTATTATGTTTACATGTTTTATAGGTGAGCCAAGTGGGACCGGCAGGGATTCGGGAAAGAGACCCATGTAGTACTAGTGGTGGACCTTGTTAAATAGTTGGTAACAAGCTACTTCTCTTTAAATCATGCTCTTGATATGTATATACACCCCTTTTTGGTCAAGAAACATGTTTTGTCACTGTATGTTGAAAGTCAAAGTTAGATGTGGTGTTATGGTCAAAGTCAGACTTGGTAGTCTTTAAAAGTCAACGTAGTCAACGAGTCATTTTATGGTCATCGACAATTTTGGAGGAGTTTATGTGGAACACTTGATGTATAATTATGGTTTTGTGTGAATATGGTGTTTTATGGTTGAAATATAATTCTGATTATAAAAGTGGTTTGGTTTGGTTTAGAAAGGTCAATAACATGTAAGTTGGGCATTGGAATGGTGGTTATATGGGTAAAGACCCAAATGGGTCGTTAAAGTGCCCAAATGGGTCACTTAATGGATAAACGACTAAATAAGGATGTGGTCATGGTATAACGAATGTAAATATTGCATTAGGTCATAATTATATAGTTGGACTAATGGCCAAAAACTCCAAACCTGAATCCTTGTGGTTTGGAACTTGATATGTCAAAATAATGGTACTAAAATGGTCATCTTGGCGTCACTAGTCCAACTCCCGATAAAACGGGAATTTTAAAAAAGTGGAAATTGGGGAATGTTTATAATGTCATATTACACGTGTCTGCAAAATTTCATAGTCATTGGACTTGTAGTTTTTAAGATACGCGAATTCGAAATTGGAGTTTTTGGTGGTATGAACTGCAGCTGATCGCACAGCGATCTAACTGTGGTCGCATGGCGATGGGCTGTACAAGCTGGTCGCACAGCGATCGAAAAGTGGTCGCATGGCGAAGTCTAGGCTGTTTAGGATTCTTTTTCATACGATTATATTAATTATCCGTTTCATCTTTAAGAACTAAAACTTCATAATTTAGTATAAATTAACATTCATAATAAGGTTTAAAAAAAAAAAAATCTAAAAATTTTCGGGGTGTTTCATATACTACACCGTATACGGCCCCTGCAAGGCCGTATACGGCCCCCTACCCCATATCGTGCTCCGTTTGCTTGTACGTGCTGCTTCGTGAGTTGTACGTGCGATTTGGTGGTTTGCCTATAAATAGTGGACATCCCCAACACCTCATTCATACCACTTTTCTCATTTCATTTCTTCCTTACACTTTCTCTCTCACACACATCACTCTCTCTCCAGTTTCTCTCTCTAGAGGATTTTCTCTCTCTAGAATTGAGCTAGTTAGAGAGATAGTTAGGTAGAGGTAGCTTTTAGCTTTTGTACGGAGGCACTCCAAGACATTGTATTTGCGAAGATCTGTCTGTAACAAATTCGTATCAGGTTCTATTTATATATCTCTTACTTTCCAGTTTTAAACATGTGTTGCTTTGTTTATGCTTGTTTAGGATTGTATGCTAGATATATAATGTTAGCCTAGACATTTCTTTCTGTTTACTATGATGTAGTTATGTTAGAATAGTCAAAATGTTTATGCCATGCTGTTACTCTGCCCGTGTTACTTTAAACTGTGTATGAACTCGTAAACTGAATCTCGAATGTTTATCTATCCAACCTATGCTGTGGTTAGAAGCTTCCTGCTAGAACTTGGCCAATTACTAGTGGTACGTTCTCTACCTATTCTATACTTGATGATCAATGAACTTGGTATGGCTGTGTTCTCTAGGTTTAAACAAATCATAAGAGACACGGAGCGTAGGATTAGAGATAGGTTAGATTCATGTTTATCTGTTATATATCTTTGAGAGAACTTTCGGGATATCTATGATCTAATTATTGGTTATCTGCTATGCTAGGATTACGGTGTTCTGTTATGTGTTACCCTATCGCATGTTCTTGTTTGATTGTTGCCTTAGGAATGATGCATGCTAGAGTTATCCCCTTGGTTCATATCTGTAACTGTATAATTAGGTTTTCAAACACAGAATATTGGTTTACACAGTAGATTAACATGCATGGAATAGTTGTGATGATTTATATCTGTAATGCTGAACAATTTAACTGACCGTTAGCCCGATTATCTCAACTTGGTCCGCGGGATTACCCCCGTTCGTGTTCTTGTTCAATCAACAATTCACGCTACGATACAGACGTCTCTGATGACTGTGACTGGGGACCAGGATTCGAGGATAGTCGTCGGTTAAATTGGTCTGTACACTTGGGAGAACTTCCGGTGTATTTGACTTCTATTGCTGCTATCCACTTGACATGTTATTTATCTGATTGCGGACAACTCTACGTTAGATATTTAATAGGATCGTAGTTGTAGCTCATTAGGATATAGGAAATCTGCGGGAGTAATGTGGAACCCTAATTAATGTAACGGAAAAACCGTAAAATGCCCTATTACTCGGTATAGTGCTGGAAACACCCATTGGTGGAGTACAAACGTATGGAAGCCGCGGAACGGTCGTAGGTACAATACTTTGCATTAATTATGTTTCTATCCTCTCCGGATTAGTCATCACATCTAGTAGCCTTACCCTTGACTATTCATCAAATAACATTTAACGAAATCATAGTAAACACTCGCTTATCCTCTGTTGACCGAGTCTCCGTACAAACCTCTTTAGTTCTGTCTTCTTTATTTAATTAGTATTTAGTTAAAAAAAAACCAAACCCATCCAAAAGCTTTTAAAAACCCTAGCTGAATCTCCAAAGATAATAAAACTTCCTAGACTCCCATGCCCGTTGTAGTTTGAAGAACGACACCTGAGTCATACATACCACTTGCTGCCCTTTTAGGTCTGTCAGTAGTATACAGCTTAGGATTCCCCTGCTCTACAAATTTAAAACTCACTGTTCGCCGCTTCTATTGCTGTTGAATCAACGACCGGAATCAAATCCGTCCGACTGATAGAGGCACGACAAGTTTTTGGCGCCGCTGCCGGGGACTACAACGATCGATTTTAGGATTTTGTTATCTTAGTTATTTAGCGATCCTTACGGAAGATCAATATCATCCGGAAGTTACAGTTTTTATCCCTAGGTTAGTTAGTTTTTAATTTCCCGTCATTAGTTAAACCTATCCTTTCCAAAACCCTATTTTCTTCTTAAAACAAGTTATGGTGAATCGTATCACTCTCGCCTCATCAACCCAACCACTGCTAGAGGGATGAGGAGGACCGATCGTATCACCAACCGACGAAACCATTGAAATCAAGCCACACTTCATTAAATTACTTAAATCTCAGTGTCAGTTTCATGGTCTTTCGGTTGAAAATCCAAATGCCCATCTTAACAAGTTCATCAACATTTCCGACTCTTTCGAACAAACCGGATCCAATGTCAAAGTCACCCGACTTCACCTGTTTCCTTATTCTTTAGCTTTCCGAGCTCAGACATGGTTTTATGAACTCGAACCCAATTCGATTCATACATGGGAGGAGATGGCTACTAAGTTCGTGGCTAAGTTTTTCCCTCCGTCCCTACAAACCAAGCTCAAAAATGAAATCATTAACTTTCGTCAAGGAACTACTGAATCATTAAGCTCAGCTTGGAAACGCTTTAAGAATCTGCTTGGAAGATGTCCGAATCATCAGTTGGCTGAAACGAATCTGGTTTGCACATTCTACAACAGTTTGAATCCTCATCACCAACAAACCCTCGATGCTGCTTCATCCGGAAATTTCATGCTACATACTTCAGAAGAAGCCTGGAAGTTGATTGAGACGATAACGATGCACCAACATGACTTGGAGTTTGATGAATCAACCTCGGAAGACAAAGACACTTCTGCTCAAGCGTTCGACACTTTAAAAGCTCAACTCGAATCCATCTCTAAAGTTGTTAAAGATATGCAAGACTCTTCCAAATCTAAGAAGCAACCTTTACGGCTCTTCTCACACTCGAAGCCCAAGGAAGATGTTCTCGCCACATCAGGAGCCACTGATCAAATCATTCATTCAAAATCTTTCACTCAGCGGTTATCTAAACAACCTATCTCTCATTTGTTAGTTCCCTCTACACCCTCTACTTCCTCTCAATTGTCTTCTCGTCTAAACAATACGATTTTCAATAACTTCATGGTTGAGCAAAATAATAAAAACAAACAAAATTGTTGATTTTCAAAACCAAATTGATTATTTGCTCAGAATTTCAAACGATTTAATTAAAAACATGGAGGATAATGTTAAAAGATTGTTTTTAAAAGTTGAGGAGAAGTAAAGAGAAGAAGCGATTAGCAAAGCTATTCATCATTCATCTTATGATTATGATGATATCCTTGTTGTCACTAGAGGCGGAAAAGAGACTAAGAATGAGAAATCAAAAGATATTCCTTCAGACGAGCCTTCTAGTTCTTCTCTACCCACTGATTCAGTACCTGTTGACACCCCTGTCACCTCTCCTGAACCAGAATCCTCCAAAGCCCCAGAAGTAGTTAAACCAACACGTATACCTTTCCCTGGTAGGCTTAAGAAAGAAAAACAAGAAGCCCAGTTTGGAAAATATCTAGAGATGTTCAAAAGCTTACACTTAAACGTTCGATTATTAGATGCTTTAGTTGAAATGCCTAGTTGTGCCAAATTCTTTAAAGAACTCATATCCAACAAAGAAAAACTCAGACAAATAGTTAACTTGCCCTTAGACGCAGAATGCTCTTTAATTATGCAACAAGGACTGCCCCCAAAGCTAGGAGACACTGGCCGTTTCACTATTCCTTGTTACCTTCAGGATGTTCAAATAAGTAACGCCTTAGCTGACTTAGGAGCTAGTGTAAACCTTATGCCATACTCGCTTTATAGGAAACTAGGATTAAGCGAACTTTTACCAACCCGTATGACCATCCAATTAGCTGATAGATCAGTTAAACTCCCTCGAGGAATTGCTGAAGATATTATGGTACGTGTTGATAAATTCGTCTTTCCTGTTGATTTTGTTGTTAAGGATATTGAGGAAGACACTCAGGTACCACTCATCCTTGGTAGACCTTTCCTAAATACTGCCAAGGCCGTCATTGACGTAAATGAAAAATCTTTAAAACTTAGTCACCTTCAATGTCGATAAACTAATGAAACTTCCTATGGGAGAAGACCTTGGTCTTGTAGATTCTATGCAGGAAATAATTGAAGAACACTTGGAAGAAATCCTCGCAGTAAGCAGCATTAACCCCCTTCCAAACATTGTCATCACAACAAGGAAAATCTGTGAAGAAGGTGCGGGTCTATGCTCAGCTATCTCGGATCCATCCATTGCATCAAAGGAAGTGCTATTACCTTTAAAGAATTCCAACTTACAGCCCAACAGATTTATCACTGCTGTACCACTTGGACAAGGCACTCCGGTCACTCTCTTGAGAAGAAGCCCTACTTCTGAAGTTCCTGATTCATCTCTCTCAAAAGAAGAAATTCTGAAGACTCTCAAAGAAATGGAGTCAATGCTTAAACCATCCGATCCGCAACTTTCTGAAAGTTGTGAAAACTTGAAACCAGATATTACTTTTACCACATCTTCTTCAGCTCAGTTTCAGAGATTTGCACTCACAAAGGACAACAAAGAAATAATCACTGAAGATAATGCACTCTCTCAATCCTCCCAAGTAAAATATGAGCTGAGAAAAGATGAGCTTTACAACAATACAGAATGGGTTGAAATAGCATCAGCCGACATTCCAGAGGCACCTGCAGTTGAGTCAGATTATCAGACAACATACGATGAGCTTAAGAGAGACGAGATTGCCAGGATGAAGCCTTCCACTGAAGAACCACCCGAATTGGAGCTAAAGGAACTCCCCTCACACCTTGAATATGCTTTTCTCGAAGGAACTTTGCACTTACCAGTTATCATATCCAAAGGTCTGAAGCCTGAAGAGAAAGCACTACTCATTAAGGTTTTAAAGTCACATAAGAAAGCGATTGCATGGAAAATCTCTGACATACAAGGGATCAGCCCAAATTACTGCACTCACAAGATCTTAATGGAAAATGACTTCAGGCCTTCCATTCAAAGGCAAAGGAGAGTTAACCCAAAGATTCAAGACGTGGTGAAAAAGGAGGTTATCAAACTCTTGGATGCTGGTCTAATTTACCCTATTTCGGAATCCCCATGGGTCAGTCCAGTTCAAGTCGTCCCAAAGAAAGGAGGCATGACTGTCATCGCTAACGAAGACAACGAGTTGATTCCGACACGAACCGTCACCGGTTGGAGGGTATGTATCGACTATCAGAAACTAAATGAAGCTACACGCAAAGATCACTTCCCTCTACCGTTCATTGATCAGATGCTTGAAAGATTGTCAGGAAACGAATTCTATTGCTTCCTCGACGGTTTCTCTGGCTATTTTCAGATACCTCTCGATCCAAAGGACCAAGAAAAGACGACGTTCACTTGTCCATACGGAACCTTTGCCTAACGACGTATGCCATTTGGCTTATGTAATGCACCGGCGACATTTCAAAGATGCATGGTAGCAATCTTCCATGACATGATTGAACAATGCATGGAAGTGTTCACGGATGATTTTTCGGTTTTCGGAGATTCGTTCACCACTTGTCTTTCTAACTTGAACAAGATGCTCACCCGATGTGAAGAATCGAACCTAGTTCTGAATTGGGAAAAATGCCATTTCATGGTAAAAGAAGGCATAGTTTTAGGACACTGTATATCCAAAGCTGGAATTGAAGTTGACAAAGCAAAAGTCGAGACCATCTCAAAACTTCCACCACCCACCTCTGTTAAAGCCATCCGCAGTTTTCTAGGACACGCCGGATTCTACCGTCGCTTTATCAAAGATTTCTCTAAGATATCCCGACCTATGACTCATCTCCTCGAAAAAGATACTCCGTTTGTCTTTACAGACGAATGTCTCAAGGCCTTCGATCATTTGAAAGATCTGCTTGTTCATGCACCGATCATGGTTGCTCCAGACTGGAGTCTCCCATTTGAAATCATGTGCGACGCCAGTGATTTCGCAGTCGGAGCAGTTCTGGGACAGCGGAAGGAGAAACAGTTTCAACCAATATACTACGCCAGCAAAACGCTCACTGACGCCCAAGAAAATTATACAACTACAGAAAAAGAGCTGCTAGCGGTAGTATTTGCTTTTGATAAATTTCGTTCTTATCTAATCTTGTCCAAAACTATTGTCTATACAGATCACTCAGCTCTGAAATATCTTTTTAAGAAGCAAGATGCTAAACCTCGCCTTCTACGATGGATTTTACTCCTTCAAGAATTCGACATCGAGATCAAAGACAAAAAAGGAGCAGAAAACGTCGCGGCGGACCATCTCAACCGATTAGAGAATCCTTCAATGGATAAGTTGCACGAAAAAGACATTCAAGACCAGTTTCCAGAAGAACAACTCATGCATATTGGTAGATACCATCAAGGGTCACGATCTACCAATGATCCCTGGTATGTTGACTATGCCAATTATTTGGTGGGAAAAATTGTACCTAAAGGGATGCCAACCTCTCGAAGACAAAAATTCTTCCGCGATATAAAATATTACTATTGGGACAACCCTTTCCTCTTTAAGGTTTGCCCTGATCAGATCATTAGAAGATGCGTTGATGGGAAAGAGGCAGAACACATCTTACACCAAAGCCACCATGGACCTACTGGAGGACATCACGGTACCAACATGACCGCAAGAAAAGTGTACGATGCCGGCTTTTTCTGGCCAACCATATTTCGAGATGCATACGATCTGGTGAGACGCTGCGATATCTGCCAAAGACAAGGCAATATAACAGCCCGGAATGAAATGCCACTCACAAACATCCAGGCCGTGGAAATCTTCGATATCTGGGGATTAGATTTCATGGGACCATTCCCTAAATCTAACGGTAAAGAATACATCTTGGTTGCAGTCGAATACGTCTCCAGGTGGGCCGAAGCCCAAGCTCTCCCAACAAATGACGCCAAAGTGGTAACCAAATTTCTCAAAAAGCTATTTAGTCGATTTGGAACTCCAAAAGCAATAATTAGTGATCGTGGTACACACTTTTGCAACGTTCAATTCATGAAAGTTCTGCAACAGTATGGTGTCACTCACAAAACATCAACAACTTATCACCCCCAGACAAATGGGCAAGCTGAGGCAACAAATCGAGCTTTGAAAAGAATGTTGGAAAGAACCGTTGGTAATCATGGGTACAAATGGGCTGAAAAATTAGATGATGCATTGTGGGCATTCAGAACCGCCTATAAAACACCAATAGGAACCACACCATATCGTCTAGTTTATGGCAAGGCATGTCACTTACCAATAGAGCTGGAATATAAAGCATACTGGGCTTTGAAGAACTGCAACTTAGATATTTCTACAGCTGGAGCAAATAGACGAATGCAGTTGAATGAGTTAGCCGAACTAAGGGATCAGGCATATGACAGTTCGTTAAACTTCAAAGAACGAACTAAGAAAATTCACGATGCTAAGCTGAGGCCCTCACGATTCAAAACAGGAGATAAAGTGCTGCTTTTCAATTCGCGATTCAAGAAATTCTCTGGCAAGTTTAAGATCAGGTGGAGCGGACCATTCATAGTATCAAAGGTATTTCCTTACGGTGCAGTCGAACTCGAGGCACCAGAAGGTAATTTTAAGGTTAATGGTCATCGCTTAAAGTATTACTTCGAAGACTTTCCCATCAGGGAAGATGTCTTTATCTTTGAACCACCGTGAGTCGACAGAAAGGTACAAAGAGTCAAGCTAGAGACTCGTAAAACAAGCGCTCTTGGGAGGCACCCCAAGCCTATCTTTATTTCTGTCATTTTATTTCTTAGTTTATTTTTATTAAGTATGGTTATCTCTGAACTAATAAAATTGCAGGCTTGCCACTTATCTGACTTCGAATTGCAAAATCTGAGATAAGTATTGACTATCACTGTTAGCATTACCTGTTTATTTTATCTTGTTTCAGGATGGACGCTGTTGACGCTGATCATGTAGCTGCGAGACCACGCAGACGACACAGACCCCGTACACGCAGAGTACAGAGAGCGGCTATGCTGACCATCACTGAGGAGGACCTGACTGATGTCCCAATCACTCACGAGGAGTTGCCCGATGAGAGGCCCTCATCACCTTTGCCAGCCCCCGTACCCACTTTCGAGTACGGTATCACTACGGCTGACCCAGCTGCTTCGTGGGCCCTTTTTCGGACACTCTCCATCCAGCATGACATCATGTCCTCTATCTGTGAGCAGCTCGAGATTCCGAGACCTGATGCCATTCCCTACAGGCTTGGCCCAGATCCAGGACCATCTCGACTTCCATGGTTCTTCTATCCTCCTGCTGATCCACCTGTTCTCTCTACTGCTGGACCTTCCACTGGCCCCACTACTGCAGCTGCTGATCTTGATCCAGCATTACCCACAGGATTTGCATCACCAGATCACAGCCTCACAGAGCAGCTTCTGGCTAGTTTTGATGCTCATACTTCTGTCACTTCCTCTGACGAGATCGTGAGTCAGGCTATGGCTGCTATGGATTTCTCCATTCCATCCCCGACTTCTGTTTTCGACAGGGATGTTGAGGCAGAGTTTGATCCTGACACTGACGACCTACTTGATGATTACTAGATTTTATCTTTATTATTTACTTTCTGTATTATGACTCTGTACTTACGTTTTAGACCTGCTACCTAGATGAGATACTGTGATATGTGTGTCGTGGTTTATTGCAGAATTCAGCTTTGTGTGGAATGGATGATCTTAAACGAGACTGGTCCTTAAAATCCAGCAATTCACTAGCACCACTCCTGCACAAACCTGGTCTATTCCATTAAACACAAATGGGGAGTCTCTCTGTTCCTTTCTCCCCGTTTCAATTATGTTTATTATGCCTATGTTAGTACATTTAATTTTTGTACCTCATCCTAAACTTATCACTAAGTGTGGGATTCCAGCCCAAATTAAATACTTGAGAAACATCTACTTACATGTTCAAACTCTAAGTGTGGGATTTTACTAAGTAAAATCTCTACTCAAGAGAACATTAGGGACAATGTTCCTCTAAGTGTGGGATGGTAGGTATAGAATACCTTAATAGGTGATTTTTATGTCCAATAGTAATCTTTCTCTCAAAAATTTTCAAAAATAAGGTCAAATTTTTTCAAAATTAATGAGTCTAACTTAGTTTTTGAGTCTCAAATACTACTGAGAAAAACCATTTTCAAAATATAAGTATGATATTTCTAAAAGTCTAAAGGAAATAAGGTAGAAATTGCTTAAACAAGAGTTAATAATTAAAGGAACATGACTAGACACATACAACCCTTTGCAGTGAGGTATCTTGAGCACAAAAGCATTCATCTTTAATGCTTCACTTTCAATTCTTGTGTGTATGCCGATGTCTGTATCTCTGAATTAGAACTTGCTCTTGACATACACTTCGAGACCATATTGGTGTGTACCGTACGCGGTATAGATGCAATTAAATGACCTTGACATTCCTTAGGACTTAACCCATTTCTTACATATCTTTTCAAGCCCAAAACCCTTTCCGATGCTCATTTTTAGTATCGAAGATCCGCCTAGTATACCCTGTTGAGCCTAAACCCTAATTTTCACCCACTTCCCAAAAATTACCTCCAAACTTATCTTGGAATTTCTGAGGTTATGAAGAACAACCTTTTAGAATATCTGTTTCAAATATCCTACTCATTCGCATTCTCCAAAATCAAGCTTCTCAACAAATGGTGCGGGAAAATTAGCACACAAGAGAACTGGAAGGACAATGGTGCGGGAAAAATTAGCACCTGGAAAAGAATCAAAATGATCAAGATAGAGAAAAAGATTTCTAAAGGATTCAAAATATAAATTCCTTGGAAATTCTCTAAAAAAAGTTCTGAAGAAAAGAAAAGAAAAAAAGAAAAGAAGAAAAAGAAAAGAAAAGAAAAGAAAAGAAAATAGCTCCGCAAATAAAGCTGAAAGTTTCAAAGCATAGCTCTTCATGAAAAATCCGGCAAAAGCTGAAACAGCTACCAACTCTCCGCTCCCCTCCGTTCTAAATAAAGTTATTCATAATCTCAGTGATTTTAGGATAAGCTAAACACCCTCACAAACCACTATCCATACCCTTCACCCTCACCAAACATTACAACCCTCTGAATGTCTTGAGATAATTAGCACCGTCCTCACCTAAGTGGTGGAGATCCGATTCTCGATCAAGCCTATGACGATGAGCGCAGCATGACTGAGCGATTTCGTTTGAGCTAGATTGATAGGAAACCCGATACACTTTGAGTGAATTGAGTGACCACCTATAGTGAGATCGCCTAGTCATGTGTACTCCAAGATCATGAGATTTGGATGTACGCCTAAGAGAATCTCTTCTTGTTTATGGAAGGATCATCTTATCCTCCTCCACACTTTTAGAAGTAACTGACTTATATGAGGAAATGCTAATCTCGGAACATATTCTCTGACTCGCCTCTAAAAACATGACCTAAAAATATTTTTCAGAGAGTTGTTGCTTGAGGACAAGCAACGTCTAAGTGTGGGATAACTTGATGTGACGTAAAAAGTCATGTTTTTAGAAGCTTTATTCCTCACATTTTGAACCTTTCTTTAGTGAAAATATTCCAAAACATTGATTATTTACTAAAATACACTAAAGTGGTTCAAAAGTAGACGTTGTGATAAAAATCGCTGAAAACACTCTAAAAATGCACAAAACACAGCATTTTAATACAGGCAGATTCCTCCGACCTCATTTTCCTGTCAAGGCACACCTCCTAACTTCTACCATCTGTTGTACAGGTAAAATCGAGACGGAAAAATCTGGAATCAAGTGAAACGGCCAAAGGACGGAGAAACCACTACGCTTTCAGAGCAATTAAAAGTCATTTCTGCTACGCCTAAGCTCTACACATCCAATTTCTGTGAGATTGGCATCATTAGAAGCGTAACGGAATTACGAAACCACAGGAGAAAGAATTAAGTCAAACGGACGCATAACGAAGGAGATACGGACGTTTTAAGCAACGAACGAAATCAGACGGAGACCGTATACGGCCTCAGGTACCGTATACGGCCCATATAAGACCGTATACGGCCTATACTACACCGTATACGGCCCCTGCAAGGCCGTATATGGCCCCCTACCCCATATCGTGCTCCGTTTGCTTGTACGTGCTGCTTCGTGAGTTGTACGTGCGATTTGGTGGTTTGCCTATAAATAGTGGACATCCCCAACACCTCATTCATACCACTTTTCTCATTTCATTTCTTCCTTACACTTTCTCTCTCACACACATCACTCTCTCTCCAGTTTCTCTCTCTAGAGGATTTTCTCTCTCTAGAATTGAGCTAGTTAGAGAGATAGTTAGGTAGAGGTAGCTTTTAGCTTTTGTACGGAGGCACTCCAAGACATTGTATTTGCGAAGATCTGTCTATAACAAATTCGTATCAGGTTCTATTTATATATCTCTTACTTTCCAGTTTTAAACATGTGTTGCTTTGTTTATGCTTGTTTAGGATTGTATGCTAGATATATAATGTTAGGCTAGACATTTCTTTGTGTTTACTATGATGTAGTTATGTTAGAATAGTCAAAATGTTTATGCCATGCTGTTACTATGCCCGTGTTACTTTAAACTGTGTATGAACTCGTAAACTGAATCTCGAATGTTTATCTATCCAACCTATGCTGTGGTTAGAAGCTTCCTGCTAGAACTTGGCCAATTACTAGTGGTACGTTCTCTACCTATTCTATACTTGATGATCAATGAACTTGGTATGGCTGTGTTCTCTAGGTTGAAACAAATCATAAGAGACACGGAGCATAGGATTAGAGATAGGTTAGATTCATGTTTATCTGTTATATATCTTTGAGAGAACTTTCGGGATATCTATGATCTAACTATTGGTTATCTGCTATGCTAGGATTACAGTGTTCTGTTATGTGTTACCCTATCGCATGTTCTTGTTTGATTGTTGCCTTAGGAATGATGCATGCTAGAGTTATCCCCTTGGTTCATATCTGTAACTGTATAATTAGGTTTTCAAACACAGAATATTGGTTTACACAGTAGATTAACATGCATGGAATAGTTGTGATGATTTATATCTGTAATGCTGAACAATTTAACTGACCGTTAGCCCAATTATCTCAACTTGGTCCGCGGGATTACCCCCGTTCGTGTTCTTGTTCAATCAACAATTCATGCTACGATACAGACGTCTCTGATGACTGTGACTGGGACCAGGATTCGAGGATAGTCATCGGTTAAATTGGTCTGTACACTTGGGAGAACTTCCGGTGTATTTGACTTCTATAGCTGCTATCCACGTGACATGTTATTTATCTGATTGCGGAAAACTCTACGTTAGATATTTAATAGGATCGTAGTTGTAGCTCATTAGGATATAGGAAATCTGCGGGAGTAATGTGGAACCCTAATTAATGTAACGGAAAAACCGTAAAACGCCCTATTACTCGGTATAGTGCTGGAAACACCCATTGGTGGAGTACAAACGTATGGAAGCCGCGGAACCGGTCGTAGGTACAATACTTTGCATTAATTATGTTTCTATCCTCTCCAGATTAGTCATCACATCTAGTAGCCTTACCCTTGACTATTCATCAAATAACATTTAACGAAATCATAGTAAACACTCGCTTATCCTCTGTTGACCGAGTCTCCGTACAAACCTCTTTAGTTCTGTCTTCTTTATTTAATTAGTATTTAGTTAAAAAAAACCAAACCCATCCAAAAGCTTTTAAAAACCCTAGCTGAATCTCCGAAGATAATAAAACTTCCTAGACTCCCATGCCCGTTGTAGTTTGAAGAACGACACCTGAGTCATACATACCACTTGCTGCCCTTTTAGGTCTGTCAGTAGTATACAGCTTAGGATTCCCCTGCTCTACAAATTTAAAACTCACTGTTCGCCGCTTCTATTGCTGTTGGATCAACGACCGGAATCAAATCCGTCCGACCGATAGAGGCACGACACGACACTTATAAATTTTGGCGTCACTAAGGGAGTGTCGCTAAGTTAAATCTGGTTAGGTAATTCAGCGACACTTAAGTAGTGTCGCTATAGGGGCGACACTTAGGCATAGCGACACTTGGCTAGTGTCGCTAGCACTGTTTTTGGCACACTACCGACACTTCCAACTGTTCGCCGGATTTTGAGCCAAAAACGTGTTTTCCGGCGACCACTGGTTCCAAAACTTTTACCCAACCCTTATATGGACATTTTGGACAATTATAAACCATAAACATGTAAAAATAATCGAAAACGGAGAGTTTCGGATTTTTGTCGGAAACTTACGCGGCGTCGAAACGAAAATCTGAAAAGATGGAAGTGTAGATCGTTGCGTGGTGGTCGTTAATCTCTAAAAAGCTTGAAGATTTGATGTAGTTTGTGGTTATTATTTGGTGTTTTAAGGTGGAGGTGGTGGTTGGTGGTTTTAGAGAAAAAGAGAAGAGGGAAGATGATGATGATGGTGAAATGAGAAAAGGGGGAGGGGTTTCCCCCCTTTTTTTGGCTGAAAATTCGGTGGGGCCCACCCATGTGGGTGTGTCCCGAATCTGTTTTCTGCAACGCGCTCCGTGCGGTGTTCGTTTTCCCGATCGTTAAATCGTTAAATAATTATTTTATACGTTTAATTATACATTTAAAAATGTAAATAATCCCTTGATAAATTTTGTTGAAGTATTTTACTAAATACTTTACGTTTGGGTTATAAGATTATAACTTTAGTTTGTTACGTTTTGTTTGCGCATTAAATCTTTAAATCGTGTAAATTGTTAATTGTATTATACGAAATGAATATGAAATATTATATAAAATAATATTTTTGGATATAATAGTGTTATCAAATAATAATATATTATTTAATAAAATCGTTCACCAACGTCCGTATTTAATTGAACCGAATTATATTCGATTTGGAACTTGTACGATTTAATCAAATTGCATACTTGTATATATTCAATAATATATAAATTGATACATTAATTAGCCTAACACAGAACTAATTACATGTATTAAAACTTGATTAGGCACTAATTTCTAGTCCTAATTTGACAGGTGTCACATTAGTCTTTTGCATTTTGGGTGTGTACATGTACCTTTGTGTGATGTCTTTGTTGCCTTCATCAGAAACCCGTTCTTTGCCCTTACGAGAGTCGCCAATGAATCTCTTCAATACTTTACTCTTGCAATTCCAGTAGGCATGTCCTTTCTGCCTACACAAATAACATCTCGAGTTAGCCATGTGTTTAAAGAACTCAGATTAGTTAGCCATCAAGAAGATTATAATGGAGAACCCCTGATGATTTACGCAGTGGCGGATGTTGAACGTATATTTTGGGGGGGCCAAAATTATTTTTACGTATAAACTATACTTAATCATAAAACGGTCATTTGGTTATGCCAAACAATTTGAGAACCAATTTGACAATCTTTATGATATACATATCAACAAAATTTCACTATTATTCAAAGTTAAGTTGTCAGCTCTTAGATTGACTTTTCATTCGAATTTTAAATTTCTGATTTACGATTACACTCGTGGGAGAAATGATTTCTAAAGTTTATACAATTATATAAAAGATTTCAAAGAAAACATTATATATGTATGCTTAGTTATTATATCCGGAACACGAGAAAACAATATGGAGTATATCATCAAAAAGGAAGAAAGAGGATATAGTCATAGATACATACAAATATATAGAAACAAAAATCAAAATGAAAATTAATTTACTCACACAAAAGCATTTTTTTTTCTTCTCACACATTTTTCAATGTAAGAAAGCTACAGTATAATAAGTCGATCACATATTCACATCCCTAGGTTAAAAGGAAAAAAAAAAAGCAAATTCATTACTTCATCTTCAACCTCTCTCTATATACTGTTATGGTTTCTTCATCAAAATCAACTCAAACTACTATGAAATACTCAGACACCATCAAATATATTACACTACTTGTTCAAAATTTTGGGGGGGCCATAACCCCTCCCTGCCCCCATAAAGATCCGCCTATGGATTTACGGGGTTGGCGAGGCCACTGTGATCTGTGATGGTAGTGAGTTCTATATCCCTGATGTATCATATGCACCGGAAGTAAATGTAAATATACTTAGTCTTTTGCAACTTAGACGCCAAGGGTTTGATATCGAAGTTAAAGAAAATAGATGTAAACTAGTGAATACTTATAACCCTTTGGTGGAGAAATTAAGTGGCAAAACAGAAGAAGAAATTAATGGAAGGATAGAAGAATTGGAAAAGGAAGCAACAATTGGTATGACCAAGGTGATGCTTGAGGAATATGTAAGTAATTTCTGTGATAAGATTGGTGGAGAAAGGCTTAAAGGGTTCAGCAACAAAGCGATGGAAAAACCAAATGAGATAATACCTTTTAAGTTGAAGCATGTAGTTGGATTTATTGACATGATTCTCGAAAACAAAACTCGGTTTATTAATACCGAGAGTAAGCAGAATTTGTCAAAGAAATTTGACGAGTTGGTGGATTGGTTCTACAAAATTACATGCACGATAAAACAACAAGGGAATTACCACCAGTTGTAGGCACCAAAAGGGTGTGCCTGATGGACATGTCGAAGATAATTAAAGAGTTAGGAGGAGCAGGAACAGTAACAGTGCAAGAGAAATGGGATTGTGTAGCCATGGCTCTAGGCTACCCGGTATGTTACAAAGACAAGATAGAAGAAGTTTATGTTAGAAACCTGCAACAACTTGATGTCCATTATGTTGTTGCCAAAAAGGAGGAGAGTTCTTACAATAAACAGTATGTTTTTTGGCAAGGGGAGGAGTTTGAACTAAAAATAGAGGATTATGAGGATTTCATGAGGTTTATGGAGATGATACATAACATATCAGTTGTAATGAAGAATAGGGACTCGTTTAGAAAGAGTTTTGATGAGATGGTTCGTTGGTTCCACAATGAGTTTCTAAAACTCGGAACCTATATGGAAATACCACCCAAGGTTTATGACTTGGAAGTCTGTCTATTGGACATGTACATATTGATACGAAGTATGGGTGGAAGTGAGGAAATAACAAATAATGAAAAATGGGGTATTGTGGCACTTAGTTTTGGGTTTCCAGCATGCCTAAAGGATAAGTTTAAGGCAATGGTTGAAGGATACTTAGACCTACCAGATTCGTTTTATAAGGCTGTCAAGAGGGACTTCAAGGAAAAAGAACACAAGGAAGGATTGGCTAGTGTGAGTGCAGTAGGCAACAGTGGACCACCTGGGTTGTGTGGGGTTGTATGCACCGGGTCAAGAGATGACCAGGTTCGTGGAGGGACCAGTAGAAGCCAAGAGGGTGTTCTCAAAACTGATGAAGAATTCAGTAAGGAAGAAGTTGGGATAGCAGCAGCAGAAACTGAAAATGAAGATGAGGAGTGCCAAGTGAAGATACTTTTTGATGATGGAGAACATCTTGTTATAACTCTTGATGATGCTAGAAGTTATTGCAGCAACAATGGAAGCAATGGAAGCAAGGAAGACTATGGTGATTATATCTCCATAGACTCTGAATGAAGAAAGTAACAGTGGTAAATTTGATTTTGCTATTAGGGGGAAGTATTGGATATTAATAGCAATATCAAATTAGTAATTATAGCTTTATATGAACTATTAGTATTGTAAATAAGTGTAAGGTCTGTATTGTAAATATTATAACTACAAACCCAATAAATAAAGCCCAAAAGGCATGTCTGTAAATAGTGTCGATTAGGGGAAAACCGTTCATGGCAGTTAATAGCGGTTTGTGTCGTTTAGGAATAGGTGCGATGGTTAAGTATGTACCGGTTGAAGGGTATAAATACCCATCGATGTACTCTGATGTTTATCATCACCATTCCAAAAAAATACAGTTATCTACATTATCTCTCATTGTGTGTGTGTGAGTTTAATTGATGCCCAAGATGCATAAACAGTGTATGCGCAGGACCCCTGTTCTCGCCTCCTGGGACAACAGTTTTATAGTTAAAAGTAGTTTAGACCTTAGAGAACGCACACTTTGAGCAATTGAGGCGATCCAGGTCGTAATTTGTCAAAGTGTGCATGCTCTAGCTATTGTAAAATAACATACGTATATATAGTTAACTCCCCGTTCTTTCTAAGTTGCAGAACTCGACCTCAAACTCTTCGAATACTTGTCATATATCATCGTTCAAGAGGTTGGTTTTTCATATTCCTTCGTAAGACACATGATATGCTTACTTGCACCCCTCAACCGTATTTGTACGCTTTTTTTAATTTAAATTTAAATAGACACGAGAACTAATTTTAGTGTCACCTCATTTTTTTTCCCATAAGAGCATAATAATAAGTTATAAATAATGTAGAATGAATTACGTCTCATATCGAAGTGAGAGAAAATTAAAATCGTTTCTTTCAAGCGCAAACAAGTAACTCATCAAACATTGTGAGCTTAATAGTTAAAAATAGGGGTTAGTTCGCGCAAATGTAACAAACTATAGTCTGACATTCGTTATATGTAGCGAACTACTCGAGCCTCCATTGTATGTAACGAACTTGTAATTTATTTACATTATATGTATTTTGGTCGGATTAACGGTTTTAAGGGACGCCACATGTCAGCTTATATAATCGACACGTGGAAAAAATTACCATAAATTACATACAATATAAGGAAATTACAAGTTCGTTACATACAATGGAGGTCCGAGTAGTTCGCTACATACAACAAATGTCAGACTATAGTTTGTTACATTTGCGTGCACTAACCCCTTAAAAATACATAAGGTGAAACCAAAATTAGCTATGAAAGCGTGTTCAAATGTTTTTGAGGGGTGCAAGTACATCACATGACTTATTAAGGAGTATGAGAACTCAACCTCTTCAACGTTCATGTATGACAAGTATTATAAAAGAGATTGGGGGTTAGTTTCGCAACATAGAAAGAACAAAAAGATAAACATATCCTGTGTGATGTTTTATAGTTAAAAGAAGTTTAGAGAAAGAACACTTTTACCAATTAAGGTGATCCACACATCGGGACCTATTGGTCAAAGTGTGCGTGCTCTATTGTAAACTATAAAATGACATACGTATTATATGCAGGGGCGGATCTTATAAGGGGCAGGAAGGGGTCCTGGCCCCCCCAAAAATCTCAGCGAGTAACGTATTATACATATAAAATATAAAATATATTGATTGTATGATTTTTGACTAAAATTAGAGTATAGAGAACAAATCAATTTTGGTCTTTAATGGAGGAAACGAGAGTAAGATACGGTAAAAGCTGAGGGAAGAAGGAAGACCAATGTTCTTTCCGAATTGCAAAAGTTGGCCCTAAACTCTCTCATAATACACGTCGGGGTTTATTGTTGCGTTATGTATTAGACTTTACACTTTTTACTACTATATGCGACATACTTTCATTTGTTCTATATTATGTAGTGAACTTATAAATATGGTCTATTGTATATATTGGACATAAATAAACTAAACCCATCATAAGTTAACATTATATTCTACTAAAAACATATATTAGATATATGTCAAAGTTTAAATAATAATAATAATAATAATAATAATAATAATAATAATAATCGTCATCGTCGTCGTCAATCACACTTATGTAAAAGTTCAATTTATAATCTTTTCATCATAAAAAGGCACATCATGAAATAGGCACATTAAAATATAACAAACTATTACAAAATTAATAATTAACTTAGCTATTAAATGAGTTATTTAAAGTGATCATTACTATTAGAAAAATTGATTAACATAAATGTTTGTATCATTTTCAACCATCATCATGATGATCTGCTGGTGAGGGGATCACGAGTTCGAAAATCACTAAGTAAAATATCTTGGGGGTGATCTGTGATAGGGTTAGAAACGGTCACTGAATGTCCCGGTTAGGTTCCGAGATAAATAGTATACATATGAGTGAAAGAAAAAAAAAACTCATTTTACCGGATAACTTAAAGCGAAGTTGATCAAAGTCTTAAAAGTACAAATAATCATCTCATTTTCCTTTACTACTACAAATAACACTAAACATAAAGACATATTATATTATACAATTTTATAATATACAAATAAATAATATCATCTTTTGAATACTCTCTTTATCCACCTCTATCATGTACCATAATCTTTGCAATTATCGTATTAGCAAATACGATACTATTATCACACAATACAGTGTATTGATGACTTATATATATATATATATATATATATATATATATATATATATATACTAGTTTATTGACCCGTGATTACACGGGTTTACAAAAAAATCCAAATTATAAGATTGTTTTTGTAGATTTAATGGGTGATAAATTTTTTTATTTAACTTATTACTAACATAATTAAGATCCTCTTAAAAAGATATTTACAACTAACTTGGAACACTCAAAGAGGACCTTTAATGTACATTCCACACAACATCACAAAATATAACCAATACAACTATGACCATCCATATGGCATAATCTATAACCCTTTCAAAAAAACTTGTGCATTGTATTACAAAAGACCAAATCTGTAGTTTGACTAAGTCAAACTATACATAAAAAAGATATCAAAATCTTCTATCATGTATTCAATCTTAATCACTTGAGTATGTCACCAAACCCATTCTCTACGGTCCATGACTATTGCTACTTTTGCTTTCCATTTGCCCAGCAACATTCACAATCCATTCATGCAACAAAGTATGCCCATTTTGACTTGTAAAACTCGAACTGCACAAATCCACTTTCCTTGCCAAATTTCTAAAAGCCCATTCCTTATGTCAATTTTATCGTCTGCTATATCAATACTTCTATCGGCCTTCAGAGTTCGGATCATAATCATTTCCATCAAATATATCACTTTGTTACATTTGATAAGTCAAAGTCAAACAGTGATAAGATTGCAAGCTACTAAGTGTTAAGCCCATCCAAATCAGCCCTGCAACTTATAGATCTAAACACAAGTAATCAAAGCAATCAAGCCAACACCATTTTTTACAATGTGTGAGATTGTACGTACTATGCGGGATAAATCGTAGGTTTGCCTTACTAAAAATATTATGTTCACAAATTTTGGTATAGTAAGTACTTTGCAAGTAATTGACTATGTTATGTAATTATTATCTTTTACTCATATGGAGTCTAATTTTCATTTAATTATTTACATAAGAAAAACCAAGACATGGGACCATATAAGAAGAGATTTAGGCAAGAAGCAACTGCTCGTGACTACAACTAATGTTATATAGGTCCTAATGCTACATCCTACTAACTTTACTATTAAAATCCTTTTAATCGATAGTACATAAAAGTACCTGATGCAAATAACCATATTGATAACAATAGCACCATGAATTGCTTCAACATCAGCTAAGTCTCCACCACATTTGACCTGCAACAAGTCAACAACCCATCATAACTTAAACTAAATCAAACAGCACATAAAATTGTACATGGAGATTCATCAAATATTAATATGAGATGGAACGTACTTCAAAAACTGATATTATAATAGAGCTAAAGCCACTACTGGATACACGTAACTTAAACATCCCGTTGAATCTGCAACAAATATTAAGAGATGGGGCGTACTACAAAAACTGATATTATAATATGAAGGGACTAAAATGTTTATTCCTAGGGTTAACTTCTTAATATACAAACTGAGTACATATAATGAATAAGCAAACTTATAGTTCAACAACTTAATCATGATCTCTATATGAATATAGATTCAAACAATTTAATAAAAGTAAGAAAGGGAAACTGGAATGTTTAACATCCATAGTAGAAGATATTGTATCTTCCAATAAAGATTTACTCCCAAAACGATTAAAAAGAAGAATCGGAGATACTAACCTTCTACCCAATAGCCACCAACAGGTAGTTTAACCCAGCAATTAAAGACTTTAAAACAATCAAAATTGCAACTAAAATATGAGATGAACAATGTGATAACCTCCACCAAAGTCCTCTTTAACAAAAAGAAGCCATATTCGTAATCTAAAACACTCTTGCATAAAAAACAATACTCATAAAATCTAACTGTATTTTAGTTAGCTAAAATCATTACTTGAAGTTAGCTAAAATCATTACTTGAACATTTAACATATTCGTGCACTAAACATGATACACATACTTACAATGGTGCCTATAATTTTTAAATATGTTTCTGATTTTGATATAGAAATTATATTATATACAAATATAAAAGGATTACCTTAAATACGTGATTCCTTGAATGTTGTTATCATCATCTTCATTGTTCAAAAATACATTACACCATCACCATGAAACTTTGCCATGTTCTGGATCAGCCATTAAAACTGGGAGACCATATAGCCAACGATTATATCCTGAAATCGAAGCAAACTTTCAAACCTACAAAGTCAAGAACCTAAATCAAATTGAAAATAGTGATCTACACAATTCATAACCTAAAAAAATTGTTTAAAAACACCAAATAATGATCTACATATATGCACACATGATTTTTTTTAAAACCTGCAAAAATTAAACACCCGTCTCAAACTTCCAACTCCAAAATCGATTTCACTAAATTGTTTGGGATCTGTAGCATTTCTAAATAACTGTAATGGTTGTTTTAATTAACATTTTTCACAGTTGCTGTCACATAATAACACCATGCCAGATAATTGACTGGTAAAAATTCAATGTGGCACGCAAGGATCAAAAAATTTAAACAAAAGAACAGATTATAAACAACACTTTCAGTGGAAAGACTGCTGCTGGCCAGATTTATCCAAGTCAAAAAATCGAGAAAAGAACATGAACAATCGATCAAGCAAGCCATTCACACTCTCAACTACAAAATACAGAACCATGAATAAATACTCGAAATGTAAAAATGTTCAACTATAAAATCACAACTTAATGATGATCTCTATATGAATATAAATTTAAACAATTAAGAAAAGTGAAAAAGGAAAACTGGAAGCTTTCCTTTCACGATTTACTCGCAAAATGATTCAATTTCCCAAACTTTGAGATATTGAATCATCCAATAACGAATTACCCGCAAAATGATTCAAATGGAGAGAGTGATATCAAAAGCTTCATATAAAATAGCCACAAATGACCCAGCAATTTAGGACTTCTATGTAGATAAACAACCAAAATCAAACTTGAAAAATGAGATGAATTATTTTAAACTCACAAATTGAAACCAATAACCTTCAAATCCATGTCTGAAACGTTCGTTTCCATGTATGAAACTCTACAAAACTAAATAAAGAAGCACCCATTTAATATTAACACAAAAGCCCAGATAAAAAAGCACCCATTTAAGCCCTAAAAGCAAATATATACAGGATTGTTTGTAGCAGATAAAGTCTAACGCACTTGTAATACAATTGTGTACTCACCTTGAAATTCATAAATCAAAGTGGTAAGTGTCACCGTCATCTTCGTCCCCGTAAAGATTCACCGTCATCATCGCTCAACAATATATCAATTTTTGAATATGAAAGAAAAACCCAACCAAAACCCAACTTACTGTAAAGACAATTTTGAAAGTAGAGGTAGGCAGAGGAAGAAGATGAAGTAGAATAACTGGACTAAACCAATTAAATGGGGTAGTGGTGAAGGTTTAGTAAAATATATGGCTTTTTGTGATGTTTATTTGATATTTTCAACATATTTGGAGAAAATTTTAACAGTGTCTGACTGTCTGTGATTGGGTGGGTGTGGAGGCCGTATAGTGGTGAACCATTTGTATTTCTTGTATTAAACCCACAAGCAAGGTAATAATTATACTTCCTTTATGCATGTATGGGAACTCACACAAAATCTTATATCCCCTTCAGCATGTATCAAATCTCACACAAAATCTTTGACCAAAGTCATTTTGTTTCTTTTTAAATACTAAAGTATGAGAAATAATAATTGTAGTAGGCTGTTGAGTGTATGGGGACTCACAAATAACGTAAATCTAAGTACCTTTTTTAAGACCCACAAAATAACCTATCTACATATTTAGCCAAAACAACCAATCATTCTATTTACAAAAAAAATTGAAATTACAAGAAAATTTCTTGATTCTTAGGCTATCCATGTCATTATAATCTCAGCTTCAGATTGGGCAATGTCAGCAGCATGACATCAGCTGCATTTGCCCTTTAGTATATAGTATAGATATTATAATCATAGTTGTTAACTCGTGACACTCGATCTCAAATTTCAATTCGTGACTCATGACTCGACTCAACTCGTAAGGGTCACTATTTTACAATAAATATATGTATGTATATATGTATATTCATATTATTATTTAATATTTTTGTAATTTAAGTGATGTAAAATATGGTGATGGTCGATAATTCAATCGTTGACCTCCAATTAATACAAATACTTAATTTAAATAGATTATAGTCATTTCTTTTTCTATTTTGTCATTTTATTTTTTTTATCTCTTACACTGAAAGTTTGTCAGGTATTCTGACTCGTAAGAGTCGCACAAGACTTGGAAAAATCACACACAACTAGGGGTGTGCTAAACACGGTTCGAACCGTGAAAACCGGCAAACCGTACCGAAACCGTACCGTCCCGTACCGAACCGCTTCTCTATGGTACGGTTCTCGGTTCTAATATTTGTAGTTTCACGGTTCGCGGTTCGGTTCGGTTCGGGCCGGTTCTACACTTAGGGTGTGCAAAACAAAGTTCGAACCGTGAGAACCGGCAAACCGTACCGGAACCGTCCCGTCCCGTACCGAACCGCTTCTCTACGGAACGGTTCTCGGTTCTAATATTTTTAGTTTCACTGTTCGCGGTTCGGTTCGGTTCGGGCCGGTTCTAGCACTTTGCACAGGCCTACACACAACTCATAAGAGTCAATAAAGGACTCGTAAGAGTCAAAGTCATTTAAGAGTCGAGATCCGAGTCGCCTTGTGTTTAAGATTTTTTACTCGACTTTTACGGGTTAACTCGTGAATTAACAACTATGAAAATTATAATAGTTACAAAAAGAAATTAAATGAAATAAAATTACATTAATACACAATAATATTACTAGTGGAACACATTTATAATTGTTTTGATCCTGTCTTTCCATTATGAATTTAATTTAATTTAAATGTATATCAGTAACAAGCATTGAAATTATAATAAATAGAGATAACCCGCACGCAAATATACTCACTTTCTTTGTTTTTCAACCTTTTTCTGAAATCAACATCATATCCGATAGCAGTTACTGTCCTAAATCCCCTTCCCTACCACCTACCTGATTTTTAGCCCAATTTAAAAAGCACAACAAATAACTGTGTGTCTCACCGGAGACGGATAAAATGGCGGAAACGTCGAATCGGCGGGTGAAAACGAAGAACAAATCACCGACCGAACACAACGCCGGAGCAATGACGCTCGATCGGTTGTCGTCGGAGTTAATCGCCACAATTATGATGAAACTCGACGTTTCCTCGATCTCCGCCATGTCCGTCACCTGTAAATGTTTTCGCCTTTGTTATCAACGCATCCTCCGTTTCATTCCAAATTTCCACCTCGATGTAAGTAATTTTCATATAGTTTGATTAATTAATTAATTAATTACAGTTCATTTAATTCGTCACATTAACTGCTTTTTTGTTTTTAGAAGTACAAATTTGCTGCATTTATTGTAATAGTGTAATACTGTTGATAGATACTTATGTATGAATCTGTTTTATTTAGGAAATTGCGGCACCGATCGATAGGATACAGAGATTGTTGTTACCGAATGATTCACTTCGAAGCCTGAAGCTAGATTGCAGGAGGCTGAATGAAACGTCACTGGATCATATTCTTCAGCCTAAATTGCATGAAATATCGCTTCGGAATTGCTACAGGTTTAGCGGACGGCTTCTTGCGGAGGTCGGAGCACGGTGCCAGGACCTAAGGTTGTTGTCTATTTCCTTAAGATGTTTATCTGTGTGTATATATACTTGATTCCGCAGAATTAGGTTTTTCGAACTTGTAAATTGATAGTTGATTATCGAGAGTTGCGTATAAAAATGGGTCTGGTATCATTTTCGAATTTGGTCAAGCACTTCCATTACAGAAATTAGGTTTTCAATGTTCGCGAATTTTAGTTGTTCTTTCGTATTATTGGTTGTAGTAATTGCATTCTAGTTTGCATTTGACAACGGATCCAGATAGTGTATTGCTCTACCAGTCTCAAACATAGAGGCTAATCAATGACTAGAAAAGTCAAACTAGTTTTCATTATAACGTTGACATGAATTGTTTGGATTAGATTTATATTATTGACAAATAAACTTAGTACATTTATTATAGCACGGCATATCTTGCTTCATATGTAACAAAAGGTTAAATGAAATTAGAATTTGAAGACTAACTCGTCCGATCCTCAAAGTAATTAGTACTTATCTTTTCACATGAAGTCCAATACCTTTCTGGAAAAGAATTTAAGCTAGGAAAAATATGTTTCTGATGGAAAAATTTAAGCTTTCTATATTATAGGTGTATGCTGGATACTGAAGAATCTATTATGTGTACCATTGAATCTGTTAAGTATATACAATTTAATTAGCAGTCAATGACATTTTCTCCAGGTCTCTGTATGTGAGTTCTATGGCCGACAATCAAGGACAGTTACATGATGCATGTGACCTAGAGGGGTTACTCAGGTGTTGCACTCAATTGGAAGTAAGGTTCTATTATCAAAGTAGCTTCTTAAATATGATGGAAAATAGCAGACTTGTTAGAATGGTTGCATGTGGTGTTCATATGATGGCACTAATCAGTAGGCACCTCCAAGGTTCAATCCCTATGTTACAAACAAAATTTGGAACAATCCCTGTTTGCTATGATGTGATCAAGTTAAACATGGATATCTTTTGCTTCCTTCCTTTTCTTAAAATCAAAGATAGTGATAGGAGTTTGGAGTATACTGTGGCTATCATAACACAACACTGGAAGGTGACAGTCTGTGTTTGAGAAAGCCTTAAACTTGCTTTTGTTTCCCACACTGACATCAACTACATAGCCATTAGATCCTATACTAGAGCTGCAGGACATCAAGTGTGATTTTAGTAGTTGAATAATTTGTTCAAATCAGAAACTAAGTCTAGATTAGCATCTCTAGCTTTCGGCATATACAAATGCAAGATCGCCAGTTTCCATATATAAATAACTTGCTTCTTTAGTAGTGACCTGTCAAAATTTATCATGCCACTCTTGGTGTGAAGCTGACCATAATTGTTAAGGGAAAATGAGGTTTAGATTTTTAGGAGACGTTAAATGATTCCTTTGAATACATCAATCTAATGCCTCTTGTATCAGCTGCTTAACTTGTGACATGTGAGGATCTGATACTTCCCACAACAATGTTAATCATTGCGTTAAATACTAAGTCTTTTGGGTAAAAACATAGCTTCGTTAGGATCGAACCAACTTGGTGGCATTTTCAGTAAATACATAAACTACCTATGTCAGTGGTCCGTAAAAGGAAAAACTATAACACTGATAATATTTGTATTTTAGTGATGATGCACCTAAGCTGGCTTCATCTTGATGCATTTATGTTTTTTCCTCTACTTTTATATGTAACAAACCCAGAGTTTGTTTAGTAGTGTCATACTATATTTTTGAGGGCTTGTTTCTATGTTCGAGTATTTTACCTGGTAGAAAATCACTCCTAACAGCACTATAATGTTTTTGGCGCGGGCCTAGCAAGATCTAGCTGGATTCTACATGTTTTTACTTTTATCGATGTTACACAAGTGTAGATAGTAAGGCTACTTTAGACTACTCAAGTATCACGTATGTATGAGGTACATCTTCTCCCATAGAGCGTGTCTTAGCACTGTCATAACGGATTTTTGGTGGCTTAAGTAATTTGGATGACATAGCGTCTCTGTCCTACATTATATATGGTACCGCTCCTAATGTGTGTCGGAATACTTGTCTGTATATATATTAGAAGATAAAAAAGACTTCAACTTTTGATATTCCTTGCACATGTCTAAAAGTTATGATGGTTGAAAGAAGTGAGTGAATATAGTACCAATGGAGAAAAGCAGGTCAAAATCTGCAGAGTAATGTCACACAACCATGCTTGGCTGCTTAGTATATCAAGTTGGTGGCTTCTGCGGAGAAGTTGTTGCAACTTTACATGTGATGCCTTTTGTTTGGACAAAATTATATGTGCTGGAAGTTAGAAGTAAGATCTTGAAGTCAGCATATATGTGTCTGTAGCCTGTAGGTATATATTTCAGCAATGGAATTAGTATGTTATGATGATCCAAGGAATATCTTCTAGATAACCATGTTTTTAGTTTTGTATAAGATGCACCACTCTTCATATCTGGAGCCTGTTGGGACATTGTCAGATAATCAGGTACTTACCTTCTGTACCTGTTGCTAGCTGTGTGCAATAATAAGGTTCAGATCCTTGTCAAAATCAACTTTTATTAAGAGGTCGACAGGTCGTGCTTAACTTCCATATTCTAAGGGTTGTATTAGAGATAGAAGAACATCACAGTAGGAGATTGATCCTAGTTATTGGAAATGAAGCTGATCTTTAGATCATGTTATCTTCATAGATATATTTGAAAGGAAATAGTGGACATTTCCGTCTTAAAACTAGAAATGATTTTGTGGAATTTCATCACCATGCAATCTTTATTTCGAGGGGAGAAAGCTTCTTCTTTAGTTGGCAATGTTGTAAGTCTTATAAAGTTTTAACTTTTGCTGAAAAGAAAAACAATAGGAGAAATGTTGTCCCTAGTTGGTTCTGATATGGAAGGAAGATAACAATCAAAGGCATATCCTTATCTGTCGAAAGCACAAGTTAAGCTTTTGATGTGACCATAATATTAATATTATATAAGTACAAGTTGTACTTATATGATATACATTATACATACAGTTGTAATAAAGCATCTCATTAAAAATAATTTGATTGTTCATGCAAGGGCTGTATTGGTTCTAAAAGCTCTAAATGAAACGGAAAATCATTACACTTATAGTAATTCCATTGTTATGTTGGATTGATGTGTGTATCTATTGCAAGATTTTAGTTTATTTTCGTGATTCCCTCATAAATTTTTTACTCTATTTCATTCTTAGAAAAATATAATGAATATAAATTGCCCTCTATGGATGCATTTAAATAGAACTCTTATTATACCTTCTTCCGTTGCTCAGGAACTTGTCTTGATGTTTGATGTCTCATTATATCGCCGACCTAATTTTGCACGTGTCTGGAGTTTGGCTTCTGCAAAACTCACTTATCTTCAGCTTGGGTACATAACTCAAATAATGTTCATGGAGATGCTTAGCCCCACCGTACCACCAAATCAGTCACCCAATCACATTCACCCACCTTTATTCCCAAACATCCAGAAACTTTGCCTTTCAGTGGACTACATCTCCAACACCATGGTCAACATAATATCAAACACTCTCATCCAATTAACGTATTTGGATCTTCGAGATCAACCCATTATTGAGCCTGGATCTGCATTTGACCTCACAGATGAAGGTCTTCAGCTAATTAACCCACAAGGGAGATTACAACACCTTTCCCTAGTTCGTAGCCAGGAGTTCAGTCCTTCATTCTTCAGAAGAGTTACTGATCAAGGCATCCTCTTCATGGCTGACAAATGTTCAAATATGGAAAGCATATGTCTTGCTGGATTTTGTCAGGTCACAGATACTGGTTTCAAAACGCTCCTCCATGCCTGTACTAATTTATACAAGCTAAAGATATTCAATGGGACACGAATGACTGATCTCGTATTTCATGATATGTTTGCAACTTCCCTTGCGCTGACCCTGGTTAGCTTAAGATGCTGTAACCTCTTAACAAATTCTGCTGTCCAGCAATTGGTACTAAACGTGGATCTCATTGTGCTCGACTTGAGAGATTCTAGAAATATTGGTGATAAAGCCCTTCAAGCCATCAGCAAACTTCCAAATTTGAAGACTTTGTTATTAGATGGAACAGATGTAAGCGATGTAGGCTTGTCATACTTACAAAAGGGTGCAAAAAGCACACTTGTAAAATTATCCATAAAGGGTTGTAAAAGGCTAACAAGCAAGTGTATTTCTTCTATTTTCAACTGCGAGTCTAACAGAGAATTACGAGAATTGGATGCGTCTAATCTGCCTAACCTCACAAATGGAGGTGTTCTTTATCTTGTAAGGAATCGGATTCCTCTCGTTGACCTGCGAATGCGACAATGTCCTCTTATTGGTGACACGTCGGTGATGGCATTAGCATCAATGACCTTGGCTGATGGTGCCAGGTGGCATGGTAGTAGCTTGAGATCGTTGGATATATTCAACTGTGGTGGGATTTCGAAACTTGCATTCCAGTGGCTAAAGAAACCTTACTTCCCTGGGTTGAGGTGGTTGGGGATAGCTGCTTCTATGAACCATGAGTTAGTTGACTCCTTAGCAATAAACAGGCCATTCTTGAACTTGATGACTCGTGGGGAAGAGCTTGGGACCGATAAGTGGGATAACTTGGATGATATTTACATGCATGATTATGAGGAAGTTGATGAACTTGAGCAATGGATAAATCAAGATGATGAAAACATGACTGATGATGAGGATGATGACGAGGATGAGGATGAGGATGAGGATGGTGACGAGGATGAGGAGGAGGAAGAGGAAGATGAAGATGAAGATGAAGATGAAGATGAAGAGAAAAATGAATAGGAAGAGTAAGAAGAGGATGTTGAAATTGAAGAGCAATGAATCTCTTTTCTTCTTTACAAAATTCGGTAAGACTTCTAAAACGCTGTGTATATTAATAAATTTTAGTCTTTCAATCTAAGGGTCCTTTTGTTTAGTCTGTTTTTGCTCTATTTTTGGGTCTCTCTCTCTCTCTCTCTCTCTCTCTCTCTCTCTCTCTCTCTCTCTCTCTTATGGAAGTAGAACCCACTAAGTGAAAATGCTAAATGAGTGAGATGGACAAAAAGAAAGGACCTTGATTGTTTAAATAGGATTGTGTGTGTAAGTTTAATGTCGAAAATTGTGAACTTGAGTTATTTTAGTGTAATCTTTGGTATGGAGATACCCTTTGGTAGCCAATATATATATGGGTCAGTGACTGTAGTATTGTGGAAGTTGTATAAAAAGTGGTGTAAACCATGTAATGTAATATTGAGTTGTTCTCTGTTTGTCTTTTGGTTGGTCATCGACTATACCTCTGCCTATGAAAAAATGTTGATGCTTCAAAACACGGTACCTGATAACTTTCCATTTCTTTAGATAACCTTCCTAATTAATTGAGACCCGACCGCAAGCTCAAGTTTATGTTTGAGGCATGGACTTGCAATTTAAGTTTCTGACCTTTTATCAATGTAATAACTTGGTCGTGCATCTAACCTGGGTGTACAAATGTGAACCCGAGTTCTGCATATCAATCGATTTCTATGTGCTAACTTGTCTAGCTCACATAAAAGATTTTGATACTATGCGTGCGTTTTGCAATGCAGCTATCAACTCTTGAAATAAGCTCGAGATGTTCATTTGATGGGTTATTTGTTTTGTGCTTGAAAGGAACGATTTTGCTCTTCCCCCACTTAGATATGAGACCCAATTAGTTTTACATTATTTATATTTAATTATTTTAATTACACAAGGCGAAATTAAAATTAGCTATAAAAGCGTGATCAAATGCTTTTGAGGGGTGCAAGTAAGTATATAACGTGACTTATGAATTGAGTACGAGAACCCAACTTCTTCGATGATGTATGACAAGTACTATAAAAGAGGTTTTTAAAAGATAAAAGAAATGGTGAATCTGCTTTAGGGATCATTAAATCCTAAAAAAAATGATTGTTCTGAGTTGAATCAATCAAATTCAATTTTTCGCGTTCGGGTCGACTTTCGCAGCTTAAAAAAACGGAAAGCTGAACATATATGGATGATGAATGCTTAAAAATAGTTTAGACTTTAGAGAACGCAAACTTTAAGCAATTAAAGTAACATTTATAAGGCTATTTATTTTTGCAAAATACAATTAAATATTAACAGATGATATCACATTAATAGAATAATAGCTCACATTCCAAAATCAATCCCCTCTCAACTTTCACTCAATTTTCCCACCCATTCCAAAACCAATTTAAGTTAATCAAATACGTGTTCCTGATAAAATTCGTCAAGTTATATATAATTTGGGGAATGTTCAAATGAAAACCACTATAAAGTTGAAAACTCTAAGAATTTTTGTTTGAATGTATTTTCATTTGTATAATTTGCATCAAGGATTATATAACACAAATAAAAATATTCAAGGTCAAAGTTGACAAACAAAGATTTCAAAAGTCAAAAGGGGACAATAAAACTGGAACGGAGGGAGTAACAAATTTAGGGTAAGATGTATAGTAACTTGTCCAATTAAGTTTTGCCACGTTTTAGTATAATATATAAGATAGAAATGCAGATATTCAACAAAAGCGGCCGACTGGCGTGATGGTTAATGTGTGTCTGCTTGTACAACATGTCTTGATTTCTAGTCGGGTAAATGGATTCATTTTCAACTTTTTTCAATGTTACAAGTAGGGCTGTTCATTCGGATGAAACCGAATTATCCAATTGGATAACTCGGATCGGACCATATGGTTTGGATAATTGGATTTTTGGATCGGCTTGGATCAAAACTAAACTTATTATTTTGGATCACGGATTGGTTTTGGTTTGTAAATTACAAACCGGATTATCCAAAAAAAACCAAATAACAAATAAATATATATTTTTCAAACATTATATATATAGATGAAGGGTTAATAGACAATTTCGTTAATGTACTTTCCGAAAAAGTTCAATTTAGTTACCGAACTTTTATTTGGTTCAATTAAATTGCTGAACTTACAAAACCGGTTTACAAGTGTAAAATCCTCGTTTTTTATTCCAAAAAAATGAAAGTTCGATAATGAAATTGAACATTTTCGTAAACTACAGTAACTAATATGTGTATGATTAAAAACTTGAGTAACAATTTGATCAATTATTTAAATGTTCAGTAATTCAATTGAACCAAATAAAAGTTCGGTAACTAAATTGAACTTTTTCGGAAAGTACAGTAACGAAATTGTCTATTAACCCATAGATGAACATATAAAATAGTTTACTAAATTATTAATATTCTACACATATCCAAATAAAATAGGTAGTTTATAGTTTACAAAATTGTTTACTTATATATGTAGGTAATTTATAGTTTCGTTTTGCATTTTACAATTATATTACACACATGTATATGAACTAGGAGATGCAAATGGAAACCATCTATTTTGTATAATTTTATTATAATATCTAATATATTTTTAGTAGATATTGAATATATTTATGTATGTGTTTGGATATCCAAAAATCAAACCGATCCATCCAAATAATAATTCGGATGGATTGGTTCAGTTTTTGAATTTGTTTGGACGGATCGGATTCATATTTTCAAAACCATAATCCATTTGGATTCATGTATACGGATCGGTTTTGAACCGATCCATCCATTTGAACACCCCTAGTTACAAGAAACCCCCTAACTTAATGAATATTTTACTTAAGGTTCCTTGTATAATGAATATTTATTAATTCTTTCGGGTCCTAAATTTCGTGACAAAGTTAAACTAATATATTTTCCTTATTTAAGAATCCTAAAAAATAAATAAATAAGATGTACAATACAACATAGATAAATTGCGTTTGTAAAATTACTTTCCTTATTTAATAATCCTAAAATAAATACATAATATGTACAATACAACATAGATAAATTGCGTTTGTAAAATTACAGAGACTAACAATTTTTATACACGTTGTACTTTTTTTTTTGTCTTTCGTTATAAAAGTAATTGTAATTTTATAATTTCATTAATTATGATCCCTATAACTAAACTGTATTAACGATCGAAATTAATTTCACGTTTATGTGATACTCCGTATTTAGTAACTAATTTGTCGTATTCATAGTTTGTCTTTTAATGATTTTATTATAAAATCATAAAACATATCTCACATAATGAAACGCCCCAATTTATTTATTTTTTTTGTTTATAACACTCTCGACAATGTCCCACAACTACTCCAATTGTATATTTAAATATTAATAAATTTCCACTGTTGAAACGGGCTTTTTAAAACCAAAATATCCATTTTACATTATGATACGCGATCCTGGGAAGAAGTGGGATCGCGTATGTACATGAAAACCCTACTGTGACAATTTTGCCTTAGGTACGCGATCCTGGAAAGGTTCTGGGATCGCGTACCGTAGTGCATTTTGAAACTTAGCAAAACTCAGATTTTTGACCAAATTCAAACGTGCATAACTTTTTACTCGTTACGAGTTAGGACATGAAATTTTGCACACACATCTACTATAACAATATAAAACTTTCCCTTTTAACACTTTTTCAAATTTTATAAAAATGACCATTTTGGACGTATCACCAATTCGGGGTCATTTTGACCACTTTTTGGTGTCAACTCAATTCACAAACCACATGTACCTAGACTCTAACTTTTTGCACGCTTCATTGACTCATCCAAACACAACTTAAGCATATGACAAACAACCCATAATACTAACACATTCATATTTCACCATACGACCACTTTAGACCCATTTTCACACTATTCGACCCGTTTACCACAATGACCATACTTTAACAAATTCACTACCCAATTCCACATATGTTTGACTCTTTCAAAGTTGTTGACTATTTGTCAACACCAAATTCAACCAACCAATCATCATTGACTCTTTACCACTTTTCATCAAGTTTGACCCACAACAAGGCCAATCATATTTACATGACTTCATACCCTTTCAAAAACCCATATACAAGACTCTACATCACTGTTTGACTTTCAAAGTCAAATACTACATATTGACCCACATGTTTATTTCAAAAACTCATTACTTGGGCGAATTACACAAGTGATAACCACAACAATGATTCAAAAGAGATGTAGCTCATCTAACCGTAAAGCTAGCTCCATATCCACGCTACCTTCTTGAAAGCACTATTCATCCACTTGGTTCAACCGAACTATTCACAGAACACATAACACATATTAAATATCAACACTATATATACACTTATGCTATCAACCACTGAATAACCACCGAAAAACACCGAGCAATCACTGAGCAACAACTGAGCATTGTAGAGATATCACTGAACACTGAACTCTATGCGGATCCGCGACCATTTGAAACAAGTACACCTGGCACCATATCACGTCGATATGCATACCAGGATCAACATAACGTGCAAGTACGTATTCGTAAACACTATGCTAACCGCAATTAGCGCTCTGATCAACATTGGATCTCTACATATGCTCATTCCACGTAGTCCAAACAATCAACAACAACAACAACAGTTAACACTAATTCTCCACATAAGATACAAGCATATGAAACAAGGTTTGAGAAACAAGTATAAGAAACAAGTAATCTTCCACCCGATTGTATGATTCTATTCCTCGGAAGCAATCCGGAAACACACACAATCGATTCAATCATAAGAAACAAGTCTAATCCACTATAGAACAAGATAAATACAAGTAACTACCACTCGATTGTGCAAACCTCTTGCTCGGAAGCAATCCGGTACATACACAACCATTACCCACTTAACCCCCATATCACTCACCTCGACATTTTAGACGATTTCACCATAATGATCAACACGAGCTTCCATGTCTTTAACACCTAATCATATCATACATAACAACACATTTAGACACTATCAATCATCAATCTTGATCATATATAATCTCTCCCCCACTTTGATTACACTTAATTTAATTCATTAACATACACTATATCTTAACATCTCATAATTATTCCATTAACAAGCTTTACTACATTAATCCATGTTAAATCATTGTAATCATACTCTTTTAATATCACTAGTTTCATTATTAAACTTATTAACCTCAATTTACAAGACTTTACAAAACCCATGGAATTACTAAGAAATACCAATTATGATTTCAACACTTTTTAACACATATCATGTTTACTAATCTTCATAATAATACTAATTAACACCAACTACATTAAATTAAACCCTAATTTCAAGTTATAATCATAATTCTTCAAAACCCCCATGAAAACCCAATTAATCACTATATACACAATTTAATTCATCATCATTTAGGGTTGAATTCATATTAACAACTATATTCTCTTCACTTATACATCATTAATCAATTATAATCAACCCTAATTTCGTATTTAAACTCATGAATCATACAAAACTCACTAAAAACCCAAACCCTAGGTTAAATCATGGAGAAATTTAACTTACATGATGTTTTTGATAATTAAAAGATGATGATTCTAATTTCTCTAGCTTCAATTGAAGGTCAGAAACTGATTTTAGCTCCTAATTTTGTTTCCTGCGATTTTCTTCTTGTGTATGGAAATATTCTGGAGGTTTAAAGAATGAAACTGAATAAACATAGAAAACTCTGTACGTACTATATAAGTCGGTTTAATTTTAATCCCTTTTAAACCCTATTGTCTGGAACTGGGAAACCATTCGCGTATTCTATTATTTCACATCACTTAAATAACACCACTTTAAAATATTTATACCCTCGCGCACTAAAATAATACCTTTAAAGTTTTGGAGTGTTACAACTCTCCCCCACTTATTTCATTCGTGTCCTCACGAATGTCACTCGTGCTACTCATTCTTTGTAGGGAAAATATCTCATGTACCCGAATGAAGTTTCATTATAATAATGAATGGTAACAATACAATTACAAAATACCAAATTAATTCATATCCAATTACTTCCATGAACTGTAATAAAACCAACGAAATGAGTAGAAGAAAAAGATATCAACGAATGATAAGCCGAGGCCCGTGTTTAACATGGTTCCCTTGAAACAGATTCGCCGTCTGTTTCCCAGGGTACAACGGCCGAAGCAGTAGTACTGCCGGACTTGAACATATGCCTGAAAAAGGTTGTCAATAGTAGTTCGTAAGCTACCCCAAATGTTTGCTCCTCACTTGACCAAATCGCTAGGTCTCAATGTGTGACAACCTTCAATTTAGGACTAGAATTTAGTGCCTAATCGAGCTTTATTACATGTAATTAGTTCTGTGTTAGGCTAATTAATGTATCAATTATTATATATATTGTTGAATATATATCTACAACTATGCGGTTTGTTTAAATCGTACGAGTTTCGAATCGAATGTAATTTCGACACAATAAATACGGACGTTGGTGAACAATTTTATTAAGTAATGCAAATATTATTTAATAACGCAACTTTGTTTAGAATATTATTTGTTATAATATTTAGTATCCAAGTTTTATCGCACAATTAATATAAACGCGAATAAAATGTAATTGCGCAAACAAAACAAAACAAATTACCTTTTATAATGAAATTATTAAATGTTTAGTAAAATGCTTCAACAAAAATACAGAATAATTATTCGCATTTTAAAACGTATATTAAAACATATAAAATAATTATTTAACGTTTGTACGACGGAGAAAACGAACACCGCACGGAGCGCGGAGGCGCAGACTGTGAGTTTGAACTCCCACCAAAATCACCTCCTTTTTCTCTTTTTCTTTCATTTCTCATTTACTTTCTCTCTCTCCTCTCTTAATTTCTCTCTAATTTGCAAATCACCACACCATCACAAATTCACAAAATAAACACGTTAAACAACCTCGAATCTTCAAGCCCCTTTGGAAATAAACGACCACCTCGCGACGATCTACACTTCTACCTTTCCGGAATTTCATTTCGGCGATTTGTAAGTTTCCGACACAACTCCGAAAACTCTCGTTTTTAAGTTTTATAACTTGCTAGTTGTTTGTATAACCTTGTAATGTCCTAAAATGGGTTGGGTAAAAATATTAGACCGATCGATGGCCGGAAAATACGTTTTTGAAGTCGAAACTCCGATCAGATCCCGTACGTCGCATTTGGCCTGGCGTAAATGCGACGTAGCGACTTACGTCGCACAAATCCTCAACGTCGCATATAGCGACGCAGCACTCTACGTCGCATTGAATTGCGGACGTCGCACTTAGCGACGTAAACCCCAACGTCGCAGAAATCAACTACGTCGCCTATAGCGACGCCACGCACAACGTCGCATTAAATTGCGAAAGTCGCACATAGCGACGCCGTGCCCAACGTCGCAGTCCGGATCTGCGACGTCGCACCCAACGTCGCACCCTACGTCGCACAAACCAGAAAACGCAGATTTTCACTAAGTGTCGAGACCCTAAATTTTATCACTCGATTTTACCCAATTTCAAGTCCAGATGCGTTTTTCCTTAAAGCAATATAGTAGAAATAAAAATTTTCCAAGCTGACCTGGCAGCTCGACCCCAGCCAGGGGCTCTGCCCCTTGGACCCCGCCAGGGGCTGCCGCCCCTTGGACCCCGCTAACCAGGGGCGCTGCCCCCGGACCCCCGTACTCAGATTCCGTAAGCACATTTTTACTACAAGTGTCAAACTTGTACAACTTCAAAACGCTTACACGATACAACTTTTCAGTCATAATGGAATTTACTTTTCAGGGTTAACACTTTGAGACATAAGGAGAACATTAACATATTTAAATTCAAACAATCACCAACGGGCCGTATACATTTTCAAAACCTAATTCACAATCAAACAAGTCGTTGTAACTTGTATCAAGTCAATCAAACAAGTCGTAGTAACTTGTAACAATACAATCAACCAAATCGGGGTAATTTGGACATCAAGTTAAACAAACGATTTAAATGGTAGTCTTTCGAGATACCAATACAATTAATAACAATTCAAGTGTCGTGGACACATTCAGGTTTCAAGCCTTTGGACATCAATTCACCGCTAATTACTTCAAGTTTACTAAATTAAACACTTCAAGACTCAGGTGAGTTTCATAGCCCCATTTTCACTGCTTTACAACTAGGGGTGTGATATTACTACTCGATTTTGTTTTACAAGTAGAACGCAAGTGCCAAACTTCAAATACTACATGAGTTTCAAGCTAATCAATTTAAAGTCCTCCATAAGCATAGTCTCTAGTATTTTATAGCGTGAATGTTAGTATATGATATCATATGGGATTGACAATCCTCATCCGGGTTAGCACGCACTAACCGGTCAAACGGATGTATTAGCATTTGGGAAGACGAGTGTTGATTAGGCACTCGTAGGAGGCATTTCAAGTTAGGTTTCCTTAAGTGGGCCTGACAAATCAAGTTAAGCTCAGACTATGTGCTCATGGACAGTATAACTTTTATCTTGCTTAATTGCATTTTAAATTCAATATAAATCTTGCGGTTCTTACAACTATACATTGACATACAAACCTGTGAGCTCACCAGCGTTTTCGCTGACCCATTTTAGTATTTATCACAGGTACCCAGCAGTAGTTTGGCTGCACAAGCAGGAATTATTAGCTCGAGTCAGCATACATACAACTAGAGATTGGACTGCATTATTATATTTTGTAAAAGTAATTATGCTATGTAATCTCTCAATTTCAGGAACCGAGCTAATGTAACAATATTTTGATGTAAACATTTACTTTATCTATACAAGTTTAAAACGACGCATATAGTGGTCGTTCATTATATCTTATGTGCTTTGTATATTGATTAGTGACACCCAAATCAAGCTTCCGCAAATCTTTAAATTTAGGGGTGTCACAGATTGGTATCAGAGCCTAAGGTTATAGTGAACTAGGTTGCATTTAGTGGGCCTAGACTATGACCGTTAGGCAGTATTCCTTATTAGTTATGACTAGTTCAGGGATTACATCATACGACTTTAATTTAACATAGCCTGATCAACTATGTACAATTAAAGAAAGATGATGTGAAATCTGAAAGAGTTATGTTGAACAGGAATGCATTAGTTGACTCTGACCTCGAGAGAAACGGGACTCAAAACACGTCTGTGCTAGACACTCAATAGGTTATTATGTGATATACATATATTTACATGAATAGACCTCATTACAACTTTAGGCTATATTATATTATATGAATATAGGCCTCTTTTTTTTCTCTAACGCCTTGTCTCTAAATGACAAACACACCACTAGTTCATCATACTCGGACTAGTATCTTATTTCATTTCCTTGTTCTTTCTTACTCAGCATCATGCCTCCTCGTCGTCAAATTACCCTTAGCGAAGCTGAAATCGCGGGAATAATTGCCCGCAGTGTGACCGAAGCCTTGGCTACCCGAACACCACCCGGTAGCGAGGACACAGCAACCAATACTCCACCACCCAAACCCTGCTCCTATAAGGACTTTCTTAGCTGTAAACCACTATATTTCAAGGGCACGGAAGGTGCCATTGGCTTGATCCGTTGGATTGAGCGTATGGAATCTGTTTTCAGTCTCTGCGACTGCACCGAGAACAACAAGGTCAAATTCGCTGCTTACACCTTTCAGGAAGGTGCACTCACGTGGTGGAAAACCCACGCAAACTCTGTAGGCCTTGAGGTTGCAAATCGACTTCCTTGGGCCGAACTGAAGAAGAAACTGACAGAAAAGTACTGTCCTGAAGAGGAATTACACAGGCTAGAGGAAGAATTCTGGCACCTGACGGTGCAGGGAAATGATGTTGCTGAATATACCACCAAGTTTCAGCAGTTTGCTTTATTATGCCCGGGTTTGGTCGAACCAGAAAGTAAGGGCATTAAGAGATACATTCGTGGACTTCCCGAGAACATCCAGGGAAACGTCGCCTCATCCAAACCAACCACCACTGAAAGTGCCATTCGATTGGCCCACGAACTCATGGCTCTAGTTGTCAGCTGTGAGACCTCCAACACTTCATCCTCCAACAACAACAAACGCAAATCCACTGAACACCACCACAACTCAAACAAGAAAAACAACGCCATCCAAGTCTACAACACCAACTCTGAAACCACCCGCAGCTACACCGGGGACAGGCCTTATTGTCCCAAGTGTAACTACCACCATTTTGGTCAGTGCGGTACTCCTTGCAACAACTGCAGGAGGTACGGGCATCTGACTAAGGATTGCCGAGCCCCCAAATCCAACAACAACCCCTCTGACAGAAATGCCCGACAACCTAAGTCCTGCTATGAATGTGGACACCCAGGACACTTCAGGGATTCTTGCCCAAAATTGAAGAATAAGGGCAACAACAACAACAACCACCGCAACAACAACAACACCAAAAGTAGCGCCTTCGTGATCAACTCAGGGGACGCCCGTCAGGACCCGAATGTGGTCACGGGTATGTTCCTCCTCAACAATTTAACTGCTTCCATACTATTTGATACTGGTGCCGATAGAAGTTTTATTTCCGATGAATTTTGCCCTCTACTTGACATTACACCTGTTGCTTTAGGCATTAAGTACACCGTAGAGCTAGCAAATGGCAAATTGATAGAAACCAATAGTGTGATACCTAATTGCACCTTAAATCTAGCCGACGAAACCTTCTCCATAGATCTTATGCCAGTTGAGATAGGAAGTTTCGATGTCATCGTAGGCATGGACTGGTTATCCAAACATCGTGCCGAAATCATCTGCTACGACAAAATTGTTCGCATACCTCTCACTGTCGGTAGAACCCTAGTCATACAGGGGGAGACCGGAGGGACGAGGCTTAACATCATCTCTTGTCTTAAAACCCGGAAATTTCTGAGAAAGGGTTATCCATCAATCCTCGCGCACATCATGGAGAAAAAGTCGGAGGAGAAGCGACTTGAGGATGTTCCAATTGTTCGAGACTTTCCAGAAGTCTTTCCTGAGGAACTGCCTGGTCTACCACCACCAAGACAGGTTGAGTTCTCAATCGATCTTGTACCAGGTGCTGCGCCTGTGGCCCGAGCACCATACCGTCTAGCTCCATCCGAACTTCAGGAGCTGTCCACCCAATTACAGGAACTCCTGGAACGAGGGTTTATCAGGCCGAGTTCTTCACCTTGGGGAGCTCCGGTCCTATTTGTTAGGAAAAAAGATGGTTCTTTTCGAATGTGTATCGACTATCGAGAGTTGAACAAGTTAACTGTCAAGAACCGGTATCCACTTCCTCGAATCGATGATTTGTTCGACCAACTTCAAGGGTCGAGTTGTTATTCAAAGATTGATCTCCGATCCGGTTATCACCAATTGCGTGTCCGCGATGCCGATATTCCAAAAACCGCTTTCAGAACCCGTTACGGGCATTACGAATTCCAAGTGATGCCATTCGGCCTAACCAATGCACCGGCTGTATTCATGGACCTTATGAATCGGGTGTGTAAACCTTACCTTGATAAGTTTGTCATTGTCTTCATTGATGACATCCTCATATACTCACGAAGCAAAGAAGAGCATGCGCAACACCTCAAAACCATCCTTGAACTACTTAAACACGAGGAGCTCTATGCCAAGTTCTCTAAGTGTGAGTTCTGGATCAAAACCGTTCAATTCCTTGGCCACGTGATTGACAGTCAGGGGATTCACGTTGACCCATCAAAAATCGAGGCTATCAAAGATTGGCAATCGCCAACCACTCCGACCGAAGTACGGCAGTTTTTGGGACTGGCCGGATACTATCGACGCTTCATTGAAAATTTCTCCAAAATAGCCATACCACTTACGACTCTGACCCAGAAAGATAAAAAGTTTGACTGGACTGATAAACAAGAATCGGCATTCCAACTCTTAAAACAAAAGCTTTGCAGTGCTCCTATCCTCTCATTACCCGAAGGCACCGATGACTTCGTGGTATACTGCGATGCTTCTCATCAAGGTCTCGGTTGTGTGCTTATGCAACGAGACAAAGTCATAGCTTATGCTTCCCGACAGCTCAAGATTCATGAAAAGAATTACACCACCCACGACCTCGAGCTAGGAGCTGTCGTTTTTGCCCTCAAAATCTGGAGACATTACCTTTACGGTACCAGATGTACAATCTTTACCGACCATAAAAGCCTTCAACACATATTCGATCAGAAGGATCTCAACATGAGGCAACGTCGATGGGTCGAGTTACTTACGGATTACGACTGCGAACTCAAATATCATCCAGGCAAAGCAAATGTTGTTGCTGACGCCCTCAGTCGAAAAGAGCGAGTGAAACCACTTCGGGTTCGAGCCCTCAGTATGACCATTCACAACAATTTAAACATTCAAATTCTCACTGCTCAACTCGAAGCCTTAAAACCCGAAAATGTCAAAGATGAAGCCTTGCGGGGCATGGATAAACAATTCGAAATAAAACCTAACGGGATTAGGTATTTCTCAAACCGAATCTGGTTGCCTAAATTTGGGAACCTACGAGACTTGGTGATGGATGAAGCTCACAAGTCCAAATATTCTATCCATCCGGGATCCGATAAAATGTACCACGGTATCAAGGACTTCTACTGGTGGCCGAACATGAAATCTGAAATCGCCACCTATGTCAGCAAATGCCTTACTTGCTCCAAAGTCAAAATCGAATATCAAAAACCTTCTGGTTTACTTCAACAACCCAGTCTTCCAGAATGGAAATGGGAACAAATTGCCATGGACTTCATAACCAAACTACCCAAATCCTCGAGCGGTTGCGATACCATTTGGGTGATCGTGGATCGTCTCACAAAGTCTGCTCACTTCCTGGCAATCAAAGAGTCCGACAAAATGGAACGCCTCACCAACATTTATCTGAAGGAAATCGTGACCAAACACGGTGTTCCAATCTCAATTATCTCCGATAGAGATAGTCGCTTCACTTCACAATTTTGGCAATCACTTCAAAAATCTCTGGGTACTCGACTTGATATGAGTACCGCATACCATCCTCAAACCGACGGCCAAAGTGAACGAACCATTCAAACACTGGAAGACATGCTACGGGCCTGCGTAGTAGACTTCGGTGTAAACTGGGAAAAACACCTACCATTGTGCGAGTTCTCGTACAACAACAGTTATCATACCAGCATCAAAGCTGCACCTTTCGAGGCACTGTACGGTCGTAAGTGCCGGTCACCTATCTGTTGGACCGAAGTTGGGGATAGCCAACTCACAGGTCCAGAAATCATTCACGAGACGACCGAAAGAATCGTCGACATTCAAAACAAACTCAAAGCCGCACGTGACCGTCAGAAAAGTTATGCTGACGTGAGACGCAAACCACTCGAGTTCCAAGTTGGGGATCGAGTTCTACTCAAAGTATCGCCTTGGAAAGGCGTAATCCGGTTTGGCAAACGAGGGAAGTTGAATCCCAGATACATTGGACCATTCGAGATCCTTGAAAGGATTGGTCCAGTGGCTTATCGATTGCAGCTGCCATCTGAACTCAGCAGCGTGCATCCCACTTTTCATGTTTCAAATCTGAAGAAGTGTCTGTCTGATGAGACACTTATCATTCCACTCGATGAAATTCGAGTTGACGAGAAACTTCACTTTGTTGAGGAACCCGCTGAAATCATGGACCGTGAGGTCAAACAACTTAAACAAAGTCGTATTCCCATTGTCAAGGTTAGGTGGAATTCGCGGCGCGGTCCGGAATTCACCTGGGAACGGGAAGACCAAATGCGACTCAAGTATCCTCAACTCTTCACTGATTCAACGTCAAACACAACTTCAACATAAATTTCGGGACGAAATTCTTCTAACAGGGGGAGAATGTGACAACCGTCAATTTAGGACTAGAATTTAGTGCCTAATCGAGCTTTATTACATGTAATTAGTTCTGTGTTAGGCTAATTAATGTATCAATTATTATATATATTGTTGAATATATATCTACAACTATGCGGTTTGTTTAAATCGTACGAGTTTCGAATCGAATGTAATTTCGACACAATAAATACGGACGTTGGTGAACAATTTTATTAAGTAATGCAAATATTATTTAATAACGCAACTTTGTTTAGAATATTATTTGTTATAATATTTAGTATCCAAGTTTTATCGCACAATTAATATAAACGCGAATAAAATGTAATTGCGCAAACAAAACAAAACAAATTACCTTTTATAATGAAATTATTAAATGTTTAGTAAAATGCTTCAACAAAAATACAGAATAATTATTCGCATTTTAAAACGTATATTAAAACATATAAAATAATTATTTAACGTTTGTACGACGGAGAAAACGAACACCGCACGGAGCGCGGAGGCGCAGACTGTGAGTTTGAACTCCCACCAAAATCACCTCCTTTTTCTCTTTTTCTTTCATTTCTCATTTACTTTCTCTCTCTCCTCTCTTAATTTCTCTCTAATTTGCAAATCACCACACCATCACAAATTCACAAAATAAACACGTTAAACAACCTCGAATCTTCAAGCCCCTTTGGAAATAAACGACCACCTCGCGACGATCTACACTTCTACCTTTCCGGAATTTCATTTCGGCGATTTGTAAGTTTCCGACACAACTCCGAAAACTCTCGTTTTTAAGTTTTATAACTTGCTAGTTGTTTGTATAACCTTGTAATGTCCTAAAATGGGTTGGGTAAAAATATTAGACCGATCGATGGCCGGAAAATACGTTTTTGAAGTCGAAACTCCGATCAGATCCCGTACGTCGCATTTGGCCTGGCGTAAATGCGACGTAGCGACTTACGTCGCACAAATCCTCAACGTCGCATATAGCGACGCAGCACTCTACGTCGCATTGAATTGCGGACGTCGCACTTAGCGACGTAAACCCCAACGTCGCAGAAATCAACTACGTCGCCTATAGCGACGCCACGCACAACGTCGCATTAAATTGCGAAAGTCGCACATAGCGACGCCGTGCCCAACGTCGCAGTCCGGATCTGCGACGTCGCACCCAACGTCGCACCCTACGTCGCACAAACCAGAAAACGCAGATTTTCACTAAGTGTCGAGACCCTAAATTTTATCACTCGATTTTACCCAATTTCAAGTCCAGATGCGTTTTTCCTTAAAGCAATATAGTAGAAATAAAAATTTTCCAAGCTGACCTGGCAGCTCGACCCCAGCCAGGGGCTCTGCCCCTTGGACCCCGCCAGGGGCTGCCGCCCCTTGGACCCCGCTAACCAGGGGCGCTGCCCCCGGACCCCCGTACTCAGATTCCGTAAGCACATTTTTACTACAAGTGTCAAACTTGTACAACTTCAAAACGCTTACACGATACAACTTTTCAGTCATAATGGAATTTACTTTTCAGGGTTAACACTTTGAGACATAAGGAGAACATTAACATATTTAAATTCAAACAATCACCAACGGGCCGTATACATTTTCAAAACCTAATTCACAATCAAACAAGTCGTTGTAACTTGTATCAAGTCAATCAAACAAGTCGTAGTAACTTGTAACAATACAATCAACCAAATCGGGGTAATTTGGACATCAAGTTAAACAAACGATTTAAATGGTAGTCTTTCGAGATACCAATACAATTAATAACAATTCAAGTGTCGTGGACACATTCAGGTTTCAAGCCTTTGGACATCAATTCACCGCTAATTACTTCAAGTTTACTAAATTAAACACTTCAAGACTCAGGTGAGTTTCATAGCCCCATTTTCACTGCTTTACAACTAGGGGTGTGATATTACTACTCGATTTTGTTTTACAAGTAGAACGCAAGTGCCAAACTTCAAATACTACATGAGTTTCAAGCTAATCAATTTAAAGTCCTCCATAAGCATAGTCTCTAGTATTTTATAGCGTGAATGTTAGTATATGATATCATATGGGATTGACAATCCTCATCCGGGTTAGCACGCACTAACCGGTCAAACGGATGTATTAGCATTTGGGAAGACGAGTGTTGATTAGGCACTCGTAGGAGGCATTTCAAGTTAGGTTTCCTTAAGTGGGCCTGACAAATCAAGTTAAGCTCAGACTATGTGCTCATGGACAGTATAACTTTTATCTTGCTTAATTGCATTTTAAATTCAATATAAATCTTGCGGTTCTTACAACTATACATTGACATACAAACCTGTGAGCTCACCAGCGTTTTCGCTGACCCATTTTAGTATTTATCACAGGTACCCAGCAGTAGTTTGGCTGCACAAGCAGGAATTATTAGCTCGAGTCAGCATACATACAACTAGAGATTGGACTGCATTATTATATTTTGTAAAAGTAATTATGCTATGTAATCTCTCAATTTCAGGAACCGAGCTAATGTAACAATATTTTGATGTAAACATTTACTTTATCTATACAAGTTTAAAACGACGCATATAGTGGTCGTTCATTATATCTTATGTGCTTTGTATATTGATTAGTGACACCCAAATCAAGCTTCCGCAAATCTTTAAATTTAGGGGTGTCACACAATGTGACTAGAACAAAAGCTAGTAAACTTACAAAACTAAGGTATGAATTTATGTGTGTATCTCTTTTTGGAGCCAATGTGAATATATCTATCATCTTCCAATATGAACAAAAAGAAATCTCTTCTTTTTATCAATGGAGGTGGAAGATTAAAAGGATCATTTTAATGACAATAAAACATAGTTTTAATGACAATAAAATTAGTAAATACTCATAGGTTATCTTAAAAATGAAAGGTCACATTTAGTTACAACTAATGTCACATTAACTTGTAGCCTTTCTAAATTATTTGTTCATCAATTGTCATTCATATGTACGTATATTTCCAACAATCCCCCACATGAATGAAATTGATAACCGAAATAATATCAATAACCCATTTTCTCATTCACCTCTCTTTGAGCATCGATATCTCATTCACATAAAATCTACTTTGGACATATAATATACTGTTATGAAGCCTTGGCCACCGACTACACGACCATATAAAACATTAAACATAATAATTATATATATGTCTATAATTATGAAATTCCAAAGTTGGTGAAAACTCATTTTCACCCAGATTTTTCGAAATGAATAGAAATCGAACTCCAATAACACACAAGTTCCAACAAAATTTTCAACAGTTGAACCCTGCATAGAATAGGTAGGTGTTACCCTTTGAACCTTTCCTTATGAAGTGCACTTAGTCTCCTAGCTCACAGTAGACGCGATGTCCTTGAAATGGTCTTCCATTTGTGTAGACGACAATACACATCACACAGGATTCTCCCTGACATTGTCAAGTCCTCATAGTCGTGTTCATTATGGTCCTGAAACACTAGCCTGGTTCTGCAAGAGCTGTTAGAAATTATGCCCCCTTAATTCCTTTCAAAGCGACCCCACTTCTCTCTCACATAGGTGATTCCTTAGAGATACACAACCACCTTATGCTTATATCCTTAGAAATCATTAAAAGCCAGATGCTTAGCCTCATATCACTGTCAACATCAGTTATAGGAATGGACTAGGAATTTAACTAACTCTCTTAAATGGTTTAAGAAGTTTAACAACTCCTCCACAGTGACCTTAGTCTATATAATTAGGTTGTCCTATTGAACCTAGATCTTGGGATCTCCAGTCAACTAGGTTAGGTTTTCCTTCATATAAACTATTCAATAAGGGCTTTAGTCTCATTCCCCAACTTGATCTCCTCTCAACCCCATGGTTGTCGGATCCAAAATATTATCATTTAACTTCATAAAGTTTAACAAAGATAACTCTCACGGAGATAAGTTGGTCTCTCAAGTGTATCATATATGCCTTAGCACACTTATGATCACTTCTAATTAGTTCTCACTTGTGATTATACAATGTCAAGTTTGTGAACATATTGACAAGGTACCACAAGTGATCAAATATTGGCTCAAATAAAATTTTAGCATCAACTAAATCTTATTTTTAGCCTTTCAGATAATGAATCATGCGCTTGATATCAAAATGCAAGACACCCCCCACATTTCTACGCTATTGTGCAAAAGTTCTCCATTTTTCACAATCAGTTAGGGTTATTGTTTTTCCGTAACAAAGCTTCCCCCACATGTCTTGCAACTTGATATAAGTTCTAGTCATAATCATATATATCCAATATGATTCTAATCAATGATGCGGTCAAATGCACCCACATAAGATTTACTTCTTATGTGATCCATATTTTTAGTACATTTTGAGCAATTCTTAGTCATAATCTAGGTTTGACCTAGAGACGTCGAATTTAGAGAACTTAACAAAGTTTTCGCACTCAAATTATAACTCGCAAATCCGAATTCTATTTGGGCAATCCAAAATCCAAGATAATATAACAAAAGATAGACATCTTTATGCTTATAATTATCCTAAATTTATATCTTTAATTGAATTCCATATAATGAAAACAATCCCCCATCATTGTCATCAAGTTTCACAATATAACAAATCTACTATTACTGAATGAAACATTTGTTTTTGTCTTTATATAAATTCCACACATTGGAATGTTCATTTGTTAATTGATCTCTGCAGATGATCATCATTAACAAGATTATGTCTAGCATGCTATAGACCTCGAGACCTAAGCTTAAGAATTGAAGATGCATGATTCTAATTCTCCTTAGCTTTCTTCTAACAAGGAATGTAATACCATGTCCCTTGTTAGTAATCTTCCTTTAAAAGACAAAATCGACTTTTGAGACTCAAAACCACCCAAACAATGAACATTTAGGAAGGTCTTAAACACATTTACTATTTGTTACTCATTCAGAAATTTCTTTAGAATCATAGCACAATTGCCTTTGATATCTAAAGTTTCACCAATTCCCCATAGAGAGGACTTAACCCACGTCGAGGGACGAAATGTCATACCATATATGACGCCTTCTCAAGGGATATACACAACTCCCTTGCTATATATTGACACCATCTTGTCAATTTTATTTGTAGTCTCGATACCTTATCAAACCATTAAGGGTGATAAAGTCGTCTACTAACCAAAAAATCAATCTTACTAGATTTTGTATCCTAGTATCTAATCTTAAATTCATATTTGAATATTTCGTACTATGACATATCTTAAAGTCATGTCTTCCACATTGACATGCTTCTCTATATCATAAATTTAAACAACATTTTATATAATGTGTTCAAACCTATCTTAATGTGAGTTATATAATGACTTTACAAATTTCTCTTTCATTTATTGTCATGAGAAAACTAGAAAGGTAACACTTTCTAAATCATGTCTTGTAACACTCCGTTAAAATACCATAAAAAATAATCACACAATTTTTCATTGTATAAAACTCTTTAATGAAATGTAGTAATTTTATATCCGTCGATATTTTAGTTATTAACATACATTATGTAACACATAAATCATCTAGAACCATTCATCTCAAGCTTTAATAAACTATAATAATTTTAACGGAGACGATAACAATCTCATGACAAACTAGAAAGATGAAACTCATATATTATTAATGACTCTTCACTTCATTTATCATATATGTCAATAACATCAATATGATATTCATTACCCCTTTGAGTGACATCAAAATCCCTCAAAAACAGTTCCAAGAGCAAGGAACAAAAAGGTATTTCAATCTTATAATCACGAGTTCATTACTAAGATATATCATATATATCTAGCTTCCATTAAGGCCTCTTGTGGAATGCACTTTGGTTCTTCAAAGTTAAAGATCCCGACATCTACTATCTCATATTCATGTTTCATTAAGAAACTAAAACTTAGAACAATCAGGAATAAGTTCTACAGTTTTTCCTTCAAATAATTAACGAAACTACATCATTATTGAGTGGTAGGCCGTGACAATTCGTGTTAACTATTATTAAAGAATGCATTAAACCTTACGTCTTGATTAAAAAGTATATTCCAAGACCAGTAAGGTACTAAATCCGATGTATTGAACAAGAAGTATATTCCAAAACCAACAAGGTACCAAACCTTACATCAAAATATATTCCAAACTCAATAAGGTACTAAGCCTTATATTTTGAATAAAATGTCACTCTGAAACCAATAAGCTACCAAAGCTTACATCTTGAATAAAATTTTATTCCGAACCGATGTGTTTGAATTCTCTTTCTCAAACTAGAACTTGTTTGTTAAGTTCATGACATACACTCATTAACAAACCCACCACTTATAAACATTATCCAAATTATGTTTACCAATTCCAACAAATGCATATATGTTTCTTGAAGCTTGTTTCAAATCAAAACCTTTGCAATAAATACTTATTTACTCTTCAAAGCATTATAAAAAAGAAGAAAAAAGAAAAAACATTCTAGAAACATGTATGCTTTGCTTTTAGATTTAGTTCATACTTGACACATGAAAGCGTTTTTTCCATTTCTACTAATAGAACCAAAATTTACATACACACAATCATTTGTCAAATGACTAAACTTATAATCAAGTTTATAAGCAGAAACAAACTCTACAAACAATTGTTTTGTCAAAAGACTATTTTTATTGTCAATCTCATATGTAGAAACAAACTCTACTCAAAATTGACTTGTTTAAATAAAATAAAATTATAAACATTTCCTTAAATTAGATCTTACATGTAGAAACGAACACTACACATATAATCAACTTATTAAGAGACCAAACGTATAGAACATCATCCAAAATAAAATCTTGTAGAGACGAACTCTACATAAATAAGTATTTCGTCAAAACGCTTAAGTTATATATCACTATGTTTTCTAATCAATGAAATATAACTTCTTTCAGTTTTGTAAATAGTTATTAATCATTTTTTCTAAATAATGTACTATTTAAATCTTAATAAACTTTCCCACTTAGGAATATAAGGCACATATACATGCACTAACAGTATAACACTAACAACAATATGTTTCCAAATTAGTACCATCAAATAATTAATAAACTCACACACTTAGGAACATATTGTCAATTAGACTAAACTTATTAAACGTTTCCACTAGACTCAATCTCAAACGATTTCATTGAAACCAAACTTATATGTAGTAACAGTACTACACAAACATAAGTTTTTCCAAATATGTTAAGATACGATTTAAATAGATACGGTTTTAAAAATGTTTCATACAATTTTTTTATTCAAAGAAACTCATCAAGGTTTCTAAGAAACTTATCCGGGTAACAAATAAAGAATCTGTTTCAAGATTGTAGGGAAAATATCTCATGTATCCAAATGAAGTTTCATTATAATAATGAATTGTAACAATACAATTACAAAATACCAAATTAATTCATATCCAATTACTTCCATGAACTGTAATAAAACCAAAGAAATGAGTAGAAGAAAAAGATATCAACGAATGATAAGCCGAGGCCCGTGTTTAACACGGTTCCCTTGAAACAGATTCGCCATCTGTTTCCCAGGGTACAACGGCCGAAGCAGTAGTACTGCCGGACTTGAACATATGCCTGAAAAAGGTTGTCAATAGTTGTTCGTAAGCTACCCCAAATGTTTGTTCCTCACTTGACCAAATCGCAAGGTCTCAATGTGACTAGAACAAAAGCTAGTAAACTTACAAAACTAAGGTATTAATTTATGTGTGTATCTCTTTTTGGAGCCAATGTGAATATATCTATCATCTTCCAATAGGAACAAAAAGATATTCTTAAATAAGAGAACAAAATCTCTTCTTTTTATCAATGGAGGTGGAAGATTAAAAAGATAATTTTAATGACAATAAAACATAGTTTTAATGAAAATAAATTTAGTAAATACTCATAGGTTATCTTAAAATGAAAGGTCACATTTAGTTACAACTAATGTCACATTAACTTTTAGCCTTTCTAAATTCTTTGGTCATCAATTGTCATTCATATGTACGTATATTTCCAACATTCTTAACACTATCTCTATTCATTGCGGAAGCGTTTAGTCATATTAGCATACTTCACGTAATCTACTTATCACGACATGAACGTATGTCATTCATGTATTTAAACATCTCATATTCATTTCATAGAACTCTATCAACCTACACATCTATTCAACATAAGCACATAATTTGTGCATTCAACCCTATTTAGCTCACTGTTAATTATTATGTAGCACTAGGTACATTATCAACAACTGAATTACAACTCAGAATCATATAACCCACACATATTGGTTTCACTTATTTAGTGAAATACGTATCGCTAGATACAAGTCTATTACTTCTACTTTCTCTATTATCTCTTTTCATCACTATGTTCAGCACATAATTCACTTAATTTAAATATCTCTTCTTTTATACTCTATCTTCCCAATTACATTAAATCTCTCTAATACTTGGTAGCCTCAACAATTCCATGTGAAATGGCATAATATAACTACGTAGATCAGGCGTAGTCAGATTATGTCACACACACTTTCATCTCAGGCTATCTCATATCATCAATCTTCAATGCAATTTCCACGTAAACACATATAACACAATTATTCAACAAGTCAAAACACACTTAATAACACCTCATCAACTTCACATAAGCAAGTAATTCCACGTAATCACTGAACATATTTAATCTCAACACATTTCACTTGTTAACACTTGACCAGGAAGATGTACCTCTTCCTCAATCAAATGAAAACAACACTGCACATAAGCATAACCACACATATTTCGTCTTCTCTTGTGACCGCAGTCACAACATTTTATCTGATCACATACCCACATAATTATTAGCAAGGAATTCTAGTCCACCTTGCAATTAATACCTCACATTAATACTATAATTTCCACACTTTCTTTCAACATTTAAAGCATACACAAGTTCAATCAGAACTATTCTTGACACTAAACGTTTCAGTCAACACTTCAACTACTAAGTCAACACATAACAATCATCATATAACTCATCATAAGGAATCATATCAGTTCAACTACTTCAACTTTTACCACTACGCATAATCATCATAACAATATAAACAATTTATATTGGTTTAAGCCTAGGCAATCCTATCGTGGATTACCTAATTCTCTTAAACCATCGCTCTGATACCAACTTGAAACGCCCCAAAATTTTTTTTTTTCCGGTTTATAACACTCTCGACAATGTCCCACAACTACTCCAATTGTATATTTAATCTTTAATAAATTTCCACAGCTGAAACGGGCTTTTTAAAACCAAAATATCCATTTTACATTATGATACACGATCATGGGAAAAAGTGGGATCGCGTATGTACATGAAAACCCTACTGTGACAATTTTTGCCTTGGGTACGCAATCCTGGAAAGGTTCTGGGATCGCGTACCGTAGTGCATTTTGAAACTCAGCAAAACTCAGATTTTTGACAAAATTCAAACGCGCATAACTTTTTACTCGTTACGAGTTAGGACATGAAGTTTTGTACACACATCCACTATAACAATATAAAACTTTCCCTTTAGACACTTTTTCAAATTTTATAAAAATGACCATTTTGGACGTATCACCAATTCGAGGTCATTTTAACCACTTTTTGATGTCAACTCAATTCACAAACCACATGTACCTAGACTCTAACTTTTTGCACACTTCATTGACTCATCAAAACACAACTTAAGCATATAACAAACAACCCATAACACCAGCACATTCATATTTCACCATATGACCACTTTATACCCATTTTGACACTATTCGACCCGTTTACCACAATGAACATACTTTAACAAATTCACCACCTAATTCCACATATGTTTGACTCTTTCAAAGTTGTTGACTATTTGTCAACACCAAATTCAACCAACCAATCATCATTGACTATTTACCACTTTTCATCAAGTTTGAACCACAACAAGACCAATCATATGTACATGACTTCATACCCTTTCAAAAATTCATATACAAGACTCTACATCACTGTTTGACTTTCAAAGTCAAATACTACATATTGACCCACATGTTTATTTCAAAAACTCATTACTTGGGCGAATTACACAAGTGATAACCACAACAATGATTCAAAAGAGATGGAGCTCATCTAACCGTAAAACTAGCTCCATATCCACGCTACCTTCTTGAAAGCATTATTCATCCATTTGGTTCAACCGAACCATTCACCTAAAGGCTAAAACATGAAACAACGGAAGGGGTAAGCGCACCGCTTAGTGAGCATATAGGCAGTTAAATGAATAATCTACAGAACACATAACACATATTAAATTTCAACACTATATATACACTTATGCTATCAACCACTGAATAACCACTGAACAACTGAGCATTGTAGAGTTTTGACTGAACACTGAACTATGTACGGATCCGCGACCATTTGAAACAAGTACACCTGGCACCATATCACGTCGATATGCATACCAGGATCAACATAACGTGCAAGCACGTATTCGTAAACACTATGCTAACCGCAGTTAGCGCTCTGATCAACATTGGATCTCTACATATGCTCATTCCACGTAGTCCACATAATTCAACAATCAACAACAACAACAACAGTTTACACTAATTCTCCACATAAGATACAAGCATATGAAACAAGGCTTGAGAAACAAGTATAAGAAACAAGTAATCTTCCACCCGATTGTATGATCCTCTTGCTCGGAAGCAATCCGGAAACACACACAATCGATTCCATCATAAAACACGAATAATCCACTATAGAACAAGATAAATACAAGTAACTACCACTCGATTGTGCAAACCTCTTGCTCGGAAGCAATCCGGTACATACACAACCATTACCCACTTAACCCCCATATCACTCACCTCGACATTTTAGACGATTTCACCATAATGATCAACACGAGCTTCCATGTCTTTAACACCTAATCATATCATACATAACAACACATTTAGACACTATCAATCATCAATCTTGATCATATTCAATCTCTCCCCCACTTTGATTACACTTAATTTAATTCATTAACATACACTATATCTTAACATCTCATAATTATTCCATTAACAACTTTTAATATCACTAGTTTCATTATGAAACTTATTAACCTCAATTTACAAGACTTTACAAAACCCATGGAATTACTTAGAAATACCAACACATCTAATCTTCATAATAATACTAATTAACATCAACTACATCAAATTAAGCCCTAATTTCTAGTTATAATCATAATTCTTCAAAACCCCCCATGAAAACCCAATTAATCACTACATACACAATCTAATTCATCATCATTTAGGGTTGAATTCATATTAACAACTATATTCTCTACACTTATACATCACTAATCAATTATAATCAACCCTAATTTCGTATTTAAGCTCATGCATCATACAAAACTCACTAAAAACCAAACCCTAGGTTAAATCATGGAGAAATTTAACTTACATGATATTCTTGATAATTAGAAGATGATGATTCTAATTTCTCTAGCTTCAATTGAAGGTCAGAAACTGATTTTAGCTCCTAATTTTGTTTCCTGCGATTTTCTTCTTGTGTGTGGAAATATTCTGGAGGTTTAAAGAATGAAACTGAATAAACATAGAAAACTCTGTACGTACTATATAAGTTGGTTTAATTTTAATCCCTTTTAAACCCTATTGTCTGGAACTGAGAAACCATTCGCGTATTCTATTATTTCACATCACTTAAATAATACCACTTTAAAATATTTATAGCCTCGCGCACTAAAATAATACCTTTAAATTTTTGGAGTGTTACACATAATGTATGATACAATGTAGATAAATTGTATATAGATGCTAAGTGTATACATTTATAAATTTATAAAGATTAACGTTTTGTCACATAATATTGTTCGGGTTAAAACATATTATTGTTTTATCTTTCATTGTATTAATATTTTCGTTCTATAATCGCACTAGTGTTTAAATAGCATAACCTAAAAAGTATTAACAATCGAAATGAAGTTCATGATTATGTATCCCACACGATGTACAATATGGTGTTGATAAATCGTATATAGATGCTAAAGGTATGCTCTTATGAAGTAATAAAGAGTAACACTTTTGTCATACAATGTTCGGGTTCATACATATTATTACTTTATCTTTCACTGTATAAAATCTATGTGTTCTATAATTGCGTTATTTATTGATCAATATAACTTAATAAAGTATTAACTGCCGAAATGAAGTTCACGCTTATGTATTATATGATTAGTTTTTTTACTGATCAACATAACTTATAAGCTATATAGACATGTTAAGAACAAAAGTCTTTTTATCTTTTGTGATTTTTTTTTAATCCTGAATCATATCATACATATATGTATATACAAAGTAAGTAAATGATATATAAATGATAGGCGTATACATTAAGTTTAGAATTTTAGTTTTGTTTAAAATGTAGGGTATTAGTTATTGATCAATATAACTTATAATTATTAATTAACAAAATTAAAATAAATTTCAAACTTATGTATTCTCTACTTATACTAAATATAGAGCAATATAACCTATAAGTAGGGGTGTTCAAAATAGTCCAAAACCAGAAAACCGAATCGAAAACCGGTTGAATCGAACCGATTTTTGGTTAACCGAACCGATATTATCCTGTTTTTCATAAATGGTTAACCGAAAAAACCGAAAAGTTTATATATACCTTATAATATATGTATATATATTGTATATATTAAATTTATATATTGATATTTACACTTGTATTTTGATAAAATAATTTATATTTCTTTTCACTCATTTAAATGTAATTTACTAACTTAATTTTGGTTTAATTTGGTAATTATTACTACTTAGTTCTAATTATATTCGAACGATTTACGTACGTATAACATAAATACACAATTATAAATAGTAAAATTGATATCGTTTGAAACTTTTATTGTCAAAATATTTTAAAAATAGTGAACACTTAATAATTAATGTATATTTGTGTGTTATTAATTACTATTTAAATAAGTTCTAAATAATAAACGGTTAATTTGGTTAATCGAACCGGAAATTCGGTTAACCGATTACCGGTTAACCGAATTTTTCGGTTTCGCTTTAGGTTCAATAATATGTCGAACTGGGACTCCGGTTAACCGAGTCCCCGATTAACCGTCCATGAACACCCCTACCTATAAGTATTACCAAATGAAGCCAGTTTCGCCGATGTGATTAATTTTTCGTTTGGCTAAATAAAGACTGATTAAAAATTTTAGTTTTAAAATGTAGGATTTTTGATTTCGTAGCGTAGCGCGGGTATAAGTCCCTCATTTTATATATGTACGACATATGATGATATGTTAATAAATATTTTGTTAATAAAATATTTTTGTATTGCAAGTACAATAATGTTGTATATACTCGAGCATATAATAAATCTATATATGTCTAACTCTTATAAGTTTTAACCTCATCTAACCCGTTTTAATTTCAACTAAAGATTATTATTTTTATTTATCTGTGTATATATCTTAATTAAACCATTAGGGTAATAAAAAAAAGACAGTTTCGTGAATTATGAGTTGGAACTAGAAACCGATTTGTGAGTTTTTATCGAAAGAAGAAAAGAGAAAATCACCTAAAATGATAGAAAAGAAAATACGAGGACGAATATCTATGCGTTATTGAGTTGAAAAGAAGAGATTTGAAATTTACACGGATTCATTCCCGAATTGAAGATAAATGAAATGAAGTCACATTTTATAACTTGTTTGAGATACTCTAATTTCTTCAATTTCTTCTCATTTTGGGAGAGGAAGTTTGAGGAGAAATGAAGACCAAATCATCCTACAACTACTTTTCTCCTTTCTCCATAAACAAAAGTGTTAAATACAATGTGATTTGTATTTCTATTCAATTTTTCCTCTTGTTTCGAAAAAATAACTAGGAGCACCCCGTTAAATATCATTGTAAAAACTCAATTGTCATCTACTCATCTCATCTCATCTCATCTCATCTCATTAATAAATATAATATAAATAAATATTATTTTCACTATACCAAATTTTAGGTACTTTTTTATTTTTTTTTATTTTTTTTCTCTGAATAGTGTTATGAAAGTGCTTCCAATAATCAACTTTACGAGTTTTGGCAAAAAAATAAAATTTATCGTCGTCAATTCATATATTCTCTCAATACAAACCTTTATATCGAAATTGAATTCCCCACGGTGAACAACAATAATTCTGATTCATTGCATGACAAGAATTAATTAAATTTTGGATCTATCATCAATGGATTCCGATCACAAACCCTCGACTTCGCGCCCCATCAACCACCGCGAAGTCATCCTCGACGTCGACGGCGAAGACAGACTCGTTAAAAAGAGCGGCCGTATGGAGGATCCTCCGTCACGTCTGATCGGAGAATTTTTAAATAAACAGAAACATACCGGTGGCGAAATGACGTTAGACATGGATTTAGAAATGGATGAGCTACGTAACGGAAATACTTCTGGTGTAAATCATCAAAATTCAGATGATAACGATGTCAACAAAAATAATGTTGAAAGCTTCAATACGAAAGCTAATAATAATTCGAATACAAGGGTTTTGAATTCGAGAGATTTGAAAGTTTCGTTTCAACAACCTCATAAAGCACCTAAGGTGGCTAAAGAATTGTCGTCGTCATCAGATGATGATGATGATGATGATGATGAATTTGATGAGGTACGTTTACTCGAACAACAACAACATGTTAGACGTAAGTCGAATAATTTGAGTAATTCTATTCGTTCTGATAAAGGTGGAGGTGAGGTTGTGAAATGTACGTCTTTTCAAAGGAGAGCAACGATAATGAGAACGAAAACGCAACAATCGAGACTGTTTGATCCGCCTGAGGTGGAGGTTGAAGTTCCGTTATCATCCGGTCCAGCTGGAAAGTCGGGGCAGTATAGATCAGGTATGTTAGGACGTCCCTCGGGGATACTAGCGAGAGGTGAAATCGAAGAGGAAGATGATTCGTTATATGAGGAAGATTATCCAGATGATTTTAAACGGACCAAACTAGATGCATTGACGCTTGTTCAATGGGTTAGTTTGATATTGATATTAAGTGCATTGATTTGTACGCTTTTGATTGATACTTGGAAGCGAAAACAAGTAAGGGGGCTTCATGTTTGGGAATGGGAGGTTTTGATACTTGTATTGATATGTGGTCGTTTGGTTTCAGGTTGGGGGATAAGGTTTTTTGTTTTTTTTCTTGAGAGAAATTCCCATTTGCGTAAACGTGTTTTGTATTTTGTGTATGGGATACGGAAGCCGGTTCAGAATTGTGTTTGGTTAGGTTTGGTTTTGATTGCTTGGCATTACATGTTTGATGAGAAAGTTGAGGGTCATATCGGGTTCCTTAGCGTTTTGAACAAATTGATGGTGTGTATGCTTGTGGCTACATCTTTATGGCTTGTTAAGACTCTTATTGTTAAAGTACTCGCTTCTTCATTTCATGTTAAGAAATTTTTTGATCGGATTCAAGATGCGTTGTTTAACCAGTATGTGATTGAGACCCTTTCGGGTCCACCGTTGGTTGAGATTCAAAACCATCAAATAGAAGAAGAGAAAACGATGCAAGAAGTACATAGGCTTCAGAATGCAGGTGCTAATGTGCCACCAGAACTACCGGAGAACGTGTTTCCGTCGAAAAGTGGGAGGGGGATCGGGAGTGGAAGATTAAGACCTGCTCCTGTTGGTATCAAGGTTGATGAGAAGGAACAAGGGATAACGATTGATCATTTGCATAGACTTAACCCGAAGAATGTATCCGCATGGAACATGAAAAGATTGATGAGAATCGTGCGTCTTGGGACATTAAGCACGTTGGATGAGCAATTACATAATGACATGAATTCAGAAGAGGATGAAGCCGTAACACAAATCAGAAGCGAGATAGAAGCCAAACGGGCAGCGCGCAAGATCTTCATGAATGTGGCAAAGGCTGGCTCCAAGTATGTATTTATATTCATTTTAGAACATAATTACTCATGATTTAACGATTATGCCACATGATTGAGATTCTAGGATGGAAAGTTTGTTGCATTCAGGTACATTTATCTCAACGATTTGATGCGATTTTTGAGAGAAGATCAGGCTGTTAAAACCATGTCTCTTTGGGGAGGAACACCTGGAGATGAAAAAGTTAGCAAGTCAGCTTTGAAAACTTGGGTGGTAAGAGCTTGAATTAGAAAGCCTTAAATTCTTATAAGCTATCAATTCGTTTATTTACTCGCATCTATTGAATTCTATGTTCCATTTGATGTTATGAATTTACAGGTTAACGCATTTAGAGAACGAAAAGCACTTGCCTTGACACTAAATGATACAAAAACAGCAGTTAACAAGTTGCATCAAATGGTGAATGTGGTAGTTGCCATTATTATTTTGGTTATTTGCCTTCTGATATTGAACATAGCATCAAGCAAACTTCTGCTTTTCATAAGCTCCCAGATTGTTGTGTTGGCGTTTATATTTGGTAATACCGTCAAAACTATATTTGAGGCCATCATCTTCTTGTTTATCATGCACCCTTTTGATGTTGGTGATCGTTGTGAGATTGATGGTGTTCAGGTAATTCAGCACAAAATGCTTAAATAGTTGGCGTTTTCTTTACCTTTTTTCTGGAATTTGTTGTAATATACTCCGTATATACTTAGTTTATTTTTCTGAATCTCTATGATGTTTTTCAGATGATTGTAGAAGAGATGAATATATTGACTACAGTTTTCTTAAAATGGGACAATGAAAAGGTTTACTTTCCAAATAGTACTCTTTCGACGAGAGCCATCAGCAACCACTATCGTAGTCCTGACATGTGGGATTCAATCAATTTCTTCATCCATATCACTACTCCTCCTGACATATTAGCAGTCATGAAACAAAGAATAACCAAGTAAGAAATCCCCTTTCAATTCTACTTCGATCCCTCCTGTTCGTGTTTATATCTGTCACGAAGTAAATAATTAGTTGCACTAGAATTCATTTAGTGAACAACAGTTGGGTAATATTTACGTTATGCTAATAAATAGCATGTATATGCTATATTAAGATAATACATGTTAAATCTGTGCTGGTTTAAACTATATCCAACAACCTATGCAAAATAATATTGGTGAGCGTTTGCAATTAGAAGATTTGATCATGTTTGTGTTTATGAAATCTGCACAATCTTCATTATGTATGAGGTAATTGAAATCGGCATAATGTTCATTATATATGTGCTAATGTATAGCTTTAGATATTATTCAAGATCAGTGACATCATTATCATGAAATGTATAATTCTAAGATCATATGTAATCTCTGGTATCATTCAAATTGCTTTAGAATTTCAACATTCATTGCATAGGATCTTGTTTCGTTCATCAAATATGAATACAAAAAATGTATAGATTCAATTTATCTAGTACAAAACGAAAAAGAACGTACCTTTCCATTTTTGGGTTTCTTGACATATTACTTGATTATTAATTTTAACAAGATTATTGATCATCTTGATAAAATATGAATTTAACTTGATTTGGATTCTTTGGCAGCTACATTGAGAGCAAGAAGGATCATTATTATCCAAACGATATAGCGTGTGTGTCATTGAACTTGGAGGAAATAAACAAGATCAAGTTGCAAATTTGGTGGAGGCATAAAATAAACTTTCAAGACATGACTGAGAGGTACATAAGAAAAGGTGCAGTCATTGATGAAATGGTCCGCATATTTAAAGAACATGATGTTGAATATAGACTATACCCACTCGATATTAATATTAAAACCATGCCTCTACCTATTACCCCTTCTCGGATTCCTCCTGCGTGGGAAGCTTCAAAATGAGTATGAAAACAGGGAATGGTACAACTCTGATTGCATCATGTAGAGGCTTACAGTGATGTTAAACCTGATGATCAAAAAGCTTCCAAACTTAAAATCTGAGCCTTGGGGAAATCCATTAATCCAGGATCTGTTTCTGCAGCAAAATAGGTAGTTTTTGTTGCAAGGAATTGTGCTGAAGGGCAATGCGGATCTAAATTTGGATTATAGGGAGAAAATGATTGTGGTATTTTACATCATCTGATATGGTTCAAGTTTGGAATAAGCAGTTTTGGTATGGTTTTTTTTCGTAGCTTAAATTGTTCTTATAATAACTAAAACCCTTTTTTAGTACATGAGTAAAGTATAGGCGAAATCAATATATCAAAATGTATAAACAAAACTTAGTTTGTTTAAAAGGATAGATTTTCTAATACAAGCATACATGCATTAATTTTGTCAATTGAAACCATGAAGCTAACGAATCCTGAAACCTGAAACCTGTAATTTTTAACATAGAATTATAATTGCTGGCAATGCTTTCTTTCAATCGCAACATTAATAGTTTTTAACGAAACCTGTAGGTTTACGAATATATTCAAGCTTAATCATTTTAAGTATCCCCATATCAGGAACTTTTTGACAAAAAGGAACAAACAAGCAAACTAACTAACAATAATATAAGAAAAAAACTGACTCAAAATACTCCAAACAATCCAACTATCCAACAAAAATGAAGATTGTCTAAGACTACAACAATTCAGTCATACAGAAACATTTCCTTGTGTATTGGCCCTTGCATGGCTATCTATTTTCAGAACAACAAATGGTTTAAGTCAATCAAGATTAGAATATTTAATAGAATACTGTAATATTAATCCAAGTTAATGATTAAAATACGAGAGATGACTTGTACAAGCTAATTGAACGTGTGTTGCAGTATAAACAGATTATGGTTGCTCTAGTGAAATGTTACTTTTGTACTTCATTCAATTTAATAACATTGGTTTGGTTGGGTTCAGTTTGACACTAATCAAATCGATTGTTGATACTTAATATACTTGTTTCAATTAACATTAGGATAGCACCGGAACAAAAGGCTATCGGTATAAGCATATGAATGCAATTAATAGATCTCTGCATAATTGACATAACTACACAGAAAGGAAATTTTATTTATGAAACAGAGATAGAAGCAAGCATATATGGAAACGATGTTAATACTAGCAGCAAAAGATTTCTAAGTTTGACTATCCATATGTTGTTTCACTACCACAAATCAGTGGCGAAGCCAGGAATCTGAATCTTGAACGTATCCACCACACAAAACAATTATGTGTCTATATACCGCCAACCATTATCAATAAGAATGGATATAATACACAACACATACCGCGTTACTTTAAACTATTCATATTGAAATAGTTAAAAATAAAATATTTATGTTGTTGACCAATTGATGTACATGCGGCTAATTAATATTTTGTATATATTACCCCTTGACTTTTCAACATATACATATTTAGTCCTTCTTGTTAAGTTAACTGCATCAAACAGCACAAAAACAAACAACACAAACTATTTTCCCAAATAATAATGGTTACCTTAGTATAACCCCTAATATTACTTTATTAGGTATCAAATCAACAAACATTGGCACCAAGCTAACATAAATACACTCATGATTAAAATAACCCAATAAGCAATTGGGTTCATATAAAATTATAAACTAGAGTTACTGAATGAAATATATCTTAAAGCAAACATTAAAGGCAATTAAACTTTAGAGTCCAAGATAGTCTAAAGATAATATATTAAAATTGGATACCTTATAACTTGAAGTTGTTTGAGACTTGAGTCGAGATAGATTTGAAAGACTGAAGAGATAGGCCATTAGAAAGATAGTACATTCGATAAATGTTTTAAGACCTCCAGACTTTTTGCAAATTAGAAAATAAACTTTAATTTGAAATTAATTATTGAGATGAGCATCTAATGTTGGGTTGTAAAAGAGATAATACTATAATATTCAGCTTATTGGTTTCCAGGGGCATATGCAATGTAGAGTTAGGGGGTCACGTGCCCCCAGTCATCTTGGCCCAACATATGGTATATTATTAGGCTCAAATACTTGGCCCCCAATTAAAAAATTTGATGGCCCCCCACATTACAACAAATGCATTTTGAAAATAAAAACGTCAATAACAATCTTAAGCCCATTGGAAAATGCTGTTAGAAAAAGCTCAAAATTGTCACGTTGAGCAAATTATCTGCTAAACAATACGAAGTAAATATTTTAGAAGATGTTAAACAAATTGATCACGTGATGTTAAGTATTTTGAGCAATTCAAACATTACTTCTTCATTTTTAATTTTTAAACCATTTTCCACTGTTATTTAACTATATATGATGACGTATTTATATTTTATTATTATTATTATTATTATTATTATTATTATTATTATTATTATTTAGAGTACCACAATAAATAACTTTAACTGAAAGAATAATTTATTATTTCAATAATAAATATGTATGTACATATACAATTATATTACTAAATAAGGTCTTTAATGTTAACGTTAAACTTAACTATTAAGGATTATATAAAATTCACTTTTCTAAGCTTTGGTAATCTATTAAGCATATATTGCTATAAGTACTTTCACATTTTATTAATTGTATGTTTGATTTTTATAGGGTTTGATGAAATGTTATGTACGAATCCTAATATTTAAATCGAACCTACACATTATAAAACTCAATACATTATACTTGAAATAAAAGTGTAACATCAAACTTGAATAACTTAAACTCGTAAAAAGTCTAAGTTGATTTTTCTTGGTAGTGTTTTTTGTATGCGTTCTTTAAAAGTGACGATTGATACTTATATTTGGTTTTTGTACTTGACTAGTATTGACCCGACCCGTTTTGACCGGTTAGTCAACCGTTTATTACTGTTACCTCTAGCACTAAGTGCGCTGCCCCTAAACAAATTTCCTGAATCCGCCATTGAGTGGTTTCACTTTCACATATAAAAATGACTGAAGTAACAAGTGAACACCCATATAACACTATATAAGCCTAGTCCACTGGTGTCACCGGCCACCAAAGTCCATAGCTCATAACGTGGCTCCGCCACTGAAGTTCATTAGTCATGCTTTGTGTAAATTTTGTATGTTAATTATAAATCAATGTTTAAATTTCGATTTGCTTGAAGAAAAAGTAATTTTTAAAAGTTTTAAATATGAACAACGTCGGTTAATAGTTATTGAAACACTTATTCTCAATTAAGATATCTCATATATTTTTTTTGATCATATATCTCATATTTTTTTTAAGATATATATCTCATATTTCACTAACTAAATTCATTCAAAAATCTTGGGATGTTACATATATCCATAAAAACACACCAAATTGACTAATTGTATTTTTCTATCTACTTCAATACGAGTACCCAAAAAAGAAAAAATCACAAAATTGATTTATTGTATTTTTCTAGCTACTTCAGTACGGGTACCCAACTTCGGGGACATCCACTACTAAATAAGCCTCAACAAGCTTTCCACAAACAATGCAACCCGCAGTTTTGGTTTTTTTTTTTTTTTTTTTTTTTTTGAAGAGGCAGACAATTTTTATTACCAATAAAATCTAGCAAGATGCTAGGAATTACAACCATACCATACCGTACCGTACCATACCATACCGTACCGTACCATACCATACCATACTACCAGTTGACCATGACCCTACAGCTACAACGATACAACGAGACCGAACATAATGACCCCTAAGACCACCTGCAACGCAGGCGTTGTGGCCCAGCTGGACGGCGAGAACGCCCCAGAACGCCGGCAACGGGGCGTTCTGGGTGAAGGTGAAGCGGGGCGTTGAGCAAGAAAGAACGGGGCGTGTTTGGGGTGTACAAGTGGGGCCCACGAATATTTAATTGTTTTTGATGTATCCGTTGGGGAAGAAAACAAAAAAAAAAATGTTTTTTTTTTTTAAAAAAAATCTAGCCGTTTTCAACGGCTTTTTTTGAAAAAATAATATTTTTTTTTTTGTTTTTAATATTTCTCACCTATATTTAACACTTTTTCACACATCAAATTCATCAAACTCTCTCTCATTTCATACAAAATTCAAAAATGGATTCACTAAATTTTATTTTGGAGTCGGATTCGGAAGACGGAATGCTTTTGCAAGTTTTACAAGCTTTGGAAGAAAAAGAAGAAGAAAACAATGAAGCCGAGTCTAGCTCTAGTTCGAGACCACCCCGGAATCGAATTTACATTGAAAGAGATCGCGAAGGTGCTCAAGAACGTTTATGGAACGACTACTTTTCTGAAAACCCAAAGTACCCGGCAAACCTGTTCAAACGTCGTTTTCGTATGCGTCGGGAATTATTTTGCCGAATCGTACAAGGTATTTCCGAATACTCTATTCAACCAATTCCCGAGCACTTTGTTTATTTTAAGCAAAAGCCGGATGCACTGGGTAGGCTTGGTTTTACCGCGCTACAAAAGTGCACCGCCGCCATACGCCAATTGGCTTATGGAATGTCTGGCGATTTGTTCGATGAATACTTACAAATGGGTGAACGCACGTCAAACGATTGCGTTAACAACTTTTGTAAGTGTATATTCGACTTATATTCTCGAGAGTATTTGAGGAAGCCGACTGCCAATGATATTGCTCGGCTTTACAGAGGTCATGAGCAGAAACATGGTTTTAAGGGAATGCTTGGGTCCATTGATTGTATGCATTGGCAATGGAAAAATTGTCCCAATGCATGGAAAGGTCAGTACACTAGGGGTGATCACGGGCACCCGACCATTATGCTTGAAGCGGTTGCTTCATATGACATGTGGATATGGCATGCATTCTTTGGCATGGCGGGTTCAAACAACGATATTAATGTTTTAAACGCGTCTCCGTTGTTTGATTCCATCAAAAATGATACCGGTCCACCCGCATCCTTTAATGTCAATGGACATCCCTACACAAAAGGTTATTATCTAGCCGATGGTATTTATCCGGATTGGTGTACACTTATCAAAGCCTATTACTCTCCTACTGATGAGAAACGAGCCAAGTTCAAGAGGTTTCAGGAAAGTGCAAGAAAAGATGTCGAAAGGGCATTCGGTGTACTTCAAGGCAGGTTTGCAATTTTGAAGATTGCGGGACGAGCTATGAGTGTGAACAAGTTGCGAAGACAATTGTACACTTGTGTCATATTGCACAACATGATCCAAGAAGATAACGGCTTTGTGATTTCTGCTATCGAACAAGAGATGATTGATGATCCCGCTAACCGGCCTCGTCGGGATTTTAGCCAACGATTAAAGGATAGAGAAGCGCGAATAAAGGAAATACGTGACAAACAAGTGCATGACCAATTGCAGTACGATCTCACCGAGCACATTTGGACGCTTCCACCTAACTTCCGCAGCATACCGTTACCTCCAGCTTGATTATTGTATTATATTGTACTATTTAATTTTCAACTGTCTCGTATTTTAGTTTGAACTTTTAGTTTAGTTTTAGTGTGGTTTGTTTAAATTATTGTATTTTTAATTTCTAGGAACGTAAACGTTTTAGTTTTGTAATTTTAATTTTTTAGAATCGTAACTTTATTTTTAATAAAAATGTAACGTTTTAGTTTTATTGTTATTGAATTAGTTTTTAATTATTAAATTATAGTTTAGTTTAATTAAAAAGAAAATTTTGTTTCTTTTTAAAAAAATTCAAAATTAAAAGAAAATGGTGGGGCCAAAAGGGGATGATGGGCGTTCTGGGACGTTCTGAGTTTACCACTGCATGTGCTGACTAGGAGTTGACGCTGATGTGGCACTGAGAATGCCCCATGATGGGCAACACCATTGCAAATGGTCTAAGTAACACCACTAATACATGCTAGGAATTACACCCATTACAAGGATATCGACTCTCCACCCCAATGGCAAATCTAAACAATCAGGTGACTAAACTCCACTATCCAAACTCAACGCAACACAAATCCACCAAGGGCAATCACCGGGGGTACAGAATGTGACATGGCCTTGACCTTTTACCTTTACCTTTTTACCTTTTACCTTTACCACAGGCTAGCCAATTCCGACCACACAATCAACCGATTGATGATACTTTGTGGAGCGATGGACGGTTAACGGCGAAGATCACCCACGTTTGTTAGACCGCTACAAGTTCAAATGCCTCATCGTGACCCAAAAAACCGCTCGCAATCATTTGACCCGTTGACCTTACCTTTTACCAAAGTACAAATGAAACTTGCAGATACTACCTTGAATCACAACATTGAACTTGCAACTTGAATATTTGACTTGTTATCTTGAATCCATTGAAGTACCATTGAACTTAAATCCACCGACTGATTTGCTTGATATAACCTTGAATAGGACCAAAACAATGGAGATAAATGTTGCAAAAACTTGTAACCTTTGAGCAATCTGTGACTTGATGCCATCCTACTGATGCTCAAGACGATGAGTTGGCCATAAGCCATTCGACCAAAGTAGGAACTACAAATCCGGTTGCGGGCTTGCGGCTTTCTTCTTGTCATTCCAAACTGGAACTACCGACCGTACTCTTGACCCAAGCCACCTACAACTACGTGGAGCCCCCTGAAAATACACCTCCAAATCGTGCACCTTCCTATTGAGCACAACATATGGTCTGTTGAAAGTTACACTTGAAAATGACCGGATTCCGGCGAAAGGAGATGTCCCCGGAAAACACACAAGCAAACCCGTAGCCTTCCTTTGGATCGTTAATTGAACAAAAACATGGAAAAACAATTGATTGAAAAATACAAAATAATACTAAACAAGGAAAAGGAAGAAATAATGGGTACCCTCCGAACCGCCGGTGAGAACCGACGGCCGGAGGTAAATGAAAACTGAAATTAGTAGGTTGTTGGTCGGAGGAAAACTAGATCTAGAATTTGAAAAGGGGGGGAGGAGCGTATGAGAGAGAGTAATGAGTAAATGAAAACTTTTTATTTGATACAATAGTTGATGATGTGAAACTTTTATCTTATAATTGGATGGTTTTGTAATCCTTGCAAACACACAGATGTCTGCAAGGACACCTAATAATGGTCGTGATTTGTGCCTTGCAAACCGCAAGAAATATGTATGCAGTCCTTGATATCCGGAAAACCTTCAAGTTACTTGGGAATTAGCAACGGCAGTGGAATTGTTGCCACTTCCTTCACCAACCTATATTTGACGATGCATTTCACATAGCACTAATGTCCTATGTGCTTCCGTTATTTCTCCCAAATCGATTTCTTCCCTTCAATTAGTTCCTTTGCTCGTATGAATCGCTTCATTTGCAAATGCCGCACTTGCATGACACCATTCATCATTGCTTGGCTCTGCATGTAAAGTAATTCCAATTAGTTAATTAATAAATTAAAAAAGATATTAAAGATCTTATTACTTAACACAAAGCTACTTTCCGATGGTAAAATCGATCCCCTGCTTATTACATAAATGACAAAATGAGTTGGAACTTCACAGAAAATATATCGACCTCTACTTGTTACAGAAATAATAAAATGAGTTTCAACTTCACAAAAATATATAATTGCATTGTTAACATATACACCGCGCCACCGCGGTATATATATTTTTTATAACATATAATAAGTATAAAAAAACCCTGTTCAATTCTAAAGAAAACTTTTATATAAAAAAATATCGTATCAAATGAATTAAGTATTAAAAAAATAGGTTGTTATGTGAATCTAAAGATTCACATTCGATGGGTTAGTGATGTAGATTAAGTATATCCAACTCGATGCTCTTTTGGATGTTATTTATGCTTTTCTATTTATTTTTTGGATGTTATGTTATTACCGCTAGATAAATACATGATTTTGTTGTTTGTATGTCTCCCTAGTTTTTCCCCTGGTTAGTAGGATATGGTGTGAGTTGATTTGTAACAATTTGATCTCATATAATGATAATTTTAATAATTATTTGAAGGATGGTACCAACTCTTTGGCTATGGCTAAGTGAAGAAGTAAGATCGACTTTTTTAAAACCATGTGCAATTTTTAGATAATTATTTAGTCGGATTAGCATTAATTAGTTCATATTTATATGCACTAAATATGTGTGCTTTGTTTACCTTTTTAAAGATCTCAGGGAGTTTCTACAGGATATAAAAGATAGGTATGTAAGATTAACACTTTTGGTTTAATAAATATGATATTGTTTGATTGAGCTTATCATTTTTCAAAGTAACGAAAACTGATTCCATCTAAGGGTATATATATATTTTTTAACTTATGCCAGGTTTTATGAGTTTCGAATGATTATTTATTTATTTGTAAGGAAAAGTCAAGTTTTCATGTTGAGTGTTGTTGATTTGAAATAGGGTATAGTTATGTATTCTTGATCCATGTTTACGGTTCACATGGGAAATCACCAATCAGAAACAATAAAATTCATGATTGAGCCCATTTTGTCGCTGGCAAATTCATAAAAAATTATTGAGCCCACTAAATGAAAGCAATAAATTACTTAAACGATTTAACTAACCTTCTTACTAGAACAAGAAGCCAATTTTAATGATTGTAGTGGTTGACTTTTGTAGAAGCTTAATACTTTTCTTGTATTTTAGGTGGCATCGACACAGAAAATAAGGATCAAACTGAGGGTCATATACTGGGTGACACTATTCAAAGATTTATGCAACCAAATCATGGATGTTGCGAAAACAAGATGGTTGTAAAAACAATAGGTCATGTTCCGTTGTCAACCAATGCTAGAATTTTTAGTGTGCTTAAATCTCCTCACGTTTGTAAAATGCAAGTACTCACTTTGAGATCAGAACCCATCAACAGATCATTGACATTCAACACCCGACTGCACAGACTACCGACTCTTTGATGCATGTTGTTTCTTCTTGCTTGTGTCGATGTTGAGGTTAAGCAAAGCAATATAAAAATATATGGTAAGCCCTTTTTTGCTAATAAATGCCTGTGGATTTCTTTATTGTATCATTGTTGATTACCGGAATATATTTTGGGAAGTATTGTTGTAACAACCTGATCTTGAAATGATGGGTTATACATTTTAAATTGTATATCAGAAGTCACAAATAATTTAGCTATTGTTACTTGTCAAACCGATGGTGTCTTAAAGGTCTTTCATATCATTAGCAAGAAAATCCTTTTAATAAAAGTTGTGGTATGTGAAAATTGCATTAATTACCATGTTAGTCTATACGTTTTAGATGGGTACTTAAGTGCACATGTGATTTAATGATTTATTACAGATTGGACATTTCCGCACAATATTATTTTAGGTTTCTCATATCATAATTTTCTTTTTCGAGGTGGCAATACCCGTTTCTTGACGTATCCTGTCGTATTCTACTATATGGTAGGTAGTCCAACCATTTAGACATTAGCGCTATAATTCTATTCTGATATGTAAGTGATCTTATAAACTTCTTAGATGTGATTCATCCCAGATATCTTCATAATCCAACATCTATTATCTATTAAATTTTGTTGCGGGTCATTAGGTCTCATCGTTGTACTTATTGAAAACCGATAACATTTATTTTGGTCCCTGTAAAGAACACAATGACACAGTATATACCAGGTAATCCGGACTACCAAAGATGGCATTCAGGTTTTTGGGTCTAAAATTATTGAGTATACTGTATTATATCAAAAAATTAACGTTTCGAGTTTCAAATGGTTATCATGACGAAAAAGGGATCAGTGGCATGGTAACACTAGATCTCAAACTAAGGTGCATACTGTAGGGCAGCTTGTATAGACGAGAGGACATAACGTTGATATAAGAACATGTTTGAGTGTTAAAGTATGAATCTGCAGGTCATTTGGTGTTTTGAAAAGAGATTGGTGAGTATTTAAGTAGTTGTATTTAAGTGGGTTGTTCAATGCTATATTGGGTGGAAACAAGTGTTACGGATCCATAAATATATATTCAAAGTAGCATAGTCTAATGTTACTAATTATCGTTGGTTCATATATGCTACTGGAAATTATTATGGATCGGTCACCAACAGATCAATTTCTATTTATTTAATATGCCCAAAGCTCTAACTGTATCTATCCATCTGTAAGTATTGTGTGCTTTATAGAATGCTTTTTGTTTGCCTTTGCTTTAACATATTTCTCTAAGTTATAGTGACTTAGTCCAGTCCCATTTGACACCAATGTTAGCGTCCGTCGCTTGGTCTCCCTTGGATATCCGACGGTGTGTCAGTTTTTTTATTTTATTTTATTTTATTTTTGTGTGTACAAAACTAAAGGTAAATTGTTAAATATGGGACCTAAATATTAAAGTGACGGTGTGACTGAAGGCAGGGGTTCATTAGTTTTGGAAAAAGCTGATGTGACACTGATGCGTAACTAGTTTTGTTCTTGAATATTATAATGTTATTTGTCCCTCCATCTTTATATAAATATTTATGGTTTTACAAATCATTACATGTCAACATTATTTTGCTTCTTTTCATTTTAAAGCAAAATCAAACCATTTACTACAATGCATTTATTATGAATCAGATATCTTTTTATGTAGATAGAGATTGATATACAGCCTTGAATTTTATTATATTAAAATATTTGGTAAATAAACGACTTTTTGTTCATCAATCAATGCATGTAAATTAAGTTTATTACATTCAACACAATGGTCATACTCATATACACACTTAATGCTCTCTCTCTCTATATATATATAGTATAAAATAATAAAAACAATAATATATTGATATGAAACACACCATAATCAACGATTATAATAGGGACAAATCACATGTCCACAAATCAACAACATGTGCTAGAGAACGAATTTGAACCCCTGACCTGTAGGTCAAATATGTGAGGCATGATCGTTTGTAGTGACGGTACCATTTAAGCTATGCCCATAATCAACGTTTATAAGAACCATACTTCACCCGTTTGTGAAATATAATGAACCTTACTAAGCTCGGTGTTTTGTAAAATAAATATAAACCCATATGAGTTATCAATCGTATGCATATCCACTTATTTTAAATTCTCAAATATAACATAGATGTCAACGTGTATAAACGATCATTTATTTCAAGGTTTTTAACAACCATTTATTTCAAAATAGAAATACGTAACACCTATCCATTATTTTACTCTTCTTGACATCTACAATATGTAGGACATTATTTCATTCAAAACATTCTTACAATGTCATATGTCAACTAAATATTACGTATAAAAAAATTATAATATAAATTTTGTATCAAAATCATGTGGTATCCCGCGAATTGATACGAACCAAGTGCTCGTATCGTAATAAGAATGAATAAAACAGTAAATAAGATAGATAATCGCTATTCGAGAGATCGATCAACTCTCCCACAGTTTACTTTCGAGAGGTAAACTAACTCTCCTAATTGATAATCAACTCAATTCATAATATTCAGCATAATAAGGATTACAACCATAAGACCCTATATATAGATGATATGTAACTTGTTGCCTAAGACTATCCTTAATTAACTAATTCTAGTAATATTTTCCTAATAATAATAAAACTTATTTAATAAAATAACCATCATTAAAATGTAAATAATAAACCTAACTGGATCGTATCAATACTCCCGCCCCCAAAAACACCTTGTCCTCAAGGTGTTGGTTCTAACATTCTTAATTCCAGGATCCCAAGTCGTTCTTCAAAATTGTCTTCCAGTAAGCTTCTCATAAAGAGGTCCCCAATCGTAAGCTGATGTTGGTATGTTCTGCCCATGATCAGGGGTCTTGGGCAGTCTAGAAACCGACCCACTCAAGGGTTTATGCAGCCCGTTATTCATCTGATGCATCACAACCCCGGTTTCATGCCTCTTGCTAGTCTCTACGATACTGGGTCTCTCACCACTGCTGGCCTGACAACTATACGGCTGTTGGTATGAACCCCACTATCCCTTTTTCCAGCTTCACGTGATGCAACGACAAACTTCTTCCAGAACTGCGCTGCCTCCTTCCCTCTCTTTGGCCGGTGTGCGTTTGGTTGGACCCTCGGTGAATGCTTATGCTTCTGGTCACTTGTCTCTGCCTTTATCGATTTCAGCTTATCCTTGAAAGATTGGATCCGTGCATCAAATTCTTGTTTGAACAACAATACATCAAGACGCAGCGGTTCAAAAACTCCACGAACAATCGTCTTCTCTAGGGCAGAAAACCACTCTGTAGCTTCAGTTTGATATTGACTGATTTTCGCCTCTAAATTTGCAATCCTCTTGTTAGTCATGATTTTCTGTGTACCAACAATGAACAGTACCTCATTTTCTGATGATGAACAGTAGATCCGGGAAAGAACGGTAAATCGAAGTCTTTTTTTTACTTTTACCGTGATGAACAATAGTTCCGGCGTGAACAGTAGTTCCGGCTTGAATAGGTTCCGGTAATGAACAGTTTTTTTCGAAAATTGGCCCAGAAAAGTTGCTCTGATACCAATTGATACGAACCCACTGCTCGTATCGTAATAAGAATAAATAAAACAGTAAATAAGATAGATAATCTGAAACGCCCCGAAAACAGAACCATTTTTTTTTTTTTTTTTACCTAACACTGAAAACACACTCTATTAGGTCCCACATTTAAAATATGACATTACAGACTCTTATATCGTTCCCTTAATCAAATAATGACTCAAATAACAAAAATGTGAATTTACAAGAGATTCCCCAGGAATGACTCTCATTCCTCAGGAATCAGACATGCTGTTAACACTTGGATTCGGATTCCCCAGGAATGACTCTCGTTCCCCAGGAATCAGGGTTGCTGTTAGAACTTAAGTTCAGATTCCTCAGGAATGACTCCGATTCCCCAGGAATCAGGGCTGCACACAAACTAATACCAAAATACGAATTTCCGACGCGCATAACTTTTTACTCGTAAACACTTAGACCCTGAAAATTTGCAGGCACCTCCAAAATGCCAAAATGAAACTTTCTATTTTTGCACTTTTCCAAAATTCACGTTTTACGAGAAAACGGACATATAACCATTTTTCGACCATTTTAACCACTTTTTGACTACAACTCAAATCACAAACCATGAACACTTGAACTCTAACTTTTTGCACACATGATCAACATACCAAAACAAGTCTAACACCATTGACCAAACCCACATAAGTACATTCTAACCCGATTTAACCCTTTTGACCCGTTTTGGTGTCCATTTGGACACTTTCACCAAATCTACTACATAACACCACCAGATTACCCAATACCACACATGTTTGACTCTTACAACATTGTTGACTATATGTCAACTTCTCATTTGACCAACCAATCACATTCGACACTTAATCACTTTTGAACACTTTGACCCAAACCAAACCAATCACATAACTTCATACTCTTAACAACCACATACACTAGACATCATAACTCGGTTTGACTTTCAAAGTCAACTACTACACATTGACCAACATATTTAATTCAAAAACTCTTTGTTTGGGCGATTTACACAATTGAGCATCAAAACAACAATTCAAAAGAAAGAAGCATATTCTAACCATAAGCATGCTCCATATCCATGTCACTAGCTTCTCATAACCCTTCTATCCACATGTCTCTATCAAAACATCAACCTACAACATAAACACTGAAACGGGTAAGCACAACTGCTTAGTGAGTACACAGGCAAATCAAACAAGCAATTCACATAAACACAAAATCATTGATCTCTGAACACACTGAACACTGATCACTGAGCACCATACCACATCGATATGCATGCTAACACTATTTCACTGAGTACCATACCACAACGGTATGCATACTAACACTGTTTCACTACATAAGCATATTCCACAAAATCCACAAACTACATAATCACCCAACAATCGATTCACATAACATTATAACTACACTATCTTCACTAATTAATCCACATATGTAAACACATTTTCTTCCACCCAATTGTGTAGCCTCTTGCTCGGAAGCAATCCGGATCCAACACAATCGAATCATACACTATCAATTAAAAATAACATCATAACTACATAATCTCAATTATTTAATCCACATATATGAACACATAATCTTTCACCCGATTGTGTAGCCTCTTACCCAACAGTAATCCGGATCCAACACAATCGAATCATACACTATTCTCCACCAATTCTTTCTTTTACCTTCACGCTAGTGACATATTCATTACTCACTAATGAGTTAATCACTACTGACTTTCCAAATAACACGTATTCACATAACAATTAAATATAAACAAATAATTTAAAGACAACAAACTAAGTAAACACACATAAACAAATAACTTTTCCTTGATTGTGCAAACCTCTAGCCCGCAAGCTATACGGTACTACACAACCAAATCACCTGTTTAACCCCCGTATCACTCACCACAATCTCTTAAATGACGATTTCACCATCTTGATCAACATAAGCATCCACTTCTTCAATCCCTATCATAAAGTACATAACACATAACAACATGTTTAAACACTAATCAATCATCCACATAATCTCATTACTTCCTCCCCCACTTTGATTTCACTAGTTAAATCTTTAGTTAATCACATTAAACTACTTCTTTAATCACTTTTAACTCTCACTAATAAAACTCTTACCACACATATTCATCATCATAATCATACTCTATAAGTATCACTAGTTTCATAATTAAACTTATTAACATCATCTTAACATAAACTCTAGAATTACTCAAGAACACTAAATCATAATTTCTTCACTTTCATCATGTTATATGATTTTCAACAACTTTTATAACACTAATTAACACTAACTACACCAAATTAAACCATAACTTCAAGTTATAATCATGATTCTTCAAAACCCTCATAATTATTCAAGAACACAAATCATAAATTCATCACTTCCAACATGTTATATAACTACTAACAATCATAAAAACACTAACTAACACTAATTCAATCAATTTCTAGCTTCAATTTCGGATTAAAACCCTCATTCATACAAAACCCATCAAAATCTCATAAAACCCCAAAACCCTAGGTTAAATCATGGAAGAATTCAACTTACTTGAGCTAGAAGATGATGAAAGGAAGATTAATTCGAATCTCTAAAGCTTGAATCATGAATTGAATTGAAGGAATTGGAAGTTAGAATCGTCCCTGAGGTTTTTCTCTTTTTCTCTCGCTCTCTCTAAAACACTTTGGAATGTTTTTAGATGAATATTGGATAAACATATACTGTACGTACATATCTATATAAGTCGGTCTAATTATTTTATCCCCTTTAAACTCTACAGTCTGGAACCGATAAAACCGTTTACGTTTTTCACTATATCTCATTATCTACATAATAATATTTCGTAATAAAAATATATCCGTGTACGATATTAATTTTCTGAAATTTGGGGTGTTACATAATCGATATTCGAGAGATCGATCAACTCTCCCAGAGTTTACTTTCGAGAGGTAAACTAACACTCCGATGATATTCAAATCCCTTAACAATATTCAGCATAATAAGGATTACAACCATAAGACCCTATATATAGATGATACGTAACTTGCTGCCTAAGACTATCCTTAATTAACTAATTCCAGTAATATTTTCCTAATAATAATAAAACTTATTTAATAAAATAACCATAATTAAAATGTAAATAATAAACCTAACTGGATCGTATCACGAATCCACAGATTATGATCTAGTTTATTTTATAGTAATAATTAAATGTTTGAAATTAAATTTCAACCATAATGCATGTCGATAGCAATACCTTTAAAAAGGAAAATTGAGAAGACATGTCATAATTTTATTTATTTTTTCATTAAAACTAAATAACCTTTGAATTTTTCCTATAATCTCACCATACTCTATTAGAGCACCTATATTGATGAATGGCACACAAACGTGTTCCGGATTAATTGCTTATTGCTTATTTTGACAACGTATAAGAAAAAATAAACACTCTTTTAAAAACTATTTATTTGCTTATTCTTTAAAAAATAACACTTATAAATACGTACGTTAACACTTCCTTATTTTTTATGTTAAAAAGCGCCTACAAATAAGTGATACCAAACACGCCGAAGCAATGAAAAACAAATAAAAATATATATCACATAACTTAGAGCACTCAAGAAAATAAAAGAAAAGGTATAATATTGTAACATTTGATATTTGATAATTTAATTAAAATTTAAAAAAATAAGTAAAAAAGAAAAGTGATTGAGTGAAGATAACACGTGTATTACTATAAATAGTATGCACGTGCGTGCATAAGAGGTGAGTGAGTGAGAGTGAGAAGAGTATAAATTGTGGCGTACTGATCATCTACTATCAACACATTTTCCAAATCCCCAATTCAATGCATCCTTCCACCTCTACTTTTAGGTATTTTTTTCACTTGCACTCGATCAAATTCCGTTTTTCACGGACTATTGAATTTCATCGTAAATTGCTTACTCGTTTCACTGATTCACATTATCATCAGTTTCAAATTCCACCTCAATTTCAATTAATTCATCCATTATCAATTGATTCACCGATCAGATGAATTCGTGTTTGATTTAATTAACTAAATGAAAATAATATCAATTTGATTTGCAGGATGATGAAGAAACGGAATAGGGAGAGCGTGGATACGGCAGTAGTTGATATCGGATTACGTGAAGTCGGTCGTCTTTCGACCAGAAAATTCGCTCACCTTCGAGCTGCTTCTGAGGTATATAAAGATTAAATATTTAATAATTGATAATTGTTTATTTTGATTATTTATTTATTTTACTTCAGTTTCGTCGTTTGGATATGTATTTTAGAAGCAGGTAAATCATAAATGAATAAGTTGTTTGAGTGTATTTGTTGAGTTTGATCTAATTTTGTTTTACGGCACAACTATAAACCTTTTTCTTGTATTTATTAGTGATATTTGTATTCATTATTGCAAATTTTCCTTGTAAAAATCATTGATTGTCGAATGTTACGGCTTTTAAGCATTGCTTTATAGGCTATGATAGTTATCGTGACGTTCATATTTCCTTGAATTCTGTTTTAAGGGTCGTGTAAATGCAATTTTAGCTTGATTGTGCTCAAAGTTGTCAAGGTGGTGAGGGAATAGTATTTTATGTGTCTTGATTGATTTTCTTCAAAATGGGTAACAGTAAAACAAAGTCTCTTTGAAGCCAAGCAAGGCTATTATTTTATTGTTGATTACTTCTGTTGAGTGATTCGCGAATCTAATAAATATGTACCTGCTTTATTATTGAGTTGACAGTTGCGGAATTCACGCTGTCTAGTGCCTAAAGGTTAAGCACATTGCGATGTCTAATTTGTAACAGCTGTTTCGTAACTTTTTTTCATGAGGTAGGATCTAGTGCTGAGACTTGATCTTGCAAGGAAGTTGGAAAAACACAGAGGATGTGTCAACACTGTGAGCTTTAATCCATATGGTGATATTCTCGTGTCGGGTTCAGATGACAGGAAAGTTATTCTTTGGGATTGGGAAAATGGAAGTGTTAAGTTACGCTTTGACTCTGGCCATAATAACAATATCTTCCAGGCTAAGATCATGCCAGAGACTGATGAACGAACCATTGTTACCTGTGGTGCTGATGGCCAGGTACAGATTTATACATCATCAGTCTATTTGTACTCGATTGTTTTACTCTTCGCAATAATGCTACTTTCCAGTATATAACATTTAATGTATCTTATGATCACAAGGAGCAAATATAACATAGATTTGATTTGATTGTAGGTGAGGCATGCAACTATTCTAGATAGTGGAAAGGTGGAGACGAAATTGCTTGCAAAACATCAAGGAAGAGCTCATAAGCTAGCCAATGAACCTGGGAGTCCACACATCTTTTATACATGTGGTGAAGATGGCTTGGTTCAGCATGTTAGTTACCATCAAATCTGATTGTTTACATTGAGTTTTATGTTCACATCTGTTCCTTGAATTAACAACCAGTTTTTTTGTATATCCTTTTGTTTTCCTATATTTATTTATCTGATTTTACTTGTTTTGTCAGTTTGATCTGAGGACAGGAGCACCTACACAGCTTTTTACTTGCCAACCCATACGTGGTCGATGTTTCATGCCAGTTGTTAATCTGAATGCTATAGCGATTGATCCACGAAACACTAATTTGTTTGTGGTCGCTGGGTCAGATGAATTTACTAGATTATATGATATCCGAAGCTATAGATTTGATGCTTCAGCTGATTTTGGTAAGCCAGCTGACCATTTTTGTCCCAAGCATTTATTAGGTGATGAGAATGTGGGGATTACAGGATTAGCATTCTCAGATCAGGGTGAACTACTTGTTTCATATTGCGAAGAATTCATCTATCTTTTCTCTAAGGACATGGGATGGGGCAGCAATGTGAATGCAATTCTAGATGATCATCTTGCTGTTGATTATGATTCAGAGATGGAAACTGATTCCAAACCGGGCCCTCAGCGCTTCAAGGGGCACAGGAATTGTATGACGGTGAAGGGTGTTGGTGTTTATGGACCTAAGAGTGAGTATGTTGTTAGTGGATCAGATTGTGGTGGACTGTTCATTTGGAGGAAAAAAGATGCTAAGGTTGTTCGTGTATTGGAGGCTGATAACCGAGTGGTGAACTGTATCCAACCTCATCCACAGACACCCATGCTTGCCAGCAGTGGGATCGACGTAGACATAAAGATTTGGACACCAACAGCACTTGAAAGGGCTCCTCTTCCCAAATATATCGAGAAGGTATGTTTTCTTGCCACTAAATATAAGTTTACATGAACTTATCTGAAATATTGTATCTTTTATTGTGTTGTGTTGTGATGTCAGGTTTGTTGGTAGTAGTTATAAGCTGACTTTTTCGACTCATGGTTTTTATGTTTGATCTGCATACTAGGTGACGATGACCTTTAAAGTTTGAATAATTTTCTTACTAGTTAAAATTATCCATGTGCTTTATTATAAAAGAAGCTTTTCTCAAAAATATGTACGGAATGTTTTGGTTTCGAAATGATAACAAGAAAAAGCAGATCGACTTCATAGGAAATAAGTTTGCTGCTTTTTAGGACGTATAAGGACAAAATCATTACTTCGGTCGATTTGTTTCGATTGGCAAAGGTTTTTATGTACCATCTATTACGTTTTTATACTATACCAATCAAACACGTGGTAATTTACTCTCCTCTTTTTAACGCCATGCAGTAACGATACAACAATTGTATTCATCATGACTCCATATTTGTTAGACTTGCTATTCAAGTTCATTAGAGAACATATTAACTTTGGTATACTGACATCATTTATCATGATAGCATATATATGTATATATAGATTGGAATCATATTATTACCACAATCAGTTACCGCTTTATGAAGGAGATCTATATAAAATGGATGAAATGTTTTATTTTGATTATTGTTTTAGGGTTGAATTGAGAATCGCTCGGAGAGAGACGTTTGCATATTCAAGCAGTCCACTATTATATTAGATGCTAGAGTTTTATATCTAATATAAATATCATTCTCGTATCAGATTTTTAAGCCAATAATATAAACTTTTGCGTGTTTCCAGTTGAGGCGGAAGCCGAATAGTTGGATGTTTGGCAGGGTGTCACCAAGAGACATGGCACTCCAATTGCTTGCGATGCGAAGCCAACAAAGAAGCCCAGAGAGGAGGCGTAATGAGAACACTGATGAAGCTGACATGCGAAATCTTATCGTAACTTTTGGTGAGAACAGTTCAGATGAAGAAGACATTAGCGATTGATTTAGTTGAGTCGCATAACTTATAGACGGCTCGTGCCATAATACCTAATCCTAAGTGTACATAGAATCTAGACAAATAAGTTATAAAAGAGGTCTTTAACGATTTCTTGATGGATTTCTGTGGATGTTTAAAACTATAATATATGTACTTTTGGATTCGTTCCATTTATGGTTGTGTATGATCTTTGCTTGCCGAGTGAAGTAAGTTATGTTCACTTGTTACACCTGTTTAGGACAACTTAAGTAGTGGCATTGGAGTCAACCGCTCCTTTCGCCACTTCAATTATATAATCCCCTTTGTGGTCTGCTGTGAAGCGTTAAACGGATGCCAATTGACCTTGACATGATACGATTATTTTTAGCTTGAAGAAGATACTCCCCCTCATTCCTTGGTTACTTAATGGTGATGTGTAGTGAAAGGTCTTGTTTTACAATTTAGAAATGGATATACCTAATAAATACTTTTCACACAACCAGGCAAGAATACCTGATCGAATGTAATTATAGACTTGGTAAGTCCGAGTCGAACTCAGGGAACGGTGGTTATTTAATAAAAATAGAAAATACTAATTAACTAGAAAAGCAGTAAATAGGGGGGCGTTTTAGTTCCGTGCGAACATATTAATTAAAATAATAAGTAAAACAATAAAAATACTTAAAATAAAGAATAGATAGGAAATAATAGGAATGAATAAGTAATTGCGTAAATAACTCCGATCAGATTCATATATCCTGATTAATTGCACGTTAATTATTTAACTGTGATTTCTTTTAGATCAACTTAGTTACTAATCAAAGATTCTAAGTTGAATGTAAATTAGCCAACGGTTCGGGTCTAACTAATTTCTATAACTTAGATTCCAACATTAAACATCGATCCGATGTCGTAAGAATTGTATGTTTCTATTGTGTGTATTTCCCTAACTTATGCTTTAAACATTCACGATTGATTATAATTGATCCTATTGGTATGACTCAACAATACCCAATAATTTCTTATTGTCTTAATCATTTTAGATTGTCTAGTACTTAATTTCTTAACCTCTCAAACTCAATATATTAAGCAATAGTCACAAACCTAGATTTAGTAACCATCAATAATCAATAATACTCAAGGAACTCAATCTCATCAATACTATTAATCACGTTAAGAGATATTAACTAACAATCACCAATAATTAAGGTTCAACGGATAATATAACCATCTTCAATTAAATAACTTAACAAACGTGCAAATATAATCATTCAATAATCATTAACCAACGTTATTATTACACAACTACTAACAAATTCAATTCATCATCAAGTATTGTAAAAACAGCAGTATAAATCTCAAAAACATAAAGTAGTCGAAACAAATACGAGTATTACAAACCGAAATAATGAATCACAAAGAACTAAATCGAAATAGAATCAACCTTTGCTCTTTGTGCCTCCAAATAAACCCTAAAATTCGTAATAAAAGTGCCCTAATCGCCTGGAAAAACCTTCGGTCGAAAATCCCAGCCGAATCCTCAATTTAAGGTTTAAAACGCGTTTTATACTTTTCTGAAAAGTTGATCCATACGGCGTATGGAAATTCCATACGCCGTATGGATTGATTAAAAGCCCGGCCCAACTCCGCGTACATTAGGCTTCCACCGCCTCATTCCATACGGCGTATGGATATTCCATACGGCGTATGGAATGAAATTTCAGCCGAACTTTGATCCTTTCTTCTTTTATTCCTTCGTCTTCACTCGTTTCTTCAAAATTGCATCATTTAACGTATGTATTGACTGTTTTCCGTTCTTTTCTTCAAAAAGCTTCATTTCCACATCTAATTGAAAATATGAACGAAATAAGTACCTAAACTTAATTAATTGCAATAAAAACATTCAAGAATAGGGGTGAAATACTACATAAATATAGTACTTATACGCGTTCATCAAACATCCCCCACTTGAATCCTACTTGTCCTCAAGTAGACTATCGATTCAAAAATCAAAATCTTAAGAAAACATTCATCTCCATTAACCTAAATAACTAACAAAGGAATTACACAACATTACCCTTCTTCAACTCAAACATTTAAATTTAAAAATCTGTTAATTCTAAAAACAATTATTAAGAAACTATGAGATTATAAAAATAATCTACACATAATGTTATTATTCTTAAAACATCAAATAGTTCACAATGATTACTGATATTGTTATCCACTTAAACAATCTATATTTAAATAATTGAGCTCAACTCATTATTATTCACATACATGTTCCCTTAAACTCCCAATAGCTATATACTCCCATACTCATAACATGCCAATATTACATATTTTGAAGTTTTAATCAAAACAATCATTTTTCAAATCAAGACATAGGTGACAGGTCTGTGCCTCAATACAACAAAGCGACATAACTTGATTTTGGTTTAGCAATATAAAATTTTTAGTCAAACCATTGGTGACAGGTCTGTACCTTAGTACAACAAAGCGACTTAATTTGACTACATTTTAAAATCATGAGTTCATTTAAACTCTTTTTGCTCTTTTTCATTAAATATACTGGCGGAGATCAGGTCTGTACTTTTGTACAACAGAGGAAACAACACCCAGTATATCCCCAAATGATATTAATTAAATTCCAAAATTATGGCATATCGCACACTACTCATATGAAAATTAAGACATACGTCATACATAACTAAAGTTCATCTAAAAGTAACATCTACTCCTTTATTTTCATTTCTTAAAAGCTCAAAAATTCTTATATAAATCGCCTATCAATACATCATATAATGAAGCTAAATAACATTTTCCAAAATTTAATATTTAATTAAAAGTGTAGAAAATTTTAAAATCAACCTACATTGTTACAAAATAATTATCTCTAGAAAACAAAAATTTTAATTTAAAAATTTGGTTGAAAAATGGGCAACTCATAACCTCCTAGTTACGTATCTTAATGAGATAAGTATTAATCCAAATTACAACATTCTCTACTCACTTAACATGACAATTATGTAGAAATTTAACTCTTTTCTCTCCCATCCCCCACTTAAAGATGTACAATGTCCTCATTGTACAAAAATTGAAATACTTAAAACGGGAAAAGAGAAAAGATTTAGAACAAAAAAATCCCCTGGAATAGTGTGTGAGTTATTGTTTAAAAAAGGCCGAAAAGATATTCATCACAATTCCTTGATTCATTTCGCTGAACTTACTGCCAGCATCTCACGTGCACACAACAAAATCTGAGGGATCATCAACAAACAAGATTAAACAATACCAAGTTAAAACATCCTAAATAAAAACAAAACACAACCAACTTAAATGCAAAATACTAAAATATCCAAACATAAATAAACTACTAAAAACAAAGATAATAATAATGTCTGGAATCAATAACCAAATAGGATGCATATCATCCTAATCACTGTCCTCCTCCTCATCCATGCTCCGATACTGATGAGAAGGTTCTCCCTGATCTGGCTGCGGTGGTGGTGGTGGTGGCATAAACTCCTATGGCATATGATACTGGAAAGGCTGATAAACAAGATTAGTAGGACCAAACAGCTGCTGAAACAGGCCATCCTGATAATCCAAATGAGCATTAGTCTGGTGGAAGTGCTGCCTCTGCATAAGCTCCAACTGGTCAAACCTGCGAGTATGGCTGAGGTTCATCTGTGTAAGCTGCTGCTGTAGCTGATCAAACTCAGCAGCATAACCTCTGTTGCGACCACGAGCCGCTCCTCGACCTCTACCTGCATCACCTCTAGCTGCAGCAACCCTAGCCTGTCTAGGCTGCAAGGCCTGCCCTATCGGAGTGGTGGGAACCCAATAATACAGCTCAGCATCACCACCATATATACTGCACGGCTCAATAAGATCCAAAGCCTCTAATCTCCGTGCTGTCAACCACTCCATACCAGGCTGCACAACAGTGCACGTACCCATCTCAGCCTGAGTCTCCAACCCAAAATATCTAGCCAATCTCGTAACGAAATGACCACCACATAAACTATTCGAACTTCTAGTACCAGTGGCTCTCTTAGACATCCACCTAGCCAATCTCCAAGGCACATTAACTAGCCTCTTCCTCACAATCGAACTCAGATAGAATTAATCAGGCTTAGAAACCTTTTTCGGTCCCTCTCGACGGCCAACAATGGTAAATGTCAACAACCGGTGAATGAGACGGTGACTAGGATCTCGAATAGCTCGATAAGAAGGGGATGTATCCCCATAACTACCCTGAACAATAGACTGCCACTCATCCTCAATCTCCAAATCAGTAAGCTTCGTTACAGCACCAGCTGAAATATGATCCAGAAAGTTTGGGTTGTGGACCTCATTAGGCTCATACAGTCCAATTCCAAGAGCAAACTCAACAATAGACATATGTCTAGGCTGACCACCTAGCTGAAATGAAATAGTCTCGGCAGTCCAGTCGGTCGACCTATGATTGAACCGAAATGTACTATAAAACTCCACCACCAACTCCCTATATATCTGCTCCCGAACGCTGAACATCATGTACCAGGCATAAGAAACTGTGACACCCGTCAAAATAGGACTAGTAATTAGTGCCTAATCAATTGTAATACATGTAATTAGTTCTGTGTTAGGCTAATTAATGTATCAAAATATATATTGTTGAATATATACAAATGCGTGATTTGATTAAATCATACAAGTTTCAAATCGAATGTAATTCGGTTCAATTAAATACGGACGTGGTGAACAATTTTATTAAATAATATAACATTATTTAATAACGCTATTATATCCAAAATATTATTTTTATAATATTTTGTACACAAATTGTATCGTACAAACAGTGACTACGCGATTAGAATATTAAACGCGCGAACAAAAACGAAATAAGTTAAGTTATATTTTATAACTCAATTATAAAGTATTTTATAAAATACTTCAACCAAAAATATCGGGAAATTATTCGCACTTTAAAACATATAATTAAATGTTTTAAATAATTATTTAACGTTTAAATGACTGGGGAAACGAATACCACACGGAACGCAAATGCACGGGAACGAAAAATGGAGCCAACCACACTTGGGTGGGGCCCAAGTGGGCCGGCCCCTATACTCCCTCCAACATCATCATCTTTTTCACTTCATCACCATCTTTCATCTTTTTTTTCTCTCTCTTTTTCTTTCTTTCTTTCAAAAGCAAAACCACCACCTCCATCACCTAAATCTACCAAATAACACCACAAAACGTCCCTAAATCATCTAGCTCGTTTGGAAGAAAAGAACCACCACGTCACGATCTACAACCCCATCTTTTCGGATTTCTCCGGCGTTAAGTTTGTAAGTTTCCGACAAATCTCGAAACACTCCGATTTCCATTGTTTTCGACTTGTTATTGTTTGTCTAAGCTTGAAATGTCCATGTAAGGGTTGGGTAAAAGAATCGGACCAAACGGAAACCGGAAAACTCATTTTTGGCTCAAAATCCGTCGAACAGTCTTAAGTGTCGCATAGCTAGATCCAGTATAACGTCACTTCGTGCATCACTTAAGTGTCGCATTAAGTGACGCATAAAACCCTAAATTTTGTGTCACTTGTTCAAGTGCCGCATAAAACCCTCTTTTCCCGACACTTGCCTAAGTGTCGCAAATTCAATGACCGACACTCCTAACCGACACTTCAAGCGACACTTGTCTAAGTGTCACCTATAGTCAGACTCTAACATTAAACCGTCACTTGCCTAGTGATGCCCAGAACCCTTTTCCGACACTGATACCCGACACTACCTTAGTGACGCCTCATCATGCGTCACTTCTCTAAGTGACGCCTTCAATTCAGATTCTACTATTTGATGCGATACTTCTTAAGTGTCGCCTAAACCCCTAAGTGACGCTATAAGTGTCGCATGAAACAGAACCAAGGAAAAACACAGATTTTACTAAGTGTCGAAAACTGAAATTTTATCACCCGATTACACTCAAATTCGAATTTTAGTTGCGTTTTCACCAAAGTAATATAGTAGAAATAAAAAATTTTCGAGCTGACTTGGCATCTCGACCCCAACCAGGGGCCAGCCCCTTGGACCCCGCCAGGGGTTGCCACCCCTGGAACCCCGCTTACCAGGGGCGCTGCCCCCGGACCCCCGTCACCTAAAGTTTATAAATACTTTTTAAGTATAACTATTTGAAATCAAAATAATAATGTTAAGATATTACTACAACTAATCACCAACGGGCCGTACACGTTTACAAAATACAAGTTAATCAAACAACCAAATCGTGGTCATTTGGACATTATAGTTGAACAAACAACTACAAAGGTAGTCTTTGTAACTACCTACTCATATTAATAACCATCGCGTGTCGTGGACACCCCCAGGTTATCGGTCTACGGACATCTCATTGCTTGATTAAGCATCGTACATTTATTGACTAAACGCTCAAGACTCAGGTGAGTCTCATAGCCCCTCTTTTTACCGCTTTTCACTCAGGGGTGTGATTCAATGCTAATTTTAAAATGTGAACGCAAGTACAAACTTTACAATATACTACATGAGTTGTTTTCCACTAATCATTTCAAAGTCCTTCGTCAGCATAGTTTGGTAATACGTTGTAGCGTGATTATTAGTATATGGTGCCATATAGGATTGACCCTCCTCGTCCGGGTTAGCATGCACTAACTGGGTAAACGGACGTACTAATAATTGTTCAGACGAGTGTAGATTAGGCACTCGTGGAGGCACCTCGCTCGGAATTCTCTATATGGGGCCCGACCCTCGAGTTAAGCTCAGACTATGTGCTCATGGCTGTATACATTATTATTTATTTGCTGGATGCAAATCATTACTTAAATCTTGCGGTTCATACGATATTATCTGATTTCAAACCTGTGAGCTCACCAGCTTTTAGCTGACCCATATTAGCATGTATCATAGGTACCCAGCAGTAGATTGGACTGCCTCAGGATTACTATAGCTCGAGTCAGCATGCAGACATTAGAGATTTTCTTGCATTAGTATATTTTGTACAAGTACTTATGTACTGAAATCTCTCATTAAATCGAACACGAGCTATGTACAACTTTAAATGTTGTAAACATTTCTTATATTAATGTATTTTGTTAAAACGACGCATATAGAGTCGTTTGCTATATCTTGTGTGCTTTGATTATTGATTAGTAACACCCAATGTATGCTTCCGCTAAACAGTAAATTTGGGGGTCCGGGGTAACACCCAATGAGATGTCCGTAGACCGATAACCTGAGGGTGTCCACGACACGCGATGGTTATTAATATGAGTAGGTAGTTACAAAGACTACCTTTGTAGTTGTTTGTTCAACTATAATGTCCAAATGACCACGATTTGGTTGTTTGATTAACTTGTATTTTGTAAACGTGTACGGCCCGTTGGTGATTAGTTGTAGTAATAATCTTAACATTATTATTTTGATTTCAAATAGTTATACTTAAAAAGTATTTATAAACTTTAGGTGACGGGGGTCCGGGGGCAGCGCCCCTGGTAAGCGGGGTTCCAGGGGTGGCAACCCCTGGCGGGGTCCAAGGGGCTGGCCCCTGGTTGGGGTTGAGATGCCAAGTCAGCTCGAAAAATTTTTATTTCTACTAAATTACTTTGGTGAAAAACGCATCTGGAATTTAATTTGGGTGAAATCAAGTGATAATTTTGGGTCTCAACACTTAGTAAAAATTGGTTTGAAACCTTCTGTTTTTAGCGTCACTTATAGCGACACTTAGGGCTTAGGCGACACTTAGGAAGTGTCGCATGAAATGACGGATTCTGATTACTGGCGTCACTTGTGCAAGTGACGCATATAGTGCGACACTTAAGGAAGTGTCGGTTGTAAGTGTCGGTACAAGTGTCGTGAGTCACTAAGGTTAGTGACGGGTGAAATCAGTTCTCGATTGTAGGCGTCACTTAAACAAGTGACGCTATAAGTGTCGGTTTATAGTGACGGGTATTGAATTTGCGACACTTAGGCAAGTGTCGGGAAAAGGGGGTTTTATGCGGCACTTAGGCAAGTGACGCAAAATTAGGGCTTTTAGCGACACTTAATGCGTCACTTAAGTGACGCACGAAGTGACGCTATACTACAGTCGTCGTTGCGTCACTTCGAACTGTTGACGGATTTTTGAGCCAAAAACGAGTTTTCCGGCGACCATTTGGTCCGATTCTTTTACCCAACCCTTATATGGACATTATAAACTTAAACAACCCATATTCAAGTAAAAACAAGTGAAATCGGAGAGTTTCGGGTTTTGTCGGAAACTTACAAATCAACGCCGTGAAAATCCGAAAAGGTAGAAATGTAGATCGAGGTGTGGTGAATCTTTTCTTCCAAACGAGGGTGACGATTCGAGGTCGTTTCGTGGTGTTATTTTATGATTTAAGTGGATTGTGAGTTTGGTTTGTTTGAGAGAAAAAGAAAGAAAGAGATAAGAAGAGAGAGAGAGAGAGTAAAAGGAAAAGTGGGGTGGGGAGGTGGTGACCTCACCCCTTTTCTTGGCTGAAAATCGGTGGGGCCCACCGAGGTGTGAGTCTCCACTTTTCGCTCCGTGTAATCGCGCTCCGTGCGGTGTTCGTTCTCCCGATTATTTAAACGTTAAATAATTATACGGTTTAAAATGAAATTAATTACTCGATAATTTAGTTGAAGTATTTTATCAAAATACTTAATATTAGAGTTATAAGATTATAACTTTAGTTTGTTACGTTTTGCTTGCGCGTTAAATCTTTAAATCGCGTAAATTGTTAATCGTATCATACGAAATTTATATAAAATATTTTCAAAATAATATTTTGAATACAATAGTGTTATTAAATAATAATATATTATTTAATAAAATCGTTCACCAACGTCCGTATTTAATTGAACCGAATTACATTCGATTTGAAACTTGTACGATTTAATCAAATCGCATAATTGTATATATTCATCAATATATATTTCGATACATTAATTAGCCTAACACAGAACTAATTACATGTATTTACAATTGATTAGGCCCTAATTAATAGTTCTAATTTGACAGGTGTCACAATACGGGACAGAAAGTAAGTTCCTAATCGTCTCGTGCCCAGTGGCAAACCCGTTTCTCTCAACCACATGCTCCAAAGCACTCCAATCTACAGCATGAAAAACCTCAATTGGCTGATCAATATTCTCAGCCAAACGCTCACTAAACTGATATCTTATAGTCTCCGAATATGAACCATGAAAAGTAAGATATCTGTGGATTCTGATCAATGGATTGCCCAATGCCTGACCGCCTCTAGTTCTCCTGCTAGCCATTACTGCTAAGAAAAACAATCATTAATAAAGCAGGAAATGCAAATAAGGTGCCACAAGAAATTTCGGCAGCATTTCGGCTTAATAAGGAATAATCCACCATTAAGGTTTAGCCTAAACTTACCGCAACAAACATAGTTTCATATACCTTAATTTGCATTATGAACCAAAAATTACGCAAACTGCTAACATATATACACTTATTAAAAATTCATGACAATTATCGAATCAAATGCAGCATAACAATTTGGTACCATTATGAATCATACAAACAATTAACTTCCCACAATTACTCAAACTAGAGCATTAGTAACTAGCAATCATTCATACCATATCACAATGAATTATTATAAAATGCACTTTGATATAAATTCGAAAAACGACAATTTATCACACAACCGTAATCACAAACACTTGTGTACCAAACAAATATTCGCATTAATCATCGTGTGACCAGAAAAATTTAACAAGCTCAATTCAAAACCCTAGCAAATGAGTACATGAACCAACCACATCATATATATAAACGAATAAATTCGAATAATGCATACAATTCAAAACCTTGCAAATCGAACATGGCATTTCATTCTATAGTTCATGGCAAACATAATCCAACCAATATAATTTAAAAATCATGCGCAAACACAAGATACCCAAATTGCATACGTAAACCCTAATTACAAATCTCGCAATGTAACCAACGAAATCATAAAATACGAGTATACCTTTGTAGAGGGAGTTGCGAGAATGAAGAATATGCAAAAATAATAGTGAAGCGTGGCCGGAATGGTGGTGGTCGGAGAGTAGCAGCAGCAGCAGTGGGGGTGGTGGTTTGTTTTGATTTCAAAAATGGAGAAGAAAGGGGCTGCATCCGGTTTATGCAATTTTGATCCATACGTGTGACACCCGGTCAAAAAGGGCAAATTTCGCGCCCAATTTAAACTTCCAATACACGTACTTAGTGCACATTAATACGAAGGTATTCAAGTATTATATATATATATATATATATATATATATATATATATATATATACAATGATATATATAACATAAAATGATTATTTAATAATAAATAATCATTTATAAATGGATCTGAAAGAACGCAAAAGTACAAATACGGACGTTGGTGAAACAAATAATTAATAATATGAAATTATTAATTAAACGTATCTATTTCTAAATATTATTTCGATAATATTTAAGTATCTCGTATCGTATCAAATAGATTATACGTGACAAAAACGCGCGAGACGCGCCCGACAATCAAACAAATATCAAAATATATTTTACAAATTTAAAAATATATTACTTTGATAGAAATTATTGGTTTGAAGTATTATATATTAAACCGATAACAAAAACGTTAGTTTTAAACGCCATGCGATTTATTAATCGTAACACGACTCTGCGAACCACTACCGACACGTCACACTAACATTTTTTGTAAATGTTACCAAGTATTATTAAGTAATATTTCAAGTTAAACTATCCTTCTAAATATCGAGTTTAAATCGTTTACGAAAACTCACATATAATACGTTTTAAGTTTAATCAGACGACGAAACGATCGGGCAAACGAACACCGCGCACTACGTAACTTTGGGGGAACAAAAATTAACCAAACTCACCCTTGTGGGGCCCATGGGTCAGATTTTTCAGCCCCAAACCATCCCTCCCATGTTTTGTGGATCTTGCTCCCCACCTTGACCATAACCCATCATTTTCCCTCATTTTGCTCTCATTTGTTTCCCACACCTCTCTCTCTACTTTCTCACTCAACAAACCACCTCTCCCTCCTCTTCTTGTTCACGGCTCAGCCACCACCACCACTAACCACCACCATCCACCACCATCTAGTTGAAGAAAACACAAGGAAGAACAAGAAAGAACAAGAGATCAAGCACTTCTCACTTCTCTCTCTCTAACTCACGGTTTTGGGTATGATTTCCACCACATCTCTCTCTATATTTTCGTGGTTTTCATAGATATACATGTTATCTTGATCATATGACTATATCATGTCCAAATCATAGCTTAAAATACGTTTTTATGAAGTATACATATACATATATATACTAAGACAGATTCTGCCTTCATAAAATCGTCTCACGAAATCGACCATAACTCGAAACCTAGGAAGAGTTAGACCATGAAATTTATATCGAAAGTTGCGTATGGAATTATCTACAAAAATTCCTTGTTTAGCTACTTCCAGAAATGTACCCGTTTATACTTATAAACCGATCTATGAGCTGTTACTGTTAGTGAATTCAATTCGACTACTTTTCGTTATGATTTAATTTGAGCACCTTGGAGACCATTTTAGACCATGGAAAAATTATGCAATATACTAGACTTATGGTAGAACAAGTGTGATTTTTGGTTAGGCTTTATTCGGAGTAGAAGTTGGTTAGATCAAGAGGATTATCGAGTCAAAATCTGGAACAAAGCCTCAAGGGGCTGTTTTGGTTGTTTTTATAAAAACGACACTTCAAGAAGCTTGTAAAACATAACGATAATTATCTAAGTGTTATTTGACCAATTTAAGACTTCCCTAAAAGTTTTGGGTCAAACCGAACCCGTTTGACCAAGTCAACAAAAACGAGCCCCAAGAACGTTAAACGCAAAATCTTTTGAAAAGTAATGGGAATTTTAGCCGAAATGAACACTTCTAATGATCTCAATTGATTATTTCAACGATTGTCTCATAAACAATGATACGACTTAAATTCATACGAAACATATTTTATAAGTACATTATGACAACATTATAATAATTATACTTGGGAATAATTATTACAAATCACACCAACGTGCCGTACGTATTTTATAAAACAATCAATCCAAAGCTAATCATTGGGACATTAATAGTTGAATGAGCAACTAACATAGATAGTCGATTGAGACATCGAATCATTATTATAAACTTGTGCATTTGGGACGCCCGGCAGGTTACAGTCGTTGGGACGACATCATTACCTTGTGTATCATCATTACTACTTGTTTAGCAAGTCATCAGACTCAGGTGAGTACATAGCCCCACCTTTTACTATTTTCACTAATTTTAGGGTGAGATGCACACTCTCATTTTAATTTCTATTCATTGATGAATGAACTTATAAACTATTCAACTAATACTCTGTTAAACAAATCTTTTGACCGTCATTACGATATACATGTTAGACTTTAACATCATGAGATTCCTAGAATTATATTTAGTATGATGTCTAGGCACTAAACGCGTCACCTCATCAATGATTCATAATTACTAGGGTAGGCTAGTAGATGTATGAACATTAACTAGGGGCACCAACATACTAGCTAGGTTGTGATTGATTGTACACGATATTAGTATACATTAGTTAGTACTGTAGGTACTTTCCGACAACTAAGTGATGTTTGAGACATACTTAGGCACACCATACTACTTCCGATTAACTAAGTGATGTTTGAGACATACTTAGGCACACCATACTACTTCCGATTAACTAAGTGATGTTTGACACATACTTAGACACATCAGGATACTTCTGGGCTCTGTAGGCCACTTCCAGGCACGTTGTGCTACTTCCGGGCACGTTGTGCTACTTCCGGGCGCGTTGTGCTACTTCCGGGCATTTATTACTACTTCCGGGCTCTGTGAGCTACTTCCGGGCACGTTGTGCTACTTCCGATTTATCTACATATATAATTGTATATCCTGTTTGGGCACTGTGTGCTACTTCTGATTTACTTATGCATACTTGTTATATACACATGATTATACTATTAGGTACTTAGTGCCACTTCCGAATACACATATGCATGTTTGATGCACATGCATGAATACACTGTTTAGGCACGTAAAGCAACTTCCGATCTTTCATATGTATACATGATAACCTGATAAAACTATTTGAGCATGTTCATGTTACTTCTTAAAAACATTGCAAATGTTTTGAATAACTTAACGATAATATTCATTTACAAAACCTGTGAACTCACCAGCTTTCCAGCTGACCGTTTTAGTGTGCATTCTCAGGTACAAGCAGATAGTAGGATTGGCCCTTCAGGAATCCTAGCTCGAGTCGCATGTTTATAACACTGGATTTCATTGCATACTTTTGAATTATTAATGATGTAATGAAATATTTTGCGAACTCAAATTTTTTGTAAACATTTTACCTGGAAATGTATTATCTATTTTCAAACGTCTCATTTAGAGTCGTTTGCTATATCTTTGTGCTTGTGATATTTGATTGGTAACACCCCGACCCGACCGCTTCCGCAACCTGAAATTTAGGGGTGTTACAATACGGCGTATGAATTTTCCATACGGCGTATGGATTTAACAAGCCCAGTTCAAAATCAATTAAGCCCGGTCAATGGCCCGGCAGACCAACTTCAATCGATACGGCGTATGGATGTTCCATACGGCATATGGATGTGAAAAACAGAAACATTTTTTAAAAACGACAACCACCCTTTTGCCACTTACTCAACACCAATTTTATAACTAAACACATACCTGGAGGATCACAATGACTTCAAAGCTTCTAAATTCCAAACTAAACACATAAACAATAAAAATTTAATTCCAAACTTAAATCAAACCACACAATAAAAATTTAACATTCACACAATAATTAAATAAAGTTCAATCATTCAATCATGCAAACAAATAAACAAAGTCTAGAGAAACAAAATGATAATAAATCCAATGACATAAAAATTAAAGGAAAGGAGAACTAGTGCATGGGATAAAGAGATAAGAAACGCTCAGTGACTTTTGCAGTAACATTATCAATTCCATGTCCAAAGGTCGGAAAATTAGCTAAATGAGCACTCGCAGCTGGTTGAAGATTAACTAACCACCAACCGATGTCTCTAACAATCTTGTTCACAGTGCCATCCAGTGCCAACACAACCTTACCATTCTCATCCAAAGTTACCTCACGATCCGGGTTAGCCTCTTCCAATTCACTCATGAATTCATAAAATGATTCATTAATGCTCTCATGCTTAGACATCACCGGACTACGCTTAAGATCTCTTACTCTTCTTTCGATCTTCTTAATTGCTACTTCTTGACGATTAGTAAACTCCAAACCAGACTCCTTGAATATTTCTACCAATTTTGTGTATACCTCCACCATTCCAAAATGAAAATGCTCACGTGGTGTGAGCACCTTATCCAAAACTAACAAAGCATCCAAATTTACTACAAGAAAAATGGCTAAATCAATAGTGACATTGGGATGAATGAAACTAGGATTAGGCCTTTTTCCTTCTTCCTTAGCCAATAATTCCAACTTCTGAATCATATTCTTAAGGTAGTATGGAATGGTGTTATGCACAATCAATCTATGAGGAGTAGAGTCTCTCAAATGATCGTCTAGCTGCAACAATTTCACCAACTCTCTTAAACTAGCTACAATTTCTTTATCCACTTCAGAATTAGGATTTACAGTTGCCGTGTACAACACTCTTAGCATCCTATGAAGACATGCTGATTCGAAGAGTAGGGAAAAGAAGACTGCACGAACGCCTCATAAATCGCAGTGTACCGTATTTTCTGCTTGGTGAAAAATTCCTTCTCCTCCTCAATCCTCAATTCCAATGATGTCTTGAAATCGATAAGGTCATCTAAAAATTGCTGCTCATACCCAAACTGTCTTTCTATTTCTGCACTATCTAACACATTCTGAATTAGAACCAACTGATCATCCGTGAAATACACTACAGATTTCCTTATCAGTTCAGCTGTGAAAGGAATGTCCCATCTGAATTTCTCAATAGCATGTAACAACTCTTGACATGTTGAAGTGATAGGAACAACTTTACGACCTAAATGAGTAAATGATGGAATAGTGTCATCATAACTAGAATCAGAACTATCATAGTTCATTCCCCTAACCATGTTGTAATTGTTTGCATCACTTTCAAAACTTCTCGCCATCGGATAAAAACCTAAATAACAGTTAAATCTGAAATACAAACACCACTAACGAAAAACAAGTTAGACGAAAAAAACCAATTAATAAAATTATACAAAATAAACTAACGTATACAAAAATCAACTACAAATGTCCAACCGGCGGTTAATATTACTAACCGCCGATTGAAACTAATTCCCCAAAGGTTAAACCTAATAAAAGGTAAATTGTTTCAACCTATTTATCAGCAAAAGCTTAGTATTACAATTAAGTAAACTAATTTAACAACTTTACAAAAATTTATTAAACAAAAAATTAAAGTAAAAAAGTTTAAAATTACTAATTCCTATTTAAATAAACAACGCAACCGTTCCCCGGCAGCGGTGCCAAAAACTTGATTGTGTCGTGAAAGGTCTTGTTTTACAATTTAGAAATGGAAATACCTAATAAATACTTTTCACACAACCAGGCAAGAATACCTGATCGAATGTAATTATAGACTTGGTAAGTCCGAGTCGAACTCAGGGAACGGTGGTTATTTAATAAAAATAGAAAATACTAATTAACTAGAAAAGCAGTAAATAGGGGGCGTTTTAGTTCCGTGCGAACATATTAATTGAAATAATAAGTAAAACAATAAAAATACTTAAAATAAAGAATAGATAGGAAATAATAGGAAGGAATAAGTAATTGTGTAAACAACTCCGATCAGATTCATATATCCTGATTAATTGCACGTTAATTATTTAACTGTGATTTCTTTTAGATCAACTTAGTTACTAATCAAAGATTATAAGTTGAATGTAAATTAGCCAACGGTTCGGGTCTAACTAATTTCTATAACTTAGATTCCAACATTAAACATCGATCCGATGTCGCAAGAATTGTATGTTTCTATTGCGTGTATTTCCCTAACTTATGCTTTAAACATTCACGATTGATTATAATTGATCCTATTGGTATGACTCAACAATACCCAATAATTTCTTATTGTCTTAATCATTTTAGATTGTCTAGTACTTAATTTCTTAACCTCTCAAACTCAATATATTAAGCAATAGTCACAAACCTAAATTTAGTAACCATCAATAATCAATAATACTCAAGGAACTCAATCTCATCAATACTATTAATCACGTTAAGAGATATTAACTAACAATCACCAATAATTAAAGTTCAACATATAATATAACCATCTTCAATTAAATAACTTAACAAACGTGGCAAATATAATCATTCAATAATCATTAACCAACGTTATTATTACACAACTACTAACAAATTCAATTCATCATCAAGTATTGTAAAAACAGCAGTATAAATCTCAAAAACATAAAGTAGTCGAAACAAATACGAGTATTACAAACCGAAATAATGAATCACAAAGAACTAAATCGAAATAGAATCAACCTTTGCTCTTTGTGCCTCCAAATAAACCCTAAAATTCGTAATAAAAGTGCCCTAATCGCCTGGAAAAACCTTCGGTCGAAAATCCCAGCCGAATCCTCAATTTAAGGTTTAAAACGCGTTTTATACTTTTCTGAAAAGTTGATCCATACGGCGTATGGAAATTCCATACGCCGTATGGATTGATTAAAAGCCCGACCCAACTCCGCGTACATTAGGCTTCCACCGCCTCATTCCATACGGCGTATGGATATTCCATACGGCGTATGGAATGAAATTTCAGCCGAACTTTGATCCTTTCTTCTTTTATTCCTTCGGCTTCGCTCGTTTCTTCAAAATTGCATCATTTAACGTATGTATTGACTGTTGTGAACGCTATGCTCCACCAAGACTCGTACCACAACGCAATCGAACAACTCGTATAGCTAGCGGAAATAGCTATATGATAAAGTAGAACAAGTATGAATGAGATTTGATCTTTTATTTCAATATCAATGGTGTACAATTAGCTTATTAGCTTTTCTCTCTCTCAAGCTCTCTCTCTAGATATTACAATCAAAGAGTTACAATGAAGACTCTCTAAAAAACTATTTCAAAATTGTAACATCCTCTGTACCGGTCTGGTAATTTCTAATTTAAATTGCTTGTTTAATTGTATTAGAAATTATTTGATATTTGATGGGCGCCGAGAGGTCGGTTGCGATTTGACTCGCGTCGTTGCGGGCCTTCCTCCTGGCGCGCCGATCAGTGGGTTTTTAAAATTTATGTTTTGCTGGGCCTAAGTATACTTAAAACTATGGGAGTACAGTAGTAAGTATGACCTAGGGTCGTTCTTCAAACTACAACGGGCATAGGATCTAGGTCTTTTGATTATCCTTCGTAATTTAGCTGGTTTATCAAGAGTTTGATAGGGGTTTTTGTTACTTTTCTGTTCTTAACTAACTAATCTAAAAACTAAAACTAAAGATAGGGGAGGTGAGGTGGCTACGAGAACTACAGATTAACGCGAGTGCTTGCTATGATAATCTTATATGCTATTTTAGGGGTAGTTATTTTAGTTAAGGCATTAGTTATGATGACGAAGTCGGGACTTAACAGACGTACTTGGAACAATCAATGACAGCAAAGTATTCTACCTACAGCCTTTCCTTAGCTCCCACGTATTTGTATTCAACGCTCATACCAGTATTCAGCTGTTTTACGGTATTCCCGTTGCAACATTAAAAGGTCCTTGTTATCTATCCTGAGTTATATATCCTAATGAGCCATAATTACTAGCCTATTATCTATCTAACGTAGAGTTGTCCGCAATCAGATAAATAACATATCACGAAGATAGCAATTATGAAATGTAAACTACACCGGAAGTTCTCCCAAATGTAGCAACCAATTTAACCAACAACCATCCTCGAATCCTGTTCCCCAATCTCGGACATCCGAGATATCCGAATCATGGCATGAATTGTTGAATAAACAAAAACATGAACAGGGGTTTCCCACCGGAACAAGTTGGGATGATCTGGTCTAACGGCTGATTAAATTGTTCATCATTATTTTATATAAATCATCATAACTATTTTACGCATGTTAAACTGGTGTATGCAATCAATTTATATTCAAAAACCTAATCATATACCCAACAGCACAGGTGATACTAGCATGCAAACCCTAAAGCAACAATCAAACAAGAACATGCAGCAGAGCAGCATACAAGGATCAGTTTATACGTGCAGAGTTACTGGATAATTTGGTTAAGTCACAAATATTCCGAAAGTTCTCTCTAAAATATTTGTTATATGAAATGAATCTAACCTATCTCTAATCCTACGCTCCGTGTCTCCCTCCGGTGTATTTCAACCAGGAGAACACCGGCCATGTCGAGTTCAACGATCATCAGACACAGAATAATAAGCGGCGTACCACCAGTTATGTACCAGCAGTAAGTTACAAACCACAGCATAAGTTGGATAGATAAACATTGGAGACTTATTTCATAGATTCAAATATATATTAACAACATACGGACAGAGTAACGGCGTGTTACAATTGGAATCATTATTTCCACAACGGATTGTGCCCACGACTTTCATAGTTTCCACGTTCCGTACTACACACATTCGTGATGGTTCCGGCGCTATACAAACGAAAGCCGTATAACGTTACCTCTGTTGTTTCATAATATCCCAATTGCATATTAAAGTATAACTACCCTAGCATAACGACTATCATAGCAAACACAGATTTGTTTAGCTAAGCATGGCAATAATTCTAGCAAGCAATTCTAAATAATTATGACAGCAGCACAACATATTTAAAATAACAAGATAGAGATTATAATAAAACCTGACAAACGTAATTACAAATCTTGCGCAATCGCAGTCTCGGAGCACCTCCGTTACAACCAAGCTAGAAGCTAATCTACTAGCTTAATTATACTAACCTAATCTAATTATTTCTAGAGAGAGAGTAGAGAGAGAAAGTGAAGTTGAATGGTGAAAGAATGATGAAAATGAGGTGAAATGATCCCATATATATAGTAGTTGCTCAGCCGTATCGTCCAGCCGTATTCCTACCTCCAAATGCTCAACCGTATCGCTCAGCCGTATCAAAATCGCATCTTGTACGGGGGAGGAGGACGATACGAGGGGACCTCCCGTATTTCGGGTGGAAATGGCACGATACGGGCGAACATGGGCTGAATACGGGAGAACGAGGCCGTATACGGGGGAACACCAGCCGTATACGGCTGGACAAGGCCGTATACGGTCATGCCAGGCCGTATACGGTCAGTGCATGGCCGTATACGGCTTGTTCCGCCCGTATCCGGCTTGGTTTGCCCGTATTGGTCTTCTCCGGTTCCTTGGATTCTTCGTCCGGCCATAACTTTTGACTCGAGTGTCCGTTTTCAGCGTTCTTTATATCCACGCGATCGTATTCTCCTGACGAAGAAAATGACATAAGTTAGAGGTCATAATTCTTAGTGGATCTTAAAAAGTGCTTAAAAGCGTGAACGAGAATGCTTATGATCGTTTTCGTTACATTTATCGTGTTTTTCGACCATTTTAGATGACTTTTGAAATGTTGTCTATATTTTAGCCCGAGTGATGAGTTTTAATGATAAAGTATTGATTTTAGATATATTCATCATGATTTGGGCTAAAAAGGTGAGATAATGACACATAAAAACTTGACTTTTTGTGTGTCATCAAATATCCCACACTTAGATATTTGCTTGTCCTCAAGCAAACTTCAATCTTACCTGCCGAAATTTCCTGTTTAAGATTTTTATTAAAGTCATAACGAAGAAGTTATACAGAATGAAAACAAGTATTACGTTAGTTAGATAAAGAAGAGATGTTCACATGAAGTATCCAAAGATCTTTAAGATGGTTCACTTAGGCATACTTTCAATTCTCGGGATGTGGAATATACACGACTGGGCGATCTCACTGGTGGTCACTCAATTCACTCAAGTGTATAGGGTTTCCTATTATCCTAAGCCAAATGAAAAATCGCTCAAATACCAGTCGTGCAGCATTCGTCGTCATAGGCTTGCCCAAGGATCGTATCTCCATCACTTAGACGGGGACGGTACTAATTATCCCAGGACATTCAAACGGGTTTTGATGTATGGTGAGGGTTTAAAGGGTATGGATAAGGGTAAAAATGGTTTTAAGGGTTTTACTTATCTCAGGACCTTTAAAACTTATGAAAAATTCTATTTAGACATACTTTTTAATGAAAACGGAAACGAATAACTAAAAAGGCAGAAGATAGCTATTTTGCCTTCTATCTTTTGAAAACACATGAAGATTTTACGCTTTTGAAGAATCGAAGTTTTCGAGAGATTTAAGCACTTAGCTTTATTCTATTTTTGGTTTAGAATTTCTTGGCCAGGGATCTTCTAAGGAATTTTCTTTTTATTTTCTTTTTCTTTTGCCCTGCAGACATCCTTTCTTTCTTTCATTTTTTTTTGACCCTTTTTTCACTTTTGAATTTTACTTGGTGTCAATTTTTCACACCACAAGGCTCTCGAATTCTTTTGAATATTGATCATGTAATCGCACACGAGTAGCTTTAAGTAAACACTATATTTGTGACTTTGGGGTAGAAACAAAAAGCATACCTAATTAGCATTTTTCAAAAAGATTTTAAAAATTCTAAGATAAACTTTTGGTAGGTATGAGGGTAAGTGGGTTTAAAATTTAGGTTGAAAGAAACGAAAAGGCTAAGGCTCAACAGGGTTTTCTAGGCGGATCATCAACACTGAAAATGAGTGTTGGAAGGGTTTTGGGCTTGAAAGAGATATGTTGAAATGGGGTTTAATCCTAGGGAATGTCAAGGTCCTCTAATTGTACCTATGTCACGTATGACACCCGTCAATGTGATCTCGACACGCATACCCGGGGCAAGTTCTAATTCAGAAATGCATGCACCGGTCACACACAACAAACGAACAGTGAAGCATTTAAAATGAATGCTTATAAGGCTCAAAATTCCTCACCGGCAAAATAGGTTTATATGTGTCCAGTCGTGCGATGCCCCTCTTAGATCCTCATCTTAATTTGTTTGGAGTCCGACATGATTTGACCTTTTTTTACCAACTTTTGAATACTTGTAAAAAAAATTCTGTACTCTTTCTTACAATTGTGACTTCAAAAAGTTTAAATTTTTGAAAATTTTGGCAAAAATAAGGATTGAAAATCATTTTGAGGACTTGCGTATTTCTAAATCATCATTACGGATATTAGACGAGAGATATATTGCTATCCCACACTTAAAAATAAACATTGTCCCCAATGTTTCTGCACTAAGTTGGGAGAATCCCACACTTAGGGTTTTGTCTTTAGGAAAAATGTGAATTTTAAAAGTTTTAAGTATGGAGGATCCCACACTTAGAGATTTAAGTGGGCATAAGCATATCTAAGTTACGCAGAAACTAGAAAAGTTTTAGGAGAGGTACTTCCCTACGGTTGGTGAGCACTGGAATCAGGACCAGATTCGTGAAGGAGTGGTGCTAGTGATCTGCTGGATTTGTGGACCAGACTCTGTTTAAAGCTCATCCATTCCTTACGAGGCTAAGTTCTGCAATACCATAAACATAGTCACAATCACCCGTTCAACATTTCAACATCTTAAAAGTTTAACGTAAATAAAACATAAAGCAATAAAATAAACTAAAGGTCGTCTAGCAAATCATCCATGTCTGGGTCAAATGTCGCAAGTGCATCACAATCTGGAACTGAAGTAGGTGATGTGGCAACAGTGGAACCAGGCATCATGGGGGCAACAGGGAGATCAGAGGATATCTCAGCATCAGCAGGAAGAGTGGGCTCTGTAGTAGGTGCAGCTGGGAAAAATGACCATGGTGGAAGAGGTGGTCTGGGACCCTGACCAAGTCTGAAGGACTGGTCTGGAAGTCTCGGGAGTCCAACCCTCTCCCTGATGTCAGAGTGAGAGTCATGCTGGATGGAGAGCTCTCGGAGAATCGCCCAAGTCGCAGCTGGGTCGGCCGTGGTAATCCCATAGTCGAAGACTGGAGGGCTCGTCACATCTATAGCACGCTCCTCTGGAACAATGGTCAGCTTCTTCTTTCCTCCGCGGTGTCTCTTCTTCCTCTGCTGTGGAGTCTGAGCAGTGTGTCCTGAGGTCTCAACTGAAGCGTCCATCCTGAAACATAAAGAAAAATAGGTAATGCTTAAGGTTTATAAGTTTATACAAATGCAACAGAGTCAGTTGACTTTTGTGAAAGATTTTCATTTTAAAAGTTTAAATCATCTGAATGCTTGCATTTGCATAAGTCAAATAAAACTTATCTCCGATGTAAATGTAAGAGTGCGGTGCTGTCGGGTATCTAGCTTATCCTGCATTTATTAGTTCAGGGATGATAATACTAAGCAAAAATAAATTGAGAAATAAAATTAAAGCTATTATAAAGATAAGCAATGGGGTGCCTCCCAAGAGCGCTTGTTTAATGAGTCACTAGCTTGACTCTTTTACCTACTTTATCGGCTCAAGGTGGTTCAAAGATGTAGACCTCCTTACTGGAAGGAAAGTCTTCGATGTAGTGTTTTAAGCGGTGGCCGTTGACTTTAAAATTACCGTCCGGTGCTTCTAGTTCGACTGCTCCGAAGGTAAAGACTTTTGATATCACGAATGGTCCGCTCCACCTTGATCTGAATTTGCCTGAGAATTTCTTGAAGCGCGAATTGAAGAGAAGAACTTTATCTCCAGGTTTGAACTTAGAATACTTAATTTTAGCATCGTGAATAGTCTTGGTTCGCTCCTTGAAATGTAAAGAACTATCATAGGCTTGGTCTCTCAATTCGGCTAGTTCATTCAACTGCATCTTGCGATGTAATCCTGTTGTGGAAGGGTCTAGATTGCAATCCCTCAGCGCCCAGTAAGCCTTGTATTCCAACTCTATCGGCAGATGACACACTTTCCCATAGACTAGTCTGTAAGGCGTGGTCCCTAATGGTGACTTATATGCAGTTCTGAACGCCCACAGAGCATCGTCTAATTTATCGGCCCATCTTTCCCTATGATTCATTACTGTTCGTTCTAAGATCCTTTTGAGCGCTCTGTTCGTCACTTCGGCTTGCCCATTCGTCTGCGGGTGATAGGCCGTAGAGGTCTTATGGGTGACACCATAATACTGTAATGTCCTCATAAACTGAGCATTACAGAAGTGCGTGCCCCGATCACTGATGATCGCCTTAGGAGTTCCGAAACGAGAAAAGAGTTGCTTGAGGAACTTGGTCACTACTCGTGAGTCATTTGTAGGAAATGCTTGTGCCTCGGCCCATCTAGAGACATAATCGACAGCTACCAGAATGTATTCTTTTCCGAAGGATTTTGGGAATGGTCCCATGAAATCTAAACCCCATATGTCAAAGATCTCGCAGGCCTGGATGTTAGTAAGTGGCATTTCACTCCTCCGTGAGATACTTCCAAACCTTTGGCAAGCATCACAACGTTTTACCAAGTCGTGAGCGTCTCTGAAAATGGTCGGCCAATAGAATCCGGAATCGTATACCTTCCTTGCGGTCATGTTTGCTCCATGATGTCCTCCAGTTGGTCCGTGATGGCTCTGGTAAAGAATGTTCCTTGCTTCCCTCTCGTCAACGCATCTTCTTATGATTTGGTCCGGACATACTTTGAACATGTAACACCTCGCAAAATTTAACGCGATTAATTACTTTAATCACTTGCATTATTAGGCTAATTCCCTACTTGAGTGAATTCACAACATATTTTAGAGGTAAGTCTAGCATAGCCCAACTAGATAATACGCGTAGTATTACGTACTGAACAAATTAAAAACAAACGCGACAAAAACATACGACTGTTGGTGAACAAAATTATTTAATAAAACAAAGATTAAAAATCTTATAATTAAATTAAAATGGTCTTATAAAATATCATAATTAAAAAGGTAACAAAATACGTATTTGAAAATATACATGTTAAAAAGATTTGTATTTAACGATCGAGCAAACAAACACGGGACAAAAACACAGGAGATGAAAAGTGGGACAAAACCACCTCCCATCTCCATTCTTCCTTTCATTTTCATTTCACCACACCAAAAACACCTACAAACTCTCTCCACCCAAATTCTATCAAATTTTCGGATTCGCAAATCAATCAACAAAAGTTACATTTTCGGAATCCTCTCGAGATAAGGAGCAACATTAACAAAAGCCGTATCATCATCTTCTTCCTCAATCGGTCCCGATTCGCAATTGTAAGAAATTTCTAAAAACTTAGATTTACTCGTTTTTATGTGTTATATGGGTGTAATATTGAACCTACAACTTTGTTTTAACTATATAATGGAAGAAATCAAGGTTTTATGGCCGGAAAACGGGTTAAAATCGGGTTTTTGGTCGGAAAATCGCGACAGTCGCTGGGTTCTGTCTGGGTGTTCATCTTTGCGACACAACGACTGTGTCGCATATTGTGTCGCATAAACAATTCATGCGACACAACCCTTGTGTCGCATGTGGTGTCGTATAAACCATATTATGTCGCATCTTATGTCGTATCATGTGTCGCATCCTTGTGTCGTAAACTTCATACGACACAACGCTAGTGTCGCTATTGAATTAGCATCGATCGCTTATGCGACACAATCATTGTGTCGCATAACCACATTAGTGTCGCATACTGTGTCGCAGAAAACAGAAACTTCACAAACTATTTTTACACTAAGTGTCGAGCTTAACCGATAACGAATACTTACATACAATGCTATATGTGAACTTTACAAACAGTACAAACACGCTATTTTAATGAAGTTATGATTTCAAACTATCACTAACGAGTCGTATACGTTTTCACAAACAACGAAATACAAAGGTAAACGTTTAACAAACGATTTGGATGTGACTTGGTTGTACAAACACTAGCATGGATGATTAACTTGGACATCCACATACTTATTAAATCTCATACGTTTAGGACGTTAGGAGATTTTGGACTGTAATTGGGCTTAGGTTTGCTAGCACTCGCACAACTACTTAACTCAACAGGTGAGTTCACAGCCCCTACTTTTACTGTTCTTAACTACTTTTGGGGTGGAAAACATAGTCAACTGCTTTACTGATTGCCATAACTGCTTTTACTATATGATTATTTATCATACTGTTTACTCGAACAATTAGAGTACTTGAACTGTTAAACTGTTATACAAACTATCACATAACTGCCTTTCGGTACAATTATACAAATTGCCTATAACTGCGGTCAACTACTACAACTGCCCGTATGACATGATATTCCAAACGAAAAACTATTATTACTATGTGAAACAAATTTTGTATCTTACCGGAGAACGACCGGTACATATTGGTAACTTGTCGGAGAACGACCGACACTAACATGGTATCTTACCGGAGAACGACCGGTACTAACAGTATATCTTACCGGAGAACGACCGGTACTAACAATGTATCTCACCGGAGAACGACCGGTGCTAACTTGGTATCTTACCGGAGAACGACCGGTACATTTGGTAACTAGTCGGAGAACGACCGACTCAAACTTTAAAACTACTGGAGAACGACCAGCAACACGTTTTCAAACATGTGATTTTGGGTAACGTCCCAACACAACTATTTTTGGGCAACATCCCACATGAACCGTATTTTGGGTAACGTCCCAACACAACTATTTATGGGCAACATCCCACATAAACTGAAACTTTTGGGCGAACAACCCACTAAACTTATACTTTGGATGACGTCCCACTAAACATTACTCGACTATTATGGCAATTACTATTTATGAACGTATTTGGTCCAACTAATGTGACTACAAAACTTGAAACAACAATATACAACATAAAACCTGTGGATTTCAGGAAATTAGCTCAACCTAGTTGTTGACTTTTACTATGTCTTTCAGGAAATTAGCTGCGCATGTAAGAATCGCCAACACATGGAGAATTAGGCGACCCGTGAAGCTTTAGGATGCCAACTTTTTGGAAAAACATATGGATTTCTCTAGCATAACTGAAACTGTTTTGTCATATTCTAGAAATCCACTTTTGTATACATATTACTTTTAACTTGTACGATTTGATAAATCGTAAATCTTGTAATTAACATTTGGCATCTTAATATATATTATGTTCTGTTGTAATCATAAGCTCTGATACGTATGCATGCTTTATTATTGTGACACCCCAGTACTTTAACTAAATGCTTCCGCTGAACAAATATGGGGGTGTTACAGAACAAGTATGGATCGTCCCAATAGTAGTTCTTAATGTCTCTGAAGAATTTGCGTTTTCTAGAGGTGGGCATTCCTTTTGGCACAATTCCCCCAACCAGATAATTAGCGTAGTCTGCGTACCAAGGGTCATAGTTGAATTGTGAACCCTTCTGGTGGTCTCCGACATTCATGAGTTGTTCTTCAGGAAATTGGTCTTGAATTTCTTTTTCATTAAGCTTTTCCATCGACGGGTTTTCCAATCGACTGAGATGATCTGCTGCGACATTTTCTGCTCCCTTTTTATCCTTGATTTCTATATCAAATTCTTGGAGAAGCAGAATCCATCGAAGTAGTCTTGGTTTAGCGTCTTGCTTTTTGAAAAGATACTTCAATGCTGAGTGATCTGTATAGACAATAGTTTTGGACAATATTAACTAAGAACGAAATTTATCAAAAGCAAATACTACCGCAAGCAGCTCCTTTTCTGTAGTAGTGTAGTTCTCTTGAGCATCGGTGAGTGTCTTGCTGGCGTAGTATATTGGTTGAAAATGCTTATCCTTCCTTTGACCTAAGACAGCTCCAACAGCAAAGTCACTGGCGTCACACATGATTTCAAATGGAAGACTCCAGTCAGGAGCAACCATGATCGGTGCATGTGTGAGCTCATCCTTCAGAATGTTGAAAGCTTTCAGGCAGTCATCTGAAAAGACAAACGGAGTGTCCTTCTCGAGAAGGTGTGTCATAGGTCGAGAAATCTTGGAGAAATCCTTAATAAAGCGACGGTAGAATCCGGCATGACCTAGAAAACTGCGAATGGCTTTAACAGAAGTAGGTGGCGGAAGTTTGGCAATGGTCTCAACTTTAGCTTTGTCAACTTCAATTCCAGACTTTGATATTCGGTGTCCTAGAACTATTCCTTCCTTCACCATAAAGTGGCACTTCTCCCAGTTCAAGACAAGATTTGATTCTTCGCATCGGGCTAACATTCGTTCAAGGTTAGAAAGACAAGAAGTGAAGGAATCTCCAAAGACTAAGAAGTCGTCCATGAATACTTCCATGCACTGTTCGATCATATTGTGGAATATCGCCACCATACACCTCTGGAATGTGGCAGGTGCGTTGCATAGCCCGAAAGGCATGCGTCAGTAAGCGAATGTTCCGTACGGACATGTGAAGGTCGTCTTTTCCTGGTCCTTAGGATCGAGAGGAATCTGAAAATAGCCAGAGAAACCATCAAGAAAACAGTAGAACTCGTTCCCAGATAATCTCTCCAACATTTGATCGATGAACGGCAGAGGAAAATGATCTTTTCGAGTGGCTTCGTTTAGCTTCCGATAGTCGATGCATACCCTCCAACCGGTGACGGTCCGTGTTGGAATAAGTTCATTATCTTCGTTTGCGATAACCGTCATTCCTCCTTTCTTGGGGACAACCTGAACAGGGCTGACCCATGGGGAATCTGAAATAGGATAGATCAAGCCAGCATCCAATAATTTGATAACCTCCTTCTTGACCACGTCTTGAATCTTCGGGTTAACTCTCCTCTGTCTCTGTATGGATGGTTTGAAGTTGTTCTCCATTAGTATCTTGTGAGTGCAATAGTTTGGACTAATCCCTTGGATGTCAGAGATTTTCCATGCAATCGCCTTCTTATGTGACTTTAACACTTGGATGAGTCTTGCTTTCTCTTCGGGTGTAAGACCTTTTGCAATTATAACGGGTAAATGCGAGGTTCCTTCAAGAAAAGCATACTCCAGATGAGAGGGTAGTTCCTTTAGCTCCAATTCAGGTGGTTCTTCAATGGAAGGTTTCATTCGAGCGATCTCGTCTCTTTGTAACAAATCATACTCCGTCTGGAACTCTGGTTCATTTGGAGATGAGTCGGTTGCAGTGGCTGATGCTATTTCTACTAACTTTGTCTTATTAGGAAGTGCGTTCTTCTTCAGCTCGTATTTTCTTGTAGATGATGAGGAAGTTGCACTATCTTCAGTAAAGATGATATCGTTGTTGTCTGTAAATGCAAACTTCTGAATTTGAGCTGTTGAAGACGTACTTATGGTGATTTCTGGATTTTGTGGCGCACAACCTTCAGATAGTTGTGGCTTAGCTGAAATTTCTGATTCCATCTCCTTAAAAGATTTGAGAATTTCAGCTACTGAAGGAGATGAATCAGTTTGACCCCTTTGTAAGATTGGTAGAGGGATGTCTTCGCCTAAGGGAACAGCAGCAAAAAAGTTGTTCGTGGGAGTGCTGTCAGGCGGTGCAAGAGGATACTTTATTTCAGATAAAGGAAATAGCAGCTCCTTAGAGTGTGCTGGTTTGTCAGAGATAGCTGAGCAGAGTCCAACGTCGTCCTGGCATAGTCTTCTTGTAGTGATGACTGTGTTGGGACGTGGATCGGGATTGCTAACTGCTAGAATCTCTTCCATATGCTCGTCATATATTTCCTGCATGGAATCCACAAGACCAAGATCTTCTCCCATAGGTTGTTTCATCAATTTATCGACATTAAAGGTGACTTCCTCCGCTCCAACCCTCAATTTTAAAGATCTTTCGTTTACGTCAATAACAGCCTTGGCAGTGTTTAGGAAAGGTCTGCCAAGGATGAAGGGAACGTGGGCGTCTTCCTCAATATCCATAATGACAAAGTCAACTGGGAAGATAAATTTACCTACTCGGATCACAATATCTTCAGCAATCCCCCGAGGGAGTTTAACTGATCTATCAGCTAATTGGATGGTCATACGAGTGGGTAGCAGTTCTCCTAATCCTAGTTTCTTATATAGTGAGTAAGGCATAAGGTTGACACTAGCACCTAGGTCAGCTAAGGCATTACTAACTTGGATATTTTGAAGGTAACAAGGAATAGTGAAACGGCTAGTATCTCCTAGTTTTGGTGGAAGGCCATGTAACATGATTGCAGAGCATTCAGCATCTAAGGGTATATTAACTAATTGCCTTAATTTTTTCTTTATTTGAAAGAAGTTCTTTGAAGAATTTTGCACAACTAGGCATTTCTACTAAAGCATCTAATAATCTAACGTTTAAGTGCAGGCTTTTAAACATCTCAAGATATTTCCTAAACTGCGCTTCTTGCTTCTCCTTCTTAAGCCTACCAGGAAAGGGAATTCGAGTACGTGGAATGATTTCTGGAACTTGAGAAGGTACTGGATCAGGTGCAGTGACAGGGGTGTCACTTGGCATTGGACCAGTAGAAGTGAAAGTTTTGTTTGAAGATTTATCTGAGGTTTGTTCAATTCTGGTTTCTTTACCTCCTCTTGTAACAACTAAGATGTCATCGTGCTCATAGGATGAGAGATAGACAACGTTACTGATCGCGATTTTCTTTTGACTCTCCTCAACTTTTGAAAATAATTGTTTAAGACTAACTTCTATGTTTTTGATTAAATCTTCGGAAATTCTAAGTAAAGCATCAATTTTATCTTGAAAAGCTATTACTTGTCTATTTACGTTATTTTGTTCAATCATAAAGTTAATCAAAGTTTCATTATAGTGTTGTTGAGAGTTGAAGGAGGAATCGGATAGAGTGGATGGCATAGTAGACAGAGATTGAGCAAGAGGGGTTTTGTTTTGCCACTGAACAGAAGATGTGGATTGAAAGTTTGGTTCAGGGCTTTGGACAGTTGTTCCAAATTTCCAGACACGTTGACTAGTCGTCATGGCTGAAGAATTTGGGGTTTTGGTAGAAAATAGAGTTTTGGAAAGGAAAGGGTACTGAAAAGGAAAGAACGGAAAGGTAACTTTCGAATGATATTGATCTTCCGAAAGGATCGCTAAATAACTAAGATAACTAAATTCCTAAATCGGTCGTTGTAGTCCCCGGCAGCGGCGCCAAAAACCTAAATAACAGTTAAATCTGAAATACAAACACCACTAACGAAAAACAAGTTAGACGAAAAAAACCAATTAATAAAATTATACAAAATAAACTAACGTATACAAAAATCAACTACAAATGTCCAACCGGCGGTTAATATTACTAACCGCCGATTGAAACTAATTCCCCAAAGGTTAAACCTAATAAAAGGTAAATTGTTTCAACCTATTTATCAGCAAAAGCTTAGTATTACAATTAAGTAAACTAATTTAACAACTTTACAAAAATTTATTTAACAAAAAATTAAAGTAAAAAAGTTTAAAATTACTAATTCCTATTTAAATAAACAACGCAACCGTTCCCCGGCAGCGGTGCCAAAAACTTGATTGTGTCGTGAAAGGTCTTGTTTTACAATTTAGAAATGGAAATACCTAATAAATACTTTTCACACAACCAGGCAAGAATACCTGATCGAATGTAATTATAGACTTGGTAAGTCCGAGTCGAACTCAGGGAACGGTGGTTATTTAATAAAAATAGAAAATACTAATTAACTAGAAAAGCAGTAAATAGGGGGCGTTTTAGTTCCGTGCGAACATATTAATTGAAATAATAAGTAAAACAATAAAAATACTTAAAATAAAGAATAGATAGGAAATAATAGGAAGGAATAAGTAATTGTGTAAACAACTCCGATCAGATTCATATATCCTGATTAATTGCACGTTAATTATTTAACTGTGATTTCTTTTAGATCAACTTAGCTACTAATCAAAGATTATAAGTTGAATGTAAATTAGCCAACGGTTCGGGTCTAACTAATTTCTATAACTTAGATTCCAACATTAAACATCGATCCGATGTCGCAAGAATTGTATGTTTCTATTGCGTGTATTTCCCTAACTTATGCTTTAAACATTCACGATTGATTATAATTGATCCTATTGGTATGACTCAACAATACCCAATAATTTCTTATTGTCTTAATCATTTTAGATTGTCTAGTACTTAATTTCTTAACCTCTCAAACTCAATATATTAAGCAATAGTCACAAACCTAAATTTAGTAACCATCAATAATCAATAATACTCAAGGAACTCAATCTCATCAATACTATTAATCACGTTAAGAGATATTAACTAACAATCACCAATAATTAAAGTTCAACATATAATATAACCATCTTCAATTAAATAACTTAACAAACGTGGCAAATATAATCATTCAATAATCATTAACCAACGTTATTATTACACAACTACTAACAAATTCAATTCATCATCAAGTATTGTAAAAACAGCAGTATAAATCTCAAAAACATAAAGTAGTCGAAACAAATACGAGTATTACAAACCGAAATAATGAATCACAAAGAACTAAATCGAAATAGAATCAACCTTTGCTCTTTGTGCCTCCAAATAAACCCTAAAATTCGTAATAAAAGTGCCCTAATCGCCTGGAAAAACCTTCGGTCGAAAATCCCAGCCGAATCCTCAATTTAAGGTTTAAAACGCGTTTTATACTTTTCTGAAAAGTTGATCCATACGGCGTATGGAAATTCCATACGCCGTATGGATTGATTAAAAGCCCGGCCCAACTCCGCGTACATTAGGCTTCCACCGCCTCATTCCATACGGCGTATGGATATTCCATACGGCGTATGGAATGAAATTTCAGCCGAACTTTGATCCTTTCTTCTTTTATTCCTTCGGCTTCGCTCGTTTCTTCAAAATTGCATCATTTAACGTATGTATTGACTGTTGTGAACGCTATGCTCCACCAAGACTCGTACCACAACGCAATTGAACAACTCGTATAGCTAGCGGAAATAGCTATATGATAAAGTAGAACAAGTATGAATGAGATTTGATCTTTTATTTCAATATCAATGGTGTACAATTAGCTTATTAGCTTTTCTCTCTCTCAAGCTTTCTCTCTAGATATTACAATCAAAGAGTTACAATGAAGACTCTCTAAAAAACTATTTCAAAATTGTAACATCCTCTGTACCGGTCTGGTAATTTCTAATTTAAATTGCTTGTTTAATTGTATTAGAAATTATTTGATATTTGATGGGCGCCGAGAGGTCGGTTGCGATTTGACTCGCGTCGTTGCGGGCCTTCCTCCTGGCGCGCCGATCAGTGGGTTTTTAAAATTTATGTTTTGCTGGGCCTAAGTATACTTAAAACTATGGGAGTACAGTAGTAAGTATGACCTAGGGTCGTTCTTCAAACTACAACGGGCATAGGATCTAGGTCTTTTGATTATCCTTCGTAATTTAGCTGGTTTATCAAGAGTTTGATAGGGGTTTTTGTTACTTTTCTGTTCTTAACTAACTAATCTAAAAACTGAAACTAAAGATAGGGGAGGTGAGGTGGCTACGAGAACTACAGATTAACGCGAGTGCTTGCTATGATAATCTTATATGCTATTTTAGGGGTAGTTATTTTAGTTAAGGCATTAGTTATGATGACGAAGTCGGGACTTAACAGACGTACTTGGAACAATCAATGACAGCAAAGTATTCTACCTACAGCCTTTCCTTAGCTCCCACGTATTTGTATTCAACGCTCATACCAGTATTCAGCTGTTTTACGGTATTTCCGTTGCAACATTAAAAGGTCCTTGTTATCTATCCTGAGTTATATATCCTAATGAGCCATAATTACTAGCCTATTATCTATCTAACGTAGAGTTGTCCGCAATCAGATAAATAACATGTCACGAAGATAGCAATTATGAAATGTAAACTACACCGGAAGTTCTCCCAAATGTAGCAACCAATTTAACCAACAACCATCCTCGAATCCTGTTCCCCAATCTCGGACATCCGAGATATCCGAATCATGGCATGAATTGTTGAATAAACAAAAACATGAACAGGGGTTTCCCACCGGAACAAGTTGGGATGATCTGGTCTAACGGCTGATTAAATTGTTCATCATTATTTTATATAAATCGTCATAACTATTTTACGCATGTTAAACTGGTGTATGCCATCAATTTATATTCAAAAACCTAATCATATACCCAACAGCACAGGTGATACTAGCATGCAAACCCTAAAGCAACAATCAAACAAGAACATGCAGCAGAGCAGCATACAAGGATCAGTTTATACGTGCAGAGTTACTGGATAATTTGGTTAAGTCACAAATATTCCGAAAGTTCTCTCTAAAATATTTGTTATATGAAATGAATCTAACCTATCTCTAATCCTACGCTCCGTGTCTCCCTCCGGTGTATCTCAACCAGGAGAACACCGGCCATGTCGAGTTCAACGATCATCAGACACAGAATAATAAGCGGCGTACCACCAGTTATGTACCAGCAGTAAGTTACAAACCACAGCATAAGTTGGATAGATAAACATTGGAGACTTATTTCATAGATTCAAATATATATTAACAACATACGGACAGAGTAACGGCGTGTTACAATTGGAATCATTATTTCCACAACGGATTGTGCCCACGACTTTCATAGCTTCCACGTTCCGTACTACACACATTCGTGATGGTTCCGGCGCTATACAAATGAAAGCCGTATAACGTTACCTCCGTTGTTTCATAATATCCCAATTGCATATTAAAGTATAACTACCCTAGCATAACGACTATCATAGCAAACACAGATTTGTTTAGCTAAGCATGGCAATAATTCTAGCAAGCAATTCTAAATAATTATGACAGCAGCACAACATATTTAAAATAACAAGATAGAGATTATAATAAAACCTGACAAAGCGTAATTACAAATCTTGCGCAATCGCAGTTTCGGAGCACCTCCGTTACAACCAAGCTAGAAGCTAATCTACTAGCTTAATTATACTAACCTAATCTAATTATTTCTAGAGAGAGAGTAGAGAGAGAAAGTGAAGTTGAATGGTGAAAGAATGATGAAAATGAGGTGAAATGATCCCATATATATAGTAGTTGCTCAGCCGTATCATCCAGCCGTATTCCTACCTCCAAATGCTCAACCGTATCGCTCAGCCGTATCAAAATCGCATCTTGTAAGGGGGAGGCGGACGATACGAGGGGACCTCCCGTATTTCGGGTGGAAATGGCACGATACGGGCGAACATGGGCTGAATACGGGAGAACGAGGCCGTATACGGGGGAACACCAGCCGTATACGGCTGGACAAGGCCGTATACGGTCATGCCAGGCCGTATACGGTCAGTGCATGGCCGTATACGGCTTGTTCCGCCCGTATCCGGCTTGGTTTGCCCGTATTGGTCTTCTCCGGTTCCTTGGATTCTTCGTCCGGCCATAACTTTTGACTCGAGTGTCCGTTTTCAGTGTTCTTTATATCCACGCGATCGTATTCTCCTGACGAAGAAAATGACATAAGTTAGAGGTCATAATTCTTAGTGGATCTTAAAAAGTGCTTAAAAGCGTGAACGAGAATGCTTATGATCGTTTTCGTTACATTTATCGTGTTTTTCAACCATTTTAGATGACTTTTGAAATGTTGTCTATATTTTAGCCCGAGTGATGAGTTTTAATGATAAAGTATTGATTTTAGATATATTCATCATGATTTGGGCTAAAAAGGTGAGATAATGACACATAAAAACTTGACTTTTTGTGTGTCATCAATATTAATTGTTTAATTGTGAGACTTAGTTAAATAAGTTCCAGGACTTATTGTGAATAGTAAATTATTGATTGTTGTAATTTACTATAGTTGACGGTAAAATAAAATAAGTTTCTCGCAAATGATTTTAAGTTCTAGGCAATAGATTGAAAGGGGACTAGTTTTAAGTGGATACGGAGTCGGTGTAAAAGTTTAAACCGACTATATAACTTTCGCATTTAGGAAAGTTTCTCACTTTCTTTTAAACCTTGAAACCTTAAAACTCAAAACATAAACAATCAAGAAGTTTTGAAATCTTGAGCTGTGATTGTGATTGATGTGTGCTATAGTATATAAGCAATTATAATAACAAGTTTAATTAAGGAAATACTAAATAATACTATCACACAATTCAGGCAAGATTAACCCGTTCATGTAATATAGCTTAATAAGTAAGTCCAAATTCGAACACAAGGAACACAAGAAAACGTTATTCTTATTTATAACCAATTATCTATTTATTCTAATTACAAATAATTACAATTATAGTACAATTTAATACAAGGATCCAATTTACAATAATCTACAAGATAAGGGGGACGTTTTAGTTCCGAACGAACATATTTATATTTATATTTTTGATACAGATTCTAATAGATAAGTTCTAGGAAACAACTTAAGTATACTCAATTGGATAGAAGATTATATCTATTTAAACAATTATTTATTAAACGTATTATATCAACTTATGTCTATTTGCTTTGTTGGCTATTATTATTGGTGAATTACTAATGTAGAAAATCACAAAGATTAAGATAATTTTCATATAGTAGCATTACCAAAGATTAAGTACAATATTACTATTTATTAAGATCTATCAGCAGTTTATTAATACAATTCCTAGCTTCGGTTGAATTACAGTGTTACTTAACATTAATAATTGACAATCATTAATTAACTTATAAAACTCACTAGCTTCGTAAAGTTATCTATATAAATCAGTTAACTTTTATCAATATTAATATAACACAGACAATTCTTGTATAATAAGCATTCAATAATATAGTTCCAACATAAACATATAATTCATATAATAAATCTAATAAACATACATTTAAATATTCATAATGAAAACCTAATAAGTAATTAATTCAAATAAACAATATCCAAAATAACCCAAAAGATTAATAAAGTTACAAGGATAAAGAAACCGAACCAATTAGCAAACCAGCTTTTCCTAGGGTTAAAAACCTTCAAACTCTAGCTCCGTTGCATCCAAAATCGCACCTTAAAGTTGCCCTAAAACCCTAACTTTCGGTTTTAGTATTCTTGAATCGTATATCAAATGACCTAGCTTAAGCCTCTATTTATACTTTTTCAGGCCGACCTTTCAACCGCCGGTTGGATACTCCAACCGCCGGTTGAAGTAATTCGAATCCGGGTCCAACTCCACGTGTCTCCACCGCCTTAAACCCTAAAGCTCGACCGTCGGTTGGTTAATCCAACCGCCGGTTGAATGTTAATTCCAGAATATTCCAATTACGGGCTTGGGCTTAATATTTGGACTCTCATTCTTCATAACCGGACTTCTTTCTCTTTTTGGCCCAATTCTTCATTTTAACTCTTTTAGTCTTCATTTCTTCAAGGTCTTTAATCTTTATTTCTTTAAGTGCTTTAATTCTTCAGTTCTGGTCTCGTTCTTTTTTCCTTTTTCTTCTTTCTTCAATTAAAATACATTTATGCAATTATTAACAAAATAAGTATCTAAAATCATATAAATGCAATAAAATGTATAAAAATATAAGGATAAATTAATATAAAATATACTATCTATTTGATGCTTATCAAATATCCCCACACTTAAGTTCTGCTTGTCCTCAAGTAGAATACTGAATAAAATTTAAAAAATAAGCATCAAACTAATATTTAAGAATCAGAATACCAATATTAAAAATCTGTTTCATAAAGTAAAAATTTAAACAATTTAATTAACATGGATAACTATAATGTATAAATAAAAATTATTATTTATTTGTGTAATATATAATTCATGAACGATTACTAATATATTTGTCCACTTTAAACAATCTATATTTATATTTCTGAATAAACCTTTATTGTTAGTTTGTATATTACTTATGATTTCCATATATGATATACCTTTAAATTTAATTATACAATTTACTTCTATATTCCAATTAAATATATGAAATATATTCTTAAGAATCAAAACATTGGTGACAGGTCTGCATTTTCATGCAACAGAGCGACATAACTTGATTCAGGTTTAAGCAAAACCAGACTTGGTCAAACCATTTTGGCGACCTCATTAGGTATCTTTATAATTTTAAGACTTTTCAAGTACTTTTGACTTGCGTTTGCTTAATTTTTAAGTATATATTAATAGAGACCAGGTCTATACTTTCGTATAACAGAGGAAACCATTAATATATACCCCCAAATGTACTCACATAAGTAAAAAGATATAAAATTATTGCATAATAAATTTAAAAATTAAGACTTTTATGTCATACATCATATTATGTATCATAAAATAATAAACAAGTTATTTTATTAATTTATTAAAATTTAGAAATCTTCATATAGATTGCCTATTAGTACATCATATCATATAACTATATATTACTTCCTTATTAAGTAGCTTACGTTATATATACAAAACAGTTAATCCATATTAAAGTCTAAACTTTTAAATATAAAATAAAACTTTTAACAAAAATATTATAACTAATAAATATTTAGTTATTCACTTAAAATTTTAAATTTTTGATAAATTTTTGATAAAATTTAAGAACAATAGAAACTTAAATGTTTAATTAAAGAAATTATTTTTCTTACGAACCCTATCCCCACACTTAAATTATACAATGCCCTATTTGTATAAAAATGATAAACAAAAAGTGAGTAAGGGAAAGAAAAATAGAACAGAAAAACTCCCCTGACTGAAATAAAAAATTTCATCATCGGCTAATAAAAATCTTCTTGGTTGATTCCTTCATCTCTTGAAAAATAATATACAACATCCACACTTTCGTAGTTAATCACGATTGCATTTAGCATATGCAATAAGCCTTTAAACCCCTCGGTATCCCAAGTGGACGAGTTATAGTCTCGTGAGGGTTTCCAGTGAACACACCCATAAAGTTCATATTTAATAAGGTAAACTTATTAATTTTCCAAAATTTTCAATGCATTATTCAGCTGTACTATACTGTATTGTATGCTATATGCCAACTTCGAAAAGTGGTAAATAGATAATTTTAAAATTATTTTAACAATCAAACACATTAAACGTACCTAATTAAAATGAAAATGAAAAATAGATAATCCAGAAACATATAAACACATGTTACTAATTAATTCATTATTGTTATTCTATCTCTAGTTGGGTACCTACAACTATCGATTTCATCAATATGTAAAACTCTAAAATGTATCTAGCAGTTATTTTTTACTTTTATCATATTAACACTATTTAATTTAATTAGCAATGTTTTATAGTTTCTTAAACCTATCCTAAAACTAAAATTAATGTCTACTAAATACCCACACAATATTTCCAATATTAACACACTAATTCTCACTTATTTAACAAACTTTATTTACTTTAAAATAATTGATTAAAAGTATCTTCATCAATGTTTCATATCATTATCGAGTATGTTTTAGTAATTATTTTTATAGTAAACTCATATGTACAATTTAGATTCTAAAAATCCTAACTATAAAGAATAATTAAATAAAACAATCACTGGATTAATGTATCCATACCTTAGTAAAATAATATCAAAATTCAAAGAAAAACCATTCATTTATTAAGTTAACAATTAAGAATCTAGCATATAACATAGTTAAATTCCTCATATCTACTTCCATTATATTATTAAAATATTTTAACATTTCTTATAAAATAACTCATACTTATCAAACCAACATTATAAAAAAATTAATGATATCATAAAAAAAAACTTATAAAAGTGAGGATAAAATCCAATATAAATCTTAAAATGATTTTTAATGTAGCCATAAAATATGGTTATTTAATTGAAACGTATCATACCCTATATAATATAACCGAGATTAATAACGAAAACATTTAACCACTTAAATATTACTAAAGAAAAATAAACATGAAAATTATTCCTAAAATAACACATATATTAAAAACTTAATATCCATAAACAAACAACTAAAGTTTAAAAGAAATCGTAACTAATAACAAAATGAAAAACCCCAAATAAAATTATGCAAATGTCTTCAAGGTTGATGAACCCATTCTCGAGCTAGTGGTGAAACATAGTAACCATTTGGTAGCATAAAGTGTATAGGGACTCTCTGGTCAGGAGGAAAGATTCTTAAAAAGTATCTAAACATGATTTTAGTGATATCAGGCACTTGAGCAGTAGAATCTTCAAAATGTCGGTAATGTTCATCTGCTGCTATTTTCAATTCATAGAATTCCCTCATTATTTTCTTTATTATCTTTGCTACATGTCCTTCTGTGACACCCTCAAATTTCGGTTTGCGGAAGCGGTCGGGTCGGATGTCACTAAATCAAATATCACAGCATAAGATACATAATGAACGACTCTAAATGAGACGTTTGAAAATAATTATACTTTTCCCAAAATAGAACGTTTACAACGTTATAAGTTTAACAGTGATTTCCAAATACATAATTTGAAAATACAAAAGTAAATGCAGAGTAGTCCCAATTGTTGAAAATATGCGACTCGAGCTAATTAAGCCTTGAAGCAATCCTAATCCTACTGGGCAACCTGAGAACACATGCTAAAACAGGTCAGCTATAAAGCTGGTGAGTTCATAGGATAGTTAGTTGAAAACATAAAGTAATAAAACAATTTATGTTTTGTAAAGTTGTTTCCAAAATCAGTGATTTTTGATATGTAATACGTGGTAGTTTGTAAGACCAATGTGTAAAAGTCTAATCGAGATCTTCCATACCTAACTAGTTGGAATTGTAAGTCTACCATTGAAATTTGTTTGTCTAACTTAATGTCCAAAATACCCCGCTTTGGTTGATTGTATTGTTACAAGTTACTCAGACTTGTTTGTCTTAAATTGGTACAAGTTACAACAACTTGTTTGATTGAATACTGATACAAGTTACAACGACTTGTTTGATTGAATACTGATACAAGTTACAACGACTTGTTTGATTGAATACTGATACAAGTTACAACGACTTGTTTGATTGAAGTTGTGCCCACTGCAATACCGTGGCATCGTTTTGTACCCACTTTACCGTGGTATCGTTTTGTGCCAGCTGCAATACCGCGGCATCGTTTATGAAGTGCTCGAGAGCATAGTTGAAATGTAGAGCCAGCAGTACAACGACATACTAGCTATTGCAAATAAGAGCCGACCGTACAACGACGCGTCAGGCTTGAATGTGTGTATGATTGTATGTATACTAATAAACATAAATATTATTGAAGTTAGCACCAAGTGCTAATGATAATATATAAACATGTAGATATATATATATATATATATATATATATATATATATATATATATATATATATATATATATATATATATATATTTGTCGAATGAGCAAACGTAAGTAACAATCATGACACGCATGAAAATAATTGATTTTATCTAAATACGTATAAGCAAATATTTAGATATTTAGTAGTACGTTGGTCCTAGGTATGAATGCTCATTACCTAGTTGAATTGTATTAGTATGAAGAATCTATACTAACATATTATGTTATCGTATACTTCTAGCCTAAAGCCTAGCAAGTATATTGAGGTTCTGAATTGTATTGAAAATATTAGTTCCTAAAAGAGAAACTAATCCTGTAAATGTATATATGTCGTCTAGTGTAGATAGAACTAACCAGTTCTAATGTATATGATAATATTGCCCCGCGACAATATGGCCAATGAATAGTACCAACTATATCAAGTTATGTCTAGGTAATTGTTTTCCAACAATCTGATAGTGTACGATTGTGACCTATCTAGGTTAGGTCTTGATATTGTTCCAAAACGACGTGTTGGGTGTAATTCCTAAGTATTACACATTTGTATTACATACAGTAATATAATTGATTGTGAATTATAAAAGATTATTAATATAATTCGAAAACAGTTGTTGAGCATGTGTTTCACCCCAAAATAGTAAAACAGTTGAAAGAGTGGGGCTATGAAACTCACCTGAGGAGCTAGCGTCCTAATGTAGCGAGTCGTACCAATGAGAATCTCCTAGTGTCCTAAACACGTGAGATTTCGTATAAGTGAGTGGACGTTTAAGTAAAACAATCCAATTTGTTGTTCGTTCGGTTAAATTGTACTCAATGTGTTTGTTATATATTTGCGATTGAATTTTGTAAAGAAATTGCGTGTCGTTTGTCTCGTATTGAAATTATATTTAGAAAATATAATTAAGTTGTTTTCGTATAAAAAGTGTATATAAACGTGTTTCGGTTCATATATAAGTTGCGTATACGTTTCCGGGTAAGTTTGACATTTTAAAAGTGAGTTTTTAGTTCAAAAACTGATAATAGCGACACTTCATGCGTCACTATGGGGTTTATAGCGTCACTAGGTAAGTGACTCAAAAATTAGGAAATTTCAGGCATTTAGCGACACTTCAGAAGTGTCGCTATAGGGTTAGTGACGCATATAGCGTCACTTCTCAAGTGACGCAGGAGGTTTAGTGACGGGGTTTAGCGACACTTAGTAAGTGACGCTGTTGCTGTTTTGTTGATCCACGCGCCGCGTCCAAGAGGACGCGCCGCGTCCTCTGGTTCCAGCCCAGTTCTGACCGAGCGAAAACTCACCAAAACACACGGATCGAGTTCCAAAATCACATTTTCGACAATAGCTAACTTATATAATGATGATATATGATAAAATAAGTGATATAAACATGTATTTAAGTGTAGATCGAAGGTTTTCATACCAAATAAAATGAAATCCGAAAATGGTGAAAATGATGGTGAAATCGGATGATGATGATGATGTTGCCTTTGTAAATGTTGTTCCACTCTTGATGGTGATTCCGAAAATGTAAAATTCGTGGGTCGATTTGTAGTTCCGAAAATTTGTGGTAATTGGGTGGAGAGTGTTTGTGTGTGAAAAGAAAATGAGATAGAAAGAAGAAATGAGGTGAAAATGGGGGAAGGGGATGGGGTTTTGTCCAACACAGATCCACAGTGCGTGGACTGTGGTCTCCAACCACAGTACAAAATACCCGTGTTTTATTTGTCCAGTTATAATATAAAATAAAATATTATTTAGATTATTTTAAAATGTTTTCTACTGAAAGTATTTTATAAAAATACTAATTGGAAATAAAAGTTCAAATCATTTATTTGAAGTTAAATTTGGCGCGAAATATTGTCTTTTTGACTTTTTGACGAGGTGTTAACTTTTTGACGAGGTGTTACATTCTCCCCTTGTTAAGGAAATTTCGTCCCGAAATTTAGAGTAATGTCGTAGTCGCGTGGGGTTTGGGGAGCAATGTACGTATGTGGCGCTTATCGCGTAGATATTAGACATATCATGTCTAAAACGAGTTGAATGGCAGTCAATCCATGACTGAGTCGCGGTTTATCGTTGTAGTCATATTCTGACCATATTGTTTGTCGGTTGTATGGTTGTTTTGTGATTAGTAGTTAACCGTTTACGTCGTAGTCCATTCAGGACTAGATAATTGTCACATAGTGACCGTTTTGTAAGTCGTCTTATCAGGATTAAATGTTTGGTGCACGTGCAGTAGCTCAGTCTGCTGAAAGCAAACATTGAGTTTTATGTGGGCCTAGGTCAACTAGCCCTAAGAGGTAATCAATATTATGTTGATAAAATAATATCGGGGATAATAAGTACATGTTGAACGAATCTATAATTGGAGGATTATGTTTTCGAGGAGAAATTGTACTTACATTTTTGTTGGAGATTTATTTGATTTAATCGAAGTCGATAAGGTGAATTTTGCGTCTTTTTGGGCAGTCCTTCTTGTAATGACCAGGTTCCTTACATTTGAAGCATATCCTTCGAGAGTCGGGATTGGCGGGAACTCTGCAGTCCCGGATTACGTGTCCATACCGTTGGCATCTTTCGCAGGGTAATCCGCAAACTCCGTCATGATGACGTTTGCAGCCGTGACAAAATGGTTTGTTACCCGCATAGCCTTGTCTGTCGTTGGGTTCAGCAGCGTAGGACCTCAAGGGTTCAGGTTGATTCGTTGGATTTTGACTAGAGTTGGAACTTCCATTCTCTTTTTCTTGATTGTTTTCTGTCGCAGGTGGCCCGCGTCGAACCACCTGTGCCATGAGTCTGTGGGCCATGCGAATAGCCTCTTCAATAGTAGTGGGTTTAGAGGCGGTGACCATTCCCTCAATTAGCAACGGAAGTCCACCAATGTACCTCCCGATTCGTTTGCTTTCAGGGTTTACTATGTTTGGACAAAGGGATGCTAGTTGTTGAAAGCGATTGGTATATGTTTCGATGTCGTTGTCTTTTACGGTGAGAAACCAAAGTTCTTCCTCAAGTTTGTGAAGTACTTCGATGGGGCAATACTTGTCCTTCATGATTTGTTTCAGGTCTTCCCACGGAAGTTCGTGAGCAGTGTCGATTCCTATATTTCGGGCGTGAAAATTCCACCAGGTAGAGGCATCATCCTGGAGGGTGTATGTGGCGTACAAGACTTTGCAGTCGTCGGGGCAGTTGCACATGTGGAAAATAGATTCCATTCTCTCGAACCATCGAATTAATCCGACAGCTCCTTCAGTCCCGACGAAGTTTGGGGTTCGCACCTCAGGAAATCCCTAAAAGTGCAAGGCTTTACTTGGTTCTGAGCAGCTAGGGTCACAGTCACTGCTTGATTAATGATTTGATCTTGCTCAGCTCGAGTGAAAGTTGGTCGTTTAGGAGGCATGATTCTTGAACAAGAATGAAATGACAAAGTGTGAGATCTTTAATCAAAGATGCTGATTATTACAATGACATAAGTAGCTAACTTGAGTTGGAATTTATGATACACGGGATCCTACGATCCTTGACGTTGAAGTTTTTGATATTGTAGGTGGCAGGCGCATCACTGCCCTTTTGTATTGTTGATACAACAGTTTAAGTAACCGTTGTCTAGTTTTCTTTAGTTAAGTTATCATGAATTTCAGGTTTTTCGAGTGTTGTGACCAGTGGAGTTGTAGTTTCTAGTTGCGGTTGTACCATGACCGAATTGTGCTTTCTATGTAGTCAATCCAAGACTATGTTGTTGTGAGTAGTCCAATGGACTATATCGTAGTACTAGAATATCGTACGGCCATTCATGCCTGTGTATGTGACAACTACAGTGTCCTCGGTGGTGTTGAAGCAGGGTCCACCAACACAACCCATGTGTGTGGTGACATCATTGTGTATCTATTGATTAAAGCATTACATGCTTAATTGGTAGTATATACATATATGGTGTACACGTAACTATACAAGTATACGTACATAATAAGAGTCAAGTGTGGCACCTCGTGCCCAGTTAAGTAAGTGTATATGTATATATGTCAGTCGTACATGCAACTATAACAAGTCCCCATGCATAATTGAAGTAGCACCTAGTGCTATAATGCAGTGCTATCAGCACAGTAATTGAAATACTAATGTTTTGTAATTGTAATACCAAAGTACCATGAAACGCAGCACCACGTGCTGTAATGAAGTGCCCGCGGCATTGAAATTGTAGTACCCATGTATTATGAGTGTGGCATCAACATGCCATGATTGTAGTATCGACGTACTATGAAGGTTGCACTAACGTGCTCAAGTTGTGGTATTAACATACCTTGAAATCGTAGCACTACGTGCCATGTGTTGTTTGATTTGTAGCCCCAAGGCCAAAATGTGTTTGAAGTTCGAATTTCTCAGTTGTAGCACAAAGGCAAAAATGTAGGGGTCAAAGTACCGTATGATTGAATTTGTTGATCTACGTGATCAAGTTGTGATTCGAGATAATTTTGTTGTGGACTTAGTCAACACTAATCCAATTGTGATTCATATGGTCAAGATTTAAAAGTTGTTAGTTTGTTTTAAGTTTCGTGAAGGTTTAGCATGTGCGGGTTTCCATTCCCATTGATGACGTTTGTACCTCCTTCCCGAGGTTCAGTGATATATGTGATATCCTCCTATGCGTACATAAGGAGAAAAGTGTCGAGTCGTGATAGTTAGGAAGACGGCGATATGCCTCTTCACGAAAGTATGATGATACAGCGGAAATAAGTTTGTATATATATACTCAATGTATATATATATAGGTATGCAATAGTAGTACACATGTAAGGCCTATTTATATATACCTACAGTACATATAATAGCCTAGGATGTCTAGCACATAACAAATCAGAGTCAACTACGCATTCCTGGTCCAGTATAACCCCTTTCAGATCTTACATCATCTTTATTTAATTGTACATAGTTAGCTACGCTATGTTAAATTAAACTCGTATGATGAAATCCCTGAACCAGTCATACCTAACGAGGAATACTGCCTAACGGTCATAGTCTAGGCCCTCTAAATGCAACCTAGTTCACCATAACCTTAGGCTCTGATGCCAATCTGTGACACCCTCAAATTTCGGTTTGCGGAAGCGGTCGGGTCGGATGTCACTAAATCAAATATCACAGCATAAGATACATAATGAACGACTCTAAATGAGACGTTTGAAAATAATTATACTTTTCCCAAAATAGAACGTTTACAACGTTATAAGTTTAACAGTGATTTCCAAATACATAATTTGAAAATACAAAAGTAAATGCAGAGTAGTCCCAATTGTTGAAAATATGCGACTCGAGCTAATTAAGCCTTGAAGCAATCCTAATCCTGCTGGGCAACCTGAGAATACATGCTAAAACAGGTCAGCTATAAAGCTGGTGAGTTCATAGGATAGTTAGTTGAAAACATAAAGTAATAAAACAATTTATGTTTTGTAAAGTTGTTTCCAAAATCAGTGATTTTTGATATGTAATACGTGGTAGTTTGTAACACCAATGTGTAAAAGTCTAATCGAGATCTTCCATACCTAACTAGTTGGAATTGTAAGTCTACCATTGAAATTTGTTTGTCTAACTTAATGTCCAAAATACCCCGCTTTGGTTGATTGTATTGTTACAAGTTACTCAGACTTGTTTGTCTTAAATTGGTACAAGTTACAACGACTTGTTTGATTGAATACTGATACAAGTTACAACGACTTGTTTGATTGAATACTGATACAAGTTACAACGACTTGTTTGATTGAATACTGATACAAGTTACAACGACTTGTTTGATTGAAGTTGTGCCCACTGCAATACCGTGGCATCGTTTTGTACCCACTTTACCGTGGTATCGTTTTGTGCCAGCTGCAATACCGCGGCATCGTTTATGAAGTGCTCGAGAGCATAGTTGAAATGTAGAGCTAGCAGTACAACGACATACTAGCTATTGCAAATAAGAGCCGACCGTACAACGACGCGTCAGGCTTGAATGTGTGTATGATTGTATGTATACTAATATACATAAATATTATTGAAGTTAGCACCAAGTGCTAATGATAATATATAAACATGTAGATATATATATATATATATATATATATATATATATATATATATATATATATATTTGTCGAATGAGCAAACGTAAGTAACAATCATGACACGCATGAAAATAATTGATTTTATCTAAATACGTATAAGCAAATATTTAGATATTTAGTAGTACGTTGGTCCTAGGTATGAATGCTCATTACCTAGTTGAATTGTATTAGTATGAAGAATCTATACTAACATATTATGTTATCGTATACTTCTAGCCTAAAGCCTAGCAAGTATATTGAGGTTCTGAATTGTATTGAAAATATTAGTTCCTAAAAGAGAAACTAATCCTGTAAATGTATATATGTCGTCTAGTGTAGATAGAACTAACCAGTTCTAATGTATATGATAATATTGCCCCGCGACAATATGGCCAATGAATAGTACCAACTATATCAAGTTATGTCTAGGTAATTGTTTTCCAACAATCTGATAGTGTACGATTGTGACCTATCTAGGTTAGGTCTTGATATTGTTCCAAAACGACGTGTTGGGTGTAATTCCTAAGTATTACACATTTGTATTACATACAGTAATATAATTGATTGTGAATTATAAAAGATTATTAATATAATTCGAAAACAGTTGTTGAGCATGTGTTTCACCCCAAAATAGTAAAACAGTTGAAAGAGTGGGGCTATGAAACTCACCTGAGGAGCTAGCGTCCTAATGTAGCGAGTCGTACCAATGAGAATCTCCTAGTGTCCTAAACACGTGAGATTTCGTATAAGTGAGTGGACGTTTAAGTAAAACAATCCAATTTGTTGTTCGTTCGGTTAAATTGTACTCAATGTGTTTGTTATATATTTGCGTTTGAATTTTGTAAAGAAATTGCGTGTCGTTTGTCTCGTATTGAAATTATATTTAGAAAATATAATTAAGTTGTTTTTGTATAAAAAGTGTATATAAACGTGTTTCGGTTCATATATAAGTTGCGTATACGTTTCCGGGTAAGTTTGACATTTTAAAAGTGAGTTTTTAGTTCAAAAACTGATAATAGCGACACTTCATGCGTCACTATGGGGTTTATAGCGTCACTAGGTAAGTGACTCAAAAATTAGGAAATTTCAGGCATTTAGCGACACTTCAGAAGTGTCGCTATAGGGTTAGTGACGCATATAGCGTCACTTCTCAAGTGACGCAGGAGGTTTAGTGACGGGGTTTAGCGACACTTAGTAAGTGACGCTGTTGCTGTTTTGTTGATCCACGCGCCGCGTCCAAGAGGACGCGCCGCGTCCTCTGGTTCCAGCCCAGTTCTGACCGAGCGAAAACTCACCAAAACACACGGATCGAGTTCCAAAATCACATTTTCGACAATAGCTAACTTATATAATGATGATATATGATAAAATAAGTGATATAAACATGTATTTAAGTGTAGATCGAAGGTTTTCATACCAAATAAAATGAAATCCGAAAATGGTGAAAATGATGGTGAAATCGGATGATGATGATGATGTTGCCTTTGTAAATGTTGTTCCACTCTTGATGGTGATTCCGAAAATGTAAAATTCGTGGGTCGATTTGTAGTTCCGAAAATTTGTGGTAATTGGGTGGAGAGTGTTTGTGTGTGAAAAGAAAATGAGATAGAAAGAAGAAATGAGGTGAAAATAAGGGAAGGGGATGGGGTTTTGTCCAACACAGATCCACAGTGCGTGGACTGTGGTCTCCAACCACAGTACAAAATACCCGTGTTTTATTTGTCCAGTTATAATATAAAATAAAATATTATTTAGATTATTTTAAAATGTTTTCTACTGAAAGTATTTTATAAAAATACTAATTGGAAATAAAAGTTCAAATCATTTATTTGAAGTTAAATTCGGCGCGAAATATTGTCTTTTTGACTTTTTGACGAGGCGTTAACTTTTTGACGAGGTGTTACACCTTCCTCATTAATTACCTTATATCCATTTACTTCCTTCACTTCACGCTCTTGATGCTTACGTCTTAACTCATCCATAAAACCATAAAATCCTAAATGTAACATTTCATACTTTCCAGTCGTAGGATTTCTCACTACCTCTTCAACTTCCCATTCTATTCCCTTCATTAACTCTCTCTGACGCTCAGTAAACAACAATCCCGAAAATCTAAACATATTTATCATTAATCCTAAGTGAAATAGATCATTATGACAAAAATGATTCCTTCCTTGAAAAATTGACTTAAGTTCCATAATCACGTAGTTCGCCACATTAACTAATGCCACTTCAGATATCCCCTCCGGAACTCTCCTTCTTAGCTCTTCTTGTGCGGGATAGTACAAATCATTTATCATTTGATGCACATAATATTCCACTGTGCAATCTACATAGTAAGTGCTGCAATTTTTATATTCTTTTTGTTCCAATATGCTAATCACTTCCTGCAACTCTTCTATCAAGCAAATATCCGCCATTTGTGTTGGATTTCCAGTTGCCCAATCCATATGATGCTTGTAAGATTTCAATAAACTAATTTGTTTATCAGAATATGGAAACGGATATCTAGTCAACGCTCTGTAGACACATGAATACAAAATCTTCTGCCCTTCAAAGAAATCTTCCTCTTGAACTTCTTGCTGATATAATGTATCCATTAGTTCAGTCACATACTTATCAAAATAGTTCACCATTCGGGTCTGGTTAGGATTATGTCAATCTTCATATTCTTTTCCAATCTTTTCAATTATGTACTTTTGTTCAGGTGTAAATTCATAAGTAGATGCCCTAATAACAGCCATAATATGATATGTATCATCTTTCCCAACTTCTAAAAGCTGCATCAATCCGCCTCTCGTACTAACTACTAGCACAGGTATCCTTCCTAAATTAGTATCTTCAACCTCAGTGTTAATACCTAAATCATTTCCTACTTCTTCAGACATACTATCTAAATTCTCTTCCTCTTCTTCAGATATAGTATCTAGTGTAGGGTTATCAAATTTCCTAAGAGAATGTTCATAAACACAGACATCCTTGCATTCCACAGTTTCATTCAAGATTTCCATTTGCTTATTTTCCATTTCAATAACAGTTAACGAAGTCTGTATACACAAATTATTTAATTTAGAACACATATAGTACAAATAAAACATATTATACAAATAAAATACATTTACATAATTATACATATTTAATTAAATTTCTTTTACAAAGCTTGATCAATAGATCTCGGTAGCTCCATTGATAGTACACAAAAGCGGAGAAACAGGTCAGCGCTAAGCTTATTAAAAACCTATTTCTTTCGAGAATCACCTTATCTTTTATATGATAAATCAATGAGATAGGGCTTTACTCTCCTTATACCTTTGTTTTTGTCAGTATTCTCAATGGGTGAGCCGATATTTCTTATTGATTTTGCAAAGTATTAGAAATAAAAATTATACTAGTAAAATAATTAGTTTAAAATAAAATACACCGCTTCCCCCGGTAAAACAAAAGTTCAACCGGTTAAGTGTTCCCCGGCAGCGGCGCCAAAAACTTGATGTGTGCTATAGTATATGCAATTATAATAACAAGTTTAATTAAGGAAATACTAAATAATACTATCACACAATTCAGGCAAGATTAACCCGTTCATGTAATATAGCTTAATAAGTAAGTCCAAATTCGAACACAAGGAACACAAGAAAACGTTATTCTTATTTATAACCAATTATCTATTTATTCTAATTACAAATAATTACAATTATAGTACAATTTAATACAAGGATCCAATTTACAATAATCTACGAGATAAGGGGGACGTTTTAGTTCCGAACGAACATATTTATATTTATATTTTTGATACAGATTCTAATAGATAAGTTCTAGGAAACAACTTAAGTATACTCAATTGGATAGAAGATTATATCTATTTAAACAATTATTTATTAAACGTATTATATCAACTTATGTCTATTTGCTTTGTTGGCTATTATTATTGGTGAATTACTAATGTAGAAAATCACAAAGATTAAGATAATTTTCATATAGTAGCATTGCCAAAGATTAAGTACAATATTACTATTTATTAAGATCTATCAGCAGTTTATTAATACAATTCCTAGCTTCGGTTGAATTACAGTGTTACTTAACATTAATAATTGACAATCATTAATTAACTTATAAAACTCACTAGCTTCGTAAAGTTATCTATATAAATCAGTTAACTTTTATCAATATTAATATAACACAGACAATTCTTGTATAATAAGCATTCAATAATATAGTTCCAACATAAACATATAATTCATATAATAAATCTAATAAACATACATTTAAATATTCATAATGAAAACCTAATAAGTAATTAATTCAAATAAACAATATCCAAAATAACCCAAAAGATTAATAAAGTTACAAGGAAAAAGAAACCTAACCAATTAGCAAACCAGCTTTTCCTAGGGTTAAAAACCTTCAAACCCTAGCTCCTTTGCCTCCAAAATCGCACCTTAAAGTTGCCCTAAAACCCTAACTTTCAGTTTTAGTATTCTTGAATCGTATATCAAATGACCTAGCTTAAGCCTCTATTTATACTTTTTCAGGCCGACCTTTCAACCGCCGGTTGGATACTCCAACCGCCGGTTGAAGTAATTCAAATCCGGGTCCAACTCCACGTGTCTCCACCGCCTTAAACCCTAAAGCTCAACCGTCGGTTGGTTAATCCAACCGCCGGTTGAATGTTAATTCCAGAATATTCCAATTACAGGCTTGGGCTTAATATTTGGACTCTCATTCTTCATAACCGGACTTCTTTCTCTTTTTGGCCCAATTCTTCATTTTAACTCTTTTAGTCTTCATTTCTTCAAGGTCTTTAATCTTTATTTCTTTAAGTGCTTTAATTCTTCAGTTCTGATCTCGTTCTTTTTTCCTTTTTCTTCTTTCTTCAATTAAAATACATTTATGCAATTATTAACAAAATAAGTATCTAAAATCATATAAATGCAATAAAATGTATAAAAATATAAGGATAAATTAATATAAAATATACTATCTATTTGATGCTTATCAGTGATCTTGTAACATTCATATCATCATCATCATCTGTTTTTAGTAATCTTCAAGTGGTAAGTTTGGTGTATTTTGATTATGTTTAAAGTTGCAAGTGTTTGATTGATATGTAAATCAAACTTGGAAAAGTTGATTTCAATGTTAGGAAATGGTTACTTGATGTTACTGATTGTTATAGTTGTTATTTGGATTGTTAAAATGATCATAGAAACTGATTTGGTAAGTTTTAATATAAGTTTTCGGATTTGGGTTTCTTGCTGTGCAATGGTTGCTGATACAGGGTAGGTACCCGGCGGGTATAACCCGTACCCGGCGGGTAGTTCGTCTAAACTAGGAACCCGGCTGGTAAACCGGGGACTCGGCGGCTACTCAAGGCTTTAAAACCCAATTACGTTCTGTTACCATGAAAGTTAATGTACCCGGTTGTTTTGGGTTGTACCCGGCTGCTAAACCCTGTACCCGGTGGGTACTTGGGCTACCCGGCGGGTAGTGACACGGATTGTGCAATTTTTCTATTTGTTGTAACACATGTGCTAATTATGATGTATATCAGTTAACATGCTTAACTACATATACTGAGCATGATTAGGAACTTATTATAGTTATGTGAATACTATTTAGTTCCTTAAATTATGTTGGATATAAGTTAAGTATTGATGATCTTGATTACTAACTTATTATTGATTGTGATTCTCAGATCCTCCAAAAGATAAGTGACACCTGGATTCTGAGTTTGTGACTACAGAGGTATCGGTGAGTGGATTTGAAACTCACAGTTTGGTTTGGTTGTGTCAGTTTGATTTCAATCAGTAATTATAGGATTACTACTGATAGAATGTTAAATTTGAAATGATATGCCATTGGATTGGTTGATTGATTAGCCTGTGTGCTGGAATGTAGAATCCAGAGGTCAACTAGATTGTTGGTTGGACCTGATTGCTATTGTTGGTCAACACAGGGTTGCGTACATGTGTTGATGAAGATTAGCAATAGGTTAGCGGTTAATCACTGTTTTGGCCTACAGTTGATTTAAGTGTTCTGATGGGGCCACCCGGAACAGGGTCCTTAGGAACCACCGTTCCTCTTGACGACATTTGTTACATTATTGATTGTGAACAGATTACTAGCTAAATTAAATTGTAGTTGATTATTCATTCACTTAGCTTCGTGCTAATCCCTCAATTTACTTCCTGCAGGTTATGTTCATTATGTGGGTAGTCAGGAAGGGATGTTTTGATGCTGGGAATGTTTGAAACTTGCAACTCTGATCAAGTTCGTTATAAACAATGTTTTGTAAAATATAATACCCCGGTTTGTAAACGAGTTAACTGTGTTTGGATTAGTAGTTAAACAGGTTGTATGATTGTTTGCGAAAATTTCAAGCAAAGTTTTAATGAAATATGTATTGTAAGTATACGCTTCCGTGAAACATAATATAATATTGTGCTATTAAATGAGGGGTGTTATAAAAATGACCTAAGGAAGTCTATTTATAGACCTCCAAACATACATGCAACAATAAGACTTAATGAAGTCAAACTTAGTCAATGCGACAATTTGATTATCGCAATGACTAACCATCCGACAATAGCTTTGTCGCAATACTATTGTCGTATGGCTATTGTCGCAATACAATAGGTTATTTATACAATTAATCTATGCTAAAACAATATACAAACTATTGTCACAAAATGTTAGAACAACATGTTCTAACAAACTCCCCCTTAACAATAGCTTGTATATACAAACTATTGACACAAACTGTTAGAACAACATGTTCTAACAAACTCCCCCTTGTCAATAGCTTGTATAAGTCTTCGACTTTAACTTGATTGATGATAAGCTTGTTGAGAGAGAGAATTGTCTTCTAGCATCCGAACCTTCACAAAATCTAACTGTTCCATATTCTGATACCATCAGAATAGATCATAACTCCCCCTGAACAGTAGATTTTATCTTCCTTGGTCTTGTATCAATCAAGTAGCAACAACTTTTGGAACCCACCTGAGCATAGTTCCAACAGGCTTAGATAGCCCTGACAGCCATCGATAAGTTGTGTCTACATAATCCAAGGAAATCGAATTCCATCTAGATAAGAAACACGGTGTTTCATATCTAAATTGTTGACAAGGAATCGATTGTGAAGGAGTTCGCCTTTAGGAGAAAGGAACAAAATCTTTTGATTGCTTAAACACCTTACGATTATATCGTGATGGTGCTAATGCAAACATCTGTGCCCGTGTGTATGCATAAGATTTAGTTTGTTTTGATTCTGAAGAAGGTTGTATCGGTGCTGAAGAAGCTCTTTTTGTCTTCTTTTGTTGTCCTGAAACCGATTTGTTAACATTCTTGACCTTTACAGAATCAAAACAATCAACCTTTTTAGAAGTTGATTGTGATTTCTTAGAATACTTCTTATTCTTTTGCAAAGAATAATTAGTAAACTGGGAAATCTTTTCTTCACACGAAGATTTACTTTTGTAAATCTTTTTCACAACCTTTGCAGGTTGTACAACCTTTGCCGGTTGTTTTGTTGAGTGAGATCCATGAGAGAGTTGGTCATGAAGATCTCGAATAGTCTTCAAAGCTAGACCATTATCTTCTTGTAGCTTGATTAGCCCCATTTGTTGATTCTCAAGTTCGAGAACCCGTTCTTCCATTCTAGCAATCTTTGAACGCATTTCATCACGTTCACCTTCCATGATTAGAACTTTAGATTGCAAGGCTTTAAGCTCATCATCTTTCTGTATTGATTCATCCTTAATTCCGTCATCAGCTTTTGACAATTTCAACAAATCTTCTCCCCCAAACCTTGTTGACAAAGCAGCCCATAAGTCGTAAGAAGTTTCAGCTTTAGTGAAAGCAACAAATACATCTTCCGGTAAACAACTTTTAATTGTTTCAAAGGCTTTCTTATCTCTGTCAAACTCCTTGCGTTCGTTTTCACTCATTAGTTTCACTGATTTCATTGGAACAACACCATAGTACTTCCCTTGTGCTCTTGGTCTTTCATACCGCTCACTAATAGGAATCCACAACTCGGGATTACTGAACGCTATAAATTCTTCAAATCTAGTTTTCCAACTAGTATAATCATTATTACAGAAGAATCTTAGAGGTAGGGGATTTCCATTGTAGTCAAGCTCAAACTTTGAAGATGCCATTCTTCACCTTATTTGAGTTTGCGCACCAAATTTTCGTTATAAAAATGTCCAAAAATTTTCAGGTAAAATGAAACTTTTTCCAAGTAAAAATTGAACACTTTTAAGCTTAGGAACAAAGTTTGGTAATGCGGAAATTTTATCGACCAAATTCGTCGCTAAATGGTCACAAAAAGACTTCTATCGACCAAATTCGTCGCTAAGTTGAACACTGTGAAACCATGCGACAATCACACTTCTGCGACAAACACTCTTGATGCGAGAATAAGAAATCCAAGTATAATATTCTGAGAGTAGTAATCCGAGAATGTCAGATTCCGAGACTAACAGTCCGTAAATACCAATCGTACTGTTCATACGACAATAGCTCAATCCGTGAATAGCAATCCGTGAATGATTACTACTATTCATACGACAATAGATACTGTTCATATGACAATACTCTATTGTCGGAATTTCAAGTCTCCCGCCCAAACGTATTCACGGAGAAAAGCAGTTATTGCTATTGTCGGAGCACTATTCACGGACGAAATTCCCAGATTATCAAAACTGTTGTAAACACCTCAAATCTAACTCAAATGAACCAAATTTGATATCAATCTGCTCGGAATTACAAATCCGACCTTCGTGTGTGTTCAATTTGACCAAAAGACGTCAAATAAACCTCTCCGTACAGTTTACGCAAACGGCGTACAATTACCAATTCGAAAATCTCAAATTAATTCATCAACTTGACGAATTAGGCTGTAATAATCACATACGAAGATTCGTATTTGATTATTCTATCCTAATTAACACTGTCGTACTCGTAATACACCATAAAAACTTGATTCGTATGAAAACCGAAAGTTCCGAACACGTTTTTAACCTCAAAACCCAATCATTCTTGCTCAAATCAGTTCAATTTCTTGTGTACGGCTCTGATACCACTTTCTGAACGCTATGCTCCACCAAGACTCCTACCACAACGCAATCGAACAACTCGTATAGCTAGCGGAAATAGCTATATGATGAAGTAGAACAAGTATGAATGAGATTTGATCTTTTATTTCAATATCAATGGTGTACAATTAGCTTATTAGCTTTTCTCTCTCTCAAGCTCTCTCTCTCTAGATATTACAATCAAAGAGTTACAATGAAGACTCTCTAAAAAACTATTTCAAAATGACCTAAGGAAGTCTATTTATAGACCTCCAAACATACATGCAACAATAAGACTTAATGAAGTCAAACTTAGTCAATGCGACAATTTGATTATCGCAATGACTAACCATCCGACAATAGCTTTGTCGCAATACTATTGTCGTATGGCTATTGTCGCAATACAATAGGTCATTTATACAATTAATCTCTGTTAAAACAATATAAAAACTATTGTCACAAAATGTTAGAACAACATGTTCTATCAAACTCCCCATTGACAATAGCTTGTATATACAAACTATTGACACAAACTGTTAGAACAACATGTTCTAACAAACTCCCCCTTGTGAATAGCTTGTATATACAAACTATTGACACAAACTGTTAGAACAACATGTTCTAACAAACCCCCCCCCCCCCCTTGTCAATAGCTTGTATAAGTCTTCGACTTTAGCTTGATTGATGATAAGCTTGTTGAGAGAGAGAATTGTCTTCTAGCATCCGAACCTTCATAAAATCTAACTGTTCCATATTCTGATACCATCATAATAGATCATAACTCCCCCTGAACAGTAGGTTTTATCTTCCTTGGTCTTGTATCAATCAAGTAGCAACAACTTTTGGAACCCACCTGAGCATAGTTCCAACAGGCTTAGATAGCCCTAACAGCCATCGATAAGTTGTATCTACATAATCCAAGGAAATCGAATTCCATCTAGATAAGAAACACGGTGTTTCATATCTAAATTGTTGACAAGGAATCGATTGTGAAGGATTTCGCCTTTGGGAGAAAGGAACAAAATCTTTTGATTGCTTAAACACCTTACGATTATATCGTGATGGTGCTAATGCAAACATCTGTGCCCGTGTGTATGCACAAGATTTAGTTTGTCTTGATTCTGAAGAAGGTTGTATCGGTGCTGAAGAAGCTCTTTTTATCTTCTTTTGTTGTCCTGAAACCGATTTGTTAACATTCTTGACCTTTACAGAATCCAAACAATCAACCTTTTTAGAAGTTGATTGTGATTTCTTAGAATACTTCTTATTCTTTTGCAAAGAATAATTAGTAAACTGAGAAATCTTTTCTTCACACGAAGATTTACTTTTGTAAATCTTTTTCACAACCTTTGCCGATTGTTTTGTTGAGTGAGATCCATGAGAGAGTTGGTCATGAAGATCTCGAATAGTCTTCAAAGCTAGACCATTATCTTCTTGTAGCTTGATTAGCCCCATTTGTTGATTCTCAAGTTCGAGAACCCGTTCTTCCATTCTAGCAATCTTTGAACGCATTTCATCACGTTCACCTTCCATGATTAGAACTTTAGATTGCAAGGATTTAAGCTCATCATCTTTCTGTATTGATTCATCCTTAATTCCGTTATCAGCTTTTGACAATTTCAACAAATCTTCTCCCCCAAACCTTGTTGACAAAGCAGCCCATAAGTCGTAAGAAGTTTCAGCTTTAGTGAAAGCAACAAATACATCTTCCGGTAAACAACTTTTAATTGTTTCAAAGGCTTTCTTATCTCTGTCAAACTCCTTGCGTTCGTTTTCACTCATTAGTTTCACTGATTTCATTGGAACAACACCATAGTACTTCCCTTGTGCTCTTGGTCTTTCATACCGCTCACTAATAGGAATCCACAACTCGGGATTACTGAACGCTATAAATTCTTCAAATCTAGTTTTCCAACTAGTATAATCATTATTACAGAAGAATCTTAGAGGTAGGGGATTTCCATTGTAGTCAAGCTCAAACTTTGAAGATGCCATTCTTCACCTTATTTGAGTTTGCGCACCAAATTTTCGTTTCAAAAATGTCCAAAATTTTTCAGGTAAAATGAAACCTTTTCCAAGTAAAAATTGAACACTTTTAAGCTTAGGAACAAAGTTTGGTAATGCGAAAATTTTGTTGACCAAATTCGTCGCTAAATGGTCACAAAAAGACTTCTATCGACCAAATTCGTCGCTAAGTTGAACACTGGGAAACCATGCGACAGTCACACTTCTGCGAGAATAAGAAATCCAAGTATAATATTCCGAGAGTAGTAATCCGAGAATGTCAGAATCCGAGAATGTCAGATTCCGAGACTGACAGTCCGTGAATACCAATCGTACTGTTCATACGACAATAGCTCAATCCGTGAATAGCAATCCGTGAATGATTACTACTATTCATACGACAATAGATACTGTTCATGCGACAATACTCTATTGTCGGAATTTCAAGTCTCCCACCCAAACGTATTCACGGAGAAAAGCAGTTATTGCTATTGTCGGAGCACTATTCACGGATGAAATTCCCAGATTATCAAAACTGTTTAAACACCTCAAATCTAACTCAAATGAACCAAATTTGATATCAATCTGCTCGGAATTACAAATCCGACCTTCGTGTGTATTCAATTTGACCAAAAGACGTCAAATAAACCTCTCCGTACAGTTTACGCAAACGGCGTACAATTACCAATTCGAAAATCTCAAATTAATTCACCAAATTGACGAATTAGGCTGTAATAATCACATACGAAGATTCGTATTTGATTATTCTATCCGAATTAACACTGTCGTACTCGTAATACACCATAAAAACTTGATTCGTATGAAAACCGAAAGTTCCGAACACGTTTTTAACCTCAAAACCAAATCATTCTTGCTCAAATCAGTTCGATTTCTTGTGTATGGCTCTTATACCACTTTGTGAACGCTATGCTCCACCAAGACTCGTACCACAACGCAATCGAACAACTCGTATAGCTAGCGGAAATAGCTATATGATAAAGTAGAACAAGTATGAATGAGATTTGATCTTTTATTTCAATATCAATGGTGTACAATTAGCTTATTAGCTTTTCTCTCTCTCAAGCTCTCTCTCTCTAGATATTACAATCAAAGAGTTACAATGAAGACTCTCTAAAAAACTATTTCAAAATGACCTAAGGAAGTCTATTTATAGACCTCCAAACATACATGCAACAATAAGACTTAATGAAGTCAAACTTAGTCAATGCGACAATTTGATTATCGCAATGACTGACCATCCGACAATAGCTTTGTCACAATACTATTGTCGTATGGCTATTGTCGCAATACAATAGGTCATTTATACAATTAATCTATGCTAAAACAATATACAAACTATTGTCACAAAATGTTAGAACAACATGTTCTAACAAACTCCCCCTTGACAATAGCTTGTATATACAAACTATTGACACAAACTGTTAGAACAACATGTTCTAACAAACTCCCCCTTGTCAATAGCTTGTATATACAAACTATTGACACAAACTGTTAGAACAACATGTTCTAACAACTGTTTTCCGTTCTTTTCTTCAAAAAGCTTCATTTCCACATCTAATTGCAAATATGAACAAAATAAGTACCTAAACTTAATTAATTTCAATAAAAACACTCAAGAATAGGGGTGAAATACTATATAAATATGTTCACTTGTTACACCTGTTTAGGACAACTTAAGTAGTGGCATTGGAGTTAACCGCTCCTTTCGCCACTTCAATTATATAATCCCCTTTGTGGTCTGCTGTGAAGCGTTAAACAGATGCCAATTGACCTTGACATGATAGTTTTATTTTTATCTTGAAGAAGATACTCCCCCTCATTCCTTGGTTACTTAATGGTCATCCATTACATCCTAAAATGGACACTCACACTTCGGTTTAAGTGCTCACATAATCTTTGGTCAAGTGATTGAGAGTTCGAAGGTCACCAGCTAGCATCGTAAATTAACAACATATGTGATGTTGTGCTGATGGCAATCAGGCGAGAGACGCAAAATGTTAGGGTGTGTTTGGTTGTTGAAATGAAAAATTCTAGAAAAGTGAAGGTAATGTTATAAAGGAAAAAAGGTGGAAAAGTAAGGGTGCGTTTAGTTACAGAAAACTCCCCACTTTTCTAGAAAAATTATCTAAGAAAATAAGAAAATTAGAAAACGTGTTCAAATTTGAGTTTTTCTAAAAAACTTTTCTAAGAAAAGAAAAATCCTTGTTTTCCATTTTATAACTACAAATTTGAAAACTACTTTTGATGGTTTCTATCTCTACTCTTCTTTGGAAAAGGAAAACTCCACCTCTTGCAACTAAACATGTTTTCTAGATATTCCATACTTTTCTAGAGAGGTAAAACACTTCTCATTCTCTAGAGAAACAGAAAAAGAAAAATGGAGAAATTTTTCTGTAAATAAACGCACCCTAAATTTTTGGTTTGCTAATTTCTATCTACTTATAATATGGAAAAATGATTTATCTGTTTTCTTAAAAATCTAGGGTGCGTTTAGTTACAGAAAAATTTCTCCATTTTTTTTTTCTGTTTCTCTAGAGAATGAGAAGTGTTTTACCTCTCTAAAAAAGCTTGGAAAATCTAGAAAACATGTTTAGTTGCAAGGGGTGGAGTTTTCCTTTTCCAAAGAAGAGTGGAGATGGAAACTATCAAAAGTAGTTTTCAAATTTGTAGTTATTAAATGGAAAACAAGGATTTTCCTTTTCTTAGAAAAACTCACATTTGAACACGTTTTCAAATTTTCTTGTTTTCTTAGAGAATTTTTCTAGAAAAGTGGGGAGTTTTCTGTAACTAAACGTACCCCTAGCTTTTTCAGAAAATGCTCATTTTGAGCGATTTTTTTTTAAAAAAGTCAAATTCTCAAACACCACCTACCACAAATATATATATTTGCCCAACACGCCCCAACTTCCTAGTTAGAAAGGCAACACATAGTCCAATGACCCTCTGGTATATTGAAGGCTTCTCTTCTTCCAGTTTTATATGATCCAGATATTGGATAGGAAAATAGGCCACAACAAAGATATGCATTACCTTTTAAACTCTTTGAATAATGGGAAGGTAAACTACATTTTAAGGAAACTGGCTTCTTAAGGTAAGATCTTTCTTATCACAAAAATACGTACATGCAATAGCCTCACATATTGTGGAATGAGTCTGCTATGTATTTGTTGTATCACCCTGGACATAAAATAGTAGAGTAAATAAATAAACAAATTGTGTATTGCAAGTAAACTTAACATTGTTATGTTCAATGCTGAAGCAGTAGTTGATCTAGGTCTAAACATATGTTGTGGGGACTAACTACCATCTATTGAAATGTGATTAAAGATCCGTTTGTTAAATTATTGGTTTGAGATTAAACGTTTTCCACAAGATTATACGAGTATAGGTGGAATGTTTCGTGAACAGATGAACCAATGTGTTGGTAGCACCCCCTCGCAAAATTATCGTAACAGACTTTTTTCAAAGACTTGGATAATCACATCTAAAGCAATGAGCTTCTGTTTTTCATAATTGGAAATTTGCTAATAATTCACTTAACGTCATCATTTATCTCAAAGCCATTCAAGTTCTAATTTAGTGATTTAACTAGTATTCTCAATCATTATTACTCTCAGAGCTAAAACTAGGGTTATTGATCGCGCCCAGCCGCGAACATAATATACATGGATGATATCCTGAACTATACATAACTACATAAGTAAGTAATGTTAGAAGTGTTTATTAAACTATACTAGTAATTAGCAATGTATCTACTACTCTTTATTTCTTTGACACCAACACGAACTTCCTTTATTTCTATCTTTCTCTCTTTTAAACACAGACGTAGTATATCTTATGTCTTTATTTGTCTTGTATTCAATAATGTTAAAATATAAATATTACCCTTTAGAAATTATTGTATGTATTTAAATTGACTTTATTGTATATGATAATACATCAATACATATTAGGTATACATCTCATTTACATTCTATTACACATATCAATTTACCTCTCAATCAATCATTTTAGTAGAGATTATGTAAGTTCACTAATTATATAGGTACACATTTTTTGTACTACGTTGAGCAAAAATAGTTAATTAGGATGCAACAAAAAAAATACGTATTCAAAACAATTGTACGATGTTCGACATGATATGGCCGAACTCAAATTAAGAAGTTACACAAATTCTATTCTCGATTTTTATTGCATAACGAAAGTATTATCTAATATCTAATACCCCTTATAAAGGGTTTGGGTATTTGGCTTAATGTTTAAAAATGTCCTATCGAAAATTACGTATACGCCCCTCAATCAAATTCATTCATTGATATGTGGTAATTAATATATAGTTATATTTTCCATTTATTTATAGTTCATATTAAAAGTAAGTAAATAAAAAGTTGTTACATTAATTAATAGTTGACTTCAATTATATCATATAAATACATCTCACTTAATTTTTTTGGAAACGGCAAATAACACCTGCGGGCCAGTAATGGAGTATCATCGTGCCACCACTACCAGCCCATATATTGTCTCACCTAGGAAGAACCACCACAGGACTCGAACCCGAGACCTATGGGTAAAACCCCGTGCATCACAACCAGCTGAGCTGGTGATCATTTGCACATCTCACTTAATTAACTAGAAATATCTCTATAACATAATCAGTTGTTCAAAATTCAAATATTATGTAAAACTACAAAGTAAATACTGTAATGGACTGATAACATAAACGGAAAGACATAAACCCTTTCGGGGTCCCTTACGGTATGATTCACTCTGTGTCACAACCTACGTGATCAACAACGCCAACGTAAATCCGATCTAAATAAAAATAAATAAAAGATAAGGATATATCTTTTATCCACTGCATTGCGCGGGTAATATACAATACTAGTTTAAACATACACTTATCAATCTCGTTTATGATAATGTCAACCTAAAACAGCAATCTAACACATTTGATATTTGACATTTGGACTTACTAATGACATCTCTTTTCATACTTAGTACTACTGCTGATTGATTATTATTTTTTTTATCTCAGTCATAGTTTTTAAATTTGATTTCAGTCTCATAATCAAGTTTACCAATCATCATTTCCTCAACAATAACGAAGTTGAATTATTATTTAACAATAGCATAGTATATTTGCTTCTTAAACGAAGTTGCATTATTATCAGCATTATTAAGCAATTTAACATACAATTGCTCATATATATGGCTGCCGATGCATTGACTGGCGGTTTCTGTGTTGACTTTTGTCACACACCCAAAAACGGTGATCTGGTGTTTAGCGGAAGCATTAGAGTAAGTGGGGGTGCCGACGTCAACATTGGACATTCTTGCATCAGAGCGTATGATTATTGCTGAACAACACTTAAGATGTCATCCTATTTTTTCGTGGGTCTCCTAGTTCCATATGCATGCAGTCTCTTATGCGCAGCTAATTCCCTGAAAAACATAGTAAAAAGGTCAACATGGTTGTTGAGTGAATTCACAGGTTTTATGTTTAATAAGTGGTTAAACCAAGTTCGTTGTAAATCGTTGACCTAAAAGTCAAATAAGTTTCGTTTATAAGAGTTTGTAGGAAAGTAAGTATCCTATAAGTAATTGTAGGAAAGTATATATCGTATCCAAAAGTATTTGTAGGAAAGTAAGTATCCTATATAAGTGTTTGTGGAAAAATCGTATCCTTTACAAGCATTTTAGAAAAGTAGGTATACTAAAATAAAGTTTGTAGAAACTAAGTATTCCTGATCCAAGTTCGTAGGATCCAGGAATAGTTTGGAGAGTAAGTGTCCCTTGATCCAAGTTAGTAGGATCCAATACCCAAGTCAGTAGGGTCCAAAAATAGTAGGGAGAGTAAGTGTCCCCGATCCAAGTCAGTAGGATCCAATACCCAAGTCAGTAGGGTCCAAAAATAGTAGGGAGAGTAAGTGTCCCTGATCCAAGTCAGTAGGATCCAATACCAAAGTCAGTAGGGTCCAAATATAGTAGGGAGAGTAAGTGTCCCCGATCCAAGTCAGTAGGATCCAATACTAGTATGAAAACCATTTCATAAATACATTTGTATAATAGTATGAACACATTCAATAACAATTGTATAAAAGCATTAAAAGCAATTATATAAAGTTTTCGCATATAGTAGCAAAACAGTTGCTATCTTTTTCACCCCTAGTTTAAAAACAGTAAAAAGAGGGGCTGTGAACTCACCTCGTGAGCTAAATACGTGAGTGCTAGCAGAGCGTGTGTCCAAGTAAAGTCCATAACGTCCTAAACGCGTGATATTATAAGTATAAGTAAGTAGATGTCTTAGAAGACCATCCATGCATGTGTTCACTCAACTAGTATGTCCAATTGTATTTTTTTTTTTGAAAATAAACGTGTACAACCCGTTGGTGAAAGTTTGTAATAATAATTCTTAAAATACATTACTATTAGGTTTGTTCGTTGTATACTTTATATTAGTATATATCATATGTTATCGTGTTGTTGTCATATGTGGTTATAAGTTGTTACTCAAGTCTAACACTTAGTGAAAATAAGGTTTCAAGTATTCTGTTTTTAGCCCAAGTGTTTCAAGTGACGGTGTTTAGTTCGGGTGTATTTTCGGGTTTCATTTTTTGTCCAAGTTACTAAATATGTCACCCAAACCCTTTTTGTTATCATTCTTTCCAAAAATAGTAAGTTTCTAAAAATAGAAAGTTTGACGTTTTTGAAACCGAGGCCCAATTTTGTTGACTCGGTCAAACCTTCTCGGTTTGACCCGGAACTTTAATCCAAACCTTAAACATATTCATAAGTCATAAAAAAAGTTAGTCTTTTCCTAAATAGCAAGTTCGCAAGTGTCGGTTTTCAACTTTTACCAAAATCAGTCCATATTCTTATTTCCAGAAAATTACACATGTTTGTTGAATTTATTAAAAATACTTCTGTTCTAAAATAACTTAAGGTAAAAATCACAGATGTTCCTCACTATGTTAAATATTTTATGTAATTTTCCAGCCTTTATAGAGAAGTCCAACTATTTTTAAAAGTTACTTTTATCTTCTGTGGTCAGATTTGGACACATGCATGAAGTCATAATTTCTGGGCAAAATCCATAGGTTTCCAGAAAAAGTGGTCAACACGACATTTGTAAACAATTAAATTTATGAACTTTTGGCGGTGGTTTCAAGTCATTTGGAGCCGTGTAGCTCGAGATATGGCCAAAACAACAAGACTAAACATTCTGACTTCACAGGACAGATTATCTATGTGTTCTCACAAAAAATATTAAAAATAGTAAATGAACTCAGAAAAATATGAGGTTTGTGGGGTTGGAAATATTATTTCCTGAAATTTATTTTAGACTATAAAAACGTCCAATTTCATTAGGAAATGAGTGAGTTATGACCTGGTCCATTTCGTGTTATATTCTGGACAGAAAGTAAAATAGACTTTTTCATGAACTTTGAGTTAAGTAAACGATTTTTAAGCATGGTTTGGTTAATATACTTGTTGAGTGAACATTAATACATGTAAATGAGAGCATAATAATATAAAAAAAATTCCTCACAATGGTGTTTTGAGGATAGAATGACAGAAATGAGATGAGATGTTCTTTGACACAAATCGACAGAGATGATCACAAGGAGTTAGCAAACACAACAAGGAACACACACACTTGGAGGAATACACATTCAACTCACAAATGGGGAAAACTCTCAATATTCTTTCTTAATAATTTGATCTGATTACAATGATAAGGGTAGCCACTTGATATAGGCATAAAAGCATTAACTTAAACCAATTATTCATCTACCCATACTTATTGAAAACACCCAAATTTATTATAACTAAAGAAATGATCAGGTGCTACTGTAAATTAACTGAAAGGCAGGAAGTCTAGTCCAAAAGATCTTCTCATCTAACCAACTTCTTCCAGAGAACACGAATTATTAATGACCATAGATTGTATGGAATTTTGTCTAGTTTCCTGAACAATTGAGATCACATTAAACCGAATCCCGAGCAGAAAGTTATGGCCGAAATACAAACTGGTGATCAGAAAGTCGACCACCCAAATTTAGGCCTGCCCACTGATCATAATCAGCTATTCGATCCAACCCATCTTGACCAATGTTGTGCTCACAACGTGTCGTTGTTTTTCTCAATTGATGATGCGAGCGCAGCAGTGGGTTTTAAATTTATAAGGCTGGGGCCTAGGGTTACTACTATTGCTAATCTAAGGCTAGCAAAGGATAAGTATGACCTAGAATCGTTCTTCAAAGCGAGGCGAATTGAAACTAGGGGAATTTAGAGACTTTTATGAATTTAGCTAGGGCGAAAAAGGATTGGTTTAGGTTTTAGGTTTTCTATTCTAAGATTAAACTAAATTGAATCAGAAATGGAGGTTACTTCGGGCGTTCAGCAGTTAAAGAGATTGTCTACTATGAAGTGGTTCAGGTGATATTAAAGCGTGAAGAGTTCTAATGAGGATAAGTTCATAAGTTAATGTGAGTTATTGCTACAATCCTACTATCGGGCTAACGCGGAGGTGTCCACAATCAGGCAAATAGAATGTCACATGGGTTGCAAAATATATTAAAGCATACACCGAATGTTCTCTCAAATGCATGTCCATATTATCTAACAGTTAATCTCGAATCCTATTCCCCAATCTCGGTCATCATAGACGTCCGAATCATGGCACAGTTTGTTTAATAAACAATCTTGTAAACGGGTTTTACCCTAGCCGGAATAAGTTGGAAAAAACTGGTCTAAGCGTTCAGATAAGATGTCATCACTTATTCGTATGAATTATCAACATTACTCAAGTATGCAACACGACAGGGATGATTTACATTACAAATAGAAACTTAAGTAATACATTTGTTAATCGATTCATAACACAACTACCTTCGGTCGTTCTCGACTTCCATACGTGTGTACTTCGCCATAAGCGTTTCTAGTACTATATCGAAGAACAGTCGAATAGGGGTTGTCATGTTATTTCACGATAATTAAGGCTAGGTGTATTTCACTAGTATGATAATTTTAAGGCAACAATCAAACAAGAACATGCAATAAGAGAATCAAGATAATAGTTAAACCTAAGCATACAAATGTATTAATTAAATCGAGGATATTCCGAAAGTTGTCTCAAAAATATCGTCTGTCCGAATAAATCTTAATCTACCTCTATTCCCATATTCCGTGTCTCTTGGATCCTAATTTGGTCTACAGAACACCGGCCATGCCGAGCTCAATGATTCAATCAAACATAGTATAACTAAGTGACCTATACCCTATGAATTAGCTACGTTCATTTTTGGATAAGGTTTTAGTCACAACATGAGTTGGGCAGATAAACGATAAAGATTCAATTCCTACATCTATTCATGATACAAAACACTCGCAATCTCATAACATACAACATAATCACATATTTAAATCTTTCCTAAACGACTATCATAGCAGACAATTGAGTTATTTAGCTAATCATGGCAATTCTAGCATGCATATTTAAATTTATTGAAGAAAGAACGAACATAATTAAATATGGAAGATAGATTAAAACCTAATAAGTACAATACAATAACTCGTAGCTACAAATGCGTCCCGGAGCACCTCCGTACAAATCTTCCTTGGCTAGTTAATTAGCTAGTCTAATTAACTAAGGAAGTATTATAGAGAAAATATTATGGAGACTTTAAAGAGTTGGTGTAATGTGTGGTGTGTGTAAAAAAGGTGTCTTACAAATGAACTCAAGCCTCCTATTTATAGGAGAGGTTTGGCTCACATTAGCATCAAGGGGTGCACATTAGCTCAATGTGGGTAAAAAGGTGCACCAGGTACTGTACAACGCGGAAAGGTGATGCACCGGGTACTGTACAACGCGGAAAGTAGGCGCACCAGGTACGAGAATTAGCCAAAAAATGAAACCGGGATGGTGGACAGCAGGCCGGCGCCGCCCAGCTGGTGGCCGGCGGCGGCTGGTGGTATGCCGGCGGCGGCTGGCGGCCACCCGCCCCGTTTCGCCGTCTTTTGTTTCGTTACTTGATTCGTGCGTGTTTTCTTCGTTATGCGCCCATTTGAGTTGATTCTTTTTGCGTTGGATTCGTAATTCAAAAACGAAGATTTTGACATAAGATAGTCCCTGACGTAAGGTCCCTAACTCCAGATATCACGTACGAATCACTTGGATCTTCCGACAGGCGTAGAATCTTCGTTCTTTGTCCGTTTTTGTTGATTCTTCTTCTGTTGGATTCGTATTTTGAAAACGAACATCTTGGATAGAATGGATGTTGGTGAATAGCACTTTTTCCTTAAAATCTCGTTTTGATGTCTTGAATCTTCAATTGTGCGTGGAATCTTCGTTTCTCGGCCGTTTTGCTTGATTTTTATCGTGCAACCTTCGTTTTGGTCTTCTTAACATATTATCACTGATTTGTGCGTTGTTTGAGTCCAAATGCCAAATATTTCTCCAGAATGAGAGAGATATCGGTAGTAAAAACGTGACTTTTTACACGATATCAAGTATCCCACACTTAGAGTTTTGCTTGTCCTCAAGCAAACCTTCAGCAAGTTTGTGAAAGGATGGAAGGGTGTCTTCGTATTCCGGAGAACTTTGATTCCTGCAGGTTTGCTAGAAAGATTTCGAACGAGGTTCCATCCCTTGATGTTCCCCCAAACTTTTGGTTCTAACGAGCTTTCTTTTCAATCTTCATAATGTAAGATATACATGACTGGGGCCCTCACAGGTGGTCACTCAGTTCACTCAAGTGTATCGGGTTTCCTAACTTCTAATTCACTCAGGGGCCAGTAACGTAGCTCTTCCGTTGTCATAAGCTTGATCGAGAATCAAATCTATAATACCTAAATGAGGACGGTGCTAATTATCCCTAGACATTCGCAAGAGGGTAAAGATGGTGTATGGAACAAGGGTTTTGGTAGGTGATTTAATTGGGGGTTTAATATAGCCTAAGAGTGATGACTTGTCTTTGATGTTTTTAGATGATACCTCTTTTTGGATTTCTCTCTTTGAGAGCCTTCTTTTCGTAACTTTTTCTTCTTTGAAGAACCTTTCCTCGGTTTTAAATGATCCTTGGGTCTTTTAGCTCTTCAATTTCTTTGGCAGCTTTGTTTGTGCTTTCTCTGGAGTCCTTTTGTGGATGATATTCTTTTTCCTTTGGGGATTCCTTCTAGAGTTTTGTTTCTTGCAGTAGTTTTGCTGACAGAACAGAAACTTAGGCTATGGCCAAGAGATGTAGAGAAAGGATTGGTTTTTGAAGTGAGCATTCGAAATGAAAAGGCTAAGTCTCAACAGGTTTTCTAAATGATTTCCATTGTCGAAAATGGACATTGGCAGGGTTAGGCTTAAAAATGGGGGTTTTACAAGAGGGTTTAATCCTAGGGAATGTCAAGATCCTCTAATTGCACCTTCGCCACGTACGATGCTCACTTTTGTAATTTCAAAATGTATTCTCCGAACAAGTTCTAACTCGAGAAGGCATACAACGGCACACTCACAAACAAAAAAGTGAAGCATTAAATGTGAATGCTTTTATATGGCTCAAGATTCCTCACTCATTTTTGGTGGTTTTGTGCCTAGTCATGCGATTGCTTGTTTGAAACTTAGTTTGAAAGTTGTCAAAGAGTTTTTTTCCCGTCGTGATCGATTTGCCAAGCCTTTTGAATTTTTGTTGACCGAAAATACCCTTTTTGGGCTTCCCATGGTTCAAAAATTTTGAAAATTTTGCTAAAAATATGAGTTTTGCTAAAAAGCTTGATCAAAAGTTTATGTTGCAATACAATAGTGGATACTACTGCTATCCCACACTTAAAAGAACATTGTCCCTAATGTTCTCTATCTTTAAGTTAGCATAATCCCACACTTAGATTTTGAATACGGGTCAATATTTTCAAAGTTATTCTCTATTTGTGAGTAATAATCCCACACTTAGAGTTTTTCTTAAAATTCTTGTGTGGTTCAAGCAAAGTAAGGTTAGAAGAGACACTTCCTTGTGCTGCGTGTGACGCCACTGGATTTAATGGACCAGGTTCAAGTGTGTGAATTCGATGGAAATGGACCAAGCTCATTAAAAATGAACTCGTTCCATAAATCCTACTCCAAATTCTGCATAGTACACACCCTTCATAAAACACAAATGTTAACACAAGTCAATACATAAATAAAACTAAAAACGGCTAATCCATGTCAGTATAGAGCGCCTCCCAGTCGGTGAAGTCATCGTCCATAAAGATCGTGTTTTCCACGATCGATGTAGGAGATGCCGACTCCTCAATGGTATAAACCGGAGATGTCGTGCCATCCTGTGGATCCTGAATCCAAGCATCAACTGCAGCGATCTCCTCCGCAAGTGGGACCGTAGGAGTGGGGTGATCCTGCGCAGTCATGTCCCAAGGTGGGAACAGGTCCCAAGGTGGAATGTGCGGAGCGGGGTCAGGTCCCATCTGAAAAGGGCACACAGGTGTGGAAGGAAGGCCTAAAGCAGTGTGGATATCAGTGATGGCAGCGTGCTGGACCTCTAAGGCTCTCAGTATCGCCCAAGTGACAGCAGGATCCGCAGTAGATACCCCATGCTCAAATGTGGGTACTCTGGAGGTACCTGCGGTCTGTCCCACCGATTGTCGAGACAAAGGTAACCTGGTGTGAATGGAGCGTAACAGGATTGTCTCCTGCACGTCCACCTCCACTAAGTCTGCCAAGATCTCATCTAATCGAGGTGGCGGTGACTGAGATCCTCTAACAGTCCTCATGCTACTACCCGGTGATGAACTCCGGGAGTGATGCATGGTACGCGAGCGTCTCTGACTGGGGGCTTGTTGTCTGGATGACTGAGAACTCATCCTGCGAAAACAAATGGTCAATGCAATAATCATAATTTTCACATGGTGAGGTACTGCTTGAATGGATTAGGTAAAGCACACAAAAATAAAAAGAAACTAATGCGGAAAATATAGGATAGGCTTGGGGTGCCTCCCAAGAGCGCTTTGTTTACTGAGTCACATAGCTTGACTCTTCTACCTTTAAGTGTTCGTTAGGGTGCTTTGCAACCGTAGACTTCCTCGGATGGGGGAAAGTCTTGTACGTAATGTTTTAAACGATGACCGTTTACCTTGAAATTTCCGTCTGGAGCCTCGAGTTCAATGGCGCCATAAGGAAAAACCTTAGAGATTGTAAATGGGCCGCTCCACCTCGTTTTGAATTTACCAGAAAATTTCTTAAATCGAGAGTTAAAGAGTAGAACTTTATCACCTGGATTGAAGCGTGTGGGGCGTAGTTTTGCATCGTGGAGCAACTTAATTCTTTCCTTGAACTTGTAGGAGCTCTCGTATGCTTGATCTCTTAGTTCTCCTAACTCATTTAGTTGCATTTTCCGGTGCGTTCCCTTTACTGTAGGATCTAAGCTGCAATTCTTTAGTGCCCAGTAAGCTTTGTATTCGAGTTCGATCGGAAGATGACATGCCTTTCCATATACGAGCCTATAGGGGGTCGTTCCTGATGGTGTTTTGTAGGCTGTCCGGAATGCCCATAACGCATCATCTAGCTTGTCTGCCCAGTTTTCCTTGTGTTGACCAACTGTTCGTTCCAAAATTCTTTTTAGCGCTCGGTTTGTTATTTCTGCTTGCCCATTCGTCTGCGGGTGGTAGGCCGTAGATGTCTTATGGGTAACACCATATTTTTGCAATATCTTCATGAACTGAGTATTGCAAAAGTGTGTGCCGCGGTCACCGATGACCGCTCAAGGAGTTCCAAACCGACAGAATAGCTGTTTTAAGAACTTTGTTACGACTCTCGAGTCATTTGTTGGGAAGGCTTGAGCTTCGGCCCATCTGGATACGTAGTCGACAGCTACTAGAATGTATTCCTTTCCGTAGGATTTTGCAAAAGGTCCCATAAAGTCTAATCCCCATATATCGAATATTTCACATGCTTGGATATTCGTTAACGGCATTTTGTTACACGTTGTGATATTTCCAAACCTTTGGCAAATATCGCAGCGTTTTACCAAGTCTTGTGCGTCTCTGAAAATAGTTGGCCAATAGAATCCTGAGTCGTATACTTTCTTTGCTGTCAAATTGGCTGCGTGATGTCCTCTGGTGGGTCCGTGATGGCTTTGATGGAGGATGTGTTCGGCTTCCTTTCCATCGACACATCTTCTTATAATCTGGTCGGGACAGACCTTAAATAAATACGGATCATCCCAAAAGTAGTACTTGACATCGCGGAAGAACTTTTGTCTTCGTGATGATGGCATTCCTTTCCTTGTGATCCCTCCAACTACGAAATTGGCTATGTCTGCAAACCAAGGATCATCCGTGAATTGTGAGCCTTGCAATTGCTCTCCTAAACTCATTAACTGCTCTTCTGGAAATCGATCTTTGATGTCCCCTTCTGCAAGTTGTTCCATTGATGGATTTTCAAGTTGACTCAGATGGTCTGCGGCGACATTCTCTGCTCCCTTTTTATCTTTTATCTCAATGTCAAATTCTTGTAGGAGTAGAATCCATCGTAACAGTCTTGGTTTTGCATCTTGCTTCTTGAAGAGGTATTTCAGAGCTGAGTGATCCGTGTACACTATTGTCTTTGACAATATCAGGTAGGATCGAAATTTATCAAAGGCGAATACTACAGCCAGCAGCTCCTTTTCGGTGGTTGTATAATTCTCTTGAGCATCTGTGAGAGTTTTGCTAGCGTAGTAGATTGACCGAAAATGATTATCCTTCCGTTGCCCGAGAACTGCCCCTACAGCGAAATCGCTTGCGTCGCACATGATTTCAAATGGAAGGCTCCAGTACGGAGCGACCATGATTGGCGCGTTGGTTAGTTCTTTCTTTAGGTAGTCAAAGGCTTTCATACAGCTTTCGTCAAATGTGAATTTGATGTCTTTTCCTAACAGGTGGGTGATAGGTCGAGAGATCTTGGAGAAGTCCTTGATAAAACGACGGTAGAACCCAGCGTGACCTAGGAAACTTCGAATGGCTTTAACGTTGGTGGGTGGTGGAAGTTTCGCAATGGTTTCGACTTTGGCTTTGTCTACTTCGATTCCTGACTTTGATATTCTATGTCCTAAGACTATTCCTTCCTTTACCATAAAGTGACATTTTTCCTAATTCAAGACGAGATTCGATTCTTCACACTTGGCGAGCATCCTATCGAGGTTGGATAAACATGATGCGAAAGAGTCTCTGAAGACCGAGAAGTCATCCATGAAGACTTCCATGCATTGTTCAATCATGTCGTGGAAGATTGCAACCATGCATCTCTGAAATGTTGCAGGTGCGTTGCATAATCCAAACGGCATTCGTCGATATGCGAATGTTCCATAAGGGCATGTAAACGTTGTCTTCTCCTGGTCTTTTGGGTCAAGCGGAATTCGGAAATAACCGGAGAATCCATCAAGGAAACAGTAGAATTCGTTTCCCGACAGCCTCTCGAGCATTTGGACAATAAACGGAAGTGGAAAGTGATCCTTGCGAGTTGCTTCGTTTAACTTTCGGTAATCAATACAAACCCTCTGATGACACGCAAAAAGTCAGGTTTTTGTGTGCCATTATCTCACCTTTTTAGCCCAATTATGGATGAAAAACATTTGAAATATACATTTTATACTAAATTTCATAATGAAGTCTAAAATATAGATGACGCTTCAAGAATCAACCAAAAAGGCCTAAAAACGAATAAAATAGAGCACAAACAATCATAAGCATTCTCGTTCATGCTTTTTAGCACTTTTTAAGATCCGCTTGGAATTATGACCTCTAACTTATGTCATTTTCTTCCTTAGGAAAATACGATCACGTAGATATAAAGAACGCTGAAAACGGACACCCGAGTCAAAAGTTACGGCCAAACGAAGAATCAAGGCAACCGGAGAAGACCAATACGGGCAAACCAAGCCGTATACGGGCAAGCACAGCCGTATACGGCCTGGACATGACCGTATACGGCCTGGCAAGGGCGTATACGGCCTGGACCAGCCGTATACGGCCTGTGTCCTCCCGTATACGGCCTCGTTCTCGTGTATCTGATCCGTATTCGCTCGTATCATGCCATTTCCACCCGAAATACGGGAGGTCCCCTCGTATCGTCCTCCTCCCTCGTACAAGATCAAATTTTGATACGGTTGAGCGATACGGCTGGACATTTGAAGGTGCAAATACGGCTGGACGATACGGCTGAGCGACTAGTATAAATATGGGATCAAATCACCTCATTTCAACAATTCACATACACATTCTCATCTATCAACACAACTCTCTCTCACTACTCTCTCTCTAGGTTAGGTTTATATTTTCAGTTTTCGTATTTAGCGGCTAGTTAGTCACGGCTCTGACCGGACGAATAGGGGGTAAAATTGTAATATTGCTTGGAGGATACTCGGAGTTCCGCTTGTATTCGTTCACGTTATATTCAGCTACGCTGTTACTCTGGTTAATTCCATCCTTTATCTATTTCGTTATGATGATTGTTATTACTGTTGTCATGCTAGATTTATGATTGTTTGCCATGATTATCGAGTAGTATTATTGCGTGTTTGCTATGATGTAATTAGTCGTATTAATTGGGATGATGTCATTATGAAAACAACGGAGGTAACGTTATACGGCTTTCATTTGTATAGCGCCGGAAACATCACTAATGTGTGTAGTACGGAACGTGGAAGCTATGAAAGTCATGGGCACAATCCGTTGTCGATTAATGATTAATTAGTGTGTTGATCCACTTTCTATCTATGATTTTAAACCTCAATCAAACTTAACGCCTTTCAACCAGTAAACGTGGCTACGGCCTTAATGATAGGACGTCGCGAACCCTATCCAAGGTGATTAGTTATCTGTGTCTAAAACATGGTCTAATTTGCGAAGAATGTAAACATTGTTTTCTAAAACGGAACACCAAGTACATCGTCATCATGGAAATAATGTTTTCACTATCGAACGCAAAGTACATGGTGATTATGGAACAACGTTTTCTAACTTGAACACAAAGTACACCGGTACTGTGGAAAGATCGCTTTCCCTTCAGAACGCAAAAGTACACCGTACCTGTGGAAATACTGTTTTCTAACTGAACGCAAATATTACGCTATTTACAAATTAGGGATTTATTGGGATTTCAAAGTAAGGGCTGGTTTATATCATAGATGGATAATTACTGTGCTCAAATACAAACTTAGTTAAACAAAGTCTAGGGTTCCAACTATAAGCAAAGTAGGTACCGCAAATCGGCTAAGTACTTAGTATTTCCACGGAAAATAGCCGTAGTTACCTATTGTGCACTTTATTAAATCATACTTAGACTTTACAAACCCATCGATAGAAAGTGATCAACGCACGCTAAATCTGATCTTGAAAGTGAATATTTTGTTTAGATTAAAGTATCCTTGTGGGGTTAAGAAAGGTCGGACGTCGAGATTGGTTTGTCGCCTTATTCATGCACCCAGGATTTATTTCCATATAAGGGTCACTACACCGTCACTGGTTAGTGTTGTTTGGCTGGATAAACTACTCCGATCAGAATCACGATAGCCTAGTTGCTCAGTGACATACTGATCGAGAAATCTATCAGTAGGGAACTAGTGCTTACTCCACTAATACTTGAAATGAATGGAATATAAACTTTTGAGATCATATCACAATCCATCATCCCAATTAAGAAAACTAATGAAGTCATAGCAAACACCTCCTCTAGATTATCTGCTAACTACCGATATTTTATCTTGCTTTATTTAAATTTTTCTGCCTAAGTATAAAAACCAAAACAAACCCCCAAAAATCTGTTAAAACCATTACTAGTTAGATAAATCGTCTTCAACGTCAACGTTTCACAATACAATTGGTTTATAGAACGACCCTAGGTCATACTTACTACTGTACTCCCATAGTTTTAAGTATACTTAGGCCCCGCATTTACAAATTTTTAAAACCCACTGATCGCCGCGCCAGGAGGAAGGCCCGCAACGACGCGAGTCAAATCGCAACCGACCTCTCGGCACGCATCAGGTTTTTGGCGCCGCTGCCGGGGAACCAGTTGTAAGATCCAAAGACGTTCTAGACGAATTTTTCTTTCTAGTAAATATCCGTAGTTTAGTTTTACTTTCTTAGTTTTACTTATTCCAGACGAAAATTCCTCACCACAACACACAACGATATTCGACCAGATCATCCGGATCTGAACTGCTCATTTTCATACCCGATCCTGAGTCGATTATCCGAACTGCTCGCAAAGAATCACGCACTCGACAACCGATGGCTGCACGTGTCACTCTCGCCGACAGCACCAAACCGTCAATCGAAGGACGAGGGGGACCCATCAACTATCCAGTTATCGACGGCGCATCTTTCGAACTTAGACACCACATCATTCAGCTAATCAAGGAATTCTGCCAATTCCATGGTTTGCCCAATGAAGACCCCAAAGCCCACATAAACCGATTTTTTCAAACCACCAACTCTTACAAGCAGAATGGGGTTGAGCAGGACATAGTTCGCCTATACCTATTCCCCTATTCGCTTACTCACCATGCTTTAACTTGGTTTGAGGGATTAGAGACCGGCTCTATCTCCTCTTGGACGGAGATGGGAAATAAGTTTCTAACTAAGTACTTTCCTCCGGCCAAACAAACCAAATGCAAAAATGACGTCATGAACTTCCACCAAGCTCATGATGAATCTATCTATACGGCATGGGAGAGATATAAGAGTCTCCTAAACAAATGTCCTAACCATTTGATAGAAAAAACCAGCCAGCTGTGCACTTTTTACAACGGTCTTGCTCCAAACCATCGCATCACCCTCGACGCTGCTGCTCAAGGAAACTTCATGCAGTTAACCGATGAAGAGGCATGGAACCTGATCGAGAATATGACAATGCACCATCACGATTGGAACTCTGGTGAGCATTCCTCATCATTGGCACCACTTGCCACTCCAAACCCGTTCCAGGCTGAAGCTATCAAATCTCTGACGGAAAAGATCGAAATCCTGACGAAACAGATCGGCGAAATGAAGAAACCATCCCAGCACGTCCATCAAGTTCAGGAATGCCAGAACTGTGCCAACCTTCCAACTGCTGCTTATCAGGTTGAGTACGAGGATCCCGCTGACGGAACGGTTTACTATGCTCAATTTCCAGTTCGCCCTCAAAATCAGTCATGTTTCGCTCAAACCTCTCCCCCTAGGACTAGAAACACCCAATACCCGCCAAGAAACCAACCACCTTTCCAACCCAACTACCAGCCTAGGTATCCACAACAAAACCAACTCACCTATAACCAACCATTATCATTGACTGCACCCGACGCAGCTCAATCGACTGAACCCACTAAAACCCTTGTGCCCATTACTAGTACAGATGACACCCTCACTAAGTTCATCCAAGGCCAACACCAGGTCAACCAAAAGATTAGCGCTAGGCAAGACCAAACTGACCTATACCTTAGGAACCAATTGGCCGTTCTCAAAAATCTTGAGGCCCAAATTGGACAACTAGCCCAACGTCTTGACTCTAGGCCTCAGGGTAATCTTCCTAGTAACACGGTACAAAACCCTCACATAGAAGAGGCTAAACAGATGAGTACTACAGACACGAAGGAGGCACCGGGCCAACCTTCCACTACTTCTCCTGTCCCACCGACAGTCGAGACCCCGTCTGTCCCTACACCACAAAGGGAAGTACAGATTCCGTTTCCTAACCGTCTTAGGAAAGCCTACAAGGCTAACACCTTCCGTCTCGATGGAAAGTTCATGGACACCGTGTCCAGAACCCCTTCCAGTTCAAAATACATCCTTAAACTCCTGTCTACTAAGGACAAGGTACCCGAAGTACCCAATGTCCCACTGAACGCGGAATGTTCAGCAATCATTAAGAATTCCCTACCTGAGAAATTAGGAGATACCGGACGTTTCACCCTTCCTTGTTCGATCTATCACTCGGGCATGATACACTCTCTAGCCGATCTAGGAGCCAGTATCAACCTTATGCCTTATTCACTTTACACTCAACTGGAATTAGGACCCCTTAAGCCTACCAAGATGAGCGTCCAGCTAGCTGACCAATCCATTAGATACCCTAAGGGAATAGCTGAGAATATCATGGTTAAGGTAGATAAGTTCCTATATCCCACAGACTTTGTAGTGATGGACATTCAGGAGGATGTGCATATCCCTATCATCTTAGGAAGACCCTTCTTGAACACCGCGCGTACTATCATCGATGTTTATTCACAGACTATCAGTCTTAGATCTCACGGAGAGACTATCACCTTCAGGATTGATCAGACTGACCAGGCCTTGACCGAGCATGCGGAGATATGTATGATTTCTACAGGCAGAGTCACTTCGGATGATGATTCTGAACCAGACACACGGATGTCTGACGAGCCCACTATGATTGCTTCCGACACTGAAGAAGAAGAAATGGAAGAAGAGGAAGAGACTGAAGAAGAAATAGAAGAAGAAGAAGAGGATGAGACAAAAGAAGATCACACCACACCAACTTACCTTCCTGAATCATACCTTCCGACAGCAGAGATAATGCAGATAGACTACACTAGAAGTTTTATTCCGCTGCCAGATAGTGATTCAGAGGAAGAAGAACCAATGGAAGATCATTCTTGTGATGCCAAACTCATCACATCAGACCTCGATCCACTCACCCTCCCTAGACTTCGAACTCAGCTTGAGTTAGGAGGTACTTCTGGTTCCAGTCATGATTCCGACTCTCAGGAAGAAAGGGAAATTGAGATGATCTCTTCTCAGCCGATATCTCAGATCACCGACGAGTCTCAGTCACCACCTACCGTTATGGAGTTCCCTGATTCACTAGAGGTTGATTCCACAACGACAGAAAGTGACGAGGACGATGTCGTATTCATTGATGTTCCGATAGATACCCACTCTATTCACCTTCGTCTACCTTCCACCATTCCAGAATCTTCTCTCGGAACTATCCAAGTACCGGTCATCTCTAATCACGAAGAGATGATCAGTACTATTGAGCAATACGAGGATGACTTTCGTACCTTGATGGCGATTATCAGAGATTCTACTATTGAGTACACGCCACATCAGAGAGACTTGATCGAAGAAATTGAAGCAGAATATGATGTTTATCGTGCCACCAATTCTCAAAGTCCTCAGCATCTACAAAACCGCATCCATGCCTTCGCCGAAGATCTCGCTACTCAGCTTCTGCAAGAACCTCAGAATAGTGATGAACCATCTGCTGATGAGCTGGAGTTCTTTGAAAATCAGAAAATCATATATGGCAAGGTATACGAGACACTAATCGGGTCTGCATTTCCATATTCGCCCAGACAGATGGAGTTTCTACACTCTTACAGATACAATATGGACTATGCTACTGGAAACCCTGATGACGAAGTCGACAAACAGATGATGAGTGATCTTCAGGGATTAATGATCTCTATGGCTAATAACGATCATATCGATGATTCTTCACCACACAGGTTTTACATCGACTGCACTTTAGAATTCCATGCTCACAAGATTATCGAAAGGCTGGAGCATGTATGCCAGGAGGAAAGGACCCATGACATCCCTTCATCCATACCTGACGATTCGTTGGTTACCACCGCGAACTTTATCACAGAGCAGCTTAGAGATATCTTCGGTACTGTCTTCACAGGAGAGCCAAGACAGTTGTTCCATGATGGACTGCGTGAGGTTTACAATAGAATGATTAACATCTTTCGTAAACCTAACCTCACGTATTCCAGTCATCAAGAGCAGCTCATCCAAGGCATCCTCGAGTCCATTGAAGAATTGGGAAGAAGCACCAGCGTCAGCACTCATGAAGACATCCATCTGCGCTTCTTCGGATTCATGGATTCATTAAGGCAGGAGCGACCAGAGCGTGAAAGACTTGAGTACAACGGGACCTACTTCATAGATTCCGATGGACCCATCTCCAAAGCAGTCTATGACATCTCCTGGGACCTCTTATACTTGCAGAGGGTGGCTGAGGAACACTTCGATAGCTTCCCTCTCTTTGTTTCAAGAATCCCGAATATCACCCAAGTCATCACTCGCTATTTCCTCAAGTTCTATCCCCAAAACTCCAGGGCCCCACCACCGAGCATCTCTAGCCCTGGAGGTTCCTCTTCCGGCTGATCCAGGAGGAACAAGAGTCGAGCCCTCGACTTTAAATAGAAGCGCTTCTCGGGAGGCAACCCGTGGAATAAATATCCTTTAGTATTAGTATTATTTTAATTTCCAAGAAGTGAATTATCTCTGACTATCTTTCACACTTGGATATACAAAATCTTTCAAAACACCACTTCATTTTTAAAACTAACAGCTTTTACCACATCATTAATTCCAGAATATAGGAAACATTTGCAAAATAATAAGTCATGTGTTTCGAGTATTTGAGGTACTTGTGTGCTACTTTCACACATTATGCTCGAACTCGTTTAAAAACACATGTCTTACAAAGTGATTTGTAGTAGAAAACATCTTTTCACATTCTGGAATAGTGATACAATTTCGGTAAAAAGCTATTGGTTAAAAAGTATATCCAACGTGTTCACACTTACGAGATATTTTCACATATGAGAGAGCCAGTGAGGAGAATGAAGAACCAAGCCATTTTATACCAAGTGCTCTTCCCAACAGCCGAATGCACTTCATGGAACTGCCAAAGGGAGGATATCTGGCACATACTCTTCTTCAAAGGCAGCATATCTTCTGACTCTCAGCCTCCTTCAACCACCTTGATAGGGGAGTTCTCTCGTTCTTATCCTTGTTTTGATTATTTTTGCTTTATTTTTTTCAAGTAATCTATGCCATATCCTTAACTTATCACTAAGTGTGGGATTCCAGCCCAAAACAAACACTTGAGCAACATTTTACGATATGTTCAAACTCTAAGTGTGGGATTTTACTTACAATAAAATCTCAACTCAAGAGAACATTAGGGACAATGTTCCTCTAAGTGTGGGATAGCGGTATAGAATACCTTAGGTCTAATTCTTATTTCCAAAAGCAAACTCGGAAAATGTTCCTCAAATTTAAAACCTCACTTTTGCTTGAAATTTTTCAAAATTTTTGAATTAAAATGTCTTGAGAGGAATCATTTTCATATATGAGTAATGTATTTTGGAAATTAGGATTAAATAAGTTAGAACTTTCTTAAGCTGAAATAATAATCTAAAAGGCATCGCATGACTAGACACATACAACCCAATCTTGTAGTGAGGTATCTTGAGCCATGAAAAGCATTCATTTTTAATGCTTCACTATTCGTTTGATGAGTGTATACCGATGCATGCATCCGGAATTAGAACTTGCTCCTGTTATACATGTCGAGACCCCATTGGTTGAGTACCGTACGCGGTATAGGTGCAATCAGAGGACCTTGACATTCCTTAGGATCTAACCCCATTTTTACATATCTCTTCAAGCCCAAAACCCTTCCAACACTCAATTTTAGTGTTGATGATCCGCCTAGAAAACCCTGTTGAGCCTTAGCCTTTTCATTTCTTTAAAACCCAAACTTTAAACCCATTTACATCCGCACCCACCAAAACCTTATCTTAGAAATTTTTAAATTTTTTGAAAAATGCTATTTAGGTATTCTTTTTGCTTTCACTAAAAAATTACAAGTCTCGTGTTTACTCAAAACTCCTCGTGTGCGTTTCCATGATCAATACTCAAATCGAGAGTCTTGTAGTGCGTAAAATTGGCACCAAGTAAATTCGAAATTGTCAAAAGTGTGAAAAAAAAAAAATGAAAGTCAGAAAAGGTCTCAAAAGGGTAGTGAATAAACTGAAAAATTCCTTAGAAAATCCTTGGCAAAGAAAGTCCAAGCCAAAAATATAGAAAATAGAAAAGAAAAGAAACGAAAATATATATCATCTGAAATAAAGATAAGTGCTTCAAAATCTCCCAAAAACTCCGATTCCTAAAAGAGTATAATCCTCCGTGCGTTTTAAGAGATAGAAGTCAAAATAGCTATCTCCTCCCCTTTTCGATATCCGTTTCCGTTTTCATTGAAAAGTTTATCTAAATAAAAATTTTCATGAGTTTAAAAAGGCCTAAGATAAGCAAAACCCCTTTTACTTAAAAACAATTTCCCACTTATCCATTTCCTTTAACTCTCACCAAACATTACAACCCATTTGAATGTCCTGGGATGATTAGCACCGTCCTCACCTAAGTGGTGGAGATGTGATTCTCGAGCAAGCCTATGACGATGGATGCTGCATGACTGGTTATTGAGCGATTTCGTTTGATTAGAATGATAGGTAACCCGAAACACTTCTGAGTGAATTGAGTGACCACCTTGTGAGATCGCCTAGTCATGTATATCCCAACAGTATGCCGAAGAGAATTATTTCATGTTTCTGAAACGAATACCTTATTTTCTCTCAGTTTCCGGGATATATTACTTGTGTATGGGATTGTTTGCTCTCAACATTTTGATTCACCCAAAATGCATTAACACTTTCAAATATTTTCATTGGGAAAGCAAGTGAGAAATTTGAGTTTTGCTTGAGGACAAGCAAAGTCTAAGTGTGGGATATTTGATGACACGCAAAAAGTCAGGTTTTTGTGTGCCATTATCTCACCTTTTTAGCCCAATTATGGATGAAAAACATTTGAAATATACATTTTATACTAAATTTCATAATGAAGGCTAAAATATAGATGACGCTTCAAGAATCAACCAAAAAGGCCTAAAAACGAATAAAATAGAGCACAAACGATCATAAGCATTCTCGTTCACGCTTTTTAGCACTTTTTAAGATCCGCTTGGAATTATGACCTCTAACATATGTCATTTTCTTCCTTAGGAAAATACGATCGCGTGGATATAAAGAACGCTGAAAACGGACACCCGAGTCAAAAGTTACGGCCAAACGAAGAATCAAGGCAACCGGAGAAGACCAATACGGGCAAACCAAGCCGTATACGGGCAAGCACAGCAGTATACGGCCTAGACATGACCGTATACGGCCTGGCAAGGGCGTATATGGCCTGGACCAGCCGTATACGGCCTGTGTCCTCCCGTATACGGCCTCGTTCTCCCGTATCTGATCCGTGTTCGCTCGTACCATGCCATTTCCACCCGAAATACGGGAGGTCCCCTCGTATCGTCCTCCTCCCTCATACAAGATCAAATTTTGATACGGTTGAGCGATACGGCTGGACATTTGAAGGTGCAAATACGGCTGGACGATACGGCTGAGCGACTAGTATAAATATGGGATCAAATCACCTCATTTCAACAATTCACATACACATTCTCATCTATCAACACAACTCTCTCTCACTACTCTCTCTCTAGGTTAGGTTTATATTTTCGGTTTTCGTAGTTAGCGGCTAGTTAGTCACGGCTCTGACCGGACGAATAGGGGCTAATATTGTAATATTGCTTGGAGGATACTCGAAGTTCCGCTTGTATTCGTTCACGTTATATTCAGCTACGCTGTTACTCTGGTTAATTCTATCCTTTATCTATTTCGTTATGATGATTGTTATTACTGTTGTCATGCTAGATTTAGGATTGTTTGCCATGATTAGCGAGTAGTATTATTGCGTGTTTGCTATGATGTAATTAGTCGTATTAATTGGGATGATGTCATTATGAAAACAACGGAGGTAACGTTATACGGCTTTCATTTGTATAGCGCCGGAAACATCACTAATGTGTGTAGTACGGAACGTGGAAGCTATGAAAGTCGTGGGCACAATCCGTTGTCGATTAATGATTAATTAGTGTGTCGATCCACTTTCTATCTATGATTTTAAACCTCAATCAAACTTAACGCCTTTCAACCAGTAAACGTGGCTACGGCCTTAATGATAGGACGTCGTGAACCCTATCCAAGGTGATTAGTTATCTGTGTCTAAAACATGGTCTGATTTGCGAAGAATGTAAACATTGTTTTCTAAAACGGAACACCAAGTACATCGTCATCATGGAAATAATGTTTTCACTATTGAACGCAAAGTACATGGTGATTATGGAACAACGTTTTCTAACTTGAACCCAAAGTACACCGGTACTGTGGAAAGATCGCTTTCCCTTCAGAACGCAAAAGTACACCGTACCTGTGGAAATACTGTTTTCTAACTGAACGCAAATATTACGCTATTTACAAATTAGGGATTTATTGGGATTTCAAAGTAAGGGCTGGTTTATATCATAGATGGATAATTACTGTGCTCAAATACAAACTTAGTTAAACAAAGTCTAGGGTTCCAACTATAAGCAAAGTAGGTACCGCAAATCGGCTAAGTACTTGGTATTTCCACGGAAAATAGCCGTAGTTACCTATTGTGCACTTTATTAAATCATACTTAGACTTTACAAACCCATCGATAGAAAGTGATCAACGCACGCTAAATCTGATCTTGAAAGTGAATATTTTGTTTAGATTAAAGTATCCTTGTGGGGTTAAGAAAGGTCGGACGTCGAGATTGGTTTGTCGCCTTATTCATGCACCCAGGATTTATTTCCATATAAGGGTCACTACACCGTCACTGGTTAGTGTTGTTTGGCTGGATAAACTACTCCGATCAGAATCACGATAGCCTAGTTGCTCAGTGACATACTGATCGAGAAATCTATCAGTAGGGAACTAGTGCTTACTCCACTAATACTTGAAATGAATGGAATATAAACTTTTGAGATCATATCACAATCCATCATCCCAATTAAGAAAACTAATGAAGTCATAGCAAACACCTCCTCTAGATTATCTGCTAACTACCGATATTTTATCTTGCTTTATTTAAATTTTTCTGCCTAAGTATAAAAACCAAAACAAACCCCCAAAAATCTGTTAAAACCATTACTAGTTAGATAAATCGTCTTCAACGTCAACGTTTCACAATACAATTGGTTTATAGAACGACCCTAGGTCATACTTACTACTGTACTCCCATAGTTTTAAGTATACTTAGGCCCCGCATTTACAAATTTTTAAAACCCACTGATCGCCGCGCCAGGAGAAAGGCCCGCAACGACGCGAGTCAAATCGCAACCGACCTCTCGGCACGCATCACCCTCCAACCGGTGACGGTCCGAGTTGGTATGAGCTCATTTTCTTCGTTTGTAATGACCATCATTCCTCCTTTCTTTGGGACGACTTGAACAGGGCTAACCCAAGGTGAGTCAGATATTGGGTATATTAGTCCAGCATCCAGGAGTTTGATAACCTCTTGTTTTACTACGTCTAGAATCTTAAGATTTACTCGTCTCTGCCTTTGAACGGATGGTTTGAAATCGTTCTCCATTAGGATCTTATGTGTGCAATAGTTAGGACTAATTCCTTGTATGTCAGAAATTTTCCATGCGATTGCCTTCTTGTGTGATTTCAACACATCAACTAGCTGAGCTTTCTCTTTTGGTTTCAACTCTTTTGAGATTATCACCGGGAGTTGGGAGGTTCCTTGGAGGTAAGCGTATTCAAGGTGAGGTGGTAATTCCTTTAATTCCAAGTTTGGTGGTTCCTCAATAGACGGCTTCATTCTAGCTATTTCGTCTCTATTCAGCTTCTCATATTCAGCTTGGAAGGGTGCCTCGTCTATCTCAGGTTCGGATGTAGAGATTGATGCTATTTCGACCCATTCAGTTTGGTTTGAAAATTCGTCTGTCTTTAGCTCGTATTTGTTGACTGATGATGAGGACACTTCGTCATTTTGGGTGAGAATAATTTCTCCGTCGTCGGTGAATTTTAATTCTTGAAATTGAGCGATCGAGGATTGGTTTATGGTTAATTCAGGGTTTGGAAGTGATAGTGGTTCGGGTTGGTTGATTAATTGGGGTTCAAATGGTGGTGGCTCAATACTCATTTCTTTGAATGAATCCAGGATTTCTTTAATTGAAGGAGCTGGATTCGGGTTATTGAGTGTGGATGTATCTCTTTTTAGCCAAGGTATTGGTGTACCGCATCCCAATCGGACGGCTATTGTTTTGCCATTGGTGCAAGATGGCTTCTTTTCAAACAAGGGAAATAGTAGTTCTTCAGACTTTGCTGGCGAAGTGATTGCGGACTGCAGCCCAGGATCCTCGTTATATAATCTTCGAACGGTGATTACCGTGTTAGGTATCGGGTTCTGGCTGGATAATGCCAACACTTCGTGGAGATGTTCATCAAAAATGTCCTGCATAGTATCGCACAAACCAAGGTCCTCTTCCAGAGGTTGCTTCATTAATCGATCGACATTAAAGGTGACCTCCTCTTTCCCAACTCTTAGTTTTAAAGATTTTTCGTTTACGTCGATTACGGCCTTGGCAGTATTTAAGAAAGGTCTGCCAAGGATGAGTGGGATGTGGGTGTCTTCCTCTATATCCATGATAATGAAGTCCACTGGAAAGACGAACTTATCGACCTTGACCATGACATCTTCAGCAATTCCTCGAGGGAGTTTAACTGATCTGTCTGCTAATTGGATGGTCATACGAGTAGGCAGTAGGTTATCTAGTCCTAATTTCTTATAGAGGGAATAAGGCATAAGATTAACACTAGCACCTAGGTCATCTAAGGCATTACTAATTTGGATATCTTGGAGAAAACAAGGTATTGTAAAACGTCCAGTGTCTCCTAACTTAGGTGGAAGACCATGTTGTACAATTAAAGAGCATTCAGCATCTAAAGGTAAACTAACTATTTGCCTAAGTTTCTCTTTGTTTGAAAGAAGTTCTTTAAAGAATTTGGCACATGTGGGCATCTCTACTAAAGCATCTAATAGTCTAACATTCAAGTGCAAGCTTCTAAACATTTCCAGATATTTACCGAATTGGGCTTCTTGCTTTTCCTTTTTAAGTCTACCGGGATAAGGTATTCTCGTGCGAGGTACATTATCCGGAGTTTTGGTTGGTGATGGGTCAGGTGTTGTGACAGGGATGTCAATGGACACTTGTTCACTCGGTGTAGGTGTAGGCGAAGAAGTGTTTCCGGGGGTGTTATCTGGTGGTGGTGGATCAACTTTGGTTATTTTTCCTCCCCTAGTGATGATTAACACATCATTGGGTTGAATGGTAGTTGCCGACGTACTTTCCTCAATAAAATTCAAGTTTTCCAAAATAGACTCCATGTTAGAAATTAATTTGTCGGAAATTTTTATCATGGCATCAATGTTGTCTTGAAATCCGGCTATCCTTTTGTTTATAACATTTTGTTCTAGTATAAAATCAGATAAAAGTTGTTTTGAGGAATGTAAGTGGGTTGTTGGTGAAGGAATGGTCAAAAGTTGGGTTAATGATCCACTTGGTGTAAGGTTGGTCAAATCAAAATAAGAGGTTGACATGGTTGGTTAATGGACAAATAAAATAAAACCAATCTAATCCTAAGAGTAAAAAGTGTAACTTTTGATTGATGTTGATCTTTCAAAAGGATCGCTAAATACTAGAGTCACTAAACTTCCTAAAATCGGTCGCCGACGTTCCCCGGCAGCGGCGCCAAAAACTTGTTGTGCTCACACCGTGTCGTTGTTTTTCTCAATTGATGATGCGAGCGCAGCAGTGGGTTTTAAATTTATAAGGCTGGGGCCTAGGGTTACTACTATTGCTAATCTAAGGGCTAGCAAAGGATAAGTATGACCTAGAATCGTTCTTCAAAGCGCGGCGAATTGAAACTTGGGGAATTTAGAGACTTTTATGAATTTAGCTAGGGCAAAAAAGGGTTGGTTTAGGTTTTGGGTTTTCTATTCTAAGATTAAACTAAATTGAATCAGAAATGGAGGTTACTTCGGGCGTTCAGCAGTTAAAGCGATTGTCTACTATGAAGTGGTTCAGGTGATATTAAAGCGTGAAGAGTTCTAAGGAGGATAATTTCATAAGTTAATGTGAGTTATTGTTACAATCCTACTATCGGGCTAACGCGGAGGTGTCCACAATCAGGCAAATAAAATGTCACGTGGGTTGCAGAATATATTAAAGCATACACCGAAAGTTCTCTGAAATGCATGTCCATATTCTCTAACAGTTAATCTCGAATCCTATTCCCCAATCTCGGTCATCATAGACGTCCGAATCATGGCACAGTTTCTTGAATAAACAATCTTGTAAACGGGTTTTACCCTCGCCGGAATAAGTTGGAAAAAACTGGTCTAAGCGGTCAGATAAGATGTCATCACTTATTCGTATGAATTATCAACATTACTCAAGTATGCAATATGACAGGGATGATTTACATTACAAATAGAAACTTAAGTAATACATTTGTTAATCGATTCATAACACAACTACCTTCGGTCGTTCTCGACTTCCATACGTGTGTACTTCGCCATAAGCGTTTCCAGTACTATATCGAAGAACAGTCGAATAGGGGTTGTCATGTTATTTCACAATAATTAAGGCTAGGTGTATTTCACTAGTATGATAATCCTAAGGCAACAATCAAACAAGAACATGCAATAAGAGAATCAAGATAATAGTTAAACCTAAGCATACAAATGTATTAATTAAATCGAGGATATTCCGAAAGTTGTCTCAAAAATATCGTCTGTCCGAATAAATCTTAATCTACCTCTATTCCCATATTCCGTGTCTCTTGGATCCTAATTTGGTCTACAGAACACCGGCCATGCCGAGCTCAATGATTCAATCAAACATAGTATAACTAAGTGACCTATACCCTATGAGTTAGCTACGTTCATTTTTGGATAAAGTTTTAGTCACAACATGAGTTGGGCAGATAAATGATAAAGATTCAATTCCTACATCTATTCATGATACAAAACACTCGCAATCTCATAACATACAACATAATCACATATTTAAATCTTTCCTAAACGACTATCATAGCAGACAATTGAGTTATTTAGCTAATCATGGCAATTCTAGCATGCATATTTAAATTTATTGAAGAAAGAACGAACATAATTAAATATGGAAGATAGATTAAAACCTGATAAGTACAATACAATAACTCGTAGCTACAAATGCGTCCCGGAGCACCTCCGTACAAATCTTCCTTGGCTAGTTAATTAGCTAGTCTAATTAACTAATGAAGTATTATATAGAAAATATTATGGAGACTTTAAAGAGTTGGTGTAATGTGTGGTGTGTGTAAAAAAGGTGTCTTACAAATGAACTCAAGCCTCCTCTTTATAGGAGAGGTTTGGCTCACATTAGCATCAAGGGGTGCACATTAGCTCAATGTGGGTAAAAAGATGCACCAGGTACTGTACAAAGCGGAAAGGTGGTGCACCGGGTACTGTACAACGCGGAAAGTAGGCGCATCAGGTACGAGAATTAGACAAAAAAGGAAACCGGGATGGTGGACAGCAGGCCGGCGCCGCCCAGCTGGTGGCCGGCGGCGGCTGGCTGCCACCCGCCCAGTTTCGCCGTCTTTTGCTTTGTTTCTTGATTCGTGCGTGTTTTCTTCGTTATGCGCCCGTTTGAGTTGATTATTTTTGCGTTGGATTCGTAATTCAAAAACGAAGATTTTGACATAAGATAGTCCCTGAGGTGAGGTCCCTAACTCCAGATATCGCGTACGAATCACTTGGATCTTCCGGCGGGCGTAGAATCTTCGTTCTTTGTCCGTTTTTGTTGATTCTTCTTCTGTTTGATTCGTATTTTGAAAACGAACATCTTGGATAGAATGGATGGTTGTGAATAGCACTTTTTCCTTAAAATCTCGTTTTGATGTCTTGAATCTTCAATTGTGCGTGGAATCTTCGTTTCTCGGCCGTTTTGCTTGATTTTTATCGTGCAACCTTCGTTTTGGTCTTCTTAACATATTATCACTGATTTGTGCGTTGTTTGAGTCCAAATGCCAAGTATTTCTCCAGAATGAGAGAGATATCAGTAGTAAAAACGTGACTTTTTACACGATATCAACCCAATATGTTCCCAGTAGTTAACTTGTTCCTAACATTATAATTACATAGGTTAAGGCCAACGGTGTCATTCTCCCCCGGTTGAAAAGAACTCGCCCTCGAGTTCAACTCGTTTTCACCATGATACGGACTGAGATCTTTAACATTAAAAGTAGCTGATACTTTGATATTTCCGGGTAGCTCTACTTTGTAAGCGTTATCTCCAATGCATTGTACAATTTTAAACGGACCATCACCTCTTTGTTGGAGTTTAGCATGTCGGCCAGGTGGGAAACGTTCTTTACTCATGTGGACCCAAACCAAATCACGTTCTCTAAAAATTGCTTTCTTTCTATATTTGTTAGCCTGCTTTGCATACCTTTGATTTTGTTTTTCTATTTTCACCTTGACTTGTTCATGCAAATCTTTGATTGCTTTAGCACGTTCATCTGCATCCCCACTATAACTTGAGTTAATGGGAAGAGGTACGAGATCAAGAGGACTAAGAGGATTGCATCCATACACCACCTCAAATGGGCTCTTGCCGGTAGTCTGGCTACAAGAGCGGTTATAAGCAAATTCTGCTTGTGATAGTACAACATCCCATTGTCGTATATTTTCCCCAACCAGGCTCCTTAGTAAATTACCTAAACTTCGGTTCACTGTTTCAGTTTGCCCATCCGTTTGAGGGTGATAGGCTGAACTAAATTGCAGTTTTGTACCTAGCTTCCGCCAAAGAGTTCGCCAAAAATGCCCAACAAACTTTGGATCACGATCACTTGTAATTGTCTTTGGGATACCATGCAATTTCACCACTTCTTTAAAGTATAGATCAGCAACATTGGTAGCATCCATGGTCTTAGAACATGGTACAAAGTGTGCCATTTTTGAGAATCGATCAACTACCACCATGACTGAATCTTTTTTTCGCTGAGTTTGTGGCAGCCCCACTACAAAATCCATGCTCACATCTTCCCATGGTGCACTAGGGACGGGCAGCGGGGTATAAAGTCCCGTATTTTGTGAAGTTGATTTTGCTAGATGGCATGTTCGACACCTTAGGATATAATGAGCTACATCCTTCATCATTTTCGGCCAAAAGAAACGATCCTTTAGCAAAGCAATAGTTTATCTCTCCCAAAATGACCACTAAGCCCACCTTCATGAGTTTCCTTGATTATTTCCAATCGAAGAGAACAATCTGGAATACACAAACGATTACCATGGAAGAGATAACCATCTAAAAGAATGAATTCTTTGTATGGCCCGTTAGTGCATAAGTTAATCACTTCACTAAAGAAACCATATTCTTGGTATAATTCTTTCACTTTTTCAAAACCAAGAACACTAGCTTGCATTGTGGACAGCAAGGAACGTCTTCGCTTAAGGCGTGTGCCACTTGATTTGTAACACCACTTTTATGTTTGATATGAAAAGTATAAGCTTGCAAAAACTCCACCCAACGAGCATGTCTAGGTTTTAGTTTATGTTGACCATTGATGTACTTCAATGCTTCATGGTCAGAGTATAGAATGAACTCTTTTGAGATAAGATAATGCCTCCAATGTTCAAGAGCTCGAACGATAGCATAGAACTCTTTATCGTATGTTGAGTAGTTTCTTCAAGAATCTGATAATTTCTCACTAAACAACGAGATAGGACGACCATCTTGGCTTAGAACCGCACCTATGCCCAAACCTGATGTGTCACAATCAAGCTCGAAAACTTTATCAAAATTCGGTAAAGCTAAAACAGGAGCCATGGTCATTTTAGCCTTAATCAGCTCAAAACTTGCTTGAGCCTCTTTTGTCCATTTGAAAAAACCACATTTCATACATTTAGTGATGGGTGAGACAATTGAACTGAAATTGCGAATGAATCTTCTATAAAACGAAGCAAGCCCATGAAAACTTCGAACTTCCTGTATTGTGGTTGGAGTGGGCCAAGATACAATTGTCTCGATTTTATTTGTATCAACATGGATCCCTTCATTAGAAACAACATAGCCAAGGAAAACCAAGCTATGGGTCAGGAACTCGTACTTCTTTAGATTAACATAGAGTTGCTGTTTGGCCAGAACTGCAAAAAATTATTGAAGATGCTTTAAGTGCTCGGTTGTTCCCTTGCTAAACACGAGGATATCATCAAAATACACAACCACAAACCTGCCAATAAAAGGCTTAAAAACAAGATTCATTAGCCTCATAAACGTACTAGGAGCATTAGAAAGCCCGAATGGCATTACCAACCATTCGTACAAACCATCTCGAGTTTTAAAAGCCGTTTTCCACTCATCACTGGGTCGTATACGAATCTGGTGATAACCACTCCGAAGATCAATTTTTGAAAACACAGAAGCACCATGAAGTTGGTCCAACATATCATCGAGGCGGGGAATAGGGAACCGATACTTAATAGTAATCTTGTTAACATCTCTACTATCCACACACATGCGAAAAGACCCATCTTTCTTTGGAACAAGTAGGTCCGGAACAGCACACGGACTCATGCTTTCTTGCACCATTCCTTTCTTCAACAACTCATCAACTTGTCTTTGGAGTTCAGCATTTTCTTTCAGGTTCATTCGATAAGCTGCTTTATTCGGTAAAGTTGCACCCGGGACCAAATCTATGCAATGTTGTACATTTCTCATGGGAGGGAGACCTGCTGGAATTTCATCAGGAAAAATAAACCGAAACTTTTCAAGTAAAGGAATCAGTATTTCAGGGAGTTTCGGGTTCTCATCCCCCACTTCTTTTAACACCAAAGCGTACGCCACTTTAGATTCATGCAAAGCTTCACTAAACTCAGATTTAGACACATAAAAATTACCTTCTCCTTTGTTGGTTACTGCCTCTTTCAACTTGGAAGGACCCAAAACAATCTTGACCCCATTCTTCACAAACGTATAGGTGTTTTTCAGCCCATCATGCACGGTTTGCCTATCAAATTGCCACGGTCTTCCCAAAAGCAAGTGACACACATCCATTGGTACAACGTCACACCATGCTTCATCTTGGTACTTTTTACCGATAGAAAAGTTCACCAAACATCGTTGGTCCACCTGAATCGATTTACCCTTATGTAACCATGAAAGTTTATAAGGATGCGGGTGCTTTTCAGTCTTAAGAGGTAACTTTTTCACCATGGTTTCGGAAACCACATTTTCACAACTACCACTGTCAATAACAACATCACAAACCTTTCCATTCGAAGTGCATCTCGTATGGAAAATGTTGTTGCGAAGCCATGTTTCATCATCATTTGACTCAATTGGTAATGCTCTCCGAATCACCAATAATTCGCCCGAGTCCCCATAAATAATATCATCAGTTTCATCTTCTGGTTGTTCATCAAATATTGGAGTGGAGTTATATTCACGAGACTCATCTTCATTTTCCTCTACAAGTGTAAAAACCCGTTGGTTTGGGCAATCAGAGGCAATATGCCCAAAACCTTTGCACTTGAAACATTGCACCGATTTTTGCTTAGCACGAGAAGAACCAGCCCCTGTATCATGGGTCTGTGGAGTTTTTGATGCCTTTGTTGCTGCTGATTTCGTGCTTTGAGAACTGCTAGCACGGTTGGTTGCATAACCTCGAATTGGAGCTCGACTATTACAATAGGTTGCTGATTTTCCACCTTCTTTTTCCATAAGTTGTTTCTCAACTTTAGTGGCAAGTTTATAAACATCATTATAAGAGATAAAGGGCTGTAAAATAACCACATCACGAATCTCCTTTCGTAGCCCGCGAAGATATCGCTCAATGGTTTGTTCCTCGGGTTCTACAATACCGCACTTCAACATTAAATGATCAAACTCCTCTGTATAATCTGCAATGGACAGATCACGTTGTGTAAAGTCATGTAATTGGAGAAATGCTTCCTGTAAATACCCATCTGGTAGAAAAATTTTTCGTAACTCGCGTTTCATTTTCTCCCATGTTCTGATTCTAGGCTTGTTCTCGTGGGCTCTCCTCGACTTTAACTGCTCCCACCAAACAGAAGCATGTTTCTTTAGTTTGATGGCAACAATTTTAACCTTCATATCTTCTTGGACCTGTTGATAATCAAAGACTCGCTCAACAGTGTGAATCCAATCAATAAACTCATCGGGTTGGATTCGACCTTCAAACACCGGAATATCCCTTAAGTCAGCACGTCGATGGGTACGATTGTTCCTTCGATTATTGTGCTGATGTTGATTCTCTTCATCACTAAATTCCAAGTGATGGTTGTTGTGGAAGGGATTGAAATCCTCTTCTTCCGATGATTCATTTTCTGGTTCATCTTGGTTTCTTATAGGATTCTCCACGCGCTCAAGACGCAGCTGGAGTTGTTGTACAAGCTGTCTCAACTCATTCACCTCAATGCCTCGTGGGTCAGGTTCTCCATGCAACTGGTTGACGTTGCGAGTATGACGTCTTCCAACCATTCTCGGCCTGTTGCTCTGATACCAAATGACACAAATCGACTGAGATGATCACAAGGAGTTAGCAAACACAACAAGGAACACACACACTTGGAGGAATACACATTCAACTCACAAATGGGGAAAACTCTCAATATTCTTTCTTAATAATTTGATCTGATTACAATGATAAGGGTAGCCTCTTGATATAGGCATAAAAGCATTAACTTAAACCAATTATTCATCTACCCATACTTATTGAAAACACCCAAATTTATTATAACTAAGAAAATGATCAGGTGCTACTGTAAATTAACCGAAAGGCCGGAAGTCCAGTCCAAAAGATCTTCTCATCTAACCAACTTCTTCCAGAGACCACGAATTATTAATGACCATATATTGTAGGGAATTTTGTCTAGTTTCCAGAACAATTGAGATCACATTAAACCGAATCCCGAGCAGAAAGTTATGGCCGAAATACTAACTGGTGATCAGAAAGTCGACCATCCCAATTTAGGCCTGCCCACTGATCATAATCAGCTATTCGATCCAACCCATCTTGACCCAACATGTTCCCAGTAGTTAACTTGTTCCTAACATTATAATTACATAGGTTAAGGCCAACGGTGTCATTCTCCCCCGGTTGAAAAGAACTCGCCCTCGAGTTCAACTCGTTTTCACCATGATACGGACTGAGATCTTTAACATTAAAAGTAGCTGATACTTTGATATTTCCGGGTAGCTCTTGAACTTTAATTTCTTGCTAAAATCTTCGAAAATGGATGAAGGAAATGGTGGTGGTGCTATGGTGGTTGTGGGTGGTTTGTGATGGTGTAAGAGATGGTTTTGGGGCTGAGATTCTCCAGAAATATTGAGGGGAAATGAGAGAGAATTAGAGAGAATTTGATAAGTGTGAATGTGTAGTATGCGTGTGTGAAGATTGGTTAAATCTTGTAATTGAAATGATTGAAGATTGCATGTAATATTAGAGGTGGAGGTGGGTGGTGGATGACCTTGGGGGTCCCATTTGAGTCGGTGGAGTGTTTAAATTTCGATTTTCAGACTGTGTAACGTACTGTGGTCATTTATTCGTTATTTCGTTAAACCGTTAAATCGCGTAGTGTTTTCTTGTGTTGTTTTAATTCATAATATATTTGGGATTATTTTTCATTGAAGTATTGTTAAAATACTTTATTTTGAGTTGTCAAAATATTTATTGACTTTCGTTTCGTTGCCGAATTCAATTCGCGTGTTTTTATCGTGTTAGAGACGTTTTAACCAAAGCGTATAGGTTTTTCGTGTATTATTATATTAAAATAATAATATAGGATAAATAACTACTAAAATAGATTTAAGTTATTTATAGAAATGTTTTCATCAACGTCGTATATTGTGTCGGACTCTGTCCGATCGTTTTGCGTGTAATAACTAATAATTACAAATTTTGTAATACCTCACGTATTAATTTGTTGGGCTTCGCTAGACTTATCTCATAAAAATAGTGTGAGTTTTCTTAAGTAGGGAATTAGCCTAAGACATGCACGTGATTAATGTTCGTAATTGTACCGAAATTTTGAGGAGTGTCACAACTTTCGATTTGGGTCGTAGGATCAAATGAACTTTTAATCCACACCGTCCTAACCAGGAATTGTTAGTTATTTGTAGGTTGCGGTTTCTGATTCCTGAATATGTGATAACCGCTCACACGATCTCACATATACTTAGGACCTTTTTTTGCGATTTTCATTTTCCCTGGCCTAACAACTATTACCCACGGTAACCCACTGCTAAACTATCACTCTCCCATATCTCTCTCAACCTACTGAAACCGTCAATCACCTACTTTTCCTTGAAACCGTTCGGTAACCCACTACTAAAGCAATCACTCTCCCATATCGTTCAATAACATGGGTTTACTTTTGCACGAATTAAGAATTGATTTAGGTTTTGAAGTTAGCTGGATAATTAAACAAGGAAGGGTAATTTGCAATTTTTGCCATCGTGGTCTTGCGTTTTGACCGATTTTGCCACTTGAGAATTTTTTCTGCAATTTGTACCCCGTGGTTGTCAATTTCCGCAATTTGTGCCACTCTCACTAACTTTCGTTAACTTTCTCCGTTAAGTCACATAAAATGACCAAACTACCCTTCTATTTTATTTTAAATACAATGATCAAAATGCCCTTTGTTTTCTGCAATTCCATTATTCATCCCTTCCATTATCCTTTTTTTAATCATTTCCATTTTTCGACAGAAGATACATGAGACCAATTACATTCATTCATTCACCATACATATCTGTTAAACCTTGATTCACGCATATTAACACACTCCGTAGTACAAAACATCACATAGACATCATTTCTCATTGTTCAATTCCTTTTTCTCTTATATCATGCTTATCATCATAAATAATACGAGTGCAAGACCTGCAAATACAAAACCCAATTCCAAATTTAAAAATTAAAATCAAAAATCGTAACAACAGATTTGTTAGATCTACAAACCCAAATCGAAATCAAACAATCGATCTTGGTATATGAAGTCGGTGCATATATTTTGAAAGAAGCCGTCGATTTGAAGGGTTCTTCCTTCACGATTATGTTATATATATTCCGGCCAAACACACCATCTCCCAGAGGCGGTACCAGAAATTTTTCTTGACGGGGGTAAATTTTAGATGATCGTCACATCAGTATTTAGGTTCTAAATTGAGGAAAAATATTCATCAAGTAATACGTTAAGTTTTACCGACCTAAACTTATTTTTATCATTAATCAAACATAATCGAGAAAGAATTCGATTTAATTCGATTCTTAACACCAAAAATTATATTGAAAGTTCAAAATTTTAAATGTGAAGAAACCTCGTGGTTAATGGTGTTTTTGTTTGCAAATTTGTCTTTATAAAAGTTTCAAACTTCTTTACTTATTGTAAACCATAATGCATTTATATGTGCTTTTATATATATATATATTGTAGACTACTAAAATAAAGAAAAACTTATCACTATTAAAATATATAGTTTCATAGTTCTTTCAATGGTAAGTGTATTCATATATGCAGCTATGGGTGGGGTTCAAATGAGAATGGCATTTTAAGTGAGAATGGGGGAACCAATCACAATGCTCCATTTTATTTAGGGGTGGAAGGGTAGTTTGGTCAACCTACATCATACTTAATACTAATTAAATAATTACTAAAAAACAAAAATATAACATATAGATACATACGCACAGCATATACGTATACACGCATTCATCAACACTGCACCAGGTTCTCTCCAGCGATCGACGAGGTTTTCTATCAAAATTGATCGCACAGAAATCAAAATCGAAGGTAAGCATTACGTTATTTCCACTGTAAATTATTCAATTCAACAAACGAATGCTCGATTTGTGATAATACGATTAGGTTATCTGTTACATCGATTAGGTTTGCGCGATTTTAATGTCATTAATTTAGGATTTGATTGACGAAAACTGCAATAACAATATGATTTTCGATGAATCACTGATTAATTTTTATAAAAAATGCATATAAAAATAACCGAGCAAAAATCGTAATACGATCATCAAAGTCTGTGTTACTAACATATATGCTAGCAGTAACGTTACAGTATCTGTGTTCTATCTGTTTCGTTGTTAGTTGAGATGATTCCTTAAATAGACTTGCAAAAACCAGCTATTGATTTTTAAAAACTAACACATGTGTTACTAACATATATGCTAGTAGTAGTGTTACAGTAGTATTTGTGGTCTATCTGTTTCGTTGTTAGTTGACAAAAGACTTGCAAAAACACGTTCCAGCTGTTAATTTTTAAAAACTAATACATGTGTTACTAACATATATGCTAGTAGTAGCGTTACAGTAGATGTGGTCTATCTGTTTCGTTGTTAGTTGACTACATGGTAACACATGTCATAAACGTTGTTGTTACTTGCTGCTGGTAAAGTAAGTCTTAGTTGTTGAATTTTTATGTTAAGTAACAAACGTGGTGCCTGATAAAAATCGAAACTTATGATAGTGCAGTACGAACGAGATGGCTATAATACAAGAGTTTAAAGTTAATGATCAGGATCATAAAGAAAATGCAGAGGCTGTAGGTAATTTGAATACCACATGTGCTAGCAGTTGACTAACACATGTGTTAGTTGTATATTAACACATGTGTTAGTCGTTGGCTAACACATGTGTTAACGGTTACAGAACCTAACATAAAGTGCAAAACACTTTTACAGGACCACTAGCTACACCGACAATCATGCAGTGCGCTCCAAATGAGTTTGAAACTCCGGGAGGGACTACACTATGGATACCAGAGGTGTCGGAAGACTTAAAACCACACATTGGACAGGTTTTTAAAAAGCTTGATGATGCATACGTATACTATTTAAGATATGCGAATGCCAGAAGATTTGAAGTTAGAAGCTCCACTCAAAAGAGGTCGTGTGATAGAAAGAAGGCAGAGGCTAAGGCTAGAGAAGAAGCAAAAGAGAGGGAAAAAGCAGAAGCGGAGGCTGAGAAGATAGCAAAGGAATAGATGAAAAGTGGAAAGTGAATTTTAGATTATAAAAATTGAAACTTTTGAACAAGTGTATAGTGTTCCGTTAAATTTTAACATGATTATTGGGTAACTATGTTTTTATTTTTTTTACTATCAGTAAAACAATTTTATTATCATTCATATGCTGGAAGTGGTACTTGTTTCTGTTATGTATTGCTAAAATTGCAGTTTGTATATTTGGTAACATAAGTGTTGATAAACTAACACATCTGTTAGTGTCAAGTAACACAAGTGGTAGTAGTATTTATCACATGTGTTAGTAGTATTTAACACATGTGTTAGTGTCAGGGAAAGTAAGTGTTAGTGGTACAAATAACAATTGTCAGTGATAGCTAGCACAAAACTATTAGTATTAAATAACACATGTGTTAAAGGCGGGTAACACAAGTGTTAAAGGTTAGAATAACAAGTGTTAGTGGTGAGAATAATTAACACAAGTGTTAGAGGTTGGTAACACAGATGTTAGTATAAGGTAAAGCAAGTGTTAGTGGTATGAATAAGAATTGACATTGATAGGTAACACTATTGCGGGTTTTACCTAACATATATTTTAGGAACAGGTAGCAAAAAGTGTTAGGGGTAAGAATAACAAGTGTCAGGGGTAGCTAACACTAGTGCTAGTGTTACCTAACACATGTGTTAGTTGTTGGTAACACATGTGTTAGTAGTAGGTAACACGTGTTAGTGGTAGTAACCCAAGTGTTAGGGTTCTGCAACATAAAACATAAGTAAAAAAGGATGTGTTCGGGGTAAGAATAACAATTGTCAGGGGTAGCTAACACTAATGCTAGTGTTACTTAACACATGTGTTAGTGGTTAGTAACACAAGTGTTAGTAATATGTAGTAACACACGTGTTAGTGATTTGGTAACACATATGTTAGTGGTAGGTAACACATCTGTTAATGGTCTGTAACACATCTGTTAATGGTCTGTAACATACGCGTTAACGGTCTATAACACATGCGTTAATGGTCTGTAACAAATGTATCAACACCATTAACAAATGTATTACTTTGTTTAGTTCCACATGTGTTAGTGCTTGGTAACACATGTGTTAGCATTTGCAAAACAACATACAACAGCAGTAAAAAATGATATAATGAAAACCAACATACAACGATTGAGGGAGAAAAAAAAACGTAAACCATACTGTTATAAACAAATATACTTGATTACATTGTAGCGAACACATCCGATTTAAAAAAAAAAACATAAATCATACTGTTATAAACAAATGTACTCGATTACATCATCAGAATATCAGTTTTCGAAAATAGACTCCGTGGCATTCTCTTCAATGTCTTGTTCAGCACTTGCTAACTCTTCGACCTCCTTCTGACGGTTTTTAATGTCATCTTTGACCTGTTTTACTATCAAGTCACGTGAGTAGGAATGCATGAAATGATCAACAAATATGTGAACACATTCTTTGTGAATGTTTTGCTCGTGCAGTAACATTTTTTGCAGCATACTTTATCCTCAAACGGATAAGTTGTATGTTTTGCAAACTACCTTACTCAGCAAATCCGCACTCAAACTTTGAAGAGGCTTCACTAGAGTACTGCTCCATATGCATCATTGCAAAAACATATAGTAATGAAAGAATGTACAGCTGACGCATATGATACATATTGCTAACGCATGTGGTAATGAGACAAAATAGCAAAAGAAACAAATCAGTTAACAAAGTTGTAAAATAAATCAGTTAAAGGAAAATGTAAATTAATAACACATGTGATACTATGAAGAATATACATCAGAATACTTAGCAAAATGCAAATGTAAATAATAGTCTAGTAACACATGTGATATAGTACAATACCACACTTGACAATAACTCCTATCAATCCATGTGTTCAGCCAACTCTTCAGAATCTGTATTTTTGCAGTTCCTGATCATAAAGTTTCATGCTAATCAATCGCTATGACGACAAAAGTTGATTCTATTTCATTAAGACATTTCATCGAACACCTTATATGCAAGTTTACTTTAATTATTACAAATGCACAAATATCACTTTGTTCACACATATATCATAATCATAAACATGATATTCATTCTCAATGCAACTATATACAGACTCACTACACTTGTATCACCAGACATTAAATACAAACAAAACGTAGCTAACACATGTGTTACCAAACCATAAATTCAAACAAAAACACATATACACATATATCATCATGTAATACAAGATCAAAACCACTTAAAAATGCAATATGAACATATTTAACAGTAAAAAATAAACATAAACTTTGAAAATACTCACTGAATGGCACGGATCGATGAGGCCTAGTATCAATCGAATTTGATGATGTTGTTCCCGCAGCAATCTCGTCATGAACGTCCATTTGTACGAATCAATAAACGTGATTGATGATTTTTAATCACTGTTCGAGAATTAGGGTTTCACAAGAACGAATTTCGGTGAAAACTAAACCGATAGAAAGATGAAGCAAACAGTGTAGATGAAGGAGATGATGATTTTAGCAAGAAACAACAACTATCTGATGATTAATCGAACGTATTTCGATTTCTAGGGCTTGGGAAGTTCAATCGCATTAGAGAGAAAGAGAGCGACTTTTAGAATCTGTATGTTTTTTTTATGAAATAAAGTGAAAAAAATTATTAATTAATTAAATGGTGATTTTACCATACTACCCTTCCGCCCAAAATCTAATTAAATTTATTTTTTTAATTAAGAAATGGGGTATTAATCTAGACCCTTGATCTCAGAAATCTGATGGCTCCGAATGATTCTCCCATTCTCACTTAAAAAGTGTGTACTCATTTGAACCCTACTCATGCAGCTATACTAAATAGAAATAAAATATGAAAATTAAAATGGGTGTATACTATAAAAACATAGTATATATTAAGACTTTAAAAGCAAGAATCGAACGTGTGATCAACCGGTTGAATGGGTTGGGGATTAACCACTAAGCTATGTGGGCAGATTGTCATTTAATTTCACTTTCACAAATATATAAGACTAGTTACGGAAATCTTTGTGTGAGCCATGGCCCACAATGCCCCCACCCTAATACCGCCACTGCCATCTCCAGAAGCAGACCTCCAAGATGCGCACGATCGAAAAAATAAACACCACCAAACCGGCCTCCAATCGAACACCACCACTAATCTCGGCGCTGCAGCTATGATAAACCCATCGGATCTACTGTTTCTGGTGAAACAAACGGCCTCTGGAATACGGGTTTGTTTGGCCGGAAAAATGGAGCTTTTGTTGAAAAAACCCACACCGTAGGATCTAATGGTGGTGCTTGGAATTGCGAAATAGCCGAAATGGAACAAGAATGCAATCGGTTGTGTTTTCCGGCAGATTTAACGCTAACAACAAAGGAATTATAGTTGTTTTGATGCTGCGGTAAGGTGTGTAGATCCGGTGGTTGGTGCCAAAGATGACAATCGTTCGGAGTTTTTACAACCAAATCCGTTGCGTTTCCGGCAATGGGTGATAGTAACCGAAGAATCTCCGGAGTTGGAAGTTTAACCCAGATTCCGGCGATTGGGTTTGTGATTATGATATTGTGATTTTCAACATATTGTGTTGATTATTTTGTGATTTTTGTGTTGTGATGTTAAAATTGTTATTGTTATTGGTTGAGGATAAAATTAGGTTTTCTTGAAAACTATAAAAGTTTGATTACAAATTTTTGGTGAAAAAGATTTGCTAGATCTGATTTGGGTATATGTTAGATAAAGGAAGAACTTCAAGATAGGGTTATGTTTAAAGAAGAAGAAGATTGAGGGTATCTTGGTCATTTGACGTTATTTAACGGGGTATTTTGGTCATTGTACATGATTTAACTAGAAAACTTAACGAAAGTTAGTGAGAGTGGCACAAATTGCGAAAATTGACAACCACGGGGTACAAATTGCAGAAAAAATTCTCTAGTGGCAAAATCGGCCAAAACTCAAGACCAAGATGGCAAAAATTGCAAATTTCCCAACAAGGAATGATTATTCTCTCCAACATCACTAGGAGCAGGTATATATTTGCCCTAACTTCAATGTGTAAAACTTTAAATTTCATATCATCATTTGATTTCTAAAAATTGGATGTTTTACGTTATGTTTCTTACTTGTGCTTTTATTGTGTTGATGACAAGCATGCATATAGGGATGAAGTTTTTCATTTTTTCGAAACTAACCATATTGATGGCATTATAATAATACATACGGTTTTATTGTTATGTTTTAGTTCCAGATTTTGTCAACAGGTTTTATTGTTATGGGTTATTGTTTAATTTTTGTTTCTTTTATTATTCAATGTAATCGCTAACTGACTTGATTTCCCTATTTCCCTATATTACATATATATTTCTTTTGGTTTAGCTTCTGTGGGTTTCATCAAAGTAGCTTGAAGTTTCTGAATGCGTATGAGGTATATTACTTTTAAAATATTTGGCCTACTTTTGATTTGTTTCTCGATGAATTGCACCCGACTCTTATATTTGCTGAACTTTGTGTTTCTACTGCCATCGTAATATGAACTTTGATGATAATTATTGTTGTTTGTTTATTGAGATTGTTTCTTTAGTATCTCTCATGTATATAAACCTACTCGCACGGTGATCATTAGTTTGTTAATTCCATAATTTAGTTAATTTTGAATTTCAGATATTAACGAGGGATTATGCCAATTAACTTGATGTGTTTCAAGAGGTAAAAATGAATGTATTCAACTACGAAAAGCAGCCTAAATTTTTTTGATAAAAAGTGACCACAAATCTACTTGCTACACTGTTTCAGGCCCGCCATCAAACATTTTTGACACGGTGAATTTTGAGATTTTATTGATAGACATGAAGGCCTTCTTTAGGCACTTACAATGTTCAAAGCTCAATACACAGTTTCAAGAGTCTGAAGTTCATCTGCTTAATGAAACTGTAAGTATGATTGCATACCTAAGAAGCTAATCTTCATTTATATTTTCTCAAAATGTGTGTATCATGCGTTACAATGATATAAAGGTGGCAATTTAGATTGTTCTTTACTTTCATTTTCTCATCAGTCAATTCATGTAATGTTATTAACTTTATTTCTAGCAATGTCAAATAAAATTAGGAGTCAAGTAATGGGTTGGTTAAAAGTCACTTAAAGTGAATTTTATCATTAAACCTCTTAGATAATGCTGGTGAAAAAGTTGAGTAATGCTAAATAGGCCTACTTAGGCAGACCTACACGTAGGCCTAAAGATGTGATTGGTTGGATTTTTTTCTCTCTCTTAATCTCATCCAATCAATTTTTCAAACCCACCAATCACAACTTTAGGTCTATATTTAGTCTTATACAAGTAGGCCTACCAATCATTTTCCGAAAAAGTTATATCATTATTGAACTTTTATTTAGGAGGTTGATTCATAATAGAATACAATTGGGCAACATTCGACCCGCTTGACTCGCTTAACCTGTTTACATTTAGCAGAACACGTCTTTATTAGAACTTGTGCTGACTATCACATGACATTCAGGTTGCCGAAAGGTTAGGGAAATAAACAAGGTTTGAAGCAAAGAACTATCATCTTTTGCAATTGGGATGCAGAAGAATATGGACTGGTACAAAACACATGCAGTTTAGGAGGAAAAATCAGAATTTATTAATGAGTTTTATGATGCCTTTCTGATCGGATCAACAGAATGGGTTGAAGAAAACAGAGAAATGCTAGCATTAAAGGTTGTTGCTTACTTAAATGTTGACATTGCGGTTTCTGGCGCAGGATTTCAAGCCTCTGCAACTCCACAGCTTGATCAACTAATCATAGAAGCTACGAAACAGGTGATACCTTGAATGGTCAAATGGGTTGTAATTGCATCTCTATAGTGAGCGTATTTCAGTATGATTTATGCTTTTTTAAATTTACAGGAAGTGGCCTATGGTGGGATAGTGTTCTGGCATCCTAAAGGTGCTGCAGCGGAATATAATTGAAGAGTTATAGAAAAAGATTCACTACCTACGTGCATATACACAACCCGCTCATTTTGTAACCTTTATTTTTACCTCCTTTATTAAAATCAATAAAATGTGTCAAATTTATGGCTGGGGCTTTGGGTAACATGCCATATCGGCTCCGGGTTGATTGGATAGAATATAGCAAAAATGGAGCGGATTTGGTAAATGTCATAATGTGTTTGGGTTATAATTGGGTGAGGCACTCATGTTGGTTTGATCTACATAACTGCTCTATATGTGTAATCTGTTTTTCATCCGGAGCAAAAAGGATTGCACGGATTGGTGTAAAATTTGTTTTTTTTCCCCCCATTTAGTGATCCGCTGATGCACTGACCTACTTATCATGTAAGATTACTAGGGGTGTTCAAATTCGGGTACCCGGTATTTCGGGTACCCGAACTTCGGGTACCCGAACGTTTCGGGTAGTGATTTTCACTACCCAATTCCCGTACCCGAAATTTCGGGTACCCGAACTTCGGGTACCCGAAATTTCGGGTACGGATATCGGGTAATCCGATACCCGAAACGTTTTTTTTTTTTTTGTTGTTGTTGCAAGATTGTCTTCGATTTACTACCTCCTTGATGGCTTTAATCTTGATTTGGTAGAGTTTTGCATGGTGTGTATGTTCTTCAAGTATGCATGCATGTGTATGTTCTGTGTGTTTAGCAAGAATGCACAAGAGTCAAGGTTGGCATGGGTCGAAATGGGTCAAGCCTTGGGATAAAATCCAAAGTTGATCGACCAGTTACAGTTAGTTCACTGGTTACATTTATCTATCCTCCCTTTGTTGATTCTATCAGGCAACCATTCTGTTGTTTTCCGAAGGAAATTAACCAATTAATTAATGTAAATTGACTCATATACATAAATGAACTAGATGGTAAAAACCTTGACTCCGCGATATTCGTCACAAGACAATTACATGATTAGTTATGAATATATACTTATACTTTAGACTTTAAAGGCCAACTTTAAAAATTGATATTATTACCAATAAACATTAGCAAGGGACTTGTAATACCTACACTCCTAGTAAAACAATAATCAGATTCACTAATACTTTAAGCAAAATTAATACATTATATTTGCAACTAGTAATAAGATGTATTACATATATATATGTATAAAATGTTGGAAATAAAAGCCAAGCTAATGTGTTTTATGTGTTTGAGTTCCTGGGATACACATGAATACGCAAGGTAATAATGACAAGAAACCAATTATACCCAATATAAAAATATTATACTAAAAAAAGTTTGGAATTTTCGGGTATTTCGGGTACCCGAATACCCGACTTTTATTTTCACTACCCAATTCCCGAACCCGAATTTTCGGGTACCTGGATTTCGGGTACCCGAAATTTCGGGTATCCGAAATTTCGGGTATTTTCGGGACGGGTATTTGGGTATCGGTTTCGGGTTCGGGTATTTTGAACACCCCTAAAGATTACCAAAAAACCCTCTTTTTGTCTCTCATTTTAGCTGCATCCCATACCCTTGAGTCTTTTTCTTGTCTTTCTTCAGCATGATAGAGGCAACCATATCTGCTTTTACCAAAACCGAAATGGCACCTACCCCTCCACAAATGTATATACGGAGAATGAAGTACTTTCGGTTTAATCATTTAAGTTAACGATAATGAGCCCTAAATGGTAATCACCCAAAAGATTTCAAGATCCACCTCATCTCATTCTACATCCAAACTTTACTCGATATTCGTTAATAGTAAGCAAATCTCACTGCTCGGGGTTATGGATCATTGAGAGCATCAACATAAAAACTCGCAAAATGTAATTTTTGACATCTGGAAACGGATTTACGAATCAGTCTATTCTTGAATTGCGATCCACCATCCTATGTCATATTTCTCAATATCAAGTCATAAATTGAAATCACAAAAATAAATTAAATTCAAAGAATAGAGAATGGATAAAACAAGTTGACAAGTACAGTTACACTACAAAAAGCCACCTAAACGCCAAACTGATATTGAAAGTGAAGAGCCAAAACTGGCAGCCATGCACTAGTTTTTATTCTCAAACATGAGAAACTAAGCCACTTCAGGGGTCCAAAAAATGCCATGACAATAAAGGGCTTTTCTCTTCCTGTTAATATACTATAATATCGTAATCATTGTCAATCTCAAATCTGCTAACAGATTCAGCTTATCTGCATCTCATAGAAACCACTATAGCAGCGTCGCCACAGACGGCCCTGTTGTTTCTGTCCCTGCATTCTCCTGAATCAACCCGACAAATATTAGATTTGATAAAACCCAGTCAAACTAAACATTAACGTCAAAATTACATTATATGTATATACACAAATACTAACATGGTTCTTATGATTAATTAAATAGAGTGGACAACAATATGTATCTAACCAAAGATTATTTTCGACATAAACTTTAAAAAAAATCTTGACCACATGATCAAATTATAAACATTCCAGGTGTTGTTAATGATACAGCACTTGATAACCTGTCCAAGTGGCCACAATCCAAAATATCATATCACCAAGTTGAGGCATTGAGAGAAAGTTGGATTGTTTATTAGTGATATGGGGGTTGTATTGAGGCCCATTGGTAATGTATTAATAAAATGATCATAAAAGAAAATTTTAGAAGAATATGAGGATAAATAAATGAAGTTGGTTTTAATGATTGATACTCTAATTAAAGTCTATATCTAAAATATTTAATGGTATATCTTTAGATGACGTGTGGAACATCTCAACCGAAAATTTTGGGAACGCAAAGGGATGAAGTATTTTATTATCATCAGCTATGGAGAAGTAAAATATGAAAGGCTATTTCAAATGCTATCCAAGTTTTAAAAAGAGGCCACTTAGTTTGCAATCAGATACCAAAAAGACTGCTATCAATGTTTATAATGCTAATTGAGGACCTAAAAGGTACTCCCGCCGTCCCAATTTCGTTGTCCACTACAAATTTGCACATAGTTTTAGAAAAGTACAATGATTGTACTGCTAACCATTAAGAATTCATTTTCCCCCACTTAACACTTTCCGATTGGTTAATTGAAAGTGGACAATTATTTTGGGATATCCGAAAAAGGAAAGACAATAAAATTGGGAGCCGTAAGTAGTAATTTAGGATTGAAATTACCATAAAAGGAATCCTGCATATCCTAAGACATCCCAAAAAGGAAATTGTGGCATTCTTTTAGAACATATTGAAAACTATTCAATATATAATGCATTGTTCCGGCCCCACAACAAAAATGAATTTAGCAACAGCGGTGTGTTACAAGTTATAAGCCAGAAAAAAACGCTATAACTTACTTCTGATAATCTTTAGAACGTTCAATGAACTCTTTGGCTATGTCGCGTCCCTGATATGAAGCTAGTACAGGTCGAATATCAGCAGGCCTATGACGTGCAACATCTGCAAATAAAGGTGGAAACAAATCCTTGCATCACATTTAGATATATCAATATGACACTGTATACATATACACCAACTGAAAGTAAAACTAAGTGCTTACATTCAAGGAATGGTATGAGATCCACAAGTACTGTGTCATCAGCTTCACATTTCCATGGTTTTACTGGTACACAGTTCTCTGTCTGGAGGCAACTCTCGAGAGCATTACCACTAATATACAAAACCCTTGAGGGATCTCTGTTAAGCTTTGACAAGTCCTACATGAAGAAACAACTTTAAAACACTATCAATTACAACTACTTTATGTGAAGAACAACAATACCTAATCCCGCCAAAACTACTTTATTTAAACATTGCAACTTATCTCCCTAATGATGTAATGATAATTGTTTAGTATATATATTGTGGTAAATTAAACATTCACTTCACCAAGAAAATTTCATGTTAAATTTGCATATTTATCCATCATGGCAATCATCATCAAAAATAAATTGATGGTTCTAATAGCGGAAGACAACACGCTTCCATCTTCTCTTCATTGAAGGCTACTAAACACATTAGACAAAAGGTCAAAGTTTTTATTAAACTATATGCCAAGTCTGACATTGGAGCTGTTGTAAGATAAAGAAATAAATTACTTCTGATAAAGCTCCCCTTTGTGCTTTTAATGTTTGGACCAAAATCATATTTCATTATTATAAAATGTTTATATGTAAATCTTGAAACGCCACAAATCTCTAGTTAATTAAAAGATTCAAACAATTAAGCGCTATTCAAATGAGAACTAAATCGCCCATGAATTATCACTTAACGTACATAATTATTCAAGGCTATCAACAACTTTTTGTTGCTGAGAAGTGCAGATAAAAGTTAGTGATGCCTATAAATTGGTCAATTTTGGATTATGTTTCATCTCTAAAGGGCCAAATAAGTAAATCATAATTAAAAAATGACTAAAACGAGAGAGGGTCAAATGGGCCAAACGAGTCAAACCCACCAAACAAGTCAAAAATGCCAAATGTAATCAAGTGCATACAACTTCCTGAATCACGTTACAAAAATAATAATAATAATAAATTAATTAATTATATATTTAAGATTTATGTAATTCAATGTTGGTAGTTATCTGTAACACATTAGTTATTTATTAGAGAAACTTTCTTTTTAAAGTGTTCCGAGTAAACCCAACCCAAGACCAACAGAAAAGTCCAGTTCAAAAAGGCGCATACTAGTCAATAAATAACCATGCAAGATAATATCTAATACAATTTTGAGTGTAGTCACATACTCTATAGTGCTTCCCATCTTGATATTTAGTTGCAGCTCTTGATAGCCTATACCTTATGCAGTGCTTTCCATCTAATCGATCAACAATAGGATCAACATACTGTAGACGCAAACAGAAGCCTGAGATTATCAAGATACAACATCAAAATAAGAGAGATAAAGGGCACATAAAGAATATACCATGGCTTGCTGATCAGAATACACTATGATTTCATAAAACTGAGCTAGATGCTCCAAAAAGTCATCAACTCCAGGTCTTTTGAATGTTCTCCAACCTCGATCACGCTGTACACACAAGATAGAAAACACAAATGTCAATAAACAGCCCACCATACAATGTAGGTTATCTAGTACAGCATGCTGCAAAGATCGATTAAAGTGCAAAAGCAATGATGAAACAGGTTATCTACCTTCCAATCAGAATAGAGTAACGTTTCATTAAGGTCCAAAACCAAAGTAAACACGTGCTGCTCTTGTGGGTGCAAATCTGGGAGAAGCATTTCTGATGAGGGTTCAGTGAAACCCTACATAAAACCAATAAATAAATTTAAGAAGAAAAACAAAAATAAAATTACATAAATCAAATATGCGAGAATTTCAATCTAATTCAGGAAAGAGGCTAAGATGATAACAGATAAGTTTGACAGAACATATACGCACTCTAACATGTTCTTCTGTAGCTGCACGCAGATCCAAATAAAGCTCAACTAACTTGGCAGGAACTGAAACATCAGAGTAGCATAACCATGAGCCAATGTGGAACATCAGATTAACAGAACCACAAGCCGATGTGTACATGAGCTAAAAGATTACCAAAAAAAATAGAGCATGAACAATGCACAATTCATCATAGTTCGGTCCAACATTCCTCTATGAATGGACTATGGTGCATGAAAACTTATCTTTGACACACTTATGCAGCAAAAACAAAACAATACCAGGCCATGTAAGTTTTTATGATAACCATGTAAAATAATATAGTAGAATACATAGTAACTTCCATATCGCAAACATTGTGGGTAAAAATTATGTCAACAATAACTAAAACCGTGATTATCATAGTCTCTTTCCATCAGACCAGTGCCTTCTTATCCCTTATTCCTCATCTATGTTTAAATTGTGTTCTGCACTCTCAAGTCACTGCTTTCATTCGATAGCCAACGCATACATATTGAATCGAACTTCTAATTACAGACAGTTAGCTTTTGGCTTGCTAAAGGCCCCTCACATTATGGAAGCACTATGCAAATCAATCCTAAGGTGTCCCCTAAGTTTATTAACTTGTGCCCCGTGTTTACACGGTGTGTACATCTCGAGAATTCAAGGTAGAGAGTGTGTATTAAGATTGTCAGCAGAAATTGTCTAAATATCTGCCTCCTCGATGGAATATCATTAGAAATCAATAGAAGTGTTCATCACAGTATATGCTATGCATGTACACAAAGCATAAGGTTTGACATTATATGATTAGCAAAATGAATTAACATTACAGGAGACTAGACTATAGAGAGTCATCCATAAGGACCAGCATTCAGTATCTAGTCCATAAAGTAGAGAGGGTCAAGATAGTGTTCCATGTGCATGTCACTGGTGGCTCAACACAACCAAAAATAGTAAACATGTAGCAGCAGGATAAGAAGAATATACACAGAACAAACCTGACATTGCAGTTGATTTTAGCATTGCTTGAAATTTCTGCATTAATGAAAGATAAATGTGTCAGAATGTAATGCTTCACATTACAGGATCATAATATCATAGGCTATGACAGGCCCTAGAAAGACAACATATTAAGTATTCTTTGTTAAACATGTAATTTAAAGTTTATCTACTCGAATAATAATACTTTATGTATCTAATAGAAATTGACATGTTAATGAATCGCTTAGCTTAAAGAGATTCCAAACCCTTAAAATATAGTGTAATGTTTATTTTATACTCACTCCATTCCAGTCAAAATGTCAATTTTGACTTTGCACACTTTTTTATAAATGTTCATTAACTATACTCTTTACCAATCAAATAACATCTCTACATACTAAAGTATCTTTCTTTTGATTGAAACGTCAAAGTGGACACTTATTTGTGACATCACAAAATTGAAATATGGAAATTTTGCATGGGACGAAAGTAGTACTAAATTTGATACGGGGCACGTTTTTATCGTCCCGCCCAGGGCATCAAAAAGCTCAGGACCGGCCCTGATCATAGCTAACACTGTATAATTTATGAATAATCAGAGATGTAATCTGTATACTTATCATTTATGTGATTATGAATAGTTCATTGAAGTGGAAATAAGTCAGGTATATTCTATCGCATTTCAATAATGTGTCGTGTCTTTATCTATTATTATTAAAAACTTCATATTAAAAAGAAAGAAAGAAAGAAAGAAAAAGAAAGAGAGAGACAGAGTGAGAAAGAGAGAGATGGAAACTTCAACCGATACTCTTTAACTGTCTTAAAATTGGTGTAAGGTGCAAGTACACACCTATGCTAAATAGCATAAAGTTCTTTTAAAGAAACACTCATGTTACAGGTTTACAGCTAGTATTTAATAAAAAAATGGAGAATGCTAACCATAGCCCTTAGGGCTATGGTTAATATTAAGATAATAATTAAAATACGGCATGAATGGGATGTCAAAGGACCTACATAAAAGATATATTCCAGCTTGAACTAAAGCCTTTGTGGATAAGTGTTCTATAACATTCTTATTTATTATGGTTTAACTTTATCACATTGCAGGTATCAAATTTCTTGAAAGCTCACAATGCAAAAAAACTATACAGTGCAACATTTTATCCCCTTGTTATTACAATATCGTTAGTCTTCTCAAGCTCAATTAAAAAATAGACTGGAGACATAACAATAAGCTGTTTACTCGAGTTTCAGAATATCCTTAACACACGCATAATGTCAAGGATAGAACAACAATAACTATTCTTATCCTAACCAGTTTCATTCCGTACATGATGCGGAATTATTTTTGAAGGACCAAGTAAGCGATAGAAAAAAAAGGTACACTAGCATAAATGTGTTATACACTCGGGTCAAACTTCTCCATCTAATAAAGCTAGATGATGATTACTCTGACAAAATCAGTAACCCTGCAACAGTTTCTTCATTTTCTGTAGCCCAAGGTACTTAAAACCAGCTAATGACAAGAAAACAAGAAATAAGACAGTTACAAGACATACTCATGAAGCTATCCACTGCCATATAATAATCATCATATCACTAAACAAAACATGTTCTGCATGAATACCAATGATGGAAGATAACAAATCACTACTTTGCAGAAAAGGGATTTAGGAGATATTTATCTGTTTATGTTTGTTGTCCAGCATAATCTATTTTATGCATAGCCACTAAGCCTAGTTTTCAGAATTAATCTAAGAGATTTAGTGTTATAGTAGCTATAGTAATTCAGAATAATAGGTCTACTCAAAGACACTTTGTAAATTGTTTTCAGGCAGATAACACAATTTCATTCAAAACATTTTAAACGCTTCTTGTTTTCTGACCATTGTTCTTCGTGAAGCAGATATCAAATAACTAGGTTATATGTGTTTGCATTTAACCTATTCACAAGTGTGTGTTGTAAATGAAGCTATCTTTTTGCTGTCCTACTCCAACAAGTAATGACATGGAACATATACGAAAAGGGGAAAGCACCATTTCATACTCACATCAGAGGAAGACAAATCATCGCCTCCAGAAGCTTTTGCTGACGCACGCAAAGCCTTTGTATTCTCATCGACTTCTTCTAAAGTGTATGCTGCAAAATGAGAAATATATGCATGAGTTTTTTTTTTTTTTGGATAAAGGGATGGTACCCGGGAAAATAAAACTATAATATTTACATCAATTCATTTGGGCATACCCAAAGGAGATGATTAATGTACATGCCAAACAATTACAAAACTCGCTACTAAAATTCTCATGACAATTTTAACTATACTATTAATATAATTCCTATCAAAACTAGCACTAAACAACTTGCAAAATGACCAAAAAAACAATTGACATTTGACTGACAATTTTAACTTTACCCCCATCCATTTATGCACATGTATACCCCAATCATAAACCTCATCCTTAGCATCAATTTGATAATATATGCATGAGTTGATGTGAAACAGTGAAACAAAACATACTCCTTCAAGTAAATGTGGCAAATTCCCATCCACCTCAATCTGTATTTCAGACAAAGAATCAACACCATGATGAACTTATGTCAGACAAGATCTCTTTTAAAAGGAGCAGAACAACAACAACAACGGTACCCAGCCCTGTTGAAGCGGGTTATGGGGAGGTAGGATGTAGACAGTTATACCCTGCCCGAGGGTAGATAGACTAAAAGGAGCAGAACCTAAATACAAAAAATTAGCAAGGATTCAAATGTGTTCATCCGTTATCTATTCTTAGGCTTTAGTTCAAAGTAGTGTAATAGTTACTGATGTTGATTCTTTAGTATATTTTGTCTTTCCATTTAATATGAAGATGATAGCAAGGAGCACTACACCGAATGACTATTCTTTAACATGACAATTTCTGAGATTACGGAATACATACCATAGGTCGCATATCCAGCAGTGGCAACACCTCCAGTAATTGCTGCAATTAAAGTATACTTAAGAAAACTCAACGGCTGTCTACCGGCTCCTGCCACTATGGGACCTTCCGGAGGTGGAGGCGGAGGTGGGTTTAAAGATGTAGCTTGGTCAACAAGCATCGACGAGGAGATGATTGGCTCTTTGGGACCATTCGCAGCGACACTCGAATACAAGCGAGGATTCTTGTTGCTCTTTAAAACAATGGAGAAAATTCGTCTAGATCGAGTAACTATTGACATTGTTCTCTGTATTGAAACCTTGAGAATTCAATGTGAATACTCCGTCCTGATCATTAAGAAACCAATAATCAATGAATCAAATCGCCAATATACAAATTGCTACACTTTTATGAACATAAAAAAGGTTAAGGTTTGAAAATGTCACTTCAGTCAAATGTGATAGATAACTGTCACAAAATGTTTAGACGGATGTTGCAGTACACCTAACTACCGTGCATTGTTCGAATCTATATGCTCCGTAAAAACTAAAATCAAATCAACAGTATTGTGAACCATAAGCAAATTTCTCAGCACATATACATTATCAAAGATACTATTTATTGGTGGATTTTTGCATTGCTCTATCATACCACTGAAAAGATTAGCAAATCTCTTTCTAAAACCCCAACTCAACGTTTAATCTCAACTCTCAAAAGAAACGAGCATACTCATGACACACACAAAGGATGCTAAGCATAAATTGGCCTACATGTTCAGAGATCAAAACACGGAATGAATCTAAACATCACAGTAACATTACAATGCAACTGATTAATCAATTACGTTTCACATGTAAATGCCATAGCAAATTCACAATTACGCATCAACTAGTAATTTTATAAAACATTAAATCAAAGTTAGACATCAAATAAATCATTATTCACAAATTTTCATCGTTCTAACTCACCATCAATTTCAATAAACACACATAATCCTCACACACACCAGAAATGTTAAGCATATAAGGTATATGTTCAGAGATCATAAACATGACATGAATTCAAACATCACATCAACATTACAATATAGCTGCTACCGCAATACGCATTAAAATATCATAGAATACATGCATTACATTAATTACTATTTTTTCCTTAACATCTAGTGTTTTCCTAAAACCCTAGATCAAAGTTAAACCTCGGATGACATAATAAATAGAGTGAAACAAAAAATCATCCGTGAGTTTTAAATAAGAGGATACCTGTGCGAATAGAGAAGACGCGTTCACCATAAAACCGCCGTCAGCGGTTGCAGTGAGAGCGATGGCGGTAATTGTGAGAAAAAAAAAAAAGACCGGCGGCTTGTTAGTTGTTACGAAAAAAATACAGAACAAATGCTTAGGAAGAAGAAGAGGAGTGTGTCGATCGACCCGAATGATCTATCGGGTCACACTGTTCCGATTGTGAATTTAACCCAAATATGTTTTATTTTAAAGCCCAGACTTGTACCTGGCCCAAGTGAACCATTACTTCATGCTTACGAACTTCCCACTAAAACAAAACATATAAACCTCAAGCATACAAAATAAGCAATGTTTTAAAACCCGGGTTTTTAATCGAATCGGATTAGTGTCGATTTCTGATCGGACCGGTCGGATCGGTTGGGCCGGAAGGTCGGACCGGAATTGTTAAAAACCTTGAAAATCTATTATATACATGGAGTAAAGACATACAAACTCAACAACAAAGCTTAACAATCCGTTTGGTAAAACATATCTTAACATTTCGTTTGGTAATACTAAACAAGCGTACGACTAACTATATAATCTAGTCTAATAATTCAAATAAGAATGAAAGCAATATTATTCAACCTCCCGCTCTCTCTGTTTCTTTAGATAACTGAGCTTTCTTCTTCAAAAACTACCAGATCATCTCAAATTGCTCTTATTTACCTTAAAATTCTTGAATATATCACATTACTTGCTCATAATTAGGTAAAAAACAAAACAAAAAAAACAAAAAAAGTAAATTACTTCGAAACGGGTCGATATACTTTTCCGGGTCCCGGTCCAACCCGGTCCGACCGGCCGGCCCAAGCGGCTCGTTGACTAGTCAAATTATCAAAAAACCCGGGTTTTTTTTTTGGCCGGAATCCTCTAAACCTCCGGTTCGACCGGGCCGGTCGAACCGGGTCTTAAAACATTGAAAATAAGCAACCAAAATAATGTTTAACTTGGCATTTTAATTAACAAGAATTAGTCTTGGACGACCAAGTAGAATATTGACGCTATGTGAGACAATACTTCTAAAATCGATCAGAAATATACAAGGGGTTTAGGGAGGGTGAGTCTATTCTTACTCGTATGTATGGCCTAATCGAGGTATTATGTGAGGGCATCGAGACATCTTACTGTAGGTCACCTTGATTAGGTGTAACATAAAACTTAGATAAGATTATGGAAATCAAGATGTAAAACATCAAAAACACGTGAAACATATAAAATCTACACGCTTAAAAAATGTAGCAAGTCAATATAGATCAAGGTAGCTGAAAAAGTCAAATGTACATTCGAAGAGTTCTGAATCAACTTGAATAATGTGATTTGTAAGCATAATTCTTGAACAATTAGTGTGTAACATTATACTTCGTATAATTCTTGAACCAGAAAAGTGGAATTTGAAAAAAAAAAAAAAATGAATACAATAAGGATAAAAAGTTACAAAGAAGATGATTCTAGTATGGTGATCCAACTCACATGATAAATGAATGTCATAATTAGTCGATTAATAGAAAGTGTAAGTGAGTGGGGGATACATCACTTATTCTATTACTATTATACTTACCAATTTTATCAATTTAAAATCTTTTACTTGAAACTAGGATGATTACTTAACTAGCAATTATAATCAAAGTAAACGTACTAGTAAGTAAAGAATTCAAAGTTAGAGAGATAGCACTAAGAGACAACATGATTTATATTGGTTGTGGTGACCTTTATATTGGTCCACCTTAATCCACTCACCGATTATGCGATATCGCGATTTCTCCACTAAAATTCAATCATTTTCCCTAGTATGAATGATAACCGTTCAAAGTGGTTGTTATTTCTTCACTAAGAACACAGCACTAATCTTCATTTACTAAAAGAAATGATCTATCCAAACTCCCTAACTTCTACAATAAGAAGTCTAGATACCAATTATGAAAACTTCCACTTTTCACAAAGAAGTCATCAACACCAGCAAATGTTTTCTTCTAACAAATAGAAGACAACTAATCTCCAAATAATCTTCTAACACAATTTAACAAGATCACCATATCAAACTACTCTTCTTCTAACTCTCTGGATGTCGTAGGTTCAAATCCTACCGAGCGTGACACCAGCAAATGTTTTCTTCTAACAAATAGAAGACAACTAATCTCCAAATAATCTTCTAACACAATTTAACAAGATCACCATATCAAACTACTCTTCTTCTAACTCTCTGGATGTCGTAGGTTCAAATCCTACTGAGCGTGATTCAGATCTTCTTCGATCTTTCTTTCACATCCAATTGGAAGAGAAATAATAGGAGATCCTCCTCACTCACACACACACACTTGAGGATCTCTTACAACAATAATGTAGTGACACAAATTATAACAACTTAATAAACTCACTACGTAAAGTAACTTTCTGATTAAATGCTTAATCCCTCAAACATACTCCTGTTGATAAACATACAAGCTAAGATCACCTTTTAACTGAGAGAATTTTTTTATTTTATAAACTAGAGAGGATAACTTCAAAGTTAACAATGAGTTGGATATCTATAGTTAAAGATTCAAGATTAAAAAATAAATATGTTGCATCCACACTCATCAGGCGTAAACTGCTTGTCCAAATAGTAATACTACAGTTTTGAATCGAATTCAAGATACGTATTAAAAGAGTATTACTATTCTTTTTTGTGATTATTTTCTGTTTGTATCTACACACTATTTTGATTTAGCATTTGTTTGAGATTGATTTCTGGAAGGGTAATGATATTTCCACCACCATATTTGATAAATCCACTACAAAAATGCATTAACAGATTATACTGTACAACATGTTAAAGCAAACTTATGGTACATTTATCAAATATGGTGGTGGAAATATCACCACCCTTTTTGGAAATCTGGAATATTATTAGTGTTTAATTTGAGATTTCGAGGGTTTTTGTTATTGCGTTTTGAAAATAGATTATGCGTTTTAAGTAATCATAATCAGATAATCAACCGTTACAAAATGTATTTTTAAAATTTAGTGTTTGGATTTGATTATATTGTTTAATAACGCAATAATTAAATAATCATTTCTTAAAGTCGTTTACAAATCAGATTATTTAACGACTTACAAAGTAAAATGACCAAAAAAGACGATTTTCTATATATAATCGAACGACTTACAAAGTAAAACTATATAACTATATTTTATAATTTATAACTTTTATATAATAAAATGTCCATTTCTATTACTTCCTATCATAACTAAACCTACGAGTCTGAGTCGATTAAATAGTTTTAATATGAAAGTAGGTTATTTTTAATCAAACCAAATGCATCAGGGCTCATGCCATCAACTGTCATAGTAGATAAGAAAACTTAGGCCAAAAGTGGTATCACGGGGGTAACTTGGTAAAATTGTCAGTGACATCTAAATTGCGTTTTCTAGCAGCAGGGGTGTGTCTGCTTATGCCAAACCGCGTTTTAAAGATTTCAAAACGTAAAAAATTACTTTTTAGCTTTTATCAACCAAACACTAATAATATATTTTCTGCGTTTTCATAACTCAATAATCAAATAATCAATCTCAAAATGCAATCCCAAACACCCCCTTCATCACAATTTGGATGGTGGGTTGTGTTGTTGTATGACATAACAATCAAAGAAGGAAAAGAAAATGAAAGATAACAAATAACAAATTAATAAGGGTATTTTGATCATTCACTATGGCTTACGAGCCATTTGTTAATTTAACGTAAAATTACGAAAATTGCAAAAATCAAAAGGTTCACGAACAAAAAGTGTGAGAAAAATAATGTAAGGATGAAATTGACAAAATGACAAGTACACGTATACAAACATTGTAATTTACCCTTTTATTTTATTTTTTTATTTTATTTTTTTTCTTTGTCAATGTGACACATACAAGTAATACTACTACTAAATGTGATATGCCTAAGAATATGCTTAAGTAATATTGTTTGATAATTTTTTCCATTTATTTTTTCCACCATTGAATTTAACATGTCTTCCTCTAAAAACTCGACACATTTTTATATTCATTTTAGTCATACAACTCATTATTTCTCAAATGGTTTTACTAACGGAGCCCTAAGGGCTTTCATTAAGACTTTCAAACATGCATGAAGAATTTGTACATTACTAACTTTCAGGGGGTCAAAATAAAGTCATTGTTAGATATAGATTTGGTTATGGTTATGGTACAAATTTTAATGTATGTCTAAAAGTCTTAACGAGAGTCATAAGTACTTCCGTTAGCAAAATCCTTTTTGGAAAAATAAAAATAAAAATAAAAAAAGAAATTGGCTAGGTTGGACATTACAGAAAGACAGAAAGTGACCCACAAGCCACAATATCATAGAGAAACTTGCATTAAATTCGTTTATTATTACGTTAATCCCTTTATGGGGTGCGTCGATATATCTTTTTTGGTACTAAATTAGAATGAGACATCTGTACTAAAAAAAATATATCCAAGTCCGATGTCCCTATATCCAATACAAAATTATTCAAAAATATCTGAATTTTCGAATGTTTGAAATACGGGTATCATAACTTTCAGCTTTTTAATATTTTTGATCAATCAAGTCAAGATTTGCTTGCATATACATATATATTTTATACTTATATTATGCTAAATTCATTACTTCAATAGTTATAAATGTACATAATTTGCGAATATAAAAAATTGAAAACGAAATTGTTGATATTTCGAATATTCGAATTTCGGGTATTCAAAAATAAATACTCGTAGTCGTTATTCGACGATAATGACCGAGAGAGAAGAGAAGGCAGACGGCCACCGTTGATGATCTCAATTGGTCTTCTCCGCTTATCTGCATAAGATTTCTGTTTATCCGCTCGTGCCATCTTTAGTCGTTCGCGAATCTGGTTGATGATATATATATCATGCGTGAGTACTTTTATATCAACTTTGATTTGATAGTGGCTACTATTATAGTATTGAAGACTTGAAGTGATTTTCTTTTAACATGCTAACATTAACATAGTATGAAAGTCATGTTTCTTGATGATTCAACACAACTTCCCATTAAATCGTTAAATCGACAGTGTAACTTTTAATACATTAAACACCTTCATTATTTTATAAATCGAATAGGAGTACTAAAAGGGTTTCATTCGTGTGTTCGTCTCGTTCTCATTTAATTCGATGTCTTAATAATCCAATAGTAAATTTCAAAGTGGAATAAGAATTAGAAGTGTTAAAGTCCTTAGCCACAACGTGTTTACATAATTTACAAAAAATGAGACCAGCACACGAATCTCGAGTATAAAAATTGTAGGTTCTCGCACAAAAATCTATACCTTTATGCACGTTCGTCTTTCTTAATATTTTTTTTTCAATTTTTATTAGAAATTCTGTCAAATGAGATGTTTGATGTGTTTTCTTTTACCAACTTATCAACCTTTTCAGGTCCAATAAAATTACTTAAGATGATGAACTTCACGGTAAAAATATTCCTGAGTTTTTCTTAAAGCAATATAAATAGACGTAATATCTAGTTGAAATAATAAATAAGATTATCATGGTATTTAAGATAAATAAAGGTGAGAAAAAATTTATTAAAGTTTTGTTTGTATAGTTACTATAAGACCATCTCTTTAAACTTTAAAATGTGAATTGTTCATGATTCTAAAAGAATATATGTGTCCCAAAATGAAATAACTAAAACATATACATCGATCAATATCAACCATTTGAATCACATTATACACCTAATATATTATTACAACCGGATCATTGGCAGTTAAATCGCTTCTTCCTTCCTAGAAAGTAGTAAACGATAAAACAATACGTGACTTCTTATCACGAACCTTGCCACCCAAGCAACCAATGAACCAACCAAATACTTTGTGTAACACCCCAAATTTAAAGTGTTATTATGAATAATATATTAGTAAATGTTTTAAGTTTTTACGGTTGTCGGTGGAATAAAATAGTAATTTATCGTGAATGGTTTTTAAGTTTCAGACAATAGGGTTTAAAGGGGTATTAAATTAGATAGATATGTATGTACGATCTGTGGTTTATCTCTTTTATTTCTACAAACCTCCAGAGAGATTGAGAAAGAAAGAGCTCGTGAGAAATAGAAAACACAGGGACAATTCTAGTGATCAAATCCAAACTTCCAATCTTCATTCTTATGATTCTACTTGCTAAATTTCTTCCTCTTAATCTTCAAGAATACCATGTAAGTGAATTCCTTATATGTTTTAACTTAGGGTTTGAGTTTTATGTGGGTTTCAAAGAGTTAATGGTTTAAATACGAAATTAGGGTTTGAATTTGTTTAGATTATTGTTGTTTAGTGTTTTGATTATGATTATGAACTATGTTTCAAGTTAGAAGTGAGTAATTTGAAGTATGTAGTTAGTAATCAAAGTGGGGTTTTGATGGAATTTCATGAATTAGTGATTATGATATGAATTTGTGTTTAATATGTTAAATGGATGAAAGCAAAGCTTAATAGTGAATGAATTAGTGTTAAAATGAGAAAAAGAGTAAGAAGTTAGTGATATGTTCATAAGAGTTATGTTAAATACTTGTAGAAATAGAGTTAAATCATGAACTAGTGTTAATGAAGTATGATTATGATAATAAAATATGGAATTTAGTAGGAAAGTGATGATTGTTAGTGTCTAAGTGTCGTTATAATTATGTGTTTATGCAATAGGTGACTAGAGACATGGAGACTTATGTTGATCAAGATGGTGAAATCGTCTAAGAGATTGTGGTGAGTGATACGGGGGTTAAACAGGTGATGTGATTGTGTAGTACCGTATAGCTTGCGGGCTAGAGGTTTACACGATCAAAGAATAAGTTATTTGTTTATGTTTGTTTAATTATGTTTATTGTTTAATTTAATTGTTGTGTTAGATTACTTGTTATTCTTAATTGTTATGTGATTAAATGTTACTTGGTAAGAAAAGTAGTGATTTCCTCATTAGCTTGATGTTAGCCAAGTAATGAGTAAGTCACTAGCTTAAAGGTAAAGGTAAAGAATTGGTGATGAATAGTGTATGATTCGATTGTATTGGATCCGGATTGCTGTTGAGTAAGAGGCTACACAATCGGGTGGAAGATATATTGTTGACATATGTGGATTAAATAGTGATGATATAGTGAACAGTGTATGAATTGGTTGTATGTGTTTCCGGATAGCTTCCGAGCTAGAGGATCATACAATCACGTGAAGGTTGTTTGTTATATGTTTTTATTTCTTATGTGTGTTTTAGATTATGTTAAAGGATGTGTTGATTAGTGTTTTGACTGTTGTTAGTTAGATTATGTGGTATGATTATGTGTAATGATTCGGTAGTGATCAGAGAGTTAACTGCGGTTAACACAGTGTTCAGTGTTCAGTGTTCAGTGTACAGAGCCCAGTGATTTTGTGCTTATGTAATTGTGTTGATATGTGTTAAGTGTTATGTGGATTACTTGTTTGATTGCCTGTGTACTCACTAAGCAGTTGTGCTTACCCGTTTCAGTGTTTATGTTGTAGGTTGATATTTTGCTAGCGACATGTGGATAGAAGGTTTATGAGAAGTTAGTGATGTGGATATGGAGCATGCTTGTGGTTAGAATATGCTTCCTTCTTTTGAATTGTTGTTTTGATGATCAATTGTGTAAATCGCCCAAAGAAAGAGTTTTCAAATTTAATATATTGGTCAATGAGTAGTAGTTGACTTTGAAAGTCAAACTGAGTTATGGTGTCTAGTGTATGTGGTTGTCAAGTGTATGAAGTTATATGATTGGTTTGAATTGGGTCAAAGTGGTGAAAAGTGATTTAGTGTCCTTAGTGATTGGTTGGTCAAATGTGAAGTTGACATATAGTCAACAAAGTTATAAGAGTCAAACATGTGTGTGATTGGGTAATGTGGTGGTGTTATGTAGTAGATTTGGCTAAAGAGTCCAAATGGACACCAAAACTGGTCAAAAGGGTTAAATCGGGTTAGAATGTAGTTATGTGGGTTTGGACAAGTGTGTTAGACTTGTTTTGGTATGTTGATAATGTGTGCAAAAAGTTAGAGTCAAAGTGTTTATGGTTTGTGATTTGAGTTGTAATCAAAAAGTGGTTAAAATGGTCAAAAAGTGGTTATACGTCCGTTTTCTCGTAAAATGTGTATTTTGAAAAGGTGCAAAGAGGGAAGTCTTCGTTTTGACCATATGAATGTGCATGCAAAATTTCAGATCTTAACTCTTTACGGTTTGGGAGATATGCTCGTATGAAGTTCCTGTTTTGAGTCAAATTGAAAATGTCTTAGACAAGGGCCTAATTCCAGACAAGAAAGCTGAGTGCTGATTTTAGAGACCATGTTGCAGATTTTGACCCATGTGGCTGATTTCCATAGCCATATTGCAGATTTTCATGTTTGTCTTATATGAGGGCCTCCACCCAGTCAAAATTCTTTTCAATGATTTAAAAGCCCTAGTGATGATATGATCGAGTCGTATTTTACTACGGGACCTAAACAAGAGTATAAGTATAAAAAAAATGGTTATGATTTCGGGGCGTTTCACTTTGACAGCGGAACCTTACCATTATCCCAGCTATTGAGATTGGATTCAACCATTGAACCAACCGAATACTTTGAATTGGAACCTCATCACTAGAGATACCCCCGAAGCTAAAACCAAGAACCACTTTGGCATGTTAATGTTTACAATGAAGTGTGAACAACTGAACATATAAAAGTTGGCTACATATATATTTGTGACTCCAATTTTAGATATTTGCTATATATATAGTTGGAGGATCAAAAAAGAAGGAAAATTAGGCAGAGAAGAGAGAGAAGCAAATTGATTTAGTATTTTATCACTATGATTTAAAATTTTTATTACTATATTTTTACATTCTAATGCCTTGGTTCAATATTTTATTTATAGAATTTACTATTTTGCTTCTTTGATTCAAAAGTTATAGATAATAAAATTTCAAATCATAGTAGTAAAATACTGAATCAGTTTGTTTTCCCTCTTCTCTCCCTAAATTTCCTTCTCCATGGAACCGACTCATATATATATATATATATATATATATATATATATACACACACACACACTTATATATACTTATATATTTGTGATTCCAGTCGGTTACAGCTAGCCATTAGTTCATGAGTTACATACTTTTGCATTAATAGGTTCAGAATATGAAAATTTCTACAATTATTACATATTTATTACGAAGTAGTATGAATTCCTAAAATTGATTTTTTTGCATTTAGTTAGTTTGTTTCTCATAAGGCAATTACAATGGCATCTGATATTATTGGGTGGTGATTTATACACCACCACTTTTTTACCATACACCACCAAAATCTTGTTTTGGATATTTTTGCCTTTGAAGTTGTAAAGGAGTGTTTGAAGAATTTTAAGTTGCAAGGGGTAAAAGGGTCTAAAAATATATTTTAGTGGTGTATGGCAAAAAAGTGGTGGTGTACAAATCACCACCCTATATTATTTGGAGCTTATATCGTATGGAGTAGGATATTAATGAGTGAACGTTATTTTTGATTTTTTAATTGCTATCATTAATTATGAATATGTAGGATATTAATGAGTGAAAGTTACTTTTGATTTTTTAATTGCTATCATTAATTATGAATATGAAACTGTAGGATGTTTGAATGGTAATTAATTATTTAATCAAAAGATGTTTTCATATATTATACACATGATAAAAAGTGAAGGGTATAATAGTAATTGACTATTACTCTTTTTAAGACTATTTCTCATTTTCCTTAGATATAGATAATCATGTATTAAATGAGTTAATAACTAAATGTGATGATATGCTTACGTAATATCGTTTGATAATTTTTTCCATTTATTTTTTCCACCATTAAATTTAGAGAAAATTACCTCAATAGACCGGTCAAACATCGCTTTTCGTTAAATGAACCATGTCAGCGTTTTTTTCCCTTTCTAGACCCACAAATCGCCGAATGCCCAAAATATTCCGGCGATCCGACGATTCTTAGTTTTACACAATATTATTACGACACGTGGCTTGATATTTCGCCGAATTCCCCTTCAATCGCCGGTCCCTCACTTCCTCGCCTACCCACCACCTGTAATAAAGGAATCGCCGAATTCCCCAAAAACATTCGGCGATCGGCGATAATTTTGAAAAATCAATTTTCGAGCCAAACAAGCTTATCCCTCCGTGTCTCTCTCTCTCTCTTTCCCATTCAATTCCATTCCGGCGATTTCCCTTCCAGCGATTTCCGACGAATCACCTCCCTTTGCCGTCACCTTGTTGTCTGACCTTCCGGCATTTTCCGGCGATTCACCTCCCTTCGTCGATTTGTATTTGGGTTAGTGGGTTAAGGGAGAGGTGGAGGCATTGTTAGGGCAGCGGTGGTTGTGTGTTTACTGACCGGCGTTGGTGGGGATTTCATTTGTTAGAAATTTATTGGCGATTTGCATTGGCGGTCGAGAGTAGTGGTTTTGTTTCTCACTTCCGGCGATGGCGATGGCGACGGGGACTCAATAGCAGGTACAAATATTAACAACTATAAATGTTTGAGCATGTACGCATTACCTTATATCAACAACTATAAATGTTTGAGCATTTTTATTGAGGTTATTATCTAGGAAAAAAGATAGTTACGTATAGCACCACCTAATTACATTACATAAATTATTGTCCAAGTAATTAACCTCACTGATTAAAACATAATCATTCAACAGCTTGTAAGGTGTTGTGTGTGGTTTGTTTGTTTTGTGGTTTGTAGACTTTGCTTTTCTTTCTCTAATGGTATGCTATGCTTCTTCCCAAAAAATGATTCAAAGAATATCAATATGAAAATGGGGGTTTGGAGAATATGCCAGTATAGTTGTCGGGTAGGAACTGAACATTGATGCTAATTGTGGGATCGAGAAAAGTGAAGTAACATAATATTTGTGGGGGCAAACCAACATAATTTCCTACATTATGTTATTATTTGTTGTTTATGGTTCCTAGGTGATAACTTCAAGGCATTTTTTATTGTAAATGTTAGGATTTGGCGATTTGGTGGTGGGTTTTATCTTAGGCGAGTTGGTGAATTTTGTTTGTGGTGGAAGCCGTTGTTCGGTGAGTTGTTAGCTATTTATTTTTGGCGATTGTCGGTACCGTGTGTATGGTTTAAAAATAACAATCTGACATTAAATTGTGTTGTCGTTTTCAGGTGGGTTGTTCAGTGGTGTCGTTTTGTTGTTGGCGGTTACGGTTCAACTAAAATGGAGAAGATTTATTCTCATCACAGGGTATTTATTATACTAGCTGGCTTTAATTTTCATATTACTATTATTAGGAAGTTAAGCAAATTTGGCAGACACTGTCTCTTGACATTCTCGTGAAGATAGTTATATTGTTATTTATGGAATCTTCCATAAATCCGTCATGTTATCGTGGAATGTTTGGTCTGAGTTATATTCCAGAAAACTTGAAGGAAATATATTCCGTTTCTAGATTATTTGAAGCATAATTGTCGTATTCACTTTGAGCATTTTCTAATTAGGGTGTAATAGTTGCCTATTTGTGATGTTATGATGGTTGGCTAGAGTATTTAATAATCTAGGAGGGATAACTTGTTCCTTGCATTATATTTTATGTCCTTCGATCTTTATTTTAAAAAAATTGTCTGTATATGAATCAAGGATCTTACACTGCTGAATTGATTATACTGTTAATGTTTTACCCTTTCTTGATCATTTTAATATTACACTTACCAAGTGATACATATTACTAGTACTAATAATATTGCATTTGGAAGCTATGATACTTCTACCGCTTCACAAAATCTTTTTAGCCTGCTATATGGTATCTGCTAAAATGTGTGCTACTCGATGTTCATAATCAGTAATGCCTCGAGTTTTGCTTCATAATTTTATTGGCCTCCTTTTATTTAAAATGCTAATGATGAAATCATTGTCAAGCATCTTTGATTCTATTCTATTCGTTTCTTCATTCATGTTATTCCTGTATGAGTATCATTGTCATAATGATAGTAGAAGTCTTACTGGTAAACCCAAGGGTTATTGTTTAGTGGCTTCATTCTCTATATATATTCTTGTTTCATAGCTATTTTGACAGCATGATAATAATCCATGATGTATATATTGAATGTGTTTTCATGCCAAATAACTTATCATATATGCTCAGGCGTCATGTATGGTGGACTTTAATAAATGCAGCGTGGAGTATGTTTCACTAAGTAGTATGTTTCCTAGTCTGTGTGTTTGTTTAAGAACACGTAAAGGCTTATAGCGGAATGGTTAAACACACGAACTTCATTACCTTATTTGTTATGTCTTATGAATGTATGGTGTTTTTGCTACTGCAGATATATGACGCTACTGTGACTATCAGGAGCAAGATGACTATGCTTGCTGAAATGAAGAAAAAAATACATGGTACGCCCAGAGAAGGCTTGTTTAGAGGTACATGTTTTGGCAGGTGGTTAGATATTGGGTACGATAAGTTTTTGGGACGTTTAATACATCGAATGCTAGAGAAGCAGTTGGAGTGTGTGGATAGGCATGACCCACAGCGAGATTCGTTGAAATATGATGTCGGGGGTTACCAACTAAATTTTGGAAGCAAACAGTTTTGCCTTATTACAGGATTACGTTTTGGAGACCTAGACCGGTCGAAATACAAAGCCAAGAGTATCCCATTTCGCCATCGAGTATTTATTGACGTAGCATCAGATAGTCAGGTACACTTGTCCGACCTTCTTGACTTGTACAAGGGGCCTCGATTTGACACTCTTAGCGGCGTAGATGCCGTTCGCGTGTGTCTTTTGATTGTGTTGGAGTATGTTTTCCTTGGAAATGGCACTGAGATTAGAACAGTGATTGACGCGGATTTCTTGGAGCTAGTTAAGGATTTGAACAAGTGGAACCGTTTTCCATGGGGTTCTCATGTGTGGCTTCTTACACACGATCAACTTAAGGATGCAGTCCCCACAAGAAGGGGTAAACATTTTGATGACTTAGATAAAAGTGGAAAGCAATCGGTGACATATACACTAAAGGGATATATTTGAGCATTCCAGGTGAGATAATTAAGCAACGTACATTACTAACATGAATTGGGATGCTAATATAATCTTACATTGTATTTGTTTTGGTTTCTACTTTTAGGTATGGATTTTGGAGTCGTTACCCATCTTAACCGGTGAATGGTTTAGTCCGCGTCGCGACACTTTCCTGAGGGGAATTCGGTGGAATAGTAATAATGCGTTTAGCAAAGTTCATCTATATATGTTGGACGGCCCGTTTCCTGAGGTAAGTAAATTTAATTTTACTTTTCTAATTCTGTTTTAGTTAATCTTGCATCCAATTGCATGTTACTGTGATTGTGTAAAAAATAATTTTCATTAACAATTAAATAATAATTGACCCATTTGCGCTTCGGTTTTAAGTTAGGTAATGCAATGTACTCCTTTTTACCCAATATTCTATAGAAGAATATATGCATGTATATGTATGTGCCTCAGTCACTCGAGATATTGCGAGTATATGTGTGTATATGTATTTGCCTCACTCACTTGAGATATTGCGGGCATAGTTATAATATATGTGTACTAAACTTTCCTTAGAAAATATGTAACACTTCACTTCAAGAGTAACAATATCCGGACACTAAAATCGGTTGCTCTATACACTCTAGTTTGAAGATAGATTGGTACTCTATGTTTGAAGACAAAATTTAGTTGTTTATTGACTGGCTAGTTGTTTGACTGACATTAACTAATTATGCTTTCTAAAATCAGTAGTTACTTGAGTCATAAGAATAATTCAATAATTAAATACTTAATTCGTTCCAAATGAAGTGTATGTGCATTGTTTGTATTGTTCAGTTGTTAGAAGTAACATATCTTATTTTAGTGTCTACATCCTATCGAAACTCTTCGGTTGCTTCCCGAGGAGACCTGATTTGATTGGTGGATAGCTAGCAAGGATTGATTCAAGGCCGAACTACAAGATAATTTGCCTCCTTCACCTCCACCGCGTCGTCGTGGGCACCGACCACCGAATAGGGGCGAGGTTGTTGATGCTGCTGCTAGTGCCGCCATGCCTCCGCCACGACCGCCTTCAACGGCACAGCGGTCACAGGTTATGTAATCAGAGGAACGTTATATTCAGTTACAGAAGGGATACATGGAGCTACAAGTAGCTGTTTCGCAGTCCAATAAGCGTTGGTTGTTGTTAGAGCAGCGTTGTTTGATGTTAGAGGAGCAGGTTGGTTTTATTTATTTATTACTCTGTTACCGTTAAAAAGTTTGTAGTAATACAAAGTGATTGTACAAGTTAATAAATGTTTAATAATTGAATACAGGTCCTTCGTAGTCATCAAAAAATTGAACCCCTTGTTGATCCTGTCATTGGAGATGTTGATCCTACGAGCAACCTGAAATTGAGTACCGAAAATAGTAACATTGACTTGAACTTGGATGTGACCTTCTTATATGCGGAAGAAGACTTGCGTGTAAGTAGCAAATAACAACGTATACTTAATGATATTAATAGCTTAGTCCATCTTTTAGTAGTTACATTTTTTTTTTATTTTTGTAGACCCAGGTTGTTCACGATGACACACAGACGTGTTGTAGCATTCTCTCTTTGTCCGAGGTCTTATGGCAGATGGGGATGAAGTTGAAAGAAACAAACTCGAGAGCATGATGGCCTCATTTCAAAATACAATGGTAATGTGCTTCGAACTGAAACTGCAATTGTTTTTGTTTTTAATGCTAGGACGCAGGTCGTACGTAGGATCATACAATCTTAATTACGATCCTGCTCTCAAAATCTAATGCTAGGACGCAATGTAGAGGATATCAAATTACAAAACAGACTTTGATAAGCAGTTCGATTATTAAGATTGTATGACCTTACGTACAAGCACTTATTAGGATCAACTCGAACTGCTTGTCAAAGTCTGTTTTGTAATATGTTTTTGTTCTGACACATGCAGGTGGGCAATGGCCTTGATATGCCAGACCCGCACACAAACATGGTCGAGACACGACCCCCGGATGTTACACCCATGGGACTTGATGATAATGAAGTTGCGGAGGTTAGCATGTTTTACCAACATTATGCTGATGATACTATATTAGTAGTAGTAATACTTTTTATATTGAACGTGTTTATCGAATTGAGTTGTAATTGTATCACGTGTTCCTAAATATAGTTATTCAAAGTCTGTTTTGTAATATGTTTTTGTTCTGACACATGCAGGTGGGCAATGGTCTTGATATGCCAGACCCGCACACAAACATGGTCGAGACATGACCCCCGGATGTTACACCCATGGGACTTGATGACAATGAAGCTGCGGAGGTTAGCATTTTTTACCAACATTATGCTGATGATACTATATTAGTAGTAGTAATACTTTTTATATTGAACGTGTTTGTCGAATTGAGTTGTAATTGTATCACGTTTTCCTAAATATAGTTATACAACAAACTACCAACCAGAAGGCCAAAGAACAAATCTCGTTACCTGAAATCTCCATTTGGTCCCTTACCAGACACGACTGCGGTTGCTAAACATATTAAGAAGACGAAGCGTGCAGTATCGCCGGTGCATAAGATGACACTTGCGGATTATCTTGAGGTTAGTAGAATTTGCTGATTTCTCTACCTTTATATCCTATTATCTATCTATTAATTAGAAATTTGAAAGTTAAATTAAGGGGGCTGCATAAGATTAAACGCTTGTAAAACCTGTATTCAATTATTAAATAATTATTAGCACATTACATTAAAAAAATCTTCTGATGACTTGATAAAATCAGTACCCATAACAAAGCAATGCTCTTTCAGGTTCTGTAAGTTGAAGTGAGAGTAGTGTTGATGATTATTTAATTGAAAGTAGTTATTGTTATTTGATCTCTCATCATCACCTACCTCCTTCATCCCTTGCAACTACCTTATTTTATTTACACATTACATTTAAAAACATGTCAACTGGACAAGGACTACCACATCTTGTACAGACTTTCTTTTTCACCTTTTCTCCCTTTGATGGAATACGCCCTGTCTTTTTGGGTCTACCTGCATTGCGTTTATTGTTTAAAGGTGGTAAAACCCTTTGAAAGTTTTCAGGAATCACCCAATTAGAGATATCGCCCATAAAGTTTGGTTCCTCGGCATATGTTGCCTGATAAGTCTGATTTGTGAACCAATGTTTTGCTAAGTCAGCACTTTCGGTGACTCTGATTTCCTTTAACACTGCTATAGCATGTCCACAGGGTAAACCAGAGTGTTGCCATTTTAAACATGAACATTCTTTTGTCTCCAATTTCACAGTATTGTCGTATCTCATATCTTTGACTTGGAAACGAGTACGCGAGATGCCGTATACTCTCCACTTCTTGGATTTCAAAATTCTCTTGCGAACTTTATTTTCCGCGTAAGGCGTTAGCGGTTGCTTCAACTTTTCGTAGTTAGCTGTTTTATACATGCAAACACATTGTTATAGATAATTGCTACATCATTACATATATATGAAATAAGTTTGTGTACCTCCATCTTGCCGCCTTTCGAAGTACCACCTCTGAACCAAACCTCTGAATAACTCCATTAACATTGTAATAGGCATTTTTCGTGCCTCCTTACTTAATGCATTAATCGACTCTGCACAGTTAGAGGTTAAGTAATTGTATCGATTAACTGTGCTATGAGCCCTAGACCATCTTTCTGGGCCCGCATCAAGGAGCTTAGCATGTGCGTGCGCATCCACAGCAAGAAGTTGTTCCATGTAATGATCAAACTGATAATGTTTATGAGCTTTGCATATCTTCCAAAACAACCAATCGTGCTTTTTTGATAAACTCACGTTCATCAATAAATGACGGCAACAAATCCCATGAAACACATTAGGGAACACTTCTCTTACACCTTGCGCAATCACCCTGATGCCTATCGGAAATGATAACTAACTCTGGAATGACTCCTATGCACTGCCTCAAGTTGATCATAAACCATGTCCAACTAGCTCCAGACTCACCAGGACACACCCCGAAAGCAAGTGGCACAATCTGGTTGTTTCCATACATTCCAACTGCAAGCAAATTAGAACCGGTGAATTTACCCTTCAAGTGTGCGCCGTCAACTATTATCAACGGTCTCAAATGATTGAGAAAAGTTCGTATCTGTCATTACATAACAACATATATAAGTACGATAATAAAGGTATTATATCCTACTAACGTGCTATCTTATTTGAACTAATAAATTGTACAAATCTTACCGAGACTCCAAGTGCGACAAAACACATCTCGAAACGTCCATATTGATCCGTCTTAATACCGGTAACGGTTCCAGGATTTTTCAGTTTCAAGTTAAGTAAGTAGTACGGTAACTTGCTAAACGACTCTGCATGACCGCCTCTCAACTTCTCCAAAGCAGCTTCCCTACCACGCCAAGCTTGTTGATGTGAAATCTTAATCTGATAAGTATTATTGATATCTTCATTTATATCTTTTGGCCTTAAAACTCTGTTGGGATCTTTCAACCTCTTCGCTATAATATCACCCAATACCTCTTTGTAAGCGTTCCGATGCTTCGTCTTTGTTTGTGTGTTTGAACATGTATGGAAGTCATACAAGTTGGTAACTTGGAAAGGTTCCCCTTGCTTTGCTCGACGACTTACTATCTTCCAGTTACATCCTTCATTAAAACAGACAACATCGAATCTCGTTTTAGATGAATTTCTTACTTTGTATTGACGCCCATCTACAAGTGATTTGTGGGCAATAGCGGACTTGCAATGTTCTTTGTTGAAAAACCACATACCTTCCGCCAATTTAACTTTGCTCTTTCCGTCATATATGCTTTGCAACCTTGCTTTTGTTTTTTGAGATGGAGTTGGTACTTGTTTAGGCATATAAGTAAATGTGTTTTTTTTTCCACTCGCTAGGCGGTATGTATACTGCATTACCATCATCGTTTTCATCACCTTCATCACTAAAGAATCCATAATCAGTATTACTTTCTCCTCCCGATTCATCGCCATAACCCTCTCCACATTCTTCCCCTCCATCTTCCCCACTTTCTTGGCCGCTATTGTATCTCATATCTTCGTTGCCATCGTACGTTTGGTTTTTAGAAGTACCGACATCATAGCTGGGTTTTAATGATAAACCAATTTCAAGAAACTTGTGGGTTTCGTGATTTTGATCTTCATTACGCATGAAAAAATTTGATTCGTCAGGTGGTTGAGCATCCACAACAAGAACTTGTTGAGAACTACTGCCATCATATCTGGGGTTTTGTGAAAAACTAAGTTCAAGAAACTGATGTGTTTTGTAATTTTGATTTTCGTTATGATGTTGAAAATCTGAATTGTAAGGTGGTTGTGCGTGATTTGAAGGAGGTTGTTGAAAAGTTGTATGATATGGTTGATTAACATAAAATGGATGAGGATACCGAGATGAATCATGGAATTGAGTTGGCATTTGATTCTGAGATGATGGATCAAACAATTAACGGTGTTGATTTGGATAAGGATAAAAAGTTGGATGTGTATTAGGAATTTTTAGCTGAGTACTTTGTTGTTGAGGCATAGTAGGCTCAACAATAAACAACTATATTGGTCTTCCATTCATATTCTGAGCTGCTTCTACAAAGAAAGCAACTTCGTCATCATCAGTAAGTTCCATTGCATAATCGTCGGCTGATAGTTTATAAGATAGAGTATATCCACGATCCATATCTAAATTGAACTTCTTTCCGATGTATGTAACTAACTTGTTGTAGGTAGTATTAATGCTCAAATTAACACCACGCCTACAAGAACTAGTAACAAGTATCACCTTAACAACTTCTTTTTGAGAACTCACTGTGGTTTTGTGAATTGAAAAGTTTTATCATTTTACCATATCAGTAGTTGGTGACAATTGTATATATATATATATATATATATATATATATATATATATACAGATTAGACGAATTATAATGAGAAGGTAAGGATTTCACATTGTAAAGATAGCCGTACAATATGAGAAGACAACTTAGCTTTAAAGCGATTACGGACAACGTACAACACAAATCACGTTAGTAGGCGAGAATTTCGTACGAATGACAAGACAAGTCATATTTAAAGCAGTAATTTCGTACAACGTACAATTCAAATCATAGTCAAGAGCGAGAATTTCGTACAAATGACAAGACAAGTCATTGAAAAAGCGATTATTTTGTACAACGTAAAGCACAAATCATAATCGTAGGCGAGAATTTCGTACAAATGACAAGACAAGTCATATTTAATCCATAATTTGGTACACCGCACAATACAAATCATAGTCAAGAGCGAGAATGTTGTACAAATGACAAGACATGTCATTTAAAAAGCGATTATTTAGTACAACGTACACCACAAATCATAATCCAAAGCGATATTTGAGTACAAATGACAATACAAGCCATATGTAAAGGCATAATTTCGTACATCGTACAACACAGATCGTAATCGAAAGCGAAAATTTCGTACAAATGACAAGACAAGGCATATAGAAAGCGATAATTTCGTACAACGTACAACACAAATCATAATCGAAAGCGAGATTTTAATTAAAAACACATTACACAACAATTGTAACATACATGACAACAAATGAAAGATAATTTTGATTTGAGTGACCTGTCATTCCGTATTCGGGACGTTCATCGATAGTAATGTGCGTTGCTGTCATCACTATCGTAGTCAGTGACATTCAAATCGGGTTCTTCATCCATAAATAAAAGATATAACTCAATACCTTGACAACACTCTTTTGCATGTTTTACCACTTTGTTCCATTTTTCATCCGACATAAGCATACGAGCACCATCATTTTCAATATTGCCGGCTTCACAATAGTATACATAACTAAAAGTGAAAATTATATTTTCCTTAAGATAGGAAAACAACTTACTGATATCATAGTCATTAACATCAAAATCGACGATTGTTTGTTTCACACCATTATAGTATGACTTATTGTCATAACGAAGTTCTCCACCATAGAACACACTAAGCTCAATCAGTTGCATTGTATTACCCTTTGATTGAAGGAGCAAATAATTGGATGATGAAATAACGAGATAAGTAAGGTATTTATAGTCAATTATATAATATTATTACATGTCAACTTTCCAGCAATAAAAACGTACAACCACGGTGTCTACTCAGCTTTAAAGCAAAAATTTCGTAAACTTGAATAGACAACTCAACTATGAAGCGAGAATTTCGTACAACTGAGTAGACGACTCATGGTTTAACACGAAAATTTCGTACAAATGACAAGACAACTCATCTTGAAAGCGAAATTTTCGTACATATGACAAGACAACTCCTGCTTTAAAGTTAGATTTTCAAACAACTGACAAGACAACTCATCTTTAAGGCGAACAACTGACAAGACAACTGATCTTTAAGGCGATTTTTTTGTACACTTTACAGGTACAACTTAAAGAGAAAAATTTACTATATAAACTTCAAAAGAACACCCATTTGGTCCCCACATTTGTTCACTAAATGGAAAACAACAAATACGGCCACATCTTAAGATCGCCGAATGAGCCTAGATTAGTTGCTAACATATATCGTAAGTAAACATGTTTTTAATGGTGATGATAAACCATATATTTATTTTTACGGGATACTATTTTTTTTAGTACAGGTGCTGATCCTTATTTGTTCTCCATCAAACTTCACCACTATGGAAGGTTTTCCAATCCTCCTAATAGGACTTATGAAGATGGTGTGGTCACTTATGTTGATTGTTTACATTTAGCAACTTTTTGTATTGATCAAATGGATAAGATACATTCTGAATTAGGTTATGATGACACTTTAGCTAGATTCTACTATTTTAAGAAGCGTAATGAGGGCTTGGATTCCGGACTCCATGCATTGCATCATGAAGATGATGATGTATTTCGAATGCTGCTGCAAACTGAAGGGACGACCGGACTGGTTGAAGTTTACATCTCACGTAATAAAGTCACTCCACTTTATGGCGATTCAACTAGCAACATGAATAACGGAGCAAATGAGGATGGCGCCCCTTCAAGTTCGAGAAGAAGATTGTTTGCTTGGGTTGTTTGTCGTTATGCATGTATAATATCAAGTATTAGGTCATACTTTTCCTGTTAGGTTGTTTATCGTTGTGTACCGGTAACAACATCAAGGATTACTTGTATGTGTTTATTACAATATTATGAGGTTGTTTGCTTAGGTAGTTTGCTTAGGTTGTTTGTCGTTACGCATTTAAAATATCAACTATTAGGTCGTACTTTTGTAGTTAGGTTGTTTATCATTGTGTACCTGTAACAACATCAAGGATTACTTGTATGCGTTTGTTACAATATTATGTATTTGTTGTTATGTATGAGTTATGTCAAGACTACTAATCTTTAAGGCCACATTTTCTTACTTATGATAAGAAAAGTCAAATATAAAGCGATATTTTGGTACACAAGATAATACAATTTTAAAAACACACTAAACTATACTTAAAAACACACTAAACCATAAATCATTGTAAAGCATACATTACATAATTAGACCATACATTACATAATTAAAGCAATACATTACATAGTTAAGACCATAATTAAGACATGCATCAAATAACCACTAATTAAAACACTTAACAATAATTAGAAACCTACGTTACATCATGCTGAAAGATAGCCTTCATTTGCATTACGGAGAGTTAGTGCCATTGGGAAAAGGTCTTAAGTAACGAGTGTTGCTGTCATCACTATCATAGTCACTCTGATGAACGTCAAGTTCTTCATTCATCTCTATAAGGTATAGCTCAATTCGTTTGCCAGAATTCTGAGCCTCTTTTTTTACCTCTACCCAAGTTTCATCCCACAACAGAAAACGAGCACCATCAATTTCGATTTTGTCTTGCTCACAGTACAATACTTCTTCAGAAGTAGTATTGCAAATTATTTCTTTTAAAAACCCCCACAACTTTTTTAAATTATACTCAGCGACATCAATATCGAATGTTTCTTTCATACCATTATCGTATGACTTATAGCTGAATCTAAGCACGCCACCGTAAAAGACATCAATTGTAACGACCGTCGGTTCCATAGGCCGGATACAAATGATATTAAATCATAAAATTATATTGACAAAATATAAAATAAAGTGATCAACGAACGGGTACTGATCCTTTGTGTGTTTATATTCTACGTTCAAGCGAGAGATACACGCACTAGGCACATGACAAGTCACCTTTAAAGGGAATATTTCGTACTAATGACTAGACAACCCATGCTTCAAAGCGAGATTTTCGTACAAATGAAAAGATGACCCATCTTTAAGGCGAGATTGTCGTACAACTGACAAGACAAGTGATATTTAAGGCGAAAATTTTGTACAAATGACAAGACAAGTGAGATTTAAAGCGTTAGTTTCGTACCACGTACATCACAGACATAATCAAGAGCCATAGTTTCATACAACGTACAACAGAAATCATGACCAAAAGCCAGAATTTCGTACGAATGACAAGACAACTCATGCTTTAAAGCGATAATTTCGTACAACGTATGGCATAATGCATAATCAAACGAGAGAATTCCGTACAGATGACAAGACCACTCATGCTTTAAAGCGAGAGATTCGTACATATGACAAGACAACACATCTTTAAGGTGACATTTTCGGACCCTTTACAAGTACAACTTAAAGAGACCCTCAATTTACTATATAAACTTCAAAAGAACACACATTTGGTCCCCACATTTGTTCACTAAATGGAAAACAGCAAATACGGCCACATCTTAAGATCACCGAATGAGCCTAGATTAGTTGCTAACATATATCGTAAGTAAACATGTTTTTAATGATGATGATAAACCATATATTTATTTTTACGGGATACTAATTTTTTAAATACAGGTGCTGATCCTTATTTTTTCTCCATCAAACTTCACCACTATGGAAGGTTTTCCAATCCTCCTAATAGGACTTATGAAGATGGTGTGGTCTCTTATGTTGATTGTTTACATTTAGAAACTTTTTGTATTGATCAAATGGATAATATACATTCTGATTTAGGTTATGATGACACTTCAGCTAGATTCTACTATTTTAAGAAGCGTAATGTAGGCTTAGATTCCGGACTCCATGCATTGCATCATGAAGCTGGCGATGTATTTGAAATGCTACTGCAGAGTGAAGGACCGACCAGAGAGATTGAAGTTTACATCTCACGTACTAAAGTCACTCCAATTAATGGTGATTCAACCAGCAACATGAATAACGGAGCAAATGAGAATGGCCCTTTAAGTTCGAGACGACGGTTGTTTCCTTAGGTAGTCTTCTTAGGTTGTTTGTCAATAACCTTTCATAATAACAAATATTAGGTCGTACTGTTCCTGTTAGGTTGTATATCGTTGTGTACCTGTAACAACATCAAGGTTTGAACATGTATGTGTTTGTTACAATATTATGTGGTTGTTTCCTTAGGTCAATCAGTACGCATTCAAAATATGAAAAATTAGGTTGTACTTTTCATGATATGTTTAATTTTCATCGTTGTGTACCTGTAACAACATCAAGGATTACTTGTATCTATTTCTTACAACATTATGTATTTCTTGTTATGTATGAGTTAAGTGTTTTCCTCTACTTATATATCTTCAAAGTTCACCTTCTAGTACCCTACTTGTATCTATTTCTTACAACATTATGTATTTCTTGTTATGTATGAGTTAAGTGTTTTCCTCTACTTATATATCTTCAAAGTTCACCTTTTAGTACCATTTATAAATATGTACTATATATACTTCTAAAGTGAATTTACAATTATCATTTATCCACATCGAGTGGCATAAATTGTCTGAGCGAGATACTCCCTATAGCTAACTTCAAAGACCATTTCAGCGCATTCTATATGAACAGGATGACGATGTGCCCGTTTTTCCACAAAATGAATAAATAAATCCCACAACTAGAGCTATCAGTTTGTTGAGGGGACTCGATTCCAAGATACTGCAAGTTAATTTGTAAGTTATCCACTCGTTCAACACTTGCGTTACTCCAGTAATTTAGCTTGTCCAAAAAAAGTGGGATTAGTTGTTGCAATTTATCGTGAATCCCATGCAAGAACATCATCCTCGAAGTAGTTTCCGTCGGGTCAAATGAGATTTTGTTGTCATAAATCTTCACATTCCAAGAAGTGAGGTCTAACTCAGCAAACATCCAGTGCAGACTAGATTGATTCAATGGGATAAGGACCTGAAAATCGGTAAACGTTAATTTAAAAGAACCATTGCAATGTGTAATACATTTAAGTTTATTGCATTATTAGTTACCCTATCAAGAGTCCACCAAGGAGGACAAAGTCCCTCGCTCCCATTAGCCAACGCATATATTCTATCACAATCATGCAATATGTAATGGAAATCAACGGGAAGGATGCCACACCGTTCATCCTTATAGGGTGATGAAGCCACGATATTCGACCAAATGTCAATGTGTTACAAGACATCACAAATTAAGTTACTACATACTACATATACAAAAGAAAATATGCGCACAAATTGTGCACCAAATAATTGCCACGATAAAAGAGTGCACCGAACGACTAAATAATTATCAACAAAAAGGCACAATAAATGGAGAAAATAACAGCACCAAATAAAGGTTGACAAACACCATCTGTCTTGCATACCAAAAGACATAAACAAAACTACGATAGTAGAGCGGAGCAATGATGTAACAACCGCCAAATTAGGGCTAGTATTAGCGCCTAATTCTTTGTTAATACATGTAATTAGTTCTGTGTTAGGCTAATTTATGTATCGGATTATATGTTGGTAAATATATACAACTTTGCGATTTGATTAAATCGTACGCAACTTAAATAGAATGAAATTCTATTCGGTTAATACGGACGTTGGTGAACAAATGTTTAAAAACTAAAAATAACGCAATTATAACCAAAATGCTATTTTATAACAAATAGTAATTATCTCGTATCACCCGATTCATAACTTACGCGATTTAAAAACAAAAGTGACTAAATTTAATTTAAACTATTAAAGATTTACGGAAATAATTTAGGTAAATTATTTAACAAGATCCGTGATTTTATAAATATAATTAAACGCGTAAAATAAATATTTAACGTCTAAACGACGGAGAAAACGAACACCGCGAGGAGCGCGAGGGGAGACCGAAAATGGGAGGATAAAACCTCCCACTTCTTTTCTTTCTTCCCACTTTCCATTTTCCTTCTCTCTCTCTTCTTTTCTTTCTCTCTAATCACCAACCACACCACCACCCACTTAAATCACCAAATAACACCATCAAACCTCGCCGAAACATACCACTCGTTTGGAGAAAAGTGACCACGACTACACGATCTACATTCCTATCTTTTCGGATTTTCAATCCGACACTTTGTAAGTTTCCGACAAATCCCGACATCTCTCGTTTTTGATCATTTTTACTAGATTATGGTTTAAATAGGCTTAATATGTTCATATAAGGGTTGGGTAAAAGATTTGGACCCAACGGAAACCCGGAAACTCGTTTTCGACCAAAATTCCGGCCATCAGACCGCTACGTCGCACCTGGCCAGGGGCCTCTGCGACGTCGCGACCTACGTCGCACAAAAACCGCAACGTCGCACTAGCGACGCAGCCTATTACGTCGCATTAACTTGCGGACGTCGCAAGTAGCGACGTAGACTTTAACGTCGCAAACCGAACCAACGTCGCATTAGCGACGTCGCCCCCTACGTCGCATTGATTTGCGAAGGTCGCATCATGCGACGTACCTGCCTACGTCGCACCTTACGTCGCTTGCAACGTCGCATGCTACGTCGCACAAACCAGAACCTTGAAAACTCACATTTTCACTAAGTGTCGAACTTTTACAACCTCAAATCCTTATACGATACGACCTAACAATCATAATAAAACATACTTTCCTATTACAATTACTCTAATTTGCGTATTGAATGATAAACTTTAAATATAACAAATCACCAACGGGCCGTATACTTTGATACGAACGCGAACAAACCAACATTTAAACACAACGGGTTGTATGAACAACTAGCCTAGATGGTCTTGCGAGACATCTACTTACTTAACCTTACGTGTTTAGGCACTAGAAGGTTACGGGTTCAGAGAACCTACTTGCTTTACTACTACTTGCTATTTACCACCGCTCGACTCAGGTGAGTCTTACAGCCCCACTTTTACTGTTTTATACTTTGGGGTGAGATACTTAGCAACTGTTTTACGTATGAACACAATGTACTGAACTGAAAACATTACTGATTACAAACAAACGCATGAGTTACTTTTATCCACTGAAAGCCTCCTAATCGTAAGTTGTTAGTTATGGACTTAAGCGCGATTACTAATAGATGGATCCATTTGGGACTGACAATCCCTGTCTGGGGTGGTAGCGCCACCACGTACTGATTTACACGTAGAAACAGACATATTAGTATTTGTTACATATGAGTGTGCGGATAGCACTCACGGGGGTACGTGATATATTCACACTACACGGTTAAGCTTCAACTTATGAGCTCATGGCACTGTACTGATTTACTGAATTACTTACTTTGCTTGATAGCAATACGGGTACATACTTGTGGTTCATAACACCTACTTATTACTAAACCTGTGAGATTCACCAACCTTTTTGGTTGACACTGTTTAGCTTTGTATCTCAGGTACACTTACGGAGTAGGATCACTCCAGGATTACTAGCTAGAGTCGCATGATTTCCAAACTGCATTTAACGGAGATTCTTTGGCATTATCTTTTGTATATTATGATTATGTATTAGAATCTCCCGCTATACGCGCGGACTCTAGGAAACTACATTTTTGTGTACGAAAACCTACGGTCTTCAAACGATTCAAATTATGAAATGTAACTATTTTACAAACGTCTCATTTAGAGGTCGTTTGCTATATATCTTGTGCTTTGTATATTGATTAGTAACACCCAATGTATGCTTCCGCAACTCGGTAAATTTGGGGGTGTTATCAGATTGGTATCAGAGCCTAAGGTTATAGTGAACTAGGTTGCATTTAGTGTGCCTAGACTATGACCGTTAGGCAGTATTTCCTTACTAGGCATGATTGGTTCAGGAATTACATCATACGACTTTAATTTAACATAGCCTGATCAACTATGTACAATTAAGGAAAGATGATGTAAGGTCTGAAATGGTTATGTTGAGCCAGAATACATTAGTGACTCTGATCTCGAGAGAACCGAGACTTAAACATGTTTATGCTAGACACTCAATAGGCTATATTATATAGGAACTATATGAATATAGGCCTCAATCTTACTAACGCTTTGTCTCAGAAATGGCAAATACCCCATCCAATTCATCTCGTTCTCAATCCGGGTCGCAGAACCCAAGGGTAGCAAGGAGGAACAACAGGTTGCCTCGAGCTGGCCCGTACTCTACTCACTTCACCTTACCGGCCTTAGCTGCTAGGGTGAACCAACACGAGCAACGACTTCGCACCATGGATGTCGTGTTGCAAGAAACCAACGAAAACTGGAGACTTACATCACTTGAGCGCATCGAACAAGTCTCTGAGGATCACGAAACCACCGTTAATAATGTGGACGTTCTTTTCAACAAAGTGGTGGAGATAAGCGTGGAAACCACTCTTTTGAAACACAGACTTGATGAGTGTGAACAACGCTCACGGGAAACGGAAGAATCTAACCGCGGATTGGTACAGCGACTAGCATTAGCTGAAGACAATGCTCGACAAGCCAGCAGACTTGCGAATACTGTGGATCGTCTCATCGAAATGATGGAGCAGATTAACCTACGTTAAGACTAGCGTAGTCTTTGTTTTGTAAATTATTCTGTAATCTAGTAACTATCTAAGCGCTACTCTATGTTTCAGTCGGATGTAACAATTCCCGACACCTTTTGTAATACATCCGCAGGATGTAACCTTTGAACTCGTATCATCTATCAAATATTTCTTGCTGTTTCGACTCATATTAATTGCCATAATCCTTTTTCATATTGATGTTATGTATTACCAACTTTATACGTGTACATCTGAAATAAATGCAACTTTCTTACAAAATCTCATGTATCTTCATTTCTTTTATTGAAGAATCATGCCGCCAAAGTCAAGACCTTACATGTAACACCCCCAAATTTGATGATTTGCGGAAGCTTGATTTGGGTGTTACTAATCAATAGCAAAGCACAAAGATAAATAGCAAACGACTCTATATGCGTCGTTTTAACAAAATATATTGATAACTGAAATGTTTACAACATTTAAAGCTTTACATAGCTCGAGTTAAATAAAATGAGATTTCAGTACATAAGTACTTGTACAAAATATACTAATGCAAGAAAATCTCAATCGTCTGTATGCTGACTCGAGCTAAATCCTGAAGCAGAAACATCCTACTGCTGGGTACCTGCGATATATGCTAAAAGGTCAGCTATAAAGCTGGTGAGCTCACAGGTTTGAAATCAAGTAATATCGTATGAACCGCAAGATTTAAATAATGAATTGCATCCAGCAATTAAATAATGAATTGCATCCAGCAATTAAATGATGAATTGCATCCAGCAATTAAATGATAATCATCGTGTATACAGCCATGAGCACATAGTTGAGCTTAACTCGAGGGCCGGGTCCCCTATAGAGAATTCCGGGCGAGGTGCCTCCACGAATGCCTAATCAACATTCGTCTTCCCAAATATTAGTACGTCCGTTTACCCGGTTAGTGCTTGCTAACCCGGACGAGGTGGGTCAATCCTATATGGTACCATATACTAATATTCACGCTACAACGTATTAACAACTATGCTGACGGAGGACTTTAAATGATTAGTTTCGAAAAACTCATGTAGTATATGAAAAGTTGGTACTTGCGTTCACATGTTAAAAGTTGAGCAGTATATCACACCCCTGAGTAAAACAGTAAAAGAGGGGCTATGAGACTCATCTGATTCTGAGAGCGTTTAAACAAACGTAAGTTGATTAGCGAATAATGAAGTCCAACGACTTGTAACCTGAGGGTGTCCACGACACGCGATGGTTATAATCATGATTGGGTATCTCAAAAGATCACCCTTGTAGTTGTTACACAACTATATATATGTCCAAATTACTACGATTTGGTTGATTTGTTAAGTGTTTGAAAACATGTACGGCCCGTTGGTGACGGATTTGTAATAATAATCTCAACTATTATTATTGTGATTTCGTGGCGTTTTACTTTGAAAAATGTGTTTCGATTGTGTTTTAGAAGCCGTTAGGGAATCTAAGTACGGGGGTCCGGGGGCAGCGCCCCTGGTAGCGGGGTCCAAGGGGCAGAGCCCCTGGCTGGGGTCGAGCTGCCAGGTCAGCTTGGAAAATTTTTATTTCTACTATATTGCTTTGACGAAAAACGCATCTGGATCCGAATTTGGGTAAAATCAGGTGTTAAAATTTTAGGTCTCGACACTTAGTAAAAATCTGAGTTTTCTGTGTTTTGCGACACAATATGCGACACTAAAGATGTTATGCGACACAAGGGTTGTGTCGCATAGAAAATGCGACACAATGTCTATACGACACAAGGGTTGTGTCGCATAGATGCGAGATGCTGATTCAACAGCGACATAGTGATTGTGTCGTATGGGGTATGCGACATAGTGGTTGTGTCGCAAGACTTGCGACACTAAAGCCAAAATACGACACAACATGCGACACAATGCTTGTGTCGCATGGATGAACACCAGCCCAGAAAGTCCGGCTGTTCAACATTTTCAGGCCAAAAATCCGTTTTTAACCCGTTTTCAAGCTATAAATTCGTGTTCTATTCGTTGTAATGGACATATACTAGTTATAATAACAACCACAAATGAAAAATACTAAGAATCGAGTGATTTCGGGATTTTGTCGGAAACTTACAATTTGCCGAAATGAAAATCCGGAAAGGTAGAAATGTAGATCGTTGCGAGGTGGTCGTGAATCTCTAAAAATATTTGTGATCCGGTCGCGTTTCGTGGTAGTATTTTGCGGTTTTGTGGATTTTGGGGTGTGTTGGTGAAAGAGAGGAAAGAAAAGAGAGAGAGAAGTAATGGGTGAAATGAAGAAAGAAAAGGTGGGAATGGGAGGTTATCCTCCCATTTTCGCCCCGCGTTCCCGCTCTGTGCGGTGTTCGTTTGCTCCGTCATTTAATCGTTAAATAATTATTTACATTTTAATTATAAGTTTTAAAATACAATTTATTACGCGATATATTGTTTAAATATTTTACAATTCGATTTATATTTGAGTTATAAAATGTAAGTTTGTTTATTTAGTTTGTGCATTTTAAACATTTTAAATTGTGTACGTTCTGTTTGTACGATACGATTGAATACGAAATATTATCATAATAATATTTTTGACATAAGGTGTTATTTAATAAAATTGGTCACCAACGTCCGTATTAAATTGAATCGAAATACATTCGATTTAAGTTGCGTACGATTTAATCAAATCGCATTTTCGTATATATTCAACAATATATATAATTCGATACATTAATTAGCCTAACACAGAACTAATTACATGTATTAACATCTGATTAGGCACTAATTACTAGTCCTAATTTGGCGGGTGTTACATTCTCCCCCTGTTAAGAGAATTTCGTCCCGAAATTTAGCTCGAAGTCGTGTTTGATGTAGAATCAGTGAATAGTTGCGGATATTTGAGTCGCATTTGGTCTTCCCGTTCCCAGGTGAATTCCGGACCACGCCGCGAATTCCATCTGACCTTGACGATGGGAATACGACTTTGTTTCAGTTGTTTGACCTCACGGTCCATAATTTCAGCGGGTTCCTCAACGAAGTGAAGTTTATCGTCAACACGAATTTCATCTAGTGGAATAATAAGTGTCTCATCAGATAGACACTTCTTCAAATTTGAAATATGAAAAGTAGGGTGCACGCTGCTGAGTTCGGATGGCAGCTGCAATCGATAAGCTACGGGGCCAATCCGTTCGAGGATCTCAAAAGGCCCGATGTACCTGGGATTTAACTTCCCGCGTTTGCCAAAACGGATGACGCCTTTCCAAGGCGATACTTTTAAGAGTACTTGATCCCCAACTTGGAACTCGAGTGGTTTGCGTCTCACGTCAGCATAACTTTTCTGACGATCACGTGCGGCTTTGAGTCTATTTTGGATTTCCACAATTTTCTCAGTGGTGGCGTGTATGAGTTCAGGACCAGTGAGTTGACTATCTCCCACCTCAGTCCAACAGATCGGTGATCGGCACTTACGACCGTACAGTGCCTCAAAAGGTGCAACCTTAATGCTGGCGTGATAACTGTTATTGTACGAAAATTCGCACAACGGTAGATGTTTTTCCCAGTTTGTACCGAAATCAACTACACAGGCTCGTAGCATGTCTTCCAGTGTTTGAATGGTTCGTTCACTTTGGCCATCGGTTTGAGGATGGTACGCGGTACTCATATCGAGATGGGTACCCATAGCTTTCTGAAGTGATTGCCAAAAGTGAGAAGTGAAACGGGCATCTCTGTCAGAGATGATTGAGACTGGAACACCGTGATGAGAAACGATTTCCTTGATGTAGATTTGTGTAAGGCGTTCCATTTTATCGTTTTCTTTGATTGCCAGGAAATGAGCAGATTTGGTGAGACGATCGACGATCACCCAAATGGTATCGCAACCGCTCGACGACTTGGGTAGTTTGGTTATGAAATCCATGGCAATTTGATCCCATTTCCATTCAGGGATTACAGGTTGTTGGAGTAAACCAGGAGGTTTCTGATGTTCGGTTTTGACTTTCGAGCAAGTAAGACACTTGCTGACATAAGTGGCGATTTCGGCTTTCATGTTTGGCCACCAATAAAATTCCTTGATACCGTGGTACATCTTATCGGATCCCGGATGAATAGAATATTTAGACTTGTGAGCCTCGTCCATCACCAAGTCTCTTAAGTTCCCAAAACTAGGCAACCAGATTCGGTTTGAGAAATACCTAATCCCGTTAGGTCTGATTTCGAATTGTTTGTCAATACCCCGCAAGGCTTCATCTTTGATGTTTTCAGATTTCAGGGCTTCGATCTGAGCGGTATGAATTTGAATGGTAAGATCGTTATGAATGGTCATACTGAGGGCTCGGACTCGAAGTGGTTTTGATCGTTCCTTTCGACTGAGGGCATCGGCTACAACGTTAGCCTTCCCTGGATGGTACTTGATCTCGCAATCGTAATCGGTAAGCAACTCGACCCATCGACGTTGCCTCATATTGAGATCCTTCTGATCGAAGATATGTTGGAGACTTTTGTGATCGGTAAAGATGGTGCACTTAGTGCCGTAGAGATAATGTCTCCAGATTTTTAGAGCAAAAATGACAGCTCCAAGTTCGAGATCGTGAGTGGTGTAGTTCTTTTCATGAATTTTCAGCTGTCGTGAGGCATAAGCAATGACCTTGTCTCGTTGCATAAGCACGCAACCAAGACCTTGGTGAGAAGCATCGCAGTATACCACGAAGTCATCGGTGCCTTCGGGTAAGGATAGAATTGGAGCACTGCAAAGCTTTTGTTTTAATAATTGGAACGCTGACTCTTGTTTATCGGTCCAATCGAACCTTTTGTCCTTCTGAGTCAGTACCGTGAGTGGTTGAGCTATTTTGGAGAAATTTTCGATAAATCGCCGATAGTACCCAGCAAGACCCAAGAATTGTCGTACTTCAGTTGCAGAGGTGGGTGCTTGCCAGTCTTTGATAGCCTCGATTTTTGATGGGTCAACGTGAATTCCCTGACTGTCGATCACGTGACCAAGGAATTGAACAGTTTGGATCCAGAACTCACACTTAGAGAATTTTGCATACAGCTCCTCGTGTCTAAGTAGTTCAAGGATGGTTTTGAGGTGTTGCGCATGTTCTTGCTCGTTGCGCGAGTAAATGAGTATGTCATCGATAAAGACAATGACAAACTTGTCGAGGTAAGGTTTGCACACCCGGTTCATGAGGTCCATGAATACAGCCGGTGCGTTGGTTAGACCAAAGGGCATCACTTGGAATTCGTAGTGCCCGTAACGAGTTCTGAAAGCAGTTTTTGGAATATCGGCGTCGCGAACTCGTAACTGATGATAACCTGATCGCAGGTCGATTTTTGAGTAGAAACTTGAACCCTGAAGTTGGTCGAATAGATCATCAATGCGAGGAAGTGGGTATCGGTTTTTGACGGTCAATTTGTTCAATTCTCGGTAGTCGATGCACATTCGGAAAGAACCGTCCTTCTTCTTAACAAATAAGACCGGAGCTCCCCAAGGTGAAGAACTCGGTCTAATGAATCCTCGATCCAGAAGTTCCTGTAACTGAGAGGACAACTCCTGAAGTTCGGATGGGGTTAAACGGTATGGTGCGCGGGCCACCGGTGCGGCACCCGGCACGAGATCAATTGAGAACTCGACCTGTCTAGATGGAGGTAAACCAGGCAGTTCTTCTGGAAAGACTTCGGGAAAGTCTCTAACAATCGGCACATCCTCAAGTCGCTTCTCCTCCGACTTCTTCTCCGTGATGTGTGCAAGTATTGCGGGGTAACCCTTTCTCAGAAATTTTCGGGTTTTTAAGCACGAGATGATATTGAGTCCAGTCCCACCGGTCTCCCCCTGTATGATCAAGGTTCCACCAACGGCGAGTGGGATACGGACGATTTTATCGTGACAAACGATTTCAGCTCGATGTTTGGACAACAAGTCCATTCCAATAATGACGTCGAAACTTCTGATTTCAATGGGTATAAGGTCGATCGAAAAGGTTTCGTCAGCTAGGTTTAAAGTGCAATTCGGTATCACACTGGTGGTTTCTACAAGTTTTCCATTTGCCAGCTCTACAGTGTACTTAACATCTAAGGCAACAGGAGTGATGTCAAGTAATGGGCAAAAATCATCGGAGATAAAGCTTCTATCAGCACCAGTATCAAATAGAACAGAAGCATTTAAGTTGTTGAGGAGGAACATACCCGAGACCACATTCGGGTCTTGGCGGGCGTCCCCAGATTTGATGACGAAAGCTCTGCTGCGAGTGTTGTTGTTGTTGTTGCTGTTGTTGCGGTTGTTGTTGTTGTTGCTCTTCAGTTTTGGGCACGAATCTCTGAAATGCCCAGGTTTCCCACACTCAAAGCATACTTTGGGTGGTCTGGTGTTGTTGTTGGAATTGTTGTTGGCGGGAGAGCGACAGTCTTTGGTGAGGTGGCCGTACCTCTTGCAGTTGTTGCAAAAGGGACCACAAGAACCCTCATGGTGACGGCTGCACTTGGGACAATATGGTTTGCTCCCAGTGTAACCCCGGATGATGTCGGTGGTGGTGTTGTAGGCTTTGATGGTGTCAGGTTTCTTGTTTTGTTGGTTGGAGTGGTTGTTGTGGTAGTCAGACCACTTGCGTTTGTTGTTTTGGGATGATGAAGTGGGTTGTTCAGAATCTTGGCTCATAGACATCAGGTCTTGGGCCAATGAGATTGCACCGTCAATGGTGGTTGGTTTGGAAGAGATGACGTGTCCCCGAACAAAATCAGGGAGACCAAGGGCGTACTTCCTGATTTTATCAGGTTCAATGCTTACCATAGCTGGGCGGAGGGCAACTAGTTGTTGAAACCTGGTGGTATAACCATCGATATCACCACCCTGAACCTTTAAGTTCCAGAACTCCTCATCTAGCTTTTGGAGTTTGGCGATAGAGCAGTATTTGGCAGTGAGTTTTGTCTTCAATTCCTCCCAAGTGAGTTGGTAGGCAATGTCAGCACCCACTGATTGGGTATATGAATTCCACCAAGAGTGGGCATCATCTTCAAGAGAGCAGGTGGCGAAGTTTACTTTGTCGTTCTCCGCGCATTTACTAACACGGAAAACAGTTTCCATTTTCTCGAACCATCTGATCAGTCCGATGGCTCCTTCAGAACCCTTGAAGCCCGAGGGTTTGCAGCTTTGAAAGTCCTTGTAAGAACAAGGTTTGACGGCAGAGGTTCCAGCGGTATCGCTGTTTCTTGTGGAGTTGGGTGGGGTATTCCGAGCCAAGGCTTCAGTAACTGCCTGGGTTATGAGTGACGTGATCTGAGCATCTGTGTAAGGTCGTGTCTTTGGCGGCATGATTCTTCAATAAAAGAAATGAAGATACATGAGATTTTGTAAGAAAATTGTATTTATTTCAGATGTACATGTATGAAGGTGGTAATACATAACATCAATATGAAAAAGAATTATGGCAATTAATATGAGTTGAACAACAAGAAATATTCGATAGCTAATACGAGTTCAAAGGTTACATCCTACAGATGTGTTACAAAAGATGTCGGGAATTGTTACATCCGACTGAATTATAGAGTAGCGCGTAGATAGTTACTAGATTACAGGATAGATTACAAGACAAAGACTACACTAGTCTTAACGTAGATTAATTTGTTCCATCATCGTGACAAGACGGTCAACAGTGTTAGCAAGTCTGCTAGCTTGTCGGGCGTTATCTTCTGCTAGTGCAAGTCGTTGTGTTAGTCCACGCGCATACTCTTCTGTTTCAAGTGAGCGCTGTTCACATTCTTCCATTCTTTGTTGCAGGAGGGCATTTTCCACCCTTATTTCTATAATTTGGTTACGAAGGACATCCATGTTGTTGTTTGTGGTTTCAAGGTCGTCGGAGACTTGTTCTATGCGTTCAAGGGATGTAAGTCTCCAGTTTTCGTTTGTTTCCTGCAACACGACATCCATGGTGCGAAGTCGTTGCTCGTGTTGGTTCACCCTAGCGGCTAAGGCCGGCAAGGCGATGTGAGTGGGATACGGGCCAGCTCGAGGCAACCTGTTGTTCCTCCTTGCTACCCTTGGGTTCTGCGACCCGGATTGAGAACGAGATGAATTTGATGGGATGTTTGCCATTTCTGAGACAAAGCGTTAGTAAGATTGAGGCCTATATTCATATAGTTCCTATATAATATAGACTATTGAGTGTCTAGCATAAACATGTTCAAGTCTCGGTTCTCTCGAGGTCAGAGTCTTCTATTGTATCCTGTTCAGCCATAACTACTTTCAGATCTTACATAATCTTTGCTTAATTGTACATAGTTGATCAGGCTATGTTAAATTAAACTCGTATGCTGTAATCCCTGAACCAGTCATACCTAATAAGGAATACTGCCTAATGGTCATAGTCTAGGCTCACTAAATGCAACCTAGTTCACTATAACCTTAGGCTCTGATACCAATCTGTAACACCCCCAAATTTGATGATT